>CM017761.1:12250029-15148779 GCA_008009225.1 Acer yangbiense
GAACCTCAGAAATAAACATGGAGTCAACAGGCAAGAAAAATCATATGCAGTCTTCTTGGTAAAATCCATTAAACACCAACAATTGTAGAAAAACATTCTAACTCCATTTTAATTCTACTGCAAAACATGAGAAGTAACTTCAAGCTAGAATAAAAGCTAATGTGGTTAAAAGCAAATAGACAATTTTATCTTGAGTAATCTGCTCAACTTTCTGCTCTTCTGCTTCCAATCAACTTGAAAAACTTTTGCCATATCAGATGCGCCTGTTTTGCATTATTGGCAACCAAGGCAGTAGTAAGTTATTCCAGCTGGAATGCCGCAAACATCAAAATTATACGCCAAGCATAATCAGCTTCAGGAAATCCATTGCATAAGTTGAGGCAGGGTATATGGCCTTAAAAGCTGCAGAGACTATAATTGCAGCCATTCCTCCGGTCAAAATCCCGAAACCCTGCATTGCAAAAACAGCGGCAATAAAAGCACCACGAGTCTTTCTGTTGGCATACTCAGACATTATTGTAGCAGACAGTGGGTAATCACCTCCAATGCCGAAGCCTAGCCAGAAGCAAAAGAAGCAAAGTGTGGCCATGACAGCTTTAGGGTCTTTGCCAAAGGAAAGGCCAGAAGCGATTGAGCAAATGATCATGAGCATCAGAGTCATGCCATATAAGCGTTTTCAACCCATTTTGTCACCCACCCAGCCAAAGAAAAGCTGGCCTGCAAGGGTACCACAGAATGCAACACCATTAACAGCTGCAGCTACGTTTGCAGGAAGATCGGGGTTTTAGAACCTTCCTCATGGTAGTATATGTGGCCGAGCAACTTCGTGACAAGAGGTATGCAGAAGAGATCAAATGCATCGACGAAAAATCCCATTCCAGCAATCACAATTGCCGTGAAATGGTACCATTGTGTCTTAACAACATCTAGAGCATTAAGAACTTTCAACTGTTGCCCTGCCATGACTAACTCTTGTCACAAGCTTTGCACTGTGATGATATTCTCTGAAACAATTGCACAGAGGACAGGTTAATGTGTGTATATTGTTATATGACCAAGAACAAATTATAGTTTCTAGGACCATAAGAAAAAGACTAAGAGCATAGCAAGTCATGGTCAATTAAGTGAAACAATAATAATATAATAATAATGTTCACAATAACCATTTGACAAGATAAAATCCAAAGCTGGAAAATTGATTTTATACGAAAAAAAATAAAATAAATAAATAAATAAAAAAATAAATCCTATCAAATTAATGATTGAACTGGCAGTGAAAACTAGTTTTTGACTTATGCAGACCAAGATAAATGAAATCAGTTTCTTTGTTGTATATTTCAACCATCAGAGCGAACAAACCATCATTGGCTTGGTGCAAATTGGAATTCTGTTTTTTGATTCCTCAGTCCCGACTCTGTTTTGCAAGTTTTTTTTTTTTTTCCTCTCTCTTTCTTCTTCTTGGAAACAAACCATCATTGGAATTCGTTTTTTGATTCCTCAGTCCCGACTCTGTTTTGCAAGTTTTTTTTTTTTTTTTCTCTCTCCATTCTTGTTTCTCGCTGCAACTCTCACACAAAACCATCACTGGAATTCTGTTATTTGATTCCTCAGTCCCGACTCTGTTTTGCAAGTTTTCTTTTTCTTTTTCTCTCTTTTTCTTTCTTCTTTGATCTTCATTCTTCTTCAATGGCGGAGGAACTTGAGAGGATATGTCATATCCTCACAGCAGGATACGAAGATTTGCGATGCAAAGCCGGTCGGACGGATTCAACCGACAGCAATCTCTTGCAAAAAGTCGGCCGGGAACGAAGGCGGAGTTGTCCGTCTTTTCCGCTTCCATTCCGTGGTCTCCAGCGAGGTTGTGTGAGTTCCTCATTGATGACTCGGTGAGTATTTCTCTCTTATTCTCATTGTCGATTCAGAGAAAATTTCTTTTTCTTGAAGAGCCATTAATGGCGATGAATTGAACTTTACTCGTTTGTCTTTTTTTGATCTTTGAAAGGATAAAACTAGTGATACTTGTTAAAGACTTAAAGCTCTTCAACCATGAAAATGGAGGTCTAGCTTCCTTCAATTTTACTGGGCGATCTTGGATTTCTGGCTAATAAGTAATTAATAACTAACTAATGACCTAACTCAGCTGCTAACCGCCAAGACTAACATTGCTTCTGATCAAGCTCTCTTATCATATTCATGATCAACATTGACTGCATCCTGATAGTCATAGTTCTGAGAGTAGCTGATTGTATCACCAGCTGTGTTAATGCTTGGAATTTGCAGGATACGTGGAATCCAACCATCCCCCAGATAGTACGTAAGGTTACTGCCGAACGGGTGCAGAGGATCACTAAAAGTCCAGGTGGAGAATCAAGCAGTTCTGTAGCCGCTGGGTTTACCGATTGGTCAGACATATGAGAGGTAAATTTTTCGGCCTTGTTTGGTGATCTTTTAATGCTTAATGCTTATCTTTGCCGGAGGCCTTGTGGGATGATAATCGAGGGGAACAAAAATTCATCTGAGGTGTGTAAAATGTATATACTATTTCAGCAACCCTCACAGAATAATTTACTCGATAGTTATTTTTTTTTTTTTTTCTTTTTATCAAATCTTGCAGGTTACATGGGTAGAAGATAATGAAATTCCAGAAGCTATGGCTGTAGACAACATTTTTTCCATCATGTTGGATCAGAATTTGGCGTTGGGTCATCACTCTGTTGGAATGACTAAAACGAGGCATAATGCGTGACTTATGACCCTGAGTTCGCAATGGCAATGAAAATTGTAAAGGATTGTGAAAGCAAAGGTAATGTCCGTGTTTCTTCTACATTCATTCCCTCATTACATGTTTTTGTTATACTAATATGGGTATAAACGTGCAGCTACGAAAAGACTTGGAGAATTGACTGATCGCATTAAATCAAATGAAGAAGGGGTGAGAGTTTTGAGAAGGAAAAGCAGCAGTATAGAACTATTCGATCATAAGGCTGTGCACCAGAAACTGTCTTCAATCTTCTGGTCAAACATAGTGTTGGTTTCCAGGTAAATTGCAAGTTTTGTTCAAAACTTGATACTATGCTTTATATTCATGTTAAATTCTTCCTAGATAGCTAATGTTAAGGTATTTGTATACAGTATGCCTCCTTTTTATATGTTACTGATCATAAAAAGGCAATAGAGGCAGCTTGGGTTGATAGCAACGTCTCTGTTTCTTTGGAGAGCAGAAACTTTCCCAGAAATAGGAGATTCTTTCCGAAAGGATTTCCGACAACGGGGAGTAGATTCATTCCGAGGGGATGTCCCACAGAGGTTTTAACCTAGGCTACTCATGGATTTACCACAATTTTAGAATATACAATTTCTGACACGAAATGTTTTTATTTGTTTAACAGCCTTACTACCTGATTCAACAAAATTCCAAGGGGGAATTTTGCTCATCTGTGATCTCACATGTAATGAACAAGGAACAAATGGAAAAACTATTTCCGGAAAAAGAGCCAGATTGGAAGCAGTTGATCATTCCTCCTCCTGACGGTTTTGCCATCATGCCTGAGGGAGATGGTGGCCTGCAGTGCGAAGCGAGCCTAGTCTCTTTCTCGGTTTGGTCTCCTTTCAAGAAAACTGAGAAGGCCAAAGCAATTGAAACAATGCGGCAGATCATCAAAGGAATAATCAAAAGCATAACTGAATACTGTGGTACATATTGATTCCTTTGGAAAATACAAACTATACTATATACTAGTTTCTCTTCAGAGACATATGTGGTGTGGATGTTATAGTTTCTCTTCAGGAAGGCCTTTAAAAACTCTCCAATCTCAAAATCCTCAAATAAATTGGAATTTTGTCTGCTTTACTTTATTTATTAACAATGCTTCAATTGATTTATTGGTTGACTTTCTTTCCTACAAAATAAGTGAAAAATTTTATACATGCCTTTCAACATTTTTTTTTTTAAAAAAAAAGAGTCTTATAAATTATAGAAATTTAGAAAAGAAATATTATCGACAATTTGACTTGTCTTAATTTGTTTATGCATAATCAAGGAGTTGGAAGTTCCTTTTTTTTTTCCTTTAACGAACCTCGTTGAAATAAGAAAATTTTATAGACAATTTTGACTTGTCTTAATTTGTTTATGTGTAAGCAAGAAGTCAGAAGTTCCTTACTTTTTTTTTTTTTTTTTTTTTTTTCCTTTAATGAACCTCGTTGAAATAAGAAAATTTAAATTTCTACTTAAAATAGAACACTCAAAACTAATTTCTTCGGGGTAATGACATTTTCAAGCAATCTCTTTGGCAATTAATATTACCGTAATTATCCTTTGAAATTTATAATATATGATGTATGGTGGTCTTTTTCTAAATTGTCTGTAATTGTCTCCCTGCTTATCCAAAGATTTGATTTTCTCCAATTTTACCTTTTTGTACTAAAAAGTGTTGCCAGTTCCCTAATAAAGACCATTGGAAAATTAAGTTCAAGTGAGACAAAAATTAATCTCAGACATAAATACATCTTCTCTACAATCAATATTATATAAATATAATTAATCTCAGACTATAAGTTGTTTTCCACTTTCAAATTATGATATAATTCCATAAAGTTGGCCAAAGTCATTGTTTACCTATAAGGCTTTAAAAGTTTAAAGGTTTTGAAAATGAAATGCCATTTGGCAGGTTTTCTTGTGATCTCATCATGATGAACAACTATAGCTAGTTTAATGATTCAAGATATTTTGGGTACAAATTAATGCAGAGAAGCTTAATTTGGAATCGCCCGGTTGATCAAATTTAGATATTGTTTTATATATCACTTAAGATATAGGGTACGTAAATTTTTATTAATTTACCTCTTAATTTCCTCGTTATAAATGGACTTAAAAATGATTTTGAATTTATCCATCGGAAATGTTATTTGTATTTTATGATCCATTAAGAATTTAATGAATGTTGTTAAAGGAAAAATAAGCTTATCTCGATCTCTAATATGACATTGCGTATATAACAAGATCAACTGATCTCAATTCCACGTGACATTCCATCCCGCTCGAGACAATCCTTGTCCTCAAGGTTAAATTCTATATATATGATCAAAGGGTGCGGATATTGCCACCCATAAATATGATAAGCACACATATATTTACAAATACATGTCTAAAATTTAAAATTAAATCATTACTATAAGCATCCATCTTAATGTCAATAGTACCTTTATTTAAATGAATGTATTCATTTTAATACAATTTATTTATAAACTTGACGCAGAACGGAAGTTCAAGGGTTTACGTTGGTATTCATTTATAAATCACACAAAACTGGAATCCACCAGCAAATTCAATTGAAAACCAAAAATAATAATATTATTCAATATCTCGAAACTGAAAACAAAGAGCCTTAAATAGTCTCTAGAAACCCTAAAATAAGCAAAAAGACCAAAATAGCCTTCTACTAAACAAATGCAACTAAAAAACGAAAAACCAAAAAACAATAAAAAAAACTTCAAACACCCGACAGCCTGTCTTAATCAGCGAATTTGAGGATGAAAACAACATCAGCCGGGGAGCCCAGGTTGGGATGGTATGGAGCTCTGAAAACACTTTCCGGAAACATATTATAATAGGAAATCTGACGATCGAGCTAAAAGTTATGCCCGTTTCTTCGGAGCAGCTCTTTTAGCCAATTTTCTATCCATCTCTTCTTCAAACTCCAAAGCTAATTGTCCTACATCAAAACTCTCTTAAGTTATTATTATTATTATTATTATTTTTTAAATGCACAATTTATAAGCACAAAGGCAAACAACGGAGAAAGAGCCCACAACAAGAAAGCAAAGGCACCAAACCTCAGACCCAAGGCGAAAACAGAAAAACAGAGCAAAGCTTGAGACAGAAAATACGACAGGCAAAACAGGGGCCAACCCCCAGGAACAAAAACAACAAGACAGACCAACCAAAACGCAAGACAATTAGACTCCCCATTGAAGGATGTCTCCTTGCGAGCTCGACCCCAACTTAGCTAAATTATCCACAAAGGAGTTGAACCTCCGAGAGTTATAAACAACCTTCAAACCACCCAACGTTTCCATGATGCTTCGAATATCGAAGACCGAATCGACATGATTTAGGCTACCAAAATCACCCTTATTAATCCAAGACACTGCCACCTCGGATTCACTTACAATCGAGATGAAACGGCCATGGAGAGCAGGGTTGAAATGGCACACCTCGACAACCTTTTTGATCGCCAAGATTTCTATAGAGTTTGAATCCATAGAACCCACAAAATAAGAAAAAAAAATGCACAAAACCTTTCCTCTCAAATCCCTCAGCCTGTCTCCGATACTCGCTAGACCTGGATTTCCCCTAGAGGACCCATTGACATTGAACTTGAGGTTGTCATTCAAAGGGGGAATCCAAATGTCAACACAGAGCTCCTTGACATTGAGAAGCAAAGAAGAAATCGAATCAGTCACCCCTTTTCCAAGGTATTTAAACCACTAAATTATCCTGAACTTTACCACATCAACAGTTTGCACCATGCACGGCTCTTTATTATAAAAAAATTTCTGGTTCCGGAGCTCCCGTATTGTCCAAACAATGGCGCAGAACAACAACAACCAAATCCTTTCGTGTTTTGGAGCCAGACACAGCCCAAGCCAGCCCTCAAACCAACCTGTAATCGAGTTATTGACGCACCAACTAACACCCCACCATTCCATACACCTCTTCCATAACTTTGAAAACCAAAGACAAAAAATGAACAAATGGTCTAAAAATTCCTTGTTAAACAAGCACAGAAGGCACTTCAAATCCTAAATATGGATCATACCACATTTTTGTAACACTTCCCTCACAAGCACTCTCCCTTTATAAAGCTGCCATATGAACAACTCAATGTTTGGAGGAAAATGCCTCTCCAAATGACTTGATGGATATGAGAAAGCTCACCTGACAGACTCTCCAAACCTCGCCAAAAGGAAGCCACCGAAAACATACCATTGGGGCTTAACGACCAAGCTAGAGAATCTGAAATCTATCTTCGCACTATAATGCAATCAAGAAAAGTTAGAAAGTTTTACCACTGGCTCTGTTCCCAGCCAAAGAGAGACCTTCTTGTTTTTACCTCCCAAATCTAGCCTATAGTTGACCACCTACCATACTTTTGAACAACGCCACTCTTGTTAACCGCTAAAACAAAAATTCTCAAAAATGCTTCTTTTAGAAGCCTAGAATCCCATTGAACTTCTGACCAAAAGTCAGCTCTATCACCACTACCCACCACCACTTTGAAACTATTAGCTATCAGCCTAGCCATCAAACTCTCAGGCTTCAACATGCTGCACCCTGACAAAAAAAAAGTCAGACTTGGAACAATTCCAACTCCAAACAAGGACACTATCACTAATCCTGTGTTTGGAAGTAATGACTCTTCTTCAGAGGGCGTAAAATTCCAAATCTTTAGTTTGTAAATAAACCCCATTTAATGTCAAAAATACCCTTTCCTTAATTATATTTTATTGTCTTTTTGTAAGTACACCCACATAAACTTATTTTGCTATCTAATCAACTTTATTATTATTTTAAAAAATTTATTTATTTCTTTTTTATAAAGCAAATAATTTCTAACTCCTAAATACAAATTTTGTTTACGGGTGATAAATAATAATAAAAATAAAAATAAAAAGATAATGCAAGATATACATTGCACATGAGTGCTTGAATAACCATAAAAAAATCCAAACGTACAATTATTAATAGTAAGTGTTCGTGTGCTTAGAATCTAATGCAGTGGTTTAGATGTTGATGAGATTAAGTCTGGCTTGAGTAGAGGTTAGTAGTCCTTATAAGTTCAGAAAGATATCAAGTAGTCTAATATAATTGTGTTTTGGTTTTGGAATAATATTTTTGCCTTTAAAAGAAGGAAACTGATTAATAATTTGTGGGTATACTTACAAACTATTTAGTTCTTTTTAGTATTCTACTAAATGGTAATGTTGGGTTTTCAAAAAAATATCAATTCGGGGTTGTGGATATATTTTTTGAGGGGTGCAAATATCGCCGCTCAATGCTTAAATAACCAAACCAATCGAACCTATTATGTTGAGTTTAAATAGCAATCCTGAAACAGATACATCACAAACCAGAGAAGAAGCTATAGACAGCTGAAGTTTATAACAAACGAATTCAGTCATCCTTCATATACAGTGAATAGATCAGCATAACAAAATATTCTAACTTCACTAGCGAGTAAGAACAAAAATATTTATTCTAGAGATGACATGATGGAACAAAAAAGCCATGTATTATAAATTCAGAATTCTATGTCAAAGCAAGAACATTCATCTATATCGAAACTGAATTTCGGAGCATTGTTCACACAAACAAGTACTGCCCACAAAGAACATAATTCAGAATTCTACGTCAAAGCAAGAACACACATCTATGTCAAAACCAAATTTCAGAGCACTCTTCACACAAAAAAATACCGCCCTGGAAGTATACAAGCCGTTCGCAACTTTTATGCACATTTCTAGCCTTTTACAATTACCCTGAATGGTTGGATGTCAGAACTGTATTTAAAAGGGAAAAAATCCTGGGTTAGTGAGATAGTTTTTCACCAAAATACATTTGGAATCCAGTGAAAAGCTTTTCAGCATAAATAAACCAGACTAAAAGAAATTAACCCAATAATCCCTTCTCAGGGAAACATATTATTGTTGCTTCATTTCCCAAACTACTCATATTCATCTACTGATCAAAAACATCACCACGAGTACATTTTTTTCTTTCTTTCAATTAATTCAATTTTAAACACAAGCAGCAGTTCTATTAAATATTTTCAACAGAAACAGGTCATGAAACTAATTTCTCCTCATTTTCTCTAAACACACTTTCTTCGCTTTTCATCTAATTTCTTGACAACCAAACGTTAACTAAAAATAAATAAAATAAAGCAAGAATAAAATCAGAAATTGAAAACAAAAGCTATAAAAAATGGACCTCTTCTTCTGGATTCAATTGGGAACTTGCTGATGTTTGAGCTCTAGATGATTCCATCATTTCCAAGGATACTGAACCAAAACCCTCAACCTTTATTTTCGATTTCTCTTTTAAACTTAAAAAAATAAAAAATAAAAATAAAAATAAAAAACCTATGTAATAACAAAATTAATCTCGCATGAAAAATGTATCTAAGGTTACATATTCAATCTCACCTCTCACGTATAAAATTTGCTGGAGAAAAAAAATGAGAGAGATGATTTTCGAGTACGATTGGGAGAGATTCTCAAGTAGATCTTTTGACAGTAGATCTTTTAGAGGTAGAGCTTTTAAATAAAAGTCGTTAGTCGTTTGGTTGTCAATTAATAGAGAACATTTTTAATGATAGAATTACCAAAATACTCTAGCAAATATTAAATTATAGGATTATATTGGAGATTTTAGTATTATTAAAAAAACTCCAAAAGATCTACTTGGAAAAGCTTTAAATTTGGGCTTCTCCAAGTAGACGTAAAACAGCTTTTTTAATCATCTAAAAGTTAGGGATGGCAAAATTTCCCGTGGGGACGGGGCCCCGCGGGGACCCGCACTTTTGGGGTGGGGATGGGTTTCAATTTGGTGGGAATAGGGCGGGGATGGGGATAGATAGTATAACCCGCAATGGGTATGGGGTGGGGATGGGTTTTATACTCCCCACACCGCCCCGCCCTGCTTAAAATAATACTTAGTTAAACTACGTAGTTTCAAAGAAAATAAATATATCTATATATATATATATACATTGACCCTAACTTTACATCTCTTCACCGTTATTTAACATAAAGTGACAAAACAAAATACTATTAAAAAAACCCAAATGGAGTTGATCGTATGAAGAGAGAACTAGATAAATAAATGCAACTATTAGATGATTAGAGTTATGATTTCCAAACATTTTGACTTCATACTTTATGTTTATATTTGAAAATGATTGAATTTACTTGTGAAAATTATGTTTATGAGATGTTTTTTAATAGTTTCTTAGAATTATTTACTACTTTATATATTATATCATATTCAATGGTTATATATTTATTATTTAAATAAAAAATTAAATATATAAATGGGGTAAATGGGCGGGGATGGGGAAAGCACTCCCCGTTGTACCCCGCCCCGCCCCAACCCGCTCCATCTATGGTGGGGTTTTATGAGGGGATGGGTTTTCAAAAAATAAATGGGGTGGGGTGCGGGGAAGGCCACCCCGCCCCATTGCCATCCCTACTAAAAGTTCTACTGGGTGACAACCAAACGATATAAAAAAAATTTAGCCAGTAGACAAGCTCTCCTAAACGGACATGAAACAGTTGGCGATCAAATACAAAGCACTTCCTCTGCTGGGCTTGGTCCGCTTGGACTCTCAACTGACGTTTCAATTACTTTTGAACTAATTATATATTGAAAGTATCATTTTCCTCCCTTTGAGATTTTTCCTTATTAGTAAATTTACCCCCTCTTATTCTAGTAATGGCTATTCTCCACCTTGAAAAGTTGAAATCCAAATTATTCATTATTTTTCCCTTTATCTTTAATAAAATACCCAAAATGCCCTCTACCCGTTACCCATTCTGTTGAGTTTTTAAATAGGTAAGATTAAAAAATTAGATTAAAATTAAATATAAAAAATCTTAAAATTAAAAAATTAATTCAAAAAGAAAAACATGGGATATTATTATTTTCCTCATGACCTTTTAGGTATTAGACATTTTGGTCCCCTTTATTTTGGTATTGACCATTTTGTGCAGAGAGCAAAATGACTCTATTGGCCTTGGAATCTTCTAATTTTCGAGAAAGATTGTTTTACCCTTACAATTAAATGAAAAAAATACGAGTATTTATATTTTGCCCAAATTTGGAACTCAAATGATATGTCACCCTTAAAATCCAATTATTTCAATCATGCAATTGTAATACGAAGAAATCAAGGATCCATGATATTTGGACACTAAATTTGGTGCCCAAATCTAGTTGTATTATTGAAAAAATATAGTTAAGTATGTAAATTGTTAAAAATAAAATATAGTAATGACAACTCAATTGCCACATTATTTGGGTTGAATTTTGGGTTAATTATTTGGGTTATCTAGTATTAACATTCATCGATAAAAAGTCAAGGAAAAAAATAGTGGAAATTTTGTATGGCTTAATTTTCATGTATGAACATATATATATTTACAGATTTTCTATTATCAGTTCGAACTGACAATAAATATATCAGGACAAAGAATGTGGACCACTAGATTTACATACTTTGACTCAAAGTGTATGCACTTGTCAAAACTTCTCCATAATATGTGATTCACATTCTTCGTCCCTTCATCCTGATATATTTATAGTCAGTTCGAATTGATAATAAAAAAACTGTATATATATATATATATATTTGAAATATTATATTTACAACTATTACAATAGGGCTACCAGGACCTACCAAGATCGGACAATACATGTGCGACCCGGGTAATACTACTCCCATCAACCGGGAGAAAACTCTCCACACATACCTATCAAATGTGCATGATGGGACTCAAACCACTTCACTAGATATGGAAAAGAGGTGCACTACCATCTTTTCTAAGAGGTGATGTGCATGTATGAACATATATGACTTCTACTAAATTAATTAATTTTCATTATGTTGCTATTTGAAAGTTGGTCATAAAAGGAGTTTCCAAGTTTGGGTGTTACCCATTCCTCATGTCCACAACTTTGGCCCAAGCTGACATCATTATGGGTGGGCTCTACAAACACTGCTTGGAAAAGCTGGAATGCAAGTATGCAACTCACACACCTTGGAGGTTTGGATACATGAAAATTGGACTCTTTGGAGATGTTTCGTTAATTTGACTGTAAATTAATAATAACCACATCACTATTTCTCAACACATAGTTGACCACTTCTAACTTGTCACCTTCACCTATATATCATTTTTTTCCCTTAAAATAGAATAAAATTTCTGAGATCATTTCTGTCACAGCTTCTTCTTCTGAAGAATAACACTAGAAATCTGGTTTAGTAGCTGTTGTTCACAATCCTGGATGTTAGGTTTTGGCTCGTATTCTCAAATGAACCCGAAGTGAACCAAACAAGACTCAACTGATGTAGAGCTTCCTAGAAGACGTGGGATACGTTTGGAAGTTGAATGATGGTGTTTGAGGGAGGTTGAAGACCAGAAGAACTTGAGAAACGAAGAACACGTGAAACCGCTGCCGCTGCCACTGCCACTGCCACTGTGGCTTTGGCAGCGGTAATGACAGCGGTAATGGCAGCGGTACCACACCGTTGCGAATTTCGGCAGCAAAATGGCAGCGGTCCAAAGACAGTGAAGAACGCTGTGGAAAGCGTTGTGGCTTTCACAGCGGTACCGACATCGATCGTGGTGACAGTGGCCAGATTTGTTTCAGCGTATGGATCGCAGTTTTCTGAGCGATATAATTTAAGGTGACTTGTAACGGTTTAGGAAGCGGGTGTGCAACCGTGACCCAAATCGTAGTCAATCATAGGCATACGTGAAACGGGAAATCTTCAGTGGAAAAGGAAGTAGTTTGTTTCTAGAAGTTCTTATGCTTGAAGGAAAAAGGATTTACTCCATACAAGAAGACTTGTCATAAAAAGAAATAGTATTTATGTGGAACAAGTAAGTCTTGTACGTTTTGGAGTAGGATTTCCTTTTTTATTATATTCCCTATAACTAGTATAAATAGACCTTGTATTTAGGTTATTTTGTATGGAGCATAAAAAGAACACCATGTAAACATCAAAGAGTGTGAGTGAGATTTGGGGAGACCCAAGGGAATATCCAGGGAAGGATCTAAGGGAATATCCGGGGAAGGATCCAAGGGAATATCGGTGGATCAAGTTAGAGATCCGTGGGTGATATTTAGGGGAGACCTAGGGAATATTGTGGGGTACTCGGTGAGGATCTTGTGAGTGGGGTTTGGGGTTAGGTGTGAGAGAGAATCCTGGAGTATATGGTTGTAACAATTTATCATATAGTGGAACTTTCTCTGTCGTCCTGACGACCTGTGGTTTTTTATTCGTTTTGGGTTTTCCACGTATATCTTGTGTTGTGATTGTTTTATTCTCTCTTATCTATTTCTATGCTTATTGACGTTATTATTTGCTATGAGTTATATGCGTATATTAGGCACGGCGTTTCCGCGTTCATCGGTACTAGAGTGGATTATCCCCAACAATTGGTATCAGAGCCTTATGGTTTGGCGATGGCGATGGCGATGGCGATGACAAGTCTTTACTGGAGATCGTATGGAGGACTTGGTGGCATTGGGATAATGATGATCATGGTTGCCTAGTATGGTTTAGCAAAGGAGATACGTCTTAAAGGCGGTATTTGAACTTGTTTGGGTTTGATGAAAGGAAGAATTTGATGGAGGAGAAGTTTGGCTTGTGGTGACAGGTACGAGTCATGGAGATTCAATCTGGGTTACACAAGGAGCTGATTGACTATCAAAAAAAAAAAAATCTCTCTGTGGTATGGTGTGGGGCTTATCCGGCAGAGTGCTCCCAGTTTCTAGTAGCAGTCCTTCACCAGGTATGTGATATAAGGACGGAAGGTCTTTCATAGGTTTTGGTGATGTAATGACATGTTTATCTTTTTAGCAGTTTTCCCCATTGGCCATGGAAGAGGATATGTTGCTGCTAGTGGTCCATAATTGTGCACAAGGCATTAGTCAGAACATGATGCAAGGTGTATGGTGGACAAATATGTCGATGGCTGACGAACTCCCTGGAAATCTGACTTGAGGAGTTACACCACAATTTCAGCAGGTTATTTTCGACATGGTGCCGGAACAACGAACACAAAATTGTGTGAAGGAAAATCTTAGGATGGTTCATTCCTAAGTGGTTATACCTTGTGGTGGGGTATGTTGATTCTTGGTGATGAGAATCGTGGCTGTGGACAAAGTTTTTTGAGAATTCAAGTCAAAGGGGAGAATTGTTAGGTTTTTGCTCGTATTCTCAAATGAACCCAAAGTGAACCAAACAAGACTCAACTGATGTGGAGCTTCCTAGAAGACGTGGGATACGTTTGGAAGTTGAATGATGGTGTTTGAGGGAGGTTGAAGACCAGAAGAACTTGAGAAATGA
This sequence comes from Acer yangbiense, assembly GCA_008009225.1. NCBI lineage: Eukaryota > Viridiplantae > Streptophyta > Magnoliopsida > Sapindales > Sapindaceae > Acer > Acer yangbiense. The sequence goes on from CM017761.1 coordinate 12,264,165, forward strand.
AGAACACGTGAAACCGCTACCACTGCCGCTGTGGCTTTGGCAGCTGTAATGGCAACGGTACCACATCGCTGTGAATTTCGACAGCGGAATGGCAGCGGTCCAAAGACAGTGAATAACGCTGTGGAAAACGTTGTGGCTTTCACAGCGGTACCGACAGCAGTCGTGGTGACAGCAGCCAGATTTGTTTCAGCGTATGGATCGCGGTTTTCTAAGCGATATAATTTAAGGTGACTTGTAACTGTTTAGGAATCGGGTGCGCAATCGTGACCCAAATCGTAGTCAATCATAGGCATACGTGAAACGGGAAATCTTCAACGGAAAAGGAAGTAGTTTGTTTCTGGAAGTTATTATGCTTGAAGGAAAAAGGATTTACTCCCTATAAGAAGACTTGTCATAAAAAGAAATAGTATTTATGTGGAACAAGTAAGTCTTGTACATTTAGGAGTAGGATTTCCTTTTATATTATACTCCCTGTAACTAGTATAAATAGACCTTGTATTTAGGTTATTTTGTGTGCAGCAAAAAAAGAACACCATGTAAACATCAGAGAGTGTGAGTGAGATTTGGGGAGACCCAAGGGAATATCCGGGGAGGGATTCAAGGGAATATCGGTAGATCAAGTTAGAGATCCGTGGGTGATATTTAGGAGAGACCTAGGGAATATTGTGGGGTACTCGGTGAGGATCTTGTGAGTGGGGTTTGGGGTTAGTTGTGAGAGAGAATCCTGGAGTATATGGTTGTAACAATTTATCATATAGTGGAACTTTCTCTGTCGTCCTGACGGCCCGGGGTTTTTTTACCCGTTTTGGGTTTTCCACGTATATCTTGTGTTGTAATTATTTTATTCTCTCTCATCTATTTTTCTACTTATTGACGTTATTATTTGCTATGAGTTATGAACGTATATTAGGCACGGCGTTTCCGCGTTCATCGGTACTAGAGTGGATTATCCCTGACACTGGAATCCAAGCTATATATTCAACTGGAAACAGACCACTTTCCATTTAAAAATTGAAACTAATTATGTTGAATTCTTAAGACATACATAAATAAAATACTTGCACAAAAAGCAGGACATTCATGCTATATATTAAGGGTGCTGAGCCAATCATGCCACCTTGCTATTTTGCTAATGCTTCTAGATTGCTAGTTAGTCATCACCTTATAAGCTCTCGGAGTGTAAACCCATCTTCGATAATGTAATGAGCAAGATCCTTGTTATCTTTCAGCATTTGTCCACCAAACAGAAGTCTCTGGCGATTAACATGTACGTCTGTTTGCTGAAAATATTTTTCTTTCACAGAACAAATAGTGTTGGATTGCCTCACCTCAAGAGTTACGATTTTCCCTATCTGCATCCTCACTGATATCTAGTACATAGCAGGTAACTATAAAAGTTGAGAGAATAATGTAAGAATGGCTTGCTTATTTCATTGAGTACGAGATTAATTTATACACATTACAAGGAGACTAATATTCCTTGATTCTGTCCTAGAATCATGTCCTAGAATCATGGAATGTATCAAGGGTGAATAAATTTACAGATTACAAAGACCACATAGGAAAGATACTAATTGTATGCCCACAATATCAGCCTACGATATATGTCTATCATGCCCCCGCAAGATTGTGCTTCCATCACGGATGCCAATCTTGGATTGATGGAGAAGAAACTGCTTCCGAGCAAGTGCTTTGGTGAGAGAATCAGCGAGTTGATCGTTAGTATGAACATGAGACACACGAAGCCGATGATGGAGAACTTGATCACGGACGAAATGGAAGTCAATAGCTATATGCTTCATGCGCGAGTGGAAAACTGGATTCTTGCATAAGTATGTGGCTTCAATATTATCACAATAGATGATGGTTGGAATCAAGGTGTCAGCAATTTGGAGTTCTTGAAGAAGATTGGTGAGCTAATTGAGTTCTGCAGTAGTAGAGGCAATTGCTCTATATTCAGCTTCGGTAGAACTACGGGCAACAATACGCTGCTTTTTGGAGGCCCAACTGATGGGAGAAGCACCAAGGAAAACAAGATAAGCTGAGGTTGAGGTACGATCATCGAAATTGCCAGCCCAATCAGAATCAAAGAAAGCATGAAGCGTAGGAGTGGTCTCTTTTCGGAGAAAAATACCATGAGCAAAGGTACCCTTTAGATAACGGAGTAATCGTTTAACAGCTGTCCAATGATGTGAGGAGGGACAATGCATAAACTAAGACAACTTGTTAACGACAAATGAGATATCTGGTCTTGTTAAGGATAGGTACTGCATGGAACCAAGAACTTGTCGAAACTGAGTAGGATCAGTTTTGGCACTACCATCGTGAAGCTTCAAGGTATCTGTAGGAGACAAGGGTGTAATGACTGCCTTGGCATCCAGCATGTGTGTTTTTGTCAAAAGATCAATGATGTATTTTTTTTGGAGATAGAAACAGACCATGAGGGGTGAAAGTAGCCTCAACACCCAAGAAGTAATATAGGGAACCGAGGTCCTTAAGAGAGAATCGGGTTGCGAATTGTTGAATGAACTTGTGAATGGACGAGGACTTGTTTCCGGTGACTATTATATCATCGACATAGACTAGCAAGTAGATAATTGTAGAGTCTTGATGAAAGATGAATAATGAGTTGTCGGATTTCGAGTTCATAAAACCTTGAAGGAGTAAAAAATGACGGAGTTAAAAATGACGGAGTTCATTGTACCATGCACGAAGGGTCTAGCGTAATCCATAAATTGCTTTTCTAAGCTTGCACATATGATTGGGATATTGGGAATGTTGAAACCCAAGAGGCTGCTGCATGTAAACAATGTCAGTAAGTGTACCTTGCAAAAAAGCATTGTTCACGTCGAGTTGTCGCAAGTCCCAACCATAAGAGACAGCAATCTTAAAATGACTCTAATGGTTGTAAGCTTGACAACTGGACTGAACGTATCAGTAAAATCAATATCGGGTCATTGGTGGAACCCCTTAGCAATTAGTCGAGCCTTATAACGGGAAACGGTTCCATCAGCGTTCCTCTTAATCTTGAAGATCCATTTACACCCAATAATGTTTTGAGAATGGTGAGGGGGTACAAGGTCCCAAGTATGGTTAGAAAGCAAGGCATCATACTCTTCGCCAATGAGGAATTTTTTGTGCCTGGTTTAGTGTGGTGGGTTCGAAATGGTCGGCTAAGACAGTGGTTGTATGGAGGTCAAGAATTTGACGAGGTTTAAAAATATTATGTTTTGATCTGGTTACCATTTGTGGTTCGGGAAGAGATGGTGAATGAGAGATATTTGAAGAGGATGAAGAACGAGAATTACTTATTTGATCAGGAGATGATGACGGAGGCGCTGATTGGTTGGAGGTAGAATTTGACGACATCATGTCAGATATTGCTGCACCATCATCAGGAGAAACGGAATTAGTCATTAGTGGGGATTGAGTGGTGAGTGCTCCTGATTTTGTGGGGTGAATAATTGTTAATGATGGAATATTTGAGGAGTTTTTCAGATTGAGAAAATCTGTTTGGTCAGAGCCAACAGAGAGTGGTAATTGTGAGAGATTTTTGGGATACCATTGTGATAGAAAGTCAGCTTGTAGATGTGTATCATGGGGGGATATTTTTTGGAAAGGAAAATGGGATTCAAAAAAGATGACATGTCTGGTAATAAATGTTTTATTTGTGGAAGGATCAAGACAAAGATATGAATTATGTGTGAGTGAATAACCCAGAAAAACACACGGTTTCGAACGCGGTTGAAGTTTATGAGAAGTATACGAGCGAAGCCAAGGGTAACACAAGCAGCCAAAAACCTTGAGTTTATGGTAATTTGGTTGTTTGTGAAACAATTTTTCAAATGGAGATTTAAAGTTTAAAACTGGTGTAGGCATGCGATTAATGAGATAGACAGCAGTTTGAAAAGCAACTGACCAAAAACGTAATGGCATGGATGCTTGATGAAGCAAGGTAATGCCGGTTTCGACTAAGTGGCGATGTTTTCTTTCGGCGGAACCAACAAGTTCAAGTGTGTACGGAGGTGACTTGAGATGTTGAATACCATATTTAGATAAGTGATGACCTAGACTTTGGTATTCACCACCTTCATCTGAATACACAGTCTTGATGGATTTTTGGAAAAAAATTTCTTCTAATTTTTTGAATTTATCAAAAATCGCGGGAACTTCTGATTTCTGTTTGAGAGGGTAAAACCAAGTGTATTTAGTAAAATAATCCACAAAAATTATATAATACCGGAAGTTATCATACGAAATAATTGACGACGGACCCCAAACATCGGTATATAAAATTTCTAATCGAGAAGAACATGATACACTCGTCTGACCAAATGCAAGTTTGTGACTCTTATTACAAAAGCATGAGTCACATGGAGCAATACTAGTAGTAGACTGAGAAACTGGAAGAGATGAATTAGTGATAATTTTCTGCCTGATAGACGCAGATGGGTGGCCAAGACGACAGTGCCGAAGATTAGTTGAAGCCGTTGTAGTGGTAGTGTAGGCGGTGGGAGTGGTGACTCTAGAAGATGATGATGGTAACGGCCACTCATAGATGTTGTCTTTATTCTGGCCTCGAACCAAGGATGCCCCCGTATTCAAATCCTTCACAAGAAAAAAATCAGGAAAGAATTCAATTGATGTGGAGTTTTGCTTACAAAATTGGGAAACAGACAATAAATTTTTCTTGATGTGAGGGGCACACAAAACATTATTGAGAGCAAATGAAATATTCGAAGAATTAAGTTGAGTAGAACCAATATGAGATATTGGAATACCGTTACCGTCTTCGACCATGACATCCTCATTGCTGTCATATTTTGAGTGGACTGATAAGTTCTGCAGGTCCGAGGTAATATGGTGTGATGCTCCTGAGTCCATTATCCAGTTCCCTCGATTTATTGATTGATCAGTACCGGTGAAATTTGCTTGAGGCCAATTTGCATTATGATTAGGCTTGGGGCGAGATCGGCATACCTTGGCGGTGTGACCAATTTTATCACACAATTGACACACTGGTTTGGATTGTCCAAGAAAATTTGAGTTTGGTCTCCATGAAGATTGTTGTGAGTTGGAATACATTGGTGTAAAGTGTCCCACATTGTCGCCCAAATTATTCCCAGATGAGAGAGAATTAGAGGGTCGATAACTTTGATTACCTGGTGCACTACCTTGGAATGTTTTATTCCTATAGTTGTTGTTTGGTCCTCTGCCATTGTTTGTGTATCCATTCCCTGATCTGTTCTTGTTGTTGGGTCGATGTTGATTATACTGAGCTGTGATGAGTGGGGCTGTCTTCTTTCCCTCTTCACGTTTCAGAAATGTCTCATGGTCTAGGAGCTTGTCATGAAGTTCTTCAAATGTCATGGCTGTCTCCCGAGTCCGTATAGCAGCATTCAAATCCTTGTAATCATTGCTAGGACCATTGAGAGTATGTGCAACGATCTCAGCATCACTTAAAGGATGTCCAATCAAAGCGAGATCATCAATAATGGTTTTAATATTCTGCATATATTCAGCTATTGGGATACCTTCTTGTGATGTTTTCATAAGAATGGAGAGAAGAGTGAGCAACCTGGTGTTTGATCGATTCGCGAAGGTTGTCTCCAGTTTGTTCCATGCTTCAGCCGAGGTCTTGCACGAGGAGATAAGCGGTGCTATGTTACCCGCAAGGGACGCCTATATATCCTGCAAGATTAAGCGATCCTGCCGCAACCAGAGTTTGCGCTTGAGATTCGAAGAAGGCTCGTCGTTTCCATCTTGCGTTTTCATTTTATCCGGGCAAGGAAACGTGCCATCAATATAACCTAATAAATCATAACCAAAAACAAGATTAGAAAATTGTGATCTCCAGGAGGCATAGTTTCCTCCTCTTGAGAGTTTAAAAGGAATCTGTGAGGCTGTATTGATCGAAATGATGGCATTAGGTTGAGATGAAAGATTGTTTGCAGTTGAGATTATCACTGGAGTTTCAGAGGTGGAGGATTTTGAGGTTGGAGAAGAGTCAGCCATTGCGTATGGAAAGGAAGATGAGAAGGTCTAAGGATCAGATATGCTTTAGAAGTAATAAGGCTCTGATACCATATAAAAGTTAAGAGAATAATGTAAGAATGGCTTGCTTATTTCATTGAGTACGAGATTAATTTATACACATTACAACGAGAATAATATTCCTTGATTCTGTCCTGGAATCATGTCCTAGAATCATGGAATGTATCAAGGGTGAATAAATTTACAGATTACAGAGACCACATAGGAAAGATACTAATTGTATGCCCACAATATCAACCTACGATATCTGTCTATCAGTAACATCTTTAAGATTTCATTTTCCTTGATCTCATAATAAGCCAAGGTCTTTGCATTCCAGAGTCGAGTACTCCCGCTAAACAGATCCCAGTCTTCGCTAGGACAATTTGTCATGCTCTCAACTACATTCTTTAGTGTAAGAACAGTGTGATTACATTTAACTTCAACTTCAATGGTATTTTGGGTTGGTGTCTCCACTAAAAATGATAGATTATCATTTCGATTAGCGATCATTTGGATGGTAGCTTCTGCACCTTCTATGTTGAGTGAGGCTACATACTGAAAATCTGGGACATGTTTCCCAGAATAATATAAACTGTACTCGTGTGGATGAATCCCCACTTTGGACTGAATAATGCCTTTGATTCTATGAAATGAATAAAATGTCATCACTTCAAGCTCAAAACTTTTCTCGTTTTATGGTGTTTTAAAAAGCAACTTTTTCTGAGATTGTTAAAGAGATAGATTGAGTTTGGAAATAATGCAAGACACGCATACATATAAGAGCGCAACAAAAATTTTATTTCAATTTCTCAAGCGAATATTTTGAAATTCCTATAAAGCCTATCCTCTGTTCCAATTTTCGACTAATTGAAACCTAATAAGCAAGATTGTTATCATCTTCCGGTGATTAACCACTAAAAACTAAAAAGTGTTGATAAGATGAGGTTGGCAATGGAATGGCCCTCGCACTGAAATCATTGAAATTGGAAGTTCGAGTCATACCCTTTCCACAAACCCTGAATCAATTTTAATAACTCAGAAAGAATGAAAGAAAAAATTGTGATCTCTCTAATGACTATGCAGTTAGTATATTTTGTTTCTAAATATCAGTAATCCATCAATTTTTGTTGATAATTTAACATGAGGAAACGATTTTCTATTCTTCCATTTTTTTTTCTTTCCAAACTAGTCAATTTAGTGTTTTTCTTTAATGAATTTGTTTTACAATTCATCAGTCTGTTGAAGAAAATCGCCTGCATGGGCTTCTCTTCAACTCTAGTTTCGTGACAACCAAACAGATCTCCAAGAAATTAAAAATAGCTTAACATTACGGAAAAACATAAATAAATAAAAAATAAAAAAAATTGAGGAAAAAAAAAAAGTAAATTAAGAAGAAAGGTGAACCTCATCGTCGGGAGAATTCTTCTGGCGTTTTGATGGTGTTTGTGATGTCGATGATTCCATGGAGCTTGTTTCTGCTTCTTCAAACGTTGAAAGAAAAGAAGAGAGAAAGACAAGCTGGTCAAGTGTGAGTGAGTCAGGTGTCGGTCACATTGTGTCAGATAAAGTGTTAGAGGTTGGCGTACTTTATTTACAAGTAACAAGTACAAGAGCTAGTAGCCTCTCTTTCAGTTTTGGGATATTATTATTTTCCCCCCTGAGGTATACCCTATTGTTAAGACGAGGACAGGGTTTGGGCTTATTGGCCGGTCTCCCCCCTAAAATCAAACCTATGGTAACTGTCCCCCTTCTGCCACCTTTTTCAACATAAAAAGGTGATACTGACAAAATTCAGAGTACAAAAAGTCGACAATACCCCTAATGGCGTTAAACGGTTGTCAAACTCCTATGAACAGTATCCAACACGTGATTTTTTTTAATGAAATTACAAAAATGCCCTCTGAATCAGTTTTTTGAGGCAAACCAACAAAATTACAGCAGTGCCCTCTGAATCAAACCGTTAGGGACACCAACGGCTATAAGTGGCCTTATATATATACCTGCTATATTCATCAACCAACTGCCATATTCATCAACTGCTATATTCAAACACATTCACTCACATATCAACCAATATTTTCATTCATCTATTTCATCATCAAACCCATTTCATCACCTGCCGATATTCTTTCATAAATTTCATCACCCAAACATACATTCAAAAAAAAAATTCATCTATTTCATCACCAAAAAACACATTCAAAATTTTTTTTCATCTATTTCATCACCAAAAAACACATTCAAACACTTCTAATTGTATTCACCCACATTCACAATTGATTTGTCAGTAACCAACCATGGAAGGAAGTTCAAATACTGGGAATATGGGAAGCAACATCAGTGGTGGAGTGTTAATATTCAAAAACAAAACATGCAGATGTGGTAAGAAGGCCGGTGTGAAAATCTCAGAGTCGTTTGATAATCCAGGGAAGTTGTATTATTTTTGTGAAAAAAGGCAATGCAAATTTTTTTCATGGTGGGAGCCAGATGCAGAATTTTTGGCAAGTATGCAAGGTAGTGAAGAACTGAATAGGGTTGGAATTGATGAAAAATTGAAATTGCTAGATTCAAAGATGCATGGACTGGAATCAAGCATAATTGGAATAATGCACAATCAAATGACAAGTATAAAAAGTCTAAGTGTGTTAAAGAAGATGATGTGGCTTAATATGTTACTATTGGTTTGTTCTTATTTTTTTCTTTTTTGTTAGTTCTATGACCATGTAATGCAGTTATGGTATGTAATGCAATGCAGTTGATGAATATGAGTTATCAATATCATGACAGTCATTATCAAATCATAGACATACTACGACATGGAATTCTTAATAAATATGATAACCACTAATATAAGCACTAAGAGTTCAGTGGTACCAAATTCCACCTAAAGTTGACCTACCAGCCTTACATTGCAAATGTAAAAGGTAAGCATTGCAAATGCTAAGCAACAAAAAATGGTTCACAGGGCAATATAAACAATAGCTAAAGCATTGCAAATGCTTCACAGTACTGGCAACAAAAAAATAGTAGCTTAATGACAACGTAAGCAGTACAAAAAGTAACCATCTTAGTTCAACTACATAACTATTAAAAGTTCAACTACTTAAACAACTAAATCAGTCCAACTGGGTTACTTGAGAGATTGGTTGAGTCTGAACCTGTGTGGTAGGCTGTGAAGACTTGTCACCAACATGTTTTGATGAAGCCCTTTGTCTCTGTAATTTTAATAAAACAAAAATTAATTACAAAGAAAACATTAAGAAGGAAGGAAGGAAATGAAATAGAAAGATAAGGAAGCAGAAAACATCACCTTTTTGGAACGGTTTGAAGATGATGAAGCACCTTCGTCTTCAGTTACAGCAGGTTGTTTCCTTGAAGCCTTCCGTTTATGTACAAGAAATGAATAGTAAAATTTTACAGGTCAAAAAAATTAAATTCAGAAAAATTATACAGGTCACCAACTGAATTAAATTCAAAACATAAAAAATCAAAAAATGAATAATTGATTACCTTAGTTTGTACAGGTCTGCCTTCAGTTTTACAAGTCCTAGAATTATGCCCAGGTAGTTTACATTTTCCGCAGACAACACCACCACTCCTAGCAGCTTTAGGTTTCTCAGTTGATTCCCTCTTCCTCACCAGTTTTGGCCTTCCTGGTTTTCTTTTCAGGTGTGGTGGTTGAATAGGTGCTCCTACATGATCACCCCATACACACAAATCTGGAATGGGATGGATCATGTAGTTATAGGTTCTAAGATAAGCAGCCTTGGACAATGCAGGGTCAATAAAATCTTGTAAGCTATTTTGATTACCAGTAACACCAAAATGGTGTCTAATACCTGCCAATGCGTGACAACATGGCACCCCACTAACCTGCCATTGGCCACACTCACATGTTCTATCATTCAAGTTAGCAGTGTATGCCCTATTCAGACCCAACATCTCATACTTCCCTTCACCTGAATGCAAAGTTCGAAGAACTCTACACTCCACACTATTTTCCTTAATCTTCTTGTTCACTGCTGGTGGTATGACAGTACCCCATCTACTGCACTCATGTTTCCTCAATTGAAACCTACTCATCACCATTCTTCTTATGTACTCCATCAAGCCTAAATAATTCCTAGACCTACAATCTTTAAGCATGCTATTGAAAGCTTCTGTCATATTGTTAGTCACGTGGTCACATTTGATTGACTGGTCAAACGCATGCCTTGACCAGTGACAAGGTTCAATGGCAGCTAAATAAGCCATAGCTTCCGGGTTTATACTTCCTATATCTTGCAAACACTTATTAAACTCATGCTTGTCGCCAGTTTTACTAGCCTTCCAGAAGAGCTTCCTCATCTTTTTTCCACTGTATTGTTTACTGAAATTGGCATAAATATGCCTTGCACAAAACCTGTGTCAAGCATGAAGCAGTGAAATTAATATATGACAGGTATAACCTGTGTCAAACATGAAGCAGTGAAATAAAAAAATATATAATTACAGCAAGTTATTCAAATTAATACCTTACGCTTGCTTTTGGCCAATACATCTTCAAAGCCCCAATTACACCCTTCTGCCTGTCACTCATGAAGCAGATAGGTCTATCTTCTGGGTACTTCAAGAAACAACGCAACTGCCGCAAAAACCAGGACCAACTTAGTAATGTTTCACCTTCACAAATGCAGTAAGCTAGAGGGTACAATCCAGAGTTTGCATCTAATGCAACAGCTGAAAGAAGAACTCCTCCATAAGGCCCTTTCAAATGGCATCCATCAATGCCAATGAAAGGCCTGCAACCCTCTAGAAATCCCATCTTCTGAGCTTCAAAACATACAAAAAGCCTTTGGAAGATGGAGGTGTCTGTCTGAAGACGAATATAGGCAGCTGAACCAGGGTTGCATTGTTGCACCATCACTGCATACCCCCTTAAATGGGAAAAACACTCTGTATGCTCTTTAAGCAGCACCTCCAAGGCCCTCCTTTTTGCCTTGTACAACCTCTGAGTATCAACCGTGACATTGAATTGATCTCTCAACAAATCAGAGATCACCCCACAATGAATTCTAGGATTGTTCTTGACAAGAACCTCAAACTTACTTGCAATCCACTTTGCCCTAGCCTCTTGACTTTTATAAATTCGATGACAGGTATGGTTACTGTTGTAAGTCTTCACTTGCATAGTTGTGTCATCACCAAAAATGGAAGCATGCAATCTCCATGGACAATTTTCAGCAAGGCATGCCCAAGTGAGCCTGTTCTTATCATTTTTTATCTTCTTGAAATTAAAACCCTCCTGAATTGCATAATCTGTCAACAACCCCCTCAATGTATACACACTGTCATGTGTCTGCCCTACCTCAAACCTAATTGGACAGCCTATAAGTTGCTTGAAACAGTTGCTCTTCATCACTGTTTGAACTTTAGAATCACCTCTTTCATCATCAGAGTCACTAAAGAACTCATCTTCACTGTTGGATTGGTAACCTTCAAACAAATCATTATCAATTTCATCTGGCATCTCACACACGGGTTCAGGAACCTCAGGTATCACTACTAATTCCCTCAAACCAGGAACCCCACCCATTTCATTAGTTTCAACACCCACTATATCAGTCTGATCACCTAACCTATCTGCACCAACATGCTCATTCTCTCCAACATCATCATCTCCATCAGAATAAAAAATATTTTCCTCAAAACCACTAAAATCAACATCATTCAGGTCTGTAATGAACCTAGGTTGTGGGTTGGGATTGTCAGAAGATGAGGCTAAATGTGCCACTGGGATATATGGCATCTCTGTATTTCAAACATAATTTTTGTTTCTTTGTGCTCACTAAAGCTCCTAAACACTTCTAAAAGCTCAGTATCATTATTCACCACCTTCTTCTCATCTGACCAAGGCAAATAAACCCACACAAGGTACTCATCAATAGGCACCTCATGCCTACCTGTTTCTTTTTCAAATAAAGTATGCAAGAGGACTATCATACTTATGTGCTCAGCATCACAGGTACCGAGTTCTACAACCCTAGTGTCTATAGTGACATATATTTCGAATATATCCTCCATTTAAACACTGCCAAGCATCATGAATAAAAATCAATCACCAAAACCCTCATTTATATCATTCAAAATAAAAATAAAAACTTTTAAATCATAACATTCAATTGCAACGAAACCCTAAATTACTGAGAACACAACCAAAACAACATATTAACAAAAAAAATTTACATTTTTCATGTTTAACAACCACAAAAACATCAATTACACCATCAATTTGACATGCAGCAACACCAAACCAAAAACCCCCAATTTTTATAACACAGAAACCCTAATTAGTAAAGTTAAACAAAAACGAACACATCAAAACACAACCATGCATCAAAATTCTCCCAGAATAAACAAAAACAAGAAATAGAAGTTTGAATATACCTTTGCAACCAAAACAACTGGTTTGCTTCTCAAATATTCTTACTTTCAACAACTCTTTAACACTATTGACACTATAACTAAACTAACCCTAAAGGAAACACTACTACGATCAAGAAATCAAAGTTTTGAAGAGGTTATATGCGATTGTTGGGTTGGTTTTGGCGCGAAATGGATTATGTGAAGAACTATCAACGAGGGTTTTGGTTGTTTGTCTCTGGAATTTTCTTTGGGACCACGACAATATATATATAGTGGGAAAAGTAAACATTTGGTAAGTGGAGGAATGAGGTGGCATCGCCCCATCCACTTGTTTTTATTTTAATTAGTTATATTATTTTAATAAAATATTTAATTGTCTTATAAGTTAACAGTCACAAGTTAAATGGCATTAATACCCTTGTAAGCTAACGGTCAACGTTCAAATTGAACGGAAAAGGTGGCAGAAGGGGGACAGTTACCATAGGTTTGATTTTAGGGGGGAGACCGGCCAATAAGTCCAAACCCTGTCCTCGTCTTAACAATAGGGTATACCTCAGGGGGGAAAATAATAATATCCCTTCAGTTTTTACTAAGGTGGCAACTGCTTACCGGCTACAGCTTTGTTTTTGTTTATTTATTTGAGGAAAATTATCATTTTCCTCCCTCAGGTTTTCTATATTAGATAAACTGGTCCCTCTAGTTTAAATAATAGCCAATCAACCCCCTAAAATATAAAATATTGGTCATTTTACCCCTTCTATCAAGTTTTCCATCAAAAATCTCTTTGACCGTTAATTAAAAAATTAAAACGTCTCCATCAAAAATTGAACCTTTGACCTTGTGGTTAAAAGACACAAACACTAACAAACTTGCTACTCCAACTCATTGTTAAAGGTTTGTTGATTTAAATGTATATATATAGTTATATAGTTTGTTTGAAATAATTTAAATATGTTTATATAATTTAAAATAAACACACACACACACACACATATATATAATTTAAAATAAACTCATATTTAATAATAATATATCAAAACAGATTTATGAAAGAGAAAAAGAAGAAAAAAAAAAAAAAAAAGGAAACCCATAAAATCCAAAAAATTATAGCCCGTAATTTATTTTTCTTTTTATTTTTCCTTTTCAAAAAATATATTATTTCAATTTGATAAAAAAAAAAAAAAAAAAAAAAACTATAAAATCAAAGTTCGTAAATTGAAAAGGGTAAAAAAATTCAAAACAAAAAAGAAAGGAAGGAAGGAAGAAAAATAATATTAAAAAAAAAAAAATTCCTTTTGATTTTTTTTCCCTTTGTTTTCTTATTTTCTTTTTTCTTTTTCATGAATCCGTTTTTATATATTATTATTAAATATGAGTTTATGTTAAATTATATAAACGAGTTTATTTTAAATTATATAAACAAATTTAAATTATTTTAAACAAATTATATAACTATATATATACATTTAAATCAACAAAACATTAACAATGAGCTAGGGTAGCTTAGTTAGTTAGAGTGTGTAGTTTTTAGCATAAGGTCAAAGGTTCAATTCTTGATAGAGTTGTTTTAATTTTTTATTTAACGGTCAAAATGACCAATATTTTGAGTTTCATGAGGTTCATTGGCCATTATTGAAACCAAAGAGACCAGTTTATCTTATAGGCTATTTTTTTTTTTTTTTTTTTTTTTTTTTAAGTGGAGACTCGAACTCACAATCGTAGGTATAAGGGATTTACTAACGGACCAACCTCATCTCATTTGGGTAAAACTATATTAACTTATAAATTATATTTAAATTATTGACTCCAAAATCCATCCATTCATTTCCTCTCAATTTGATTGTAAAAAAAGTAAATAATTTAAAAATTAATGACATCCCTTTGATTAAGTGGATGGATTTTGAAGTTTCAAATTTAAGTTCAGATTCTAGATTGATATAACCTAACCCTAATTTTGATGTGACTATAAAGCAAGTGAAAAAGAAAAATACAAAGCATTTATCTGTATTTCACTTTATTTTTATCAAATGAAAAGATAGTAACTTAGCCTAACATATTAATTTTATTAATGTCCATGTTTGCAGTTTGATTGTTTCAATTTATTTATTTATTTTATTTGCTTGAACAGTTCATTGTTTAACTAATATATATATATTCTATTACTGTATGTAATTTTTGTTTGTTTTTGCTGTTTTGGGGCGTTGTCTTTGTCTGTTTTCCTGGGTTTGGTTTGTTTTGGCGGTATGTAATTTCGATATGCAATTCATTTTTGTAGTTGCAGGTTGGGAAGGTAACGCACATGATGCAAGGATTTTCTTAACAACTATGCGTAATCATGCTTTAAATTTTCCTAAACCTCCTAAAGGTATGGTATTATCTAATTTACGGCATGTTTATTTTATTTATTATAAATAAATATTCATTAAATAAATTTTATTTTGTAGGAAAATACTATCCGGTAGACGAGGGATATATATCCACAAATGGATGGGTATTTAGGACCATATAAAGGTGAGAGATATCACCTACCTGATTTTCGTCAAGGAAGCCAACCAACTGGTCATCAAGAAGTATTCAACCACACACACTCTTCTCTTAGAAGTGTCATTGAACGCACTTTTGGAGTATGGAAGAAAAGATGGAAGATTTTAAGAGACATGCCTAGCTATCCGTTTGACAAGCAAGTGAAGATTGTCATCGTGAACATGGCAATACATAATTATATAAGAAGGCATGCTAAACATGACCATCATTTTGAAAAAATTGAGAATGACCCGGATTTTATACTTGAAGAAGATAATGAAAGGGATGACGATTTCCAAGAAGAAAATCACAATGCTAATACACCTACAGCACGAGAAGTGAAGAAATTGAGAGATAGTATTGCAGAAAGTTTGATGAGGGCATGGCATTGCCCTACAAAAACTACAATGACATTTTAATTACTGATTTTTTTTTATATGCACTACTGTTATTTATTATTTTATTTTTTTATAAATGTTTTACTATGATTGTTTGGAGACATCTTAACATTTTATTCTATATTTTTGTTGGTTAAATCTCAAAGGTCTAATATCTTGTAATGAAATCCCTTGTTTGCTCTTTGATTTAAAATCTGTAATGGTTTGAAGAGCTGGGTATTACTTGTTATTCTTCTGTGTCATATGTTCCTCAATCAATTTGTCCTAACTACAAAAATAGTGTAAATATGAAGATAACTGATGTTGTTTCTCATGTTGCTGGATGTAAAAGCAACAGATATGATAGTGTAGGTTTTGTTAATAGTTTAGAGATGGTGATAGAAAATTTAAGGTTACTGTAGTGCCATTTCTTTTACATAAGTAAAGTCGTGTGTATATATATATATATATATATATATATATATATATATATATATTTAAATCTACTTTATTTTATAATAAAAATACTTTGATATTTAATTTTACTGTTAAAATAAAATGTATTGGTTAAACAGTGAATATAATACAAAATTGAAAGTATTTCAATATTATACCCATTTTGGTCATTGTATACTGTCACAGCAGTTTGATAGCATAACTTACCAAACACATATATAGGACTTTTAAACCTTACAGCAATTAAAAAAGTACAGTTTGTCAAACGCCTACCTGCTTAACTTCACAGCTGATTATTCTTCCAGCACAGCTGACAGTGATTATTTAAGAAGTTACAGCAATACCAAACTGGCCCTTGGTTTGTTTTGCACTGTTCACTGTATTGTATTAGCTAATACAGAGTAGAGAGGTTGTATTAGTTAATACAGCATAATACAGTCTAATACAAAATATCACCAAACACATGATTGTATAAGAATAATACAGTCCAATACAATATAATCCAATTAAATGCAGTCCAATACAATCCAATACAATACAATACAATACAGTGTACCAAATGAGCCCTTAATGTCCTGGATAGTATGGTCAGCCATTGCTTCCACCGTAATGGTTTTATGCTCCAATCGGATCTTCACAGATAATCTTATTCAAATTTGATTTTCGCGATCGTGTACAAGAAGAGGGAGAGTGGACTCCTAAAGTATATCACAAACAAAGAAGAGATCAATGTGCATGTCAAGATCAATAATATGAAACAAAACACACATCACATAAAAGTGGCTATAGTTTAACATGGTTTGATAAAAGAGAAGTTTACTAATCAAGTAGTCAACAAAACCATACCCCTTAAATTTCAACCAACTCTATAAATTAACCATCACAACACAAACATTTGACTCTATTAATCTGAATTTTATTTTTAGTCGTCTAATTAGGGGTCAAAAATCCTTATCCTAAAAGAAGTTATATTTTTGTCAACTTACTCGAGGAAATCAAGGAGGTTTCCCTAATTTTTGGAGGAGTTCAAAAGCTTTTCACCAAAACAAACCCTTCATTCTCATACAAGGAAGAAAGCTTTAATATTTCTAACTTTCTCATATTTCTTAACTTTTACATCAACAATTTTCATGACTTTCAATTATACATGACCTTATTTCCGTTGGTTATCTTATTTAGGATTATAAAGTGATGTGGGAGGGTTTCCAGGTTTAGGGTTTAGGGTTATCTTATTTTCATGACTTTCAAAATCCTTCCAAGCAAGGGAAACTTGCTCTGAAAATCTAACAAAATAAAGAAAAGCAATCGAGGGATTGGATAAAAAAAAAAAAAAAAAAAAGTGGTAATAAACATGATCTGACACATTTACATTGCAAAACTGAGAAGCTGCTTATAGAAACAAAAGAAATTTAGTTCATCCTTCAAATACAGTAAAAAAAAATCACTAAAAGGTTCTTTTTTTCCCACTCATGAATTGTTTAAAGAAAACCTACGTAATACGTATTCTTCTCTTTATTCTACTCTATTTTCTTAACAATCTGAAACTGGCAGAAAAGAAAAGAAGAAAAAGAGAGAAATAATAGTAAAAAGTTACTTACAGATTATGTATGGTAATAATAATATTAATAATGTTATGTTTTGGGTTAGCCCATCTCATTACATATTTAGGCCCAATCAGGAAACTCAACTGAAGCCCGACCCGGAAGCCCATTCCAGAATCTTCTCAGCAGTTGTAACAAACTGATTTGGTGACAGCTGGTGACTCAATTCTATTCTACTCGTTTTCTGATGCCATTAGCTGGATCACGTGGGGCAATCCATCGTGGCACTCTCTGAATGGCTGAGTTAGATATTGGGGCTGAGTCAGACGATAAGGCATATAAAAGGAACAAGATGATGAGAGAGAACGATCAAATTTATTTTCTTAGGGTTTCTAATTTTTGCTCTGTTTCTCTCAAACGAAATAGCTCTCAGTTTTTTCTCTCTTCTTCTAATCGCTGTATCTTAGTGAATCCAAGGGTCTTTCTCTGTTATTCTTGTGAGATAGTGATGTATTAAGAGTGTTCTTAGTGCTTGATTGTTGAGGAGAGAGTTGTTGTGATCTGTGTGCTCACAGTGTTGTTTGATCGAGGGTTTGTAAAGGCAGATCTGATCTTGTAATGGTGGATCTGCTCTTGTAATCGTTGATTAGGTGTTTGGTTGGTGTTTTCGGGTTGTGTAAGGGTTTCAGTCGGTGTGTTCTTGATTGTAAGGATTTCATATAGTGGAGAGAGTCTTGCTTGCAAGGCTCAACGTGGATGTAGGCTTGATTTAAGCCGAACCACGATAACTCTTGTGTTTTATTTACAGTCTTTACATCTATTCTTCTTTTGCATTTGTTTCTTCCTTGATTTTATGTTCAGCATCATTGACTCACTTCTCTGATATTGCAAGTGATTCTTGCTGTTGAAATAATATCAAAAAGTGTTGTTAGACTGTTAGTGATTAGTCCGAACATAATATTGAGAAAGATTTGGTAGAATATTTGCTTCAGATCCTGTCTTTGATGACAGTTCTTTTTCATGTATTATTTTGCTATTTTCGATATTGTTGGTGAACATTATTGCTGCAGTTTGTGTAATTGATTCTCACATATTTGTATAAGTGATTAACTGTAGGTGTTGAGGTTTTTTGTTTAGGTTCAAAAACACAACAGTGGTATCAGAGCCTGATCTGTACCAACGGCGAACAAGGAGGTCGAGATTCCTCCAGAAGCAGAGGCTTCAAATCTTGAAGACTCTGCTGGAGAAGAGGCAATTGGCAGTGGATCTGCTAGCACTAGCAAAGTGGTAACTCGTTATAATTCTTGCAATTTTAATAATTCATTTCATCCTGTTATGAGCATGAAATTTGATATAGATAAATTCGATGGCTCTGGGGATTTCGGCATTTGGAGAAGAAAGGTGAAAGCCCTTCTCTCCCAGCAGAAAATCCTCAAAGCCATTGAAGGACCAAAAAAATTGCCTGATTCATTAACTATAGAACAGAAAGATGACATGCTTGAAATGGCCTTAGGCACTATAATTTTAAATTTGTCTGATAATGTTCTTAGAGAAATTAATGATGAGAAAACTGCATGTGATGTTTGGAAGAAGCTTGAAAGCTTGTATCTTACAAAATCTTTGACTAATAAAATCTATCTTAAAGAAAGATTGTTTGGTTTTAAAATGGATGCTAGTAAAGGCCTAGGTAAAAATCTGGATGATTTCAAGAAAATGACTATAGAATTAACCAATGCTGGTGAGGATGAAAAACTGAGTGATGAGAATGAAGCTATAATCCTCTTGAATTCTCTCCCCGACTCCTTTAAGGATGTCAAGGCTGCCATTAAATATGGTAGGTCTTCTTTATCTCTGGAAGAGTGTATCTCTGCCTTAAAATCTAAAGAACTTGAGTTAAAGATTGAAAAGAAAGATAATGGGGAAAACTTGTTTGTTAGAGGTAGGCAGCCTGTTAAAAATCATAACAATAACTCTAATAACAAGATTAAAGGCAGAAGTAAGACACCTAATCATAGGTCTCAATCTAGAAACAGAAATGGTTCTAGGAAATGTTACTTCTGTGGTAAAAAGGGTCACATTAAAAAATATTGTTATGAGTTTAAGAAAAAGATGCAAGATAAGACCCAATTGGATGGTGATGCTGCTATAGCGTCTAAATCCTATGAACCTAGTGAAGTCTTGGCAGTGAGCACTGAGGATAGGAGTTCTGAATGGATTCTAGACTTAGGCTGCTCATTCCACATGTGTCCTAAAAAGGAAATGTTCACTGAGTTCCAAGAACTCAATAATGGCAGTGTATTGATGGGTAATAATCAACAATGTAATGTGGAAGGTATAGGTTCTGTTGCTTTGAGAATATATGATGGGATGGTTAGGGTCTTTAGTGATGTTAGATATGTGTCAAACCTTAAGAGAAATTTAATTTCTCTAGGTACCCTAGATGAAGAGGGTTATACCTATAAGGCTGAAAAAGGTGTCCTTAAAGCCTCTAAAGGTTCACTTGTTATCCTTAAGGGTGACAAGAAGAATGGTTTATATGTTCTTAGAGGTGAGGCTGTCACTAATGAGGTTGCTTGTATAGCCTCTAAAATCAGTGACAAAGGCATCCTTTGGCACATGAGACTTGGCCACATGAGTGAAAGAGGTGTTCTAGAGTTGAGCAAGAGGGGTCTCCTAAATGGAGACCAAGTGAGTAAGCTTGATTTTTGTGAGAACTGTATTCTGGAAAACAGCATAGAATAAGCTTTAGTAAAGCTCAACACACCTCAAAACAAATCCTAGAGTATGTGCATTCAGATTTATAAGGACCCCCAAAAGTCCCCACTCATGGAGGGAATAGATATTTTCAGTCCCTCATTGATGATCACTCTAGGAAACTTTGGCTTTACCTCTTAAAGTCCAAAGATCAAGCTTTTGAAAGCTTCAAAGCTTGGAAGAGATTGGTTGAAAACCAAACCTCTAAGAAACTTAAAATTCTAAGAACTGATAATGGGTTGGAATTTTGTAATGAAAATTTTAATAAATTTTGTGAAGAACATGGCATTGTTAGACATAGAACTGTGAGACATACTCCACAGCAGAATGGAGTGGCTGAAAGAATGAATAGGACTATCCTTGAGAAAGTTAGATGTCTGCTCATAGGGTCTGGTCTAAGCCAGAATTTTTGGGGGGGAAGCAGCTGCCACGGCAACCTATCTGATCAATAGATCCCCCTCTACTGCCATAGCCCTTAAAACCCCAGAAGAAATCTGGACAGGGAGGCCTCCTAGTCTAAAACACTTAAGAGTGTTTGGGTGTGCTGCCTATGCGCACCAATCTGAAGGAAAATTAGAACCTAGGTCCTTAAAGGGAGTGTTTCTAGGTTATCCCTTAGGAGTTAAAGGTTATAGAGTTTGGTTGAGAGACCAAAAGGGGTTTAAGATGATTATAAGTAGAGATGTTATTTTTGATGAGTCTAAAATGCCTTGTAAAATTCTGGACCAGCCCACTGAATTTAAAACAGATCCTTTAAAGGATGATGTCAATACCATTCAAGTGGAGGTTGGCAACCCACCACATGGTCCAGAAATTGTGGAAGAAAATCCCATTGAGGATGATAGGGCTGCCCATTCTGATGGTATGCATCAGGTGATCGAAGGTCAGAATCAGCCAGAGGTTACTAATCCTCTAGCTGATTACGAGCTGGTTAGGGATAGGGTTAGGAGAATTAGCAAACCTAACAGTAAGTTTTCATATGCTGATGTCGTTTCGTTTGCACTATGTACTGGCCAAGAACTGGAGAATTATGAACCTAGGACTTATAATGAAGCTGTCAATTGTATTGACAAGCTAAGATGGCAGCAAGCCATGTTTGAAGAGATGGATTCTCTTAAGAAGAATCAGACCTGGTCCTTAGTTAGAAAACCTGAAAAACAGAAAGTTATAGCTTGTAGGTGGCTTTATAAGATTAAAGAAGGTGTAGAGCAGAATGACCCTGTTAGATATAAAGCTAGATTAGTAGCTAAAGGGTTTACACAAAGGGAAGGAATAGACTATAATGATATATTTTCCCTTGTTGTGAAATACAAAACTATTAGGATCATTCTTACCCTAGTTAGCTTCTACAACCTAGAATTGGAGCAATTAGATGTTAAGACAGCCTTTTTGCATGGAGACTTAGATGAAACCATCTATATGTCTCAACAAGAGGGATTTGAGTCCAAGACTAATCCCTCACATGTGTGTCTTCTTAAAAAGTCTTTATATGGGCTGAAACAAGCCCCTAGACAATGGTATAAAAGATTTGATTCATTTGTTACTAGCATAGGTTTTATTAAAAGTAAATATGATGCATGCTTTTATTTTGATAGTGATAATATCAATAATTCTATCTATTTGCTTTTATATGTTGATGATATGCTCCTTGCTAGTAAAAACATGTCTAGGATAAATGACTTGAAGAAAAAACTTAAATCTGAATTTGATATGAAGGATTTGGGTAATGCAAAAAAGGATTTTAGGGATTGAAATAACTAGAAACAGAGCTGAGAATAAACTGTGCTTAAAACAATGCAATTATTTGTTAAAGCTTGTTGATAGATTTGCCATGAAAAACTGTAAACCTGTAAATGTGCATCTGTCCCCTAGTTTTATTTTATCCGCTGCTTTATCACCTAGATCTATTGAGGAAAATAGATTTATGGAGTCTATCCCCTATTCTAGTGCTGTTGGGTCTGTAATGTACTCTATGATTCTGTAATGTACTCTATGATTAGCACTAGGCCTGATTTAGCACAGGCCATTAGTGTGCTATCTAGATACATGGCCAATCCCGGGAAAGGCCATTGGAATGCCATGAAATGGCTATTGAGATATATCAGCTCTACCACTTATGTAGGGCTGATTTATGATTGCTCAAATTCTGTTATTGATCTGGTAGGATATGTGGATTCTGATTATGCAGGTGATAGAGATAAGAGGAGATCCACATCCTCTTATTTCTTCACCATTGCAGGTTGTTGTGTCAGCTGGAAAAGTCAGCTTCAGTCAGTTGTGGCCTTGTCCACTACTGAGGCTGAATATATTACTGTTACTGAGGCCATAAAGGAAGCAATTTGGCTTCAATGCCTCTTAGGAGAGATTAACTGTTTTGGTGGAAAGGCTGTTATTTATACTAACAGCCATAGTGCATTGCATTTAGTTAAAAATCCTATGTTCCATGAGAGAACAAAGCATATAGAGGTCAAGTATCATTTTATTAGAGACCAAGTCTCTAATGGTATTGTTCAGGTGGAAAAGGTATCCATTGATGATAATCCAGCTAACATGGGCACTAAAATTGTATCTTATAGTAAGTTTAAGCATTGCTTAAACCTGCTTAAGATAGGTGATTATGGCTGATTGGTTTTGTTTTGTGTCTTGAGCCTTTCTTGCAGGAAACTCTCTTTACTATGTGATGAAGATGGCCTAAGGTGGAATTTGTTATGTTTTGGGTTAGCCCATCTCATTACATATTTAGGCCCAATCAGGAAACCCAACTGAAGCCCAACCCGGAAGCCCATTCCAGAATCTTCTCAGCAGTTGTAACAAATTGATTTGGTGACAGCTGGTGACTCAATTCTATTCTACTCGTTTTCTGATGCCATTAGCTGGATCACGTGGGGCAATCCATCGTGGCACTCTCTGAATGGCTGAGTTAGATATTGGGGCTGAGTCAGACGATAAGGCATATAAAAGGAACAAGATGATGAGAGAGAACGATCAGATTTATTTTCTTAGGGTTTCTAATTTTTGCTCTGTCTCTCTCAAATGAAATAGCTCTCAGTTTTTTCTCTCTTCTTCTAATCGCTGTATCTTGGTGAATCCAAGGGTCTTTCTCTGTTATTCTTGTGAGATAGTGATGTATTAAGAGTGTTCTTAGTGTTTGATTGTTGAGGAGAGAGTTATTGTGATCTGTGTGCTCACAATGTTGTTTGATCGAGGGTTTGTAAAGGCAGATATGATCTTGTAATGGTGGATCTGCTCTTGTAATCGTTGATTAGGTGTTTGGTTGGTGTTTTCGGGTTGTGTAAGGGTTTCAGTCGGTGTGTTCTTGATTGTAAGGATTTCATATAGTGGAGAGAGTCTTGCTTGCAAGGCTCAACGTGGATGTAAGCTTGATTTAAGCCGAACCACGATAACTCTTGTGTTTTCTTTACAGTCTTTACATCTATTCTTCTTTTGCATTTGTTTCTTCCTTGATTTTATGTTCAACATCATTGACTCACTTCTCTGATATTGCAAGTGATTCTTGCTGTTGAAATAATATCAAAAAGTGTTGTTAGACTGTTAGTGATTAGTCCGAACATAATATTGAGAAAGATTTGGTAGAATATTTGCTTCAGATCCTGTCTTTGATGACAGTTCTTTTTCATATATTATTCTGCTATTTTCGATATTGTTGGTGAACATTATTGCTGCAGTTTGTGTAATTGATTCTCACATATTTGTATAAGTGATTAACTGCAGGTGTTGAAGTTTTTTGTTTAGGTTCAAAAACACAACAAATAATAATTTTAAAACAAATTAAGATGAAAGTATCAATTAATTACCTCTTCTTTGGGAGAATTCAAGTAGGATGTCGATAATCCCATGGGGACGACTGAAGCAAACGCACAGCTTTTTAATTATTATTTTTTTTCGATACTTAGCTTTTTTTTTTTTCTCTTTTTTTTTTTGCTTATTGAATAAAACCAATTCTAAAGACAGTATTTATAGAAAAACTATAATCTACTTAGAAGATAGCAAAAAGAATTCTACATCTACACAAATAAGAAATCCTAGACCAATTAATCAACTTAGAAGGTTTGTGTTTCTTTGGTACATACTCTTCTCTCATTCTATTCAAAAGCAGTGCATGCATTATTGCATGTTGGTGATCATTATCAATTCACTACAACAAAACTGAGCTATAGGATCGGACTTTTAGGGACGAAACAAATTTAATTTCAATAGGATATCTATTGGAACAAAATAAATTATTTATCCTTAACAAATGCAAACCACGAAATTCATTTTTATAAGAATGTAAATAGAAAGTTTGAGAACTTATTGAGATAAAAAATAATATTAATTACTAATGATGATCTAACGGGCATCCCAATAGGTTCTCTATTGGGATGAATTGACAAATTTTGCTTAGGCCAAGAGGATTTATTTGATTTTATTTTTTATTTTAAGTTTTAATATTAATTAATTTTATTGAAATTTTAATTTTTATACCCCATCTATGCCAAAATAAGCAAAATTTCTACATAACTGTCTAATATAGTAGCGGATTTAACTACTACCTCTGACCAGTCCTATTTTCAGGAAAAAAAAAAAAGGAAAAAAAAAAAACTGAAAAGATCAGGGTTTTGCTTCTGCAGTCTCCTTGGGATCATCGAGAGCTCAAAGATCCCCCAATATCCCAATTGATGTCTCCCGAGGAAGAGGTAGTTGATATTTTCATATTAAATATTCTTATTTTTTGTTAACTATTATTTATTTATTTATTTTCTGTCCTGCAATTTTCACAGTTTGTCAGGATTTATCTGTTATTTGCATGTCTACGAGTGCATTTATTAGATTAAGACTCTCTTTTAGTTTTTTAGGTTCAAATCGACTGTCAAATTTTGATGTCCCAATTTGTGTTCAACCAACCAACCAAATTGAGATATGTGTGTATATTTATAGCACTTTTAATTATTATTATTAACTTCTTCCATAAATATGCACACATATCCCAATTTAATTGATTGGACACAAATTGGGACACCAAAATTGGACAGCTGATTTGAGTCCTTATTTTTCCTTCAATCCATCAAGGAAAAGTAGTGCAATTTATTGTCTTTGAATGAGCAAATGATAACTGATTTATATATATGTTATTCGGAAGGAGTCCAGTACTCTCCCTCTTATACCCGAAAATCGCATTGGAATGAGAATATCTGTAATGATATTCATTACATACATCGAAGCAGAAATGTTCTTACTAAGAAATAATCCTCACCCGATTCATCACATACATTTAAACAGAAATGAATGACAAGAATCAGCTCAACCTGACAATTTATTAGTATATTCATCATAAATAAAGTTTCAATCATGTTGATGAGTGTTACACAAACAAAAAGTAATTATAAATAAAACGATGAGTCGAATAAATCAAGTTAACACCATGGCATACGAAGATGTGCACAAATTCATCATATTTGATGAATTAGCATTCGCTTCTAGGAATACTATAGTTCCAATTGGGTGAGATTGATGACTTTTAATCAAAAGCTCATTATTTTGCTCAGCCACAAAAAGACATGAAATTAACTCAGAATATTTGGTAAATCTACGCTCTCGATATTGCTGCTGCATGAGCAAATTCGAGGCATGAAAAGTAGAAAATGTTTTTTCTAACATATCTTATTTAGTTATTGTCTCTCCATGTAATTTCAATTGAGAGACAATCTTAAATAATGAAGAATTATACTCACGGACCGATTTGAAATCTTGCAATCGTAAATGCATCCAAGCATAATGAGCATTTGGAAGTATCACTGTTTTCTGGTGATTAAATCTCTCTTTTAAATTTGCCCAAAGCTCAAATGGATTTTTTACAGTAAGATATTCAGATTTCAATCCTTCATGGAGATGGTGTCGAAGGAAAATCATTGCTCTAGCATGGTCATGTGAAGATGCTTCATTTTTTTCTTTAATCGTTTCTCCCAGATTCTTAGCATCAAGATGGATTTCAGCATCAAAAATCCATGACAGATAGTTGTCACCAGAAATATCAAGAGCAACAAATTCAAGTTTTGTGATGTTCAACATATTCGGTTAGCTAGGTCACAAAAATGATTATTAGAAATTTCTAAACACAAATATGTCAAATACTATAACAAAATATGTAAGGGGAAAAATATACACGTTAAATCCATGATATTTTGTGATTGTAAAAATAATGGATATTATTGCAGTGAGTTAATAACAAATTACAACATATATATTTTTCATACCTTGTGAAAATGGAGTAAATAAAGAAGAGTATTTACCTGATCAGAGCTACTTCGTGCTGATAACGTGAAATGAACTTAATAGTAAGAACACAAGAACACAAGAAGAAATATTCAAGAGATAGACAACATATAAATATGATATTTTATTCACTTCTCAATGGTGTTTACAACTTGGTGAGACCTCCCTTTTATAAGCTCACAATGTAGTAGTTACAAGCTTAAAAAGACACAAGCAATATACATGAGAATCAATGGAGCCATAAACTTGAGAGTAAATGATACCATAAACTTGAGAGTAAATTGTAGAAGATGAAGGATCACAAGTTACATTGTGAGATTAGACATTCACTTATATTTTCATAACAAATTAAATAATATAATAATAGTTATCGGTGGTGTGTACTTATAAAAATACATTACAGTATAATTAAAAAAAAGGCTATTTTTGGCATTAAATGGGGTTTAATTACAAATTAAAGATTTTTAAAAAAAAATTATAGGTGTGATTACGAAAGGGATGTAGATACAATTGTTGAGGGGTCCCATTATCGCCACTCTTTTATTATATTATATATGATCTGATCTGATATTAAATAAATAAATAAACAAAAAAAATTATTAATAATATCAAATAGATGTCATGTGTCGTTTGCTCATTAGTCGTTGAATTCTCATAGAATTCAACTAAGGGTTCACAAAAATCAAATGTTTGAAAAGTAAAAATAAATAAACTACTCCCATTACAACTCAATAACTAACCAAGTAATTAATTATCTAAAAATACGGAATTTCCTAAAGTCTATCCTTATACAATATACGAAATTTCCTATAAAGTCTAGGGTTTCCTTGATAAGCAAGGTAATTAATCAATGGTTTCTTTTGTTATAAAAACCCTAATAACCAAAGAAACCAAATTAAAATCACGTACGATGAAGCGAACCAAGCAAGTACCTCATGTTCCAGATCATATCATCTTTGAAATACTGAGAAGCCTCCCTGGAAAATCACTAGCCAGATTCTTGTGCGTTTGCAAATCGTGGCATTCTTTTTTAAGCCAACTTAAATATGACCTCAAAGTCATTCTTTCTTCTTCCCGTTCTTTACTATCTGTCGAATTTGAAGCATCATCTAGGAATATCAAAGCTGTTTACCTTCATTATCCTCTCGAAGTTCGCGGAGGCAAGTGCGGTTACACTGTTGTCGGTTCTTGTAATGGCTTGTTACTAGTTATTTATGAAGAAGGCTTGGTCATATGGAATCCATGGACAGGAGGACACAAGAGGTTATCGTCATTATTTGATCCATTAGAGAACTTTGATGACTATGGGTGTTACTTTTATGACAAATTTGGATTTGGGTATGACCAATCTACTGATGATTATAAGCTTGTTAGGATTTCTGGTAGTGATAATATACATCAAGTAGAGATCTATTCACTAAAAACAAAATCCTGTCAGAAGAAAATTACACTCAATCGGCAAATTCGTTATATAATAGGCTCAGAGCTGGGAAATTTCGTGAACGGAGCTCTTTATTGGCTTATACATCATGTGGTAGGGCTTGAGCTTGGTACAAAAGCCGTTCTTCGTTTTGATTTATCCAATCAGGAGTTTAGCGTAATTCTATCACCTAAGGAATTTCAAAGACGAGAACAGCTTGGTGTTTTTGGGGGACGCCTTTGCATGTTAGGTTATAACAGGGAAAATCATATCTGTATGTGGGCAATGGAAGATTATATGGAGAATGAGAATCAGAATCAAAATTGGATTAAGTTGATGATCATTCCAGTTCCACCTTTGGAAGAAACAGAAAATGATGAGAGATTCTTGATACCGGTTTGTTTTATGAACAACGGCGAGCTCCTCTTGATTACTGGACAACAGAGGGGTTATATTGAATTGACAGAAGATATTCGAGAGTTCTTTATATACAATCCTGAAGAAAAAACGTTCATAGAGATGGGGGGCATTTATAGGTTTTCGACCTACTACCAGATAATAACATATACTCAGACTCTTGTTTCACCACTTATGTATTGATGGGATGCAAGAAATTAAGCAAAGAACCTGTTCAACTTTTTAGTTTAGGTACTATTCAATCTTTATTTTATGTTATTTTTTGCCTTCTGTGTTATTTAGACTTTAAATTCTAAATTAAGATGGTTAGATTGGATGTTAATTTCAGGTTTTGTTCGTGAAAATCGAAGGACAGCCTATAGCAATAGCTATTTTTTGTTTTGTTTTGAAAAACATTAACTTTCATTCAACTCTAACCGGAGAAATATATCTTTACTGGCTAACAAATAAAGCTAGTCAGCCTTGTTACAATTTCTATGAACATAAGGAAACACGAAACATAACAAATAAAGTTTTGGCCATATGGATCTTCAAGCATTTAGTGTATGCCTGAAATGTATGAACTCTATTTGTATTTATCATTTCCCTGTATGTTAAAAACTGAACCACTTCATTAGGTGCTGCTGCTGTGCTGGTGTCCAAGATTGGTGGAACTCTGACAGGCTATTGGTTGTCTGACTCCGACTGCAAAAATATGACATACATATCAAATGGTTAGCAAATCTGTTCCGCAGTCTTCAATAGATTAGATGTGTAGATGGACTTACAATTTCTATTTACAATCTCAGTAGTTTGATAAATTAACAGTAGAAATGTAACATACATATAAAGCATGCACTGTAAAGTTGCAGTTGACCAGGAGATTTAAGCCTTTTTGCACCAGAAAATCATAAACCAAAAGGGGTGCTAATACAGAAAATCATAAGTATTCAAACAACTATGTACACTTCAATTACCATATATAATGATTCTAATACAGTAATGACTTGATAGTATAACCAGATCTTCCAAATTCTACGATGATAAAGATGCATTTCTCTTTTCGAAATAAAGTATCTTAACTCACGAAATAGGATGCATCCAATGCTGAAAAACAAATTAACTGAACATTAGGTTAATCTTAGTATCTTCTGATGATTTTCTCATGCTTGTATCTTCACCTCTTCCCGCTTATACCTTGCCATGTATTTAGATTGCCATGTATCTTCTGAACAATACTCCTGTCATCGGCAATTGAGTTTCGTGGCTTGGATTGGTTCTTCTCTCCCCCTCCTCCTCCTCTTGACAACCCCACTAGCCATTTCTGTGCATCATCCCATTTCGATGGTGTTGGTTAGCCTAAGGCTGTTCTGTGATGAGAAGAACTACGGTTTGCTCCATTTCCTTTATGAAAATCAAAATTAATAACACTGCTACTTGGAATCTCCTGGGTTGGTCCATGATTGTAGCAACTCTTATCCTCTATAGATCTCATTTTCTTGATGAAAATAGGACTGGTAAGTAAGTTCAGAGGTATATATATTGATCCTGTATATAAGTAGTTAAATCCGCTACTATATTGGACAGTTTTGTAGAAATTTTGCTTATTGTGGCATAGATGGGGTATAAAACTTAAAATAAAAAATAAAATTAATTAGTTATTAAAACTTAAAATAAAAAATAAAATAAAATAAATCCTCTTGGTCTAATCAAAATTTGTCAAAAAAAAAAAAAAAAGAAGAAGAAGAAGAAGATCCCCCAATATCCCAATTGATGTCTCCCGAGGAAGAGGTAGTTGATATTTTCATATTAAAAATTCTTATTAAGTTATTGTTTATATTGTTTTTAGTGATATTAATTTGTGAGTAATTTTTTGTTAACTATTAATTATTTATTTATTTATTTTCTGTCCTGCAATTTTCACAGTTTGATTGTTAAGAAAATAGAGTAAAATAGAAGAATGCATACGCGACCTTTAAACAATTGAATGGGAAAATAATAATAATAATAATAATAATAATAATAATAATAATAATAATGTTAACCGTCATAATTGGTAGGGATCAATAAAGAATTTTCCACTAGCTTACAGGAGAAAGCCGGGATTCGAAGTAGAGGCGAAAAGATGTCGGGGTACCCCGCCTGCTAGCTGACGGGCTAGAACCTTTGCCTACCCAGGTCAGGTCCAGAATTCCCGGAGACACGATCATCACCCGATTCTGGCGCCCAATTACCCCGGATACCCCGATACTCGAATATCCTGGTACCCCGCTACTTGAAACCCCGATATCTGCGAACATCGCTTTTATCAGAAGCGTGAGTGACGCGGGGTACTTGGGATACCCCGACCAGCGAAACACGTGACAAACATGTGGCAAGACATATACCAGGATCCCGATAGGTTGACCCCGCTGAAGCAGGAGGCGGGCACCCCTAAGAACAGACTACATATATAGAACAGACATTAAACGTCACCGTTCGAGATAAAAACTTAAGCTACAACGCGGCATTCATCCCCGCCAAGTCAGGGTCCTATTTTAAATAGGAGTCAGCTCATTTGGAAACCGAAAAAGAATGAATCACCAGGCCCTTCAGGATCAATTTCCAGACGAATTTGTCGGGCTCCACATGAAGACCCGTGTATCACTAAAACCCTAGACCGAGGTTCTAGGGGTGCTCAGCAAGAAAGCAGGCCTATATATTAATGATATGTTCATAAGGAGAAGGGAGAACCCTAATTAATTTTTCCACTTATCGACAGACACAAAAAGCTCCATCGCCATCATTTTCCTCCAGTCTTGTTTTCTTTTCCATATTGTAGTATTGATAGTTGAAATACCGGATTGTAAGAAAATGGTATTGGAGATCCACATATATAAATATAAATTGCTTTTTAGCTTTTATAGATCCACCATATAAGAAATTCGTCCATCCCATTACTTGTATTCATCGTAATATCAGACTCATGATACCCAGCGGGATTCCAGGGTATAGAGTATCCCGCTAGCCCAGGTCTAATCTGATCCGGGTCCATCACATACCGTTAATTCTAAATTGCACTCCGGTGACAATTTTGGGTTAACACTTTGGCGCCGTCTGTGGGAAACAACCCCCCACCATTAACAAACTTTCAAGTTCAACTTAGAAGAAGATATCAGATGAGGCTCCGATCTTCCCAAGGGCAGCCCACGAACTCAGGACCCCATTTCCTCGCTTCCACCCAGAAAGATCAAGGGAAAAACAAGGGAGCCAGAAGCCAGATCCCGGTACCAGTCCCGCTGCCTAATCCCGGATTAGCACCACCATAGAGCGACAAGCTGCTGCTTATGTGGAGAGCGTCCGCCTTCGGATGATCGCCCAAGGGATACCCTTTGAAGCACCCAGATTGGCAGAAGGAGCAGGACCAAGTACCCGAGCACCGGTGTTTGACAGACTTGGGCCGCCTTTACCAACACAGAATCATCCCGAAGATCTCAGACATCAATTGGCGAAATCAACTACCGATATCCCACCAAGAAGGGCCCAGTCAACAACAGGGCCGGCGGCAAGGAAAAATAATCCCCAGCCCGTCACTGGTGGCAGTACCGGATCCAAGAGGGACCAGCAGGGTACCCATCGATGGGAAGGGGAGCGTAAAGAACCTGATGAAGAATCAGAAACCTCGGACAATGAAGACTCGGTGGCACGATCCGGACATAACGGATCCAAACGCCTTGAGGATCAGATGGCTAAGATGGTGAAGGAGCTCGAGGAATTGAAGAAAGGAAAGCAACGGGGTACTCCGAAGAACCCTCTAGGGGGGATGAACGCGCCATTTTCCAGGAGGATTCGAGAAGCCGAGTTGCCCCCCAAGTTTAAAATGCCCACGGAGAAGTATTCCGGATCGGAGGATCCCGTGAGTCACATGGAGAGCTTTGTCCACCAGATGGAAATCCAAAACGCTACCCGGTCAGCTATGTGCAGGATGTTCCCTTCAACATTAACCGATTGTGCCAAGACTTGGTTCAGAAAGTTACCCCTGGGAAGTGTAGATTCATTCACAAAGCTCACTACTGATTTTTGTGCTCTATTCCAGGGAATCAAACCTCGCCCCAAGGATCCCATCCTTCTGTAATATGTGATCCAGGAACGAGGTGAGACATTGAGATCTTACGTAGAAAAGTTCCACAAGGAAGTGATCCAGATAGGGGTATTCACCGAGAAGGAAACCCTCGCTAACTTCAGAAGAAACCTGTGGGCTGGCAGGTTGTTTCGATCATTTGCCAAGCACCCTCCTGAGACATACCAGAAGGCTTATGATAGGGCGTTGGAGCAGGTGGACATAGATGAGCAGCTCCGAATTAAGGTTGAACACGATGAAACCCGGACGCCTAAGCGGTCTAAGAAGGAATCTCCTAGGTCGGCACCTACGAGGAGAATCCAGAATCCTCCTACAAATCGATTGACGTATAGGCCGCCGCCTCTTCAATACCGGGAAAGGTACCCTACAAGAAGGACTTCACCCCGAGTAACTTCTCCACTAAGAGAGGTAGCTCGCATATCAACGAAGGAAGACTGGTATAACCATTACACTCCTTTCAATGCCTCTCGGGAAACCATATACCTAGCCATCCGCGATAAAGGCTTGCTCAGAAAACCCGATTCAATAAAAGTCCCTGCTGATCAAAGAAATCGTTACAAGTATTGCGACTTTCATGAGGATGTCGGGCACAACACATCTGAGTGCTATAGCCTCCGTAACCAGATTGAGAGTTTGGTGAGAGGAGGACTTTTAATGGAATTCTTGCAACAAATACGGGACAGCATTAAAATGGGAAAGGAAGTACAGAAGGAGATGCGGGGAGCAGAAGAAAGGAGGAAAGACGAAGGAAAGGATTTGATGCAGCAGATCCATTTCGTCCATACCATCAGTGGAGGGCCAACTCTGGCTGGGACATCCAACAATTCAAGAAAGAATTACAGTAGGAAGATCCCGAAACTCGCCACTGGCCAGGATGTATTCCGGGTATCTCGAGAATCACGGGAATACCCGCAGTCCGCGCAGATCATTTTCACCGAGGATGATGCCTACGACACCGTACAACCCCATGACGATCCAATGGTGATCACGGTTTATATTGCTAATTGCCGGGTCCACCGCATCCTTGTAGACATCGGGAGTAGTGTGGACATTTTGTTTAAAGGAGCAATGGAGAAGCTCAACCTAAAGAATCCCTGTTACAACAGTTGCACTACACCTTTATACGGATTTACAGGGGACTCTGTAATACCGGTAGGAACACACATCTTGCCCGTGATAATCAGAGAAGCCCCCCTCCAGCAGAACATCATGACTGAGTTCATCGTGGTAGACACCCCATCCACTTATAATACAATCTTGGGAAGACCATTTTTATCAGGCATCAAGGGAGTCTTGTCCATTTATCACAATGTCCTAAAGTTTCCGGTTGGGACCGAGGTTGGAGAAGTCAAGGGAGACCAGCAGGCAGCCCGCACATGTTACGCAGTATCTGCAAACCCCGCTGCATTGACAAGGCAATATGCCGGCATCATCCATAAACCAGGTCTCGGGGAGACATAGTTGGAAAGCGCAGAACAGTTTGGAAAGAAAGAAGAGTACCCATTATGTTACCTCAGGAAGAAGGATCATTCTAGGGGGATTTAGTTTCAAGACTTGAAGAAGGATGTTAGCTCAGTTGGTGTATTTCTGATGTGTACACCCCGACCATTTTCTGCTTTGTATTTGCTTTTGAGAAAATCAATAAAGTCAGTTTTAGTGTTCCTAATTTCGACTAAGCAAGTCTTCATCGTCCCGTTTCGCCTCGAGACTAGGAAAAGCCATATGGCATTCCTGTTGCCTTGGTCTGGGAATACCCTCCTCCAGGAAAGACCTGGTGCTCAAATGCATAAGGGGTGTAGTCACTCGCCAGGATCGATCTCATCAAAACCAGGAGAACCTATATGGGCCTCCTAAAGCCTTGGACGGGGAATACCCCCCTCCAGGATGAACCCGGTGTCAAAGTAGCCCTTGTCAAAAACCAGGAGAACCCGTATAGGCCTCCTGAAGCCTCGGACAGGGGATACCCCCCATCCGTGATGAACCTGGTGTCAAAATAGCCATAGAGGCTTGCCAGGACAGTTCAACAAGCAAGCATTTTATTAGGGCAAAAGAGAATGATCGTAAGATTGGAAGGAGTTCATTAACTTAGGCGGGGTGCCCACCCCAATATTCGGGCTACAAACAGTTACAAAAAAATTCTGATATAAAGAAAAAAAAAAAAAGTCATATGTCATCTCCCCCCCCCCCCCCCCCCCCCCCCCCCTCCTGCATTTTGTTCCTGCCGGGATTCCACCGCCAGTTCCCCTTCTGCCTGACTTTCATCAAGTGAGCTGGTCACTACAGGAGAACCCACCACCTTCAAACATTGAACAGAAGCCTACCCAACATCTCCCTGAATGGAAGAAGGATCCTGAGTTTCCCCCTCAACATGTTCTCCAGATCCGGCAGTAGGGGGGAGAGAAGTTGGATCCGGGACAGAGACATCCTTCGAGGGACCCCCTTGGTCAAGGACGACATCTGAAAGGGCTGCAGCCTTAGCCAGAATATGGTCCCGATCCCAGCCAAGAGGAGTCATCAAGTCAAAAGGAGGAGGGAAGGCCTTGGCAACTTTGAAGGAGGCAGTAAAATATCCATCCGCGAAGGAAGAATCCAGTCGGGATTCTAAGATCTTCACGGATCCCTACAGGAACCGGTTCTCGTCTAAAAGGACCGCCATCTCCGCCTTGACGGACTCCCTCTCAGTCTTACGCCGGGTAGAAATGATAGTCTCCGTGTCATAAGCACGCTGCATCCTTTCCAACTCAACCAGAGCAGCCTGCCTCCCGGATTCAGACTCAGTTGCAGATTGGACCAGGGCAGTGACCTTTTCTTCAGACCGGGCTAGATCAGCGCGGGTTTCTTCCAAATTGGCCTGAAGCGCCAAATTTGCCCCTTTCAAAGTCGCCACCTGTTGCCCGATAGCTATGGCAAACTTGAAGCCCTATAAAAAATATGTATATAGTTAAATGAGATACATGAGCAGTTATATATGTATACCAACTATACCAACTCGAAGGGAGCAAAATCATACCTTGGCGAGCAAAGAAGCCCCCTTGGTGGCCAAAATCTTCATAGGCAAAGAAGACATTGATTGCAGACTCTCGCCGGGACACGCCGCGATGAACTTGGAAACAATATCATCTTGGCTGCCTTCTTGTGACCTTGACCCGGATGAAAGGCTAGCAGGGGGAGCTCTAGGGGTGGAATCCTTTCTTTTGTCCGCCCGGGCAGGTTTAGTTTTCTCCGCCCTAGTGGAATGCATGACGGAAGAAATCTGAGAAGAAGGGGGGTGGCTGCAATTGTAGGCTTAACAATCTTAGCGGATGGCTTCGCCTTGGGGACTGGGGAAGTTTTGACCTTGGCAGCCTTCGCCAACATATCGCTAAACGAGGGACGAGCGGCAATTTTTGTTAGAGAAGGTTCTGGGAAACGAAGCAAGGACTCCGCCAAGATAGGAGGAGAGGAAGGTGCCGAGAAGTGAGACCCCAAGGTAACCCCGGCGCCAGGAGGAGAAGGAATGGGAGAGCGGGGTGCTTGAGAAGCCGAGATTGGCAGTCTCGTAGTAGTATGAGGGGATGCTGGTGAAGGGACTGCTGAAACTGCAAGAAATATATACATAAGATAAGATGTAATATTAAACATAGAAAGAGAGAATGGAGGAAGGATGTTTGGCAAAACATGATCACTCACCCGGTTCAGCGACAGATATCCTCAGATAACCCTCTAGCCGGGCTCCCTCGAAGGAGTCACAAGAGGGGTACTTCATGTTAATATAACCCCGCTCCTGGATCCTTTTTAGAATCCCTCTGGATTCAGAAGACAACTCCTCTAAGCTCCATTTGTCCTTGGGAGAGAACTGGGTAGGAACGAAATATTCGGTCCCTCCGATGTGCACTGAGCGTCCCCATTCCCCTTCGACTACTACCCATTCGTCCTTCCAAGAGGGATTATATTTCACGTTTGCCCCAGGTACAACGAACTTCATTTTATTACTGGGTCTCAAATAAAACTGACCTCGGGGTGATAGGTTAGCTACCCGGTAGATATAGCGGATCTCGTCAATGCCCACTTCCCTCTGAATGTTGTCCCTCTCGCATTACTCTCTCCAAAGCACCAAGAACCCCATCAAGTTCTTCCAGAACCCGGGAGAAATCTGGAGTGGGGCCAGTTCCAAAGCTACGAGAACTCAGCGGAGGGAAGGGTGAAGTGGAAGCCGGACCCTGCATTCAAAAGCGGCAACGTGGATCAGCAAACGACCTTCAGAGGGGGTGTAAGGTTTATAGTTTGTGTTGGCATTAATTCCATATCAAAACATGTTTCTCTTGTAATGTTTAGTGGTTAGTATATTGAAGAATTAAGAAGACGAAGGACGTCTCATCCACAATTCATTCAAGAAGCCGGCTTTTAAGAGATTCGTGCATCATTGGTCAACAAAGGTATTAAAGGACCTCATATCTCTTACAAGGCTAGGCACACACACACACACATAGCATTCTTGTGTGTTCCTTCATGATTTAATTTCATTTATATATCACTTTCACACACTTGGCAAAATATGCTCATGCATTCATATTATGTTGGCAAACTTTGTGTTTTGCATTTTCTAGGACTATGTCCGGAAACTAGCATATGTGTGTGTCTTTGTGTTTGTATGTTTCCGTATTTTTGTATTTGGACTTGAATATGTTCTATTATGATGCCTTATTGAGTTCCGGTCGTTTCGGTTACTCATTCATAAGGTTTCGAGTCCAAACGATGTAGCTACGCTACTTTTCGTTCTCATTCGT
Organism: Acer yangbiense; assembly: GCA_008009225.1. Classification (NCBI taxonomy): domain Eukaryota; kingdom Viridiplantae; phylum Streptophyta; class Magnoliopsida; order Sapindales; family Sapindaceae; genus Acer; species Acer yangbiense. Next base: position 12,301,232 of record CM017761.1, read on the forward strand.
TGAGTTGACTTCATCGATGATTTCTGAGATGATTTCTCAACCGTTTTTCAAAGTTGTGTAGTCGTCGTCGTGCGTGAGAGAGTCACGGTTCGTAATCCAGAAACGGATTTGAAATCGGAGTTCGGACGCCCAAGATACGGGCTGAAGAACCGAGGGAGCACGCGAGAGGACAGCCCAGGCCGTGAGGCCACTTGGGCTGGCCGTTGGTGAGGCCGTGGGCCCAACGGCCTGGAGGGGCCTCTGCCCCCGTGTGGGCCACGCGCCCCCCATGGCCAGGGGGTGACGTGGCCTCACATGGTTGGTCGGTCGGTTTTGGCCTTCTCTCTCCTTCTATTTCTTCCCTCTCTCTCTCCATTTGAAAAATTAAGAAGAAAAAGTTGTGTTTTCCCGTAAGGATTTTCTCTCCAGTTTTCAGATTTTCAAAACACCATATCTTCCTCATCCGGAGTCGGATTTGAGTGATTGAAGTTGGAGAGTGTTCGTATTTGAGTCCTCTATCATCTCCAAGTGGTTTGGTGGCTGTTTGATCGTGATTTCTAGTGGTTCAACACTGATTTCCGAACCAGCTGCAGAATCCGAGGTAATGGTCTCAACTTTGGGATTTCTTTCTTTTTGACCTTCCATTTGCTTGGGGTTTCTTCTTCTATATCTATGTTTATGTTTGGTAAAAGCTATTGAGAAAGATAGCTTGATTATCATTCTAATTGAAAGTCAATTTGTGGACTAATGTTGACTAGTTTCTATGATTCTAGGTTTTACATTTGTTTGTGAGTTGTATTGTGATTAGAATGGCATCTTAGGTTGTTTGGAACTTAATTGAATTAATTTTGTGATAAATGATCTTGAGATTTGATTTGATCCTTTGATTGATGAAATCTAGGATTTGTGTATTTGTTTGTGATTTAGAGAATCTAGGTTTTGATTGATTTAAATCTCAATTCCTTGCTCTATATTTTTGACTAGAATATTGATTGATTTTAATCTCATATATCTAGCATTTTATTGTATGTTGATTGCATCTTGAACTTGTACTTAATGAACATATTTTGATTCAAGTGTTGTATATGTGAATGAGGCTTTGAGCTTATGTGTTTGGTGTTTCACATGCTTAGGTTTTATTCTCTTATTTTGCATCTAGACTTGATTACTTGTGATATCACATGTTTAGGTCTATTTGTGCCATAGAATGTATTGATCACATGTTCTATGTTGTATTGATTGTTTGCATCATTAGCATTCACATGATCACACTAGGAAGTCCTTGTAAAAGGCATGAAGTCTTGGTTAGAGTCGGGGTGACTCGGATAGCCAAGCAAGAAGTCTTGCCTAGAGTCGGGATGACTCGGATAGGTAAGCAAGAAGACTTGCCTAGAGTCGAGATGACTCGGATAGGTAAGCAAGAAGTCATGGCTAGAGTCGGGAGGACTCGGATAGTCATGCATGGGAGGCTCCCTAGAGGCAAGAGTGCCTTGGATAGGGAGTTGGCTAATATATTGGTAGGCCTAGGCGTATGGTTAGACATAGACTCCGATAGAGCGGGGTACACGGGAGGTGTATGCACTCTTGAGGAATTTCTAATCTACCATCGATGTTGGTTTTGTGTGTTGTCCAATATATGGTGGTTTCGCATCATTGAGGGATTTCACACTTTCCAATAGGGTTGGGTAGGCTTAGACTTCACTAGGTTGGGTGAGCTAAAGATTGGTCACTTTGTGAATGTTCTATGTTTGCTTTCCAATAATATAGTACCCAATGATTGTAGTTCAACCCGTGGATGTTTCCTCCTTGGAGGTTTTACCACGTTAAAAAATCTTTTGTGTTAATTCTTCCTATCTCTTATCTTATATTTTAATTGTATATTTTATTATCTTGATTCATAATATTCACTTGTGATATATTATGAAGCAAGACTTTGTATAGTGTGATTTGTGGATTCATTCTTTTGATCATTTTTGTATCTATGATTATTTTGTATATTGTAATTTTTGTATAGTGATATTTGATCACTCTTGTAACTCATTAAACATCTATTGAAATACAAGCTTACTTTGTTGTTGTGTTTATTTGTTCTTATACCTCACATAACTAGATGATATACTTAGACCTTGCTCTCATGATTGTATTCTTGATTGTCTATGTATGTCTTCCTTGGCTTATTTTGTTGTGTGTAAGGCTACCTTGAGGGACAAACGAAAGTTTGTTCAAGGGTTTGAAAAAAGGTGTAAAAACCTATTCACCCCCCCTCCCTCTAGGTATGCTTTAAGCAATTTAACTACGTTTGTATACTTTCAGGGGGTGTAAACATCATAACCTCGATGAGGGAGAGACAGCGAGAGGTAATCTGGTATCCTAAAGGTCCTCCTCAATCGGTTGAGAGTTTCAGATGTACAGACAGAGTCTGGGACAATCCGGCCATCGTGGAAGGAGGACAATGGGCCTATGTGAACCCCAGTTAGACCGATAGTCGGGGCATTCCCCTAATCTGTCTCGTTTTCAGCTTCATCGTCGTCTTCATCAGCGATTCGGGCTGGATCTTCGGGCCCGATACCAGAACTCGACCCGACCCGACCCTTTGATTCTCGCTAGAACGACGGCGTTTTAGCGGAGTACTGTTGTCAACGACGTCGCCCACGTCCCGACCTCGTTTCGGCTCTTTAGACGTCGGGGAATCATCACCTGATCCCGTTCGCCCCATATCAAGCATCTCGTCAATGCTATCAGGAAGATTCGGTGAAGAAGGTGGAGGATTAGCCAAGATCGCCAGGCTATCTTCTGGAAGGACCGATGTAGGAGCTGTTTTATTGGAAGGTGAGGCCATTTGAGTAAGAAAAGGAAAGCAAATAGGATCCTTAGAAGAGAAAGAAACAGAGACAGAAGTTCTGTGAGGTTCAAATAAGCGTGAATATGTGAGGGGAGAAGGAAGGATACATTTATAGGCAAAAAACAGGCTAATATCGAGGTAGAGGAAGAAACGGGGTCGGAGACGAATCATGACAGTTTCGAGGGAATCGCGCCAAAAACGGCCGATTTAAAACTTGAAAACAGACGTTATCTGACACGTGGGATGAGCATTAAATGTAATCAAATCCAAGAAAGATACTCTCATCAATTATGGAAGCCAACCGGACTAGACTAGATGAGCAGACAGTATGGAAAATCCTTCGAGTGGACGAGGAAATCCTGACTCCAACCCCTGCAAGACACCGGTGTTCAAGTCAGGGGGGACTTCTGTTAACCGCCATAATTGGCAGGGATCAATAAAGAATTTTCCACTAGCTTACAGGAGAAAGCCGAGATTCGAAGTAGAGGCGAAAAGATGTCGGGGAGCTGACGGGCTAGAACCTTTGCCTACCCAGGCCAGGTCCAAAATTCCCGGAGACACGATCATCACCCGATTCTGGCGCCCAATTACCCCGGATACCCCGATACTCGAATATCCTGGTACCCCGCTACTTGAAACCTTGATATCCACGAACATCGCTTTTATCAGAAGCGTGAGTGACGCGGGGTACCTGGGATACCCCGACCAGCGAAACACGTGACAAGCATGTGGCAAGACATATACTAGGATCCCAATAGGTTGACCCTGCTGAAGCAGGAGGCGGGCACCTCGAAGAACAGACTACATATATAGAACAGACATTAAACGTCACCGTTCGAGATAAAAACTTAAGCTACAACGCGGCATTCATCCCCGCCAAGTCAGGGTCCTATTTTAAATAAGAGTCAGCTCATTTGGAAACCGGAAAAGAAGGAATCACCATGCCCTTCAGGATCAATTTCCTGACGAATTTGTCGGGCTCCACATGAAAACCCGTGTATCACTGAAACCCTAGACCGAGGTTCTAGGGGTGCTCAGCAAGAAAACGGGCCTATATATTAATGATATGTTCATAAGGAGAAGGGAGAACCCTAATTAATTTTTCCACTTATCGACAGACACAAAAAGCTCCATCGCCATCGTTTTCCTCCAGTCTTGTTTTCTTTTCCATATTGTAGTATTGATAGTTGAAATACCGGATTGTAAGAAAATGGTATTGGAGATCCACATGTATAAATATAAATTGCTTTTTAGCTTTTATAGATCCACCATATAAGAAATTCGTCCATCTCATTACTTGTATTCATCGTAATATCAGACTCATGATACCCAGCGGGATTCCAGGGTATAGAGTATCCTGCTAGCCCAGGTCTAATCTGATCCGGGTCCATCACATACCGTTAATTCTAAATTGCACCCCGGTGACAATTTTGGGTTAACAAATAATAATAATAATAATACTTGTAGCGTTAAATTTACAATTTTGATCAGTAAATTATCCTGCCTGGCGCGATCATATGAAATATGATTGATTGTTTTTCACTGTATTGAAGGATATATGAACTGGATTTCTTTTTCAGCTCCTCAGATTAGCAATGTAACTGTGTCAGGATTTATCTGCAATTTGCATGTCTACAAGTGTATTTATTAGATCAAGACTCTTTTATTTTTCCTTCAATCCGTCAAGGTAAAGTAGTGTAATTTATTGTCTTTGAATGAGCAAATGCTAACTGACTTATATATATGTTATTCAGGAGTCCAGTACTCTCCCTCTTATACCCGAAAATCGCATTGGAATGATCCCATCGAAGCAGAAAAGGGTAGTCGCGATTCATCACATACATCGAAGCAGTAAAGTTCGTACTTAGAAATAATCCTCAGCTGATTCATCACATACATTTAAACATAAATGAATGACAAGAATCAGCTCAACCTGACAATTTATTAGTATATTATTCATCATAAAAAAAAGTTTCAACCACGTTGATGAGTGTTATACAAACAAAAAGTAATTATAAATAAAACGATGAGTCGAATAAATCAAATTAACATGGCATACAAAGATGTGTACAAAACAAAGCATTTGAAGCTATTGACTAGGAACCTTATCACGTTTGCAACCTGAAAAACGGAACATCTGGACATACTCAGCGCCTCTCGGATGCCACAGACTCAGAAGAGAAGAGGTGTTTCACTCGTGAAAGGACTGAATCATGAGCAGGGTCATATGGATGGTCCTTAGAAGGAATCTCCAATATTGCTGGAATTGGCTTGTTGTAGCTGTCAACTACAAACCTTATCATGTTTGCAACCTGATAAGAAATAGAAAGAGTTCAAGTTTGTACGGAGAATTTCTTAATTGATGACAATCTTAAAAAGAACGTAATCCTTGCATCGAGTAATATCTATTCTATACATTAGTGATATATAACTCATAAGTCTCATATAAGCCAACTACCTAGGCACCTATGCAATTTCCTCTCTTTTCTGAAGGGCAATTGCTATTGTTGCCAACACATTTTGTAACTATAGCATGATAAAACAAATGGACTAGAAATTTTTTGTCCTTCATTGCATCCACAAGAAGGCGATATTGTTTAACCCAACATCAACCAGTTTGTCAATCATATACACACACACCAGTGTTATTTACTATGGAAATGTGAACAATACTTACATATTGGCTGATTAAAACAATACCAATGTCATCCTTTGTTGTAAACTCTTTGAATGCATCTTCAATTTGTTTCACCGTTGTTTCTGGGCAGAAATACAAAGTCATTAGCTAACCAAATCAGACAGCATCAGTAAACTTTGTTTTGGAAATTGACATAAGTATAGTATCCTAAAAGAGTCCAAGATTCTCAAATAAAATCGTTCCACGACATAAATGAGCTATAAAACTGGTTTCATTGACCAACACATGCAGAAACCTTAATTGAGTTTTACTGATGAAGGTCATGCCATAACATGTCTAGTTTTTTACTAATTGTGATGATATGATTAAAACTAATGTCAATCCATTTCCATTTGCAATTTTTAAGAAATGCAGATAATTAATCAGTTTTTTTGGGTGAAGAAAATGAACGAACACTTTAAACAGCATCCTATCATCTGCTATGGCAGGCCTAATCATAACAAGTCATTTTCAATGCATACAGGATCTAAACCAAGTGAAGTCTTTGATTGAATGTGGTCTTTACTTCACAGATCCACATCAACCCACCAGAATACCTTTAAGCAATCACTTCAACCTTCATGATTAGAGCTTTAGTTTTCAATAAGGTTTTTAGACAGAGAATTAAATTACTTAAAAATCACCAATTCAGTGCCCGGCAGAAAAGATTCTTGGCAACTTTTTATTTAATTTTATTAACTAAATCTTTCTTAGGAATATGGCTTAGTATACAAAAAAAGCTTATGTTTCCACATTGTTGCCGCCAATTCACCTATCTTATTCAAATATCACAAGAAAAGGTGATCACAAGCTCTCGAAAACACATTTAAAGAGAAACAAGTTACCGTTTTAAGTTTAAAGGAAAAACTTATACATAAGGGTAATCATTGAAGTATAAGTAAAAGCTCAGCTTCAAATAAAACTTCAATAGATTTTTAATAGTAACCAAATGAGTTCAATATTCAAGCAACAAGAAGGCCCAAAGCATACTTGAATCAACGATTAGATAGTTTGTCTTTCTCCGCAAGTCAACATTTCCCACTCCAGCCAGCAAAAATCCAGTTATAGTATCCTACATGATAAAGAAGTATCATCAGATGGGTTTTCCAAATACGTGATATGCTGTAAATAGGTGATGGCCTGACTAGTAGAGCCAACACTGCACATTTAGAACCCATCCGAGGATCACATAAACAGAGACTGATGCATGAACAAATGATTACGTAAAACATTTTTTACAACCTTTTTAGGAACCAAATCGCAAAAGATTCTAGCAAATTAAGATCACTTGGGTACCTTTCCTGCATTCAGGATAATCAGGTCAACACTTGTGACATATCACCTATGTCCACAAGTCATAAGTGTCCTTCATAATTTTAGTTAAGATTCTTTGTTGCTGAAAGAGACATTTGCTCACATTGTGACTAAAATATTTTACTTCAATTAACAAAAAACAAACCAAATGGTTCTTCCACATTAAAACACAAAACACATTCAAACACATGATGTATAAATTATATCCGGTAAACTCGTGTATCTACCAAGTTAACCAACTGTCACATTCACAAGTAACACTCCCATGTCCTCGCTTGAACATCACACCGGTGTCCAAGTCAAAAGACAAGATCACCGTAGCACCGTCCGTTATCTATTCCTAAATGACTAAATCCTAAAGTCACATACCGTGGAGAAGGCAAGACAATAATTAACTCCTAAATTAGCACAAATCATGAACTTAAGGCACCCCAGTTGTGTCCAAAACGAAACTACGAGCATGTTGCAGGCCAAGCATGAAGAACCACTATTAAACACAACATAACACTGGACACATATCACAATCCTACCCTAGGCAGACTATCAAGCACTTTATATCAATCAGAGTACTATCTATCAAATCCTATATATATCATACTGGAACACACATTTGACACGCATAATCCAACAACAAATGATCTCATCTCACTATGATCTTGCTATTAAATTGTCAAACTAAATCACTAGACTACTGAGAACCAACAATTCAGCTACACAAATTACACAAAACAAATTCGATAACCGATTTATACTACAAACCCTAACCCATTACCTCATCCGCGATCATGGCGATAAGCGCAGAATTGTTTGTACGGATCTGAGCTCTGCCGGCCATCACAAATTAGGCTAATTGAACGCCCTAAAAAAAAAAAACAAATAAATAAATAATCAGGCATATACATATTAGAGCTTCTTTTGTGTGACTAAATCATTACATCAGAAACCATAAAGTTTGATTCATTATTGAGATAGAACTGCAGAAAATCGTAAAACGAAAACAAAACTAGGGCAAATTGCACTTGAACATATAGCAACCCACTGAAATTCAAATCTAGGTCATCTCAAATACACAAAATTGACTCAAACCAGATCCACAACATCGACTCTTACAAATATTTAAATCAAGACATTATCGACGATCCGATCCATGAATTTATATAATCAATTATGAAAATTGAAGTTCAAAACATTACATTTATTAGATTTATAGCACCAATTGTAGTGATTATGTACCTGCAAAATTTGATATTGTTTTACAATTTTCTGCTGTTCTATCTAATCAATTTCATGCAAAATACAAGCTTGTGTAAGAGACTAAGAGAAGTCAATATTGCAAGGGAAAAAGGTTACACAAGTGCCTTTTCGTTTTCTGATTATTAAGATGCTCTAATGAATAATGATAATAGGAAGATTTTTTGTGTGCTGTCTATGTCTGAATCCTGAAATTTGATTTGGTAAACAAACACACAGCTAATGGACCCCAGATGACTCTCAACGATTTATGTCCTCTTTTGTTTCTGATGAACCAAGCCATCTATCTCTCTTTATTAAGTTATTATAACTACTTGCCAAACTGCTCTAGATTATAACAAAAGAACAAGGTAGTAGTCTAGTAGATGCTACAAAACGGCTTCTCATGCTACAATATTGGATCAAGAAATTCAGGAAAATAGAAAGACCTTGTCTATGTACATGTCTCGAATGATACTGAATCCACCTCTCACCCAACCCAAATCTATCATCATCATCTGTTTCTATCATCCAGTGTAGAAACTTTTCTATCATCATCATCATCATCATCTGTTTCTATCAACCCAAATCCACCTCTCACCCAACCCAAATCTATCATCATCATCTGTATACCCAGTATAGGATCAACAAATTCATGAAAACTTTGAACAGAAAACAATGTGAAATTACAAATCGAATAGGATGCATATATGCAGATCCATCAAATTAAACATGTTAAAAATAAAATAAAATATCTCAAACACCCATGAAGGAAAGAAACATAAAACACCCATAAAAGATAAAACGAAGAAAGCAAAACAGAATAAGAAAACAGAGAGATGGAGATGCGGCGGAAAGAAGAAGAAAAAAAACCTTGACGATTGACGAGTGCAGGCGGAGCCGCGGAAGAGAGACGAATGCAGCGGAGCCCGTGTGAGAGATGCTGCAATGTCTGACAGAGAGAGAGAGAGATAGAGTGGCTGGGTATGAGAAAACAGAGAGAGATATTGTCTAGATGAGAAAAGCAAAATTATTTTTATTTTTATTTTTATTTTTATTTTGTATTTATATTTCAGCTTGTCGGGTCGGGTCGGTTCTACTCTTCTAGAAGGTTGAAAACCAAAACTAACCCATATTCTATACGGTTCGAACATAATTGAACCGAACACATTTTTCGACTCGGTTTGGGTCGATTCGGTTCGGTTCGGTTCAATAAACCGTGCCCACCCCTAATTATTATTATTATTATTTGGGGAGGGGATTCGAACTTATGACATAGTTACCATTGGGTTATGTCTACTACCACATAAACATTTTGTTAAATTATACATATATTGTAAAATACAAAATTCCTACTAAATTAATCGATATAACAACTTTTAATTTTTATGTACCACTTGCATTGTGTGACCACTCGAACTGAGACATTGTTAGACGATGATACAAATATAACAACTTTAACATTCAACTTTACGTATCTAATATAGAAGCATAATCTATATTAAAAAGGATCTAGATCATAATTTGAATCTAATATAGAAGCATAATCTATATTAAAAAGGATCTAGATCATAATTTGAATTTCAGTAGGTTACGTGGATCTAGATCCTCTATTATACTCACCTATATCACTTGAAGATAATCGGTGGAAAGATCATAATCAATCGAAAGATAGCTTAGCAGATGATATCAAACCTTCCTAATATACACGATTAATTGATTATGTAAAGTGTCTTTAATGGATTTATTGTAAATTGTGTCGACAACTTATCAACTCTATTCTGATATAATTGTTACAACTGTTATTATAAAGTTGAGATGCCGATGCATAGAAACTAAATTCAATCTAGATTCTAATTTTTTTTATTTTTTTTTAATACCATATTTGGTAGATGCGACTTAAACTTTGACAATTTTTTTTTAAAAGCTGACCTTGACATCAAGCCACATTAAATTGTGGTGTCTAGATTCTAAATTTAATAGTCGAAAGAATGAGTCCATGCAACCTAGCTATATGCATCCCACGAAGGTTCAATATCACTTGAAAATGTTCAAGGTATAGTGGTGCACAAACAGTGCCGGCTCTAGGCATAAGCAAGCAAGACATGTGTTTAGGGTCTAAGAAATGGTAAAAAATTAGGGGCCTTATTTTTTTTTTTTTTTAATTTTGAATAAATTATTAAAAAAAATTAAAATTACTGATTAAAATATATTGATAGAATGATAGCACTTTTTTATTATTATTGTTATAATTGCTTAGTTATAGGAAATGTACCTAAAAAATATGAATATATTAATAATATTAATAATTATTTATTTAACTAATAACCATTAGAAATGATTATTGAGTATCTACTTTTCAAACATCGTTGTAATTAGGGATACACATTTGGGGAATGAGAATGGATATAGATCACCCCATCCCCATTTCACAGATCCTACCCCCCCCCCCCCCCCCCCCCCCCCCCCAAACAAAAAAAATTTCTCCTTTTTGGGGAACCTATATCCATCCCCATCCCCAATTCCCCAATTCCCCATTTGACTAAAAATTACAAATTAAACTAAAAAACCAAACATTCCATTACAAATACAAAATAAAATTCATTAGTGCATTACAAATACAAAATAAAGTGTTTTAAAATTCATTAGTTAGGGAGTAAATGTTAAAGTGTTAAAAAGAGTAAATGTGTATATATACTTAGGGAGCTAGGGTTTTCAAAGAATAATATATATATATATATATATATATATATATATATTTATATTATAATTATATTTATATATGCTTGGAGGAAATAGGAAAATGGAGATCGGGGACCTCCCCCCATCCATATTTCAATATAATTGTGGGAAAATAGGGAAATGGGACCCCTCCCCATTTCAATTCCCCCCTCCCCCCTAAAAAAATCCACAAATGGGGATGGGGACGCGGGTAATTGTGGCCTCGGGGAAAAATGTGCATCTCTAGTTATAATTAATAAAACCCTCAACTTCTCACCAATTATATTTTACTATCTAAAACTTATCTATAAAAAAATCAAATCATTCTCATTTATCAACAACAATTCAAGTATAACTACAAGTCTACAACTCTTTTGCTATAATTTGTTTATCTCTTAAACTTAAGAATTACATCTCTACTGTTTGCAATATTATATTATCTCTAAAAAGAAATTCTAACATTTAAAAGGTATATAAATTCAAATTTAAGAATTTATTTATTTTTTTAAATTTTTTCTCATTGTATGATAAATCAAGTTGTTAATTTTAATATGATTACTACTTGCTAATTGTTGTTGTCTGTCTTATTACTTAAGATATTATATTATAAGAAGAAAATTTTCAATTGCAATCTTCTAAATTTAGTTAGATATTTCTAATCAAGTTCTATCGTTAAATGTTTATTTTATTTTATTTATAAAATTGGGGCTTATTTTTTTCTCTCGTAGGGCCTCAAAATCTGTTGAGTCGCCCCTGGGTGCGTATCTTCACTTCTACGTTTTCTCTGATATTGTGAGAGTGGATATCTCCCGATAGTGTTTGATTTCAACCGTTCTCGACAGATTGGTGATCAATTTGGTGTTAAATTTCAAAAAACAAATTTAACTTAAATACAACCGGTCTGGTTTTAAAATGTTTTTTGTAACTTTTTAATTTAAATACAAAAGTGTTACTAAATTAAATTAGTTTAGTCCAACCCTTTAAGTAAATAGAAAATTAATATTTTTAATTAAATATAAAAAAATCATTACAATTTATAAAAAGAATGGGATGCAATTATAAGAGCAACTCCAATAGACTCGTTAAATGGGTTGTGAAAGTCAAATGAGTCACATCAACGAGAAAATCTTGGCTGGGATGGTCCCAAATACGTGGCCATGGGACCGTCCAATGAGAGTGCGCCACATATACATTGGGACAGTATGTGCAGAGTATGTGGCACACTCTTATTGGACGGTCCCATGGCCACGTGTATGGGACCGTCCCAACCAAGATTTTCTCCACATCAACATATGTGTCTCCAATAGACTCATTAAATGAGGTTCTTCAATTGAGATTTTGTTTCTCTCTTTAATAATAACAAGTGACTTATCTCTCTTCAATTTATATTTTATTATTTTTTATATCAAATCATTATTATTATCAACTGTATTTAAACAGCTCTTTCTGATTTTAAATAATATTATTATTATCATATCATTAAAATAATATAAATCTATTTCTAATTAAAAGGCCTTTTAGAATGACTCTTCTTTTTTCACTCTTCAAATTGCCATCTAGGTAAGCAAGTAAACATTTGAAGAGGAAAAATAGAAGAGCCTTTTGGAGTTGCTCTAAGTAACTCAGGGCTTGTTTACTAATCAATAATCCTGCACAGGAAAGGGAATTAAATTACTGATTTGAGAATTCCAGTGTTTACTAATTTTTTATGGAATTAAGTTCCGTGGACCCCACACTCAAATCAGTAATTAAGTTAGTGATGGAAAGGAAACTTGATTCCTCCCACTCACCCTAAGAATCAAGTTCCATTTTCTGATTAAAAAATGGAATCCATGTATTTTTACTAAAATATCCTTAATTATAATAATTATAAAAAAAAATTGTCTTTCCACTTTATAGCTTTCTTACCGGGATTGTTTCGTGACATTCTCTCTTTATGTTCAACATTTTTCTCCAAATCTTACTGCAGTTATGAATTATTATTATTTTTTAAATGCAAATTCCATGAATATAATGGTGAGAGTGGATGCAGTAAGTGGCTGGGAAGAGTGGGTTGAGAGGAAGGTAGGTTGGCCCACCTTCATGGCCCGGAGCTCCTCCACTTCACGCAGCCTCCTGTTTTGTTCCGTTAGTGAACCGAACCATCTCTTCAAGTACTCGCACTCCATCTCTGTCTGCTTCAGCTTGCTCCTATACATTTGTTTTTTTCTATTCAAAATCAGTATTTTATTTTGCATTTTTTTGCTACATAGTTACATGGGTGTGTTTGACTATCATTTTAATATGAATATTTTGATATCATTATTTGATTTCTTATGAGTAAATATATTTACACAAAACAAACCATAAAAGAATTGAGTCCAGGTTGGCTCAGTGGTAGCTGCTCACATCCATATCTAAAAGATTATGAGTTTGAGTCATGTCCCTTTCATAAAAACGAAAAAATGCACAAAAATGTGAAAAATTAATTCAACGTCAAATTAATTATGTTTTCAAATCTGAATTACTTCTCAAATTTTAATTATTATTGACTAATTAGTTCAAATTTTACAATATAAAGATGTTAATTATTATAGTTATAGTGCTATGACTCTATGAGCAATATAAAAATATTTTTTCATAATAAAAAATAAGGGTATTTTTGTAATCAATTCTATATCATTCTGATTCTTTAATTTAAGTAAACATTAGAAATGGAATAAATTTGATTTTGTTTCTGATTCCTAAATTGTTAGTAAACGCTGGAATGGAATTTAGTAACTTGATTCCGATTCCCCTCCATTCCCTTTCCGATGGAACTTGATTCCGATTCCATCCATTCCTGATTAGTAAACGGGCCATCAGTGGTATATCGAAGAAAAAAAAATACATTTCATATATAAAAATCTCAGAATATTTTTTACTAATGAATCAATATTAAACTAAAGCTCCATTTTTTGAAAGAAAAAAAAAAAAAAAAACTGGCAAGGTAAATTTATCTGATCCTAAATAAAGTTTTAATTTATTATTCATATGTTAAAATCTGAATTGCAATTGACAAAAGACTGCTAATTGATCTAAACGAATTGTTCTCTAATATTTAGTTATTTACCATTAGATTGTCATAAAGACTGCTAAAGAATGGTTAGCGATTCAAGCTCGAATCTTATAGATTTATAAATGGATGCAATTCCTAACTTCAATCTAAAAGATGAATCATATATGATGTTGGTTCATGTTGCCAAGAAATTATCTTCATAATATTATAATAAATTCCTATCACAATCACGCACATATTCCATTCAATATATATATATATAACTAATATCAACAATTAATTATAAAAATGTCATTATAAAGAGAGCAAGCTAGTTGAGACTATATTTAACATATAATCAACAATTTGAGCTAATAAAAATATAAAATAGGTGATCAGTACAAATCCTTAAAACATAAAACAAAATAATAAAAACTTGTTCAGAGAATATATAACTACTTGCATAATATAGGTGATAAGCTTCAGGAGTTAATATTACAGAGCAAATTCTTACATATATGATATGTATGCAGCTGTTGCTTCTCACACATGAATAGTGAAGCCCTCTTCGATGCTGTAATGAGCAAGATCCTTGTTATCTTCCAGAATTTGTCCACCAAACATAAGTCTTTGACGATTAACAGGTACATCTGTCTGCTGAAAATATTTTTCGTTCACAGCACGAATAGTATCTGACTGCTTCACCCCCTCAATTTTCGTTATTTTCCCATCTCGAGTCCTCACCGATATCTGGTACGAAGCAGGCAACATCTTCAAGATATCATTCTCCTTGATGTCATAGAAAGCCAAGGTCTTGGAATCCCTGAGACGCATTTTCATCCCCACGGAAAGATCCCAATCTTCACTAGAACAATTTGTCATGCTCTCAACTATTTCCTTAACTTGAACAACAGTGTGCCAGCACCTGACTTCAACAACTACGGTACCTCCGTTCAGTGTCTCCACCGAAATTGACAGTTTGTCGTTTGGATTGGTGACCATTTGGAGAGTAGCTCCGTTTTGTATTTCAAGTGAGGCAACTGTCATACTATCTTCAACAAGTTAAGAAGAAAGGTGAACCTCATCTCCGTTTTTTTCCTTTCCAATTGTCCAACATATCACGAAGGTAAAAAAGAGTAATTTGAGTTATTTTCAATTATATAAGGACCAAATTGATGAAATTTCAATTAAAGAGTAAAAAGTGATGTTTCCCAATTAGATTGGGACCAAATTGTTAAAACCCCTAATAATAATAAGAGTGACAATATTGCTGCCATCAAAATAATTAGTACAAGAGTGATGCTATTAATGATTTATCCTTTTATGTTTCACCCACTATAAAACACTTTTTATTTTTCAATATCATAAGATCGAGTTTCTTTTCCATTGGTCAGTTTAATTTGAAATTTAAAGACTTGGAGAAGACAATAATTGGTTAACTTGAAGAGTTGGCTTAAGAAATTAGACTTCATATTCTATTTGTAATTTATTTATGCATCAGTCTACATATTCAACTTATGTGTATTCTCCCTCCCTCTCTTTACCTATCGGCAATGCTAGCTTGATCGTTAGTATTTTCTTTTGAGTTTAATATATTAATTTCTAAAATTAATAAATCCATTCATAACTACTAGGTGTTGGAGGTTTTAGAAGTTTTGCCTCCACAATATAATAAAGAGAATAACAATTGATTTAAGATACGGAATATCTATTTTCATACCCAAAAAAAAAAAAAAAAAAAAGTAGTTTTTATTTTCTAATAAAATTTTGTAGTTGATGATATAAGTAGTGCAGGGGAATGACAGGGATTTATGAATCTTAAACCCATAATTGATGATATACAGTCGGATTCTTTATGAGATTAAAGTTTATATAAAAACTTCTATATACGAGAATAACAATGTTGCTTGTCTCTATCTTTAACATATATTTTATTTTTCAAAAACCTCAAAAAATTGGGCTCCTGTAGGTATTGTCTTCGTTCAGTGATCATTCTAAAAAAAAACTTCTATGAAAAGAAAATGAGTATTAAAAAATAAAAAAGATAATTTTTGAACAAAATGATGTGTTTTATGATTTTTTTTTTTTTATATATTTAAAATTTTATAATTGATTGTCTTTAAAAATAAGTTTTAAAAGATAAAATAGGATTGTAAGGATAAATTTTCTTAGTACACCCATATTTTTAATAAGATTTTATTCCAAAAATAATATGATTTTTTTTTTTATATATATATAAATTGGATGTGTTCATAATTTAAGAGGATTTATAAATAAAATGTATTAAAATTGAAAATATATATACGCGTGTGTCTAAACAACCTAAATGGGGGGTGAATGAGTTGTTAATTCAATTAGTTATCAACTTTTTGGATTAGTCAATATTACAAAAATTAACCCAATTCAATGAAATACAATCAACGTTATTAAAGTGTGGAAAACAATAAATACCACGTTGATTGATTTATGTGAGAAACCCACAACTGGGAAAAACTCACTAGCTATTCTACTGGCCACACATGGTCCTCAAATCCACTACCTTTAATGTTGTTTGCAACCTAGGTTGACCTCTAGTCACATCATTCTCGGTCACTAACCCACCATTGCTACCCTGTGGGCCTTTAATAGTGATCCTAGACCAAAATGCTTGTGTACTACACCACCGTAGTCACAAGACTTAACTCTCAATGAAGAGATCAACAACCTATATGAATATATGAAATATTCTAAATGCAATTAATGCTAGGCTGCAATTAATGCTAGGCTACACTAAATGCTTATCTAGAGATTAAATGATGACAATTAAATCAATCATAGATATCAATATGTCTAAACCATGAGAGTTATCTCCTCAACGGAGTCATTTTTCTTCCTCTCTACTTTGGAGGTCATCAAAGCAATACCCGCTCTAAGTGTTTCACTCTAACACATAGTGTTTGGTGAAATGAATGCAAAAAGCAAAAATGCACACAAATGCAAGACACACAAAATAACAAGGATCTCCTATATATGTTTAGGAACCCGCTTTGATACCAATTGAAAATAAATACGGGTATGTCTAATACAACCTGGGGGGGTTGAATGGGTTGTTAATTGATTATTACTAACTTTTTTGATTAGTCAATATTAACAATAAAACCCAATTCAAACATACAACAAAAAATCAAGTAAAGTGCGGAAATTAAAGAACACTTTATTTTTTCGTGGAAACCTTCAACAAGGAAAAACCACGGGACTAGCCACTTAAGCCGTAACAATTCACTATATGAAAAGACGGTTACACCTTCAAGTGATACACGGATTCTCACTCATGATAACCTCAGGCTATGGACACTACCACTCGCCACTTTTGGAGTTTTGGTTCAATCCTAGTGATATCCCCCGATCCACTACTCTTGACATGACCACCCCATAATCTACCCGTAGGCCTTTTATAGCGGTACTTGACAAATGCTTATGCAACTTCACCTACAAGCCACATGACTTTGACTCATTGAAGATAATTAATAGTCTAAGTGAATATGATAATAATGCTCAAATGCAATAATGTGTAAGACCACACACAAAATGCCTAACTAGATGTTATAATGCAATTTAACAATCTAGTTATCAAACATTGCCTACATGCCCATACATGAGGTCTCAATTAGTTGTAGAATGATCTAGCAACCTAATTGTCAAATTCATGAACTTGACTAGATACACAAGACAAACCTAACCATCAATTAATCATACATGAATATTTATGGCTTAGCTATGTAGGTAGAGAAAAAACCTAATCATGCAAGCTATCACAAAATTCCTACATGTCCATACATGTGGATTCAATTAGTTGTGTAAAGATTTTCCAACAACCTAATTGATAACAAACAACTATGAATATTCAAGAGAGCTTAACATGCTTGATAAATATAAATCTATCAACCTAGTTATCAAATAATCTCACAAGAACATTCAAGACTTAGCTATTTATGCAAAACAACCTAATCATGCAAGCTATCATAAACAAACCTCAAACATGTCATAACTTCACTAGATATGCAATTAATGTGAAGATCTGCTAACATAAGCAATAAAAGACATGTCTTGATGAAATAGAACAATAAATGAGTTGAGATGTTTGTTCTACTTACCAATTAAAGACATTAATGAAGACCCATGTTAGATGATGCAAGATGAAGATGGGTTTTGGGGTTTGGAGAGTCAAAGTGGCTTTCTTGAAGCTTTCACTCTCTAGTGAACTCTTAATCTTTCTCTAGGGCTTTGTGGTTTAAGTTCCTTGAAGACAAATGATGAGAAAGAGATGTATCATAGTGCTTAGATGATAGCCCTATAAATTTAGTGAGTTTCCTTTCAAAAATGAGCCAAATCGGACTCCAAATGAGTGAGATATGGCCAAATTATGAAACAGGGGCAGAGCATTGCATTGGTCGTCATGCGCCACACAAGCACAAGGTTGTTGGACCAAAAGCACTAGACGAGTAGCGCAACAATGGCGCATAGCCACGACAGCACAACAACTCAAGATTTGAGCTCCCTAAACCATGACCAAACGACATCGAAACCTTTCATATAATATACCGTTGGAAAGGTATGGATGTCTACTTTCTACTCCTTTTTTCGGAATGACGTTTCGATATCTATAGAAAGAAATATGGTCATTTGAGTGATCAAAAATCAGAAACGGACAACAACAGAGTTGCCATGTTTTGGTGGTCACTTTGGAGATTTCAAAACCAATCTAAACGGTCATGAAATATTACGAATAATATACCGTTGAAAAGATATGGGTGTCTAGTTTGTACAGAAATTTTCAAAACTCGTTTTGAAGCTTTGTATAAAACGTTATGGTCACACGACCATACAAATGTTAGTTTTGAAAAATATTTAAATCATTGAAATCCAATCTTTTGAAACTAGACACTTTACTCCAAACAACCAAACCAAATCTAACACTTATCCAAGAAAAGAATGGGACCGCCTCAATTGGTCAACCATCGCACTAAGACATGCATATCATCGTGCAGGTGCGGACGTTTCCAATCACACAAACGGAAACAAATTACACCACACAAAACCACACTTAGAACTAACAACAAAGTGCGTGTGTGAAATGATACATAAATGCACACAATCATGAAAACACAAATGCAAGTAATATGGGAATGCATGTAAGTGTGTGTGTGCACTTAATCTCTTCAACAATCAAGTCAAGTGATATACCTTTTAAAGCTCTTGATCTTGAAGTCATGGAGATGCTTGGAAGCTTGCCTTGATAATCATCAAGAAGACCTAAGCTACCCATTACACAATCATCCCCAATGTGGCTTGTCATTAAATAAGCCAATCACAAAATAGATGTCCTTACAAAAATGAATATATTCATTTCAATAAAGGTACTATTGACATTAGGATGAGTTCTTATAGTAATAATTTATTTTTAAATTTTAGACATGAGTGTACTAATTAGTTTTATGGGTGGCAATATCGTCACCCTAATAATAAAATTAGATTATGGGGATTTACAGTTGAGTCCCTAACAAATGAAGAAACATCACTTTTTGTTTTTTACTTACGTTTAATTTTATATCAAATCGGTCCTTACATTTGTAAAAATCGAGTATTTAGATCCTCTGACCAAATTTTTGATGGTCAACAGTTAAAAAAATAAGTTAAAATTCTATTTTACCCTTGGAATTTAATTGACCAATAAAAATTGAAATAATAGATTGTACATCTTCTCTTTCATAAGTCTCCAGACATTTCCAACGGTAAGGTGGACCATCATTAGAAGAAGCTTTAATTCCAAAAATAATATGATTTTTATTTATAAATTGGGTGTGTTAATAAAATTTAAGAGGGTTTATAAATATAATGTATTAAAATGAATATATTCATTTCAATAAGGGTACTATTGGCATTAGGATGGGTTCTTATAGTAATGATTTATTTTTAAATGTTAGACATGAGTGTACTTATAAAAATGAGTGTACTATTTAGTTTTATGGGTGACAGTATCGGCATACTAATAATAAAATTAGATTAGGGGGATTTACAGTTGAGTCCCTAACAAATGAAGAGTTATATTTTATATCAAATCGGTTCTTACATTTGTAAAAATCGAGTATTTAGATTCTTTGACCAAATTTTTGACAATCGACAGTTAAAAAATAAGTTAAAAGTATATTTTGCCCTTATAATTTAATTGACCATTACAAATTGAAATAATAGATTGTAAAAAAACAATTAAAAAAGAAATGGAAAAAAGAAAGATAAAAAATGGGAAAAAGGAGACTAAAAAAATGATTTTTTTTATTTTATTTTTTAAAGTGGAGATGTAACCCAGGTTGGATCTCCACCACCATCAGTGGATCTTCAAGATGGAGATCCACTAATGGATACATATTCTCCGGCTCCCTCACCTTTGTTTTAAATTTTTTAATTTCATTTCTTTTTGTAAAAAAAAAAAAAAAAAATTGTTTTTATTCATTTCTTTTTTTAATCTCTTTTTTTCTTCTTTTTTTTTTTTTTTTTTTGCAATTTCTTTTTTAAATTCAAAATTTTTAAAATTTATTATTTCAATTTGTTAATTATCAATTAAAGTCCAAGAGAAAAAAATAGACTTTTAACTTATTTTGTAACTGATGACCATCAAAAATTTGGTCAAAGGACCTAAGGATTCATTTTCACAAATTTAGGGATTGATTTGACAAAATATGCAAACTCAAGTAAAACATTTACGTTTCCTCATATATTAGGGACTACATTGTAAATCCTCCATTAGATTATATCAATTTAAATTCAATGAATTACTTTTAAAAAAAAATACGTAATTATAAATTTTAAAAAAAATGTAAATGGGTGTCCCAAAATCTTCTTTGGGTGGCCACCCTAAAATTAAAATGTAATTACAAATTAAAATTATTTTTTTAAATATATATATATATATAGATCTCCGCCTTACTTCTTAGAGATGAAAAGTGGAGATCAAATTAAAAAAATAAATAAAAATAAAACAAAATTGATATCCAATCTCCATATTAAATCTTTATCGTTCATCTCTTAAAGTAGGATGGTCTCCTCCGTCACAAATGGGCCGGGGGAGGTCTCCACTCCCTCGTTTAAGAGTGAAGAGGCTTCAACCATTTTCAACCGCGAACGAGGTAGGTCCCACCTACCTTGTTCGTGAATAGGAGGAGGTAAGACCTCCCATTTTCATGGTGGGGAAAGGTTAGATCCATGGAGATTTGGTGTTGGATCTCTACTTTTTTATTCGATTTCCACTATCCATTTAAAGGTGGATAGTGGCGAAACATCTCTTTTAAATATATATATATATAATATTTATAAATGGAAGGCAAAATGATCGATTTACATATCCTATCACCTTTGATCATTATCTCTTTAGTCGAAATGCCCAATTTGATGGGTTTTTCAAAAAAACTTTGGATTAAATTGTAATTTGCCCTTCTAAAATTAAATCCAAATCGGAGAATTTTAAATAACTCCCTAACATTTGATCAAATATCAAATCGAACCCTCACGTTTGAACAATCAGCACAAAAAATCCCCTACCATTAATTGATGGTTAGTTGACCACTGCCGCCGTTACTCAAACTTGGTCAAACTTGACCGTTGACCAAGTTTAACCGTCAAAATATAAAAATGTCCCTCAAAATTCTTAATTTAAAAACAAGTTTTAAAAAAAAAAAAAAAAAAAAAATTGACCTCTACCATCCGGCTAAAGAGATGGGTATGTAGTCCTTTTAACCAGTAGAATAAGCAGTCAACATGGCACTACAATCAATGTTGTCAACATAATTGTCCTTGTAACAAGGTTTTTTGGAGCAGGTATAGAAACAAATGTTAATGCACATACAGAATTCTATCAGTGGACCCTTTCATTTTTCATTTCAATTTCAATTCTCTAGCAATCAAACATTAGATGCCAGTGAGATATTGGAAATGCTTGAACCTCAGAAGATAACAATGGAGTCAACAGGCAAGAAAAATCATATGCAGTCTTCTTGGTAAAATCCATTAAACACCAACAATTGTAGAAAAACATTCTAACTCCATTTTAATTCTACTGCAAAACATGAGAAGTAACTTCAAGCTAGAATAAAAGCTAATGTGGTTAAAAGCAAATAGACAATTTTATCTTGAGTAATCTGCTCAACTTTCTGCTCTTCTGCTTCCAAATCAACTTGAAAAACTTTTGCCATATCAGATGCAGCCTGTTTTGCATTATTGGCAACCAAGGCAGTAGTAAGTTATTCCAGCTGGAATGCCGCAAACATCAAAATTATACGCCAAGCATAATCAGCTTCAGGAAATCCATTGCATAAGTTGAGGCAGGGTATATGGCCTTAAAAGCTGCAGAGACTATAATTGCAGCCATTCCTCCGGTCAAAATCCCGAAACCCTGCATTGCAAAAACAGCGGCAATAAAAGCACCACGAGTCTTTCTGTTGGCATACTCAGACATTATTGTAGCAGACAGTGGGTAATCACCTCCAATGCCGAAGCCTAGCCAGAAGCAAAAGAAGCAAAGTGTGGCCATGACAGCTTTAGGGTCTTTGCCAAAGGAAAGGCCAGAAGCGATTGAGCAAATGATCATGAGCATCAGAGTCATGCCATATAAGCGTTTTCAACCCATTTTGTCACCCAACCAGCCAAAGAAAAGCTGGCCTGCAAGGGTACCACAGAATGCAACACCATTAACAGCTGCAGCTACGTTTGCAGGGAGGAAGTCAGGGGTTTTAGAACCTTCCTCATGGTAGTATATGTGGCCGAGCAACTTCGTGACAAGAGGTATGCAGAAGAGATCAAATGCATCTGCGAAAAATCCCATTCCAGCAATCACAATTGCCGTGAAATGGTACCATTGTGTCTTAACAACATCTAGAGCATTAAGAACTTTCAACTGTTGCCCTGCCATGACTAACTCTTGTCACAAGCTTTTGCACTGTGATTGATATTCTCTGAAACAATTGCACAGAGGACAGGTTAATGTGTGTATATTGTTATATGACCAAGAACAAATTATAGTTTCTAGGACCATAAGAAAAAGACTAAGAGCATAGCAAGTCATGGTCAATTAAGTGAAACAATAATAATAATAATAATAATGTTCACAATAACCATTTGACAAGATAAAATCCAAAGCTGGAAAATTGATTTTATACGAAAAAAAATAAAATAAATAAATAAATAAAAAAATAAATCCTATCAAATTAATGATTGAACTGGCAGTGAAAACTAGTTTTTGACTTATGCAGACCAAGGATAAATGAAAATCAGTTTCTTTGTATATATTCAACCATCAGAGCGAACAAACCATCATTGGCTTGGTGCAAATTGGAATTCTGTTTTTTGATTCCTCAGTCCCGACTCTGTTTTGCAAGTTTTTTTTTTTTTCTCTCTCTTTCTTCTTCTTGGAAACAAACCATCATTGGAATTCTGTTTTTTGATTCCTCAGTCCCGACTCTGTTTTGCAAGTTTTTTTTTTTTTTTTTCTCTCTCTCATTCTTGTTTCTCGCTGCAACTCTCACACAAACCATCACTGGAATTCTGTTATTTGATTCCTCAGTCCCGACTCTGTTTTGCAAGTTTTCTTTTTCTTTTTCTCTCTTTCTTCTTCTTCTTTGATCTTCATTCTTCTTCAATGGCGGAGGAACTTGAGAGGATATGTCATATCCTCACAGCAGGATACGAAGATTTGCGATGCAAAGCCGGTCGGACGGATTCAACCGACAGCAATCTCTTGCAAAGTCGGCCGGGAACGAAGGCGGAGTTGTCCGTCTTTTCCGCTTCCATTCCGTGGTCTCCAGCGAGGTTGTGTGAGTTCCTCATTGATGACTCGGTGAGTATTTCTCTCTTATTCTCATTGTCGATTCAGAGAAAATTTCTTTTTCTTGAAGAGCCATTAATGGCGATGAATTGAACTTTACTCGTTTGTCTTTTTTTGATCTTTGAAAGGATAAAACTAGTGATACTTGTTAAAGACTTAAAGCTCTTCAACCATGAAAATGGAGGTCTAGCTTCCTTCAATTTTACTGGGCGATCTTGGATTTCTGGCTAATAAGTAATTAATAACTAACTAATGACCTAACTCAGCTGCTAACCGCCAAGACTAACATTGCTTCTGATCAAGCTCTCTTATCATATTCATGATCAACATTGACTGCATCCTGATAGTCATAGTTCTGAGAGTAGCTGATTGTATCACCAGCTGTGTTAATGCTTGGAATTTGCAGGATACGTGGAATCCAACCATCCCCCAGATAGTACGTAAGGTTACTGCCGAACGGGTGCAGAGGATCACTAAAAGTCCAGGTGGAGAATCAAGCAGTTCTGTAGCCGCTGGGTTTACCGATTGGTCAGACATATGAGAGGTAAATTTTTCGGCCTTGTTTGGTGATCTTTTAATGCTTAATGCTTATCTTTGCCGGAGGCCTTGTGGGATGATAATCGAGGGGAACAAAAATTCATCTGAGGTGTGTAAAATGTATATACTATTTCAGCAACCCTCACAGAATAATTTACTCGATAGTTATTTTTTTTTTTTTTTTCTTTTTATCAAATCTTGCAGGTTACATGGGTAGAAGATAATGAAATTCCAGAAGCTATGGCTGTAGACAACATTTTTTCCATCATGTTGGATCAGAATTTGGCGTTGGGTCATCACTCTGTTGGAATGACTAAAACGAGGCATAATGCGTGACTTATGACCCTGAGTTCGCAATGGCAATGAAAATTGTAAAGGATTGTGAAAGCAAAGGTAATGTCCGTGTTTCTTCTACATTCATTCCCTCATTACATGTTTTTGTTATACTAATATGGGTATAAACGTGCAGCTACGAAAAGACTTGGAGAATTGACTGATCGCATTAAATCAAATGAAGAAGGGGTGAGAGTTTTGAGAAGGAAAAGCAGCAGTATAGAACTATTCGATCATAAGGCTGTGCACCAGAAACTGTCTTCAATCTTCTGGTCAAACATAGTGTTGGTTTCCAGGTAAATTGCAAGTTTTGTTCAAAACTTGATACTATGCTTTATATTCATGTTAAATTCTTCCTAGATAGCTAATGTTAAGGTATTTGTATACAGTATGCCTCCTTTTTATATGTTACTGATCATAAAAAGGCAATAGAGGCAGCTTGGGTTGATAGCAACGTCTCTGTTTCTTTGGAGAGCAGAAACTTTCCCAGAAATAGGAGATTCTTTCCGAAAGGATTTCCGACAACGGGGAGTAGATTCATTCCGAGGGGATGTCCCACAGAGGTTTTAACCTAGGCTACTCATGGATTTACCACAATTTTAGAATATACAATTTCTGACACGAAATGTTTTTATTTGTTTAACAGCCTTACTACCTGATTCAACAAAATTCCAAGGGGGAATTTTGCTCATCTGTGATCTCACATGTAATGAACAAGGAACAAATGGAAAAACTATTTCCGGAAAAAGAGCCAGATTGGAAGCAGTTGATCATTCCTCCTCCTGACGGTTTTGCCATCATGCCTGAGGGAGATGGTGGCCTGCAGTGCGAAGCGAGCCTAGTCTCTTTCTCGGTTTGGTCTCCTTTCAAGAAAACTGAGAAGGCCAAAGCAATTGAAACAATGCGGCAGATCATCAAAGGAATAATCAAAAGCATAACTGAATACTGTGGTACATATTGATTCCTTTGGAAAATACAAACTATACTATATACTAGTTTCTCTTCAGAGACATATGTGGTGTGGATGTTATAGTTTCTCTTCAGGAAGGCCTTTAAAAACTCTCCAATCTCAAAATCCTCAAATAAATTGGAATTTTGTCTGCTTTACTTTATTTATTAACAATGCTTCAATTGATTTATTGGTTGACTTTCTTTCCTACAAAATAAGTGAAAAATTTTATACATGCCTTTCAACATTTTTTTTTTAAAAAAAAAGAGTCTTATAAATTATAGAAATTTAGAAAAGAAAATATTATCGACAATTTTGACTTGTCTTAATTTGTTTATGCATAATCAAGGAGTTGGAAGTTCCTTTTTTTTTTCCTTTAACGAACCTCGTTGAAATAAGAAAATTTTATAGACAATTTTGACTTGTCTTAATTTGTTTATGTGTAAGCAAGAAGTCAGAAGTTCCTTACTTTTTTTTTTTTTTTTTTTTTTCCTTTAATGAACCTCGTTGAAATAAGAAAATTTAAATTTCTACTTAAAATAGAACACTCAAAACTAATTTCTTCGGGGTAATGACATTTTCAAGCAATCTCTTTGGCAATTAATATTACCGTAATTATCCTTTGAAATTTATAATATATGATGTATGGTGGTCTTTTTCTAAATTGTCTGTAATTGTCTCCCTGCTTATCCAAAGATTTGATTTTCTCCAATTTTACCTTTTTGTACTAAAAAGTGTTGCCAGTTCCCTAATAAAGACCATTGGAAAATTAAGTTCAAGTGAGACAAAAATTAATCTCAGACATAAATACATCTTCTCTACAATCAATATTATATAAATATAATTAATCTCAGACTATAAGTTGTTTTCCACTTTCAAATTATGATATAATTCCATAAAGTTGGCCAAAGTCATTGTTTACCTATAAGGCTTTAAAAGTTTAAAGGTTTTGAAAATGAAATGCCATTTGGCAGGTTTTCTTGTGATCTCATCATGATGAACAACTATAGCTAGTTTAATGATTCAAGATATTTTGGGTACAAATTAATGCAGAGAAGCTTAATTTGGAATCGCCCGGTTGATCAAATTTAGATATTGTTTTATATATCACTTAAGATATAGGGTACGTAAATTTTTATTAATTTACCTCTTAATTTCCTCGTTATAAATGGACTTAAAAATGATTTTGAATTTATCCATCGGAAATGTTATTTGTATTTTATGATCCATTAAGAATTTAATGAATGTTGTTAAAGGAAAAATAAGCTTATCTCGATCTCTAATATGACATTGCGTATATAACAAGATCAACTGATCTCAATTCCACGTGACATTCCATCCCGCTCGAGACAATCCTTGTCCTCAAGGTTAAATTCTATATATATGATCAAAGGGTGCGGATATTGCCACCCATAAATATGATAAGCACACATATATTTACAAATACATGTCTAAAATTTAAAATTAAATCATTACTATAAGCATCCATCTTAATGTCAATAGTACCTTTATTTAAATGAATGTATTCATTTTAATACAATTTATTTATAAACTTGACGCAGAACGGAAGTTCAAGGGTTTACGTTGGTATTCATTTATAAATCACACAAAACTGGAATCCACCAGCAAATTCAATTGAAAACCAAAAATAATAATATTATTCAATATCTCGAAACTGAAAACAAAGAGCCTTAAATAGTCTCTAGAAACCCTAAAATAAGCAAAAAGACCAAAATAGCCTTCTACTAAACAAATGCAACTAAAAAACGAAAAACCAAAAAACAATAAAAAAAACTTCAAACACCCGACAGCCTGTCTTAATCAGCGAATTTGAGGATGAAAACAACATCAGCCGGGGAGCCCAGGTTGGGATGGTATGGAGCTCTGAAAACACTTTCCGGAAACATATTATAATAGAAAATCTGACGATCGAGCTAAAAGTTATGCCCGTTTCTTCGGAGCAGCTCTTTTAGCCAATTTTCTATCCATCTCTTCTTCAAACTCTAAAGCTAATTGTCCTACATCAAAACTCTCTTAAGTTATTATTATTATTTATTTATTTTTGAAAAATGCACAATTTATAAGCACAAAGGCAAACAACGGAGAAAGAGCCCACAACAAGAAAGCAAAGGCACCAAACCTCAGACCCAAGGCAAAAACAGAAAAACAGAGCAAAGCTTGAGACAGAAAATACGACAGGCAAAACAGGGGCCAACCCCCAGGAACAAAAACAACAAGACAGACCAACCAAAACGCAAGACAATTAGACTCCCCATTGAAGGATGTCTCCTTGCGAGCTCGACCCCAACTTAGCTAAATTATCCACAAAGGAGTTGAACCTCCGAGAGTTATAAACAACCTTCAAACCACCCAACGTTTCCATGATGCTTCGAATATCGAAGACCGAATCGACATGATTTAGGCTACCAAAATCACCCTTATTAATCCAAGACACCGCCACCTCGGATTCACTTACAATCGAGATGAAACGGCCATGGAGAGCAGGGTTGAAATGGCACACCTCGACAACCTTTTTGATCGCCAAGATTTCTATAGAGTTTGAATCCATAGAACCCACAAAATAAGAAAAAAAATGCACAAAACCTTTCCTCTCAAATCCCTCAGCCTGTCTCCGATACTCGCTAGACCTGGATTTCCCCTAGAGGACCCATTGACATTGAACTTGAGGTTGTCATTCGAAGGGGGAATCCAAATGTCAACACAGAGCTCCTTGACATTGAGAAGCAAAGAAGAAATCGAATCAGTCACCCCTTTTCCAAGGTATTTAAACCACTAAATTATCCTGAACTTTACCACATCAACAGTTTACACCATGCACGGCTCTTTATTATAAAAAATTTTCTGGTTCCGGAGCTCCCGTATTGTCCAAACA
The DNA here is from genome assembly GCA_008009225.1 of Acer yangbiense. NCBI lineage: Eukaryota > Viridiplantae > Streptophyta > Magnoliopsida > Sapindales > Sapindaceae > Acer > Acer yangbiense. Next base: position 12,329,576 of record CM017761.1, read on the forward strand.
ATGGCGCAGAACAACAACAACCAAATCCTTTCGTGTTTTGGAGCCAGACACAGCCCAAGCCAGCCCTCAAACCAACCTGTAATCGAGTTATTGACGCACCAACTAACACCCCACCATTCCATACACCTCTTCCATAACTTTGAAAACCAAAGACAAAAAATGAACAAATGGTCTAAAAATTCCTTGTTAAACAAGCACAGAAGGCACTTCAAATCCTAAATATGGATCATACCACATTTTTGTAACACTTCCCTCACAAGCACTCTCCCTTTATAAAGCTGCCATATGAACAACTCAATGTTTGGAGGAAAAATGCCTCTCCAAATGACTTGATGGATATGAGAAAGCTCACCTGACAGACTCTCCAAACCTCGCCAAAAGGAAGCCACCGAAAACATACCATTGGGGCTTAACGACCAAGCTAGAGAATCTGAAATCTATCTTCGCACTATAATGCAATCAAGAAAAGTTAGAAAGTTTTACCACTGGCTCTGTTCCCAGCCAAAGAGAGACCTTCTTGTTTTTACCTCCCAAATCTAGCCTATAGTTGACCACCTACCATACTTTTGAACAACGCCACTCTTGTTAACCGCTAAAACAAAAATTCTCAAAAATGCTTCTTTTAGAAGCCTAGAATCCCATTGAACTTCTGACCAAAAGTCAGCTCTATCACCACTACCCACCACCACTTTGAAACTATTAGCTATCAGCCTAGCCATCAAACTCTCAGGCTTCAACATGCTGCACCCTGACAAAAAAAAAGTCAGACTTGGAACAATTCCAACTCCAAACAAGGACACTATCACTAATCCTGTGTTTGGAAGTAATGACTCTTCTTCAGAGGGCGTAAAATTCCAAATCTTTAGTTTGTAAATAAACCCCATTTAATGTCAAAAATACCCTTTCCTTAATTATATTTTATTGTCTTTTTGTAAGTACACCCACATAAACTTATTTTGCTATCTAATCAACTTTATTATTATTTTAAAAAATTTATTTATTTCTTTTTTATAAAGCAAATAATTTCTAACTCCTAAATACAAATTTTGTTTACGGGTGATAAATAATAATAAAAATAAAAATAAAAAGATAATGCAAGATATACATTGCACATGAGTGCTTGAATAACCATAAAAAAATCCAAACGTACAATTATTAATAGTAAGTGTTCGTGTGCTTAGAATCTAATGCAGTGGTTTAGATGTTGATGAGATTAAGTCTGGCTTGAGTAGAGGTTAGTAGTCCTTATAAGTTCAGAAAGATATCAAGTAGTCTAATATAATTGTGTTTTGGTTTTGGAATAATATTTTTGCCTTTAAAAGAAGGAAACTGATTAATAATTTGTGGGTATACTTACAAACTATTTAGTTCTTTTTAGTATTCTACTAAATGGTAATGTTGGGTTTTCAAAAAAATATCAATTCGGGGTTGTGGATATATTTTTTGAGGGGTGCAAATATCGCCGCTCAATGCTTAAATAACCAAACCAATCGAACCTATTATGTTGAGTTTAAATAGCAATCCTGAAACAGATACATCACAAACCAGAGAAGAAGCTATAGACAGCTGAAGTTTATAACAAACGAATTCAGTCATCCTTCATATACAGTGAATAGATCAGCATAACAAAATATTCTAACTTCACTAGCGAGTAAGAACAAAAATATTTATTCTAGAGATGACATGATGGAACAAAAAAGCCATGTATTATAAATTCAGAATTCTATGTCAAAGCAAGAACATTCATCTATATCGAAACTGAATTTCGGAGCATTGTTCACACAAACAAGTACTGCCCACAAAGAACATAATTCAGAATTCTACGTCAAAGCAAGAACACACATCTATGTCAAAACCAAATTTCAGAGCACTCTTCACACAAAAAAATACCGCCCTGGAAGTATACAAGCCGTTCGCAACTTTTATGCACATTTCTAGCCTTTTACAATTACCCTGAATGGTTGGATGTCAGAACTGTATTTAAAAGGGAAAAAATCCTGGGTTAGTGAGATAGTTTTTCACCAAAATACATTTGGAATCCAGTGAAAAGCTTTTCAGCATAAATAAACCAGACTAAAAGAAATTAACCCAATAATCCCTTCTCAGGGAAACATATTATTGTTGCTTCATTTCCCAAACTACTCATATTCATCTACTGATCAAAAACATCACCACGAGTACATTTTTTTCTTTCTTTCAATTAATTCAATTTTAAACACAAGCAGCAGTTCTATTAAATATTTTCAACAGAAACAGGTCATGAAACTAATTTCTCCTCATTTTCTCTAAACACACTTTCTTCGCTTTTCATCTAATTTCTTGACAACCAAACGTTAACTAAAAATAAATAAAATAAAGCAAGAATAAAATCAGAAATTGAAAACAAAAGCTATAAAAAATGGACCTCTTCTTCTGGATTCAATTGGGAACTTGCTGATGTTTGAGCTCTAGATGATTCCATCATTTCCAAGGATACTGAACCAAAACCCTCAACCTTTATTTTCGATTTCTCTTTTAAACTTAAAAAAATAAAAAATAAAAATAAAAATAAAAAACCTATGTAATAACAAAATTAATCTCGCATGAAAAATGTATCTAAGGTTACATATTCAATCTCACCTCTCACGTATAAAATTTGCTGGAGAAAAAAAATGAGAGAGATGATTTTCGAGTACGATTGGGAGAGATTCTCAAGTAGATCTTTTGACAGTAGATCTTTTAGAGGTAGAGCTTTTAAATAAAAGTCGTTAGTCGTTTGGTTGTCAATTAATAGAGAACATTTTTAATGATAGAATTACCAAAATACTCTAGCAAATATTAAATTATAGGATTATATTGGAGATTTTAGTATTATTAAAAAAACTCCAAAAGATCTACTTGGAAAAGCTTTAAATTTGGGCTTCTCCAAGTAGACGTAAAACAGCTTTTTTAATCATCTAAAAGTTAGGGATGGCAAAATTTCCCGTGGGGACGGGGCCCCGCGGGGACCCGCACTTTTGGGGTGGGGATGGGTTTCAATTTGGTGGGAATAGGGCGGGGATGGGGATAGATAGTATAACCCGCAATGGGTATGGGGTGGGGATGGGTTTTATACTCCCCACACCGCCCCGCCCTGCTTAAAATAATACTTAGTTAAACTACGTAGTTTCAAAGAAAATAAATATATCTATATATATATATATACATTGACCCTAACTTTACATCTCTTCACCGTTATTTAACATAAAGTGACAAAACAAAATACTATTAAAAAAACCCAAATGGAGTTGATCGTATGAAGAGAGAACTAGATAAATAAATGCAACTATTAGATGATTAGAGTTATGATTTCCAAACATTTTGACTTCATACTTTATGTTTATATTTGAAAATGATTGAATTTACTTGTGAAAATTATGTTTATGAGATGTTTTTTAATAGTTTCTTAGAATTATTTACTACTTTATATATTATATCATATTCAATGGTTATATATTTATTATTTAAATAAAAAATTAAATATATAAATGGGGTAAATGGGCGGGGATGGGGAAAGCACTCCCCGTTGTACCCCGCCCCGCCCCAACCCGCTCCATCTATGGTGGGGTTTTATGAGGGGATGGGTTTTCAAAAAATAAATGGGGTGGGGTGCGGGGAAGGCCACCCCGCCCCATTGCCATCCCTACTAAAAGTTCTACTGGGTGACAACCAAACGATATAAAAAAAATTTAGCCAGTAGACAAGCTCTCCTAAACGGACATGAAACAGTTGGCGATCAAATACAAAGCACTTCCTCTGCTGGGCTTGGTCCGCTTGGACTCTCAACTGACGTTTCAATTACTTTTGAACTAATTATATATTGAAAGTATCATTTTCCTCCCTTTGAGATTTTTCCTTATTAGTAAATTTACCCCCTCTTATTCTAGTAATGGCTATTCTCCACCTTGAAAAGTTGAAATCCAAATTATTCATTATTTTTCCCTTTATCTTTAATAAAATACCCAAAATGCCCTCTACCCGTTACCCATTCTGTTGAGTTTTTAAATAGGTAAGATTAAAAAATTAGATTAAAATTAAATATAAAAAATCTTAAAATTAAAAAATTAATTCAAAAAGAAAAACATGGGATATTATTATTTTCCTCATGACCTTTTAGGTATTAGACATTTTGGTCCCCTTTATTTTGGTATTGACCATTTTGTGCAGAGAGCAAAATGACTCTATTGGCCTTGGAATCTTCTAATTTTCGAGAAAGATTGTTTTACCCTTACAATTAAATGAAAAAAATACGAGTATTTATATTTTGCCCAAATTTGGAACTCAAATGATATGTCACCCTTAAAATCCAATTATTTCAATCATGCAATTGTAATACGAAGAAATCAAGGATCCATGATATTTGGACACTAAATTTGGTGCCCAAATCTAGTTGTATTATTGAAAAAATATAGTTAAGTATGTAAATTGTTAAAAATAAAATATAGTAATGACAACTCAATTGCCACATTATTTGGGTTGAATTTTGGGTTAATTATTTGGGTTATCTAGTATTAACATTCATCGATAAAAAGTCAAGGAAAAAAATAGTGGAAATTTTGTATGGCTTAATTTTCATGTATGAACATATATATATTTACAGATTTTCTATTATCAGTTCGAACTGACAATAAATATATCAGGACAAAGAATGTGGACCACTAGATTTACATACTTTGACTCAAAGTGTATGCACTTGTCAAAACTTCTCCATAATATGTGATTCACATTCTTCGTCCCTTCATCCTGATATATTTATAGTCAGTTCGAATTGATAATAAAAAAACTGTATATATATATATATATTTGAAATATTATATTTACAACTATTACAATAGGGCTACCAGGACCTACCAAGATCGGACAATACATGTGCGACCCGGGTAATACTACTCCCATCAACCGGGAGAAAACTCTCCACACATACCTATCAAATGTGCATGATGGGACTCAAACCACTTCACTAGATATGGAAAAGAGGTGCACTACCATCTTTTCTAAGAGGTGATGTGCATGTATGAACATATATGACTTCTACTAAATTAATTAATTTTCATTATGTTGCTATTTGAAAGTTGGTCATAAAAGGAGTTTCCAAGTTTGGGTGTTACCCATTCCTCATGTCCACAACTTTGGCCCAAGCTGACATCATTATGGGTGGGCTCTACAAACACTGCTTGGAAAAGCTGGAATGCAAGTATGCAACTCACACACCTTGGAGGTTTGGATACATGAAAATTGGACTCTTTGGAGATGTTTCGTTAATTTGACTGTAAATTAATAATAACCACATCACTATTTCTCAACACATAGTTGACCACTTCTAACTTGTCACCTTCACCTATATATCATTTTTTTTCCCTTAAAATAGAATAAAATTTCTGAGATCATTTCTGTCACAGCTTCTTCTTCTGAAGAATAACACTAGAAATCTGGTTTAGTAGCTGTTGTTCACAATCCTGGATGTTAGGTTTTGGCTCGTATTCTCAAATGAACCCGAAGTGAACCAAACAAGACTCAACTGATGTAGAGCTTCCTAGAAGACGTGGGATACGTTTGGAAGTTGAATGATGGTGTTTGAGGGAGGTTGAAGACCAGAAGAACTTGAGAAACGAAGAACACGTGAAACCGCTGCCGCTGCCGCTGCCACTGCCGCTGCCGCTGCCACTGTGGCTTTGGCAGCGGTAATGGCAGCGGTACCACACCGTTGCGAATTTCGGCAGCAAAATGGCAGCGGTCCAAAGATAGTGAAGAACGCTGTGGAAAGCGTTGTGGCTTTCACAGCGGTACCGACATCGATCGTGGTGACAGTGGCCAGATTTGTTTCAGCGTATGGATCGCAGTTTTCTGAGCGATATAATTTAAGGTGACTTGTAACGGTTTAGGAAGCGGGTGTGCAACCGTGACCCAAATCGTAGTCAATCATAGGCATACGTGAAACGGGAAATCTTCAGTGGAAAAGGAAGTAGTTTGTTTCTAGAAGTTCTTATGCTTGAAGGAAAAAGGATTTACTCCATACAAGAAGACTTGTCATAAAAAGAAATAGTATTTATGTGGAACAAGTAAGTCTTGTACGTTTTGGAGTAGGATTTCCTTTTTTATTATATTCCCTATAACTAGTATAAATAGACCTTGTATTTAGGTTATTTTGTATGGAGCATAAAAAGAACACCATGTAAACATCAAAGAGTGTGAGTGAGATTTGGGGAGACCCAAGGGAATATCCAGGGAAGGATCTAAGGGAATATCCGGGGAAGGATCCAAGGGAATATCGGTGGATCAAGTTAGAGATCCGTGGGTGATATTTAGGGGAGACCTAGGGAATATTGTGGGGTACTCGGTGAGGATCTTGTGAGTGGGGTTTGGGGTTAGGTGTGAGAGAGAATCCTGGAGTATATGGTTGTAACAATTTATCATATAGTGGAACTTTCTCTGTCGTCCTGACGACCTGTGGTTTTTTATTCGTTTTGGGTTTTCCACGTATATCTTGTGTTGTGATTGTTTTATTCTCTCTTATCTATTTCTATGCTTATTGACGTTATTATTTGCTATGAGTTATATGCGTATATTAGGCACGGCGTTTCCGCGTTCATCGGTACTAGAGTGGATTATCCCCAACAATTGGTATCAGAGCCTTATGGTTTGGCGATGGCGATGGCGATGGCGATGACAAGTCTTTACTGGAGATCGTATGGAGGACTTGGTGGCATTGGGATAATGATGATCATGGTTGCCTAGTATGGTTTAGCAAAGGAGATACGTCTTAAAGGCGGTATTTGAACTTGTTTGGGTTTGATGAAAGGAAGAATTTGATGGAGGAGAAGTTTGGCTTGTGGTGACAGGTACGAGTCATGGAGATTCAATCTGGGTTACACAAGGAGCTGATTGACTATCAAAAAAAAAAAAATCTCTCTGTGGTATGGTGTGGGGCTTATCCGGCAGAGTGCTCCCAGTTTCTAGTAGCAGTCCTTCACCAGGTATGTGATATAAGGACGGAAGGTCTTTCATAGGTTTTGGTGATGTAATGACATGTTTATCTTTTTAGCAGTTTTCCCCATTGGCCATGGAAGAGGATATGTTGCTGCTAGTGGTCCATAATTGTGCACAAGGCATTGGTCAGAACATGATGCAAGGTGTATGGTGGACAAATATGTCGATGGCTGACGAACTCCCTGGAAATCTGACTTGAGGAGTTACACCACAATTTCAGCAGGTTATTTTCGACATGGTGCCGGAACAACGAACACAAAATTGTGTGAAGGAAAATCTTAGGATGGTTCATTCCTAAGTGGTTATACCTTGTGGTGGGGTATGTTGATTCTTGGTGATGAGAATCGTGGCTGTGGACAAAGTTTTTTGAGAATTCAAGTCAAAGGGGAGAATTGTTAGGTTTTTGCTCGTATTCTCAAATGAACCCAAAGTGAACCAAACAAGACTCAACTGATGTGGAGCTTCCTAGAAGACGTGGGATACGTTTGGAAGTTGAATGATGGTGTTTGAGGGAGGTTGAAGACCAGAAGAACTTGAGAAATGAAGAACACGTGAAACCGCTACCACTGCCGCTGTGGCTTTGGCAGCTGTAATGGCAACGGTACCACATCGCTGTGAATTTCGACAGCGGAATGGCAGCGGTCCAAAGACAGTGAATAACGCTGTGGAAAACGTTGTGGCTTTCACAGCGGTACCGACAGCAGTCGTGGTGACAGCAGCCAGATTTGTTTCAGCGTATGGATCGCGGTTTTCTAAGCGATATAATTTAAGGTGACTTGTAACTGTTTAGGAATCGGGTGCGCAATCGTGACCCAAATCGTAGTCAATCATAGGCATACGTGAAACGGGAAATCTTCAACGGAAAAGGAAGTAGTTTGTTTCTGGAAGTTATTATGCTTGAAGGAAAAAGGATTTACTCCCTATAAGAAGACTTGTCATAAAAAGAAATAGTATTTATGTGGAACAAGTAAGTCTTGTACATTTAGGAGTAGGATTTCCTTTTATATTATACTCCCTGTAACTAGTATAAATAGACCTTGTATTTAGGTTATTTTGTGTGCAGCAAAAAAAGAACACCATGTAAACATCAGAGAGTGTGAGTGAGATTTGGGGAGACCCAAGGGAATATCCGGGGAGGGATTCAAGGGAATATCGGTAGATCAAGTTAGAGATCCGTGGGTGATATTTAGGAGAGACCTAGGGAATATTGTGGGGTACTCGGTGAGGATCTTGTGAGTGGGGTTTGGGGTTAGTTGTGAGAGAGAATCCTGGAGTATATGGTTGTAACAATTTATCATATAGTGGAACTTTCTCTGTCGTCCTGACGGCCCGGGGTTTTTTTACCCGTTTTGGGTTTTCCACGTATATCTTGTGTTGTAATTATTTTATTCTCTCTCATCTATTTTTCTACTTATTGACGTTATTATTTGCTATGAGTTATGAACGTATATTAGGCACGGCGTTTCCGCGTTCATCGGTACTAGAGTGGATTATCCCTGACACTGGAATCCAAGCTATATATTCAACTGGAAACAGACCACTTTCCATTTAAAAATTGAAACTAATTATGTTGAATTCTTAAGACATACATAAATAAAATACTTGCACAAAAAGCAGGACATTCATGCTATATATTAAGGGTGCTGAGCCAATCATGCCACCTTGCTATTTTGCTAATGCTTCTAGATTGCTAGTTAGTCATCACCTTATAAGCTCTCGGAGTGTAAACCCATCTTCGATAATGTAATGAGCAAGATCCTTGTTATCTTTCAGCATTTGTCCACCAAACAGAAGTCTCTGGCGATTAACATGTACGTCTGTTTGCTGAAAATATTTTTCTTTCACAGAACAAATAGTGTTGGATTGCCTCACCTCAAGAGTTACGATTTTCCCTATCTGCATCCTCACTGATATCTAGTACATAGCAGGTAACTATAAAAGTTGAGAGAATAATGTAAGAATGGCTTGCTTATTTCATTGAGTACGAGATTAATTTATACACATTACAAGGAGACTAATATTCCTTGATTCTGTCCTAGAATCATGTCCTAGAATCATGGAATGTATCAAGGGTGAATAAATTTACAGATTACAAAGACCACATAGGAAAGATACTAATTGTATGCCCACAATATCAGCCTACGATATATGTCTATCATGCCCCCGCAAGATTGTGCTTCCATCACGGATGCCAATCTTGGATTGATGGAGAAGAAACTGCTTCCGAGCAAGTGCTTTGGTGAGAGAATCAGCGAGTTGATCGTTAGTATGAACATGAGACACACGAAGCCGATGATGGAGAACTTGATCACGGACGAAATGGAAGTCAATAGCTATATGCTTCATGCGCGAGTGGAAAACTGGATTCTTGCATAAGTATGTGGCTTCAATATTATCACAATAGATGATGGTTGGAATCAAGGTGTCAGCAATTTGGAGTTCTTGAAGAAGATTGGTGAGCTAATTGAGTTCTGCAGTAGTAGAGGCAATTGCTCTATATTCAGCTTCGGTAGAACTACGGGCAACAATACGCTGCTTTTTGGAGGCCCAACTGATGGGAGAAGCACCAAGGAAAACAAGATAAGCTGAGGTTGAGGTACGATCATCGAAATTGCCAGCCCAATCAGAATCAAAGAAAGCATGAAGCGTAGGAGTGGTCTCTTTTCGGAGAAAAATACCATGAGCAAAGGTACCCTTTAGATAACGGAGTAATCGTTTAACAGCTGTCCAATGATGTGAGGAGGGACAATGCATGAACTAAGACAACTTGTTAACGACAAATGAGATATCTGGTCTTGTTAAGGATAGGTACTGCATGGAACCAAGAACTTGTCGAAACTGAGTAGGATCAGTTTTGGCACTACCATCGTGAAGCTTCAAGGTATCTGTAGGAGACAAGGGTGTAATGACTGCCTTGGCATCCAGCATGTGTGTTTTTGTCAAAAGATCAATGATGTATTTTTTTTGGAGATAGAAACAGACCATGAGGGGTGAAAGTAGCCTCAACACCCAAGAAGTAATATAGGGAACCGAGGTCCTTAAGAGAGAATCGGGTTGCGAATTGTTGAATGAACTTGTGAATGGACGAGGACTTGTTTCCGGTGACTATTATATCATCGACATAGACTAGCAAGTAGATAATTGTAGAGTCTTGATGAAAGATGAATAATGAGTTGTCGGATTTCGAGTTCATAAAACCTTGAAGGAGTAAAAAATGACGGAGTTAAAAATGACGGAGTTCATTGTACCATGCACGAAGGGTCTAGCGTAATCCATAAATTGCTTTTCTAAGCTTGCACATATGATTGGGATATTGGGAATGTTGAAACCCAAGAGGCTGCTGCATGTAAACAATGTCAGTAAGTGTACCTTGCAAAAAAGCATTGTTCACGTCGAGTTGTCGCAAGTCCCAACCATAAGAGACAGCAATCTTAAAATGACTCTAATGGTTGTAAGCTTGACAACTGGACTGAACGTATCAGTAAAATCAATATCGGGTCATTGGTGGAACCCCTTAGCAATTAGTCGAGCCTTATAACGGGAAACGGTTCCATCAGCGTTCCTCTTAATCTTGAAGATCCATTTACACCCAATAATGTTTTGAGAATGGTGAGGGGGTACAAGGTCCCAAGTATGGTTAGAAAGCAAGGCATCATACTCTTCGCCAATGAGGAATTTTTTGTGCCTGGTTTAGTGTGGTGGGTTCGAAATGGTCGGCTAAGACAGTGGTTGTATGGAGGTCAAGAATTTGACGAGGTTTAAAAATATTATGTTTTGATCTGGTTACCATTTGTGGTTCGGGAAGAGATGGTGAATGAGAGATATTTGAAGAGGATGAAGAACGAGAATTACTTATTTGATCAGGAGATGATGACGGAGGCGCTGATTGGTTGGAGGTAGAATTTGACGACATCATGTCAGATATTGCTGCACCATCATCAGGAGAAACGGAATTAGTCATTAGTGGGGATTGAGTGGTGAGTGCTCCTGATTTTGTGGGGTGAATAATTGTTAATGATGGAATATTTGAGGAGTTTTTCAGATTGAGAAAATCTGTTTGGTCAGAGCCAACAGAGAGTGGTAATTGTGAGAGATTTTTGGGATACCATTGTGATAGAAAGTCAGCTTGTAGATGTGTATCATGGGGGGATATTTTTTGGAAAGGAAAATGGGATTCAAAAAAGATGACATGTCTGGTAATAAATGTTTTATTTGTGGAAGGATCAAGACAAAGATATGAATTATGTGTGAGTGAATAACCCAGAAAAACACACGGTTTCGAACGCGGTTGAAGTTTATGAGAAGTATACGAGCGAAGCCAAGGGTAACACAAGCAGCCAAAAACCTTGAGTTTATGGTAATTTGGTTGTTTGTGAAACAATTTTTCAAATGGAGATTTAAAGTTTAAAACTGGTGTAGGCATGCGATTAATGAGATAGACAGCAGTTTGAAAAGCAACTGACCAAAAACGTAATGGCATGGATGCTTGATGAAGCAAGGTAATGCCGGTTTCGACTAAGTGGCGATGTTTTCTTTCGGCGGAACCAACAAGTTCAAGTGTGTACGGAGGTGACTTGAGATGTTGAATACCATATTTAGATAAGTGATGACCTAGACTTTGGTATTCACCACCTTCATCTGAATACACAGTCTTGATGGATTTTTGGAAAAAAATTTCTTCTAATTTTTTGAATTTATCAAAAATCGCGGGAACTTCTGATTTCTGTTTGAGAGGGTAAAACCAAGTGTATTTAGTAAAATAATCCACAAAAATTATATAATACCGGAAGTTATCATACGAAATAATTGACGACGGACCCCAAACATCGGTATATAAAATTTCTAATCGAGAAGAACATGATACACTCGTCTGACCAAATGCAAGTTTGTGACTCTTATTACAAAAGCATGAGTCACATGGAGCAATACTAGTAGTAGACTGAGAAACTGGAAGAGATGAATTAGTGATAATTTTCTGCCTGATAGACGCAGATGGGTGGCCAAGACGACAGTGCCGAAGATTAGTTGAAGCCGTTGTAGTGGTAGTGTAGGCGGTGGGAGTGGTGACTCTAGAAGATGATGATGGTAACGGCCACTCATAGATGTTGTCTTTATTCTGGCCTCGAACCAAGGATGCCCCCGTATTCAAATCCTTCACAAGAAAAAAATCAGGAAAGAATTCAATTGATGTGGAGTTTTGCTTACAAAATTGGGAAACAGACAATAAATTTTTCTTGATGTGAGGGGCACACAAAACATTATTGAGAGCAAATGAAATATTCGAAGAATTAAGTTGAGTAGAACCAATATGAGATATTGGAATACCGTTACCGTCTTCGACCATGACATCCTCATTGCTGTCATATTTTGAGTGGACTGATAAGTTCTGCAGGTCCGAGGTAATATGGTGTGATGCTCCTGAGTCCATTATCCAGTTCCCTCGATTTATTGATTGATCAGTACCGGTGAAATTTGCTTGAGGCCAATTTGCATTATGATTAGGCTTGGGGCGAGATCGGCATACCTTGGCGGTGTGACCAATTTTATCACACAATTGACACACTGGTTTGGATTGTCCAAGAAAATTTGAGTTTGGTCTCCATGAAGATTGTTGTGAGTTGGAATACATTGGTGTAAAGTGTCCCACATTGTCGCCCAAATTATTCCCAGATGAGAGAGAATTAGAGGGTCGATAACTTTGATTACCTGGTGCACTACCTTGGAATGTTTTATTCCTATAGTTGTTGTTTGGTCCTCTGCCATTGTTTGTGTATCCATTCCCTGATCCTGTTCTTGTTGTTAGGTCGATGTTGATTATACTGAGCTGTGATGAGTGGGGCTGTCTTCTTTCCCTCTTCACGTTTCAGAAATGTCTCATGGTCTAGGAGCTTGTCATGAAGTTCTTCAAATGTCATGGCTGTCTCCCGAGTCCGTATAGCAGCATTCAAATCCTTGTAATCATTGCTAGGACCATTGAGAGTATGTGCAACGATCTCAGCATCACTTAAAGGATGTCCAATCAAAGCGAGATCATCAATAATGGTTTTAATATTCTGCATATATTCAGCTATTGGGATACCTTCTTGTGATGTTTTCATAAGAATGGAGAGAAGAGTGAGCAACCTGGTGTTTGATCGATTCGCGAAGGTTGTCTCCAGTTTGTTCCATGCTTCAGCCGAGGTCTTGCACGAGGAGATAAGCGGTGCTATGTTACCGCAAGGGACGCCTATATATCCTGCAAGATTAAGCGATCCTGCCGCAACCAGAGTTTGCGCTTGAGATTCGAAGAAGGCTCGTCGTTTCCATCTTGCGTTTTCATTTTATCCGGGCAAGGAAACGTGCCATCAATATAACCTAATAATCATAACCAAAAACAAGATTAGAAAATTGTGATCTCCAAGAGGCATAGTTTCCTCCTCTTGAGAGTTTAAAAGGAATCTGTGAGGCTGTATTGATCGAAATGATGGCATTAGGTTGAGATGAAAGATTGTTTGCAGTTGAGATTATCACTGGAGTTTCAGAGGTGGAGGATTTTGAGGTTGGAGAAGAGTCAGCCATTGCGTATGGAAAGGAAGATGAGAAGGTCTAAGGATCAGATATGCTTTAGAAGTAATAAGGCTCTGATACCATATAAAAGTTAAGAGAATAATGTAAGAATGGCTTGCTTATTTCATTGAGTACGAGATTAATTTATACACATTACAACGAGAATAATATTCCTTGATTCTGTCCTGGAATCATGTCCTAGAATCATGGAATGTATCAAGGGTGAATAAATTTACAGATTACAGAGACCACATAGGAAAGATACTAATTGTATGCCCACAATATCAACCTACGATATCTGTCTATCAGTAACATCTTTAAGATTTCATTTTCCTTGATCTCATAATAAGCCAAGGTCTTTGCATTCCAGAGTCGAGTACTCCCGCTAAACAGATCCCAGTCTTCGCTAGGACAATTTGTCATGCTCTCAACTACATTCTTTAGTGTAAGAACAGTGTGATTACATTTAACTTCAACTTCAATGGTATTTTGGGTTGGTGTCTCCACTAAAAATGATAGATTATCATTTCGATTAGCGATCATTTGGATGGTAGCTTATGCACCTTCTATGTTGAGTGAGGCTACATACTGAAAATCTGGGACATGTTTCCCAGAATAATATAAACTGTACTCGTGTGGATGAATCCCCACTTTGGACTGAATAATGCCTTTGATTCTATGAAATGAATAAAATGTCATCACTTCAAGCTCAAAACTTTTCTCGTTTTATGGTGTTTTAAAAAGCAACTTTTTCTGAGATTGTTAAAGAGATAGATTGAGTTTGGAAATAATGCAAGACACGCATACATATAAGAGCGCAACAAAAATTTTATTTCAATTTCTCAAGCCAATATTTTGAAATTCCTATAAAGCCTATCCTCTGTTCCAATTTTCGACTAATTGAAACCTAATAAGCAAGATTGTTATCATCTTCCGGTGATTAACCACTAAAAACTAAAAAGTGTTGATAAGATGAGGTTGGCAATGGAATGGCCCTCGCACTGAAATCATTGAAATTGGAAGTTCGAGTCATACCCTTTCCACAAACCCTGAATCAATTTTAATAACTCAGAAAGAATGAAAGAAAAAATTGTGATCTCTCTAATGACTATGCAGTTAGTATATTTTGTTTCTAAATATCAGTAATCCATCAATTTTGTTGATAATTTAACATGAGGAAACGATTTCTATTCTTCCATTTTTTTTTTCTTTCCAAACTAGTCAATTTAGTGTTTTTCTTTAATGAATTTGTTTTACAATTCATCAGTCTGTTGAAGAAAATCGCCTGCATTGGCTTCTCTTCAACTCTAGTTTCGTGACAACCAAACAGATCTCCAAGAAATTAAAATAGCTTAACATTACGGAAAAACATAAATAAATAAAAAATAAAAAAAATTGAGGAAAAAAAAAAGTAAATTAAGAAGAAAGGTGAACCTCATCGTCGGGAGAATTCTTCTGGCGTTTTGATGGTGTTTGTGATGTCGATGATTCCATGGAGCTTGTTTCTGCTTCTTCAAACGTTGAAAGAAAAGAAGAGAGAAAGACAAGCTGGTCAAGTGTGAGTGAGTCAGGTGTCGGTCACATTGTGTCAGATAAAGTGTTAGAGGTTGGCGTACTTTATTTACAAGTAACAAGTACAAGAGCTAGTAGCCTCTCTTTCAGTTTTTACTAACGTGGCAACTGCTTACCGGCTACAGCTTTGTTTTGTTTATTTATTTGAGGAAAATTATCATTTTCCTCCCTCAGGTTTTCTATATTAGATAAATTGGTCCCTCTAGTTTAAATAATAGCCAATCAACCCCCTAAAATATAAAATATTGGTCATTTTACCCCTTCTATCAAGTATTCCATCAAAAATCTCTTTGACCGTTAATTAAAAAATTAAAACGTCTCCATCAAAAATTGAACCTTTGACCTTGTGGTTAAAAGATACAAACACTAACAAACTTGCTACTCCAACTCATTGTTAAAGGTTTGTTGATTTAAATGTATATATATAGTTATATAGTTTGTTTGAAATAATTTAAATATGTTTATATAATTTAAAATAAACACACACACACATATACATATATATAATTTAAAATAAACTCATATTTAATAATAATATATCAAAACAAATTTATGAAAGAGAAAAAGAAGATAAAAAAAAAAACAAAAGGAAACCCATAAAATCCAAAAAATTATAGCCCGTAATTTATTTTTCTTTTTATTTTTCCTTTTCAAAAAATATATTATTTCAATTTGATAAAATAAAATAAAATAAAAAAAAAAATAAAAAAAAAAACTATAAAATCAAAGTTCGTAAATTGAAAAGGGTAAAAAAATTCAAAACAAAAAAGAAAGGAAGGAAGGAAGAAAAATAATATTAAAAAAAAAATTCCTTTGATTTTTTTTCCCTTTGTTTTCTTATTTTCTTTTTTCTTTTTCATGAATCCGTTTTTATATATTATTATTAAATATGAGTTTATGTTAAATTATATAAACGAGTTTATTTTAAATTATATAAACAAATTTAAATTATTTTAAACAAATTATAACTATATATATACATTTAAATCAACAAAACATTAACAATGAGCTAGGGTAGCTTAGTTAGTTAGAGTGTGTAGTTTTTAGCATAAGGTCAAAGGTTCAATTCTTGATAGAGTTGTTTTAATTTTTTATTTAACGGTCAAAATGACCATATTTGAGTTTCATGAGGTTCATTGGCCATTATTGAAACCAAAGAGACCAGTTTATCTTATAGGCTATTTTTTTTTTTTTTTTTTTTTTTTAAGTGGAGACTCGAACTCACAATCGTAGGTATAAGGGATTTACTAACGGACCAACCTCATCTCATTTGGGTAAAACTATATTAACTTATAAATTATATTTAAATTATTGACTCCAAAATCCATCCATTCATTTCCTCTCAATTTGATTGTAAAAAAAGTAAATAATTTAAAAATTAATGACATCCCTTTGATTAAGTGGATGGATTTTGAAGTTTCAAATTTAAGTTCAGATTCTAGATTGATATAACCTAACCCTAATTTTGATGTGACTATAAAGCAAGTGAAAAAGAAAAATACAAAGCATTTATCTGTATTTCACTTTATTTTTATCAAATGAAAAGATAGTAACTTAGCCTAACATATTAATTTATTAATGTCCATGTTTGCAGTTTGATTGTTTCAATTTATTTATTTATTTTATTTGCTTGAACAGTTCATTGTTTAACTAATATATATATATTCTATTACTGTATGTAATTTTTGTTTGTTTTTGCTGTTTTGGGGCGTTGTCTTTGTCTGTTTTCCTGGGTTTGGTTTGTTTTGGCGGTATGTAATTTCGATATGCAATTCATTTTTGTAGTTGCAGGTTGGGAAGGTAACGCACATGATGCAAGGATTTTCTTAACAACTATGCGTAATCATGCTTTAAATTTTCCTAAACCTCCTAAAGGTATGGTATTATCTAATTTACGGCATGTTTATTTTATTTATTATAAATAAATATTCATTAAATAAATTTTATTTTGTAGGAAAATACTATCCGGTAGACGAGGGATATATATCCACAAATGGATGGGTATTTAGGACCATATAAAGGTGAGAGATATCACCTACCTGATTTTCGTCAAGGAAGCCAACCAACTGGTCATCAAGAAGTATTCAACCACACACACTCTTCTCTTAGAAGTGTCATTGAACGCACTTTTGGAGTATTGAAGAAAAGATGGAAGATTTTAAGAGACATGCCTAGCTATCCGTTTGACAAGCAAGTGAAGATTGTCATCGTGAACATGGCAATACATAATTATATAAGAAGGCATGCTAAACATGACCATCATTTTGAAAAAATTGAGAATGACCCGGGTTTTATACTTGAAGAAGATAATGAAAGGGATGACGATTTCCAAGAAGAAAATCACAATGCTAATACACCTACAGCACGAGAAGTGAAGAAATTGAGAGATAGTATTGCAGAAAGTTTGATGAGGGCATGGCATTGCCCTACAAAAACTACAATGACATTTTAATTACTGATTTTTTTTTATATGCACTACTGTTATTTATTATTTTATTTTTTTATAAATGTTTTACTATGATTGTTTGGAGACATCTTAACATTTTATTCTATATTTTTGTTGGTTAAATCTCAAAGGTCTAATATCTTGTAATGAAATCCCTTGTTTGCTCTTTGATTTAAAATCTGTAATGGTTTGAAGAGCTGGGTATTACTTGTTATTCTTCTGTGTCATATGTTCCTCAATCAATTTGTCCTAACTACAAAAATAGTGTAAATATGAAGATAACTGATGTTGTTTCTCATGTTGCTGGATGTAAAAGCAACAGATATGATAGTGTAGGTTTTGTTAATAGTTTAGAGATGGTGATAGAAAATTTAAGGTTACTGTAGTGCCATTTCTTTTACATAAGTAAAGTCGTGTGTATATATATATATATTTAAATCTACTTTATTTTATAATAAAAATACTTTGATATTTAATTTTACTGTTAAAATAAAATGTATTGGTTAAACAGTGAATATAATACAAAATTGAAAGTATTTCAA
The DNA here is from genome assembly GCA_008009225.1 of Acer yangbiense. Lineage (NCBI taxonomy): Eukaryota > Viridiplantae > Streptophyta > Magnoliopsida > Sapindales > Sapindaceae > Acer > Acer yangbiense. Next base: position 12,347,687 of record CM017761.1, read on the forward strand.
TATTATACCCATTTTGGTCATTGTATACTGTCACAGCAGTTTGATAGCATAACTTACCAAACACATATATAGGACTTTTAAACCTTACAGCAATTAAAAAAGTACAGTTTGTCAAACGCCTACCTGCTTAACTTCACAGCTGATTATTCTTCCAGCACAGCTGACAGTGATTATTTAAGAAGTTACAGCAATACCAAACTGGCCCTTGGTTTGTTTTGCACTGTTCACTGTATTGTATTAGCTAATACAGAGTAGAGAGGTTGTATTAGTTAATACAGCATAATACAGTCTAATACAAAATATCACCAAACACAGGATTGTATAAGAATAATACAGTCCAATACAATATAATCCAATTAAATGCAGTCCAATACAATCCAATACAATACAATACAATACAGTGTACCAAATGAGCCCTTAATGTCCTGGATAGTATGGTCAGCCATTGCTTCCACCGTAATGGTTTTATGCTCCAATCGGATCTTCACAGATAATCTTATTCAAATTTGATTTTCGCGATCGTGTACAAGAAGAGGGAGAGTGGACTCCTAAAGTATATCACAAACAAAGAAGAGATCAATGTGCATGTCAAGATCAATAATATGAAACAAAACACACATCACATAAAAGTGGCTATAGTTTAACATGGTTTGATAAAAGAGAAGTTTACTAATCAAGTAGTCAACAAAACCATACCCCTTAAATTTCAACCAACTCTATAAATTAACCATCACAACACAAACATTTGACTCTATTAATCTGAATTTTATTTTTAGTCGTCTAATTAGGGGTCAAAAATCCTTATCCTAAAAGAAGTTATATTTTTGTCAACTTACTCGAGGAAATCAAGGAGGTTTCCCTAATTTTTGGAGGAGTTCAAAAGCTTTTCACCAAAACAAACCCTTCATTCTCATACAAGGAAGAAAGCTTTAATATTTCTAACTTTCTCATATTTCTTAACTTTTACATCAACAATTTTCATGACTTTCAATTATACATGACCTTATTTCCGTTGGTTATCTTATTTAGGATTATAAAGTGATGTGGGAGGGTTTCCAGGTTTAGGGTTTAGGGTTATCTTATTTTCATGACTTTCAAAATCCTTCCAAGCAAGGGAAACTTGCTCTGAAAATCTAACAAAATAAAGAAAAGCAATCGAGGGATTGGATAAAAAAAAAAAAAAAAAAAAAAGTGGTAATAAACATGATCTGACACATTTACATTGCAAAACTGAGAAGCTGCTTATAGAAACAAAAGAAATTTAGTTCATCCTTCAAATACAGTAAAAAAAAATCACTAAAAGGTTCTTTTTTTCCCACTCATGAATTGTTTAAAGAAAACCTACGTAATACGTATTCTTCTCTTTATTCTACTCTATTTTCTTAACAATCTGAAACTGGCAGAAAAGAAAAGAAGAAAAAGAGAGAAATAATAGTAAAAAGTTACTTACAGATTATGTATGGTAATAATAATATTAATAATGTTATGTTTTGGGTTAGCCCATCTCATTACATATTTAGGCCCAATCAGGAAACTCAACTGAAGCCCGACCCGGAAGCCCATTCCAGAATCTTCTCAGCAGTTGTAACAAACTGATTTGGTGACAGCTGGTGACTCAATTCTATTCTACTCGTTTTCTGATGCCATTAGCTGGATCACGTGGGGCAATCCATCGTGGCACTCTCTGAATGGCTGAGTTAGATATTGGGGCTGAGTCAGACGATAAGGCATATAAAAGGAACAAGATGATGAGAGAGAACGATCAAATTTATTTTCTTAGGGTTTCTAATTTTTGCTCTGTTTCTCTCAAACGAAATAGCTCTCAGTTTTTTCTCTCTTCTTCTAATCGCTGTATCTTAGTGAATCCAAGGGTCTTTCTCTGTTATTCTTGTGAGATAGTGATGTATTAAGAGTGTTCTTAGTGCTTGATTGTTGAGGAGAGAGTTGTTGTGATCTGTGTGCTCACAGTGTTGTTTGATCGAGGGTTTGTAAAGGCAGATCTGATCTTGTAATGGTGGATCTGCTCTTGTAATCGTTGATTAGGTGTTTGGTTGGTGTTTTCGGGTTGTGTAAGGGTTTCAGTCGGTGTGTTCTTGATTGTAAGGATTTCATATAGTGGAGAGAGTCTTGCTTGCAAGGCTCAACGTGGATGTAGGCTTGATTTAAGCCGAACCACGATAACTCTTGTGTTTTATTTACAGTCTTTACATCTATTCTTCTTTTGCATTTGTTTCTTCCTTGATTTTATGTTCAGCATCATTGACTCACTTCTCTGATATTGCAAGTGATTCTTGCTGTTGAAATAATATCAAAAAGTGTTGTTAGACTGTTAGTGATTAGTCCGAACATAATATTGAGAAAGATTTGGTAGAATATTTGCTTCAGATCCTGTCTTTGATGACAGTTCTTTTTCATGTATTATTTTGCTATTTTCGATATTGTTGGTGAACATTATTGCTGCAGTTTGTGTAATTGATTCTCACATATTTGTATAAGTGATTAACTGTAGGTGTTGAGGTTTTTTGTTTAGGTTCAAAAACACAACAGTGGTATCAGAGCCTGATCTGTACCAACGGCGAACAAGGAGGTCGAGATTCCTCCAGAAGCAGAGGCTTCAAATCTTGAAGACTCTGCTGGAGAAGAGGCAATTGGCAGTGGATCTGCTAGCACTAGCAAAGTGGTAACTCGTTATAATTCTTGCAATTTTAATAATTCATTTCATCCTGTTATGAGCATGAAATTTGATATAGATAAATTCGATGGCTCTGGGGATTTCGGCATTTGGAGAAAAAAGGTGAAAGCCCTTCTCTCCCAGCAGAAAATCCTCAAAGCCATTGAAGGACCAAAAAAATTGCCTGATTCATTAACTATAGAACAGAAAGATGACATGCTTGAAATGGCCTTAGGCACTATAATTTTAAATTTGTCTGATAATGTTCTTAGAGAAATTAATGATGAGAAAACTGCATGTGATGTTTGGAAGAAGCTTGAAAGCTTGTATCTTACAAAATCTTTGACTAATAAAATCTATCTTAAAGAAAGATTGTTTGGTTTTAAAATGGATGCTAGTAAAGGCCTAGGTAAAAATCTGGATGATTTCAAGAAAATGACTATAGAATTAACCAATGCTGGTGAGGATGAAAAACTGAGTGATGAGAATGAAGCTATAATCCTCTTGAATTCTCTCCCCGACTCCTTTAAGGATGTCAAGGCTGCCATTAAATATGGTAGGTCTTCTTTATCTCTGGAAGAGTGTATCTCTGCCTTAAAATCTAAAGAACTTGAGTTAAAGATTGAAAAGAAAGATAATGGGGAAAACTTGTTTGTTAGAGGTAGGCAGCCTGTTAAAAATCATAACAATAACTCTAATAACAAGATTAAAGGCAGAAGTAAGACACCTAATCATAGGTCTCAATCTAGAAACAGAAATGGTTCTAGGAAATGTTACTTCTGTGGTAAAAAGGGTCACATTAAAAAATATTGTTATGAGTTTAAGAAAAAGATGCAAGATAAGACCCAATTGGATGGTGATGCTGCTATAGCGTCTAAATCCTATGAACCTAGTGAAGTCTTGGCAGTGAGCACTGAGGATAGGAGTTCTGAATGGATTCTAGACTCAGGCTGCTCATTCCACATGTGTCCTAAAAAGGAAATGTTCACTGAGTTCCAAGAACTCAATAATGGCAGTGTATTGATGGGTAATAATCAACAATGTAATGTGGAAGGTATAGGTTCTGTTGCTTTGAGAATATATGATGGGATGGTTAGGGTCTTTAGTGATGTTAGATATGTGTCAAACCTTAAGAGAAATTTAATTTCTCTAGGTACCCTAGATGAAGAGGGTTATACCTATAAGGCTGAAAAAGGTGTCCTTAAAGCCTCTAAAGGTTCACTTGTTATCCTTAAGGGTGACAAGAAGAATGGTTTATATGTTCTTAGAGGTGAGGCTGTCACTAATGAGGTTGCTTGTATAGCCTCTAAAATCAGTGACAAAGGCATCCTTTGGCACATGAGACTTGGCCACATGAGTGAAAGAGGTGTTCTAGAGTTGAGCAAGAGGGGTCTCCTAAATGGAGACCAAGTGAGTAAGCTTGATTTTTGTGAGAACTGTATTCTGGAAAACAGCATAGAATAAGCTTTAGTAAAGCTCAACACACCTCAAAACAAATCCTAGAGTATGTGCATTCAGATTTATAAGGACCCCCAAAAGTCCCCACTCATGGAGGGAATAGATATTTTCAGTCCCTCATTGATGATCACTCTAGGAAACTTTGGCTTTACCTTTTAAAGTCCAAAGATCAAGCTTTTGAAAGCTTCAAAGCTTGGAAGAGATTGGTTGAAAACCAAACCTCTAAGAAACTTAAAATTCTAAGAACTGATAATGGGTTGGAATTTTGTAATGAAAATTTTAATAAATTTTGTGAAGAACATGGCATTGTTAGACATAGAACTGTGAGACATACTCCACAGCAGAATGGAGTGGCTGAAAGAATGAATAGGATTGTCCTTGAGAAAGTTAGATGTTTGCTCATAGGGTCTAGTCTAAGCCAGAATTTTTAGGGGGAAGCAGCTGCCACGGCAACCTATCTAATCAATAGATCCCCCTCTACTACCATTGCCCTTAAAACCCCTGAAGAAATCTAGACAGGGAGGCCTCATAGTCTGAAACACTTAAGAGTGTTTGGGTGTGCTGCCTATGCGCACCAATCTGAAGGAAAATTAGAACCTAGGTCCTTAAAGGGAGTGTTTCTAGGTTATCCTTTAGGAGTTAAAGGTTATAGAGTTTGGTTGAGAGACCAAAAGGGGTTTAAGATGATTATAAGTAGAGATGTTATTTTTGATGAGTCTAAAATGCCTTGTAAAATTCTGGACCAGCCCACTGAATTTAAAACAGATCCTTTAAAGGATGATGTCAATACCATTCAAGTGGAGGTTGGCAACCCACCACATGGTCCAGAAATTGTGGAAGAAAATCCCATTGAGGATGATAGGGCTGCCCATTCTGATGGTATGCATCAGGTGATCGAAGGTCAGAATCAGCCAGAGGTTACTAATCCTCTAGCTGATTACGAGCTGGTTAGGGATAGGGTTAGGAGAATTAGCAAACCTAACAGTAAGTTTTCATATGCTGATGTCGTTTCGTTTGCACTATGTACTGGCCAAGAACTGGAGAATTATGAACCTAGGACTTATAATGAAGCTGTCAATTGTATTGACAAGCTAAGATGGCAGCAAGCCATGTTTGAAGAGATGGATTCTCTTAAGAAGAATCAGACCTGGTCCTTAGTTAGAAAACCTGAAAAACAGAAAGTTATAGCTTGTAGGTGGCTTTATAAGATTAAAGAAGGTGTAGAGCAGAATGACCCTGTTAGATATAAAGCTAGATTAGTAGCTAAAGGGTTTACACAAAGGGAAGGAATAGACTATAATGATATATTTTCCCTTGTTGTGAAATACAAAACTATTAGGATCATTCTTACCCTAGTTAGCTTCTACAACCTAGAATTGGAGCAATTAGATGTTAAGACAGCCTTTTTGCATGGAGACTTAGATGAAACCATCTATATGTCTCAACAAGAGGGATTTGAGTCCAAGACTAATCCCTCACATGTGTGTCTTCTTAAAAAGTCTTTATATGGGCTGAAACAAGCCCCTAGACAATGGTATAAAAGATTTGATTCATTTGTTACTAGCATAGGTTTTATTAAAAGTAAATATGATGCATGCTTTTATTTTGATAGTGATAATATCAATAATTCTATCTATTTGCTTTTATATGTTGATGATATGCTCCTTGCTAGTAAAAACATGTCTAGGATAAATGACTTGAAGAAAAAACTTAAATCTGAATTTGATATGGATTTGGGTAATGCAAAAAAGGATTTTAGGGATTGAAATAACTAGAAACAGAGCTGAGAATAAACTGTGCTTAAAACAATGCAATTATTTGTTAAAGCTTGTTGATAGATTTGCCATGAAAAACTGTAAACCTGTAAATGTGCATCTGTCCCCTAGTTTTATTTTATCCGCTGCTTTATCACCTAGATCTATTGAGGAAAATAGATTTATGGAGTCTATCCCCTATTCTAGTGCTGTTGGGTCTGTAATGTACTCTATGATTAGCACTAGGCCTGATTTAGCACAGGCCATTAGTGTGCTATCTAGGTACATGGCCAATCCCGGGAAAGGCCATTGGAATGCCATGAAATGGCTATTGAGATATATCAGCTCTACCACTTATGTAGGGCTGATTTATGATTGCTCAAATTCTGTTATTGATCTGGTAGGATATGTGGATTCTGATTATGCAGGTGATAGAGATAAGAGGAGATCCACATCCTCTTATTTCTTCACCATTGCAGGTTGTTGTGTCAGCTGGAAAAGTCAGCTTCAGTCAGTTGTGGCCTTGTCCACTACTGAGGCTGAATATATTACTGTTACTGAGGCCATAAAGGAAGCAATTTGGCTTCAAGGCCTCTTAGGAGAGATTAACTGTTTTGGTGGAAAGGCTGTTATTTATACTAACAGCCATAGTGCATTGCATTTAGTTAAAAATCCTATGTTCCATGAGAGAACAAAGCATATAGAGGTCAAGTATCATTTTATTAGAGACCAAGTCTCTAATGGTATTGTTCAGGTGGAAAAGGTATCCATTGATGATAATCCAGCTAACATGGGCACTAAAATTGTATCTTATAGTAAGTTTAAGCATTGCTTAAACCTGCTTAAGATAGGTGATTATGGCTGATTGGTTTTGTTTTGTGTCTTGAGCCTTTCTTGCAGGAAACTCTCTTTACTATGTGATGAAGATGGCCTAAGGTGGAATTTGTTATGTTTTGGGTTAGCCCATCTCATTACATATTTAGGCCCAATCAGGAAACCCAACTGAAGCCCAACCCGGAAGCCCATTCCAGAATCTTCTCAGCAGTTGTAACAAATTGATTTGGTGACAGCTGGTGACTCAATTCTATTCTACTCGTTTTCTGATGCCATTAGCTGGATCACGTGGGGCAATCCATCGTGGCACTCTCTGAATGGCTGAGTTAGATATTGGGGCTGAGTCAGACGATAAGGCATATAAAAGGAACAAGATGATGAGAGAGAACGATCAGATTTATTTTCTTAGGGTTTCTAATTTTTGCTCTGTCTCTCTCAAATGAAATAGCTCTCAGTTTTTTCTCTCTTCTTCTAATCGCTGTATCTTGGTGAATCCAAGGGTCTTTCTCTGTTATTCTTGTGAGATAGTGATGTATTAAGAGTGTTCTTAGTGTTTGATTGTTGAGGAGAGAGTTATTGTGATCTGTGTGCTCACAATGTTGTTTGATCGAGGGTTTGTAAAGGCAGATATGATCTTGTAATGGTGGATCTGCTCTTGTAATCGTTGATTAGGTGTTTGGTTGGTGTTTTCGGGTTGTGTAAGGGTTTCAGTCGGTGTGTTCTTGATTGTAAGGATTTCATATAGTGGAGAGAGTCTTGCTTGCAAGGCTCAACGTGGATGTAAGCTTGATTTAAGCCGAACCACGATAACTCTTGTGTTTTCTTTACAGTCTTTACATCTATTCTTCTTTTGCATTTGTTTCTTCCTTGATTTTATGTTCAACATCATTGACTCACTTCTCTGATATTGCAAGTGATTCTTGCTGTTGAAATAATATCAGAAAGTGTTGTTAGACTGTTAGTGATTAGTCCGAACATAATATTGAGAAAGATTTGGTAGAATATTTGCTTCAGATCCTGTCTTTGATGACAGTTCTTTTTCATATATTATTCTGCTATTTTCGATATTGTTGGTGAACATTATTGCTGCAGTTTGTGTAATTGATTCTCACATATTTGTATAAGTGATTAACTGCAGGTGTTGAAGTTTTTTGTTTAGGTTCAAAAACACAACAAATAATAATTTTAAAACAAATTAAGATGAAAGTATCAATTAATTACCTCTTTTTTGGGAGAATTCAAGTAGGATGTCGATAATCCCATGGGGACGACTGAAGCAAACGCACAGCTTTTTAATTATTATTTTTTTTCGATACTTAGCTTTTTTTTTTTGCTTATTGAATAAAACCAATTCTAAAGACAGTATTTATAGAAAAACTATAATCTACTTAGAAGATAGCAAAAAGAATTCTACATCTACACAAATAAGAAATCCTAGACCAATTAATCAACTTAGAAGGTTTGTGTTTCTTTGGTACATACTCTTCTCTCATTCTATTCAAAAGCAGTGCATGCATTATTGCATGTTGGTGATCATTATCAATTCACTACAACAAAACTGAGCTATAGGATCGGACTTTTAGGGACGAAACAAATTTAATTTCAATAGGATATCTATTGGAACAAAATAAATTATTTATCCTTAACAAATGCAAACCACGAAATTCATTTTTATAAGAATGTAAATAGAAAGTTTGAGAACTTATTGAGATAAAAAATAATATTAATTACTAATGATGATCTAACGGGCATCCCAAGAGGTTCTCTATTGGGATGAATTGACAAATTTTGCTTAGGCCAAGAGGATTTATTTGATTTTATTTTTTATTTTAAGTTTTAATATTAATTAATTTTATTGAAATTTTAATTTTTATACCCCATCTATGCCAAAATAAGCAAAATTTCTACATAACTGTCTAATATAGTAGCGGATTTAACTACTACCTCTGACCAGTCCTATTTTCAGGAAAAAAAAAAAAGGAAAAAAAAAAAACTGAAAAGATCAGGGTTTTGCTTCTGCAGTCTCCTTGGGATCATCGAGAGCTCAAAGATCCCCCAATATCCCAATTGATGTCTCCCGAGGAAGAGGTAGTTGATATTTTCATATTAAATATTCTTATTTTTTGTTTATTTATTTTCTGTCCTGCAATTTTCACAGTTTGTCAGGATTTATCTGTTATTTGCATGTCTACGAGTGCATTTATTAGATTAAGACTCTCTTTTAGTTTTTTAGGTTCAAATCAACTGTGAAATTTTGATGTCCCAATTTGTGTCCAACCAACCAACCAAATTGAGATATGTGTGCATATTTATAGCACTTTTAATTATTATTATTAACTTCTTCCATAAATGTGCACACATATCCCAATTTAATTGATTGGACACAAATTGGGACACCAAAATTGGACAGCTGATTTGAATCCTTATTTTTCCTTCAATCCATCAAGGAAAAGTAGTGCAATTTATTGTCTTTGAATGAGCAAATGATAACTGATTTATATATATGTTATTCGGAAGGAGTCCAGTACTCTCCCTCTTATACCCGAAAATCGCATTGGAATGAGAATATCTGTAATGATATTCATTACATACATCGAAGCAGAAATGTTCTTACTAAGAAATAATCCTCACCCGATTCATCACATACATTTAAACAGAAATGAATGACAAGAATCAGCTCAACCTGACAATTTATTAGTATATTCATCATAAATAAAGTTTCAATCATGTTGATGAGTGTTACACAAACAAAAAGTAATTATAAATAAAACGATGAGTCGAATAAATCAAGTTAACACCATGGCATACGAAGATGTGCACAAATTCATCATATTTGATGAATTAGCATTCGCTTCTAGGAATACTATAGTTCCAATTGGGTGAGATTGATGATTTTTAATCAAAAGCTCATTATTTTGCTCAGCCACAAAAAGACATGAAATTAACTCAGAATATTTGGTAAATCTACGCTCTCGATATTGCTGCTGCATGAGCAAATTCGAGGCATGAAAAGTAGAAAATGTTTTTTCTAACATATCTTATTTAGTTATTGTCTCTCCATGTAATTTCAATTGAGAGACAATCTTAAATAATGAAGAATTATACTCACGGACCGATTTGAAATCTTGCAATCGTAAATGCATCCAAGCATAATGAGCATTTGGAAGTATCACTGTTTTCTGGTGATTAAATCTCTCTTTTAAATTTGCCCAAAGCTCAAATGGATTTTTTACAGTAAGATATTCAGATTTCAATCCTTCATGGAGATGGTGTCGAAGGAAAATCATTGCTCTAGCATGGTCATGTGAAGATGCTTCATTTTTTTCTTTAATCGTTTCTCCCAGATTCTTAGCATCAAGATGGATTTCAGCATCAAAAATCCATGACAGATAGTTGTCACCAGAAATATCAAGAGCAACAAATTCAAGTTTTGTGATGTTCAACATATTCGGTTAGCTAGGTCACAAAAATGATTATTAGAAATTTCTAAACACAAATATGTCAAATACTATAACAAAATATGTAAGGGGAAAAATATACACGTTAAATCCATGATATTTTGTGATTGTAAAAATAATGGATATTATTGCAGTGAGTTAATAACAAATTACAACATATATATTTTTCATACCTTGTGAAAATGGAGTAAATAAAGAAGAGTATTTACCTGATCAGAGCTACTTCGTGCTGATAACGTGAAATGAACTTAATAGTAAGAACACAAGAACACAAGAAGAAATATTCAAGAGATAGACAACATATAAATATGATATTTTATTCACTTCTCAATGGTGTTTACAACTTGGTGAGACCTCCCTTTTATAAGCTCACAATGTAGTAGTTACAAGCTTAAAAAGACACAAGCAATATACATGAGAATCAATGGAGCCATAAACTTGAGAGTAAATGATACCATAAACTTGAGAGTAAATTGTAGAAGATGAAGGATCACAAGTTACATTGTGAGATTAGACATTCACTTATATTTTCATAACAAATTAAATAATATAATAATAGTTATCGGTGGTGTGTACTTATAAAAATACATTACAGTATAATTAAAAAAAGGCTATTTTTGGCATTAAATGGGGTTTAATTACAAATTAAAGATTTTTAAAAAAAAATTATAGGTGTGATTACGAAAGGGATGTAGATACAATTGTTGAGGGGTCCCATTATCGCCACTCTTTTATTATATTATATATGATCTGATCTGATATTAAATAAATAAATAAACAAAAAAAATTATTAATAATATCAAATAGATGTCATGTGTCGTTTGCTCATTAGTCGTTGAATTCTCATAGAATTCAACTAAGGGTTCACAAAAATCAAATGTTTGAAAAGTAAAAATAAATAAACTACTCCCATTACAACTCAATAACTAACCAAGTAATTAATTATCTAAAAATACGGAATTTCCTAAAGTCTATCCTTATACAATATACGAAATTTCCTATAAAGTCTAGGGTTTCCTTGATAAGCAAGGTAATTAATCAATGGTTTCTTTTGTTATAAAAACCCTAATAACCAAAGAAACCAAATTAAAATCACGTACGATGAAGCGAACCAAGCAAGTACCTCATGTTCCAGATCATATCATCTTTGAAATACTGAGAAGCCTCCCTGGAAAATCACTAGCCAGATTCTTGTGCGTTTGCAAATCGTGGCATTCTTTTTTAAGCCAACTTAAATATGACCTCAAAGTCATTCTTTCTTCTTCCCGTTCTTTACTATCTGTCGAATTTGAAGCATCATCTAGGAATATCAAAGCTGTTTACCTTCATTATCCTCTCGAAGTTCGCGGAGGCAAGTGCGGTTACACTGTTATCGGTTCTTGTAATGGCTTGTTACTAGTTATTTATGAAGAAGGCTTGGTCATATGGAATCCATGGACAGGAGGACACAAGAGGTTATCGTCATTATTTGATCCATTAGAGAACTTTGATGACTATGGGTGTTACTTTTATGACAAATTTGGATTTGGGTATGACCAATCTACTGATGATTATAAGCTTGTTAGGATTTCTGGTAGTGATAATATACATCAAGTAGAGATCTATTCACTAAAAACAAAATCCTGTCAGAAGAAAATTACACTCAATCGGCAAATTCGTTATATAATAGGCTCAGAGCTGGGAAATTTCGTGAACGGAGCTCTTTATTGGCTTATACATCATGTGGTAGGGCTTGAGCTTGGTACAAAAGCCGTTCTTCGTTTTGATTTATCCAATCAGGAGTTTAGCGTAATTCTATCACCTAAGGAATTTCAAAGACGAGAACAGCTTGGTGTTTTTGGGGGACGCCTTTGCATGTTAGGTTATAACAGGGAAAATCATATCTGTATGTGGGCAATGGAAGATTATATGGAGAATCAGAATCAAAATTGGATTAAGTTGATGATCATTCCAGTTCCACCTTTGGAAGAAACAGAAAATGATGAGAGATTCTTGATACCGGTTTGTTTTATGAACAACGGCGAGCTCCTCTTGATTACTGGACAACAGAGGGGTTATATTGAATTGACAGAAGATATTCGAGAGTTCTTTATATACAATCCTGAAGAAAAAACGTTCATAGAGATGGGGGGCATTTATAGGTTTTCGACCTACTACCAGATAATAACATATACTCAGACTCTTGTTTCACCACTTATGTATTGATGGGATGCAAGAAATTAAGCAAAGAACCTGTTCAACTTTTTAGTTTAGGTACTATTCAATCTTTATTTTATGTTATTTTTTGCCTTCTGTGTTATTTAGACTTTAAATTCTAAATTAAGATGGTTAGATTGGATGTTAATTTCAGGTTTTGTTCGTGAAAATTGAAGGACAGCCTATAGCAATAGCTATTTTTTGTTTTGTTTTGAAAAACATTAACTTTCATTCAACTCTAACCGGAGAAATATATCTTTACTGGCTAACAAATAAAGCTAGTCAGCCTTGTTACAATTTCTATGAACATAAGGAAACACGAAACATAACAAATAAAGTTTTGGCCATATGGATCTTCAAGCATTTAGTGTATGCCTGAAATGTATGAACTAATAGAAAATTCCTTTTCATTGGGTTCTGCAGATATAGTTTCGAGCAGCTTTTGCATAACTGCATATCACACAATTCCAATACATATCACTTTTCAAAGTAATTCAGACATATATATATGGATAAATCTTTTATATATAATACAGCAAGATATGGGAGTGAAGTATTCAAACAACTATGTACACTTCAATTACCAGATATATATATAATGATTCTAATTATACAGTAATGACTTGATATTATAACCAGATCTTCCAAATTCTACGATGATAAAGATGCATTTAACTCTTCAAACTCACGAAATAGGATGCATCCAATGCTGAAAAACAAATTAACTGAACATTAGGCTAGCAACTCCTATAATCTTATGACTGAACAATAGTACCTTCTGATGATTTTCTCATGCTTGTATCTTCACCTCTTCCCGCTTATACCTTGCCATGTATTTAGCACATCCCAAGCTATTGCCTGACTCTCCAAATTGCTCAGCTTTCTAGCTTGATCAGAATCATTGTTTTCAGCTATTTTGCAAGTGTTGGATTCATCGCCATATCTTCTGGTGCCACCGCTTCCCCTGCCAGCAACACCAACCTCTCCTCGATCTGCTCTCTGTTGATGGTAGACCAGTCTGATAACTCTCATTGCCCTGCAATCTAACTGGAGTTGAGGATCCTGAAGTTATAGGGCTCCTTGCCGCAGGAGTCGTGGCTCTAATCGGTGTAGCTGTTCTTGAAGGCTCCTGATTCATCACAATCTACGTTCTTGGTTTCCACATCGTAATGAGCTGCCACTGCATCTATGCATCGTCCATTTCGTTCTTCTTCCCCTGCATTGTCATTGCTGCTGAAGTAATCTTGATCCTTCTGTGGAACAGAAGCTATTAGTCTCCTGTCATTGGCATTTGAGTTTCGCGGCTTGGATTGGTTCTTCTCTCCCCCTCCTCCTCCTCTTGACAACCCCACTAGCCATTTCTGTGCATCATCCCATTTCAATGGTGTTGGTTTGCCCAAGGCTGTTCTGTGATGAGAAGAACTACGGTTTGCTCCATTTCCTTTATGAAACTCAAAACTAATAACACTGCTACTTGGAATCTCCTGGGTTGGTCCATGAATGTAGCAACTCTTATCCTCTATAGATCTCATTTTCTCTCTGCAAATCTCTCTCACTCACACACACTAGTGACCACCACACCAAAAATTCCACCTAAATGTCTATTTTAAGAAATCTAACACTACTACTACTCAGCAAACATTTTCATGCTCCAGATCCAAGGAGACTGCAGAAGCAAAACCCTGATCTTTTCAGGGTTTTTTTTTTTTTTTTTGATGAAAATAGGACTGGTAAGTAAGTTCAGAGGTATATATATTGATCCTGTATATAAGTAGTTAAATCCGCTACTATATTGGACAGTTTTGTAGAAATTTTGCTTATTTTGGCATAGATGGGGTATAAAACTTAAAATAAAAAATAAAATTAATTCGTTATTAAAACTTAAAATAAAAAATAAAATAAAATAAATCCTCTTGGTCTAATCAAAATTTGTCAAAAAAAAAAAAAAAAAAAGAAGAAGAAGAAGATCCCCCAATATCCCAATTGATGTCTCCCGAGGAAGAGGTAGTTGATATTTTCATATTAAAAATTCTTATTAAGTTATTGTTTAATTGATGTCTCCCGAGAATTTCTTAATTGATGACAATCTTATAAAGAGCATAATCCTTGCATCGAGTAATATCTATTCTATACATTAGTGATATATATATAAGCCAACTACCTAGGCAACTATGCAATTTCCTCTCTTTTCTGAAGGGCAATTGCTATTGTTGCCAACACATTTTGTAACTATAGCATGATAAAACAAACAGACTTGAAATTTTTTGTCCTTCATTGCATCCACAAGAAGGCGATATTGTTTAACCCAACATCAACCAGTTTGTCAATCATATACACACACACCAGTGTTATTTACTATGGAAATGTGAACAATACTTACATATTGGCTGATTAAAACAATACCAATGTCGTCCTTTGTTGTAAACTCTTTGAATGCATCTTCAATTTGTTTCACCGTTGTTTCTGGGCAGAAATACAAAGTCATTAGCTAACCAAATCAGACAGCATCAGTAAACTTTGTTTTGGAAATTGACATAAGTATAGTATCCTAAAAGAGTCCAAGATTCTCAGATAAAATCGTTCCACAACATAAATGAGCTATAAAACTGGTTTCATTGACCAACACATGCAGAAACCTTAATTGAGTTTTACTGATGAAGGTCATGCCATAACATGTCTAGTTTTTTACTAATTGTGATGATATGATTAAAACTAATGTCAATCCATTTCCATTTGCAATTTTTAAGAAATGCAGATAATTAATCAGTTTTTTTTGGGTGAAGAAAATGAACGAACACTTTAAACAGCATCCTATCATCCGCTATGGCAGGCCTAATCATAAAAAGTCATTTTCAATGCATACAGGATCTAAATCAAGTGAAGTCTTTGATTGACAGTGGTCTTTACTTCACAGATCCACATCAACCCACCAGAATACCTTTAAGCAATCACTTCAACCTTCATGATTAGAGCTTTAGTTTCCAATAAGGTTTTTAGACAGAATATCACAGGAAATTACTTAAAAATCACCAATTCAGTGCCTGGCAGAAAAGACTCTTGGCAACTTTTTATTTAATTTTATTAACTAAATCTTTCTTAGGAATATGGCTTAGTATACAAAAAAAGCTTATGTTTCCACATTGTTGCCACCAATTCACCTATCTTATTCAAATATCACAAGAAAAGGTGATCACAAGCTCTCGAAAACACATTTAAAGAGAAACAAGTTACCGTTTTAAATATCAAGGAAAAACTTATACATAATGGTAATCATTGAAGTATAAGTAAAAGCTCAGCTTCAAATAAAACTTCAATAGATTTTTAATTGTAACCAAACGAGTTCAATATTCAAGCAACAAAAAGGCCCAAAGCATACTTGAATCAACGATTAGATAGTTTGTCTTTCTACACAAGTCAACATTTCCCACTCCAGCCAGCAAAAATCCAGTTATAGTATCCTACATGATAAAGAAGTATCATCAGATCGGTTTTCCAAATACGTGATATGCTGTAAATAGGTGATGGCCTGACTAGTAGAGCCAACACTGCACATTTAGAACCCATCCGAGGATCACATAAACAGAGACTGATGCATGGACAAATGATTACGTAAAACATTTTTTGCAACCTTTTTAGGAACCAAATCGCAAAAGATTCTATCAAATTAAGATCACTTGGGTACCATTCCTGCATTCAGGATAATCGGGTCAACACTTGTGACATATCACCTATGTCCACAAGTCATAAGTGTCCTTCATAATTTTAGTTAAGATTCTTTGTTGCTGAAAGAAACATTTGCTCACATTGTGACTAACATATTTTACTTCAATTGACAAAAAACAAACCAAATGGTTCTTCCACATTAATACACAAAACACATTCAAACACATGATGTATAAATTATATCCGGTAAACTCATGTGTATCTACCAAGTTAACCAACTGTCACATTCACAAGTAACACTCCCATGTCCTCGCTTGAACATCACACCGGTGTCCAAGTCAAAAGACAAGATCACCGTAGCACCGTCTGTTATCTATTCCTAAATGACTAAATCCTAAAGTCACATACCGTGAAGAAGGCAAGACAATAATTAACTCCTAAATTAGCACAAATCATGAACTTAAGGAACCCCAGTTGTGCCCAAAACGAAACTACGAGCATGTTGTAGGCCAAGCATGAAGAACCACTATCAAACACAACATAACACCGGACACATATCACAATCCTACTCCAGGCAGACTATCAAGCACTTTTTATCAATCAGAGTACTATCTATCAAATCCTATATATATCATCCCGGAACACACATTTGACACGCATAATCCAACAACAAATGATCTCATCTCAATATGATCTTGCTATTAAATTGTCAAACTAAATCACTAGACTAAGAACCAACAATTCAGCTACACAAAACAAATTCGATAACCGATTTATACTACATACCCTAACCCATTACCTCATCCACGATCATGGCGATAAGTGCAGAATTGTTTGTACGGATCTGAGCTCTGCCAGCCATCTCAAATTAAGGAAATTGAACTCCTTAAAAAAAAAAAAAAAAAAAAAAAAAAAAAAAAATCAGGCATATATATATTAGAGCTTCTTTTGTGTGACTAAATCATTACATCAGAAACCATAAAGTTTGATTCATTATTGAGATAGAACAGCAGAAAATCGTAAAACGAAAACAAAACTAGGGCAAATTGCACTTGAACATATAGCAACCCACTGAAATTCAAATCCGGGTCATTTCAAATACACAAAATTGACTCAAACCGGATCCACAACATCGACTCTCTCTCTCTCTCTCTCTCTCTCTGGGTGGATCGAAGCTTGAAACACAACGTTCGTTTTACAGGTTTTTAAATCAAGACATTATCGACGATCCGATTCATGAATTTATATAATCAATTATGAAAATTGAAGTTCAAAACATTACATTTATTAGATTTATAGCACCAATTGTAGTGATTATGTACCTGCAAAATTTGATAATGTTTTACAATTTTCTGCTTTTCTATCTAATCAATTTCATGCAAAATACAAGCTTGTGTAAGAGACTAAGAGAAGTCCAATATTGCAAGGGAAAAAGTTACACAAGTGCCTTTTCGTTTTCTGATTATTAAGATGCTCTAATGAATAATGATGATAGAAAGATTTTTTGTGTGCAGTCTATGTCTGAATCCTGAAATTTGATTTGGTAAACAAACACACAGCTACTGGACACCAGATGACTCTCAACGATTTATGTCCTCATTTGTTTCTGATGAACCAAACCATCTATCTCTCTTTATTAAGTTATTATAACTACTTGCCAAACTGCTCTAGATTATAACAAAAGAACAAGGTAGTAGTCTAGTAGATGCTACAAAACTGCTTCTCATGCTACAATATTGGATCAAGAAATTCAGGAAAAAAGAAACACGTTGTCTATGTACATGTCTCGAATGATACTGAATCCACCTCTAACCCAACCCAAATCTATCATCATCATCTGTTTCTATCATCCAGTGTAGAAACTTTTCTATCATCATCATCATCATCATCATCATCTGTTTCTATCAAACCCAAATCCACCTCTCACCCAACCCAAATCTATCATCATCATCTGTATACCCAGTATAGGATCAACAAATTCATGAAAACTTTGAATAGAAAACAATGTGAAATTACAAATCGAATAGGATGCATATATGCAGATCCATCAAATTAAACATGTTAAAAATAAAATAAAATATCTCAAACACGCATGAAGGAAAGAAACATAAAACACCCATAAAAGATAAAACGAAGAAAGCAAAACAGAATAAGAAAACAGCGAGATGGAGATGCGGCGGAAAGAAGAAGAAAAAAAAACCTTGACGACTGACGAGTGCAGGCGGAGCGGCGGAAGAGAGACGAGTGCAGCGGGGCCCGTGTGAGAGATGCTGCAATGTCTGAGAGAGAGTGACTGGGTATGAGAAAACAGAGAAAGATACTGTCTGGATGGGAAAAGCAAATTTTTGTATTTTATTTTTTTTTGTATTTATATTTCAGCTTGTCGGGTCGGGTTGGGTCAGGTCTAGTCTTCTAGAAGGTTGGAAACCGAAACTGACCCATATTCTATACGGTTCGAACAGAATTGAACCGAACACATTTTTCGACTCGGTTTGGGTCGATTCGGTTCGGTTCAATAAACCGTACCCACCCCTAATTATTATTATTATTATTATTATTATTACTTAGGGAGGGGATTCGAACTTATGACATAGTTACCATTGGGTTATGTCTACTACCACATAAACATTTTGTTAAATTATACATATATTGTAAAATACAAAATTCCTACTAAATTAATCGATATAACAACTTTTAATTTTTATGTACTACTTACGTAGTGTGACCACTTGAATTGAGACATTGTTACACGATGATACCAATATAACAACTTTAACATTCAACTTTACATATTTAATATAGATAACGATGCATAATCTATATTAAAAAGGATCTAGATCATAATTTCAATTTCAATAAGTTGCGTGGATCCAGATCCTCTATTATACTCACCTAAAACACTCGAAGATAATCGGTGGAAAGATCATAATCAATCAAAAGATCAGCTTAGCAAATGATATCAAACCTTCCTAATATACATGATTAATTGATTATGTAAAGTGTCTTTAATGGATTTATTGTAAATTGTGTCGACAACGTATCAACTCTATTATGATATAATTGTTACAACTGTTATTAGAGCATCTCCAATGTAAAAGTGACTTGTATACCAATAATTATTGACATGGCAACAATGTTAAGAGACTTACTTCCTATGTGGCATAAAAATAGACTTGATAGACAATCAACTCAAAATTTGATCTCCAATACTTCCGTCTAAAACACAATTTTTTTAATGATATGTCTATCTTTTTTTTTTTTTTTTAATTTTATTTATTTACTAAAAATATATGAAAAATTAATGTCGGTTTTAAATGTTTGCTGAATCAACCTAAAAAATAGTTGTGCAACATACCGTCTGAAAATGAACGATCATGTTGAAAATGTCTAATATATTTTTTTGCCACGTCAGCTTGACGTTGAATATGCACAGCTGCATTGGAGACACAATTATTAACATAACGTCTATTTATCCTACGTGGTATCTCTGTTTTTTCACAAACCACGTTTGCATTTGAGATGCGCTTATAAAGTTGAGATACTGATGCATAGAAACAAAATTGAATCTAGATTCTAAATTTTTTTTTTTTTTTTATCATTGCATCCCACGAAGGTTCAATATCATTTGAAAATATTTTAAGTATAGTGGTGCACAACTACACAAACAGGGACGGTTCTAAGTATAAGCAAGCAAGACATGTGTTTAGGGTTTTAAAAAAGACAAAAAAATTAGGGGGTTTTATTTATTTATAAATTTTGAAGATATTATTAATAAAATTGAAATTTCCGATAAAAATATATTTATAGAATGATAGGAATTTTTATTTTTTTTTAATAATTACTTAGTTATAGGAAAATGTACCTAAAAAATATGAAAATATTAATAATATTAATAATTATTTATTTAACTAATAACCATTAGAAATGATTATCGAGTATTCACTTTTCAAGCATCATTATAAGTAATAAAACCCTTAAACTTTTCACCAATAATATTTTACTATCTAAAAATTATCTATTAAAAAATCAAATCATTCTCATTTATATACAACAATTCAAGTATAACTAGTGTTGGAGCCTTGGAGGTGACTTAAACTCCAGGTATATGGACCGTATGGATCTTTGTACACTTTCGGATAGTGGTGGCATCGGTTCGGTTTCGGTTTTTGTAAACACTAAAACCGAAACCGAAACCGAAACCGAAACCGAAAATTCGGTTTGGTGGGCGGTTTATAACCGTCGGTTTTTCGGTTTCGGTTTCGGTTTTTTTTAAGACGTTGCCACGTGGCAACGTGTGATTGGTTGAATTTTTTTTTTCTGCCATCAGTCACTGTCTATTTTTTTAAAAGACGCTGCCACGAGGCAGCGTCTGATTGGTTCAATTTTTTTTTTCTGGCACTTGTCGCTGTCATCTATCATCTGTCCAATTTTTTAAAAAGACGCTGCCACGTGGCAGCGTCTGATTGGTTAACTTATTTAATTAATTTATTTTTTCTGCAAGGTCGCTGTCACATGTCAGTTTTTTTAAAAGACGCTGCCACGTGGCAGCGTCTGATTGGTTGAATTTTTTTATTTTTTTTTATGCCAAACCGACGGTTTAACCGAAACCGTCGGTTTTGCCAGGTTTTTACACTACCTAAACCGAAACTGAAACCGTATGGTCTGGTTTCCAACCAGTTTTCAAACCTTCGGTTTCAATTTTCGATTTTTGGTCCAGTTTGGTCCGTACAGTTCCGGTTAAACCGCGGACAAAACCGTCGGTTAACCAGAACCGTGGCCACCACTACTTTCGGAGTCCTTGACCACCTCCGAAATATACTACGAAATCATCAGTCCCATCTCAGTAAGGGGTTCTCAGAGGAAAGACATCCACTGAAAACCGTCTGGAGTAGCATGACAAGTGGGCAGGCAACTACTGCTAAAACAAAGGCACGTGCCGAAGCGTGGCCAATGACGAAGTGACACGATACCCTCCTTGTCAGGAGCATAACCTATATAAACCCCATTTTTTACCATTTTGAGTGATCTCTGACTTTTGAGAAGGAAGGATCGAAACGCTCTAGAATATACTACTAAGCAATTATCATTTGTAATCTTAGGACTGTCTTTCCCTTCGGAGATACATCTCCTTGTAATAATTAATTGTAATCCCTTAATCACTTCCTCCCGGGGGGGAGGGGGGGAATATATCGGAGGCACATTTTTACATCCAACAACTAGTAACTACAACACTCTTTTTGTAATATTATATTATCTCTAAAAAGAAATTCTAACATTTAAAAGGTATATAAATTCAAATTTAAAATTTTAATTTTGTTTTAATTTTTTCTAATTGCATGATAAATTAAGTGGTTAATTTTAATATTATTACTACTTGCTAATTGTTGTTGTCTGTTTTATTACTTAAGATATTATATTATAAGAAGAAAATTTTCAATTGTAATCTTCTAAATTTAATTAGATATTTATAATCAAGTTCCATCATTAATATTTTTATTTTATTTTATTTTATTTATAAAATTGGGGCTAATTTTTTTTCTCCCAGTCCTTCTTCTTCAACAACGGCCTCCGAAGCATGCTTCTACTTAGACCAGCCTCACGCTCAAAACACTTCCACCTTTGCCTCTTTCTGTTGACATATTTCCCCAAATTTTTCTTCTTCAAATTCCTTAATTTAGTTCCCAAACCCATTGTTCTTTGGCCCAACAGATAAAACAATTTGTCAATTGGGTTTAAGTTGTTTCTTTGGCCCAATTATCACTTTTTCTTTCCCTTTAACAATGGGCTTAGGACTCATTACCACACCCTCATTTAGCCCAACATGAGGGTCTCGTTTACTTTGAAATACGAAACCCCCGCTCCCATTACGACCCTTTAATATATCACTAATTCACTATAATAATTCCGCCCACATATTTTTTTTCCGTTACAAACATCCTCTATATTGCCTTTGAATTCAACGTGATCAGCCATAACAGCTAATCGGCGAAGCTCACCACCAATCGCTTTTTCTGATTCCTCCTTCGAACGCCTCCATCTCCTCGACTGATTCCCTCTAAAATAATTAGATCTCCAGTTCTTCCTCTCAGGAACCGTTGCTCTCAACCAAGCTCCAAATGGCAAAACCTCCAATTTCACAATTGAGCCATTCGCCGAACCTTCTACGCATCCTTGAGTAGAATGATCGATTTTCCCATAACAGAAGCAATGGTTAGGCAATCGTTCATACCACAGCAGCATCGCAGTCTCCTCCCCATCCCCCATCACGTCAACCCGCTCACATCGTTATAGAGCTTTTTCAACGTCAATCTTCACACGAACCCTGCGAAATTTCCCTGTGCAATCCCCATTAATTCCCACATCCACATATGTAACCTCTCCCACCAAGCCCCCAAGGAACCATCCAATTTCCTTTGTCATGCATAAAAGTGGCACTTGATGAATTTGTACCCAAAACTCTGCGATATTAAAGCTCATACCACTAATGTCTCATTTCCCTGCCGGTTCCATCAGCAGAATTAAATCACTGTCAAAGGTCTAAGGCCCCCCCGGCCAGAACATGATTGCGATCATCCGCACTGTTAAAATGAAAAGTAAAAGCATTGCTCGTAACCATCTCAATCTCCACTCCTCCTTCCACACGCCATATTTCTACCGAGTAATCCCATAAAAGCAGCTTTGTTCACTACTTTGTGTTGAAAATTAAACTTGAACTCTGGTCAGCCAACCTCCAGCAGCTTCCCACCGAATTCTAGAAGCCACCATTGTTGACTCATTACTGCCATCGTCCAGAAATTTCTTCTATCATCTCCCAGCTGCCTCCTCCCAACTGCCATCTCCCAACTGAAGTTTGAAATTGCTGTTTTTGCATTAATTGTAGATCATCTTATTTCCCTATATAAAGGGACTCAGATTGTGATTGTAAGCAAGTGGAGTGGTGTAAGAAAATATTGAGTGAAATAAAATTTTAGAAAGCTTCTCCATCTTTGAGTGTTCGAATCTCATAGAGGTGCACCACAAGTGACCTCAAAATTCCCATTCCACCAACAGTGGTATCAGAGCCCAGGCGAACCAGAGATTCGAAGAAACAGAGGCCAAAGCCAAATTTGCCCAGAAATCAAAGTGCTCAAAATAGAATTTTGAGTATCCCAGTGTGTTCTAATCGTCGTAAGGAGTGCAACGGTGAAAATTTCACTGAAATCGGAGCTATATAGAGGCCGCACGCGCCACCTGATTGTGAAGAGTGAATCCACGCGCCGCCCACTCGCAACGTAAACTCCGGCCGTCACCAACACGCCCAAGTCATCTTCCTCGCCCGATTTACAGGATCCTGAAGTCCGACCCGTCAACACAGTCAACTGGTCCGACACAAGTTCGACCCGGTTACCCATTAACAAATCCGATCCGACGTCCGATCCACCACCCAGTCCGTGACCCGATACTGTTCGCTGCTGCTGACGTCACTAACAACGTTATAACGTCTGGAATATTCCGTCGGCCAAAGAAATATTCCGTTATCTTAGTTGACTTTTGCCAAAAGTTTGACCGTTCGTTTCAGAAGCTTCCGAACTTGTTTTTCGACAAACCCGGACTGGTTTCCAAGGTTTTAGACCATTCCGGACGCAACCATGGGCTCTATTTTTGCAAATTCAGACTCCAGATCAGTTTTCTAAGCATTTCAAGTCTCAATGGCCAACGAAAACGTGCAAGTTATCATTCCGAAGCTCACCAAAGACAACTATGACAATTGGTGCATACAAATAAGAGCTCTACTAGGCTCTCAAGATGTTATGGATATTGTGGAAGATGGATACACAGAACCCGCATCCAAAGAAGCTGAAGGAACCCTAACAGAAGCTCAGACAACAACTCTCAAAGCAGATCGAAAGAGGGATTGTAAAGCAAAGTCCATAATCTATCAAGGACTAGACGAAACCACGTTCGAGATCATAGCATCGTCTAAGTCATCGAAAGAAGTCTGGGACACCCTTCAGAAGACCTACAAAGGTGCTGACAAAGTGAAAAGGATCCGTCTTCAAACTCTACGATGTGAGTTCAAATCTCTACGAATTAAATGTAATGAATCCATTACTGAATTCTATACACGAGTTATGATCGTTGCAAATCAGCTAAGAAGAAATGGAGAAACTCTCGTAGACATGAGAATTTCAGAGAAAATTTTATGATCATTAGATCCAAAGCTTGACTTCATAGTTGTGGCCCTGGAAGAAATAAAAGATCTGGAGACGATGTCTGTTGAAGAACTAGTGGGTTTATTGCAAGCCCATGAACAGAAAGTCAGTAGAAGAAGTGATGACAGAGTATTAGAGCAAGCTCTTCAGTCAAAGCTCTCCCTCAATGAGAAAAGATACGAGCAAGGGGGGACCTCACAACAAGGAAGAGAATGAGGTAGAGGATCCCATGGAAGAGGTTCTGGAAATACAGAAACCAGAGGTAGAGGCAGAGGATGAAGAGACGCAAATAGAGGAGGACGTGGACAACAGAACTATGTCTCACGAGGAAGAGGACAGGGAAGAAGAGGCGGGTACAACAACCGTCCGAACGTTGACAAGAGAAATGTTCAATGCTATAACTACCACAAATATGGCCACTATAGCAACGAGTGCAGAGGTAAGCCAAATGAAGTAAATGAAAATTCTAACTTTGCAGAGAAAGAGCAAGTTGAAGGAGAATCGTTGATGTTGATGGCACACAACTCAACCTATCAAAATCAGAATGTTTGGTTTCTTGATTCTGGAGCTAGCAATCATATGACTGGCAGAAAAGACTTGTTCACTGAGCTTGATGAAAAAGTTCATGGAGAAATCTCTTTTGGCGACCTCTCTAAAATCTCTGTCCAAGGAAGAGGAGACGTCATGATCAAGCAGAAGAATGGAGATCATGCTTTCATCTCCAATGTTTACTATGTTCCAGACATGAAGACAAACATCCTAAGTCTCGGACAACTCCTGGAGAAAGGCTATCATATTAGCCTTCAAAATATGCAACTCACCATTACAGATGCTCGAGGAAAGCTGGTTACTCGAGTCCAGATGATGAAAAACAGGATGTTTCCTCTCGCAATCCATCATGATACGCCAAGGTGTTTGACAGCTATCATCAATGACAAAGACTGGTTGTGGCATCTCAGGTATGGACATCTCAATTTTGAAAGTTTAAAGCAACTGGGAAGTAAGAAGATGGTGAAAGGATTGCCAAACATCCATCACCCAAATGAGATGTGTGAAAGCTGTGTTCTTAGTAAACAGCACAGAAATAGCTTCGGAAAGGAGGCAAATTGGAAAGCAACCATGCCACTTGAGCTCGTTCATACAGATGTGTGTGGTCCATTGACGCCGGTATCAAATGGACAGAATCAATACTTCCTCACCTTCATTGACGACTACAGCAGGAAGACTTGAGTCTATTTCCTCAAAAGGAAGTCTGAAGTATTTGGTTACTTTAAAGAGTTCAAAACGCTTGTGGAGAAGCAAAGTGGCTACTATATCAAAACACTGAGATTAGATCAAGGTGGAGAATACACTGCAGGTGCTTTCTAGGAATTCCTTAAGCAACAAGGAATCAGACATCAGTTTACACCAGCTTATACTCCTCAGTTAAACGGTGTAGCTGAAAGGAAGAATCGGACAATCCTTAACATGGTCAGAAGCATGTTAAAGGATAAAAACATGCCAAAGAGTTTTTGGGCTGAAGCAGTCTTGTGTGCGGTATATCTACTAAACAGATGTCCTACGAAGAGTCTTGATACAAAGACACCGCAAAAAGCATGGAGCACTCACAAACCAAGTGTGAGCCACCTTAGAGTTTTTGGCTCCATTGCCTACATCAAGGTCCCAGAAGCAAGAAGAACCAAGCTTTAAGATAAATGAGAGAAGTGTATCCTTGTTGGATACGGTGACAGAACTATGGGTTACCGGCTATACAACCCCGTCACCAAGAAAGTGATCTTCAGCAGAGATGTCATTTTTAAAGAAAATAAATCCTGGAATTGGGATCAGGCCAAAGCTTCTAGAAGTGCCGAGTTGATACCTGAAGAAGAGATAAGAGAAGTGGTTGTAGAGCCACAAATACCCGGAGATCAGCAGACTCCTCAACATGGTTCCTCTTCACCACAAAGGTATGATGCTCCATTACCAATTGAACGTGACTTCTCAGAAATGATGCCTAGAGGAACACATAGCTTAGAAGATCTGTATGAAAATACAGAACATGTGGAAAAAGATATTACTCTGTATTGTCTGTTGATGACAAGTGATCCAGTTAGCTTTGAAGAGGCTAACCAAGAAGAAAAATGGAGAAGTGCAATGGATGAAGAGATTCGATCAATTGAAAAGAACAAGACATGGGAGTTGACTAATCTCCCAAAAGGCCGGAAAGCTATCGGAGTGAAATGGGTTTACAAGACCAAAAGAAATGCGAAATGAGAAGTGAGAAGTCCAGAGATACAAGGCAAGACTTGTTGCAAAAGGCTATAAACAGAAGGAAAGAGTCGATTATGGAGAAGTCTTTGCCCCGGTTGCCAGACTAGAGACCATCAGATTGCTAATATCATTGGCAGCCCAAAAAGTTAGAAAATTTACCAACTTGATGTAAAGTCAGCATTCCTGAATGGCTTTCTTGAAGAAAAAATCTATATGGAACAGCCACCTGAATATGTGAAGAAAGGTAAAGAAGATAAAGTATGCAGACTGAAGAAAGTCTTATATGGTTTGAAGCAAGCACCTCGTGCATGGAACATGAGGATTGATGATTACTTCCAAGAGAACGGATTTGAGAAATGTCTGTATGAGCATGCACTATATATGAAGAAGGAGACTAATGGAAGCTTGTTATATGCATGCCTATATGTTGATGACTTGATCTTCACCGGCAACAATCCAGCCATGTTTGAAGATTTCAATAGGAGAATGGTGAAAGAATTTGAGATGACTGACATTGGACTAATGGCTCATTTTCTCGGTATTGAAGTTGTGCAAAGCGAAAAAGGTATCTTCATCTCTCAAAGTATCTATGCAAAAGAAATTCTGAAAAGATTTGGTATGGAAAAATACAATCCTGTCACAACTCCAGTGGAAACAGGATTAGAGTTAAGAAAGAATGAAATGGGAGATGTTGATCCAACCTATTTCAAGAGTTTGGTTGGAAGCCTGAGATACTTGACGTGTACCAGGCCAGATATACTCTACGGAGTTGGACTAGTCAGTAGATACATGGAGACTCCTGACCAATCTCACCTGAATGCAGCAAAGAGGATACTCTGTTACATAAAAGGTACTATTAATGATGGTATTTTATATACCAAATGTGAAGATTGTAGGTTGATTGGTTATTCAGATAGTGATTGAGGAAGAGATCTGGATGAACGTAAAAGCACGACAGGTTTTACGTTTTTTTATGGGAGATACATCATTCACATGGTCATCCAAAAAGCAAGCCATTGTGACATTATCATCATGTGAAGTTGAGTACGTTGCTGCCTGCTCAGCTGTTTGTCATGGTATCTAGATCAGGAATGTGTTGTAGTACTTGGGATTTCCACAAGTTAATTCCACAGAGGTTTACATCGACAATCGGTCAGCGATTGCACTAGCAAAGAATCCAGTATTCCATGAAAGGAGCAAACATATTGATACGCAGTATCATTTCATCAGAGAGCATGTGAAGAATAAAGAGGTGGAACTAGTCTCCTGCAAGACATATGATCAGGCTGCTGATATTTTCACCAAGCCGCTCAAACGTGACGTGTTTTCAAGACTAAAGACAATGCTTTGTATGACGAAACACGGAGAGTCAAGTTTAAGGGGGGATGTTGAAAATTAAACTTGAACTCTGGTCAGCCAACCTCCAGCAGCTTCCCACCGAATTCTAGAAGCCACCATTGTTGACTCCTTACTGCCATCGTCCAGAAATTTATTCTGTCATCTCCCAACTGCCTCCTCCCAACTGCCATCTCCCAACTGAAGTTTGAAATTGCTGTTTTTGCATTAATTGTAGCTCATCTTATTTCCCTATATAAAGGGACTCAAATTGTGATTGTAAGCAAGTGGAGTGGTGTAAGAAAATATTGAGTGAAATAAAATTTTAGAAAGCTTCTCCATCTTTGAGTGTTCGAATCTCATAGAGGTGCACCACAAGTGACCTCAAAATTCTCATTCCACCAACACTTTGTTGGTAAACACCTTTCCCACCAAACTTAACGCCATCCTCTCCATTCCCGCCTTCTTCAATCCCTCCCGCAATATCTGTACCGGCCCTTCATTCTCCAACAAAGACATATCAGCAAATAACCTTGCAATCTCATCGGAACCCATCCTACTCCACAGCCTGCAAATTAGACAGCCCGACTCTCACTTATATTAAACTCCTATGAAAGCCTCTTGAAACTCTACTTTTACTCTAGTTCAGACAGAACGAGAGAAAAGACTCCTGCTCCTAGTCAATACGGATAACAACGAAGCTCTTCTAAACGGACACAATAATCATTTCAAAAATAAATCTTTACTTTACTTTAATGCATTAAAATAACTCAAAAAGAGCTTGTAACATATAACATAATAAATTTACAAAAGTGTACTTATTTATATCGTCTACAATTTATTCCACAAATAAGGTAATAATACTGAAATTTGAAGGCACATTTACTAATAAGGTATTCCAGTATTTCCAATAAGGAATAGTGAATTTAATTCCTAATTTGTACTTAGGATGTTTATTAAAAAAAACATTGGGAATCAAGTTAAGTGAACCTCACAAACAGATTAAAAAAGTTACTGTTGAAAAAGGAACTCAATGCCCTTCTTGATTCCCTTTCTAATGAAAGGTGATTCATTTTGATTTTCATTCGCGATTAGTAAACCCACTATTTAAAAAAAAAAAAAAAAAATTGCTATGGCATCAAATATACCAAACAATAATTCTCAATTTATAGGTTATAAAAAATAAAATAAAAATCATTCTCAATTTATACTCAATATTACATAACATATAGCAGTCAATACCTACTTATATGTACTTTCGATACACAATTACACGATATAGACAAAATTTTATAATACATAAACTTGATTACCAATCGTTATTATAATATTTCAATATTAAGGGGGTATGACTGAAATCACAATTTCTTGGATGTATGTGTAAGGGGCTTACCGATAAGCTAACCTTACCTTGTCATCAATGAATCGATATTTTTTGTTTGATTTATATATGAAATATTTTAATTTATATTTTATAATGTCCGTTAGTTATACCGTTATACCAGATTGAAACCCCAAAAGGTTCATTTTTATTTATGAACCCACTCTCAAACTCATACACGCACTTACAAGTAATATGTTGGGATATATGTAACTAATCCAATCAATATTCTCCCATTGCTATTTAAGAAGTATGTCACAAAGCACATCACCAACATACGCCTCCCTTCCATACTTGGTGGTTAGGGGTTTGAATTTCACCGTACGTTATATCACAAAGCACATGTGTGGGGAGTTTTTCCCTAATTGATGATAATAATAATTGTAAACATAACTTAAATCTCAAATCACAATACTAGTGAAGTAGTTTTTCATTCGAATAGCTTTGGAAACTATATATGAAACTGACATAGAAAATACGAAACAACACACGGCAACAAATTAAAACAACAAAAGAAAGATTAAAAACCATCTTAGTGTTTCACACATCTATTCTTCACTGGGCCACTTTATTCATCATCACTCTCACCAGTCACCACCATCATCATCATCATCATCATGCTCCCCTGTCATCGTTGTGATCCTCGACATTGTTAGCATCTCCATTATTTTGCCCTATGTTACGACAACAACAACAATTAATAATAATAAGTTTAAAGAGTTTAGAAAACCAACATCTATAAACACAAATAGAAATTAAGAAGATGCATACATACCACCGCTGCTGGTTCTGGCCTTCATTGACTTCTTTTTCCGAATCTTCAACTCCAGTGTTAATTTTAGTCAGAATAGCATGAGCAGGGAACTGTGGGTGGTACACAGATACATGCATCTCGAAATCAGCGTTCGTTTCGCAACGGTTGAAACAGATATCACAACGATATTTTCTCTCTTGCAACAAATCGTCAAATTTTTCGTAGTGATCCCAGGAGTCATAGTGATCATCTATCGCTTGCGGGGACTCAAAATACTTTCCGCATAACATACAACGATAAGGGGGAGATTCCATCTGAAAATCGAAATGGAGATCAAGAATCTCAAAAGGTTTTTTTTTTTTTTTTTTTAAACAGGAGCTTGATTCTGAACAGTGATCCTTGCAAGGCTTTATATAGGTGAAATATAATTATGATCAACCATGATCTCAGGCATGTGTGATTCCTCGATCATGATGCTCTCATGCATTGCATGAAAGGGATCAGAGACAATTAAGGGTCATTTTCAGACCTTATTTCCCAATCAACCCATCATTTTCGATCTTTTGGACATATGTAGGTGACATGTACACATCTACATATTTATTGAGGGTCTGAGAAACCTAATAAAAGTGATGAAAGGAAGAGACCGATGATATTGATCTTTGAAACTGATGAGAATCTTTTCTACTTAAGCAAAGTGAAGATAAAAGTAGAATTGCGAATTGGGATGGACATTTTCAAAGTAAAATAGTAAGAATTCACTAGAATAGTAATATACATATCAATATCAACCATCTCCGGCCATTAATTGGAGTGGTTGCTAACTCTGCCGATAACAGTGAAGAGATCAGGAAGAGAGGATGAAGATTGAAGAGAGAAATCGTGACAGAAAAACTAAGGTCTGAAAAACAAATAAACAAAGCATTTATTAACATTGTTTATTTGTTTTAATCTGTGTATCAATAAGAGAAAAGCAAGAGAAAAAGGAAAGACAAGATTCTATATATATATATTTTTTTTTTAAAAAGTGGACAGCCTGACAGGACTTCATTAATAGAAAAACAGGTCCAGCTAACTAGGTAAATAGATGGAATTAGGATTAAGACTAGAAATCACAAATACATTGGAAGGATTAAGACTAGAAATCACAAGTGCATTGGGCCAAGCTTAGGTTTAACTTGAAATTCCAAAATTATATGTGTCTTGCATATATAAAGACTGATGTTGTGATGGAAATTAAGCTACAGAAAATACAAGGTGCACATATATAAAGTCTGATGTTATAAAAAAAAATCTTATTTTTTTTAAGGGACAATTGTATACAGTTATTCACTTATTCTGAGTTTTGAGATCCCCCTTATGTTAAATTCTTCTCATAGAGACGGTAAAACATATATACCTGATAAATTTTTGAACCATAGATTTATATATATTACAATAATTTAAGATTTTAGAGAGGGGGTAGACTCGAACCCACAACCGTATAGTATAGGTGTGAGAGGCAAACCACAGGGACAATCTCATTTTGTCGAATTTTTTAACCATAGATCAATATGAGTGAATTGAATAAATAAAAATTAACAACTATATATTAACTGGACACGTTAATTAAAATTAACAACTATATATTAACTGGACACGTTAAAATTCAAAACTTAAATGATAAGATCAAGTTTCAAACATTTTTTTTTTACCAAATTGATATATATATATACGGTCTCGTTCCTATCGGTGCATCCTGATATAACTTTATCAGGATATTGAATGTAAGTCACTCATTTATAACAGTGATTTGACAAATATATACATACCAAGTCAAAGTATGTAAAACGAGTGGCTCACATTCAATATCCTTATATAATAGTATCAGTGTGCACTGATAGGATAATTTCCGTTTATATATTATATAGGGGGAATTGCACAAACATCCCCTGAGGTTTGATAAAATTGCACGAATATGGCAGTTTTGACTATATACGCACAAACTTCCCTCAACATTTGAAAATTATTGCACAAACATCCCCTACCGTTAAATGGATCCGTTAGTCAATGGTCAAATGTGTAAAAAGTCCAAAATACCATATATTTGTATTTTAAACATTATTAAAAACTCAAAAATATGATAAAAAAATATTAAAAAATCTTTTAGAAAATATGAATATATCTTAAATCAGAAAGTTGGAAAAAAAATTCATCTTCAAAAAAAAAAAATTGTTTGTGCAATTACCCATTGATTTTAAATAAATTTAAAATTTAAAATTTATTTATTATTAAATTGTTTAAAAAATTATTATTTTTATTTGTAAAGATGATTTTTTTTTTCCAGGTTTCAGATTTAAGTTACATTCATGTTATCAATTTATATATATATATTTTATCTTATTTTTTAATTTTTTAGTTTATTTAAAATAAAAATAAAGGGTATTTTAGACTTTTTACACTTTTGACCATTGACTAACGGATTTATCTAACGGCAGGGGATGTTTGTGCAACAATTTTTAAATGTTGAGGGAAGTTTGTGTGTATATGGCCAAAACTGCCATATTTGTGCAATTTCATCAAATC
This sequence comes from Acer yangbiense, assembly GCA_008009225.1. Lineage (NCBI taxonomy): Eukaryota > Viridiplantae > Streptophyta > Magnoliopsida > Sapindales > Sapindaceae > Acer > Acer yangbiense. Next base: position 12,380,198 of record CM017761.1, read on the forward strand.
TCGAGGGATGTTTGTGCAATTCCCCCTATTATATATATAGTGCGAATGTGCTATATCAAATCAAGGCTACCCGCCGAATGTGACAGAGTGGTCGGTGTTATACCCACGTGTCGTATCAAAAATATATATATATATATATATATACAGAAATTCTATTATCAGTTCGAACTGACAATAAATATATCAGGACGAAGAATGTGGACCACTAGATTTACATACTTTGACTCAAAGTGTATGCACTTGTCAAAACTTCTCCATAATCTGTGGTCCACATTCTTCGTCCTGATATATTTATTGTCAGTTCGAACTGATAATAGAAAGACTGTATATATATATACCAGAGCAAGTGTTTGAATTCAATAATGCAATTTCTAAATTTTTGAACATTTGTTTTAAACATAAATACAAATTTTTACAACCTATATATATATATAGAGAAAACACAAACAGTAATAACTAAATCAATATTGGAAATATATTTTGAAAGCAATAAATTTGCATTTATATTGTTCAAAATTCCTCATTTTTCAAGTTGTTTTCAATAATCACAATTAAAAAAAAAAAAAAAAAAAAACAGTTTGATGTGTTGAGATATAATCAATTAACTTTCAAAAAAATTATGAATTAACTCAGTTTGATCAAGTTTTCTTCACGATTATTGACTTTTGTTTTTAATTTACGTAAATCAAATTGGGTTTTTTTTTTTTTTTTTAATCTTCATATTGGTTTACATAATTAATAATTTATATTGTTCTAGCCATGTGATTTATAAAAAAAAAAAATCATCTTTATATATACATATTACAATACCATTTATGATATAAAAATAACCACTGCACTTTTCAAAAAATAAAATAAAAATAACTACTATATATTCATATATCTTTTATATATATATATTACTTCCATTACTTTTTTTTTTTTTAATTAAATCATCTCTTTATCTAATGTTCATTTTACCATTCATGAACTACATATCCATATATATATATGCTAATGCATCTTCATTTTTTTAATTAAGTTATCTCAATAGTTTTTTTATCTAATTAGTTCAAATATTACAATATAAAGATGTTAATTCGTTTTTTCAGTTCTTCTTTGGTCTTCAAGTCTTCCTCAAACACAATCTTCTACTTCCAAACATTCTCACGTAGGGGTGGGCACCCAAACCGTCAAACCGATCAACCCGCCTAGGGGTGGGCGCGGTTCGGTTCGGTTCGGTTTTGGCCAAAACCGTATTGAACCGAACACCCTTTTCTCTTGTTCGGTTCGGTTCGGTTCGAACCGTATTGAAGGCCAAAACCGAATTGAACCGAACACTCTTTTCTCGGTTCGGTTCGGTTCGGTTCAATTCGGTTTTGGGCCTATTGGGCCTCCGGTTAATTTTTTTTTTTTTTATATTTCTTCATTTCTTTTTAACCTTTTAACAACTGCAATTGTAATTGGGCCTATTGGGCTTCATATCTCTTCACATAATGGAATTACTTTGCAAGGGTAAAAAGAGAGAAATAAAAAATAAACATAAATGATTTATTAAAACAAAAATTAATGAATTAAAAAAATAAAACTAATTACAAATTTATTTATATGTCGGTTCATTCGGTTCGGTTCGGTTTTGAATCTTCAAAACCGAAACCGAACCGTATTCAATTCGGTTCATTCGGTTCGAACCGAATTGAACCGAACTCACCATCAAAACCGAACCAAACACCCAATTTCGGTTCGGTTCGGTTCGGTTCGAGTCGGTTCCGGTTTTGGTGCCCACCCCTAAACCCGCCCAAACCAAGGTTTGGTTTCGTTAAATAAAATAAACCGATTGAGTTGTTTTTTAGCAACCCAATTGGTTTGAGTTGGTTTGTGGGTTGCGTTTTATCAAACCGTATAACCCAACCCAATCCATTACATACTTATATATATATATATATATATATATTATTAATTAAATTATCGGATAAAACAAATAAAAACTAAAGTTAACCCAATACAACAAGAAATGAACTTCGAAACTTCAAAGTGGTTGCTTAGACGGTGATAAATATTATTAATTTAGAAACCTAAACGATTTAGTTTTATTTTATAAGTTTTAGACATTCTGCACTTGAGTTTTATTTTATTTATTTATTTATTTATTTTTAATGATTATCGTTCTACACTTTAGTTAAATCTAGTATTATAAATTAGTATTATTGTTTATCTTATTGATAATTGGTTTAACTACTTATATTGATAATTTGATATTATTAAATTTATTCAAATAAAAAATAATGTAATTATTTTCTTAAACCGTTAAACCAAACCGAACCAAATCGATTTTTATCGGTTTGGTTGGTTTGATTTTACCTTATAAATGGTTTGGTTTGGGTTATAAAAAATTAAACCAATTTTATAATGGTTTGGTTTGGGTATAGTCAAACCCAACCCAAACCAACCCATGCCCACCCCCCTATTAATCTCACGTCTCCAGGAAGTCTTCACATTTGTTGTATCCCGTTTGATAACCATTGAAAATTCGAGTCATATCCAACCAATCATATCCTTTCCAACACCAAACCAAAACATGCATTTTCAAAGTTGTGCGTAAAAGGGAAGAAAAAAAAAAATTGCTAGTCTCTTTATGTGATAGCCTGATAGGTTAATTTCCAAGACCCGTGTAGCATGAAAATAAGAGTAATTGTTACTGGAATTGAATTGAAATTAGGAATGAGAATTCTTGACAAATGACCATATTAAAAATCAAGTGCCTTTCATCATATATTTTCCGTGGTCAATATAGATTGGCAGTAGCTATATAGTAGTTTATAAATATAAGTGAAAAGGGTGTAAAATAAATTTTATAAATAAATATAATAAATTTATTAAGGGTTATTTTCGGTATAAGAAACGGTGCTTATATGCCTCTCACTCCACGCGCACCCACCGTTGATTTTTCCTTCACACCACCATATTTCACATGAAAAATAATATATAGAACTTGGACATTTTATGGTACTTTATGTTTGGTGCATTGGATGAAATGAGATAGGATATGACTAATTTTAGTCCCACCACTTTATAAATTTTTTTTTTTCTCTTTTCAACTTATTTTATTTTTTTATGTAATTAAAATATAAATATATTTTAATAATTAATAAAATAGTTTATTTCAAACATTTTAAAAATAATAGTTTTCAATATTAACAAATAAAAATAATATTATTTTGTTTAAAATTGGTTTTAAATATTTAAATTATTTTTAAATGAACAATTTAAATATTTTAATTTTTTTCAAACTTAATTTAAATACTTTTTTCAACTAGTACAATTCTTTACAACCAATTTATACATGTGAAGTGGGGCTATTTAGTTCCATGTTTTTTTTTTTTTTTTTTAAATCTTCGTTTTTTATTTTATTTTATTTTAATTCTAAAATTTTATATTTATTTAATATGTCCTATTATAATAAAAAATACATATTTTTAAATATTAAATATTAATTAGAAAAAGGTTATTTTCTTTAATATTAATTTTAAATCTTTTATTTATTTTTTAAAAATTAAATACTAAATTTATCTAAAAATTATTTAATTTAATTTTATATTAATAAATTTCACACCGTTAAATATATGATAAAAAAAAATTTATCCAATCTCATATCACACTAAACGAGAGACATGATTATTTTAATCCAATCATATACAAAATCAAACACATGAAAGCACTAAATTTAGTCTAATCTTATTGCACCCAATCAAATCTAATCAAATCCCATAAAAATAATCATATCATATTCCGCACACCAAATGAGCCCTTAGATTCTTATTTTTAGGCCAATTGCTTTAAGTTTACAAACTTTGGTTTGCAATTTGTGCAAATGCTGATCGGTTGATGATGTCATGTCAAGTTACAAACATTTTTTTTTTACCAAATTGATATATAAACAAGTGCTATATCAAACAAGCTACCACCCAACGTGACATAATGTTCAGTATTATACTCATACGTGGTATATCAAAAATTATATGTACTTGGACAAGGCTCTAATTTCAATAATGCAATTTCTAATTTTTTAAACATCTGTTTAAATACAAATTTTTACGACCCATAGGAGTAATAACTAAAATCAATATTGAAAATATATTTTGAAAGCAATACATTTGCATTTATATCGTTAAAAATTCCTCATTTTCAAGTTGTTTTCAATAATGACAATTAAAAAAAACACGGTTTGATGTGTTGAGATATAATCCGGTAACTTTCAAGAAATTATGTGAAATTAACTTATCAAAATGACCCTTCACTCCATACACGTTTTTGTCCATTATTTTCACCTAAAATATATATTTTCAAATAAATAAATCGAAGCTGCGAATTACACGAAGTAAAGCAATAGAGTGGGCATACAGAAAAAAAAAAAAAAATCCCAATACAGCTTTTAATTTTCTCTCTTTCGTTTTTTGCGTTTTTTTTTTTTTTTTAAAAAGGAAAAATGTACACCTTACTCAGTCGCTGACGTCACCAATTCTGTGCTCTATTTGCTTGTACTTTTTTTACACTGTGCACCCCTGCGCATGTTATACAACTCCAGTTCAACAGATTATTGCCTCACGTCATTTTCACCAGATTTTATATGGGGTTGTTCACTGCTTGTTCTACTTCTAGTCTTCTATGAAGAACACAATAACTCAAGAAGATTGGGTTGTGCGTTGTACGCACCCCTGGCTTGTACCCTGAATTTTTAGGTCAATTTGCTTTCCCACCCATACATTGTCGAATAAATGAATAATATCACATGTTGAGTTCTGAAGACTCCATTGCAGCAGAGTCCATTTTGAGCTTCGTTTTGAATCGAAACTTGTAACTATTCGGACCTACTGCTAGCTAGCCCTAGCTTGTATTATTAGGCATCAATGATTATGAAGATCATATCTTATCTTTTTTTCTCTGTTATCAACTTTTCATCATCAAAACGTTGTACCCAACTAAGGATTTGAAGGATGATTCATGATCATGATCAAGCTAGCTAGATGATCATGTTCTTTCTAGGAGGGTCAATTTGTGACTTGTGAGTGAATTGAATAAACATAAATTAAATGGACACATTAAATGATAATACCAAGTTGGATCAGCGGTAATCCCATCATATCTAAAATCGAAGAGGTTGTGATTTTGAGTAATTGTCCATTCTTCAATTTTGAAATATTGAAATAGTTTATTATTATTATTATTATTATTATTATTTATTTATTTATTTATTCAAAACTTAAAATATTAATGAGTAAAAATATTATATTTATCAATTAAACTATCCAAGTGATTTATCGTAAAACTTAACACTCAAACCTCCTCGGAGGTTTTTCCTTTGACACTTAAAATCAACTTTATCAAAAACCGACACTCACCTCTTTGATTTTAGTCAACCTTAATCAAACTTAACCGTTGACCATTGTAAATACCAAAATATGCCCGAGCAATCTTAATTAAAAATTTAAAAAAAAAATGGATTTTAAAGAGTTTTCATGTTTCTTAAATAGCAATTGGAGAATACCGATTGGATTAGCCATATTGATTACTTGTGCGTGTATGAGAGTGGGTTCATAAATAAAGAGGAATGTTAAAATCACTCTCTCAACCCATTCTACCAACCTACTCTCTCTTCTCCTTTTGACACTTGTCCAGTATTTACGTTTTTTGAAATAAATTTTAGAGCCATCATTAATTAATTGTTTTTATATGTTATTTACAATTCAAACCATCATATCTTCCCAAATTGCTCTTTTTTTTTTAACACCTAATTGTCATAGTCATTTTCTTAAATATTAATAATATTATTATTTTATATACCTCTTTTTTATTTTCTAAAATATCATAACAAACACAATTTATACTTAAAAAATTATCGTTTTGTCTATATTATCAGAAGTTCATCATATTTTATAAAGTGATTATTTTAATACAATTTGAAATATATAGTTAAAAATAAATAAAATTTCATTAATAATATCAAAACTCAAATATATTATAAAACGCAAGATGCCAATGTTTATTGTATTTTAATAACTTAAATATTGTTAATAATATATTTGCTATTTTTTAAAATAAATATAATAAATATTATTCAACTCATTTTACCTTTGAAGATTTTTGCTCACATATTTGGAAATGACAATTTGGTGTAAAAAAAAAGGCAATTTGGGAAGATGTGGATGATTTAATTTTAAATAACATGCAAAAAATAATTCATTAATAATTGTTTTAAAATTTATTTCTAAAAAGTCAATATTGGACAAGTGTCAAAAGCAGAAGAGAGAGTGGGTTAGGAGAGTGAGTTGAGAGAGTGTATTTAGCACTCCTCATAAATAAAATGAACTTTTTATAACTGTTGGATATTATAAAATATAAATCAGTTTTCGGTAATTTTAATTTTAAAATAAAAATAATAATAATAATAAAAGAACAAGGTTTTTGGAGGGAAGTTTCAATAAACTTTTGTTAAAAAATTGAATGTTTCACGTTTTCTTCTGGATTTCAAGTCTCGCCGTGTTTTTTTTCTCAAATTTTATAGTTTTTTCACATTTTTCTTTAGGTTTCACGATTTTCAAACAAATAAAAAAATAAGTTGTATGGATATTTGTGTAATTTTAGTTATGGGTAAAATTTTAGAGTAATTGGCACTACACCCCCTCGAGTATACCCAAATTCACATGTTGCCCCCTGAATTAATTTTTTAGGCATTAAACCCCCTGAACTATCGAAAATTGGTAAAATTGGACGGAATGCTTACGGAACCCTAGTTCCGTCTCATTTCTCGTCACGTGTGCATCACATGTCTCTGTACGAAGGGCATTTGGGTCATTCTGATGCCAAAATATGTGAGCTAAGATTGCTTCAACTGAAATTGATCTGTCTGGTGCCATAAAAAAATTGATTTTGACATATATGGATTCAATGTACAGAGATTATATTATTGTTCAAGAAACAGCCATGCCTGAAAGTACATAGATTATAGTTCAAAGATTTGATGCCAAAATGAAATTGATTTGTCTGGTGCCATAAATGATGCCAAAATCAAACCAAAATCGAACCCAAACCTCTGTCAAAGCACCGAAGAAGAAATCAAACCTCTGTCAAAGGAAATCAAATGGAGAAGAGAAGGAAAGAAAAATATAATTTAAGATGATGAAAAATATGCCGCTCACTCCACGCGCACCCACTGTTGATTTTTCCATCACACCACCATATTTCACATGAAAAATAATATATAGAACTTGGACATTTTATGGGACTTTGAGGGTATGTTTGGTATATGGGATAGGATGAGATAGGATATGACTAATTTTAGTTTCATCTCCTATATTTATTGGTTGTATCGGATGGGATTAAAATAATCTCATGTAACCAACTTATCCCACATTTGTGGGACTAACTAGTCCCACAACAGATGGTGAGACTAATTTTAGTCACCCCACTTTATAATTTTTTTTTAAATTTGTTTTCTCTTTTCAACTTATTTTATTTTTTATGTAATTAAAATATAAATTATATTTTAATAATTAATAAAATAGTTTATTTTAAACATTTTATAAATAATAAAGTTCAATATTAATAAATAAAAATAAATATTATTTTATTTAAAATTGGTTTTAAATATTTAAATTATTTTAAACGAACAATTTAAATATTTTAATTTTTTTCAAACTTTAATTTAAATAATTTTTTTTAACCAGTCTAATTATATGCAACAATTTTATCAATCCCCTTGTTTGTTTTTTAAATTCTTCTTCTTTTATTTTTTTAATTTAATATATCTTATTATAATATTTAAAAAATATTATAATATCTAAATATTAAATATTAATTAAAAAATGTTATTTTCTTTAATATTAATTTTAAACCTTTCATTTATTTTTTAAAAATTAAATACTTAATTTATCTAAAAAATATTAATAAATTTCACACTGTATTAAATATATGATAAAATTATTATTTTTTATCCAATATCATGCCATACCAAACAAGAGACAGGATTATTTTAATACAATCATATACAACACCAAACACATCACAACACTAAATTTAGTTCAATCATATCTCATCCAATCCCATGAAAATAATCATATCTTATCCCACACACCAAACGAGCTATTAGGTTCTTACTTTTAAGCCAATTGCTTTAATTTTACTAACTTTAGTTGCAATTTGTGCAAATTTTGATCGGTTGATGTCATGTCAAGTTTCAAACTTTTTTTTTTTTTTTTTTATCAAATTGATATATAAACAAGTGCTATATCAAACAAGGCTACCATCCAATGTGACATAATGTTCAATATTATACTCATATGTGGTATATCAAAAAGTACATGTACTTGGACAAGGCTCTAATTTCAATAATGCGATTTCTAATTTTTTGAAAATTTGTTTAAATAAAATTTTTATAACCCATATAGAAAACACAAAGAGTAATAACTAAATCAATATTGAAAATATATTTTGAAAGCAATAAATTTGCATTTATATTGTTCAAAATTCCTCATTTTCAAGTTGTCTTCAATAATGACGATTAAAAAACACACACAGTTTGATGTGTTAATATATACTCCGGTAACTTTTAAGAAATTATGTAAAATTAAGAGCAAATTGCACTCAACCTCTCTGAGATTTGGTCTCATACACCCAGAAACAACTTTATCATTAATTGACACTCGCACCCCCTGCAGTTAGGTTAAACTTAACCGTTGATCAACGGTTACATTTAAAAGACTAAACTACCCATGATCCCTAAATTAAATTAATAAAAAAAAACATTTTATCAGAAAATTAAAATAACAAGCATAAATGATTTCCGGATTTCTTTATCAATATTAAAAAAATTTAAAAAAACCTTCATCTTTAACTCAAACCCAAAAACGTCAACCCAAACCAAATCCAAATCCACACCAAACCACTCAAACGCAAACATCAGACTTAAGCTAAGAAAACTGTCAGTATCTTATTGAACTCCAGATGTCTATGCATAACGCCTCTATAGACTTTGATACAGAGATCAAATAAATACCTGATAAACGCGCACTGTTGTTCTGATATTAGGATTAGCAGAGTCAGATTCAGAATTCAGATCCACCATCCTCACCATTTCCTGCAAAATCAGATCTGATTTTTACTCTCAAGTTTCGTTTTTTATTTTTTTAAAATAAAAAATTATTACTTCCGCTTGTTACTATTTTTTTTTTTTTTTTTTTATTAAGTTACTATATATAGTTACCATTTTGCAATTTGAATGCCTGACTTGACAAAGGAAGCTTTTATATATATTATTTTTTTTTTCGGTTTTCTGGTTTGTACTAATTGTTGGTGTTGAATTGTTGGATCGTGGCATATGGAATATAACTTCAGAAATCTGTTGCATTGACCTGGATTCTCAATAAATTTTTTAAATGGTTGTGATCTTGTATTGTTAAATTTGGAGCTAAGAGCATTGATTGTTTTTGCAGTAAATGGTTTTTTAATTTTTTTTTAATATTGATGAAGAAATCTAGAAATCATTTATGTTTGTTATTTTAATTTTCTGATAAAATATTTTTTTTTTATTAATTTAATTTAGGACTCAGGGGTAGTTTAGTCTTTTAAATGTAACAGTTAGTCAACGGTTAAGTTTGACCTAACAGCAGGGGATGTAAATGTCAATTAATGATAAAGTTGTTTCTCGTTGTAAAATATTAAACCTCAGGGAGGTTGAGTGCTTGAGTGCAATTTGCTCTAAAATTAACTTATCAAAATGACGCTTTTATCCATCATTTTCACTTAAAATATATATTTTCAAACAAATAAATCGAAGATGCGAATTACACGGAGCAGCAATAGAGTGGGCATACAGAAAAAAATAATCCCAATACAGCTTTTAATTCTCCTCTTTCGTTTTTTGCGTTTTAATTTTTTTTTTTAAAAGATGACAAATGTACACCCTACCCTGTCGCTGACATCACCAATTCTGTGCTCTATTTGCTTGTACTTTTTTTACACTGCGCACCCCATGCGTATGTTATACAACTTCAGTTCGCAGACTATTCCCTCACGCAAGGAATAAAATATCGGTATCGGTATCGATATCGGGCTTTTAAATTTATGGATATATCGGGGATATTATCGATATCGGTGGATATTCGGTAAAAAATTTTAAAAAGGATTTGCTAACAGTAGCTCAACGATCTACACCAATTTCTTCTCTATCGGTGGATATATCGGTCCCTGTTTCGATATCGGTCCCTCCAAAATATAGATATATCGGTGGATATATCGGTGGATATATAGATTTTAAGTTCCTTGGCCTCACGTCATTTTCACCAGATTTTATATGGGGTACATAGCACTGTAGCAGTGACGCAACATTGTCGAATAATATCACCTGTTGAGTTCTGAAGACTCCATTACAGCAGAGTCCATTTTGAGCTTCGTTTTGAATCGGAACTTGTAACTATTCGGACCATACCAAGTTGGATCTGTGATAATCCCCTCATATCTAAATCAAAGAGACTGTGATTTTTAGTAATTATCCATTATTCAATTCTGAAAATATTGAAATAGTTTTTTATAAAAGAAATTCAAAACTTAAATATTAATTAATAGAAATATTATATTTATCAATTAAACTATCCAAGTGATTTATTGTAAAACTTAACACTTAACCTCCCCAGAGGTTTTTCCTTTGACACTCAAAATCAATTTTATTAAAAACCAACACTTAACTCTCTAGTGTTAGTCAAACTTAATTGTTGACCAAGTTTGACCATCGTAAATACCATAATATATCTAAGCAATCTTAATTAAAATTTTACGAAAATGATTTTTTTAATGGATTTTAAAGAGTTTAATTTCATGCTTCTTAAATAGCAATCGGAGAATACCGATTGGATTAGCTGCTTATTTATCACTATCTCACGGAGGCGGAATTAGGGTTGGCTAGGGTGCCCACCCTAGCTTTTTTTAAATAAAAAAAATTAAGTTTTTAAAATAGTTTTAAATACATTCCATTTAATTCTAAGCATATCTCAACCCAATTTTGATTCTGAGTACTTAACTTACCATATTTTTCTTTATCTTAATAATAACCCAATAACTTAAAAACATGTATCAAACTCATTAAAGCTTATTGTATTTCCTTAACCAAGTGAAAGATTCAATTGAGAAATGTTAACCATTTTATTGACTCAAAAATCAAATTGGGAAATTTTAACCGCTTAACAATAAACCAAAAGTAGTAGATTTACCATATAAATTAATCTCTAAGTTTCCAAGAATTTCAATTTTATGAGTTTTCATAGCTTTTGGATTTGTGGAGGTATACAGACGTCGATATAAGAAAACTATAAGTTTTATTTTTATTTTAAAGTTTATGTTGTAAAATTAATCTAAAAATAAGTTTTATTTTCGGCTATGAAACTTGTCAAAACGTCTTTACGCAACAAGATGGATGACGAATTTCTGGAGAATTGTATGGTTGTTTATATTGAAAGAGAACTTGTTTTTACAATTGATTTGGATTCGGTAATAAATGCTTTTGCCCCTTTGAAGCCTCAGAAGTCAACATTTAAGCAGGATCTTATTGTATTTACATTGCATGCATATTTCCTTTTTATTTTCTTGTGTTTTTTCTTGGTTAAAATATGTATTTGAGGGTAAGACTCATTATATCCCCTGACTAAGTATACTTTTTTATTTTAACTAAGAAAAATTCTCTCGTACCGTCGAGATTCGCTATCAAAATGATTTTTTATTATATAGTATAATTTTTTTTTATCTATATGAAATTGTCCATAACCCACCCAGAAAAAAATTTCTGGTTTTGCCCCTGAATTATTCTCACCATATTGATTATTTGTGCATGTATGAGAGTGGGTTCATAAATAAAATGAACTTTTTGTGGTTTCAATACGGTGGTGATAGCCAAAAATAGCATATATACTAAGGCTCAAAATATAAGTCGGCCCAATACTGGCCCAATCTGATAGGATAAGCCTTAATCAAGTCTGAGATTAGACTAAGTCAATGCTGCACCACAACGCACTTGCGCACTTGACTTAGTCATAACTGATTCAGATTTTCCAAGATTCTCGAGAGATCCCAATGATCTTAGGCCGAGATTTTGGGGATCACATAAAGTAGACTTTCAACTGAATGACTCTCTCTGACTATAAATAGGGGGCTCCCCCTCCATTCAAAAGAGAGATTTTTTTCTTCCGCGCACACACTCAAGCAACAGCAGAGACATTTTGCCTTTGAATCCATTTTATAATTTCTCATAAAAGTCGACATGTTGCATTCAACACATAATATCAGAATTATTGACATCTCTTCCAAATAAGCATCCATTCGACCAACTCCCATATTCTACAAGACCACTCGACTAACACACATGATTTCCATATCATATTAAATTCATTCCACAACGGCCTTGCCTTGTCTACCTTATGCTTAGCCCAAGCAAATATAAAGTCAATCGAACGACATCACCCCAACTCCGTGTTCTCATTTTTGTTTTGTAAGATTGTCGGTGCCTTTTGCTTAACCAAATTCAACTATGGGTTTTTGGGCCGGGGTCTACAAGACTACAACGATATAACCATTGGATATTATAAAATATAAATAAGTTTTTGGTAATTTTAATTTTAAAATAATTATTATTATTATAAAAGAACGAGGTTTTTGGAGGGAAGTTTCAATAAATTTTTGTTAAAAAATACAAAGTTTCACGTTTTCTTCTGGATTTCAAGTCTCACCATGTTTTTTTTCTCAAATTTTCTAGTTTTTTCACATTTTTCTTTAGGTTTCACGATTTTCAAAAAAATAAAAAATAAGTTGTATAGATATTTATGTAATTTTGGTTAGGGGTAAAATTTGAAAATGTGATTATAGTATGTGGTTAAAAATAAATTTGTATATTTTATGTGTTCATTTTTTACCAAAAAAAAAAAAAAAAAACCCGTAAAACACAGGAAAATTTCTATACAAATACATATATACTGTTCGTGAATTTGAAGTAGTAACTTGAGTGTACGTGACTGTAACATGTGGGGGCCCACACAGTCAGTGTCGTCAATGTCAAGGCTGGAAGCTGTATTTGATTTTGAGACCGTTTGTAAAATTCTAATACGGGAAAATTAACTTATTTTTAACTAAAATAATTTCAATTAATATAGTATTTCCATTATAGGTTTTTTTTTTTTTTTTTTTGTAAGTTTAGTAAATTTTATAATGGAGTGTTGAAACTTATTTCCAATTACTCTATTTGACATAATAACAAGAGAAAATCGAGGATCTTCTCAATTTGAGGGTGTATTTTAAAAAATATATATTTATTTTGGGTTGTTTTCTAAATTTAAATAAAAATTTAAAGAAAAAATGAATAAAATTTATATATATATATATATATATTTCTTCTTTCAACACTCACAAAGTTGTTGGTTTATATATACTAAAAGTTTTTAAAATCTTTAATAAATGACCAAAGTATATTAGTAAAAAAATTTATTAGAGAAAAAAAAAAGTAGGATTGAATTGAATAAGATTTTTTTTTTTTCTCTATGTTGAACATGTATTTTTCTTCTCACATTTGTAACTTATGATAATACAAAATAAATTAAAATTGAAATATATTTATAAAATTGCATGTGTTGTTCAATATTTAAAAGGTGTTATCTTACATATTATTTTTATTCTAATAAATAAATAATAAATCATAAAATTAATGTTAAAGTGCACATCACCTCTTAGCAGAAATAGTAATGCACCTCCCTTCTACAGTGATGGTGAGGGATTCAAATCTCACCATACGCATTTTACAAGTATGTGTGGGGAGTTTTATCCCTATTTGTGGGAGTAGTTATATATATAGTTGTAACTTGTAATATTTTTTTTATTATTAAAAAGAACTGATTTTAAAGTAATTAAACGAATCCCAAATTTCATAAGAGTGACGATATTTGCACCCCCTCAAAATCTTTTTGTGCACCCAAAATTCTTATAATTTTAAGTTTCTATAATACCCGTAAATAAAATTACTCTTATTGTTATTAAAATCTTTGTAATAAAAATTAATTTGGGTTTTTACAATTTGGTCTCAATCTAATTGGGAAACGTCACTTTTTTACTCATTAATTAAAATTTCATTAATTTGGTCCTTATATAATTAAAAATAAATCAAATTAGTCCCAATGTTAGTCAAATCCGTCACTTTGACTAACAGTAGGACTAATTTGAGTTATTTTCAATTATATAAGGACCAAATTGATGAAATTTTAATTAAGGGGTAAAAAAGTGACATTTCCAAATTAGAATGGGACCAAATTGTAAAAACCTTCTTTTCTTTTTTTTCCCATATAACATATATATAACAAATAATAATAATCATAATAATTTTTTTAAGAATTGTTTCCATATTCTAAGATATCTAATTATACAACATAACATATAATACTAATAATATTTATTAAAAAAATATATAATAATAATAATCTTATATTTTCAATTTATTATATATATATATGCTTATTATTAATACTATCATTTAATGTGTAATAACTTTGTGAACTCTAGAAGTTCAAACTATTATATATATATATATATATAACAATCATATTATTATTATTATTATTTAAAAAAAAATTCCCATATTCTAATATCTAATTATACAATATAACATATAATAATAATATTTATTAAAAATAGCTACTTTGCTATGGTCGCAACAAGTGGCATGCAATAAATGATACTATTTTTTTTTAATTTTAAATTTTTTTTTTTTTATATAACATCATATAAGGGGTTTTTACAATTTGGTCCCAATCTAATTGGGAAACATCATTTTTTACTTCTTAATTGAAATTTCATCAATTTGGTCCTCATATAATTGAAAATAACTCAAATTAGTCCTACCGTTAGTCAAAGTGACGGATTTGTATCCACTCATAATTTAACACCTCACATGCCACATGTGTTGGGATGAAAAACGTGAGATTTTATGTGGGATGTTTAGCATTATTCACGAATAGTAATGTTATACATCTCACCTAAAATCCCACATTTTTCATTCCAATACATGTGGCACTTGAAATGTCAAATGGGGAGTGGATACATGCGGTAGGTGAGATAAAGCATCATTAATGTGTATCCACTCATAATTTGACATCTCACATGCCGCATGTGTTGGGATGAAAAATGTAGGATTTTAGGTGGAATGTTTAGCATTATTCATTTTACGAATTATAATTTATTTATTTATTTTAATAGGGTGAATTAATTAGAAAGGTTTATATACAGTTTTTAAGGGATGCAAACATCGCCGCTCATTTCATAAAAATCATATTATGGGCCAAGTCCAAAACGGGCTCAATAAACAAATTTTTATTTTTTTTTGAAAGGCAATAACCCGACGTTTAACACTATGTTTATTTATTTATTTTAAATGACGTTAAAAAAATCTATGAATCGGAAATTCGAAATAAACAATATGGATGACGGGTCGACCCAAACGGGTGGAACCCAAAGCTTTTTTTAGATATGTCTACAAACGGGTCGACCCAATAGCAGCCCTAAGGTTAAAATGATTTTGAAAGGTTGGGTGCGACGTTGTTTAAGGGTTATGGGCATGTAATCGGTTTCATTGAGTTTGAAGCTAGACGACACCGTTTTTAGTCTGCATTTGAGTGTAGATAAAAACACTAAGCTAGATTAGAGGTGTCAATTGGATCCAATCCCATTTTTTCGGGTTTTCCAGATTTTTAGATCCGGATCGGTCATGGTGTCCCAAAAAATCTCTCAAATCAGATAATTTGCACCGGATATGGATAGACATTTGAGGATTGTCATCGGTTTTCACTATAGAAGAAAGCATTGTAAGAATATGGATAGACATTTGAGGATTTGTAAGAATAACAGGTTTATTTACCAATATGAATAATTGAGATTTATTTATAACATTCACGCAAATATCAGAAAGGAAAATGATTACAAGTAATTAAATTTGGATGTCAAAAATGCATGAATGGAGTATAAGTACTAGTATTACCTTTAATATAAATAGTGAACTCGATGAAAAGTATCAAATAAAATAATAATAATAATAATTTTTTCCTCCCCCTCTTTTACTGGAAGAACATGTAATCTGCTAAGAAAAATCATCAAGAAATCTTTCTGGATACGTTCTTATATCCACATCCCATACCTAGAAATATTAAAGTCCCTGTCGATGGATCTTGATTAATGCTAAACTTTAAACCCAGAAATTCTCTTATGCTGTTTAGTGTTTCGATCCCATATGGCGACAACTTCCCAATACGGACCTTAGAAACATCTGGTTCACTTAATGCACAGAGTAGAAACAACAAACCCTACAAAACAGAACATAATAGCTTTATCAGGCCTCTCATGCAATCTTGAAATCTTGATTATGACCAAAGATGCTCACAGAAAAGTGTTTGTCTTGCATTCAAGAAACTGGTACAGACTTCTTCAGCATTTTTAGACAATATAGTGAAGTGAAAACAGCTATTATATATATATATATGTATGTATGTATACAATACACACACACATGTAGTCATGCTTCCAGGAATACTAGAGCCGAAAATTGATAGAAAACGTTCAGATGGGTGCACATTAACAGTGAGCAGTAAAAACGATATAAATTAGAGCAAGGCACCCATATCTAATCACATAGTTTCAGTTAAAAACAATATAATCCCATGGGCAAAACTGCTAAATTGAGGTTAAATCTAACGTTAGAATAAAACATAAACCGTATAATTTTCAATAAACATGTGAAACTCAGCAATGGGAAGGGAGCTTTTCGTTCACAAAATATTCATTAATAAAATAATGAGGAAATGAAGCACTTTGGACACAAACCTGGTGTGTCAAATCCACAACTCCACCTTGCTCAATCTGTTCAAGAAGAAATGAAGCAATTTGCTCTCCAACATCTTCGGGTGGAGTCAGCACACTCTTCTCCTCATCTTCAATTTCACCAACTTCTCCTAATTGTGCATGAGAAACTGTAGTATCAGCAGAAATGAACGAACCAGAAGTAGTTTCTGCTACCAGTGATATTCCATAACCGGGTGACCTGCCATGAAATGCCATTTCTTTATGAGATAAACTGTGCCTAGCTAGCATACAACACAATACAATCGGAAGACCACTTTGCCATTTTATCATCAATAAACAACTAGATAATATCTATGGTTAATGAGAACCCATACTTTCCAGCTTGAGGACCAGCTTTATGATCAGTAAAGATGTGAACATCTGGAAGCAAGCGATTGAAGATTCCACGAGCAGAACGAATCATAGCATTTTCAAATTGAGAAGACACTCTGGCGGAGAAGGTAACCCCTCTAATCCTCTTAACCATTCCCTCATCAAGCCAGTTAACAGCCTGTAGAGAGCACAACTCATAAGAAAACAATAAAAATCAATAAGCTGCAATAAGAATTATTCTTTGTCTTTTACTATTTTTTTAAGCCTAGTAAGTTAGCTTTATGTTCCTTCACTTATTTTCTTATATATCTTGGTGTTTCTCTTGTATATGTGCCCAAGTTAACAATTTCTCTTACTAGAGGTGAACTAAAATAAGATTCAAAAACTCACTGTTAACTTTTCAACAGTGGGAACTGTTAAAATAACTTCTCCCCCACCATGGGGTGGAGCTCCACGACTCTCTATTTTCAGCTCCAATCCTTCAGAGGGAACCCCAAAACGCATCAACATTGGTAAGGTAGTAGAACGGAAAGTGTCAACACATGGGTCCTTAGAATCATTTGTAATTCCTGAAAAACAAACAAATTGCATTTGAAACACAGACCAAGACATTATTGGTTAATCTTTTGCCATTTATCAATTACTCCTATCCATCACAATGTAAATTTCTAATTACAATTTTCCAAAGCTTTTATTTCAATGTAATGTAAAACATGTTTTGATCAATAGAAATCTGTCACAAAAATTTACGAACCATCCATGAACAGATACCTTATCAAAATTCTATACTCCTAATTCTAATCTACTGCTACAACTAAAGAAGCCCTAGAAAAACAAAATCATTTCTGAACCACAAAAGTGAGTTGCTTGTGTTTCATAGCATATTTCACAAATCTATAAAATAAAAACGATAGCAATTTCGAGCTATAAAAGCACACAATGATACCTTTGAGCCTTATCGAAAGAGGTTTCTTAGCGAACAATGCCAACAGAATCAACGGCTCCAAGAAATACCCGATGGACCGACTAACACCACAGTCGTGAACTAGATTTTTGCCTCCCATCACCGTTCCTGGCTTGTACTTCAATTTTGTCCCTGCAAAATATCAAACCACCATTTGTATAACAACAGCACCAATAATACCAAAACTAAGATAACAAAATTAATGTAAATATAAATTGAAATAATCGAATAACACAGATCCACTATTAGCTTATGTTTTACTAAGTCCATTAAAATGGAAATAGTAATTACCAGTTTCGTTGATTTCCACGATGCAGTCATCGCAGACTTTCTCGATAAGGCGGAGGAGCGAAACCTCATGGGGGCAAAGGCCAGGCCACGTGTCTTCAGCACGGATTTCCTCTATGAGAAGGGGAGTAGACGCAAGCGTAGACAAAACCAATCTCTGCCTCAGGTTCTGGCTCCCTTTTAGCTTCTTGTATGTTGTATTCCCCATTTTTGAGAGAGACTGATCTCTTATGATACTGTTTCGGTTATATGGGCAGCTCTTTAAAACCCCAAACCCCAACTTCAGCTTCTTGTTCACTGTCTTCCCCATTTTTCAGAGAGAGACAGATGTTTTACAGCAGCGTTTCGTTTATATGGCCACCTCTGCAGTCTGCACTTCTCCTCTCTTTTGAGCTGGTTAGAGTTCCTTAGGGGAGTTAGAATTCTCTCCAAGTTTTAAAAAATCAATTCCATACCAATTAGTAATGTTTTGAAAGGCGTTTTCAGTATTGAGGCGTTTTCCTCTACTGAGGCGAGGCGTAAGCCTCACTAGGGAGAGTAAAAATACATAAAAATATATATATATACAAAGCATATAACATGAAAATTTATAAATAATAACATATTAACATACAATATTCAAAAACAGTCCATATATGATATACATATTAACATAGTAACATACAAATATACAATATATAAAATAAAAAAAGTCCATATAATATTAAAAAAAAAAAAGTCCATATAATATAAAAAAAATTAACTTATAACATACAAAAAATTAAAAAAAACAATATATATTAACATACAAAATACAAGAAAACAGTCCGTATACGATGATATATTAACATAGACACATAGTAACATACAAATATACAATATAAAAAAAAAAGTCCATATAAAATAACTTACAACATACAAAAAAAATTAAAAAAACAATATATTTTAACATACAAATTACGATTTATAAAAAAAAGTCGATATATTAACATACAATATACAAATATATATAAATATATATATATATATATACAATATAAGTTAGAACTTAGAACAGGCATGTTTAAGAAAGAACAAAGATTAACATGTTTAAGAAAAAATCTAACAAATATATAAAAATTAAAAAATTAAGAACAAAAACAAATCAGAAAAAATAGGCAAAAAAAAAAAAAAAAGGAACAACAAGAAGAGAGAAAGAAGAAAGAAGAAAGAATAACATACCTGGTCGTGGAGAAGAGCAGCGGCAGCCAGCAGCAGAGAGCAAGAGAAGAGATGAGTTAGTGATGAACAAATAACAATAGTAAATTAACAAACCCTAACACAATAGGTTTCTTTTTTTCTTTTTCTTTTTTGGAATCTAACAAATATATAAAAATTAAAAAATTAAGAACAAAAACAAATCAGAAAAAATAGGCAAAAAAAAAAAAACCGAACAATAAGAAGAGAGAAAGAACAAAGAAGAAATAAGAACATACCTTGCCGTGGAGAAGAGCAGCAGCGGCCAGCAGCACTGCAGCAGAGAACAAGAGAAGTGATGACTTAGTGATGATCATTCACAATCGGCAAGACCCACACACAAAACCCATTGGGTCTTATTTTCAAAAAAAGGGTCTTCCTAATTGGATCCTCTTTAAATGGGTCTATTTTCCCTACAATGCAACTAAATTGCAAAAGGTAAATTGAATCCACTTTTATTTATTTTTATTTTTTTTCCAGACAATCATTACACATTTATATATATATATATATATATATATATATAAATTATATAATATATTTTAAATATCAACACTATTAATAATTATTTAATAAATTATAATTAATTTAAAATAAAATAATTAATTAATTTAAAATTATCACAACTGAATTACATCAACAATAAAAATAAATATTTAAAATAAAATATTATCTACGTTTAGACGTGGCGTCGGTTCCAATTCCAGTTCCGATCCGATTTCGACGGTTCGATTTTGGTTGCTTTGAATAATGATTGTTTTGAAATGCATGATGTTATCTGTTTCTTCAGTTGTATGCAATAAAATAAGCAAATAAAATTATATTTGTGAAAAATATATAGAGAGCATTTATGGGGTGAGTGGAAGATAATTAAAAAGGGCAATTTAGGAAATAAATCAAGTAAATTTTTAAATTTTAAAAGCTGGAGCATTATTAGATCATTAGTGAATTGCCAATAGTACCACTCTTTCGAAAAGGTTTAATATTCAATTAATTGTTTTAAAAGTGGTGTTATTGGCACCCCCTCTATTGAACTATTTATGCCCCAGTTTTTAAAATTTTGATTTAATTATATAAAATTAAATGGTTTTATTATTTTATTTATTTATTTCCAGGACTACCCTTTTACTTATTTTTCGAACTTAATACACCCCGTATCTTTTGAATTTAATACACCCCGTATCTTTTTCAAAAAATTAAAAATACACTTTATCTCTAATCTTTATATATAGTTTTCTCACATCCATTCGCATGATTTGTTTTTTCTTCTTATTTCATGGTAAAGCCATTTTTATTAGATTAGATTTTTTTTTTTTTTCTATAGTTGATTGGATTGTTGGTGGTAGATTGTGAGTGATATTAATCGTCTGATGATTCTTTTAAGAGACTAAGTTAGAGTTTTGGTGTGATTTCATTTTGTCAAAGATTAGGTTTTTTTGGTTGCGATTCTTGTGTGATTTCATTGTTGTTGTTGTCGTTTTTTTTTTTTTTTTTTTTTTTTTTTTTTTTTTTGTAAATAACATTAAACTAACTTTAGAAGATTCGGAATAAAATCTACAAAAGAAATGATACAAATTATAGTATAACTGGAAGATCTGAAAGAAAATAAACCGAGAGAAAAAAAAAATAGCAAACATTGATCTGGAATATGAGAAGAAAAATAAAACAAACATGTGAAACAATAAAATAAATAATAACTAAACATGGTAAACATGAGATCGAGATCTGAAAGAACATATAAATAAAAATAGTAATAAATCATTAAATACAAAACATGAGAAACATGAGATCGAGATTTGAAAGAAAATATAAACAAAAATAGTAAACATCGAAATAATCTATGTCATTAAAGCTTTTGTCATTATAGTTTTTGAAATAAGGAAAGTGGGGTTTAATTAGTTTTACTTTGTACAAGATTTTTTTAATAAAACTTGTATGTCTTTTAAGTAATTTGATAAAGGAAAAAAAAGAATACTAAATAATTTAAAAAGTGGGGTATAAATAGTTTAGTAGTGAGTGTGCCAATAGCACCATTCTTGTTTTAATTGCAGCAGACCCCTTGTTTGAAAAAGCCGAAAATGCCTTTATATTTGTTTGAAAAAGTCTTAATTCCCTTTACTCTTAAAATAATCAATCTTAAACAATGAAATCATGAAATCATAAAAAAAAAAAAATGATCTACGAATATATATATTTTTTACTTCCAAATTCTTTCCTCCTTTTCATTTTCTCACTTCCCAAACAACAATTTTTCATAAGGGGTAAGTGGGATGGGGAAGTAACCCATCCCTCCCCATTTCATTTCTCCAACCCCCAATCTTATATTTTCCCTTGTTTTCTCTCTTTTGACTCAGTTTGACTCTAAATTTAAAACTTGTCAAATGTAATAAAATTTACTCATTAAAAAAAAAAAAAAAAAAAAAAAACCTATAAAAAAAATTAAGTTTATAACATGCAAAAAAAAAAAAAAAAATTAAATAAGAAAAATCTAACCGATGCCAAATTGTATGAAGCCAACTATTTAGGTTAGAAATTTAGGATTTAGGACTATTTATATCTAGGGTTAAAATGAGTAATTGAGGAAAATGGGATATATAGAAAATGAAGACTTATTTAAAAAAAAAAAAATGGGGGAAATGGCGATGGGGGAACCTATCCCTATCCCTATCCCATCCCCATCTATTTTTTTCTCAAACTATTATTATTATTATTATTATTTCTATTTTGAAATCTATCCACCCCAAACTATTATTATCACTATAGAGGAGAATACATAAAATCATCATTACATATACATACTAGCAATTTCAGGTTCAATACGGTTAGCTACTACTACCCTTGTGAAATGATCTTTTTCAAAAACTTAATCATATATAACTATGAGAGATTGGAGTTTCATTTTCTATTCACAACCATAGACTCCAAGTTATACATGTCACAGATTCAGACCACCTTCTAATAAGGATAGAACAATATAAATATCAGTAATGCTACAAATCCCACCTAAAATCCCACCTAAAATCCCACATTTTTCATCCCACTACATGTGGCATATGAGATGTCAAATTGTGAGTGGATACATATGATATGTGTCATTAATGTTTATCCACTCACAATTTGACACCTCACATGCCACATGTAATGGGATGAAAAAAAGTGGGATTTTAGGTGGGATGTTTAGTATTATTGTATAAATATATAGGCTCTTGAATTGAGATCTTGTTTCTCTCTCTTCTATAATACCGAGTGACTTCTCTCTCTTCAATTTATATTTCATTATTTTTGATATAACATCATTATTATTACCAACTGTATTTGAATAGCTCTTTCTGATTTTAAATAATATTATTATTAGCACATCATTAAAATAATATAAACCTATTTCTAATTGAAGAGCCTTTTGAAATAACTTTTTTCACTCTTCAAAATGCCATCTAAGTAAACAAATGGGAGCCGATATTGACACCCATAAATATGATAAACACACCTATATTTTAATAAAAATTTTAATTACAAAAATATCCCAATAGGAATTTACCAATAAGGACAAATTAGTTTAATTAAAAATAAACAAAATACTATTTACACTCATTAATTACACCCATATCTTCCACTATATCACTTTATTAAAAAAAAAAAAAAAAAAAAAAAAAAAAAAAAACCTAATTCAACTTTAATTCTATTTCTTTTTTTTTTAAAAAGTACAAGAAGAATTGCATTGTGTATGCTTTATCACAATCCACAGCAAAGCAACTTGGAAATAAACTGTCTGAGTTGTCAGTAATGTTTCCTCAAGAGATAACTGCATTGCGTATGCTTTATCACAATCCACAGCAGGAAGTGCTAATAGATCAGTCGCGAGCGTAGCATAAAGTTTCCATCATAAGACGTAAAACGAATCCCTGGAAACACCAAAAACAAAAACAATCAGCTGTACTCAAACAAGAATCATAAATCATCCTATGCACTTATGCTTTAGCAATAGAGAGAGTCATAGAGCATGGATGGGCACCTTTCCACATCTTATACGCATGCGTGCATGACCGCTTCCCAAGCAGTTTCCCTAGTAAGATCTTGTAATAACTCATGCCTAAATTTCTCTCCTTAATTGGTTGCTTGGAAGCTTGGATAGTAATACACCTGACCTCTAGTATATTTTGCTAAAGTACCTATACAAGAAAATATAATTTAATCATATCAAATATTCACAGTTCTTATGTCACTTGTAGTTTGTGTAGCTTTCTGCAGCTGAAAAAAAGTAAGAACTTAGTAGTAATTGTGTCAAAAAGCATAGTTAACTCCTTTTTGAAAAAAAATATATATATATAGAAGAAAGAAAGAAAGAAAAATGAAAACATAACTCATGAAAAGTAACGTGCAATGGTTTTTAACTAGCAAATACAGCAAATATGTATCATCAAACATTTACACCAAACTCACATCATAAACACTGGTTTAAGGTCAATTTTAAAGGAAAACAAAAGATATTCTTGATATTGTAATTGTCACAAAACCAGACTAAACATATTGACTGCAATGATGTTAAGAACTTAATATTATATGATCATGTTAACAATTACAACATATTACTATTGGCCTCAAAATATCAAGTCCAGTATTAGTTGCAGGAACAGGCACTAGATAAAAATTCCTAGAAAGAAACTGAAACCCAAATACCTCTAAAAGTGGATGAAATGAGGAAATGAGTAATGAAATCCTGAAAGTATAAACATGTCACATTATAGGCTACTAGTAACACCTACCATAAAATTAGCAGCATACATTATATAACAGA
Organism: Acer yangbiense; assembly: GCA_008009225.1. Classification (NCBI taxonomy): domain Eukaryota; kingdom Viridiplantae; phylum Streptophyta; class Magnoliopsida; order Sapindales; family Sapindaceae; genus Acer; species Acer yangbiense. The sequence goes on from CM017761.1 coordinate 12,404,686, forward strand.
AAAGAATAAGGTGGAAAAATGCATTATGAGTAGAACGGCTGGTAAAACTAAACCACAATTGTAGCTCTAATTTAGTCCCCTTAACTTGAAACAAAGTAAGCCAAAACAACAACCACATACCTATGGAGGCTATATCTGTGTACTTTTCACTGAATGCATACACATTCACACCTATTTGGAACTTAATCAAATTAGCTGCCATTTGCTTATAGAAGGCGGGATCTTCAGGTATTCTTAATGCATGTTCTTAATTTATCAGTCCTGTATACACAAAGATCATCTCCCCTTAACTTTAAACGGCCAATACCAAGAGAAATACACGGCCTGAAATATAATAAATATAATAAGCATGCCTTAGGTAAATACATAGCCTGAAATTGGCCTAAAGTAAAGATTCTCGAAATTTAAAAATTTAAGAATTTCCGAGACTATGTTTTTGAGTCTGGAGAATTTAAAATTTTATCATTTGTAAAATTGGGTGTATTAATAACTTATGAGGGTTTATAAATAAATTGTATTAAAATGAAAACATTAATTTAAATAAGGGTATTATTGGCATTAAGATGGGTGTTTCTAGTAATGTTTTAATTTTAAATTTTAGACATGGGTGTACTTATAAATATGGGTGCGCTTATCATTTTTATTTTTATGGGTGTCAATATCCGTACCCTAAACAAATAGATATTTGAGTGAAAATATATATAAGAGCTTTTTGGAGTTGCTCTAAGTAACTCAGTGGTATATATATCGAAGAAAAAATACATTTCATATATAAAAATCTCAGAATATATTTACTAATGATTCAATAAACTAAAGCTCCATTTTTTGAAAAAAAAAAAAAATGGGAAGGTAAATTTATCAGTTTTAATTTATTGATTCATATGTTAAAATCTAAAGTTGCAATTGAAAAAGACTGCTAATTTATCTGAACGAATTGTTCCCTAATATTTAGTTATTTACCATTAGATTGTCCTAAAGACCGCTAAAGAATGGTTAGCGATTCAAGCTCGAATCTTATAGATTTATAAATGGAATATTGCAATTCCTAACTTACACTTTAATCTAATCGAATTTAGGTCTACCGATTTAATTTTTGTAATTGGTCACAAGACTACATTTGGCACATTAATATATATATATATATATATATATATATCACCTACCGCAGTGGAGACTTCAATCGGGAATATTGTCATGCTGAATGGACACCTTTAACCACAAAGTGATTACCTTAGAGTCATATTAAGGTCTTGCAATATGACGAAAGGGACCGATCTCATATGGGTTATAAATGACTTCCAAGCAGTACCAATAAAAAAGATGAATCATATATGATGTTGGGTTCATGTTGCCAAGAAATTATCTTCATAATATGATAACATATGCCTATCACAATCACGCACATATTCCATTCAATATATATCATGTGGTATGTAAAACTAATAAATTATAAAAATGTCATTATAAAGAGACTATATTTAACATATAATCATCAATTTGAGCTAATAAAAATATAAAATAGATCAGTAGAAATCCTTAAAACATAAAACAAAATAATAAAAACTGTTTCAGAAAGTAACTACTTGCATAATATAGGTGATAAGCTTCAGGAATTAATATTGCAGTGCAAATTCTTACATATATGATATGTATGCAGCTGTTGCTTCTCACACATGAATAGTGAAGCCCTCTTCGATGCTATAATGAGCAAGATCCTTGTCATCTTCCAGAATTTTTCCACCAAACGTAAGTCTTTGACGATTAACAGGCACATCTGTCTGCTCAAAATATTTTTCTTTTACAGCATGAATAGTATCTGACTGCTTCACTCCCTCAATTTTCGTTATTTTCCCATCTCGAGTCCTCACCGATATCTGGTACAAAGCAGGCAACATCTTCAAGATATCCTTCTCCTTTATGTCATAGAAAGCCAAGGTCTTGGAATTCCTGAGACGCATTTTCATCCCCACGGAAAGATCCCAATCTTCACTGGAACAATTTGTCATGCTCTCAACTATTTCCTTAACTTGAACAACAGTGTGCCAGCACCAGACTTCAACAACTACGGTACCTCCGTTCAGTGTCTTCACCGAAATTGACAGTTTGTCGTTTGGATTGGTGACCATTTGGAAAGTAGCTCCGTTTTGTATTTCAAGTGAGGCAACTGTCATTCTATCTTCAACAAGTTTTCCAGCATAATACAAAGAGTAGTTTTCTAACTGGATTCGCCCTAAATACCTAATATTGTCTTTAAGAACAGCAATGGTATCAGAATTCTTCACTTTAAATTCAAGGGTTTTTTTGTTTGATGGCAATTTAACATATATATATTTTGATCGGAGATAATTCACTAACACTAACAATAGAATTCTTGTGAATGTGATAATCATTAATTCTACCACCATTATGCAGACGATTATAACCAAAATATAGATCCTGATTATTTTCTAAGATGCCTTCCTTCTCACGCAACATTACTTTCAGATTTTCAATTGTCTCTGACTTTTTTACCTTCATAGTCATCGTTTTGTTAACGGTAAAGTATATGTTTATCTGTAAAACAGAGAGGAAAAAACTCAAAAGATACATTGTAATGATCAAAATATATAACTGGAAGAAGAATTAGACACAAAAGATATAGTATAATGATCAAAAGGTACGGTATAATGATCAAAAGATATATAGTATAACTGAAGAAAATAAGTTATATCGAAATACCTCTTCATCATCAGATGAATTTGTCTTGTGATTTCGCGGTAATGGAGTCCGGCGTTCCGTTCTAACCATGATGTACCCTAACCCTAAATTTTGATAGAACCTTGAGAAAACTATGAGCTTCAACTTCAACGTCAACTATATACACACGTACGAGAAAGGGTTTAGCTAAAGAGAAAATATTTTCTTGTTTATTTATTTATTTTTATTTTTCAAACCATTGAATTTTGTAAACTTCACTCCATTAACAATACGGTTCTTATATTTATATAATCTATATCTATATAATACCATATAATCTATATAATATATAATGAATAATATCTTATATATCTTATATAATCATATATCGATATCTATATCTTATATAATCATATATCGATATCTATATCTATATAATATAGTAAAATGGAACCTCACATTGACACGTGTCGTCGTGTGGATGCTTTGGCATTTAATTTTTATTGATTAGTAGGTGTAAAATTACAAATCCTACTCAATCACTCATGTAATTTCCTAAAGTTTAGGGATTAGTTTCTATTAGAATATAATCAATTAATTATTGTATAGTTGACTAATTGATTGTTTGATTAGTGTAGTTGACAATTAGCTTAATTGATTGCTTGATTAGTGTAGTTGACAATTAGCCTAATTGTAGGGATTGTAGATTGATTTCCTTGATTGATTTCTTTCCTAATTGTATTTCCTCTATATAAACCCTCCTATGTGGAGAAGAATAAAATAAGAAAGAATTATTATTCCCTACATGGTATCAGAGCGTTCATAACTCAAAAGAGTCCAACCGATCCAACCTAACTCAAAATGAGTCCAACCAATCCAACCCATATGGCCACTTCCGCTTCCTCCTCCTCCTCCTCCTCAACCTCGGTCACCGTCATCTCTTCTTCCTCCTCATCTCACGACATGGCCTCTTCCGCAACCACTATCATCTCCATCAACATTGCTGCATAAGCACCACTCAAACTCACAGCGACAAACTACCGCTCCTGGAAACTTCAGTTTCATACCCTTCTTATTGGGTTTGACCTCATGGGCTTCGTTGATGGCCAACGACCATGCCCTCCAGCCACCATCACAACCGGCGACAATGCCTCACCAAATCCTGCTTATCACGTGTGGACTAGGCAGGATCAACTATTGCTAAACGCAATCCTTGGCTCAATCTCTCCGTCCATCATCCCGTTTATCGCTTCCGCCAAAACTTCCCATGATGCATGGACTGCACTCGCCAATACCTATGCCAAACCCTCCAGAGGACATATTATGCATCTCAAAAGTGTGCTAACTAACATCACCAAAGGTACACAATCCATCACCGACTACATGCAACATGCCAAGAGCATCGCAGATGAACTAGCCATGCTTGATGCACCGGAGAACTCTGAAGACCTGATAGTAAAAATTCTGAATGGCCTAGGTGATGAATTCAGAGATATATCATCGGCGGTTCATGCTCGTGACTCGCCAATTACTTTTGAAGAACTCCATGAGAAACTTATCAATTCAGAGGCTATCCTGAAACAAGAACTCACAAGAAGTCAGAAACTTCCCATCACTGCAAACTATGCTGCTAAACCCTACTCAAGTAGTCCTCAATTTGCCTACAACCGCCAAAACAACAACAACATCAGGAATTTCAATTCAAACAGGCCAGCTGATCCATCTTCCACCAACTCTAGAAATTTCACTCGAAATCCATCAAACGGGCAACGACCCTATAGGGGCTTCTGTCAACTCTGTGGAGATCAAGGACACACTGCTAAAAGGTGCCCCACATACAGTTTCACTCCAGCCTTGCCGAAACAGTGGCAGCAGCCGAAACAGTGGCACCCGCACCAGCAGCAGCCACCGCACTAGCAACAGCCGCAGAAACAGTGGGTGCCGCCGCCTCGTGCTCACTTCGCCGCGCCGACGTCCTCAACTCCTGAGTGGCTGCTCGACACCGGTGCCTCTCACCATGTCACCGCTGACCTCCAAAATCTCTCCATGCATTCTCCGTATACTGGTTCCAATGATATCATGATTGGTGACTGATAGCGCTCCAAATGTTCACATTTAGCGCTCCCTATTCCTATCTTTTGTGTTCGTTTTCGAGCACTTTTATGTATATAATGTGTGTTTTAGCTATGTGCAGGTAAATATCTCATATGGAAGGTGTTTGTACTGAAAGTGGGCAAAATAGGGCAATTTTGTGTGAAGAAGTCCAATGCTGGTTTGTGCGACTGGAATGAACCCACCTAGCAGGAGAGCACGAACCCGCCGAGGACCAAGGCTAGCTCAGACCTTCAGGAAGGCTAGACATTGCCCGCGGAACCAAACCCGCCTAGAGTCCAAGGCTAGCTCGTGCGGCTGGACATAACCTGCCGTCCAAGTCCGCTGAGCACTAAGGCTAGCTTAGACCTTCGTGAAGGCTGGACATAACCCGCCGTCCAAGCTCGCCAAGACCAAGGCTGGTTCGTACGGCTAGACATTGCCCGCCGCACGAACCCGCCTTACCCCTGTCCGAGCCAAAATCATGATATTTTCAGGGGCATTTCAGTCTTTTCACACCCCATTCATGCCCAAAACTTGCCACCATATATATACATCCCTTTTGCCTCTCTTTCAAAGGAGTGCACCATCCAACTTTGCTCCAAGAAACCATTTTTCTTGGATTGATCATCACAAAAGAGAGAGAGCAACTCCAAGCCTTCCATGGGGGATTTTCCTCCATGGAAAGCCTTCCATGGAGAGTAGAGATGCAGAGATAGGAGAGGCTCGTGTGTCAAAACCGAGCCATAGGAGTTCATAGAAAGGAAGAGCTTTTGGAGGCTTGTCTTCAAGGGTGATTTCTTTACTTTGCTCATCTTTGTATTTCTATTGATGTGTAATTTCATTTGGGAATATTTGTAACCTACACTTATGTTAATATATGTATGTTTGTTCTTATGCTTTGATTTGGTATTGATTCATTCCTTAGTTGTATAGTGATTAAGCTCTTTTTATGATAATCATATGTATGGATGATTATGTGTTGATATGTATGTATGGATGAGATTAGGAGTAGATTAACTTAATGATTAGGAGTAGTTGTAATCAAATATCTCATTTGTTTATGTATGTTGATGTATGATTTACTATGTATGTGTTTAGAGTGATTAGAGTGATTAAGAGTTGAGATTATGCTTGGATAACCATTCCTTGCATAATCTTGATAATTAGCTTTAAGGAATGGAAATAGCTTATGTGTGCATAATTATGCCACTTTAGCTTTGGTTCATAGTTCTTGTGCTTAATGGGTCTAAACCCTAGACACAATCACTCTTCCGATTGGAAAGTGATGACATGATTCGGGAATTCCCTAATCAAAATTCCAGGGTAATTTCCTTAATCAAGAGAACGAACCCTTTACTGGATTAATTGGAATTAACATGATAAACAATCGACATAGATTTGCATATTGTGTTTGGTAAACCGATGTCCCATATGTGTTATATATCTTGCTTATCTCCAAGCCACCTTTATTTTCGTAGTTAGGGTGTCTTGCCTTTAGGAGTAGATTAACTTAATTAGGAGTAGATTAATTAGATAGCCAAGACATCCGGCTACATTTCTACCTTAGTTAATTAGTTTACATTTCCGCACACACCACATCGCTTTCCTTTTTACATTGCTTTAATAAACACTAGAACTAGATACAGTTAACGAATTCCATTCTCTGTGGGAACGACCCTTGCTTACTTGCTATACTTGTCCTTTGACTCGTTGCATTTGCGAGGTGATTAGAATAGATAAATCTTTTCTCGGTCGGGCGTCAACGGCAGCCCGGTCAGTGACGGCTCAGGTTTGCAAATCACACACAAAGGATCTCTCCAACTACCCTCTAAATCCTCATCTTTTTTACTATCTGATGTTCTATGTGTGCCAAGCATATCTCAAAATTTGATTTCGGTCTCGAAATTATGTGTCTCTAATCAAGTGGCTGTTGAATTTTTACCATTTTCTTTTATTGTGAAGGATCTTCGTACGGGGGCGCGGCTCCTGCAAGGACGGACTAGGAATGGAGTCTATGAATGGCCATCTCATGCTCGATCGGAAACTTCACCCATCATTGCCTTCTCCAGTGTCAAAGCCACAATTCCCGACTGACATCACCGCCTCGGCCATCCATCGTCTAGAATCATCTCAAAGTTAGTATCTTCTCAAGTTTTGTCTGTCATGTCATCCAACAAACCTAGCAATCCATGCAATGCTTGTCTTATTAACAAAACTCATAAATTACCTTTTTCATCATCTTCTGTTCTCAGTTCCAAACCACTTGAGGTCATCTTTTCTGATGTTTGGAGCTCTCCGATTATCTCTAGAGATGGCTTCAAGTACTATGTGCTTTTTGTAGACCATTTTACCAAATATATGTGGATGTACCCTTTAAAGAATAAATCTGATGTCCATGCTGTGTTTATTCGTTTTAAATCACTGGTTGAGAAATTTTTTAAAAACTCCATTATTTCACTGTATAGTGATAATGGTGGCGAATATATTGCTCTCAGGCACACTCTTGCTCACCATGGCATCTCTCGCTTTACTACTCCACCTCACACGCCAGAACACAATGGTGTCTCTGAGCGGCGTCACAGACATATAGTAGAGACATGATTATCACTTCTCACCCATGCATCCATGCCACTTACATTCTGGTCTCATGCATTCACCACTGCAGTATATTTAATCAATAGGATGCCCACACCTCTTCTGAACATGATATCGCCTTTTGAAAAGATTTTTAGTGTGTGTCCTTCCTACGCCAAGCTCCGTGTCTTTGGGTGTCTATGTTATCCTTGGGTCAAGCCATATAATACCCATAAACTAGAGTCTAGGTCGAAATCTTGCATATTCGTAGGATACTCGTTAATGCAAAGTGTGTACCATTGTCTTGACCTTGAGGCCGATCGTATGTTCGTGTCCCGCCATGTCAACTTTGTTGAGTCAGTTTTCCCATACCATACACTTCAACAGAGTCTTCCTAGGTCTGATCCAAACACTTGTGATCTCTGGTTGTCTCTTCCCTCTCCCACAGTGACCGCTACCGTGCATGAAGTGGCTAGTCAGACCTCTCTTCTGAATTCCCGAGCACGGTCTGCGTCTCCCTCTCCTTCACAGCTGCTGCCTGCTACTGTCACATTTTCTGCTACCGACACAGTCACTACAGCTTGCCGTGAACCTCCCATTTTGCCTGCTGTCAGCCGGGCCTCCCCTACCATACCGGACAGTGCACCTGATGCCTCTCATGTTGTGCCCGATAGCCCAGCAGCAGCCTCTGAACCGGGACCAGAAGCTTCTCCTCCTACAGCCACCGCCACCCCCACCCATCATATGGTCACAAGGTCCAAAAACAATATATACACAAGCCTCTCACAAAGCTCTCTCTCACCAGTGTTCTCTCCCCCACTCAAACTGAGCCCTCTTGTGTGTCTTAGGCTCTTAAATTTCCAGAATAGAGACGCGCCATGTCTGAAGAATTTGATGCTCTTATTCAGAATAACACATAGGGTTTTAAGACATGGCGCGTCTCTATTCTGGAAATTTAAGAGCCTGAGACACACAAGAGGGCTCAGTTTGAGTGGGGGAGAGAACACTAGTGAGAGAGAGCTTTGTGAGAGGCTTGTGTATATTGTTTTTGGACCTTGTGACCATATGATGGGTGGCGGTGGCTGCAGGAGGAGAAGCTACTGGTCCCGATTCAGAGGCTGCTGTTGGGATGTCGGGCGCAACATAAGAGGCATCAGGTGCACTGTCCGGCGTGGTAGGGGAGGCCCGGCTGACAGCAGGTGATACGGGAGGTTCACGGCAAGCTGTAGTGACTGTGTCAGCAGTAGAAAATGTGACAGTAGCAGGCAGCAGCTGTGAAGGAGAGGGAGACGCAGCCCGTGCTCTGGAATTCAGAAGAGAGGTCTGACTAGCCACTTCATGCACGGTAGCGGTCACTGTGGGAGAGGGAAGAGACAACCAGAGATCACAAGTGTTTGGGTCAGACCTAGGAAGACTCTGTTGAAGTGTATGGTATGGGAAAACTGACTCAACAAAGTTGACATGGCGGGACACGAACATACGATCGGCCTCAAGGTCAAGACAATGGTACGCACTTTGCGTTAACGAGTATCCTACGAATATGCAAGATTTCGACCTAGACTCTAGTTTATGGGTATTATATGGCTTGACCCAAGGATAACATAGACACCCAAAGACACGGAGCTTGGCGTAGGAAGGACACACACTAAAAATCTTTTCAAAAGGCGATATCATGTTCAGAAGAGGTGTGGGCATCCTATTGATTAAATATACTGCAGTGGTGAATGCATGAGACCAGAATGTAAGTGGCAGGGATGCATGGGTGAGAAGTGATAATCCTGTCTCTACTATATGTCTGTGATGCCGCTCAGAGACACCATTGTATTCTGGCGTGTGAGGTGGAGTAGTAAAGTGAGAGATGCCATGGTGAGCAAGAGTGTGCCTGAGAGCAATATATTCGCCACCATTATCACTATACAGTGAAATAATGGAGTTTTTAAAAAATTTCTCAACCAGTGATTTAAAACGAATAAACACAGCATGGACATCAGATTTATTCTTTAAAGGGTACATCCACATATATTTGGTAAAATGGTCTACAAAAAGCACATAGTACTTGAAGCCATCTCTAGAGATAATCGGAGAGCTCCAAACATCAGAAAAGATGACCTCAAATGGTTTGGAACTGAGAACAGAAGATGATGAAAAAGGTAATTTATGAGTTTTATTAATAAGACAAGCATTGCATGGATTGCTAGGTTTGTTGGATGACATGACAGACAAAACTTGAGAAGATACTAACTTTGAGATGATTCTGGACGATGGATGGCCGAGGCGGTGATGCCAGTTGGGAATTATGGCTTTGACACTGGAGAAGGCAATGATGGGTGAAGTTTTCGACCGAGCATGAGATGGCCATTCATAGACTCCATTCCTAGTCCGTCCTTGCAGGAGCCGTGCCCCCGTACGGAGATCCTTCACAACAAAAGAAAATGGTAAAAATTAAACAGCCACTTGATTAGAGACACATAATTTCGAGACCGAAATCAAATTTTGAGATATGCTTGGCACACATAGAACATCAGATAGTAAAAAAGATGAGGATTTAGAGGGTAGTTGGAGAGATCATGTGTGTGTGATTTGCAAACCTGAACCGTCACCAATCATAATATCATCGGAACCAGTATACGGAGAATGCATGGAGAGATTTTGGAGGTCAGTGGTGAAATGGTAAGAGGCACTGGTGTCGAGCAGCCACTCAGGAGTTGAGGACGTCGGCGCGGCGAAGTGAGCACGAGGCGGCGGCACCCACTGTTTCTGCGGCTGTTGCTGGTGCGGTGGCTGCTGCTAGTGCGGCTGCCACTGTTTCGGCTGCTGTTGCTGGTTCGGCAAGGCTGGAGTGAAATTGTATGTGGGGCACCTTTTAGCAGTGTGTCTTTAATCTCCACAGAGTTGATAGAAGCCCCTATAAGGTCGTTGCCCGATTGATGGATTTCGAGTGAAATTTCTAGAGTTGGTGGAAGATGGATCAACTGGCCTGTTTGAATTGAAATTCCTGATGTTATTGTTGTTTTGGCGGTTGTAGGCAGATTGAGGACCACTTGAGTAGGGTTTAGCAGCATAGTTTGCAGTGATGGGAAGTTTCTGACTTCTTGTGAGTTCTTGTTTCAGGACAGCCTCTAAATTGATAAGTTTCTCATGGAGTTTAATCTCCCAATAGATTTGGCCATATCAAATACTAATAAAAATTATTGTTATTTGAGTCAGTTTTTAAATTTGTTAGCTGTCCAATTATTGTTATTTGAGTCCGTTTATGAATTTTTTTAGCTGTCCCATTATTGCATTAATTCACATAGTTATTATTTGAGTCGGTTTAAGAAATTTTTAGCTATCTAATTCCATTATTTGACTCATAAACTCTTCATTTTTCTGCATAAAATGGAACCTCACCTTGACACGTGTCGTCGTGTGAATGCTTTGGCATTTAATTTTTATTGATTAGTAGGTATAAAATAGGAGGAGATTTGGCCATATCAAATACTAATAAGAATTATTGTTATTTGAGTCAGTTTTTAAATTTGTTAGCTGTCCAATTATTGCATTAATTCACATAGTTATTATTTGAGTCGGTTTAAGAAATTTTTAGCTATCTAATTCCATTATTTGACTCATAAACTCTTCATTTTTCTGCCAATTAATTGTTTTTGTTTGTCTATAAATTCAATTCATAAAGACTCTTCATTTTTAGATAGATAACCCTATAATTAATGGGATAATGAATAAATTATCAAATTAATTAAAAACAATAATTAATTCTGATAATAATCCCCTAACATTTCATATTCCATAAACTCTTCATTTTTCAGCTAATCAATTGTTTTTGTTTGCCTGTAAATTCAATTCACAAAAACTCTTCATTTTTTAGTCAATTAATTGCTTTTGTTTGCCTATAAATTCTTTTTATGTTCTTTTCATGTAATTAATCACAGGTATTTTTGGGTTCCACCAAAACAGGGTTCGGGAAAACATTTGTTTTTGCCATCACTGCCATCACAAATTTTTTTTTTTTTTTTTTTTTTTTTGTGATTTTGTTGTTTTTTTTTCCTTCTGATTTTGTGTTCATTCCTTTTTTGTTCAGTTTTTTTGTTGTTGTTGTTTTGATACGTAAGAGTTCATTTTTCAGTCAATTATTTTGAAGGTTCTCATTTTTTTTTTTTCCATCTCATTCCATTGACTTCATCACAGACAAACTCAAAACACCCAAACGGTGGGGGACAGGATGTCATTGAGTGGTAAGAGTAATTTCTACATTTTTTTTTTTAATATTTGGTTGAATAATTTTAATCTTTTAGTTTTTTTTTTTTTTTTTTTTTTTCAATTCGTGATGATTGCCAAAGGCCTATCTCAAACATCATTCTCATGTATCATTCTCTTATCAAAACAAAGCATCTCTATATGTTTTTTTATTCAAACACTTTAGAAGTTTTTTGTTTATTGTTTTTTTTTTTTTTTAGGAAACATTTTAGTAGTTGTAAATGTAATTTTGGACTGATTATTGTTTTAATGTATTTTGGAATCTGTAATAAGGTGTTCACTTCGCTATGCAACCCTCTGGTAAGGCTAACATCCCGCTCATCACCACCAATGTAGAAAATCAATGAGACCGGTTGAAAATTCAATAGACAGACTATTAATACAAATAAATATTAGTGTTATAGTCTTTGTTTTAAGTCTAACGATGTATATTTGTATTGTCTCAAATATTAGTGTTATAGTCTTTGGTTTTAAGTCTAACAAGGTATATCTGTATTGTCTCTTTAAAACACTGTATTCACCCAGGTTTTCGGGTATCCAATACCCGGATTTGTTTTTAATGGAAATTTGCACTGATTTTTTTCTATAGGTTTTTTTTCTTACTATTTTTAGCCTTTTTCTTTTCTTTTCTTTTCTTTTCTTTTCTTTTTGGTTTTTTAGAATATATTAAGTATGCATTAAATACACTATGATTATTACCAAAAATAAATGTTTTTGAATTTTAATTATTCTTATAAATGATAATAAATAAATATTTTTCAAAACAATATCAATTCTAATACCAAATTAATGGTAATCCGTTTTTTATTTTTTATTTTTTATGAATTTAATGGTAAATTTTAAAAACATAGCAATGGTAATATATTAATGATACCATAACAAAAAATTAATAAATAATAATTTTTATTCAAATATTAACGGTACTATATTAGAACATTAATTATTACATTCAATTCAATAGATTCTTTTTTCTCCATAAAAGTCTTCGCCTTTATATAATTTTTATTGAATCATCTAAGAGACAAACGTGTGAAAAAAAAAATAGAAATTAGTTTATTAAAAAAATTGAATGTTTTTAGAAAATAAGTGTGAAATATTACATTATTTGGTAAGTTTAAATTAAAAGACAAGCCATAATTTGCCAAAAAAAATTTAGTAAATAACCGATCAATAGGTAATCAAAATGCAATCTCGTAATCAATGGGATAATGAATAAGAAGGTTTACAATATTTGGGAAGTTTAAAAGACAAGCTATAAATTTTATTTTATTTTTTTGCCAAAGCTATTAAGTAGTTATTAATTATAATAATTTTTAATAATATAATATTTTTTCCTAAATCCAAAATCTACACGTAATCAAGAGGCAATCACGTAATTAAGAGGATAGTGAATAATTTGTTTTAACCAATCTCATAATTGATTTTTAATTATTAAGTATTTTTTTCTTTTTTGAAGTATTACATTATTTGGTAAGTTTAAAAGACAAGCCGTAACTATTTTTTTCCAAAAAGCCATAAATTCGTATTAATTATTTTTTGTTTTTAAGTATTATTAATTAGTTGTAATATTTCAAAAAAACAAAATGTACTCTTAATTAGTTATCTATACAATAAATATTATAATATTTGGTAAATTATTAATTGCAATAATTTTTAACAATATATATTTTTTTAAATAAAAAATCTATAGGTAATCAAGAGTCAATCACGTAATTAATAGGATAGTGAATAAATTATCTTAACCAATCTCATAATTGATTTTTAATTATTAAGTTTTTTTTTTTTTTTTTTTTGAAGTATTACATTAATTGGTAAGTTTAAAAGACAATCCATAATTTTTTTCAAACAAGCCATAAATTCGTATTATTTAGTTTTTTTTTAAGTATTTTTAATTAGTTGTAATATTTTAAAAACAAAAATGTATTGTTAATTAGTTATCTATACAATATATATTTTAATATCTGGTAAATTATTAATTGTAATAATTTTTTCCTAAATAAAATAATTTATAGGTAATCAAGAGTCAATCACATAATTAATGAGATAATGAATAAATTCTCTTAACTAATCTCATAATTTATTTTTAATTATCAAGGTTTTCTTTTTCTTTTTTTGTTGTTGAAATATTACATTATTTGGTAAGTTTAAAAGACAAGCCGTAATTTTTTTTTCCAACAAGCCATAAATTCGTATTAATTAGTTTTTTTTTATAAATATTTTTAATTAGTTGTAATATTTCAAAAAAAAAATGTATTGTTATAGTCAGTTATCTGTACAATATATATTATAATATTTGGTAAGTTATTAATTTTAATAATTTTTAATAATATAATTTTTTTCCTAAATAAAAAATCTATAGGTAATCAAGAGGCATTCACGTAATTAATGGAATAAATTCTCTTAACCAATCTCATAATTGATTTTTAATTATTAAGTATTTTTTTTTAAGTATTATATTATTTGGTAAGTTTAAAAGACAAGCCATAAATCTTTTTTCCAACAAACCATAAATTCGTATCTATTGTTTTTTTTTTTTTTTTTTTTCCAATGGTGGTATGCTATGTCTATGACATTTGGTTTAGGTGATCGAATTAGCTTGCTTAGAAAAAAAAAAAAAATCAAACTTTATCAAATTTTAAATTTTATGTTATTGAGAATTGACTAACGAAACTTTTGGTGAATTGAAAGCGTCTTTTTAGAAATACATATAAATCAACTTATTTGGTGTTCAATTGTATCTCTCTAATCAAAATATTATTATAATTCCCCATCTTTCTCTAACCAATATATATTGTAATGTTCTAATATCCACTAATTTTCTATTATTAATTATATTAAATTTTTGATATAACTTAATGTTATCAATGTACAGATTCAATTGATTATATAGATATATCACACATGATAATCTCTATTAAAATGTTTCATATTCCACTAATAACTCTTCATTTTCCCTTGTTTTCTAAAGTTTTAAATTCCATTAATAACTCTTCAATGTCCACCGTTTTCTATAAAGAGCCCTCACACGTGTCAATGCTAGAATAGAGTGATACATTCTTTTGTGTAAAGGTACATATTCTTTTGATTTTGTTTTGTTTCCATTCTTTAATATGTTAATAATTGTATAATTGTTTTTCATTTTTTTTACCTATATAATTGTTTTTTTTTTTATTGAATAATACCTATATAATTGTTAGAGATTAATTTTATGTTTTTTCATAAAAAAAGAATAATTTAAATAGAAAAAAAAAGTTAGAGATCAGTTTTTTTTTTTTTTTTTTTATTTTTTTTATTTTATAAACACTTACTGATATTTCAACTGTTGATTTGGATTTTATAAACAATATTTGATCTTCTTTTTATTATATCTTCTTTTATATAATTGTTTTAAATTATTTTGAGTATAAACTAATATTATGTAGTGTTGCATGCAGCCCTATTATAAATATAGAATAGATTTCTACTTTAAAAAATGATATAAACAGAAAATAATTTTTTTTTTTTAAAGCTTGAGATCATTGTTTACGGTTTTTTTTATTCTATTTTAATATTTACTAATATCATACAATATTTTCTTGATATTAATTGGAATAGATAAAACATAGAAATTACTAAAGAAACAAATAAATAAATCAAAAAATAAATAAAAATTATAGACAAGGATAAAAAAAAAAAATTTAAAAGTTTAAGCTATTAATTTCTACTTATCTTATAATTTAGATTTTATGGACAACAATTTATCATTTTATCTACTTATCTTATAATTTAGATTGAGCTTAGAAAACAAAGTAATTAAAAAAAAAAAAAAAAAAAAAAAAAAAAAAAAAAAAAAAAAAAAAACTTAAACCGAAAATTGTAGATAAAGATAAAAAATTAAAAAAAAAAAAAATTTGAAGATAAAGATAATGTTTCAGCCGTTGATTTCTATTTATCTTATAATTTGGATTTTACGAACAACATTTGCCTGCATGCGGCATTATTTAAGTATAGAATAAATTCATCTTTATATATATATATATATATATATATATATATATATATTATTATATCTTTATATATATATATAATTATTTATAATTTTTTTTTGAATGTGAACTAATATTATGTAGTGTTGCATGCGGCATTATTATAAGTATAGAATAAATTCATGCTTTATATATATATATATATATATATATATATATATATATATATATATATATATATAAATCTAGAGAAATACGTCATGATTATTTTTCATCACTAATGCATCAAATATCTTAGACTAATAAGTTAAATCATTAAAATATTGTTGTGTTACATTTTATAGTTTCCACACATCATGTGGGATGCAATCTAGTATATATAATAATAGAGTTTCACCAGCGCCACATGTCGTCGTGAGAGAAGTTTGATATTAAATACAGTTTATTTTATTTTATTTTTGAGATTAAACTCCCACCAATTAATAAGATGTTAATTTCAAGTAATAAACATTCTTCCCACCTCCTTACCTCTTCCTTTTCGTCTCCCTCCCTTTCTATTGAGTTCATTTTTGCTCACCCCTCTTAACTGGAGGTGAGCATTACCCCCCACCTAATTGAATGCCAAGTGTCCCTAAATAAACCAAGGGTTAACAAATATTATTCTACCAATTTTATCCCTGTTTTTATTTTTTATTTTTCTTAACACCAACAATTGAAAATAAATTAAAAATACCAGAAAATGAAAAAAAAAAAAAATCAGATCAACACCATCTGTCCAAGGAACAAAAGCAAGAAGCCAAGCTATATTAGCAGTTCAACATGAATCTGCCAGGAAATACTACCACAAGTCTCCATGATCTACTCCCCTTAAACAGCTAAACATTATTATTAGATAGGAGGGCAAAAACCCAAAAGAGCAAAAACAACAACAGTGAGGCCAACGCACCAAGAAAACAAAATAAAGGAACAACAAGGGACATGAGCAGACACCAGGAAAACCCCAAACAGACAACAAAATACAAAAAACACCCAAAAAACAACAACCAAGACAAAACCACAAAACTAAGGCGTCACTCTCCCATACACATAAAATCTGGTTTTTATTAATTATTATGCTAAAACAATATTTTTTTATAAAAAAAATCTTCACATTCTCTTTCTCTCAACCGTTCTCCTCTGAGTTTCTCACCTATGGGCCATGGTCAACCGTCTCTTGGCCGCCGGCGAGTCTCCGGCTTCTCTCTTTGTCTCTTCTGTCTCTCTCTTCTTCGATCTCCTTCGATTCGAGCCGATTTGGTGGTTTCGGCGAGGATTCGAGGTGGGTTGGTTGCTAGGGTTTGTCGGCGGCGAGTGTGACTGGGTTCCGGTTCGGCGACGGGGTTTGCATGGTTTGATTTCGTGGTGATTGATTTTTGGTGGTGAGAGGCAGGGGTTGGGTTTCGTTTTGGGGGTGGTGGTGGTGGTGGTTGGATGTGAGGCAACGGTGGGTGTGCTTTTGGTAGATGGTTTCTGGTGTTGGATTTTTATTTTTATTTTTTGATCTGGTGTTTGAGACATTGAACTGGTGTGGATTTGGCATATGGTTTCTAGTGTTGATCTAGAATAATTGTTAAAAAAAATTAATTTAAGTTTTTTATTTATTTATTAAATTTACTTAATTACCCTCATTTATTTAATGAAATTTCTATTAGTGTGGATATATGTTAACCCTGGGTTAACTCAGGGACACTTGGCATTCATTTGGGTAGGGGGTAATGCTCTCCCCTAGTTAAAGGGGGTGAGCAAAAATGAACTCCTTTCTATTCCTCTTCCCCTTTTTCAGTTTCTATTTTTAAATAATATATATACCTCGATCTCTCTCGAAGATTGATAAAAAAATTTCCCTATAACAATTATTTTTTTCTTACTCGGTATCATTAGAGCATCTCCGATGCAAATATGCATTTTTGAGTTTCTAAATAGTGCAACATCAACATTTCTATTTATTATGGGCCCACTTTTAAAATAAAATTAGAGAAATCCATATTCACATCTCCAATGCAATTATCTAAAATCAAATATGCATTCATTTTATGTCCAATCATAATAAAACAATTATTACACTCTCTCTCTCCTTTTTTATTTTACAATTAAATGAGGTTTAATCTTATTGGTGAAAAGAGTTGAAAGCTTTAATTTTATTGGTGGAAAGAGTTAGAAATCCTAGTCAGCATTTCTAGAATTAGAAACCCAACTTCATATTCTCTAACTTTTTTTTGGCCACATCATCTCCATATTTAACTTAGATAATAGCATTGGAGAGAGTTTTTCTAACTTTTTTAATATCTATCATATGTAGTACTCCATTTTCTCCAAATGCATAATAGCATTGGAGATGCTCTTATATAATTTTTCTACTTCACTAGACATTTTTTTTTTTTATTATTCAATTTTATTGGTTTAAAGTGAAGCATCCATTAGTTGTTTTTTTTCCTTATATGCTGAAAGTGAAGTATTGATTATTTTTTTTGTTCGTTTTACCATCTCTCTTATGGGAATATAACTTTTGTTACAGGTGTTATGACAAGATTTTACGTGACTTTAGTCTGTGAGATATGTAATTTCCTTATCAATCTCTTTCTTTATGCACGTGTTTAGTTGATTTTATAATTTTTTGATTAATTACCTTATGTTAATCTGAATTTTTATAATTTATTTTTTTAATGACAAGATTTTACTGGTCATAAGTTGACAATACATATAATTTCTTCACCCATCTCTTTCTCTTGGGCATGTGTATTTAGTTGGTTTTCCATATTTTTTTGTTAATTACCTATGTTCAACTGAATTTTTTATTTAATTAATTATTTTTGATCATGTGATTTGCAGGAGTTTGAATTTTTTATGAAGAAAGAAAAAATATTTAAAGCTCAAAGATAGATGAATAATGATTAAATCCCTTTAATCTTTTAGGTGGCTCTATTGCTACCCAAAAATGTTCTCCCAACACCCATTGTTAATGAAAGTTTTTAATTTAATCAAATTTAATTTGTTAAAAATAATTTCCTTCATTAATTAAGGAAAAACATAAATATTTAAAACTATTATTTTTTAGTGTACTCGCATGCCTTTTCAATTATTTTCGGCATTGAATTGTTATAGCAAATAATTAAATAAGCAAACAACAAACTCATGCATTTTACATTTTTCTAACAACAACTATACTAAAGCATGATATATTTCAATATTTATAATGTTTTTATCAAAGCTCGTGTATCGCACGGATTGATACACTAGTCTTATATAATAATAAACTCACCACTTGTCAACGTGAGAAAAGTTTAGCATTAAATTTTATTAATTATTATTATTATTATTCATAAAAAGGTATTTTGATTCATTTTAAATTTTGTTAATTATTAATTGTTCCTATAATTACTCCTTTAAATTACTTCAACTTGACTAAAGTCATGAGAAGTGAGAACGACATGAAACAGAAACCAAAAATAAGAGATTGTATGTATATTTGTGCATATTAATAAGGGATTGTATGTATATTTCAATATTTGTATCAATATTTTTTCAAAAAAAAAAAAATATTTGTATCCATATAGAGAATAGCAATCGTTAAATATTTAATAGGAGTGTACAGGATCCAATCCAATCCAATCCAATCCAATACTATCTATTGGATCGGATTAGATCCAGAGAGGTTATTGGATCGGATTGGATTCTAAATTCTAAAATCCATTAGATTTGATCGGATCTTGGATTTTTGTTTGCCGAATCCGTCAATCCGCCTAAAATATTAGGCATTATTTTTATATTGAACAATTTATTTTATCCACTACTTTCTAATGTAAAGCCTCAACCAAAATACAATTTCTAATGTTACTATTTTGAGTTTTCTTTCTCAATTTCTTTACAGTCAACAATCCACCATCTTCTTTTCTTATATTCTTCTTCATCAACATCACGGCTTATTAAGTTTACATTTGGAGCTGATGTATAATGTTTATAAACTTTTTGAATTATATAAAGTTTACAAGTTATTTCATGTATTTTTTTTAATGTTAATTTTATTTGAATTAATTAGTAATGTTTGAATAATTTATTTGATTTTATTTATTTCTGATTATAACTTTTATATATTACAAATGACTTTATATTAATTCAATCTATCGGATCATATCGGATTGGATCGGATTGGATTGAAGCATTTTATAAGCGGATTGGATCGGATCGGATCGGATCCCGCTATAAAATTAAATCGGATCGGATTGCAATTTATGATCCAATCGGATCGGATCGGATCTTGGATCATGGCAAATCCATTGAATCCGATCCGCCACACACCCCTAATATTTAATATAAACATTGAAGGATCAGCCATGCACTATATATATACAGTCTTTCTATATATATATATATATACAGTTTTGAAAATGCATACACTTTGAGTTAAAGTATGTAAATCCAGTGGTTCACATTCTTCGTCCTGATATATTTATTGTCATGATGAACTGATAATAGAAAATTTGTATATACAGTAGAACCCCTCTAAATTAATATTCTTGGACCTACCCTTGAGTATTAACCCAAGAATATTAATTTAGAGGGGTTATTAATTTGAAAGGTTTGACCTTGTAAAGTGTTATTTTGTCTTAAAAAACGTGTAGAAGTCGGTTTTCTTGTTTAAGGAAGGTTTCTTTTCGGGATTCCTTGTTTAGTCGGTTTTATTCTTCAAGGGAAGTTCCTTTTTTTTAGGATTCCTAATCGTAATGGCACTGCCCATGGCAAATCGAAAGGTTTGCTTCTCCTTGACAATTTCACTGCCCATGTACCACTTATAGAGCTACCTAATCACATCCAACTCAGGAATATCACAATGCACTATCTACCACCAAATTTAAAGAAGTGTGTTACACTCCAACTGAAGAGGTTATCATCAATGATATCACAAGGCAGAATAATGATGATGTGATTGAGATAGATAACGACGACGATAGTCATAAGGTACCTAAAATCTCTACAAGTAAGGTTAAGTTATTGAAATGCTAAATTTAATTGAAACCTTTTGACTACAACAAGAAAGTGATGATAATAGCTTCTTGAGGACAATTCAAAAGATGAAGGATGAAGTCAAAAATACCAAACATAGTGACCTAGTGCAAACTAGTATCTTGAAATACTTTTCTAGTTCTTGAATAATTTATAGGGAAATTATCATTCTCCCCCCTATAGTTTGCCATATTCTCCAGTCTCCCCCCTCTAGTTTTAAAATTCTCCAATTGCCCCCCTCCCATGCCTATTTTCATATGGTGAGATTGGGCATGGGAGGGGGGAAATCAGAGAATTTTGAAACTAGAGGGGGGAAATTGGAGAATATGGCAAACTATAGGGGGGAGATTAATAATTTCCCTAATTTATAATATATTTTGTACTTTTATGAAATAATTAATTTATGCGACAGTCGGGACCGAAATTTTACACTAGGTTTTAAAAAGAAATTATTAATTATTACGATAGAAGGGTTTATTAATTTTTTACACTGGCTCGAGTCGGAACCGAGATTTTTTATTAATTTAGAAAGGATATTAATTTATAGGAGATTAATTTATAGGGGTTCTACTATATATATATATATATATAACACCTCATAATGGAACCCAAACTCGTCGCGTGTCAACGTGAGAGAAGTTTGGCATTAAATTTTGTTAATTATTATAATCTTTTTATCTCTTGATCCTTGTACTACAGGATGATTTTATCAACATGCATGTCTTTTTTATACTTCTAATTATCTATATGCCAAAACAAAAAAACCTTTATGTCTGTAGATCCATTTTTGGCTACTACAATGTCTAATGTTTTAAATATTTCCTACAAAAAAAAAAAAAATTTAAATATTTCTATTTAGATGATAGTGATTCATTTGTGCTCTATTAATTATAATATATAATAAATAATATGAAGTGTATCAAACTCTCTATATAAACTTCAGATTTTTAAACATTTTTTAAGAATCCTAAATGACAGTTTTTGAAGGAGATAATGAATATCAACCAGCATTCCTTCATTGAAAAATGTATGAATGTTATTTTTAATTTATAGTTTACGACATGCCCGCACATCAAGCGGCTGCCAACTAGTTGTAGCTTAACCCGAAGCCGAATATTTAATTTAGGGGTCAGGCTATATTAACTTAAAAAACTGATTTAAATTGTGTGACTTCAACATACATCTTTCATATGTCGAAGATTATTTTTAGGATTTAGATTACTATTCTTTTAATATTTATTTTTCATATTTTGTTCCCTACGATATTTATCTTTATAAAGAATTGTTTAGAAATTTGAAATATTTTAATTTATATGGAATAATTTCCTTATTTTAAGATTTATTTTCCAAAAAAAAAAATCTTTTAGCTAGGAAATAGTATTCATTTAGGAATTGTTATTTCAATTATTGAAATATTTAGTTATGTTGTTTGCAGTTACCGTGATAGTTATGAGAGTGATTTTTTTCTTAATTTTTTTAGACTTTTAATTTGGATTAAAATCAAATGATTTAACTATAGAAAATAAAATCATTATAATACAATGACCTTATGAGTTGTGAAACCTCTGTCATCGATGTACAGAGAATAAATTGAATCTACTGTTTACAGAATTATGAATCTATGGAAATATAATACCATTTCATCATCACTTTGCACCACGAGATTGCAGGTTCGAATCCACCCCCTTCCTAAAAAATCCCGAATTTATTACCTAAAAATCCTCAAAATTATGTAATAGTGTAATACTTTAAAAAATAAAAATAAAAAATCATTATCATGTAATTTATATGTACTTTCTTTTAATTTATGATGAAATGATTTTGTGAGGCTATTAATATTAATGGTTGAACCCAACACCCTTGATGAAGACTCCAAAATAGAACATTTATTATGATGTTGGGATTATGTACAATTCAAGTATTCATCTTGACTAGAAATTATGGGGCTGTTCGGTCTGTTTTTCGTTTTTCGTTTTTCGTTTTTCGAGATGTAAAACTTCGAATACATTTTTGATAGAGTCCATTTTTGCTCACCCCCTACAAGGATAGCCTTGTTTTGAAAAAATTAAAACGAAAACACGGAAAATATTGAGATGCATTTAAAGCATTAAAAGTGGTCCGATGAAAAACAACAATTTGAAGTTCTCAAGTTTTTGTTTTTTTTTATTTTATGGAACCAACCTGTTTAATGCTTTAAATGATTTTCTTTTAGGTTTTATATTTAATGATTTTACTATTTACGAGAAATTGAATTGAATGGTTTTTGTTTACAGCAAATTGAATAGTATATCTTCATATTTTCAGAAAAGAAAAAAAAAATAGAAATTATATTATATCATAAGAACACAACACGCTGACTTTTCAACTAACAAAATATTTCTCTCCTCTATCATGCTTTCGTTTTCAATCCATTTGTTTTTAACCATATTTAAAATATATATAAAACATCCATTCAAAAACGAAGCTTTTGAGAATGGTGAGCAAATTTCGACAATCGAAGCCGGAATCAGAATCGGCGATTTCGACAATCAAAATCGGAATCACGATTTCGTTGAAGCCCTTCAAGGGCTTCGATGTGTGGAGCAAAATTGTTGATATTGTGCTCAACAACATCTGCAATTTGATGATCTTGAACTTGAGGAAGAAAACATGGCCATTCATAAGAAGAATGCTAATATCTGATGGAGGATTGATTTCTTGTTTTTTTAGAAGATAAAAACCTGTGTTTATTCATTAATTCCACTCTCTTTTGTTTTTGATTTATTGTTTTCAAACTCATTTTTTCCTATATTGAATTTCAAGTTAGTATTTAAAAATATTTTTGGAGTGATGTAAAATAGTGCTGAAATATTTATCAGCACATAAGCGACGGAGCAAAAAAGAGTTAAAGAGTGGCTGCTTTTTATTAAAATATTAGCTTACTGAGAAGTGAAAAGGTACAGGAAAATAAAATAAAATAAAAGACATTTTGAAAATGATGTGATTTTTTAAAGTGAAAAATTAATTAAATGAATCTAGGTCATTAATTCTTTTAATTGCCACATGTAATAAGATCCTCAAAAACTTAGATAGAGCTTAGTTTAGGAGAGGATCCCGATCGTTTATATATATATAGAATTGATAAGCTTTAGGAATTATTGCAATGCAAAATCTTACATATATGATACACATGCACAAGCCTTTGTCCAACGTTGTCTGTCCAACATGAATAGTGATGCCCTCTTCGATGCTGTAATGAGCAAGATCCTTGTTATCTTCTAGCATTTTTCTACCAAAAAAATTGTATAGTTCTTTCAAAAGAGAGTTAAAAAGTTTCTCTTTTGATTGCACATGAATAGTGATGCCCTCTTCGATGCTGTGATGTGCAATGGTTTTTAACCATTTACTTTAACCATTGCACATCAATTATTAGCATATATGTTAGTGCACACCCCCAACGTTACCGGTTGGGGGGCAGGGGTGGAGGGGAAGGGGGGCAGTGGAGACCCAAAAACTTTTTATCTCTCTTTTGAAAGAACTATACAATTTTTTTGGTAGAAAAATGCTAGAAGATAACAAGGATCTTGCTCATTACAGCATCGAAGAGGGCTAACATGAATAGTGATGCCCTCTTCTTAGCCCTCTTCGATGCTGTAATGAGCAAGATCCTTGTTATCTTCTAGCATTTTTCTACCAAAAAAATTGTATATGGGAACATGTCAACAAAATATTACTCAAATTCATACTATGGGAAAAGTAAAGGAAATGGTTAAAAACCAGCAATGATCTCCACTTACTTGAACTTCATGCGTCTTCTGGCGGCCCCCCCATTATCTGTACCATGTGGAGTATGGACTCCTTGTCAATGCTGTACGAAGCAAGAGTCCTGCTGTCTTTAAGTTCAAGTTCTCCCCCATTCAATAAAATTCTCTGCCAATTAACTGGTATATCCTTGAGCCGGGAAAGTAGTTCTTTTACGTTAGCAACAGTTGAATATGGAAAGACATCGAGAGGGATGATTTCCCCGGTAAGAATTATCACTGATATCTGGAATTTATTAGGGATTTCAACCGTTAAGACATCACCTTCATTGATGTCATAACAAGCCAAGGTCTTCCAATCCTCAAGCTGCTTCTCAGTTCTAATCAGTTTCATACATTGACTAGGGATGTTTATAATGCTCTCAATTATTTTCTTCACATCAAGAACAGTATGCACCCACCTAACTTCAACTTTTATGGAACCTTTGGTTGGTTTTTGCACTTATAATGATCTGGTTTCTTTCCGATTATAGATCATCTGAAGAGTATCTTCACTTTGTATGTTGAGAGAGGCCACAGTCCTGTGATTTTCAAGAAGTTTTCCACAAGAGTATATCTCAAAATCACATGGACAGATTCCCTCTTCATCTTGAATGATGGATTTGATTTTTTGAATGGTATAATCTTTTTGCACTTCAAGCATGATGGTTTTCTCATTTGATGGCATCTTAAAATGTAATGTCATCCAATATGATTCTCTGTGAACAAGATGGACAGTGGAGTTTCTGGGAATACCATAATCCAAGATTCTTTGGCCATCCCTGAGATGATCACCAGCAAAAAACAGCTCCTGAACATCTTCCGGAACATGTTCCTTCTCGTCAAGCATCGCTTTGATATCTTTAATTGTGTACGACCGTTTGACCTTCATGGCTATTGTTTTAATGATCTTAAAATATAAGTTAATCTGTAACAAAGGAGGAATCAAAAACATACACCATGGACAGAATGAAACAACCATGTTTGATCAAATATGCAAAGAGACATCATATACTAATGTTTTACTAGATGAAAAATAGTTTGCTAACTAAAGAAAGGAACAATCAACAATCGATTAAAGACAAACCCTAAAAATTAGCAAACTAATATGCACTTGTGTGTGAATTTATATATGTAATTATGTATATATACACAAGCAAATGCAGAAATAAGACTATAAGAGTACAACAAGTAGTGGATTAATTTCCCCTCCTAAGTCCTACCCAAGGAATTAAGTTCCATTTCCTAATTATCTCTCCAATGGAAATGGATTCCCTTTGATTTTCATTCCTAGTTAGTAAACACGCCCCAAGAGGTCAGAGAAGTCTTCCAACTTCACACAATTTATTTATAATAATGCTATACAGAAACCAACTTCACTAAACTAATTCAACAACATTCACCTGATTATCCAAACAAAACACTTCATTAACTCTTTTAAAGTTCCAAAAAAATTCACATGAAATGCCTAAACATACTACCCACACAAAAATATAAAGCAATCATAAAAAGCATGAGGAGATTACTCATCACTAGAAATGAGTTCTGAAACAAATGTTTACATGCAACATCACTTTCTTTTTATCACAAATTTGAACAACCTGATTTCATGTCCTTTAAATATGAACCCGTTCTCTAGTTCACTATAAATACAGTAGTATTAACCTTAGAAACAAACCCAAATGCACATTTTTACTTCTTTTTTTTTCCTCCATTTCTTCCGTTTTCAACCACGACCATTAAAAAAAATGTAGATTAGAGCTGCAACAATTTAAAATAAAAATAAAAATCATAGTTTAAAACAGAAATAAGTTAAGATGATAGTAAACCTCTTCTTCCGGAGATTCCATATGGACTTTCGATGATTTCATGGAGATTGGAGAGGAACCGAAACGAGTAAATTGCTTGTTTCAAGATAGAGAGAAGACTCAGGCAGACGTGACGTGACAGAGACCAGAATTGGGCTTCTTCTCTAACAAGTTATTTAAGCTTGGCATTTTTCATTCACCTCCTCAATTTTTACGTTATTGTAAATATACCCGCAGGTTTAAGGATTAATAGCAATAACGTACTCTCTGTTTTTTTTCCGAAAAGGTTTAATATTCAATTAATAGTGGTGTTATTGGCACACCCCCTACTGATTTATTTATGCACCACTTGTTTAAATTCTGATTTAATTAAATAAAGTTAAATATTTTTACTAATTTATTTTATTTATTTCTAAAACTACCATTTTAGTTATTTTTCAAACTTAATAAACTCATCTCTAATATCTCTATTTATCTTATAACTTTTTATCTCTAGTCTCGTCTTTCTCTCACCTTTCATAAACGAATTTATAATTTTTTTTTCTTCTTATTTCTTTTTTTTTTTAGTGTTTTTTATGAGCATCAAGCTTTATAGAAAATGTCAGGAAGTCACAAGACAAAGAACAAGCAAATAATCTCAAGAAAAGAGCAAAGAACAGAACAACCCAAGACAAAACACATATAAAGGAAAAAAAAAACGAAACAAAACGAAACAAAAGGTAGATCTATTAGAAATAGAGTTTTTGAAAAAAGAGATTATACTTGTTTGGTTGGTAGACTTTTTAAAAAAAATGTCTATTTGGAGAAGCACCTCCCTATGAGCTTTTGTTTAGCAGAGGTTTAAACTCTACTAGTATCTACTCAATTTAAAATAGACAATCTCAAAAACCCAACCAAACAACTCTAAAAAACTTAAATAGATTTTTGTAGACCTTTTGAGACAGTAGAAAACTCAACCAAAGAAGCACTAGATTTACTTTATAGAACATTTTTTTCCTTAAATTATATGTCTTTTTTAGTAATTTTGATAAAGAGAAATAAAATATACTAAATAATTATTAAAAAAAATTGGGGCTTAAATAGATCAGTAGGGAGTGTGCAAATAGCACCACTCTTCAATTAATTGTTTTAATTGCAAGAGACCCCTTGTTTGAAAAAGTCAAAAATGCCCCTATACTTTGTTTGAAAAAGTCTTAATTGCCCCTATATTTTAAAGGCATATCTATAGCATGATAATACACATCACCACATTATATATAGTAGATTAGTAGTATATATAGGCTTGTGAGGAAATTAACTAACCAGTTTTTGAAATTCAAAAATTTATTTGATATATTTCCAAAACTATCATTTTTTATTTATCTTCCAAACTTGACTGATTAACTCACCCCATAAATGCTTTCTATATCTTTTTTCACAATTTTTCTCTCATAGGCACACATTATATAGCATGCTAATACATATCACTACATTTTTGCCATGTAAGCAACATAACTCCAATCGTAATAATACATATGGTAAGAATGTAGTGATATGTATTAGTATGCTATATATATGCCTATAATGTGTACCTATGAGAGAAAAATTGTATTTTTTTTTCTCCATTTCTTTTACTCTCATCCATCACCCCTTTATTGTATTTTTTATTTTTATTCATTCATGTTGTTTATCATACAAGATAAAAATGAAATCATGCTGTGTTCATAAGAGAGCAAAAATGAAAAAAAATAAAAAAAAAAATTTAATGGCGATGAAAAGAAAAAAAAATACAATATAAGTAACTTCAAACTTACTTTTAAATAATGATTGTTTTGAAATGCATGATGTTATCAGTTTCTTCAGTTGTATACAATAAAATAAGCAAATAAATTAGTGTTTAAAGCATTAATTTTTTTTTTCTTCAGATAAATGCATTATTCATGGATGTGGGGTTTTATTAGAATTTAATTTGATCATATTGTAATATACGAAATGAAGGGAAAAAAAAATTGCAATTGAGGGGTGCTGGATGTGTGTGAGAGAGAGAGTAGTTTTTTTTTTTTTTTTTGGAAAATATATAAAGAGCATTTATGGAATGAGTTAAGTTTGGAAAATAATTAAAAAGGGTAATTTAAGAAATAAATAAAATAAATTTTTGAATTTTAAAAGCTAAAGCATTATCTTGTAGAACCCATAGTTGGGAGTCTTCCAACGAATCAGACCCCTGTTAATACTCTTCTGTTCGGTTTCTATCCCGGACTATATAGTTGGGAACCCATAGCTGAAGCATTATTAAATCATTAGTGAATTGCCGATAGTACCACTTTTTAGAAAAGGTTAATATTCAATTAATTGTTTTAATTGCAAGAGACCCCTTGTTTGAAAAAGTCGAAAATGCCTTTATATTTGTTTGAAAAAGTCTTAATTGCCCTTTAAGCTTAAAATAATCAATCTTAAACAATTAAATCATTAAATCATTAAAAAAAAAATGATCTACAAATATATTTTTTCCCCTTCCAAATTATTTCCTCCTTTTCATTTTCTCACTTCACAAACATCAATTTTTCATAAGGGGAAAGTGGGGTGGGGGAGTAACCCATCCCTCCCCATTTCATTTCTCCAACCCCAAATCTTATATTTTCCCCTGTTTTCTTTTATCTCTTTTGACTCTGTTTGACTCTAAATTTAAAACTTATCAAATGTAATAAAATTTACTCACTAAAAAAAAAAAAAAAAAAAAAAATTAAGTTTATAACATGCAATTTAAAAAAAAAAATAAGAAAAATCTGAACGAAGCCAAATTGTATGAAGCCAACTATTTAGGTTAGAAATTTAGGATTTAGGACTATTTATATCTTGGGTTAAAATGAGTAATTGAGGAAAATGGGATATATGGAAAATGAAGACTTAATTTAAATTTAAAAAAAAAAAAAAAAAAAAATTGGGGGAAATGGAGATGGGGGAACCTATCCCCATCCCCATCTATTTTTTTCTCAAACTATTTTTTTTTTCTTTCTATTTTGAAATCTATCCACCCCAAACTATTATTATCACTATCATATATTGTGCATACAGAAATAAAGAGAGGAGAGAATACATAAAATCATCATTACATATACATACTAGCAATTTCAGGTTCAATATGGTTTAGCTACTACTACTACCCCTGTGATAGATGACACGGTTTCTAGAGATTGGAGTTTCATTTTCTATTCACAATCATAGACTCCAAGTTATATATGTCACAGATTCAGACCACCTTCTAATAAGAATAGAACAATATAAATATATAGGTAACCATGTCCATGATTTCAAGCACAAATATGAACACCAACCTTTGCATTTTAAATCTAATATCCAGCAAAATAAAGGAAATGGCTATAAACAGGCAACAGTTCCTACTTACTAGAACTTCATGTGTCAAGCCACCCCCAATTCTCAATATATGTGGAGTATCGACTCTTCGTCAATGTTGTAGGAAGCCAGAGTCATGCTATTTTCAAGTTTTCGCCCATTAAACATCATTGTTTGTCGATCAACTGGTACGCCCATGAGCCCATACAGTAGTTTTTTTACATTATCAACAGTGGATGATGAAGTGACATCAAGGGTGATGGTGTTCCCGGTATAAGTTCTCACTGATATCTGGAATACATCAAGGTATTGAATTGTTAAGATATCACCTTCATTGATGTCATAACAAGCCAATGTCTTCGAATTCTCAAGCTGCTCTTCTGTTCCATTAATAAACAGTTTCATACGTTGACTACGGATGTTTATCATGCTCTCAATTATTTTCTTCACATCCAGAACAGAATGTATCAACCTAACTTCAACCTCTATGACACCTTTGGTAGGTGTCTGCACAGAAATTGATCTAGTGTCTTTCCGATTAGAAATCATCTGAAGAGTATCTTTGCTTTGTATGTTGAGTGAGGCCACAGTCTTGTGATTTTCAAGAAGTCTTCCAGAAGAGTATATCTCGAAATCATGTGGGCAGATTCCTTCTTTGTATTGAATGATGGATTTGATTTTTTGAATGGTATCACCTTTAAGCACTTGGAGCTCAAGGGTTTTCTCGTTTGATGGCATGTTCAAATATAATCTCAGTTGAGAGGATTCTCTGGAAACAAGATGGACAGTGGAGTTTCCGGGAATACCATAATCCAAAATTCTTTGCCCATCCTTGACATGATCACCAGCAAAAAACAGCTCCTGAACATCTACCGAAATACCTTCCTTCCTACATAGCATCACTTTGAGCTTTTTAATCGTCTCCAAACGTTTGACTTTCATGGCTATTGTTTTAATGATCTTAAAATATAGGTTTATCTGCAACAAAGGAGGAATCAGAAACATACATCATGGATGGAATGAAACAATCATGTTTGATCAAATATGCAGGGAACAATCAATAATCGATAGTTTAAGTTTCCCTTAAAAAATATATATATATGCAAGGAGACTTCATATAACAATGTTTTACTAAATGAAAAATAGTTTGCTATCTAAAGAAAGGAACAATCAACAATCAACAATGGACTAAAGATAAACCCAAAAAACTCGACTGAGGTGCAAATGCAAATGAGAGAAAGCATGAAATTAATTAATATGCATGTGTGTATAATTTATGTATGTCATTAAATATATATGTACAAGCAAATGCAGAAAAAAGAGTACAACAATTAGTGGATTATCGATTGGAACAGCAATCATTCATATCCCACACTAGCTTATGATACAATAAGAATTTTACTCCTTTAATTTTCTAATTTTGACTCATCAAGATACACAGGTTTTTTTTTCTCTTTATTTTTTTTTATTTTATTTTTTTTGAAACATCCCGATCATTTACACATGAACAAGACTAACCATTCTTATTAATTATTAATAGAGAATTCTAATGAGGGAAAGAGAACTTGATTCATGATTTGTGCATACAATGTTTACTAAAAACGATTGGGAATCAAGTTCATGGACCCCACACACAAACAAAAAATTAAGTTTATGCTGCAAAGAGAACTTAATTTCCCCTCCTACCCAAGGAATCAAGTTCCATTTCCTGATTATCTATCCAATGGAAATTGATTCCCTTTAATTTTCACCATTCCCGGTTAGTAAACACGCCTCATGAGATCAGAGAAGTCTTCAGTTTAGAGTTGGGTGAACAAAGAAAGGTAAAGGGTTTTC
This sequence comes from Acer yangbiense, assembly GCA_008009225.1. Taxonomy (NCBI): domain Eukaryota; kingdom Viridiplantae; phylum Streptophyta; class Magnoliopsida; order Sapindales; family Sapindaceae; genus Acer; species Acer yangbiense. The sequence continues at coordinate 12,436,045 of CM017761.1, forward strand.
TGGTTGACAAATCCCCAGTACTTGACAAATTTAACAGCAATTGTAAAAATCCCCATCACACCATTTATTTATAATAATGCTATACAGAAACCAACTTCACTAAACTAATTCAACAACATTCACCTGATAATCCAATTAAATACTTCATTTAACTCCGTTAATGTTCCAAAAAATTTCACATGAAATGCCTTAACATACCCAAAAAAAATATACATATGGTCAAACAAAGATAAAGCAACTATCTTTTCAAAAACAAAAAAAGATAAAGCAACCATAAAAAGCATGAGCAGATTACCCATCACTAGAAATTTGTTCTGAAACAAATGTTTAAATGCAATATCACTTTCATTTTTGTCAGAAATTTGAACAACCCTATTTCATGTCCTTTAAATATAAACCGGTTCGCTAGTTCACTATAACACAGTAGTATTAACCTTAGAAACAAACCCAAATGCACATTTTTACTTTTCTTTTTTTTCTTCCATTTATTCAGTTTTCAACCACAGCACAGCCATAATAAATAAATAAAATAGTAAATTAGGGTTGCAACATAATAAGTACAATTTTAAAAAAAATAATAGTTTAGATAGAAATAAGTTAAGATAATAATAAACCTCTTCATCCGGAGAATCCATTTGAGCTTTCTATGATTCCATGGAGATGAACTGAGAAACAAGTAAAATCTTCAAGATACAAGAGAAGAGAAGACAGACTAATAAAAGACACAAAGATGAGGCTTCTCTAGCAAGTTGTTTTAAGCTTGGATTTTTTCATTCACTCCCCTCAACTTCCATGTAATTACAAACATACCCGTAATTTTATGTTGAAGTCAAATAAAATATTAAGGGATAATCACCCTGGTGGCCATCGAATTGATGACACACTATTAAAATGGCCACTATATTGGAAAGTTGTTCCAAAATGGCTATTTTTGGTGAACTTTATGACACTAATGGTCATTCCATCCAATTCCATCTAATTCCATCCAATGAGTGGTCTTTTAATGTCATCCCCTTATTTACCAAAATGCCATGGAATTATATGGAATTGGATGGAATGGTCATTAGTGTCACAAAGTTCGTCAAAAATGGCCATTTTGGAACAACTTTCCAATCTAGTGGCCATTTTGATAGTGTGTCATCAATTCGATGGCCACACAGATTAAAAGCAAATAATAGGTAAAAAAAATATATGCAAATAATGAAATCACAATTAATTCTTAAGATTTTTTTTTTTTTTAAGTTGACCTCGTAAATATAATGTATCAAATAAAATTTGACTAATGAAGTTGGCCATGATTTGCAATTAAAAACAGATCATTCTAAATTAAGTTTGGTTAATTTATTGGTTATTTAGTTAAAAAAAAATGAGTTGCAACTGAGATCGGATTTCCTCAAATAATTGTTTATGGAGATTGGAGACAACTTATGTCAAATGTGGTATGCTCAACATAATTTAAGAAGAAAACAGAGCAGCTGGAAAATAAGAAAAAAAAAAAGGAAACAAATTTGTTGTTGAGACTTGAAAGAAAGACACTTGAGCAAAAGCATATTGCTATTATATATAATTGCAATACGAAGTTCATTCCATTATACACACCATATCCATCATCAGTGCAGCAACTTCATTCAACACATAAGCTGAATAGAAGAAGAAATGTGCAAAATACACACCACACACACACCCACACCATCTACTTTCTTCTGCTAGTAATGAAAGGCGTTGAAGCCAAGTGCGGAGATAGGCTGTAGTCATGACCTTGCTTAGAACTTGGAGTGAGAGGAGGCAGCATTCTGTTCTCAATAGGACTTAATGGCAGCGATTGGGTTGCACACTGAGTTCCCCTAATGGATTGCAGGCAAGCAAGGTGGCCATTCGACTGGTTACATATCGGAAGTTTGCTGGCCAGTGTCGTTGATTCCTTCTCCTTTGGAACTGGAGCCCCACTAGGATCCTGCATGAACATTGAATGCAAAATTACACTCCATAAGAACTGCAACCAACTAACTAAGCAAGCCTAAAACTGATACAAATAAAAAAAAAAAAAAATGAGTAGTCTCACATTTGAATTTACTGTGAGTAATAAACAACTTACCCCAAGCACGAGAAAATTGAATGTCTGGTTGTCCACACCAAGATAAATTTCGATCAGCTTCCGCAGATCAGCTAGTGTTGCATCCTTTACCACCTTTAAAGTGGTAATGAACTTACCAGGATTTTCTTTTGATGCCTCCCATTTCACATAAACTTCAATCTGCTGTTGTTGTACATCAGTGCTTTTACTATATGGGTTGTAATTCTCCTTTGAAGCCAATGCCATCTCAGATTCTGCCATGGGATTCTGGACCGGTGAGACCTTGTTCAAGTTTCTAAAAGAAAACTCATCAACAGTCTTGATGGAAGGAGATGCAAAATGATCAAAGTTTTCAGCACCCATTTTTGAAGGCATTGGAGTTCTCTCGTGTTGATAGAGCTCCCTGTGGTTTCCACATAGAGTAAATATGTTTTGAATCCTTAAATTTCTAGAAGATGCTGAATCCTTAGCATTTTGAGGTGTCATTTCGAGTTTCTGAGGAGAAGATGCCAAGGAGCCTGCAGCAGAATTGATACTGGGGATACTCTCATCAACCAATCTGCTTGAACACACCCTCTTTTCCTCTATAATTACCTTCTCCACTTCTTCATCTTCCACATTATCTTTACGTCCCTCCTCGTCTTCTACTTCTTCTTCCTCAAATACAGTGCTCAAACATACTTTGTCACCATATTTTGATCCGAAGACATCATTATCAACAACCTCACTAAAAGTTTTTAGATGATTGTCTGGTTGATGAACAGCTCCAATACGAACAAATGGTTCTGCATCACTCATATCTAAATCCATTGATTTAACCATCCCTGGATCCTCATCAGCATAAGCACCTAACAGCCTTTTAGCAAAGTTGCTTCCATCAAAGTCCCTTGAACTACGAACCTCCCTTGAATGGCATAGCTCAAACTCAATTTCTTCCAAACGCCTTCTCAGCATTTCAACTTCCTGCTGCTGCTGCAGTATCGTTTCTTCCATCATCTTCCTCTTCATATCAACGAAGTCCTCGGCCATTCTCTGACACTCTTCCAGCTTCTTTTCCAACTGAAGCTTCAGAGTCTCTGTCCGCTCATTGACCTTTGAGTTTATCACCTGTTCACTTACAACAGTTGACCCCTTCCCTACAACCATCTCAAGTTTTGCTCCCAGAGCAGCAACCTCTTCTTCTTTCTTTAAGAGCTGTTGGTGTGCTTCATTGCGCTCTTTCTCTCTGAGCTTGTTCTCCATTTGCAGCTTATAGATAAACTGGTCCATGGCAGCAATCCTTGATCCTAAAATAACTGCAGATGAAGAATCTTCAGTGCCAGTTTTATCTTTAATTGGCGTATGAGGGCCCCGAATAATACATTTTGCTTTTGCTCCATACTCAAGGGTGCAAATCGTCTTGTGTATCTCTTTGGGGTCTGGGCTTGCACACAGTATCATTAAGATCTTCGACTTATCATCCTCAAAAGAATCCTAATGGAAAAGGAAAAAAATTGTCAAACAAAGATAGCGGGAAAACCTTGTCAAAATTACCACATTATACAAAAATTATTAGCAGAACCAACCTGCAGAAGCATAGTTAATTTGCTATCACGAAAAGGCACATGAGAATCTCCATTTGCAATGGATTCAACCACTCTCTTCAATGCTATATTTCCCTGGTTGATCTTAGCTGTCTGTAATTTCAATGAAGCATAACTTAGTTTCCATAATTATGGCTAAAATAAAAACTGAAGCAACCAAAGCTGCAGTGATGAAAGACAAGTGAGATAAAAACCTAAATGTATAATATGGAGGATAGTCTGAAAAAGAAACAATAAATAGATATCATTGACTGGATACCTGCATTTTTGCCTCAAACCCAGTTTGACCAGCTTGCTCAATGTTCTCAGAGCCAGCCATGTCCACAAGCATCAGCTGTCCTCCCACTGTTGGGACATCAAGGATTATCTGTGCAAATTTATACGTCAGGCTATTCTCAAATATCAACAAAACTTTGTCAAAATTATAATCTGTATGTAGTGGCATCAAGGAATGTGTGTGCAAGCTTATAATAGAACTTTGGAAGAATTATAGTCAAGTTCAATAAGCATTATACCATGCAGTGGCTTCGAGAACTTCTTTCATTACATTGAGTGCTTTTCACAATTCTTCGTTTTTCCACTTTCTGAACCTCCTTGGAAATTTTCCCTGCTTCAGTTCCAGATATAAAAGTTGCATTCTTTGCCTTCTTTCCCATCACTTCAAGCCTTGCCTGAAAAATCAACAGCGAACTTATAGTGACTAGGAAGAATATAAATTTATAACGGAAAGTATCGTAATTAGCCACAAATTATCATTAGCTAGATCAAAAAGTATAGTTAACATCAAGTATGTAGCCTCAACTAGATCAACAAATAAAGTTGAACGGTAACTGTATTTTCAACAAACCAGTGATAAATAAAGATGAAATGAACCAGTTTAAAATTAAACTATATTAAGTATGTAGAGCATCAAATTGAGTGGCCTCATCATTAAAATCATAGCATCAATTTATCTCGAATAAACAGTGTCTACAAGAAGTTACATTCTAGTGAAAGTTCTATTTCTACAATAAACTGCCACTAAATGTAACACTATAACAAATGACCATTTTCTTTCTGCAAAGACAATCAAAAATTAAAAATAAAATAAAATAAACCGATCTTATTTTTTTATGAAGCAATGCATAATGTGATAAACTAATGAAAAATGTAAAAAAAGACAGTATCTACTTTAAGTGAGCCCAACAATGCCAAATCTAACACCAATAACTATCATCTGAAATCATATAAACAGCCGAAATAGTAACACATACTATCTAATTTAAGTGAGCCCAACAATGCCAAATCTAACACCAATTATCATCTGAAATCATATAAACAGCAGAAATAAGAACACATACACAATCTGCCACACAAACATACACATACGAAAAATAATAACCAAGAATCCAAGAAAAAAAGAGTAATCACTAAAGTTACCTTAGATGCACTGCCTTTAGGCCACCCAATTCCAAATCCAGTACCAGTTCCACCATTACTTGACAAAAGATCATAAATCTCTTCATTGTAAATTTCCAAAACAGTAACCTGAACGAACGTCCCGAACCCAACTCTATCCTCATTATCACTACTCTCGTCCCCTAATATATCCCTTAAAGATCTGTACACAATCCCTGGCTGCTTTGCACAACCAAACATGTTGTGACTCTTTCCCGAACCAGTCGGTCCATACATCATTATTGTACACTTTTCACCCAGCTTCACCGCCTTTATTCTTGATTCAACGAACTTCTTGTAGAAGGATTCAAGATCCTCCTCCTCCGACAAAGAAACCCCGTCAAGACTGAAGTCTCTGTACCCAACATCAGCTCTGACTCGAACGGTTCGCTTATCTGGGTTGATTTGCAGGACCGAAATAGGCTTTTCTTTGGTATTGGGGAAGTTCCGGATTCTGCCGATGACTTCAATAGGGTGGTCTTGAGGTGGGGTTTCTCTGGTTGTTGAGTTAGGGTTTGCAGATGCTTGTGGGGTGGTGTTCTTTGTTGAAGAGAAATTCAAGCGGTGTCTCGACTTTGGGGTTCTGATTTGGACTTGATTTCCTTTCGCAGATGTTGGTGTTGGAGCCATTAGAGAGAGAGAGAAAGAGAGAGAGAGAGAGAGAGATGAGAAATGCAGAGGAAGAGAGAGAGAAAGCTGAGATGTAGTTCTTGTTTGAACGGAAAGAAAATGAAAATAAAAATTGGGTTTTGAAGTTCAAAGTAAGATATAGCCGTTACAGTTTCTAACGTCTCTCTTTTCTTCTGAGACGCTTGAGATTTTGATTTTTCTCTCGTGAACAATTAAATGGGCAGTACGGGTACAAAGACCGACCCAAATTATTATGGGTCAAGTATGTCTACTCCCTGACCCGGCCCATTATCAAAGTACACATTTTGTCCTTTCCTTTACTCTTTTTTCTTATTTGCATTTAGAGGGCTAAATTGTAAAAACGATAATTAATTAATATATTTGACACATTAATGATTAATGAATATATCTTGAACAAAAAAACAAATAAATGAATAATATATCATGACAATTAACAGAGCTAAAAAATTTAAGTCTAATTAATCACTCTAGCTTGCATTATTAAATTTGAAACTTGAAAGCATTCAAGCGGGCATTTACAAAACTATCATGTGCGTTTTCAAGAGTTCAACAATGGAGTCAACAAAAACACAGAGCATTCTAATATATGACAAATATACAATTTGTACATTCTTGGAGGCTTTTCATGTTGATTTCCTTTTCACCACTTTTGTGTATGCAAGTAAAGTAACAACAATAGGCAAGAAAAAGATGAAATCATAACATGTAGATACAAGCTTGGATTTTCTGAGTGATATTAAGGAAACCGCAGAAATCACGAGATCACGAAAACCCTGAGCTCGCCTCTGTCTCCTCTTGTGACGCGGGTATCAGCGTCGAGATACGTAACTTCAAATTCGCCACTTCCGCTTCTTGTATCAGAAGGAGGCCGTAATGCATCCGGAAATCGAGGTAATTCTAGGGGTGGAAGTTGTGATAAGTTCCATGTTGTCTTTACGGTTGTTTTCTGAAATATTATTTTGATCTTGGCAGATCCTATTATCATTTAAAGCATAAACTTAATTAGAAGATGAATTGTTTCGAGCATAACAATGAATGCCAAAAGGTGATGAAGAAATCAGAGCATGAGAAGTGAGTTTAAGAGAAGTAGCAACCTATGAGTTCAAATTTGTGGGCTAATGTGGCAGTCACTTCAACAGGTGGAAGGGGCCACGGAGCACCCAATTCGAGCTCTACTATATTATCGAAATCTTTGCTTAAGATATCAATCCGTTGAAAGACCTGACCAGACGATAAATATATATTTAGATCAAAGGAAAATTCATGTATTTAATCATTTATAAACAGAATATATTTCATCAACATTGCTAATATAGAAAAGATGATTTTTGAGCATTTAAGTTCACCAACTTCTCATTACATTGTTGATAAGAAAATTACTGTCAGTTCTTCAAATCAAATGATCTACGGTTACTTGTATTGGCATTACCCTAGGAGGAAGCTCTGTCCTAAATTTAACAATCAAACCACCTTCTAGGAGGTTTGGAGGGTAACGGTAGAGGAAAAATGGAAAATTTTTAAAATAGAGGGGTAAATCGATGTTAAGTCAAAATGAGAGGGAAAATAATAATTTCCCCAGCTAGCAGTCCTCGAATCAGGGCCACCATGCATTGTGCTATATATCAGATGACATATGTTTGTATACATTGGATATTTCATACTCTCGACTGACCCAATCGATCTCTCTATTTCAGATGGCTTATATTTATATACCATCTAAAATATTGAAATTGAGAGAATGAATGAATGATTGAGTCGGTCAAGAGTGTGAAATATCGAATATTTACAATTATACAAACATATGCCATCTGAAATCAAGTGCAATGACTAGTGTCTGTGGCCTGATTCCAACAAGCAGCTGCTAGTTGGGGCAATTATTATTTTCCCCCTTACGTTTGACTTAACATGGATTTACCCCTGTATTTTTAGAATTCACCATTTTTCCACTGCCGTTAACCAAATGCTAAAAAATGGTGGTTTGACCCTTAAATTTAAGGATATTTTGGTATTTGGCTCAATTTTCCATTTTACTTATAGCTATGATGTAAGGTAAAGCCTAAGGCTCAGGTGAAGTCACTACCTTTGCAGTACTAAAAAAAACCAACATGCCATGAAATGAATAAAGTCATTAAACCACATAATAAAGAGGTGACCATAGCAAACCTGGCCAAGAGTTATGGGGAGCAGCCTACCGGTCGGAGGTCCAGGCCGGCTCCCACCTAAAGTGCGAGAAGAGAATGCACTACTGTATAGTAGTCTCCATCTCCCTTGCAGTTTATCGAGAACAACTGAGAGGTCGACCAGTCCTCCAACAGCTTCAAGTTCCTTAGCAGCAGCATCTGCCTTTTGCAGATCGTCAGTGTTTGCAGCAAGACCTCTATTTAACCCAGAAACAGCACTCTGCATTTAGTAAATCCTTACATGTCAAGATATTGCATCTATAGTATAAAACAAACACATCTTGTTCTTGATAGGCACTTTCATGTTTATTTGCAACTATGAGAAAGTTAAGAAAATAATAATAAATACTAAAAAAAAAAAAAATTTACTGGTAATAGTTCATTCAAAACTGTCTTTACAATTTAGATATGGAGACATCCATCTAAGCAAGGAAAACCAAGGGGTGATAAATTAATTAAATGGCATCCAAAATGGAGAATTTAAAGAATGACTGTCTATGTTAATTTTACATTTATCTCCACCTTCATTCAAAAAGTTTAAAGAGTTGAACTTTGCACATTCAGAATTCAGATGATAACAAAAGTACATTAATATATGTATGAATCACACACAATTTCAATATTTCTCAAATGCGTACTCTCATATTCAAATAACACTAATGATCAGACTAAGCCATGTGTTAAGGCGTAATCATCAAGACGGATGTCAAACAATTTCATACGGTTCTTCAAGTAAAACTAAAAGCCTTCGATTCCCTTTGAACTTATCTACCATACAATGCATCACACAGACACCATTCTTGCACTCTTTCAAACACATTTGAATCCCAATCTGCATAAAACTAATGAGATTTTAACTTTCATAAAGCCTCATCCATTGGCACTAATAATTTTGTCCATTCTAACTGTGGATGGGTTTTTCTAAACTCAAACTTTTGCTTCCTTGTGACTAGTTCAACTCAAATTCCACAACTTCAGTACACTTATTCCAAGTAACCTAACCCCATTTAAGTCCAATGTTCTGTTGCATTACCAGGTCTGAAGTTTGTAGACTTACACAATCAGCTTAATATATAATGACCCAATTAGAAAGGAATCTATCCCTTTGGTTAAGAAATGCAGGCCTCAGTCCCACCTTTGCAGGTTTAATGCTGAATTCACCCGCAATTTGAAAACTCAACGCAATTTCATTAACCCCCCCAAGTCAAGCTAACAATCACTTTGTAGGGCTAGTTTTCATATTCCAAATAGAAACTAGTTTTTTTAACTTTTATTCCAGTTTCATTCGGCAACATTAGATAGTAAATTCCTATAAATCCCTCTTTCAGGACCATATGCCCAAGTCAGCATATAACAATCCGAGTACTCAGGCTTACTCTCACAGGATTGGAGACTTTAACTAAGCTCGTTACATCACATATTATCCATCACTACACCTTGATTTGTGGCTATGTAGTCCAAATTGTTAAAGTTTGATACGCAATGACAGGACTCCACATTATCCCTTCACTCATGTTTTTGTTCTGCTAAATCAGCAGCATAAACAATTCACTTTTTTTTCCTTCTTTCTTTTATCAAATGGCAATAGAAGGTACACATTGAGGTATTCATCCCTATCAAAACACTCCTGTCCCAAGATAAAGTGCAGGACTTCTGTTTGCTTTTCCTAAATCCAACTTACAAAGTGAAACATATAGATGAGAAACAGATGAAACACGGCTTATGGCTTAACCAAACTTAAGGCTTCCAAAGATAAGAAATACTTTTGCAGGCACTATGACCATTTCCCAATTACTATCCCCATGTACGTAGTAAACGGTATTAGTGTTGTAAAGTTAAAGTAGGTTCCAGACTAAGAAAAACCACTGAAATACTTATCATTCTTCCTCTACATTGACTATCATAATAAGAATTATTCATTTCACAGATAAGAAGTTTAACCCCATAACAAAAATAAGCTCAAATTGAGCTGCTCAATTTAGTGCAATTGATGTCAACATCAGAATTTCCTCTACGGTGTATAGACAATATAGCACAATTAATATCATTTTTTTTTAAAATCAGACTATTACATAACCAGCAGAACAACAAGTTGCAAATAGTAAACATTCAAAGTGATTACTGTTCCTCCAGTTAACTCATTTATTCATCTAAATTAAACAAGAAACAATGAGACAGAACAGAACAACCGATTCACATGTCTGCTAAAACAATGCTACAATTAAGCACATAATGTTCAATTTATAAAATAAGCAAATTAAAAAATAAAAATCAATCAATTAAACAAATCCCACAAATGAACAAAAGCTCACCAGCAATTTGAGCTTCAAAGAAGCAATGAGCTCACTCTTGGCGTCTCCAGATCCAGAAGGAGGAGGTGGTGGTGGGTCAAGAACAGAAACCTCATCAAAAGTTGACCTCACAACAAGGCTTCTATTACGATATTGTTTATCATTAAATCTTAGACGGAGTCGCGTTGGAGATTGAAAACGAATAATAGTTCCAGTGACGGCGAGAGGGTTTCTGGGAAGATTACATTTAATGGAAGAAGAAGAAGAAGAGTGAGCGTGATATGTCGGAGAACGAAAGAGAGAGCTTAGAGTAGTTAGAGAAGCCATATATGGGTTTCAAGCTTTGGACTTTGTTTCTGCGATTTTTATTGATGTTTTGTTTGTGTGTTATGTGGCTGACACCAGAACAAACAGATTTTGTTTTGTCATGGCTTTTCGATGTTTCTGGTTTCTGTCTATTTATTTATTTAATTTTTTTTTTTTTTTTTAATGGTATCTATCTATCGATATATCTAAACCAAACCTATTTAGAAGCTATTTACTCAAACTCCAAACTCTTTCATCTACCGACTGAGCAAGGCCGGCCCTAGGCGTCCTGGGAGTAGACCCAAGAGGCAACCGCCTAGGGCCCCCAAAATTTGTTTACTGTGTGTTTTTATCTAAAGGCCCGCATATAATTTTATATTTTTTTTAAATAGCTCAATCAATATATTATGCTGCAGATAATTCAATGAGCACAAATATTTGTTTTAAAATAATCCCAACAATACTAACAAAAAAATGGCCCACAGTTTCTCTTATGCCCACTGCCCAATTCATTTACTTTTTCTAGTTTCACAAGCCCAATTCAGTTCTCTAATATCCATTGCCCACAGACTCTTTTTCTAGTTACAGGGTTTCAATTCATTTATTCATCTTTATTGCTTAATTCTTTTTTCTCCACCAAACGCAGCTGCCGCCTACCACATCTCTCTCTCTCTCTCCCTCTCTCTCTCTCTCTCTAAAGTCTCAATCCCATATCCTCATCCATTCAAGCATCTCTCTCTAAAGTCTCTCTCAGTTTTGATTTATTTTTTGTTATTTTTTACAAATTGTAATTTTTCTTACGAATTATTATTGACTTACTAACGGATAAAATCCACACCAGATAGTGAAAAATCTCTTGGTCTCTTGCCTATTAATTTACTTATTTACGCTTTAAATTGAAACAATTATTTGATTTTAAATAATCCTAATTATAATTTTATGAATCCAAGAGTATGCTTGCGGTTTGCGTGACTAGTTTGATTGTTTTTTTATTTTTTTATTTTTTTATTTTTTTTAAGTTTGAATTTTATGTTTTAAAAAGCTCAACTTGAATCTATTCTTCAATAATGTGGGTCAGTTTGTTAGTTTTGTGGTTGGATATGTAATGCTTCATGGTTTTATATTTTATACTAAAAAAACTATGAAAACGAATAAGGGGCCCCTATTTTGGATTTTCGCCTCGGGTCTCACAAAAGTCAGGGCCGGCCCTACAGCTGAGATATGTCACTAAGGACATGATCGCTAATCGCATATTACATTCAGAAAATATCATTAATTTGGACCCTCACCCATCAAAGAAAAACTGTTTTCTTTGGAAGATACGATACGAGGTTGGTCGATGGTATATAGTATATCTCTCAAATATTATTTCTATACCTACCTCAAAATACCGAATTTTTGTAATATTTCAATAAAATTATGTTTTCTTTTTACCTTTTATAGAAAAAAATGAAAAATGGTAATTACATTTTAGACCGAAATGTTATAGATATATGTTATTTTGGGAAATTACGAATCTCATGGATGCAACATTAACTAAAGTATGTTAATTAGGGCGCACCTTAGTAATTATTTACTCTTATTGAGTTTTGCTAAACGAAACAAATAAATAAATAAATAATTCTCTTCAATAACCCTAAGGCCCCATTTGGTGCATGGGATATGATAGGATTATTTTTATATGATAGGATAGGATAGGATATGATTGGATATGATGGGATTAATTTTAATGTTATCATACGTCTGGTGCAATATATGATAGGATTAAAAATAGAGTAATCATGTGTTTGGTGTAACATAGGATAGGATTAAAAATAGAAGGGAAAATTACATACACTCCCTATGTTAGTCAAATTTAGTTGAATTTAACAAAATGAAGGGTTGTTATCGTTATTTTCATCCAAGTTGTAAATATTTATAAATAAATAGAAAAGAATTGAAAAAGGAAATTAAAGGAAGAAATGGATTGGAGTCGTGGAGACCCAAATCTAGTCTCGACCTCCACGGCTCCACGGAGCTCATCCCATCTCTCTCTCAACTTCTTTTCTTCTTCGAATTTGTTCTAGTTCTTCTTTTGATTTTTCACATCACTTAAACTAAGCCTTTTCTGATCTCTTCCACGATCAACTATCTTCTTCTTCTTTTCTTTATTTTTTTTGTGAATAGATATGGGTATGTTCTAATCTGCTCTTTTCATCAAAACAAACAACCTCTTTGAAGGATCTATCCCAAATAGTCTCAGCAATCTTACTTGTGGGTTTTGATTTTATTTTATTTTTTATTCATGTACATGTTTGATTTTGCGATTGATGGTTTTGATTTTGTGATTGTGGGTTTCGAACTTTCGATTTTTTTTTTTGAAATTGAAATGCTTTCTACTCAACAAAAACCAGATGGGGAGAACTAGTTGATCTAAAGAAGGTTTTGCTTTTGTGATTGAAGGTTTTGATTTTGTGATTGTGATTTTTTTTATTGTGTGTGTGTGTTTTTTTTTTTATATATAATTTGAAGAAGTAACCTATCAGTTGAAGAAGAAGTTGATCTGGGTGTAATTTATTGATTTGGGTGTTGGTTTAATTAATTGATTTGGGTAGTTGATTCCCAACAAAGAAGAAGAGAGAAGAAGAGGTCACTGAGTTTCAACCAAGAAGTAGCCGATCAGATGATAAAGAAATTGATCTAAAGAAGCTGATTAGAAGAAGATTTGTTGAAGAAGACGAATAAGGAGATTTAATGAAGAAGATCTTTGAAGAAGACGAAGGAGATTTGAAGAAGATAGGTGGTTGTGTAATTAAGACATGGGATTAAAATGAATCCCACCATTTTAGATGGGATTCATTTATCCCATTAGGCTGGGATTCATTTTACTGTTAGGATTCATTTTATCCTATCCCATTACCTAGCCAAACGTGGGAATCGGACTAAAAATAAGCCGATTCCCATCCCATTCCAACTGCCAAACGGGGTCTAAAAGACTTGAAAAAATAACGAAAAATAAAAAACTTAAAAATAATTTTTAACATTTAAAAATCTCTTTTGACCAATAGAAGACATGTGAAACACGCTTTAAATATGCAATTTGATCTAAACAAAAAACACAAGTGATTAGTAGTACATATGAAATCTTAAAAATCTTTCCATGTGAATGCCTTAAATAATAATAATAATAAAATCAATTACGTGTTTTGCAATAAAATGAAATTATACAAATGTTTATATATAAACTTAAAATTTTACTTTATCTTTATAATTTGATTCTTACCTTCTTTTTTTTTTTTTTTTTTTTTCTAATGTTATGGTTTGTTTTTGTCATGTCATTTATTTAACATATCCTCCCATTTATTTCATGATAAAGACGATTCATTTATCGTATTATTTGTTGATTTTTAAGCTAAAATTTAAATCATGTAGCATCATTTTTGTTCAAAAAAAAAAAAAAAACAAGAAGGTCATGTAGCATCACGAATAATAATAGATTCCTCAAATTATTTACTCTAATATTATGGAATCCATACCGTATATATAATTAGGGGTGGGCGTTTAATAGATCGGTTCATTTTTCAATAAAATCGATAAAAAACCGATAAAGTTCGGTTTCTGAAAATATGAATCGATCCAATAAAATTTACAAATATCAACCAATCAAAAACCAACTGAATTGGACCGGTTCAGTTCAATTCGGTTTTTTCGGTTTTGGTCTTACTGGGCCAAATTCATGGGCTTTAATTATTACATATATTTTCATATTTTAATCCTTTTGAGCCTTCAACCAAATTAAATATGGGCTTGAACAAGTTCAAAATACTAGTTTAAAATAATATTCAACAAAAAGAACAAAGAAAAAAAAAAAAAAATCTTGTGACACACTTTCATAGTTTTATAATATAATGGACCGTTGAACATTAAACTAGGTTTTTTTTTTTTTTTTTTTTTTTTTAAAAAAATATAAGTTGGATCTCAGTTCAGTTTTCCGATTTGGGATAGCGAACCGAGAAAAAAAAAACCGATCCAATCGGTTTTCAAAAAAATAAACCGATTGGTGTGGGGGTCCAATTGCAGGGGGGGTGTGCATTTTTTGGGGAAGTTCCCCCACCCCCACCCCCAAACCCAAACCCCATTTCTCTCATTTCTTTTCATTTCTAATTTCTAATTTCCATTTCCTAAACCGAAAATCAAAATTTGGAATTTAGAATCCGGCCATTCCAATCTCTAGTTTGACCATGTTAAAATATTCAATCCAAAAAGTAATCAAAATATTCGTTCTAAAATATATAATTAGTTTAAAATATTTCATTTAACTCATATGCATGTAATTATATATTAAGAGGTAAATTCTATGAACCAATGAGATAATAAACAAATGGAGTTGTATGAACCAAGCTAATTTATTGTATTGTTTCAATGTGGTATTTTACTTTTACTTTGGTGCATATTTAGTACATGCTTCATATGTTGAGTTAAATAAAAATGGTAACCTTTCGTATCCAACTAATTATTTTGTTTTAATATTTTACTTTACCATTTTTTTTTTTTACAGATTTGCATGCTTCATATGCCGGGGAAGATTTATATAAGGGATATTATTATTTGATACAAGGAGGTGATTTCTTGATCAATTTATATGAACTTACAATTAAGAATATCATGATAAACCAAAACTCTAATAGTCTTTTACTTGATTAATGAAACTGTGGGCAACTCCACTACATTGACAGTGAAAATGAATGGACAAAATTAAAGTTTCACTAAATTTTGTTAACTATTAATATTAATAATATTAATAGTAATAAATTCATATTTATCTCCATGTAGATATCTATATCTATCTATATTCTTGAGGGATTTTTGACATTAAATTCTATATAATAATATGTATAGTTTTATAATTATTTCAACTCTTCTTTTAAAATATATATATATATATATAAACAATATTAATATCGGTAGTAATCAATTCATATTTTTATTTTTTTCTTTTTATTTTAAATCTCGATGCATATCATATATATATAATCGGATGCATAAAAAGAATTTGGATCCATTAATCAATAAGTTATTCAATTTATATGGGGAAGCATAATCATTAAAAATGCAAATGAAGACTTTTAGATTACTTAATCATCCACAATGCATGAATTTAAAGTGCAGTTACTCTTAAAATTTCAAAAACTTTGAAAAACCGTATATATTAAAAGTCACCTATTAATTATATATCCTTGCAAAGTTAATTAATAATAATGGCATAGGAGTTCAAAAGTTGGTAACCTTTAGGTCAATCAAACTAAAATAACACCATTTTGACAAGTATTCACATATTTTACGAAATGAGCTTCTGCTTTTGATAAATTCTGTTGTTTTCATTTCACTGTTATTCTCATATATGGTAGATTCTCATTTTGTTTATTTTGAAAGAGGTGATTGTGGGTTTTAGTTGTTTAAATTCTATTGTTTTCATTTCTCTATTGTTCCCATGTATTAAATTCTATTGTCTTCCTTAGAGCACCCATTTTTTAATCGCTGGAACTTGCTGGCTTCTACTACTTATTTTGGAATAAAGGTATATGCATTCACCTTTTGTTTATTATTAAATTAACTTGATCGATTTGATTTATACGTGAGAATATTACTCATGTACGTGCTACAGGGCATCTGGGGTGGGATGATTAATATTGTCATATTGACCATCATAGCAATTCGATATGATTGGGAAAAGGAGGTGGGATTTAATTGACTCAGTTTCTATTCACTGATGTACACCAAATTTTTATTTATTTATTTACATATATATGGTCCGGTTAATTTGTTATATATATATTTGATTTACAGGCTAAAAAGCGACTAAATGTATGGAGAAGTGGTCAGATCCCAACCCAAATAATGAATCATTTTCATAGGATGATCAACATTGAAACGGTAAATGCTAGCCTACCCGCATTTCTACTCTCTACAATTTTAATTGTATTTGATGTACCTTTGCCTCTTTCTATCAAATTTCTTAATTGCCATTGTATGCAAATATAATCACAAATTATTTTACGGAGCTCTTTTATCCTACTTTATGCAGTAGAATTCAGTGTGAGGTTTTTTATTTTTCCTTGAGATATGTTTTTATTTAAATCAATTTAAATATGAGAATAAGACATAATTTTGTGTTCTTATAAACTATTATTAAATGGTCTAATATATGAATCATCTATTTCAATATTACTATATTAATTAGTGATATTTATGGTAACGAAAAATGGTTGAACTCAAGTTCCAACCATCCAAAAAATTAAGAAATTAAGGTTACACCATTGCAAATAGACCCTATGAGTGGGAACAATGATTTATTTAAGTATCTAAATTTTTGAGAAATAATATTTTTGTATTTCTTGAGTTTTTGTTTGAAACCAATACCTTGTTATTTTCAAACTTTAGTGGTCTACCATTTAAAGTCTATGGCACATTTCCCAATGTTTTTGTCCATGATATTACATGCTTCATTTTATCATAAACATAAGATAATACATTATGTCATGTTAAGATACTATAGAAAATGATTTTTATTTTATTTTATTTTATTTTTTATATGTTCTTCTGCATCTTCTTCTTTAGATCGATTTGTGAAGAGAACTTCAGGAGACTGATCTTTGAATAATACATTTAACACTTGATTGAAAAGACTAAGAAAAAAAAACACACTATTTACAATGCTCGCACGATAGTAAAATGAAACTCTAAAGACAACAAGTGTCGTCGTGTGAGAGATTTGGAATTAAATTCTATATATTCATTTTTATTTTTCCTATTCATATCTATTTTTATTATTATTATTATTATTAAATGAGAGCAATAATAATACAATCAATCTGAAGGTTTTACATTTTTTTCGTATTCTTTTCGTGTGTATATATACATATATATGATTATTATTAAATGTATGCAATAATAATACAATGAATTAGAAAGTTTTACTAATAATACAGTGAATTAGAAGGTTTTATATTTATATATTTATATCTAATCATCAATGAGATAAATGGATAATGAAAAATTGAAAAGACAATCCTATCATCAATATGAACTATAAAGTTTATATTTTGATAGTACAAAATAGTTGGTATGTAAACCGATTATTCATGGTTTTATTCATTTTTCTACTCTTCGTTTCTTCATCTCTACTTCAAAATTGTAATTATTTGAATGAAGCTTTTTTTATTCCTAAAGCATGAAAATAGTTTTATTAAAACCCGTGCATCGCACGGGTTCTTAGACTAGTAATATAGTAAAATGAAACCTCACCTTGATACGTGTCGTTGTGTGGTGGCTTTATCATTAAATTTTTATTAATTATTAATTATAATCTATTCCATAATATAATGTATAGAATTAATTGTATAAATATATAATTATTGGAGTCTTACCTAGACACATGTCGTAGTGTGGTGGCTTTATCATTAAATTTTTATTAATTATTAATTATAATCTATTTAATAATATAATATATAGAGTTAATTGTATAGATATATAATTATATAATATATAAATTCTATACAGCCACTTTAAAGTCATTAAATGATAAGCTAAATTTTAAGGGATGGAACCAATGTATAGTAATTGGAGTACTCTACGTATGAATATAATGACCATTAAATAATCATAACTATATTATATCAATTGTTTTATACTTATTGGTTCATCTCCCTTGCATAATATGGACCACCCTATTTAATATATATTGTTAATTTTTTTTGGACAAATAATATATATTGTTAATTAGTTATATATCTATATACAGTAATATGAAGAGTCCCAAAAAGAATTCATTACAATCTTCTGTTCCTCTATAATATTTTTCTATATATAGCCCACTACCCAAATTATTTGATTCATTTAACATTCTTAAGGTCCTCCCTGCTTCTCTTTCTTGCTCTAGCTATTCATTTCAACATTTTAAAGGAAAAGCGATGTAATCCATTTTTTTCTTATGTTTTCTTTTTATTTATCAAGTACCCTTTTCTCCATTCCTTACAAAATTTGCATTTCTAATATTGATATATTATATTGTGTAAATTAACTTATGTCTTTGTGTGTTGATTTGCAGATTATGGTTTCCGATGAGGAGTCAACTTTTTGGGATCAATTATGGTCAAGTTGCCACTGTCAGAAAAGGTCATCAATCTTTTGAGTGCCAATAAGTTCACAAAAGCAATATTTTATGATACGAATACGCAAATATTGTTATATTAACAACATTGGCCAATTCTAGCATCACGCTTATTGTAAATAAGAGCTTGGTTATGTGTGTTTTGTTCTTTGGAGTTTTATGTGAATGTGAGAGGATAAGGAGATCGGTTTATATCACATTTTTTAGATCGATTTTACTGTGTTCCTTTTACTGTATTTTTATGCATCCTCCGTTTTTTTTTTTTTTTTTTTTTTTTTTTTTTTTTTTTTGTGTATGTTTTTATTTAATATAATGCAAGGGTGTTTTGGAATTCTTATAATTCAGACTTGGTAACTTGACGGATTCTTCCATAACGATTGTTAATATCTCAAGGTTGTCTTTGTAAAAACCATTTTGGCTCATCTTTGATGCAATAATTTCAAAAGTCAAAACCCTAAAATTTTATCAAATATTTGGTATATTTATTTTATTCTTATATTCCAGATGATAAGCTAAATATTAATTACAAAAATTACTCATCTATATCAATATATACCTTTTTAGTTTTGTTTTGTTTTTAATTGTTTAGAATGTATTAAATATGCAATATGATTATTTCTAAAAATAAATGGTTTTGAATTTTAATTATTCTTATAAATGGTAATAAGCAAATATTTTACAAAACAAATTAAAATATCTATATAATATCTTAAGCCGTGGCGGTATGAGAATGCTTGACCATTAATGAGTTTTTTTTAAAAAAAAAAAATTATATTCAACCCTTCAGTTTTATATTTAACTCTTCATTTTTTTCAATTGACAGTTATTTTCTAAATTTAATGAAAATTATGACTATATTTAAGTCCTATATATTTCCTTTAATGTTTGATGAATAATATATTATCATAGAGTTTCAACATGCCACGTGTCAACATGAGAAAGTTTGACCATTAATTAATATTTTTAAAATTATACTCAACCCTTCATTTTTTTCAATTCACAGTTGATTTTCTAGATTTAAAGAGAATTGTTACTATTATTAAATTATATATATTTCCTTTAATTCTTGATGAATAATATTATTATATCAATGTTTAGAAAATTTAGTATAACGGAGTCTCAAAAAGCAATAAAGATTTTGCTATTAAGTAGTTATTAATAATTGTAAAAAAATTCAATAAAATAATTTTTTTTTTCATAAATCACATATCAATAGATAATCAAGAGGCAATCCTGTAATTAATAGAATAATAAATAAATTCTCTAAACCAATATTATAATTGATTTTTAATTATTAAGTATTTATTATTATTATTATTATTATTATTATTACTATTTGAAATATTATATTATTTGGTAAATTTAAAAGACAAGCCATGATTTTTTTTTTTTTTTTTTTTACCAAAGCTATTTAGTAGTTATTAAGTGTAATAACTTTTAATAATATAATCTTTTTTCATAAATCACATATCTATAGGTAATCAAAAAGCAATCTCATAATTAATGGGATAGTAAATAAAATGATTTTTAAATATTAAGTTTTTATTTTTTATTTTTTTATTTTTTTATTTTTTTTATTTTAAGTATTCTATTATTTGGTAAGATTAAAAGACAATCCATAATTGTTTTTTGCCAACAAGCCATAAATTTGTATTAATTAGTTTTTTAAAATTTTTGTTAATTATTTAACTATATAATAATAATAATAATAATAATATAATATTTGGTAAGTTATTTTATTTTATTTTTGGTTCATTAAGAAAATTTATTAATTATCTCATTAATTATGGAATTGACTCTTTATTTTATTCATTATCCCATTAATTATGGGTGGCTCTTGATTTTTCTATACTATTAATTATTGTATCTTATTTTAGAGCCTTAACATGGCACGTGTTGGTATGAGAATGCTTGACCATTAATTAGTTTTTTTTTAAAAAAAATTATATTCAACCTTTCATTTTTATATTCTTCAACTCTTCATTTTTTTTTTCAATTAATGGTTGATTTTCTAGATTTAATGAGATTTTTTTTTTGATTGTATCTAATGAGAATTATTATTATTATTAGATCATATATTTTTCCTTTAATGTTTGATGAATAATATATTATCATAGAGCCTTAACATACCACATGAGAAGGCTTGATCTGACCATTAATTAATTTCATGTTGGTGATGTTAAAGAAATAAATCTAGAGAAATCCCCCATGATTGTTTTTCATCACTAATGCATCAAATATCTTAGACCAATAAATCAAATTGTGACTATTTAAATTGTTGTTGCGTTAGATTTTATAATTCTCACATATTACCCCCCGGGGGCAAATTTGTCTCCACCCTCACCTAAAAACCAATTTGGGAGTCGTGGGGGATGGGGTCCTATGAGGAAACGTCCATTCCTATTGGGTGGCATAAAGCAAGCCAGTCAGGCAGTGACCGGTACAAAATATGCTGACAAAAGTATTACACAGTAAGATAACCCTCGAAAAGAAGTTCAAAACTCAAAATGAGATAATTTCCCGCCCGATGTCCAATCCCTAAGACCCTAACAAGTAACAAATTTAAAAAGTAAAACACAACCAAGCACTTGCTCATACCTTCCGTATCCAATCAAAATACACAAAGGAAAAGGCTTTTAATACAATAATACACGCTTATGTCGTCTTCTTCTTCTTCATCGATTCATCGGCAAAGAGATCGCGGCGGCACCACTACCACCAACAAAACCCTAACCCCAAATTCAGTCCCCAATAAACCCCTTAAAAGATCTTCTTCCGGCAAGGAAAACCCTGGACCTGTTACCCGCTCTCAGAAACCCACGATCCGGCCGGTGCCACGCGTCGAAAAGGCAACTGGGGACGGTGATACGCACGTACGGCGGTCCACGTCATCCGTCCCGAGAGGTAGGAGCCAGAGCCCGTCTGAATTTATTAGGGTTTTTAGTGATTTGAAGAAAGATAGGGTTTCTAGGGTTTCTGTCGAAAAAAAGGGACTTAGGGATTTTAATGTCAAAGGGGCTGAATTGGGTGTTAGTCAAAAAAAGGGTTTTGGCGAATTTAAAGAAAGTAATCGGCTTGGTGTCAATTTGGAGAAAAAGAGTGAAACTGAGAGAATTTTAAGTGGGATTAGGGTTTTGGGAAATATTAGTAATAAAGGTGTCAATTTGAGATCATATTCTGGGAAATCAAGTGGAGTTAGTGTTAGTGGTAAATGTGAGAGTGGTCATGAACAGGGTAGTATAGGATTTCGTTCAAAAGTTGAAAACCGGGTTAAAGGTGTTGTCTTGAAACCTGATGCTAAAATTGAAAAGAGAGGGGCAAGTAGAGATTTAGGTTTAAAAGAGGCTGATTTGAAATCTGTGGGTGCATCAAAGGATTTGGAGATTGTGAAAGAGAAGGGATTGAGTGAAGGTGTGAGTGATCAGGTTGGGGTCAGATATTCAAATAAGCTTCATGAGAAGCTTTCATTTTTGGAAGGGAAGGTGAAGAGAATTGCTTCGGATATTAAGAGGACTAAGGAAATGTTGGATATGAATAATCCAGATGCATCAAAGGTTATTATTTCTGATATTCAGGAAAAGATTTCAGGGATTGAGAAGGCGATGGGTAATGTTGTTGGAAATTCTGATGGTAAAAATGGTAGCTCAAAAATTGTTGGAAATGATGATGGAGGTAGAGAGAACCTTGAGACAAGTCCAGGTAAGAGAGTCAATAGAGTGAAAAGTCCTGTTAATGTATTCAAGAGCGAGGAACTGGAAGCTAGACTGTTTCCTCATCATAAGTTGCTTAAAAATCGAATGACCCAGAGCTCTGAAAGTCACGAATCCAATGTTGTAGGACCAAGTAATGATTCAAAGATGGAGGAGACATTGTTGAGCTCTGTTGAGGAGAACTCAATAACTTTGGAGTTCTTGGCTTCATTGGATAAGGGTCAAGTTAAGGTCACCGCAAGGGATGAGCAGGTTGATCTAGAATGTCATGAAATTCAAGAAACAGATGACAATGCACCTTCAGGAGAGCAAGGTTTGTCAAAGAGGTTTGATGGAAAAGATGATGCTGAGCTCATTCTCACGACTGATGAAAGGCTTGAGGAGTTTGATGATCAGGAGAACATACAAGGAATTGTGATTGGTGAGGAGGCAGAAGATAGTTGTTTGTATCAACTGAATGAAATAGGTCAAAAGACTTCAACAGGAGGCTGGTTTGTGTCAGAAGGAGAGTCGGTTCTTCTTGCCCATGATGATGGCTCATGCTCTTTCTATGATATTGCAAATTGTGAGGTACACCATCTTCTTTGTGTTTCAGAATCTTCATGTTATCTTTCATTGTTATATTAATAAAATTGAATTTTCTTATTGTTAGCTTTTGGCTTACATAAGATATCACATTGCTTAGAATACTGTATGTTATCACATAAGTTATAATCCAATTTCTGTGCATCAGTGCATATCTAATATATGTTGTCATGTTCTTCTTCCTTTTGCAAAAGAATTTGGAGGCTTCGCTGCCGATTTCTTGTTATTGTTATTGGACTTCTTGAATTGAATGTTTTGTCATTATTTTTTTTATGCATGTTATGAGCACATTTAGGCAGTCTTTAGTTTTAGAGTAATATGTAGAGAATGATGTTTTCATGATGCAAAGTAACTGACAGTATAGCATCTAGGATTTGTTTTTGTTTTTTCATTGACGGTCCATTTTTTCATTTCAGGATAAGGCTGTGTACAATCCCCCAGCAGGAGTTTCGCCTTGTATATGGAGAGATTGTTGGATCATCCGTGCCGCTAGTGCAGATGGTTGCTCAGGAAGATATGTTGTGGCTGCATCTGCTGGGAATACCCTAGATTCAGGATTTTGCTCATGGGATTTTTATACCAAAGATGTGCGGGCTTTTCACACTGAAGGTGGTGGAACAATCAGTTCAAGAACAGTTCTTGGTCCTTTACCCAATAACAGTGCATATAGAAGAAACACTTTGTCTAGTTTATTATCACCTGAAACTCAGCAATGGTGGTATAAACCATGTGGGCCTCTTATCATCTCAGCAGCCAGCTCTCAGAGGGAAGTCAATATCTATGATATCCGAGATGGTGAGCAAATAATGAAATGGGAGGTTCAAAAGCCTGTATTAACTATGGATTATTCTAGCCCTTTGCAGTGGAGAAACAGAGGAAAAGTAGTTGTGGCAGAAGCTGATGCAATATCCTTCTGGGATGTGAACTCTCTAAATCCTCATCCATTACTATCTGTTCCTTCATCCGGCCGAAAAATCTCAGCTCTTCATGTGAATAACACTGATGCTGAATTAGGTGGAGGGGTTCGCCAAAGGTGAGGCTTATAATCCAAGCTTCCACTAGTAACTGATATTTTAATATTAGGCATTTGCTGGTTGACATATTGCTGTCTCAAGTGATCATGTCATGGACTTTTCTATATAATTTATTCTGTATATGTATGTATCTTTATAATTTATTTTATTGTTTGCCTGTCTCACTTTATCTGTTTTTCTTCTCTCCGGCTTGTTATGCCATTCATGCTGTTATTATTTGCATTTGTAGATATATGAGTAGGTCATAAATTTACTTAATGTAGTAATCGAATATGCATATGAAGAGGCCATGGTAACTAATAATAAATAATATTTGAATTTTGAAATACAGAGTGACTTCTGCGGAAGCTGAAGGAAATGATGGTGTGTTTTGCACACATGATTCTATTAATATCTTGGACTTCCGCCAGCCATCTGGCGTTGGTCTTAGGATTCCAAAAGTTGGTATTAATGTCCAGTCAGTGTTCTCCCGTGGGGATTCAATCTATCTTGGTTGTGCTAATGTGAGGTCAACAGGTAAAAAGCAGTCCTCTTCACAGGTGCTGCAGTTCTCCTTGCGGAAACAGAGGCTGTTTAGCACTTACTCTCTGCCAGAATCCAATGCTCATTCACATTGCTCGGCCATAACACAAGTTTGGGGAAATTCAAATGTTGTCATGGGTGTTTCTGGGCTAGGACTGTTTGTTTTTGATGCCTTGAAGGATGATGAGTTACGGTGCTTCACAGGTGATTATAGCAATAATCAAAATGTCAGAGAAACTATAGGCCCGGATGATTTATATGCCCCTTCTTTTGATTACCTAGCATCTCGTGTTCTTCTTATATCAAGAGATCGCCCAGCATTATGGAGGCAACTACCATAGGTATGGAATTTACTTGAAAGCTGTTCTAGTAATTTGTCTGCAGAGAATTATCAGGGATGCTGGTGTGCTTTTTTATGTTTTGTTGTTTATTACATGCTTTGTGGACATTATAAATAATGCTGTTATTTATTGAAGCAGTTCTGATTAAGAGAGAGAATGAGAGATGCACAATGTTCACTATATTGTATCTTAGATTATAACAAATTTTGGAGGATCGACAACAAGTTTAATACCACCAAGATCAAGGAAATAGAAAAGAAGAATAATAGGTTGAATAAGAACTGATGTTGAGGTGTGAATTCATCTGATCAGTAGTATATTCTACTTTATTTCTGGTCTAGAATAGGATGCATTGCTAGATATGTTGAAGATCCGACACCCATTTTTAGTATGCTATATTGACTTCTCATTGAACATAAGTATTCTATTGTGTTGAAAAGCATGTTTTTATGCAAAATCAATTGTTTTGGTAAATGTTTCATGACTAGAATTACCAGCTATTTGCAGGAAATGAACAAGTGATACCACCCTGACATAAACTTTCTTTTTCAATCTTAGATGACAGTGATGCCTACCAGTTACGGTTCAAATGGCAGCAGTCTTTGCTTCCAAACTGTTTCCGGTAAGACTTTAGTTTTGTGCTTCCGGCCTGATCTAGGGAGTGCAGCGATCTATATAATCTTAACCTTCCTGATCTAAGCCTGATAAGAACCCAAGCTGAAAGTATATCTGTAAGTACAGTTAATGACTTTCGGCATGTACTATTTTATTTAATCTTTTAAATTTTTCCTTGCTGGGAAAGATTATGAAGAACTCTATGTTACCGATTAAATAGTTCTATATTTATTTCAGCTTTCAGTATTTGGGGTATGGAATATCTAAATAATTAAATTCATGTGGTCACATTCTTTGTTGTTTGATATATCACCACAAGCATCAGAAAATTTCAGGACCTTGAAGTTGTATTATTGTAGGCAGATTATGATATATATCTACTTTGCATTTATTTTCTTTATTGATTTTATTGACTATGATGATAATTAGTCGTAAATATAGTTTGACCAAGGATCACGGCAATCTCACTTAAGGATCGCGACTAGTTTTTCAATAGCTAGAAAAATCCCTATTTTTTTGTTCACAAACTCATGGGAATGTCAGATTGTAGCTTGAAGTTAAAAGTGTGGTGGTGATAGGAAACTTACTAGATTACTATCAAAGCTTATTATTATTAGAGCAAATTGCAGCCAATCTCCCTGAGGTTTGGCCTTTGACAACCGAAAGCAACTTTATCATTAATTGACAATGATCTCCCCTAATGTTAGTCAAAGCTGGTTAGATTTAACCATTGATTGGATTTGGGCGCTATAAATACCAAAATATTCTTGAATAAAAAAATTCTGATTTTAAAAATATATAAATATATGAAAAAAAAAAAATTGCTCATCTAAATCTAATCTAACATTTTCTTCTTCCATTGATGTATCTTTATATTTTTCTTCAAATTCAAGTTTTTCAGATTTTTCAAAAATAAAAAATAAAAAGTGTAGCTCACCTAAATCCAATCCAATAACATTTTCTTCAGTTTTTTTTTTTAATAAATAAAAAAGGCTTAAAAGGACAAAAATACCTTTATTTTTGTTAAATTGACTTTACTTTAACTAACAGTAGAGGAGGTTATTGTCAATTAAGTATAAAGTTGTTTCTGGTTGTCAAAAGCCAAACCTTAGGGAGGTTGGTTGCAATTTGCTCTTATTATTATTATCTGAATGGCCCCTAACATTTAAATGTAGACAGTGAGTGGTGTGGCATAAAAAATTAGCGCTAGGCGTTGCCTAAGCTGACTAGGTGGTGATGAGGCGCGCTAGACGGCCCTTATTTCTTAGGGCGATTCTTTTTAAAGAAGATAATGTCAAAACGATGTTGTTTTGGGGTTTGACCAAACAATATCGTTTAAAAAACCCCAAAATGACTAAAACTTTCTTCTTTTCTATTCTCTCGCCTCTATCCTCTATCGTGGAATTACCTAGGCACCTACATATTTCCCGACTAGCGCGTAGTGCTTTTTAGAGCACTGCTTTTGGAGGAGGCAACCTCCATGAAGAAAAGAGTAGGTGCGACCTCCTTCATGGAGGAGACCAATGCCTCCTTCAAACTTGTGCTTCTTTGGTCGATCTACAACCTTCGTATTTTTCGGTTTCGGTTTCGGTTTGTGTAATTTTGTGAGGTTGCAGGTGTTTCACCTATCAATCTAAGTTATCGTTTATTGTGAGGTCTTTCACCCAGCAATCATAGTTGTTGATTAGAGGCAAAGGGCATAACATAGATTGATAGGTGAAACACCTGCAACCTCACAAACTTTCACATATCTGCCTCCGGCTAAGATTGTTGCAGCCTTTTCTCTGGTTCTATTCAAGCGTTTAATTATCAGGAGATAGATGGAAAATAAAAAATGTTTATATTTTTTTATTTAAATATTTTTTATAATAATACAAAAAATGATTTTTGAGTTCAGATCTAAACCGATAAACTAACCCGACTTTTTCTGGTTTGGTTTGAATCGGTTTAGAAAATCACATTGGTTTAGTTTGGGTTGGGTTGAAATATAGTCAAACTGATCCATATTGGTTTGGTTTGACATTGAGCTTTAACCCAAACCAAACCGAAAAATGTACACCCTAACCTCTGTTGGTCGAGGGGACTGTAAGAGAGAGATTGGATTTTTTTTTTAATATTTTTTTAAATTCTTTATCTAATTAAATATTTATAATTATATTTATAAATGTTTAATTTAAGTAAAAAATTATATTAGCCAATCCACTATCCCATACCAAAAAATGTACATTACTAAATTTAATCCGGTCCAATTTTATACAATACTGTGCCAAACGTGTCCTGAAAGTAATAAAACAAATACATATATAACGATATTTTAACTACCATTCAAGAATATAATTAATTGAAACTGACTCTGAAAGCGAAAGCAGCTGTACAATTTCCTTATGGGTTTCTTTTGGGATATTCTTGATTATTAGGAAATATTTATTTGGCCAAAATAACCTTGAAATGATGCATTTGAATAATCAAAATCTTGATTAGAATTTAGACAGATAATCATAGTTAGTATAAGGTACAAGAACGAGGTTAATCATAGTTAGTATAAGGTACAAAAACGAGATTGGTCTAGTAGTAAACCCCTTACACCTACACCACAAGGTTGTGGGTTCGAGTCCTCTCATTAAAAAAAAACCTGAATTTATGTAATATTTCTATTTTTAAAAAAGAAAAAAAAGTATAAGAGTGCCTATAATATTAATATGCATTTTTGAGTTTCTAAGTAGTGACACATCAGTATTTCTATTGAATATTTATCCACTTTGGCAAAAAATAAAAATAAAAATAAAAATAAAAATAGAGATACATATTCTTATCTTCAATGCAAATATTTAAGGTGTATTTGAGTCGTATCCATTTTTTCTGAATTTCGATATAATTGTAATAGTGATTTTGTTCTTAGAGATTTGATATTGTCAGGAAAAGAAGAAGAAAAAAACATGAAATTACAGATTTTATTTTTATTTTCATGTAATTTATATTTATAAATTATGATTTAGTTTATAATTATTTGTAATGAATTATTAACCTACTTTTTATTCAAATTTAAAAATTACAAAAGAAAAATTAATAGGAAAGTAGTCAATTATTGAATCAAATTGTTCTATAATTTTAGATTATAATGTTAAACAAAATGTAAATATAATATTATAATTTTTGACATTTTTGGGTTAATCTACCAACACGTTTTTTAGTATTTTTATTTTCAGAATACAGCTTCTACAATATGCTACCGGACGCTCTTTTGGATTTCAAAACTGAAACAAAAAACACTATTTTCATTTTCGTTTTTCTTTTCGGAAAACAGCAAATGAAAAATGCTTACGGGAGGCGTTCGAAACCTTTTGATTTTGAACACTTTTGTAAATTTGTGCAAGTTTGTAAGTATATAAGAAGATGGAATCTATGATTGCATTAAAAGCAAGCATGGCAAAGAGTTGGAAAATAATGGGGTTCCATAAAATTGTATGATGCAACGGAAAAACCACATTAAATAACTTTAAAAAGTACATTATAACTCACCAAAAGTCACACTTATTAAATATTTGCTGGTTATATATTAAGAGAGAAAAACTTATTTGGTATCAGGTCCTTCCTGTAAACTGGAAATATATATTTTCTTCTGTTTCACTAATTTTTTTTTTTTTCTTTTTTTTCTTTTTGAGACTGAGAAAAGGCATTGCATTGACATGGTAAGATAAATTTGGATTACTTTAAGTAAGCAATTTCAAAAATTTAAAATCTTTATTAATACTTATTTAATGAAGAATTACAAGCCCTGATAATAGGGATGGCAATGGATCGGATCGGATCGGGGATGGATACCCCATTATCCATCCCCGTATCCGTTTAAGATATGTATATCCATCTCCGCATCCATCCCCTTTTCAAAATGAGCGGGGCGGATTCGGATAATCCGCAAATTTAGATAACGATATCCATCCCCGCTCGGTCTATATCCGTATCCAATGAAAAATGTATATAAATTGTTGTAGTTTATAAGAGAAAAATATAACTAACGTGTATAATGGTACCTTTTATCCTATTTAAAATGGAGAAACAAATACATCCAATCCTCAAATAACATAAATTCGACAAACGAAAAAAAACAAAAAAACAAAAACCCCACAACTTCACGATACAAACAAAATTAAATAGAGAGTTTTAAATCAGTATTCACTTATAAAGAAACTCAGTAGCAAGTCAGCAACAACCAACAACTAACAAGCAAATGTAGTCACAAGTCACAACTCTCCAGTCTTTTGGCCGCTTACTTTAGAAAAATAGCTTTTAGGGTTTTGATGATAAAAAAATTAATAATGACTTATATAATTAAAATTAATAATTATATAATAATTTTTATATATTTAAAATATTAAAATATTTAACGGATCCGGATATCCATAGACGATATCCATAGACGATATCCATCCCCATATCCGAAAATTAAACGGATATTAGGATCGTATCCATCCCCGCTCCATCCCCGAAATAATAGTATCCATCCCCCTTATGAATGGAGCGGATTCTTACGGATATCCATGTCCGTGGATAATTTTACCATCCCTACCTGATAATGTGGTGGACTTTTTTTATTTTTTATTTTTATTTTTTATTTTTTATTTACTCCCCTTAGTTTATGAAGTAGTTGTCGAGCAACTTTCAGTTGTGAAATTTCTCATATTTTTGGTCGTAGGATTGCGACTTTGTAACTATAACGGTTTCTATTTAACGTTACAAAATAACTATTTCATGATTATTCCTTTTGCAAACTTTGAACATGTGTCATTAGAAGTGCTCAAGTTGATATCTTCTAAATTCTTACTGGGATGATTTGATCAGAAAATAATGAATTTAGATTAATTTATTTATCTCCTAGTTCCTACAAAGAAAATAACTTGAAAGATCTTGAATTCTGTAAAGTTCATTAACTAAACAATATATATATGACCATTTGATGAGTAAAGCTAGACCCTAGATGGTCCAAAAAATTTACAGTCTAGCATTACTCTTTAACGATGGATGTATGTTTGTATTTACTAGTTTTCTCATAATTAGAAATTAATATGTGGGTTTAAGAAGTGTCAAGTAAGAGTAAGGCCTTGTTTGGTATTATTTAGAGAAGTTAAAATCTAATTATTTAATAATTTTGATATAAAAAGATATTTGATAAAGTTACCAAAAGTGATTATTTGAGAATAGGGTTGATTTGACAGTAATTTTAAGAAGTATGTGGATGTTACTTTTACAAAATGATTATGATAGAATCTTATGTCTGATTT
Organism: Acer yangbiense; assembly: GCA_008009225.1. NCBI lineage: Eukaryota > Viridiplantae > Streptophyta > Magnoliopsida > Sapindales > Sapindaceae > Acer > Acer yangbiense. The sequence goes on from CM017761.1 coordinate 12,466,802, forward strand.
AATGATTCTTTTTAAGACTAAATTATCCTTATTGATTTAACATAAATACAAATATATCTCATGTTTAATTTCATGTAACTCATTTTTATTAGTTCATCATTGATTAAATATAGATTAATTAAAATATTTTAAAAAGGAATTTGTTCATCTTCTCACCCCAATTCCGGAACAAACATCCAAACTTAGAACAAACCCCTAAAACTTTTTTTTTTTTTTTGTTGTTGTTGCCATTTACTTCTTTTTCTCTACCCTTCCTCTTCTTTAAACTCACCCAAAAATACAATCAATAAAAATTATATATAAAAAAAGTGATAAAGATTGAAGTGTTATAGGTACAGGTATGTCAAGTAAAAGAAATCAAAGAATATTGTAGTGAAAATAAAACAAAGGAGTAAAAGAAGAGGCACCCAATTATTTATTTATTTATTTATTTATTTTTTAGACTTGGTGTTGTCAAACCCTAAATTTTTCGGTTACCATGGGAGATTGAGACTGACAGGTGTGAAAAGAAATTTTTTGCTTCGCTTGATAATTCAATTTCATGTCTGTTTTAGTAATTACGTAAAATTACAGTAATTAAAGGTAAAGTTTACCAAATGCATGAATACCGCTTTTCAATCCACATCAATTTCAACATCAGCATTAACCAAGCAGTTGCCTGATTAACTTCACATCACATTATTTCTTCAGTACATCTAACATTGATTATTTTAAAAGATATAACAATTTATCAAACTGGCTCTAACATTGATACTATTATTAGTCACGAGAGATATTATTAGATCACAACCTAGTTAGTAATATAAAAATGGTATAGTTCATTTTTCATAGCAGACAAATGCATAGTTGTGCGATAGACACTAATTAATATTTTTCATTAATCATGTCTCTTCACATACACACGTTAGTAAAAAGTAAAAACAATACATTTTTCTTTTATGATGGAAACAATACATTTATTAGTAAATGTATGATTATTTTAAGGGATACATCAATATCAAACTGGCCCTAACATTGATACTAGCCTTTCAAAAAAAAAAAAAAAAACATTGATACTATGATTAGTCACGGGAGACACTATTAGATCACAACCTAGTTAGTAATATAAAAATGGTGCAGTTCCTTTTTCATAGCAGATAGATGCATATGTCATGAAGAGGAAATTTCAGAATAATTGAAGAAGAGAGTTGTGAAATGGGGAAAAGAATTTAGGGATTTCAATTCTAATTTGGGATTCTTTTCAGACAGGCTGCATGAACTTAGGAAGATGGATCTTATAAGGGGACTTATGATACCTAATCTCACTACACAGCATTTAAATAGAAGATTCTCTATTGGACCATAGTCTTTGGCTAGCTACAATTGGGCCTAGGAGCCAGAAATATCTTATCTTGTTTTCTTTAGCTTATTTTAATTTAGTGAGCCCAAAGTAGGGAGTTATTCCCAGGCCACATGCTTATTGCATTTCTCCTTTATCTGTCTATTGGAACAAACGAAATGAATCAACGAGTTTTACAACAATTCTCTCTTACAATTCTGTTTCTCTCTTTCTCTCTCTCTCTCTCAACCTCTATTGGAAACATCAGAAATTCTATTTCAAATCTGCAGAACCTTGAAGGGCATTACATTTGGTATCAGAGCTCTTAATCCTGCGACCTGTGGCAATGGTCGAAGGAACACGGCAGCAGCAAATGGAAGAAGATTTAATGACATTGAGTTTAGAAACCAAGTCACGGAATGGAAGATAGTGACCATTGAAGGAAGACTCCAGCTAATCGATGAAGGAATTATTTCCATTAGATCAGAAATGGCAGAGAAGATTAACCAGCTGCACGAGCTATTCTTCACTAGTCCCAATAAAACAGCCATGGAAGAGTTAAATGGAAAAGGTATCATTGGCTCAGCTCCATCAGGATCGAATTATGCTGCAAGGAATCAGAGGCATCAAGGCCATTACCAACCTGCAAATAGGGTAAGCACTGAAACACATTTCAAACCACCAAAGCTAAATTTTCATAGATTCAATGGTATAGATCCAAAGGTGTGGATTCGGAAATGTGAGAGGTTTTACCTCATCCATCCCATAGCCCCTGAAAAAAAGGTCCTAGCGGCCTCTATTCATTTCGAAAAAAAAGAAAGCGGAAGCATGGTTTCAGTCGTTTTATACTACTAGAGGACTAGAGGACTAGAGGAGATATAGGCTGGGAAGAGTTTACTGAAATCTTATTGGTAAGATTCCTAGACTTAGATCAAAAGGACGTAGTAGGCGAGTTTCAAAGGCTTAAACAAACTACAACTGTCTTGGAATTCCAAGAGAGATTCGAGGAACTTCAACCTAGGTTGATTGCTAGAAATCTAGGACTAAGTGACGAGTTTTTCCTAGCCTGTTTCATGAGTGGATTGAAAGGGGAGATTATAAACTTAGTCAAAATGTTCAAGCCACCTGACTTGAATGCAACCATTCAGCTGGCCAGGTTGCAAGAGGCAGCCGTAAATGCCAAGAGGATAAACCCATGACCCAATAAACCCACACAAACCACCCCACTTTACCACCAGCCCACAAAATGGAACCCCACACTTAACTAGCACAACCCACCCATTTCCACCAAAAAAAAAAAAAAACCAGAAACATACCAAATTAAAAGACTAACTCCTACAGAAATAAGGGCAAGAAGAGAGAAGGGACTGTGTTACAACTGCGATGAGGTGTACACTTATGGTCACTAATGTGCTAAGAAACAAATTTTTATGCTGAAAGAAGAGGAGGAGACTAAGGAAGAAGGGGAAAAGACATAAGTAGTAGATGAGATGGGAGAAGAGGAAATTACAGATTTACCAGAAGAAGAGATAACAATCTAACATCAGGCCTTGAATAGAGGAAGCAGAGGGATACAAACCATTAAGCTGAGAGGTCTAGTCAAGAACATGGAAGTCACTATATTGGTGGATAGTGGGTCTACCCATAACTTCCTAGATCTAGAGACCGCACTATTCACAATTGTAGGAATAGAGAACACTAACCTTTTTTGGGTAACCTGGGCAGTGGAAGTAGGATAAGCAGTCAAGCCAAATGCCCTGCTTTTACCTAGAAAATGCAAGGAGAAAATTTCACAACAGAAATGATAATTTTGACTCTGGGAGATCGTGACACAGTTTTGGGAATGCTATGGATTCAAGAGGTCGAGCCAATCCTATTAGATGCCAAGAGGCTTAGCATGAGTTTTAAGAGGGAAAATAGATGGATTACTTTACAAGGAATCAAAGAGACATGGAAACTCTCGCAACTAGATAGGAAAAGGGTGGCCTCACAATTGAGCAAGGCACAGAGAAGGATTGAGCCAATAATTCACCTGTATTCCTTGGAAGTGGAAAAAGAAATCAGCGAGGTGCCACCATAACTATTAACTGCGTTGGAAGAATTTTTGAAAGTTTTTAAAGAACCCACGACCTTACTACCCAAACAATCTAAAGACCATTACATACCCTTAATACCTAACAACAACCCTATAAATGTGAGGAGTTTTAGACACCCATACATACAGAAGAACAAAATTGAAAGGATAGTTAGGAAGATTCTTGAAAGTGGGGCAATACGGCCAAACAATAGCCCTTTTGCTTCCCTTATCCTTTTGGTTAAAAAGAAAGATGGTTCTTAGAGATTTTGCCTAGACTACATAGAGCTGAATTGGATCACCATTAAGGACAAATTCTCAATTCCAATCATAGATGAGCTATTAGACGAACTACAGGGAGCAGGGGTATTTTCTAAACTAGGCCTTAGAACGGGTTACCACCAAATCAGGGTGGCAGAAGCAGACATTCACAAGATTGCTTTCAAAACCCACCAGGGCCATTATGAATTTAGGGTCATGACCTTTGGTTTGACTAACGCTCCGGCCACATTTCAGAGCTTGATGATCAAAATATTTTAGCCCTTTCTATAGAAAATGATACAAGTTTTTTTTTTACGGTATCCTAGTTTACAGTAAAAGCATGGAGGAGCACATTGAGCACCTCAGAATAGCCCTCTCTATCCTTGAGCAGCATCAACTCTATGTGAAGAGGAGCAAATGTGAATTTGGCAAAACACAACTTGAGTACCTATGGCACATTATATCGGTAGTGGGAGTGGCAGCTGACCTAAGGAATATCCAAGGCATGTTGGAGTGGCCTATTCCCACAACTATTAAGGCCTTGAGAGGATTCCTCGACCTAACAGGTTACTATTGCAAATTTGTTTAAGGTTATGATATTATTAGCAAACCCTTAACAGAGTTGCTAAAGAAGAATAGCTTCAAATGGGGAGAGGCTTCCAATATAGCTTTTGGGGCCTTGAAGAAAGCCATGACAACAATCCCCGTGATGGCTCTATTAGATTTTTCACAACCTCTTACGGTGGAAACTGATGCATGCAATGTTGGAATTGGTACAGTTTTGATGCAAAATGGAAGACCATTGGCCTTCATAAGCAGGGCTCTACCTTCTAAGAAACTAGGCCTATCTACATATGAGAAAGAGCTGCTGGCAATCGTGTATGCCATTCAAAAATGGAGACCCTATCTACACGAAAACAAGTTCACGATCAAGACTGATCATGAAAGCTTGAAGTACTTCTTAGAACAGAAAATGTCTACCTTGATATAGCAAAAATGGTTAACTAAGCTCCTAAGTTATGACTACAACATTACCTACAAAAAGGGAAAGGAAAACTTAGTAGCAGATAGCCTCTCAAGAGCCATGAGCAAGAAAGAGGGAGCCCTAACAACTCTCACCATCAACCAGCCTTTATAGGTACAAGATATACAGGACAGCCACTTGCAAGACCCCATATCAATGTGAGTAATATCAGGATTGATAATCAATCCTATGGCTGACTCGGATTATACTTACACAAATGAAATTTTAAGGAAGCATAGAAAAATTTATGTGGGAGGCATTGGAACTCTAAATGAAAGGCTGATAGAAAAAGCACACAGCTCACCTATGGGAGGCCATTCAGGTATCAAGGGAACAGTGAGACGTCTACAACAATTTTTCTGTTAGGAAGCAATGAACAAGGATGTGGTGGCTTGGATGACTAGATGTGAAATCTGCTAGCAATGTAAGGGAGAACATGTGAAAAGTCCAGGGTTACTACAACCTCTTCCTATACCCTCACTTCCATGGCAAGACATAGCAATGGACTTCATCAAGGGATTGCCACCTTCACAAGGAAAGGTCACCATCCTAGTGGTCATCAACCGACTCACTAAATACGTTCATTTCCTCACTTTATCCCACCCTTTTACAGCTTCCCAAGTGGTCAAGATATTTTTTGAGAACATACACAAGCTTCACGGACTGCCCTTATCTATAATCAATGACAGAGACAAGATCTTCACCAGCAACTTCTGGAAAAGCCTGTTCAAACTAGTGGACACTAAACTCTGTCTAAGCTCTGCCTATCACCCACAGATAGATGGCCAGAGTGAGCGCCTAAATCAATGTTTAGAAAACTACTTGAGATGCAAGGCCAGGGAAATGGGCTTGTTGGCTTGCCATGGCTGAGTGGTGGTATAACTCAAATTATCACACCACCCTTGCCATGTCACCATTTGAGGCACTCTATGGGTACAGATCCCCAGCACATGCCAGGATGAAATATTATGCTGACAAGAATTGTTCAGAAAGGGAGTTCATAATTGGAGACTAGGTTTACCTGAGGCTGCAACTTTATAGACAAACTACAGTTGCTCTCCGCAGAAACTTGAAGCTCGTACCTCAATTTTTCAATCCCTACTAGAGTTGCACATTTTCCCTCGGATACCCATTTCCTCACGTTCCCATTCCTATTTGAGGATTTTTTTTTTTTTTTTTTTTTTTTTTTTTTTGGGTTGGGGATAGGGATGGGAGGGGTCCCCCTATCCCCATTTCCCTATTTCCCCCAAACATATATAAATATAATTATAATATATATTTTTAATTTTGTTTTTATTCTTTGAAAACTCTAACTATATATACACATTTACTCTTTTTAACTATATATAGTTTGAAACTTTGAATTATTTGAAACACTTTATTTTGTATTTGTAATGCACTAATGAATTTTATTTTGTATTTGCAATGGAATGTTTATTTTTTTTAGTTTAATTTTTAATTTTTAATCAAACGGGGGAAACCGAGAAACAGGAAAAAATAGGGAACTAGGGATGGGGATGGATATACCTCCCCCATAAAATTTCCCATTCCCATTTTCCCCAAATGAGGAAATGAAAGGGGGGGGGGGGGGGGGGGGGGGGGGGGGGGGGGGGGGGGGGTGATAAAGGTCTGGGAAGTGGGGATGAGGATGGAGGGACCTATATCCATCCCCATTCCCCAAATGTGCATCTCTTCGAATAGGCGTCGTAGCTTATCGCCTTCAGCTGCCAACGGACTTGCAGATCCACCTGATGTTCTACGTTTCACAGCTCAAGAAGTCAGTCGAAACCACAGTCTGTCCTAGCTCCTCTCTTCCACCAACAGGACCAGACAAACAGATGCTTGTCTACCCTGTAGCCATCGTGGACCGTAAAGTCGTGAAAAGACACAACCAGGCCGTCGCACAAATTCTAGTCCAATGGTCCAACACGACGCTGGAAGATGCCACATGGGTGGATGCTTCATGCATTCGGTCATAGTATCCAGACGCCTTAGACCTGTGAGGACATCAAGTCTTTCAAGAGGTGAGGAATGTCATGAAGAGAAAATTTCAGAATAATTGAAGAAGAGAGTTGTGAAATAGGGAAAAGAATTTAGGGATTTCAATTCTAATTTGGGGTTCTTTTCAGATAGGCTGCGTAAACTTAGGAAGAAGGATCTTATAATGGGACTTCTGATACCTAATCTCACTACGCAACATTTAAATAGAAGCTTCTCTATTGGGCCATAGTCTTGGGCCAGCTACAGTTGGGCCTAAGAGCTAGAAATATCTTATCTTGTTTTCTTTAACTTATTTTAATTCAGTGAGCCCAAAGTAGGGAATTATTCCCAGGCCACATGCTTATTGCATTTCTCATTTATCTGTCTGCTGGAACAAACGAAATGAATCAACGAGTTTTACAACAATTCTCTCTTACAATGTTGTTTCTCTCTTTCTCTCTCTCTCTCAACCTCTACTGGAAATATAAAAAATTCTATTTCAGATCTGCAGAACCTTGAAGGGCATTACAAGGCATTAATTAATATTTTCCATTAATCATGTCTCTTCATACACACGTTAGCAAAAACAATACATTTATTAGTAAATGTATGATTATTTTAAAAGATACAACAATATCAAATTGGCCCTAACATTGATACTATGATTAGTCATGGGAGACATTATTAGATCATAAACTAGTTAGTAATATAAAAATATAGATGCATAGTTGTGTGATGGACACTAATTAATATTTTCCATTAATCATGTGTCTTCACAAACGCACATTATCAAAAACAATACATTTTTCTTTTTTGATGGAAACAATACATTTATTAGTAAATGTATGATTATTTTAAAAGATACAGTTTATCAAACTGGCCCTAACATTGATACTATGATTAGTCACAGGTGACATTATTAGATCACAACCTAGTTAGTAATATAAAAATGGTGTAGTTCATTTTTCATAGTAGACAGATGCATAGTTGTGTGATAGACACTAATTAATATTTTTCATTAATCATGTCTCTTCACATACACACGTTAACAAAAACAATACATTTTTCTTTTTGGATGGAAACAATACATTTATTAGTAAATGTATGATTATTTTAAAAGATACAACAATTTATCAAACTGGCCCTAACATTGATACTATGATTAGTCACGGGAGACATTATTAAATCACAACCTAGTTAGTAATATAAAAATGGTGTAGTTCCTTTTTCATAGCAGATAGATGCATAATTGTGTGATAGACACTAATTAATATTTTCCATTAATCATGTCTCTTCACATACACTGTTGATGTTTGTCTTAAAGTAACATGTATTTGTATTTGGGGCATATTTGTAACTTGGGATTTTGTTGGGCTATGTTGTAATTAGCTAAAAGTCTCACTATATAACTAAGTTGTTAGTTGAGCTTTTAGACTAAGTGTGTGCAAATGTGTAGAGACAATAAAGCAAGAGTGAAAAACCTAGAACAAATAGTGATTGTGAGGTAGAAGGATTGATACCTAGAGGAAGAGAGAAGACTTGCGGGTTAGAGGTAATCTCTTGTACTTGTCATTCTCATTATCTAGTGAAATCGGTACCTCCGTGGACATAGCCAATTTTGGTGAACCACGTAAAATTGCTTGTGTTGTGTTGTGGTTTGATTTCTTTTAGTTGATTATGTTTCCTTATTGCTAGTATTGCATTATTGTGCTTGTAAGTCCATTCAAACAAGGTCTTGGAAGAAGTTGGTGGTAGATTTTGATTTTGCCTACAAGGTGTTCGACGAAATTACCAAGTGAACTCAAGAGAGGTGTTGTTGCACCGCTTACAAGTGGTATCAGAGCTTAGGCTATTTTGGGTTGTTTGCAATGGCCGAGAGTGGTAGTACATTGTCCGGAAGCTCCGATGGGGTGAAGTTTGAAGTGAAGCCATTTGATGGAATAACAAACTTTACATTATGGCAAAGGAAAATGAAGAACATTCTTATCCAACAAGACTTGTATTTCGCGGTTGATGGGGTAGAGAAAAAGCCCAAGGATATGTCAACGGAAATGTGGAAGGTGCTGGATGAGAAAGCTATGAGTTCCATTGAGTTGTATCTTTCTGATGAAGTGATATGCAATGTTATGGAAGAGAAAAGCGCTAAAGAGACTTTGGAGAAGCTTTACATGGGGTAAAACCTTATCCAACAAATTGACTCTCAAAAACCAACTCTATGGGTTAAAAATGGAGGAGGGTGGAGATGTCATGGCACACTTGAATGACTTTAACTGATGTATTAACGACTTGATACGGGTTGATGTGAAGTACGAAGAGGATGATAAAGCTCTCTTGTTGTTGAGATCTTTACCGGATTCCTTCATGCATTTTCGGACTACTTTGTTGTTTGGCAAGGAAACTCTCCAATGTGATGCCGTTGTTTTCGACATAAATTCTTATGTGAAATTGAACAAGGCAAGTGAGAGGGATTCTCAAGAGGAATGACTTTTCGTTAAGAAGTTTAGTGAGCTAGGCCGAACAAGAGAAACAAGTAAGTCGGAGAAGAACTCTAGATCTAAATCTAGAAAGAAAAATGTTGAGTGTTACGATTACGGCAAGAAAGGGTATTACAAGCGGGATTGTAGGAAGCTTAAGGCGGAGATCAAGGAAGGAAAGAAAGCCGAGACAAGCTCTACAACTAATTTGGTATCCGAAGATAATGGTGAGATATTGTTAGTAGCTTTGACTAGTTATGCTTCCGATGCATGGATTCTTGATTCCGGGTGCTCTTTTCACATGTGTGCAAATCAGGATTGGTTTGACACGTATGAGTCTCAAAGTGGAGGTAAGGTCCTAATGGGTAATAATGCAACTTTCAAAGTCATTGAGATATGTACAATCAAAATCAAGATCAAGATGTTTGATGGAATTAAGGTAGTGTGAGACATGTTCCGGCACTCAAGAAGAATTTGATATCTCTATGCACACTAGATACAAATGGGTGTTCTTTCATAACAAATGATAGTGTGATAAAGGTGTATAAGGGATCCAAGGTGATGATGCGAGGTACAAAATTAGGCAACAATCTTTATAGGCTTTTGGGGAACACAATTTTAGGTGGAGTGGCTATTTCCACGGAAGAAGAAAATTGCAAAGATGACACTCAACTTTGGCATTTAAGGCTAGAGCATATGAGTGAGAGAGCATTGTAAGAATTACATAAGCGACAATTGTTGAAAGGTGTAGGGTCATGCAAGCTAGAATTTTGCAAGTATTGTGTTATGGGAAAGCAATGCAAAGTGTGCTTCAAAGTTCTAAGCAAGGAAAATGGAAGCAAGGGGTTGCTCGATTGTATACACTCCGATGTGTGGGGGCCCGCACCAAATAGATCAAATGGTGGAGCTCGCTACTTTGTTACTTTCATGGATGATTTTTCTAGGAAAGTTTGGGTTTACTTCATGAAAGAGAAAGTCGAGGTTTTTGAAAAGTTCAAAGAATGGAAGGCGGAAGTGGAGAACCAAACGGGGAGGAAGGTCAAGTATTTGAGAAGTGACAGCGGAGGTAAGTACAAGAGTTGCAAATTTATTAAATTTTGCAAAGTTGAAGGCATCACAAGACATTTTACCATGAAGAAAAATCCTCAACAAACTGGTGTCGTGGAGAGGATGAATAAAACACTCTTAGAGAGAGCTAGATGCATGAGACTTCATGCGGGGTTGCCCGAATCTTTTTGGACGAAAACGGTTAATCATGCTTGTTATTTGGTTAGCCGGTCACCATCGAAGGTACTTGAGTTTAAATCAGCGGAAGAAGTATGGATGGGCAAGTAAGTTGACTACTCTAATTTGAAGGTTTCAGGTGCAAGGCATATGCTCTTATTCCTAGTGATGAAAGGAACAAGCTACAATCAAAGTCACTTGAAGGCATATTTCTCGGGTTTGAGAAAGGAGTGAAGGGATTCAAGCTTTATGATATGACCAACAAAAAGAAAATCCTTAGTAGAGATGTAGTCTTTGGTAAAGCCTCCATGCCGAAGGAAGAAGCCAATGATGATGGTGAGAGAGGAGTTGTGACCAAAATTCCTATTACTATAAAGATTAGTGATAACGGAAATGATGAGGTACAACAAGAAGTTGTTCTTGAGGAACCTAGATCTATAGCTCAAGAAAGGCTAAGAAGAGTTTCAAAGCCACCGCAAAGGTACGGTTGGGATGATGAGAATGATGAAGTGCATTTTGCACTCATGGCTAGTGAGGGAGATCCAAATACATTTAATGAAGCAATTGGTAGTCATGATAGAGAAAGTTAGGCGAAGGCTATGATGGAAGAAATTGAATCTCTTGAAAAGAACTCCGTTTGGGAGTTGGTTCCTAAACCTAAAGACCGAAAGATTGTTGGTTGTAAATGAGTATTTAGGAAGAAAGAAGGCATACATGAGAATGAAGCACCGAAGTTCAAAGCACGATTGGTTGCTAAAACTCATAAAAGAAATGTGCTGATTACAATGAGATTTTCTCATTGGTAGTGAAGCACACATCTATTTTGGTATTGTTTGCCTTGGTAGCTCAATATGACATGGAGTTGGAACAACTTGATGTGAAGATGACATTTCTTCATGGGGATTTGGAAGAGGTCATTTATATGGCTCAACCGGAAGGGTTCAAGGAAGCGGGAAATGAGAACCTTGTTTGTAGATTAAAGAAGTCACTTTATGGACTTAAGCAATCTCCAAGACAATGGTACAAGTGCTTCGATTCCTACATGTTGAAGATTGGCTACAAGAGAAGTGAGTATGATCGTTGTGTTTATTCTCATGTGTTTGATGATGGTACAACTATCTTGTTGATGTTATATGTGGATGATATGTTTATAGCATGTCGGGATATGTCAAAAATTAATGAACTCAAAAGGCTTTTGGGTAGAGAATTTGACATGAAGGATCTTGGTGTTGTTAAAAAGATCCTAAAGATGGAGATAAAAAGAGATCGGAAAGCGGGAAAGTTGTGGTTATCTCAAAAGAGGTATATTCATAAGGTGCTTGAGAAGTTTAGCATGCTTGATGCTAAAGCCATATCTACTCCACTAGCTTCACATTTTGTCTTGAGTGCAAAGCAATGTCCTTCCATGGATGCTGAGATGGAAGAGATGATGAAGGTTCTGTATGCAAATGCGATTGGTTGTTTGATGTATGCCACAGTATGTACAAGACCCGATATCTCCCAAACGGTTAGTGTAGTTGCCAAATACATGGCAAATCCGGGCAAAGAGCATTGGAATGCCATTAAATGGATTTTGCAGTATTTGAAAGGTACTAAGGAGTTGGGTATTATGTTTGAAAGACAACATGGTGAAACTAATATTGTTGGGTTTTTTGATTTCGACTATACGGGGTGACTTAGACAAGAAGAGGTCTACAACGGGGCATGTATTTACATGTGCGGATGGACCAATTAGTTGGAGGTCTATGCTCCAACCTACTAGTGCCTTGTTTACTACCAAAGCGGAATACATGGCAATCACGGAAGCATCAAATGAAGCAATTTGGTTGAGGGGTTTGGTGAATGATATGGAATTGAAACAAAATTTGGTGTTGCTTGGTGTGATAGTCAAAGTGTGATTGCTCTAACGAAGAATCAAGTATTCCATGCGAGAACGAAGCACATTGACATCCGATTCCATAGAATACGAGATTGGATTGCCTCAGGTGAAGTCTCCATTGAAAAGGTTCACGCGGATGAGAATGCATCCGGTATGCTTAACAAACTGGTTACAAAGGACAAGTTTGATCATTGCTTGAGCTTGCTAAACCTTTTCTCTTATTGAGTTTAGGTAGGCACCTCACCACTTGAGGTGTGTGGAGACAAGGGATTTTCTTGTCAAGGTGGAGGTGTTATAAACACGATGTTATCCAATGATTTTCGAGGGTTGAAGTTTCTTTTCGACAAGGTGGAGATTGTTGATATTTGTCTCGAAGTAACATGTATTTGTATTTAGGGCATATTTGTAACTTGGGGTTTTATTTGGCTGTGTTGTAATTAGCTAAAAGTCTCACTAGATAACTAAGTTGTTAGTTGAGCTTTTAGACTAAGTGTGTGCAAATGTGTAGAGATAACAAAGCTAGAGTGAAAAACCTAGAACAAAGAGTAATTGTGAGGTTGAAGGATTGAGACCTAGAGGAAGAGAGAAGGCTTGTGGGTTAGAGGTAATCTCTTGTACTTGCCATTCTCATTATCTAGTAAAATCGGTGCCTCCGTGGTCTGTGGACGTAGCCAATTTTGGTGAACCATGTAAAATTGCTTGTGTTGTGTTGTGGTTTGATTGCTTTTAGTTGATTATGTTTCCTTATTACTAGTATTACATTATTGTGCTTGTAAGTCCATTCAAACAAGATCTTGGAAGAAGTGGTGGTAGTTTTCGATTTTGCCTACAAGGTGTCTAACGAAATTACCAAGTGAACTCAAGAGAGGTGTTGTTGCACCGCTTACATACACACGTTTAGTAAAAACAAGACATTTTTCTTTTTTGATGGAAACAATTCATTTATTAGTAAATATATGATTATTTTAAAAGATATAGTAATATCAAACTGGCCCTAACATTGATAATATGATTAGTCATGAGAGACATTATCAGATCACAACCTAGTTAATATAAAAATGGTGCAGTTCCTTACTTCTTTTTTCATAATAGACAGATACATAGTTGTGTAATAGGCACTAATTAATATTTTCCATTAATCATGTCTTTTCACATAAACACGTTAGCAAAAACGTATGGTTCCCAGTTCACTTCATCACTTCATCTGTCTAGTCCTTTACCCGTATATTTTGCTTCTTTTTCTTCACATTTCACATTTTCAATGCCGTTGGCTACTTGGGCCAAAAACACAGCCTCTTTGAAGTGGTATTGGTGCAGCATTTAAGTCACGAAAATGATGCATCGAGGGTCTTTTCTTATAATCAATCCCGTGAGAAGATAAGTATACACGTTTCGTCTTTGATAGGATGTCAATGGGTTGAATGGAGACGGGTTCCTACTCTTGTTAATTTGGGAGTCATTTGCTGAAGTCTTAAACCCGTCTATCTACCGGCTTAACTATGCCTCTGAGTTTAAAATGCAATTATAGCTGAGTTTGCCTAATAATTTAGCGTATATATAAATATTAATGTTTAATATTATAGCTGACCCGGCCTATTCGATCTGTACTCAGAATCAAGTCAGTATAACTATTCTCATTTACTCATTCAATTTCAACCATAATATCATTTGAAAAGCAATGATAAGATATGCATCTCCAACATATGGGGTAGAGCATTAAAATAAGGGTTAATATTAAAAACTTCCCCTCACCTTTGAACTATTATTGGATGTATAGTTACAAATGCTTTTATTTTAGAAACCTCCCCTATGGACTAACACCGTTAGCATTCCGTTTGTGTTGACTGAGTTTGACCATTAAAAAGTCCAAACTTTTTAATAGTTAAACTCAGTCAAATGGAATGCTAACGGTGTTAGTTCATAGGGGAGGTTTCTAAAATAAAAGCATTTGTAACTGTATATCTAATAATAGTTCCAAAGTGAGGGGGTTTTTAATATTAAATCTTAAAATAAAATTAAAATCACATGTTGATGCATCAGCATGACTCATCAAAAAATACGTGAAACTGATTAAATTATTTGAAAAAATTAATGGAAAATGTTAAGTGGTGGAAGGCCGTACATTTGGCCATTTGGGGATTGGTTGGTGCACTTATTTATTTCAAATTTTCAATAGGGACCAGCAAAATATAGTGGAATTATTTCATTGGGGATTTTATTTTTTATGATAATCATTTAATTGGCACATCACCTCTTAGTAAAGCCGATAGTGCACCTCCTTTCCACATAAGTGGTGAGGGGTTCAAATCCCACTATACGCATTTTACAAGTATGTGTGAGGAGTTTTCTTCCCGGGTTATGAGAGTAGATATTCAAGCCGCACATGTATTGCTTGATCTCGATAGGTCCCGACAGTTCTATTGTAATAGTTATTGTAATACTTAAAAAAAAATGATAATCATTTAATTGTACGGTTTACAATTTAATTTGTTTTGATTTCCATAATTGCCACCTTTCGCGATTGCCGTTGCTTGTCCGATAGTACTCTTGATCTTTGTCAATGGGTGTTTGCATTTTTCTGTCGCTGGTGAAGGCCATCGGAACGCAACCAAGGCTCTGATACCACTTGACACAATAGAAAGATAGAGAAAAGTCAAATCCATAACAAACAAATAACGACATAGCAAATATAAAAACGACCGCAATAAGCTAAATAATCCTACATCAGTTACGTTCTATGAATTTACTAACAAATTAAAGGACACTCGATTTGTATGAAACAAATGAAAAGGTGTGAGCGTGAGACGAGCTGTAATATTGGATGTGTTGAGAATCGGATGAGCGGACTTTCAATTTTCACAGACATCAAAACATTATAACAAACTTAGGGTTTGTTTGTGTTGCCGTAAATCTTGATATATTTATATATATACATGTACACTCCTGAAAGTGTCATATATACAATTCATTAATTTACTTATATCTTTTCCTTGAAAAAAAAAAAAAAAAAAAAAAACTTATATCTTTATTTATGAAAAAAAAATTCAATATATTTCCAAAAAAAAAAATAAAAAATTCAATACATTGAATTTAGATATATTTTTTGTTTTGTTGTATTTATTTAATATTATTAAGATCTATAATGATGAAAAAAAAATTGATTAGCCAAACATTATACTGTATATGTAATCAATTTCTCTATCTATAGTTTTTTTTTTTTTTTTTTTTTTGATAGAAACCGAAACAAAGACAACAACTAACAGACCGCAGAAAAACTGGGATCTACCCAGAAGTACTCCTTCGCAAAGGAGAAGGCCAGCGAAGCTAGATTAAGAGCCAAGGAATTTCCCGAGCAAGGGATGGCTTGACACTTAGTAATACTAGCTTCAGCTAACAGAGCCTTAATATCCATAACAATACAATTTTCATCTCCTAGATACAAGATAGAACTGTTTACAATAGAGGCAACACTAGGAGAAGAAATATCCACCAAAGAGACAGGGCAACCAAGCGCTTTTGACAATTGCAGACCCTGACGCAAGGCCAGTAAATGGCCCGCCTCATGAGAGAAAAAACCCCACAGGAGAGATGACCGAGCTGCAACCACCTTACCCTTGCAGTCCCGAATAGTAGTCCCAACCCCAAGAGAATTAGCTGACTTGTGAGAGAAAGCAGCAGAGTTCAGCTTCAACAAACCCGGAGGAGGAGTAAGCCAATCAGACAGCCGGCAAGAAGAGGGGGCCAAGGCAGGGGAAACAGCCTGTTTTGAGGACTGGAACTCCGAAAGGAGGTCCACCACCTTTGACACAACCAGCTCCGGCAACTTTGCGGTTCCACCTAACCGCATAGAGTTACGGTTCTCCCAAACTGACCAAGCAATCATACAGAACAAGCAGAAATCCTCGGCTGGCAACCACTCAGACATCTTAGCAAAAATCTCCAAAGCTGGGAGCATTTTTAGCTTAGCCAACCTAGCAGAAAAAGCAGATAAGTCCCAGACCCGCCTGGCCACTTTACACCCAAAGATGGTGTGCCCAATAGATTTCGAATGAGAGGCACAGTTGGAGCAGCTAGGAGAGTTAATCACTTTCCTTGACCAGAGATTCTCAGCAGAAGGGAGAGCATTTTTACAAGCACGCCAAACAAAAATTCTCACCTTAGGGGGAAGATTGAGTTTCCATATCAGGTTCCACCAGTTGCTAACAGGATGAGGATTTGAAACCGAAAGCTGAATCTTTTCTTGGAGGGCTAGGTTATAACCACTTCGAATAGAGTATTCACCCCTTTTGTCGTAATGCCACTGGACAAAATCACTACCCCCATTCCTACTAACCGGAATTGACAGGATAACCTCTCTGTCAATAGGGAGCAGCAGCTGATTAAGTCTATTGAGATTCTAACCATTATGGGACTCATCCATTAAATCTGAGACTCGTAAGTTCAGCCCGGGATCGAAAGTAATCGATCAGCTTAAAAGAACTCGGACGGGGCACCCATTTGTCCTGAAAAACATTAATGATGTAGCCATCCCCAACAGACCACCTAAGGCCTTTTGAAAGTAATTCCCTCCCCCAAATGATGCTTCTCCAGATATAAGAACAGCCCGCTTTGACTGGAGCAGAGAGGAAATCAGAATGACTGAAGTATTTTGCACGCAAAACCTGAGCAGCCAAAGAGGACGAGATAGTAAGAATCTGCCACGCTTGCTTGGCGAGCATGGCTTGGTTAAAAAGGGAGATGTCCTTAAAACCCAAACCACCTTGACATTTCGGAAGACACAGATTCTTCCAACTGACCCAGCTGATCTTCCTCTTCCCATCTTTAGAACCCCACCAAAATTTGGAGGACAAGGAGCCAAGATCATTACACAGGGAAAGAGGGATCTTAAACATGCTCATAGAGTAAGAGGGAATGGCTTGAGCTACTGCTTTTATAAGAATCTCTTTGCCACCAAACGAAAAATGACTGCCTTTCCAGCTCTAGATCTTTTTCCAGACTCTGTCCTTAATATCGTTGAAGGTACGGATCTTGTTTCTACCCACCATGGAGGGGAGGCCAAGATATTTATCCTGGGTGTTACAATCCTGAATCGACAAAGCATTCTGAAGCATCAGTCTGGAGGCTAAAGAGACCTTAAGGCTGAAGGTAATTTTGGATTTGTTGAGGTTGATCTGTTGCCCCGAACCCTTTTCGTAAACCTTTAGAATTGCCTTGATCTGGTCACAATTAGCCAACAAAGCCTTGCAGAAAAGGATGCTATCGTCCGCAAAGAAGAGGTGACTGACCAGGGGGCCTCCTCTACAGCATCTAAGCCCCAAACCCCTTCCCAGCCGCTCGGATTTTGAAATCAAACCAGAGAAAGCTTCTACACACAAAATGAAGAGGTATGGAGATAAAAGGGCAGCCCTGTCTTAGCCCCCTAGTGGGCGAGATCGAACAGACTGGATGGCCATTGAGGAGGATAGACAGGGAGGATGTCGAGATGCACTCCAGCACCAAGGAGACCCATTCAGGCGGAAAATCCATCTTTAACAGGACTCTTTCTAGGAATTTCCATTCAACACGGTTGTATGCTTTGCTCATATCCAGTTTGATCGCCATTTGGCTCTTTTTTTCCGACTTCTATCTATAGTTAAAGTTATCTATTTTGACTTAATCCAATATTCACTTTTGCTTAATTAGTGGTTCACAAGTAATAATTATTTGGGATAATTACCCCGATGACCATCAATTTGATGACACAATATCAAAATGGCCACTAGATTGGAAATTGGTTTCAAAATAGCCATTTTTGGTGAAAAGTGTGACACTAATGACTATTCTATCCAATGAGTGGTATTTTGGTAAATAAAGGGATGGCATTAATTTATTTTAGATTTTTTTGGAAATCAATTTTTTCTTTTGTTTTTTGAAGCGAATAATTATGTTTAGTGTGTGTCTATATGTATAGCATATCTCAAATATATATATATATTTCTTTTTTTGAGAAGATTAAGGTTACAAAATCTAAAAAACAAATAAGAGACACATGTATTGATCTAAACCATTTTTTTTTTTTTGAAACGAATAAATTTCATAGGTTAGCAAGTCAATCTATTTCTATTTTCATTATTACAATAAATTTTGACACTGAACGGGTCAAGATCGGTCGGAATCAAATAGCACATGTACGAGCAGAATATTACATGTACGTCCATAATATCTAGTCTCATAACATGAAATATCCAAAAATATTTGTAAATACGTATAGTGAGACTTGAACCTCTCTTAACCAATGTGGAAGTTTAAGGGCAAGTGATGTGCCATTGTAAACTTGTACTTAATTAAAAAGGAAATTTTGTTAACTTTTATTTATTTATTTATTTTTTACAATATCTATTAATCCGGGACCAGGTATATTTTTGAAAGCTTTCGCCATTGGTAGGATTCAGCTGCTGACCTGGGAGTTATTTGCCCAAGCCCCAAGCTCGTCCATCTACCAGCTGAGCTACGCCCCTGTTGTCAAAAAACAAAACAAAGCAAAGAATGTGAGGAAAGTTTTCCTTCGCCTTTAGTAGGATTCGAGCCGCTGACTTATGAGTCATTTGCCCAAGCCCCAAGTTCGTCCATCTACAGGTTGAGCTACGTCCCTGTGGGCGGAAATTTTGTTAACTTAATAACCTAGTAAAGTCTAAATTAATTTTTGGCATAATTTATATTTTCTGCCGTCACTAAATGAAAGTTATGGATTAGGAAAGTTATGGATTAACTAATACCCACAAACTAACTTTATTAAGACAATTGATCAGGACATGATCACTTGTTCAATCAAACACAAACAGTGGCAGAAGAGAAAATCTTCAATGGGACGGTCTCTGGGGTCCCATTGCCACTTGGTGAGACCATCCAATGAAATTACACCAAATTATAGTTTAATAATATATATTTAGAGTGGTGCTATTGACACCTCAACTATTGAACTATTTATGCCCAACTTTCTAAAATTTTGATTTAACTATATAAAATTAAATGGTTTTATTAATTTTTTGATTTATTTCCAGGATTATCCTTTTACATATTTTTCAAACTTAATACTCCCCATATCGTTTTAAAAAAAAATAAAAATAAAAATAAAAATATACTTCATTTCTAATCTTTATATACAGTTTTCTCACATCCATTCACATGACTTTTTTTTTTTTCATGGTAAAACCATCCTTATTAGATGTGATTTTTATTTTTTATTTTTTTTATTTTTTTATGTAGTCGATTGGATTGTTGATGGTAGATTGTGAGTGTGATATTGATCATCTGATGATTTTTTTTGAGCGATTAAGTTAGGGTTTTGGTGTGGTTTTGTTTCATCAAAGATTAGGTTTTCTTGGTTACGATTTCGTTGTTTTTTATTATTATTTTTATTGTTGGTAAATAACATTAAACTAACTTTGGAAGATCCGAAATAAAATTTACAAAAGAATTGATACAAATCATAGAATGCCCGGAAGAAAAAGAAAATATTCAGTGATTTGAAATAATCTATGTCATTAGGGTTTTTTTTAATAAAGAAAACGAGGTTTTATTTGTTTTATTTTGTACAGGATTTTTTTAAAAAAAATTGTATGTCTCTTTAAGTAATTTGATAAAGGAAAAAAAAAAAGAATACTAAATAATTTAAAAAGTGAGGTATAAATAGTTCAATGGTGGGTGTGCCAATAGCACCACTCATATATTTATGTTCTCAAGATAAATTGTGCAATCTCATTGGGTTCAATGGGACGGTCTCATTGGATTTAGATCCTCTACTGATCTTTTTCTTGACCTTTTTAAAGTATGTGATTGGTTGTTGTTAAAGTGGTTGTGGAAACCAATCACATCTTAACCATACATTCATTGCATTGCTTATGTGTCATGAGATTAGGTGATGTCAAGAAAAAGATCCAATTAGCAGAGGATCCAAATTCGGTCTCATTATCATTTGGTGGGACCGTCATATAGAGTCAGGTTGTATTCTATAACAGGAATCCACTTGGCAACCTGTCTTTGGCTACAAGCATTAAAGTCAAAAACTGGGTAGTTATATATACATAAATATATTTTCTTTAACTTGTGTGGTGGACAATCTTATTGTGGTTTTCGAAAGGGAAACTTGCATTGCTTATTTATTTTATTTTATCTATTGTATTCGTGATCAAACATGGCTCTTAGTCACGTTATAGATAAAAAGTAGCCTTAATACATATAAATAGTATTCTCAGAAACTGTTTGAAGCAGAGAAGATATAATATTATTCTCAATAATATGATACAAAGTGATTGAGAGAGAGAGAGAGAGAGATGGTGATCATGGGGAGATCAGAGTGCCATCCATTGTTGAGTGGAAAAAGATCAAGAGAAGGGAAATACAATCATGGTTTCTCTTCATGTGAGATGCAAACACTTACTAGCGTATGTGAAGTGATTTTACCTCCTTTGCCTTCCTCATCGGTTTCTATGGAGGGAAAACAAGGCTACCACAAATCTACGAATCCCATCGACTCCTTCCTCAACTCTTCTGCTTCTCAATCTCCGATACCAGACCAGGTAATTAATATATAATTTCTGATCTCTCCATCTTAACGTGTATTCCGAGAACATAAAATACTGTAGTACTAGTACTTATGATGATATGATTTGTGTGTGTACAGGTTGCGGAGTTATTGGTGAAGAGAGGGTTGAGAGAAGCGATTGCGGTGGTGAGAATGCTGTTGTGGTTGCTATCAACAAGGTTGGGGACGTTAATGGTATGTGGGTCAATGTGTATAAATGTGAAAAAGTGGCCATTCATTAACAACTTCTCAGGAATATCGTTGGAGAAGAGAGAGATGGTCCTGCAAAAATGGCACAAGACTTGGTTTTTCACTCCTATTCGAGTTGCATTCCTCTGCATCCGCGCCCTGTGCCTTTTCGTTTTCTTCTCCACGGTAATTAATTATTTTATGGGTAGTGTTAACTTATGGGCATATATTAACAACTATAAAAATACTATAAAATGAAAAATATTTATTGTCTTAATCGATACAATAAATGTATTTATGTAATAAATACTTTCTTTTTATAGTATTTTTGTAGTTGTTAACCTTTGTCCAGACCTATGCCTAGGGTACAGGTTAATACTACCCTTATTTTATTTCTCTATTTTCATTGCTTTCATATATCTTTCTTTATTTTTATTATTTTCAACAAGAATTTAACATGGGTTGGGTCAAGAGCATCTACAAGAGATCCCTTAATGACTCTCTTAATTAGGGAGGAATTTAAAGGAGTATTTTTGGAACAAATACCCTTTTAATGGCCTCTTACAACAACATTCACCTTTAAACAGATGAGTCTTCAAGGGAGACTTTTAGAAATGCTCTAAGCCTTAAGAACTAAAATCTTATTAATTGTATTGAATTACATCCCTATATAAAGAAAAACTATATATGCACTTCTTTATATAAAATTATGTTTATGCATTTATCTAATATATAATTAATCATATAAGATAAGAACATCCAACCACAACCACCCATTCATATTGGGTGTGGGTATTTATTAATTTAGGGCTGTGAGCCCATTTAAAACATATGGCTATGGGAGGTGGTCCTAAATTTCAATCTATTCTTTGAGTATTGTTTTTTTTTTTTTTCCTTCAATGAGGGAATAAATAAAACTGATTTAATGCCAGCTTTTGGTCATTAGATATAATGTTTTTTGGCAATAAGGAAGGGGTCCATTTCCATGAAATATAATAGAAAACAAATAAACAAAGAATAAAAAAAATATTATCGTTGAAACATCATTATCATTTGAAGTCAAGTGTACTGTGCTTAATTAATTAAAGTAAGAAATTGATTTGCAGACATTATTCAAACTTATAAACAGAGGGAATCTTTCCTCAGTCTATATTGATTATCGAGTTTGACATTGAGATGTACATCATATAGATTGATAAGGATTGCAAATTTGACTTTTTTATTATCTTTAAATGATAGGATTTGGTTTGCTTTGTTAATTAGATATTGGATACAAATTTGACTTTTATTATTATTATAGCTTTGTATTAAAAAACAAAACAATCAATACATTCATTATTGTTACTTCTTTTTTTTAGGGAAATTTATTATTGTTATTATTAACACACTTTATTGCACCTCCAAGGGGTCCCCTACAGAATCCCTTAATTGGGTTCCGATGGAGGTTACTTCCTTAATTAATAGGTGGTTTCAACCTCCCTTAAATAGGCTTCATATACATATATATATTGGGGCGGACCCAAAAAATATTTGCAGACCGGGCTAAATTATATATTATAGTTTTTTTTTTCTCTTTTTTTTTTCTTAGTACACACTAAAAGTATATAGTCAATTTATTAGCTATCAATTGTTGAATTTATCTATTATTGTTTAGTCAATATATTATAATACTTGTTAGTGGCTCACAAACCCTCACATTGAATTGTTTAGTCAATATATTTGAATGTTTAATCAATGACTCACAAACCCTCACATTGATTTGTTTGTTAATATATATCTTGTTTTTAAATAGATTCTACATATTATGAAAATTTACTATTAATGATCGGTTTGAATTGTTTAAACTAATAAATAGAATAAAATGAAATGAATCTAAATTGTGCAATTAAAAAATTGAAATAAAAATAATGAAATATCAAACAAGCATAAAATAATATTTTTGTCAATTGTGATTGATTGTTTGTAATTTTTATTATTGTCTTTTGATTTTAAGTTAGAATAACTAAATGAAATAAATTATACTAATGGTAGGGGATGTTAGTGCAATTATAAATAAAATTTGCATATAAATATAATTAGATCTAATATCAGGGGTGTTTCTATAATTAGTCATAATATATATAATTTTTTTTTTCTTTTGAAAGAGGGCTGCCCAGGCTACAGCCCAGGACAGCCCTCTCATGCATCCGCCTCTATATATATATATATATATATATATATATATATATATATATATATCCCAATAGCTCTTTAATTTTAACTCATGAATAATTGCCAACGGTTATATATTGTCAAATGGGCAATTTATTTATTTTTTATTTTTTATTTTTATATATTACCAACAACTCTTTTTATATTTTATTTTTTTCACTATAAATTGGTTATTCTTCATCGTAAAATTTCACACTTCATTTCTCAATTCTACTACAAAAATTTAAGGTATGTCTCACTATCTCTTTCACATCATAATTTATATTTCAAAATTTGTGAACACAAATATATTAACTAAATAATAAAGTAATTTATAGTAAAACATAAAATAAAAAAAATTATAAATGAGTTATTTAAGGGAGTATCATTGGAACACAATCCCCCTTAATAACCCCCTACAACAATATTCACCCTTAGGTAAGGGGTCTTCAAAGGATATCCTTACAGATGCTCTTAGAATAAAAGAATAAATGATGTGTTTTACTTAAAATATACTATCAATTAATTATTTCACATTTTTTATATTAATATGGGTATTTTTGTAATGATCTTGTTTCTATTTCCAAAAAGTTACTATACATGAGAATGATATCTTTTATTCTTTTTTCACTTTCCACTAGAGTGCTTTTATTTTCATTATTGATTAATGAATAATCTACAAGTTTGTAGAATTGGATGTGAGGTTTATTGAGCACAAAGAGACCAATAAAAGTCCAAATCCCTTTAAAATATCTTAAGATGGGCCGAGAGCTGAGCCCAATACCTGCCCATAGGAGCAAGTGATACTGAAAGGGAACCCAACGACCACTTTTCACTATTAAAGATCTTGACTTGCCTGGCAAAGTGGCAATCCAATTTTCTGTTTTAAGTTTTTGTCTTTTTATTAATTCAATTATAAGAAAGCTAATTGGCACCGATACCCCCTAAACTCTTTAAAAATTTACACTATGCCCTCTTATATTTTTTTTTCCGACACCAAACCCTTCAAACTCTCGTTCATTGATAAACACTTGGGTTTATTGCCCCCTGTGAGCGGGCATCTACAATCGGCTTTTGCTAATTTGTGAAAGTTTAGGGAGTTTAGTGTTGAAAAAAAAGTATAGGAGGTATACTGCAAATTTGTGAAGAGTTTAGGGGTCATTAGTGTCAATTAGTCTTATAAGAATAGGGAAGTCTTGGTAAATAGATACATACTTAATTTTTGACTGCACTTATGAAAAACTTTAGAGGTATGAGAGTCATGAGACCCTTATTGTTTTACATAATTACAGTCTATACTATAAGTCTATAACATATAACATGATATATAACCAGGCAATATTCTTGCTGCAGGTTGATGAAAATGGCAACAACCCTTCATGGGAAGCCATAAATTATCATGTATACCGCGACGAGAATCTGTCCGAAGACCAGAAGGAGAAGCCTCTTCGAAAAGGAATAATCGAAACTATACAAGAAACCAACTCAACTCTTCTGAAATCGCTCATGGAGAAAGGCCTTGAAGTTACAGAGGATTCTGAGCAGAACATCTTCAAAATCAAATGTGATGTTGTAGTTGTTGGCTCTGGTTGCGGTGGAGGAGTTGCAGCAGCTGTCCTGGCAAGTTCTGGCCAGAAAGTCGTTGTTGTCGAAAAAGGAAATTACTTTACTCCTAAAGATTATTCTCTTCTTGAAGGTCCTTCATATGATCAACTATATGAATCAGGAGGGATTCTTGGATCTGTTAACGGGTCCATGTTGATTATGTCAGGGTCGACAGTGGGTGGTGGATCGGCTGTCAACTGGTCAGCATGTATCAGAACACCAAAACCTGTGCTTCAGGAATGGGCTGAGGAACAGAAACTCTCACTCTTTGGGAGCACAGAGTATCTATCTGCTATGGATGTTGTGTGTAAGAGAATTGGTGTTACAGAGAATTGTGCACATGAAAGTTTCCAGAATCAGGTACTCCGTAAAGGGTGTCAAAATCTTGGTCTTGAAGTAGAAAACGTACCACGAAATTCGTCTGAGAATCATTACTGTGGATCTTGCAATTATGGTTGTATAAAAGGAGACAAAAAAGGGACTAATAATACATGGTTGGTTGATGCTGTAGATCATGGTGCAATCATTTTAACAGGATGCAAAGCTGAGAGATTTGTATTGGAAAATAACAACGATGGAAGCATAAGGAAGAAAAAATGTTCAGGGGTGATAGCAAAGTTTTTGAATAAGAAAATAACAAAGCGATTGCAAATTGAAGCCAAGATAACAATCTCGGCTTGTGGGGCTCTTTTGACACCGCCTTTAATGATCTCTAGCGGATTGAAGAATCCAAACATCGGTGAGAACCTTCATCTCCACCCTGTCACAATGGCCTGGGGATACTTTCCGGACTCAAACTTGGAGTTTAAGGGCAAATCCTACGAGGGTGGAATCATTACATCAGTCAACAAGGTGGTTTCAGGATATAATTCCGATGCAATTAGTACTAGAGCCATCATTGAAACTCCTGCACTAGGACCAGCATCATTTGCTACATTATGTCCCTGGGAATCTGGAGCTGATTTGAAACAAAGGATGCTGAAATACGCGAGAACTGCTCATTTTATATCGATAATTAGGGATCGAGGCTCTGGACAAGTTAAGGTAGAAGGAAGGATAAGCCATAAATTAGACTCATTAGACAGAGAGAATCTAAAGGCTGGATTGAGGCAGGCACTGAGAATCCTGATAGCAGCAGGAGCCGTTGAGGTTGGCACACACCGGAGTGATGGACAGAGAATTAAATGTAAAGGGATTAATAAAAAGGAATTGGAGGAGTTCCTAGACACTGTGTATGCAGCAGAAGGGCCATTGTCGCAAAATGAGGATTGGATGGTATATTTCTCAGCCCATCAAATGGGAAGCTCTAGGATGGGGATCGATGAAAATGAAGGTGCGGTTGATGAGAATGGGGAGAGTTGGGAAGCAAAAGGTCTGTATGCATGTGATGCTAGTGTTCTTCCAACCGCGATTGGTGTCAATCCAATGATCACCATTGAGTCCACTGCTTATTGTCTTTCAAAGAGAATAGCAGAATCTATAACAACACAATGAGCAAATGGGTCCAAAGTGTACGTAATCTAAGGCTGTTGTGTTGCGAATCGAATAAAGCGAGCCTTTTTAATAAGGGATTTCTAATGTAGATAAGTTTTATGGATTTTCTGTGTAATTACAGCTTAGTAGCAGACTAGAATGATTAATTTCCTATGAAGAAGTACAGAATTTTCAGTACAATAATAAGTAGAAATAGACCTATAGTTTCTCTGGTTTTATTTTCAGTTACTAATACCATTGAACATTTGGAGTTGATTGGAAAGAAAATAAAAAGAAAAACACTGATTCAACAATGAATTATCATTGACCTGTATTAATAAGCAAAATCCAAGTTAGATTGAGAAATGTACAAGCCATATATATATATGATGCAGCTGCCTGCTAGTACTCTAGCTGCAAAATTTCTTCTTAGACTTGGAGCTTTACAATTTCACAATTCGAGTTGTCGGATAGGTGATGAAAATTGATGATTATGATGATGATGATAAGAAGATCTTCCACATTGTTGTAATAAAATGTGGATCCATCAAAATCCCCACTAAGCTGGAAGTTGTAGAGATTTTCGGACTATGTGTCCTGTCAGCCATTAAAGACTTCTGTACATTTGCTTAAGGAACGATTAAGCAAATGATCAGTCGTCAGAATCCATCGCTTGGAATGGCAATGGAACTGCCTTCACAGCCCTGAACTTTCCTACATTGCTCAAATGTTCATTCTCCAACCTGTTGTTTTGTATCAAATCTTTTATTAGTAAAATTGATCAGACATTATGATTTTGAATTCTTATGAGGGTGGGAATAGAAAGTAAGTACCTGTAGAAATTCCAATGGCCTCGGCGAATAACTTCTAAAGAAGCCATGAAAAAATCAAGCATACGCCACTCAACGTTGTTAATATGGAACCGCATAACAGTCTGCACCCAAGCCACTCTCAGAACTACGTTTATAGCCTGAAAAATATCCATTTTCTCAATCTGTTAGAGACTTGAAGAACAAGAAAGCCAAGTGAAATTTTTATTCTAAGAGAGAAAGAGAGAGACTAACAATGGAAATGTAGTAGATGTTTTTGTTCTTGAGAATCAGATCATCTCTAAGCCATTGGTTCCTGGAATTTCTGTGGAGAAGACCCCAGTCCTTGACGAAATCCCAGTACAATTGATAAAGTGTAGCAACCACAGAAGTGACAAGGACTATACCAAACCAAAGGTAGTTGCTCTCTCTGGTGTATGTTATTCTGGCACCGGCTGCCACCATAGCCGAAACATACTTCCCCATGTTAGCCAAATGGTCCACGTCACCTTCATCGAACCATCTTCTTACACACTGCTCATATAACACCACCAGGCAACAAGAAGTCAGTCATTGTGAAACTATGTACAATTTCAAAGCAATAATGTGACATGAATTATAAGAAACTTTAGTTTAATTACCTGCATTGCACGCCAATAATAAGGCAAAAATGATATGACATAAGCAAGCTCCCTGTAGAGTCTTCCAGTTTTACAGGTTTCATATCGGTGTGTTTTAAAACTTCCAGCCATGAAATAACAGGCTGTGGATTCCAAGTGTCTCAGTAATGGAATCTGTTTAGTAACAAAAAAATGGTTGATGATGATTAGAGATAGATAGAAGCTAGATATCTACTCATAATTTCTACATTAGATGAAATTAATCTAATGATCTTCATTTACAAGGACATGATATCCTAACATTGTAAATTACCTGGCTAGTAAGTTGGTCAGCCATGAAAAAGTCAACCATCAAAACCTGCATATATACATGATATATATATTAAACCAAGATTAAGCAGCTTCAAATTTTTTTATATGAAACCTATCTATAAAAGTAATATCGTACCTTATAAAATGGAGAGCAGATAATGTTTCGCAGGATACGGAGGAAACAGTAGCGAGTGGGGCGATAAAAGATGTCAAATGGGCATATGAGCAGGCAAATGGAAAACTGCAAAATGTGTAAGTGAGAATTAGTTCTCAAAATTAAGTCTTGAATGCAATTTTCTGTTTTTGGTTATGATATTTAGTACTAACCAGGAGGAGAACTCCAGGAATGGCATCAACTTGGCTAGGCAAGAAGCCACTAGCTCGTAAGAGGAGGTGGACAACCATGGCTCCAACCACAGCAGTCATGAAAGTGGTGCAAATGAGAAATGCATCTCTGTACTTGAGAGCGGTGGTAGGCGAGAATTCAAAGATGAAATTGCAGTTGATCCTAGTACTCTTCCACATGAACAAGTTGCAACCATACATGAACAAGTGCAAACACAGTAACGCAAACACACTGCAATACAACATCACAATATTTACTTGATCAGTATACAACAACTAGTGTTATAGGACAGGCCACATTGAGGCCTAGAGGGGCTGTTTCTTTACATTTTGAACCATTGAAATGTCTGTACAGTACAGGCCCCAAATTGCAGCCCATTAGGTCTGGCAATACATAATTTTATATTGGATGACAAAAAAAAAAGAAGTTGATAAATATGAAAAATAAAGGTGAAGCAGCAACCTGAAAACAGGATAGACAGTTTCCATATAAGCCAATTCACTGTTAGCAGAAAATAAACCAGCCAAGTGAGCCAATATTGCGTATACGCTAAACAGTGATACAAAACAACCTGTAAACAACCCTGCAAAAAAGAAAAAAGAAAAATGGAGAGACCCTCCAGTTAGGTAATTTCAATAAATTTAAACTCCTAAAAATATCAGAGTCAAACAATTAGTGGGTCGACTTTAATTTGCACTAGCAAGATTGGTGGTGGTGGGTTTCGTCTCAAAAGGAAAATGTAAGACAATATAAATTGTAATGGTGTGTGACTGTTGAGTGAGAGTGAGATTTAGAATTTACCAACAAAAAAGGTGACCATGTGAGAATCCTTCTGTTGTTGTGGTCTCAAGAATTTCATTGCCTTTTTTCTGTCATTGGTGGCGAAGTGCTTTGTGAATATGGACTCCACTTCATCCATTAGTCTAACCACCTTATAATAATACATAATTAATATATTAATTACTCTTAATCGCCTTTTTAATATAAAATTAAACATGCATATATTAATTTCCCATATATATATATAGGATACCTTGTCAGAACTAATGAAATGTGACCTCTTCACAACTTGAAGATAACTTGCCGATGCCTTCTGGTTTGAAACCTGTTGATGATCACGACATCATCATAAATTATTAATCATAATTAATTAGTACTTAAAATTAATTATTCAATTTACTAATTAATTAACATCCTCCAGGTAGTCATGACTCTCTAACTCATGCATGCATGCATGAATATATTTGACATACATACACACATACGTATGACAAGATATATATTAAATAGTTGTTGGAGTCTCACACTATTCTCATGTGAGGTTTAATTGGTGTTTCAACTAATTAGTTTAGTCATGGTATCAGCAAATACATCATCCATGTATTCTCATACTCATTAGATTTTTTATTTTATTTTTTCACAAAACTCTACAATACTTCAATTCATTTCCCATACCAATAAAATGAAATAAATATATAATTTCAGATAAAATGGTAAAAATTATGTTTTATTATTTCGATTTATGAGCTAATTTATTGGATTAAATCCAATATATATATTTTAAATTCTAAAACATAATGAGTATACAATTTCTATTCTTTTCCACTACAATTAGTGGGCAGCTGTTTATTATTATTTTTGAAGTAAGTTGTTTATTATTTACTTCCTTTTTTTTTTCTTAAATAAAAACAAGAGAAGCCCAATCTCCAATCCCACTAATAAGCCCTAAAAGTGGTCCTTCTAGCAAATAAAATAATAAATCTAAAGTGCCATGCATATTCTAAAAGCAAAACCTATGTATACCAAAAGTAAAACAAAAATCTCAATAAAATATTGATATGAGAAGATGATGACTAATGAGCTGATCACATATTACCACCTTACCTTGTCGAATTTCTTGAGTATCTTTGTGAATGCCACCATATTCAGTGAGCTGCCAAAAGTGTGAATTTGGTCAGTTTAGGAAACTATATATATATATATATTACGTAAATCCAATGCAACATTTGGTGAGCATCATGTCCTCATCATCTTATATTTGTAGTCCATTTTGTGTATGGATTTCATTCTTAATTTCATGGTCACTGGGATCACATGATGGGAAATATCAAACTTAATTAGTGGCAGGCAATGTAATAATCATGAGAGCCCACAAAATTTTCCCCTTCTACCTACCTTTTTTTTTTTTTTTTTTTTTTTAAACCATAAATAAAAAGGAG
This sequence comes from Acer yangbiense, assembly GCA_008009225.1. Classification (NCBI taxonomy): domain Eukaryota; kingdom Viridiplantae; phylum Streptophyta; class Magnoliopsida; order Sapindales; family Sapindaceae; genus Acer; species Acer yangbiense. The sequence goes on from CM017761.1 coordinate 12,497,362, forward strand.
CAGCTGCTAGCCTGCTAGCATATATATATATATATATAATAGAATTGAATTGAATTGAATAAATAAATTAATAGTACCTGTAAGTTTTGAGTAGGCCAAGACCTCTATAGAGCTCGACAAAAGCACCTCTGATCATCTTCTCAGCACATTGGATCTTCTTCCTATTAATGAAGTCTCCAGGGCCATCTTTTTTGGGATTATTGACCAGATCTTCCCACAGCATCGATGTAACAGCAGTGATTGTCCGTGTTGGTGTCTCGGCTGGAATGTCAATCCTCATCGCCATCTTTGGTTTTCCTTTCTTCGTTTTCGATCTTGTTGCCGCGTTTATGAAATTCACACCATTCCTCTCTAGCGCGGCTATCACATCTTCTGTCTGTGTCGGTGTCTCGCTTCCACTATCGCTCAATGCTCCTGGACCCTCTGCAATGAACGTTTGATAAGGTTTCTGATAAATTTTAAAATTTTCTGATCGAATCCGTTTCTAATTAAGTATATACAGTATTTTTTGTATTTATATACAATCCCAGGATTACAATGAATTAAATCTTTGATAGTTTTCTTATCTGCCCATCGCTTTCTCATAAATGAGAAAATCTGATAATTAATTAAGCATACTTATTAGTTATTATTAAATAAAGAACCAAAATGTCACGTAACTTTCTCTAGCTGTAACCCTAATCAACTTTCAATTCCTCTTAGCTAGAGAAACCACCTGGGGACTCGCGTCTGACCAATTAACAAATTAATCTCTCTGTGTTGTGTATACATATTTGGTTTGTTTACCGGCTTTTCTTTCTAAATCATAAAAAAGAGATTTTTGTGGGCCACGGTTGTTGCTGTGAATCATAAATGAAACCAAAAGAAACACTTTAATTTTTTCCAATAATTTTGTCAAAGATGGAGTGTCAATGTTTTCTAGTGCTTTCTATGACACCGAATCATATATATCTATCTTTCTACCTATATCCCCCACACAACACCGTCCAAATTTGTTTCACTGAAAATAAACCAAATAATTGATCTCATAAATTACCAAATTTCAACATTAATAAATTATGATCAAACGGTAAATATATATATATATATTGGTGAAAACGTTTGATTATTACATTTTAGCACGTGTTCAAGTGTTAATATATTCAGACAATAATGTACTTGAAACAACATATTTTCCATATAGTTGGAGACTCTAGAATCCAGATCACACATTCCTTAATCACAACAAATAAAATATGACATCACTTGCAGGACAAAATTTCTCTGCCAATTAAGTCAGATTTTGCTGTAGTTTTTGACTGGAAAATTTGCTATATAGTATCCTCAGTTAGTTAAAATTGATCACATCAACTTTTTTTTTAGGTTGATTTTTTCCTGATGTCCACTATGCTAAACATGACCTAGTTGAATATTCTTTTTTGGCGTTCAATTCAATTAAATAGATATTGTAATGAATAGATGAACAAAGTCTCACCTGAAAAATCAGAGTTTCGGGCAGAAGACGACCATGACCGAGAAAGAATTCCACTGTTGGGCTTCCGTCGCCGGTCACTGAGAATTTGCTTGAGGTCTACAAGTATTTGTAGTTGCTTGTTGAGAATCTCTCCTCTCTCTAAGAACTCACTCTCCTTGGTCTTGTAAAATTGGTTCACTTTGTTTAATTCATCATCCAAACTCTCAAAAAACACCCTAATCTACACATCAATCAAATACCCATTTAATAAAAAAAAATAAATATATATATATATAAATTATGTCCATCATTTTTAAAATACCTCATCTTCTTCAGAAAACAACTGTGCAAGCTCAGTCTCGTACACTTCTCCTTCTTCACCTCCATCTTCCATTACTTTACTCTTCACCTGTAACAACATCAACATCAACATATAATGAAATTTTGTTCAACAACCTCCTTAATTGTGTCTTTTTCATCGATTTTTTTGGTTAGCAAGTCACGCTGGTTTCGTGATAATAAATACCCGGAAACCGTTTCTCTCTTTTTCCTTTTTCTTTTTTTTTTTTTTTTTTTTTTTTTTTTTTTTGGCTTTCGTGAGAGAATAAGATATTCACCAACAACAAAAAAACACATACCAGCCCTAAAATGATCCAAAAAAAACCTCATTTAGAATCTGAAAAACGAGTTGCTACAGGTGATGAAATTAATGATAATATATATCGGACCCACTTCAAATGTAAGGTGAAAGGCTGATGATGATCTGAAGTGGGACCCACTTTGATCCTACGGTGACGATGATAACACAATCGTTAGAGAAGGAAAAAAAGTAGAAAAGGAGTGTGGAAAATGAGAAAATTCGGTTATTGAGTTTTTTTTCGCCTGAAAATGATTCCAATTTGCTTTCACACTATATTGGCCAAACAATTAAAAACAACAAGAACCTGAAACCCGCATGAAATGAATATACGGCAAACCCACCCAAAAAAAGACCATCGAGCCAAACACATACATGAACAAGTTGATCGAATATATGATTGAGTTTGTATATATATATACCTGAATGATATTGTCGGTGGTAGTGGATTGGTTGATGAGCTTGTGAGAGAATTTCCTTGCGAGGAAGCGAATGGGATCGAAAATGGAGAGACCGAAGTCATGGTTGATGATGTCTTTGGTCTGCTTATTTTTTCTAGAGAGCTTTATCTTCTTTACTTGTTTTTTCAGTTGCCAGTAGTTGACGAACGCGTCTTTCCACTCTGGTATCAGCTGAGCCTCCAGCTCCTTTGAGAACTTCACCATTGTTGGCTTCCTGAGAAGAGAGAGTGATGGAGGAGAAGAGCTAATTAGAAATTAAGTGAGAGAGGGATCAATGAGGGTTTTTATATATTTATAGTATCACAACAAGAAAGAAAGAGAGACGTGTAGAGAATAAGCGAAGAGAGTTTGCTTCTTCTTGTTATTGGAAAAAAAAAAAAAAAAATATGACGTAATAATGGCATTTTCTAGATTTATGAGAAAATTAAACCGATTTTGCTTTTTACATCTTACTATAGATGAGATTCGAAAATGTTATTTGTGAGTCCTCTTGTGTGAATATCTTTTTTTCATTAGTCTTTGATGGGATTTGCATGTTCAACGTTAATAAATGTAATACTTGAAAAAAATATATAATAATAAAGTAACTAATAAAGGTTCGATGGTCAATTTTATTTTATTTTAAATAATTAAAATATGATCGGATTGCAAATTAAACATCATAATATCATTGTGAGAAACAATAACAATATTAAGATATATGAGTTTTTCTATATATATATATATATAATAGATAAAAGAGTTATTTTATTTTATTTTTAAAGTAAGATATGTTATGAAAATAAATGTGGTCGAAATGCTAAACAAAATTAAATGAATATATCACGGCGATGAGAATAGATATTTAGATTGTATATATAGTGTTTTATCTCTCGACAGTCCCATTAGATCTTTGATCCGTCAGGTGTTAAAATTTATTATAAAAGTTCGGTGACACCTTTAGAGGAGCTTTTTAATTGTTAGCTTCAAGAGCGGAGGGAGAGGGGGGCTGTTGGGGGTCATGGCCCCACTCCCTCAAAAAATTCTCTAAAGTTTATATTAAAAAAATTATAAAATAGTTACAAAATTTTAACTGTTTTTCACTTTGGTCTTTTATTTATTTATTTATTTATTTTATTTTTTATATACTAACCCCACTAATCTTGAATTTCTGGCAGCGCCCCTGGTTGGCTTGACACTAATTTATTAAGTTGAATTTATATAACATCTAAAATGGTTTTGGGATAAAAATACCCCTCGAACATGAGATATGTGATTTTTTTTAAAGCATAAAGAAATAGAAAATAAAAAATAGTTAAAGAGAGATAAAGTAGATCTTAAAACTAGAACCAAAAGAGGGAGGAATTAGATCTTAAAATAACACGGATCTAGAAAACCAAAAATAAAGACAGTACTAGGAGAAATTGCACGAGAATTAAGTCTCCATCAAGACTTATTTAATTCTTACTTAATTCTCGATGGAGACTTATTTAAGTCTCATCTTAATAAATTAAGTCTCGATTTTAATATATATATATAATAGCTGGCACTTGAACTTTGCAAGGCATCGCAAGTAATCATAGGTCAATATATAGATCTTTCAAAGTTTTCCACGTCTTTCATCACATCTAATTTCACGTACGTACTTCATCATCTAGTATATTTCATGACGATGAGTAGGTGTTTTCGTTCACATTGTATTCATAATTGGTCAAATAGTACATGTTACACACAAATTATATTTATCGATCATAATTTAATAACTTTAATTAAACTGGATTTACAATGGTCATGAGGTTGTTGGCACGGACATGCATAACCAGGATTAAATACCAGGTGGGCTAGAATAGTTTTTTTTAATTGAATATCAACGATACGAGAAACTTTTATTAATTAAAAATAAAGTTAAACCAAATCAAGAGGATATTGCGAGGTTTACCTATATAAAATGTATATTCTAAATAATTATATTAACATTTTTTTATAAATAAAATCAAAACTAATTGTAAAAGAAACATGAAATGTAAATACAATCAAACACTAATTAAGTTGTATCTTATGATTTTTCAAAAAATCAAATTTATTGGTGATGAAATCCTGATCAATAGAACCAACGGTCTCTCTTTCATGGTGTGTTTGGTAGGGAGGAAAGAAAATAGGAAGTATAGAAAGATTTGGAGGGATGGAAAATATGAGGGAAGCAAAGGAAAATAATTTTCCCTTGAGCTGTTTGGTAAACAGGAAGGAAAGAAAAGATCGTTTTTATCAATTTTACTATTTTACTCTTACATTATATTTTATATATTAAAAAAAATGGACAAATTTGTAATTTTAAGTCAACCCAAAAAGCCTTCCCTCTTTCCCTCATTTTACCTTCCACTTTTGGGAGAATTAAAATTTGTGGGTCCCACCATAAATTTTTCCTCCCATTTTTCTCTTCCTTCTATTTTTCTCTCCATTACCAAACACATATTTCCCCATTTTCTTCTCCCTTTTCCCTCCACCCTTTTCATCCCTACCAAACACACCCTCAATGTAGAAAACTATGAATTTTATTAAAAACTAATCAAACAATATCGTTATTTGATTATTATATTAGTTTTATTTTGTAATGAATGACCAGTTTGGTATTGTTGTAGCTTTTAAAATAATTACTTTTACTGTGTGAAGTTAATTAAATAACCGCTTTGTTAATTTTGCTGTTGAAATTGCTATAGACTAAAAAGCAATATTCATGTGTTTGGTAAATTTTACTATTAAATAATCATATTTTAACAATTAATAGTAAAATTTGCAAATGGTCATGAGGTTGCCTCAACCCTCTCTCAATGGTAAATTTTATTATTAAATAATCAGATTTGAACTTCTCAAAAGTAATACCAAACACAGCTGAAGGATCACGTAACATTAGGAAATAACTATACTCTTATATTACAAAATTTACTAACAAATCTAAAAGTCAAAAGAATAATTTAAAAAAAAAAAAAAAAACAAAAATCCAACTCAATAAGCATGCAATTAAATTTGAACCAAAACAACACCAACAAGATAATCGCGTGCCTATTTAGATTAATGTTTTAGGGCATGCGCCCCTTTTGCTTTCGATTCCCTTTTTCCTCTGTTGTTTTTTTTCTTTTTCTATATATATATATATGATTCTGTCTTGGGGTTTTCAGGTTATGATTGTATGTGATGCTTTTTCCCTCTAAGTTAGTCCGATTAAAAAAAATAATAATAATAAGTAGATTACCCTTAAAATTCCATAAACTAAACATTATAGTAACTAAAATTTTAAAACAAAGTAATATATTTGAATCCATAATATTCCCAACATATCTTTCTCTTGCTTGGGGTTGGAAAGAAAATTAATACTATATGAAAAATTAATACTTGTTTTTTTCTTACTTAATTAGGGTGGGACCCACCCTAGCCCTAATAAAGATACATCTCTATCTATGGGTTCGAGTAGTGCCTCTCTCCCAAAAACTGAATTTATGTAATGTTAAAAATAAAAATAAAAAATGTGGTTAGATGATAAATATCGCTCATTCGGTATGGTAATATCTCAGGTTCGGATCGCCTCAAAGCAATGGAGGCTATTGAGGGGTTCGAAGGGGTCATGACCCCTCCTAGCTCTTGGAAAATTTCATATTATTCCTTATAATTAATTTAAATAGTTTTTGTTTGCAATCTTGACTTCGCATCCACCTCAAAGAAAATAAAAAATAAATGAATTCAACCAATAAGTGCATGCTTATAAGGGTCCTTTAAATAAACGAATTAAAGCGTCTTTTCTTTTAATATTCTGTTGTGATCTCCAAACAGAAGGATTTGAATCATCTGTTAACTTAATTTTTTCCTAACTTTTTAAAAGTAGGTGATTGGTTATTGATAAAGTGGTTGTGAAAAATAAGCATATCTTAACCACTCTTTCATTAAGATGTTTATTTGTTATGAGATTATGTGAGTTCAGAAAAAGATTAGATTACTAAAGGTAGGATACAAATTCCAAAATGGAAATCTTAAATGGAAGATGCTTTAGTGTCAGATATCTATTCAGAGAATATTCCTGAAAGAAGAAAGTGAATATATTATTTATTAATGAGAGGTAATGGGGTTGTGGAAAAAGTGAAAAACACCAATAGGAAACATCGATCAGCCAATAATCAAAGTTTAATAAAACCTCATGCACGTCCCAGGCCAGGAGAAAAACTTGGATGAGACGGTTTTATTAATATGGTAATGGAACCGTCCAATTAAAATGTGTTATTTATATTAGGATTATAAAAATATATTTTTTAAAGTATTATGTGATACATTTTTTATTGGACGGTCCCATTGTCACGCCAATAGACCATCCCATCCAAGTTTTTCTCCCCAGGCCAGACCCCCCATTAATATTTGCTTCTGCACTGCTAACTCATCTTGCTAACTCATCTTCCACAATTCACAGCGCGCAAAATCAAGTGTAATTCGCTCTGCTTATTCATCATATATCTTAGTGGGTTTTCTTTCCTATAAACAATGAACAAAACTATAATTTCTTATTCTCTACTGACTCTTTTTATTTTTTAACAGCTAATTAAGTTTATTAAAAGGCAAGGCAAACAGCCAAAGCGCAGGAAAAACCGACAACCAAAACAGAGGAAACAGCCAAAAGCAAGACAAAGACAACAACCTGACAACACCAAAAAACCCAGAACAGAGCAAAACAAAAAAACCAAAACACTACTACAGCCACAAAACCGATTCAATGAACCTCCCAAATCTCACTGTCCCCTACCATAGCTGAGCCATTTTTTGTTAGAGCATCCGCAAAGGAGTTACTAGCCCTGGAATTGAAAACGACTCGAGTATTACCAAGATTGCTCAGACCTCTTCGAATGTCGTAGAAGATGTTAACATGCTTCAGACTTCCTAGACCATCCGAAATATTCTCTACTGACTCTTAATATCCAAGAGTCATCTTGATGCATTGTTGCCTTATCTAATGACTAATATCCAAACCATGTTCATGGCGCCGTACCGTATGTGTCGTACGTGGTATATCCAAATCATGATAATTTTACTCACCAAGTTCTTGTTTAATACTTTTAATCATTTGTACCATACTTTATATACTAAAATCTTATGATTCAAGTACATTTCGGTAGTTCAACAGCATGGTTTCAAAATTCTCTAAAAATCTTTTCTAGAAAGAGGTTTATGATATCGATGATAAAATTTGAGAGTTGAATAGAGCTCCTGCATGGGTATATACATGGACATATATGATCAAACCATTTGTATTATGTTATGTGACATAAATCTTTTTTTACGATCAATTATTCTTATCACATGATATTATTTAAGTGATCAGTTGAACATATATGCCCGCCATGAAATATTTCTCCTGCTTCCATCTAGGTTAGCTAGGTATATTGGCGGCCACGTACGTGGAGTACTTAATTAATTAGAAGGACCAGTAATAACTAATTAGCAATAAACACTACGGTGACGTGGCAAAACATGAGAGTTGAGAAGTGGGAGAGGCTTTCAGTGCTGGAAACACGTGTATAGATTCTTAGCCAGAATATACATTAGTACTGTTAACAAGTCGTTTTGTACAGTACAGTACTGTGGCTGTAACATGGAATGAGACAAAAAGCCAGATAACTGATTATGAATCACTGGTTTTTAGTGGGCATTTGATGATCAAATATTATATATTAACAATGTCAATGTGGATCCTAATTTGCCAATAACTTTACATTTGAGTGTGCATGACGTACGTCCCCAACCATAGATGACCCCTCTTTTTCTAGCTTGGGTTCGTGTTCCTCCACTATCCCCAGTTTTTCATCATTTTTGTTCTCAATTATTATAAAATTAAAAGTCGAACGAAGGATATATAATTCAAACCTACAATCTCATTATTATAAATTTTAAATATTTATCCATCGGTGGCCTCAACTTCATCGAGTGCCTTATTGGGATGTGTAGACTTATTTTTTTTATGAAGATGAAAATTTTAAAGATATATTTAGGGTGTGCTTGAAAATCCGAGCTTTTAATTGTTTTTAAATATAATTTTTTAGAAGTTTTTGAATCAATTAAGTATTATAACAAAGGAAAAAGAAAAATTAAAGAAAAAAGAAGAATTGTTAGTGGGAAGTATTGTGCTAAAAAGGTGGGAGATGGGGTTTTAACTTTTAAGGCTGTCCCTAAAAATGAATGATGAATAATTTTATTGTGAAGAAGTGTTTGTGTTAAGGGACATTTTAAAGGGAATCAAATCGATATAGGAATCCACTTTAAGGGTATCATCTTCAGAAATATAAGGGAATGTTGAGTGACTGACTAATGACTACTCCCAAAAACGATAAGGTTGTTAGACAATATACTCATCTATCTCAATTGTAAGAAATTGGATCTCCTGCTGAGCTGATATTTATCCTGACCTATATAGATCTGTTAACATATATAATCAATGGCTATAATTTATTTCAATTTCATTATTTTAAAATACAAGTCTTATTCTCAAATGCTTTATATCATGAAAAATATCAGTACATCATAGGATCATGATCCCAATTATAAACTTAGTTTTTAATTAAGTACGACTACTTTTAAAGTCTTAATTAATTATGCCATAATATTTTTCTTTCAAAAATTATATCTTAAAGTGCATGTTCTTTATTTTGAAAAGAATATGTTAATTAGGTTAAGATACCTATAATTGATCTTAAAGCACAAGTTAATAAGAAAATCTTCGATACTTATTGAGTACCTGCATCCGACCATTAAAACATGTCATGTAATATAAAAAATATATTTGATTGGTTATTTATGCTACATAAAATGATATTATTGAAAAAAAAATTAAAGTTTAGTCATTCATAACATATTCTTTAAGTAAAAAAGATTGATAAAAATCAAATTAAAATGCATAGTTATTAGAATTATATCTCAATTTCTCAATGTACGTACAAAATTTGACCCTTATTTGTCGAACACTATTGACCCGAATTCCGTACAAATCAACTACATACATCTGTAATCCCAAACCCCACCAAGTGTTCCACCAATATCCCCTTCGATGTCCACGGCCCGGAATAAATTATATCATTTGGGATTGTTTTGTAGGTTTAACACTATGTTATTAACTTGAGTTTTTAATAGAACCAAAAGTATATTTGTAATAATAATATCCATAAAAAAAAAAATCGGTATTTTTATCAGTCTTGAACCCATAATCTGGTGGTGTAGGTGTGAGGGGCATACTACTGAGTCAACCTCGTTTTATCTATTTTCACTATAATATAAATATAAAATTGTAAATAAAGTATTTTAAACGTGGGTATAATTATTGAAAAAGACAGTGGGATTGCAATATTAATTAGATTTAGTAGCAATAGAGTTCAATTAGGATTAAAAGGTGACCTTATTTATAAATTAAGGAAACTATTTATAATGGAGAAGAAAACGACCCAGAGACATATTTAGTTAACACCTTCCCAACTAAACTACAAAACAAAGAAATAATAATAAATTACAAATATGTAATCTCTTTGAAATATTGCTAGTGATGATGAGTGTTCACTTTCCTCCAAAGAGGGAGAAAAACAATACAAATTTCTGTAAGAATGAGGACGACTTTGAATGAGTGTTCACCATTCTTTGAAATATGCTTTTTTTCAAATTAAAAAAAAAAAAAAATTACATAAAATCGAAGTAATGCATATCCCACTAATGATCAATCCAGCCTTTTCTTTTGGGCCGGGGTTACTTTAATGCTTGAATAAGTATTTTTCTGTTAAAGAAATTAAATATCTTGCAGTTAATAGATATTAATGGAGTGTAATCCATTATAGCTATAACATGAAAGGCTACATATATATGCACATACATCTGGTAGTGGAGGTCAAATTGCTTCTCTGGCTGTCACCCAGAAAAACATAAGCGTGTGATATTATATATTTTGCTTGAAAAGGTGGGTTAGATGAAGTTGCATTTGATTTATTATTACAGTAAATAATTAAGTTGCAAAATCTTGTACGTAAAATCTTTGGAAACGCAACTTGATCTTCATACATGTGTACTTTCATATATATATATATATATATATATATATATATATATATATATATATATATATATGTCAGTTCCACTTCATTGACACGTAATTTATCAGGATATACTTTGATTTTGAAAATTATATTTTTAGATTAAGAATGAGCTAGACACACCCACTAAATTATATATATAGTATTTCTATTGTTAGTTTGTCCTGACAATAAATACATCAGGACGAAGAATGTGGATCATAGATTATGGAGAAGTTTTGATAAGTGCATACACTTTGAGTCAAAGTATGTAAATCTAGTGGTCAATATTTTTCGCCCTGATATATTTATTGTTAGGACGAACTGATGATAGAAAATCTATATATATATACAGTCTTTCTATTATCAGTTCGAACTGATATAAGATATATCAGGTTCGAACTGATAATAGAAAAACTGTATATATATAAGTTAATTTATTAAATATAATCCTAAATCTTGATGTGGTGAGGACAGCGTCTTGCATGATAACAAGAGCTTTTATGAATGACAAGATGAGGTTGACCTAGTGGTAAAATCCCTCATACACACACACACCATGAGATTATGGATTCGAGTCTCACCCCTCCTCCACAAAACCCCCCAAATTATTGTAATATTTAAAAAAAAAAAACAAAATAGAGCTTTTACGACTAAACTATCGAGTACTAATTTGATTAATTACAATAAATATTTAGGTATATATTATGAATATGTTTAGATAATCCAAGTTTCTTTTACATGATCAACAAATAAAACGAAGATGCCAACATGGGCATAGCTTAACTAGTAGATGGACGAGTTTGGGACTTAGGCAAATGACTCCCAGGTCAACAGCTCGAATACTACCAATAGTGAAAGCTTTCAAAAAAAATACCTAATCCCGAATTAATAGATATTGTCAAAAAAAAAAAACAACAACGAAGATTGTCGTTCCAAGGACGTAGCTCCTCAGCTGGTAGATGAACGAGTTTGGAGTTTGGAGTTTGGGTAAATGACTCCCAAATCAGCGGTTCGAATCTTATCAATGACAAAAAAAACTTCAAAAAAAAAATACATGTTCTAGATAGTAGATAGATAGATACCATCAAAAAAAATAAAACAAAAATAAAACAAAAAAAATAAAAAAACAAATAAAACGAAGATTAATTCAATCATCCAAATATACGCATAAAGCTATATCTTCTTGCTTGGTGTTCTGGTGTGATGGGGAGTTATAGCTCCTAGTTTTGTAGTCTCGTTTTTTCCTTACTCTGTTTTGGTGGTTGTTTTGCTTGTTTGCTTTGTTTTGTTGTGTTTGTTGTGCCTGCCCTGCTTCCGGCTTGTGTTCCTTGTCTTCTCTCGTTACCTGTTATGGCTTTTTCTCTCGTTACCTGTTATGGCTTTTTCAATAAACGACTAAAAAAAAAAAAACTATCGTGATCTAATCTATGTTTTTTCATTTTTTTTTCTTTTTTGAAAAGGTAAGCTTTATTCACTGAAAAGTCAACAACAAACTAACCAAAACAACAAGCCTCGGTGACAAACCAAAGCAAAGCACAAAAAAGGAGGCAAGAAAGCCGCCCCTAACACCAACCACCAGCAAAACAAGAAAGAGAAACGGAGACCAAAACAGAGATCTAATCTATGTTAATTAGGTAAAGTGACTTCAGATTAGGAGAATACAGAACTTCTAATTATGCGCAGTAGTTTAATAACGGTTATAATCTAATTAATGAAAGTGAATTCTTATTCGAATTAACATATTTAACTTGTTTATATATTAATAATAAACTATAAGCGGTGCTATTAGGCTATTAGCACTCATCCCCACTTTTTAAATTTATTTAGTATTATATTTATATCCTTTATCAAAATTAGTTAAAAGAGACATACAATTCAATTCAAACTCTTCTACAAAGTGTATTTTAATAAAACCCCAAATTTATTTGCTTGAAAAAACGATTTTTTTTTTACCTTTTAAACCCTATAACATATTTTCTTCTTTCACACATAAAAAATATCATGAAATCTCACATTTTGTATATATATTTGTTTCTTAATATTTTTGAACGTCTCCAACTCACATTTTTGGAGACTAAATGAAATTTTCCATGTACACAAGCTGACAATGGTAGACCTTAAACCGGATTTCTTTTCTTCTTGATTTCGTCTAGTCGATGCCAAAAATGTGAAAGAAATTTTTGTCTGGGTTTATATATATAGCAGTTATCAGGTATAGGATTTCCCATACGGAATCGTCGATTGCTACCGGTGATAATTCAATAGCTACTGATAGTTGTTGGATTACTACCGGTAGCAATCAACAATCCTGTACGGAAAATCTCGTACCAGATAATTTATATATATTTATATATAGTCTTTTTTTTTTCTTTAGGACGAAATGATTTTATTTATATAAGTTCAACAACTATCAACCCTTAGATTCACAATTTCACATACTTCAGTTTAGTCAAAATCTTTTTAAACTTAGGGGGGTGTATTCAATTAGGATTAATTAGGATTCTTGAAGACATTTAAAGATATTTTTTAAGTGACAGATTTTTATGGATTTCTACAGACTTTTATAAATCCACATGGACTTTCATTGATTTGTTTAGACATCCATCTCAGACTTTTATGGATTTGTTTAGATATCTATCTCAGATTTTTATGGATTTGTTTAGACATCCAAGGATTTTCATGGATTTGTTATCTCTAACTTATATATCAATAGTAAGCTAATTATAGCTAATTATAAAAAAAAACCTTTGAAGTTGGAATGAGCAAAATTTGATACACCAGTCAATCTATATCTGTGTATATATATATTTTGAGGTTGTTGCTGATGAAAACAAAGTGATTGAATTGAATTCAAAATTGGCTAAGGCTTTCATGAATTTGTTATCTCTGACTTATCAATAGTAAGCTAATTATAGCTAATTATCAAAAAAAATATTTGAAGTTAGAATGAGCAAAATTTGATACACCAGTCAATCTATATTTGTGTATATATATAGTCTGAGGTTGTTGCTGATGCAAACAAAGCGATTGAATTGAACCCAAAATTGGCTAAGGTTTATTTGCGTAAAGGCACTGCTTGCATGAAGTGTAGATGAATTATTTTTCTTTAAAATAAAATGCTAATAAAGAGTGAGCATTTCGGTGTTTGATTGAAGGCTCTACAGATTAAATTGGTGTTGTTTTGTGCAATTCTGGTATGTAGTGAGTTTTGTACTTGTTATACTGTATATAATTATGTGACTGCAACATATTCTCACATATATAATTATGTGCAGTTTTTTTTTTTTTTTTTTTTTTTCCTTTTTAATTCACAGAACATACTGGGGATAGAAGCTTATTATTCTCACATGCATCGGTTTTTTTAATTTTTACATATTAGTGCTTTTCGTTTCTGATTTGAGAGAGAGAGGGGAAACAAAATCCACCAAAATCTTTGGGAAGAAGACTGGACATGTTATGACATTTGATATTTATATCTTTCACCATCAAGTCCACCAAAATCCATCAAAATCCATGACTTAAGAAAATCCTTTAAAATCCAGTCCTAATTGAATACACCTTGATTCTTGTAGACATTTTTAAAATCTCAATTCAATACACCTGGATTTAGAAGGATTCTTTAAAAGTCCATATAAATCCTAATTGAATACCACTGGATTCATATGGACTCTTTTAAAGTCTTTAAATGTCCAAATTGAATACACCAGGATTTATAATGTCTTTAAATGTCTTCAAGAATCCTAATTGAATACACCCCCCTTAATCAAGACTGACAAGTCTCGTCCTAATCTTAAAATTTCAGTTCGATCCTGAGGAAAAAAAAACTATATATATATAATTAAATCAAAACTCTTAAAAATCAGACATTATTATGTCAATAGAAGGGTACCGATTAATGCACCACTCATAAACTATCCAATCGAGGTAAAGAGTAAATTACTAAATAATCACCACTTCGACCATCCTTATATCTTGAGGAGAGAAGTAGATCTTGAGAAGGGTTTGAGGAGGAAAGTAGCTAAGGAGAGGATCCAAGTCCTTCCTTATTTAATTGGACCTCAAAATTAAAAGATTGTACGTTATTGAAAGTGAATCATCTTGGTGATAACAAGACAATCTCAACTAATGAGTTGAGGGTCAGATCACAGACCAAAAACCAGACCTAACAAAGGAGAAAACTGTTGATATATATATATGCGTCGTATTCAATGATATTATATCACATGATATACGAACGTTTCCGTGAAGAGACAAACAATGTATATTTTGGACCTATAATATACAGTTTTCTTAACATCAATCGTTTCGACCTTCGTTTTTCATGTTTTTTAATAACTTTTAATAGAAGTTTCCGTTTTCAATAATATTTAATTTATTTTGTTGCATTCGTTTAGTATTTGCTCTTTAAGGTTTTGCCAATAACTCAAATTTAGCCCCCGTCCTGCAGGCTGTTTTCAGCTGTTTTTGTTTTTGTTTTCCAAAATGATTTCGAATTCGTGTCCTGTAAACGTTTTTCATTTTATTTTCAGAAATAAAAAACAAAAACAAAAACAAAGCCAAGTGTTAAAAGTGGAAATTTTGAAATACAAAAAAAAACTGTTTTTGTTTTTGTTTTTGTTTTTGGTTTTGTTTTCCAAATGTTGTGGGTCCCATATCATTAATATATATATATTTTTAATAATTTTTTTTTTTTACTGACTTCTTCTTCCTTCTTCTTCTTCCTTCTTCTCCTTCTTCCTCCTTCCCACCGCCGCCGATCTGGGTCGATCAGTCGGTCCTCTTCCTTTTCTTCTTCTTCCTCCTCCTTCCGCCGCCGATCTAGGTCTATCGATCCTCTTCCTCTTCTTCCTCCTCCTTCTGCTGTCGACTTCTTCCTCCTCCTTCCGCTGTCGACTTCTTCCTCCTCCTTCCGCCGTCGACTTCTTCCTCCTCCTTCCGCCGTCGATCTGGGTCGATCAGTCCTCTTCTTCTTCCTCCTCCTTCCGCCGTCGATCTGGGTCGATCAGTCCTCTTATTCTTCTTCTTCTTCTTCTTCTTCCTCTTCCTGATCGGTCCTCTTCTTCTTCTTCTTCTTCTTCTTCCTCCTCCTCCTCCTCCTCCTTCCGCCGCCGATCTGGGTCGATCGGTCTTCTTCTTCTTCTTCCTCTCTGGGCCGATCGGTCTTCTTCTCCTTCATGTTCCTATTCTACTGTTAAATTTGGTAAACCCTAAATTAAATTAAAAAATGTTTTTTTATTAATTATTTAATAATTTATTTATAATTGTTATTATATTAAACAAAAATTAAAAATTGATATTTCAATTTTCGAAAGTTTTCGATTATCCTACCACCGTTTTTATTTTCAAAATACGGATTCCAGTAAATGCTACCAGACGCATATTCGGAATTCAAAAATGAAACCAAAAACACTGTTTTCATTTTCATTTTCATTTTTCTTTTCGAAAAACAAAAACAAAAACAAAAACAAAAAACGGCTTGCAGGACGGGCCCTTACTGTTTAGGAATCCGAGTTCTAGTGGATCTGCTTCGTTCTATTAAATATATTTATTTAATTAAGGATTTGAAAATTTATTGTTAACTTTGATGTTGGCATATTTCAGGGACTATCTATGCGGAAGTCGTTGCCTAATATTCATACATAACAAATAATAACGTCTATAGCAGAAAAATAGATGACAGAAATTAAACAAATCACAACATAAGATATATGTAGAAAACCCAAATCGGGAAAAAAACCACGGGCCGTCAGCACGACAGAGAAAGTTATATTATATGATAAATTATTACAACCATATACTTTAGGATTCTCTCTCTAACCTCAACCACATAGCCATATCAAGTCCCGCCAAGCTCACAAACGAGCTTTACATCATGACTCTCAGTTCACAACGCTCACAAGATCTTTACTAAGAACCCCTTAAATCTAATAACACAGATATTAGATCTATATATACTAGTTACATGAAGTTTAAGATAAAAGGAAATCTTACTCTTAAACGTACAAAACTTTCTAGTCTCAAAAAAAAAAAAAAATAAATAAATAAATAAATGAAAATTCCTTTTATACCCAAGTTTTCTTATTCTACGCAAAGAGTATTTTTTTTTTCTTCAAACACAAGAACTTCCCAAAAGAACACTTTCTCAAGAGAATTTCTCGTTCCACGCATGTTTATGATTGACTACGATTCGGGTCACGGTTGTGCACCCGCTTCCTAAATCGTTACAAGTCACCTAAAATTACATCGCTCAGAAAATCGCGATCCATGCATCACGTTGAGACCGATGTCCCTATTGATGTCCCTACCACAACGCTCTCCACAGAGTAAACTTCTAGAACAGAATCGCTGTTCTAACCGCTATGCAATTGCACAGCGCAAGGCACAACGCTATACCATTGTGGTAACCGCTGTCCCTTGCACGGCGTTACCCACATCAGTTTGCTTCATTCTTCGATTATTCAGTTCGTCTTGGTCTTCAAACCTTCCTCAAACATCATCTTTAACTTCCAAATGTTTTTCATATCTCCAAGAAGTTGTATATCAGTTGAGTCTCGTTTGATTAACATTGGGTTCATTTGAGAATACGAGTCAAAACCTAACATTTGATTATTATTAATATAACCGTTCATTTGGAGCAAATTCTTTTTGTGAATTTGACTATAACTTTATCTCTTATGGTTCATCGCACAATAGCTAACTAATTAAATGTGTTTTTAGTTTTCCATATCATATGAAATTATTTTAATGACTAAGTGCATCCAAACAGTGAAACAGGAGTGCAAATGTGCAATGAGGATTTTCTCCTAATAAAAATGCACCACTATCTTTTATATATATATATAATAATAGGTCTAAATTAGGTGAAGACAACAAATGATCTGAAAAGCATGTATTCTCCGTGCTTATCTACGTATGGCCGTGAAAATAATAGCATTTGACCTACTAAATGCTTTGTCAGAATGCAAAGATGACTTTTAAACACGTTTAAGGCAATAACTAATTTTAATTGAGACTCAAATCATCTATCTAAAAATAATATTCTAATTTATTGCCCAACTAATTAAATTAGTATATATATCTAAGTTTATGGAAGAAGTTAAAAAAAAATAATTAAATGTAAACATATGTCCTAATTTATTGGTTAGACACAAATTGAAACACTATTTTTAAACAAGTGATTTGAATCCATTTAATTGGTTCAAACTTCAAACTTCAATCACAATTACTTAACACCCAAGCTTGCTAGCGACACGCTATGGTGGGGCTATTCGACATTCCATGATCAAATGAATATAACAAGTAGCCTCAGACGCTTTCAAGCCTTTCATAATCATTGTTTAAATTCCAGATTCCAAGGTTCATGAAAAAAAAAATATAAAAAAAAAAAAATAAGCAGCCAAAAAAAATACAACAGATATAAAGGAGCTTGAGAAAAAATATAAATAAAAATGATCAAATTTGAAATCTAAACCGATTGAGTCAGGATTCTACTATCTATCAAGATTATCTGACTCCCATTATAAATTTATAAAATAGATATATTGATTTAATAGATAAATAAGAGATTCAAACCCCTATTATAAACATAAAAGAGAAATTACACTTTGCTGTGAGTGGATTGTAAATTCGATACATTTGGAAATTTTCAAAAATCATAAAGAAAATGTTGTTGTATATATGGATCATTCCACCGAATGAAATCATCACTAATACATACTCAAATTCGTGAAAGTATCAGCAATTATTTCCTCTCTCGAAATGTGTGACACGTTAAAATGGTAAAATGCATCATCTCGCTAATTTCTAAGGTTTATGATGACTTTGCCATGTATTAAGTGTTTGGGTCATCAAATTCAAACTTATATGATCTAAAAATAAAAATAAAAATAAAAATAAAAATACACGTGTGTATATATATAGAAACACACACATGTATATAACTTTATCAGTGTATTAGATGTGGACCATTAGATTTACATACTTTGACTCATATGTACTTGTTAAAACTTCTCCATAATCAGTGGTTCACATGCATTGGTACTTATGTAGTTACATCAATACGCACTGATGTAAACGGGACTATATATATATGACAATATCTATTAATTCGGGATCATATATTTTTTGAAAGCTTTCACCATCGATAGGATTCAAGCCATTAATCTAGAAGTCATTTGCCCAAACCTCATGCTCGTTCATCTACTAGCTGAGCTACGGCCCTGTTAGCCTATATATATGTGTGTGTGGATGAAATGATCGAACAGGTATATATGAATAAATAGTAAAGTCATTTGCAGAGATAAAGGGTTCTCGAAGAGATAATGGAGTATATTCTAGTGGGAAATCTTTGGCTCAAGTTCATTTGCAGAGATAAAGGGTTCTCGAAGAGACAATGGAGTATATTCTAGTGGGAAACCTTTGGCTCCAGTTAAGTCTATAATATTATATCATATTTCATATTTCATATTAAAATTTTTAAAAAAAGTTGTGTTATGATTAAGGGATATTATTATTTTTAACTATGAGGTTTGCCATATTCATACTTTGCCCCATCTAGTTTTAAAAATGGTCAGTCTTCCCTCTGAAAACCAAATTATTCAAAGATTTGTCCCCTAACGTTAATATTTCCGTTAAATAGTGGATTGACCGTTAAACACCAGGGTAATATTGTAACTGTGCTACTTCCAAAAAAAGGGATATTATCAGTTTCCCCCTAAGGTTTGTCATATTCATAACTTTACCACCTTTATTTTCAAAAATGGCCAATTTTCGTCTTTCCCTTGAAAACCAAATTATTCAAAGATTTACCCCCTGCCATTAGGATTTGACCGTGAAACACCAAGGGCAATATTGTAACTGTGCTACTTTAAAAAAAACGTACTTTCTCAATTACTTTCACAGTTTTAAAGCAATAATAACGTTTTTTTTTTTTTTTTTAAGTAATAGATACATTTTTACAACAACCACCCCCCTCCCTCTCTCTCTCTCTCTCTCTCTCTCTCTCTCTCTCTCTCTCTCTCAATAATAACATTGATTTTTTTTAAAGAAAAATCAGAATTAAAAAAAGAAAAAACCCATCACCATAAGTTCATCTCCAGATTCAATCTCTACCATCCATCTCAAATAATTAGAATTAATTTTTTTAAAGGAAAATCAGAATTAATAATAATAATAATAAACCTTTAAAATTAATAGTAATAAAAAAATTAAAAATAAAAATAATAATATTAAAGCCTAATTTAAACTTAAACACCAAAATCTGCTTCTATTGTTTTTTTTTTTTTTTTTTCAATTGATTTTCATTTTTCAGTTTCTAGTGAATGAAATCATTTGAAAAAAAAAAAATGGTTTCAGTTTAGGGTTTGAATTTGTTTCTTATTTGGATTATAGTGAGTAGATTCAAAATCAGTGATTTCAATTTTTGGGTTTTGATTTTGATGAAAACTAATTTTCATCAAATCCTAATGGCAGATTGGTAGGGGGTAAACCTTTGAATAACTTGATTTTCAAGGGGAAGACTGACCATTTTTGAAATTAGAGAGGGCAAAGTTACGAATATGGCAAACCTCAGGGGGGGGGGGGGGGGGGGGGGGGGGGGGGAGAGAACTAATAATATCCTTTTTTTGGAAGTAGCATAGTTACAATATTGCCCTTGATATTTAACGGTCAAACCACTATTTAACGAAAATATTAACGGAGGGGGTAAATCTTTAAATAATTTGGTTTTCAAGGGGAAGACTGATCATTTTTGAAACTAAAGAGGGCAAAGTTACGAATATGGCAAACTGCAAGGGGGGGAAATAATAATATCCTTTTTTGTTTGGGGGGGGGGGGGAGATGATTGCCAAAATTGTATTTTACTTTCTTCTGATCAATCAATATGTTGCCAAAATTGTATTTTACTTTCTTCTGATCTCAATCTCCTACACCTATTATAAATTGAGGCAGACTAAAGGGTCATTTGTTTTTTTGTCTAAAATCTAAGGGTCTGTTCGGTAACGTTTTCGTTTTCTGTTTTCTATTTTTGTTTTTTTGTTTTCTATTTTTCGAGTTTGAAAATGTTTCTCGTAGTAATGATTGAAAACGATATGTCCAGAATGAAAACATTAAAATCTCATAGTAATTATTATTCATAAGGAATAATAATATCCCTATGATCAATCAATCTGTTACCAAAATTGTATTTTACTTTCTTCTGATCTCAATCTCCTACACCTATTATAAATTGAGGCAGACTAACGGGTCATTTGTTTTTTTGTCTACAGACTAAGGGCATGTTCGGTAACGTTTTCGTTTTCATTTTCTGTTATCTATTTTCTATTTTTGTTTTTTTGTTTTCTATTTTTTGAGTTTGAAAACGCGTTTCGTAGTAATTATTGAAAACGATATTCTAAGAATGAAAACATTAAAAACGTGTTTGGTAGTATACTTAATATTAAAACAGTAAGTACACAACAACAACAATAATAAAAGATAATATTAATATTTAAAAAAAAAATAGTTATAGCACCTAATAAATTATATTGGTAATAACCATGCAAACAAAGTTTAATTAATCATAATGTTTATCTATTATTATAGTCATTCCATAATTGTAATACGATCTCATTCCTAATTGGGTCATTCCATAATTGTAATACGATCTCATTCTTAATTGGGTTCATTTGTGTCATGTTATCTTGATACATGTCCAAATTTAATAAATAAAATTTTTGTAATCATTCCTAACTTGATTCTAATTTTTGTAATCAATAAAATTAATTTAAATTAATTTAAAATTGATTTGTGATTTTTTTTAATAATAGGAAAAATATTATGAAAAGAAAGTTATTAAATATAATATATATATTATAAGTAATGCTACACATCTCACCTACAATCCCACTATTTTCATCCCAACATATGTGGCAACTGAGTTGTCATTTGATGGGTGGATATACATTAATTGTTAAACGGATATAAATGAGTAAATAAGATAAATCAGAAAAAGGAAACCATGATCTATGAATAACATAAAAATTATCTTTTTTATAAAAATAATAAAATAAAGCAGCTAATCATTTAGTTTGTGGGCCCCAAAAAAATTGAAAACAAAAACAAAAATTAGAAAACATTGATATGACGTTTCCAGCAATTCTTCCTTCCACCGCTTTAAATGTAAAAACTTGATTTGCGTGTTTTCGTTTTTTTTTTTTCCAAAAACGTCAGCCGAACGAGTTCTACTCGTTTTCAGTACTCAAAAAACGAAAAATAGGTGTTTGGAAACAATACCGAACAACACCTAAACAGTCCTGAATTTTTCTGAAGACTGAATAGAGACTAAAATCTGAACCCGAATGATATGTTTTTTTTTCTCACATTTGAATGTACTGTCAACATGTTTGTTTTATAAAAATAAAATTGTCTGAAAATAAGTAATTTTACATTTATACCCATACTAATTAAAAGAAGTAATTTAACATGGATCATATATTCTTTATAACATTTTGTATGTTTTTTTTTTTTTTTTTTTTTTCCAAACAAAGTTCAATTTAACAAAATAAAAAATTCAACAAAAAATATAATTTTGCATATGCTGCAAACAAAGTTTAAGTTCAATTTATTGTCATAAAAAGTTCAAGTTCAAGTTCAAGTTCAAGTTCAATTTTATATGTTGTCCACGTTTCCTGTGTATATAATTCATGAAACCATTTTTATTTTTTTGGTTTCCTGGATCATATGCACCGGAAGCCAAATAAAAAAAAGGTTCTTGAATTTTTTTATATATAATTATTCTATAACATCTTTAAGCCACAAAATCTACTCAATATGATAGACACCTTTATTGAGCACTATACGAATAGTTAGATAAAAATAAATAAATAAAGAGTTCTTACCGAGATTTGGTAGAAGAGAAATTCAATCGTTCAATCCTTGAAAAATTTCAGTATGAGAAGTAATTAGGGTTTTTTTTTTTTTTTTTCTTTTCTAAAACCTGTTTAAAATAATAAATATGTTAAAAGAAAAAAAATTACACCATATCACACTACAAGAAAATTGACCTACAGTGATAAAAAATATTTGTCACTATAAGTGAAGAAATTGTCACAAATTCAATATCGTGACAAAAAAAGTGACACTAACGATTCGTCACTTTTACCCCGTCACTAAAAGTATTTGTGACAGTTTTTTAGTACTTGTCACAAAGTGACACACACAAAATAAAAATTGTGTCACTATATTAGTATTTAGTGATAAATAACCGTTTGAAGATTTTGTCACTATACATATTTTTAGTGACAATTTATTGTTTAAAAAGTGTCATTATTCACAAATCTAGTGACAAATAATCATCTTAAAATTATGTCACTACAGACAAATTTAGTGACAATTAATAATATGATTATTAAATCACTGTATAGATACATAATAACAATTTAATCAATTGTCAAAATTTAATATAAATTTAAATTGTATAAATATATATATATATATATATATATATATATATATATATATATATATAACCAAATAAAACATGTCACTCATTGAATGACATTGAGTTTCATAAATAATCATTCCATTAAAAAATATCCAAAAATTAACATAATATCGAATTGATACAAAAGTAATCCAACATCTTTCAAAGTAACACATGTAAATCGGCTAGTCTAAGTTAACATAAGTGCTAGGTCACCAACAATAACTTCCAACTGCATAACCAAAAACTTGAAATTTTCGAGGTCTTGATTGTGAAATATTAGAAGACAATTATCTACCGTCAGTTGTCAGGTAGCTAAATAATTTTTAGGTTTTGCAAGAGAAACCTACATACATGAAGACATGAAGAAGAAAAAAATAGTAAGAACAAATTAAAGCCACCAAAATAAAACCTATGAAAAATGCAGCAATACTGACAAAACTTAGTACAAGTATAAAATAAATTCTATAAGTTTGATATCCAAGTATAAAACTTATTTGAACTGTTAATCTATTAATCTTCATATAAAGTCCTCTATAATGTCAATCTATTCATCTAGCCAAATATCAAATATCTTATTGAGTGTTTGAACTCTTTTATCAAACAATTGGTATGCATATAAAATTGGTTGTTCTATAAGAATCATTTTATCAAACAGTTAGTATGCATATAAACTAAATTGACATATATTGTGAAAATTTAAGAACAAAAAACTATAAATCATGAAATAATAATAGCGATTCCTTAAAAAAATTGAAAACAAATTAAAGTTAAAAAACATCCCTAAACGTATATATAATCCTACATACAAAAAAAATAAAAAAAAAATAAAAAATCATACCTTATTCAAAGACACTTTCAATATATGAAACTCAAATTTGAGATTTTGACTTTGAAAAAACAATTACCAAAAAAACAAACCCTAAAAAAATGAAATCGAGAAAAAGAGAAGCTTAAGAGTTTTCTTTTAATGTTGCATCAAATAATTGATTGTTCCATAAGAATCATTTTATCAAATAGTTAGTAAGCACATAATATAATTTTGACATATAATATGGAAATCTAAGAATAAACAACTACAAATCATGAAATAATAATAATGAGTTCCTTAAAAAAATTGAAAACAAATTAAAGTTAAAAAAAATATCTCTAAATAGCTATATACAATTCTGCATTCAAAAAAATAAAATAAAATAAATCATACCTTATTCAAAGACACTTTCAATATATGGAATTTGAATTTGAGATTCCGACCCTGAAACACAAGTATAAGAAAAAAAACCCTAAAAAAAATCAAGATAAGCTTACATTTTTATCCGGGCAAAAGTTTCTCTATAATCTCGGTACTTCTTCTGATGAAACACTGTTTCAAAACTAAAAAGTGTTTTTAAGATAAAGAAAAAAAAAAAGAAGGGAAAAAAAAACACAGCATGATTGTGGCATATTTTATTTTATTTTTGTGGTTAAAAAAAAAAAGGAAATAGTAATTGATTTTTTTTTTTTATATAATGTAAACATTAATTGATTCTGATGCCTTTTTAAAACCTAATTATTTATAAAATAAAATCTTTCATTTTAAAAAGGTAATTTTGTGACTAATTATATTATTTGTCACAAATTATCAAGTTTTGTAACTAGTTGTGACAATTATTTTTAAAATGTTTCAATTGAACAAAACATAATGACAAATAGTAAAATTTGTCATAAAATAATGCCAACAGTGATACAATCAAAATTTGTCACAAAGAAATGTGTCACTATATGTCACTTTTTTTGTAGTGTCAAATTAAGATAAATTTGGAAATATATCTTCTTTGAGAGGATAGACTTGGAAGATAATATTTTAATTGTAATCTAGTGAATTGAAATTAAGTTAAAAGTTTAGGAAATCTTACTTTTTATTTTAAGTGGTTTTTTGATATTTTTAAGTTGTTTGACCACTTAAAAAAATAAACAAAACAACTTAATGAGTTCAATTTAGACCCATTAAGTTTTAAGTAAAAAAAAAAAAAGACACATTAATATATATATATATATATATATATATATATATATATATATATATGAGTAATGCTAGACGTCCCAATTTTTTTTTCCCAAATTCTGTCATAAATGATGTGGCACGTGAGGTGTCAACATCATATCAGTCACCATATAATCTCATGATTTATAAGATGCTGACACCTCACATGCCACATCATTTGTGACAGAATTTGGGAAAAAAATTTGGGACGCCTAACATTACTCTATATATATATATATATATCAGACCCATTAAGTTTTAAGTGAAAAAAAAAAAAACAAACGACCCATTAATATATATATATATATATTTAAAATATTATATTAATTCATGATTTTTGGGAAGAGGTGATAGATTCGAACCCACAATCTCATCGTGTGGGTGTGGGGGGCAAATCACTAGACAAAAAACCTCGAATTAATTTTTAATTTTTTTTTTTTATATCGAAAAAGTAATGGAGTTGAGGGATTTGAGTTCTAGGGTTGCGGTTTGCATTATTTTATTATATTGATGATTTGATTCACGTGTTATTGACCAAAGTACAATATGATTTTTTTAACAAAAAAGTAGTTTATAAAAAGAAAAAAGAAAAAAGAAAAAAAATAGAACAGTAACATTGCAATTAAACGTATATAAAACATAGCACTTTAGAGTGTGATAGCAAACCCTAAGACTCCGACAGTTATTCTTTAAAGTCCATTTATGATAACATTTGAATAAACTTAGGATACATAAATTAAAAAACCGACGAGTCACATATGCTACCTGAATTGATAAAAAATAGGATACATTAATTGGAAATTATATATATTTTTGGATCATCAAATGCGGAATCATTGACGATAGGGAAATACTATGGATGATATGTATGTAATTTTGTTGCTACTACCTAGCTCGTTTAATTAATAACTTTTCTTGTATATCAAAATAATAATAATAATGTTTCTTGTTGTTGCACAAGATTCATACAAGGGTAGAGAATAGAGAGGGATATTGCATATTAATGTAAATTTTTAAAGAAACAAATTGTAATCAAATGAATAATAATTTTATAAATAAATATATTAAAATTCATATATATATCGTCAATTATTTCAGTTGTATTTAGTTTTTCTGAAATTAAACTCCTCCTATTATGACATTACTTATTAATGGATGATTCCAATGATATTATTTAAAAGTTGTAGAAAAATTATATTAATTTGATTAGACATGTTATTCCCAATATGGTTCACAACTTTAGCAAATGATTTGAACCATGAAGGCAAAACAGCTAGCTAAGTGTCGGCATTAAAGCCAACTAATTATCACTTTAAATGTACTTATTCAATAGTAAAGTCACTGTCAAAGTCATTAACAGAGACAAGTTCAATAAGCATGAAGACCCCCTTACAATTTTATGTCCAATACATCTGGAAAAAGCATGAAGACCCCAATTATGTCCTATACATCTGGGAAAAAAAAAACTAAACATGCATGCATCTCACGGCCCTCATCATTTTAGTGAACTTCTAAGCAGCAAACTAATACATAAAAGTACACCGAAAGCAGAGAAAAAGAAAAAAAGAAACCAATTAGAAAAGAAAGAAAAGAGAAGAAAAATAAAAGAAGAGTCAGATTTCTTGACCAGCAAGTAGAACACTGGGGACAAGACTTGCTGATCATAGGAGAAGATATTTTTTTGTTTGAGTTTGACTACAACCGTTAATTGTGGCATATATATTATCAATAATTATTGTCCAAATTTGGTACTTAAATCGGGTGTCAAAATGATGTGGCAATACTCTAATCCATTCATTTAAATCATATAAATCTTATACGATTTTTATATGATTTAAATGAATGGATAAGAATGTTGACACGTTATTTTGACACCAAATTTGGACAATGTAGCATTACTCATATATTAATTAAGTAGAACCGGTGAATATAAGTGTGCCCTTTCGGGTACTTAAACGAATTGACAAAAAAAAGGGTCATATATATACATATCTTCTTTTCAATTGATAAAGATCTATCTATGAATCTACGATACTACGTACTCCAGCATTAATTAAAGTCATCTTTGGCGTCTCTCAAGCATTCAGTACAGTACTTAAGAGATCAATTTTTGTACGTTGGTCAACTTTGTCCAAGTTTCATGGAGACACATTCAATCCAACCAAAATCCATGTCTGCCAAACTCTGACACTTGAAATTTAGAGAAACATTTAGGCCGGGTGGTCTCACCATATATATGTCTCTCTGAAGACGTAAGTAGTGCAGGATGATACATAATTCAACTCTCAACATGAATCTTTTAGAGAAGACATATAATGCATATGATGATCATAATATATATATATAATTGATTGAATATATGCAACCGTTTGTCATTTTCGGAGTGAAATGTTGGTAGACGATCAACAATGGAGAGGCACTAAAACTGCTATGACTTATATATATATATTTGAAATGCTGTCTATCAAAAGGGTTTTTATTTGTTACTGGTGATGTCATCGGTGTTGAGACAAAAAATAAAAGACTAATCCAAGACCACTAGTAGTGAATATTAGTGGAAGTTTTATAAAAATAAAAAATAATATAAAAAAATTGATAGAGAAATAGCCATTAATTTATCAAGCAAAAGAAGAAAAAAAAAATATATATATATATATAGTGGGTGTTTGTATTAAAACAGTATTTGGCTCCTTTATTTATTTTTCTTTTGTGGGCCGGTCTATCAAAACACTAACCTCTCAAAACCTAATATCCCATGATCATATTCATGCCCCTAGCTAGAAAACTTTAATCTATATATGATCATATTGGTCCATGATTTGGATTAATGTTATAAATTCACTCAATAATTGGATGTGAGATTTAGTGTTATGACGTCATAAGAAATTTAATCATAAAGAAGTCTTCTTCACTAATAGTACCATGATTGAAATTAATGTGTAATACACTGAAATCCCATCAAGGAGTACTTTACAGTATGACCACTAGTGTATATATATATAAAGATGTGATCATTCAAAGGAAGATCACTGAATTTTTCTACATATTATTAAACGGAAAGCATATTTTGGGTGGTATATATGATATCTTATGCACAGTTATTGTGAAGGAATTTCATATACTAATAAGAACAAATATTCTTGACCATATATATAACTTGATAATTATTAATGAAAGATTCCACAAAAAATCTAGAAGTTGATATCAATTAATGGAGAATCCAAATTAACTTTTTTTAAGTTAGGAATAGTGGCATGCATTAATGTAGCTTAATAGTTTAAAATTATTATTATTATTATTATTTTATTTATTTTTGAAAGCAAAAATTAAAATTATTCTAAAAATTCAATAAATTGACGTGATGAATATGGGGTCATGACAGGATCGGATCTTCTACTAGCTAGAAAACCATCATAAAGTTCTTCATGATTCCTCAATAATCTTTGCAAAAGGAAATTAAGTGGGAGTTAACGAGGTTGGTGATGAACGGGTGTTTGCAACAACCAATTAACTAGCTAGCTAGCATGATATCCATTTTGACAGAGCTTTGGAGCCACTCAATCCAAACTAGTCTGCTGTTACCGTGAAGATCAAGTCATATTCGAACACTAATATAATAACTCTGTCGTACATAGTTGGAAAAATTCACATGTGAAACTAAAGAAGACACTAAAAAGCTATTGGGACGAATATTTTCCGTCCCAATAGCTAAATAATCATTCCTATAGATCGATACAATTCATCACAAATTACGTCGCTTTAGATGGGTCGTAATAGATTAATCTTTGGGACAGAAATTGAAATTACGTCTCCAAAGACTAACTATAGGGATTTTTATTTTTTTTTGGTCCCTTTAGATAATATATAGGGATGGAATTTTTCATCCTTTTTGACAACCTATAGGGACGAAATTTGCATTTTTGTCCCCTTGACAACCTGTAGGGACGAATTATTTCGTCCCTTCAAATAATTTTTCGTCCCTATAGATATCCAATAGGGATGAAATTTGACCCCAAAAAAAAAAAAAAAAAAACCCGGTTTATTTAGGAACCCATTCCACCTACTACCCACTAGGGATGCACGTTTGGGGAATGAGGATGGATATAGGTCCCCCCATCCCTATCCCCATCCCCATCCCCATGGGGAATTTTGGGGGGACCTATATCCATCCCCATCCCCAATTCTCCATTTTTCCCGTTTTTTTCCCGTTTTTCCCGTTTTTCCCTATTTCCCCCGTTTCCCCCGTTCCCCAATTTCCCCATTTTACTAAAAATTATAAATTAAACTAAAATAACAAACATTTCAATAAATAAAAAAAAAACAAATTAAAGAGTAAATGTGTATATATACTTAGGGAGTTAGGATTTTCAAAGAATAAAATATATATATATATATATATATTATAATTATATTTATATATGTTTGAGGGAAATTGGGAAATGGGGATGGGGGAGAGGTCCCCAATCCCCATCCCCATTTCAATTTGGGGATGATTTTCATCCCCCCCCCCCCATGGGGCCTCGGGGAAAAATGTGCATCTCTACTACCCACCCAGGCATCCAACCTCATAAGGGCACTTAATGAGTTCCATTAAGTTGTTTTGTTTGATTTTTTAAATAATAAAATCACTTAAATAACTCCTAAAACCACTTGTTTATAAAAGTGAGAATTTTCCACTTTTCACTTAACCAAAAACCACTAGAATTTATATCGATTTCTTACTTCCATAACTATCCTCACAAATCTAATTTATTTCAAGTTTTGTTTTCTCTCACAACCCTAGAGCCATATATTAATATATATTTTTTCTTCTCACCTTTAGAAATTTTTAACAGCCATAAAACCTAATTGCTTCAAGAGTTAAACAACTCCATTATAATCCTCTCTTAAAAAAAAAAAAAAAAAAATCCAGCCATATTAGTTTCACATCTTTTTTTTATATTTATTATTGTAAATATGTAACAAAATAATAATTGAAAGGGTATAAGTGTAAACGTATTTATTTTTAGATATTTGTAACTTAAAAAACAAACAACTTATCACTTATATTTAGCTTTCAGTTTTCAGTCACTTTTCAATCTTCAGTAAAATTCAGTACTGTTCGGCTTTTAGATAAAAACTCAAACGCAACCTAAATCTATATTGAAAATATAGAGAGTAAGATGATAAGGAAAAAGTATATATACCACTTCGTGCAACAGCCCAATAGGCTATTTCTTTTTATTTTATTTTTTTGGTTGTGAGGTTATCCACCGATATATTCACTATTAATTCTTATAAACATAAGAAAATACAAACAAGTAGGAAAATTTGACATGAAGAATTCGATCTCTATCTGTGGAAAGGAAATTTATGATCAACTCAATTGTTACAATGAAGTGTCAAATTTGAAATTGTTTTGTCTTTAGTTTAAATATGAAAAAAAAAAAAAAAAAACGGGGGTTCTTAGCATGTTAAGAAAATGAGGGAAAAATATTAAAGATCACACATATGTCGTCTACGTATATAATTGAAGGACTGGAAACCAAACAAGCCACAAATGAATAAAGTGGAAATAGTGGGAAATAACACTATTTTTATGTTGAATTTTGAGAGTAATATTGGTTTAGTAAGTTAAATTTAAATGGCACTAATCGACTAAAATACCTTCATCTCATTCTTTTATTACATTTGTGTCATTTTTAAGTTTTTAGGTTTTTATTTTTTTATTTTACCTCTATTGGAGGTCGAAATCGGCCTCCATTGGAGGTATCGACAAGGAAGATGATCAATTTTATTTTTTTTTTGAAAAATTTCATTTTTGCCCAATGATTTTCGGAAATTACAAATATACCTAATAAATCCTGGAAACAACAAAATAAGTCTCGAAAATTAGAAAATAAGTCTCGAAAATACAAAATAAATCTCAAAAACACCAAAATAAGTCTCGGAAACACATAAAAGCTCGAGACTTATTTTTGTGAGCGCTTTTTAAAGGTATAATTTTATCAGATCCCCATTTTAGGTTCTATTAAAATTTAAGTTATTAAGTTGATGATAATCTTAAAACTTATTTTTTAAAGAGTGCTATTAAATTTTCAAACTCATGTATAAATGTACTATAGCTTTATTACCTTCAAAAATAAACTTCACTAGAGAATTGAGTAGCAAACACAGTGTTAGGGTTATTTATTTATTATTATTATTTTTATTTTTTTATTTTTTTTGTTGGTATATATAATATTTTTAACAGAACAGACAAGAAGCCATTGTTTGTTCAACTTTGAGATGCTGCTTTTCGTACTAATTATAACACAAGGAATAAATTCTATTGGAAACCAAAGCAATTGGAGAAGTGCCATCAATCATCATGAGTTTAGATACCAACAGAGTCTTGATGTAAAATAAAGTCAACTTTCTTATCCAAGCCAGCCAAGCCAAGTAACAATATAGTTGCAAATAATTGGACACTGAGTGTATCCAAATTGTTTGCAGTCAGACAGAAGAGTTTAATTAATCTTTCACTTTACTGTAGAAATGTAAACAATGGTCAGCATTAATTATTGAATCTCATCATCAGCATAGAATAACTGCAAGCAAAGATTCTGTGATCAGCATATTCCATGAAAAGGTGGAGCTACAAATTGTTCAAATAAATATAAGACTTCAAATGGAAGATATTTAATCCACTTGACCCACTTAAATTTACTTGTGATCACTAGGATTTGCTTTATCAAAGCAGTGGTGATCATAAGAAAATTATTTGTAATATTATGCAATCCTTGAAGAGGCATTTTGGTATTTGTGTCATGGAAAAACTTCTCTCCATCCGGTACTCATGATCCAGGGAAATCAAAACATCAACTACAAGTTACAACAATTTGATTCATAAAATATGTGAAAATAGAGGGTTTTATCACTCTTTTGAGTTGGTGTTTTACGAATATCATTACTTTAATAACTTAAGTTTTAAAGGATCCAAAGTAAGTGAACTTTCAAAATGCCCTTACTTTACATATATATATTTCAGTTTTTTATTATTATTTTCATCTTCTTCATCGACTTCCATTGGAGGTTGAATAGACCTCCATTGGGGGTCGAAATCGACCTTCATCGGAGGTCGAAATTGTTTGACCTCCGTTTGAGGTTGATTAAGAAGAAAATGAAAAAAAAAAAAATTGAAAAAAATTTTGAAATTTTTTAGGTAATTTCCGAGAATTTTCATGTATTTTCGAGACTTTTCAAGTAATTTCTGAAACTTTTTGGACAACAATAAAAATTTTCGAGACTTTTTTTGTAGTTTCCGAAACTTTTCCGAGATTGTTTGTAATTTCTGAGACTTTCTGGATAAAAATGAAATTTTTCAACAAAAAAAAATAAATATATCATCTTCTTCTTTGAAACCTCCATTGGAGGTCGAACAGAATCAAGAAGTTGTTAATTTCATGATTAGTGCCACTAATAAACGCCATTAAATTTTATTATACCCTCTTGGCCTCTTTCTGTCTTCAATGATACACTTCTAATTTTTTTCAAACTGCAAAAGGTAGAGGGTGTAAACTGGGTCCAATGCAATTGCTTGCTTGGCTTGGTGGCTTGGTTTTTGGTCCATTGTAGGCTGATTTCGACTTCCAATGGAGGTCCTTCGTCTCCATTGATGGAGGTCCGGATTTTAGAAAAAAAAAATAGTGAAGAACTAGTTACTGTGGGGGTATTTTTGAAAGAAACCCATTTTAGATGTCATTTAAACTTAAGTTTTTAAAAATGGTGATAGTCTTAAAATGCCAACTCAAAAAATGTGCTATATAATTTTCGAACCACATAAAAATATTTAGGTAACTTGAGATGCAACTTTAAATTTTAAAATTATAATTGCATTAAAAAAAAAAATTCTGGAAGAACAATAAATAAATAAATATGTTTTAAAATACATTAAAAATAATAATTACATAAAGAATTCAAAAAACAAATATATAACTTAAAATTTTAAGAATTTATAAAAATTGTTGAGTAGGCTGCAACCTCCTCTTGGGTTATTTTTATAAAACATTTTTTTTTTTCATCTTTTATTTTGAAAATTATAATTTTTTGTATCTTTTGTATCCTTATACGAATTAAAATCTTTAATGAGTATTTTTATCAAAATATGGGATAATATAAATTTTATTTTTAACTCGCGAAAATGTAATATAAATATGGTCACTTTTATTTGTGCCAATAATGGCTTGGTAAAGGTCCAGCCTATCAATACTTGGACCAATGAGTTTTTTCAACAACATGGTTGGTTTAATTGCAGGCTTCGTATTTGGGCTGACCTATTAGCCCATTCATGATTCGATTTAGTGCTCATTAGGCCCAGTCCAAGACTAATTTTTTGAACCTTTTTAGAGTTGGATCGGAGTCTAAGCTGGGTTGGGCTCATCACGAGTCAACTCAAGACGTGATTTTGCACATTCTGAGTTGACTCGTGACATGCCCTGACACGGCACAAGTTGACTCATAGGGTGATGAGGTGCATTCTTAATCGACTCGTAATGTGTCCGGACATGTCACGAATGGTCTTGTCCAAGAAACAGAGAGGTGAGAACTGAGAAAATCTTGTAGTTACTAAAAAATTAATTTACAAAAACAATGTTTTAGCTGAAAAACCAAGACCAAATGGTCTAAAGTTTTATAAAGTTCTAAAGTTTTAATTTTTTAACATGAATATTGATCATAATCGTCGTCCCTCCGATAAACCCAAATGGTCTTCTCTCCTTTGTAGCTGTGAAGATGACATTCCTACATGTAAGTTTTATCTCTCTCTTCCGCTATGCCAATAATCTTATCTTTCTAAATTGCATACGATAGCATTGAGTATCTTCTATTCAATTATACTTTATAGGTATACAAGGGTAACCAAATACGTTATTGTCATATACCCGTTTGATGATACGATTATAATGAAAAATAAACGGTGTATATATTAGATGCATTGAAATCCTACTCTCAAGGACTAGACCTCTAATTCGAAGAGTTAGGAACTTAGGATAGTGTTAGACACTTGGACTTACAAGACATGGAGATTTTACTAGGATCATCACCTCTTCTCTCTCAAAAATAAGTGAGAAAATTAGGATTTAATTTACAAGAGCTCCACTATTGTTCCACAAGCAAATCTGCAACTATGTTAGGTCTATAGATTTAATTCACTTTTCATATCAAAAAAAAAAAAAAAAAAAAATTTGATTATTCTATATAAAGTTAGCAGTAACCAAATTTGTGAATTAAGAATCGGTACGTAATTTATCTAAATATGATCCTATGAATATAAATAAAAGGTTTTAAATAGTGAGGGGTTTTGTCGAATTCACTATTTTTCATCACTGTTTAATAGACAATGTAACACACACCCATGATAGATCATGAACATATATGTTTCTTGGTTCGAATCACTTAAATATAGTATCGTTGAATATGTGTAGTTTTAAATTTCCGCCTTATGATCATATATATTTAATAATCATGTGTAGTGTTTCTTAAACAAGTTAATTAAAAGGGTGAAAATGGAAACTAGCCAAAAATTAAGGAGGTTTATTGTTTTTAGCCTAAATTAGTATTTTGATTGTTTTTGTAAAAAAATCCACTTTTCGGACAAAAATGCCCCTCATTTAGAAATTTTGCCTGGTGTGTTTAATTCTTTTTTGCCTGATGTGTTTAGTCGTTTTGGCCTGGTGTGTTTAGTCGTTTTTGCCTGGTGTGTTTAATCCTTTTTGCTTGGTGTGTTTAGTCGTTTTTGCCTAGGGTGTTTAATTGATTTGTACTGGTGTATTTAGTTAGTACGGTACGTTTAGTTGATTATAACTGGTGTGTTTAGTTAGTCCGGTGTGTTTAGTTGATTATAACTGGTGTGTTTAGTCTGGAAAAAAAAAATCAAATCTGGAAACCCAAACCCAAACTCAACCATAACCACAACCACAACCACAACCCATACTTTACATCCGAAAAATCAACCACAACCACAATCCAAACTCAAATCCAAACCTTTTTAAATCTGAAAATTTTTCAACAAAAAAAAAACTGAAATTTTTAAAAAATCTGAAAATTTTTATTTAAAAAATCTAAAAATTTTTGTTTAAAAATACATGATTTTTTTTTTTAAAATATGAAAATCAACCACAACCACAACCCATACTTGAAAACGAGTGAGAAGAAGGTGTGAAGAAGAAGATCTGAAAAAGATCTGAAAATTTTCAACCAAAAAAAAACTGATTTTTTTTTTTAAAAATCTGGAAAAAATGAGTGTTGAAGGCATGAAGAAGATGAAGGTGTGAAGAAGAAGAAGAAGGCGTGAAGTGTGAAGAAGAAGAAGAAATCGTGAATAAGAAGAAGAAATCGTGAAGAAGAAGAAGAAGAAGAAGGCGTGAAGAAGAAGAAGAAGAAGGCGTGAAGGAGAGAGAGAAAGGCTGCAGAAATAATGAGAGAAGAGGTTTTGAAAACTAATGAGGGGCGTTTTTGTCCAAAAGGTGGATTCTTTGACAAATACAATCAGTTTACTAATTTGGTCGAAAAACAATCAACTCCCTTAATTTTTGGTTAAAAAGGGCTATTTCCTCTAATGGGATTAAAAATTAATTATATGCAGGTTGCATTACATGCTGGGTTCCGTGCGTTACTTTTGGCCGAATTGCTCATGTTGTGGATGATGGACGAAGTTGTAAGTACAAATATGCTTCACGATGTTTTTCTTGGATTCTCTACTAATCTAAACACAAGTTTATATAAACTATGTATGAGGAAGAGATATACAAAATCAATGAGTACTTTTAAACATATAATTAATAATAAATTAGGATCGATGGATCGATCCTAACAATTCATTTCTAATTCCTGCTAAAAGGGAACTTTTTTTGTTACCATGATACGAAGAAAAAGAGTATATTTGTGCAGCTTGTGTGGCACTAGGTTGCATATATGGGGCGTTGATGGTGATTCAATGGCAATGGGTGCTGTCATGCCTTTACAGAAATAAATTACGAGAAAAATTCGATTTGGCAATGGGTGCTGTCATGGCAATGTGTTCATTTCTGCTGCGAACCATGCGCTCTTTGCCAAGAGTATGCTGAGCTCAAAAATAGAGGCTTCGATCCCTCCATAGGTTTTCTTCTAAATTCTAATCATCATCGTCATATCTTTTTAATTCTTTCAATTAGTGTAAATTAATTAATTAATTAATTAGTTACTCAATATTTTTGTACATTTTACAGGTTGGATAGGTCCACCAAATGCTCCACCATCACCACACAAACCCATGTCTAAATGAGCTACGTACTATATATAGTTTGATATATAAAAGCTCCATCACTTCCATCGATCCATCCTTGTTCATGCTTCCACAATATTCATGCATGAGTGAATTCTTGTGATCTAGCTCATCTGATCTTTGAAAAAAAGTTAAATATTGTATAAATTAAACAATATGTGATTGAGGTTTTTTTTAATACATATTTTTAATTAACTACCAATTAATCATGAATATCAACTACACCAATGTTCTCTACATAACACTAGCCTGCCCTCGTTGTCATTACATAAATAGAATGAGTTTCTCTTTTCAAAAATGTTATTCTTAAGTCCAGTCCTACCTATAAATTAAACCTTGTTTAGAGCAGGCTTGAATTGAACTTCATTTCTTTGGATTTTTCACGTTCTTGCTGTCTTTCTTTGACAATTATCGTTCAGTGAAAATGATTATATATGTAATTATCTTATAAGACCAATAGATTTGTTACATGAATCAATTAAAAATTTAGAATAACATTTTTTTTTTTAAACAGCGAAATTTATTAAGCAAGCGGTAAAACCGCAAAGACGAAACAAGGGGCAAATTAACACAAAACCAACATGACAAAAAGGCCATAACTGCCCGGAACAAAAGCGCATCATAAAGAGAAACGAACTAACAATCAACCTAATCGAAAACGAAAACCGAACCCCAACGAACCAAACCCTAACACAATGAACCAAGCCCCTCCACCAGCAAACACCACATCAACCTTTAGTCTAAACCTTGTCATCATTTTTCCTACTAGCAATTTGGTCCTCCAACTCTTCTTCTAAACCACTAAAATTGCAACCACGAGCCCCACTCCC
The DNA here is from genome assembly GCA_008009225.1 of Acer yangbiense. NCBI lineage: Eukaryota > Viridiplantae > Streptophyta > Magnoliopsida > Sapindales > Sapindaceae > Acer > Acer yangbiense. Next base: position 12,534,573 of record CM017761.1, read on the forward strand.
TCCCTCTCTTCTCTAACTACTTTGAAACAGTTAGTTCTCTTATCTTTGACAACTGATGTTCATAGGATTTGGAATCCAACAGTTTGAAAAAAAAAAATTATACTAACAATAAAAGATAAGAAGATTAAATAAAATAAAATAATCCAGTTATATTGAATCTGTATAATAGAAAATTGAGATTTGCTGCTACTTGCAATCTTTCTTTTTCTTTCCACACGTTTTTTTTAAAGATACGTCATTTTAATAAATTAAATTTTTAAAATTTCTAAAATACTTCAATTTGCTCCAAAATGCCATTTTTATCCTTTCATACTTCTTTTCTAAAGATATTTAATTTTTATTTAATATATTTATTTATTTTTTTTTTAAATGCTTATTTTAGAAACCTTTGTTTTATTATTTAATTTTTTTACGACTCCATGGTGGTTATTGTCCACACTTCTTTTCTAAAGGTATTTCATTTTTTTTTTTTTTTTTAAATAAACTCATATCTAGAAGGGTTTTTTTTTTTTTTTTTTAATATATATATATATATCATATAAAAATAGGTCTATCTTTTAATGGTGTAGTGCTGAAAGATCCGGCTTTGGTAAAGGAAGGGGTGTACAATTATTTCAAGGATCATTTTAAGAAAGAAACTTGGAGGAGATCTTCAATCTCAGATTTAGGTCTGAAGAAACTTTCGGTTCAAGAAAAGGAGTCTTTGGAAGAAACCTTTACTAAAGAAGAAGTGTGGTAGGCAGTTTGCAGTTGTGATGGCAATAAGGCCCTAGGACCGGATGGGTTGACGTTGAATTTTGTGAAAGAAAATTGGGGAACCATATAAGAGGACTTTATGAATTTCATAGAGGAGTTTTATAGGGACATCAACTTAGTAAATGATTTGAATAATACCTTTTTTGCGCTAATTCCTAAGATAGGTTCGCCGGAGTCCATTAAAGACTACCGCCCTATAAGCTTAGTCGGCTCTATGTATAAAATTTTGGTGAAAGTTTTAGCTAACCGTATTAAGAGAGTAATGAGCTCGGTAGTCGGGGAGTCTCAAATGGTGTTCGTTGGGAACTGCCAAATCATTGACAGCTTCGTAATAGCAAATGAGGTTATCCACAAGTGGAGGAAGGATGGTACATGAGGTTTAGTTGTGAAATTGGACTTCGAGAAAGTGTATAATAATATTGATCACTATTTTTTGGATGAGTGCATGGAAAAGATGGGCTTTGGTAGAAGGTAGAGGGGGTGGATTCAGAGTTGCATTTCGTTGCCCAAAATATCTGTCTTAGTCAATGGAAGCCCTACCAAGGAGTTTGGAGTGGAGAGGGGTTTTCGTCAAAGAGACCTGATATCCCCTTTCTTATTCAACATAGTGGCCGAAGCTCTGAACAAACTCTTGGAGAAAGCGGTGGAGAAAAATATGATGTGTGGTGCACATTTTGGTCGAGGTAATTTAAATGTTTCGCATTTACAATTTGCAGACAATACAATATTATTCATCAAACCTAAGTTGGAATCTCTAGCAAATTTGAGGAGGATCCCACATTGTTTCGAGTTAGCTTCGGGTCTTAAGGTTAATTTCTCAAAATCGTGTATTGCCAAAGTCGGTAAGAAGGAGAGAATTGAGGTGAAGTGGGAAGAAGTTTTTAGGTGTAAAAAGACGTCGCTTCCAATTACATATCTTGGACTGCCGCTTGGGGGAAATCCAAAATCAAAGGTATTTTGGAATCCGGTTATAGAAAGGATTCAAAAACGGCTAGCTCCTTGGAAAGTGAGGTTCCTTTCGAAAGCGGAGCATTTAGTCTTGATTCAAGCGGTGCTTTCAAGCATCCTGACTTATTTCATGTTGGTCTTTAAGATGCCCATTGGATGGCTAATAAGATCGAGAATCTTCAGCGGAATTTCCTCTAGGAAGATGGGATTGAAAAGAGAAAAATCCACACGATAGATTGGTCGTCGTTATGCATGAGCAAAACAAATGGTGGCCTTGGTATTGATAGAATGTGGGATAAAAACAGAGCCCTTCTAGTTAAATGGAGATGGCGTTTTGGCCGTGAGCAGACAACTTTTTAAAGATAGGTTATTTGCGCTGAGAACAATATGGACAGTAGATCGCTGTTGTGAGATTGGATAGGCAGTAGTTAAGCTTCTCACTTTGTCAAGGCTATTAGATCTCTGTCAGAATCTGACATTCATTCGGCTGGTATTCTTTTGGAGGGGTTGGATGTTATGGTGGGAAGAGGGGACAGAATCAGGCCGTGGAGTGACATCATGAGGGATTCTAGGACTCTAAAAGAGGCCTTCCCTAGGATCTTTGCTCTTTCTACCAATAAGATGGGTATGGTACATGATTATGAGGAGTGGTGTGGTGCTAATTTCACAAAGCCGAAAGTGGCTACATGGGTGGGAACATCATTAGAAACGTTCACCACCACCACTTTCTCTAGAAAACCTACCAATGGCCACTCAAGCTTCTCCATCAGTGTCTCCGCATCTTTAATCCTGCCCTCCTGCACAGAGCTCACTAACATACAAACAAGCTCCCAATTGAGTGGATGAAACTCTTCTTCAATAAAAAATCCGTTCTGTCCATACATGTTCCTCAACATGACAGATTGAATAGCCTTTGTTGAAACTGTGCAACTTCTTCACTAGATGCAATAGTGAGATAGAGAGCATTGGCATCACCCCATTTATACAAATCTATGGAAACTTGAATTGATCCAGTTGGAATGCATAACGCAGATAAGTTTTTCTCAATCGACTCGAAGTTTTGGGTTATTAAAGCAGACACATTTGGTGCATATCCATTTGGAGTATTGATGATCCCGTGATATTCTAGTGTCCTCGCCAAGTCTAACCGTTTTTATTTCAGTCCCTTATCGAACCTAAGTTGTATATTATATACCATTTCTACAGCCATATTTTGTATCTGTCCAACAAAACGTGCTAACAATCAACAAAAACCAATATTCAATAATCAACATTCACGTTAGCAGCTCTCATAAACATGAAAAAACTATAAAAACCAATATTATATATACCAAAATACAAGTGGAAAATTGAAAACAATAGAATAAACATGTACATGATCCATGTGAAAATTAATATACGAATAACAGAGTAAGAGCAAATCGAAAAATGCAACAAATCCCAGTTATAACACCCAATTAAGTAACCAAAATCACCACTCCATGCAACAGTTTGTTTCAGAGCCTAACAACTACAAATCAAGCCACATCAAAAGCGTACATATACTCATGTCATTTTTGCCACATAAATAAGTAGGATGAGGGACAAAAACAGAGCCTTTCTAGCTAAATAGAGATGACGTTTTGGTCGTGAGCAAACAACTCTTTTGAGATAGGTTATTTACGTTGAGTACAATATGGATGGTAGATCGCTGCTTTGGGATTGGATAGGCAGTAACCAAGCTTCTCACTTTGTCAATGTTGTTAGATCTCTGTCATAATCTGACATTCATTCGGCTGGTATTCTTTCGGAGGGGTTGGATGTTGTGGTGGGAAGAGGGGACAGAATCAGACTATGGAGTGACATCAAGTGGGATTTCAGGATTCTGAAAGAGGCCTTCCCTAGGATTTTTGCTCTTTCTGCCAATAAGACGGGTATGGTGCATGATTATAAGGAATGGTGTGGTGCCTTATGGAAGTGGAATGTGGGTTTGAGGAGGCCGTTGTTTGGTTGGGAAATCAACCAATGAGATGATTTTCTATTGGCGATTAATTCTATTAAGATGCGTTCGATGATCCAGGATTTGATTGTTTGGAAATTCAACCATGATGGGTTCTTTTCGATGAGTTCATTTAGAAAATGTCTGGATGCTCCCAGGTTGCACGATCCCTCATGTTCAGAATTGTTGTGGAAAGGGTTCAGCTCTCCTAAGGTAGAGGTGTTCCTATGGCAACTTATCAAAGGAAGGGTGTTAGTGAGATCTATTCTAAAACGATTTGGTATGAATACGGGCATTAATGCTCTAAAGAAGGTGTGGCGCACCTTGTTTTCGGCTGTAGTGTGGACAATATGGGAGTCCATAAATAAGTTACTGTTCGAGGACAAAAGAATTGATTTAAGAATTTCAACCGACATGGTTATGTTTAGAACTGCTTGGTGGTTCAAGCATTTTGGTAGAGGTTCTACTGTTCCTATCACACTAATGATGCTCAATGTAAAGGCTTTGAGTGTAGAAGTTCCCAACCCTCTTCCGAAGCCTGGGAGGTTCCAACGACAGGGGAGTTCAAATTTAATGTGGATAGGTTCGCTAAAGGTAAGCCAGGTGTTGGGTCTTTTCTCTTTGACTGTAAAGGCCAAGTGTTGGGTCTTTTCTCGCTGTCAATGGGCATTCAGGATTCGACCTCAGCCGAGATAATGGCTATTCACAAGGCGTGTGAGCTATATGCGTCGTCTTCGGCTCTTCATAATAAGATCATTATGTTTATTAGCGACTCCAAGGTAGCCGTTTCGTGGGTTAAAGATAGTGAGGAGATTGACAGCCTCAAGCATGTTCAACTCATCTATGACATCCGTTGCTGGCTACTTTTGATGGGAGATTCCAAGTTGATTTTCAATCCGAGATCTACCAACTCTCTTGCGGATAGTCTAGCGAAGTCTGGCTCCAATATGAATGAAGACAAGAAGATTTGGGAGTTATTCTGAGTGCTGGTCTGTGTGTAGCGTTGGTAGTGTTTGTTCGAAGGGCCCTTGCTGGGCTCTTTTTTCTGTTTTTGTGGGCGCCTTGTGTGTATTGTTTGCTTTGTTCATTTTTGTGTTTTGCTCTTCCTGTGCCCTTGTTTTGCGGCAGCTTATTCCTGTTGTTTGGTGTGCCTAAGTGCTTCCCAGTTTGCTCTATAAAATTTACCGTTCAAAAAAATATATATATCATATAAAAATAAAATAATATCATATCATATTTACATTAATTAATAACTTACTTCTCACTTAAAGTTTGTTTTTAATTATATAATAATGTTCTTTTTCACTTTAGAATAGAATAAAACTTTAAAGTTTGTTTTTAATTATATAATAATGTTCTTTTTCACTTTAGAATAGAATAAAACTTTAAAAGGTACGTTAAAAAAGATCGAAAGAATTATAAAGTTTAAATTATAAAAAGTTTATATAAAATAAAAAAAAATAAAAATAAAAAAAAGTAACTTGATGTAAGATATTGTGTTCTAATTAACTGTGTAAGTGTTTTCAGATCATTTTATTTTATTTTATAATTTAATTAAGAATAAAATTGTCATTAATAAGAAATTATTAAAAGAGGGTATAAATAGATGTTTGGTGGACTGTTATTAACACCGTTATAATTCTCTTCTTTATCACATTTGCACCACAAGTAACACTATATATATATATATAAAGATTTAGGACAAGATGAGATTGGTCGGATGTAAACCCCTCACACAAGATAAGGTTAATTGTATGTATGCACCATCTTGGATGTGTTGTTATAAGTAGAATTCTGTAAATAATTCTTGTTCGATCCCATTCGCTCTACTGAGTTGATCATATTGCATTTCCAAGTGTAATGTCTCTGTCGTATATAGCTATTTGAGTTGCCAACTTTTGCTGTTCGCTTCATGGAATAAAGTTCGAAAGGGCTACCTTTCCGTTCAGTTGGCTTCATGGAAGGTATATAAACACAAACCATCTTCTCTGTTGTTACACACTAAGCAATTGATCATGTTCAAGTATAGTAATGCATGTTTAACTTATGATCATGCCTCGTGCCTACGACTTGTATATGGTTTTGGCCTATCGTTGGTTGGGTGAACTACCAGTACAAGCCTCTTCAATTCTGGGTTTTGTTCCAAAGCCTTGTTGCCTCATGCTGGTGCGTACTTTGAAGACAGAGATCTCTTTGTGACTGTGTCCCTACTTTGAAAACTGTTCAACAAAATGTTTCACGTGTATTTTTTTTAATAATGTTATTCCTTTTTTGTATTAAAAAAAAGAGTAATGCTACACATCCCATCAATCCCATTATTTCCATCCCAACATATATTAAATTATATTTAATATGTATCCACTCATCAAGTGATACATCAGCTGCCATATGTGTTGAGATGGAAATGGTGGGATTATAGAAGGGATACATAGCATTACTCTTTATTTTTATTTTTATTTTTTTATTTTGCAGAAAAGGAATAACATTATAAAAAAAAATACACGTGGAACAGTAGGGATATAGAGATCTCTGTGACAACGTCAAATCGTTGTAATAATCAGAAAAAGGGTTATGTTCTAGTCTTGGGTCTTGGCCTCTACCGGCCTACAAAATATTCAGAGGTTCGGTTACATCATTCACAACTGCATCCAGCCACGGAAATGCTGACACACCACTATATGTCAGTTTTGTTTTTATTAACTACTAATATACAGTGATGTGTCATCATTTTAGTGGCCGATTGCACCTCCTGAATGGTACACTAGGTGCACTCAAGTTTTTCTCATCTACCAGACACTTTGTTGTCGTTACTATTAAGTTTAAACCAAGTTTCTCCTCGTTGTTTCTCTCATTCCATTCCAAAATCCAAACAACATGTTCTCTCCGAAAGAAATCTGATTTCAAGATTCAATCTTTCACAGAGAAAGATATAGACGGAGTTTTTTTTTTCTTGGAAAAAGGTTGATCAACAGCAGCCACCATGTCTGATATAACCAAAGATGCTTGGAGAAAATATCTTATTCAACTCCAAGTCCACCCACTCAGAACCAAGGTTTGTTCTTTTTCACAATCAATCAATACCCATGTTTTTGTTTTTCTTATTTTTGTTCTCTTTATCATATTTTTGTCTTAATGGGACTTTTTTTTTTTTTGTCTTTTCCAAGTTGGTAATTAGTTCTTAATTTGATTGTTGTGTGGTTATTAGGCGATTACAGCTGGGGTATTAGCTGGGTTTAGTGATGCAGTTGCCCAGAAAATTTCAGGGATCAAGAAGCTTCAAATCAGAAGATTGTTGCTTATGATGGTAAACGTTGACTTTCATTATTCTTTGAGTATAATAAATCTGAATCATCAAACTATTACCTTTTGTTTGGCAGCCGAGAATGAAGGAAAATTAACAATAATGGAATGATGTATATAATATATATAGTTTTTTTATGGTTTTCACGGCTTAATGAATCACCTGATTACCAAGTTATTGAATTGATTTAAAAATAAAAATAAAAAGTGTTTTCATGATTCCTAAATAACATTATAAGCCAAAGAAATTGATTTTTTTTCCCATCATATTATCAGGGACCAATATTTGATTCCTTTAGGTTGTTGTACTTTTAGTGTTTGATTTAATGCCAATCTTGTTCAATATCAAATATATAAATTGTTTTTGCAGCTTTATGGCTTTGCATATGGAGGACCATTTGGGCATTTCCTTCACAAATTGATGGATATTATTTTCAAGAGAAAGAATGACAATAAAACTGTTGCAAAGAAGGTACTTCATTTATTTGGTTCAATTTCTTTGTTAGATAACTATACTTTTTCATGTGCTTGGATTCAAATTCTTCTAATGGATGACTGTAAGTTAAAATCTTGACTAATTAGGTGTTGTTGGAACAACTAACTTCATCACCGTGGAACAACATGGTTTTCATGATGTACTATGGGTTGGTGATTGAAGGTGTGTGCATCTGTGAATTAATTTCTTCAGTTTATATGCCCCATCTTTGGTGTGTTCTTATAATTGCTTCTGAATATACAGTATTTTGTTAGAATTCTGTAATCATACTTGTTCCCCTTCGCTTTTGAATTGTTTCCGATAAAATGGTGGTTGGTTTGTGATCAAATGAACAGGATCGGTTGTTCTGAATAATAATGTATGCATCTTGTCTTTCCTTGTTCCTCTTAGCTATTTTTTAAGTGATTTTCCACAATTTCAGTTTAGATGAAAGTCAATCATGATTCTTGGATCACAAGCCTACGACTAAGAGTCAATTGTTCCTAGCTTTAAGCTCTGCCTTCCACCAAAATTTCATCGAGAGCTGGCTCTTTTGAGTGTTTTCTTCAGAGGTCAACATATGAAAATTTAGACAGCAGCAATTTATTTGAAATAGCAATTAGTTTAGCTTTTCGGTTTAGCTAGGATCCATAAATTTGGTTTATTCTTGGCAAATTTTTGTTAGGCCCTAATTGCAGTTCAGTTTAGGGAACAGATGGTAACAATTAAATTGCAGACTATCCGTGGCTGGTCGTTCCACCTTATTACTACTTAGGTGAAACTGAAAATCAGTAAAACCGATCTATTTACTAATTGTGAATGCATACTTATAACATCATCATCGGGAAAGGAAAAAAATGAATTTTTCTGAATTTTTCTGTACATTGAAGACAGAAATCCACAGTGGAGGTCTTTGAATATGAATTTGTTCTGCCAGAATTATGTAGTTTTTGGTGGAGAGCTATAGATAGGATTGTTGCATTGTTTTAAAATAGTTTGGTTGTGCTTGCAAATGCATATGCTTAAAACCTCACTTCCGTCAACCATGGACACTATCGGAAACCACAATCTAAATTAGAGAAGAAAAAGCTGCTGCCCCGCTTGTTTTAAGTAAACCACTTAATAGAACATGGAGAACACAGTTAATGACTCTGGAGGACAACTGTTCGAGTGCTATGGTGTGCTTGAATGTTTGGAAACTATTGACATTTTACTAATGTTCTATTGTGGCGTGCTGACCTGACATACAAAAGTAGGTTACTTTCTCTAGTTCTGATTAGACCATATAATTATTAGATATCTTTGCCATTTTCAATGGAAACAATGTACATGATTGTATCGTAAATTATTTGTGTATTAAAATAACATATCAATTCTTAGTTTGCTATATCATATATGTTCTTCATGCAATTGCTTGCCCCTATCCTGTTAGATACTGTTTTTGCATTGAGCCGATTGACCTTCTCCGATGTTATTAGATGTCTCGTAAGAATGCCTGTGCCATAAGATGTAAAATGAATATGGCTTAGTTCTTGATAGTGAACACATTGCTTTGTTCGTATAATATTAACTATTTGGTTACTAATTAAAGCAATTATCTGGTGTTGCAGGAAGGCCCTTTGGCTTTGTCAAGAATAAAGTTCGAAAGGACTACCCTTCTGTTCAGTTGACTGCATGGAAGGTATGAAAATACAAACCATCTTTTCTGGTATTACACAAAATCAATTCATGATGGTATGCAAATTTAGTAATATTATGATGCCAATGACTTGCAGTTTTGGCCTATTGTTGGTTGGGTGAACTACCAGTACATGCCTCCGCAATTCCGAGTTTTGTTTCACAGCTTTGTTGCCTCATGCTGGTGTGCTCCTATATCCTTGTGCTTCTTATCATTTATTTATAGATCCATGTTAATCTAGGGAATATTTAACATAGAATCCAAGTACAATTCCTTGCATTTAAAACGAAGGGATACAAGAAAATTTCGAACACGTTGTTTGGTTTAAGTTTTTGGATTGTATCCAGTAACTTTTTTTAGATACTATATTAAAATATAGTTTAAAATATAAAAACTAGGAAAAATTATAATTTTTTTTTTTTGTTTGATTTTATCTAATTCATTCTAGAAACTTAAATCTTCTCTTAGTTTTGAAAAAAAATGTTTTTGAATCACGAAGCAAGGATACTTTAGGATTATATTTTGGATGGCATACCAACGACTAAGACTAAACATGACATGAACTTAGACAAAACATATTTGATTGTTGAAGTTATAGCATTCTATTTCTTAATTGAAACCATTAAGAAGTATATTAGCAAGTACCTTACATCCCCGTGTCTTTTTTCTTTTTTCAATCTTTTTTTAATGAATATGACTAGCTCTAGAGCAATGTAGCTAAATACATACAAATGGAGCAAGGAAATTTACATGAAACGTCAATATTATATATGGCTCTAAAAGTATTCTGCAGAAGTTGTAAACCTACTATCTCCAGATTCTGTACTGGCCGCTATCAAATATGATACATGAAAATGTTATTATTATTTTCATTTGACATGCACGCATGCATGCACGTCTTGCTTGCCTGTCACTTGTTATGATATTGTGCATGAAGTATTTGGTTATATTAATGGATTCTAATTAACTCTGCTTGTTAACTAACTTCAGGGCAATCTTTCTCAATCTGAAAGCAAGATCAGCTGCAATAAAAAAGGACTAGATATGAAGGAACCCCTTGTTTTGTCTGTCTTTATATGCTCAGGACTCTTAGTAGTGGAAATGCTTTTAGATTTATCTTCCATTGTATAATCAGTGTTCGAAAGCTGGTTCGAAATTAAATAAAAGTTTCAGAAATTTATTTGATGGCAACATGCCAACTGCTAGCAGTGTTGAAGAAGATTATTACTGTGTTTGGAAAAATGGAAAAAGTGAAGAAAAGTAGGCAGGAAAAGAATACTGAAAGAGAAAGGAAAGAAAAGGGTAGTGTAGCTTCCTTTTGTTTAGTTGAAACTTGAAAGGATTCAACATGAGAAAAAAAAAAAATAATGTTATCCAAATCATTCATTTTCTTCTGTTCAATCATTTCAAGTGGGGTTTAACCCTTTTAGGCTTTTAGCACAATACATGAATATGATACATCATTCTTTAAAAGTATAGGGATTAGAAACATTGAATTTGTAAATATTATGTCGAATAACGTGTTAGAAATCCTGTCTTATTCTAACCCCAGACTTTAAATTATAAAAAGATAAGGTTAGTTCAGTGGTATATTATATATTTATATTCCTCACACTTACACTATTGAATTTATGGATTTGAGTCGTGTTTCCTTTCCTAAATTATGAATTACTTGTAACCATTCAACAAAAAAAGATAAGTTGTTTGTCTTCATTTAAATGGCTTTGCCCATTTGTGATAGATATTATATTATTATCTATTTTGAGAGCTTACAATTCTTGTGTATTTGTTTTCTATATCAAACAAGTATTTATTATTGAAAAAAAAAAATTAAAAAAAATGGTGCCACATGACACAATCACAAAAGTCAACTAAAAGTTTTGACTAGGATTAAGTCAACTAAAAGTTTTGACTTCATATTAAACTTTTTGTTTTTTTGTTTCAATTTCTCTTCTCCAATAGTGAAGTTGTTAATTATAGAAAACTGAGCAGAAACTTGAATGCAAAGTTCAATCGACAATATTAGATTTTTGAAAATCGTTTCAATAATTTAACTCGGGCAGCAGCAACCAAATTGTTAGTTTTAGGTGTATAATTGTTGTTGTGTTTATGTGTATGAGTTCATCTTAACAAGACATGCCATTGTAATCCAATGGTCAAAATTTTGTGTAAATTTTAAAGTTCCCCTCATCAACATTAGTTTAATCAAACTTTTAATTTTTCTAAAAAAAATTTACTTCTTTTTTTGTTTGTTTAAACTTACTTCAATTAATTTTATTAAGAGTAATACTAGCTCCAAAATCATAACTAAATAATGTTGCATGTGAATTGTCAATATTATATCACTCATATTTATATGATATTGACAACTCACATGATACATCAGTTTGATTAAACTTATCAATCGTATATTTTAATTGAGCAATGTTACGCTGTGCAAATCATGCTAAAATGATATGGCATATGAGTTGTTAATAATATATCACTCTCAATAAAATTCTATGATTTATAGGATCTTGACAACCTATATACCATATTATTTAGGCATAATTTTGGATAAATATTTTTGGATAGCTTAATATTATTTGTTTTAATTTTCCAATAAAAGTGCTGACATCTATGTAACTTTTTAGTTTTTTGAAATTCATTTATGAGCTTTTGGTTGAAAATCAGTTTAATTAAACTTATGGATAGTATATTTTAATTTTCCAACAAAAGTTTTGACATATATGTAACTTTTTAGTTTTTTTTTGTTTTTAATTCATTTGACTAATAATAGAAACTAGATTAAATTTCTCTTTTTTTTTTTTTTTTTAACTTCAATTAATTTTTTCCTTCATTTATAATAATCTTCCAACTTCATCTCCACTTTTATGTAACTTAGCTTTTCGAATTGGTTTAACCAACTCTAACCAACATTATTTCAAACATGTAATTTTTTTAGTTTTTTTTTTTTTTTTTTTTTTTTTTTTTTTTTAATTCACTGTAATTAAGTTTATCAATCCCTTATTGTAATTATACAACTTGAGTTTTGACCTATATATATACAGTATAGGATTTGGATCTTCTACTGATCTGATCTTTTTCCTGACCTTTTTAAAGCATGCATATATTAACCACACATTCATTGCAATGCTTATGTGTTATGAAATTAAGTGAGGTCAGGAAAAAGATAAGATCGGTAGAGGATCCAAATTCGTACATTATATCATTGTACCAAGTTCCGGGTTGGCATGAATGTAAGTCACAATTTTGTCAAATTAAGGTCTTGTTTGTTTTTTTGCCTCTGAAGACTTTAAGTTGGTGAAATATCTTACTAAGACTTTTTTGTTTGTTTTTTTAACCATCTAAAGTCTGAGAATTGCCTAAAATTGTCTGAGAAAAAAAAGTTGAAAAATTGAGCTTTTATCTGAACTGAACAGTAGTGATGAGAACTTTTAACCTCTATTCCCTGTTTTACCCCTAACAAAGTAGAAGAAGAGTTCTCTTCGTCTTTCATCGACATCCTCTTCACTAGGAAATGATTAATTTCTTCAACAACCACTAGCAAATGATTAATTTCTTCATCAATTTTTTTCTTCAATCCAGAAAAAAATAACCCAAATTTCCAATCAAATTCCAGAAAAAAAAAAAAAAAAAAAAAAACCTCATTCAAGAACACACATATACTTCATCAATATCATAATAAAAAATAATAAAAAAACACCATTCAAATACAAACCTCATTCAATAACCCAAATTTCCAATCAAATTCCAAAAAAAAAAAAAAAAAAATCCAAATACAAACCTCATTCATCAATCCATATCCAAACACACATACTTTGCCAACATCATATTAAAAAAAAAAAATCGAAAATAAGATCCAAATATGTGGTAGTTATGGAGGTAAAAAGCTGGATTTGGTGATGGATTGTGATGATTGGAGGCTAATGGATTGCGATGGGTTGTGAGGAAAAAAGTTGGATTTGGTAGTGGTGGAGGTAAGAGAAGAAGTGAGAGGCAAACCTTTGAATTTGCTTGGTGGTTTAGAAAGACAAGGGTTTAGGTTGGCAAACAAAAAAAGAAAAAAGAAAAAATGAAGTGAGAGAAAGTGAGCAGGCGAGGGATGGAGGAGTTTTCCAGTTTTTAAAAATTGTTTAATTATAAGGGTAAAATTGTCTTGTTACTTGCTTTCAAATATTGATATTCAGACATAGAAAATAAAAAATAAATATGTTTCTTAGACTTCAGACTTAATTCAGATTTCAGATCCAATTCGATTACTTTAAGTTTATTGACAAAAAACAAACACCGCCTAAATGGTGCACATGTGGGTCCAATGCAAGGGAAATTCTCAATCGACGATTTCCATGGTCATGACTCATGAATAAGTCATAAGTGAGAATAACTTTTAACCACTTTTTCCGAGGTTAAATTACCTTCCTTTGACACTAAGATATATTTTAATACATATATGAGTTACATGAGATCGTATATAATTGCGTTAAAACAAAACTAAATTTGGATGTGATCACGTGCATATGAACATCTTAACTCTTAAATTAGAAAAATCATCCCAATAACACATTTTTCAAAAGATTAGATCGAGTTAAAAATATTGTTTTAAATGTTGTCTGGAGGAATAATCACTCAGTTATTTGAAATAAGTTAAGTTGATCGATATTACATTAATTATTATGGGCATCAATATTTCAAATTATTTTATACGTGAAACGGAGATTGGGATAGAGATTTCTTCCTCTTTCTTTCTTTCTTTCTTTCTTTCTTGTGATAGGGAAGCATAAAAAAATACGATTGGCAGTCAACATTAATGATTGGTGATGGAGGAATTTGGATCCTCTACTGATCTGATCTTTTTAATGACTTTACATAATTGGTTTTCACGACTACTTTAACAACAACCAATCACATACTTTAGAGAGTCAGGAAAAAGATCAGATTACTAGAGGATCCAAATCCGAGAAGGAGAGGTGTTGTGATCATAATAAACCCAATTGAAAGTATCCAACATAAATGAAAATGGAGAATAAGACAAACATTATTGGCAAACTTGTGTAGTAGTGGGAAATCACAAGGAAGGAGCTGACAATAAACCAACATAAAACACCTACGAAACTTCCATACAAGAGAATTGATCATGCTACGTACACCAATTTTCTGCTTTGACAATATATATATATATTCTTATCTGTTTTCATTCCATGCATTTTGAAGACTTAATTGACTCGTACTAATTCCCAGCCACCAACCCTTTCAATAAATTTCCACTATTATGTAATTCTTCAAACGACTTCAACTTCTTCTTTCTTTTTTTCTGGACAAAATATATATTCGATTTGCTTCTTTTCTCCTTACACAAAATGAGATGGCAATCCTTACCGGATCTGTACCATTGATTTACTTGTTAGACACGTATTAATAGATCATGAAAGTAAAGACAACGTGAGAGCAGTTAAGGTGGGGAGGGGATCTAAATCCATTGTTATTATATATATCTAACAGAATATCACCTATCGACTATCAAGTTTAATCTGATGATGATCACTTTTCAGTGATAAACATATATCATATGCCATTGTGAATTGGACATGCATGCCATGTATATGGCACCAATAATATATGCATCAACTAGTACTTCAACCACAACACAAGTATATGTATATATGTATGTAATGCATGCAACATTATCATTTATCAACGCAATCGCAGCAACAAGAAGGTGAAACGAAAACCAGTAAATTTATAAATACCATTATCGCTGTAATTCCTAACACAACATAAAAAGAAAAAGAAAAAAAAACAACAGTAATAAACAAACACACAGAAGAAGGTTTCCCGTCATTTGCGGCGATTCGACATTCTTGTGAGAAGAAGCAAACCCCATTTCATTGCTTCTTTTAGGTTACGAGACGGACTCACCAGTCACCATCTGCGTCGATCCATCGTTTGATAGAGCGGTAGAGCCTCCTTCAAGCGGACACAAAGTCTGTGGCCCAATTACATTCCTCCACGTCACATATTGATCCACCTTGACAGTTGAGTAGGATTAACTATCCCCGGAATGTGGGCCCCATCACTTTTCAAAATGCTCGCCACCTCAGCGTAACTCTTGTGTTCCTTCTTCTTCACGCTCGGCTCGGCTGACGACCCTGACACCGGCACTGCCTCAGCTCGAGCCGGATCATACTTCTCCCCCATCAAAGTCCCCTTCGTTAAGAACTCATAAGCCATGTACCCGGCTAATAGCCCATTAGAACAAACAGGGTTCGGCTTACCCGCTTTCGATGCTGTTGTATTAGACGCGGCTTGAGCCTGAGCCGAAGCCGACAGCTTATACGGGTAAAAGGCTTCTCTCTCTTTTCGCTTTCTCGATGCCTGGGGCGTGAAAATCCTTCGCGGGTGATGACTCATCATAGCCTCACAACTTATGCCACGTCAGCAAAATATTTTTAAAAAACTTTCTACTTCAAAAAATAAAATAAAATCGTAAATTTGGGCAAAACCGTCAAATTAAAATACTGATTTTTTCTAACGGACAAAAGCGTCAAATCATCTTTAAATCCACAAGTGGGAGTGGACTGAAACGTTTGAACCTTGTTTTGAAAACAGGTCCCCCAACCCCAAGGGCCAAGACCCAATTCAGCTAATTCCGTTAAAAGTGAAGAAGGGTGAAAGTAAACACCGTCAAGTCGAAGGGTACGAACGTAAAATGACGATAATAAAATATTTTAAAAGATTAAAATAACAAAAAAAGTAGAAACGGAAAAAAGGAAAAAGAATATTAAAATGTTTCAAATGTTCAAATGGAAAAACGACAGACAGAGACAGAAAGAGAGAGAGAGAGAGAGAGAGAGAGAGAGAGAGAGAGAGAGAGAGGGGTGGTTCGGTTTGTGACTTCCAAGGCAAATCGGGATCGGGAAACAGGTGGCCGGAAACCGGAGAGATGACCGGATCTAGGTGTACGGACGGCGGTAGAAGAGACGGCGCCGCCTGTGATTGACGGTGGAAAACAGAGTCTATCAAAGAGACGATATATAGAGAGGGAGAGAAATAGAGAGATAGAGGAAGAGAGAAGAGATTGATAATTGATTTGACAAAAGAAGAGTAGAGGATGAGAGAGAGGGGTGGTCAGTTTAATATATACGGTCGATATGTACAAAATGCCCGTGAGATTTCATATAAATATCAGAAATGACATTAGATTCTATAGAATGACGAAAATACCCTCCATATTTTTGTAATGGCTTTCTTCAGATAGGGTTTTGGTTAATTAAATTTACGTTTGTACCCCTCATAGGCTTTATCTCTGTTTTTAGGTCTTGTAACGCAAAATGGACGTTTTTTAGAGGAAGTTTATTGGGTTGGGGTCCATTTTATGCTTATTCTTCGTAGCGAGTAGGCAATAGCCACGACCGTCGTTTGTGGAAATTATTATGATTATTTGATTTATTTCTATAAATGACTCAAAACTTCAATAATTCACTTTTTTTTTTTCTTTTTTTTTTTTAGAATAAAATAATAATAGTAGTAAAAGCTGTAAAAGGTTGGTGAAGTGTAGGAATTAGCAATGTAGCTCATGGATCCCAAACATTATTATTATTTTTTTTTTTTTAAATTTATGAATGTTAATATAGAAAAATATCTGCCTATGAATTGCATTTAAAATTCAAGATTTAGAACAAATGAAATTCATTGAAATAAACTCCAAAGCAACAAAGACATTGCATACCTTAAAACAACACTTAAAAAAAAAAAACAAATAGCTATACATAATCAAAAATGTTGGTATAATCAGCCTCAATTGCAACAAAAATCAAAATAACAAGTAAATAATCGGATCAAATCAATAGAAACTATCTTTGTAAATAGACTGCTCTCAAATCACATGAAACCCCACAATAGGTCAATATCCTCAAAGGAGTATATAGAAAGATGTCATTTCGATCACATACAAAACGATATTTATCGCGACAAGTAGGATAAATGTCACCCACGAGATCCAAACATTAGGTGACAACATAACAACAATAAAGAGGATATCCTATAAAGCCCTTGATGGAAATAGTTAAAAAAAATCCCTAGAAAGGTTAAAGTTATAAATTCTTCGCGACTAAACATATGCCTAATACTATAATCTCCAATGATTTAAATCTTATTTACTCTTATATATTAGTATTATTAATAATTTAAACTATTTTGAAAAATCTCCCATCAAAATCATTCTATCGTTAATTTAATTAATATTAAAGATGTGAGAAATATAACTACACCAACCTTATTTAAAAATAAATTATAAATAATTTGTATCATTTATATCAAGCCCCCATTAAATTAAACTGTTAGCTACACCACTGGTTGTCTTATGTGACGGCAGGTAACAAATACCTTCAAACATCAAGCCGCACTGTCCACATAGGATATGAGACTTGGGCTAGATTTACCACCAGCAAAAAATAATAGTTCTTGATGAGTTTTTATTATCTTTATTTTTAGAAAATTAGTTTTAATTTCTTATCTCTCATAATTTTTACTGCTTATAATGAGAAAATCACTGTGACTGTCATGCTGTTTGTGGTTATCAATTGTTTTAAAAAAAAAAAAAAAATTATTGTTTTTTATATTAAGAAAACATCAATTAGTCAATATAAAAGTATACTATCTATTACATTATGATAATAATAATAATAATAATAATAATAATAATAATAATAATAGACTTTTTTCCTACTTTTGATGTAGTTGCGACACGTGACAATCATAAATGTTATTTTTTTTAAAATTATATATATATATATATACCGTCTTTCTATTGTCGGTTCGTCCTGGCAATAAATACCACAGATTATAGAGAAGTTTTGACAAGTGCATACACTTTGAGTCAAAGTATGTAAATCTAGTGGTCCATTTTCTTTGATATATTTATTATCAGGACGAACTGATAATAGAAAATATGTATATTTATATATCTAATAAACTTTTTTCCTACTTTTGTTGTAGTTGTGACACGTGGTAATCATAAAGATTATTAATTTTTTTTTAAAATAATTTATATATATATAATAATAATAATAATAATAATAATAATAATAATAATAATAGATTTTTTTCCAACTTTTGATATAAAAACATTAGATTATATTTGTTTTTAACAAAACCCGTGTATCGCACAGGTTGACACTCTAGTAGTTTATAATAATTTTGAGAGCAAAATTAAAAAAAAAAATACTCAACATTCATAACTCATCTTCACTAATTCTCTTTGTTATTTAACTAATCATTAAACAAACAATAATCAACTAATTAAATAACCAAACAAAGCTATACATAAAATATTGAAAAAAAAGTATAACCCTAACCCAAACCTTGTCACAACTGACCACCATTTGATCCACGATTTTTAATTTATTCTTTACAGCTCCAAATCTTACAAAATTGGACATGGATAATCTAATCATATAGGAAATGCTACAGTAAAATTATCAATTTAATCCATGGTAATTTGTATATGAAAATATTCATTATTTTCTTGTTTCTCGAATCTGTCCAACATAAATTAATATTGATCTTTATCCACTCCAAAAATTATAACAATTTTATACTCATTTATAAATCACGAAATTTTACAAAATAATATTAGACATAACATTCTATCTACATATAATTTTTCATAATTTTCGAGATAGAAGAACCCACCCAAATAAATTTACAAATTCTGGTCATTTGTCAAAATAGAGGGATTCCAGCAGGCCTTTGTATATTTCGAAAACACATAAAAACTAATAACTGCCACTATCAATTGAATAGGCTATAAATTATCATCATGGTCTCTACTTTCATCAAGTTAAGCATATCAAGAATCATAACCTAGCATATTCTAGAAATTCAACCATGAAAGAGATAAATAAAGGAAAATAGAAGCAACAAACCCTAGAAACAAGAAAAACTCAACATCCTTGAGGAGAAGGCTGAACTTGTTATGGCCTTTAATATTTATACTCTCACCATCAAGTCCACATCCATGACTTAAGAAAATCCTTTAAAATCTAGTCTCAATTGAATAAACCTTGGTTTTTGTAGACATTTTTAAATTCCCAATTCAATACACTCAGATTTAGAAGAACTCTTTAAAAGTTTATAGAAATCTAAATTGAATACTACTGGATTAATGTAGACTCTTTTAAAGTCTTTAAATGTCCGAATTGAATACACCCTGATTTATAGTCTTTAAATGTTCTCGAGAATCCTAATTCAATACACCCCCCTAAGATGAAATAACCTCCTCTCGTAATTACCCATGTAACTATAAATTAATAAATATTTTAATTTTTTTTTTTTGAATTTTGTGTTATTATATATTTATTAGTTTGTTAGGTTGTTACTATGGTTTTGATAAATTTATTTTACTTGTTTGTTATTTAAATTTGTTCAAAAATATTTATAAGTTAATTTGGTTTGACATGGATATTATAAAGTTAAATTATAAGTAAGTAAATAATTGTGATTTAAATATATTAATGGTATAGCGATATTTTAAATATTTTATATGAATTATATAATTATTAATTGAAAGAGATATTTCATCTATGCATATTATTAAGACTAGTATTCACATTCAGATGAAAGATCATTTTCTCACAAATTCTTTGATTATGTATATTGAAATGGAAATCGCAAAGAAATTTAAATAAATTTGATTATAGATAATTTTGGAGATACAAAATAGTGTCGAGTTCCATTTTGATTATCAAAGTTAGTGTCAATATTATTATTATTGTTTTGTATCATTACCTTAAGACAAAACGGTATTACATTTTGGTATATATATGTTAACATATTTTTCTTGTGTGACTTTTAATATTAGTTTATGTCTGGCTCCGCCCTTGTTTGTAGCAACAATATTATTAATCATAAGATAGTGCAACGATGATATTGTAGTTACTCATCAGTTTATCACATCATTTGGAAAATGTAGTATTAGAGTTCGTGTTGATTGGTTCTCATTCTTTATACATGTTAAGAAGATGAGTTGGCTAAATCAATTTAAATTTTGTTAATTTCAATATCTAACCATTCATGTTCTCTTAATCCAATTATTAAGACAATTGTTGAGTTGACATCAATTTTAACTCTTACTAATCGTTTGTTTTTTTGCACATTATAATTAATAGATCTGAATTAAACCTATTAAGTTGTTTTTTAAGTGATTAAACAACTTTAAAATATTAAAAAAAAAAAAAACTTAATATGAAAATTAAAAAACAAAATTAATTTTCACTTAAATCGATTTAATATATTTTCTTCCCATATTATTCTATCAAAGATAATATATTTACAATCATATCCAATTTTTTATATGATACAAATTTCTTCCCATGTTGTCGATGTCCCAGGCTGTTTTTTGATTCTTGCCTGTTATGGTTTCTTGTTTTTTTTAAAAAAAAAACACTATAAGTTATGATAAAGGACTTAAAATAAAATAAAATAAAAAACCTTTAACCTGTATTCACTTTCAACATCATTGTTTAGCCTTAATTTTTTTTATAATCAGAGGTGAGAAAAGAAAAAAACAAACATATCATTCAATTTTCAATAAAATTCAGGACCGTTATGTCTTCTAACAAAACAAATAAAAATCCCTTAGATTAAGTGTAAATAAGTGATTAGAGTGTGTTTAATATGACTTTTCTACGTGCTAAAAACTTTTTTTTTTTTAATGTTAAAAGCTTATTTGATATATAGTTTTGGTTTTTTTTTTTTTGGCTAAACTCAAGAAGAGATTTTATTAATATATACTAGGTTTTGAGGCACATGCAAGGCATGTGCTTATATCAATACATAGCTTTCATATTTTGAAATATACATATCCTTGCAAAACAAGAAAATAATAAAAATAAAAATATGTTAATATAGTAGAGTTTTACATTGTTAACCGATACAAGAAATACGATTCTAATTTTTCAGATTGAATCCACTCTTAGGACATTCACAATTACATCCTGAGCAGGTAACAACACACCTATAAGATTACGAAATCTAAATTCAAAACAAGTTAAGGTAATAATAATCTCAATTAGCCATGCCACCACAAGGAATTATAGATAACTCTTAACCTAGTGGTGACACGGTTCCGGTCCGGTTCCGGTTCCGCGGTTTGATGGAACCGGAACCGGAACCGGAACCGCTATATGCCGGTTCCGGTTCCGGTTCCGGTTCCATTGGAACCGGCGGTTTTGAACCTTTTTTTTTTTTTTTTTTTTTTTTTTTTTTTTTTTTTTTTGTTTTTTCATTTATTTTTTTTTTGTAAAAAAAAAAAAAAAGACTTCTCTAATAAAATAAAATATATAAATGACAAATTACAAAATTAAATTAAATTACAAAATTAAATAAAATTATAAAATAAAATTACAAATGACAATTTATGGGTTCTTATGGATGCTTGAACCATGGTTGCAAAAGAAAAACACAAACTAAACTAGCCACTAAAGCCACATTCAATACTTGTATAATATTTCAAACAAAAACTATAAGTAGTATAAAGGATTTTTTAAAAACGTGTCCATTTACACAAGGCCTGATGTTAAAGTAATTCTCCGGACCAAGACGGGCACGGATGTGGTGTGGGATCGGGAGGAAAAGGTTTCTTACTAGGTTTAAACGAGGTTCGAAATAGACACAACACTTAAAAACACTTTTTTTTGATGAAAAATGGGTTTTTAGGGCTCGAAAAGTGGCCACAAGCCCTTTGGACTTGCTCCCATCGCATTCCTTGCATCGTTCTATGTGATTTCAAAAAAAAAATTACCTGATTCGGACATCCGAGCACAAAGTTATGGCCTTTCAAAGTTTAAGGCATATATATATAAAAAACATTTTACCGCAAATTTTTTTTTTTAAGGCAAATTTTTTCTATTCTCTCATTGGAGAGAAATTAGAATTAGAGAATTAAGAAGAAATTGGTGTGAGGAAAAATGAAAGGGGGGTGGTATTTATAGAAAAAAAAAAAAAAAAAAAAAATTATTGTGCGAACCGGCGGTTCGAACCGGAACCGGAACCGGAACCGCCGGTTCCAATCCGGTTCGACCCGCCGGTTCGACCAAACTCTTGAACCGGAACCGGAACCGGTCTCCGCCGGTTCAGGTTCCGGTTCAAGAACCGGAACCGGAAAACCGGTTCCGGTTCCGGTTCCGGTTTTTCCGGTTCCGGCGGTTCCAACCGGAACCGTGCCAGATCTATCTTAACCTCAAATACATCCTTCAAGGCTATTAATTCATTCCTAGAGAGAGAAATCTCTATAAAACTGACAATAATAACAAATTCTAAAATTCAAGTAAACATATGAGTACTTACCTTGAAAACCCACAGGAAAGTTTCGAATATCATTCCTATTGTCTTCCTTTCTCGTCTAAATCTCTCTCTCTCTTCTTTCTCCTTTCTCTTTTCTTTCTTCCCGTTTCGTTCTCTCTCTACTGTATTTCCATTTGTCTTTTCTTCTTTCTTATTTTTGTATTTATCTCTCTTTAGTCCACCGAGTGAACTTTGATCAAATCCCATTTTTTAATATTTTCCTTTGCTTTTCACTTTACACATGGCTCTCATCTATTTTAAGTCATCAAATTTGCATGGCAAATTACATTTCCATACAATGTATTATTTCTTATTCCTTTTCAACTCATCAAATGCATAAAAAATTACAATCTTTTCCCCTTGGATCACACTAAATTCAGTTTTGGGCTACTAAACAGTCCCTGTTGTGTTACTATTACTAAGACCTGTCTATTAAATAATCCTACAAACTAAAAGAGTTATACTTGTCATTCGACGTTCAACGCAAATCTAAGGGATGTAACAATTGAAATCTTACTAAACCCTATCCATTCAGTACATATATAAACTTTAAAGGGTTGTAATTATAATTTTACTTTAAAAGAAACTAAAAAATAAAATAAAAAATGCTATAACTAAAGCAAAACTCTCTCTTTTTATATAGCTAATAGATATAACACATAACATCCTTTGGATTTTGATCCAAAGGCTGACAAATATATTTGTAAATAACCTTAGAAGCTCTATATATAAATTGTCTCAATTATCCTTTATGAACTTTACCCATTTCGTTACAAATACTTTGTCAATGATTTTTTGTAATTTATAACAATAAAAACACTTTTAAAGATATATATTGACAAAGAATATATATATATTATTTTTGTACTGTTAATTCGTCCTAAATATATCAGGACAAAGAATGTGGATCATAGATTATGGAGAAGTTTTGACAAGTGCATACACTTTGAGTCAAAGTATGTAAATCTAATGGTCCACATTCTTCATCTTGATATATTTTATATCAAGACGAACTGACAATAGAAAAATTATATTTATATATATATATACTAACTTAAAAACTCATTTTAATTAAATATCGAACAACATACAACATTTTGTTAAAAGCTCTACGGGTAAAAGATATACTCTAGAAACCCTACTTGAAAAGTCATTTCAAACACATTCTAAGTCACAAATTAAAGCTGATTTAATTTAATCTAAATAAAACATAATATTAGATCTCACATATCTTTGATTTTTTTTCTAATTAAAAATGTACAATTAAAGTTAAAATTCTATTTTATTTGTACATGTTTTTTTTTTTTTTTGAGGGATTGTACATATATAGTTACGGTTCTTAAATTAGTATTTACAATGTTTTTTTTTTTTTTTTTTTTTTTTTTTTTGAATTAGTACATACGTGATACAATGTATTATATATATTTATACCGAAACCCTCTTCTCTCTTTATATATTTAGGTAATGCATTGTAATTGGTTTCTCTAATCCTCATGTTATTCACTAATCACTTTTAATTGCATTTCCATATGCACCTTATTACTGTATATTCTTTATATATATATATATATATATATATATATATATATATATATATATATATATGTGTGTGTGTGTGTGTGTGTGCGCGCGCGCGCGCATAATTTCACCAACGTCCAAACTTTTTCGTGATTAATCAGCTTAATAAATGTTTTTTATTATATTCATCACTTTAGTCCTTCGTTTTTCTAAAATCCATCACTTTAGTCCTTCGATAAGTCAAAATTGATAGATCTAGAGTCATTTTAATCTTCATGCATTAGTTCCACAAATATGTTGACACTTGTAAAACAATTTATTTTTTTTAAATGACTTGTAAAAAAAAAATGTAAACATGTCCAATGGAAAAATACCTTAAAAAATATATATATATTTTACAAAACCTTAAAATAATTATATTAATAAAATAATAATAATAAAATTGTGTAAAAAATAAAATAAAATAAAATAATAATAATAATAATAATAATAATAATAATAATGATGGTGATAATAATTGTATCTTAAAAAACAATAATAAAAATTGTGTAAAAATCAAATAATAATAATAATGATATATTTATGAAAAAATCATTTTTCAAAAAAAATTATTTAAAAAGAAAAAGAAAAACCTGATTTTTTTTATTTTTTTTTTCGTATTTGATTTTGGATTATTTGTTTGAATTGTTAACAGGTTTGTTGTTTGATTTTTTGTTTATTTAAGATTTTATTAAAAAGTTTACTTTTTTTTTTAATATGAAACTGAAATTGTAATTTTAGCTAAATTAAATAAAAATAAGGGTAAAAATATACTTTAACCCATTTTGTTAAAATTGACAACTAAATATTTAGTCAAATGGAATAAAGTGATGAGTTTTAAATATATATATATATTTATATAATTTATCATGTTCTTCAATGCCCGAGCAATTTGATATTGGAATCAAAGACTGTGAGTAACAGTTAGCTTAATTTGTTAATAATATTACTTATAAAGTTTTGATATCAAATTAATTTTACTTGCTCTGTCTTTTACAACTGTAATTTAGTTTTTCACAAGTCAAAAGATAAATGTTTTTTTTTTTTTTTTCACTTTAGCTGTATTATTGAATTATTATTATTATTATTATTTTATCAAGACAGATTTATTTAAAAGTACGTATTAATTAATGAAAGAAAGGGAGATAACATCACTCATGATGCAAGGACTGATAATATAAAGTGAAATAAAACTTGCAGAGAGTTGATATCATCTTTAAATCAACTCTATAGGGACCATGGCTATAGAGATTTAAAGCTTCAAATGAGAGATTTCATGCTTTGTATACTACTATAGGGACCATGGCTACTTTTTTGGACTTCCTAAGTATTACTGTATTAGTGAATTCACCATACATACTTGTAAAATACACATGATGAGATTCGAACCACCCACTACTAATGAGGAAGGAGATATGCATTACCATAGTAATGTGCAATATATAGTTACAAGGGATGAATTGGACAGTAATGAGGATGTAATCAACAAAATTAAGAAAACAACCCAATTTACGCATAAATTTTATTTTCTATTTAGAATTATCTTATTATAGGTTATATGTTTTAAATGTAAAATGGTAACTCCATTGTGCATTTTCATAATCTCAAGAATGTATCACCGTTGCACTGTCCAATGCGTCTAGATGGTAAGAGCGCTCATTCAACCTAACAATGTCTCAAGGTTCGTGTTGTTGTCACCGTAAGTTATATATATATTCCCAAGAATGCAAGGACGTAACCAGGATTGAAGACTAGGGTAGGCTAGAATTTTTTTTTTACTGAACATTGACATCACCTAGTTAAGAGTACATACTGAGACGTCCCCGTAAAATGTATATTCTAAATAAATACTTTATATAATTTTATTTTATTTTTAAAAAATCAAATTAAATTATAAGAGAAACAAGAAACACAAATGGTACACTAATTAAATTATACAATATTCCTATATTAGTTTGATTCATTCTAAATATACTAATACAATGTTATGAGAAATTTAATAAAATTCATTTAACAATATCGTTACTTTGTAAATTTAAAATCGGATTACTCCTAAAATCTCATTATCTATATTTAACAATAAACCTAAAATTTCAAAGAGAGAAAATCAAAAATAACCATTGGAATTATTAAACTTTTGTTAGTAATTAACCACTTTTGAAAAGTTAATTGTTAATAACCACTTTTTTTAAAAAAATTCACTGTATGTCCATAATTTACTAGAATACCCCTGAAATTAGTTTTTTTTTTTTTTTAAAAAAAAAAAAAAAAAAACTCGTAGCAAACTTGAAATCATGACTAAAATCTAGAGAAAACTTGAAATCATGACTAAAATCTGGAGAAAACTTGAAATCACGACTGAAATATGACCAAACTTGAAATCACGGCTAAAATCTGGACCAAACGTGAAATCATGCCTAAAACTAAAATGTGAAACTTGAAATCATGCCTAATTTCCCTTCTTCCCCAAATTCCCCAATTTTCTCTCTCTCTCTCTCTCTCTCTCTCTCTCTCTCTCTCTCTCTCTCTCTCTGATCTGCCTCTCTCTCCCCGATCTCTCTCTCGCCGGCGTGCTTGAGGGTTGTCGAGAGCCGACGAAGGCATTGCCGAGTGCCGAGCGACAGCGCTCGCAAAGCCAATAGTGCACGGCGCTCGTCGGTGATCGACGACCATCAAAACTTGCCGGCGAGAGAGAGATCGGGGAGAGAGAGCAGAGGAGAGAGAAAGAAAAAAAGAGAAAAAGAGAGAGAGAGAGAGCTGATTTAGGATGTTTTTATATGGGGACATTCAAGTAATTTTACAAAAACATGGTTATTAACAATTAAAATTTCGTTTGTGGTTACAAACAAAATTTGTATGTTTTATGTGGTTTTTTTTTAGCAATTTCCACAATTTCAAAACAAGATAAAACATATATTTTTTAAGTAACAAAATAAAATATTTAAACCCATAATATTCAATCAAACATATCTAAATGTGATTTTGATAAATAGATTGAAACAAGTTTGAAGAATGGGGAGAAATAATTGTTATTATAGAAAGAAGAAAAAGAAAAGAAAGATTATATGTTTTACTTTAATTAGGAATTAAAAGTAATTATTTAATTAATTAATTTTTTTTTTCACTAATCTAGTTTTTTAAGGGGGCTAGGGTGGGCTCAAGCCCATCCTAGCCCTAACTAGGGATGGCAAAATTCCCCGCGGGGACGGGGCCCCGTGGGGACCCGCACTTTTGGGATGGGGATGGGTTTCAATTTGGTGAGGATGGGGCGGGGATGGGGATAGATAGTCTAACCCGCAATGGGTATGGGGTGGGGATGGGTTTTATGCTCCCCGCCCCGCCCCGCTTAGCCCCGCCCCGTTTAAAATAATACTTAGTTAAACTACGTAGTTTCAAAGAAAATAAATATATCTATAAAAAAAAAAGAAATATATATATATACACACATTAACCCTAACTTTATATCTCTCTACCGTTATTTAATATAAAGTGACAAAACAAAATACTATTGAAAAAAACACTAGCCGCTAACTTCAACTCTAAGTCTCTAATCCTCAAATAACTCGAAGTTCATTGTTCAAGCTTAAATCTCAAACACAAGAGGACATACAGTAAGTTTCTTTTTCAAATAACTTTTAAAATTAAATGTTTAATAACAACAGTTATTTTTTTTTTTTTTTTTTTTCAAGTTTATTACTTAAATAATTCTCAACTCTTGAATTAAATTTAATTCGTTTATCACTACTTCAAGTAGGCATAAATATGTTTATAGATGCACTAGAAAGTGAAGATCCAATATGGTGTCATCAAAAGAAAATTGTGTAAACATAGAAGAACAATATGGGGTGGAAACAAACCCAATTGAATGTGAAGACGATGGCAACAAAAGAAAAAGAAGATGCACATCAGTTATGTGGGAGCACTTAACTGATAAAAAAAAATTGAATATAACTATCATATTCAATAGTTATATATTTGTTATTTAAATAAAAAATATATATATATAAATGGGGTAAATGGGTGGGGATGGGGAAAGCACTCCCCGTTGTACCCCGCCTCGCCCCAACCCGCTCCATCTATGGTGGGGTTTTATGAGGGGATGGGTTTTTAAAAAATAAATGGGGTGGGGTGGGGTGGGGTGGGGTGGGGTGCGGGGAAGGACACCCCGCCCCAAACCCGCCCCATTGCCATCCCTAGCCCTAACACAGGTCCGTCCCTACAAGAATGTGATACTAATCATGTTTAGAATTAATATTCACGGAAACAAAATGATTATCATGAATGAGACGAGGTTGATTTAGTGATATGTTTATAACACTTGCATTACGAGGTTGTGAGTTCGAGTCATATGATTGTATCCCATCTAAACTCCAAATTTATTATAATAGTTCAAAAAATTAATAATGATCATCATGTGAGTTGTTAGTTGTGACTGCTTTCAATCATTCAAATTCCAAACAAAGGCGGGTTTACAATTTCGAACTTCTCTCCCTCCAACAATCCACTAGATAAATTAGGGATGGTAATTCCTGAATTGAAAACAAGGGTAATATATTGTAAAAAAAAAAAAGAAAAAAAAAAGGGTTATAAATGTAAATTAGCTAAGATATTGAGGGTAGTTTGGTCATTTGGGTGGGATGTGTGCGTGTGTGGAGAAGAAAGAAAGGAAGTTATAATACCGAGACCGGTAGCGACGCACCAAATAACTATGCTATTGTCTGTCTCTATTATTCTATTAAGAGCCTGACACGTTGCAAAATCTCATCCCTCCATCTTCAAGCACTAGATCATGCAATATGTGGTTGGTACTCTGAGGTGGCTCTTGTACCCTATAACATTTTTTTTTTTCGAGAGCACAGGTCGGTTGAGTTAGACTATGCGCATGCAAGTAACCAATGGCAGCAATCCATGTGGTAGGGTAGATTATTTCTCTTTATTAATTTTTTTAATTATTTTTTTTGGAAACTATTAATTAATTTAATTAAAATGGAGTTTCAAAGCTGAATATATTATGCCAATCTGTTTTGACACAATACAATCAATATCCTTGATTTGATTTGATTTGATTTTTAGCAAAAGTGAAACGGGAGATTTTGAAGCATTTTGAAACAAAAATGATTACATAATGAATTAAGAATTTGTAGTTGCTTAGATTTGTGATCAATAATGTAATTATATTAACCACATAATCAGCAAAACATACTCAAGTGCTTGAAATTATATTTTATACGACAAGATGAGGTCGACATAGTGGCATGCCTCTTATACCTACACCACAATTTTATAGG
This sequence comes from Acer yangbiense, assembly GCA_008009225.1. NCBI lineage: Eukaryota > Viridiplantae > Streptophyta > Magnoliopsida > Sapindales > Sapindaceae > Acer > Acer yangbiense. The sequence goes on from CM017761.1 coordinate 12,563,897, forward strand.
TTCGAGTATCACCTCTCTTTAAACCCTAAATTATTATAATATTAAAAAAATTAAAAAAAAAAATACTCGAGTGTTTGAAATGTGCATGGTAGAGGGATTGAGAGTTTACAAGTGTTTCCATAAAATAAGATATCATTATAAGTTTGGAAGTCTTCAAATTGTAAAATGGTAGACAGATAAAGTTAGTCTAGTAGTATGTCCATCACACCTTCACCATAAGTTGTAGGTTCGGGTCGTGTCCCTTTCCTCTAAATCATGAATTTATTGTCATAGTTCCAAAAAAACAAAAATTGCAAAATGGTATATGGATTAGTCTAATTATTGTCACATCTAATAATATTTGTTAACGGTAAAATTTGGCCATCTCTCCAAGGAAGGATTTTCTCACCACCAAAACCTTGCGAACCCGTTCCTCTCAATAGAACCCGGTCCAAGCTGCAGACCGGGTTCAAACCTAGTCCCGAACCTGATTTGGATCAGATCCAAACCAGAGAGCAAGCCCGAACCATAGAGGGCCGGAGCTTGATTAGTGAGGGGGACCACATCCAACCCCATTTATAGAGCGGATCCAGGCTATGGATCGTGGTTCAACTAGAAGGCAGTAGCTGCCAAGGAAAGAAGCGAAGTAAGGTGACCCCACAATACAGCTAGGCCACCACGCATGCCCTAGCAAGACTTCTAGAATTAGAGGATTCACCCTAGAGACACCGAAGCTCGCCCTAAGGTTAATGCAAGCCTTAGAGCAGAACCGTCCCAAAAAAAGGAGAAAAGGAGAACATATGACGACGGGTGGTTGTGCAATTAACAAGTAGTGGACACCAGAAAGAAAATGGGGGCTTCAACAAATGGGATTCATCCTAGGCTCCTTATCTCCAACGACCAGATCCAGGTCCACTTAAGCCCTAACCAAGGTCAACTATTTCAAACATCAAGGTGGCAACTGCACTGCCCTAGCAAAATGCAAGCAGAAAGCTCCTAAGCTAGGAAAGGAAAGCCCGGAGAACACTGCCTGACAAGTGCAGCGCTACAGGCGCTGATGTTGTCCCTTAGAGAGTGAGATACTGAAAGCGACAGGTCACACCATCAAGGAGCAGAACTAGCCAATTAGAAGGGAATGTTGAACCACCAAAGCGCCATGGGAGCATCTCGAAAGCACTTAGTCAGCGGTAGGGCACACGTGGAGCAATCACGACCCTCTAGAGTGTATGCCACCCACAGGCCTGCCTAAGGGAATGGTGAGGATCCAATGGGAGGTTTCCCGCCTAAAAGAAGGCTTGCTCACCTACCCATACAAGGGACACCTTATAAATACCCCTAGTCAAGAAGAGTGGAGAGGCGGGACCTTAGTGAAAAAAGAGTAATTAGAACCAGAATCCTACTTGGTTACTTCTCCACTAGTTTCTCCCAAAACCTTATCCATAAAAGGGTATGTTCCTTGTAAACTCGCTTGAGGCATGAGATATATACATTAGATGCTACTTGGCTATATGTTGTAAGCTCTTCAGAGCCATATTCTCACATAAATGAACATTTTTTTTATTTTTTATTTTTTATTTTTTACCTTTTGATGAGTTATACTCGCTCTACTCACTTAACGAATCGATATTGTTCACGATAGCACCGCAACTACCAAAGTATCGACCCAAGCAAGATAGGTAGAGATAGTGAGCCATGAAAGGCCCGGTGGGTTGGTCAGGCCAACCGGTCCTATAAGGACTATCTGACCTATCCCGGTCCTACCTCTCTTATCTTTTAAAAACTTGAACCTACAGGTCCAACCGATGTAGGGCACCCGTATCCCATGATCAAACGTTGTCTGGAAAGTCCCGACGAATTTTCTAGATAACAATATTAATGAATGATACCTTAAATTAGTATATAAATCTCGGTTCTTTAATAAAGTAGATACGTTTTGGATTCACTTTACACTTATGTAAAATCCATAATCCGAAACAAATTTGTGAGGATGAATAACACTTATGTAAAATGTCAAAACATCTCTCTCTCTCTCTCTCTAAACAACTTGGTATAATAACTTGAATCTGTGACATTTTCAGGTTGAATGAACATTCTTTACCACCAAATCACATTGGGTGGTGGTGCAAAGTGTATATACTTGATAGATCTAGACCATTATAAGTGGAAATAGGGGGGGTTTTGTCACTCTTTTGAATTGGTGTTTCACGAGTATCACCACTTTAATAACTTAAGTTTTAAAGACATCAAAGTAAGTGCACTTCCAATACTTTACATATATATTTTTATTTACTTTTCAGTTTTTCAATATTTTTTTTTTCATCTTCTTCATCGACAGGGGAGGTTGAACTGATTGGAGGTCGAACTGACCTCCATTGGAGGTTGAAATTGACCTCCAATGGGGGTCGAAATCAAACTCCATTGGAGGTCGAAGTTGTTCAACCTATATGGAGGTCAAAATCGACCTTTAATAAAGGCCAAAATCGAACTTTAATGGAGGTCAAATTGGAGGTCGATGAAGAAGAAGATGGAAAAAAAAATTGAAAACATTTATTTTTGTTCAATAAGTCTTGGAAAATTTTGAGACTTTTAAGGTATTTCTAAGATTTTTTAGGTAATTTTCGAGACTTTCCAGGTAATTTTCGAGACTTTTCACATTTTTTTCGAGACTTTTCATGTATTTTCGAGACTTTTCATGTATTTTCGAGACTTTTCAGGTAGTTTCTGATACTTTTGAAGTAGTTTTCGAGACTTTTGGTAATTTATGAGACTTTTTGGTTATTTTTAAGATTTTTGGTAATTTTCGAGACTTTTTGGAAACTGAAATTTACCGAGACTTTTTTTGTAGTTTCTGAGACTTTTACAATTTTCGAGACTTTCTAGGTAAAAATGAAAATTTTCATTTTTTTTTTTATATTCTTCCTTGGAAAGTCTCGGAAATTGAGTGCCAAAATCAGTAGATTTTCTGGGTTTTGTCTTGTAGATCGGCAAAAATGATCTTGTAGATTTTTGTTTTGTTTAATTCTATCGTTCTCTTGAAAATATATTTTTTGCTTCAATTTTAACTATGTTTCAGTTGATTGCTCAGTCGCAGCATTTACTGCAGAGACAAAACCCAAATCTTCAAGCAGTTGTGTTACAAAACCCAGAAAAAAAAAAAAAAAAAACCCATTTAGAGGCAGAGAAAACAAAGCCAATAAATGATGGAGACAGAGAAGAGCATTGATTCATAACTATGTCACACATGTGCAGGATCCATGGTTCAAATCCCTCCAACGAACATCACAGTGTTTTACTTTCCTCAAGGCCACGCAGATCGAGCACTGTTTTGGCACTGTCAATTTCCCCATCTTCAACACCAGTCCCATCTCTCATTCTCTGCCGTGTCACTTCACTCAAGTTCCTTGCAGATTCTGAAAATTTCGGGATTTCCTCCATCAATGGAGGATTTTGAAAAAAAAAAAAAAATCAAAATAGTTAAAGGAGTTATTTTCTTAAAATTCCACCTCAAAAAGGTGCTATATAATTTTGCAACCCACTGTTATAAATTATAATTTATCTGATCCAACCTAGATTTGAGCAAATATATGAAGTGAGGTTGAGACAACTTGCCTTTTATAAGGGAAGATTCATGCTATAAAGTCATTACCTTCGTCTTCATGTAAGCTTATTCAAACCACTAAATCACAGAAGAACCCTTTTTGATGATCATGATATCAATCAAACGGTGAATACACCATTAAACTTTTCAAAGATGCTAAAATTACTGGATGGTGGAATATTTGATCACAAGAAGGGATCATTACAAGTTCTTTTCTTGTTAATTTGAAGACAAGTTGCTTTTCATTCACATGCATTAGTACTTGGTAGAGAATGTATATAAATTAAATTCCTTTTAGGGGCCGAACCAGAAATACTTTAGAGTTCGAGGGTCAATTCACAAAAAACTTAAAATAGTAGAAACAATATATTAAATACAGTTTTATAATTTTTTAAACTTGGGGCAGCGAGGCCATGGCTCCCTTTCCTTTGAGAAACCTATGCCTAATTAAGCCTAACCAAACACAATATATACTTTGGAAGGATTTATCAATAAACACCCAAAAATCAACAGAATCAAAATAAGATTTTAAATCACATGAAACATGTAGTATTAACATGTGATGGAAAATGACAAAAAAGAGTTCGTAATGCAACAATCTCTATTTCAAGGATTTGGGGAATTAAGAAAATTTACTCCAACTTTTCCACACTTTGTTAGGTTAATTGTATAAATATCTCTATGATGTAAAAAAAAATAAAAAAATTGTATGAATATGTAACTTTTTCTTTAGGGGAAACTTCAATTTAGTCCCTAATATTTTTGAAAACATTATTGTTTTTACTCAAGTTTCTATTTTTAGCTATCAGGGTCCCTAATCTATCCAAAATAACTCAATTTGGTCCTTCTGACTAAATTTTTGTAATTTTTTTTAAAGAATTAATTAATGTAATTTTTAAAATGCCATGTTAAAGAGAGAGAAAACCAAAAGTAGCCATTGGAAACATTAAACTTTCATTAGTAACCACTTTTGAAACTTTAATTGTTAATAGCCACTTTTAAAAAAAAAATTCAGTGTATGTCCATAAATTATGAGTACCCCTGAAAATAGGTTTTTTTTTTTTTTTTTTTTTAAAAAAAATCTCGAAGCAAACTTAAAATCACGACTAAGTTGAAATGTCTAAACTTGAAATCATGACTAAATTGAAAAGTCCAAACTTGAAATCTTAACTAAATTGAAATTAGGATTAGGTTTTTCTATTCTTCCCCTTCTTCTTCGTCTTCTTCTTCTTCCTCAAATTAGGTTTAGGTTTTTTTTTTTTTTTTTTTTTTTTTTTTTTTGCAGACCACATCTCCGGCGATCGCGAAGCATGGAGCCTCCGGACGTCGTCGCCATCCCATCGCCCATCGTTGAACGTGGCCCATTGCCCGTCGCCCATCATGGCGCTGTGCTTGACGAACCAACAGCGCTCGCGAAGCCAACAGCGCATGGCGCTGTCGCAAGACGCACGTCGGCGCTCGGCAACACCTTCGTCGGCGCTCGGCGACCCTCAAATCATGCCGACGAGAGAGAGATCGGGGAGAGAGAGAGAGAGCAAAGGAGAGAGAAAGAAAAAAGAGAAAAAGAGAGAGAGTTGTTTTGGGGATAGTTTTTATATGAGAGTTTTCCAGTAATTCCTCAAAAACATGGTTATTAACGATTAAAATTTCGTTTGTGGTTAAAAACGAATTTTCCATAATATATGTGGTCATTTTTAACAATTTCCAATGTTTTAAAGATATATCCCTTATTATAATGGTAAAATAATAACCTACAAACAACTTTGAACTTTCGTGCAAACAATTAAGTCAAAGGTTATTTTTTATGGTGGTCAACGGTTTGGAGGGTAGTTCTTGAATAAAAGAAAATATTGCATATGCATGCAATTATGTCAAACCATAGGGATGTATATGGAATTAAGCCTTTTTTTTTTTTTTTTCTTTCTTTATTCAAATTATAGATAGATATTTCCTTGTAAGGTTCATTGTAATAATCACAGTAATATATAGTGGAAATTTTGGGAAATAACAGTTTTTATTTTATTTTTTATGTTGAATTTTGAAAGTATTAGTGTATTACTAGTTTAATAAGTTAAGTTTAAATGGCACCAATGGACTACAATACCCTCATTTCCTTCTTTTATTACGTTTGGGCCATTTTTTGGTTTTGTTTTTTTTTGTTTTTTTTTTTGTTTTTTTTTCTCTTTTCAAAAACGAGATCCTCCATCAATGGAGATAAAAGACCTCTATTGGAGGTCAGTTCAACCTCCATTGGAGGTTGAAATCGGCTTCTATTGGAGATCTGTTCGACCTCCAATAGAGGTCTCAATAAAAAAGATGACCAATTTTTTTCTTTTGGAAAATTTCATTTTTACACAATAAGTCTTGGAAATTGTAAATATACCTAATAAATCAAGAAAACTACCTAATAAGTCTCGGAAACAAAAAAAAAACAAAAAAAAAAACGCAAGTCTTTTTTTGTGTGTTTTAAGGGTATTTTTATCAGATCCATATTTTATGTGCTATTAAAACTTAAGTTAGCACTAACAAATGTATACACACTTAAGTTAAAGCATATAAATCTAGTGGTTAACATGCAATGCACCGATATAAGTTATATCAGACTTGAATATATATATATATATATATATATGAGTACTAGCCCTAGTTTACTCTGTGGGACCTCTTATTGTGACCTTTCAAGGACTAGCTAGTTTACTTTGTCGGACGTCTTATGGTGCAAGAAAGGTCAAGAAAGGTTTGATAGAGTTGATTAGCGATCAAATATTGTATCAAGGAGAAATTATTAAAATAAATAATCGAGCACTACATCTTAGAAAATGGGTATCAAGACTTTATCTTTTTGTTGCCCGAGATATGAAGCGTTCCATATTATGATAATATCTAATGATTTACATAAAAAATATAAATTATTAGTCATATATAAAAGGTTTGGGATAAATTTTGTGTCGATTAGCATTATTCTATTAAAAAAATTATATATTCAAACAAATTTTTTTTTTTTTTTTAACAATTACAATATTCTATAATTGGGGGAGGAGGAGCACATAACTCAACTCACAGCCTTACCAATCGAGTCAACCTTATTTTATCAAAACAAAATCATCTTAGCCGGATAACTTTGCAAACAAACGCATTTAGGCACCCCTAGAGTAGTAATGACATGTCAAGTAATTTATTTTTACCATACAAATCTTAAAATGATGTAATCAATGATATATTTATAACAAATAGCTTGTCACATCATTTAAATTGGTTTTTTTAGGTTGTATATCATTACTCTATTTTTAAATTGTTAGAAATAAATTTTTAAACCGTTAGAAATAAAAGGAATATTCCTTCAACAAGTTTGAGTTTGTGTGTATCAGAAAAAAAAAAAAAAAAAAAAAAGTGTTAAAAGTTATTACATAATTTATATGATTTTTTTTAGGTTATCTATCTTTATCAAATTCATCACTGAATTAAGAAGACAGCATGGTATCAGTCACAACTGAGAAGATATAATATTTAGTAAATAAATATTGATGGGTTGATATCAATTGTCACATTCCATGTTCTTTTCCCCCACACCCATAAGATAAAATTTTGAAAAAAATAAATGGTTGGGGTGTCCACATCGATATGTACCATGATTGGTAATTTTCTTTTTCTTTTTCTTTTTTTTAATTTCAAGTACAGGATTGGCAATATTCGGTCCCCACAATTTATAATATTACATATTTTTACTTTATGAGAGTGGATGATACAATTAATATAGAAATTAACTATAGTTTATAGCTTTTATATATATATATATATATATATATATATGAAAATTTAAAATTTTATTGAATATACCTATATGATAAACAGAAAAAGTAGCTTCAAAAAAATATATCTATATGAAAAAGAAAAAAATAAAAAAAAATCAGTCTGTACCGTCTTGATGCGGCTTTTTATTTTTTATAGATAGAAAGAAAGTTCTTGCTATTGAAATTGTCAAATTATTATATATTCCACTGTTTAGATTTATAGAATTTCAGATGTTCACTTTAGGTTGTATAGATTAATAAAATATATCCAAGTTTTGAAAGTAATATTGTTTTTTCGTTTTTAATATATCACCTGTGATGGTGCGGCAGAATTATTGTCGGATTGAATAAATGTCATTTATCATCATGCCATATTAAACAACGGTAAAATAATTTATTTTTTAAAGAGAAGTAATATTGTTTTAGTGAGAAGTTTTTGATGAATTTTAAGAATCGTCAGTTATTTGGAACTCTCTGATATTACTTGTATAGGTTGGTTAAAAGTTTATTTGATTTATAATCTAAAAACACTTCTATATTTTCGTAAATAAGACATATAATGATATAAAAGAAAGGGTTAATATTATAAACCTCCCCTCACCTTTAAACTATTATTGGATATATAGTTATAAATGCTTTTATTTTAGAAACCTCCATTATGGACTAACACCGTTAGTATTCCATTTGTGTTGACTGAGTTTCACCCTTAAAAAGTCCAAAAATATATCTATTTAAACTTCAATTGTATGAATTGACCATTATACCCTCATACTTTTACCAAATAAATTAATAAACTAATACAAAATGTGAGAATGTTAACTTTTATTTTGTGGACAATTTTATCCCTAAAAATAACAAAATAACGGAATAAGATTATTATTAATTTAAGCTTCAATTGTATTATTTTATTAATTTATTTGATAAAAGTATGAGGGTATAATGGTAAATTTATACAATTGAAGCTTAAATATGAGCATTTTAGACTTTTTAATAGTCAAATTTAATCAACACAAACGGAATGCTAACGGTGTTAGTTCATAGGGGAGATTTTTAAAATAAAAGTATTTGTAACTATACATCCAATAATAGTTCAAAGGTGAGGGGAGGTTTTTAATATTAACCCTAAAAGAAATGTGTTTATTATACGATATAAATCTTTAAAATGATAAAATAAGGTTGATTTAGTGGTATGTCATTCAAATTTATATCATTGAGGTTGTGAGTTCGAGTCGTGTCCTTAAATTGTGTTTGTAAAATTAGTTTTGAAGACAAACGAAAAGCTCTTAAATCATTTTGGACAAAAAGGTTTTATTGTCCCACAGCCAATACAACATCATTAGGTGGAAACTTGGATGCAAAATTCAGCTTCCAAAATGTTGTGAAAATTTAATAGAGCACTCGGAGCTTCTTAGCATTAAACACTATATGATTAATATAAGAGAGAAATGAAAATAACTCATAACTTTTGATGAAATGCCAAATCAAATCCTATAATTTGAAAAATCAGCAAAATCTCCTTGGCGTTAGTTGATTTTGATTAAATTTAATGAAATTTAATTATTTAAGTGATTTTCTATTTAATTACACTAAGTAAAAAACTAAATGTACTAATACAAATTTAAATAATTTTTTTAAAAAAAAAACTCTAAACATATTTAAAAACTATATTATAATTCAAGATTTTGTTTTTTAGTCATAATATACTTCAAAATTAATTAATGAAATTGATTTGATTTTTATTAGTACATATTTAATTTAATTGTTTTTATTTTTTCTATTTAGTTATATATGGATCTAAATAACCACATTTCGTTACAAGATGAAGTTGGTCCAGTGGTATGTCCTTCACATTTATACCATGAGGTTGTGGATTCGAGTTTCTCATCCTCCCAAAACCTCGGATTATTGTAATATTTCAAAAAAAAAAAAAAAAAAACATATTTCGTTAGATTTAACTAAAGTAAACTAATGATCTCCTAACAATAACGGGTTTTTTTTTTAACTAATGTTTAAAATTAGAAGATATGATTTGACATTTCATAAAATGGAGGTGAAATATTTGCAATTCTCTTATATATATATATATTCTCTCTCATAAGGGATCCCTTATTTTAATTTGGTAAGGACTACCGTGAAATCACATCAATTTGAATGAATTTTGATATGAGTTTTTTTTTTTTTTAGATGATAAGTTCATCGAAATCTACTTATGAATAAAATTTGAGAATTTTCAAGCACTGGAACTATTTTTCTTGAATTTCCTATATTTCGCACATTTTTCCGATGCCTTCATATTTAAAATAATCGAGATAAATAGTTTTAGTACTTGAAAAAAATTCAAATTTTATTTATAGGTAGATTTTAATGAACTTATCATCCACAAAAAAATTCAGATCAAAATTCATTTAAATCGATGTGATTACACAGTGGTCTTTACTGAAATTAAAATAAGAAATCCCTTATGAAAGACCGAAATTAAAATATACAGTGGTCCTTACTGAAATTAAAATATACATATATATATATATATATATATATATATATGTATATATATTATCAGGACCGAACTGAACTTTTAATATTACGACAAGACTTGTGAGTCATTGATTAATTTTAAGAAGACTTTGACTAAGCTGAAGTATGTGAATCCAATGGTTGATAATTGTGGAACTGATATAAATAAAATCAGTTCGTCCTGAGGAGAGAAAAACTGTATATATATATATATATATATATATAAATGTTCAAGTCAGTGCACACTGATGTAAATATATGAGGACATTGAATGTGAGTCACTCATTTTCCATGCTTTGACTTAGTGTGTATGCACTTATCAAAACTTCTTCATAATGAGTGGCTCACATTCAATGTCCTTATATATTTACATCAGTGGGCACTGATGTGAATGAGACTGTATATATATATTCAAATGAGGACGTCCTGATATAAATTCATGAGGATATTGAATGTGAGCCACTAGTTTTACATGCTTTGACTCAAATGTGTATGCACTTGTCAAAACTAGTGGCTCACATTCAATATCCTCATGAAGTTATATCAGGACATCCACATGAGAAAGAGAGTATATATATAACACAATGGCCCAAATCCAAATATTAGACGGAATGGGCTTGTAATTAGGCAGGGCCCATTACCACAACTAGGATTTGATGTTCAATCAATATAAGAAATTCTTTATATTATCTTCTAATTAAAAAATATAGGGAAAATATCTTTCAAATATATATAGTTTAAATTAAAAATATCAGAAAAAGATATCATTCAAATACTATGTTATATATTTCTTCTTCTTCTTCTTCTTCAAAAAAAAAAAAACTATGTTATATATATTTTCTTAAATCTGTATGCATCTCTCTTATTATAAAAATAAATAATTATTTTAGGATTGTGAAATTGATTTTGTCTCAGATTTATTGTAATATTACTTTACATGCAACATGCAAAATAATTAATCTAATACATAACTAAAATTTTAAGTAATGTTGTAATATGAAGTTTATGCGGTAAACTCCTCAGATATAAGCTATTGAATTCTATATTAATAATTTAGAAAAAAAAAAAATGTAAAATTATATAATTATGAACTTCTTATTTGAAGCATCCTTAGGCCTCAACTGATGTTATATTTTTCAAAAGATTAATTTTTCCTCCGTTTGAGGAGGCCACACACAAATACTTCATAAATATTAATGTTAAAACTTAAAGCTAAAAACTCCTCTCGCATGTACCATAAGGTTGCGGTTTCGAGTCTTCATTCCTCAAAAAAAAAAAAAAAAACCGAATTTATATAATATTGTAATATTTTAAAAATAAAAAAAACAAAAAACTCATTGCATATATATAATAAAATGGTCAATTTAAAATTTTGAATTAAAATCGTGACTTTAACGTTGATTCATGCATTTACTCTCAATCCAAAGGTAACAATATATTTTTAATTTATTGATTAAGAATAAATGGATAAATTAATATACTAGTTTGTACCAAAATTAATATAATTCAAATGTTTTGGGCCATAAGCCATTACTTGGCCCAACTTGTATTGGTCCCTGCCCAAGTGCCATGATACCTTGAACTCTTGAAGGCTTAAACTATCTTAAAATCCATTTGAAACTCTCTGATTTTTTGAAATTAGAGTGCGTTAATTAACGTTTTTAAATATATATTAGCATGTTCACAAACAAAAGCCAAATAATTTTGTTGGTTGTTTTTTTTGGTAGATCATCTTCTAAAGTTTTTTGAGTTGCATGATTATTATCACCGATGCTAATTGCTAAACAACACAAAAAATTAGTAAAAAAATCAACTCAAATGATGTAACAGGTAATTTAATTTTACCATGTCATTCACCGAAACATCCCGTAATTTGCATAGTAAGGATGTTAGAAAAACCCACGTACGAAGCCAAAAGAAGTTGAGACTTGGGATGAATCCCACATCTAAACAAAAAGCCAAAAGAAAGATGGTATATATATGGGCAAATCATAAAAATATCGACATAGAAGTTATAGGCAAATTAAAAGCGTAATTCAAAACTACATGAAGTTTTATATATATTAAATTAAACAAAAAAAAAATTAAAAAAAATTGAAACAATTAGAATGCATATAGTACATTCATCATGATGATCAATAATTTCTTAAAAGAATTATATGTTAATTGTGTAAAGCTTATTAAAATTCTGTTAAGTTTACAAATTATATTAGAGGGATAATCTATAAGAAAAGGTCCTGAAGCACTTTTCCCATGGACAAAACCTATCGAATATAGATGCTTATTATATAAAATTAAAATGATGTATGATTTCCTCTCGTTATCGAAAAAGATAATGAAGATTCTTTTGGTATTGTGGATATCAAATATACATTCAACATGTATTTTTATAATAAAATAACATGATATTGTCTATGACATGTTGCACCAACTTGAAAAGCAAATATAATCTCTAGAAGGTGATGATATATATTAAAATATGTTCAGATCCTAATCTTGTAAATTTATTTATAAATACATTACCAATTACAACAAACAAAATCTTTGCACATAATATTGAGATGTAATAGATAGAAATATTTTATAAAAAATATTAAAACATCCACATCAGAATGAATGGGACGTATTTATCAAGGGTTGAAATAATTATAAAATGCATTGTACTCTTTTTCCTAGGTTTACTGGATTTTTCCTAATAAGGTTTTAACGAGACAGTTTTACATTCTCCAATACCATCAAATGTTAATTTGAGATATGCGTGGATAATGTAATTTTTTCCTATGCTAGTTTTTTTTTTTTTTTCACTAGGATTTTACCAGTAAAGGTTTTAATGAGGCATATTCACTAAATATATGATTGATGTACATTCAATTAAGGAGGAGTGTTATAAATATTATACAATTATATATGAATGAACATCCTTCAATCCATGGAAGTAAGTAAGTAACTTCCATCCATATATCTTCATCCCACTAGCTTCATCATCATAATCTACGTTATGATTCATAATATTTTAATTTATGTACACTCAGGGGCGGAAATAGGCCTGGCTAGGGTGGGCTACAGCCCACCCTAGTTTTTTGAAAAAAAACATTAAGTTTTTATACAGTTCTATATACACTCCATTCATATCTAAATACACCCCAGCCTAATTTTAATTCTGACTTAACTTACCTTTTTTTCATTTATCTTAATAAAAGCCCAATAAGTCAATAACTTAAAAATTATGTATCAAACCCATTAAACCCATTGGAATTCCTTACCAAGTGAAAAATAAAATGGGGAATTGTAACCTTTAATAACACAAAAATCAAAGTAGAAGCAGTTGCTGTCACCATTAGCTTAAGTGCTTAACTTCCAAGTCTCCAATTGTCTCCCGTCTACACTCACTCTCCACTCTCCAAGAATTTTAATTTTGTGAGTTTCATAGCTTTTTGTGTTTTTTTTTCTTGGTTAGAATATGTATTTAAGGGTAATGTTCATTATGTCCCCTAGCTAGGTGTACTTTTTTATTTTAATTAATGAAAATTCTCTCGTATCATCAAGATTCGCATTCAAAATGATTTGTTTTAATTATATAGTATAATTTTTTATCTATATGAAATTATCCACAGCCCACCCATAAAAAAATTCCTGGTTTCGCCCCTGTGTACACTTAATATATTTTGTGGTTATGGGGAAGAAAGAATCACATTCTTTCATAGATACTATATATATATATATTTTTTTTTCACATATTACAATTAATTCAGAATTTATATAGGAGGACTGAGGACACAACTTGAACTCACGAGGTAAATGTGAGTGGCAAACCATTAAACTTTTAATATAATACTTTAATTAAGATGTTAAATTTTTCGGTGCGGCATTGAGCAGGACCCTGCATTGCTTCAATTATTAAATATATATAGTCTATGATACAGATAATATATATTCAGGTCGTTCTCATCATTTAAATTGACAGTACAAATTGCTGGATGTGGTCACAAAATTGATTTAAATGGAAATGAAAAATTATCAATTTTAGTATAATTATCTCCATGAAAGAAACATGACCCCTCCATCCAAAAACAATTTTCCCAAATACCCAAAGCCAGCTTAGAGAGTACGTGGGCGGCATAGTTTGCCTTTCTAGATAGATAATGTTACACATCCAACCTTTTTGTCCAACCTCTGATGTGTCAGTCGGTGAGTGGATGCACATTAATAATGATTTATCCATATATCCACTCACCAACTGACACATCAGGGGTTGGATAAAAAGTTGGACACAAATGGTTGGATGTCTACCATTGTCTTTTCTAGATACAAAAATCACGGAACCATTCGGAATACACGAAACAGGGTGATAATATCATTCACCACCTAACCAATATGGAGAGACAATTAATGTCAATTAATGTCTTCGACAATGAAAGATTTTTCTTGCTACATGCATCATGCATGCAATTAATTCTCATCTACCACGCACATGCGTTAATAATACGAGGCAGGCAAGAAGAAGCTAGCTCTATTACATATCATATGCAATAATACTTTAATTTTATCTTTCGATTTCAAAATTTACAGTGTTAAACCTTATAATTATGGTAAGAGTTGCGTTAACTGTGTTCTTAGGGCTTTAGAGGATATCTAATGTAAGGACACAGCTTAAAGCAAAATTATTATTTGTTTTATAATGTTATATACGATGGTTTCCCGGCAAATATTTTATGGTGTTTGGTCCTAAAGCGGATACATATATTTTTTAGATAATTGAATAGAAGATGAGAATATGTTTATGAAAAATTGTATATATATTGATGGAAGACTAATCTATTGGGCCGTGAATATATACCATTCTATTGCCTTTTATCTTTTTAATGTAAGATTCATTCCAATTTCTAAATTTTTTCTAGCTTCACATATAGATTTTCTAACCTTTATCGTCGAGTTATCATATGTTATTAGGGTATATGTTAATGAGTTTTGGTGTCATTTAATTGGGATGCGCAATTCTTAAAATGTTTTTTTTTTTGGGTAAATTGCATTGCACTCCTTGAGGTTTGGGTAATGTACACTTCGTTGGAAAAGTTTTTGTATTATACACTAACACCCCCAAAACTTAAATTTGACTTTGAAAATGCCTAAAATGCCCATAGTTGTATTATTTTAAACTTTATTTTTTAAAACTATTTATTTATTTGATTTTTTATAACTATTTATTTATTTGATTTTTAAAAAATGATTTATTTATTTAATTTTTTAAAACTATTTATTTATTTAATTTTTTTAAAAACTATTTGTTTATTTATTTATTTAATTTTTTAAAAACTATTTGTTTATTTAATTTTTTAAAACTATTTGTTTATTTTTTTTTTTTAAAAACTATTTGTTTATTTTATTTTTTAAAACTATTTATTTATTTAATTTCTTTTAACTATTTATTTATTTATTTAATGAATAATATCTTTTATTTTATTAAAGTTTATAAAGTTTTTAGTTAAAAGGTAAAAAAAAAAGAAAGTATAAAATAAAACAACTAGGGGCATTTTAGGCATTTTAAAAGTTAAATTTAAGTCTTAGGGGTGTTAGTATATAATACCAAAACTTTTCCAACTAAATGTACCTTGCCCAAAACCTCAAGGAGTGCGGTGCAATTTGCCCTTCTTTTTTTTTTTTTTGTTTTTTTTCTTTTTAAGTTGTGTCATATTTATATTACATATATAATTAACTCTGCTCTTGGCCCGGAATTCCAAGTAGTAATAGTTAATAATATATCAAATTATAAACAGTATACCATCATAGGGGATTAGGTCATGCCGTAACAATCATAAGTGTTGTATGACTAATGTTTTGGTCGGCAAATCAAAATGTGGTAAAGAAAGTCTTAAGTTGAGAGCTAGCTGTCATGTGACTACATGTCCTAGATCTGGATCCTATGCTGAATTGATTTTTTTTCTGATCTAAAACACTTGAAGATAATACTCTACATTTAAAGATAATAGACTAAATAAATAAATCTTAGTTTTATTAAACATGTTTAGGATAAATATCAAATCAGTAGAGAATCTAAATATCTACCTTGAACAATCAACTATTAAAAACGTACTCATCAATAATGTTTTAACCTTGAATAAATGTAACATCGCGATTCATGCATGTAGAGAAATATATGTAGTAGTAGAAATTAATAACAAATATATATATATATATATATATATATATTTAGTGGAAACGGTGGGAATTAATATATTTTTTTTATGTTGAATTTTGATAGTATCACTGGTTTAATAAGTTAAGTTTAAATGACATCAGTGGACTAAAAAACCCTTATCTCCTTATTTTATCACGTTTGTGCCATTTTAGACCTCCATGTCGAAATTGGCCTCTAATGGAGGTCGAAATTGTCCTCCAATGGAGGTCTCAATGAAGAAGATGACCAAATTTGTTTTTTGAAAAAAATCATTTTTTTTTCAATAGGTCTCTGAAACTACATGATAAGTCTTGAAAATACAAAATAAGTCTCGGAATATAAAATTAAGTCTTGGAAACACAAAAAAGTGCGAGACTTATTTTTGTACGAGTGTGTTTTAAGGATATTTTTATCAGATCCACACTTTAGGTGTTAGCTATTAAAACTTAAAATTTAAGTTATTAAGTTGGTGATAATTTTAAAACTCACTCTTTTAAGAGTGTTATTAAAATTTTCAAATATATATTATAAGACATCCCTTAATAAGGGCTCACCCTGACTCATTTAAAAATAAAATCATTAAAATATTAAAAAAAAAACAACTCATATTTAAATTTATACAAAACACCATTTATAATTTCAATTGTTTTGGGATCACAAACAATTACTAATAGGGGTCTGCGTTTTCGGTTTGGTTTGGGTTGAAGCTCAATATCAAACCAAACCAATATGGATCGGTTTGGCTTATATTTCAACCCACACTAAATCAATGTGATTTTTCAAACCGATTCAAACCAAACCAACAAAGGTCGGGTTGGTTTGGATAAGTTTAATTATCGGTTTAGATTTAAACTCATAAATCTTTTTTTTTTTTTTGGTATTATATTATAAAAAATATTTAAATAAAAAATCATAACATAAAATATTTATTATATATACACATACTATGATTAAAGACATGTTTGAAAATATCTATACTTTTGAAACCCTAATACATGAAGAATTGTATCAAAACAAATAAATAAACTATAAAAGCTTAAAGTAATCGGTAAAAGTTATAAAACCTGGACTGAATAGAAAACGTAGGTGGATTTTATATTTTAGTTTTACTTTCTAAAATATGTGGTTTGGTTTGGGTTGGGTTGGTGAATTATTTCACTCAACCCAAACCAAACCACCTATAATCGGTTTGTCCAAAAACAACCCGAATCACCCATTTTTTATATTTGTAATCGAACCAACCCAAACTTTATGGGTTGGGTTGGTCAGTTTGGTTTGGTCGGTTTGTCTTATTTTTACACACCCCTAATTACTAATAGAGAGTACTTTTTACCAACTTTCTCTGTAATTCCTAAATTTAATTCAATATCTTTCTCAATTTTATTTTTTATTTTTACCTTCAAACAGGGTGTGTTTTTACGATTTATATGTGCTTAATTATTTTATTTTTTGTTAAATTTTTTTAGAGTTAGTCTAATTTTAGTTTATGAATTTTATATTTTTAGATTTGACTCAATCTCTTCATGTTTCTACAATAACAAAACAATGTTTTTGAACAATGAAAATGATCAAAGCATCATGGAGAATGAATTTCTAACGAAGTCTATATATGGTTATCTACATTGAAATAGAAATTATTGATACTGTCGATCCATGTATTATAATTGATAAAATTCTATCTTTTTAAAAAATTACAGAATATGACTTAGTGTTTAATCGTATTTGCATTCTATTTTTTATAATGTTTTTATTTTTTTTTAATTTTTTTTATTATATATATATATATATTAGTTATAAAGCATTTTTACCACGGCCTAATGTGGCTGAGGCCGTGGCTCGGTCACTGTAAGTGGTATATCAAAATATAATAAAATAAATGTAACATATTTTTTAGAATATGCATTATACATGGCATATTGTCCCCTATTGGGTGTATCTTTTTATTTTTTATTTTTTTTATTTTTTCAATCAATACAATTTTGTCATATGGTTTGGGTTCACTTAAGAAATTTTATTCTAGCTCACTATATATATATATATATATATATATATATATATATATATATATATATATATATATAATCTTTCTATTGTCAGTTCATCATGATAATAAATATATCAGGACGAAGAATGTGGACCACAGATTATGGAGAAGTTTTGACAAGTGCATATACTTTGAGTCAAAGTATATAAATCTAGTGGTCTATATTCTTCGTCCTAATATATTTATTGTCAGAATGAACAGATAATAGAAAATCTGTATATATATATATATATAGTCAACTTGACAAATTCTCATCTATGGCAAATTAAAGTAGAGTATGAAATAGGTTTCAGAGAGCCTCGGTAGTGGTGGCCACGGTTCCGGTTGAACCGTCGGTTTTGTCCACGGTTTAACCGAAACCGTACGGACCAAACCGGACCGAAAACCGAAAATCGAAACCTCCGGTTTGAAAACCGGTTGAAAACCGATCCGAACGGTTTCGGTTTCGGTTTCGGTTTCAGTTTCGGTTTGGGCATGCCCAAAACCGGCGGTTTTTTTTAAAAACAAAATAAAATAAAAAATAGACGAATCAGAAGGTGCCACGTGGTACATTTTTTGAAAAACCGCCGGAAACCGAAAAACGAACCGAAACCGTGACAAAAACCAATGGTTTTTTAACCGAAACCGAAACCGAAACCGTAAAACCGGCGGTTACAAACCGCCTCCAAACCGGTCCGTACGATTTCGATTTCGATTTCGATTTCGATTTCAATTTTGGTTTCGATTTTGGTTTTAGGTGGCCACAAAACTGAAACCACCGGTTTCAGTCCGAAACCGAACCGTTGCCATCACTAATTCCCGGGACCCGGCCAATAACCATGTGGAAACAAATAACCATTTGCTGGTTCCAGGTAAAGTTTTCACGGACAAAGAAGACATACTCCTGTAAAGCAAAGCGAAGCGAATTAGTAATTACTTATGTGACATGTGGCCATGTGGGTGCCGCTGACTGTCAGAAAAAGTATGACTTTTGTTTTAATTACTTTGCCACTTGTCACTGTATTATTGGTAAAAGAATATAAAAATTTAAATTTTAAAACTGTGACAGATGTCACTATTTTATTGGATCCATCTTACCAACATCATATATGAGATGCTCGTGGGTGCCATTGGCTGTCAGAAATCTCACCCAATACAACTATTCACAACTTATTGTCTTGTATGTGAAACCAGCTTTAAAGAAGAAAGAAAAGAGTGGCCATTACTTGTTAGTAGGAGCATTTATGTGATAAATTTTTTTGGGGAACGGTTAGTAGTTGTGATAATTTAATATGGATTAAAAATGGTTATAAAAGCCCTGTTATGGTTTTCAATTTGTCATCAACAAGATCTCTCTCTCTCTCCCCTCAAACATATGTACACTAGCAAAATGATGCTTGAAACTAAGGGAGCTGCTTTGTTATCTTTGTTTTGCCTTCATGTTCTTGTAGTGAGTGTGGTTGCCAGGGATGCGGTAACTGTAGGCAATGACGAGGAAAAGAATTTCGTAGGTATTGGGAAGGGAGGTGGATTCGGTGGTGGCTTTGGAAGTGGTGGTGGCGGCGGTGGAGGATTTGGAGGGGGTGGAGGTTTTGGAGGTGGTGGTGGTGCTGGCGTTGGTGGTGGACATGGTGCTGGTGCTGGTGGAGGCTTTGGTGGCGGGATTGGGAAAGGTGGAGGACTAGGCGGCGGTATTGGGAAAGGTGGAGGACTTGGTGGCGGGATTGGCAAAGGTGGTGGAATTGGTGGTGGTATTGGCAAAGGTGGAGGACTAGGTGGGGGGATTGGCAAAGGTGGTGGAATTGGTGGTGGTATTGGAAAAGGTGGAGGACTAGGTGGGGGGATTGGCAAAGGTGGTGGAATTGGTGGTGGTATTGGAAAAGGTGGAGGACTTGGTGGCGGTATTGGCAAAGGTGGAGGACTTGGTGGCGGGATTGGCAAAGGTGGAGATATCGGTGGTGGGATTGGAAAAGGTGGAGGCATTGGTGGAGGAATTGGAAAAGGTGGAGGTATCGGTGGCGGGATTGGAAAAGGTGGAGGCATCGGTGGAGGAATTGGAAAGGGAGGTGGAGTTGGCGGAGGAATCGGCAAAGGTGGTGGAATTGGCGGTGGTATCGGCAAAGGTGGTGGATTTGGTGGAGGAATTGGAAAGGGAGGCGGAGTTGGCGGAGGTATCGGAAAAGGGGGCGGCATTGGTGGAGGAATTGGCAAAGGTGGCGGAATTGGCGGTGGTATCGGCAAAGGTGGTGGAATTGGAGGTGGGATTGGTAAAGGTGGTGGCCTTGGGGGTGGAGTTGGTGGTGGATTCGGAAAAGGTGGTGGACTAGGAGGTGGTTCGGGAGGTGGATTTGGTGGGGGTTTCGGTGGCGGAGCAGGAGGTGGTGGTGGAGGAGGATTTGGTGGCGGTGGAGGTGGTGGTATTGGACACCATTGAGTTTCACGTTACATGCATGGATGAAGGTGCATGGTAATTAATTTTAAATGAGACAACAACATATGATATTGTTATGTATTTTAAACAGTAGTACGTGAACTACCTATTTATTAAGCATTTACTAGTAGTACGTAAACTACCTATTTATTAAGCATTTAATGTTACTAATAATCTCTTTTCATTTGAAAAAAATCCCTCTCCACATGTTACAATCTCGCTTTTTTACTTTAATTGTTTAATGCAGATTTTCTACAGCAAAGTAATAATTAAAAAAAAAAAAAAAAAAACTAATTGTGATATGCCAAAAAAAAAAAAAAACTCAATACTTCTCTTTATCTAAGATTAGATTTTGGTCTAATTGAATCAATTAATTAATTGTTTAAAATTAATTTTTATTTGTATGGTACCAAACTACCAAAATTAATACTCCTAATCTCAACGAATTAAATTAAGTGATTGTGAAAATCAATCACATCTTACACATTCATGACAATACTTATATGTCATGAGATTAAGTGGGTAAGAAAAAAAGATAAGGTAAGAAAATAATATATCCAAATCCCTTTGTACATTTATGTGTGCGACCAAATATTTTTTTTAAAAACTTTTGCCATTGGTAGGATTCGAGCCGTTGACCTGAAAGTCATTTGCCAAAGTCCCAAACTCATCTATCTACCGGCTGAGTTACGCTTCTATTGCGTGGATGACTATTGTACTATTAATAAAAAAAATACTTCAGTGTATCGGGTGTATATATTTAGCCCACTCTTATCATATATGATGTATATATTAATCTAATTAATTAGATTTTACTAGAGTAGTGGTTTTGGCACCCCTCTAATTTTGATACTAAAACTTTCTTTCATTAATAAGTCTCAATTAATACAATACAGATATTGAAATGTCAAAATTACTTTTATAATTTATCACATATTTTTAATAAATAAATAAAAAATAATAATTAAATATTACATTAAATCATGGAAGGATCGAGCCATCGAGGATACCTCCTAGCTCCATATTGTTTGACAGTTAATGTCTAATGTCTTTGACAATGTAAGATTTTATCTACGACTACATGGATATTGTATGCAATTAATTCTCATCTACCATACACATGGATTAATAATATGAGGCAACAAGAACCTAGCTATATTATATAAAATACTTTAAT
This sequence comes from Acer yangbiense, assembly GCA_008009225.1. Classification (NCBI taxonomy): domain Eukaryota; kingdom Viridiplantae; phylum Streptophyta; class Magnoliopsida; order Sapindales; family Sapindaceae; genus Acer; species Acer yangbiense. The sequence goes on from CM017761.1 coordinate 12,585,585, forward strand.
TTTCTCTAAAGATTTGAAAAATTAAATGATCAGATGATTAATTATTTTATTGTGCTGAAAGATGCTCTTCTTTTATCAGGCTTGTGATTTTAAAGCTTACTTAAGAGGATATCTAATGTTAGGTAACAACTAAAAACAATTTTTTTTTTCTTATTTTTTATATTCAAGAGTGTCTAAAATTCTAGTTTTATCTGATTTCTATTGTTAGATATCCATAGCATATGTTAATGAGTTTTCATGTCTTTTGGGATGCAATTCTTAAATTAATGCTTTTTCTTTTTTAAAGTAATGTCATATTAATTGGGCATATAAATAGAATGACATAAAAGATAAAAAAAAAAAAAAAAATGCTAAACAAAGTCTTAATAATTAGTTGAGGGCTAGCTAGCTGTTTGCCTTCAAATATGGTGTAAATCATTTGACTTTACCTTCCTGTTCTACCTTGAACTATCACATATTCCACATACTCAGCAACTGAATTTAATAAAAACTATTCATCAATAATTTCAACATATGTTGCCACGTGGCGACATTTGAGTCTCAATGATGACGTGATCAGAGCTTCCCACCCAACATTGAAATCATTCTCTCGTTTGAAGAAGAAAAATAGGGAGTGGCCTTGCATTCTTGTAGGAGCATTTATGTAGTAAATTTTGAGGTGATTGAACGATCAGTGGTTGTGATATAATTACTATATATGGATTTAAAAAGGTGTATAAAACCCTTGTTCTGATGTTGAAGTTGTCATCAACGAGAGCTTTGATATTCTAAAAAATATATACACTAGCAAAATGATGATTGAAACAAAGAGAGCTGCTTTAATATTTTTGTTTTGCCTTCATGTTCTTGTAGTGAGTGTGGTTGCCACGCATGTGGTAACCGCAGGCAGTGCTGAGAAGAGGGCATCCATAGGTTTTAGGAAGGCAGGTGGATTCAATAATAAATTTGGAGGCGGCTTTGGTTTTGGCGCTACTGGTGGTGCCGGTGGAAGTGGTAGTGGCGGTGTCGATGGTGGTGCTACTGGTGGTGCCAGTGGTAGTGGTAATGGAGGCGTTAGTGGTGGTGGAGACATTAATGGCGGGGCTAGTGGAAGTGCCGGTGGTAGTGGCAGTGGAGGCATTAGTGGCGGTGCTATTGGTGGTGCCGGTGGTAGTGGTAGTGGAAGCGTTGGGGGTGGCGCTACTGGCGGTGCCAGTGGTGGAGCTATTGGTGGTGCTAGTGGTAGTCATAGTGGAGGCATTGGTGGTGGCGCTACTGGCGGTGCCAGTGGTAGCGGTAGTGGTAGTGGAAACATTGATGGTGGCGCTACTGGTGGTGCTGGTCGTAGTGGAGGCTTTGGTGCTGGTTTCAACAGAGGTGCCCAAGTTGGATTCTCGAAAAGTTTTCAATTCTCGAAAAATGTTGGATTTGGAGGAGGCGTAAATGGCGGTGCTAGTGCCGGTGCCGGTGCTAGTGGAAGTGGAGGCGTAAATGGCGGTGCTAGTGGTGGTGCCGGTGGTAGTGGTAGTGGAGGCGTTAATGGCGGTTCTAGTGGCGGTGCCGGTGCTAGTGGCAGTGGAGGCGTTAATGGCGGTGCCGGTGCTAGAGGTAGTGGAGGCGTTAATGGCGGTGCTACTGGTGGTGCCGGTGGTAGTGGCAGTGGAGGCATTAATGGCGGTGCTACTGGTGGTGCCGGTGGTAGTGGCAGTGGAGGCATTAATGGCGGTGCTACTGGCGGTGCCGGTGGTAGTGGCAGTGGACGTGTTAATGGCGGTGCTATTGGCGGTGCCGGTGGTAGTGGTAGTGGAAGTGTTAAGGGTGGCGCTACTGGCGGTGCCAGTGGTGGCGCTATTGGTGGTGCCAGTGGTAGTGGTAGTGGTAGTGGAGGCATTAGTGGTGGCGCTACTGGCGGTGTTGGTGGTGGTGGTAGTGGAAGCATTGGTGGTGGTGCTACTGGCGGTGCCAGTGGTAGAGCTACTGGTGGTGCCAGTGGTAGTCATAGTGGAGGCATTGGTGGTGGCGCTACTGGCGGTGCCAGTGGTAGTCATAGTGGAGGCATTGGTGGTGGCGCTACTGGCGGTGCCAGTGGTAGTGGTAGTGGAAACATTGGTGGTGGTGCTAGTGGTAGTGAAGGCTTCGGTGCTGGTTTCAACAAAGGTGCCCAAATTGGATTCTCAAAAAGTTTTGGATTCTCGAAAAATGTTGGATTTGGAGGAGGCGTAAATGGTGGTGCTGGAGGAGGATTTGGCGGGAATGGTGGTGCTGGTGGTGGTAATTAATTCAATATGAGACGACGTGTGATATTGTTATGAATTTTAAACAATAGCACTTGAACTAGTTATTTATTAATAATTTTATGTTAATAATACTATCTTTTTGATAAAAGTTGAGATGGCTCGGTTGTAAGCCTCTCACACTCACACGTTGAGATCGTGGATGTAGTGCTTTTATCGTCTTTCTTTCAATAAATAAAATCTCTCTTTAGTCTTTACATATATGTCACCATCTTGCTCTCATACTTTAATGCAGAGTTTCTATAGCAAAAGTAAATGTGTAGGGCTGATACTAATTACTATCATGTTTTAAAATCATAACCTTTTCCTTTATTTCTTAAATGAAAAAAAAAAAATAAAAAAAAAATCCCTAAACACGTTATTATATATAGAGGAATTAGCACCAAATATCCATATAATTAATGGGTGTTCTATATTTTGCTTGTTTTGATTGTTCTCATCAATCTTGTTTCTAAACTGACAAAATTATCCAACTTTAAATTACTTCTATTTTTAAAAAACTATTTTTCTTAAAACAAAATCCTTTTTTATTTTATTTTATTTATATTTTTAAAACAGACCTCCAATTCCAATGGAGGTCACAGAAAAAAAAAAAAAAAAAAAAAAAGGGAAGAAAAAGAAGAAGAAAAAAAACTATGGCGTGTTTAGGTTTTTTTTTTTTTTTTTTTTGGATTAAACATGCTATGATTTTTTTTTTTTTATTTTTATTTTTTTATTGGAATTAAACACATTAGACTTAAACAAGTTAGGGTTTTTTTTTTTATTATTTTATTTTTTTGTTGAAATTAAACACGATAGAAAATTTGTTGTTGGGATTAAACACACTAGGAAATTTGTTGTTGGGAATAAACATGCTAAAGAGGTTTTTTTTTTTTTTTTTGGTTTGGGGGTGGGGGTGTGGAACTCACCGAATTTAGGGATGGCAATGGGGCGGGTTCGGGGTGGGGTGGCCTTCCCTGTACCCCACCCCATTTATTTTTTGAAACCCCATCCCCTCATAAAACCCCACCATAGATGGAGCGGGTTGGGGCGGGGCGGGGTACAACGGGGAGTGCTTTCCCCATCCCCGCCCATTTACCCCATTTATATATTTAATTTTTTATTTAAATAATAAATATATAACCATTGAATATGATATAATATATAAAGTAGTAAATAATTCTAAGAAACTATTAAAAAACATCTCATAAACATAATTCTCACAAGTAAATTCAATCATTTTCAAACATAAACATAAAGTATGAAGTCAAAATGTTTGGAAATCATAACTCTAATCATCTAATAGTTGCATTTATTTATCTAGTTCTCTCTTCATACGATCAACTCCATTTGAGTTTTTTTAATAGTATTTTGTTTTGTCACTTTATGTTAAATAACGGTGAAGAGATGTAAAGTTAGGGTCAATGTATATATATATATATATTTAGATATATTTATTTTCTTTAAAACTACGTAGTTTAACTAAGTATTATTTTAAGCGTGGCGGGGCGGGGCGGTGTGGGGAGTATAAAACCCATCCCCGCCCCATACCCATTGCGGGTTATACTATCTATCCCCATCCCCGCCCCATCTCCACCAAATTGAAACCCATCCCCACCCCAAAAGTGCGGGTCCCAGCGGGGCCCCATCCCCACGGGGAATTTTGCCATCCCTAACCGAATTCCTCACATAGATTAAACACGTAGAGTGTTAAATCCCCCAAAACATGTTTAATCCAAAAAAATCTGGATTAAACATGCCACTTAATATTATTTTTCCTCCCCCTTCAATTATTTTTAGAGGTTGCAACCTCCATTGGACTATTGGAGGTCTATAGACCTCCAATACATTTATAAGTAGAAAAAATTAAGTATTTTTTTTAAAAGTATTTTTATTCAAAAAATTATTAAGGATATTTACGCCCAAAAGGTGGATTGTTTGCTAAAAATAATCAAAACACTAATTCAGGTTGAATATAATAACTACCCTAATTTTATGGATAGTTATGGATTAATTGAACCTTAGGGAGAATTTTAAAAGTAACCATAAAATTAGTGGGTTTATTGTTTTTACCTAAGATTAGCATTTTTATTGTTTTTACTAAAATATCCACTTTTTTGGACAAAGTTGCCCTTCTTTATAAAAAAAAAAAAAAAAAATTCTCTATTTTTTTTTTCGTTTTCTTCTTCTTCTTCCCAGAAAAAAAGTAACTTTTTTTTCTCTATTTTCTTTTTCTTTTTCTTCTTCTTCTTCCCAGACCTCCATATTCTTCTTCTTCTTCCCGGATATGTTTAATTGTGTTAGACTTGGTGTGTTTAATTTGGTCTTGCCCTGATGTGTTTAATTTATTTTCCATAGTTTGTTTAATTGGATTGCCCTGGTGTGTTTAATTGGGTTGTCGTGGTGTGTTTAATTGGTCTGCCATGGTGCGTTTAATTAGGTTGCCGTGGTGTGTTTAATTGGTGGCCTGGTGTGTTTAAAGAAATCTGGAAAAATTTCCAGATTTGAATAGATTTGGAAATTTTCCAAATTTCGTCATACAAAAAAAAAAAAGAAAAAAAAAAAAAGGACTAATTGCACAAACGTCCCCTAAGTTTAGGCATAATTGCATGCATATGAAACTTTTACTCATAATTGCACAAACGTCCCCTGCTGTTAGTTGACTTCCGTTAACTCTAACCGTTGACCACAATTTTAACCCATAATGACTAAAGTGCCCCTAGTTACCTATTTTATTATTTAAATTAATAGTTAAAAAACGAACTTCAACAACCAGTTAACTACATCCATTTAAATAAAAAAAATATAGAACTTTAACCCAGAAAGTTAAAAATCCACCGTTGAAGTTCAATTATTATTATTATTATTTTTTAAATGGATGTTGTTAACTGGTCATGGAATTGATGGATTTGGGTTTTTATTTGTGGATTTGATTTTTGGTTGTTGTTTGGGATTGAGTTTTGGTTTTTGTTTATTAAGTTTATTTTTGGATTGTGTTTGGGGGTTGAGAAAATGAAAGAGGAAAAAAAAATGATTGATTATTTTGTTTTTTTTTTTGTTTTCTTTGTCTTTTCTGTTTTGTTTTTTAATTATTAATTTAAATAATAAAATAGGTAACTAGGGGCACTTTAGTCATTGTGGGTTAAAATTGTGGTCAACGGTTAGAGTTAACAGAAGTCAACTAACAGCAGGGGATGTTTGTGCAATTATGGGTAAAAGTTCCATATGCTTGCAATTATGTCTAAACTTAGGGGAAGTTGTGCAATTAGTCCAAAAGGTTAAAAAAAACTCTTTGAAATAATGAAAATTTTGTTTGAAAAAAACGACATCTGAATTTATATATATAAAAAAAAAAAAAATTCTAAAAATTTTGTTTAACAAAACCCAAATCCAAATACAACTCCCACCATTCCTAAAAACAACAACCACCCTCAAATATGGAAATTTTGTTTGAAAAAAACGAAATCTAAATTAAAAAAAAAAAAAAAAATCTGAAATTTTTGTTTAACAAAACTCAAACCCAAACACAACTCCCACCATTCATAAACATAACAACCACCCTCAAATCTAGAAATTTTGTTTGAAAAAAAAAAAAATCTGAAATTAAAAAAAAAAAATATGAAATCTAATTTTGGAGAGAAGACATGAGAGAGAAGAGAGGAGAGAAAGAGAGAAGACGGAGGAGAGAGAGAGAGAGAGAGAGAGAGAGAGAGAGAGAGAGAGAGAGAGAGAGATCCACTACAAGAAAATTGACTTACAGTGTCAAAAAATATTTGTCACTATAAGTGAAAAAATTGTCACAAATTCAATATTGTGACAAAAAAAAAATGTCACTAACATAAAAATTGTATCAATTAACCGTTTGAAGATTTTGTCACTGTACATATTCTTAGTGACAATTTATTGTTTAAAAAGTGTCACTATTCACAAATCTAGTGACAAATAATTATCTTAAAATTATGTCACTACAGACAAATTAGTGACAATTAAATTAACCATATAATAATTGTTACTACAACGCAGACTTAGTGACAATTAACAATATGAATATTAAGTCGCTATATAGATACTTAGTAAAAATTTAATCAATTGTCAAAATTTAATATAAATTTAAATTGTATAAAATATATATATATATATATATATATATATATATATATATATATATATATATATATAACCAAATAAAACATGTCACTCATTGGATGACATTGAGTTATATAAACAATCATTCCATTAAAAATCTCTAAAAATTAACATAATATCGAATTGATATAAAAGTAGAGAGAGGAGAGAAAGAGAGAAGATGGAGGAGAGAGAGAGGAAAGAAAAAGAATTTGATGAGAGAAGAGAGAGGAGAGGAATTAAAAATGGGAAAATAAGGAGCATTTAGGTCTTCACAGCTAATTAAAGGGTAAAAACAATAAAAATACTAATGTTGGGTAAAAACAATAATCCTCCTAATTTTTTGATTAAAAAGGGGTATTTCCTCTCTCTCTCTCTCTCTCTCTCTCTTTTCACTTCCTCCGCCAATGTTGCCTTTGATAAAAAGGAGCTATAAAAGTGGTTACCGGAGCTGTAAAAGTGATTACTAAAACTGTGAAAGTGGTTATAAGTCAAAATTTCAAAATTATGTGAAAAAAAATACAATTATTTAATTTTTAAAAATAATTTTAATTATTTAACTTGTTTATTTGTATGTTTTATATTTTTTTTTATAAATTTTTTCATAATTAAAAATTATTTTTTATTAAGAATCATGGAACAGCCGGTTGCATTTCCTTGAATTTTTTTAAGCTTGGCAGCCAAACATTGAAAGCAGAGGAATTTTGAAGTTAATCATTACCTACACATACAGCGGTTTTTGGCAGTCGGTCCCTAGATATCAACTAGAGACATAGTAGTGGTCTCTAGTTTTGACACTAACACTTTCTTTTAATATGGTCAAGATCACCTTTAATTTCAAATATCATCCCAGCTTTATGTGAGCTATTCGAGCACTTACATGATAATCACCAAATCAGGGTTGTATTTCCATGAACAATTTCATAAGCGAGGTCAGCGATCCACAAATTTGCAAGAACTCTATGGCTCTTCTCAAGGATTCTTTAAGTTTCTTGTCATAAACATTTGAAGGATTCAAACTTTTATTAACTCGATCATTAAAGTTCAAAAACAGTAAATACTAGTGTAATACATTTAGGGCATGTTTGTTTCAAAATTGATCATGAAGTGATTATAAAGAAACTATCACTGTTTTTCAATTTTTTGCAACCAATATTTCTTTTTCTTTTTCTCGAAATTTTCAACGCTAAACTAAGAAAATAAAATTGACCCAGAAAATTATAAACAACATTGCTCTCAGAAATTAATCTCACCCAATGCAACTATTCACAAGTTAAGTAATGTCATGTACGTGACCAGATTTAAATTTTAATAAAGTTTGAGTCTAAACAATATTTAATTAATGCCATAAACGTTGACCCAATATTTTCTCGTTTTAAAGAAGGAAAAAAGAGAGGGGCCAATTGGCCATGCATTCTTGTAGGAGGATTTATGTGGTAAATTTTGAGGTGAACGATGAGTGGTTGTGATAATTACTATATATGGATTAAAAAGGCTTATAAAACCCTTGTTGTGGTGTTGAAGTTGTCATCAACGTGAACTCTGATATGCTCAAACCTGCAGACTAAAAAAATGATAATTGAAATAAAGAGAGCTGCTTTATTATTTTTGTTTTGCCATCATGTTCTTGTAGCGAGTGTGGTTGCCACGCATGTGCTAACCGGAAGGCATGGCGTGAAGAAGGCATTCATAGGTATTAGGAAGGCAGGTGGATTCGGTGGTAACTTTGAAGGTAGCTTTAGTGGTGGCATTGGCAAAAGGGGAGGACTTGGTGGCGGGATTGGCAAAGGTGGATTATTTGGTGGCGGGATTGGAAAAGGTGGAGGACTTGGTGGCCATATTGGCAAAGGTGGACATCTTGGTGGGGGATTTGGAAAAGGTGGATTTTTTGGTGGCGGGATTGGCAAAAGTGGAGGATATAGTGGCAGTTTTAGCAAAAGTGTTGAAATGAGTGGCAACATTGGCGGAGGAATTGAAAAGGGGGGCAGCATTGGAGGAGGAATTGAAAATGGAGGTGGCATTGAGGGAGGAAGTGTAAAGGGGGACAGCATTGGCGGAGGAATTGAAAAGGGGGGCAACATTGGTGGAGGAATTGAAAAGGAGGGCAGCTTTAGCGGAGGAATTGAAAATGGGGGCAGTATTAGCGGAGGAATTGAAAAGGGGGGCAACATTGGTGGAGGAACTGGAATAGGTGGAGGAATTGAAAAGAGAGGCAACATTGGTGGAGGAATTGGATATGGTGGTAGCATTAGTGGGGGAGGTGAAAAGAAAGGCAATATTGACGGAGGAATTGAAAAGAAAGGCAAAATTGGCGGAGGAAGTGAAATGAAAGGCAGCTTTAGCGGAGAAAGTGAAATGAAAGGAAGCATTGACGGAGGAAGTGAAATGAAAGGCAGCATTGACGGAGGAAGTGAAATGAAAGGAAGCTTTGATGGAGGAAGTGAAAAGAAAGGCAGCATTAGCGGAGGAAGTGAAATGAAAGGCAGCATTAGTGGAGGAAGTGAAAATAAAGGCATCATTGGCAGAGGAAGTGAAATAAGAGGTAGTATTGGCGGAGGAAATAAAAACAAAGACAGTATTAGCGAAGGAAGTGAAACAAAAGGTAGTATTGGCGGAGGAAATAAAAACAAAGACAGTATTAGCGAAGGAAGTGAAACAAAAGGTAGCATTAGCGGAGGAAGTGAAACAAAAGGCAGCATTGATAGAGGGAGTGAAAATAAAGGCAGCATTAGCGGAGGAAGTGAAACGAAAGGAAGCATTAGCAAAGGAAGTGAAATGAAAGGAAGCATTAGCAAAGGAAGTGAAACGAAAGACAACATTAATGGAGGAAGTGAAAAGAAAGGTAGCATTAGCGGAGAAAGTGAAACGAAAGGTCGCATTAGCGGAGGAAGTGAAACGAAAGGCAACATTGACGGAGGAAGTGAAACGAAAGGCAGCATTGACGGAGGAAGTGAAACGAAAAGCAGCATTGGCGAAGGAAGTGAAACGAAAGGAAGCATTGGCGAAGGAAGTGAAACGAAAGGCAACATTGGCGGAGGAAGTGAAACGAAAGGTAGCATTGGCGGAGGAAGTGAAACCAAAGGTAACATTGACGGAGGAAGTGAAATGAAAGGAAACATTGGTGGAGGAAGTGAAACGAAAGGAAACATTGGAAAGAAAGGAAACATTGGCGGAGGAAGTGAAACGAAAGGTAGCATTGGCGGAGGAAGTGAAACGAAAGGCAGCATTGGCGGAGGAAGTGAAACGAAAGGAAGCATTGGCGGAGGAAGTGAAACGAAAGGCAGTATTAGTGGAGGAAGTGAACTAAAAGGCAACATTGGTGGAGGAAGTGAAAAGAGTGGCAGCATTAGTGGAGGAAGTAAAACGAAAGGCAGTATTATCGGAGGAAGTGAAATGAAAGGAAGCATTGATGAAGGAAGTGAAAAGAAAGGCAGCGTTAGTGGAGGAAGTGAAACGAAAGGCAGTATAGATGGAGGAAGTGAAAACAAGGGCAACATTAATGGAGGAAGTGAAACGAAAGGCAGCATTGGTGGAGGAAGTGAAACGAAAGGCAGTATAGATGGAGGAAGTGAAAAGAAAGGCAATATCGGTGGAGGAAGTGAAAACAAGGGCAACATTAATGGAGGAAGTGATACGAAAGGCAGCATTGGTGGAGGAAGTGAAACGAAAGGCAGCATTAGCGGAGGAAGTGAAACGAAAGGAAGCATTGGTGGGGGAAGTGAAAACAAAGGTAGTATTAGCGAAGGTAGTGGAGGCATTGTTGGTGGTGCTACTGGCGGTGCCATTGGTAGTGGTAGTGGTAGTGGAAACATAGGTGGTGGCGCTACTAGTGGTGCTGGTGGTAATGGAGGCTTCGGTGGTGGTTTCAACAAAGGTGCCCAAATTGGATACTCAAAAAGTTTTGAATTCTCGAAAAATGTTGGATTTGGAGGAGGCGTAAATGGCGGTGCTAGTGGCGGTGCTGGTGCTAGTGCTAGTGGCAGTGGAGGCGTTAATGGCGATGCTACTAGCGGTGCCGATGGTAGTGGAAGTGGAAGCGGAAGCGGAAGCGTTAATGGTGGTGCTACTGACGGTGCCGGTGGTAGTGTTAGTGGAAACGTTAGGGGTGGCACTAATGGTGGTGCCAGTGGTAATGGTAGTGGAAACATTGGTGGTGGCACTGCTGGTAGTGCTAGTGGTAGTGGAGGCTTTGGTGGTGGTTTCAACAAAGGTGTGCAAATTGGATTCTCGAAAAGTTTTGGATTCTCGAAAAATGTTGGATTTGGAGGAGGCGTACATGGTGGTGGTGGTGGTGGAGGATTTGGCGGGATTGGTGGTGGTAATTAATTCAAATGAGACGACGTGTGATATTGTTATGAATTTTAAACATTAGCACTTGAAATAGTTATTTATTAAGAATTTTATGTTAATAATACTATCTTTTTGATAAAAGTTGAGATGGCTCGGTTGTAAGCCTCTCACACTCACATGTTGAGGTCTTAGGTTAAATGTAGTGCCTTTATCATCTTTCTTTCAATAAATAAAATCTCTCTTTACATATATGTTACAATCTTGCTCTTATACTTTAATGCAGAGTTTCTTCAGCAAAAGTAAATGTGTGGTGGCACATCATCTCTTAGCAGAGCTGGTAATGCACCTCCCTTCCACATAAGTGGTGAGGGTTTGAAATCTCACAATGCGCATTTTATAAGCATGTGTGAGGAGTTTTCTTCCCGAGTGTTGGGGTTGTACATTTATTGTTTGATCTTGGCATGTCTCGACAGTCCTATTGTAATAGTTCTTGTAATACTTTAAAAAAAAAAAATTGTCTAAAATAAATAAATGTGTAGTGCTGATACTAATTGCTATCCTATTTAAAATCATAACTTTTTCGTTTTTTTTTCTTAAATGAAAATAATAATAATAATAATCATGTTATTATTATATTATATATGGAGGAATTAGCACCAAATATCCATATAATCAATGGGTGTTCTATTTTTTGCCAGGATTATTATATTGTTCTCATCAATCTTGTTTCTAAATTGACTAAATTACCCAACTTTAAATTACTTCTATTTTTTTAAAAAATATTTTTCTTAAAACAAAAAACTTTATTATTATTATTTTTACTTTTTTAAACAGAACTCCAATTCCAATGGAGGTCACGGACCACAAAAAAAATGGGAAGAAAAAGAAGGAAAAAAAAAACCACTATGGCATGTTTAGTTTTTATTGGGATTAAACATGATATGGTTTTTTTTTTTTAATTATTTATTTATTTTATTTTTTATTGGGGTATTATCAGTTTAGTCCATAAGTTTTAAAGAAATATCAATGTTTTAAGCGTGTTTGCTCTATTAGGACCTTTGGTCCCCCACTTTACATTAATACATCAATTTGGTCCCTCTAATCATAATTTTAACAGTCAAACATAACAGAAAATAAAAATTGACCATTTTAGCCTTTTATAATTAATTATTAAATAAAAAAACTAATTATTAAAAAGATAAAGAATTAAAAAAAATATAAAAAGGGGAAAATAAAAAAAATTGAAAGAAAATAAAAATTAAAATTAAAATATAAAAACGAAATCTGTTTTTGAAAGAAAAGGTAATAGAATTAAGGAAAAAAAATAATTAAACATCTTAACAAAAATTAATCATTTGTCTTCATCAATCCTGGTACAAACTTCTTCTTTATCTTCAATCAAAGTCCACACCAAAAAAAGTAAAACAAAATCAATCGAATCTTTACCAATCCATATCCAAACCCCTTCTTCATCTTCAATCAAAATCCACACCAAAAAAAAAAAAAAAAAAAACAAATCAATCGGCAAAAAGGTGCATTTTGGGAAAAAAGAAAGAAAGAACAAAAGAAAGGCTGGTAGATCTCTGCCACCACTAGTCTCTCATCAATGGAGATGGATCTCCAAATCAAGATCCATTTGGATCTCATGGTAACCTAGTGATGGGTCCCTTTTGTTTGGGTCTCTTTCGTCGGCTCCATCTTCTCCGACTCCGACGATTGGTCTCCATCTGGATTACACCTCCCGAACCTACATCTTCTTTAGCTAATAAAAATAAAAATCTTCTACAACATAATCTCCGGATCATAAAAAATATTCTTCATCTCTCTCACTCATATGGAAAAAATCAAATGTAACATCACAAAAACATAAAAAATTGATGATTGCAAAAGCAATCCCCTCTCAGAACATCTACACAAAAAATGAAGTCAAATTTGAGAGTTTATTTTAATGGGTGTGATAGGGATTGGACCAGAACAAAAATGAAATGGTAAACCAAAAAAAGAAAGTGTTGGGTGTGATAGGGATTGGACCAGAACAAAAATGAAATGGTAAACCAAAAAAAGAAAGTGTTGTTGTTAATGTATTAAAAAGTCAAAACCAAACAAAATGTGATATGTGACATTTCATATAAGCCATGCAAGGAGGGATTTGATCATGATCAGATTAGTTGGACTTGGTTAATGGATCACAAATTTGAATTTAAATTAGTTAGAGATGAATAAATGAGTTAGGAGTCTTGATAACATTGGATCAGGTTGTTATGCAACTAATGCTTATCTTAGTTAGGAGTCTTAGTTACGTAATTGCAGTTGTATTGTTCCCAATCCTATTTATGGGTTTGAACTAATTAATAAAAGATTATCAAATGTGTTAACCGGAAATTCAGGCAATTAATTCAAGGAAGAGCTTTTCCCATTGAAGGACCGGACCCCTTCATCGCTTGCCACGGTGGCCCTCCTAGTCACACCAACCCGATTGTTAGGTGCAAGGGCCCGGCCCCATTGTGACCACACCTACTCATAGGCACGCTAGGATTAAGCATTGCTCAACCTAGAGACGGCCTTCCTCCCACAATAGTGCTTGCGGAGAATGGGTACCTGGCCCAGTGGGAAGCCCGCCTGTAAAGCCGAGATCCATCCTAGACCCGGCCCCTGCTCAGTCATCCAATAAGAAGGACCGCTTCCTCTAGCAACGGATCCGCTCCAGTAGCCAGCCTTGCCACAGAGGTCACTACCTTATCCCCCATAGCACCCTTCCGTTAATCGAGCAGTCCTCTCTAGAAGAATCCCCGGGAGCTCACTCGCGTCTCCTGTTCCATAAGGGCTGATGCCAGCCCTTGCCTCCAGCACGCATGGGATGAAGAAGGTGCTGGAAGCACCTGCAAAACACCAGTGTCGCTTCATTAAAGAGAAGCAGTAAGCGCGATTGAGGAAAGACAGTAGCCGACGGTTGGGATCGCCTGCTAGCCACGCTACGTCAACGGTTGGATTACGCTCCATCTCAGCCCTAATTAGAGGTCAACTATCCCTTACATGCAAGAGGATGCTGGTTTCCCCAGCAAAATACTTACAGAAACGCAGCAAGCATGAAGAAGGAAATGGTGGAAGAAAGCACCTGACAGGGTGCAACGGGATAGGCGCTGACACTGTCCCCTGCATGGGCCAGAACCTTGACAACGACTTCCCATCATCATAAAGGCCCCTTGCGACCAATCAAAGCTCGTAGAAACGCCACCTTTTCACCACTTCAGCCCTACAGAAGCGCTGATATGGACCCGAGGCCTAGGTGGGGCGATCGAAGCCCTCCAAGGCTTGTGCTAACCCAATCCTGCCCTAAATCAGCAGTGGGGATCAGCCCCGCCCATTGCGCCTTGGGAACTAGGGCCCCCACCTACCAAAACTGACGCTCCCGCCAAGGCAAAGCCAACATGGCGCAATCCTGATCCTTGATTCCTTGAGACCGCCATTGTGGATATGAGGGAACGGTGGAGATTTATCCGGGGATTCCCGCCTAAGCAAACGACCTCCACCTACCCCCCTACGATTGACCCTATAAATACCCCTACATCCTACAGAAGAAAGGGTTGGCCCTTGAAAAACAAAGAAAGCTCATGTGTGTCCTACTTGGCTACTACCCCGCATAGTCAAAGCTCCAATGTGTGTTCTACTTGGCTACTACCCCGCATAGTCAAAGCTCATATGTGTGTTCTACTTGGCTACTACCCTGCCTAGTCAAAGCTCCTATGTGTGTTCTACTTGGCTACAATCTCGCCTAGATAAAGCTCCCATGCGTAACCTATCGAGTCATTTCCCTACCTAGGTTGAATTCTCACTTGTTGTATCCCCATCCCGCTAGTAAGTCCTTTGTAATAGCCGTATGCTGTATGCGAATTGACGTGTGATGTACTCCATTATTAAGTAATAAAAAGCCCATCTTTATACCACTCTAGAGATATACCAATCGCACCATAAAAAATAGCACGCCACCTCAACCTCTGTTCCACCGTGTAGGACCGGTCCTACTGCATAGTACCGGTCCTTGGTAGCCTGGCCCAGGTGTCCCCTCGACCCCCCCTTTTGCATCGGAACGAGGGGGATCCATCCTACCCGGTCCGGTCCAGCTGCGGTGCACCCCTTATACCGTGGTCCAGGTTATCCCGGGAAAAACCCCGATGGATTTTTCAGGATAACAGTTTGGCGCTGTCTGTGGAAAACTCACACGCAGTGTGTCTTTCTCTTACGATCAGAAGCATTCTAGTCGTTCTAGCAAACATGAGGTTGAGATCGTCCACGAATCAGGCCGACCCATCTGGGCCTCGCTCCTACCTTGCTACCCACGGAGCTGAATCCTCCGAAGGAACCCCAACTCAAGGCCTGCTACCGCGAGTGGAGGGGCACGTCCAAGCCAATGTTGCTATGGTCGAAGCTCTTCCCTCTCTCGGACCTCATCCGCCGAGTGCCTTCAACCGCCACGTCACCAACTTCTTAGAGGGAATGCGACAAGAGCTGTTGGGCTCTCATCATGGCGAGGCAGGACCTAGCAACCAGGCTCGTGTTTTCAACAGATTAGGTCTCGCTAAAGCAGTCTTCGACCAGTTGGGACCCACCGGGACTATGCCTCGAGCAGTAGCACCGGCACCACGGAGAGCTCGATCGGAAGTAGGCGCTCCCCGAACCTCACCGCCTCCTGTAGGCCGCCCGGCTCACCCCACCACGACGGGAGCAAAGGAGATATCTGGCACCGGGAGCAGGACCAAAGCTACACATGACCGTAGCAGGAACCGGAGCCCACCCAGGCCAGGCCAGGCCAGGCTAGGCGAGGCGAGGCAAGGAGGCCCGTCATGGAGCATCAACTGCCTCCGGGACCGCAGCCAGGGAAGAGGGAGCGGAAGCCCAATCAAGGGAAAGAGGTCGAGACCGCATGGAAGAGCAGATGAAGAAAATGGCAAAGCGCCTAGCGGAGCTAGAGAAAGACAATGTCAAGTACAAGGGGATGAAGAAGGACCCCCTCGGGAAGATGAATGCCTCGTTATCAAGGGAAGTTTGATATGCCACCCTCCCACCGAAGTTTAAAATGCCTGAAAAAGTATACTCCGGCGTGGAAGATCCCTTAAGCCACCTAGAGTTTTTCGTGCAGCAGATGGAGGTGCAGAATGCCTCCCGGAAGGCCATGTGTCGAATGTTCCCCTGCACCCTAACGGATTTCGCCAAGACGTGGTTCAGAAAGCTCCCCGCGGGCGGTGTTAGCTCATTCACCAAGCTGTCAAGGGACTTCTGTGCTCAGTTCCAAGGTGTCAAGCCACCTCCTAAAGACCCCATCCTGCTACAATACATAGTCCAGGAGCATGGAGAGAAGCTCAAATCCTATGTGGAGCGCTTCCACAAGGAAGTCATTCAAATGGGGGTGTTCGCCGAGAAGGAAACTTTCACCAACTTCAGGAAAAATCTCTGGGTGGGGAAATTATGGCGTTCCTTAAGCAAAGATAAGCCTGAAACCTATCAGGAGGCATACAATCGGGCCTTAGAGCAAGTGCAGTTGGACAAGCAGTACCACATCAAGATAGAGCATGACGAGTCACGCTTCAGCAAACGACAAAAAGGGGACGCCAGGAACCAAAGAAAGGAGAATGAGCCGGTCCCCAAGTTCAGAAACAATCCTTCAAACAGGTCCACCTACCGTCTACCTCCGCTACCCCCTAGCAGGCCCCGCCCCTTCAGGAGAATATCCCCGCCAAGGAAAAGTCGAAGGACGCCATCGCCCGTGAGAGAGGTCGCTGGAATCGCCTAATTGGAAGAAGAAAAATACACCAACTATACCCCACTCAATGCCCCGAGAGAAACAATCTACCTAGCAATCCGGGACAAGGGGCTCCTGAGGAAGCCCGACCCCATGAAGCTCCCAGCCGATAGGAGGAACAAATACAAATACTGTGATTTCCACCGAGACATAGGACACAACACCTCGGAATGCTATAGCTTGCACAACCAAATCGAGAACTTAGTGAGAGGTGGCCTACTGGTGGAATTCCTCCAACAAGTAAGGGATGGGATTGAGATGGGGAAGCAGGTCCAGAGAGAGATGAAGGAGCTAGAGGAACGGAGAAAAGACCAAGGAAGAGACCTGATGGAGCAAATCCAGATCATCAACACTATTAGTGGAGGCCCCACCCTCACTGGCACGTCCAATAACTCCAGAAAGAATCATGCCAGGAAGATTCCTCGACACGATATGGGGGGCCAAGTGCTGAGAGTTAGCAGGGACGCTTTGCCCCACCCCAGCTCTGCCCAAATCATATTTACTGAGGATGACGCCTACAACACGGTCCAGCCCCATGATGATCCAATGGTGGTCACCGTCCAGGTGGCAAATAACCGAGTGGCCCGGGTCATGATTGACACGGGGAGTAGCGTAGACATCATCTTCAAAGAGACACTAGATCGCTGCCAACTCCGCCAATCGTGCTTTTATAGTTGCACCACCCCTCTCTATGGTTTCACCGGGGACTCGTTGATGCCAGCCGGTTCCATAATACTCCCAGTAGCCATCGGAGAAGCACCCCGACAGGTTAACAACATGATCGATTTCGTGGTAGTGGACATTCCAAGTGCCTACAACATGATTCTGGGACGACCCTTCCTCTCGAAGATTAGGGGAGTCCTATCAATCTACCACAACGTCTTGAAATTCCCGGTGGGGGAAGAGGTTGGAATCCTGAGAGGGGACCAACAGATGGCCCGGAGATGCTATGCTATGTCATCAAACCCCTCTGCGCTAACCAAACAGTGCTCCCAGATCACAACAGAAAAAGATCAGGAGGAATCGGGCGCGAAAGGCATCCCGCAAGGAGCAGGCTACCTGTTTAGGAAGCGTGACGGGGCAGCAGGATGTTGACGGGGATACATTCGAGGAAGAGATGCCAGAGGAAGAGAGAGGAGGGTCGGCTGAAGAATTGGAGGAGGTCATGGTAAGGGAAGAAAACCCTCATAGGACGGTAAAGATAGGATCCACCTTGTCCCCAGAACACAAGGCTGTGCTACAGAAAGTGATCCAGGACTACAGCAATGTATTCGCCTGGTCCCATGAGGATATGCCCGGCATCCCCCCTAACCTTGCAACACACCAACTCAATGTGGATCCTACCTTCAAACCAGTGAGGCAGAAGAGGAGGTACTTCAACCCGAACAGAAACGTAGCAGTACAAGAAGAAGTGGACAAGCTCCCCCGCGCCGGATTCATCAGAGAGGCGCGGTACGTATAGTGGATAGCTAACGTGGTTATGGTCCCAAAGACCAATGGGAAGTGGCGGATGTGCGTAGACTACACTGATCTAAACCGTGCCTGCCCGAAGGACAGTTTCCCCATCCCCAAGATTGATCAGCTTGTTGACTCGACTGCGGGCAACAAGACCTTGAGTTTCATGGACGTCTTCTCCGGTTATAATCAGATCACCATGCACCCTTCAGACTAAGAGAAGACCAGCTTCATCACAAACCAAGGTTTGTACTGCTACAAAATGATGCCTTTTGGGCTCAAAAAAGCCGGAGCCACCTATCAGAGGCTGGTCAACAAGCTATTCAAGGAGCAGGTTAGTCGCACCATGGAGGTCTATGTGGATGACATGATAACCAAGTCCCAGCAGGTAGAATAGCACCCCGACCACCTCAGGGAGACTTTCGAAGTGCTCCGGTAGAACCAAATACGGTTGAATCCGGATAAATGCGCGTTCGGAGTGTCGACTGGAAAATTTTTAGGCTTCATGGTCCATGAAATGGGGATCGAAGCGAACCCCGAAAAGATCAAAGCAATCCTTGAACTCAGGTCCCCCACTACTCTCAAGCAGGTGCAAGGACTAACTGGCCGACTCGTTGCCCTCAACAGGTTCATATTGCGGTCCACCGACAGGTGCCTCCCGTTCTTCCGAGTTATTAAAAAGGGGAGAGGGTTGAACTGGGATGAGGAGAGCCAGCGCGCCTTCAAGGAGCTCCAGAGTTACCTTGCCAATCCCCTGCTACTAGTGAAGCCACTACCGGGTGATATTTTACAACTCTACCTCGCCGTATCAAGCACAGCGACTAGCGCGGCCCTTGTAAAGGAATGTGAGGGAGGGATCCAGAGGCCCATATACTATGTGAGCCGCTCCCTCAGCAAGGCTGAGAAAAATTACAACCAGATGGAGAAGCTCACTTTCGCCTTGGTCGTCGCGGTGCGCAAATTACGCCCTTACTTCCAAGCCCACTCAGTAACAGTACTTACGAACCTCCCTCTCCGACAGTTTATGCAGCGACTTGATGTATTGGGCAGGCTAGTTTTGTGGGCCCTTGAGCTGACCCAGTATGACATTACCTTCAAGCCCCGTGTCGCAATCAAAGGACAAGCACTGGCAGACTTCGTAGCGGAGTTCAGCGGGAACCCTGGCCCCCCATGAGGAAGAGCCCATTGCCCCGACAGACAATAACATCCCGGCTCCCGGGGAGGATTGGCCCCCCTTTACACTAATTTGGACACTATTCATCGATGGAGCCTCCAACCAGCATGGTTGTGGGGCAGGTATTGTGCTGGTAGATCCAGAGGGGGTCGAGACGTCTCATTGCATGAGGTTCGAATTCAGAACTACGAACAATGAATCGGAGTATGAAGCACTCCTCGCTGGTTTGACTGTCGCCCAGGAATTGGAGGCCCAGTTCCTCGCCATCAAGAGCGATTCACAGTTGATCGTGAGGCAAGTGGCCGGGTCTTACCAAGCTAAGGGCGACAATATGTCTGCCTACTTAGAGAAAGTACAACAAGCGATCAAGGCATTCCAAGTGATCAAGATTGAACAGATACCCAGAGGGGCTAACCATCGAGCAGATGTCCTTGCCAAGATCGCAACAGAAGGGGGGTAAAACTCCCATAGGGGAGTCCGGCTGCAGCTTCTAAGCCGGTCAAGTATTGCTAAAACTGCCGAGGTCTACCCTGTAGACCGCCTCCCCTGTTGGATGGACTCGATAGTAGACTACCTTCATAGCCAAAAGCTGCCCGATGACCCAGCAGAAGTTAGAGCAATAAAGAGGAAATCGACCCGATACTGTCTTGTACATGGACACTTGTATCGGAAGGGGAAGTCCTTGCCCCTCCTTAGATGTCTTCACCCTGATGATGCCAAATGGGCACTGAAGGAGGTTCACTTAAGTGACTATGGCGATCATTCATGGGGAGATGCCTTGGCTCACCGAGTTTTAAGAACGGGATACTTTTGGCCAACCCTCCATGAGGACACACGCCTCTTTGCCCGCTCGTGTACACCGTGCCAGAAAGTGGCAAACCTTCTGCATTAGCCCTCTAAAAGACTATCCGTCATCTCATCCCCTTACTACTTTGTTGTATGGGGAGCGGACTTGATCGGGCCCTTGCCCGCCGGAGCGAAGCAGGCCAAATACGCTGTCGTCGCCATAGATTACTTCACCCGCTGGGTGGAAGCAAAGCCACTTACAAACATCACCGAGGCAAACACAACAGCTTTCATCAAGAAGAATGTGGTATGCCGCTTTGGGGTGCCTAAGGCCATTATCACCGACCTAGGGAAACAATTCGACAATTACAGCTTTAGGGACTACTGTGAAGACCTGAAGATCGAATGCCGCTTCGCCTCGGTAGCTCACCCCCAAACGAACGGCCTGGTTGAAGCAACCAATAAGACAATCAAGAAGCTGTTAAAGAAAAAGCTGCAGGAAGAAAAAGGGGCTTGGGTGGATCAGCTCCCAAACATCTTGTGGGCCTACCGGACCACGAAAAAGAACCGCGACGGGAGAGACTCCTTACTCGCTCGTTTTCGGAGTTGAAGCGGTCCTCCCTATTGAGTTGAAGCTTCCCACCTTCCACACCCAACTCTATAATTCGGAAGACAATGAGGATAAACTCAGAGCCTGCCTAGATCTCATGGAGGAACAGCTGACGGTTGTGGCCCTGAGGGTCGCCGCCTACCAACAGAAAATTGCCCGCTGCTTCAACAAAGGTGTCAGAATTAGGAGTTTCAAGGAAGGCGACCTAGTGTTGAGGAAGGTCACGCAGAATACCCGTCGTCGATCAGACGGTGTCCTCGCTCCAAACTGGAAAGGACCATACCTCATCAAGGCAAATGTGAGCCAGGGAGGCTACAAGCTGATGGACCTCGACGGAGACCCCATTGGGCATACTTAGAATGCGGATCATTTGAAGAAGTTCTACCCCTAATAATCCAAGAATGGTTCAAGGTGACAATCCTACTGTAAATAGAGCTAGTTCTCTTGTTTCTCTTTTGTGTAAGCGCGACCCGACAGGCACTTCAGAGCCGGGGTTCAGCAAATGGATGAAGCGGCCTTGACCGCCTGTACTTAGGGCATGTCCCGCCCACTTTTGAATCAATGAAAAACTATTCCTCTTAATTGATAGCCTCTTTTAACTCACCTATAATTACCGGGTACCTCGGACGAGCTACCGCGATGCCTTGAGCATGGGTATTGTCCCCTCAAGAAGGGACTTGGGCTTAAGTGGCCCTGGTTGCCTACCAAGTCCAGAATGTACCGGGTACCTCGGACGAGCTACCACGATGCCTTGAGCATGGGTATTGTCCCCTCAAGAAGGGACTTGGGCTTAAGTGGCCCTGGTTGCCTACCGAGTCCAGAATGTACCGGGTACCTCGGACGAGCTATCGCGATGCCTTAAGCATGGATATTGTCCCCTCAAGAAGGGGCTTGGGCTTAAGTGGGCCTAGTAGCCCAGTAAGTTCAGAACGCACCGGGTACCAAGTGCGAGCATTAATGCCGCCCCAGCTGATGATCAAACAGGAACCCTACTCCTGGAGAAGCCCGAATAAGGAGCGCAGGTTATTAAAGAGAAAAATTCTAAAGTAAAACCTCGCCTAGCATGAAGCCAACCGGCCCACGCTAGATAATAGCGGCACTATCTCAACGGGTGCAAATTCCACTTATGGAAAACCAAAGCCAGTATCACAAGACCTTTCTCACGCAAGCGGGAAACACACAGAATCATATCAAGTTAAAGCTGGAACGAGAAAAGGGGATTCTCAATTCATTGATGAAGATGCAAAGGAACCATGGAAGACCATGACACATGACCAAGCCCCTTGACCTACGCATGCATAGTGAAGGCAAAGAAAAAGACAAGCAAGGAGTGCATAGAGTACCAGTTCATACTTACATGCCAAGAGGAGGATTGGGATTCAGCAGGCCCAACCTCCCCACAAATATTAATAACAAGTACCAAAAAAAAATAAAATTAAAAGGATGCACAAGCATCAGTTTGGGGTACATGCCAAAGGAAGGCCAAGGCACAGAAGGCCTGACTCTCCAAAAATCGTAAAAAAAAAAAAGAGTGAAAGAGCAACAGAAATAGCTGGACCAAACGATGATGAAGCAGGCATTGATTACTGTTCTTGTATGGGGTTGGCAGGCTCGGCGACAGGTAAGGCGGGCTCGATGGGTAGCTGGCTGGCTGGAACCTCTAGGGGTGCCACAGGTAACCTCTCGGATTCCACTGGTGGCGATCCTTGCTGATCTTCAGTTGCATTGGTCTCCTTCTCGCCACTCAAAGCTGGATCGCTGCTAATCGCTGCGTCTCCGCCTCCGGGGAGCCCCGCTGACCCGGGTGACGCTTTAGACACTCCATCAGCACCCGCCATGATCTCTTCCCTGCTCCAGCCGTGGATTTTATGAAGGTCAAAATTAGAAGGAGCATGTTGGGCCACGTGCAGTTGTGTAAGGAAATAACCCTTCTCGAAAGACTTGTCGGCTCCCGCTTCCGCCTCCGTAGCCCTCGCGATTGCAGCCACATCCCGGTTCTCCGCCGCAGCAAGCTCTCCCCTTAGCTCGTTCCGCTCCAGAGCCCAGCGGGTGGACCGAGTGACCTCAGCCTCCAGCTCCTTTTGTACCTGCTCAAGGTCTTTCTTCGCCTGGGCGGCCTTCGTATCCAGCTCCTTTTTCTCCCTCACAAGCCGGATGATAGTCATCTCCGCTTCGATCTTGAGCATATCTGCCCTGACACGGCCCCCTTCTGCTATGCGATGCTCCAGTTGGAGTGAAATAGCCTGCTCCCCCAAGGCCAAGATATAACAAAACGCCTACAAAAAAGGGGGGGGGGGGGGGGGGGGGGGGGGGGGGGGGGGGGGGGGGGGGGGGGGGGGGGGGGGGGGGGGGGGGGGAGGGAGACCACAAAACGTGCAGGCCTGACACTCAGCATGGCCACCCAAAAAAAAAAAAAAATTAGACAAGGGAGCGGATGAAGTTACCTCAGCCACGACCACGGAACCCCTGGAGGAGAGTTCATTGACAGGAAGTACGGCAAGCTGGGACGAATCCACTTGGGAACACGACTATCTGAAGGCGCGAAGAATATTATCAGAACCGGAGGAAGGGCCCTTCTTTGCTTTGGAAGGGACCGGTGCTGCATTCTCCGAAATCACCACCCCCTTTCCTTTGTTTGAAGAGGGACAGGGAGGAGGCACGGAAGACCGTGACGGAGTGGAGGTAGATAAGCCGGAAGGAATCACAGGAGGAAGCTTAGAAGCAGGAGAACTGGGTAGACCGCGACTCCGACCCAAGCGTGCCTCGAGCTCTTCCAACCTCAAAGTGGGGGAGAGCATCTTTAGTGGCAGAGGGGAGGCCGAACCTGAAGCGACCCCCTTCTCCCTTTTCACCTGCATCAGTATCGCTTGCTTGAGGGAGGTTCGGGAAGTAGCCTCCCCACCAGTGGGAGAACCCAGCCTTGTCTGGGCCACGCCTGAATCGCTGAGAGGGGCCTCCTCCTATTGAACACCTGCAAAAGAAACTACCAGAGGAACATCCATTAGAACCCACGCCTCCCTCTCCGCGGTACCTAGAACAAATAAAAAGGCAAAAGAGGGACGAAGCATAAATTACCTGGGATTGCGTCTATCGCCAGGAGGGAGTGTTCCACCCTGGCCCGCTCCCAAGGGAAGCCTTCCATCCCCACATGTTGATAACCCGCCTGTTTGATTGAAGCCAAAAAACTCATGACTGCAGCATCGTCCTCCTCCTTCGCCCACTCTGGTTGGGGCCCGAAAGAGGTAAGGACTGTATGTTCTCGATGACCATATCGTACGGAAGCGCCCCAGTTGCCTTTAACCACGATCCACTCCGTCTTCCACCCGGGATCCTTCCTCCGGGTACCAGGGACCACGAAATCAATTGCATTCACACAGCGAAGATAATACTGGCCGGTGGGCTGCTGAGTCAAGGGCGACAGTTGGAAAACAGAGCGAAGCTCTTTATACCTTGGGTCCCTTAAGTTAGGACGAGAGCTAGCAGCCTCCCGCCATAGCACAAGGAAGCCTACCAAGTTCCTCCAGAAGCTGGGCACTAGTTGCATAGGAGCCAACCCGAAAGCACAAAGGGCCCGCCTAAGCGTGGGATGGAGGGGAAGGCGAACCCCTCCCTCGAATGCGGCCACATGTATGGGAAGATGACCAGGAGGAGGAGCATAAGCATCATAATCCCCGGTGGGAAGGGTGAGTTCTGTGTCAGCGGGGATATTGAAGTCACGCCTTAAGCGAGACAGGTCAGCCGCAGTGCAGGCTGAAGGGGGGACGCACTAGAAAACCCCGGCCGCGCCACCCCCCTCCACTTATACGTGGTGGCCCAGTTCTTCCATGTCCACATGCTCTAAGTCCCGATTCCCGTCACCAGAAAGAGCCCCTTGACTCTCCCCATCTCCTTCCTCGGAGACATGCATCGGAGAAGAGGGGGTGTTAGTAAACCCCGTCCCAATAGAGGAGTGTCGCCCTGAGCGGCGAGGTTGGGGACATCCCCTGCTCCCGCCGGCGGTGGAATCACCACCAGCCCTCCGCCTCTTGTGGGAGAGCCCCGACTTCTCGGGAGAGCTCTCCTCATCGCCATAGCCATAGTCCCTTTCTGCGTTTGAGTCTTCAGAAGCCATTGTCAGATAGCAATGGTGAGCAAAGAAGTAGAAGAAGTAAAAGAAAAAAAACTGGCGCAGTGGAGAAGATGAAGAAACTCCGGTCAAGCTACCTTTTGAATTGGAAGAAGGTGGCAGTTTTAAATTCAAACAGAAAGATCTCAACCCTCCAATGGATCCAACGACTAGGGCAGCTAAGGAAAAAGCGGACGTGACCAGTCCACCCCCCCACGAACGCCACGTGGAACCTCGCGCGGCAAAACGTCCCGTCGTTGACGCCACACCACACCACGCCACGCCACGCCCCGCCCCGAGAAACGCGCCAAATACCTAGAGCCATTATTCCCGCATTTAATGCAGCAAGCGTTGGCCCTAAGAGTGCATTCCAACAAATTCAGGGGGTGGAAAACAGGAAAAGCCAAGCGGGAAAAGCCCTTCATGCGACTAGGTACCCCGCCTCTAACGTTCAGCAATATTAAGAACATTCAATGCGGGAGGGACATCTGTTAACCAAAAATTCAGGTAATTAATTCAAGGAAGAGCTTTTCCCATTGAAGGACTGGACCCCTTCATCGCCTGCCACGGTGGCCCTCCTAGTCACACTAACCCGATTGTTAGGTGCAAGAGCCCGGCCCCATTGTGACCGCGCCTACTCACATGCACGCTAGGATTAAGCATTGCTCAACCCAGAGACGGCCTTCCTCCCACAAGAGTGCTTGTGGAGAATGGGTACCTGGCCCAATGGGAAGTCCGCTTGTAAAGCCGTGATCCATCCTGGACCCAGCCCCCGCTCAGTCATCCAATAAGAAAAACTGCTTCCTCTAGCAACAGATCCGCTCCAGCAAGTTCCCCATGCATCGGACCTACATGGGGTACCATGGTACCGGGGTACCGAGGTACCAAGGTATCAGGTCCTCCAAATGGAGCAGCTCCCCCACATGTCTTATGGGCTGTATTCCATGAGATAATATTGGTCAAAGTAATCGGGACCCATCGGATTTGAATTAAAGACAACATAAGAACTTTCCACCAATTAGAGGGACAAAGGGGGTCCACCGATGGTGACCTTCTAACAACTTTTCAACCACTTTCCAGCAGCATTTATTGCTCTATGATAGCCCCATGTGAGGGTCATTTGGTCAAGAAGAAACATAGACATCTCCCTCCAATGGAAAGGCGCCCAAATGCCACCAAAGCGCCTCGTCATTGCCACACCATCGCCACGTATGCCCTAAATCTGATGTGGCACGTCCTACACCACTTAAAGAGTGTGTTTGTATGTGGGAAGCATGTGCCCACATGTGCCAAACACATGCCCTCCATATCACCACCTAGGCTCACTATATAAGTGAAATCCTAGGCACTTCTCAAGGGTTGGCTCCTCCACCATGAAATGGCTATCTCCTCCTTCATAAAGTGACTCTTCTACATCATTTTAGAAGGTTCTGCAGTACATCTACCGCGCAGGGAGGTACCTCCTCCGAAAGGGGAAGCCCCCATACACCACTCCTTCAAATTCCATCTCCTTTGGGCACCTCCACGAAATCCCCCTTCTCCACTATTTTTGGTGTTTTTAGCAGCAGCTCTACCACATGGGGAGGTACCAGCTCCAAGGGGCAGCTCTTATGCTCCCCTTCTTGATAGAACGGAAATGCTACTATAGGACGATTGGTTTTTTTAGAGGAAACCCCTCATTGGCCTCCATGTCACTTATTTATTTATCTACTGAAACCCCCTACCATCAGCTCTATGGAGGTATTGTAAGCTCTCCGGAGCATTTGTGTTATACTACTGTTAATCGAAAATTCAGGTAATTAATTCAAGGAAGAGCTTTTCCCATTGAAGGACCGGACCCTTTCATCACCTGCCACGGTGGCCCTCCTAGTCACACCAACCCGATTGTTAGGTGCAAGGGCCCGGCCCCATTGTGACCGCGCCTACTCATAGGCATGCTAGGATTAAGCATTGCTCAACCTAGAGACGACCTTCCTCCTACAAGAGTGCTTGTGGAGAATGGATACCTGGCCCATGGGAAGCCCGCTTGTAAAGCCACAATCCATCCTGGACCTGGCCGCCGCTCAGTCATCCAATAAGAAAGATCGCTTCCTCTAGCAACGGATCCGCTCCAGTAGCCAGCCTTGCCACAAAGGTCACTACCTTATCCCCCATAGCACCCTCCCGTTAATCGAGCAGTCATCTCTAGAAGAACCCCTGGGAGCTCACTCGCGCCTCCTGCTCCATGAGGGCCGACGCCAGCCCTTGCCTCCAGCACGCATGGGATGAAGAAGGTGTTGGAAGCACCTGCAAAACACTAGTGTCGCTTCATTAAAGAGAAGCAGTAAGCGCGATTGAGGAAAGATAGTAGCCGACGGTTGGGATCGCCTGCTAGCCACGCTACGTCAACGGTTGGATTACGCTCCATCTCAGCCCTAATTAGAGGTCAACTATCCTTTACATGCAAGAGTATACTGGTTTTCCCAGCAAAATACTTTCAGAAATGTAGCAAGCATGAAGAAGGAAATGGTGGAAGAAAGCACCTGACAGGGTGCAGCGGGACAGGCGCTGACACTGTCCCCTACCAGGCCAGAACCTTGACAACGACTTCCCATCACCACAAAGGCCCCTTGCGACCAATCAAAGCTCGTAGAAACGCCACATTTTCACCACCTCAGCCCTACAGAAGCGCTGATATGGACCCGAGGCCTAGGTGGGGCGATTGAAGCCCACCAAGGCGTGTGATAACCCAATCCTGCCCTAAATCAGCGGTGGGAATCAGCCTCGCCCATTGCGCCCTAGGAACTAGGGCCCCCACCTACCAAAACTGATGCTCCTGCCAAGGCAAAGCCAGCATGGCGTAATCCTGATCCTTGATTCCTTGAGACCGCCATTGTGGATAGGAGGGAACAGTGGAGATTTATCCGGGGATTCTCGCCTAAGCAGACGACCTCCACCTACCCCCTACGACCGACCCTATAAATACCCCTACATCCCACAGAAGAAAGCGTTGGCCCTTGAAAAACAAAGAAAGCAAATATGTGTGTCCTACTTGGCTACTACCCTGTATAGTCAAAGCTCCAATGTGTGTTCTACTTAGCTACTACCCTACCTAGTTAAAGCTCCTATATGTGTTCTACTTGGCTACAATCTCGCTTAGACAAAGCTCCCATGCATAACCTATCGAGTCATTTCCCTACCTAGGTTGAATTCTCACTTGTATCCCCATCCCGCTAGTAAGTCCTTTGTAATAGCCATATACTGTATGCGAATTGACGTGTGATGTACTTCATTATTAAGTAATAAAAAGCCCATCTTTATACCACTCCAGAGATATACCAATCGCACCATAAAAAATAGCACGCCACCTCAACCTCTGTTCCACAGTGTAGGACCGGTCCTATTGCATAGTTTCGGTCCCTGGTAGCCGGGCCCAGGTGTCCCTTCGACCCCCCCTTTTGCATCGGAACGAGGGGTTTTTCACTGGCCTAGGCTACTACTCCATTACTTTCATCTGTGAAGAATGGCTTCCCTCTCCACTGGATACTACTTAGGGGTTTTTCAGCTTATGATCATAGGTGATGCTTTTTCCCCCTAGGCCAGTCCAATTCTAACAAAAAAATTGTCATTCTCCCCTCTATCTCCTTTATTATGCATATATAGAAGCTAGGCTCTGACCCTACTGGTCCTAGCTCTCTTATCCACCTATTTGCATGTCAAGGCACACATAAAAAAAAAAGGGAAAGACCCTCTAGACCCGCTAGAGAGGAGTCGGGGTACCAGGGAGCCGAGGAGTTCCCCCGTACCTTTTCTATGGGAGCAAGCAGTCCTATAGAGGATCTACCACCAAAGCTAGTGGGGCAAGGCCAAATCCACGCCAAAAACCAGGGAAGTTCTGCTAGACTCACCAGAGGACCAACCAAGCCCTACCACCTCCCCTAAGGGAGCCCGATGCCATTTATAAGGATTCGACACCGGGACTAGGGGGCCTGCTCTTGCACACTCTAAAAGCCCCAAAGCGCCAAAAGACTAGCTAGAAGAACCGGGACGGGTTTCGGCCCCGACCGAAGGAACCGAAGCATGGGAAGAGTCATGTAGATGTGGTCCCATCCTACTTTGTGGGATCACGCGTATCATTGAGGAGCACCTACTCCTCTTTGCATTAGGGAACTACAGAGGAAAACCGAAGAGGAGATCGGGTACCAGGGACGACAGGCAGGGTACCGCGGGTCAGGTATCATGTACCACGGACCAGGTATCAGGTACCACAGACCGGGTACCAAGGACAACATGCAGGGTACAGCGGACTAGGTATCAGGTACCACAGACTGGGTACCAGAGACGACAGTCAGGGTACCAGGGATGACTGACATGGTACCCGGTACCACCAACCAGAAATCGGTATCAGAGCGACAAGCGCCCACCTCCTCTCCTTACCCTCATGACCCCGCTGGGGGGCACCAGTACCTCCTGGCTGACCGTTGTCTAGAAAATTTTGACAGATTTTTCTAGATAATAGTTTCCTACCAGGACAGACCGCCAAAGGGTCAAGATACCTTATCAGGGTACTTGATACCTCACTTCGTTATATCGCCATATCTTCACATAAAAAGCCTGGTGCTAAAGTGGCCTTAGTTGCCTACTAGGACAAATCACTAAAGGATCAAGATACCTAATCGGGATACTTGATACCACACTTCTCCATATCAACATACAAAATCCTGGTACTAAAATGACTTTAATTGCTTGCCAAGATAGGGCACCGAGGAATCAAGCCACCATCTCAAGATGCCAGATACTTCATCCTAATAAGCGATCACGATAAATCCATCATCAGGATCCCCAATAAAGAATGCATCAAGTTTCTGGACTGACAGTGTTCAAATCAGGGTATCTAAGCAACCTTGGCTTCACACCCGGATCAAATTATTATGGTTAAGACAGGTTCCATACTTAGACAAATTTACTTAGCTAAAAACACTGCTAACTTATGCTAAGGGGACTATCGTCCAAGAATTGCTTCCAGAAGATAAGACAAGTGTGGATTCCTCTATTGCTAGCCAAGCAAGATTGAATCTAAGCGTTATAATAATCCAAGTAAGCCTTACTTGGATCATGTTCAAGCATACAAGTATCGTCCTATACCGGGATATAAGTTCTACAAACAAACATATTATGAAAGTAAAACAGAATGATTGCAAAAAGGAGGAGAGTTTCATTTAATCAATTAGGGTGCCCAATCCTTATTTTCAGGCTATAAAAAAAACAAAAAAACAAAAAAAAAAAAACAAAAACAACTGAAAAAGAATATCAGAAGGAAATCAGGCATTTCTTTGTTTCTCCCCCACTAGCTCTTCTTGCCCGGATCCGTCCACCTCCTCAGCTACCTTATCTTCTGCGGCAACATGAGCCTCCCCAACTCCTATCACAACCGCTTCAACATGAGGATCCACTACCTCAGTAGGACGTACAGAGTCCCACCCTAAACTATCTTGAGTAGCAGGGGGACTCTGAGTTTCCTTCTCGATAGATTTAGGGATAATGGCAGCTTGAGAAGGACCTCCCTGGTCTTGATCTGCAAATTGGGCAACCCTAGCCATAATCTGATCTCGATTCCAGTTGAGGGTGGTCTGCAAGTCGAAGGGAGGAGGAAACGCCTTGGTAACTTCATATGAGGCGGTAAAGTATCCATCCGTAAAGGAAAAGTCCACTCGGGATTCAAGAATCATCACGGTACCCTGTAGAAACCTATTTTCGTCCAGGAGGACAGCCATCTCCGCCTTTACAGTCTCCTTCTCAGCCCGGCGGCGTGTTGATTTGATAGTTTCTGTGTCATAGGCTTGTGTCATTCGCTTCAGCTCCACTAAGGCAGCTTGCCTACCAGATTGAAGCAGTTTGCCTATCATCCACTCAGAAGCAGCTTGAACTAGGGAAGTAACATTCTCCTCAGCTCGAGCTAGAACGTTCCTAGTTTCCTCCAAATTAGCCTGAAGTACCAGGTTGGCTTCCTTTAGGGCAATGACTTGCTGCCCCATTACCAAAGCAAATTTAAAACCCTATAAAATGAAGAGAGACAGTAAGTATCTCAAAAAACTTATACTCAATAAGCTAAAGGGTCAAGGGTCAAGGCTCATACCTCGGCAAGCAGAGAAGCCCCATTCGTCGCCAAGATGTCACCAGGCAGGGAAGACATTGACTGCAGACCCCTACCAGGGCAAGCAACGATGAACTTGGAGATTATTTCCTCCTAGCCATAGTCTCATGACCTCGATCCAGAAGGAAGATCGGTGGAGGGAATGGCCTTAGCAGCATCAACCTTCTCTTTTTCCCCTTAGCTGGAAGCTTGACTGGAACAGTAGGGGGAGGGGGGAGGAGGAGGAGGAACCATTATTGCAGGTTAGGCAGCGGCAACACTAGAAGCTTGTTTCAGAGCAGAGAGTGGAGAAACTTTAGCTTTGGCAGCCCGTGCCAACATCTCGCTCAAAGATGGACGTGCTGCAACTTTTGCTGGAGGAGAAGCAAGAGAATGTAAGGCCAACTCCGATATTGTAATAGGAGGGGTTGATATAGGTGGTTGAGATCCAGAGAAAGCACCAACACTAGGAGGAGAAGGAACATGGGAGTTGGCCAGAAGGGGATTCAGATGTATCGGTCCTAAAGAAGAAGAAGAAGAAGAATGAGAAGATGAGAGGAGAGGTAGCAGAAACTATCAGAAGAAGAATTGGTAAAAAAAAAAAAACAAAAGAAGTAGTTATTTCATTCAAATATATTAATTCATATGTTTATATTATATGCTAACGTCCAAGATTGCTAGATGTAATTTCAAACTGAGTATATGAATGTCATATATAGAGGAGTTCAGTTAGAGACATGCAATCTAAAGAGTCCATATAAAGTAAATAAAGGTGGGTACTTTATTTGTGATTAATCTACAGCTGCGGTCCATTCCGTATTGTTTAATGGTCTTATCCTAGACTACTCATATGGTATTATGAGAATGGAGGCACCTTATATGATGTGATCATATAGGATTGGGCCACGATTTATATGAATTTGTTACTAAGATCCGTTAGTTGAAAAGATTCATATATATCGACTAATGATGGCTATATATAGGTGATCTAAATCCTGAGTGTCTTACTAACTCATTCAGGTTAGATTGTGGTTTTTGATTTACCATGGGTGAGATCGGAATAGTATTCTCGGTCAATATCTCCATATCTTGGAATCACGGTTTGGCTTATGGTTGGGAAGATATGTAGACAATAGTGGAATCCACTCTTTCTTGCAAGAAGTAGATAAGTACTTCCCTTAAAGGTTGATTCGGGGCTTGAACGATTAAGAGCGCTCTCCTTCTTCCATAAAGGAATGAAGGATATAATCATTCAAGAGAATCAGTGGTACTTAAATGAAAAGATATAATTAGAGAGGTATAGCAGAATTTATGACCTAGCTCTAATTATGAACAACTTGTGGACGATCATGTCATATGTAATAGCTATATCAATTGACACTGATAAATTGGTTGTGTAAAACATCTATAGTTACGAGAGTACAACCCTGGGTTTTTAGTGGAATAACTCCAAGGTTAATAATTGTGGAATATTAATTAAAGAGTTTAATTAGTTTTTTCTAAGTATTATTGAAGCTCAAAACTGTGGGTCCATTAGGTTCCCTTACGATAGTAATAAGACTCACGGACAATTGGATAGTCCAATCAATTGTGTTACGAAAGTAACTTAAATATATTTTGGGAATTAATTTAATGATGTGATTATTTAATTAATATATTATTTAATTATTGAATTAAATATTATTAAATAATATGAGTATTTATTTGACATATTAATAATTAAGAATTGTTAATTGTCATATGAAGGTTTCAATTTCTAACATTGACAAGAGCAATAAAATAATAAGTGATTATTTTATTTACTCTAAATAGGTCAAAGGTTCAAACCCTAGTGAAGTAATAATTAAAAAAGGATTTGGAATCCTATTTTAATTTGGATTACTAAACCCTAGGTTCCTAGTGACGCGCCCCGAAACGGTCTATAATTAAGTATCCCCGGCGGCGCTAACAACTTGGTCGGCGCACGCGGGACACATGATAGTTCTCTAAACTATTGTAAAATAAATGGGGCGCGTATGTTTTTCCGCAAGCGCACGGATCGTTACGATCGCATAACGGCAAGTACGGTTCGTTCCACAGGGAGATGGATTCGTTAATTATATCTAGTTCTAGTGTTTATTAAAGCATGTAAAAAGGAAAATGGTGTGTGATGTGTGTGTGTGGAGGTGTGACTAACTAGGATAGAAATGTAGCCGGGTGTCTTGACTATCTAATTAATCTACTCCTAATTAAGTTAATCTACTCCTAAAGGCAAGACACCCTAACTACGAAAATAATGGTGGCTTGGAGAAAAGCAAAACATGAAACACATATGGGATATAAGTTTACCAAACACAAGATAGAGATCATGTTGATTGTTTAACATGTGAATTCCATTTAATTCGAGTAAGGGTTCGTTCTCTTGATTAAGGAAATTACCCTGGAATCTTGATTAGGGAATTCCCGAAATCATGTCATCACTCTCCAATCGGAAGAGTGATTGTGTCTAGGGTTTAGACCCATTAAGCACAAGAACATTGACCCAAGCTATCATAGCATAGTTACACATAAGTTACACATCATAAGAAAATACAAGGAGATGAGTAGTAAAGATCACCCTTGAAGACAAGCCTCCAAAAGCTCTCTCAATTCCTATGAACTTCTATGGCTCGGTTTTTACACACGAACCCTCTTTCTCTTTTTATCTAATCCTCCATGGAAGGCTTTCCATGGAGGAAAATCCCCCATGGAAGCTTGGAGGTTGCTCTCTCTCTTTTGTGATGTTCAATCCAAGAAAGGGGTTTCTTGGAGCAAAGTTGGGTGGTGAACCCTTTAGAAAGAGAGGCAAGTGATGTATATATAGTGTGAAGTGTATAGGGAACAAATGGGGATCAAAATATCCCAAAATATCTGAAAATCCTCTTGAGTTGGCCAGTTGGGCGAGCTCATTCACTCTGCCTCGCGGGCTTGTTCCCGCTGCCGAAAGTCGCCGCATGGAAAATGGACGTTTTCCGCGAGCTTGAACCTTCTGGACGGCTGGCTTCTTCCCACTGCATGAAGTCGCCGTCTCCCGACGGGTTTGGACGTTCTGGAACGCGGGAAAGAAGCCGCTGAACCAAGCTTGGAAAAATGGAAAAACAACATTAATGCAATCTTGGTCACCAAAGACCTAAAATTTATGCTTACGAAGGAATGTCTCCACAGCCTGCAGCCAACGCAGCACGGACTGTTCTTGAGGACTATGAAAAATGGATTTCAGAAAATGAAAAGGCCCGCATTTATTTGCTAGCTAGCATGACCGAAGTGCTTTATACAAAGCATGAAGTAATGACCACATCATATGAGATGATGGAGTCATTGTAGGCCATGTTTGGGCAACCTTCTAAGCAAAAGCGGCACGAAGTTGTTCGTTCCGCAATGACTGCTCGTATGAAGGAAGAATTATCAGTCCAGGAACATGTCCTGGGTATGATGTCCCATTTCAATACTAATGAAGTCAATGGTAGGATCATAGATAAGGCTTGCCAGGTGAGCATTAAACTGACAACTCTTCCAAAGAGCTTTGATCAGTTCAAAAGAAACTATGGGATGAACAAGTTAAAGTTCAATCTGACTCAGTTGCTTAATGAGCTCACAAATTTTGAGTCCATGATCAAGGACAACAAAAGTAAGACCGGTGAGGCAAATGTTGCTGAACCATCTTCCTCCGGATTAAAGAAAAGGAAGAGGTCTACTCGCAAGGCAAAGGCTAAACCCAAGAAGAAACAGGTTCAAAATAAGAAGAAGAGCACCATGAATGACAAAGCAAAAGGGAAGTGTTTCCATTGTGACAAGGTTGGTCATTGGAAGAGGAACTGTCCGCAGTACCTCGAGGAGCTTTCTAAGAAGAAGAAAGTGAAAGGTAAATCTGATTTACTTGTCATTTAATCATGTTTAGTGGAAGATGAATCTTCACCTTGGATAGTTGATTCAGTGGCAACTAACCATGTTTATTATTCTTTGTAGTGGACTGATTCTTGGAGGGAGCTAGAGGAGGGGGTCTTCTCAATGTGTGTTGGAACAGGAAATGTTGTTTCAGCAAAAGCAGTGAGAGCAGTTAGACTAGCTTTTAATAATTGTTTTCTTCCATTAGACAATGTTTATTACATTCCTGGATTTACAAGGAATTTGATTTCTGTATCAAGATTATTGGAATGTTTATATTCGGTTTCTTTTAATAATAAATCAGTTATTGTTTCTAGAAACGGTATGAATATTTGTTCTGGTTTGATTGAAAACAACTTGTATGTTTTAAGACCGTCATCACATACATCACTACTTAATACTAAATTCGAGGACTACTTAGTTGAGCATGAGATTGTATCCCAACTCATAGCTCCAGGAACACCAGAACAGAATGGTGTAGCGGAGAGGAGAAATAGAACCCTGATGGAAATGATGAGATCTATGATTAGTTTCTCATCATTACCAAACTCATTTTGGGGATATGTGCTACAAACTACGGCCTACATATTGAATGTTGTTCCATCCAAATCTGTTCCTAAGACTCCTCTAGAGTTGTGGAATGGTCGTAAAGCTAGTTTGTGACATTTTCACATATGGGGGTGTCTAGTACATGTATTGAAGAACAAATCTAAAAAGTTGGAACCTCATTCATAAGTATGCCTGTTTGTAGGATATTCAAAAGAGACTAAATGAGGATACTTCTATAGTCCACAAGAAAACAAAATGTTTGTGTCGACAAACACAACGTTTCTTTAGGAAAACTATATGAATGATCATAAACCTCGAAGTAAG
The DNA here is from genome assembly GCA_008009225.1 of Acer yangbiense. Lineage (NCBI taxonomy): Eukaryota > Viridiplantae > Streptophyta > Magnoliopsida > Sapindales > Sapindaceae > Acer > Acer yangbiense. The sequence goes on from CM017761.1 coordinate 12,621,067, forward strand.
ATTGTATTAAATGAATTAAAGGCTGGTTCGACCAGTAAACAATCAACAAGAGTTGTTGACGATGTTGTTGTTCCATTGACGTCTGATAGTCAAACAGTTCCTAGTCAGATCACACTACCACCTAAACGTAGTGGGAGGGTTGTACAACAGCCTGATTGCTATTTAGGTATTGGAGAGGCATAGGGTGTCGTCTCTGATGATAGTGTGGATGATCCATTGTCATTTAAACATGCAATGGAAGACTCTGACAAAGAGGAATGACTTAAAGCCATGAATCTCGAGATGGAGTCCATGTACTCTAACTCAGTCTGGGAACTTGTAAACTTACCTGATGGGATAAAACCCATAGGGAGTAAGTGGATCTACTAGAGAAAGAGATGAGTAGACGGGAAGGTAGAGACTTTCAAAGTAAGGCTAGTAGCAAAGGGTTATACCCAAAAGGAGGGGGTCGATTTTGAAGAGACCTTCTCGCCAACAGCTATGTTTAAGTTTATTAGGATACTTTTATCCATTGCTACCCATTTCAGTTATGAAATTTGGCAAATGGACTTCAAGACTGCATTCTTGAATGGCAATCTTGACGAGAGCTTCTACATGATGCAACTAGAGGGATTCGTGTCCCAAGATCAAGAGCAAAAAGTTTGCAAGTTGTAAAGGTCTATTTATGGACTGAAGCAAACATCTAGATCTTAGAACATCAGGTTTGATACTGCTATCAAAACGTATGGCTTCGAGCAAAACGTCGATGAGCCTTGTGTCTACAAGCACATCATTGACAAGAAATGAGTTTTCCTGGTCCTTTACGTAGATAATATCCTACTCATCAGAATGATGTGGGAGTATTATCGAAAATAAAGGGTTGGATTGCTAACCAATTCCAAATAAAAGATTTGGGAGAGACGAGTTATGTTCTAGGGATCCAATTAATAAGGGATCGTAAGAACAAACTGTTAGTATTGTCTCAAGCATCGTATATCGATAAGATTTTTATACGATTCTCGATGGAGAACTCCAAGAAAGGTAATTTACCTTTTAGACATGGAGTTCACTTGTCTAAGGAATAGTGTCCTAAGACACCTCAAGAAATTGAGGATATGAGACGAGTTCTATATGCGTCAGCAGTAGGCAGCCTCATGTATGCTATGTTATGCATGAGACCTGACATCTACTTCGCAGTGGGAGTAGCCAGTAGATTCCAGTCTAACCTAAGATTGGATCATTGGGTGGCTGTGAAGCTTATTCTCAAGTATCTTCAGAGAACAAGAAACTATATGTTAGTATATTCAAAACAGGATCTGATCCTGTTAAGATATATGGATTCTGACTTTCAAGCAGACAAGGATTCTAGGAAATCCATGTCTGGGTCAGTATTCACCCTCGGTAGTGGAGTCGTAGTGTGGAGGAGTATCAAATAATCTTGTATTGCTGATTCCACCATGGAAGCCGAATATGTAGTAACTTGCGAAGCAACTAAAGAGGCAGTAGCTCCGTAAGTTCTTGAGTGATCTGGTTGTTCTAGACTTAGATAAACCCATGACACTTTATTGTGATAATAATGGTGCAGTGGTTAATTCCAAAGAACCAAGAAGCCACAAAAAAGGAAAGCATGAGAAAGTATCATCTCATCAGGGAGATAGTGCAGAGAGGAGATGTGACCATGACAAAGATCGCATCGCAAGATAATCATGCTGATCCATTTACAAAGACCTTAATGGCTAAAGTTTTTAAAGGTTTGTAAGGTCTTATATTTTGATTGACTTATTTCATGGACAAACCACATTTTGGGGATTGATGTAAGGGTAGCTTAGGCTTATAATGGTTGGTGATTTGCACAACCAAGGCATTCTCCAGAACTCAAGAGAAGAAGCACCAAAGGTATATTCTAGTGCTTACGTGCTTTGAAGAGATCTAGTTGTACACACTCACAACTCATGCATATTTCTAATACTTGTATGTTGTGTGTTTTTATATGTGTACATTCATGATTGTTGAATATCTCTTCATGCATGTGTATTAGATTGCATCTAGTTTATTGAAATGCCATGACATATTTAGGCATTAGGATGCAAAGCCATGAATTACATTCATGCATGTTTGAATTGAGTGCATCTTGTTCTATGACAATGCCATGACATGTTAGGCATTATGATGCATTCAATTCCCACATTTGCACTTCATGTATGTTAGCCATAAGTGTGGTGTAATTTGTTTCCCGAAATATGTTTGGAAACGTTCGTGCATACACATTGGTGTGCTTGTCTTGCACGAAGATCGCCTTCGAAGAATGCCCTTGGCTTCTCCTTTAGATTCACCACTTTGCACATTTGCACATTTGCACATTGTGCACAAAGTGGAAACAGGGCATTGTCGCCCTTTGATGGTGTCGCCATGGCGACATAAAGTGTTATTCCTGAAAAAATCAATCAGATATGACGTTGCCATGAAGTGTCACCGTGAGAACAAAAAGCGACAAAGAAGAAAATCAGGCGTCGCCATTTGTGTTGCCCTGAGAACAAATGGCGACATAGAAGAAAATATGTTGTCGCTATTTGTGTCGCCCTGAGGACAAATGGCGACAGAGAAGAAAATGAGGGCATTTTTTTCAAAACGATGTCACTTCTTTTTGACACCATATATATATGCCTCATTCTTCTTAGGTCGAACACATGAGTTCAAAATCATCTCTTTAACTTAGAATATTTTTCAAGAGAGAAAATCTTTAAAATAACTCATTTTTAACACTCAAAAACCATTCTCATATGCATCAAAATATCATCTAGCATTTTCTAGCGTAGTTATGATGCTTGCTTGCATGAGTTTTGTTCAACACACTTCCCTTGGTATGTTCTTCACTATTATCATATATAATTAGTGTTTTATTTATCAAGGCATCTCTTTATTTACTTGTATGTTCTTAGTTCATATGCTATTATACAAGATAGAGATTGTGTGTTGTTTTGATTGAGTGTTGTATTTTTGATAGCTATAACTAGATTGTTTAATCTATGATTAGCTAAGTTTTATAACATGTCATTTAGCTCTTGATATCTAGGATTGTATTAATTGTCATATTATCATCCTAGATAAGCATATAGGGTTACTTATCTCCATTTGTTCATTGAATATCATCATATATTCACATAGGCATTTTTATCTCTTCATTGAGAAGTAAGACTTGTGTGGCTTCCGGGATTAGGTTGCCTTTTGTCACAAGCAATTGTAAGTCTTGTGTGATGACCGGGATTAGGTGTTCACATAATCAATTGGACTATGTTCACTTATACCGGGAGTAGGTAGTGGTAGTGACTTATATACCGGGATTAGGTTGTAATCTTCATTATTGTTAGTGAATTCGAGGTTCGAGTGTGGCACACTTACCAACTCGTGATTTTTCCCTGTTGAGGGTTTTCACGTAAAAATCAAGTGTCATTTATATTTCCGCACATTTACACTTGATTTATTGTTTTGACTAGATTAGGGCATTTTCATAAATTAACTAAACGCGTAAATTGGGTAATAACGATTAAAATCTATTCACCCTCCCTCTAGATTAATATTGTACACACCGTGGCATTATTAGTTTCAATTGGTATCAGAGCAGGTTCCTAGATATACTTTGGTGATCCTTTGCTCATTTTGGTGTGTTTTGCATTTTGTGTGATTTTTGAGTTTTTCATATATTTTGCATTCTTCTCATTTGCATTCATTTTACTTAAACACTATGAGTGAATTTGAGAGAGAAGAAATTGACTCCAATGAGGAGGTGACTCTCTTTATTGAGAGATTTAGGAGATTTGTAAAATCTCAAAAGAAGATGACCTCCAAAATGAAGGAGGAGAAGAAGATGACCTCTAAGGTGAAAGAGGAGAAGAAGATGACCCCATCAAAGATGAAAGGGGAAGCTATGATCGCTACTTGGAAAGATAGCGAAGTTGAAGTAGTTGAAGGATGTTCCACAAGCTCGGTTGAGTGTGAGAATAACTACTTCACATTTTCGGTTTCCTACCATGAAGAAACACAAGCCATCACCAAATGTGTATCACTTGAAGATTTCAAGATTGGTGACTTGAAGCTTGGAAACCGAAGTGAAGTATGCTTGAGAGAAGCAAGCCTTGAAGAAATGACTCTCATAAGCTCAAGTTAAAGATGCTTCGATCATGGTAGTTCATGCTCTGGGAACTCTTGTGGAAATTTGGTGGACAACCAAGAGTTCATTGACTCCCTTCAAAAGTCTTTGAAGGAGTAAGAGAATGATATCCTTAGATTGGAAAAGGATAATCTTCAACTACATGCCAAGATGACTCACTTGGATGAAAAAGTGAGATGTGCAAAAGACATTAGAGGCAAGTTGAAGATGGAACTTGAAGAGGCAAGAACATCTTTTGCTAAGATGACTTCGGGTTCGGACATGGGTGACTCCTTAAAGGTAGACATAGTTGATATGTCTAAATAAGAGAAGGAGATTGAAGATTGTCATCAAAGGATGATGACAATGAAGGATGAGCTTGCCAACAAAGACATCTCCTTGAAGATTGTCAAGGAAAGAGAGATGAGACACCTTCAAGAATTGAAGAAGGGTAAGATCTTGCAACCTCAAGCTCAAGGCAAGTGCAAAGCATCACCTCCTCGTCATCCTAGGAGGAAGATTGGCCAAGTGAAGATGCCAACCAAGGGTGTAGCTCAACCTCATCCTCCAAGAGCTAAACACCCAAGTTTTGCTCTACCTAGGCCTAACCAACCAAGGAAGCAAAACAACCCAGTTTAACATCAAAGAATGAGAGAACCGGTTCAACCACAAATGTGCCAACATCCGGCTAATGCTCCAAAGAAAAGCCATCTGGTGCACCATCAAAGACAACCTCATCAACAAGGCTATGCCTCGATGAAAGCTCAAAGCTATGGTATGAATTCTTCTTTTGTACCTAATTGTCATTATTGTTGTATGATTGGTCATATTAGACCAAAGTGCTTTAACTACATAAAAAATATGTAGAATTGAAAGCATGATAGAGAGGAAGAGGCTTAGAAGAGCCCATTTGCATGTGCCTATGAAATCATTTGTCTATAATCCTAGGATCTTAGATAACATGCAATCTTTAACCACTAGGAATGATATTGTCTCACCTAAGTGGATAAGAAATGATGAACCCATTTGCTACGAGACTAACAAGTCTCCTATAGGTTCAACTAGGTCCAATGGACTTGGTAGGTCTTTAGGACCTCATGCGCTTCATTGAAGAGGTATGGTATTTGACCCCATATGGGGAACTCAAGCAAAGAGAGCATTTGCATACTTGTTGCATGCACAAATTTGATATATCTTATGCTTCTTTATTAATTTCTTGAGTAGCTTGGTTACACATATGCTTATATGTTTTTACTTCAATAAGTGTGAACCTTGCTTGTATTGCAATCCATGTCATATTTATGTTCAAACATGCATTTTTGGACTAGGAGATATACATAGGAAGTACTCTTTGAATGACTTATAATGATCTCCATGACATGATGATTGTTAAATGACATGCTAAAAATGAAAAGCATTAATTGTTGATTGCATTTTCTTAAATGCAAAAATAATGTGTGAAAAGCAAATGAGACTCAAATGAAAATCAAAATGTTTATATTTCTTTACTTGTGGAACATGGCTACTATCATATGGGTATCTTACTCGGAAAAATTGAATATGGTGCAAAAAGTCACTCATGCCATGTTTTGCTTGTAAGGTTGGATATAGTTGCTCATTAAAATATAGTTGCTCATTAAAATTGATGATTAATTACTCTATATCCTTGCTTGATTCATGACAAATGGTGAAATTGATTTGAATTTTTAAAAGAAACCCTTTGTCATTTGCTTTGCCAAATACCATTTGTTAACCCAAAATTATCACCGGGGTGCAATTTCTAATTAACAGTATATGAAGGACCCAGATCTGGATTGATCGGGGTTAGCGGGATACTTAGTAGCCCGATATCCCGCTGATTCTTGCAAATCTACTAGGTATAGCGAATGTAAGTAGTAAGATAAGAAGGATTCTGATATATGGTAGAAGGTGGACTGGCCTAGGGGGAAAAAACATCACGTATGATCATATGCTAAAAAAACCCTAGGTAGTATCCGGTGGAGAGAGATCCTTTATATATTTACTAATAAGGCGTGCTCCGGGGAGCTTACAAAAGTAGGAGAATAATACAATATAAGTGCTCCAGAGAGCTTACAATAATAGGCCGGCGTAGGCCCTTTCTCTAATCAGTAGAAAAGAAGAAGAAAAAGGAAGCCTTGTTGGGGAAGAAGCCGCAAGTCTTTTTTGGGAGGAGAAGAAGATCCCTTTTCTGTCGAATATCATGTCATATATATATAGGTTTTATTTCTTGTTGCCCACTCCATCAATTTAGTCAATCAATCCACAATTATAGGAACACTGATTTGGCATTGATTGAGTTGAATATTCTCTCATTAATGGCGTTGTGAATGGCCATTAAAAAGTTGACTATCTTCATTAATACGATTGATTATATCCATTAATAGGGTTGACTATCTCCATTAATGGCATGGTGAATGGCCGGAGAGGTCAACCTTCCTTGTATTCGAATACTGACGCATACTGTCCTTCTTGTAGCATGGTTCTGGTCTTCATTGGTAATCTGACAGACAGTGTATTAAGACCTCCCTTGTTGACGCCTTCTATGTTAGGTGGTTGGGAGGTGCTTGGAGGATCGGTTTGGGAAGGAAACATGATACTGAGTACTATGTGCGGGATACCAGGTACCAGGTGTGGGGTACTGAGTACTAGGTGCGGGGTACCGGGTACCAAGTACGGGGTACGGGGTACGGGGTACGGGGTACGGGGTATCAAGTGCGGGGTACTGGGTACCAGGATACCAATGTGGCGCGACATCAAGATACTATGTATCATGGATCATGCAGTAGCGGGGTACCGAGATAGTGTGGTAGCGGGATCCTTAGGATCCTGGGTTCATTCTTTTATCAATCAAACGACTTTGACATTGATGGAAAATTCTTCTTTGGACCTTTGCCAAAAAAGGTGGTTAACAGAAGTCTCCCCCTGACTTGAACACCGGTACCTAGTTAGGGTTGGAGTCAGGATCCGAAATGCATGAAGAATTTTTCTTCTTCTTTATTACTAGTAATCTTCACTTGAAACGAAAATCGTTCCTAGCACATTTGGCTTTGGCGAACTAGGGTACTAGATATTCCAACATCAAAAGTCTTGATGCTTAGGCGAGAAAGTCCTGGTGGGTAACTAAGGCCACTTAAGCATTAGTTCATCATATGACGAATCTGTGGCATAAGATATCCTGATAAGAGATCCTGATCCTTAGGCGATCTGTCCTAGAGAGGGGTATTCTCTGTCCGAGGCTTCAGGGGTGCAGTATAGGCTCTCCTGGTCTTCCGTTTGGTGAATCTTCGGCACTAGGCATCCTATTGGGGGATCCTGGTCCTTAGGCGATATGTCTTGGAGAGGGGTATTCTCTGTCCAAGGCTTCAGGAGTGTAGTATAGGCTCTCTTGGTCTTCCGTTTGGTGAATCTTCGGCACTAGACATCCTACTGGGGGATCCTGGTCCTTAGGCGATATGTCCTGGAGGAGGGTATTCCCCGACCGAGGCTTCAGGATTGCCGTATAGGCTCTTCTAGTTTGGAGGATGACTCCGCATCCTTAGTCTGGCTGGCAACTATACTATTTAAGCACTTGTGCACCAGATCCTTCCTGGAGGAGGGTATTCCCCGACCAAGGTAGCAGGAATGCCATATGGCTTTTCCTGGTCTTAAGGCGATCAGTTATGAAGATCCTCATGGAGGGGTTGACCCAGTCCAGGGCATCAGGAGTGCTATGTAACCTTCCTGGTCTTGATTCAGTAATGGAGATCCTCCTAGAGGGGTTAACCAGGTCCAGGGCATCAGGAGTGTTATATAACTCTCCTGGCTCGTTATGGCGATCCTCTTGGAGGGGTTAACCCGGTCCAGGGCATCAGGAGTGTAACCCTCCTGGCTCGTTATGACGGTCCTTCTGAAGGGGTTAACCCGGTCCAGGGCATCAGGAGTGTTATATAACCCTTCTAGCTCGTTATGGCGATCCTCCTGGAGGGGTTAACCCGGTCCAAGGCATCATGAGTGTTGTATAACTCTCCTGGCTCGTTATGGCGGTCCTCCTAGAGGGGTTAACCCGGTCCAGGGCATCATGAGTGTTGTATAACCCTTCTGGCTCGTTATGGCAATCCTCATGGAGGGGTTATCCCGATCCAGAGCATCAGGTATTTCTACATAAGAAATCCTGGTCTTCTGGCGCTTTTATCATAGATCGGTAACCCAGTCAAATCTCTGAATGTAGGGGTCATCATCCATTCTTTGGGGATTGCGAGAGAGAATGGTGAGTTTTTATCCCCCAAGTATTATAGCTAGTGTAAGGGCTTGCTCGGGGTAGATGAGAGTCTTCAACAATCACAATGGGCATGTGATCCTTCCGGAACGATCTGGGACCTCGGTTATTCACTGGGGCGTTCAGTTGCTCGGTAAAAGAAAGAAGGAACTATTAGTCCTCCTCTGATGGTGCGGGTCCAGGGGCGTGCTTGAGATCCTAGAAGTCCCCTATAACTGAAATGAGGCTCTGGACCCTACTCGGATGAATCAGAACCTAGGTGGTTCACTTAGGCGTTGAAAGGCTCGGTACAAAAATGAGAAGCCTTCTACATTATACTGGTCCAGAGGCTTGCTAGGTCATCAAGAAGTACCGCCCAATTGAAACGAGGCTCTGGACTCTACTCGGACAAATTAGGATCGTATGTGGCTCACTTGGGCGTTGTCCAGCCTGGTACAAAAGTGAGGAGCCTTCTATATAATACTGGTCCAGAGGTTTGATAAGTCATCAAGAAGTACCCAGCAACTGAAACAAGGCTCTAGACTCCACTCGGGCAAATCAGGAGCGTATGTGGCTCATTTGGGCGTTGTCCGGCCCGGTACAAAAGTGAGGAGCCACCTTCACGATGCTGGTCCAGAGGCTTGCTAGGGCATCAAGAAGTACCCTGCAACTGAGATGAGGCTCTGGACTCCACTCGGACAAATCAGGATCGTAGGTGGCTCACTTGGGCGTTGTCCGGCCCGGTACAAAAGTGAGGAGCCTTTTACATTATGATGGTCCAGAGGCTCGCTAGGGCATCAAGAAGTACCCAACAGTTGAAATAAGGCTCTGGACTCCACTCGGACGAATCGGGATCGTAGGTGGCTCACTTAGGCGTTGTCCGGTCTGGTACGAAAGTGAGGAGCCTCCTACATGATGCTGGTCCAGAGGCTTGCTAAGGCATCAAGAAGTACCCAGCAACTGAAACGAGACTCTGAATTCCACTCGGGCGAATCAGGATCGTAGGTGGCTCACTTGGGCGTTGTCCGGCCTGGTACAAAAGTGAGGAGTCTCCTACATTATGCTGGTCCAGAGGCTTGCTAGGTTATCAAGAAGTACCCAGCAACTGAAACGAGACTCTGAACTCTACTCTGGCGAATCAGGATCGTAGGTGGCTCACTTGGGTGTTGTCCGGCCCGGTACAAAATGAGAGGAGCCACCGGTATGGTACTGGTCCAGAAGCATGTAGAAGTCCCCAGCAATTGAAATGAGACTCTGGACCCTGCTGAAAAGAATCGAAACAATAGTGGCTCACTTGGGTGTTGTTAGGCCCCGATACAAAGGGTGAGGAGCCACTGGTCTTCTATTGGTCGTGCTACTCCTAGTGCTCACAGAGGCAGTCTGCATTGCTTTATTTCCAAAATCCCGTGTAGAAATTCTGGGCTGACCTTTAGGTAGTAAAATAGCCATAACTCATTCTAGAAAACTCAAAATTGTAAACCGTAAAATTCTACAGAAAGCTAACTTCCTTACCTTTCCAACCATATAAGACTCGAAACCTGGTTCCTTCTGAGATGATACAGTTTAATTCTTGAAGTTGACCCATCAGCAGCAGAAATTCTGGGCTGACCTTTAGGTAGTAAAATGGTCATAACTCTTTCTAAAAAACTCAAAATTGTGAACCGTAAAATCCTATGGAAAGCTAACTTCTGTATCTTTCCAACCATATAAGACTTGAAACCTAGTTCCTTCTGAGATGATACAGTTTAATTCTTGAAGTTGACCCATCAGCAGCAGAAATTCTGGGCTGACCTTTAGGTAGTAAAATGGTCATAACTCTTTCTAGAAAACTCAAAATTGCAAACCGTAAAATTCTACGGAAAGCTAACTTCCATATCTTTCCAACCATATAAGACTTGAAACCTGGTTCCTTCTGAGATAATACAGTTTAATTCTTGAAGTTGACCCATCAGCGGATGCGGCATTCTCAGGCTTGATCGAAAATCTTCCAAATTGCTTCCAATTATCCCCTAGGACTTGAATAGCTGAGAACTAGGTGCATTTGAAGAGTGGATCCAGTGACATGAGGGGATCCATATATGTGAGTGCAATTCTGTTAGATCAACTGGGTAGGAGCTCTACCGGTACCGGAGTAAATCTACTGTAAGGAAGCAGGATTGGTGCAACTCTGCTGCATAGGAGCTCTAAGAGTACCGAGGCGGATTTGCTGGATAGGAGATATACCGGTAGTAGAGAAAATCTTCTATAAGGAAGCAGGAGAGGTACAACTCTACTGCATAGGAGCTTTAGGTGTACCGGGGTGGATCTGCTAGATATGAGATCTACCGGTAGCAGAGCGGCTGTAGAGGAGCTCTACAAGTATATGAGCAGACTTGCTGCATCGGGGTAGCATAGGATACCGGCTCCACTAGGAGCCCCATACATTATATTTGCTCCACATCAAACAAAAGTCGTCAAATGACAAAGTGAGCACCATTCGTGGTGCACATACAACATATACAAATATGGATAATGGGTATACCACATGAATAATATGCCATGAATAATGAATCAATCACTTCAATAATAGAAGGTTGAGCTTGCATGGCAATAAATAAATTAGATCCTATAGATCTACATCATGATGCACTTCATACGTTCAACACATTTAAGGCGAAATATCAACCAATTATAATAGGCGTTCATTTAGTTCACAGGATCCATGCAAACTTTTTATAAAATCACACTAGTAATAAAGGAACTAGTAGGGTGAAATAAAGTATCATGGCAACATGACATCATGGCATAAGCATGTAGTGAACATATTAGTGGAATGCGTTAAAACACATGTATAGCGATTATATGTAAGAGATAAAGAAACATACACTTATGTAGAGACAAGGAAGCCACGTTGGTCAAGTGATTCCCCACATACGGCGCCAAAGTGTTAACCCAAAATTATCATCAGGGTGCAATTTCTAATTAACAGTATATGAAGGACCTAGATTTGGATTGATCGGGGTTAGCGGGATACTTAGTAGCCCGATATCCCGCTGATTCTTGCAAATCTACTAGGTATAGCGAATGTAAGTAGTAAGATAAGAAGGATTCTGATATATGGTAGAAGGTGGACTGGCCTAGGGGGAAAAAACATCACGTATGATCATATGCTAAAAAACCCCTAGGTAGTATCCGGTGGAGAGATCCTTTATATATTTACTAATAAGGCATGCTCCAGGGAGCTTACAAAAGTAGGAGAATAATACAATATAAGTGCTTCAGAGAGCTTACAATAATAGGCCGGCGTATGCCCTTTCTCTAATCAGTAGAAAAGAAGAAGAAAAAGGAAGCCTTATTGGGGAAGAAGCCGCAGGTCTTTTTTGGGAGGAGAAGAAGATCCCCTTTCTGTTGAATATCATGTCATATATATAGGTTTTATTTCTTGTTGCCCACTCCATCAATTTAGTCAATCAATCCACAATTATAGGAACACTGATTTGGCATTGATTGAGTTGAATATTCTCTCATTAATGGCGTTGTGAATGGCCATTAAAGAGTTGACTATCTTCATTAATACGATTGATTATATCCATTAATAGGGTTGACTATCTCCATTAATGGCGTGGTGAATGGCCGGAGAGGTCAACCTTCCTTGTATTCGAATGCTGGCACATACTGTCCTTCTTGTAGCATGGTTCTAGTCTTCCTTGGTAATCTGACAGACAGTGTATTAAGACCTCCCTTGTTGACGCCTTCTATGTTAGGTGGTTGGGAGGTGCTTGGAGGATCGGTTTGGGCAGGAAACATGATACTGAGTACTATGTGCGGGATACCGGGTACCAGGTGCGGGGTACTGAGTACAGGGTACGGGGTACCGGGTACGGGGTACGGGGTACAGCGTACCAAGTGCGAGGTACTGGGTACCAGGATACCAATATGGCGCGACATCAAGATACTGTGTATCATGGATCATGCAGTAGTGGGGTATCGAGATAGTGTGGTAGCGGGATCCTTAGGATCCTGGGTTCATTCTTTCATCAATCAAACGACTTTGACATGGATGGAAAATTCTTCTTTTGACCCTTGCCAAAAAAGGTGGTTAACACCTGTTAACCGCCAAAAATGGCGGGGATCAAAAAAGAATTTTTCACCAGCCTTGAGAAGAAAGTCGAAATCCAAAGTAGAAACAGAAAGATGTCCAGGCATCCCACCTGCTAGCTGATGGGCTAAAGAAGGGAGCCTCAACCCACCCCGGTCTAGAATCCCCGGGACCAGGAAAAGGACTAGGAAGCCAAAGGATAAAGGGAGGGGGCCTGAAAGACACAACCATCACGAGATCCTGGTACTCAGCTACCTCGAGTACCCCAATACCCGAATATCCTGGTACCCCGCTGTTTGAAACCCCGATATCCGCAAACATCACTTTTAAAGGAGTGTGAGTGACGCAGGGTACCTGGGATACCCCGACCAGTGAAACACGTGACAAGCACGTGGCAAGACATATACCAGGATCCCGATAGATTGACCCCGCTGAAGTAGGAGGCTGGCACCCCGAAGAACAGACTACATATTAAAGCGGATACTAAACATCACCGTTTAAAGATGAAAGCTACAACGCGACATTCATTCCCTCCTTTTAGTATCCTATTTGAAATAGGGGTCAACTGATTAGGAGCCGAGAAAAAAAGGAATCACCTGATCTTCTGGGATGACTTTCCCAATGAATTTGGAGAGACTTCACAGGGAAACCCGTGTATCACTGAAACCCTAGACCGAGGTTCTAGGAGTGGCTGAAGAAAGCGGGCCTATATATACGAATGATATGTTGACAGGATGGAGGATCGAAACCCTAATTTACTTTTTCTACTTATCGACAGACACGAAAAGCTCCATCTCCATCGTTCTCCTTCAGGCCTGATTTCTTTTCTATATTGCAATACTGATAGTTCAAATACCGGGTTGTAAGGAATCGTATTTCAGATCCACATATATATACATATAAACTGCTTTTCAGCTTTCATATATCCACCATATAAGAAACTCGTCCATCCCATTACTTGTATTCATTGTAATATCAGATTCACGATACCCAGCGGGATACCAGGGTATAGAGTATCCCGCTAGTCCAGGTCTAATTTAATCAGGGTCCATCACATACCGTTAATTCTAAATTGCACCCCGGTGACAATTTTGGGTTAACAACACCATTGCTTTTGGATTTGAATGCAACATGTCTTGCATGCAAAGCATATTAATCACACATTTTTTATGAAAATAAATCTCCTTGTTCTCTCCATTTAATTGAGTTGCATAAAGTGCATTATATGATTATGCAAATGACTTGTATGCTACTATCTCTCTTTGCTACAAGTGACCCGGTTGGGGACTACTCCTTTGCCCATTTCATGACAAAAAGGGGGAGTAGTATGTAGTTAGGGGGAGAATGCTAGTTGCTAAATTGTTGTAGCATTCGCATGATTGGGGAGTTTACCTATTGAGGGAGAGTAACCCGTTGAGGGGGAGCATTTGCATTACACATACATTGCGTGATGTTGTGCTTAAATTCTTATTGTAAATGCTTGTTTTATCTCACTTGATTAATCTCATATATACTTGTATTGGAAAGTATAGAAACTTTGTTTTCAAGGATTGATTGTTCTATAAGAGATTTTAGACTTGAAGATATAGCTTTTTATTATCTCTTTGTAATGTAGAAAATCCCTTTAGTTTTTATTTTTGTTGTGAGGATCAATGTGAGTGGTTGTTTTGTCACGAAATAGCCAAAGAGGGAGATTGTAAGGTCTTATATTTTGATTGTCTTATTTCGTGGACAAACCACATTTTGGAGATTGATGTAAGGGTAGCTTAGGCTTCTAATGGTTGGTGATTTGCACAACCAAGGTCCTCTCAAGACCTCAAGAGAAGAAGCACCAGAGGTATACTCTAGTGCTTACGTGTTTTGAAGAGATCTAGTTGCACACACTCACAACTCATGCATATTTCTAAAACTTGTATGTTGTGTGTTTTTATATGTGTGCATTCATGATTGTTGAATATCTCTTCATACATGTGTATTTGATTGCATCTAGTTTATTGAAATGCCATGACATATTTAGGCATTAAGATGCAAAGCCATGAATTATATTCATGCATGTTTGAATTGAGTGCATCTTGTTTTATGACAATGCCATGACATGTTAGGCATTAGGATGCATTCAATTCCCACACTTGCACTTCATGTATGTTAGCCTTAAGTGTGGTGTAATTCATTTCCAGAAATATGTTCGGAAACATCCGCGCATGCACGTTGGTGTGCTTGTCTTGCGCGAAGATCACCTTCGGAGAATGCCCTTGGCTTCTCCTTTGGATTCACCACTTTGCACACTCGCACATTGTGCACAAAGTGGAAACAGGGCATTGTCACCCTTTGATGGTGTCGCCATGGCAATAGAAAGTGTTATTCCTAAAAAAATCAATCAGGTATGACGTCGCCATGAAGTGTCGCCATGAGAACAAAGAGCGACAAAGAAAAAAATCAAGCGTCGCCATGATGTCGCCTTGAGAACAAATGGCGACATAGAAGAAAATATGTTGTCGCTATTTGTGTCGCCCTGAGGACAAATGGAGACAGAGAAGAAAATGAGGGCATTTTTTTCAAAACGATGTCACTTCTTTTTGACACCATATATATATGCCTCATTCTTCTTAGGTCGAACACATGAGTTCAAAATCATCTCTTTAACTTAGAATATTTTTCAAGAGAGAAAATCTTTAAAATAACTCATTTTTAACACTCAAAAACCATTCTCATATGCATCAAAATATCATCTAGCATTTTCTAGCGTAGTTATGATGCTTGCTTGCATGAGTTTTGTTCAACACACTTCCCTTGGTATGTTCTTCACTATTATCATATATAATTAGTGTTTTATTTATCAAGGCATCTCTTTATTTACTTGTATGTTCTTAGTTCATATGCTATTATACAAGATAGAGATTGTGTGTTGTTTTGATTGAGTGTTGTATTTTTGATAGCTATATCTAGATTGTTTAAGCTATGATTAGCTAAGCTTTATGATATGTCATTTAGCTCTTGATATCTAGGATAGTATTAATTGTCATATTATTATCCTAGATAAGCATATAGGGTTACCTAGCTCTATTTGTTCCTTGAATATCATCTTATATTCACATTGGCATTTTTATCTCTTCATTGAGAAGTAAGACTTGTGTGGCTTCCGGGATTAGGTTGCCTTATGTCACAAGCAATTGTAAGTCTTGTGTGATGACCGGGATTAGGTCGTATACCAGGATTAGGTGTTCACACAAGCAATTGGACTAGGTTCACTCATACCGGGAGTAGGTAGTGGTAGTGAGTTACATACTGGGATTATGTTGTAATCTTCATTATCATTAGTAGATTCAAGGTTCGAGTGTGGTGCACTTACCAGCCCATGGTTTTTCCCTATTGAGGGTTTCCACGTAAAAATCAAGTGTCATTTATATTTCCGCACCTTTACACTTGATTTATTGTTTTGACTAGATTGGGGCATTTTTGTAAATTGACTAAACACGAAAATTGGATAATAACGATTAAAATCTATTCACCCCCCTCTAGATTAATATTGTACACACCGTGGCATTATTAGTTTCAAGGTCACCTAGAGGGTCTGGGATTACGAGACATGTATCACATGCTATATTGCAAGTGGGAGATTGTTGGGATTTATGCCCTAAAGTTTGTAATTTGTAAATATTATAAATTCAATAATAAAAGAGGTAAATATTTCATTCATTCATATGCTTATATTATATATGCTAACATCCAAGATTGCTAGATGTAATCTCAAACTGAGTATACGAATGTCATATACAGAGGAATTCAGTTTTAGACATGCAATCTAAAGAGTCTGTAGAAAGCAAATAAAGCTGGGTACTTTATTTGTGATTAATCTATAGCTGCGGTCCATTCCATATTGTACGGTGGTCTTATCCTAGACTACTCATATGGTGTTATAAGAATGGAGGCACCTTATATGATGTGATAATATAAGACTGGGCCACGATCTATATGAATATGTTACTAAGATCCGTTGGTTGAAAAGATTCATATATATCGACTGATGATGGCTATATATGGGTGATCTAAATCCTGAGTGTCTTATTGACTCCTTTAGGTTAGATCGTGGTTTTTGATTTACCATGGGTGAGATTGCAATAGCATTCTCGGTCAATATCTCCGTATCTTGGAATCACGATTTGGCTTGTGGCTGGGAAGGTATGCACACAATAGTGGAATCCACTCTTTGTGAGAAGTAGATAAGTAGTTCTCTTAAGGGTTGATTCGGGACTTGAACGATTAAGAGCACTCTCTTTCTTCCATAAAGGAATGAAGGATATAATCATTCAAGAGAATCAATGGTACTTAAAGGAAAAGATATAATTAAAGAGGTATAACCGACTTTATGACCTAGCTCTAATTATGAACTACTTATGGAGGATCATGCCATATGTAATAGCTATATCAATGGACACTGATAAATTGGTTGTGTAAAACATCTACAGTTACAAGAGTACAACCCTGGGTTTTTAGTGGAATAACTCCAAGGTTAATAATTGTGAAATATTAATTAAATAGTTTAATTAATTTTTTTAAAGTATTATTGAAGCTCAAAACTGTGGCATGTGGGTCCATTAGGTCCATTTGCTAGCCCTAAACAATTGATAGTAACATGACTCACAGAGAATTGGATGGTCCAATTAATTGTGTTACGAAAGTAACTTAAATATATTTTGGGAATTCATTAAATGATGTGATTATTTAATTAATATATTATTTAATTATTGAATTAAATATTATTAAATAATATGATTATTTATTTGACATATTAATAATTAAGAATTGTTAATTATCAATTTCTAACCTTTACAAGAGCAATAAAATAATAAAATAATAAGTGATTATTTTATTTACTCTAATTAGGTCAAAGGTTTAAACCCTAGTGAATTAATAATTAAAAATGGATTTGGAATCCTATTTTAATTTGGAATACTAAACCCTAGATTCCTAGTATATAAGATATACTTGTCAGGAAAGAGAAGCTAATCGAAACCCTAGAGAGACTAAGAAGGTGCGGCCACATAAGAGAGAAAAAGAAAAGTTTTTCTTCTTGCTTGCAGGTTGGCCGAATTCTACAAGGGAAGTAAGGTGTTGTCTTCCAGTTCTCTCAAGCTTCCATTCAATTGCTCCCGGAATCTGTGATGTGTCTATACACACAGTTTCTAGATCATGGGATATAGCTAGGAGGGCTTAGTGGTAAAGGATCAAAAAGAAAACGAATGAGTGTTCTTCAAAGGTATGAAAACAAACCTCTTCCTCATATTTGTGTATATACAAAAGGTCTCAAGAAAATGATAGAAAATTTTTGAAACCTATTTGTTAACAGGAAAATATCAAAAGGGTCAAATTCCAATTAACACAATATATGTATTATGAAGACAGAAGAATAGTATTTTTTATTATTGATAAATAACATACAGTTTGAATGAAACAATGAGGGTTTATGGAGGTTTAGGTATGGTTTTTTGACAGAATAGGCGATGACATACTCGTGCTAGTCGATAAGTGGAAAAACTTTGATCTTCTCTCTTTCGAGAGTCTTGTAACATTTGTAGGTCCCTTTTCTTGCTCTTCACCATGTTAATTTAGTCAATCAATTTAGCAATCAAAGGGACGTTGATGGTGGCTTCATTTTGGCATGGGAATAATCCCAAAATCAAGTGATTTGTTTCCCTTCTTGGCAATATTGACAGAGTTGACCAATCCCATTTTAAATGGAGTTTACAAATGGTGGGAAAAGTTTAACTTTCTTTGTATTCAGATGTTATTGCATGCTGCTCTTTTTGTAACGTGGCTCTGATCCCTTGGTATATTGGTCCTTCCTTCCTTGATAGCCTTCTCTTTTGACGTATTGAAAACTCCTTTGTTACCATGATCCCTACTACCTGGTAGACCGGTTCTAGGAGGGAATCGCGATACCGGGGTATCATGCATTGTTGGACCATGGTACCAATACTCTTTAGGTATCAGGGAACCGGGATGGTGTGGTAGTGGGATCCTCTAGACCTCGACTTCAATGTTTCTTGGTACCTGGGGATCTGGGTGACCCCGATCCCAATCCTGATTCACATGTGGCGTGCATGGGTATACCAATCCTAGCTTCTTCCCGATGTAGCCGGATGTTCCCTGTAATATCCCTCTACTTTATGTGGTCTTGGCAAGGATGCAAAATTCTTCTTTGGACCCCTACCTTTTTAGGCGGTTAACACTATCGTTCTTAATTATCTTGATTAATTTTAAACTTTTTTCCGCTGCGCGACTTACAGAGATACGTGTGACTCATAAAAACAATCCACAAAATGTGAATTGCTCTCATATGTGACTTTCTCAATTACATATTCATCAAATATCGGTGGTTTATCAAAATTGACAGAAGCATTCGTCAATATATATGTATCATCGAAAAACACCGAAGGATAAGTGGTTAATTGTGTGTGAGAGTTTTGAAAATTAAATTTTTGTAGAGACCGATGGTTGGTTAAGATCGTGTTAAGGGTAGAGTGAATTTGTTCGAAGCGAGACTCATGATGAGCTAGGACTTCTTAGACTTCATTACGAAATCGTGTGTCCACGGATTCGAACGGCTTTGATACCACTGATAAGAATTAATTTGGGGAGGAAGGAGAGAAGAGGAGAATAACAAGGAGATAATTTGGTTAATCATTTCATAATCTTTTTATTAAACAGTTCAAACCCATAAATAGGCTCTTGAACAATATAAGAGCAATTACATAACTAAGACTCCTAACTAAGATAAGCATCAGTTGCATAACAACCTGATCCAATGTTATTAAGACTCCTAACTAATTTATTCTTCTACTAACTAATTCAAATTCAAACTAAAGATCATTTGATCAGCTTAGACCAAGCCTCCCTTGCACGGCTTACATGCACATGCATGTGTACCCACATAAATTGGCACATATCATTCCATCCCTCCCAAATTATCCTTGTCTGCAAGGATAAAGTCAGGATAAGTTCGTGAGAAACACCACTCGTTTTCCTATGTCGCATCTTCTCACGGTGCCCATGCCCATTTCACCATAATTTTCGACTTGGGCCGACGTTTTCCCTTTTGAGTTAAACCTTCCCTTGTTCTTCAATTTGCCAACAACTCGAATGGTTCGAGGATCATTGGTTCAGGCCATAGAAAGCTGATTCGCTAGGCAATTCTTCGAGTGTAGCAGAAAAATCTGGTTCACCTTTTTCGCTCCTTTCACAAGCCTTCTGGCTTGTAATCCGATGGAACGAACCCTATGTAGTATTAGAAGACGGGGTCAATTTTTGGTTAGGTGGGGAACCAAGCAGACCAGCGGTGGTGGAGCAGAAAGTGTTAGACTGGTTAGTGGGTGTGCGAATTTTCCAGGAGCGAAGGGGTTGATTTTGGTTTTAGATGTGCTGCGAGAGAGGCGTAAGGCTTAGAGTTTTGTCATGATAGTTTGGAGGGTAGAATGTATTTGGTCGAAATGGGAATTGTGACGAGATAGAATTTCATAAACCCCGTTACGGAACTCGGTGTCCATGATTGGAACCGCATTGATCATGATTCATGTCAAAAGCAACACCCAGCCACAATTATGTATTGAAAAGCAATTGAAGATAACTCAATGTAAGATTACAAAAAACTACACACAAGAGTTAAAACAACAGAGACAGACACAATAGGAAGACAAAAGAAGAAGATATTAATGCAAAACAGAGCAAACCCAAGAAAGTGAGTAAAAGAGAAGTGAAATCTAACAAGTTTCTTGCAGTTTACCTTTGAAGTGATTCTTGATAGTGATGAATACCACAGGAGCTACTCCACCTACTCTAGAGGAAACCACTTTGTTATACACTTGTACTTATATACAGCTGGAGACCTAAGATGAAGCTGGACGAAGCACTCGAAGTCGAATCAGGAGCACTCCATCAGAATGTCAGATTGGTTTTTTTTTTTTTTTTTTTTGGTGTGCTTTTATTGAAAAATATGGTCCATATGGATCGTTGGATGAGATTTGTGGTTTTTTGTTGATTTGATTAGTCGGTTTTGTTTGTGGGATTTAATTGAAGAAATTTATCCGTGGAATTTGATTTTTTTAAAATTGTTTTTGTTTGACCAGATCTCTTAAAAACTTAAAAAAAAAAAAAAAAAAATTGAAATAAAAAGGTAATGATTATTTTAAAATTAAAATACTAATTTTATGGAATTTTTAATTTTTATTTTGGAGATTATTTATTTTCTTTTATTTTATAATTATGTATTTATTTTATTTTATTATAAATAAAGTATTGAGTATTGACACATGGCATTTTTTGATTTACAGACAAAAATACCACTATAAGTGTTAAGTTTGACTGACTATTGACTAACAGACGGACCAAACTGATGTATTTATGAAAAGTGAGGGATCAAGGGTCCTAAAAAAGCGAACACGCTTAAAAATTTGATCTTTCCCCAAAACTTAGGGACTAAAATGATAATACCCCTTTTTTATTTGAATTAAACACGTTAGTTTTTTTGTTGTTGAAATTAAACACTATAAGAAATTTGTTGTTGGGATTAAAAACGCACTGGTTTCCATTGTTGGGAATAAACAAGTTAAAAAGTTTTTTTTTTTTTTTGTTGGAAACTCACTGAATTCCTCATACAGATTAAATACGCAGCGTGTTAAATCCCGAAAAATAGCGTGTTTAATCCAAAAAAATGGATTAAACATGCCACTTAAATTTTTTTAGAGGCTGCAACCTCCATTGGAGGTCTGCAGACCTCTAATGTATTAATATTTTTTAAAAAATTAATTATTTTTATTCAAAAAATCATTAAGGGTATTTCCATCCAAAAGGTGGATTGTTGACTAAAAACAATTAAAACACTAATTCAGGCTAAACATACTGTTATTGGTAAAACTTGGAGAACTGACAGGTTAGCATGATTGCCAAAAAATACGGTGACTAGATATGCCACGTCATCAAAAGTCAGTCAGAAAAGACCAAACCAAGATGAACACTAGATGATCTCAAGACTTGGTCAGGTTTACGCAGAAAAGGAGTCGTACTCAAACTAGGCACCTTGAAGTACACTCTGATAAGGAAACAAATTTCCTTATAGATACCAAGTCCAAATCAGGCAAGAGATCTAATTCATTTAATACACAGCAGAAGCAAAACAGGAAAGAAGATAAAGACGACTCTAATAAATTAGAGCTTTACTAAACTTCGTCAACTTTCCTTACTTGTATATAAAAAATTAGGGTTCTATGCATGTATAAATTAGCACTGGATTAGTTAAATTTTCAAAAATCGTGAATTGGTTACTAAAACCGTAAAAATGGTTACTGGAGTAGTAAAAGTGGTTACCAAAACCGTGAAAGTGGTTACAAGTCAAATTTTAAAAAATCGTGAAATGGTTACCAAAGCCATAAAAATGGTTACCGGAGTCGTAAAAATGGTTACCAAAGTCGAGAAAGTGGTTACAAGTTAAATTTTCAAAAATCGTGAAATGGTTACCTGAGCCGTAAAAGTGGTTACCAATAACGTGAAAGTGGTTACAAGTCAAATCTTCAAAAATCGTTTGATGGTTACCGCCTACCGGAGCCATAAAAGTGGTTATCGGAGCTGTAAAAGTGATTACAAAACCGTGAAAGTGGTTACAAGTCAAAATTTCAAAATTATGTGAAAAAAAATACAATTATTTAATTTTTAAAAATAATTTTAATTATTTAACTTATTTATTTGTATGTTTTATATTTTTTTTTATAAATTTTTTCATAATTAAAAATTATTTTTTATTAAGAATTATGGAACAGCCGGTTGCATTTCCTTGAATTTTTTAAAGCTTGGCAGCCAAACATTGAAAGCAGAGGAATTTTGAAGTTAATCATTACCTACACATACAGGGGTTTTTAGCAGTCGGTCCCTAGATATCAACTAGAGACATAGTAGTGGTTTTGGCACCCCTCTAGTTTTGACACTAACACGTTCTTTTAATATGGTCAAGATCAGTGTTTAAAAAAGCTGTTTGAGGCGCCCGCCCCGGGGCGGATTTGGCCGCCTCACGGCGATTCCTCATTGGTGCGACCGTACCACAGCGTTTCGTCGAAAACCCCGCCTCCGCCGCTTGAGGCGGCCGTATATGCGCCGAATACGCCTCACTCGGCCGCCTCAACTGTTATGCGGTAGAATTTTGTTTTTTAAAAAAACTTGCCAAAACGCTGTGTTTTGGCAGTCTTGAAAGCCAAAACGCAGCGTTTTGGTCTTTCACTTATTCCCCAAAATCCTAAATCCCTAATTTCCCTTTGGGTCAGACATCGACCACTTCTTCTTCTTCTTCACACATTTCTTCCTTCCACTCTTCCTCGCCGTCGACTCCTTCATCGCCGTCGACAACTGCAGCTGCTTCTCTCTCCACTGAAGTGTCGATTGCATCTCTTCTTCGTCCCTTCCTTGCCGTCGACTTCTTCCTCGCCGTCGACTACTGCAGCTGCTTCTGTTTCCAGTGAAGGTCAGTTCATCTTCGAAGTTCGAACTGCCTCTTCATCTGTTTTCTTCCAAGTTCTTCATCTCTGTTATTTCCTAAAAACAATTTTTTTTTTTTTTTAATTTTTTTTTTCTTAGCTTCATCTCTGAAAACTAGTGTTTTATTTTCTTAGTAATATACTAATATAAGTATATAACTATGTAAGTATTGTTTTTTTCTTAGACAAAACAGAGCAACATAATCTGTTTTTTTCTAAGTAATATATTGTTTTTTTCTTTAGTAATTCGAATATTCCATTTTTTTTTGGGAATGTTTAATTTGTTTGAGATATTTTATGTTTGTATTGTTAGATACTTGAATATGACTTATTTCTTGAATTTATGGAATATTCTGTACTTGACTAATTTATTTATAATTATTTTTATTTTTTTATCATTTTCGGTTGAGGCGACCGCCTCGCCTCGCGGAGGCCTTCCCGCCCTGTACCGCTTTCCGCGTTTTAAAACTTTGGTCAAGATCACCTTTAATTTCAAATATCATCCCAGCTTTATGTGAGCTATTCGAGCACTTACATGATAATCACCATATATATCAGGATAGTCAATTATATTACACTGTCTAGACTCTAGATGACCTTAATAATCATCGAAACGAGCTCACATACCACAATTTTTACAGAGCCAACAGGGTTGTATTTCCATGAACAATTTCATAAGCGAGGTCAGCGATCCACAAATTTGCAAGAACTCTATGGCTCTTCTCAAGGATTCTTTAAGTTTCTTGTCATAAACATTTGAAGGATTCAAACTTTTATTAACTCGATCATTAAAGTTCAAAAACAGTAAATACTAGTGTAATACATTTAGGGCATGTTTGTTTCAAAATTGATCATGAAGTGATTATAAAGAAACTATCACTGTTTTTTAATTTTTTGCAACCAATATTTCTTTTTCTTTTTCTCGAAATTTTCAACGCTAAACTAAGAAAATAAAATTGACCCAGAAAAGCATAAATAACATTGCTCTCAGAAATTAATCTCACCCAATGCAACTATTCACAAGTTAATTAATGTCATGTAAGTGACCAGATTTAAATTTTAATAAAGTTTGAGTGTAAACAATATTTAATTAATGCCATAAACGTTGACCCAATATTTTCTCGTTTTAAAGAAGGAAAAAAGAGAGGGGCCAATCGGCCACGCATTCTTGTAGGAGGATTTATGTGGTAAATTTTGAGGTGAACGATGAGTGGTTGTGATAATTACTATATATGGATTAAGAAGGCTTATAAAACCCTTGTTGTGGTGTTGAAGTTGTCATCAACGTGAACTCTGATATTCTCAAACCTGTAGACTAGAAAAATGATAATTGAAATAAAGAGAGCTGCTTTATTATTTTTGTTTTGCCATCATGTTCTTGTAGCGAGTGTGGTTGCCACGCATGTGCTAACCGGAAGGCATGGCGTGAAGAAGGCATTCATAGGTATTAGGAAGGCAGGTGGATTCGGTGGTAACTTTGAAGGTAGCTTTAGTGGTGGCATTGGCAAAAGGGGAGGACTTGGTGGCTGGATTGGCAAAGGTGGATTATTTGGTGGCGGGATTGGAAAAGGTGGAGGACTTGGTGGCCATATTGGCAAAGGTGGACATCTTGGTGGGGGATTTGGAAAAGGTGGATTTTTTGGTGGCGGGATTGGCAAAAGTGGAGGATATAGTGGCAGTTTTAGCAAAAGAGTTGAAATGAGTGGCAACATTGGCGGAGGAATTGAAAAGGGGAGCAGTATTGGTGGAGGAATTGAAAATGGAGGTAGCATTGAGGGAGGAAGTGTAAAGGGGGACAGCATTGGCGGAGGAATTGAAAATGGAGGTAGAATTGGCAGAGGAATTGAAAAGGGGGGCAACATTGGTGGAGGAATTGAAAAGGAGGGCAGCATTAGCGGAGGAATTGAAAATGGGGGCAGTATTAGTGGAGGAATTGAAAAGGGGGGCAACATTGGTGGAGGAACTGGAATAGGTGGAGGAATTGAAAAGAGAGGCAACATTGGTGGAGGAATTGGATATGGTGGTAGCATTAGTGGGGGAGGTGAAAAGAAAGGCAGTATTGACGGAGGAATTGAAAAGAAAGGCAGCATTGGCAGAGGAAGTGAAATGAAAAGCAGCTTTAGAGGAGGAAGTGAAATGAAAAGCAGCTTTAGCAGAGGAAGTGAAATGAAAGGAAGCATTGGCGGAGGAAGTGAAATGAAAGGAAGCTTTGACGGAGGGAGTGAAAAGAAAGACAATATTATCGGAGGAAGTGAAATGAAAGGCAGCATTAGTGGAGGAAGTGAAAAAAAAGGCAGTATTGGCGGAGGAAGTGAAATAAAAGGCAGTATTAGCAAAGGAAGTGAAACAAAAGGTAGCATTAGCGGAGGAAGTGAAACAAAAGGAAGCATTAGCAAAGGAAGTGAAATGAAAGGAAGCATTAGCAAAGGAAGTGAAACGAAAGGCAGCATTGATGGAGGAAGTGAAAAGAAAGGTAGCATTAGCGGAGAAAGTGAAAAGAAAGGTAGCATTAGCGGAGGAAGTGAAACGAAAGGAAGCATTGGCGGAGGAAGTGAAATGAAAGGCAGTATTGGCGGAGGAAATAAAAACAAAGACAGTATTAGCAAAGGAAGTGAAACAAAAGGTAGCATTAGCGGAGGAAGTGAAACAAAAGGAAGCATTAGCAAAGGAAGTGAAATGAAAGGAAGCATTAGCAAAGGAAGTGAAACGAAAGGCAGCATTGATGGAGGAAGTGAAAAGAAAGGTAGCATTAGCGGAGGAAGTGAAACGAAAGGAAGCATTGGTGGAGGAAGTGAAATGAAAGGCAACATTGACGGAGGAAGTGAAACGAAAGGTAGCATTGGTGGAGGAAGTGAAATGAAAAGCAACATTGGTGGAGGAAGTGAAACAAAAGGAAGCTTTGGCGGAGGAAATGAAAAGAAAGGAAGTATTGGCGGAGGAAGTGAAAAGAAAGGCAGCATTGGCGGAGGAAGTGAAACAAAAGGCAGCATTGGCGGAGGAAGTGAAAAGAAAGGCAGTATTGGTGGAGGAAGTGAAACGAAAGACAGCATTGGTGGAGGAAGTGAAACGAAAGGCAGCATTGGTGGAGGAAGTGAAACGAAAGGAAGCTTTGGCGGAGGAAGTGAAACGAAAGGAAGCGGTGACGGAGGAAGTGAAACAAAAGGCAGTATTGTCGGAGGAAGTGAAATGAAAGGAATCATTGACGGAGGAAGTGAAAAGAAAGGCAGTGTTAGTGGAGGAAGTGAAACGAAAGGTAGTATAGATGGAGGAAGTGAAAAGAAAGGCAATATCGGTGGAGGAAGTGAAAACAAGGGCAGCATTGGTGGAGGAAGTGAAACGAAAGGCAGCATTAACGGAGGAAGTGAAACGAAAGGAAGCATTGGCGGGGGAAGTGAAAACAAAGGTAGTATTAGCGGAGGTAGTGGAGGCATTGTTGGTGGTGTTACTGGCAGTGCCATTGGTAGTGGTAGTGGAAACATAGGTGGTGGTGCTACTGGTGGTGCTGGTAGTAGTGGAGGCTTCGGTGGTGGTTTCAATAAAGGTGCCCAAATTGGATACTCAAAAAGTTTTGAATTCTCAAAAAATGTTGGATTTGGAGGAGGCATAAATGGCGGTGCTAGTGGCGGTGCTGGTACTAGTGGCGGTGCTAGTGCTAATGGCGGTGCTACTAGCGGTGCCGATGGTAGTGAAAGTGGAAGCGTTAATGGTGGTGCTACTGGCGGTGCCGGTGGTAGTGTTAGTGGAAACGTTGGTGGTGGCACTACTGGTGGTGCCAGTGGTAGTGGTAGTGGTAGTGGTAGTGGTAGTGGTAGTGGTAGTGGAAACATTGGTGGTAGCGCTGGTGGTAGTGCTAGTGGTAGTGGAGGCTTCGGTGGTGGTTTTAACAAAGGTGTCCAAATTGGATTCTCGAAAAGTTTTGGATTCTCAAAAAATGTTGGATTTGGAGGAGGCGTACATGGTGGTGGTGGTGGAGGATTTGGCGAGAATGGTGGTGCTGGTGGAGGATTTGGCGGGATTGGTGGTGCTGGTGGTGGTAATTAATTCAAATGAGACAACGTGTGATATTGTTATGAATTTTAAACATTAGCACTTGAACTAGTTATTTATTAAGAATTTTATGTTAATAATACTATCTTTTTGATAAAAGTTGAGATGGCTCAGTTGTAAGCCTCTCACACTCACATGTTGAGGTCTTAGGTTAAATGTAGTGCTTTTATCATATCTTTCTTTCAATAAATAAAATCTCTCTTTACATATATGTTACTATCTTGCTCTTATACTTTAATGCATAGTTTCTTCAGCAAAAGTAAATGTGTAGTGGCACATCACCTCTTAGCAGAGCTGGTAATGCACCGCATTTCCACATAAGTGGTGAGGGGTTCAAATCTCATAATACGCATTTTATAAGCATTGGGGCTGCACATTTATTGTTTGATCTCGACAGGTCTCGACAGTCCTATTGTAATAGTTCTTGTAATACTTCAAAAAAAAATATATTCTAAAATAAAATAAATAAATTTGTAGTGCTGATACTAATTGCTATCCTATTTTAAAATCATAACTTTTTCGTTTTTTTTTTCTTAATTGAAAATAATAATAATAATAATAAACACGTTATTATATATAGAGGAATTAGCACCAAATATCCATATAATCAATGGGTGTTCTATTTTTTGCCAGGATTATTGTTTTGATTGTTCTCATCAATCTTGTTTCTAAATTGACTAAATTACCCTACTTTAAATTACTTCTATTTTTTAAAAAACTATTTTTCTTAAAACAAAAAAACTTTATTATTATTATTATTATTATTTAAAAATGGAGATCATAGACCAAAAAAAAAAATAAATAAATAAATAAATAATTGGGAAGAAAAAGAAGGAAAAAAAAAAAAAAAAAAAAAAAAAAACTCTAGCCTGTATAGTATTTTTTTTTTTGGATTAAACATAATATGGTTTTTTATGTGAATTAAACATGTTTGTTGTTGGGATTAAACATGTTAGGTTTTTTGTTGTTGAAATTAAACACGATAAGAAATTTGTTGTTGGGATTAAAAATGCTATGGTTTTTGTTGTTGGGAATAAACAAGTTAACGAGTTTATTTATTTATTTATTTATTGGAAACTCACTTAATTCCTCATATAGATTAAACATGCAGCATGTTAAATCCCAAAAATTAGCGTGTTTAATCCAAACATGCCACTTAAAAAAAAAAAAAAAAAAAAAAAAATTAGAGTGTGCAACCTCCATTAGAGGTCCGCAGACCTCCAATATATTAATATTTTTTTAAAAATTAATTAATTTTATTCAAAAAATCATTAAGGGTATTCCCATCCAAAAGGTGGATTGTTTACTAAAAACAATTAAAACACTAATTCAGGCTAAACATAATTGTTATTGGTAAAATTTGGAGAACTGACAGGTCAACATGATTGCCATAAAATACGGTGACTAGATATGCCACGTCATCAAAAGTCAGTCAAAAAAGACCAACCCAGGATGACCACTAGATGATCTCTAGACTTGGTCGGGTTTACGCAGAAAAGGAGTCTTACTCAAACTAGGCACCTTGAAGTACACTCTAATAAAGAAACAAATTTCCTTATAGATACCAGAGTCCAAATCAGGTAAGAGATCTAATTCATTTAATACGCAGGAGACGTGAAACAGGAAAGAAGATAAAGACGACTCAAACACATAATCTTGTGGTGCATGTGTGAGAGGGTTTACTGAAGACACGTCGTTGCAATATAGGTCAAAGGATGAACATTTAAGTTCGACCTCGCTAGCGCGTGAGTCACAGGGACTAGCATAGTGGTGCTGGTGTGAGAGGGTTTACTGACGACACATCATTGCAATGTCGGTCAAAGGATAAACATTTAAGTTTGACCTCGCTAGCGCGTGAGTCACAGGGACTTGCACATCGGCAAGTGAGGGTATCGTTCTGCAGGGAGGTGGGATCCACCGACTGTCATCGGTTCTATCTATTATTACAACACTCCAAGAGAACTCGTGTGTTGCGGGTGCAGAAAAGTGTAAATAATGCTATAAATATACAAATTACATAAACTAATATTTATAGGATAGAATGGAATGGAGAGATGACATGAAATGTGGTTACACTAGAGAAATGATTCAACCATAACAATCCTCCTAATTAAGCTCTAGACCCACTTAATCCCTTAATGTGCAAGTATATCATAGGCTCGTGTCCCCTTAATTGATCTATAATCTCTCTCGAGTCTTAGAAATCACATCCACACAATGTGTGGAGTCATTAAGTACTTTGGGACACACGCACGAGCCATGTACGCCAGCCTAGTGATCTCTCAACTGTCTGGTCATATACAGTGGTTATTTCATTGGGCATGTAATGCGCAACCGCATGGGCCATACTACAGCCAATAATTCATTCACAATGGCTAACCAAATACGGGATGACAACCAAGTAAAAGCATTAAGAACACGAGATACCCATACAACACGTATGTTATATGCTTGTGTCCCCTTAATTAATCTCTAATCTCTCTCGATGTCTTAGAGATTTCATCAGTGCATAAATGTTTGGATTCATTAAGGACTGTAGAACACACACACGAGCTCTACACGCCAGCCTAGTGATCTCTCAACTTACTGGTCAAATGCAGAGGATATCACGCTGAGCATGTTAATTCGAACCACGCGATATATAACACATAGCCTAATTATCATCCACAAGGTGGCTAACCGAGTGAAAGCATTAAGCAATGAAATACCCCTATAACTACACGAGCACAAGAGGAATTCAGTTTGTCTTTACTCTAGATAGGGATTCAGTTTTATCAATCTCCATAGGATGGCTAAAAATGGAAACAAGCTTACCAAACAACTACATGCAACAAGTTGATCGTTTTACATTAAAACCATTCAACTTAAGTTAGGGATTCATTCTCTTGATTGAGTAATTAACCAAAATCAATTCATCACCCAACCCAAGCCATGGGTGAGCAATTGTGTCTTTGAAAACAAAGACCCATTAAGCACAAGAATATGAACCAAAGTCTAATTTAGCAAGTACATGCATCAATCAAACTTCTCCCACTCTTTAGAGCTAATACTCAATACTCAAATCATTCTAAACATGGTATTTTGGATCATCCATCAATCAATCAACAATCATGGGATGCTAAATTACTCTACTCCTAAATTAAATTACACCACTCCTAATCCCATTCATGGACACATCAATTTAGACCCATCACACACATGCATATCACAATAGAGATTTAATCATAGATAAGCAAAAAGTAGAACAAAACTCAAAGAATATAAGAACAATCATACATATATTGCAATAAGTGTAGGTTTACAAAATTCCCAAATTGGGGTTACACATAAAGGAAAACAAGAAATACAAGAAAAAGAGTAAATAGAAACAACCCTTGAAGACAACTCCTCCAAAGATACTCCATGCTTTCCTAGCTCGAAATTGGTTCAAAGACCACTCATTTCCCTTGTAATCTACTCCTAAATGTGGTGTAGGAAATGTAAAAATGGTGGTGGAGGTGTATGGTGAGCTCCCATGGAGGAAGAACCTCCATGGGAGCTTGGATCTCTCATTTATTTGGTGGAGAAGGTGAAAGAGGAAGAAGATAGAGAAGAAGTGTGTTTTGGGCGAAAGAGAGAGAAGAAGTGTGTGGGGATTTCTGAAAAGAATGAGAGAAAAGGGGATATTTATAGTGGGAGGAGGCTTATGGCAGAAATGGGGTGAAAGGACGAGAATACCATTGCAAAAGTGGCTAAATATTTGGGCATTTTACGGGTGGGTTTCCAACAGCGCACACTGTTACGAAAACAGGAATAACTTTCTCCACAAACATCGGAATCGTGTTATTTAAGAACCATTGGAAAGAAGACTTTTGGAGCTTTCCAACAATAGGTAGTACGAAACCTAGTTCATTCTGAGGAGGAATATATGGCCCCCAAAATTTGAGCATTTTGTAAGAAGTTTTCAATTTCAGATCCCCTGAATTATGCTCCCTAATTCTGCAGCCCTAGGCCGCCAAATTGCAAAATGGTGACCTTCTGTCCTCATTTCAGTACCCTAAACAGCGGCCCCTAATCGCCGAATTTATCTTTTAAAAATTGCACTTTTGCCCCAAAATTCTTATATTTTTACACTTTAGCCCCTGTGATGAAAAATAACCCGAAACACTTATGTGCAATGTTAAATACCCAGGAAACAAGCATAAAAGATGAAAGTAAGAGGCTATATAATGTGTAGAAATATGAGTTATCATTTACCACCGGATGTACCTTATCTCGTCGTATATAGACCAAGATTAATACTCCTAATCTCATTATAAACAAGGGAGTGAATTCAATTTAGTGAGAGAAACTTTGTGATACAATCTATATATGTATGCTAATTTCTAGAGTAAAGCAAGCTCTTTCTATCCAAAGATATACTTCAATTCATCGAGTATATGTTTGACCTGCTCAAATCATTACATGGAGAAGATCTTGGGTGGCATCCTATGTATGCTGAAATGAAAGGCAAAATTGTTGGAGGAAGTGAAATGAAAGGAAGCATCGAAGGAGGAAGTGAAATGAAAGGCGGCATTAGTGGATGAAGTGAAAAGAAAGGCAGCATAGGCAGAGGAAGTGAAATGAAAGGCGGCATTGGCGGAGGAAGTGAAAAGCAGAGGAAGTAAAATGGAAGGTAGCATTGGTGGAGGAAATGAAAAGAAAGGTAGGATTGGCGAAGGAAGTGAAAACAAAGAAAGCATTGCCGGAGGAAGTGAAAACAAAGAAAGCATCGTTGGAGGAAGTGAAAAGAAAGGCAGCATTGGCGAAGGAAGTGAAATGAAAGGCAGCATTGACGAGGGAGATGAAAAGAAAGGCATTATTGAGGGAAGAAGTGAAAAGTTGACAGGACCTACTCCGACTCCTATCTTAAGAACGAGGGAATCATATGAAAATCTTATCTTTCTAACTGAAATTAGAATCTTTTGGAAAATATTACAGAAAATCATTTGAATCTCAAGGTGGCTTCTAATAAAATCTTTAACAATCATTTACCCTTTCAAAACCTTTCCACCTTATAATTTAAAAATGTAATTTAAATATGTGGGTTATGGCCCATCATAAAATATAATTCGGATAAAATTTGAAATTTGCTTTTCTTTATGTTGGACTCATTTGCTAAAATTTAAGGGCCTGTCTTGTAGGCGTTTTTCAGCCCATTTTCGTTTTTGTTTTCCAAAAATGATTTTGAAATCGCTTTCGTTAACCGTTTTTCATTTTATTTTCAAAATACAAAAACAAAATGAAAAACAAAACTAGTGTTAAAAGTGGAAATTTTGAAAAAAAAATAAAAGGAAGATGTTTTCTTTGTTTTTGTTTTTGTTTTTTAAAAAAATTAACAATAAAATTTAAAAAAAAAATTCTTTTTTCTCTTCAATGTCAACTTTTTCTTCTTCATCACTGTCGTCTCCTTCTTTCTTTAGCTTCATCTTCTTCTTTCTTCTTCTCCTCTTCCTCCCCCTTCTTCTTCTTCTTATTTCCATGAAAGTAAGGCCGGAGGAGGTGTGACGCCAATCTGATTTGAGCCGTTGATCTACTTTCAGATCTTCTTTATCTTCACGCCCGAGTAGGTGCGACGTCGATTCTCTCTTGGATCGATCTTCTTCTTCTTTTGATTTGAGCTGTAGATCTGCTCTTGGATCGAGCTTCTTCTTCTTCTTCTTCTTCTTCACCACGTCGATCTTGTTGTTGTTGTTGTTTGAGCTGATCTGCTCTTGGTCCAAGAGTCTTGGATCTTCCTCTTCTTCACCATGCCTAGATCCAAGACCATGGTTTTTTTATTTTATTATTTTTTTTTCTTTTTAAAAGATTTCAGATAATTTTTATTTGAATAAAAAATTTATAATTTATAATTTATAATTAATCTGATTTTCTATAAATAAAAAATTTAATAAAATATTTAATCAGATTGTTTTTAGGTTATAATGGGACATAAAAAATTCATATTGTTTTTTGGTTTTGGTGGTTTGGTTTGGTTTGGTTTGAAGATGGTAGAAAACAAGGCTATCACTCTTGAAGGAATCAAGAACGAGATTGTCGATTTGCTATTCTTTAAACCCAGTAATTTTTTGTTAACAATTTCTGGGTGTTGTGTTTTTGTTTGTTTTTCTTCATTCAATTTTTGCATGTTTGTTTTGTTTGCTTATGAAGTTGAGATCTGTCAAAGTGTTTGCTTTGGAGCTATACGTTTATTAGATCACACAAAGATTTTCTCTCTGTTCAACCAGAAATCCCCAGTTGATCTAAAATGGAATTTTCTGATTTTATAACCTCCATGTGTTTTATATGATGAATATGCATATACAATGTTGAAAACTTTTCTATCTTTTTTAGTTTCCTTTTCTCAGAAATAAAAAATATTTAATCAAATTGTTTTTAGTTGATAATTGTTTGGGATGAATTGTTGATAATTAAAAAAAAAAAAAATATCGGTTCTACAAGACGTGTTTTTAATGTTTTTATTTTCAGAATATTGTTTTCCACATATGCTACCAGACATGTTTTTGGATTTCGAAACTGAAACCAAAATCACTGTTTTCATTTTCATTTTTCTTTTCGAAAAACAGTCAATGAAAAACGCTTACAGGATGGCCCCTAATTTATTCCAAAACTAATTATGAAAAATATAGATATCTAAAAATATGCACATATGCATAACATGTTTTAATTAAAACTACGAACTATCGTTTTTGTCATCACATGTGGCCCATCTCACGATACTAAAGAATCTGCATGAATCTGGTGATCACCTAAGAAAAATAGTTTAAAATGAAAGAATGGGCGCTAACGTCCAGTGAGTGAAAATAAGCTTTGAAAACAAAATCTTTTTTTCATGTAAGCTAAACTAACTATTATCTCTGTCTAAATCTGAAAACATATATTTTCTCTATGATTATGAAATTAATAAATATCTTTCTGAAAACATTAATGCTTAATAAACTTATACTGGCTAAACTTAATATATATTTCATTTACAAATCTGTTTGATATATATTATACATTTATACTACTATAAAAAAATATATAGTTTCTCCAATTAAATCTCGTGTTGTTGTAATTCTTTAAAAACTATGCAATAAAACCATTAAAACTATCTTTGGCATGCTTCATGAAGAAATCTCTTTTTCTCTTAAATATTTAATGCTATAAATCTAATACTGTTAACAAATATAATGCAATTTATAAATAATATAATTTCTTTACTGAATTTCTCATTCTCAAATATTTGATGTAAATTTGATAATCTCTTTTCTTTCTCTACTGATCGTAATCAGTATAATATATAATATATATAATCTAGAAATCTACACCAAACTAGTACCCAGGGGAATCTATCATACATGTCCCTCATTTCATTGGGATCACGCAGAGCTATGGATAAGCATTTGTCATACATGTGTAGAGCGACTCTGACTATGACTGAACATTTGTCATACACGTGTAGAGCTGACTCTGACATACACATGTGGATAAGCCCTAAAGGTCAATAATCTGACTTTGATACTGTTGGGGATGGGTACACATCTGGTGTTTAAAATCTCTTTATGAACATACTTATAATTCTTTATAAATACTTTTCTCAAAACATGCATAAACATTCTTTTCTTTTCTAAAAAAATCCTCATAAATAACTTAAATCTAGACATTTGGAAATCTGTCTGAAAATACTTGTACCGATTCTTCTTTGTAAAATATTGTTCTATAAATTAAATTCAATAATTAATCTATTTCTGAATTCTAAAAATCTAATCATTTCATATATCATATCAAATCATCTGAAAATTTGAAAATCTAAATAATTGAATAAATTATTTATTTCTAATATTTCTATAAATAATTAATGCTAACATATAATTGTAACACAGATAACTTTTATTAAAAAGTATCCACTCATAGAACTCATGTGCTCAAATCTGCTTATGGAACTGGGTTCTGTCTGGTTTCATCTATTTTTAAATCCACCTTAAAATCACATAAACTCAATTTAGAATTTAATGAGAAATCTAATATCTTAACAATATTCTATACTTCATCAACTATCACTTAATTGCAGTGTTCTAGTAAGCATTAGGCGCTAGTTGAGCAGAGACCCAGCGCCTAGTACCTAGTCTGATTAATCGGAGATTAATCGGTTGGTGAATTTTTTTATTATTTTTTTTATTTTTCTAGTATAAAAATTAAAAATCCAATAACAAATAAATTCTCAAACCTAAACAATATTAGACTAAACAGTTAATGAGTTAAAAAAAAAAAATAATAAAAAAAAAAAAATAATAATAATAATAATAATAGGCCTAACAATAGATCGCCAAAGAAACCCAAAGAAATTGACATTGGACCAATAGGCCCAACAACATATCAGGTCCTGATATAAAACCTTCTTCAGTTCATTGTACTGTCCCCAAATCATCTTCTTGTGTTGAATTTTGAAACCCTAGCCGCCGTCGATCCTTGCCTGTTCTCAGATCCCAACGACCATCGTCCGTCTTTCATACCCGATGTCAGTTCGCTCCATCTCACCTCATGTCAACCCTTGTTTCCATCAAATCATTTCGCTCTGTCACTAGCGCATTAGTTCGATGACCTCATGTATTCTCAAATCCAAAATCCTGTCATCTGTCAATAGCGGACGACGGTGACCTGGCGATGACCGACTTGGATGACGATGGCGACAGATCTGCTTCGTTTGGTCAAGAGGTTTCAGGTTTGGTCAAAGATTATTGACAGATCTGGTTTGATTGGATGATGGATGACAATGACTACCGTTGACCGTCTAATATGGCCGACTTTCGGCTTTTCGCCATGGTAGGAGGCCACCTAGCAGCTAGCCGGTGATTAATCGGTCGATTTGGCTGATTTTTGTATATCTTGTGTACTGGACATATTTATACAGCTGCACCAGATTCATCATCTTCTTCTCACTATCTCTTTTTTTCTTTCTTTTCTTTCTTCATCCATTTCTTTCTTTCTCAGCTACTACTTCTGATCTCCCATGTCTTTTGTTTTCTCTCTTTCAATTCTTCTCAATTCTCCTATATTTCTATTTTTTTCTTCTGTTTTGCTGCTCTTTCATCTCTCTATTTCTCTTCTTCAGTTTGCTGTTATCTCTTCTCTCTGTTTCTATTCTTTCCTCTTCTTCTTCACTTCTCTCTTCTCTTATTTCTCACGAGCTCTATATCTCTCCTTTTTGTTTTTATGATCCATTCTCTCTCTTTGCATTCTCTCATAATCTCATTTTATTTTCCTTTCTCATCTGTTTTCCGTATTTGTGGCTAACACCTAGACTTCTCTCTTCTTCTTCTCATGTCTCTTTCTTTTTTATTTTATTATTATTTTATTCATTTTTTTGCCACCTCTCACCATCAAACAGCTACCTTTCACCCAAATTGCCACATTTCTCAAACTGCTGCCACTTGTCAATTTTATGCCAACAAATCTTATTTTTTATTTTTAATCTCAGCTAGATCAACTTTTGGGTTGCGGGTTATGTGTTTGGGTTTGGATTTGGATTTAGATTATGGATTTGGGTAAATTTCTAGGATTGGGGTATTACAATTCTTCCCTCCTTATAAGAATTTCATCCTCGAAATTCATACCCATCATGGATTCACGGCACCTTTCTTGTAAATTATTATTATTATTTGATAGAAAATTTTATTAAAACATTAAAACCAACCAAACAATATACTGGACAATCATCCAGTAAGAACCTCTCCACGCACGAAGGGTAAATGCTAATGGAAAATCGTTAAAGGGGTTAATTTCCAATTAACAACTCTTAAACCATGACCAAGGTAGGTCATAGTTAGAAGGTGATCAAAGATGAAGATAAATCAGTATTTTATATCTTAAAGGGGGAAAGCAACTCTTTTATTAATTAGATACAATGAAAAAGTACAAAAGAGATTTCTAGGAGGTTTAGGTAGAAGATTTCTGACACAGTTGACAATGACGATCTCGTGCTAGCCGATAAGTGGAAAAGCTGTAGGGATGTGGATTAAAAATCGGATCCCCCTTTTTCGAGAGTCTTGTAACTTTTATAGGTCTCTTTTCTTGCGCATCACTCAGATAATCAGTCAATCAATTTAGCAATCAAAAGGACGTTAATGGTGGCTTTGTTTTAGGTGCGGGAATAATCCCATAATCAAGTGATTTGTTTCCTTTCTTGGCGAATTTGTTAGAGTTGACTAGTCCCATTATAGATGGAATTTACAGATGGCGGGAGAAGTCAACTTTCCTTGAATTTAAAAGTTGGAGCATATTGTCCTTCTTGTAGCATTGTTCTGGTTCCTTGATGTGCCGGTCCTTTCTTCCTTAATAGTCTTCTCTTTTGGTGTATTAAAAAACTCCTTCGTTACTATCAAGGAACGTAATATCGGTATCGGTATCAATATCGGGCTTCTAAATTTACGGATATATCGGGGATATTATCGATATCGGTGGATATTCCGTCAAAAATTAAAAAAAATGATGGATATTTATATCTAAAGTTAGATTTTTTTTGTGAAATTTTAGGACAAGCTTAAACAAGTAATTATACATAAAATGAATCATATTTCAATGATAAATTATCATAGTTATGAGTTTATTATAAATTATAACATAGATAGAGTCTGTATATAATTTTTAAAATTGAGTATTTAATAGAATCATATTTTGTT
This sequence comes from Acer yangbiense, assembly GCA_008009225.1. Lineage (NCBI taxonomy): Eukaryota > Viridiplantae > Streptophyta > Magnoliopsida > Sapindales > Sapindaceae > Acer > Acer yangbiense. The sequence goes on from CM017761.1 coordinate 12,658,769, forward strand.
TCACTTTTACAATATTATATACAATATAAAGAGATTAAATATTTAATAAACAAAATTATCATTAAAATATATATAGTAATAGTTCCACACTTCCAAGATTCTATCATATATCATAAATCATAATTCATACATAATAATCTGAAATTTAAAACCAAAATGAATTCCTTGCTGGTTCAAATACATAAGATACATTTCTATCTTGATTTGAACAATAATTTTCCCAATAAAACGTGCTTGCATAGTTTTCAATGTAGTTATTAATATGCCACACGTATGTTGCTTGATCTCTTCCAACTGATCCATGAATTGGGTAGTTTGGATTTACCCAACTTGATGGATATTGTTGATCTGCATGCATAGGTATTGCATATGACATTTGTGGAGAAGGGTAATCAAATATATTGCAGCCACCATAACTACCATAATTTGGTACATGAGAACCTGACATTGTCTGCGAATCACCCAAAGAACTATTTTCTGTGTCTATACTAATTAAGGAGAGAGTCATATTCAAAGAATCTTCAACATTTTGACTTGTTCCTCCATGTTGTCTAACACGATTTTGATCAAAATTACCTGCATGAGCATCCCAACCCGTCACACTAGCATTTCAACTTGTTGCACCAGCATCCCAACCTCCAGCACGAACATCCCAACTTGTTGCACCAGCATTCAAACCTCCTGCACCAGAATCCCAACCTCTTGCCTTATCCCCATCATCTCCATCATCTCCATCATATTTTCCTCCACTATTTACATCAGAGATATGTTGATCATCGGAAGAGCTGGTAACAATAACTCCAAGATCTACACCAACTTCTTCTCTAATCACTTGTTCAACATTTATTCCCATGTCTTGAGCATGAGAAGCAATATGTGAATCAGGATTTCCTTCGTCATCATCCAAGGAGGCAAGTCTAACCCAGTTAAAAATAGGATTCTCATTATCATCTCCTGCTTCAGCAGCTACTTGAAATAGATCCATAAAATCAGTGTCATTTACTTTATCTTTTTCAGCTACCATATCCCTAAGTTTCAACTTCATATTATAATAACAATAAACAAGTTGTTCAAGCTTAAAATAAGCAAGACGGTTCCTTTGTTTTGTGTGGATTAAAGCAAATGTGGACCAATTTCTTTCAAATGCAGAAGATGATGATGTTTGTGATAGTATGCAAATTGCTATTGCACTCAATGATGGAGCACAATTTCCATACATTACCCACCAATCAGCTGTAATAAAAATTATTAAGTATTATAAGTATGAATATCATTTCAATGATATTATTATTTATTATTAATATGTAAATTTTTGTAATAAAAGTTATATACCTGGTTGCATTTTGCTTCTAGTTGCAATGGATGCTCGTTCACCAAAACTTTTCTTTCCATCCTTAAGTATGTGAGCTACATTCATGAGATTAATATGTATATAATATATATTAATATGACACAATACTCACATGCAAAGAATTTATAATATTGGAATTATAAAATTGGTTATAAATTGTAACTTTTTACCTCATTTCCAAAATTAGCAATTCCTACAGCTTCAGTGTCTAATTGCATATAGACATTATGTACGGCTTTTAGAAGATCCGAATTATCCCCAATATTGTCTCTATATTGGTACTTTGGGTTCAAATAGTAAGTTAGAATAAAAAAAAGAATAATTTTAGTATAAATACTATACTAAATTTTAATTATGAATGACAAACAATCCAAAATAAAATTTACCTGCAACATGTAGTGGGTGATTGAGCATTTTATCCTATCGGTCTTGTATAATATTTAGAACCCATTTACTCCATCTCTGTTGTTTTATTGTATTTTTCATCACATGCATTAACTTATACACGATAGGCATAGTGGGTACAACTTCTGTATCAACCAATCTCAGAATTTTGTACAGTGACTCATATATTTTAAGATTCTTTTATTTGGAATGTCGGCACAAAGTTACAAAAAAATCAATTCTACATATTTATAAATTGATTGGTACATATTTAATACTATTTGGAATTAGTTTTACACATTTAAGTCACAAACAATTTTTTTTCAGATTGCTTTCATAAAATTTTACATATTTTACACGTCCACTCTTTGGTTTTTTTATCCAATTTTACTTCAAGTATTCAATAATTTTACTTTTTACTATTATGTTGGAAATTTTTATAAATTTGTTAATTTTTCTTCTAAAATAATTTTCAAGCTAAATTATTTTAACAATAATTTAATTGTTTAGGATTAAAAAAATTATTTTAATAATATGCAAAATATCCATGGACTTTCGGGGTGAAATTCATGAAATTTCGGGAATTTCGGGATATTTCGGGAATATCGGTGGATTTTTACAGATATTTCGAAATCGGCCGGATATTCTGCAGGATATTGGATATTTACCTGTTTCGATATCAGTCCCTCCAAAATACGGATATATCGGTGGATATTTCGGTATATCTATCGATTTTAAGTACCCTGGTATGGCAAACAAATATCTAAACAAACATGATCCAATATAATAATAATAATAATAATAAAAAAGGTTGGTCGATGCACATACAAAATCCCGAAATCAAAAGATTGATTACCGGGCTTAGAAGATTAATATTCGGGCTTAAAAGATTAACTCCCGAGCTAAAAATGAAATACACCAATAGAGTCCAATTAAAGTAGGAGACATTATCTAAAATAAAGGCATCACATACAAAATATCTAAACAAGCATGATCCATTATAATAATAATAAATAAATAAAAAACCATTTAATTTTTTTAGGATAACCATGTGAATCTACTTCACAGGTCGGCGTTTACTCATTACACTTAATCATTTTTAGGAGTTATAGACTTGGTCTCCCGGACTTGCTTTCAGATGCATGTTCCAAAACCAAAGGATAGCCACCTCATGCGAGAAGCCTCCTGCGGTATCGAAAAAATAATTAAAAAGTCGGAAAAAGAGAATTTAATTGAAAACGTAAGTACCGGGTTCAAAAGATTAACACCCGGGCTCAGAAGATTGACTCTCGTGCTCAAACAATAAAGAACCGGGCTTAATATTAAATACACCAATTGACAGTCTAATTAAAGTAGGAGATATTATCCAAAATAAGGGCAAGACATACCAATATCTAAACAATCATGATTTACTATAATAAAATAAAATAAAATAAAATAAAATAAAATAAAAATTGGTCGATGCACATACAGAATCCTAGGCTCAAAAGATTGATTACCGGACTCAAATGATTAAGACCTGGGCTTAAAGGATTCAGAACCGGGCTTAACATTAAATACACCAATTGGGAGTCCAATTAAATTAGCATACATTATCAAAAATAAGGGAATGACATACAGAAGCAACATGATCTGCTATAAAAATAAAATAAAATAAAATAAAGTATTTAAGTTTATTAGGATAGCCACGTGAATCTACTTCACAAGTCAGCTTTTACACGTTACACTTAATTGTTTTTAGGAGTTATGGACTTGGTTTTCCGGAATCGCTTTCGGATGCATGACCCAACACCAAAGGATAGCCGTCAACAATAAACAAGCTTGATCCACTATAATAACAAAAACAAAAAAAGGTTGTTTGATGCACATACAAAATCCCGGGCTCAAAATATTGTTTACCGGGTTCAAATGATTAATAACCGGGCTTAAATGATTAAGAGCCGGGCTTAAAATGAAATACACATATTGTGAGTCTAATTAAATTAGGAGACATTATCCAAAATAAGGGCATGACATAAAAATATATAAACAAGGATGATCCGCTATAATAATAAAAAAATAACAAATTTTATTTTATTATGATAGCCACCCGAATATAATTCATTATTCGGCGTTTACTCCTCACACTTAATCTTTTCTAGGAGTTGGGACTTGATCTCCCAGACTCGTTTTCGGATGCTTAAACCAACACCTAAGCCACCTATTGCGGGAAGCCTCCCGCAGTGTCGAAAAAATAATTAAAAAGTCAGAAAATTAAAATTTAATCGAGAACATAAGTACCGGACACAAAAGATTAATACCCGGGCTCAGAAGATTGACTCCCGGGCTCAAAATATAAAGAATCGGGCTTAATATGAAGTACCCCCATTGGGAGTCTAATTAAATTAGGAGACATTATCATAAATAAGAGCTTCACATACAAATATATAAACAAGGATGATCCACTATAATAGTAAAAAAAAGGTTGTTCGATGCACATACAAAATACCGGGCTCAAAATATTGTATACCGGGCTCAAATGATAAAAAACCGGGCTTAAATGATTAAGAACCGGCTTAAAAAGAAATACACATATTGGGAGTCTAATTAAATTAGGAGACATCATCCAAAATAAGGGCATGACATAAAAATATATAAACAAGGATGATCCGCTATAATAATAAAAAAATAACAAATTTAATTTATTATTATAGCCACCCCGAATATAATTCATTGTTCGGAGTTTACTCCTTACACTTAATCTTTTCTAGGAGTTGTGGACTTGATCTCCTGGACTCGCTTTTGGATGCTTGAACCAACACCAAATGATAGCCACCTATTGCGAAAAGCCTCCTGCAGTATCGAAAAAATAATTAAAAAGTCAGAAAATTAAAATTTAATCGAGAACGTAAGAACCGGGCTCAAAAGATTAATACCCGAACTCAGAAGATTGACTTTCGGGCTCAACATATAAAGAACTAGGCTTAATATGAGTCTAATTAAATTTGGAGACATTATCATATATAAGAGCACCACATACAAATATATAAACAAGCATGATCCACCATAATAACAAAAAAAAAGGTTGTTCAATGCACATACAAAATCCCGGGCTCAAAATATTGTATACCGGGCTCAAAGGATTAATAACTGGACTTAAAATGAAATACCCATATTGGGAGTCTAATTAATTTAGGGGACATCATCCAAAATGAGGGCATGGCATAAAAATATATAAACAAGGATGATCAGCTATAATAAAAAGAAAATAACAAATTTAATTTTATTATGATAGCCACCCGAATATAATTCATTATTCGGCGTTTACTCCTCACACTTAATCTTTTCTAGGAGTTGTGGACTTGATCTCCCAGACTCGCTTTCGGATGCTTGAACCAACACCTAAGGATAGCCACCTATTGCGGGAAGCCTCCCGTAGTGTCGAAAAAATAATTAAAAGTCGGAAAATTAAAATTTAATCGAGAACATAAGTATCGGACTCAAAAGATTAATACCCGGGCTCAGAAGATTGACTCCCGGGCTTAACATATAAAGAATCGGGCTTAATATGAAGTACCCCCATTGGGAGTCTAATTAAATTAGGAGACATTATCATAAATAAGAGCTTCACATACAAATATATAAACAAGGATGATCCACTATAATAGTAAAAAAAAGGTTGTTCGATGCACATACAAAATACCGGGCTCAAATGATAAAGAACCGGGCTTAAAAAGAAATACCCCCATTGGGAGTCTAATTAAATTAGGAGACATCATCCAAAATAAGGGTATGACATAAAAATATATAAACAAGGATGATCCGCTATAATAATAAAAAAATAACAAATTTAATTTATTATTATAGCCACCCGAATATAATTCATTATTCGGAGTTTACTCCTTACAGTTAATTTTTTCTAGGAGTTGTGGACTTGATCTCCTGGACTCGCTTTTGGATGCTTGAACCGACACCAAAGGATAGCCACCTATTGCGGAAAGCCTCCTACAGTATCGAAAAAATAATTAAAAAGTCAGAAAATTAAAATTTAATCGAGAACGTAAGAACCGGGCTCAAAAGATTAATACCCGGACTCAGAAGATTGACTTTCGGGCTCAACATATAAAAAACCAGGCTTAATATGAAGTACCCCCATTGGGAGTAGGGATGGCAATGGATTGGATTGGATATGGATACCCTAATATCCATCCCCGTATCCATTTGAAATATATATCTCCATCCCCTCATACATTCCCATTTCTAAGTAAGCGGGGCGGATTCGGATAATCCGCTAATTAATATAGAGATATCCATCTCCGCTCCGTTTATATCCGTATCCGATGAAAATACTTTAAATTTTTATAATTTACAAGAGAAAAATATAACTAATATATGTAACGGTAAATTTTATCCTATTTAAAGAGAAACAAATACATCAAATAAAGTTCAAATATAAAAATTAATAATAACTTCAATAATTAGAATTAATAATTACATAATAAATTTTTATATTTTTAAAATATTAAATTCTATAATGGATCCGGATGGGGATGGATATCCATAGACGATATCCATCCCCATCCCCGAAAATAAAATGGATATTAGGATGACATCCATCCCCGCTCCATCCCCGAAACAATAGTATCCATCCCCATTTTAAATGGAGCGGATTCGTACGGATATCCATATCCGTGGATAATTTTGCCATCCCTAATTGGGAGTCTAATTAAATTTGGAGACATTATCATAAATAAGAGCACCACATACAAATATATAAACAAGCATGATCCACTATAATAACAAAAAAAAGGTTGTTCAATACACATACAAAATCCCGGGCTCAAAATATTGTATACCGGGCTCAAAGGATTAATAACTGGACTTAAAATGAAATACCTCTATTGGGAGTCTAATTAATTTAGGAGACATCATCCAAAATGAGGGCATGGCATAAAAATATATAAACAAGGATGATCAGCTATAATAAAAAAAAAAAATAACAAATTTAATTTTATTATGATAGCCACCTGAATATAATTCATTATTCGGTGTTTACTCCTCACACTTAATCTTTTCTAGGAGTTGTGGACTTGATCTCCCAGACTTGCTTTCGAATGCTTGAACCAACACCTAGGGATAGCCACCTATTACGGGAAGCCTCCCGCAGTGTCGAAAAAATAATTAAAAAGTCGGAAAATTAAAATTTAATCGAGAACATAAGTACCGGACTCAAAAGATTAATACCTGGGCTCAAAAGATTGACTCCCTGGCTCAACATATAAAGAATCAGACTTAATATGAAGTACCCCATTGGGAGTCTAATTAAATTAGAAGATATTATCATAAATAAGAGCTTCACATACAAATATATAAACAAGCATGATCCACTATAATAGTAAAAAAAAAAAGGTTGTTTGATGCACATACAAAATACCAGGCTCAAAATATTGTATACCGGGCTCAAATGATTAATAACTGAGCTTAAAATGAAATACCCATATTGGGAGTCTAATTAAATTTGGAGACATCATCCAAAATAAGGGCATGACATAAAAATATATAAACAAGGATGATCCGCTATAATAATAATAAAAAAGACAATTTTATTTTATTATGATAGCCACTTGAATATAATTCACTGTTCGATATTTACTCATTACACTTAATCATTTTTAGTAGTGGTGGACTTGATCTCCTGGACTCGCTTTAAGATGCTTGATCCAACACCAAAGGATAGCCACCTCATGTGGGAAGCCTCCCACGGTGTCGGAAAAATAAAATTTAATCGAAAACATAAGTACTTGGCTCAGAAGATTAAGACCCGGGCTCAAAAGATACACGCCCGGGCTCAAGATATAAAGAACCGGGCTTAAAACGAATTACCTCTATAGAGAGTCTAATTAAATTAGGAGACATTATCCAAAATAAGAGCATGACATACAAATATATAAACCATCATGATCCACTATAATAATAAAAAAAAAGGTTGGTCGATGGCTTAACGCACATATGGAATACCGGTCTCAAAAGATTGTATACCAGGCTTAAAGGATTAATAACCGGGCTTAAAAGATTAATAGCCAGGCTTAAAATGAAATACTCCATTTGAGAGTCTAACACTTCATTGAAAGTTTAATTAAAAAGTTACAATATTTCAAAACAATTGACTGCAATCGACAACCATTATGAGCTTGGATGTCATTCCGGATTTGGAGCCGACCTTCTCGACGACCTTCTTGACGTCAAATCCCTCAACGACCTGACCAAAGATGACGTGCTTGCCATCAAGCCACTCAGTCTTGGCGGTACAGATGAAGAACTGGGAGCCGTTCGTTCTTTGGCCAGTATCGGCCATGGAGAGGATCCCTGGAAGTTCTCTGCTGTTATTGGGACACTATCGGCGAAGAGCTAGATGACAAGTTTACCTGTCGGATGGCCACCCAAAGTCGATCACTTTTCCTCCATAAAAAACCCCCAAATCAACCCTATAACTATGCATGAATCAGGGCAAAAGAAAAGAATCACACTACACACCCAAATCCAATATTTTTGTATCTCTTAAACAAAAACAACATACATACATGTAACAAGAAAAACAGAGAAACTAGTATCATGATTGAGATTAATCATCAATTAATGTTGTAACAACAAATTTAGTTACATTATACTTGAATTTATTTTCTGGATGTTAATATGGTGCCGAGAGAGCCAATTCTAAAATTATTTTCATCATTTTCGCTTACCAGATTGAGTAGAGCTGTAGAGATGTCTCCTCCAAATACAAGCTCTTCCAGGCTTGTGCTCAGGGAAAATTGAGACTTCTTAGACCATCGTCCAACAAACTGTGTAGAAAAGAAATCAACTCTGTATAAGACTATAAGCTTCTTCGAGTTTCAAGTGTGATGTGCTCTGCAAAAAGATATAACAATGAGCAGGTGGGTGACTTTGTGTCTATTTTGTTAGCAAGCAATAGTCTCACCTTGCAATGTCTACTTCTTCATTCAACTAAAGCTACTTCTTCACTCCCGGTTACTCTATGTGGCAATTATGCAGAACCCATTAATGATCTAAATTGGTTTTAATTAATTAAATATTTCCTTGAATTAAATTAAGTGGAAATAGAGTTATTCATACTCAATTAAAAGGAATATTTCTAATTTCTAAAGTGACAGGCCTGGATAGTTAAGGAAACACTGTGAATCACATGGTGTGATAGTTATGCAGATCGCGACTCTTCGAACACACTTGCAAAGTTTCAAGTTCCTCCATAAAACAGGGAAAAGTCACTTACCAGAGGGTCACGCAGTCGAAGAAGGTGCGGCCAATGAGGATGTGTCTCCGGACTTGAAGGTGCAGCTGTCGGTGTCGGCGTCTTCTCCGAAGTCCCTCTGGAACAAACGATTTCTTTGGGGATTAGGTTTTCTTTTGTCTTGTTCTTTTTTTTGAAATATTTCAATGTTACAATTGATTCAAAGCAAATATCAATTTTACAAGAGATTGAATGAATAATAAATAAATAAACATAAAGGCCCAGACTTGAGTGATATTTGATTCATATAAATTCTGGGTTTCACTGGATAGCTAAAGTAGAAGAGAAAACACCCATAAAACACAGACTCATTCTATAACATTCAAAACAATATTTCTACTTTCTAAAAAGCATGAATAAGCTAACAATGCTTAGAGTAAATAAGCTAACAATGCTCTAACTTTACCATTCAACATATAGCTATCAAAAAGTGCAAACGATAGTATTTGTATCAAGAAGCAACAAAATCCATAAAAAGACGGAGATTGAATGAATAATTAACAAATAAACATAAAGGCCCAGACTTGAGTGATATTTGGTTCATATAAATTCTGGGTTTCACCTTATAGCTGAAGTAGAAGAGAAAACACCCATAATACACAGGCTCATTCTAAGACATTCAAAACATATTTCTACTTTCTGAAAACTAAAATGTATGAATATTACACACACAAGCTTCAAATAAGTAAAGGAAGTCAGAGAGAATTGATTTACCTTGAGAGAAAGTGTGTAATATAAGATAGAAACTTGAACTGATGATGATGGATTGGGTGTGGAATTGAGGTTTTTTGTAATTTGTGGGAAGAATCAAAAGAGAAACGAACAAGTATATTCCATTTTATCTCCTTCGGCGTTGGCGTCGGCGTCTTCTCCGGAGTGGCTCTAGTCTGGAACGATTTCTTCTCTTTTCTTTTGTCTTTTTTTTTTTTTTTTTAAATTAAAAAAAAACCAGTGGCTAAAGTTTTTGGTTGAGGAGGAGGCCGATGTCTCGCAGTGGAAGAAGGTGCGGCCGATGAGGAATTGAAAGAGTGTCTCCAGAGTCGGCGTCTTCTCCTTCGACGTCGGCGTCAGCGTCTTCTTGAGTCCCTTCGGTCTGGAACCACGATTTCTTCTCTTCCCTTCTTTTGTTTTTTTTTTTTTTGAATTTTTTTTGTCTTTTAATTGTAAAAAGGGTGATTTCGTAATGTCATAATTAATGAGGTAAATAATAGAAAAAAAATTTAAAGGGCAATCTGGTAAAATCAACTGTAAAAGGAACAAAAACACAAAATTTTCAATTATGGGCTATTTTTGTTTTTTGAAAACTGAGGATGACCATTTATGCAAGTTCCCTATAATAAATGGTTACTAAATGTCACTTTTAGCAACCATAATAAGTTATTAGTCGCAAACATGCACTTCATGGATTCAATTTCTTCTGCCACCAGATATATAGGATTTATGACTAAGGATTTAGTCAATGAATAATTCATTTATCGACTATGTCTAATTTAGTCGCAAAAAATATATATTACTTTCGAAGACTATATCATAAATGGTTGCAGAATATTATTTTAAAATGTCTATTACTGACAAACTATTTTCGACTGTGACAATTGTTGTCGTTAATTCATCCTTTTCTGATTGTTAATTTAAATTTTATTGAAATAAGTTTAAATTATTAATTAATAAAACTTATTAATTTTTCAGTAAAATGTTGATTATAAAAAATAATCAAATAGACTTTAAAAAAAAAATAACAATCAATTAGTATGCATTTTTTTTTATTGAAGATGAACTTGAAGCAAAATGGTAAAAAAAAATAAAAAATAAAAAATAAAAAATTTTACTTTCTTATAAGATAGAAGATTATATATATAGGGAGGGCGACCAACTATAGCCATATGTTTTAATAAGTTCAAATGTTTATTAAAAAAAAATCAACCTTTTATTAAAATATGTGGATGTGGTTGGTCGTCCTGAAATTATCTGATGGGAGAATCTTCATATATATTATATATATATAATAAGAATTTTTTAATAAAATATTAATTTCAAAAACAATATCTCAATAGTACGCAAAACATAGATTCAATTAAAATAGTACATAGTACCATTAGTTTTTATATAAAAAGTATGCAAAATGTATCAGATATAAAGTTGTAACATAATGGTAAAAGTAACATTATCTATTTTTAAGGTCTATGTTCAACACTTGTAAAATGCAAAAACTCATCTCAATAGGTGGGTTTCAGATTACACTCCATCTGATTCCCACCATGGGAACCACCCTCACTAAAAAAAAATTGTGGGTACGTATATACCCATAAATATGATAAGCGCACCCATATTTTATAAGTACACCCATATCTAAAATTTAAAATTAAAACATTACTATAAACACTCATCTTAATGCCAATAGTACCCTTATTTAAATGAATGTTTTCATTTTAACATAATTTATTTATAAACCCTCATAAGTTAGTAACACACCCAATTTTACAAATAATAAATTTTAAAGTTCTCCAGACTCGAAAACACAGTCTCGAGAATTCTTAAATTTCGAGAATCTTTACTTTAGGCTAATTTCAGACTGTGTATTTACCTAAGACATGCTTAATATATTTATTTTATGAACAAGAGTGCTTGAGCGTGCAGCTATGCAAAGTAAAGTCCTGCTAATTATTCTTTACCAAAAGAAATATTAAGAGCAATAACAAAAGAAATATCAAGGCTTTCAGCTATCAAGTTTTCCTCCAAAGTAAAACCCTGCTATTTGTTCTTTACCAACAAGAGGAAAACAATATTACACTATTACACTATTACACTAGTGAAAGCATCATCATTAGAAAACTTTTAAACAAAAAATATTCTTCATAGATTATTAATGTAAATTAATACAATTCTCAAATGTAAATAAACAAGTATTGAAATGTACTGAAAAACAAAAAAGTGCTGACAAGAGTTTCCGTGCAAAATAGTTTAATTAGTAGCAAGATCTATTGTTTTCTCACTATTACCATCATAATTAGTTGCAGTTTCTTGAAAATATTGTATACGAGAAGTATATGTTGTTTCCCATCCTTTTGCAATGGGTTGATGACATCTATGCCAATCAGCTACTATAGGTGGAACAAGATGGTTCGGTAAAAAGAATACCTAAAATAAAATCATAAATATATTGTTAATGACAATAGGTGACAAATAACAACAATGAGCACCATAATTCCCAAAAAAAAAAAAACCAAAAAAAAAAAAAACATTAAAAACTATTAATAAAACAAATTATAATACCTCTACGAAGTGATTGCTATCTGCAAATCGAATAGCAATTTCTTTGCGAGATACTGAATCACCTGGCAACGATCTAAGAGGAAGAAAAGTAAGGCATTGTAGCATTGACAAGTGAAATAGAACAACATTATAGCGTGATGCAATAAGATGCCCCATGTCAGGTATACTCATCCATCGATCATTTCTTGGAAATTCCTCAAAGAAAGACCATACCAAAACATTCCAACTGGTTATGAATTTTTCCCATTGTTCAGTTGTTGCAACATACTCTTGCACTTCGCCAAAATATTTCTACTAATATGCCATCTACATAAAAAAAATTCGCGTAGTAGAAAATACTTTATCAATGGCATTCATGAGACTTAATTCTCTATCACTAACAATGACTTTAGGTTGTGCATTCTCATCAATCAAACTCTTCAATTTATCTAATGCCCAAACATAATTATCTTCATGCTTAGAATAAAGATAAGTAGAAGCAAAATAAAAAGTCATGTTAGTGGATGTCACTCCTACAATCTCTAATAACGGCATGTGATATCTATTTGTCTTGTACGTACAGTTCATTAGAAACACATGTGGAAATGCATGCAATAAGTATATACTGAGAGGACTTGCCCAAAACAAGTCTTTAATAGAGTCAGTGTTATTACAACTTCTATAAAACTCAATATAATTGTACTCAGACAACTTACTTAAGAGTTGTTGCATTTGTGACCTGCCAGCCATTTTTGTCACCTTATATTTCTGACGTGCATTGTAGATTGTTTTGAGTATGGAAACATTCGAGCTATCTCTATTCTTCAAAGTTACCAAAATGTCTTTGGGTTTTACCATATTTTTGGACATGTCTACTAATACTGAATTCTCTTCATTTGATAATCTCACTGCAGATGAATGTCCCTCAAAATGCTTTGCAGCTGGATGATTATGAACCCCACAAATCACTTTCAACATCAAGTCATCATCAGTGTCCAACTTCTCACCCTTTAAAGTGAAAGGGCAACCACACTTCTTTGTTCCGGTAATTTTACGTTTTTTCCCTTTATCATTTTCGTTTTCTTTTTTCTTATTGTCTCTGTATTGTCCACTTCTCTCACAACCAAATGTGATTCTTAATCGGGTACCACCGTCACATGTGTCGGATCTCTTTATTACAATCACAAACCCAATGTTTTTTCCTACTTCATGGGTCCATTGAATTAAAGATTCTATGCTTTTAAATACCTACATATAGTACATAAATATATAGGTAATACAATTCACAAATAAAAACAAATTTAATCTTCTGATATAATGCATGAGAACTCGGAAAGCAAACAAAAACAAAAAACAAAAAAAATAATAATAATAAAAGAAAAGAAATAATTAAAAAAATAGCAATGAAGAAACGGAGTTCTCTTCCAACAAAAAATAAAAAAAAATAAAGTAATAAGCAAACACTAAGTGATCAAACTTGTATCCAATACAAACTTTCTTCTATGACAATAACCTTTTTTTTTTTTTTTTTAATCGTAAGATTTTATTAACAACCAAAATAGGGAACAAATGAATAACAAACCAACAAGCCACCATGAACCCAAACAACAAACACCCACTAAAATAACAATTTGAAACCTTACTTTGATTCTTTCGAATCTAGAGAAAACACCCAAAATTCAGTTTTCAAGTAAAAAATAATTTAAGTTTGTTTTCTCTTCTACAAAAACTAAAATTTTGATATAATGTATAAGCATAACTATACCTCGTAATTTGTAAATTCACTACTGTAGTCCATAGTATATTCGACTCCAACATTGTTCATGCTCTGTTGAGAATTTTAAAAAAATTCGATAATTGTTCCAACAATGAGATATGTACTGCTATCTTAAAAAAATAAATAAATAAATAAATAAAATAAAATAAAATAAAAATTACTTCTCACTTTTTTTCATTGATAGAGTTCATAACAAAACTAAAGAAAGAAAGAAATACGTACCTATGTATGATCGGAGTCCTCTGAAAATTCTTGTTCCATTATTTTGTTATATGATAATGGGAGATTTTGGCTCCGTTGGGCTTCTATTCTTCTAAAAAAAATAGAATTAAGGTTGAATTAGGGTTTGGTTTTTTTTTTTTTTTTTTTTTTTTTTAATTTTAATAAAGTGATATAGTTGAAGATATGGGTGTAATTAATGGGCGTAAATGTATTTGGTTTATTTTTAATTAAACTAATTTGTCCTTATTGGTAAATTCCTATTGGGATATTTTTGTAATTAAATTTTTTGTTAAAATATGGGTGTGCTTATCATATTTATAGGTGTCAATATCGGCTCCCAAAAATTATTTGTATTTTATTTTCTTCTTCCTTGTTCTTCAAGTAGTTTTTGAAACTTAACACCAAAAATCTCCAATTTCTTTTCACTGAAATCCAGTCAATCTAGGTTTGCTCAATGAAGACGACGATGACGACCAACAAACCACTTCATCGTCTTCTTCGTTCATCTTCGTTCATCTTCTTCATCTTCTTCGTCTTCTACGTTCAATCTGGGTCTTCGGTGAAAGTTTTGAATTTTATTATTATTGTGCAATAAAAAATGTAGTTAACATGTAGAAAATCTTTCAAGTTCAATTTTTTATAGAGTGAATAAATAATATATCCTTTTTAGTAATTTAATATCTCAGTAGACTTTTTGAGATTTTATAACCAAACGGTCTACTGCTATAAAAGTGCTTTTTTAATTACCAACCAAACAACTATAATTTATTTTTCAAAAGCTCTATTTCAATTAGATTTACTATAAGTAAACCTTTTACGAATAGAGGTTTTTCAAAAGTCTAACCAAACAAGCCCTTACTATCTTATTTTACAATACTTATTTTGTCTTGAGACAATTCTTTAAGTTTTACTCTATACATTGTTTGTTAATTGCATAAAAAAATTAGATAGATTTGGTTCTAAATAATTTTCGAGATATCAAAGAGCAACGGGTTACATTTTAATTCTCAAAATTAATATATATTTTTTGTGACATAACCTTTAGTTTAAGGGTATCACTTTTTCTTTTTCCTTTTTAACAATTTATTTTCTTAAATATTAATATATTTGTTTTGCATGACATTAAATATTAATTTATTCTAAAGAATATTTGGTTTTTAGTGACCCTGCGAGAATTAGACTATACAAGCACAGCCCGGAATACTACTTCCACTAATGAGGAGAGGGGGCCCACACTTGGGAATTAAAGCCAAGGAGGGACAAAGAATATATATACAAATATATGCATGCCATGGGCTTTGAACCATGGTGGTGGAGTGCTCCCATGGAGAGTCCAACCACATTGGCAAGAGGCCATTGGCATTTTTTTTTATATTGTTGTGATTAACTTTTTATGAGTAGATTTCTCTCCACCCGTAAATACTAGTAAATTTTAATTAAACAATGTTAAATCATGATTATTGTCAACATCACCCATGCAACTTTCCTCTAAAAAAAACATCACCCATTCAACACTGTTTATAATTTCGTATTTGGTTTCTTCTTCAGAAGTCTGAACAGTGAACACAATGATAGCAATAATATGTTCACATATTATTTTGGGGGATTTCCTTATAGTTTACAAAAAGATGATACAGCCAGAAACTAAAAAAAAAAAAAAATCGTTTTTGATCGGTTTATGAACAATAAAACACAAATCTGACCAAAATACCCTTCATTAAAACACAATATGTGTTTTTTTTATCACGAATGGATCGTGGAACATGCACGAATGAATCACGGAACATCCATATGTGTCATGAATGGATCACACGTATTTTTTAAGGAACATATATGAGAGAAAATGCACCGGTTTAAGAGTTAAAGAGTATTTAAGACCAGTTTGGCTATATTTGATTTTTTAAAACCGAATTTCGTTATAAATGTAATTTCTTGGAAACATGACTAAAACTCTAAAAGTGATTTATGAAAACCCATTTTGACTAATTTATTGCATTTTCACATTATTTGCCATTTTTACAATCATGATTATTTTTTGGGTAAATTACACTCACACGTTTGTCGTTTGTCGTTTGATGTTAAGACACTTAGGGGGTGTATTTAATTAGGATTAATTAAGATTCTTGAAGACATTTAAAGACATTTAAAGACATTTTTTAAGTGACAGATTTTCATGGATTTCTACAGACTTTTATAAATCCACATGGACTTTCATTGATTTGTTTAGACATCTATCTCAGACTTTTATAGATTTGTTTAGACATCTATCTCAGACTTTTATGGATTTGTTTAGACATCCAAGGATTTTCATGGATTTGTTATCTCTGACTTATCAATAGTAAGCTAATTATAGCTAATTATAAAAAAAAACCTTTGAAGTTGGAATGAGCAAAATTTGATACACCAGTCAATCTATATTTGCGTATATATATAGTATGAGGTTGTTGCTGATGCAAACAAAGCGATTGAATTGAACCCAAAATTGGCTAAGGCTTATCTGCGTAAAGGCACTGCTTACATGAAGTGTAGATAAATTATTTTTCTTTAAAATAAAATGCTAATAAAGAGTGAGCATTTTGGTGTTTGATTGAAGGCTCTATAGATTATTTTGGTGTTGTTTTGTGCAGTTTTGGCACGTAGTAAGATTTGTACTCGTGCAATATAATTTATATTTTGTTCTTAGCAAATGTAGCGGCTCTATTTGGGAAAAATAAGTTGCAAGCGTTCGTTGTATTCACAACGCTTTCTGGCTTCCGTTGGTCACAAATTGCCTTGCTTCATCATTTTTATGGTCATCAAAATAAATGCAGATACTCTTTTGACAATAATGACGCTGGTGATTAGAGCTAAGGCTAAATTTTTTGAATCAGGTTGACATGGGATTGGTTTTTGCTTGATTTGGAAATGTACGACAGGAAGATTACTTACCATAGTTCCTAGATGTTTTTTAACTTTTAAGGTGGCAATTTTGGTGCATGATATTATGTACGAAATTTTGATATCTTGGACTACAGCATTTAAAAACATTTTTTTTTTTTTTTGGTTATAGCAATTACTAGAGATAGTTAATAATTTGATTTTGTATACTACTCTGATTATATTTCTTAAATTGGGCAATAACGAACGTGTTTGGGTTGGGGTGGGTTGTTTTGTGTCTGCTTGGGTTGTGTTTGCAGGTGTTGGGTTTTTGTTGTTTTGCGCTTGTAACCTCTTCCTTGGTTAATAAATAAAAGTTTGCCTTTTCAAAAAAAAAAAAAAAAAAACCAAACAAACATGTTTACACTTGTTTGTTCAAAATATATATATATATATAATTATGTGACTGCAACATATTATATTATTGTATGTGGCTTGTTTTCTTTTTGAACTCAATTTTTTTTTCCTTTTTAATTCAAAGAACATGCTGGGGATGCAAGCTTATTATTCTCACATACACCGGTTTTTTTTAATTTTTACATATTAGTACTTTTCGTTTCTGTTTTGAGAGAGAGAGGGGGAGAGCAAAATCCACCAAAATCTTTGGGGAGAAGGCTGGATATGTTATGACATTTGATATTTATATCTCTCACCATCAAGTCCACCAAAATCCATCAAAATCCATGACCTAAGAAAATCCTTTAAAATCTAGTCCTAATTGAATATATCTTGATTCTTGTGGACATTTTTAAAGTCTCAATTCAATACACCTGGATTTAGAAGGATTCTTTAAAAGTCCATAGAAATCCTAATTGAATACAACTGGATTCATATAGACTTTTTAAAGTCTTTAAATGTCCAAATTGAATACACCAGAATTTATAATGTCTTTAAATGTCCTCAAGAATTCTAATTGAATACACCCTTCTTAAATTGAAAAGTTCGATTAATCTACACTAACACCCGGCACTTAACAGGCCTCTGTTTAAAATCAAACAGCAAAAGGGTTAATTTTGTCATTTCAAAACTTTATTTACAAAATAAAAAATAAAAATAAAATAAAAAATTACACAAGTCACAACAGAAATCAGAGAAAGGCATGGCAACGCCTCCTTAAACCAAGTCCAGCGAAGGACGTCGGTGAGACGTTGAATTGTTCACCGGCGTCCGCACCGTTCTCTTTTCCGGCATAGTACTATGATGGGTTTGTGATTTGGTGGATGGATTTATAGGTTTTGATATGGAGTGGAGGTTTTACATTTGAAATGAGTTTGAATTAAGTTGGGCATTGACATTGTTTTGGATCTGTGGTGTGGTTGGGTTTTGATATTACATTAATTGGGAGATTTTTTTTCACAAGATTGGAAGAGGCAGCAATGAAGGGCCGTGGAGGCCATTTGGCATCTGCGATGATGGCCTCCACTTTCCTTCTCTTTTTTTTCTTTACTTTTTCTTCATTATTATTATTATTATTATTATTTGATTATTTTATTTTTGCTTTTACTTTTATTTTTTATATAGGGTTATTTTGGACTTTTAAAAGGTAAGACTTAGTCAACTTCATAGATTAGTCATCTAATGTTAAATAAAAGGGTGTTAATGTAGAATACTAGAATATGCAAACTATTTCATCTAGGTGTCTTAACCCCAAACCTTAAGTGCTGTGTGCAATTACCCTTAATTTTTACCAAGTTAAAGTGGAAAGTACCATAATTGATAACACTATTTTAATTTCATTATCCCCACCTTCCATCACTCAAACAATCTAGTAATCTACCCAACAAAGAAAGAGAATATCAGCGAAGAAGACGATTCCAACATGAAATTCAAGTATAAATTCAATGAGCGTGTTCACAATGACACCTAATAAGAGCATCTCTAATGTAAAAGTATCTCGCATACTAAAAATCATTGACATGACACTAATGTTAAGAGTCTTGCTTCCTATGTGACATAAAAATAGACTTGATAGATAATTAACTCAAAATTTAGTCTCCAATGCTTCTGTTTAAAACACAATTATTTTTAATGACATGTCCAAATTTTTTTCTTTTTAATTTTTTTTTATTTCCTTATCAAAAATAGATTAAAAATTAATATTAATTTTAAATACTTACTGAGTCAACCAAAAAAATAGTTGTGCAACAAACCGTCTGAAAGTAGACAGTTATGTTGACAATGTCTAATACTTTTTTTTTCACATCATTGTGGGGTTGAATATGCACAGCTGCATTGGAGATACATTTTTTAATAGATTGTCTATTTATCCTACGTGACATCTTTTTTTTTTTTTTCATAAGTCATTCTTGCATTAGAGATGCTCTAAGATTCCATGTTCCAAAAGAATTTACAAAAGTAGTACTACAATAGTTTATATATATATATATAGTCTTTCTATTATCAGTTCGAACTGATATAAAATATATCAGTTCATTGCATGTGGGTCATTGGATTTAAAAGATGCTTTGACAAGTGCATGCAGGCAGCCAAGTCAAAGTATTTAAATTCAATGACCGACATGTAAGGAACTGATATATCTTTTGTTAGTTCGAACTGACAATAGAAAAATTGATATATAATATATATATATATATATATATATATATATATATATATATATATATATATATTTATATAGTGAGTCTCTCATAAGGAATCCCTTATTTTAATTTCGGGAATACCACTACGAAATCATATCGATTTGAATGAATGTTTATTTGAATTTTTTTTGTGGATGATAAATTCATCGAAATCTATTTATGAATAAAATTTGAGAATTTTTCAAGCACTATAACTATTTTCTTGAATTTTTCTAGATTTCACCCATTTTTCCGATGCCTTCATATTTTAAAAAATCGGGATAAATAGTTCTAGTGTTTGAAAAAATTTCAAATTTTATTCATAGTTAGATTTCAATGAAGTTATCATCCACATAAAAATTCAGATAAAAAATTATTCAAATCGATGTGATTTCATGGTGGTCCTTACTAAAATTAAAATAAGGGATCCTTTATAAGAGACTCACTATTATATATATATATATATATATATATATATATATATATATATATATATATAATTTCATAGATTAATACTAGGTTGTTCAAAATTTTTGTCTAAAATCATGTTCAAATGACGTGGTATGTGAGTTGTTAAGATATTGTAAATCATGAGATTTTTGTGTGAATGATAAGATCTTGACAACTCACCTGCCACATTATTTGGGTATGATTTTGGATAAATATTTTGGACAATCTAGCATTACTCAATTTTATAATATTATATGGATAACATGGATAAGAAAATAAATTATAGATTAGTTAATCATTTTCCACTGCCAATATATATGGCTTGGTGGTAAAGAGTAATGTCTTAGATTAGCACCGTTGTATGTGTTAGAGAGAATCTAGTATTTGTGTACCTTATATCCAGAGTTATTCAATTGAATAGAAAACAACTTCGAACTATAAATTGTATTGAACAAATTATTGCTGCAAAATAGAAATTATGTGCTTCAAAACACATCATTAATGACGCTTTCCTTAAAATGCTATTTGCCCCCACCAATCGAGTGTTGCATAATGCATACAATAAAGCATCGATGTCGACCGTAAACACCTTTAATGTTTGTAAGCTGGATAAGAAACGAAATTCTATCATTGCACAAACTAATAGAATATTGGTAATTTAAGGCAATGAAACAATGTCACAAGATGAGTTTACTAAAATATGAAAAAATGGAGAGGGGAAATCACTAGCCAAACTCTCAAAGTTAAATAATTCTAATCTCTCTGAAATGGTGCAGGAATGAGCAATTTATAAAATGATTTGCACACATTTGTGAAAGTATGCAACCTTTGTTGCTTTGCACCCATTCGTGAAACGAAGTAACCTTTAACCATATAGCTGTATCTTTTCAACCACTTTAATAAAGGATAATGTTACACATCCAACCTTTTTGTCCAACCCCTGATGTGTCAGTTGGTAAGTGGATGCACATTAATAATAATTTATTCATATATCCACTCATCAACTGACACATCAGGGGTTGGACAAAAAGTTGGACAAAAATGGTTGGATGTCTACCATTGTCCTTTAATAAAACACACAAACACCATTTGAAAAGGTTGTAACTTTTCATCAACAACATCTTGAAAGTTATTTCCTTTCTATTCCAATTCAGTTTTTACAACAACATATGCAAAAATGAAAAACAAAATTATAAAATCAATTAAAAAAAATTTAAAAAAAAAATTAATGATGATGTAGGAAACCAAACATGTAGTTGAGCAAAGCGGAAGGGAGAGACCGCCAAATATGGCTAAATAGTAAGAGCGCTCATTCAACATTACCCAAGTTCAAGTTGCTACAATTGTCAATAATTAAAAAAAAAAAAAAAAAATTTGCCATCGCAAATGGTATATACAAAAACGTGAGGGAGAGATTATAATTAGGGATAATTACCCTCGTAGCCATCCATTTGGTCATCCGCTATCAAAATGGTCATTATATGAGAAATTCGTTTCCACATGGTCATTTTTGGCAAACTGTGTGATGTAAATGATCATTCGTAGAGAAAATTACCCCAGTGGCCACTCATTTGGTCATGCGCTGCCCTAATGGTCACCCATTTTAATTTTTAAAATAGAATTAATCAATAGAAAATTTAAAAATAATAATATATATGAACATTAATTTATTTTTTTTCGAAAAAGAAATAAATATTAATTAAAAACATTTAATTAAAAGAAATAGGAAAAATGAATATTGATTAATTAAATAAAAAATATATAAGTCAGTAAAAAAAAACTTAATAGTAAAAAAATGAATATTAATTGCTTACTTATATTATTTATTTATTTATTTAATATTCATTTTTCCTATTAATTTTAATTAATATTTATTTATTTGTTGGAAAACAAATTAATATTCATTTAAAAAAAAAAATAATCTATTGATTAATTCTATTTACAAAATTAAAATAGGTAGCCACTAGGTAGAGCTTTACCAAATGGGTGGCCACTAGGATAAGTTTCTCTATGAATAGTTATTTTCATCACACTATTTGTCAAAAATAGTCATTTTAAAACGAATTTCCTAATCATTTTGATAGTGCATGATCAATCGGATGGCCACGGGATAATTATCCCTTATAATTAGTAAAGTGGGGCCATTGAGGGACATTCAATTCTATTAAATTAAAGTATTAAAAATAAGTGGAAGGACCGTTTTTAACTTTGATTCCTTTTTTTGGTAAATTGCAATAAAGTACCTCGATATTTGGTGTATATGCAATCATATCATACTTTTATCAAAATTATAGATGAATACCCTTGACTAAACCTTTGACCGTTACAGTTAATGGTTGACCGGTCAAACATTATGAAATATCTCAATTACCCCCAAGTGTGAATATTACATAGTCATGGTGTCCAATGAAAAAAATGCCACATCACACATATTTAAGAAAAAAAAAATTATCTTCAAAAAGAAAAAGGATTTTTTTAATAAAAAATATATATCTCCGTCAAGAGTTATGGAGTCTCAATAGATCTCCTCTAAGGAAACCTGATCTCATCGGAGCTCGCCATTGGCGGCGACATGTGCACGCAGCAGTAGATGGAATAAGGTAAAGTCGGTGGTAGAGGCTGATTGAAGGATGAGACGGCGATGGTGATGAGTTTGGTGGGTGGAGTGGAGGTCTCCACAATGGAGATTTGAGTTTGATAGAAATCTCTAATGGAGGTATTGAGTTTTTGCTTTAGAACGAAGAAGATTTCGTTGATAATGATGATGATGATGATTAAGAAGAAGAAAAAAAATTGTTGTTGATTATGCTTGAAATAAAAATAATAGAGATTTGGGTACAAAATACTTTAATTTTTTTTTTCTTATGATGGTGATCTGGGTGACTGGGTGGTTCCTAGATCTTCCAGATTTTTTATTTCTTCGAACACAAAAATCTTTGATTTTTTTTATCTCTAATCAATGATGATGATAGAGATGGCTTCCAATTTTTTATATATATATTTTTTCACTTTAATTGGTGATAATGATGGAGATGGATTCACTAATTTCTTATACTAACTTTTATTTTTTATTTTCTTAGTTTTTTTTTTTTCCTTAAATCTTTAATTTTCTCTTTAAATGATGATGAGAGATCTGGGTTAAAATGATCTTTAAAAAAGAAAAAAAGAATTTTTTTTATTTGTTTTTTCTTTTACGATTATTTTTTAAAATTCTAAATCAGATTTCTGTTCTATTTTTAAAATTTTAATAGAGAATGACCTTATTACCCTTCTTTAATTCTTACGTCTGTTAGCTCTAATGGTTTAAGTGTTAGTCAAGGGTATTTATCTGTAATTGTGACAAAAGTATGATATGATTGTATATAAACCAAATGTCGGGGTACTTTATTGCAATTTTTTCTTTTAATATCGAAAGAAAAAACGAGAATTTAAAGAAATCAACCCTCTGTTCACACATTTCAGACAAGTCCTACCGGTGTTAGATTTCATAATTTAATGCACACACGCGTCTCTGTCTCTCTTCTCTGTCACTGTTGTTCAACTGTTTCAAACTTTACAACAATACTTCGAAAGCAAGAAACATATATACTGAAGTCATTCAAGAGTGAGAGAGAGAGAGAGAGAGAGAGTTGATGATGGGGCATTGGATTCTTGCTTAACAAGAGAAAATTAAGGGTTTTTTTTTTACTCTCATTTGTTGAATTGTAGACTAGAGATGCATAGTCAAGTTGGCTTCTTGTGGGCTCAGTCAATGCTTTTTATCATGAAAAGGTATCTTTTTTTAATCTTGTTTCGATCACATTTGTTCACTGGTCTTTTTCCTTAATGATGTTGTTATGACTTATGGGGCTGTATTTTACTATCAACTTTTCACTTCAAATGATGGTGCTTTTTTTTTCTTTTTTTCTTGTTGTTGATTTGTGGTTAAATTCTCTGAATTTACCTCGGTTTAAGCTGGATTTTGTCTGGGGTTTTTCTAGGGAGCTATTTGGGTGTTTAAGTTTTGGCCTTTTGAGTTTAACGCTTCTTAAATTATTGCGTTTGGTTTCTTAGAATATACAAGGTCAAATTCACACTCTTAAGAGAGGAGGTACTGGTTGTTCAATCTTGTTGACCTAGATTTTTATTTCATTTTCCCCCTTGTCGGACCTTTAAATTTTGCTAATTAGGCATTTTGGTTTTCTTCAAGGTCTAATAAGGACTCATAACCATTGACTTGAGTATGTAATTATGTTGTTGAAGCTTTTCTAAGTGGGTTTCTAATTTGTATGTTTGATGTTGATGATATTTTAGGAGAGTTTCAAGTGTAATAAAAGATAATGAGAATTAAGAATTGGATCGACAAGCAAAAAATTGGCGTCCAAGCAAGGTTCAGGAAGATGATAAAATGCATTTGTTCAGGGGAGCAACTAAGAGCAGATGAATTAATTGCTTCATCCGAGTCCCTCGCTACTCGGGACTATTCAGCAAGTGGATATTCGTCTCGAGCTGGTGAGATGGACACAAAGCTTGATAATAGCAACATTGAAGAAGCAGAGTCGTCTCTTCGTGAAAGTGGTTACCTGAACTATGAGGTTGGTTGCATTTAAGTTTTGCTTTTTTTCTTAATTTGTTTGCTTTTGTTCCTGTACCAAAAATATGTTTTAGAAGTATGTATATCAGATGAATGAATTAGAACTATGAGATCCTGATATGGGACACAGTGGTATGTTTATGTGATTGAGTACATATTCTTGAATGAGTGCTTTTATATTGGAGATAACTTTCTCAATGCCTTAAAATCTACCTTTTCTTCTATGAGTACTAAAAAAGCGTGTGATGAAGTCCGTCCATGTGTTACAGCTATTTTAATGTAATACATGTTAAGGTGGTGGTAGCCAAGATAAAAAGGAATGCCCAAACCGGGGGTATCTTGTTTCCACTAAATATTCATTTTTTGATTGGGACTTTGCCAATGATTAGTGTGAGGATAGTATCTTGTATCAGATGGTTAGTTAATTCATCTTATTCGTTATTTTCTTCTTTGTTGTTCAAAAGGACTTTGATTCCTTAAACTAGGCAAAGCAAGAACTTTGATGCTAGTTTTGGTGGAATCATGAGTATTTTTTTGTGAATATTGTACTCAGCTAGAAACTTTACTGGCGAAGAAAACTGTGGAAACACTGGTTTGATTTTAAATATTTTCCCATGAGGCTTTCTACATGGCAAAAGAGATACAGTTATAACTTATACACTTGTGTGT
The DNA here is from genome assembly GCA_008009225.1 of Acer yangbiense. Classification (NCBI taxonomy): domain Eukaryota; kingdom Viridiplantae; phylum Streptophyta; class Magnoliopsida; order Sapindales; family Sapindaceae; genus Acer; species Acer yangbiense. The sequence goes on from CM017761.1 coordinate 12,684,230, forward strand.
AAAATTTCTGCCGGTTGTGCCTTTGTAATATGTATAATATTGAACTTTTGGACAAAGTTGTGTGCATGGAGCATATATGTTACAGTAACCGACAAATTGTTGTCAAGCAGTACACATAAAAATAGATATTTTCAATTCTGCGTGTCTTACATCTTCATCATTTGTTCTCACCAACATTTCACAAATTTTTTATGTTGAAATCTTGGGGATTTGGGATGGATAAAGTCATCATCCCAGCTGGTTCTCTCCTGCAATTCTATGGGTATAGAAAAGGTTATATAGGGAATATTATAAATGCAGCTTTTAGTTACCCTATGTTTTAAGGAGGAAAAGAAGTGATCTCTAAAACACAGGTGTGAATTTAGTGAAGCTATTTTGATATGGTCTTATGAGAGTCCCTTCTTGCACTCTCTTGCTTTTCCTTATAATGAAACAACCCATATTGAAATTACAGGGCTCATTGTTTGCGGGTTCCAGCTATGAAAGAATATTTTGGATAACCACATGGGCAAGGGCATGGTTTCTGCAAGCAATGGGTAGCACTGATGCACCATTTCTGATGTCAATTAACTTATACGGAAAAAGGAGCAACGGGTTTATTTTGCTTTGTGGAAGTTTGTTCTCCTAATTAAGTAATTATTTGTTTGCACATTGGTGGAATTCCTTTTGCCACTTGTGAATCTAGTCTTCTTATAAATGAAACAAGTTATTCGTGTTTTCTATTTTGAGATAGGTCTGTTTATCTTCTCTGTTTATGGTTGCACAATATCCTTGAGTTAGCACTTTACACAATTGAGACACTAAACATTGTGGGGTTAGTTATTTTCAATGACTCTCAATAAAAGCGGTGATGCTGGTACCATTTATTGGTATTGAACTATATTGGCTTATTTTATATTCATTGGCTTAGTTGATTAAGATTTACATGAGGTTTGAATGCGTTATATGATAGTATTTACATATTCCTATGTAAAAGGGTTATATAATAATAATGCATAAGCCTTGACTCTATAAATATATATTCTATTTAAACATTTATAATAGTTTCTTTGGATTTCCAGCAAATGACTTTGTTCATATACAGTCTGAGTTATTGCAATGATGTTTCCTTGTTCTGCTGCAACTTGTGATTTGCTTAAATCTTATGTACTATACTCACAATACGTCATTAAGCTAAGAGATCTTCTTGATTTGTAGGAAGCTAGAGCATTATTGGGGAGGCTTGAGTTTCAAAAAGGAAATATAGAAGCTGCACTTCATGTGTTTGAAGGAATAGATGTTGCAGCTGTGATTTCTAAGATTAAAGCTACCCTTTCTAGAAGATGTGAACAAAATCGGCGCCGTTCACAAAGTGATGCTTCCCCGTCCATGTCTATGCATGCTGTTACTTTACTACTTGAAGCTATTTTTCTTAAAGCAAAATCATTGCAAGGTCTTGGAAGGTATGAAGGTATGTTGTTCATCTTATTCTCCCTTCCCATCAATATTTTGATCTGTCAATAAATTTTTTTCTTCTTTTGGCTATTATTCACCTTGTCATATATGTATCAATAGAATTGTGATGAATGTGACGACATGTTTGTGCTTCACTATATAAAGTTCTTTGAAGTATACAAGTACGAATTTTCACATCATGTTTACTCACCAAGTTATATATGTAAAGTGATCATCACTTCGCATGAATTACATTTTGTGAATTTCGCATATGAGTTTTCATGTGTTTCTTGCTCTCTTGCACTCTCTACTTGTTGGAAAGTGTTGACTAAGGAGTAATTCTAGGAGTAAAATCCTAGGAGGATTTCGTCAACTAACAATTAATTTACAAGTCCACAGTGATAGGAAATTAATTCCTAGAAATCCTCCTAGGATTTTACTCCTAGAATTACTCCTTAGTCAACACTTTCCAACACTACCTCTCCCTCCCTCATCAGTATATAATTCATATGACGAAACAAAAAATTATGAAAAATCAAGTGTTCTTAAAAGAAAACATTTATGATCATTACTGCTGCATGCCTAATATTTTTTCCTGGTCTATTTTTCAGAGGCTGCTCAATCATGCAAAGTTATTTTGGACACTGTTGAAAATGCATTGCCAGAAGGCCTGCCTGAAATCTATTCTGTAGATTGTAAATTACAAGAGACTCTAAACAAAGCAGTTGAATTGCTTCCCGAACTATGGAAACTTGCCGGATCTCCCCAGGAAACTATTTTGTCATACCGGCGGGCCCTCCTATATTATTGGAATCTTGATGAAGACACCACTGCTAAAATAGAAAAGGAGTTTGCAGTGTTTCTTTTGTACAGTGGCACTGATGCATGCCCTCCTAATTTACGTTCACAGACGGAAGGCTCATTTGTGCCAAGAAACAATATAGAAGAGGCTGTTCTCTTGCTACTAATTCTACTGAGAAAATTTATTCTCAGAAGAATTGGATGGGACCCGTCGATTCTGGATCATCTTTCATTTGCCTTATCTGTTTCAGGGGAATTGTGGGCTCTGGCCTATCAGATTGAAGAGTTGTTTCCTGGGGTCTTGGAAAGAAAGGAAAGATATTGCTTTCTAGCTCTTTGTTACTATGGAGAAGGTGAGCCCATGGTTGCTTTGAATCTTCTAAGGAACTTGTTGAATGACAGAGAAAATTCAGATTGCATGCTGGAATTATTGCTAGCTTCAAAGATTTGTGTGGAGAATATGATATGCATACAAGAAGGAATGACTTACGCTCGCAAAGCACTTTCTGAATTACATGGGAGATGTGACCAGATGGCTAGCCTTGCAAACTGCTTATTGGGTGTTCTATCGTCAGCTCAATCCAGATTAGTTGTTTCTGATTCCGAGAGGGTTTCGAAGCAGTCTGAGGCACTTCAGGCACTGGGAACAGCTGAGAAAATGATGAGAGAAAGAGATCCTTATATCGTATTCCATCTCTGTCTAGAGAATGCTGAGCAAAGGAAGTTGGATGTTGCACTTTATTATGCAAAACAATTGTTGAAACTTGAGGCTGGGTCTAATGTCAAAGGGTATATCCTTTTGGCTCGAATATTATCAGCTCAAAAACGGTTTGTTGATGCAGAGGTAGTAATTAATGCTGCTATAGATCAGACTGGAAAGTGGGACCAAGGAGAACTCTTGCGAACTAAAGCTAAACTCCAAATTGCACAGGGCCGATTAAAAAAATCTATAGAAACATATACACTTCTTCTTGCCGTTCTCCAAGTTCAGATGAAAAGCTTCGGTGCTGGGAAGAAGCATCTAAAGGTATATTCTTGTGACCTTTATGACCATATTAACAATTCAAATGACCAAATGCTTGATAGCATGTTTAGGATCGTGTCTAGCTGACATCTTGTGCAGAGTAAGATTTTTCTTTTCTTAACAATAAAATGAAGAATATTGGACTGAAAATAATTTGGTAAAGTATATATGAATTGCAGCTCCTCTTTGTTACCTGAGTGGTAATGTGATGTCTCTTCTATTCTTATCCTGCCACTTTGGTGCCAAAACAAAGTCAAGGCTACCAGCTGAACAGATTGTATAGTGACATAAATTGAGTGCAGTACCAACTTCTAATAGCTGTGATTTTTGGAATTATTGATGTCACACTGGACCTACCTTATTTTCGACTCCAATTCTTTATTGATTCTCTTGCAATTAATAATTATGTATTGGAAATTGAGGTCATAATAGACTACTATAATTTCAAGTGATGGAGAGAAGCATGCAAGTGTATCTCCTTAATTTTGTTTGAAGATTCATATTAAAATGCGAGAGAGGATTAATATGTTAATGCTTAGATTGAACTTTGGTCATCGTTAACACTCGAAGGCCTATTCCGAGGCAAAGAATTGAAGATGAATGCTTACTTCATTTTGTACTCTCACAGAATAGGGGAAACCGTGATAGAAGTTTGGAGATGGAAACGTGGCTTGATCTTGCCAATGTGTATACTAGATTGTCCCAGTGGCGAGATGCTGAGGTCTGTCTTTCAAAATCGAAGGCTATCAATCCTTATTCTGCTTCAGGATGGCACTCCACAGGTATAAAGATGTTGCTTCTACACTGGATTTTGCATTTGCAATTCTTTTCTTTAATGTTTATATGGCTTTTAATTACAACGTACTGGATATTCCTTACAAGTTACACCTAAAATTTCTGTTCTTCAGAAATCATGTTTTATTTCTTGTCTTCTGTTTGAAAATCCGTGTATGCAACCAATAATTAAAGCAATGATTTAATACAGTCACTTTCTAGTGCATTTTTCCTGATGTTGTTTGGCTTCTGGAAAGTGTTTGGCCATAGCTTCTTCAGAGAATGGCTTGCTTGCAATAATTGAAACTTGTTTCGACTAAAATCTCCTGAAAACTTAGCTTGAAGTTCTATATTGATGATTTTTTGAAGCTAGCAAGCAGTGATTTAAATTTTCTGTCTAGTTTCTATACATCACATATTCAAATATTGGTGAATTTTTGTAGGTTTACTTCATGAAGCAAAGGGACTTCATCATGAAGCTCTGCATTCGTTTAGGAAAGCATTAGATGTTGATTCGACCCATGTCCCAAGCTTGATATCTGTTTCCCGTATCCTGAGACAGATGGGTTGTGAATCAATGGTGACTGTAAGAAGCTTTCTAACTGATGCACTTCGAATTGACCGTACAAACCCTTCAGCTTGGTACAATCTTGGACTGCTCTACAAGGCTGATGCAACTGCACCCCTACAAGAAGCTGTCGAATGCTTTGAGGCTGCTGCACTTCTTGAAGAGTCTGCACCTGTTGAACCCTTTAGATGACCAATTCTTCAGGAACATTTCGTCGGTGTAAGATCGTTAGCCATATGTGAATGTAAATTTTTATTGTATGTGCCCAATTCAGCAGGACTTGGAAGAATGTAGTTTGATGATAGAGAAAAGAAAAGAAAAGAAGAAAAAATGTATTTTGATGTGATTTTTCCTTTGTTCACTAGTGCATGTTTGGTTTACTTAGCTGCAGGAGTGGCATTTCAAAGAAAACAGTTGTAGCAAAAGCAATAGAAGAACAAGAAAAAGAATCCCAAACCCAGACCCAGAATTATTATTCAGCATTGTAATGTAGGATTTGGATCCCCGCATCACCTTATCTTATCCTCTTCTAAATCAATAGTCTTGATTGATTATATCTTTTTGTATAGTAAAAACATAAAAATTAATTGAAATTCGATTTGCTATATTAAACATGTATGAATACGTATCAATAGATTATAGATTTGAGGACAATTAAGGTGAGGAGAGTATCCAGATCCGATAATGCATAAATTTCGACTTGCCATATTGTGAAAAAATACCACATTTTTTTTGTTTTGGGTTAACATTTTATAAGGTTGGGTTTAGTTACAATATAGGTACTGTATTATTAATGGGCAGATATATGAGAGATTGATTTTTTTTTTTTTTTTTTTACTTTTTATAATTTTTAATTTCTTAATTTTTATACACCTTTAATTAAAATCCGAGGATTAAAAATTGTATAGTAGCCAAACCCTATAAGGTTTTGACTCGTCCCAACACGATTTATATCTTATTATAAAATTAAAATAACAATTTAAGTTTAATAATATTCTTAAAATTGAATCAACCCGATTTAAATCCAAGCTTCAACTAAATCAATTTAACAAAATTTAGACAAATCCGATTTTGGGACGGAACCAACAATTTATCAAATGGAAATTTTGGGAAGAAAAAAAAAAAAGGGAACGGTAACTTTATACGTGCACGCAATTAAGGAAAATAAAATTGCAGTAACAAAGTTTATAAACCCTAAAAAACTGCTCAAAATTGGATCACAAATTCACAATTGCTACTGCTGCAAGGTTAATATTTTCTAGCGAACCCTACATCAAAATTTCACTTTTCTATTATTATTATTATTTTTTTCTGTGGTTTTTTGGGATCGTCAACTTTTATCATCAAATATCTCTTCATCAAAGTTTTTGTTCAGGTAATGTTGTAAGTTGTAACTGCTGTTCTTATTGAATATTTTTATTTTTTTAGATTTTTTTCTTGTCAAGTTTTGTAAACTCTTTTGATCCTTTTAATGGATTTTATTGATTTTTTTTTTTTCTTCAGATAAACAAGTGCAAATATGCCAGACATTCAAGTTCTAGTCAATGACTTTGTCTCCAAGCTTAGAAAACGGTGAGTTTTTAAAAGGGCATACATGTGTTTGTATAAATGCAGTTCATGTAATTTGTTTACAAGGGTAGTTTTAGAATTCTAATTTAGTTTTATTAAATTATTGTTTTCTTTGTATTTATCTTTTCTGTGTTTGATTCAATTGTGGTGGCAGAAAAATTGAGGGTTCAGATGCAACTGCTAGGCTAACAGCAGAGTTGCTACGTTCAGTGATATCACAGCAGCCGACTACATCTGGTGGAGCGGCTCTGATCGAAGCAGTGAAAAGTGTTGGTGAGCAGCTCATTGCTGCCAATCCTGTTGGTATGTTTCTTTGAAGTTGAATGCTGAACTTTTAACTTCTTAGGGTTCTTGGAAATTAAAGTAACTTGTTATGCAAGGAACTTGTTTTTGAAGCATAAAACAAACTTATATTTTGATGTTTTTCTTTAAAGTTATGTTTAATTTCAAGTGGCTCATGTGAAAATATGTATCGTAGTTATTGTTTTTGGCTATTTTGATTGTGGAAAATATAGACAAAAGTTCCAACACTACGTTAGCACTTTGAAATGTTTGCTTTTAGTTTAATGAAATGCTGAGCGAATTGGATTGCAGAGCTCGCAGTTGGGAATATTGTTAGGCAAGTGTTGCATATTATCAGGAAGGAAGATTTTTCACTTGTGACAAACGCCGTTGGAGGTTTGAAATTATCGGCTGAAGCTAACAATGAAGAGATATTCGAGGAAGAAAATGATCAAAATCCGTCTACTGCTGCTGTAGACGGTAGATGCTTGTTGCGTGCACCGTTATTGCATGCCCTTCACGACCAGTTGCCTTACTCTGCAACAGCTTGCCAGATTTCTGCTTTAGGGGATAGTTCAGAAGGAAAAAGTAAATGTAATTGCTATTGTTTTAGCTTGTTACCTTTATTCATTGTAGAATTTCTATATTAAAATATCTTTGATGTGAATTTGGATTATCCGATTATGCCTGAGAATATTGATATTGTCCCTAGCAAAGCAGGCTACTTTTCTTACCATTTTCGTTATGGTCAGCAGCTGAGAAAATTGCTAGGAGCTGGAAATTAAAGCATGACGTAATTAAGGCAGTCAATGAACTCATCGAAGATCTAAATACATGCCATGAACCGATTGCAGAACAAGCTGTGGAGCTTATTCATCATAAGTAATTACTTAATTATTAGTTAGCACTACAGTATTTTCTTCTGTCATTAAGTTTCTGCATAATCTTCTGATTCTGTCTTCCATTGTTCATTCAGGCATGATTCCGCGACTCCTAAATGTATACTTACCTTATTGCTCATTGTTTCCAGTGAAGTAATATTAACTTTAGGTCGATCAAGATTCGTGTTGGAATTCTTGAAAGCTGCAAAGGAAAAAAAACGATCTTTTCATGTCTTTATTGCCGAGGGTGCTCCAAGGTATGTACATAGCACTAACCAAGGTCGCCCTTTTTTATAGCTTGGATGTAATGTTTTTTCCTTTATTTCGAATAATCTCTTGCTCTTTTTTTCATGGAATAGGTATCGGGGACATGTTCTTGCAAAGGAGTTGAGTGCAAAAGGTTTAAAAACTACAGTTATCACCGATTCAGCAGTTTTCGCCACGATTTCTCGAGTGAACATGGTAATTTTCAACTTTGATTGCTTTGTCTTGAATTCATTAATATGATGGAAAGAAATCACTACATAAGCTTGAAACTTTTCCTGAAGGTTGTACTTGGTGTTCATGCTGTGATGGCCAACGGCGGTGTCATAGCACCAGTTGGGTCGAATATGGTTGCCCTTGCTGCTAAAAAGCATGCTGTTCCATTGGTTGTGGTCGCTGGTGTACATGAGGTATGTTTTGTCTATTGTACTCGGTCGTTGGCTCATAGAACTGAATTCCTGTTATTTTAGTTAACGCCGTCTCGCTTCTTTGACAGTTGTGTTCACTGTTTCCCCAAAATCCAGAGGTCTCTCTCAACGAAATAGGATCACCTTCTGAACTGTTGAATTTTGGGGAATTCTCAGATTGTATGGACTATGGAATCGGCAGCGGTTCTCCTCTACTTCATGTTGTCAATCCTGTGTTTGATTATATTCCTCCAGAGCTAGTCAGTCTTTTTGTTACCGATGCGTAAGACTCGTCTCTTTGCTTTTATGTAAACTGTTATAATATTTCGAAATGATCCCCTACCATTTAAGTTTTTTTACATGTCACTGGATATATGAGCATTTCAATTGTCAGATGATGTTCTGATATTTATTTATTTCTTTCTTTCTTTCACAGGGGAGCATATAACCCCTCTTACATTTACCAGCTCATTGCTGATTATTACTCTCCTGATGATTTGACTCCACAGAAACCTGCCTCCTGAAAGTGAGTTTTCTGCAATTTCATATTTTTAAATACAGAAAACAGCAAAGGTCTGTAGTGCAGTTTCTGCACCTAAATGTGCAATTTTGTAGTTACATAGTAAAACTGATATCATATAATCACTCTATGAGCTCACAGCTTCGATTCCATTTCAGATTTTTTTCTGCTCATTGTTCGGGTCCATATGAAAATTTAAAGAATTTGAATAAGTTGTCTGATGTCTCTTTGCCACAATTCGAACAAATTTGGTAGAATCAAAATCAAACAAAATTCGAAGCAAATACAGACAGATTCTTATATTGAGACGGAACATACTTCATCACCAATCACTAGAATACTGTTTTGCTTCTCTAAAGATACAAATTAAATTGAGTGTTTCCCCTGCTAATAATGATGTATTAAAAATGAGGTTATCACCTCATGTGAATTTTAAGACAATCACACAGAACACATTCGTTAAGAACGAAAATCACTTTGATGTAAAAAAGCATTCGAACAATCATATCAGTGGAACGTTGTTTTGTCTTTCGTGATTTCTCAATTCTTAGCAAAGTTGGTTTTGATCTTTCAAAAGGAAATCAAAGCAAGGCCTTACGAATGGATAAACATGTTCATATAATATTATGCTGATAAAGGCGCAATGGAAAGCATTGTGATAACTTGCAAACGACGAATTCACAAAACCTGTAGGCTTTAATGATTAATATACTCATTTGAACAGAACAAGCAAAAGAAATGCAAAGCAACAAAAAATTAAAATCTAAGAAAGGAAACAATAAGCATGACAAGCTTTACCAACAGCTGAAGGTAAAATAGTTAAGACTATCGATCACTCCTTGCGAAGATCTATGCCTGCCTTCTTAGCAACGGCATCCAATCCATTCTTCTCTATAGTCTTTATTGCCTTGGTTGACAATCGCAGCTTGACATAGCGCTTGCCAGCTTCCCACCAAACCTTCTTATACTGTAGGTTCACAAACTGCAGCTTCTTCGTCTTGTGGTTAGAGAAGGAAACTTTGTTGGCCCTGTTTGCTTTCTTCCCGGTGAAGGGGCATATTCTACCTGAAAAGACAAATTAAATCATGAACGACAACATATATATATATATATATATAGATCATTAATTAATTTAATTGGTCTTAAAAGAACAAACGAAACTGTTTTGATGGTTATATCAGAAGCTAGATAAGCAAACTTCAGAGTCGGTGAAAATATAAGCAACTATTAGTCCTGGTGCTAACCTTACTATAAACATTTTCAAGAAATACCATGACATCCAAACAATAATTTATCATAGAACAAGAGAAGGAAAAGCTATATATTGACTATGACCATGAAAGCAATTGTTACAACACCTAATAAGCATCATAACCCAGCATGTTAACATCGGATTTGTATTCTCTCCTCATCTCAGCTCTTCTTCACTTTTTAATAATCTCATGACACATAAACATTACAATGAATGAATGGTTAAGATGTGATTACTTTCCTCGATTACTTTATCGACAACCAATCAGATGCTTCAAGAAATGTGAGAAAAGAGCTGAGGCTATGAGAGGATCCAAGTCGATTAACACCAACTACTACATATATTTGGCCAATGTACTTTGCTCTTGATACACCATGTATCATATGTATAAAAATTGCTTGTTTACTACCTAAACATAAAACAATGCTCCCTTCCCACTCTGAAAATAATAATTATCTAACTTCCAAAGCCACCAAACTTGATGTTTAGCTTAGGTATAAGAATAACAATTAGTCTAAGATAAAGAAATATGCATACCAAGTCTCAATAGCACAAATTATTTCATAAACAAAAAATGATAAAAATGACAAACTTCTTTCTACCTCAAATAGTGAAATTCCAAAATTTAAGAAATTAGACCATGTATTGACCTTCATTGCAGCTAATTAAGTAACTCTAATGCAATCTTAAGGCTAAAAATTGTAATTATATATCAATTATCATTTCATTTAAAAAGTTTTATAGAGTTGAAGGAGATCATGGTGGCTTCCAACAAAACGCAAAGCAAAGAAAAGACGAGAGAGAGAGAGAGAGAGAGACTTACGAGCAACAGGTTGAAGTGCAGGAGAGAAAGGGGAGGAAATGGGTTTGGGGACGTGAGACAGGTTGTATGAAATTTGAATGCCGGATAATTGGGAAGTGACGAAACCCAGTTCTGAAGAAAACACCTTGCTTTGATGCGGTCGCCGGAAGCATATATTGGTACTGCTTCCTATCACCACTCCTGCTGTTGCCATTGTTGTCATTCAATTTTGTTATCTGTTTTTCTTTTGGGAGATGGAGAGAGGACTAGAGGACTAGATAAACTCTCTCAGACTCTGACTGGACTTGGGCTCAATCATCTTCCTGGGTTAGGCCCAAAGGCCCATTTATGCAACAAATATGTAAGGTGGGTGTTCAAAACAAGAGTTTTCTAAACCAGGAAGAGATTTTTTGATCTTTCAAAAAAATTTCAAATTTCTTCAAAGATAAACTCCAAATGTTTTTCACTTGATAGAATTATTCCTTGCAGAATATATATACTTTTATGGGGCAACCAGATCAACAGCACAGCAGTTAATACAACACGTAGAATATGTTTGGAGTACAAAATGAGTTAAAGATTAATTAAATGGGCTCTGTGAAAAAGGTTTATACAAAGGAATCCCATCTAGCTTCCAGTTTCAAAGTTGATGTATATCGCTATCAATGGAGGCCTCATCATCACTCAATTGTACATTTAAGAAACTTATGAGGTGGAAAAATTCCAAAATCTGATGCTATTCAAGTTGATACAATGATATATTCCTATAAAAGGCCGTGCTGGAAAGGATCAAAATTAGGTAACAGTATAAGGAATCAGCTCAGGACGTTATGCCGACCGATTCTATCTCCAACAGATTCATTTCGGAAACTTAGACTTGTAGAGGTCAAGAGGGATGTACTCCGCTGTCACAGTCCGGTCATCAAACAGACGTCCGTGCAAACAATGTGCTGCCATGCAAGAGGCTTCTGTTCTCCTGTACTCCACAAAAACACTGCCTGCCTCGAAAATGCGTGCGAGATTATCACCCTGCTCCTTCTCATCCAATCTGGCAACAGCTTCCTGCGTGTTTCTATTGACTTCCTCAGAATTCAACTCTTCTTCAGCAGATGGTTTGTTGTCCGAACTCATGTCCTTCGTTTGAATGTTTCCAGGAACTTCGTCATCATGACAGTGTGCATCATCCTTTAAGGTCTTTGACTGCTCGAGGACGTCTTGGGAGAATGTTTCAGATAGGCTCCCTCGATTTAAGTCTTCAACCATGTTACCGTCAACTTTAACAAGTTGACCTGACTGATCCCCCAATACATCACCAATGCTGTTGCTTTCCTTGACTTCATCAACTACCTTGACTTCTTTGGCTTCACTCCGGAACTCTGATCCATTAATTCCTCTTGAATGATGATCAATAACGTCTTCTAAGGTCTCTGCTTTCTCATTTGTTTCGTCACATCTTAAGCTTTGCTTGACTCCAGCAGAAGCCTTATTGTCATTGGCTTCACATGCTTCTAAGGTAGCGATGTGACGGTCTTCATACTTGACAACATTGATAGATTTAACAGTGCCAAACCTGCAGCATGAATAGATGAACTTAACTTCTATATAACATAACAAGTTTAAATAACAAAGGAGGATATAATAAAATGGACAGTGATTCTTTCACAAACCTAGCACACTCTAACCGCACATCTTCAAGTATCTCTTCCACTTCCAGTTTGGATAACGATGAAATGCCTTCTGGATTGAACTAATTAATATTGAAAGACAAAACACAAAAATGCCTTAACAAATATTTTTATCAAATTAACCAAAGTTCGGGTCAAAACAAACAATAGACAATTACCAAAGTATCCACATATGTAGCCAATAACATACCACATTTTTAATCTTTATGACTTGAGTGGGCTTCTCAAGAAGTGGAATTGCATGCTCTGGGATCCCATAGAATGAAGAGTCTCCGCTATTTTCCTAGAATGTGTTGTTTCTTTCTGTTAGTACACGTCTCACATGTAACAGGTGAAATAAGGAAAAATAATTCATTCCAGGCCCAACTAATAAAATTAGAGAAAAAGTTAATAAAATACCATGGAAGATCCATCCGGAACAGCTTGAACTACAGTTAATACTTGCCCTCCCAACTTCATCCCATTCAACCCCGCGCAAGCTTTGAAAGTAACCGATTGGTCCACATACTGAGTTATACAACATCATCAAGTTTCCAGATGCTCGAGGTCAGAAGAGAAAGAGAATTGAATTGTAATTAAATGACTGGAAAAAATAATGAAGAGATAACATAAACAAAAAAGAGAATAAGACTTTAATAGTTTCACATAATCAACACCACCACCAATACATTAACTTAAGAGCAACATTTGGTATTAATTTGGTTCTGAAGACTCCTTTGGAATATCATGCTAATTAGGGACAAAAGGCAAACAACATTTGTCTTGGTACCGGGTAGAATTGAACCCATAGAATACTCGATATGTTCTTTAACGGTAGTATTTTATTTATTAAACCCTCTAGAACAAACAGCCTTTTCTGCCTCTGAGCAGCTGCAAAATAGTTCAGATGGCATTGCATTTGAGAGAGGGCTGGGCTAAGTCCAAGGTCTATAACTGGTTTAAGTCAGCCAATTGCTAAGCTAACAAATCTAATCAACATAGGTCGTTGTCTCGTTGACAATCTCTAAGGAAGCCAATGAACTTCAAAAGAGAAAATTGACTTCCTATAGCAGATCAATGCAGAAAGTTAAACCTGATAATTAGTTCTCTCCACATCTACTTCATACTCCAATTAGCAATAACTTTTTATGTTGCATAATGTACCACCAAAAAAAGGGTGCTGTAGAAGTTGTTCAAACAATATGAATTTCTTTAATCATCATAAATAAGGAGATTGAACAAAAAGATTGACCAGGTTTGACTCACCAAAAAAATCCTTAGAAGAATGTCAAGACGAAAACAAAAACATAAACATCAAATGAAACTGTACAAGTGAACTCCAAGTAGATTGACCTATCATTCAATTGTCAAAATGTTCATCCCAGGTAAAGCATTGAACAAGGATTTGCATTGTAATATACATTGCTGAACAATTTCAAATTACCTAATTAAGTATGCAGAGAAAATCACACATTCATAAAGATCTGATTAGGTAAGAATAAGTTCTGTAACTGCTAGTTGAGTGAAAAGAATTATGAAATCCAGAGACGAAGGTGCACAAGGCAATGCATCATAATGGCTTTCCCTAAAAAAAAAAAAGGTAAGACATCCAAATTGACAAAAAGAAGAGACTAAACTGATATATCACCTACAGGAAGGGGAACTCAGAAATAAATGTAACACAGCAGAACGAATGTGCTTTATTACCTCCAAGAAAGCACATGATTCATCACGATCCTCATTGATCTCAAAGTGATATGACTTCAGAGGTCCAAAAGCAGAAGCAATCTCCATAACCTGAAAAACCGGAATAAGAGGGGAGGAAAGAGGGATGGACAGGAACATAAGAACACTAAACATAATATGAAGGAAATAAGCCTAGAAAGTACATAAATTTTGAAATTATGTTACCATTTTAGATGAAAATGTCTTTGAAATACTGCCAATGAAGATCTGAACCAACAATTCATAAGAAAAAAAGATTAATACAAGATGCCAAATAAAACAAACTAGCGGTCTTGAAAAACTAACATTTGATTAAATTTTCTGTTATTCTAGCCGTCTTCATTCCACTATCTTGGCTAATATATGTCCCATAAAAAGGCATTATATTATATATATACACACACACACACACACATGAAAATTATCAGGTGCGGGAATCCCGCACGTTTTTTCGTGCGAGATTTGGTTGCACAACGTTGTGTAATAATTACAAAACGCTCTGGAACATAATACACAAGTGTAATAGATCCCACACGAAAAAAGTGCGGGATTCCCGCACCAGATAAATTTTATATATATATATATATATATATATATATATATATATATTCCATATTTTTCTGTCCCTCCTCCCTTATGTTCATTAACTCAACTATGATGTGCCTCCCAAACAGAAATTTTGCTTGGATGGCGCCAGAGTTTCTCTGGATACCGGATAAACTTCCTTGAGAATGAGAATGCAAAACAATGTAAACATTATAAGTTTTCTTCAATTGAATCAACCAAATCTATTTTTTGTTTAAAGAAACAAATTCATAAAGCTACCTCATAGAATCACTAATTAAAACCACTAAGTATCCAAAGACTGATCTAAACAATTAAAAAGGAGTAAGTATAATAAATCTTAGCTCTTCTTTAATGACAAAGGTAGTACCATAAAGCGTAAAGACATACAATGTAACCAACAATTACAGGAGTAGATAAAACCAATTAGTGGAATGATAAATATTAGGAACTGCAATCATGTGAATACAGTAACATGGGCTCATCATTGTGGCAGATACTTAGGCTTAAAATGAAGATGTTGCTTTACACCTATTATATGTTGCTTCACACATACCTTGTGAGGTGAATCCTTCACAATATCACTTATTGCACCAACTGCAGCCACTGATTTCTTTGCTTCACCACTCTGCATGAAAATAGCAACTGTCTGAAAACCTGCTACATGGATAGTAACCACAATATACCTCAGAAACAGCAAAGCAGCAGTAGAAATAACTGACCAAATGAAGTGCTTTAATTAAGACATAGAAAACTTAAAGATAACACATAAAAACATGTTGATTAACAAAGATTTGAAAAGATGGGTACGAGGCAGAAAATCGTAAAATGTAACAAGAATACACTTACGTTTAAGAACATCAAACATAAAAACATTTTGGTCTCACAATACTGGTGCCACAAATAATAAACTATTAGTTCTAAAGAGGCCAAAGGCTAGGCATATTTCCAAAGTCTGTGTGTGCTAATCGTTTTCCTCCATACTTTTACTTTCTCAGCTCATTATAGAAAAACTCTCTTCCTATGTATATCAGTGTGCCCAACAAACATAAGAAACACTCAGTATTTCATTAAGATTAAAACTTTCTGAATATAAAGAACTGGCATCTTTAGGAGCACTGTATATCATGACGCATTTTTACCTGAATAAATCACAAACACAAAATAAATAAATAAATAAATAAAAATAAATAAATCGAGAACCGATCAAGCTTAAATCTTTTAGATCATTCTCTGACGATGCAAGGTTTGGGCAAATGATAATCTATTTAACTTCAAACCTAAAATTGTTTAATGTGATCCTTTCTCAACCGATTAAAATACTGAAATGAACCCTGTTATTAAATGTAACACCTCTATCTGTATTCATTATCAAGTTATTATGCCATAAAAACAATAATACCCTGTGCAGATATAACTATGTACCTCTTAGTGAATTTTACTCACGCATACAGCATCTTTTCTAGTTTTCTATATAAATATTTTTTGGAAAGCTAGCAACTGATTAGCATAATGCTTCTGCAATTGTACAAAGAAAAATTAAAACTCTCAAGTCCTGCAACATTTAGTCAATGATTTTGTATTGTAGATGAACTAATTGGCCTGATAGTTCAAACTATTTGTCGCTAATTCATTTTGAATAATAAAACTAGAGTGCAAGCATACTAAGCTAGAATTTACATGTCATTTGTTGTTCGTTAATCTGACCTACTGGAACTAGAGGAAAAAATAAAAGACTAAGCTAGACAATGGGCAAATCTCTTAGCATTATATATCTTAAGACAGGTGGAACAAGGAGTATTGTGAACTTTGAGGGAAAGAGGAGTCATATCTAAGGTAAATAATCATAATAAATGCACTTCTCAAATTGATTATGTGAGGAGCAATTAAGGAAGCTATTTTTTCTATTATTCGAGTGAATGAGGCAAATAAGTACCTTTTGAAAAATGTAATATGTTTTATCTTGTAAGAAAAAACAAAAACAAAAAACCCAAATACTATCATGAAAAAGTGAAAGACTAGAGGGTGACACCAACAAAAGGACAAGATGAGAAGTTGACAGCAAAAGTAATAAGATCAGCCTATTCAACTGATTTAATCAAGACCATAGAATAGAATACTGCCACTTGCACACACAACTAAGGAAAAAGAAACCAAAGCAAATGTCTAAATCCATTTTCTAATTGATAATTGTGTACGATTAGTCGATTATTACATATTAACTGTTCAACATTATTAGACCAATGTCATTTGCAATCGGATTGAGTTAACAAATTCTACCTTTTAATACTAGATCTAACCAAAAAAAAAAAAGCATCCTTTAAGTTTGTCTAGAAGCTATATATACAGAAATCATTGAACATAGGATATTGTGGAATTTTTGGTGTTTTACGGGTTATTTGGTTAGAGAGAAATAGAAGGCTTTTTGAGGAAGTTAAAGAGGAGGACAATTTTTTATGGGATAAAGTTTATTATTTAGCTTCTATATGGGCATCCATCTCTGAAGATTTTAGAGACAATTCTCTATTTTTCATCATGTTGGATTGGAAGGCTATTGTTTTTTTATTGAGTTCATTGTAAGTTTTATTTTTGTTTAGTTTGTTGTGTTGGGTGGATTACTAGTTCACTAATGTACTCGCTTTATTTTTGAATAAAGTTTTCCTATAAAAAAAAAAAATGTATATACAACATGACACTTTACTAAGCAAAAAAAAAGTAAAGATGCATTATATGCTCCTGCAACACTCATGCACAAGACGTACAGATGAGGTCCCAAATATCATTCTAAAGATATTGAATTCAGGAGGCATTGTCTTTCCATTGCGGCAAGTCTATCTAGCTCAGGCTCAAAAAAAAATTATTTAGAGAATTCAAAGCCTTGCTACAACCCATACCAGCAGCCATGAGGCTTAAGGTTGGGCAAGGTTTGGACAATCACAGAGTCCAGTCAAGGGTGAACTTGGCTATTACCCATTTAAAATTAGCTTTGGTAAAGGAGCATACCTCATCATGTCTGTGACAGTCCTATTCAACTGCCATGATCAGCCAAAAGGCATATTATGCAAGCTTAGGAAACCAACTTTATCTCGATCAATCTCTTAGATGAGAAAAAATTATTTAAGTTTCATTTTTACAAAATAAATATAAAAAGGCAATTACATCATAATATCATAGACACAACCTGTATATGTGAGATTAATAAATTATGAGTAATTGTCAAGCAAATTTTGACAACCTTAAATCCATCTCAAAACATCTAGGCCACTCTGAATATCTTTATATGTGATAAACACCATCAAATAACAAACCATACATAATAAACAGAATAAATTTTAAAAAAAGAAACAAGAAAAAAAGTATGAAATAAAAAATGAAAAGTAATGAAATCGATAAGATTGTCATTCTTACTGCCATATCAATAAAGTCTTTCGGACGCCTGATTCTGAGGATGCAGCCAGAGAAGGAACAGCCATCACAAGAAAGAGCTGCTGAAGCATCCTCAGGTGTAAGGAATTCCACAAGAGCTTGGCCTTTCTCTTCCTGGATCTGCAGAAAAGGTATAGTAACTTAGTAAGACAAGCCGAACAGCAGATTGTTCTAATAGGCATGACAAAAACAAAATGTATCTCGCTGCATAACACATTTGAGACTTACATTACAGCTAATACATGGTAGGGATCGATTGACATAATTAGCCCCCGAAGAGAGCAAGATGCTATTAAGAAATTCCATCACAGCTTTCTCAGAGGCTGAAGCTGGAACATTTTCTACATAAAGCCGCCTCATAGGCCGGGTAGCTTGTGTCAGCTGAACAGAGTCAATGGAGACATTTTGCTTTGTCAAAGAAGCACTGTATGAAACCCCAGCAAGAGGATTCACTGCAATTGAAGTAACAGGAGTGGAGCTGACCACTTCATGTACATTTGATGATGCGGTTTGGTTTGATGTCTGGATATTAGAGGGAACAGAACTAGCAAAACTGCCGTTTTTTTCCACAGGTGCAACATCCCACTTAGCACTTTTCTTCTCTGGTGAACGGTTAAGTGGAGAAGGAGTCTTAGCAGCAGCCTCAGTTTTTCTCTTCCTCGGTGAATAGCCACCAAGTCCACTAATGGATCCACCATGTCGCCTATAGTTACCACTTGAACCATTACTGGTTACTCTGCTCCTGTCAATGTCAGGATACTGCCTTCCAGACTTGCCTTTAAAAGACTGCAAGGACAGATCTTCATGCTCTCGCCCATAATGTGATGTACGTTTGTGCGCCCTAGGTGAGAGAGAGATAGACCTTCTTTTTCTCTCCTCACGCTCTCGACTCCTAGATCGCCTCCTTTTCAGTTTTGATTCTGTGTGACGGGATTTTGGAGATTCTTTCCTTTCCTTTCTCTCTGAAATTTGTAACTCACGCCCTCTACCAAGATCATGTTTCTTTGCATCACTCTTGTCTCTATTTCTCTCACCATCTTCATTTTGATATTTTCTCTTGCTTTCTCTTTCAGACTTCCCCCCACTTCTGTCCACACGTTTATCCTTCCCTGTTGAATCCCTTGAATGTTTCTTTGCAGTTTGATCTTCAACATCATAACTTAACCGATCATGATTTTTTCCCCGGCCAGGATCTTGTTTCTCAACCTTGCCCTTAGCCTTAGAGAACAGTTCTTTCTTCATATCGGTTTTCAACTTGGTTTCTGACCCATGACTTTCTCTACCTATTTGTTTAGGTAGACTCCCATCCTTTATTCTGATTTCTGACTCACGACTTTCTCTACCTATTTGTTTAGGTAGACTCCCATCCTTTAATCGGATTTCTGACTCACGACTTTCTCTACTTTTATCTTTAGCCAAATTTTCACCCTTAAATTTGATTTCTGAGTCATAGCTTTGTCTATCCTTCTGTCTCGCTGAATTGTCATCCTTTGCATGAGTCTTGTCTTTTTTCTTCCTGGAATATACCTTAGAAACCAAATTTTCATCCTTAAGTTTGATTTCTGAGCCATAGCTTTGTCTATCCTTCTGTCTCACTGAATTGTCATCCTTAAATTTGATTTCTGAGTCATAGCTTTGTCTATCCTTCTGTCTCGCTGAATTGTCATCCTTCGCAAGAGTGTTGTTTTTTTTCTTCCTGGAATATACCTTAGAAACTTCCTCTGACAAGTGCTTTTCAACATCAGGAGAAGGATCTTTCTTGTGCCCATGATGCCTCTCAGATTTGTGGTGATCAGAAACTTTCTCAACAGTACTATCCCCTGATATATTCCCTACTTCTTTAGCTCCCTCTTCAACATTTTCAGATAATTTTTTGTTTTTTCTTCTAATTATTATCTCATCAAAACTGAGAGGCCTTGTCCGAGCAGCAGTCCCTTGATCGGTGTTATCTAAGGAATGTTCACCACTTTTTGCATACTTCTCTTTCTTCTGACCAGATCTGCTCATCTTGCCCAGTGCAGACACTGTCTATGCTAGAGAATGAAAAGTATTAAAGACAATAATGAAGAAAAATGGTTGAACAAAAAGATTGATACTCAGACTCCCCCAACCAAAATATCACTGCACCCAAGGAAAACAAAACATGCATTTGATTCAGTATCAAGCAATACAGAGCCATCGACCCAACTGTTCCCAACAAATAGCTGCCTCTCCAAATACAATATAAAAGAAGATTGTCAAAACAATATAGTCAAGCAACAGGAAGGAAATCGGAAGAACAAAATAAAAAAAAAAACGGAGAAGCTTCAACACGATCATGTCAACTTCAATATGACAGCACAATACCATTTCTTTCTGTACAGGCAGATTATTATCAATATTATATTGAAATTCCAAAACTCCATTTCTTCACACTAGATATTATACACTACATTACCATGCTAAATCGATGAGAAATTCACAAAACAGGAATAGCACAACAACAACAACAAAGAGGTATCTATGACTATAACTCACACGGGACAGCAGCGAAGTAATGACTAGAACTATAACGATAAGACTCAATCTACAACTTCAATTGTTCACTTATCTTCAGTACCCACTAATGCAAACAGTTAGGTATTCGTTTTTCCTCAAATTTAAGGACATGAAAATAGAAAGCGAATACCAAAAAAATTAAAAAGGAAACCTAAACCCTAAAAGCAAAACCCAGTGATGAGATACAAAATAACACATAAGAAGTTGAAGAGAGTGAGTACCTTACAACGGAGGGAAATGCAAGAGACCTACAACAACTAGAAAAAGAGGCTATCTGCTGCAACTGCGACGCATTTTTGTTTTTGTTTGTGTTATGTGTTACCCTCTGCTGAGTGACCTACCGTTTCCGGTTGCTCCACATCTTCTTTTTTATATCTTTTTCGTGCCTTTAGAATATCAATATCTATAATCAACTTCAATTAAAACATAACCAAAATCATCTTCCTCTGCCCATGTGGCTCTACTCTATGCTAAGATGACATTATTTATTTTATTTTTTTAGATGAGATTTTTTTTTTATTAAAAAAAAAAAAATGAGATTACTAATTGTTTTTTTCGAAGTTATAGTGGCATAGTGCTACACTTTGATTTTTTTATAACTATTAAAATATTTCGAAATTAAAAGATCGGCATGATGTGAGGGGCTTAGAGTATCTCTAAGACTCTAACAGCTCTCTTAATTGTGTTCAGGTGGAGTTCACTCCCTTAATTAAGATGTGTTTTCAGACTCCCTTAAAGTGGGCTACACCTATTTTTAAAAAAAAAATTCTTGAAAAACTCCATATATTTAAAACTCATAATTGACAAACAATATCTAATATTTAAATACGATATCTAACATTTAAATAATAATATAAAATTATTAAATGGGCCATTTAAGGGAGTATTGTTGGAGCACATACTCCCTTAATAGTCCCTTACAATAACATACACCTTTAAATAAGAGAGTCTCCCAGGCTTATTTCTCCTAGGGAGACTATTGGAGAGCATCTCCAACAGTCTCCTTTAGAGACCCCCTTAAATAAGGGTGGATGTTGTTGTAAGAGGTCATTAAGGCCGTATGTGTTCAACAATACTTCCTTAAATGATAATGGAACACATCCAACAATTTTGTCCATCATTTGTATCCAATTTGACGTGGCAGCTGACATGGCACTTCCTTATCAGCTGCCACATCATCACACTTTCTAATCTTTTCAAAACCTTAATTTTTAACTCCATTCAATTTGTAAATACTTTTATATATAACAAAAAACAAAAAATAATTTTTTTTCATCCCATTGGAACACCACATAAATTATTTTTGTCATAAATACCTATAAATTAAAAAACAAAGTTAAATTCCAACTTGAAATGGATTTATTTATTTTTTAAAAATATATATTAAATAAGGGTATTGCTACATTGTTGGGAGATTAAATCTCAATAACATTATTAGAATTTTATTACAAGATTCTTCTAATACTTGGTTAACATGTGGCAACCAAACACTTTTAAAAAGATGAGTAACTGATTATAACAAGTTAACAAGTTACTTTCAAATTATTTTATTATAAAAATGTAATAATCTAATTTAATTTAATTTAAATAATTGTGTTAAATAATTTTAAATGATAATTAGATAAGGATTATACATATCCTCACAATAATCTTATGTGATTTAAATAAATATATGATATTTTTTATTATTTGAATTTGTATTTAATTTAATTAAACATTTATGATATAACAGATTTAAAATAGTCAATTTTTTTTAAAACTATTATTATTTTTAGGAAATAATAATATATATTGTTTAATTTTTAAAATATTTTAGATGCATTATATTTTGAAATTAATATTTATTTAAGTTAATTATATAAAATATTTGTAACATAATAATTTTTGAATTAAAATTTTATTTTAAATATCTATAATTATTTTTATTGTTTTTTATATGATAAATTACGTGTAACATAATTTTTGTACGATCTAACAAATTTTGGATAAAAATTTGTAATTTAGATGTGTGTGGTAACAATTTAATATATATATTCAATTTTGTAACAAATTTTAAGTGATATGTAACAATAAAGTCGTAGCTCGTAACAATTTTACCATATCATGTAATAACTCGATTTATATGGATAACAAAATATATATGTTTTGTAACAAGTTTCATATAGAAAGTCGTAGTTAAAATATTTATGGTAACAATTTCACATTGGTTTGATGTGTAAGAAAAAATTGTAAATTGTAACAACGTTGTCGTATCATGTAACAACTCATTTTCTATGGGTAACAAAATATCTGTATTATGTAACAAGTTTTACATAAAAAAAATTAAGTAAGATATATGTGGTAACGATTTAATGTTGTAACAAATTTGACATGATGTGTAACAATAAAATTGTAGGTTATAACAACTTTGACGTAGTATGTAACAACTCGATTTATATGGGTAACAAAATATACGTGTTTTGTAACAAGTTTCACGTAGAAAGTTATAGTTAAAATGTTTGTTGTAACAATTTCACGTTAGTTTGATGTGTAACGAAAAAGTTGTAAGTTGTAACAACGTTGTCGTACCATGTAACAACTCATTTTATATGGGTAACAAAATATATGTACTATGTAACAAGTTTTACATAAAAAAAAATTAAGTAAGATGTATGTAATAACGATTTAATGTTGTAACAAATCTGACATGATGTGTAACAATAAAGTTGTAGGTTGTAACAACTTTGACGTAATATGTAACAACTCGATTTATATGGGTAACAAAATATACGTGTTTTGTAACAAGTTTCACATAGAAAGTTATAGTTAAAATGTTTGTTGTAACAATTTCACGTTGGTTTGATGTGTAACGAAAAAGTTATAAGTTGTAATAACGTTGTCGTATCATGTAACAACTCATTTTATATGGGTAACAAAATATATGTACTATGTAACAAGTTTTACATAAAAAAAAATTAAGTAAGATGTATGTGGTAAGGATTTAATGTTATAACAAATCTGACATGATATGTAACAATAAAGTTGTAAGTTGTAACAACTTGACGTAGCATGTAACAACTCGATTTATATGGGTAACAAAATATATGTGTTTTGTAATAAGTTTCACGTAGAAAGTTGTAGTTAAAATGTTTGTGGTGACAATTTTATGTTGGTTTGATGTGTAACGTAAAAGTTATAACTTGTAACAACGTTGACTTGAATTTTAAAAAACTATCACATGATTTCCATTAACAAAAAAATTAAAAAATAAATCCATTATAAATTTAAAACTCATATATTTTGAAACAGAGATAGACAAAGTGCCTTTTTTTTTAAGCCACATATAGTGAGAGAAAAATAATTAATATTCTTCGATAAATCTGTGAGCAAACACAACCTTCAGGACCCTCTTTAGGATTCTAAAGGAGGGTGAAGATGTAAATTTGGCTTAGGGTTCTTTTAATATATATATATATATATATAAAGACGAAGATGAAAGAATTGTGAAGACAATCTGGTTTAGGGTTCTATTAATTTGACGGTTTTTTTTTATTACCTTTTTTCATAATGTTAAAATCGGATATATACATATTTAAAAAAAAATTAAATCCTTTTTCTCGGCCCAAACATAAAATATAAGAAAAAACTACAATGACCCAAACTGATAAGTTGGCCTAAACATGAAATGACCCAGGACCAAACCCAATATTTTGATCCCTAAATGGTAAAAATCTCAAAATCCCTAAAACAGCTTAAAACATGAAAGCTAGTTGTCATCTTCATCGTCTTTTTCCTCCAGCTTCTTTCTTTCATTTTATCTTGTCTCTTTCTACTTTTTCTCTCCATCTTTCTCTCCCGGACCACTTCCTTTTTGTCTTTGTATTTGTTTATGTTAACATAATCTTCACCCTAAGTGCCTCTGCCTTCACCACTGTCTCTGCCTTTTTCACCGTCTCCACTGTCTCCATCGTCTGACAACCTATAATTTAGATTACGTCCATCCGAGCTATAATTTGGACTATTGCGTCCGTTCGATAAACTTGAATTCGGACTGCAGACCTTTTCCTCCGAGGCATATTTAGATTTAGACAACCAGCCATAATCTTAATCATCAGAACGATTCTCCTCATCGTCGGAAGACATTTGAAAATGGAGAGAATGTGGTCGTATAACTTTCAATGGGGAGAATGTGGTATTATAACTTTCAAGTTATCAATAAATATCAAGTTATCATGATATTCATCATGAATTAGGTTGATCGATCATCATCATATTCTTCTCAAGTCCAATGGCGAGAAGCTAAAAGTGAAATACAATGATAGATTCTTCAAATTCGAACCCTTTTGGATCAAAGAGGATGACATCAGTTAGGTTGTTTCTGTGGCTTAGGAGGATAAATCTCCTACTTGATCCGTGTTAATTTAAAAACCAAACTTAATTGGTTTACAAATCAAACAAGACAAGTCTTCTCCTTTCTCATAACAGTTTTGTAAGGTTTCCCATGTGTTGATTGGCTTATTTCGTGGACAAACCACAATTGGGGATCTTTGTAAGGGTAGTCTAGGATTTGATGTTCATGTCTAATGGCCCTTTCAAGACCTCAAGGTTTCAAGCACTCCAAAGGTATATCTAGTGCTTGGTTTTGTGCTTTGAAGAGATTAGATGCACACACACACACATTCCATTCATATCCACTCTTTGTGTATAACATGTGTTTATTTATGTGTGCATTCATGTTTAAAACATCTCTTCTTGCATCTTATTTTGATTGCATCTTGCATATCCAATTGTCTTGTCATGCATAGTCTTAGGATTGCATTCTTGCAATGGGCGCTGTCAAAAGCGCTCTACAGAAACGCTGTACGAACAGTGCCCATATGAGCGCTGTACAGACCTGATCGATTTTATTCGGTCGCTGTTGGGTCGCTGTATAGGCGCTGTACAAAGCGCTGTATGTACAGCGCCACTCTGTTTTCCCGAGAGAACAGAATTGGGGCGCTGTACAGGCGCTGTACAGAAGCGCTCTACGTATAGCGCCCAAGGCAAAAATAGGGCAACTTATTCAAAACGACCGCACTTTGATTTGGCCCCCCTATATATATGCTACTTTGACTTTAGGTCAATCAAGGGAGTTCATATTCAGATTTCATACTTAGGATATTTTTCAAGAACAAGAAAAATTCTAAGAACTCATTTTTGATTACTCAAACACCATTTCATGATCATCAATCATCATCTAGCATCATCTTTGATCATTTAGATGTCTTTTTGCATGGATTCTTCATCACACTTTGCTTGGTAAGCTTTTCACTAATATCTTACATATTTTGTGTTTTTCTTAACAAGCAATCTCAATTTATTACTTGTATGTTATTTATATATATTTTGGATACAAGATTGAGATTAGTGTATTGAATGTTTGAGAAGTTGTATTGTGATAGCTAATTAGGTTGTGGCTTAATCTTGATTAGCTAAGCTATTTGAAATGCCATTTAGTTTTAATATCTATGATTGTTCTAATTGCAAATTCATCATCTTAGATAAGCATATAGGGTTTCCCTTGCTCTATGTTGCATTTGGATATTCATATATTCACTTAGGGTGTTAATCTCTTCATTGAGAACATAAGTCTTGTGTGTAGCATCTGGGATTAGGTTGCTTAGATCGCAAGCATTCGAGAACTTGGTTCACTCATACCGGGATTAGGTAGGTGTGTGATTACTTCCGAGATTAGGTTGTAATTTTATCACATTTAGTGGATTCGAGGTTCGTGTGTGGCTCACAAAATAGCCTGTGGTTTTTCCCGTGAGGATTTCCACGTAAACATCAAGTGTGATTTACATTCCGTATCATATTACAATTGTATGTCTTTTTGACTAGTTAGGGGCATTTTCGTAAAATTGACTTGTATGCGAAAATTGGGTAATAACGATTAAAATCTATTCCCCCCCCCCCCCCCCCCCTCTAGATTAATATTTAACACACCGTGATAACTTTCAATTAGTATCAGAGCGGGTTTCTAGATATACTTAGGTGATCCTAGCTCATTTTTGGTGTGTTTTGCATTGTATGTGATTTTTGATTTATTCATACATTTTGCGTTCATCTCATTTGCATTCATCCAAACACTACGAGTGATCTCGGGATGAGCAAAGAGGGAGCGTCGAGTGTAAGGCCACCGTTGCTCACCGGCGATAATTACTCCTCATGGAAGAGGAAGATGGAAGCATACTTATGCCAAATCCATGATAGGGCATGGATGGCAGTTGAAGATGGATATGCTCCACCTATGATGACTCCTACAGATGGAGGAGAAGAGGTTCTCAAGCCTAAGGCACAGTGGAGTCCTCAAGAATTTATTGACTCCATGTGGAACAACAAGGCCATACATGCCATCCGATGTGCAGTGAGTGAAAATCAGTATAAACTGATTCAAATTACTAGGATTGCTAAAGAGACATGGGACATCTTAGAAGTTGCACATGAAGGCACCGAGGTTGTCAAGGACTCAAAGCTTCAAGTCCTTCAAACTCGGTTTGAGACCATTAGGATGGAAGAGCACGAGCACTTCAATGACTTCCAAGTGAGACTAATGGACATTGTGAACCAAAGTCACCAACTTTGTGATCCTTACTCGGATAGAAGAATCAAGCAAAAGATCATGCGATCACTTCCCGAGAGGTTCGAGCCCAAAGTGACGGCTTTAGAAGAAAATGACACCTACAAAGAAATGTAGCCGAGCGAAGTCATTGGAAGACTTCTAGCCTATGAATCAAGAAAGGCTACCACATCACCTCCTAAGAAGAAAAATGATATTGCCTTGAAGACATCCAAGATGGAAGAGGAGGAGGATGACTCATATAAAGACATGGCACTCATTGCCAAGGGATTCAAGAAGTTCTTGAATCTACAAAAGAGTGGTTATAGCTCAAAGGGGAATGACTTCAAGAAGAAGAAGACCACAATAAAAAATGTTAAGCCATATCATGAGATGTCTTCAAGAGAGAAGATTCAATGCTACGAATGTGGAGGATTCAGGCATATCTCCAAGGAATGTGCTAACTTGGAAGATGAAAGAAAGGAGGCCGCCACTTCAAGTGATAGTGATGAAGAGGTTGTAGCAAAATTTTTGGCATTAGGTTGCTCTCACAAGCGGGACAACAAAGTGAAAGTTGTTGAAGGAAGTCCCTCAAGCTTGAATGATTGTGAGAATAACTATTTTTCCTTTCCGATCTTCTACAATGAAGAAGAGAATGAGAGTCAAGAAGAAAATGACTCTATTGAAGATGACTCTTCATCTAACTCCACACATGGATATGTAAAAAAAAAGGTTCTAGATGAATACCTCACTGAGTTTAAAAGTTTAGCAATGAAGACCAAGGAAAAGACTCAAAAATTGAGAGAAGAGAATCTTGACCTTTTAGCTCATATTGACCACTTAAGTGAACAAGTGGAAAGATCCAAGAAAATTGAAGATAAGCTAAGAAAGGAGTTAGACTTATCTAAGAGAATGAAGAAGGATTGAAGAGAGAGCTTGAAGAAGCCAAAGGGTCAAGGACTAGGATAGTTTCTAGCACCGAAAAACTTGACCATATGCTAAATGTTGGAAAGAGTCCTTATGACAAGAGAGGTCTTGGGTTTGAAGATGGCAAGGAGTCCTCCACTCCTAACAAGACCGTGTTTGTCAAGAGCTTAAGCTACAAAGAAGCTTCACCGGTGCAAACTCCTAGGAAGAAGATTGATCTAGGACAATGCTCTCATAGTGCACAAGTGAAGGTAGCTCCAAGAAGACAACCTCAAGCTCAACCTACAAGAGTTCTTCATGCTAACTTCCCTCAAACTCAACTCCATCAAGGGAAGAGACCAATCATGCAAACTCAACCGAGGAAGCAACCAAGTCTTGGTCAACAACAAAGAAGGAGAGATCATATCCAATAACCAAGACAACCACAAAGACATGGGAAGGCTCCTATGCATGCACAAGGACATGGTATGATTCCTAACTTTGTCCCTACATGTCATTTTTGTGGTGTTGATGGTCATATTAGATTAAAGTGCTTTCGTTACATTAAAATGTGTAGAGTTAAAAGCATGATTGAGAAGAAGAAAGCTAGAGCTAGAATGCATGTTCATAGGAAGGATGATATTCATTTACATGATCCTATGACATCTAGAACTATTGAAACTTTAACCACTAGAAAGAAAAATGTTATATCTATGTGGATTAGAAAAGATGAACCCGCTTGCCACGAGACAAATTTGTCTCTAATAGGTTCAACTAAGTCCAAAGGACTTAGTAAGTCCATAGGACCTCATGACCTTCAATGATGAAGGATGGTGATGACTCCATATAGGGAGCTTAAGCAAAGAGAGCTATTTTGCATTCTTGTCACTTGCAAAAATTTGAAATATCTTATGCTTCTTTTTTAATTGCTTGAGTAAACTTGGTTGCACATATGTATATATGTTTTCAATTCAATAAGTGTGAACCTTGCTTGCTTACAATCCATGTCATATTTATGTTCAAACATGCATTTTTGGACTAGGAGATATACTTAGGGAGTATAATTATGAATGACCTATAGTTATCTCCATGACATGATGATTCTGTTATAACATGCTAATGTCAAATGAAAAAGCATGAAATTCATATAACATGCTCAAATGAAAAAAACATGAATTGATGATTGCAATATAAATGCAAAACTTGTGTGAAAAAGTCTTATGAGATTCAAAATGAATAAAGGATCTTGTATCCGTTCAAAGGACCTAAAAAATCCAAATGTCTCTCTTTCTTTATTGGTTGAACATGGCTACTATCATACAGATATCTTATCTGGAAAAATCAAATAGGGTGCAAAGTTGCTCATGCCATGTTTCGCTTATAAAGTTGGATATAGTTGCTCTTAAATTAAAATCAATAAAATCTCTATATCCTTACTTTTCTCATGACAATGGTGAAATTGGTTTGAATTCTTATTAGAAACCTTTGTCATTTGCTTTGTCAAATACCATTGTATTTTTGACTTGAATGCTACATGTCTTGTATGCAAAGCATGTTTGATTCACACATTTCCTTCAAATAAATCTCATTGTTTCTCTTCAATTAATTGAGATGCATAAAGTGACTTATATTATTATGCAAATATCTTGCATGCTACTATCTCTCTTTGCTAAGAGTGACCCGGTTGGGGACTACTCCTTTGCCTATATCATGACAAAAAGGGGGAGTAGGATATGGTAAGGGGAGTTGCAAATTGTAGTAGAAATTGTGCATGATTGGGGAGAACATACATTGAGGGGGAGTAACCCGTTGAGGGGGAGCATTGCATACACTTACATTGCATAATGTTGTGCCTAAACTTTTAAAATGCAAATGCTTGTTTTTGTTCTCACTTGATTAATCTCACATTTCACTTGTATTGGAAAATATAGAAATCTTATTTTCAGGGTTTGATTATTCTACAAAAGGTTGAAGACTTTAAGTTTTTATTTTTTTTATCTCTTTGTAATGTAGAAAATCATTGTTGTCCCGTAGTTTCTATTTTTTTTGTGAGGAATCAATGTGAGTGGTGGTTTTGTCATGAAATAGCCAAATGGGGAGATTGTAAGGTTTCCAATGTGTTGATTGGCTTATTTCGTGGACAAACCACAATTGGGGATCTTTGTAAGGGTAGTCTAGGATTTGATGTTCATGTCTAATGGCCCTTTCAAGACCTCAAGGTTTCAAGCACTCCAAAGGTATATCTAGTGCTTGGTTTTGTGTTTTGAAGAGATTAGATACACACACACACACATTCAATTCATATCCATTCTTTGTGTATAACATGTGTTTATTTATGTGTGCATTCATGTTTAAAACATATCTTCTTGCATGTTATTTTGATTGCATCTTGCATATCCAATTGCATTGTCATGCATAGTCTTAGGATTGCATTCTTGCAATGGGCACTGCCAAAAGCGCTCTACAGAAGCGCTGTACAAACAGCGCCCATATGAGCACTGTACAGACATGATCAATTTTATTCGGTCGCTGTACAGGCGCTGTACAAAGCGTTGTACGTACATCGCCACTCTGTTTTCCCGAGAGAACAGAGTTGGGGCGCTGTACAGAAGCGCTCTACGTACAGCGCCCAAGGCAAAAACAGGGCAACTTATTCAAAACGACCACACTTTGATTTGACCCCCTATATATATGCCACTTTGACTTTAGGTCAATCAAGGGAGTTCATATTCAAATTTCATACTTAGGATATTTTTCAAGAACAAGAAAAATTCCAAGAACTCATTTTTGATTACTCAAACACCATTTCATGATCATCAATCATCAATCATCATCTAGCATCATCTTTGATCATCTAGATGTCTTTTTGCATGGATTCTTCATCACACTTTGCTTGGTAAGCTTTTCACTAATATCTTACATATTTTGTATTTTTCTTAACAAGCAATCTCAATTTATTACTTGTATGTTATTTATATATATTTTGGATACAAGATTGAGATTAGTGTATTGAATGTTTGAGAAGTTGTATTGTGATAGCTAATTAGGTTGTTGCTTAATCTTGATTAGCTAAGCTATTTGAAATGTCATTTAGTTTTAATATCTAGGATTGTTCTAATTGCAAATTCATCATCTTAGATAAGCATATAGGGTTTCCCTTGCTCTATGTTGCATTTGGATATTCATATATTCACTTAGGGTGTTAATCTCTTCATTGAGAACATAAGTCTTGTGTGTAGCATCCGGGATTAGGTTGCTTAGATCGCTTAGATCGCAAGCATTCGAACTAGATTCACTCATACCGGGATTAGGTAGGTGTGTGATTACTTCCGGGATTAGGTTGTAATTTTATCACATTTAGTGGATTCGAGGTTCGTGTGTGGCTCACAAAACAGCCCGTGGTTTTTCCCGTGAGGGTTTCCACGTAAACATCAAGTGTGATTTACATTTCGCATCATATTACACTTGTATGTCTTTTTGATTAGTTAGGGGCATTTTCGTAAAATTGACTTGTATGCGAAAATTGGGTAATAACGATTAAAATCTATTCACCCCCCATCTAGATTAATATTTAACATACCGTGAGAACTTTCAAGTTTCCCTCATTATCAACCAATTTAACAATGGTGTTTTTTTTCTACTTCCGAGCTATAGTATGAGCATGGATAAATCGGCCCAAACATAAAATACAAACAAAAACTTTAATGACTCAAACTAATAAAGACCCAAATGGCCCAACATGAAATTTCCCAAGACCAGACTCTATATTCTAATCTCTAAATGGTAAAAATCTCAAAATCCATAAAACAACTTAAAACATGAAAGCTAGTTGTCATCTTCATCGTCTTTTTCCTCCAACTTCTTTTCCTTCATTTTATCTTCTGTCTCTTTCTGCTTCTTCTCTCCCTCTTTCTCTCACGAACCACTTCCTTTTTATCTTTGTATTTGTTTATGTTAACATAATCTTCACCCTAGGCGCCTCCGCCTTCACCACCATCTTCGCCTTTTTCACCGTCTCTGCTGTCTCCGTCGTCTAACGAGCCATAATTTATACTGTGTCCGTTTGAGCTATAATTTGGACTACTGCGTCTGTTCGATAAACTTGAATTCAGACTGCAGACCTTTTTCTTTGAGGTAGATTTAGATTTAGACAACCAACCATAATCCCAATCATCAAGACGGTTCTCCTCATCGTCGGAAGACATTTAAAAATGGAGAGAATATGGTCTTATAACTTTCAATAGGGAGAATGTGGTATTATAACTATCAAGTTATCTATAAATATCAAGTTATCATGATATTCATCATGAATTAGGTTGATCAATCATCGTTATATTCATCTAAGGTCTGATGGTGAGAAGGTGAAAGTGAAATACAATGATAGATGCTTCAAATTCGAACCCTTTTAGATCAAAGAGGATGACATCAGTCAGGTTGTTTCCATGGCTTGGGAGGACGAATCTCCTACTCGATCCATGTTGGATTTAAAAATCAAACTGAATTGGTTTACAAATCAAACGAGACAAGTATTCTCCTTTCTTATAACAGTTTCCATCATTATCAACTAATTTAACAGTGGTATTTTTTTTCTTCTTCCAAGCTATAATATAAGCATGGATAAATCAACCCAAACATAAAATACAAGCAAAAACTACAATGACCCAAACTGATAAATAAACCCAAATGGTCCAAACATGAAATTTCCCAAGTGCAGATCCAATATTCTGACCCCTAAACGGTTAAAATCCCAAAATCCCCAAAATCCCCAAAATAGCTTCAAACATTAAAGCTAGTTGTCATCTTCATCGTCTTTTTCCTCTGGCTTCTTTTCCTTCTCTTTATCCTTTTTCTTTTTATGTTTCTGTTTTTTCTCTCCCTTTTTCTCTTTCTCTTTCTCTTTCTCTTTCGGACCACTTCATTCTTGTCTTTGTATTGGTTTATGTTAATATACTCTTTACCCTGGGTGCCTCCGCCTTCTCCATCGTATCTGCCTTTTTCGCCGTCTCTGCTGTCTTCGATGTCTTCGTTAGGGACGTACTATAACTTGGACTGCATCAATTCGAGCTATAATTTTGACTACTGCATCCGCCCGATAAACTTGATTTTGGACTGCGGACCATTTCCTCCTAGCTAGATTTAGATTTAGACGACCAGCCATAATCCCAATCAGTAGGACGGTTCTTCTCATCGTCGGAAGACATTTGAAAATAGAGAGAATGTAGTCGTATAACTTTCAATGGAGAGAAAGTGGTCTTGTAACTTTCAAGTTATCTATAAATATCAAGTTATCATGATATTCATCATGAATCAGGTTGATCGAATCATCGCCATATTCTTCTAAGGTCCGATGGCGAGAAGCAGAAAGTGAAATACAAGGACAGATGCTACAAATTCAAACCATTTTGGATCAAAAAGGATGACATCAGGCAGGTTGTTTCTGTGGCTTGGGAGGACAAATCTCATTCTCAGTTCGTCTTGGATTTAAAAACCAAACAGAATTGGTTTACAAATCAAACGTGACAAGTCTTCTCATTTATCATAACAATTTACATCATTATCAACCAATTTAAAAATGGTGTTTTTTTTTTTTCTTCTAAGCTATAGTATGAGCATGGATAAATCGGCATAAACATAAAATACAAGCAAAAACTATAATGAACCAAATTTATAATTTGGCCCAAACGGCCCAAACATGAAATTACCCAAAACTAGACCCAATATTCTGACCTCTAAACGGTAAAAATCTCAAAATCCCTAAAACGGCTTCAAACATGAAAGCTAGTTGTCATCTTCATCCTCTTTTTCCTCCGGCTTCTTTTCCTTCTCTTTATCCTTTGTCTCTTTCTGCTTTTTCTCTTTTTCTTTCGCTCCTGGACCACTTCCTTCTTGTCTTTGTATTGGCTTATGTTAACATACTCTTCACCTTGGGCGCCTCTGCCTTACCGTCTCCGCTTTTTTTGCCGTCAACGCTGTCTTCAACGTCTCTGTCAAAGACGTGCTATAACTTTGACTGCGTCTGTCCTAACTATAATTTTGACTACTACGTCCGTTTGATAAACTTGAATTCGGACTGTGGACCTTTTCCTCCGAGCTAGATTTAGATTTAGATTTAGACTTAGACGACCAACCATAATCCTAATCATTAGAACGGTTCTACTCATCTGCGGAAGACATTTGAAAATGGAGAGAATGTGGTTGTATAACTTTCAATAGAGAGAATGTGGTCTTATAACTTTCAAGTTATCTATGAATATCAAGTTATCATGATATTCATTATGAATCAGGTTGATCGGATCATTGTCATATTCTTCTAAGGTCTATTGGTGAGAAGGTGAAAGTGAAATACAAGGATAGATGCTTTAAATTCGAACCCTTTTGGATCAAAGAGGATGACATCAGTCAGGTTATTTCTATGGCTTGGGAGGACAAATCTCCTTCTCGATCTGTGTTGGATTTAAAAACCAAACTGAATTGGCTTATAAATCAAATGAGACAAGTTTTCTTCTTTCTCATAACAGTTTCCCTCATTATCAACCAATTTAAAAATGGTGTTTTTTATTTTCTTCTGAGCTATAGCATGAGTATGGATAAATCGGCCCAAACATAAAATACAACAAAAACTACAATGACCCAAACGACCTAAACATAAAATTTCCCAAGACTAGACCCAATATTCTGACCCCTAAATGGTAAAAATCCCAAAATCCCTAAAACAACTTCAAACATGAAAGCTAGTTGTCACTTTCAGCTTCTTTTTCCTCTGGCTTCTTTTCCTCTTCTTTATACTCTGTCTCTTTCTGCTTATTCTCTCCCTCTTTCTCTCCCAGACCACTTTCTTCTTGTTTTTGTATTTGTTTATATTAACATACTCTTCACCTTGGGCGTCTCCACCTTCTCTACCGTTTTCGCCCTTTTCACCGTCTCTGTCGTCTCCGTTGTTTGACTAGTTATAATTTGGACTGCGTCCATCCAATCTATAATTTGGACTACTGTGTTCGTTGGATAAACTTGAATTTGGACTACAGATCTTTTACTCTAAGCTATATTTAGATTTAAGTGACTAGCCATAATCCCAATCATCAAAATGGTTCTCCTCATCATCGAAAGACATTTGAAAATAGAGAGAATGTGGCTGTATAACTTTCAATGGAGAGAATGTGGTCTTATAACTTTCAAGTTATCTATAAATATCAAGTTATCATGATTTTCATCATGAATCAGGTTGATTAGTTCATCATCATGTTCTTCTAAGGTCCGATGGCGAGGTGCTGAAAGTGAAATACTAGGACAAAGGCTTCAAATTCCAACCTTTTGGACAAAGAAGATGATATCAGTCAGGATGTTTCTATAGCTTAGAAGGACAAATCTCATTCTCGATCTGTGTTGGATTTAAAAACCAAATTCAATTGGTGCGCTACACGACTTTTGAATTGGAGTACAGAGAGTTTTGGGTCATTTCGGTAATTGGTGGCTGGTTAACAGATTTATTTGGAGAGGTTGTATACTCATTATGGAAATACATGGGTCTTACAACAAATTAGATAACTTGAGAAGGAACTTGAGGGTTTTGTTGGCTAGAGATGAAATCTATTGGAGACAGAGGGCTCGTGCATATTGGCTAGCTGCTGGTGACCGTAATATTTGAATCCAAAATTTTCAACAACTACTTTCAGGAAGCTATCCACCCATTGTTTATCGGTTAAAATCTGATCCAAACGTTCTTGTATGTTATGTACCTCTTCCCGTCTATTGTTCCTAGTAAATTTAGGACCAGAGAAACCAATATCTATCACATCACAATTATCCACTGCTAATCTAAAATTTAGTACCCCTAAAACTGATTTCTTAGAGCCTCCATGCTTCTCACCCATACTAAGTAACTCATTAAAATCCCTCCCACGGATCCAAAGAAGGTTATCCACCGCCCGTAATCTACGAAGTAATTCCCAAGAGTTAACACGTAAAATTTGATTTGAATTCCCATAGAAATCGGAGAATCTTTATTGGAAACCATTATCTAACTTAATATGAGCATCAATATGTCATTTCGAGAAAGATAGTATAGTAGCATCCTAGTCATCTCTCCACAAAAGAAGAAGACTTCCACTCTTACCGTCATTATCCACATGAAAACCCCCTACATAACCCAATTGATCCTTAATTTTACACGCCCAGCTGCTATATAGTTTGGTTTCACACAAAAACACCAAACCCAAAGAATGTTTCCCTAGCACTCTCTTGAGTGCAGCAAACATGCGAGGGTTCCTGATGCAGCAGCAACAAAGACTTTGGATTACTTAGAGAGAAAGGATGATGATGCGGAGTGGGTGGCGAGTTCGTACGGGTGGCGAATTCGTATTTGGGTCGTGTGGACCATCCGGGCTGAAATAGAACATGAAAATGTTATCTCCAATGGCTTCGATTTCCACTCGCCCAATTGTGCTCCAAAGTTATTCAATCACTCCTATGAACGCTTCCCGATTAACCTTCTTGCGAGATAAAACCTTCCCCTTTAGACAATGCTTTACATCATCCACACCTACCATCTTCTCTTCCCCGAGAAACATGATAAACCGCTCCATCTTTATCCCCAATTGAAAGTGATTCCTCTGAATTAGAGATGCACATTTTTCCCCGGGGCCCCAATTCCCCGCGTCCCCATCCCCATCCCCATTTGGGGATTTTTTATAGGGAAAAATGGGGAAATGGGGAGGGATGGGGATGATTTTCATCCCCAAATTGAAATGGGGATGGGGATGGGGATGGGGGGACCCCATCCCCATCCCCATCCCCATCCCCATCCCCATTTCCCCATTTCCCCATTTTCCCCATAATTATATTGAAATGGGGATAGGGATGGAGGGGAGGTCCCCCATTCCCCCAAACATATATAAATATAATTATAATATATTTTTTTAATTTTTTTTTTTATTCTTTGAAAACCCTAACTCCCTAAGTATATATAGACATTTACTCTTTAATTTGTTTTTGTTTTTTTTTTATTGAAATGTTTGTTTTTTAAGTTTAATTTATAATTTTTAGTCAAATGGGGAAATTGGGGAATGGGGGAAACATGGAAATAGGGAAAAACGGGGAAAAACGGGAAAAATGGGGATTTAGGGATGGGGATGGATATAGGTCCCCACAAAATTCCCCATCCCCATTTTCCCCAAATGGGGGGGGGGGGGGGGGGGGGGGGGGGGGGGGGGGGGGGGGGGGGGGTGGGAAGGGTCTGGGAAGTGGGGATGGGGATGGGGATGAGGGGACCTATATCCATCCCCATTCCCCAAACGTGCATCTCTACTCTGAATCCATAGATCCAGCAAGACCCACCCCCACAATCAGCAAAATACAGCAAGATCCAAGTAAGACTTACAATAATTGAACAGAAAAACGCTCTTTCCACCCTAGAAGACCCTCTCCCAGACGAACAGTCAACTTCTACGACAATTTTCCCTTAGAGAGAGAACATACGAGAAAACAATATTAGATTTAAAATATTGAGAAAATTCATTAGCTTTAGATTCCTTTCTCCTTTTTGATTCCCTGCTCTGGTTCTTGTTCTTTTTTCCCCGTTTGTTAAAGTAAAAGATCAAGCCAAGTATACTGTATACTTCGTCGAAAGATTTTCTATAATAATATCATGAGTTGATTTTGGCTCTCATGTTTTGTCATATTTGTTTGTGATGATAGTAAATGATACAATCCTCAATATAACACTCAGCATTCAGCATTCCTGTGATAGTATTATGCATTTCTTTTGGGCACAAATGGTGTCAAGAACTCACTCTGGACAATATAGAAGCTAAAACGAGTCAGACACCAAAAACGTCATAAATAAAATGGTTCTACAATCACTAGACCCCATAAAGGAGCAGCAGCAGCAGCATTAAGTCAAGTAAAATATTTGTAAATTCAAGTTCAACGAAGAGTTCAAGTACTTCTAAGTTCAACTAGCTCAATGGAACATTTAAGTAGGCATGCATTATCTATCAAGGATCCATGAAATTAATAAGCAAACCCCCCATTCCCTTCTTCCAGAATCACTATACAGCTCGCTTGCTCTCCTCTCCTATGTTTCACCGCATGTTTTCCTTACGACGCACGTATCGGGTTCTGTCATTATATCTCGGTCTGTCCTGAGCTCTCTGGGGTTGTGGTTCCACCCTCCTTTGTCTTTCAGGTGATCTCTGAACTATCTCTCCATTCACAAACAACTCAGCTGAAAGAAAAGAAAAGTATAAATAATTAACAAACATAATCATAGAACATATGCTGTGTCTCAGAAGTTTTTAAGCAAAACATTAAGAAATTAGCTAGCCCCATTTTAAGAAGAGAGAGAATATATTATTATATTTTAGACCCAACAAAGAAAGGCATGCATCAATTGCACACTTTATATGGAAAGCTTAAGAACAGAACAGTTCTGCCCCAAAATGAAGACCACTTGAAAACTTGTCTCCACAAAAAAATTTACTGCAATAAAAATCTAAGAAATACATTAAACTATAAGCCACAAACAATATATACAAAGTTATATGTATCACATTCCAAGACTCCACAAAGAGAAAGCACGGAACAGGTAATGAGAGAAATTTGATGCGAGTCCAGGCTATTAGCTTTACCAAGATGGATTCATAACTTGTACACTGACATTTACTGATTGAACACAACTAAGATTTTTTTTTAAACAAACACAAATAAGAATTTTGATTCAATAAGAAATCTATAAAATGTACCAAATTATTAATTTGGAATAAAAACACACAAAACTATATGTATTATCTTCAATGATTCTGAAACTCCATAGTATAGAAGCACAGAATTAATGAGAAAACTTTGATGTGAGTCCATTAACATTCAAAGCTAGGCACTGCCAACTTGAGGCTATTAGCTTTGCCAAGATGGACTCGGGAAGGAAGAGAAACAATCTGACCTAGTCACCTAGTATTTTATGCATCAAGGACTTGCACTGCAATTCTCAAAATAGAGCTTTCCAAGACATGTGATGCACAATTAGTGATAATTAATCTGATTCAACAATTATATGAAAGAAAAACAAATAATACTATCAACAAAGCTATCTGTACCATCTCCTGATTCTGAAACTCCATAGTGTAGAAGGACAAAACAGGTAATGAGATCACTTCAATGCAAGTCCATTAGCATTTAAGCTAGGCATCAGTCATCACCCAATTGAGGCAATTAGCTTTGCCAAGATGGACTGGGGATGGAAACTTAACAATATAAACTAGTCACCTTGAGTGTTTATATTAGGTATTACCATATTAGCATTGCAATCCTTAAAATGTACCCTTTTTCCCAGCCTTTATTGTTATCCGTGAAGGACTAGCACTGCAATTCTCAAAATACTCTCCCCCCCAACATAAATAATAATTACTTCAATTCCATCAGGCATCAACAATGAAAATTAAAAAAAAGTTCTTTACATTCAACTCAACAGATTTGAGTAAATTACACTACATTATTTGTATAGTGACTATAGTCTTTTACAGAACTGAAGAAGGTGGAGGCATAGAGGGACATCCCCAGACCAAAATTTTCTTGATCTGCAGCCCCATGAAATGTAAGCGTAGAACAGTCAAGAGAGACATTTGATTTATGTCCATTAGCATTCAAAGCTAAACATTGTTTGATAAGATTAACTAGCTTTGCAAAGATAGATTCGAAAAATCACTTCTGATAAGTGATAAAAAAATGGACAAATTATAATCATTCATGTATTATTTCATTAGAACTATGGGCGTGTCTTTGTTGCACCTTAGATAACACTCTTTAAGTCTTATCAAACACAATCACGAACCGAACAGACCCTTTGACTAGAAAAAAATTATGAGCTCAGATTCATTCCGTGAAGTTCAAATCCTAACAGTAACAATATGCATAGAACGTTATATGATAGTTTTCAGCTGGATTTTCCTTCTTAATAATCTCTATTCTTCTGTTTAAATATTTTAAAACAAGAAAATTATAAAAGCAGGAAACCACTTGAACCAAAAATGTCTTACCGCCATAATCTTTGTTTTCGGCGTCAACATAAGAATCCGGAAGAATAAACAGAACACCAGGCAAACCTGTTAACAAACAAAATCAATACATTAGCAAAATATAAAAGTTTTATAATTTAAAAAACAATTCAATAATATTTGAGCAATTGAAAAAACACCTTCTAGCTTATTTGAAGTATCCTCATCAATCTCACAGCCAAACCCAAAGTACCTATCGCACGAAACATTGTAGATTTTCTTCTTTGCTTCCTCTTCACTGATAAACAAGAAAAAAAAAAATCATTCGTGATAATAGTGATAAAACACCAACCGATTAATTGATTACACATGTTGATTTATGAAAATTAGATTGAATAAGGTTACCTGCCAAGAACTTTAGCTAGGGTTTGGACATAACAATCAATCATCTGCTGTTTAGTGGCGCCCTCACCGCCGGGCTTGTCCATCACAATCAGCCAGTGCTCGTAATCGCAACCCGGGAACAGCGGGGCCATTTCCGTGGGAGGACGGTCACTGAAGTTCGACCCGGAGTTGAGAGGCGAGTAGGCCGCGCCTCCGGAGCGGTTGACACGGCAGCGGACTGCGGCGAAGCGGGCCGCGGGTGAGAGGGATTGAGCGGCGTGAGAAAGAGGAGCGAGGGCTCGGCGGCTGAAGAGGAGAGAGGGGAGAGGAGGGGGAGCGGTGATGGTGGCTGTGGATGTGGAAGAGAGGAGGCGTTTGGAGAAGAGGAGAGTGAGTTTGGAGTGGCGCGTGGGGAAAGTAGTCATGGCGCGTGTTAGGGTTTGAGCCATTGTTCCAGTGAGCAAACGAGGGTTTTGGAGAGTAGATGAGGTTTTGGAGATATCAGATATTATTTATTTATTTATTTTATTTTTTTGAGGGAGATATCAGATATAATATCAGGGTTTCGGGGTTTTGTCTTCATTTCATTTCCCCTTTATTTTTATTAATTTGTTTTAGGGCATATTGCACAAACATCCCCGAGTTTAGTAATAATTTCACACATATGGAACATTTTCTTGAAATTACACGAATACCTCTGCCGTTAGTCGACTACCGTGGACTCTAACTTTTAGTTGACCTTTAAGTGTGAAGTGTCCAAAATCCCTCCTCTCTTCTCTTGCAACAAGTTTCTTCTAAACTTATTATGCAGCAACCAACCTTAAAATGCCCTCACGATGTTTGTAAAATTGTGAATATGGATTTGGACCGTTTCAGTTTCTCTTTGCTTTTATAGATCATACCACTAGTCGAGGGGTTGTTCGAGGGATGAGCTTACGACGAAGTTAGGATTTGATTTGGACCTGTTTGGCTTGTTGCTTATAAAATGTCTCATAGAAATATTGTTACATGGGGTATTATGTTTGATGGGTTTGGTAATAATTGTTAGTTTTTGTTTTTTAATGAAAAAAAGAACTCTCCTCACGATTGGGAGACAACACAAACAAGTTCACGGCCAAGGCAAAAAATATCCACTTACGAAAAAAAAGGCAATGTGCCACCGGCCCACCACATTCCTATAACAACTCGGCTTCAGAAAACAAAGCCTTGATATAGTAGATAATGAAGCATGTAACACTTTTACATAAATAAAATTACTTTGAATAAAAATTTATTTGATATTCTTTTTGTTCATTAATCAAATTAAAGTTTAATTTGCGTAGCTTTTTCATCTGTATTAATCATAATATATGTTTTCGTAAAAAAAAAACAATTCATAATATAATAATATATGACTATATGTCATGATTTATGAATCTATGATATGAAGAAAGCCTATTTAATATCAATCCGTTTTGGGATAATTACCCTAATGGCCATCGACTTTTACCACCACTATCAAAATGACCACCAAATGGGGAAATGGATAGAAAATAGCCATTTTTGGTAAACATTGTTACACTAATGGCCATTCCATCTAATTCCATCCAATAAGTGGCATTTTGGTAAATAAGGGGGTGACATTAATTTATTTTAGATGTTTTTTGGAAATCAATTTTTTCTTTTGTTTTTTGAAACAAATAATTATATTTAGTGTGTATATACATATAGCATATCTCAAACATATATATATATATATATATATATATATGTATTTCTTTTTTGAGAAGATTAAAACTATAAAATATAAAAATTCTAAAATATATATTTGAGATAAGTTGAAAAGAAATATATATATTCATTTTATTTTTTGAAAAGATTAAGGCTATAAAATCAAAAAATACTAAAAAAACATATTTGAGATAAGTTGAAAAGATATATATATATATATATATATATATATATATATTCTTTTTTGAAAAGATTAAGGTTACAAAATCTAAAAATTCTAAAAAATATATTTGAGATAAGTTGAAAAGAAATATATTTGTATATATACAGTCTTTCTATTATCAGTTCGAACTGACAAAAATTATATCAGTTCGAACTGATAATAGAATTTCTGTGTATATATATACATATATATATATGTTTGAGATATGTTATATGTATATGTATATGTACACATTAAATATAATTATTTGTTTCATAAAACAAAAGAAAAAATTGATTTCCAAAAAACATCTAAAATAAATTAATGTCATCCCCTTATTTACCAAAATGCCACTTATTAGATGGAAATGGATGAAATTGGATGGAATGACTATTAATGTAATAATGTTTGCCAAAAATGACTATTTTCCATCCATTTCCCCATTTGATGGCCATTTTAATAGTGGTGGCAAAAGTCGATGGCCATTAGGCATCCGTTTTTTAAGTTTGAAGAAGCATCATCTCTCCTTAAGAAAGATAAAGAAACGTTCAAAGAAAGAAACAAACGTCTCCTCCCGCGTTTCTCTCTCTACACCTTTGGCTTCGTTTATTTCTGTCTTTCTTGTACCAGATTCTTCACACACATCTCTCTCTCTCTCTCTCTCTCTCAAGGCTAGGTAGAGATGTCGAACCTGGATGCGCGGCCGTGGAGGAGCGCGGCCATGACTACCTTCTCTGCGGAGGTCTTCGACAATGAGGTCTTGCCGTCGTCACTCGGCTCCATTGCTCCCATCCTACGCATTGCCACCGAACTCGAGAGCCAACGCCCTCGTGTAGCATACTTATGTACGTATTCATTCCAATTTCTCTTAATCTTGTGTTTCGAATGCTTCTTGAAATTGCTTTTTTTTTCTGTTTTCTGTTTGGTCTTTGGGGGAAATTGAAGTTCGGTACTATGCGTTTGAGAAAGCTCATAGATTGGACCAGAGCTCTAGCGGCCGTGGAGTAAGGCAGTTCAAGATAGCTCTATTGCAAAGATTACAAACGGTAATTATTAATTAATTAGTTCATATTTTAAAATTCTCTATCTGTTTTGGATAATTACCTTCTTCCTTTTTTCGTGTTCTTTACTCTTGGACGATTTTCAATTTTATTTGCCGGGAAAATCTCCATATATCGTCTTGGGTGTATAAAGTTTTGCAAGGTGTTTGATGAACATCTGAAAG
Source organism: Acer yangbiense (assembly GCA_008009225.1). Lineage (NCBI taxonomy): Eukaryota > Viridiplantae > Streptophyta > Magnoliopsida > Sapindales > Sapindaceae > Acer > Acer yangbiense. Next base: position 12,727,716 of record CM017761.1, read on the forward strand.
AAATATTTCAGAGAGAATGAGACTCCATTAATGGAGGTGAACGATCTGTTTTCATTGATTGATTTACATGCTTTGCGGAATCAATAACTAATTCTGCCACATCAGAATTAACTAATTATTAACTACTTTCACTAACTAATCAGCTAGCTAATGAGAGAGCATTGATTACAAGCTCGACTATGCAGCATATTACACTTGTATCTTCTGAGCTTGATTGTCTTGACGTATGATCAAAATCAGATGTCCACTGTAACTTTTCTGTGTAAGCACATAGCTTAGTAAACCCAGACTTGCTCACCAAGCTGTTGTGCAACTCTGGACTTCTGCTATTCAATTCTGGTTTGCTGTTGACCAGTTGAGAGCACTGCTCATGTTGCTCATCGTTACTCTTCACAGGATGTACAATGACAGCCTTTTTAAAAAAAAAAAATTAAAAATATGTCTATCTGAATCAGGACAATGAATCCAGTCTAGCTACTCGGATTAAAAATACTGATGCACTGGAAATCGAGAGCTATTATCAGCACTACTATGAACACTACATTAGAGCCTACCATGGGAAGCAGGCAGACAGGTACTCTAATAATTTGCCTATATATATATATATATATATATATATATATATATATATATATATATATATATAATTTCTGTTTGGTGTCATAAGTGTCCACCTTACAACATTTTAATTGAATTGTTTGTTGGTTCGAATTCCTTGACAGAGCTCAACTCGGTAAAGCCTACCAGACAGCTGGGGCGCTTTTTGAAGTGCTTTGCTTTGTTAATAAGTATGAGAAAGTTGAGGAAGTTGATCCAGAGGCAAGTCTCTCTATTTTTCTTCTTCTTCTTCTTCATTTTATTTTTTGTGGGTTTCTTTGCATTATTGACAATTTAATGGCATAAAGCTACCTACAAAATATTTCTTCTGAGCAGATTATTGCGGCTGCTAGCTTGCTAGAGATGTCGAAGAAAAGAAGGAAATCTATGCACCATACAACATTCTTCCTCTGGATGCTGCTGTGTCATCACAACCTATCATGCAGCGTGAGGAGGTATTTTTATCTGATGTTTGTATTTGTATAAGAACTATGTTCATAATATATTCCTTTTAACGTGCAGATGTGGGGATTTTACTATCTTAAACATTGAATGCAATCTAATGGTTATAAGTAAAATGAATTATATTTTCTTGAGTAAATAATTTAGATGAAATGTTAACCATGGTAACAACTCTTAACGTTGCAAGTCAAAACAAAATATATTAGCATTAGTGAACTCTTAAAGATAAAAGTTAATTCTTGACGGTAAGAGTAATTATATAATATGTACGTATGCATAATTACCGAGTTGTGTATGTTCTTATATATGAATTCTGTTTTCTTATGCTGTTATTGTTTAATCCAATTTCTAGCTGCCTTGTTTAACTTGCCACTTAAATTATCTCTTTCTATACCAGGTTAAAGCTGCTGTGGCTGCCTTGTGGAACACACGTGGCTTGAATTGGCCAGGTGCATTTGAACCACAGAGGCAGAAAGCTGGAGATTTAGACATTCTTGATTGGCTGAGGGCCATGTTTGGGTTCCAGGTATGTTTTTGACCAAAAATAAGTCAAGAAAGAATGTAATTGTATTATAGCTTACAATCAATGTGCGACAATGTAATGAGTTTAGTTTATTTTGGTGAATGCAGAGAGACAATGTAAGGAACCAGAGAGGGCCTTTGATTTTGCTACTTGCTAACAATCATTCAAGGCTTCATCCCAAGCCTGAACCCCATAACAAGGTATGTGCCAAACTCTCTGCTTAAGTTTTATCTTATTACATATTGGTTGTTAAATTATCTTTGGTATTGAAGTCTTTGGAGCTGAATTTGGATGTCTGTGCTGATTATGAGCAGTTGATATTTGATATATTATGATAACTTGTTCAGTTTGCAAGTGACTTCCATAACAGCTTGTTAAATTTTCCTTTCTAGTCAATTTTATTTTCTTACTCGAATACTGGTTCAGAACACCATGTTTATGAGTAACTTCTCTGCATATATTTCCCAACGCTTGGGCTGTGGCTAAGACCATTTCTCTTGTGCAGCTTGATGAACGAGCTGTTGATGCAGTTATGAATAAGCTTTTTACGAATTACAAAAACTGGTGTAGATTTTTAGGGCGAAAGCACAGTTTATGGTGAGATATGATAGTTTTCTTCATCTACTTTTGTTGTGAACCTTTTCCATGAGTTCATTCTTTACTGTTTGAACTCGAATTCTTATGTGTGACTTGAAACTTTTGACTAAAATATAAAATTTCCTCCACAAAGGCTCCCTCAAGGCCCCCAAGAAATACAACAGAGAAAGATAATATACATGGGTCTATATCTTCTCATATGGGGTGAAGGAGCTAATCTTCGATTCATGCCAGAATGTGTGTGTTATATTTTTCATAATGTGAGTACCTTTGAATTTTCTAAGTGAATTCCCTTCTTTAAATTTATCACCCAATTTGTTTTTACTTAATAGAAGTATACTCCTTTTACTTTTTTGAGTAATACCTCAATGTATATTGAGATGGCTTATGAACTCCATGGCCTTTTGGCTGGAAATGTGACTGGAGAAAACATTAAACCTTCTTATGGTGGGGATCATGAGGCATTCTTGCGGAAAGTTATAACACCCATTTACCATGTCATTGATAAGGTACACATGAGCACAAATGGACACTATCCCTAAATATGAGTTATTTTTGTTCTGAGTGTATTTTTGTGCTTAAAATATTCTAGGAAGCCAAGAAGAGCAAAGATGGGAAAGCTACAGATCGGTGCAATTATGATGATCTGAATGAGTATTTCTGGTTCGTATTTACTAACTCTATCGGTGCAAGTTGAAAACCAGGATGTTTGATTTTGGATCTCTTTGTACTTAGTTAAATTGGTTTTGCTATAATGCTCCTCAGGTCATCTGATTGCTTCTCTCTTGGTTGGCCCATGCGTGATGTTGGTGACTTTTTTTAAATCAACCCGTGAGGAATCAACCTGATTCTGCTAGTTCTGAAGTCTGGAGTAGAGCAGGCTGTTTTATTTCTTCTGTTGCAGATTCTCAGGTGAGAAATGTTGCTGGTGTGCAGAGTTGGCTTGCTCCGCCTACTGGATGTTATAAACTGTGTAGATGCTGCCTTTGTTTACTAGGAATGATGTGTCTATTTCTTTTGAATACACCCAAACCCTAGTACTAGAATGAAAAATCTGTTCATGTTTACAAACCCACTACATAGATAATTTTCTTATAGTCATTTTTTGAACATACCCATCCTTCGTATAATAAAGGATTAATTACATTGAAATATCCTGAAATATGGATGAGTTTCAAAATATTGTCGTTAAAGTAGAACCGTTAAATTAACGGTTGACCAGCTAAATCGGTGAATTGACAATTTTTTCCTTTTCACGCCATCCAAAAAAAAAATATATTTTTTGTATTATATTTATTTATTAAAACAATTAAATCAATTTGTTTTTTAAGGAAAAAAAAAGTTCCATCACCAAAGGGGGTGGGTATTAGAGCATCTCCAATGTTAATGTGGGTTGTGAAAAAATTAGTTGCCACGTAGGATGGACATCCATTTTGTTAAAAAATCCATCTCCAATGCAACATCTCTAGTACAATTTCAAGATGAGGTGGTAACTTTTTTTTTAGAGGCTGTCAACATGACTTTTTGATTTCAGACGGTCTGTTGGACGGCTGTCTTGTTGGCCCAGTCAGTAACCACTCTTGTCTTTTACCTTATTTTATTCAACAATTCTAAAATATATTTAAGGAGACCAATAATAAATTGACACATCATTAAAAACATATATGTTACAAGTGAAGCATTGGAGACTACTTTTTTATTTGGATGTCCATCAAGTTTAGTTACATGCCACGTATGAAGCAATTGGCTTGACAATATTGACATATCACCATTTTCTCAAATGCAAGCCACATTACCATTGGAGATGCTCTTATATATATAATGAAATAGTGTTTTTAAAATTATAACTAAAAAGTTGAAAACAATAATTTACTGTTTTCCATCATTTTCAAAACAAAACAATTTACATTTTTCTTTATAAAAAAAAAATATAAAAAAAAAAAAAAACCAAATTTGCACCTAAGAATTTATTTTAACTAAATAAACAGACCATAATTATAACAATAAAACACACAAATCATGAACCCTTTTTCTTTCACTCGAAATTAATGATTTTTGTTTTGCTTTTCTCTTGCTCTATGTTCCCACCCAATCTTATATAGGAAAGGTTTAAGAACAGTTACATACGAAAGCTAGCCATATTTGAGCTGTTGAACAACTCCCTATCTTGTAGGTATCTCTCTTCTTCTTCTTAATTTTGATTACAATGTTTAGGAATTTCGGATGAAAGCAATCTCCATCTTTTATTACAAGTAATTTTCAGTTAGATTTTAATCCTAATATCTACAAAATTCAAGGATTTAAAAAATAAAAAACTAAAGAAAATATATGGAAATATAATATTAGAATTCATTTTTTTTTTTTTATATAGTCAATAAGATACATTATATATGAGGATGGAATATCTACTTCCATAATGGGAATATTGTCGGACCGAATGAGTGCAGAGTGCCATTTACCTTCCAGACACAATGTGAGGTGGTAAATTTTTACTCGAAATTAATCATATTAACTTTCGATTTTGGATTTAATGTCTTTAGGTTATGGAAAATTCAAGTAGGAAGAAGAAAAAAAAAAAGGTATTGACTTGTTAATTTTTGTAATTCAACACGGGATGACGGAATAGTATACTATATCCAGTCAACATGAATTTATGAGGGGCATATGTGTCACTTTCCATGAAATTACCCGTTGCTTACTTGAATCAACTCCAGGCAGAAGTCTTCTCCTTTTCAATTTCCAGCCTCTACAGGCAGAGCTGAGAGCCGATTCTCAAAATCAAACGTTATTGTTTTCAATCAAAAGAGGAAATACAGTATACAATCTGAGCAAGAAAGTATGATGGATAGTGACGGCGTCTCATGGCTACGAGGCCCGATTCTCGGCAAGGGAGCTTTTGGGTCTGTTTTCTTGGCTACTTCAAGAAACCCAAAATCAAGATTCTTCCCGCCAACAATGGCTGTCAAATCGGCCGAATTCTCCGCCTCCGCTTCTCTCCAGAAAGAGAAGGAGATTCTCAATAACCTTCTCGGTTGTCCTCACGTCGTCCAGTGTTTCGGAGACGAAACCACTTTCGGCCGAAACGGAGAGATGGTCTACAACGTCTTGTTGGAGTACGCCTCGGGTGGAACCCTAGCCGATTCCATAAAGAAATCGAACGGTGTCGGGCTGCCGGAACATGAAGTTAGGCTGTACACGAGGTGTATTCTTGAAGGGCTTTGTCATGTTCATGATTGCGATTACGTGCACTGTGATTTGAAACCAGACAATGTGCTTCTTGTCCCCAACAAAAGCGGTGCTGGGTTTGTGGCCAAGATTGGTGATTTCGGGTTGGCGAAGAGAGGGAGACAGAGCAAGAAACACAAGTTCTTGTCTGATTATTTGAGAGGAACTACAATGTATTTGGCGCCGGAGACTGTGATTGATCATGTTCAAGAACTTCCCTCGGATGTTTGGTCTCTTGGGTGTGTCGTTCTTGAGATGCTTACTGGGCAGAAACCGTGGAATTCGTTGAATCAGAAACTCAACAGTAAACAAGTCTTGAATTTGATTAGTGACGACAAGTCATTGCCTGAAATTCCAAGTGGGGTTTCGAGAGAAGCCAGAGATTTCTTGAAAGGATGTTTGGTGAGGAAGCCTTGGATGAGATTGACGACTGAGATGTTATTGTATCATCCCTTTGTGCAAGGATTAGATGATCAAGCATTCGAGGTGGCTGAGGATGAAATATCGGAAGAATCTTCTTCGTCTTATGCAGCCGATTCTGAGTTCAGTTCAGATTGTTGTTATTCCAGTTTCAGATCAGAAGAAGAAGCAGACTACACAGTGGAAGATGACGATGGCCTGTTTCAAGCTTCTTCGAGTCCAAAAATGCACCGGCCTTCTGTCATCGCCATTCCTGCCGATGCCTGATGGAATTCTTTCACAGTGAGACATACATACATGTTTCTTCTTAAGCAATTTTTTGTAGAGTGAATCTGATTTTTTTAGGTGACACAGTAGGAAATTATTGATTTTGATGTCCAGAACAGTTACAGTGCATGGAATATTGTAGTTTAATTAATAGGGATTGTGCTTTACTTTGTTGAGATTAATAATAAATTTTGTATTCTATCTTTAAGATATAATTGTTGCATATCTTTTCTATATATAGATTATTGCTACTTTTGCATAGCCAGCAGCACCAACCTCTCTTAATCATCCATTGATGTCCCAGATTTGGGACATAAAATTGTATATGTACTGGTTCAAATTTTGGAACCCTTGTGAGATTGTTTCTTGTTATAAATAAAAAAGATGGATGAATTACAGAATTATATTCCATGTATCTTATCAATAATATTAGAACAAGAAAATCATATGCTTACAAGTAACAATGTGACTGAAAGTAGTGTTCTGTAGCAGGATCATAAAACTATTTAAGATTTTTATCATTTAAACAAGTATAGTGGTTTGGATTTTTACATTAAGTTTTCTGTTTCATAAATTGCTTGAATGCATTCTACACTGGATCAAGAATTGAAGAGCTATGTGTTTTGTTGTGGCGTTTGTGGTTTCGTCGCAATAAACCTGTCTTCAGTCACTGTTATGCTATCAGTGGATGAGATGGTGTGCTGGTTTAAGGATTATCTGGGTCATTTTCATCAATCTTTTGCTCCCCTGTGCGTTTGAATTGTGTTAAATCTGTTGTTAAAGCTTGGAAGGCTCCTACTCCTGGGTTGTACAAAATTAATTCGGATGCTGCCATTTCTCAGACTGTCAATGCAGTAGTGCTCCAAAGGTTAAGGTGGGGTTGTCCCCTGTGATTGCGGAAGCTTCTGCAATTATCCGTGGGCTTCGTTAGGTACTGGTTTGTTTCCAGCTTCGGTGGAATCTGATGCTCTCACTGTTGTCAATATTATAAATTCCGGGAATGCTCTCACTGTTGTCAATATTACTCTTTCTGATATTCTTATATTTGCTTAACTCTTTTGATTTTCTCAAGTTTCTTTTGTTCCTCGCACAGCTCACTCTTTGACAAGACTAGCCCGTCGTTGGATGATGAATCCATTTGGCTGTGAAGAGCTGCTGATATGCCTGAACATATGTAATCCTTGCTTTCGTTGAATGAAATCCCTTTTCAACTCGCATGTAACTTGAAATCAAATGGCATGTAACCAAGTTACATATCAGGTGAAATAAAATTTAGAGGTAATTTTGTCCAAAAGTACCGGTCAAAAATGACAAAAACAATAAAATATAAATTGATGGCTAAAAACAATAAACCAATACATTTTTTGACTCTTTATGAATTCACCCATATATATATATATATATATATATATATATATATATATATATATATATATATAGTCATTTTCCTATCGGTGCGCACCGATGGAATTATATAAGGATATTAAATGTGAGTCACTCATTCATTTATAAAAGAGCTTAGACAAGTGCATACATACCAAGTCAAAGTATGTAAAATGAGTGGCTCACGTTCAATGTCCTTATATAATTCCATCAGTGTGCACTTATGTGAAAATTTTCACCTCGATCAGTGCGCATTGATAAATATTTATCAGTGCGTTGTATATGGACCATTAGATTCCATTACTTTGACTCAGTCTGTATGCACTTGTCAATGTTTATCCATAATCTATAGCTCACATGTAATGCACTGATGAATTTTATATCAGTACGCACTGAGGAGAAAAGGACTGTATATGTATATATATATATATATATATATATATATAGAGAGAGAGAGAGAGAGAGAGAGAGAGAGAGAGAGAGAGTAAATAAGGCAGATAAAAGATGCACCTATGTAACAACTTTTTTCAGTACCACCTCTTTGAATCACTTTGTGTTTGATATAATGGGAAAAAAACTGATTCACCCATATGAATATGTAGATATATGCTGTCTCCATAACCATACGTATTGTGGTAAGCCGCCGAATTTCTTTTTCATATTCAATTAGTTTGTTAATTCTCATGAATTTACCTAATTACATATTAGGTCGTAATAGCTTTAAAATAATTTTGAAATCATGCAGCTAGTGTTCGTGCTTCTAGCTTTAATATGGGAATATGACTTTCCACCATTCGTGGTTCTGATAATAGCAATACTTAATGATGGTTATGTTTCAACCAGTGATGCCCTTTCCTTTTCGTAGTCTTGTGTTCAGCAGAAAATATACAAAGTAACATCTCTTCAAATTTGTATTCATATATTTCTGTTTTTTGTTTTTTAGGGACTGTCATGATTCATGACTATCTCCAAAGATCGAGTGAAGCCATCTCCAAGGCCTGACAGTTGGAAGCTCAATGAGATATTTGCAACGGCCGGCATTGTCATTGGAACCTATCTTGCACTAATCATTGTTCTATTTTACTGGATTTCTTTGAGGTATCTAACTTATTTATCCTTGGGTCATCATTTTGTTTCCACTGATGTTGCAAAAATATTCATGTTTTGTTTTCTGCAATTGATATTAATCCTATATGCAACTGCAGACCCACTTTCATGTAAGGTCCATATCTAGCAGTTCGGAGGAAGTCTCATCTGCTATATATTTGCAAGTCAGTATCATCAGCCAGGCAGTCATATTTGTCACACGTAGTCAGAGTTGGTCATTTCTTGAAAGACCTGGGGCTCTTTTGATGTGTGCATTTGTGGTGGCTCAACTGGTATGATATTTAAAACAGCAGCTTCTAGTTTGATATCAGCAGTTTAGAATCCTTTTTTGAATTCACTGAGCTTAATTTTGTTGGACGTCTAGGCAGGGCCCCGGCCCTGACGTTTTTGGGGCGCGGGGCGAAAATGTAAAAAAAATGGGAAAATGGACACCATGACATTTGGACTAATAAGTAATATCTTATAATTGATATCAAGAAGAGTAGCAATATTTGCACCCCTCCAAAACTGTATGTACACCCCAAATTATACTTTTTTAAAATTCCAATATTGCCCTTAATAAAACTATCAAAACATTAAATTTAAATGCACCAACATGTATCAAATATAACCAATATTTAATATTTTCAACATGTTTGATTTATTTTGATCGAAATATATTGAATAGCTGCTATAAAATATTTTTAAAAATAGAAAATCATTTAATTTAATTTAATTTATATTTTAAAAGTGAGGCGTGTTTACGTGCTTTTGATTTTATTTTTATAGTTACCAAAAATTTCAAATGAAGGAGAAAATCAGACAATTGAGAACTCAAAAGGACAAAAGATACACTAGGAAATAAAATCCAAACACAAACAACTTTGTATTTTAAAGGGGACATTCGTAACAGATTTAATTGGTATATAAAATTATTGTAAATATCTCCAATTTGGTCTTGCAATTTATGCTGAAACAGATTTGCTATTGAAGCTGATGCCAGCAGCCAATCCCAAGATTAGCATTGATGAATTTTGATGTCTTCTCTTGGTTGTAGTGAGGCTGCTTTGGAGGAGTATACTTGACCTTGCTGGGAATGGTTGAATGTTGATCATTGATGTATCAATGTATTAATGGTTGATTTTATTTTTATTCTATATTTTAATTATCTTATAATTTATTAGTTTATGTTATTTAACCAAAAGATAAAAGAAAGGGTATTTTTGGTAATACGTGGGGTGTGAATACAAATTATAACATTTAAAAAATTTTAATGGGGTGTAAATACAAAAAGGGGTGTACATACAATTTTCCAGAGGTGCAAATATCGACACTCTAACAAGAAAGCATTTGGACATTTGTTTGTCTTGGGCCCAACTTAGCCTGTAACCCAACAAATATTGGGCCCCTGAATTAATATAAATACATGCAAATTTTGCCCTTTAAAAAAGGGGCCCGGGGCGGCTGCCCCTCCAGCAATACAGTTGGGCTGGCCCTACGTCTAAGTGGCTACCTTAATCGCTGTCTACGAGCACATTAGCTTTTCTTATATTAGAGGCATTGGATGGGGATGGGCTGGTGTTATATGGTCATACAGTTTGATCTTCTACATACCACTGGATATCATCAAGTTTACAATCCATTATGCGTTGAGTGGAGAGGCCTGGAATCTCTTATTTGATAGGAAAGTTAGTGCATTATACCATACTTTCCTGGTTCTACCATTCTAACACTAAGCTTCAAAATGATGCTTATTTACATTTGGTTTCAACAGATTGCTTTTACTTCTAAGAAAGATTACAGGATAGATACAGAAGATAAAGCAGCTCAGTGGATTCTCTCCCAGTGAAGTCTTCAAGGTTTAATGTGCAGACTTAGAGTTCAATGGGAGGCGATCAAGATCTTTGTTGATTGCTGAGCTAACTAGGCAGCGTTATGAGATTGCAAGGTATTTCCATCTTTCAATTTTCCTTAAACATCTCTCCCATGATTTTCTTTTCAAGTTTGGATTTATTAGCTAACTTCCTTATGTGTGGATTATAGCATACTCTTGAAATTATTTATGCTCTAGCTTAGTATCTTGGCATATAAATATTTTAGTAAAAAAGTTAAAAGATTTAATATGTTCAAAAAATCTACAGACAGGGTGTTGAGCTATGTGAAACTTTTTCAAATACTCCCTAGCTTATGGTTATGTTTTGGTTCGGTTATGGTTATGTTAGTTTAGTTTAATTTGGATAAGTTGTACTATTTAGTTCTCAGATGTTGTTGGCAGCTGTGCCAGATTCTTTTGTCTGTAGATCAGGTCTGGCAGTGCCAGTTCATTGTTGCACATTGACCATTGGATGGCAATGATGTGGTACGATCTAATGGTTGTGCATTGTCCTGTATTTTGTATATAAACCCTTCTGTCAGTGTTATCTGATAAGGAGATTGAATGGATGTGTAATTTGAATGAAAACCTTAGAAGATATTGAGTGATCTCTCTGGTTTATCTCCTCAAAACCAAGAGTATGGTTTTTATGTTATTGATGGTTATTTATGTTTATAGTATGTGTAATGTTTATGGTATGGTATGTTGAGTGATTCTCTTCCTCTGGTTTCACTTGTATGAAACTAGCAGAGTGAATCTACTCCATTGGCTTCACGTGTATGAAACTAGGCAAGTTAACCTTTTCTTCTAGTTTCATGTGTATGAAACTAGTTAAGCAAGAGTGAAAATTTAATAGTGGTATCAGAGCTATGTTCTTAAGGGGCTGTAAGGTTTTGTTTTCAGTTTATTGAGTGCTTTTGAGGTTCAAACACTAGAGAGTGAGTGTTAAACACCCATGAGTGTTGACATGGTTGCTGGAAGCAACATAGGTCTTAATGTTCCTCAATTTTATGGGGAAAACTACCAGATTTGGGTAGTAAAAATGAGGTCATATTTGAAGTCGTTTGGTTTATGGGAGTATGTAGCAGAGGACAAGCAAGTTCCTACATTGAGAGTTAATCCAACCATAGCTCAAATTAAACAACATGAGGAGGAGAAGATGAAGAAAGACAAGGCTATCACCTATCTACACTCAACACTGACAGACTCAGTCTTCACTAGCATCATGCACCTGGAAATAGCAAAAGAAATATGGGATGAGCTGAAGGAAAGGTATGAAGGCAGTGAAAGAGTAAAAAATGTCAAAATGTTAACTATCAGAAGAGAGTTTGAAATATTGAAGATGAAGGAGAGTGAATCTGTCAAAGATTACTCTTCTAAGTTGTCAGAGTTGGGATGAGACTATATGGTGAGACAGTGGAGGACTACAAGGTTGTGGAAAAGATGTTGATAAGCTTGCCAAAAAAATTTGAAGCTAAAGTTGCAGCAATTAAGGAGTCTTGCGATTTAAAGAAGCTAACCATCTCAGAAATGATCAGTAAACTTCAAGCTCATGAGCAAAGAATGTCCATGAGAAAAGATGATGTAACTGAAGGTGCTTTTCAAGCAAGACTTCAAGAGAAGCAGAACCTTGACAAAGGAAAAGGCAAGATGGATGGAGGCTCATCAGAATTTGCAAGAAAGAGCAAGTTTTCGCCTTGTTCAACCTGCAAAAGAACAAACCACTTGTCCAAGGATTGCTGGCACAAGGCAAGCCACAATTTCAGTGCAATTATTGCAAGAGATGGGGTCACAAAGAAAATGTCTACAGATTAAAGCCAAACCAGATGCAACCACAACCTACGCAGCAAGCAAACTTCATTGATGAATAACCCGAAGTTAAAGATCACTTGTTTACAATGTCTCAAGCATGTTGCTCAGCTTCAAAAGATGTATGGTATGTCGATAGTGGTTGCACAAGCCACATGGTATGGGATTCAAGTCTCTTCACTTCTCTGGATAGAAATGACAGAACCAAAATAAAGCTTGGAAATGGAGAAATGGTCTAGGCTACAGGAAAAGGTACTATCTTTGTACACATTAGCAAAGGTCCAAAATTAATTTCTAATGTGTTGTTAATTCTTGAATTGGATCAAAATTTGCTAAGTGTTGCACAATTATTGAAGAAAGGATATGCATGCTTATTTAAAGATAATTGCTGCATTATATCCAATTCATGTGGTGTAGAAATTGTTAAGGTTGAAATGGTTGATAAGAGTTTTCCATTCAACATGAATCAAGTGAATTTCTCAACACTTGTTTCCAAACATAATGATTCTACACAATGGAACAAAAATTATGGTCATTGTAATATGGATGTATTGAAGAAATTGAAGAAGAATGTTATGGTTAAGGACGTGCAAGCAACATATAACACATATGGCTTACGTGATACATGTCAGAATGGAAAGTCACTCATGGAGCCTCATATTGATGAAGTTTTTGATGGGATTTCAAGCAGTAAATTTGCTTTCAATGATGGTGCAGTGGCTGATGGAAAAACAAAGTCACTTGCTGATAATTATGAAAAATGCAACTTGATGATGAATGAGCTTGCTTGCTATAAAAAAGCTGCTCAAATTGATGAAAATAAGCTTGTTATGGAGGAGGTTCTGATGATGAAAAAGAACCAAGCTCGATCCTCAGCAAAAGCTGAGTACATTACTGCAGCTGCTCCAAATCAAGCTAAATGGATGGGAAATGTTGTAACAGACCTGAATTATGTGCAAAAGAAACCTACAGGATTATGGTGCAACAATCCAGCATTATTTATTGCCAAAAATCATGTCCAGCATGGGAGAACAAAGAAACAATGTCAAGTTTCATGCAATTAGAGAAGCTGAGAAATATAGCGATGTTCAGTTGATGCATTACAGGTCTGAAGAACAAATGGCAGACATTCTCACAAAGGCATCAGCTAGTAACAATTTTAATGTTCTATGAAGCAAGCTTAGAGTCTTTAAGAAAAGTTCAAGGAGGAGTGTTAAGCTATGTGAAACTTTTCCAAATACTCCCTAGCTTATGGTTATGTTTTGGTTCGGTTATGGTTATGTTAGTTCAGTTTAATTTGGATAAGTTGTACTATTTAGTTCTCTTTTTAAAATTGCTTTAGACATGTTAAATTTACTTTTAGATTTCTCAAATGTTGTTGGCAGCTGTGCCAGTTTCTTTTGTCTGTAGATCAGGTCTGGCAGTGCCAGTTCATTGTTGCACATTGACCATTGGATGGCAATGATGTGGTACGATCTAATGGTTGTGCATTGTCCTGTATTTTGTGTATAAACCCTTTCTGTCAGTGTTATCTGATAAGGAGATTGAATGGATGTGTAATTTGAATGAAAACCTTAGAAGATATTGAGTGATCTCTCTGGTTTATCTCCTCAAAACCAAGAGTATGGTTTTTATGTTATTGATGGTTATTTATGTTTATAGTATGTGTAATGTTTATGGTATGGTATGTTGAGTGATTCTCTTCCTCTGGTTTCACCTATATGAAACTAGCAGAGTGAATCTACTCCATTGGCTTCACGTGTATGAAACTAGGCAAGTTAACCTCTTCTTCTAGTTTCATGTGTATGAAACTAGTTAAGCTAGAGTGAAATTTTAACACAGGGGAGACACACTTTCACAGGACATGTAGAATCAGTGGGCAGGCTAAAGAATTGGGACTCGAGGGTAATCCAAGCAGCTCATTCAATTTGAAGCCATTGTATGAATTTGGTATCATCTGCCAAACAAGTTGAAATTTGTTGTCCAAAGATCAGAAATCGTGTTTGTAACAAATATCATAATGTATTACGAAAGGCGACTTTAGCTAATATATGATATGACATTTCGTATCTCGTTTTTTTAAATAGAAGAGAAGAGGACAACGTATTTTGGGGTTTTAGGATTCTTAAATTTGTTGCCAGAGAGATCTGTGTAAAATTTAGGAAAATCCCAATGTAATAAAGTTGTCTCAAACAGATGAATTTTCTCTTTGAAATTTGTTAGCTTGATCTGGCTTTGGATTTGAAATCTTTTGTTTGTATAACCAAGAGCACTCTATTTCCATTCTCTAGAGCGATGTCATACTTACATTTCAAGTTATTATGTTCATCTATTAGATGTTATACAAGCACAAGGCCTATAGAAAATTAGAATTCAAAACCCACAACACTGCTACCTAAGCAAAGTAGAACATAACAAAGTTAATACAGCAACAAAATAAAATAATGGAGGGAAGTCGAGGCCTTTTGCAGGTTAGTTGCTTTCTGTTAATCTTCAAGCAATAGCAGTACATGTTCATTTGAAATTCATCACGTAGAAACTTGAAGTAAAAACCTTAGGACCAATAGCACTCCCTATAGATAGCTATTACAATATAATCCAAACAGATGCAATTAGTAAAGGATGGGCTGGAATCCTAATACAAAAACGTATAAAAGAAAGCCCTAAAGATGTAGATGAAATAGCAAGGTATATGAGTGGTAAATTTACCGAACCAAAGTAGATTCTTTCCTTAAAAAAAAAAAAACAAAAAAAGTAATAATAAATTCTTTAAATTCCTTTCACATATACATACAAAGCTAAATCATTTACAATTAGAACCGATTGTAATAATATTGTAGAATTCTACAAGAAAGTACAGATGAAGAATTTCAAAAAGAAAAATCCTTTCATTAGCAAAAGATGGCCAGGATTTTTAGAAACAAAGACCAGTAGAGGTTATAAAGCAAATTTTGAACGAGGTTATAAAGCAAATTTTGAACATATTAGTAGAAAAGACAATACTATAGCAGACATCTTATCTAGATTAGTAACATTAAGTATTGTCTGTGAAGCAAAAGAGCAAAAGCTAATATCCCCGAAGCCACCAAGGAGACAATCTATGAACAAAAGCTTTTTTATATAATCTCTCTATCCTAAGTAGATTAGCTTTTCCTTATACCGCGCCAACCTTAAAGATCCTCTGGGCCATTGATATCCTAGAAACAGAAATGTCATAGAATAAACGTCAACAAAAATAGATCGGATTTCCAGGAAATCGATGACCAAGATGCTATTAAGGTACCTTGTTTTCAAGTACACGGCACCATCAGGAATTTCAAGCTTTACACCAGGTTTGGTAGCAATAGTCACTTTCCCCTTGAGTGTAATACCAGCACCAAACCATACATCGCCCGTCACCTTAAGACTATCAAGCTCGATGATGCTAGGAATGGTTTTGAAACGACTCAAGAAGCTGCCGACCTGTTAAAAATAAATTCAGAAAATTATAAAGCTTATAAAGATGGGATAAATCTAAAAGCATATCACACCATTACAATAGATCGTCACCTTATTAAATTCAAGCCCTAACTGAATAGATGGACCTTCATTTTTTTCTGATCTTCATTACAGATAACAACGCTATCAACCACATTGTAAAGATCTGACTAGAAAAAGAAAATAGATCATGTGTCAAGTAAGCTTTAAGGTCAATTCAATAAAATGAAATAAAAATTCACAGGAAAAATGGTCACCTGAACAAGAAGCAAATTAGAAGTTGACTTCAAGGGAAAGAATCAAGATCGGGACATATTAATGGCAATGACACTATCAAAGAACTAGATTACATATGGAAGTAATCTTAGTTAGAAGAGAAAAGTTGAAAATATTGGTTAATCAAAATAATAATTCCTGTCAAGTGAGTACCCGAATTGCCAATCTAGCTGTAGTTTCTAGATCAAGAGTGGCTGCCTTCACCGAAAGGAGTTGAGATTGGGGCAAATTGACGCCAAAGACAAAATCAAAGAATTGGTTTACATATGAAAGTAATCTAGTTAGAAGACAAAAGTCCAAATTCTTAGTTAATAAACATTGTTGGAAATATGAAATTTGTTCTTAAAGACAATGGTTATGGATCAAATTGATGGCTCATGGATTGATGTATGGATGGCCCAATGATTTAATTATGGCCCATTTTGTAACTATGGTTATGTTATTAATTATGGTTTATATATGGTTTAGTTATGATGATATGAATGATGTAATTTATGATGTAATGGATGATGTAATGTGTAGAGATATCTCTAGTCTTCTAGAGATGTCCATTGTGTCTATATATACCCATTTTGGGGATTGAAGAAGAGTGTGAGTGTGTGTGTTTAGCCATCACCGAAAATGGCATGTGATGTCAATATAAAAATGTTCTCAAAATTATGTTTCTCTTATGTTTCTTCTCTTTTAATTTATGATTATGTCTCTCTATTTATGTTTCCATGTAATGCTTTTATAAATGTTTAACAATATGTTTTTTATGATGTTTTTCTGGTAACAAAGCAATGTTCTCTATCATTTTCAATATGGAAAATGTTCTTTTTTGTCTACTGGTTTCAGCTGTATGAAAATAGAAGACTTCAACTTGCCTAGTTTCATACGTTTGAAACCAGTCAAGCAACAAATGTAAAAATAATTTTTTTAATTTTCAACAAACATAATGATTTCTGTAAAATCAGTACCCGATTTGTCACTCCACCTACAAATTCTAGCTAATGAGTGGCTCTTTCAACCGCTCCAGCTAAAGCCTGTAGCTGAAGAGTCGGTTCATCGTTTCCTTTAAATGCGGCTGAAACTGCGGTTTGTAGCTGACGAATGGCTTGATCCATTTCCTGAAATGAATGTTAACCTTATTACTAGAATTCAAGAAGCTCAATACTTATGTATAATTTACAAACTTTGACCACAAGACCAAAAAAAGGAAGTCAAGAGCCCAGCCCAATACAGATGCATAATTCATATACATTGACCAAAGATCAAAAGAAACGAAAGTATCTGGAACAGGACATGTACTTGGGGATCTGAAAGGATCTCCAGTACGAGTGAACCCTCTTTCACAAGTTTTTTGACTAAACTTAATTTCACCCACCTATAAAACACTTGATTAGGTTTGATCAAAATATGTTTATAGCATTCAAAAAAGCATGACTTACAAGTTAGTGGTATTGAAAATTTTGAACTTCTTTATTGACTTGAAATCATCAACCTAGAAGCAGTGTCACACATCAGTATTATATTGACAAGTCTGATACTCAACCAATATTAACAAACTACACTCTTACAGGAAGAATTTTGATGCATTCAGAAGATAATGAGTCAGCTTCCTGTTGTTTTAATTTGAATTTAACGACCTACAAGCAGTGTCAAACATCAAAAATTACAGTAAGTACTAAAATGGGAACCCGATTCTTGCCTAGTGTTTTGTTCCTTTCAATGACCTCCTGAAGGAAGGTAAGAGCATAACATCATCAACATTATAAAGGATCCAAATACCAGGCAAGAATCAAGTACTAACTACTAAGTAGTACGTAAACTTCAAATCAATTTTAGAATAATAATGAAAAATATTACCAAACAAAATAATGAGTTATATTTCTAATAATAATATACATTGGATGAGGATATAATACTAATGAAATACAGCTCTCTCTCTCTATTACGAATTATTTGATATACAACTTGACTATAAAACAAACTCCGTAAAACCTTAAGAGTGAATAGGATTTGATGACATGAACTCGTAAATAACTATAAGAGATCACACCAACAAAACCAATTGGTATGAATTAAATATAAAGAAAATTAGGTAAAAGAACAAAACTTAATGGCACATCAGGGACCTATTCAATTTCCAAGAGCTGAATACATTTAAAGGGGAGAGATATAACAAACAAAAATAAAAAACAAAGGAATTAGTCGAGTAGTAATCACCAAATATGAATTAAATATAAAGAACATTAGGTAAGAGAATAAAACTTATGGCCTATCAGGGACCTGTGCAATTGCAAAGAGCTGAATACATTTAAAGAGGAGAGAGAAAATCAAAGGAATTAGTCAAGTAGTAATCACCAAATGTAACCCACAATGATGTAGAACATGTGGCTGACTCATTCATGATGAAGAGGGAACATCCTAAATTCAAAGGTAATTGAATTTTTAATCCTACTAGTCCGGGCGTTGGAGTTGGAATGATGTGAAACTTCCACGGTTGATGTGTTTCGGTGATATCTTCAATAATCATGAGCTATGCTCATGTGGCATGCCTTTTTTTAGCCGAATTCCGTCATTTAGGCCAAGAAAAGTTCGTTTTTGCCGTTTTAGGAAAGTTTCGTTTTTCCTATAAGTTGAGTTTTACATTCCGGAATTGACTTCCTTCAACTCTCGTGTGCTTAGAATCTTTAGTAGTTTTAATTTCCGCAATTATCTCAATTTTTCCATTTTTGGTAATTTTTAGTTTCTAGTCTCGTTTCTTGTCCAAAAAGGATTAGGGTTAGGGTTAGGGTTAGGGTTAGGGTTTTCGCTTTAAATATGCTTGTAAGCCTTTTGGCCGGATGATTCAATCATTCAATAAAATATTAGAGTTCGTTTTAAGAGTTTCTCTCGTTTTCTGGTGGATTCCAAAGTTTATCAAGAATATTGACGTTGGTCGTATTCTTTTGTGATTTCCGCTGCGTCACACAATTACAAGAGCTCAAATTAAATTAGCATAACAAACAATTCTTGTCTGTTTGCTAATCTTGTCTTAAAGCATTATTCACAAAATAAAACTCTTTGCCATCCTAATGTAGAGAATGCAATATTCTGATACCTCTCTGTTTGTGAGATATCAGACCATCCATACAACATGCATCATGGGTGATGCCTTTTTTGGGTCATGCTCACCATGATCACATCCATACATAAATTCCATCCATACCATACAAACCATCAACATCCATACATACATCAAAAATCATATAAATCATTTTGAGGAACCATACATTTAACATACTAGTTTCAGCCGTATGAAACTAGAGTAGTTGTCCAACTTCTCTAGTTTCATACAGGTGAAAATAAGAGGAAATTGAACTCAAAATAAACATAAACATACCATAAACGATAACTTCTATCAATAACAGTAACTTCCATTAACCATCCATAACCATACATCAGACTCTATTTTTATATATTCTGATCATCTATTTACAATGCCCCAATGGGGTTTAAATACAAAATCCATACCGTGTGCTACCATCCATAAACTGACACACCCATTCCTATACCCATATCGAGCCATACTTGACAATGTATAATACTGCTACAAGTTACAATCATAAACAAACTAAACTAACATAACCATACAATTACATAAACCATAAAAACATAACCATAACCATAACCATAACCATACAATAAGCTAGGGAGTCTTTGGAGAAGTTTCACATTTCCAACACTCCTCCTTGAAACTTTTCTTGAAGACTCTAAAGCTTCCCATCCATCCATATCCATCAATAAACTCCATCATGTTCTTCAGCAGCTCCTCCTCTGTTACATAACATGAAGACATGTGTTGCTTCCAGCAGCCATAACAGCACTTATGGGTGATTAACACTCACTTTATAGTGTTTGAACCTTACTAAACACTCAATAAGCTGAAAACAAAAATCTTTTGCTTCCCAGCAACCATATTAATACTCATGGGTGATCTAAACCTCACTGAGCACTCCATAAGCTAAAAAACAAAACTCACAGTCCCTCAAGAACATCGCTATGATACCACTGTAGAGAATGCAATATTCTGATACCTCTCTGTTTGTGAGATATCAGACCATCAATATAACATGCATCATGAGTGATGCCTTTTTTGGGTCATGCTCACCATGATCACATCCATACATAAATTCCATCCATACCATCCATCAATACCATATAAACCATTAACATCCATATATACATCAAAAATCATATAAACCATTTTGAGGAACCATACATTTAACATACTAGTTTCAGCCGTATGAAACTAGAGTAGTTGTCCAACTCCTCTAGTTTCATACAGGTGAAAATAAGAGGAAATTGAACTCAAAATAAACATAAACATACCATAAACGATAACTTCCATCAATAACAATAACTTCCATTAACCATCCATAACCATACATCATACTCCATTTTTATATATTCTGATCATCTATTTACAATGCTCCAATGGGGTTTAAATACAAAATCCATACCGTGTGCTACCATCCATAAACTGGCACACCCATTCCTATTCCCATACCGTGAGCCATACTTGACAGTGTATAACACTGCTACAAGTTACAATAATAAACAAACTAAACTAACATAAACATACAATTACATAAACCATAAAAACATAACCATAACCATAACCATAACCATAACCATACAATAAGCTAGTGAGTCTTTGGAGAAGTTTCACATTTCCAACACCTAAGCTATATGTAATAAAAACTATGATTTAACTTTTAAACAGAAGTTGCAGTGTTGTGTTCTAATGGTGATTTATAAAGATATATTCATTTTAACAATTCGTCCCAGAGGCTAAGTTCCTTCCAGCAAAACATGACATTCCATTATCAAATCCCAATGAATCACAAGCTAACTTATAACTTGTTAATATTTCACCATTCATTACTAAATCAGAGAGAAGGCAATCTCTCACTTAGGACGGTTTACTCGACCTAGGGTCATGCACACAGTTTAGTTTATGACATCAGTTAAGGAAACTTCGGCTAGTAATGAAGCCCCTTCAGACTGTTACACTTCAAAGAATGGATCAAAGAACTGAGCAAACAACTAAACAGACAGGCATGAATGGAATTGAAAGAGGTCCACACAGTCATCCCAAGCAAAACATATATACCTGAACTTTCCCATTATAAGAAATTAATATAGCACTCTTCTCATCAGCTAAAGTTCGGAGGGTCACCTGTATAAACATGGGAAAGCTTAGATAAGATTATATATAAATATATATAAAAAATATTATATATATTAATATATATATGGTGACAAAATACAATATTCTTTTGTTCTGGATGAAATGGTTTAATATTTTTAAATCAACCGTAGCACCCAAATTACTGCAATTTGCAACAAACACACAATCCTTACCCTGCAGTAGAAAATTAAATAAGAGATAATGAAAAAACTTACATTAGTATCTTGGAATACACTATCAATAAAAAATCACAAAATGCACTTGCACACTAACCTCTGAGAGTAGTGCATCAAGCTTGCCACAGTAAGGACATTCTTCAAATGATATTAGAACATATTTGGATGGAAATGGGGAAAAATCTTCAACAACCAAACGATGCATACTCTGCAAAAATTTGAAGAAAAGTTAATAGCAAAGTCATTGTTTAAAGTTCCCATAATAGCTAATTTGACAAAAGTATTACAAATCTGGTTAAAAGTATGTATGTTAACGCCTAAGTTGGAGTACTGTTCTACAATCTAAAAAAAAAAAAAAAAATGTTACTAGTAAGATCTAAATGTTCAGAGGAAGTGGGGGGAAAAAAAAGTTACTAGTAAGATCTAAATGTTCAGAGGAGGGGGGGGGGGGGGGGGGGGGGGGGGTCAACCCATCACAAACTTTGATAACATATCTGCACAAACAGTAGATGAGATTAAACTTGATCACAAAATAAATTCCTATAAAGATAACACACATGTACTAAATATGGGAATGCCACAAATAGAAGTAATCATCAAAGACTTAGGTAGGTCTTTAACATGATTGCAAACATAGACTAGAACAGTAGTCACAACTATGCTAAATAAATTATAAAGGAGAAATTCATTACAAAAATACTAACTATGTACAGGAAGTTCTTTTGAATAACAGAAAATATGAATTTTGGCCAGATGAACCAATATATTATACTTAAGAAGAAATAAAGACTCAATAACTGCAACTTCACTGTACTACTACTTAAACGAAAACTAATAACACGACATACAATCATTAAAAACATAGCTTTAAGCCATAAGTAATATATTAATGTCTATTATGGCCATGTATGTATAAACAAATAAAAAGTATCTCTTACTAACTAAACTTAAAAAGTACCTCTTACTAACTAAACTAAAAAACAAAACTAGTCATTGGTTCTACGAAGCTAAAGACAATTTTTAATATAAAAACCAATTTCATCATTTGACACACTGAACAGAATGCAAAGATAATTACACAAGTAAGACATATAAACTTAAATGCGGTAAAAGCAATAACAGTGTAGACGATACAAGGGTTACAATATTACAGACCAGTTAAAAACCAAACTGTTATACATGGTGAGTTCTAGAATGTGCAATTTTCCTAAATTTCCAAAGTGAATCATCAACATGCCAGATTTCCTTTCTGGAAAATATAATTCATACGCTGATTGGAAGGATGATAAGGACCACAACCACAATTATCTAATAAAAATTGATCAAATACATAGCTACAATCTTAAGTGTAAATAAAGCGAGTAAAAAGTAGAAAAAAATACTTAATTGGGATCCATTGTTGTTCCCAAAACTCCAATGAACTTCAAAACAACAAGTTTATCCAAAATTTTCTTGATTTCTGACAGATCTGTATGAAGTTTGAAGTAAATTATAAATACTTAGAATAAAACAAAAACAGTTTAAAAGCAAATTGGTTTAAAATAAATACTAGTAGGAGCAGATCTCAAGCTGTCATAAGGAACCACTACATCATTAGGGGGTCTGAACCTTGCACCATTCAACACATTGTGCATTGCCACTTGAATCAATATAATAACAAACTATCAGAGGCTTAATCAGAATAATTTTCAAAGTAAAAACCTAAACCACACCAAAAATAATCAGAATACTTATATTTCAGAATCAGAATACTTTCAATAAATGGATGTTTTTTTTTTTGAAACTAAATGAAAGTTTTATTGTAAATCACAAATCAAGAGCATCATTAATGGGATAATGCCATGAAACCTCCCATTTTCGTCTCCCACTCTCCCTCCCTTATTGAATGGTAATTGACTCTCTCCTTCTCGCTACATTCAAAATTATTTTGAAACGATTGTCTTTTCAATGTTTATAAATTTAAATTAAATAACCTTCCATTTTTTAACCATTGACTTTTCGGTTTCTATAAAACAATAATGAAAAATTGCATTAGAGTCATTTATATTCCCGCAATATGCCAATAAATAGCATTCCTTTAATATATATGATTTTTATAAATTTAAATTAAATAACTTTCCATTTTCTAACCATTCATTTTTCGGTTTCTATAAAACAATAATGAAAATTTTATGGCATTAAATTATTATTAATTGTAATAACATAGTTTTTTTTTTTTTTTTTTTTCCTAAAGAGAAACAGATCAAACCATTTATATTCATGCAATAAATAGCATTCCATTAATCAATATAATGCTTATAACTTTAAATTAATTAACTCTCCATTTTCCAACTCTTCATTTTTCAGTCCACTTTCTATAAAAACAATAATCTAACCTTCTACAATTTCATTCGTCGATGAAGCATTAGGATGGAGAGAAAATCGAGAACGTCAACACATTCTACAAGAAGAAGAACATTCAGTAACCAAAATCTCTAGGTATTAAATTACTATTTAATCTATTTCTCCATCTTTTTTCCAGTCTCTATTTTTCTATTATATATATATATATTGTATATATATTGTATGTATATTGAAGATCGATAAAAACAATCCTTATAACATTTCATTTGTAGCATTTTGTTCTTACTTTCAGAATTAGATTTGTAAATATATATATGCTTCATTTTTGCTTTGTATGTATACTTTTGTTTGTATCATTTTATTCTTGCTTTTTGTTCTTATAAATAACATACCAATCTATGATAGATAAATTTTTAGGCAGCGAGTTCGACATGGAAAAACATTGTATGCCTATCTAACATTATTTTTATATAATCTTTTTATTATTTTATTAGAGGTCATTGTTTCTAATATGTTTTTTATTTAAAAAAAATTATTCTTTGTTTAAACTTCTAGATTTAGTAGAATCATTGTGAGAGATTCAAATATGAAGATGGTCTGCACCTGCTAATTGAGGAAAGCAATAGTTTGACTTATGTACAACAACGGGATATGAGGTGGCTCAAATGTATAACAATGGGATAAGAGGTGGCGTTGTCGAGCCAATTTGTTGTTAGAAATTATGATATTATTTATATTTTTTATGAATCAAAGTTATTTAATGGTTGGTTTACTTATTCGAAGTGGCTTGATAAATAGCATAAACACATCTCAAAATAATTTTAAATTTTAAAGTAAATTTTGTGTAACAAAACAAAATCACAAAAATATGAATTTGGATTGTCTTCTATATAGCGAAAATAATAAAAGTTGTTTATTTTTTTTATCTTGAATAATCAATTTAATGGTAGTGTTTGTAGCAAAGATTTGTGAAAAAAAATCTCTATAATTGTAAGAGTGTTGTAGCATCCAAAAAAAAAAAAAATGTAAGACCTCTATCTTCAATAACTGTTTTTATGTTTAAACATATTCACTTTTGAATTTAGGTATTACAAATTATTTTAACCAACGTATATATCCGTGCATCGCATGGGTTGATACACTAGTTTTAAAATAATAATAATAATAATAATAATAAATATATAACTATATGGGATATTATCATTTGGGTCCCTATATTGTTTTGAATTATCTATTTTTTACTAACTTATTCATTTTTCACTGGCTTAGTCCCTATGTTTTCAAAAACCCATAAATTTGGTCCTTCCGTCAGTCAACTTTAACAATTTCAAGGGTATTTTTGTCTTTAAACCAAGAACATGCCATGTGTCAATACAAAAAAAATAGAACTTTTTAAAAATATTTAAATAAAATAATTTAAAAAACTAATAAAAAACTGAGATGTCTATAATTTTAAAAAAATTAAAAACAAAACAATTTAAATAAAATACAAAAAATGAAAAAGACGAGAGACATCTAGAACATCTCTTCTGCATCTCCATCTGAGATCCATCTCACTTCATCCAAGATGGAGAAATTTGTATTTGTATACAGATTTAAAAATATAATTAAGAGTTAAGAGGACTCTTTCTAAGAGGGACTTCTCTAGAAACCAATCCCATAAAACTTGTTCTGCATCTCCTTCTCTAATTCCACCATTGCTTTCTCCGCCTCCTCCTCCTCCTCCGTATTTATATTCAAGGGGTGTTTGGGTTTGATTTTGATTTTGATCGATTTTGTTTGCTATATATGAATAAGAATCAAACTTCTCCCACTCTTTAGAGCTAATACTCAATACTCAAATCATTCTAAACATGGTATTTTTGGATCATCCATCAATCAATCAACAATCATGGGATGCTAAATTACTCTACTCATAGATTAAATTACACTACTCATAATCCCATATGTTTTTGGTTTTCTAGTATGATTTGAGATTGGTGTTGTTGTTCGAGATTGATGATTATGATGAAATGTAATGGAATTTTGGTGTTTAGGAATGAATTTTACTAAAATGAGGATTTTTTCTGGTAACGATAATGATAAACTAGGGATTGATTTGTGTTGTTTGATGTTAATTTGTAATTTATTTTTTTTTAAATTTTTTTTAGTTTTTTTAATTTTTTTAATTTGATGGAGATCTAGATTCCCACCGTCCATCATCTGAAATAGACGGTGGACATTGAATCTGGATCTCCAACTATTTTTTTTTCATTTTGTTTTCTATAAATTTTCTTTAAATAAAATAAAAATAAATAATGTATAGGTGTAAAATAGCCATTAAATGTTTTTTGTGACTGTTGATCGTTAAAAATATGGTCAGGGGACTAAATTGATGGGTTTTTGAAAACATAGGGATCATCTCAAGTGGAAATTGCCAAAACTGACCCATCTAATTATGTGATTTTCTTTTTTAACCACATGCATACTTTTAATTATTTTTAACCATATTTTTGAGAAATTACTCAAAAGCCCTCATATAAAAACCTCCCCAAAACACTCTCTCTCCTTTTTTTTCTCTCTTTCTCCTTCTCTCTCCTCTGCTCACTCTCTCCCGATCGTCGCCTCTCTTCTCTCCTCTCGGTGCCGTCGCCATCGCCGGACGTCGTCGTCCACGCCGGAAGTCGTCGCCGAGCTCGCAAGACCTCCACGAACCATCGGCGACATGAACCAGTGACTAGCGACCAGCAACCCTTCACGGCCTCACGAACCAGCGACTTCACTTTCGATGGGCGACTGCACGAACCACGACCGGCGATGGGCGACGACCAGTCGACGACGTCCGGAGGTTCGGTGCTTAGCGATCGCCGGCGAATTCATCTGCAAAACAAACGAAAAACCTAAACCTAATTTGAATTTGGGGAAGAAGAAGAGGAAGAAGAAATAGGGAAAAAAAAAAAAACACTTATCCTAATTTCAATTTAGTCCAGATTTCAAGTTTGAATATTTCTATTTTAGGCATGATTTCAAGTTTGAATATTTCCATTTAGGCATGATTTCAAGTTTGTGTATTTCAATTTAGTCGTGATTTCAAGTTTGTTTCGAGGTTTAAAGAACACTATTTTCAAGGGTACTCTGGTAATTCATGGTACTAAATTGAATTTTTTTTAAAAAAGTGGTTATTAACAATTAAAAATTCAAAAGTGGTTAAAAACAAAAGTATGATAAATTAGATGGCTATAAATGGTTTTCTCTCCCAAGTCCATGTAAAATGAATAAATGAATAAAAAACAGATAATTCAAAAAACAATAGGGACCCAAATGATAATATCCCTAACCATTTTAACTTATTAAATGTTGTAATTCAACTAGGGTTGACGAGTTATATTATTAAAAGGCATTATAAATTTGCTTCTTTTTTTTTTTTAATTTTTTCTTTTTTATGAAATTATAAATTTGCTTTCAAAAAACAGAAAAACGCATTATAAATTTATCAAAATTACCCTTTACTTACTATCACCCACTCCAAACAAGAGTCTTCTCCATTTCAATTTCCAGCTTCTACTAAACGGAGCCTGGTGTCTCAAAATTAAACGTTATTGTTTTCAATCAAAAGAGGAAATACAGTATACAATTTGAGCAAGAAAGTAAGATGGATGGTGACGGCGTCTCATGGCTGCGAGGTCCGATTCTCGGCAAGGGAGCATTCGGGTCTGTTTTCTTGGCCACTTCAAGAAACTCAAAATCAAGATTCTTCCCGCCAACAATGGCTGTCAAATCGGCCGAATTCTCCTCCTCCGCTTCTCTCCAGAAAGAGAAGGAGATTCTCAATAACCTTCTCGGTTGTTCTCACGTCGTCCAGTGTTTTGGAGACGAAACCACTTTCGGCCGAAACGGAGAGATGGTCTACAACGTCTTGTTGGAGTACGCCTCCGGTGGAACCCTAGCCGATTCCATCAAGAAATCGAACGGTGTCGGGCTGCCGGTAAGTGAAGTTAGGCTGTACACGAGGTGTATTGTTGAAGGGCTTTGTCATGTTCTTGATTGCGATTACGTGCACTGTGATTTGAAACCTGACAATGTGCTTCTTGTCCCCAACAAAAGCGGTGCTGGGTTTGTGGCCAAGATTGGTGATTTCGGGTTGACGAAGAGAGGGAGACAGAGCAAGAAACACAAGTTCTTGTCTGATTATTTCAGAGGAACTACAATGTATTTGGCGCCGGAAACTGTGATTGATCATATTCAAGAACTTCCCTCGGATGTTTGGTCTCTTGGGTGTGTCGTTCGTGAGATGCTGACTGGGCTGAAACCATGGAATTCGTTGAATCAGAAACTCAATAGTAAACAAGTCTTGAATTTGATCAGTGATGACAAGACATTGCCTGAAATTCCAAGTGGGGTTTCGAGAGAAGCCAGAGATTTCTTGAAGAGGTGTTTGGTGAGGAAGCCTTGGATGAGATTGACGACTGAGATGTTATTGTATCATCCCAGCCTTTGTGCAAGGATTAGATGATCAAGAATTCGAGGTGGCTGAGTATGGAATATCGGGAGAATCTTCTTCGTCTTATGCAGCAGATTCTGAGTCCAGTTCAGATTGTTGTTATTCCAGTTTCAGATCAGAAGAAGAAGCAGACTACACAGTGGAAGATGATGATGGCTTGTTTCATCAAGCACTAACACAAGCTTCTTCAAGTCCAACAATGCACCGGCCTTCTGTCATTGCCCGATGGAATTCTTTCATGTAATATATGTAGAGTCACATTGAGACATACATGTTTCGTCTTAGCAATTTTGTAGAGAGAATCTGATTTTTTTTCAGTGACACAGGAGTAGCAAAATTGTTGATTTTGATGTCTATGATTGTTTGAGAAACCAGAATAGTTACAATACATGGAATATCTTTCTTTCTTTATGATACAATTTTTGCATATCTTTTCTATGGATTTGGATACTTTTCTATACAGATTATTGCTACTTTTGCATAACTTTTCAAGATTTCATATCATCAATAATTAAGTTTTTAGCTGACAAGAAAAGGAAATTGATTACTTGCTCATCAAGGTTTGAGTAAAAGTTTGACTTCAAATTTCAACAGTGTAGAAAAAAGAAATGCAGGAGAATACATGGTCCAGAATTAGATGTAAGATCATCAATCATTTGCTATGAAACATTAATGCCATATGTAGCTTTATTTAGTTCCATGATGTCCAGGGGAATACAAATACAGGCAACTCGATGAATTTAAAGAACTCACAGAAGCATTGGTATATATTGACTTCACTGCCGATGTAGTCTTGAAACCATACACTCTGATTTCTGTGAGAGATAAAAAATAGAACTTTTAGTATGTTATTTAGTTAACTTTACTATTGCAAGAATATAAAGCGCAAAAATTTTCTATACAAAATTAAAGGGTTTGGTTTAAGTGTGATCGGCAACTTGTCTCATAGAATGACATGATCAGAGTAGAATGTTCAAAACATAAAATCATCAGCATAAAGATGTAGTTGTGGAGTTCTTCAACAGTTAAGTATAGCATTCGCCTTTTTTTTTTTCCCTTTATTTTCGGCCCTTCTCCGTATTGGCTTATATGATGTTATTATTGTAAGATGTGACTAGAGATCTCTACCTACCAACTACCTAGTCTCTCCACCCAATCAACTTTGGAGCACAATGAAAGAACCATCAAGGCAAGGCCACTTCTGTAGGGTGCTTGCCTTCAGCACAGATTTAGTTTAAAGAAAAAAGTCAATAAAGCAACAAAATTCTATTATGCAAACACTACCAGAAAACTGTTGAAATAATATTCTTAATCCATAACAGTTGTTAACAAATCTATCTTCTGAGCAGACTAATACATATGGCTGAATTACGATACCATAACTGCAAGGTTTAGTTTGAGCACTGGTTCTTGTTGAATCAAGTTTAACAAATAAACAAGATATTAGGGTGACAAGTTGAAAATTGAACATCAAAGGCCACAGCAATTACATCTACAGTTGTCTTATTCTCGAACTCTTTCATTTATATTTTCAAGGAAACAGAATACAAGTAGGGAAGCTTCAATTCATGATTCCTATAGCCCTGTAAATCATTAAAGACAACTGACCTGCTCACTGTGAGGCAAATACTTTCCATCAAATGTAATGACCGCTCGATCTTTCCCATCCACCCCTTTAACTTTGTCGACGGAGCAGTAGAAGTCTATAGCTGACATTCTGAGCAACAAAAAATGAAATTGAGTAAACAAAATTTCAATGACTTCAAGTTAACATTTCAAGTCAACAATCTTCAATTTATTAAGAAAATTATTTAATGTCAGTTTTGGCTAGGGTTAGAAAGACTCTCAGAAGTCTGGTCCTTCAATGCTAATGCATTCAATCATTCTTCATTGCAAAAGGTGGAAAACTCTTAATGACTTGCCTCACATTGCCAAGGATCAGTGCCAGCTTTAGCTCATGAATGTGTAAATTTCTTGTTTCTATCTTTTCTTCCTTGTGTAATAAAGTAAATTTACAAAATCTTAGATGTAATAAATAAGATGAAGTTTAAAACTACTAAGTTTCCCCTTATATTACCTCATCTCTAAGGAAAAGTTTCTATCTCGATTCTCGATACATTGCCTATGTGCTAATAAAAGTCTCAAGAGAGGAGGTTCAAATTGTCTATGTACTAACTAATAAAAGTCTCGAGAGCGAAAAAAAAAAAAGTTGCCTACAAAAAATTATACAAAAGCTTTGCCCTATTGTAATTTGGCTACCTTAATTATCTTATTTATGGCATTTGAAGGGCCAGATTAGATTTTCACTATAATTAAAGCATCCATTTTGATCCCAGGAAAAGCAAGATCAAGTGAAGAAACTTTTTAGTGTTACAAATCTTAAATTAAAGGAAATCTATCTGCCACACAATTAATAATAGTGAAAGATTTGATACTCTAATACAAACTACAATTATTGCTAGTTAACTACCCTTAAAATAAGCTGAATTTGTTTGTTCCAAGTAATGATATAACATGAACACTTATTTGTACATATTCAAAGTTGAGAAATTAAAAAGAGACTTACATGCCATCACCGAATTCCTCGTTAATAATCTCCTTAATGCTCTCACCGAAATGCATAACCGCTTCATTTAACCTAAAAAAAAAAAAACCATTAAAATGTTGATTTTTTTTTTTTTTTTTTAAGGAGACGGAGAAATTGAAGAGACGGACCTGTAGATAGTGGGTTCCTGTAACAAGTTGGGGTCATAAGATCTCATAGGCGGTGCCATCATCTCGTAAATAAGCTGATCGGAGAGCTCAGGCAATGCCGCACGTAGTTTGACGGCGGTGTCGGGCTTGAGCTGTGCTTGGCGTCTGAGTAGCTGCGCTACGTACACGTTTGTGAGACCGGTCTCTTCCGCTAACTGATTAAACGACTTGCCGGATTTGCGTTTCACAGATAGCAGACGATTAGTTACGCTCGATTTGCTTGTCTCCTCCATTTCTTCCACTTCAAACGAAACAACAACAATGAATTATTTATTTATTTGTGTAGATCAGAAACTAGAAAGACAAGATAATGTCTGAAGTGGGTCCACTGATCACGATTGGTTTATCTTATATGAGTGGTGAAATTTATTTTTCCCTCTTATTTAACCTAATAGTCAAACTGGTCCCTAGGTTTTCATAATTGTCTCGTTTAGTCCTTCTATTACGAAGTGGGTCAGATTGCTTAAAGGACATTTTTACCCTCCAACTCTCTTTTTTAATTAAAAAAAATTCATCTTCCACACCCATACAAAAAATCATCTTAAATTAATTAATTAAAATAATAATAATAATAAAATTCTAATTTTTTTTAAAGAAAATAAAAATAAATAAATTTTAAAAACTTGATCTCTTCTCTAAATTAATAATAATAAAAAACTTGATCTTTAAATTTTAAATTAAATAATTAATATTAACAGAAATTAAAAAAAGGAATATTAAAAATTAAAAAATAAAAAGTTCAAACCCTTATCTCTTCTCTTCTCCCCCCAGAATCTCTTCTTCCCAACATTAAACCCATACATAATCAGACACCAACTCAGAAATCAATCTCCAAACATCAAAACCCAACCATCAAACATCATTATCTCCTTGTCTCTCTTACTCATTCAAACCTCTCACCATAGAATCTCAACCTCATCTCTCTCTAACAAACATAAATCTTTCCACTTTATTTATCGTTCATTTCCAGATATCATTCTATTCACTTAAATTCATCTAGGTACCGTTCAAATCTCAACTCTATCAATACCCAGAAGTAGGGATAGCCATTAGGGAAATGAGGATGGATATAGGTTCCTCTATCCCCACCCATATTTTCCAAACCCTCCCCCATCCCTCTCATTTCCTCATTTGGGGAAAATGGGGATGGGGTAGTTTTGGGGGGAGGCCCCCCTATCCCCATTTCCTCGTTTTTCCCTATTTTTCCCCGTTTTCCCGTTCCCCCATTTTCCCCATTTCCCTATTTCCCCTTGTTTAAGTAAAAATTACATACTTAGT
This sequence comes from Acer yangbiense, assembly GCA_008009225.1. Taxonomy (NCBI): domain Eukaryota; kingdom Viridiplantae; phylum Streptophyta; class Magnoliopsida; order Sapindales; family Sapindaceae; genus Acer; species Acer yangbiense. The sequence goes on from CM017761.1 coordinate 12,759,960, forward strand.
AAAATAGAAAGAATAAAAATATTATAAAAAAAACATATATATTAATATTTATATATAAGGTTTGGGGGAAATGGGGGGATGGGGGCACCTACCCCCATCCCCATCCCTATCCCTATTTCCATAAAATTGTGGGGGAAATAGGGATGGGGAGGGGTCCCCCCATCCCCGTCCCCATTTCAATTTGGGGATAAAAATCATCCCCCCCCCCCCCCCCCCAATTTCCCTATTTCCCCCAAAAAAATTTCCCCCAAATGGGGATGGGAGAGTGGGAATTTGGGTCCCCGGGGATAAATGGTCATCCCTACCAAGAAGTTGACTTTCTTTAAAAACCACTTGATGGCGATTTTGCTTTGATTTTTGGGCATTATTAGTTCATAAATCGATTTGGGTCCTCTTTGAAACAATGTCCCCTTTATCTTCATCGATTTCGCGGTTAGGGTTCTTGGTTTTGCGACGACTAGGGTTCCTAGGTTTCGGGCGGCCGACGGGAGATCGAGAAAGAAGAGAGAGAGAGAGAGAGAGAGAGAGAGAGAGAGATAGCATGTTAGAGTGACAATCGGCGCCGGTGGTGAGGTGGTGTTGGTTGGATTTGAAGTTAAGTTTCAGGTTTTATTTGGTGTTATGGGTTCAGGTGGTTCGATTTAGCGGTGGTGATAGTGGTCAGAATCTGGGTTTGGTTGAGATGGTGATTGGGGTTGTTTGGTGGTTCTTGAATCGATTAGGGTTTTTTGGGATTTGGTGGAGATCTTTTTTTTTTTTGGGTCTTTGGATTGGTTGGAGATCCAGGATCTCCACCAAATCCTCTTTTATTTTTTATTTTATTTATGGTCTTTGGACACCAAATCCATTTTTAAATTTTTAAATTTTTTTTTTTTTTTTATATATTCTGGAGATCCAATCTGGATCTCCCCTTATTATTTTATTTTTTTATTAAAAAAATAAATATTTAGTGGAGGGCATCAGGGTCATCTTGCCCTTTGTTAAAATGTTTCTAGAAGCAATCAGTGTAAGTTTACACTTTTACCCTGTTAACTTTGAAGAAATCTTTAAAAACCCTAACAAAATTGGACGGTAGGGACCAAAATATAGATTTTTGGGAACTAGAGGGACCTGTCAACACAATACTAAAAATTAGGGATCATGTTGACTATTAGGTCAAACTAGAAGGATGAAAATGAATTTCACCCTATATAAGTGGTTAGATTTTTAAAAGGGAGATTTTCAAAATCCTCCCCTCATTTTTGTTCTTTTACAAACAATAGCACTTTGATTTCAAATTTAGATTACACAATTGAGGGTTTTTACTTTTTAATTAAAGTTTTTGTAGTTAGAACTTAGAAGGTGTTTTTATATATAGTATGGATTTAATCTATATTTAAAACTAAATATTTATTATTATTTTTTTTTTTGTGAAAAAACCGTTCAACCTCAATTGGATTTTTGCATTTTGTTTTTTTGTTTTTTTTGTTTTTTGTTTAAATCTTACACCATTGAGTTAAAGGTTTATCGGAAGATTGAACAACACATGAATGGCTCGTATATCTACTTCCACAAATAGCAAGAAAGAAATCTCAGGATTTGAACCTCTACTGTAATTGTGGAAAGGAATGAGCATATCATTTAAGTTAACAAGAACGTGAAATTCTCCTTTTCTTAAAATAAAAACAAAACAAAGCTAGCAGTATGCTAATATTTGTTTGAATTTATTATTATTATTATTATATTTCTTTTGAGGTGCACCTTATTTTAAAGATTACATTTTAAAAAAAAAAATTAATTGCGAACATTTGTAATTTACTAAAAAAAAAAATCAAAAGCACATTTTATCGAAGTAAGATGCACCTCAATAGAAAATCAATCTTTATTTGTATTTCTAAATCCAAAAATAGTGAGATTATATTAAATATTTTACATACAAGATTTAATCATCTATCTACCTTCTAGCCATTATAATAAAAGTAAATGAATGGTTGAAGTCACAAAATCGTTGACAATTTTCTCAAGAGCTTTAGTCGTTGTACAAAAAATCTCACAAAATTAATTAAAAGTTAATTTTGGCTTATCCAAGAAAAAATAAATAAAATGTACTCAAATTTGTTGTATTCATGAAATATTTCTAGAATCCTTTGTTTAGGGTTGTCGTGGATTAAATGGTAGCCCATAGGAAGTAGTTGTGGGCTTAAAGCCCAAAGTCTCTAAGGCCCAAAATTTCAACTCATAACAAATTTTTCATGAGACAGATTGACAGTATAGCATCATAACAAATTAACAATGGAGCCAACATGGACATAACTCAGGTGGTAGAATGATGAGCTTGGAACTTGGGTAAATGACTCCCAGGTCGTCAGGTCAGCGGCTCGAATCTTACCAATGGCGAAAGTTTAAAAAAAAAAATACCTGATCCCAAATTAATATATATTGTCGAAAAAACAAAAAAAACAAATTAACAATGGAGAATATGTTTTTGTCTATTAAACCGTAAAGTATGAGGAGTTCCCTCCTATCATGAGATGAGAGTTGCATTTCAGGCCGTGTTTTGTAGAGCTTAATCTCGCTAGATCCTGACAAACCCCTGACCCTCAATGGTGTTGGTTTAAAAAAAAAAAAAAAAAAAAAACCAATGAAGAAGAAGATCAAAGGTGGAGAGGAATACAACTTGGGACCAATCCTAGACCAAGACTAGGGGACCAACCTATGCCAGAAGTTGACAAGAATCATATGAATTATTGCAGCGAACAAATAATATTCCAAACCCAATATATACAATATTTTTTGGTGTGACATCCCAAATCCACTAAAATAATGATAGCATGCATTGCCAAGGGAAAGAGGACAAGCTATGGAGCAAGTGTCAATAAAGAACAACAAGACAGAAGCAAGCAAATGGTCTGTTTTATAATCTAAGAATAATACAATATACAATATAGTTCTTTAATATACTATCATATATATGTTATTTATTATTATTTTTTTTTAAGTTGTTTTCCAAACAGTGAAGTGGAATTCTTGGATTATAAGAAGTCAATAAATTTAACTATTTTTTAAAAAAAAATAGTTGTATAAAACTATTTCCATGGAACCGTTATCTCTACGTCGGTTCATTTGAAATGAAAGACCATTATATAAAACCAACAGGGGTGTAACTCAGCTGGTAGATGGATGAGCTTGGGGTTTGGGTAAATGACTCCCAGACCAACGGCTCAAATCCTACCAAGAGAAAGAGGACAAGCTATGGAGCAAGTGTCAATAAAGAACAACAAGATAGAAGCAAGCAAATGGTCAGTTATATAATCTAAGAATAATACAATATACAATATAGTTCTTTAATATACTATCATATATATATGTTTTTATTTTATTTTATTTAAAGTTGTTTACCAAACAGTGAAGTGGAATTCTTGGATTATAAGAAGTCAGTAAATTTAACTATATATATATTTTTAAAATAGTTGTATAAAACTATTTCCATGGAACTGTTATCTCTACGTTAATTCATTTGAAAATGAAAGACCATTATATAAAGCCAATAGGGGTGTAGCTCAGCTAGTAGATGGACGAGCTTGGGGTTTGGGCAAATGACTCCCAGGTCAACGGTTCGAATCCTACTAATAAAAAAAAAAAAAAAAAAGAAGAAAAAGAAGAAGAAGAAGAAGAAGAAGAAGAAGAAGAAGAAAGACCATTATATAAAGCTTCATGTGTTGTGCTTTTTTAAAGCACATGCTTGAGAAATGAAAATTTGATATTACATATGTAATGGGTCAAATGGGAACGGGGGAGGTATGAAACAGAGTATGAAAACATACTTCTCTTTTCATTTTTCAAAGATTCAAAAACATTCTCAAAGATTTGTTTTCTTTCTTCTTTGTGGTTGGTTAACTTTATTTAAAAAAAAAAAAAAAATGAATTAAAAGGATTTATTTATTTATAATTCTTTCATTGGTCCTATTGATTGTCTTTATTACATGTGCCAATATATATTTTGCTACGATAAGAAGAAGACCATAGAGTATGAAAACATACCTCACTTTTCATTTTTCAAAGATTCAAACATTCTCAAAGATTTGTTTTCTTTCTTCTTTATGGTATTGGTAAACATTTTTATTACTTGTCTTTATCAATATCAATATGATCTCATTTAAATTGAAATTGATAACGCCTCTAATTGGCCGATACTGATATACATTTAATTATTAGATGATATTTATTTTATTAATTCTATTTAACATTAACATCATAGTCATGAATCATGATCTCATTTTCATATACAACTGTGTCATGTACTCATGTTTCAAGACTAAGATATTGAATCTCAAAAGCAATAATATATAATGATGATACATCAACAACCGTGTAGAAATATATATATATATATTCATACAAGTTGAACTTCAAAAAAAGAAGAAAAAAAATTATAAAAGTTGGGTAGTGACAACCATTAGCGGAATCTAGAATTTTATAGTCAGCGAGGGATTAACCGATTAATTAGTTCAAATCATGTTAATTATTTTGATGATCATTAATATTTTACTAGTTGTCAATACAATGAATTTGTTCTTAGTGCGGTTTCATATTGAGTTTGGGGGCTTAAAGTAGTCTTGAATTCAAATAATATCATCATGTCGAAAATACATATAAATTTGTAGTTTAAAAGGTAAAAGGGAGAATTACATTTTGATCCCAAAGTTTTAGTAAATGTCATATTTTTATTTTATATATACATATTAGATTCTTTGATCCTCAACTTTTCAAAAAAGATAATAGCCCCTCTTTTATCAGAAAATTCAGTGAAATAACTGTTTTCCCTTTGGTTTAATAATAATAATAATAATAATGTTTTCTCTATACGGTTTTGTCGCTTGTTTAATAAAATTCGTAGTTCAAAATAATAATAATAATAATAAACCTTGACTGGAAGGACGGTTTCCCAGCTTACTTTTTATATATTTATAAAGTTTACCCGCCATGATGAAAAATACTTATATGCTCTTATAAACAATTGAGTATTACCAAATTATCCATAAATCACATCAAATAATCAATAAAGTAACATAGTTAAGAAACAAGTTGCCCTAAAGTTTTTCTTTATGACTATCAAACAAACGTGGACATAGTATACATTACTATCAACTTATCAAAGATAAACATTCCTCCTCCTCCCCACAAGTCCATAAACCGTCAACAATATCTATGGGTACACAAAAATAAAATAAAATAAAATAAAATAAAAATAAATAAATAAAAAAGGCAATTCTAGCAATATATTATACACAGACGAACACAAACCTTATAATATCAAGGGGGAATTGCACAAACATCCCTTGGGATTTGATAAAATTACACGAATATGACAGTTTTGACCATATACACACAAACTTCCCTTAACATTTGAATATTGTTACACAAACATCCTCTACTGTTAGATGGATCCGTTAGTCAACGGTCAAACAGTAAAAAGTCTAAAATGCCCTTTATTTTTATTTTAAATAAACTAAAAAAATAAAAAATAAGATAAAAAAATAATAAAAAATATTTTAGAAAACATTAATGTATATTAAATTTGAAACTTGGAAAAATAAAATCATCTTTACAAATAAAAAAAAAAAAAATTTTAAAAACAATTTAATAATAAATAAATTTTAAATTTATTTAAAATCAATGGAGAATTGCACAAACTAATTTTTTTTAAGATGATTTTTTTTTTCTAGGTTTCAGAATTAAGATACATTCATGTTTTCTAAAAGATTTTTAAATATTTTTTTTTTATCTTATTTTTAAATTTTTTAGTTTATTTAAAATAAAAATATAGGGTATTTAAGACTTTTTACACGTTTGACCATTGACTAACGGATTCATCTAACGGTAGGGGATGTTTGTGTAACAATTTTCAAATGTTGAGGGAAGTTTGTGCGTATATGGTTAAAACTACCATATCCGTGCAATGTTATCAAACCTTGAGGGATGTTTGTGCAATTCCCCATAATATCAATAAAGAATAAAAACAACACTAGTTTTAGACTTCTAGCATTAATACCAAATTTCTTTGTTGAACATCACCTCAGCAGAAATGAAAAAAACAAACAAAAAAACAAATTTCTTTGTTTCTTGTCAAAACTTTAAAGGATAAAAAAAGTCAAAGAAAGTAAACTAAAGAGAGTATACAAAAGTAAACAAGTTGTTTAAGGGTTCATACCCCATATATAAATTATTGACCCCAAGATTCTAGGTGTACTCTTTTGATATTCTTGTCACTCGACCCCATTGAAGACTTTTAAACAAACTTACAAATTCTTCCAACTACAATTATTTGCCAGGAAATTAAAGTCTTGTAATTTATTTATTTTTAACTGTATGTTCGAAATTCGGAAAGGGATATACGACTTAAATCCAACTACAGTCAACGTGTAGGTATAAGAGATTTAGGGTTGTTTGTTTTTTATCTGAAGACTGAACATTCTTGAATTTTACTGAAGACTGAATAGTGATTGAAACCTGAAATTGAATGACATTTTGTTTATTATTTTTATCACATTTGAATAGAGTGTCAACTAATTTGTTTTTATTTTTATTTTTATTTTTTTTGTTTTGTTTTGTTCTGTTTTTTTTTTGTTTTTTTTGTTTTTGTTTTTTTTTGTTTTTTTGTTTTTTTGTTTTGAAGATAAAATAGTTTAAAAACAAGTAATTTATCATTTATACCCTTGTTATTATAATTTGTTATGTATTTTCATTTTATATAATACAAACAACTCAATAAAAATAATTTAACAAATCCTAAACCATTTTTATGTAATAATGATAAGGTATTATTCATGATAAAGATATGATATATAATTGTTTTATTTTGAAAGTATGATAAATAATGATTTAAAAACGGTTTTGATTTTAAAATAAATAAATAAATAAATAAATAAATAAATAAAATTAAAGATGGTGTTGAAAGTGACAATGTGATTAATATATATATATATTTATTTATTTAAAAAAGTCAAAGAAAGTAAGCTAAAGAGAGTATACAAAAGTAAACAAGTTGTTTAAGGGTTCATACCCCATATATAAATTATTGACCCCAAGATTCTAGGTGTACTCTTTTGATATTCTTGTCACTCGACCCCATTGAAGACTTTTAAACAAACTTACAAATTCTTCCAACTACAATTATTTGCTAGGAAAGTCCTGTAATTTATTTATTTTTAAGTGTATGTTCGAAATTCGGAAAGGGATATACGACTTAAATCCAACTACAGTCAACGTGTAGGTATAAGAGATTTAGGGTTTGTTTTTTGTCTGAAGACTGAACATTCTTGAATTTTACTGAAGACTGAATAGTGACTGAAACCTGAAATTGAATGACATTTTGTTTTTTATTTTTATCACATTTGAATAGAGTGTCAACTAATTTGTTTTTTGTTTTTTTTTGTTTTTGTTTTGTTTTGTTTTGTTTTTTGTTTTTTTTTGTTTTGAAGATAAAATAGTTTAAAAACAAGTAATTTGTCATTTATACCCTTGTTATTATTATTTGTCATGTATTTTCATTTTATATAATACAAACAACTCAATAAAAATAATTTAACAAATTCTAAACCATTTTTATGTAATAATGATAAGGTATTATTCATGATAAAGATATGATATATAATTGTTTTATTTTGAAAGTACGATAAATAATGATTTAGAAACGGTTTTGATTTTACAAATTAAAAAAAAAAAAAAATTAAAGATGGTGTTGAAAGTGACAATGTGATTAATATATATATATATATATATATATATATATATTTAAAAAAGTGGTATATTATAAACAATAGGTTAATAGAAATAAATTTGAATAATATAAAATTATGATAAAATTGGAAATATGTTATCTTTGGGAGGATAATCTTGTAAAGATATATATTAGATGTAATCCAACGATTTGAAATTAAGTTAAAAGTCAGGATTTCTTACTGTAGTGGTCAAAATTGGGCCTCTGGCCCGATTTAACAGGCCCACTATCAAAAAGTTGAATATTTTAAGGAACCCATCAGAAATGAGCCCCAAAGCCCAAAAGTTGGCCCACAAAGTCAAAACACGTGATCAAAATCAAGTCATAAAATCAGACAATCATGAAGGGACGTTACACACACCTTAACGTCTGAAATAATTGCTAGGTCCAAATGAACCATAAGGGGCAATTAAACCCTTGATCTACGCTCCCATTTAAAGGGTCGAGACGTTGTAAACCCAGGGTCTTCACTATAAATAAGAGACCTTTTCTCAATGAAAGAGGTCTTGAAATTCTGACTACTAAGCGAAAGCTCTGAAACTCTCTCAAATCAATTCCTACTCCTTGCATTCACTGCAGTGGTGGTCTAATGACACTAATTGTGAGTACAACGCTTGCTCGACTGGAGATTATCAACGTCGAACAAAGACAATCTCAACCCTCCATCGACAATAGTCGAACAAAGGGCTTCATCAAATCCATCGAGGCACCAAATCGCTCGACTATCAACATCGACCAAATACTTGATCGACCTACTCGATTCAAATATATCGAACAAACATGGTTTGTTATTCTCTCCTTTATTTTACATACATCGAACAGTATACTGACTTGAGCGTCTGAAAGTCCCCTAAAGGGAATACCCCCTCATATGGTTCACCACTGATTCATTTATTTGTTGTTTTACAGGTGTTAATGCCCACCTTGACGATCAGAATTAATTGTAGATCCGATCGACTACAGTTTGGCACCCACCGTGGGGCCTTGATAATTTCCCTGATCCAATATCTCCCTACGATCCGAATCACAAACGATGACAAAATCGGGCAGTATCGAGGAGCAATTCAACCTCATTGTGGCCCAAGTGATGGAAAGCGCAACACATTTGCAGAGCCTCAAAAAGGAGAATGCTGAAGTTCAAGCCAAGAACATGGAGCTGCAAGGAAAGTTTGATCTATTATCAAGCAACACACAGTCGACTTTGCAACAACTCCCGATCGATAATCGATCGTAAGGACAAGTTGGCGATCCAAAAAATAGCATGAGGTGGTAGGGAACGCGATCCTCGAGGTTGCAACTAGATCCCCAGTTAATCGATCTCAACGAACCCACTTTGGCGACGGATGCGAATGCCATTCCAGCTAATTTGTCGACCTCGATTGGGACACAAAGGGATTCGAACCAATAAAACAATGATATGGTAAGATCAAATTTGCTCTATTCTGACCCTGAAGTTGCTTGCAGGTTTACCGAGACGAAGGCAATGATCCAAAGGATTCCGGGAATGCTAGTTCCAATCAAACAAAGAGCAGCAAACAGCTTCGTAGACTCTCCGTTCGTGGATGAGATCACGCTCATGGAAATGTCAAAGAAGTTCAACTTCCCAAACATGAAACAGTACGATGGGACAACGGATTCGGACGACCATATCGCGCAGTACAAGCAATGCATGTTCACAGCTGTAATCCTAAGAGATCAAAGGGAGTAATGCATGTGCAAAGGGTTCGGATCGAGTCTCACCGAACTAGCTCTCTAATGGTATACCAATTTGCCGAACGTGTCGATCAGCTCGTTTGCGTAACTAATAGACACGTTCGTCGAACAATTTACGAGCAATAGAAAGCTAGAGAAGTTGTCTGACAACCTCTACACAGTTACCCAATAGAGAGGAGAGCGACTTCCAGAATATGTAGGAAGGTTCAACAGAGAAAAGGTATTGTAAGGATTCCCATTCTTTGATTGGCTTATTTCGTGGACAAACCACGTGTTGGGGTTTGTATGTAAGGGTAGTTTAGATGATTGATGATCATACTCAAAGGCCCTTTCAAGACCTCAAGGGACAAGCACTCCAAAGGTATACTTCTAGTGCTTAACTTTCTTTGAAGAGATTTAGAAGTACACACACACTTTGCATTCTTACATTTGTGTGCATTCTCTTCATGTGTCACATTACACACTAGCACTTTGATTGTTATATCTTGTTGTGTATTTATGTGTCTTGTAATTCGTTTCTCGATAGTGTTTGGAAACATCCGCACATGCACTACAATGTGCTTGGTTTTACGCGAAGATCGCCTACGGAGAATGCCCTTGGCTTCTCCTTGGTTTTCACCTATGTTGGTGATCGGCGGTTATGATCGGTGGCCTGGCCGTCGAATGAAACCGCCGTTTGCATCCAGAAGTGTCTGGAGCAATTCTACGGTCACGATCGGCGGTCACGACCACCGTTCGAAACCGCCATTCATACCTGATCGATTTAATATCTCAGGTTTGATTCGGCGGTTAGATCGGCGGTCACGAAACCGATGAATGAAACCGTCGTTGTTCCCCTGTTCTTCTTGGGTTTAATTCGGCGGTTAGAATTGGTGGCCTGGCCGCCAATTGAAACCGTCGAACGGTGCCTTTCAAGGGCAAACTTGTCTTTTCACATGCCCTGTTCTTGATGTCTATAAATATCATACTTTCTCATTTTCTGAATTCATGTTCTTTAACTCTAAGAACCCTAAACTTCAAAGAGAGACATTTGAGAGAAAATCAAATCAAGAACACTTTCTTAACACTCATGAAACAAATATTGCACGGTGTGTATAAAACTATCTAGAGGGGGGGGGGGGGGGGGGGGGGGGGGGGGGGGGGGGGGGTGAATAGATTTTAAACTTTAATACCCAATTTTCGCATGTATGTCAATATTATGAAAATGCCCCTAACTAGTCAATATAAATATCAAGTGTAAAAAGTGCGGAATTATAAATGACACAAGATATTTACGTGGAAACCCTCACGGGAAAAAACCACGGGCTGTTATGTGCGCCACACACGAACCTCGAATCCACTAATTGAAATGATTACAACCTAATCCCGGTTTAATGATCTAATCCCAATCAATAATCATCTCAACTACCTAATCCCGGTATAAGTGGACCTAGTCCAATTGCTTGTGATTTAAGCTACCTAATCCCGATAGCAACACAAGACTTAATTCTCTAAGAAGAGATAATACAACCTATGTGAATATATAAAATATCCAAAATGCAATTAAGAGCTAGGTTACTCTATATGCTTATCTAGGATAGTGATTATGCAATTAATTCAATCCTAGATATTAAAAGCTAGATGACATGTCAAATAGCTTAGCTAAACATAGATTAACAAAACCTAGATAGCTATCAAAAATACAACACTCAATCATGTCAACACAACAATCTCTAATTTGTATCTAGAATATATTCAAGAGCATACAAATAATATAAGAGATGTCAATGATAAATAAAACACTAATTATGTATGATAATAGTGAAGAACTTACCAAAGAATATGTGTTGACCAAAACCCATGCAAGCAAGCATCCTAACTAAGCTAGAAAATGCTAGATGATATTTTGATGCATATGAGAATGGTTTTTGAGTGTTAAAAAAATGTTCTTGATTTGATTTTCTCTCAAATGTCTCTCTTTGAAGTTTAGGGTTCTTAGAGTTAAAGAACATCAATTCTGAAAATGAGAAAGTGTGATATTTATAGACATCAAGAACAGGGCATGTGAAAAGACAAGTTTGCCCTTGAAACGCACCGTTCGACGGTTTCAATCGGCGGCCAGGCCGCCGATAATGACCGCCGAATTGAGCTCGTGAAGAACAGAGCATAAACGGCGGTTTCGTGACCGCCGATACCAACCACCGAATCAGACCCGAGAGATCAAAATCGATCAGGTATGAATGGTGGTTTTGAACGGCGGTCATGACCGCCGATCGTGACCGTAGAATTGCTCATAGAAGCAAACAGCGGTTCCATTAGGCGGCCAGGCCGCCGATCATAACCGCCGATCACCAACAGAGGTGAAAACCAAGGAGAAGCCAAGGGCATTCTCCGTGGACGGTCTTCGCGCAAAACCAAGCACATTCTAGTGCATGCGCGGACGTTTCCGAACACTATCGAGAAATGAATTACAAGACACATAAATACACAACAAGATATAACAATCAAAGTGCTAGTGTGTAATGTGACATATGAAGAGAATGCACACAAATGTAAGAATGCAAAGTGTGTGTGTGCTTCTAAATCTCTTCAAAGAAAGTTAAGCACTAGAAGTATACCTTTGGAGTGCTCGTCCCTTAAGGTCTTGAAAGGGCCTTTGAGAATGATTCTCAATCATCTAAACTACCCTTACATACAAACCCCAACACGTGGTTTGTCCACGAAATAAGCCAATCAAAGAATGGGAATCCTTACAACTCAAAAACCATTCTCATATGCATCAAATTATCATCTAAGCATTTTCTAGCATAGTTAGGATGCTTGCTTGCATGGGTTTTGGTTAACACACTTTCTTTGGTAAGTTCTTCACTGTTATCATATATAATTATTGTTTTATTTATCATTGACATCTCTTATATTATTTGTATGCTCTTAGAATATATTCTAGATACAAATTAGAGATTGTTGTGTTGACATGATTGAGTGTTGTATTTTGATAGCTATCTAGGTTTTCATAATCTATGTTTAGCTAAGCTATTTGACATGTCATCTAGCTATTAATATCTAGGATTGAATTTATTGCAAAATCATCATTCTAGATAAGCATATAGAGTAACCTAGCTCTAAATTGCATTTTGGATATTTTATATATTCACTTAGGTTGTATTACCTCTTCTTAGAGAATTAAGTCTTGTGTTGCTATTGGGATTAGGTAGCTTAAATCACAAGCAATCAGACTAGGTCCACTTATACCGGGATTAGGTAGTTGTGATAATTATTGATCGGGATTAGATCATTAAACCGGGATTAGGTTGTAATCATTTCAATTAGTGGATTCGAGGTTTGTGTGTGGTGCACATAACAGCCCGTGGTTTTTCCCGTGAGGGTTTCCACATAAATATCAAGTGTTATTTACATTCCGCACCTTATTACACTTGGTATATTATTGTGACTAGTTAGAGGCATTTTCGTAAAATTGACTTGTATGCGAAAATTGGGTAAAATCAATTAAAATCTATTCACCCCCCTCTAGATTAATATTAGATCACACCGTAAATTTGTTTCAATTGGTATCAGAGCGGGTTCCTAGACATACATAGGTGATCCTTGCTCATTTTGGTGTGTTTTGCATCTTGTGTGATTTTTTGATTTATTCATACATTTTGCATTCATCCAAACACTATGAGTGGTTTCGGGATGAGCAAAGAGGGAGCGTCGAGCATGAGGCCACCGTTGCTCATCGACGATAATTACTCATCATGGAAGGGGAAGATGGAAGCATATATATGCCAAATCCATAACAGGGCGTGGATGGCGGTTGAAGATGTATATGCTCCACCTATGATGACTCCGTTGGATGGAGGAGAAGAAGTGCTTAAGCCTAAGGCATAGTGGGACGCGCAAGAATTTGTTGATTCCATGTGGAACAACAAAGCCTTACATGCCATCCGTTGCGCAGTCGATGAGAATCAATATAAGTTGATTCAAATTACTAGGATAGCCAAAGTGGCATGGGATATCCTAGAAGTTGCTCATGAAGGAACCGAGGTAGTTACGGACTCCAAGCTCCAAGTTCTCCAAACTCGGTTTGAGACCATTATGATGGAAGAGCACGAGCACTTCAATGACTTCCAAGTGAGACTAATGGACATTGTGAACCAAAGTCACCAACTTGGTGATCCTTACTCGGATAGAAGAATCAAGCAAAAGATCATGCGATCACTTTCCGAGAGGTTCGAGCCCAAAGTGACGGCTTTAGAAGAAAATGACACCTACAAAGAAATGAAGGCGAGCGAAGTCATTGGAAGACTTCTAGCCTATGAATCAAGAAAGGCTACCACATCACCTCCTAAGAAGAAAAAAGATATTGCCTTGAAGACATCCAAGATGGAAGAGGAGGAGGATGACTCATATGAAGACATGACACTCATTGCCAAGGGATTCAAGAAGTTCTTGAATCTATAAAAGAGTGGTTATGGCTCAAAGAGGAATGACTTCAAGAAGAAGAAGACCACTATCAAGAATGTCAAGCCATATCATGAGATGTCTTCAAAAGAGAAGATTCAATGCTACGAATGTGGAGGATTCAGGCATATCTCCAAGGATTATGCTAACTTGAAAGATGAAAGAGAGGAGGCCGCCACTTCAAGTGATAGTGATGAAGAGATTGTGGCAAAATTCTTGGCATTAGGTTGCTCTCACAAGCGGGACAAGAAAGTGAAAGTTGTTGAAGGAAGTCCCTCAAGCTTGAATGATTGTGAGAACAACTATTTTGCCTTTCCGATCTCCTACAATGAATAAGAGAATGAGAGTCAAGAAGAAAGTGACTCTAATGAAGATGACTCTTCATCTAACTCCACACATGGATATGTGGAGAAAAAGGTTCTAGATGAATACCTCACTGAGTTTAAAAGTTTAGCAATGAAGACTAAGGAAAAGATACGAAGATTGAGAGAAGAGAATCTAGACCTTTTGGCTCATGTTGACCACTTAAGTGAACAAGTGGATAGATCTAAGAATATTGAAGATAAGCTAAGAAAGGAGTTAGACTTATCTAAGAGGAATGAAGAAGATTTAAAAAGAGAGCTTGAAGAGGCTAAAGGGTCAAGGACTATGATAGTTTCTAGCACCAAAAAACTTGACCACATGTTAAGTGTTGGAAATAGTCCTTGTGACAAGAGAGGTCTTGGGTTTGAAGATGGTAAGGAGTCCTCCACTCCTAACAAGACCGTGTTTGTCAAGAGCTTAAACTACAAAGAAGCTTCACCGGTGCAAACTCCTAGGAAGAAGATTGATCTAGGACAATGCTCTCATAGTGCACAAGTGAAGGTAGCTCCAAGAAGACAACCTTAAGCTCAACCTACAAGAGTTTCTCATGCTAACTTCCCTCAAACTCAACTCTATCAAGGGAAGAGACCAATCATGCAAACTCAATCGAGGAAGCAACCAAGTCTTGGTCAACAACAAAGGAGAGATCCTATCCAACAACCAAGACAACCACAAAGACATGGGAAGGCTCATATGCATGCACAAGGACATGGTATGATTCCTAACTTTGTCCCTACATGTCATTTTTGTGGTGTTGATGGTCATATTAGACCAAAATGCTTTCGTTACATTAAAATGTGTAGAGTTAAAAGCATGATTGAGAAGAAGAAAGTTAGAGCTAGAATGCATGCTCATAGGAAGGAAGAAATTCATTTACATGATCCTATGACATCTAGATCTCTAGAACTTTTGACCACTAGGAAGAAAATTGTTTCACCTATGTGGATAATAAAGGATGAACCCGTTTGCTACGAGACAAACTTGTCTCTAAAAGGTTCAACTAAGTCCAATGGACTTAGTAGGTCCATAGGACCTCATGACCTTCAATGATGAAGGATGTGATGACCCCATATGGGGAACTCAAGCAAAGAGAGCTATTTTGCATTCTTGTCACTTGCAAAAATTTGAAATATCTTATGCTTCCTTTTTAATTGCTTGAGTAAGCTTGGTTGCACATATGTATATATGTTTTCAATTCAATAAGTGTGAACCATGCTTGTTTACAATCCATGTCATATTTATGTTTAAACATGCATTTTTGGACTAGGAGATCTACATAGGAAGTATGATTTGAATGACCTATAGTTATCTCCATGACATGATGATTCTTTTATAACATGCTAATGAATATTGAAAAGCATGAAATTCATATGACATGCTCAAATGAAAAAGCATGAATTGATGATTGCATATTTTTAAAATGCAAAACTTGTGTGAAAAAGCTTATAAGACTCAAAATGAATAAAGGATCTTGTATCCATTCAAAGGAATTTAAATTCCAAATGTCTCTCCTTCTTTATTAGTTGAACATGGCTACTATCATACGGGGTTTCTCACCCGGAAAAATCAAATAGGGTGCAAAGTCGCTCATGCCTTGTTTCACTTATAAAGTTGGATATAGTTGTTCTTAAATTGAAATCAATATATTCTATATCCTTGCTTTATTCATGACATTGGTGAAATTGGTTTGAATTCTTATTAGAAACCTTTGTCATTTGCTTTGCCAAATACCATTGTATTTTGGACTTGAATGCTACATGTCTTGTATGCAAAGCATGTTTGATTCACACATTTTCTTTCAAATAAATCTCCTTGTTTCTCTTCAATTAATTTGGGATGCATAAAGTGACTTATATGATTATGCAAATATCTTGTATGCTACTATCTCTCTTTGCTAGAAGTGACCCATTTGGGGACTACTCCTTTGTCTATATCATGACAAAAAGGGGGAGTAGAATGTGGTAAGGGGAGTTGCAAATTGTAGTGGCAATTGTGCATTTTGGGGAGAATATTTATTGAGGGGGAGTAACCCGTTGAGGGGGAGCATTGCATACACATACATTGCATGATGTTGTGCTTAAAATTCTTATATGCAAATGCTTGTTTTATTCTCACTTGATCATCTCACATAATCTTGCTTTGGAAAGTATAATCTTTTGTTTTGAAGGGTTGATAGTTCTACAAGAGATTGAAAACTTGAAGTTTTTTTTTTTATTCTTATCTCTTTGTAATGTAGAATATCTTTGTTATCCCGTAGATTCAATTATGTTTGTGAGGATCAATGTGAGTGGTGGTTTTGTCACGAAATAGCCAAAGGGGGATATTGTAAGGATTCCCATTCTTTGATTGGCTTATTTCGTGGACAAACCACGTGTTGGGGTTTGTATGTAAGGGTAGTTTAGATGATTAAGGATCATACTCAAAGGCCCTTTCAAGACCTCAAGGGACAAGCACTCCAAAGGTATACTTCTAGTGCTTAACTTTCTTTGAAGAGATTTAGAAGCACACACATACACTTTGCATTCTTACATTTGTGTGCATTCTCTTCATATGTCACATTACACACTAACACTTTGATTGTTATATCTTGTTGTGTATTTATGTGTCTTGTAATTCATTTCCCGATAGTGTTTGGAAACGTCCACGCATGAACTAGAATGTGCTTGGTTTTATGCGAAGACCGCCTACGGAGAATGCCCTTAGCTTCTCCTTGGTTTTCACCTATGTTGGTGATCGACGGTTATGATCGACGGCCTGGCCACCGAATGAAACCGCCATTTGCATCCAGAAGTGTCTGGAGCAATTCTGTGGTCACGATCGATGTTCGAAACCGCCGTTCATACCTGATCGATTTAATATCTCGGGTTTGATTCGGTGGTCACGAAACCGCCGAATGAAACCGCCGTTGTTCCCCTGTTCTTCTTGGTTTCAATTCGGTGGTTAGAATCGGTGGTTAGAATCGGTGGCTTGGTCACCGATTGAAACCGCCGAATGGTGCATTTCAAGGGCAAACCTGTCTTTTCACATGCCCTGTTCTTGATGTCTATAAATATCACACTTTCTCATTTTCTGAATTCATGTTCTTTAACTCTAAGAACCCTAAACTTCAAAGAGAGACATTTAAGAGAAAATCAAATCAAGAACACTTTCTTAACACTCAAAAACCATTCTCATATGCATCAAATTATCATCTAAGCATTTTCTAGCATAGTTAGGATGTTTGCTTGCATGGGTTTTGGTCAACACACTTTCTTTGGTAAGTTCTTCACTATTATCATATATAATTATTGTTTTATTTATCATTGACATCTCTTATATTATTTGTATGCTCTTAGAATATATTCTAGATACAAATTAGAGATTGTTGTGTTGACATGATTGAGTGTTGTCTTTTGATAGCTATCTAGGTTTTCATAATCTATGTTTAGCTAAGCTATTTGACATGTCATCTAGCTATTAATATCTAGGATTGAATTTATTGCAAAATCATCATTCTAGATAAGCATATAGAGTAACCTAGCTCTAAATTGCATTTTGGATATTTTATATATTCACTTAGGTTGTATTATCTCTTCTTAGAGAATTAAGTCTTGTGTTGCTATCGGGATTAGGTAGCTTAAATCACAAGCAATCGGACTAGGTCCACTTATACCGGGATTAGGTAGTTGTGATGATTATTGATCGGGATTAGATCATTAAACCGGGATTAGGTTGTAATCATTTCAATTAGTGGATTCGAGGTTCGTGTGTGGCGCACATAACAGCCCGTGGTTTTTCCCGTGAGGATTTCCACGTAAATATCAAGTGTTATTTACATTCCGCACCTTACTACACTTGGTATATTATTGTGACTAGTTAGGGGCATTTTCTTAAAATTGACTTGTATGCGAAAATTGGGTAAAATCAATTAAAATCTATTCACACCCCCCTCTAGATTAATATTAGATCACATCGTAAATTTGTTTCAGGTATCAATCCCTAACTGTAACCCTGCTACTGCGATTTTTGCTTTCAAGAAAGGGCTACAGTAAGATTCAGACCTCTACAAGGATTAACCAAATATCCTTATCGCACAATGGAAGACGTGCTAGCCAAGGCTTGGGCCCAGATTAAATGGGAGGAAGATGAAGCGAACTATGGACCTCCGACTCAACCATAGAGGGATCATTGGTGTGACCAGCGAGTCGAACGAAGAACAGACGATCGATAAAATGTCAATGATCTGGGAAGGATAGACGAAAGAAGACGACCATATGATAGACCACCTCGAGTCGACAATAGACAAGTTGAAGGTAGAAAGAGGAAACGAGTACCCGAGTACACCCTAGGTATCGAACCATCAGAGGCAGTGAACGTCCTTAGAGGCATAGGAAGTTCGGTGAGGTGGCCTTCGAAGATGACCGGGATTTGAATAGATGGTGTAAGTTCCATGGCGATCACGTGCATCGAAAAGATGAATGCATCACGTTGAAACATGAAGTGGCCGAACTATTGAAACATGGACGGCTTAAAGAATTCCTGATAGATAAAGGGAAGACTACATTTGGACAATGAGACGAACGACTGAAGGATAAGGGAAAGAACTCTCCACCAGCTCCTCCTCGTCCCGAACGAACTGTCAACTTCATATCAGGCGGATCCGAAATGAGTGGAATTTCACACTCTTCCGCTAGGAAACACACTCGACAAGTATCAAACATGGAGGTAAGACCTTTTCATAAAAATGGTCCTTTGGTCGATATGGTAATTTCATTTAATGCAACCGATAGCTCTAATTTATTCTCACCCCAATATGATGCACTTGTCATTTCATTATATACTGCTAACTGTTTGATCAAGCGTTGTCTAGTCGAAAACGGTAGTGTTAGCAGGAAAATGTTAAAGGGGTCAAATTCCAATTAACATAATGTATTTATCGAGAAAATGAAATAATACTGTTTTATTGATTAATCAAATACAAGGCATGATACAATGGCGATTACACATAGTTTTGACATAGTAAGGGTTTTGTGAGGTTTAGATAGGCGATTTCTGACACAATTGGTGATGGCGATCTCGTGCTAGTCGATAAGTGGAAAAGCTCTTGGGTTCTAGATTAAGAAATCGGCCCCCTCTCTTTCGAGAGGCTTGTAGCATTTATAGGTCCATTTTCTTGCTCATTACTTTAGTAATCAATCAATCAATTAAGCAATCAACAGGATGTTGATGGTGGCTTCATTTTAGGTGTGGGAATGATCCCATAATCAAGTGATTTGTTTCCTTCCTTTGTGATCTTGAAAGAGTTGACTAATCCTATTTAAAATGGCGGGAGAAGTCAACTTTCCTTGTATTTAAAAGTTGAAATATGTTGTCTTTCCTATAGCATGGTCCTGGTTCCTTGATGGATTGGTCCTTCCTTCCTCGCTAGTATGCTATTCTGATGTATTAAAATCATCCTCCCTACTGCTTGATAGACCGGTCTTAGGAGAGATCGGGATATCGGGGTACCTTGTATCTTACCAGATCATGGTACCAGTATACTCTAGGCATTGGGGTACCGGGACAATGTAGTAGCGGGATACTTAGGACCTTGACTTTCATGTTTCCTGGTATTTGAGGATCTAGATGACCCTAATCTTGATATGGATTTGCAAAAGGCATACCTAGATATACCGGTCTAGCTTCTTCTCGGGTAGCTGGATACTCCATGTAGTGTCCTTCTACTTCAAATAATCAAAGGAGTACTTTCCCCGATGCATCATAGCAGAACCGGAACTAGGGCAGAAATCCCCTAATGAGGTACCCTGGTCCCAAGGTGACCGGGCCTTCCCCTTCTCCATCTTAGGATACCCCCGAGAATTTTGGTCCCCGATACAACCGGAGCCATAACCGGGATCAGAACTGAAACCAAAACCAAAACCAGAACCATAACCAGGGAAGCAAGAGAAAAAGAGACCTCACTCCAAGCACTGCCCCATCTATGAAAATACTATCAAGACTCACCAATGCTGATGAAAGGAACCGCTTGGGCGAGATCCCCGGTCCCCCGGTCCGGTCAGTGCCGACTTCATCTGGGCCCTTCTTTCCCTTCCCTCTACGATGAAGTTGCCCTAATCCCGCCAGAACAATCTAGAATCACCGCTCAAGTACAAGTGAACCCGTGAATAGAGTGATGCAAGCCCTCGCAGAAGAGCCAGCCCAAACAGGGAAGAATCCAAGTAGAGTTCAAGGGGTAGGTGGGCATTAATTTCGCCTAGTTAACCATCAAAAGGAAAGAGGGAAGATTAAGGGCCCCGATAGATCTTTGTTAGCCAGTTTTGACGGCCTGATTGCGGTCCAGCTCAGCCCTACAAATGGTCAACTCTAATCATCACCAAATGGGGAACTTGAGTTCTAGTAGGCATGGAGGATTTAAAAAGCACCTAGGTAGAAAGAGGAAATTATTGGAAGGGAGCACTTGACAGTGGCAGCGTGACAAACGTTGCCATTGCCCCCCAGCAGTCCCAACATATGAAAGTGACATGCCAGTCCAGCTCAAACACTCCTAGCAAACCAGAGTCATGGAAATCACCACCTAATCGCCTATAAGGATACTAGGGCTTAGGTGGCACCACCCTGGCCGTCCGTGGCATGTGTGCTACCTACCCCCAATAAGAACCGATGGTGGAGATCCCTTAGAAATGATCCCGCCTAAAAAAGGGACTCCTACCTACCCGTTGGACCTCCACGTCAGCCATAAGGTCTAGCTGGAGCAATCCCAGCCTTTCAAGGCATATGTCGTGACGGGACCAGAGTAAAGAAGTGGTGAGGATTGTGCCAAATAATCCTCCAAAGGATGGCCTCCTTCACCTATTACATCCCAGACCCTCTATAAAACCCTCACTAAAATAGGGTAAATGAGGTTGGACCCAAGAGGAATAGAGTGAACTTGCTATTATAGAATGACTAGTCTCCAAGAGGAGACCAAGGAATGCTTGTTGTGCTACTATAGAACGACTAGTCCCTATTGAGAGACAAAAAAAAAAAAAAAAAAAAAAAAAAAAGAGATATATTATGGCCCGTCCTGCAAGCCGTTTTTTTTTTTTTTGTTTTTCGAAAAGAAAAATGAAAATGAAAACGAAAACAGTGTTTTTGGTTTTATTTTTGAATTCCGAATACGCGTCTGGTAGTATTTATTGGAATCCATATTTTGAAAATAAAAACGGAAAAAACGCATCTGGTAAGATAATTGAAAACTTTCAAAAATTGAAATATCAATTTTAATTTTTTTTTTAATATTATAAAAATTATAAATAAATAATTAAATAATTAATAAAAAAACATTTTGTAATTTAATTTAGGGTTTAACAAATTTAACAGTTGAAGAGGAAGAGGAAGAGGAAGAAGAAGAAGAAGAAGACCAGATCGGTGCAATCGGTGTTAGTAGATCGGCGGTCAAGAAGTCGACTAGGCGTCCAGCGGAAGAAGAAGAAGAAGAAGAAGAAGAAGAAGAAGAAGAAGAAGAAGCAGAAGAAGAAGAACGGCGTCAGCAGATCGGTGGCGATCGGCTGACGCCGTTCGGCGTCAATAAATCGGCGGTCAAGAAGTCGTCCAGGCGTCCAGAAGAAGAAGAAGAAGAAGAATAAGAAGAAGGCCGTCGGAGGCAAGTGGCGACCAGATCGGTGACTAGATCGGCGGCCGTCGGAGGCAAGTGGCATCGGCGACCATCGAAAACCGTCGAAGAAGAAGAAGAGGAAGAGGTATGGTCGAAGAAGAAGGAGAAGATGTCTGGTGGATGAGAAAAAAGAAAAAAAAATATTGTTAATGATATGGGTCCCACTTATTTAATGATATGGGACCCACTTCATTTGAAAAACAAAAACAAATTCAAGAAAAACAACTTTTTTTTTTTGTTTTTCAAAATTTCCACTTTTAACACTGGTTTTATTTTTCATTTTGTTTTTTTATTTTGAAAATAAAATGAAAAACGGTTAAAGGACGCGAATTCGAAATCATTTTTAGAAAATAAAAATGAAAACAGCCTGCAGGACAGGCCCTTATACCTCATCCCCCCTTACCAATTGAAAATGGTAACCAAATCATAAGTAACGAAAGATGTCACTTATTTTCCTTAATATTGTAGCTTATTTGCCACTCACTTAGTGTCTTATAAGTAGCGTCCAACCTAAGTTGAACTGGTACCAGCACACTTGGGAACCGGTCTTGGCTAGCCTCTGGGCAGCCTGGTCCATCGAGCAACTATAACCCTCTAGTTGTCCCTACCTAACCGCCTCTATGATCGTGCAAAATATGTTTTATATTTCAGCCCTCAATTCCGTATCCTTTGTGTCGTTTTCGTGCATTTTAATGTATCTTATGGGCTATGTGTTCGTAATTGCAGGCATTTATCCAATTCTGGTGTTTAGAGCGAATTACGAGACTTTCAGATGAAAAAGGGACCAAGATTGCATAAAGAAGAAGAAAGGCACCAGAGGCTACAACAGTGCGAGTCCCAACCGCACTTCACTCGCACTCTTGCCCAGATTCGGGAACCTGACTTCTGAAGATGTGATAAAGCGCGGGTGAGTACGGGTCCCAACCGCACTTCACCCCGTACTCTTGCCTAGATCCGGGGACCTGACTTCTGAAGATGTGATAAAGTGTGGGTGAGTGTGGGTCCCAACCGCACTTCATCCGCACTCTTGCCCAGACCCGGTTGTTGAGATTTGCAGAGTTGATAAAGTGCGGGTGAGTGCAGGTCTGCACTTCACCTGTGAAACAAATAATAGCACGGTGTGTATAAAGCTATCTAGAGGGGGGTGAATAGATTTTACGCTTTTTACCCAATTTTTCGTGTTAGTCAAAATTACGAAAATGCCCTCAAGATAATATAACCAAGCAATTGTAATATGGTGCGGAAATTAAAACAACACTTGGTTTTTACGTGGAAACCCTCACGGGAAAAAACCACGGGCTATGTAAGTAAGCCACACTCGAACCTCGAATCCACTAAATGTGCAAACGATTACAACCTAATCCCGGAAGTAATCACACACCTACCTAATCCCGGTATGAGTGAACCTAGTCCAATTTGCTTGCGTTCTAAGCAACCTAATCCCGGATGCTACACACAAGACTTACTTTCTCTTTGAAGAGAATACAACCCTAAGTGAATATATGTGAATATCCAAAATGCAACATAGAGCAAGGGAAACCCTATATGCTTATCTAAGATGATTAATATGCAATTAAGTATAATCCTAGATATCAAAACTAAATGACATGTCAATTAGTTTAGCTAATCAATATTAAGCACAAAACCTAATATGCAAGCACAATACAACTTCTCAAACATACATCATACTCATCTCAATATAGTATCCAAAGCATACAAAATAACAAACAAGTAATTAATTGAGATTGCTAGATAAGATAAACACAAAACATGTAAGATATTAGTGAAAAGCTTACCAAGCAAAGTATGATGAAGATTCCATGCAAGATGACATCTAGATGATCATGGATGATGCTAGATGATGATTGATGATCATGAAAAAGTGTTTGAGTAATCTAAAAATGAGTTCTTTGGAATTTTTCTTCTCTTTGAAAAATATCCTAAGTATAGAATCTGAATATGAACTCTTGTAATTGACCTAAAGTCAAAGTGGCATATATATAGGAGGCCAAAACAAAGTGTGGTCGTTTTGATAAGTTTGCCTCAAATTTTGCCATGGGCGCTCTACGTAGAGCGCTTTGTAGAGCGCTTTGTAGAGCCCCCTTGCTCTGTTCTTGCGAGAAAACAGAGGGGCGCTCTACGTAGAGCGCTTTGTAGAGCGCTTTGTAGAGCGCCATCAGAGGGGTCGCTCTACGTAGAGCGCTTTGTAGAGCGCTTTGTAGAGCGCCTCTACAGCGACCGAATTAAATCGATCAGGTCTGTACAGCGCCCAACGGGGGCTGTTCGTAGAGCGCTTTTGTAGAGCGCTTTCGGGAGCGCCCAGTGCAAAAATGCAATCCTAAGTCTAAGCATGACAAGGCAATTGGATATGCAAGATGCAATCAAACTAACATGCAAGAAGAGATGTTAATGAGCATTAAGGCACACAAATAAGACACACAACATACAAGGATTAAACATATGCATGAGATGTGAGTGTGTGCAACTATCTCTTCAAGACAAGTAAGCACTTAGAGAATTACCTTTGAAGTGCTTAACACTTGCAAGGGCCTTGAGCTTGAACACATTCCTAAGCTACCCTTACATGCTCCCCACATATGGTTTGATCACGAAATAAGCCAATTAAAAACTACGGGAATCCTTACAATCTCCCCCTTTGGCTATTTTGTGACAAAACCATCTCTCACATTGATTCCTCACATAAAAATAGAAGCTACGGGAAAACATAGATATTCTACAATACAAAGAGATAAGAAAATGAAACTTCAAGTCTTCAATCTCTTGTAGAATAATCAAGCCCTGAAAAGAAAGTTTCTAACATTTCCAATACAAGAAAAGTGTGAGATTAATCAAGTGAGAACAATACCAAGCATTTGCATTTAAAAAAAATAGGCACAACATTATGCAATGTATGTGTATGCAATGCTCCCCCTCAACGGGTTACTCCCCCTCAATGAATGTTCTCCCCAATATGCACAAATTGCTTCTAAATTTTGCAACTCCCCTTACCATATTACCATATCCTACTCCCCCTTTTTGTCATGATATAGGCAAAGGAGTAGTCCCCAACCGGGTCACTCATAGCAACGAGAGATAGAAGCATGCAAGATATTTGCATATACATATAAGTCACTTTATGCACTTCAATTAATTGGAAAGAAACAAGGAGATTTATTTTGAGAAAATGTGTGAATTCAACATGCTTTGCATACAAGACATATAGCATTCAAGTCCAAAATACAATGGTATTTGGCAAAGCAAATGACAAAGGTTTCTAATAAGAATTCAAACCAATTTCACCAATGTCATGGGAAAAGCAAGGATATAGAGATTATTGTTTTCAATTTAAGAGCAACTATATCCAACTTTATAAGCGAAACATGGCATGAGCAACTTTGCACCCTTTTTGATTTTTCCGGATAAGATATCCGTATGATAGTAGCCATGTTCAACCAATAAAGAAAGAGAGACATTTGGAATAGAAATTCCTTTGAATGGATACAAGATCCTTTATTCATTTTGAGTCTCATAAGCTTTCACACAAGTTTTGCATTTTTAAGAATATGCAATCATCAATTCATGCTTTTCATGTGAGCATGTTATATGAATTTCATGCTTTTTCATTTGACATTAGCATGTTATTAAAGAATCATCATGTCATGGAGATAATCATAGGTCATTCAAATCATACTTCCAATATACATCTCCTAGTCCAAAAATGCATGTTTGAACATAAATATGACATGGATTGTAAACAAGCAAGGTTCACACTTATTGAATTGAAAACATATATACATATGTGCAACCAAGCTTACTCAAGCAATTAAAAGAAGAGGCATAAGATATTTCAAATTTTTTGCAAGATACAAGAATGCAAAATAGCTCTCTTTGCTTGAGTTCCCCATATGGGGTCAATCATAGAACATCACTCCACAAGACATACCCCAATAGATCTACTAAGAGTTTTAAATCGAGTAGCATCTAAGGGTTTAGTAAATAGGTCCGCAAGTTGATCATTAGTACCTACATGTTCAAGTACTATGCATTTATTTTCAACAAGCTCTCTAATGAAGTGATGTCGGATGTCAATATGCTTAGTTCTAGAATGTTGCACCGGATTCTTGGAAATATTAATGGCACTCATGTTATCACAAAAGAGAGTGAGAGTACCTTGGTTGAATCCGTAGTCTACTAGCATTTGCTTCATCCATATAAGTTGAGTGCATCCACTCCCCGCGGCTATGTACTCGGCTTCCGCCGTGGACAAGGAAATTGAATTTTGCTTCTTGCAAAACCAAGACACCAAGTTGTTGCCTAGAAAGAAGCAACCGCCCGATGTGCTCTTCCTATCATCACAATTTCCTGCCCAATCCGCATCACTATATCCTACAAGACTAGGATTAGTGTCAAATGAGTACCAAATCCCATAGTTGGAAGTCCCATTCACAAAGCGAATGACTCTCTTAACCGAAGAGAGATGGGACTCCTTGGGATCGGATTGGTACCTAGCACAAACTCCTACACTAAATGATATATCGGGCCTACTTGCGGTCAAATAGAGCAAGCTCCCTATCATGCCACGATATAAGGTTTGGTCCACACTTTTACCGCTAGCATCCTTGCTTAGCTTCAAAGTGGTGCTCATAGGAGTGTCACAATGTTTGGCTTTTTCAAGACCAAACTTCTTCACAAGGTTTTTGGCATATTTGGCTTGGGTTATGAAGATCCCATTATCAAGTTGCCTAATTTGCAAACCTAGGAAGTAATTAAGCTCACCAACAAGACTCATCTCAAATTCATGAGACATAACATCAATAAATTGTTGGACCTTGGTGTTGTTGGTGGAACCAAACACTATGTCATCGACATATATTTGAGCTATGAAAAGCTCATCATTGTCTCTCTTGATGAATAGTGTCTTGTCAACACTACCTCTTGTGTAGTTATTGTCAACAAGAAATTGAGTGAGGCGCTCATACCAAGCCCTCGGTGCTTGTTTCAACCCATATAGTGCCTTCTTGAGGCGATAGACATGGTTGGGGTGGTGTGCATCCACAAACCCCTTGGGTTGTTCAACAAACACTTCCTCTTGCAAGAAGCCATTGAGGAAGGCACTCTTGACGTCCATTTGGTGCAATTTGAACTTGTGCACACAAGAGATGGACAAGAGAAGCCTAATGGACTCTAAGCGGGCAACGGGAGCAAATGTCTCCTCAAAGTCGATACCCTCAATTTGAGAGTACCCTTGTGCTACAAGTCTAGCCTTGTTACGCACTATGTTGCCATCCTCATCGGATTTGTTCCTAAATATCCATTTAGTGCCTATGACATTAGTGGTCTTAGGCCTAGGGACTAGAGTCCAAACCTCATTCCTTTCGAATTGGTTTAGCTCTTCTTGCATGGCAAGAACCCAAAATTCATCATGTAAGGCTTCTTCAACCTTTTTGGGTTCAATTTGAGAGGTGTAGCAAGTATAGCTAATAAGATTAGCAAGTTGACGTCTAGTCCTAACACCCTCATTAACATCTCCAATAACATCCTCTTTGTTATGGAGTCTTCTAACCCATGGAGCGGGTTCATTAGAGTCCAAGTTAGGAACTCTAGTAATGGGTTGTGTGACTTCATTAGATGTCCCAACATTGGGAGTCACCACAACCCTCTCCAAAGGAGTGTCATCCTCTAGAACATCCTCCTCCTCATGATCATTAGACTTGAGCCTAGTATCATCAATGACCACATTTGATGATTCCATGACGGTTCGAGTCTTCAAGTTGAAAACTCTATAGGCTTTACTATTCAAGGCGTAGCCAATAAAGATACCCTCATCACTCTTAGCATCAAACTTGCCAAGTTGATCACGGTCATTTAAAATGTAGCATTTGCTTCCAAATGTGTGGAAGTAGCTAACATTTGGCTTCCTACCCTTCCATAGCTCATAGGAGGTGTTTCTAGAACCGGGCCTTAGGAACACACGATTTCCTATATAGCAAGCCGTATTGATAGCTTCGGCCCATAGGTTCCTAGGGACATTGTTGCTAAGCAACATCACTCGGGCCATCTCTTGGAGGACCCTATTCTTCCTCTCAACAACTCCATTTTGTTGAGGTGTCCTAGGAGCCGAAAACTCATGGGAGATGCCTAAGCTATCACAAAAGCTTTCAAAAGAGGCATTCTCAAACTCTCTCCCATGGTCACTTCTAATCCGTTTAATGCTTCTAATGTTAGATTTCATTTCATTTTGTAATTTAGTACAAAGCATTTTAAACTTATCAAAAGTTTCGGATTTTTCTCTAAGAAAGTATGTCCATGTAAATCTAGAGAAATCATCAACACATACAAAAATGTATCTCTTTCCACCCAAACTTTCGGTTTGCATGGGACCCATGAGGTCCATGTGGAGAAGCTCAAGAGGCTCCTTGGTGGTGAGATACTTACCCTTTTTGTGCATGCTTTTAGTTTGCTTTCCTTGTTGGCAAGGTCCACAAACACCATTGGCTTTCTTCCCAAGCTTAGGGAGGCCACGCACACACTCGAACTTTCCAAGGGTCCGTAGATCCCTAAAGTTCATGTGGCCAAGTCTTTCATGCCACAACTCAATTTGCTCATCCATGGACACATTGTTTGAGACTATTCTAGCTTCAAGACAATAGCAATTGTCGCTAGATCTCATACCTTTCAATAAGGTTTGTCCATCGGGCTTTAGGATTGAGCAATCATCTTTACAAAACAAGACGGAATATCCTTCATCACTTAGATGTGAAATGCTTATTAAATTGGCTTTCAAGCCATCAACAAATAAAGCATCGGATAAGGAGGGTAATCCGGGAACGGAAATGGTTCCTTTCCCTACAACTTTCTTTTTGGATCCATCACCAAAAGTGACATATCCACCTTCCTCCATAACGAGAGTCTCGAAGAAACTCTTGTTTCCCGTCATGTGCCTAGAGCACCCACTATCTAGATACCAAAAATTAGAAGAATTTGCCTTCAAGGCTATTTGAGCAACATGGCAAACCATGTCATTCTTTCTAATCCACCTAGAAACAATCTTAGCTTTCTTAGTGGTCTTTGGTATATGGGCTCTAGATGTCCTAGGATCATGCATAATAATATTATCATTCCTAGGAACATGCATCATGGCTCTTTTCTTTTTCTTCTCAATCATGCTTTGTTTTCTACACATTTTAATATATTGAAAGCAATTTGGTCTAATATGACCATCACAACCACAAAAGTGACAAATAGGGATGAAATAAGAAATCATACCTTGCCTTTGTCTTTGTGGATGAAAGGGTTCAATCCTTCTTCGTTGTTGAACCGGTCTTGGTTGCTTCCTAGCTTGAGGTTGCATGATAGGTCTCTTTCCTTTGTGAGCCATTTGAGGAGGAATGTTGGCTTGAGAGACCCTAGGGGGTTGAGCTTGAGGTTTCCTTCTTGGACCCATCTTCACTTGTGCATTAGAGCATTGTCCTACTTCTAATTTCTTTCTAGGAGCTTGCACAAATGAAGTTTCTTCTTTCTTCAAGCTCTTGACAAACACGGTCTTGTTAGAGGTAGAGATCTTCTTGTCATCTTCATACCCAAGACCCCTCTTGTCACATGGACTCTTTCCAACACCAAGCATATGGTCAAGCTTCTTGGTGCTAGAATCAATCCTAGTCATAGAATTTCTAACTTCTTCAAGCTCACTCTTTAGACTTTCTTCATTCCTCCTAGATAGAGCTAACTCCTCTCTTAGCTTATCTTCTATCTTCTTGAATTTTTCCACTTGTTCACCTAAGTGGTCATTATGAGATGCAAGCTCAAGATTTTCTTCTCTCAACATCTTGATCTTTCTTGTGCTTTTGATTGCTAAATCATTAAACTCGGCATGGCATTTAGCAAGCACCTTTTTCTCCACAAAACTACTTATGGAGTTAGATGAGGAATCACTTTCTTTTTCACTTGAGTCATTTTCCTCTTGACTCATTTCCTCTTTCTCACTACCACTTTTGCTCTTATGTGAGGAGGCAAAAGCTAGGAGGTTAGCCATGAGCTCTTCTTCACTTGAAGACTCATCTTCCTCATTGGAGTCATCACTACTCCCACTCCAAGTGGCGGCCATCACTTTGCTCTTCTTCTTATCATTGTGATTAGCACATTCGGGGGCAAAGTGACCAATCCCACCACATTCAAAGCATCGGACCCCTTTCCTTTCGGTCCTCTCTTGTCTAGGCTCAAACTTCTTGAAGGAACTCTTTTTCTTCAAATCTTGTCCTCTTGACCCAAATCCCTTCTTCTTCTTGAACCCCATAACCTTGTTGAACCTTTTCACAAATAAGGCAAGGTCTTCATCCGATTCATGCTTTGCCTCCTTTGCATCCTTAGATGCTTTCAAAGCTATTCCTTTAGACTTCTTAGGAGGAGTAGTGGTGCTAGGAGCCTTCCTAGACTCATATGCAAGGAGACGCCCAATCACCTCACTTGGCTTCATATCCATGTAGCCACTATTTTCTTCTATGGCCGTCACCTTGGATTCAAACCTATCGGGGAGAGATCTCATAATTTTTTGCTTGACTCTCCTATCCGAATACGGGTCTCCGAGTTGATGGCTTTGATTTACAATGTCCATCAATTTGATTTCGAAGTCATTGAAGCATTCATCCTCTCCCATCCTTAGTAGCTCAAACTGAGTTTGGAGGACTTGAAGCTTGGACTCCTTCACCACCTCGGTTCCCTCATGTGCAACTAGAAGGATGTCCCATGCCACTTTGGCAATCTGAGTATTCTGAATAAGCTTGTACTGATTCTCATCCATAGCACACATAATGGCATGCATAGCCTTCCTATTCCACTTAGAAGCCTCAAACTCTTGCGCGTTCCATTGCGCCTTAGGCTTCAAAACATCTTGTCCTCCACCATCGGGAGTCATCATAGGGAGATCATATCCGTCTTCCACCGCCATCCAAGCACGGTCATGAATTTGGCATATGTAGGATTCCATCTTCCCTTTCCATTGGGAATAGTTCAATCCGGTAAGAAGTGGAGGCCTTGTGCTAGAAGCTCCTTCGTGGCCACCACCATTTCCACCGTTTCCACTCATAGTGTTTATGAATGAATGAAATGAATGCAAATGTATGAATGATCAAAAATCACACAAAATGCAAAACACACCAAAATAAGCAAGGATCACCTATGTATGTCTAGGAACCCGCTCTGATACCAATTGAAACAAATAATAGCACGGTGTGTATAAAGCTATCTAGAGGGGGGTGAATAGATTTTACGCTTTTTACCCAATTTTTCGTGTTAGTCAAAATTACGAAAATGCCCTCAAGATAATATAACCAAGCAATTGTAATATGGTGCGGAAATTAAAACAACACTTGGTTTTTACGTGGAAACCCTCACGGGAAAAACCACGGGCTATGTAAGTAAGCCACA
This sequence comes from Acer yangbiense, assembly GCA_008009225.1. Lineage (NCBI taxonomy): Eukaryota > Viridiplantae > Streptophyta > Magnoliopsida > Sapindales > Sapindaceae > Acer > Acer yangbiense. The sequence goes on from CM017761.1 coordinate 12,791,294, forward strand.
CTCGAACCTCGAATCCACTAAATGTGCAAACGATTACAACCTAATCCCGGAAGTAATCACACACCTACCTAATCCCGGTATGAGTGAACCTAGTCCAATTTGCTTGCGTTCTAAGCAACCTAATCCCGGATGCTACACACAAGACTTACTTTCTCTTTGAAGAGAATACAACCCTAAGTGAATATATGTGAATATCCAAAATGCAACATAGAGCAAGGGAAACCCTATATGCTTATCTAAGATGATTAATATGCAATTAAGTATAATCCTAGATATCAAAACTAAATGACATGTCAATTAGTTTAGCTAATCAATATTAAGCACAAAACCTAATATGCAAGCACAATACAACTTCTCAAACATACATCATACTCATCTCAATATAGTATCCAAAGCATACAAAATAACAAACAAGTAATTAATTGAGATTGCTAGATAAGATAAACACAAAACATGTAAGATATTAGTGAAAAGCTTACCAAGCAAAGTATGATGAAGATTCCATGCAAGATGACATCTAGATGATCATGGATGATGCTAGATGATGATTGATGATCATGAAAAAGTGTTTGAGTAATCTAAAAATGAGTTCTTTGGAATTTTTCTTCTCTTTGAAAAATATCCTAAGTATAGAATCTGAATATGAACTCTTGTAATTGACCTAAAGTCAAAGTGGCATATATATAGGAGGCCAAAACAAAGTGTGGTCGTTTTGATAAGTTTGCCTCAAATTTTGCCATGGGCGCTCTACGTAGAGCGCTTTGTAGAGCGCTTTGTAGAGCCCCCTTGCTCTGTTCTTGCGAGAAAACAGAGGGGCGCTCTACGTAGAGCGCTTTGTAGAGCGCTTTGTAGAGCGCCATCAGAGGGGTCGCTCTACGTAGAGCGCTTTGTAGAGCGCTTTGTAGAGCGCCTCTACAGCGACCGAATTAAATCGATCAGGTCTGTACAGCGCCCAACGGGGGCTGTTCGTAGAGCGCTTTTGTAGAGCGCTTTCGGGAGCGCCCAGTGCAAAAATGCAATCCTAAGTCTAAGCATGACAAGGCAATTGGATATGCAAGATGCAATCAAACTAACATGCAAGAAGAGATGTTAATGAGCATTAAGGCACACAAATAAGACACACAACATACAAGGATTAAACATATGCATGAGATGTGAGTGTGTGCAACTATCTCTTCAAGACAAGTAAGCACTTAGAGAATTACCTTTGAAGTGCTTAACACTTGCAAGGGCCTTGAGCTTGAACACATTCCTAAGCTACCCTTACATGCTCCCCACATATGGTTTGATCACGAAATAAGCCAATTAAAAACTACGGGAATCCTTACAACCTGCACTTTTGCCTAGATCCGGGAGTCCAAAGTTGAAGAAATTAATAAACTGCGGGTGAGTGTGGGTCCCTGAATCGCACTCCACCTACACTCCATGTGCGTCAAATTTCATTTTAAAGTCATTTTGTAACCTATTATTGAGGGGACTATTTATAGAAAGTGTTGGGAACGTTTTTAAGAGCTTTTTACACTTATAAAAATAGATTTCTTGAAATCTAGATCTAGGAATCTATTTCTTCTCATTTCATGCACTTTCTACTCAACTTCAATGGAGCTAGAGATTGAAGGGAACTTCAAGGAAGAAGATGATCTCCAAGGGTTGTTTCTCCATCCTTTCTTATTTTCATTGTTGTAATGAGTAGCTAAATCCCCACTAAGGGGTTGATGGATTGGTTTGTTGAATGTTGGGCTTTTGTATATAAACTCTATTTCATATATTTTTCTATCTTTCATTGTTCTGTTCAAGAGTATGAATGGTTTTCCTTTGATTTACTTGTCTTGTATACACTCTCTTTGCAAGTATTCTTTGGATTCTATTTGTGTAGACAACTAGGTATACACCCTATTTGGTTATTTATTACTTTATGGAATGGAAGGGATTTCCAGAATTCCGGCTCAATAACCGCGTTCTTAATCTAACCTCGAACGGGTGACCGTCATTATACACCTTAAGGCATCTCTTGTGAGAGGATTAGAAGCCTTCACTATACACCCTAGATTGGTTAGCTACTTTAGTAATCGGTTGAGCCCTTGATAGATAAACGAGCATTCATGGTTAGAATCCTAACTAAGCAACTAACAATATACACCTTAGGTTGGTCGCTTATGAGGGATTAATCACTAGTAGGAGGCCTTCACTATACACTCTAGGTTGGCCTCTTGCTAGAGATAGATAACCAACTCTATATACCCTAGGTTGGTTACATTTGTTATTACGTGCTTATTTACAAGTTTATTGCATTTGCCCAAATGTTCACTGACAAGTCCGTTAACTCCTTAGTTTCCATCTGTTAACCCAAAATTGTCACCGGGGTGCAATTTAGAATTAACGGTATGTGATGGACCCTGATCTAATTAGACCTGGGCTTACGGGATACTCTATACCATGATATTCCGCTGGTTCACTGGAATCTGCTAGGTGAGATATTGCATGTATGTAACGGATCCGGATCGGGATTGACCGGGGCCAGCGAGATACTTAGTAACCTGGTATCCTACTGGGTATCATGAATCCGATATTATGATGAACACAAGTAATGGGATGGATGAGTTTCTTATACGGTGGATGTATGAAAACTGAAAGGCAGTTTATATATATGTATATATGGATTTGAAATACGATCTTTACAACTCGATATTTGAACTATCAATATTACAGCATGGAGGAAAATAAAACCTAAAAGAGAACGATGGAGATGGAGCTTTTCGTGCCTGTCGATAAGTAGAAAAAGTGAATTAGGGTTTCGATCCCCTCTTTCTGCGAACATATGATCAATATATAGGCCCACTTTCTTGTTGAGCACTCATAGAACTCTGGTCCAGGGTTTCAGTGGTGCACGGGTCTTCCTTTGGAGCCTCTACGAGTTTGTTGGGAAAGTGATCCCAAAAGATCAGGTGATTCCTTCTTTCTCGGCTCCAAATCAGTTGACTCCTATTTAAAATAGGATACTAAAAGGCGGGAATGAATACCGCGTTGTAGCTTGAGTTTTTTATCTTGAACGGTGACGTTTAGTATCTGCTTTAATATGTAGTCTGTTCTTCGGGGTGCCCGCCTCTTGTTTCAACGAAGGTCGATCTGCTGGGATCCTGGTATATATCTTGCCATGTGTACGTCACGTGTTTTGCTGGTCGGGGTACCCCGCGTCTCTCATGCTCCTCTAAAAACGATGCTTACAGATATCGGGGTTTCAAGCAGCGGGGTACCAGGATATTCAAATATCTGGGTACTCGGGGTAGCTGGGTACCAGGATCTCGTGATAGTTGTGTCTTCCAGGCCCCCCCTTATCCTTTGGCTTCCTAGTCCTTTTCCTGGTCCCGGGGATTCTGGATCTGGCCGGGGTGGGCAGAGGCTCCTACTTTAGCCCATCAGCTAGCAGGCGGGGTGCCCGGACATCTTTCTGCTTCTACTTTGGATTCCAACTTTCTTCTTAAGGCTTGTGGAAAATTCTTTTTTGATCCCCGCCATTTTCAACGGTTAACAGAAGTCCCCCTGATTTGAACACCGGTATCTTGCTGGGGTCGGAGTTAGGATTCCCGGGTCCGTTTAAAGGATTTTTCGCCTTGTCTGTTTGTCTAGGTCTCGTCTGGCTGTCTTCGTAATTGAAGGGGGAAATCTTCTTTTGAAACGGTGGTATTTAATAATAACCCACGTGTCTGATAATGATTGCTTCATAAATTCAAATTAGCCGTTTCCGTCGCGGGTTTTTCAGAGTTGTCCTTGAGCACGTCTTCAGCCATTAATCCTTTGTTTCCTTTTAGGTTTTGGTAACCGCCCTTCCTCTGCCTATAAACAGTCCTCTCTCCCCCTTTTCTGTTGTTATGCTTCGCTTGCCCTTCAGAAATCAAGACCCGAAATCTTCTCTTTCTTTCGAATCTTTTCTTTTTAACCATGGTACCTCCCTCAAAGCTCCCTACCTCTACTCAGGATGTTCCTTCACCTTCTATGCCTGCCCCCTCAGGTTCTCCTTTTGTCTCTTCGTATCTTTCTGGTAGCCAGAAGGAGGATTCAGCAGCGAGTTCATAGTCGATCAAGGGAAAGAAGCGTAATCGTGGTGATGGAGATGTTACTGGAGATGGTATCTCGTCTCAGCGTCGTCGCTCAACGAGGAATCCCCGAATCGGGTTGGGTTTTCGTAATGAACCTGAGAATCCGATCCAGATAGTGGACGAAGGTGAGGTTGCTGGCGTTGACGACAAAAAAAGGGAGGAGGCAGGCGACATTCTTCCTATGGATTCTTTGGGAATTCTCGTTGGGCCCCTCTCTCCTTTCTGTGAAGGCCGTATAATCCCGGATTCGGTCTGTACTGCCAATACTTTAGCCCGGCTCAGGAGGGTTTATAGGATCCCGGATGCTATCCATCTTTCCCTTCCTCACCGGGGGTATGATGTGTACACTCCCCCCGTAGGTTGCCTGCTACTCCACGTGGCCGCCTTTGAGTGTGGCGTTCGGCTTCCTCTTCACCCCTCTATTAGCAGGCTGCTTGTTGCTTTAGGATTGGCCCCGCTACAGATTTTACCAGGATTCTGGAAGAACCTGATAGGGTTCTTGGTGCTTTGGAGGGAGCAGTGTGAAAAAGACGATGTCGAAAAAGAACCTAGCTTTGATGATTTTCGCTACATTTGTCAAATAACGAGCATGGCTCTTTGGGGTCAATTCTACTTGAGACCCAAGAATAAGCTACAATTCGTTGTTCCTGGGGCGAATGTGAAATTCGTCCCGCCCTGGAAAGACGAGTGGGTCGTAGTCGAAGGCGATTGGGGCCGGTCGGTGTATCTGGATGGGGTCAAACACTTGGTTCCTATTCACTTTTCTCCACAAGATAAGTGAAACACAGCTAAACTTTCTATAGAATCCATCCAGATCCTTACGAAGATTCAAAGTAGGAACTATGCCAACCCGCAGTATCCCACCTGTGATCCCTTTGAAGGCGCCCTGCTGGAGCGGGATCTGCGGATATCTCTTGCGCAACCATTTATGCCTTGCCCCTTACCCTTCCTCCCTTCTTTCTCTCTTTCGTCTTACTAATGGTTCCTCTGACAGTTTCGGCTACTCTCCTTCCTTTTTCGGTTCTATCAGGGATGATACGTCCGGATTCATCTTCTGCCAGTTCTCCTACTCCTTCTTCAGTCGGTGTTAGAGTTGCCTCGATATCCCAGCCACTTGCGTTGACTCCTCCTCCTGCCCTTGCGGGCCGGCTCCATTTTTGCCTTCTTCCTTTCCAGCAAAAATCACAGCGCGCCCATCTTTAGGCGAGATGTTGGCGCGGGCTGCCAAGACTAAAGTTTCACCGCTCCTTGCTTCGAAGAAAACGTCCAAGTTGGCCGTTGTCCCTCCTGCAATAACGGTCGCTCTTCTTCCTCCTTCCTTTAATGCTTCAGCCCAGCTTCCTGCTAGAATGGAGAAAAGAAAGGGGGACGCTGCTCCAGTTATCTCTTCCGCCGATCTTCCTTCTGGGTCGGGGTCACGAAACCATGATCAGGAGGAAGTCATTTCTAAGTTCACTGCTGCTTGCTCCAATAGGGGTTTGCAGTCCATGTTCTCTCTCCCGATTGATATCTTAGAGTCAAAGGGGGCATCATTCCTTGCCGAGGTATGCATTGGGTCCCTTCAGCTTGCTGTATGCAGAGTCCCCTTTTCTGTTTCATATCTTATTTATTTCCTTTTGCAGGGTTTCAAGTTCGTCCTGGCCATGGGGCAGTAAGCGATCGCCCTGAAAGAGGCCAACCTGGCTCTTCAAGCCAAATTGGAGGAAGCTAAGAATGATCTAGCCCGGGCTGAGGAGAGCATTTCTTCCTTAGTTCAAGAAGCCTCTGAATCTGATGCTGTCAGGAAGGCGGCCTTAATGGAAATGAAACGGGTGACTCATGCTTATGACGTGGAAGTTGCCAGATCAAACCGCCACCGTAATGACAGGGAGACCGTTAAGGCGGAGATGACCGTCCTTTTAGACGACCATAGGGCCCTGCAGGTTTCTATAAACGCCTTGGAGTCTAGGGTGGATTCTTCCTTCGGGGATGGGTACTTCACTACTTCATACGAGGTTGCCAAGGCACTTCCTCTTCCCTTTTACTTGTAAAACACTCTTAACTGGGATCGAGATTTGATTATGGCTCGAGCTGCCCAATTCGAAGACCAGGACCAGGGAGGTCCTTCTCATGTAGCCGTTGCTTCCGAATTTATGGAGAAAGGTACCTAGAGTCCCCTGGTTTCTCCAACTGACTTGTTACGAGATTTTGTGCCCCCGACTGATGAGATGGGTCCTCCCCCTGGAATAGTTGTAGCCGGTGTCGAAGAAGCTCATGACGCCACTGGTGGCGAAGGGGCTAACGAAGAAGGTGGGTCTGGGCGAAGACCAACGGCGGAGGAAAAAACTTAATTCTCTTATTGTTTTCCCAGCTACATTGATAGTTTTTTTTTTTTTTTTTTTTTTGTAGCCCGAACATGGGAACTGGGCATCCCCATTGATTAATTGAAATTTCTTTCCTATATTCGGTGATATCATTCTTGGATGATGGTCCCTTGGTTTGTTGTGCTTTCCTGACGAGTACTTTTGTATAAGTAGAGGGCCTGTCTTAACTCGAAGTCCTTAACCTGGGTGACTTCAATCAGTCTAACGGGATGGGAGGTTTTTGCTTGATGCTTTATTAGTAAATCCTGGTTGGCAACCAAGGTTACCCCAGTATCAAGTCTCTCTTGCTGAGATACGGTGATGTAATGGAACGTAGTGTCATGCATTGATGCAGTAAAATCTGTGTTCAATTTACTAAGAAAGTTCGTTCACTGGGATCGGTGATTCTATCGGTCAAAGCCAATTAATCTATTAAGGATTTACTCTAAATGCGAAAAGACTAAATTGCATAATGCTTTACTTTGGAAGTTTGTTGAAATCTAATATTAACCTAAATTATGAGAATTTAAACTAAAAGACTAAAATCAAATTAAATCAAAGATCACACAATGGATGAATATATGGAGAGAAGTACTAAGGAATCGATGCACCTTTCTTAGACACTCAATGCTCACACTTAGTCTTGTTAAACACTTCAATCTAGTTTACGGGCTTGTTTCCAAGATAATTCAATTAGGTTCAAAGATCCTTTCTAATACTCGCACACGGTCATGCAACGAATACGGATTAATGATCTAGGGTTCTTCCTATTACTGACACACGGTCATGTAATGAGCAATTGTCAAAACCCATATTTTACACAAAACACTAAGCCAAATTAACATAGCACGGTCATGCATACATCAATTTTCTTGTTTATTAAGCTTTTGATTCAGATTTAAATGGAACGGTCATCCACATCTAAACCCTAATCTCATGGATAAACTAAGCTACAAACTTAAAATCACTTGCGGTCACAACATAATCAGAGAGAGTAGAATAGAGCAATTAATTCAATAAACAAAACTAAAACTCAATTGATTAACAAAAGATAGACTAATTGTTCACATAGAGTTATCCAAAATCGGTTACATCAATCCCCTAGTTAGAGGTTTAGTTACACATCAATGGAGAGAATAAAAACATAGAAGAGATGTAGAGAAAACCCATGTGTGTGGTGGTCGGAATGATGGGGGACGGCCCTCTTCTATGGCTTGGAACCTCTCTTGGCTGTCTCCTTGAATTGAAAAGAATATGAAATATTTATAGGTGATTTTTCCTTGTGAACCCCCAATTCTTCTTAGGTTTAGAAAATACACCAAGTGGGAAAGTAGAATGAAACAAGGAATGAGAATCCTTTCCTAACTTGGATTTCCTATCTTGATGATTGACTCCTAATTTGAGTTTAGGAAGTTTCCCAAACACTTCTTGATCTTCTAAAATTATTAGGATTTGATTTGGGAAGTTTTGGAACAGTTCTGGACCAATTCAGAGTTGAAATCCGCCAAAAATACATAATTCCATTCCTTGGGTCGCTCCGGAGGCATGTTGCCTCGGTAGCTGCACGTCAAGCGGAAATTCTTCTGCTCTAGGTCGCTGCCTAGGCTGCTCCCTAGGCAAGTTGCACAGGGGGTGGTCTGGGCCGCGGTAATTCTTTTCAGCTCTGACATTCGGTTACTAAATCAGTCATAACTTCTTCTAGGAATATCGGAATTGCAATCCGAAAAGTTCACCAAACACTAGACGTCCGGGGCTTTTAACACATAGGTGGTAGGACACACAATTCATTCGGAGCTGAGAGATATGGGCCCCGTAACCTAGAGGTTCTGCACTGGCCGAAAATCATCTTTTCATTGTTTCTTCCAATTTGTTCATTTTCTCCATCTTTTGACTTCTTTTCTTCCAAAATAAGATTCAACACCACTTTTATGGAATGTTACCTACACAAGCTCAACAAACACATTAAACCAGCTAATTCACTCTAGAATAAAGCATAAATAATAGGAAATCGCCTGAAACATGTATAAAAATGAACCGATCATGCATCCTGATGGATCATCTTGATTCCTCTGGCTACCCGTTTGGGTAGACTACTAAGGCTTACCTTGGTGCTTGATTAATCCTGGAGGGGGGAGTTCCCAGTCCGAGGCTTCAGGAGGTCCATATAGGCTCTCTTGGTGTTGGTTAAACAAAATCTGGCAGACGACTACGCCTTTTATGCTCTCAAGCACCAGATTCTTCCTGGAGGGGGGTATTCCCCGACCAAGGGAGCAGGAATGCCATGGGGCTCTTCCTGGTCTTGAGGTGAAGCGAAAAGGATGGCGAAAACTTCATTAGGCGTATTTCGGAGAAAACCGTGGAAAGAAAAAACTGACTTTATTGATTCTCAAAGTGAGTACAAAGTAAAAAGAAAATCGGGGTACACGTATCAGAAGTGTACCCTCCGTGACATATTCTTCTTTTTAAAACTCCTAAGGGTAAAACCTCTTGAGATGATCAGCATTCCAAGTATGATCCATCGGGTAACCATCCATATCTTCTAACTTGTATGCTCCCCTGCGTACCACTACTTTTATCAAGTATGGACCTTCCCAATTGGGGGCTAATACCTCATCTGACCTCTTCCGGGTATTCTGGGTCACTTTCCTAAGGACTAAGTCACCTTCTTTGAAGTTTCGAGTCTTTACCCTCCTATTAAAGCATCGGGCTATCTTGTGCTGGTAAGCAGCTACCCGCTCAGCCACTCTATCTTGCTTCTCTTCAAGGAGGTCTAAACTGGCTCTTAACTTTATCTCGTTTTCTTCCAACTCAAAGTGCTGGACCCTGAAAGATGTTAACTTATGTTCGATGGGCGAGACGGTCTCCGTTCCAAAAGCCAGAGAATAAGGAGTTTCCCCAGTCACGGTCCTTTTTGTAGTCTGATACGCCCAAAGGACGTTCGGAAGCTCATCGACCCATCCTCCCTTCTTCTGTTGGAGCTTCTTTTTAAGGAGCTTCTTGATAGTCTTGTTAGTGGCCTCGACCAATCCATTAGACTGAGGATGAGCTACTGAGGCTAAGCGTAAATCTATACCCCTTTCTTCACAGAAAAACCTGAAGTTGGCGTTGTCAAACTGTTTACCAAGATCGGTGATTATGGCCATCGGGGTACCGAATCTATAAATGATATATTCCTTGATGAAGCTCGTGGTATTGGCTTCAGTTATCTAGACCAAGGACTTTGCTTCCACCCATCGAGTGAAGTAGTCTATGGCTATTACCGCGTGCTTGGCCTGGTCTGGTGCGGTAGGAAGTGGCCCGATTAGGTCCAGCCCTCAGATAGCGAATGGATAAGGTGTGCTGATCGAAGTGAGTTTTTCTAGGGGTAGATGGTGCAGATCTACAGTTTTCAGGCATGGCTCGTAGGATTGTGCAAATTATTTGGCGTCCTGATTGATCAGTCTAAGTCTATGCTTATTCAATCAGTCTAAGTCTATGCTTATATTTTGCCCGTTTTTCCTTTGTATATGCTTGTTTCTTGAGTCCTTTTGGTGGGTTGATGTGTTTGTTAAAGCCTTTGTAGGTCTCTTTCCATAGAAGAATTGATCCGATCTTATTTCGGAGAAATGGAGTAATAAGATGAAGAAAGTGGCTAAATTTGCCATTTACCGCGGCCCATGCCGCTCAACAGGCATATGCTCCATCGGCGGCACGCCAGACGGTCAAGAAGGTCCATTTATCGCGGCCCATGCCGCTCAGGAGGCAAGTGCACGACAAGCGATACACCCAGCGAGCCAGATCAGTTTGTCGCCGTTTGATTTACCGTTGCCCAGGCAAGTGCACCATAAGCGGTACGGGCAGCGGTAACCCGCCTTTTCAGTTCCTCGAGCCAGGTCAGAAGACCTAATAAAAAGGAAAACATAAGGGGGCCGTAAGAGGTTATAAAAATGGAGAACACACAACATCAGACCATCCATCAGATACCGATTCATTCATTCATTCATTCTTTCTTTTCCATCCATCATTAGAAGATTATTGGAAACAAGAAGACGACGGAGATTTCAAGTGAAGAGCATCTCACCATAATGGGTTTTCTCTCCATCTCTTCTATGTTTTTGTTCTCTCCATTGATGTGTAACTAAACCTATAACTAGGGGATGATGTAACCGATTTTGGATAACTCTATGTGAACAATTAGTCTATCTTTTGTTAATCAATTTGGTTTCGTTTTGTTTATTGAATTAATTGCTCTATTCTACTTTCTCTGATTATGTTGTGACCGCAAGTGATTTGAGTTTTGTAGTTTAGTTTATCTATGAGATTAGGGTTTAGGTGTGGATGACCGTTCCATTTAAATCTGAATCAAAAGCTTAATAAACAGGAAAATTGATATATGCATGACCGTGCTATGTTAATTTGGCTTAGAGTTTTGTGTAAAATATGGGTTTTGACAATTGCTCATTACATGACCGTGTGTGAGTAGTAGGAAGAACCCTAGATCATTAATCCGTATTTGTTGCATGACCGTGTGCAAGTATTGGAAAGGATCTTCGAACCTAATTGAATTATCTTGAAAACAAGCCCGTAACTGGATTGAAGTGTTTAACGAGACTGATTGTGAGCATTGAGTGTCTAAGAAAGGTGCATCGATTCCCTAGTATTTCTCTCCATATATTCATTCTTTGATTTGATTATTCTTTGATTTGATTTTAATTGATTTTAGTTTTTTAGTTTAAGTAGTCATAATTTAGGTTAATTTTAGAGTTAAACAATCTTCCAAAAAAAAGCATTATGCAATTTAATTTTCGCATTTAGATTAACCTTTTGCTAGATTAATTGGTTTTGACCGATAAAATCGCCGATCCCAGTGAACGAACTTTCTTAGTAAATTGAACACAGATTTTACTGCATCAATTTTGGCGCTGCTGCCGGGGATTGGTATAGATTTTATTAGTTGAATCTAGTTAGTTTAAGTTAGGTAGTGTGTGTCATTAGATTTTATTTTTATTTTTAGTTTTTCTTTTGTTTCATCTTACTTCGTGGTAGTTGTGTCTTTGGTGTTTCAGGTTTTACAGGTGTATGAACGGACGTTGTTCGCTTGGAGGTATTCTGATCCCGGCTAACGACGAGATTGACCGAGTAGGCCGGACAGACAGACAGTTCGAAGAGTTAGATCCTTTGGTTGAGGACATGGGTGATCACGGTGAGCAACGTGACCGGGTTATTCGAGCTGAAAGAGAGGCTCATGATGAATAAGGTGTTCAAAATAGACAGGAAGTTTGAGACAATCCACCGGGTTCTCCAAGACGTGCACTAGAAGATGATATCAGAATAATGAGAGAGTCTGGACAGCCTATGCTGGGAGACCAACCTCAGCCAGTTGTGTTAGATGCTGTAGCCAGGAGTTATGAGTTGAGGAGTAGCCATTTAAATATGCTGCCATCTTTTCACAGTTTGGCAACAGAAGACTGCCTCCAGTTTATGAAGGACTATCAAGCTACCGTAGGGAATTTCTCGATGGGCCGATTGACAGAAGAGCAGTTAAGGATGAGGTGTTTTTGGTATTGTTTGAAGGACAAGGGCATTAAGTGGTACAATTCAGTAAGGGCAGGATCTTTGAGATCATGGGTTGACGTGTGCACTGCATTCTTCAACAGATTTTTCCCTACTTCAAAAGCAAAAGAAGTCCGAATCAAGATAGTTAGTTTCGGTGAAGAAGATGGTGAGTCGTTCCATGAAGCATGGTCGCGATATGAGCTGTTAGATCAAATCCCCCCTCACATGGTGACAGAGGAGTACAAAGTCCGCACTTTTTATGATGGATTGACACCTTTCACACAAACATTGTTGACAACGCTTGTGGGGGTATCATTACCAGGAAATCTGCTTTAGAGATTGCTGAGATCTATGAAACTTTGGCTCTAAACTCCCAGCATAGAAGTTCAACTGTCAGAAAGGGAGGTAAGTATGAGGTTAACCAGACAACTGGGGTGGAAATTCAGATGGCAAATCTAGCTAAGCAAGTACAGGCTATGATGGCCCAAAACTCGAATAGGACTCAACAGCAGTCAGGGGTGAACTCATTGCAAGATGGAGATGGGATACCATTTGAGACAGAGGAGGTTCAAGCTTTCAATTACCAAAGAGGAAGAAACGATCCTTACTCGAACACCTACAATCATGGATGGCGTAACCACTCAAATTTATCTTATTCTGACCCTAACACTGCTCTTAATAGTCATCAGCTCATTCAACCGAACACTCAAGGAACAAATCAATGAGGGTACAACAGAGGCAATTACCAAGGCCAAGGTTCCAATAGTCAACCTCAACAATGGAACAATGCTGCAAATAGAGACAGTACCACCTATCAGCCGAAGAAGAGATCTTTAGAGGATATTGTGACATCCCTAGCTGAGAATACAGAGCGTTTCTCACGTGATACAAATAAGAGATTTAACAATGTTGAGTCATCCATTAAAAATTTAGAAACACAGATGGGCCAAATAGTCGACGCAGTTCGCAAGAATGAACCAGGAAGGTTTCCTAGTCAATCAGAACAAGCCAAGGCATTGACTGTGTTGAGAAGTGGGCGAGTGTTAGACACTGAAGTTGTTAGAGGGCAAAAGAAAGAGGACACCAGGGGATCAGAAGAGGTGAGGGAAAATGAGGATAGAGAAGAAGAAGAGGTAGTGGTAGGTCCACCACCAAAGAAGACCTCGGTTTTACACAAATCGTCAGACCCTTATATTCCACCCCCTCCATATGTTCCACCAATTCCTTTTCCTGGGAGACTTAAAAGGGACAAGCTAAGTAAGGCATTCAAAGAGATTTTTGATGTTCTGTCCAAGGTACATGTGAACTTACCTCTTCTCGAGATGATAGAAAAGATGCCCGCATATGCAAAATTTTTCAAGAGCCTTCACACCAACAGGCAGAAGTTTGGACCGAATCATTAGGAATATATAGCAGGCAGTGCTAGTGCAGTTTTGCAAAAGGAACTTCCTCCCAAACTGAAAGATCCGGACAGTTTCTGCATCAATATCACAGTAGGAGGTACCCAACTTGAAAGAGCAATGCTAGATTTAGGTGCCAGTATTAATTTGATGCCTTATTCCATTTACAAGCAGTTAGGGTTGAATGAGTTGAAGCCTACCACAATGTCACTTCTGTTAGCAGATGGTTCAGTAAGATATCCGAGAGGGCATGTTGAAGATGTACTGGTCCAAGTTGGAAAGCTTATTATTCCAGCAGATTTCGTGGTATTAGACATGGAGGACGTAAGTAAAGAGACTAACATGAGACCTGTTCTTCTGGGTAAACCGTTCATGGCCACAGCAAAGACATTTATTGATGTGCAGAATGGAAAACTTTCAATGACAGTGTTAGATGAGACAGTGGAGTTCAAACTGTTTGAAGCATCATCATACCCTGCTGGAGCTGATGATTGTTCATTCATCGAGGTTTTAGACCCTGGGATTGATGGAATATTCAAGGATGAGGATTTGGCGGATTGGGATTGTAAGGATTCCCGTTTTGTTGATTGGCTTATTTCGTGGTCAAACCACATGTTGGGGTTTTGAATGTAAGGGTAGTCTAAGTGATTAGTGTTGAAGATCAAAGGCCCTTCCATGACCTCAAGATACAAGCATGCCAAAGGTATAATCTCTTGTGCTTGTTTTTCTTTGAAGAGATTTAGTAGCACACACTCACTTAGCATTCTTGCTATGATTGCATACTTGCTTATTTTTATGTGCATATCTTCACATGTCACTTTACACACTAGCACTTTGGTTGATATATCTTGTTGTGTGTATATGTGCCTTATAATTCGTTTCCCGACATTGTTCGGAAACGTCCGCGCTTGTACTAATTAGTGCTTGGTTTCGCGCGAAGACCGCCTATGGAGAATGCCCTTGGCTTCTCCTTGGTTTTCACCATTGTTGGTGATCGGCGGTTATTATCGGCGGCCTGGCCGCCGAATGAAACCGCCGTTTCAGTCCAGATTGGTCTGAAGCAATTATGCGGTCAAGATCGGCGGTCACGACCGCCGTTTGAAACCGCCGTTCATACCTGATCGATTTTAATCTCTCGGGTTTGATTCGGCGGTTGGATCGGCGGTCGAAAAACCGCCGAATGAAACCACCGTTAATGCTCTGTTCTTCACGAGCTCAATTCGGCGGTCGTAATCGGCGGCCTGGCCGCCGATTGAAACCGTCGAACGGTGCGTTTCAGGGGCAAAATTGTCTTTTCACTTGCCCTGTTCTTGATGTCTATAAATATCACACTTTCTCATTATCTGAATTAGTTCTTTGACTCTTAAGAACCCTAATCTTCAAAGATAGATTTTGAGAGAAAATCAAATCAAGAACTCATCTTTAACCACTCAAATCAAACCCCTTTTGCATCAAATTTCATATTGCATCTCCTATGTCTATATAGAGTGCATCCATGTATGGGTTTGCATCATCACAACTTGCTTGGTAAGATTTTGATTAATTTCATCTTATTGTAGTATTTTAAATACCAAGCCATCTCTTTTAAATTACTTGTATGTTTTTGATCATATGTTAAATACAAGAAAAGAGATTATTTGTGATGAATTAATTGAGTGTTGTTTTTGATAGATATCTAGGTTTTTATAATCTATGATCATCTATGCTATTTGACATGTCATTTAGCAATTGATATCTAGGGTTGATTTAAATTGAATATATCATCATCCTAGATAAGCATTTAGAGTACCCTAGCTCTTATTGCATTAATTGAATATTCATACATATTCACATAGGGTTGTTTCTCTTCATTGAGAAGTAAGTCTTGAGGCTAAGAGTGCTTAGGCCTCAAGCAAATTGGAATAGGGTTGCTAATAAAGGCCCGCTGGGTAGAAGTGAGGGGTTACAGACCGGAGTGTTAGACGAGGTCTACATAGGTTGTAAACTTCATTTCAATTAGTGATTTCGAGTTCCGAGTGTGGCGCACTATACAGCCCGTGGTTTTTTCCCAGTGGTTGGGTTTCCACGTATACATCAAGTGTTATTTTAATTCCGCACTATATTACACTTGCTTGTATATTTAACTAGTAGGGGCATTTTCGTAATATTGACTTGTATGCGAAAATTGGGTAATAATAGCTAAAATCTATTCACCCCCCCTCTAGCTTTTTATTGATAAACACGCCTCGAGTATTTAATTACTTTCAGGGATTGGGACAATCAAGACGACAAGACTGAAGATAGTTCAGAACTAGCTGAAGAAGAAGTTGAAGACTTCCAAGTTTCAACTGTCAGTTTTGCCAATGATCCACCACCAAAGTTGGAACTCAAGGAGTTACCAACAACTCTGAAGTATGTGTATCTAGGTGCGAATGAGACATACCCGATAATTGTTGCTTCAGAATTGCAGAGTAATGAGGAAGAAAGGCTCATTGGGGTTCTACAGAAACACAAGTCAGCTATAGGATAGTCAATTGAAGATATCAAGGGAATCAGTCCAACAATTTGCATGCACAAGATATTTCTCGAAGAAGAGTCTAGACCGTCAAGAGAGGCTCAGAGGAGATTAAATCCGATAATGAAAGAGGTAGTGAAGAAAGAGGTCCTGAAACTTTTACAAGTGGGGATAATTTATCCCATATCAGACAGTAAATGGGTCAGTCCGATTCACGTGGTTCCTAAGAAATCAGGTATTACCGTGGTTCGCAATGAGCAGAATGAGTTGGTTCCACAGAGGCTTCAGACAGGATGGAGGGTGTGTATCGACTACAGGAAGCTGAACACTTCTACCAGAAAAGACCATTTTCCTCTTCCGTTCATAGATCAGATGCTTGAGCGATTGGCAAGGCACAGTCATTATTGTTTCCTCGACGGGTATTCGGGTTACAATCAGATAGCTATCGCACCGGAAGATCAAGAAGAAACTACTTTCACTTGTCTATTTGGGACGTTTGCTTATAGAAGAATGCCATTTGGTCTCTACAATGCTCCGGGCACCTTTCAGAGGTGTATGATGTCAATATTTTCAGATATGTTGGAGGAAATCATTGAGGTATTCATGGATGACTTCTCGGTGTTTGGGGATTCATTTGATTTGTGTTTGCACAACCTTACTTTGGTCCTTAAGAGATGCGAAGAGAACAACTTGGTGTTGAACTGGGAAAAATGCCACTTCATGGTACAACAAGGGATAGTTCTTGGACATGTGATTTCAAGAAGAGGAATTGAAGTGGACAAAGCCAAGGTGGAGGTGATTAGTAGTTTACAGCCTCCAAAATCCGTGAAGGATGTGAGGTCGTTTTTTAGGCACGCAGGTTTTTACAGAAGATTTATAAAGGACTTTTCGAAGATAACGAGGCCCTTGTGTTTGCTCCTACAAAAAGAAATTGATTTTGAGGTCAGTGAGGAATGCATGGTAGCTTTTAACACTTTGAAAAGTACATTGACCACCGCACCAGTGATAATTCCACCTAATTGGGAATTGCCCTTTGAATTAATGTGTGACGCTTCGGATTATGCCATCGGAGCAGTTTTGGGGTAGCGGGTAGACAAGGTTT
This sequence comes from Acer yangbiense, assembly GCA_008009225.1. Lineage (NCBI taxonomy): Eukaryota > Viridiplantae > Streptophyta > Magnoliopsida > Sapindales > Sapindaceae > Acer > Acer yangbiense. Next base: position 12,808,264 of record CM017761.1, read on the forward strand.
CGCACGCGATATACTATGCTTCTCGAACCTTGAATGACGCCCAATTGAACTACTCAACAACTGAGAATGAGCTTCTAGCAGTAGTTTTTACATTGGAGAAATTCCGAACGTACTTGGTGGGCGCCAAAGTCATTGTATATTCAGACCATGCAGCCCTTCGTCATCTTCTTCAGAAAAAGGATGCCAAGCCTAGATTGATTCGGTGGATTCTCCTCCTACAAGAATTTGACTTGGAGATACGAGACAAGAAGGGTAGTGAGAACGTGGTTGCTGATCATCTAAGCAGGTTAGTACTGGAAAATCCGGATGAAGTAGACAAATTGCCATTGCATGAGAAGTTCCTGGATGAACAATTGTTGGCTGTGAAAGATAGTGAACCATGGTATGCTGATTTGGTTAACTATTTGGTAAGTGGAGTAGTCCCGGATGAGTTGAACTCACAAGGAAGACAAAGGTTCATTTCAAGAGCGAAAAAATACTTTTGGGATGACCCTTATTTATACACTCATGGTCCTGATTCTGTGATAAGAAGATGTGTTCCTGAGTCAAAGCAGAGAGACGTTCTGAAATTTTGTCATGAGTTACAATGTGGAGGACATTTTGGTGCAAGAAAGATAGCTTTGAAAGTGTTACAATCTGGATTCTTCTGGGAATCATTACACAAGGATGCAGTCCGGTTCTGTGTGGCATGCGACAGATGTCAACGTACAGGGAGTATAAGTAGGCGAAATGAGATGCCCTTATCTGGGAATTTGGTGATAGAGCTTTTTGACGTATGGGGCATCGATTTCATAGGACCATTCCCACCCTCTTGTGGTTATAGTTACATCTTAGTAGCAGTTGATTATGTGTTCAAATGGGTAGAAGCGAAGGCCACAAGGAATAATGACAGTCAAACTGTGGTGAAATTTGTGAGGGGGACGATATTTGCAAGATTCGGGACCCCTAGAGCTATCATTAGCGATGGAGGTACGCATTTTTGCAACAGATCCTTTGCTGCACTTTTGAAGAAATATGGTGTACGGCATAAGGTTGCTACACCATACCACCCACAGACTTTAGGACAGGTTGAGGTCAGCAACAGGCAAATAAAGGGTATCCTGGAGAAGACTGTAAATTCAACTCGAAGGGATTGGGCTTTGAAGTTAGAGGATGCACTGTGGGCCTACCGGACAGCTTTCAAAACGCCTATTGGGATGAGTCCATATAGGTTGGCCTTTGGGAAAGCGTGCCACCTTCCAGTAGAACTTGAACATAGAGCCTTCTGGGCAGTCAGAAAGTTGAACTTTGATTATGACAAGGCCGGTGAGGAGACTGAGCTCAAAGAATTTCGCTTAGAGGCATATGAGAGTGCAAAACTGTACAAGGAGAAGACTAAGTTGATACATGACAAGATGATAGTGCATAAAGATCTTCGTCCAAGTATGCAAGTACTGGTGTTCAACTCAAGGCTGAAGTTGTTTCCCGGTAAGTTGAGGTCCAGGTGGTTTGGACCTTACGTGGTAACTCACATTTTTCCCCACGGAGCTGTAGAAATGCAGAACGAGAAGAATGGCGACAAGTTCAAGGTCAATGGGCATAGGGTAAAACCTTACATTATGGAGCTTGACAAGGTCGTTCAAATGGAGGATGTTGAGCTTACTGAGCCGTAGCGCTCTCACACGTCTTGCCTAGACGCTAAATACAGCGCTTGGTGGGAGGCAACCCACCTAGGTAACATTTTCTTTTTCTTTTCTATTTCGTTTATTTTCTTTAGAGTTCTTTGAGTCCGTAATTAGTGAGTCGTATGTTTAGTGACGAGTATTATTCAATCCAGGTTTGGGGGTAGTGGAAATTCTATATATGTGAGTTGTGTGCAGATATGCTTTATGTGTGCTTGTTGTCTTGGTCAGATTCAGGTTCGGACTGCAACGTTTGGGAATTACCGCTGCCCTTGCCGCTCAAGGGACACATGCTCGGTCAGCGGTCCAGTCTAACATGACATTCTGGAATGGCTCGCAGCCTAGACCGCTGAGGAGGACCATGCATGGGACGCGTAAATTGGAGACCTGACTTCCTCTAAGATAGACCGCTCAAGAGACCGCTCTAAATGCACGTGTCCAGCCAGCGGTAAATTGAAGACCTGCAGCGTTTGGGAATTACCGCTAACCGGACCGCTCAGGAGGACCTTGCATGGTCAGCGGTAAATTGAAGACCTGATGCACGTGGAGTTTAACGCGGCATGTACCACTCAAGGAGCAAAGTGTCCACACAGCGGGCATCATTTAATAACAACACTGGAATGGCTCGCTGGGTGTGCCGCTGAAGAGGAAATTGCATGGTCAGCGGTAACGTAAATGAAATGGTGCGTTTGAACTCTCCAGGTAAGCATAATTGCGCCTTACCGCTGGTAGGACCGCTGCGCATGCAGCGTGTCTCATCAGCGGTAGGTAAAAAAATTGCCCTATTCTTTATAACTGACGAGCAGTCTGATGGGTCTCATTTGATCCACAGCTGCTGCGTTTTCTCTTGTTCTCTCTTCCCTCCACTTTCTTTTCTTCTCTTCTCTTCTCAAATTCTCTCCAAGGTTCCGCCTCTCCTAGTTCGCCATCAAGGTATGCGTTTCTTCTCTTCTATTATATTTTCTATGGAGTTATCTCATGAAGTTTGATTGATACACAAAGACATGAAAAGATTGTGAGTGGTTGGTGCTTGAATTCGGATTCCTAATTCACTAGACCAATGGGTTTTGTTCTTCGTGGGTTATTTAAGCATGATACAGTGTATTGTGGTGTGTTTTACTTGGTATTTAGGGAATTCCGAATTACTGTGTTCTTGAGAGATTTTTGAATGTTTTGTTGAATAATGGTTGCCATGCTTGAATTTGAAGGATAGATTGGGTTTAGATGAACCTTGCATGTGATTATTTGGTGTTCCATGTGATTTATATGGCATTGTAAACATAGTTGGAGCCGAATTTTGAAACAAAATGCTGCCGAATTTTTGGTAGAGACTTGTTGTGTAATTTTGGCTTGTGTTATCTGCAGATGGCAAGGACTAATCAAGGGAAGTGTCCTCGGGTCAGCACACCCGATAAGAGGAAACAGAAGGCAGTGCCGAAACAGGCACAAAACAGGCACAAAACAAGGACTTTAAAAGTCGGTTTAGCGATTTCCTCAGGCGACCTTGGATTTTTGAGAGGGGAATTGACGTTGAGAGTTTGGTGCAGACGCCTGTTCCAGAGATGGTTGCGAACCGCAGATGGGGTGAATATGTTGCACGCCCACCAAGGCCGAACATGGGGATTGTGGCAGAATATTATGCTAGTGCTGTACCAGAGAGGCTTTTAGTTGGGGGCCCAGTTTTAGTGCAGGGTGTTGAGGTCCATATAACTCCGAAGGCCATTAATCAGTACTTTGACGCTCCAGAGGTGGCTATCAGTAATGGTCGAGGAATAGAATATATTGCAGATCTTGACCCTTACAGAGGGAGAGTGGCTGCAGGCCTTAGGATGGATGGACCGGAGGAATGGGGTACGTTAGTGAAGCTATACCAGCGCGACACGCATGCCGATGTTACCTTTTAGAACCTTTTCCTGACATACTCACTGATGCCATCCCAGCACCGTACAAAGATCTTTTATGACCAGGCACGTGTGTTGCTTCGTTTGAGGACAGGTGGCCCTATCAATATTGGACGGGTGATTTTCAATGCCATTCATGACGCTACTGCGCACGATGACCAGTCCATGGTATTTCCGTGTTTGATCACTGCTTTCTGCAGACAGGCAGGCATTGATGTGAGTGCAGGGTTAGAGAATCATGACCCGAGTATGATGAACTTGACAAACTGGAACCTGCAGTTAGTTCTTCGGGGCCTTCCTCCTATTGGAAATTATGGGGAGAGAAGACGTCGCAGGGAGGAGCGAGAGGCGCGAGAGGCTGAGGCAGCAGCACTTTTACAGGACCAGCCTTCAGGGGCACCAGATGTCGCTCAGCTAGGCGGAGCTCAGCCAGGAGGTGATCCATTTACCACTCTTTTACAGGCTATGCAGACTCACATGGATTTGCGTTTCGGGCAGTTAGAGGGACGGATGGATTCTCGTTTTGACATTATCGAGATGAACGAGAAGCTGCGCGGGATGATGACTAGCCGGTTTTCTGTGGCTAGTGGGAGTGGAGCACCGTTTCAGACCCCTATTCCAGACCCAGATCCTTTTGCAGCTGGTGGATCAGGTCTCGAGCCGTAGAATTTTGACCAGCGCACCCCGATCTTGCACTTTGATGATGAGGAGCCGATGCAGGATGACCAGATAGACTCCGATCAGGGGACCGAGATCTTGCAGCTGTCAGATGAGGATGGAGGAGATTAGCAGGCTATGGATTTTCTTTTTTTGAACTTTTATTTTCTTTTGTTTTTCTTTTGTCTTTCACTGCCTGTCTTTTCTTGATTGTCAACATTGGGGACAATGTCGAGTTTAGGTTTGGGGGTGTGTCGTTGTTTTGAGTCTGTCGTTCCTGCATTAACTTTGATGAGATGTTTTGGTATGTGACTTTGAAATGATATGCTTAAATCACTGGGTTTAAACTAACATCTTGCCACTTAGAGTATTGCATTGCATTTTTCATAACTTATGACATGCTCTTGATGTGATAGTGGATAGGATGCATAGTTGGATTGCCATGATTAATAGTGGAGACTACCCTGTGAGTTCACTAACCCAAAGTGCGTACATAAATGACATATATGAGGGATTATTTTGTTTCTATTCTTTAAACACTCAGTAGGTTCTTAGCATTAGATTTGATCTCTATAGGTTGAACATTGAGCATTATAGAGCATTCTTCATAAAAGATTTCACATGTTATCTTTGATCTTGAGTAAGTCGACCCAGTGGAAGTGATGTTAGACTTTGTGTGCGTGAACTACTTAAAAGGCCTGTAATATTTCCTACCTTTGTGTGTGTGCTCTATAGCCCCGTTTGAAGCCAAACACTGAGTTGCCTTTTCTTTCTTCACCACATTTACTGTAACCCATGTAAGCCATATTATAGCCATACCTGTTAACTTGGGATCATGCTTTGAGATTGTGAAGAAGGTTGAAGAGTTCGCATAAGAATTGTGCGATATTGATATGAGTCACATAAAGAAGGAGTTGCATTCAATCCAAATGAAAGAGGAAAGGTTGTCTGGTTTTGTATTATTATATCTATGTTTATTGTTAAATCAAAAAAAAAAAAAAAAAAAAAAAAAAAGAAAGTTTTGCCACCAAAATGAATGGTGAGTTGCGTGTGCCAGAGAAAAGAATCTAAGGAACACAACATGTCAAAGGATTTAAGTGTTGTATCTACTCTCGAAGGAGTGGGCAAAAGAGAATGGTAAATTAAGGGGACATCAATGAATGGTAAGTGGCATTATTCCACTAACAAAGGAAGTCAATGAAGACCTAAGAGCTTGCACCAAGCCGTAAAGGTAACTGAAGGCTCTCACTGAATGATCCTAGGTTTTTGAACTCCTACATCCCGTTCCTTTCTAACCTTTACCCAATAGCCCCATTACAACCTAATGAAAAGTCTAATTGATCTGTTGGTTATCCTTGCTATGAAAGTAGAAGTGAAGTGTGTGTTTATCTTGCTCATAATGATTCGATTCTTTTCATGAGATCTTTGCATACAAATCAAGCGTTCTTTCAATGATATATTCATATGCGATTATAATTTGAAATTTCTTGTGCATAACTTCTTTCGCATATGCTTGATGAGTGAATTTGCCTAGGTTCTGTGAGAAATATGAGCGATATCTGGTGAGGCTTAGAGTCGAGGCGAATTACATCTATGGCATTCGGCGAAAGTGTTTTTGATGCTTGAATATCTTGAGTGTGGGCTTTTCATCTTAAATTGAGCAATGCATTCAAATTTGTGACATAATGTTAGTCTTTACCTATTGGCTTTTGCATGCATTGTTTCAATCTGGGCATTAATCGATTGCATCTCGAATGATTGGTTTTGTGGGATATGTTTGTGGGTGTCATAGCTGAGAACCCTCAGGAGACAACACTCCTCCTACTAGGGACACTTAGAGGTTTAAAGGCTTGTAGCATGTGCTCAATACTATCGCGTTCCCTGCGAAAGTGGCTTTATTAGGATTTAGTTTTCTTTTCAAGTTTAGGAATGTTAGGTTTTGCTCGAGGACGAGCAAAAGATAGGTTTGGGGGTATTTGATCAGTCTAAGTCTATGCTTATATTTTGCCCGTTTTTCCTTTGTATATGCTTGTTTCTTGAGTCCTTTTGGTGGGTTAATGTGTTTGTTAAAGCCTTTGTAGGTCTCTTTCCATAGAAGGATTGATCCGATCTTATTTCGGAGAAATGGAGTAATAAGATGAAGAAAGTGGCTAAATTTGCCATTTACCGCGGCCCATGCCGCTCAACAGGCAAATGCTCCATCGGCGGCACGCCAGGCGGTCAAGAAGGGCCATTTATCGCCGCCCATGCCGCTCAGGAGGCAAGTGCACGACAAGCGGTACACCCAGCGAGCCAGATCAGTTTGTCGCCATTTGATTTACCGCTGCCCAGGCAAGTGCACCATAAGCGGTACGGGCAGCGGTAACCCGCCTTTTCAGTTCCTCGAGCCAGGTCAGAAGACCTAATAAAAAGGAAAACATAAGGGGGCCGTAAGAGGTTATAAAAAGGGAGAACACACAACATCAGACCATCCATCAGATACCGATTCATTCATTCATTCATTCTTTTCCATCCATCATTAGAAGATTATTGGAAACAAGAAGACGACGGAGATTTCAAGTGAAGAACATCCCACCACACACATGGGTTTTCTCTACATCTCTTCTATGTTTTTATCTTCTCCATTGATGTGTAACTAAACCTCTAACTAGGGGATTGATGTAACCGATTTTGGATAACTTTATGTGAACAATTAGTCTACCTTTTGTTAATCAATTAGGTTTTGTTTTGTTTATTGAATTAATTGCTCTATTCTACTTTCTCTGATTATGTTGTGACCGCAAGTGATTTGAGTTTTGTAGCTTAGTTTATCTATGAGATTAGGGTTTAGATGTGGATGACCGTTCCATTTAAATCTGAATCAAAAGCTTAATAAACAAGAAAATTGATGTGTGCATGACCGTGCTATGTTAATTTGGCTTAGAGTTTTGTGTAAAATATGGGTTTTGACAATTGCTCATTACATGACCGTGTGTGAGTAATAGGAAGAACCATAGATCATTATTCCGTATTCGTTGCATGACCGTGTGCGAGTATTGGAAAGGATCTTTGAACCTAATTGAATTATCTTGAAAACAAGCCCGTAAACTAGATTGAAGTGTTTAACGAGACTAAGTGTGAGCATTGAGTGTCTAAGAAAGGTGCATCGATTCCCTAGTATTTCTCTCCATATATTCATCCCTTGTGTGATCTTTGATTTAATTTGATTTTAGTCTTTAGTTCAAGTGGTCATAATTTAGTTTAATTTTAGATTTCAACAAAATTCCAAAGAATAGCATTATGCAATTTAGTTTTTCGCATTTAGAGTAATCATTGCTAGATTAATTGGCTTTGACCGATAGAATCGTCGATCCCAGTGAATGAACTTTCTTAGTAAATTGAACACAGATTTTACTGCATCAACTTCCCCTACTTCGGTTCCAACTGGGAACTTCAGGACGTTATGATAAATGGATATGACTCCTTTGATTCCTGACAAGAAAGGTCTTCCGAGGATCGCGTTGTAAACGGACGGAGTGTCCACTACAATTTACTCCGTCACGATGTTCTACTGAAGGGGGGCCTCTCCAATAATTACTGGCAAGGTGTGTGCTCCTACTGGCATCACGGAGTCTCCTGCAAAACCATATAAAGGTGTCCTGCAACTGTTGTAGCAGGGGTTCTTGAGGTTAAACTTCTCAAACGTTTCTTTAAATAGGATATCTATGCTGCTTCCGGTGTCAATTAAGATGCGGTGGACCCGACAGTTGGCAATCTGGGCTATGATCACCATTGGATTGTCACGAGGTTGTACTGCGTTGTAGGTATCATCTTCAACGAACACGATCTGAGCAGAATGGGGGAATTACACGATCTTTTGGACACCCGGAACACATCCCGACCAGCTGCATGCTTTGGGATCTTCCTAGCATGGTTCTTTCTTGAATTGTTGGAAGCTCCTACAAGGGTTGGTCTTCCGCTAATGGTATGGCTAACCTGAACTTGCTGCATCATGGTCTTTAATGTCGGCCTCGTTGCTGACTGGATCCTTCTAGGCGGGATGTTGGTAGCTGGTTTCACCAATTGACGTCTGAGATCTTCGGGATGACTCTGTACTGATAATGACGGTCGGAGCCCATCAAAAACCAGCGCCTGGGTACTTGGTCCTGCTCCTTCGGCCAGTCCGGGTGCTTCAGAGGGTATCCCTTAGGTGATCATCTGAAGGCGGACGCTCTCCACATAGGCTGTAGCATGTTGCTCTATGAACTCCCGAGTCACTTCCGGGACCGCGGGGTCCTGTAGTGCTGATCTGGGATTAGGCGGCGGGACTGGTGCCGGGATCTGGCTTCTGGTTCCCTTCCTTTTCCCTTGATTTCTCTGGGTGAAAGTGAGGGAATGGGGCCTCGAGTTGGCGGGTTGCCTTTGGGAGGATTGGTGCCTCATCTTCTATCTTCTTCTGAGTTGAACTTGAAAGTTTGTTAATGGTGGGGGGTTGTTTCCCACAGACGGCGCCAAAGTGTTAACCCAAAATTGTCACCGGGGTGTAATTTAGAATTAACGGTATGTGATGGACCCGGATCTAATTAGACCTGGGCTTACAGGATACTCTATACCCTGATATTCTGCTGGTTCACTGGAATCTGCTAGGTGAGATATTGCATGTATGTAACGGATCCAGATCGGGATTGACCGGGGCCAGCGAGATACTTAGTAGCCTGGTATCCCGCTGGGTATCATGAATCCGATATTATGATGAACACAAGTAATGGGATGGATGAGTTTCTTATACGGTGGATGTATGAAAACTAAAAGGCAGTTTATATATATGTATATATGGATTTGAAATACGATCTTTACAACTCGATATTTGAACTATCAATATTACAACATGGAGGAAAATAAAACCTAAAAGAGAACGATGGAGATGGAGCTTTTCGTGCCTATCGATAAGTAGAAAAAGTGAATTAGGGTTTCGATCCCCTCTTTCTGCGAACATATGATCAATATATAGGCCCACTTTCTTACTGAGCACTCATAGAACTCTGGTCCAGGGTTTCAGTGGTGCACGGGTCTTCCTTTGGAGCCTCTACGAGTTTGTTGGGAAAGTGATCCCAAAAGATCAGGTGATTCTTTCTTTCTCAGCTCCAAATCAGTTGACTCCTATTTAAAATAGGATACTAAAAGGCGGGAATGAATAACGCGTTGTAGCTTGAGTTTTTTATCTTGAACGGTGACGTTTAGTATCTGCTTTAATATGTAGTCTGTTCTTTGGGGTGCACGCCTCTTGTTTCAGCGAAGGTCGGTCTGCTAGGATCCTGGTATATATCTTGCCATGTGTACGTCACATGTTTTGCTGGTCGGGGTACTCCAGGTACCCCGCGTCTCTCATGCTCCTCTAAAAACGATGCTTACAGATATCGGGGTTTCAAGCAGCGGGGTACCAGGATATTCGGATATCAAGGTACTTGGGGTAGCTGGGTACTAGGATCTCGTGATAGTTGTGTCTTCCAGGCCCTCCCCTTATCCTTTGGCTTCCTAGTCCTTTTCCTGGTCCCGGGGATTCTGGATCTGGCTGGGGTGGGTAGAGGCTTCTACTTTAGCCCATCAGCTAGCAGGCGGGGTGCCCGGACATCTTTCCGCTTCTACTTTGGATTCCGACTTTCTTCTTAAGGCTTATGGAAAATTCTTTTTTGATCCCCGCCATTTTTGGCGGTTAACACCATCATATATATCTTTCACTCCATTCACATTCCATTTTAGTTTGCATTCCTAGTTTAGTTTTAGTGTATGCTCATTCACATTTCACAACATCAACCATTTACTTTTATCGCATTAATATTGCTTAAGTATCAACTAGTTTTTATTAACTCCGATCCTTGTGGACGACACCCCACTTACCGCCATACTTGTGCTTTTTAAACCATTTAGAGTTTTGTGAGGTTTTTATAAATATTGTTTAACAAAGTGAATTTAAACGACACAAAACGACTTTTGTCAAATTGGCGCCGCTGGCAGGGATTAGCGAGTTTAGCTTTAATTAGTTTTACTTGAGTAGTATTTGTCCTTAGTTACATTTTTGCTTTATTTTGTTTGTGTCTTTTTTATGTCGTACGGTATTTATTGCGGAATTTCAGGATTCTAGGTTTATGCACAGACGAAGATCACTAAGAAGGACAGTTTTACCATTCAACGATAATATCAATCAAGTAGGAAGAATAGTCAATCAATTTGAGGAAAATATGGAAGATGGAGTTCCTCAGAATCAGCATGAACAACAGGTTCATGGTTCGAATCAGCATGAGCAACATGCTCATGACCCTGAGGGTAGTATACATGGGGATGAGCAGCTGGGTCTCACCATGGGCGAGTACACACTTCCCTTTGTAGGAAATGTGCCTACGGCCATAGTACTTGATGATGTGGCAAGACAGTACGAATTGAAGAATATGCACATTGGCCTCCTTCCAACTTTCAATGGGAGACCTATTGAAGATTGCCTTCAATTTATGAAGCAATATGGTGCCACCTTAGAAACATTTCCAGTAATAGTTCGCCAAGCAGTGTTAACAAGAGAGCAGCTTCACCTCAGATGTTTCCAGTATTGTTTCAAGGACGGGGCGATGACTTGGTGCATGAACTTGAGGCTAGGATCATTGGTGACATAGGGTTAGGTGTGTAAGGTCTTTTTCAACAAATTTTTCCTGTCACAAAAGGCAAAGGACCTTCGGTTAAAGATAGCATCATTTTACGAGGAGGACGGTGAACCCTTCCACGAGGCATGGGAAAGGTTTAACTTGTTGCTCGCTCATATGCCGCCGCATACATACCCTATAGAGTTGAAGGTGAATTCCTTCTACAGTGGACTTTCTTCTATCACGCAGATGCTAGTGGATAATGCATGTGGGGGTACAATCGCAGATAATAGAGCATTCAAAGCCTATGATAACTTGGAAAAGATCACCCAGAACTCAAAACAGAGGACATCAAATGTGAGAAAGGGTGGAAGGCTAGATGTTGGGGTGGACACCCAAATGCAAATTTAGATGTCCAGGATGACTAAGGAACTTCAATCCATTAAGGAACTTATAACAGGAAAGCCATGGTCTTCCCATGGAGTGAGTCAAGTCATGGGAGAGATAGATGGGGGAGAAGGGCAATTTGGTCAAGAAGAGGAAGCCCAAGCCCTTGGGGAATTCCAGAGGCAAAGGAATGACCCTTACTTGAATACGTATAATCCAGGGTTGAGGAACCACCCTAACTTGTCTTGGTCAAACAACAACCACCTAGGTGCAAATAACTACCAAGGTGCGAAAAACTATCAAAATGGAAACAACTACCAAGGTGGGAACAACAATCAAGGCACCAAAAAGCAAGTTCTTGGCAAGGGAACAATTTGTGTCCCTGGATTGTCTAAACTTCGCAATACTTTGTATGTTGATGGGTTACAAGCTAACTTAATAAGCATCACTCACTTGTGTGAAATATTTAAGGAAGTTAGTTTTAACAAAGATGTGTGCACAATAATTGATAAAAAGGGCAATTGAAAGTATACAAATGTAGTTAAATAGCTTAAAGCATACCGGGTGAATAGGTTTTTACGCCTTTTTCAATCCCTTAAACAAACTTACGTTTGTCCCTCAAGGTAGCCTTACATACAACACATAAACCAATAAATCATACATAGACAAGATAAGCATGTGATCATTTAGGCATTGTCTATATATAGCAATTAGTTGTATGAGGTATAAGGACACATAAACTCAACAACAAAAAATACTTGTATTTCAATATTTGTTCAATGTATTACAAGTATAATCAAATATCACTATATACAAAAATTGCAATATACAAAAGAATTATATTTACAAATATGATCAAATGAATTTGTTCACAAATCACACTTTACAAAAACTTGTTCCAATATACATCACAAGTGAATAATATGTAACAAGATAATAACAGACACATAAACAAATATAAGAGATAGAGATAGGAAAAATTAACACAAGAGATTTTTTAACGTGGTAAAACCTCCAAGGAGGAAACATCCACGGGTTGAACTACAACCATTGGGTACTATATATATTGGATGATAGATTAGAAATTCCTCAAAAGTGACCAACCTAGATCAACTTCCTATTGGAGTCTATGTCTACCCAACCCTATTGTAAAGTATGAAATCCCTCAATGATGTGGAACCACCATATATTGGAGATCATACCAAACCAACATCGATGGAAGATTAGAAATTCTTCAAGAGTGCATACACATCCCATGTACCCCACTCTTTTGGAGTCCATGTCTATCCATACGCCTAGGCCTACCAATAATGTAGCCAACTCCCTATCTAAGGCACTCACGCCTCTAGAGAGCCTCCCATGTATGACTATCCGGACTTTTCCGATCCTAGCCATGACTTCTTGCTTGGTTATCCGGACCTCTTGTCTTAACCAAGACTTCCTTGCTTGATTATCCGGACACCTTGTCCTAGTCAAGACTTCATGCCTTTTACAAGGACTTCCTAGTGTGATCATATGAATGCAAATGATGCAAACAATCAATTCATCATAGAACATGTGATCAATACATTCCATGGAACAATTAGACATATAGTCTTGATGCCAAAACATGAATTAAACCTAGAGCATGTTAAAAACACATAACACAAAAGCTCCTAATTTCATTAACACAAATAACACTTGAATAAATCATAATCATGAAGCACCTATTCAAGATGTTACAAACATACACAAAAAATGCTAGAATCACAAAAAGTGTTCAATGAATATTCTAGCCAACAATTAGAGCAAGGATATGTTGAATAATCAATTAAATCCTATTTGTCTCTAAATACACAAACAATTGAATTAATCCTAGATTTTATCAATCAAAGGATCAAAACACATTTCAAGGATTATTAATCATAAAATGATTCAATCAAGTCACAAATAATCCTATATATCAATCTAATTACAATACAACTCTTAAACATGTGAAAAACATAGAATCTAAGAAACTAGTTCACATATGTCTCTAAATAGACTTTTGATTAGGATTGATTATAAAGATATCTTTCTCAATAGCATTCACCATACATATACATACATATAAAAGAAGAAACCCCAAGCAAATTGAAGGTTATAAAAGAAGAAATCTCAAAGATGTGAACACTACCTTGCAATCACGAGCTGGTTCGTTTTTCTGGGTTAAACCACCACAAAAATCAATCAAACAGCTGCAAGACCACCTAGAAAAGGTAGAGGACTTGATTATAATAAATCTCCAACTTGAATAAACCAATTCCGACTTTGTATGAGAAAGTTATGGTGTTTGGAAGGTGAGAAAAATTGAGAGAAAAATTCTGGTGAGATTTTATATTTTTCTTCTTCATAAAAACAATGAATGGGAGGGAATGGAGAAATTTAAAAGGAAGAGAGAGGGAACGAACCAGCCAATCAAAGGCTGCCACATCAGCTCCACATGTGGTACACATGGGCAGAGGGCAGTCCTTGACGTGCGGCACACGTGGACTCCAAGCTTGGCCGTTGGCCTAGCTTGCTCCTCCCGTGCTCCTTTCGCGTTCTTCGGCCGTATTCGGGCCTCCAAACTCCAATTTCGAATCCATCTTTGGATTACGAATCATGACTCCCTCACGCACAACGAAGACCATGAAACTTTGACAAAAGGTTGAGAATTCATCTTGGAAAACGATGACAAAGACAACTCAACAAATGAGAACGTAAAGTAGCGTAGCTATATCGTTTAGACTCGAAACCTAATGAATGAGTAACCGAAATGACCGGGACTCAATAAGGAATCATAAGAGATCATGTTCAAGTCCAAAATCAATAAAATGGAAACATATAAACACAAGTTCACACAAGTATGCCATTTCCAAGACATAGTCTTAAAACATGCATTTATAAATGTATGACAATATGAGTTCAATGCATAAGCATGCTAAAACATGTTAAAGTGTTATATAAATGGTGCACAACAATGCAGGGATACTCATGTATGATTTGTGTGTGTATGCCTATGCTTTGTAAGAGGAATGAGGTCAATTATACATTTGATGAGTAACGAAGCTAATTCCCCTTAACAAGCCACCACCTTACATGAACCGTAGCCAAGTCTTTTCTTTGAAGCTTTGTATCATCATGATAACGACTACTAATCAATACAAGATAAATATTGTTTTGATATGGAATATATGCCAAGACAAACCAAAAACCTAACAATCTCCCCCTTTGGCAAATTCCATGTCAAAACCCCTATACATATACTAAAACGATTACAAAGAAAATATGGTCACAATGAGTACAATGAGTTACACATTTCTAGACACAATTTTCAACAAGTCTTGAACTTCATCTTGGTTTTCTCTTGATATCACCTAAAATAAACTTGAAAGTACAAGAATATCCAAGAGACAACACATATGGCAGTATTCATTCTTAGGCAAGAAAATAAAACATTTAAGTTCAAATGGATCATGTATGCTCCCCCTTAATACATGCTATCCAACAAAATATTCTAACCAAGATCAATAAATACCAAAAAAATATTACATGTCATAAAGTTCAAACTTGATACCAAAATACACTAAAAAAAAAAAACTAAAAAAAAAAAAAAATGAGACTAAGCAAGTTAGATATATATCTCCCATATTTCTCCCCCTTTTTGACATGATATGAAGCTAAAAGGAAAGAGTAAGAAAATATACCTCAAGATACTCTCTAGCCACTTGTGCCACCAAGGAAAGTAGTGCGATGTGATGATCTCACATAATGCTTTGTAGTAGTTGTTTTTTCTTCCAATTCTTTGATATTCTCATCTTGAACCACTATCTTAGCATTAAGATCTTCAATCTTCCTTTGTGACGCCTCAATCATCATTCGTGACTCTTCAACCTCTTTCTTCAATTGTTTAGACCAACTTGGAAGAATATGTGTGCTAGATACATGGCTTGAATCATGAGATTCAACAAATAGCCTAAATGTATCACTAGGCTTTCCCTTACCCTTGTATGACATGGACACCACATGTTTCTCACTTAACTTCTCTAAGGGAGGAAGTAGCACATCATCATCATAATTCTTCAATCCTTTAGCTAAACACAATTGAGAAATAAATCCCATAAATGCTAATTTCTTCTCCATACGACTTGAACAAGCCGCGATCTCAATATGTTCAATAAGCACTTCACCAAGATTAATAGGTTTGTTTGTCACCAAAGCATACACAATCTTGATCTCTTCTCTATTAATTTCGGTAGCATTAGTAGAGACAATAAGATTAGCACAAACAAATAAATGCCAAAAAGCACTAATTTTGGTCAACTCATTTTGCCTAATAAAGGTACGTTTACCCCACTCAAAATTCACATCATCACAAAAGGTTTTACCTATAAAATCAAGGTTTTCCGAGACATTAACATCAAGGAAATCCGACTCAATATCATCGGGCAATCCTAGAAACTCATTCAATTTCCAAGAGAAAACTCTAAAAACAACACCTCTTATATTCATAACAGCATCCTCCACATTAGTACGTTCCTTGTAAACATGGTAGAATTCCTTAACCATGGTCTCATTAGCTAATCCTAGTATGTTAACCCAAGAACTCCAATTTCTCTCCATGATAACCTTATGAACATAAGAACCAATACAATATATACCTTTCTCTTGAATAATCTTTTTGCATCCAAAAATTCCCAAACTCTTCATCTTGTTAGCTTTGGTAATCTTGGAAGAAGATGTAGGCTTAGACTTGTCAACAGGATTTGAAGAATTGCTACCACCAACTTTCTTGGCTTTTCCCATGACCTTGTATCACAAAAACACTAAAACAAATATGAGTGGAAACATCAAACAAGTTAGTGACCAATAAACATATACAAAGGCAAAACATCATTTTTGAACAAATCAATATACAAACAAAGAATTATCAAAGCATCTTAATGATTTCTCAAAAACAAGAATAATGCCAACAAACAACTATCTTGAAGAACATGTGAACATATCATAAAAGAGAACACAAATTTAGCATATTATGTTCTCCCTTGATAAATGCCTCATCTCAAATCTAGATAGACAAATGTTCACAAAAATCGCCACACATTCACATCACAATCAATTTTAATAGATTTTCAAATAAGCTCTACATATCAAAGAGAGTTACATCAAGATTTTCAATCACTCTCATATGTCTTCAAAAATTGCTAAAGTATTAAAATACTAAATAAGTAAAAGTGAGTGTGTAAAGATTTTGCTTCAAGTATATGAAAATAAGTAGTTCGATAATCAAGCATGCAAACATTTTCAATATCAATTCTTCTTAAGCCTATCCATAAAAAGGTCAAACCGGTTATCATCCGAAATTTTGCTTATAAAGAGAATACATTTCAACATGTGAGCGTGTGTGTGCATGTGGCTCGTCATCCCATTTCTATTTGACAACCCGAGCAAATTTGATTAAACAACTATACTCCATAAGCCTTTTGTTTTGTTTTTAGGCTTGAATCAAAGAATTTTTTTTTTTTTTAATGATTCATTTCAACACTTCTTTGACTTTTTTTTTAAACATAAACATATATGCCTCATGGCGGTTTTCACTCATCACAATGGCGTAGCCCTTTCCTACATTGGGCGGCTGCACAACCAAGGTGTGTAGCCCTTTCCATGAGGATACTCGTTGAGTTCTATGTTACTGAAGCAAATGGATACCAACCATTGGTCATTTTTAAATGTACTAGTCCTTAGGATTTCAAGTTGTATCCAAAACTTACATCAATCAAACTCAACATACTTAACAAGACATACAAGAGAAGCAAAGTGCATTTTTGAAACCAAAATTTTAAGGCTTAAAAGCACATGATCAAAAAGTAAGTAAAGAGACTTACTTAAAATCTCTATTTCTCAAGAGAGTAGCTTTCAAAGAATATGAAGCTCATATTATTCAAAATAAGCCACTCAACAATCATACAAACAATAACACACATCATGAATAAGATCAATGTGAACAATTATCACAAAAAGATCTTAAACTAGCAAAATGTCAAAGAGGACCATATAAACACTATACTAGTTCTCAATTATGACTTGCTTCATGAATGTGGTACAAACAATAAGTTGAGAGATGAAAAATCAAGTAAGTAAGCAAGCAATATGATATAGAGATACCTTCGCAAGCTATTTTCATCAATTGCAAGGCCTTCACCCTTTTTATAAGTCCTCATGACTACAAGTTATAGGTGTGTCGATTCCATGAGACTAAAGACTATGCATTTCAACTCAAAAAAAAAATGACTTTCTCTAAAAATCTTAACAGGATTGTCACCATATAGATTTCATAAAAACAATTTCTCAAAATGTTAATCAATAGATTTCGACTATCATAACAAGAATGTGAGATAACTAAGTTCATGTCAAGTTATAGAGATACAAAGCAAACAAGCTAAGCTTCTTAACAACAAAACACTAATCTTAAAGCTAACTCACATGTGCAACTTACACTATTGATAAGAACACTCACCCTTGACAAATTTTGTCTTGGGTAAACCTACACAAACATTATCAAGATTCTCTTTGACAACAATGTTGAATCTAGAGTAAAGTTTTCCACAACTTGATTCACACTAATATCATTGATATTCTTCTTTTCAACATTATTTGCAACACATGCATTGTCAAATTTTGCAAGGTTTCCATTCTTCACATTCCAGACATTCTTAACATGCTTTGTGATATTATCATGCTTTCCATATTCAAAAGCTTTAGCATGTTTGAAATGAAGTCCAATCTCTCTATCCCTAGATGCATTTCCTATGTTGCAATATTCAATGAATTTAAAGCACTTGGGCTTGATATGGCCTACGGTATTGTAAAAATGACAGATGGGAACAAAAGAAGAGATTTTACCTTTCGGGATCGGAGAAGAACAAATGGGAGTTTCTAGGGGTACCTTGTTCTTCAATTTGTTCTTGGTCTTGGAACGTCTCTTCTTAGGAGCTTTCTTGTCAACAATGACCTCGCTTGTAGGAAGTGATGCTTCTATGAGCTTCTCCTCAACTACTGCGTCGCTTGAGCCTCCTAAAGTCAAACTAGAGATGATCTTATCCTTTTCAAGAACAATCCCATCAACTTCTCTAAGCTTCTTGGCAAGAGCATTCTTTTCACCCAAGAGCCTCCGAGTAGTTGAAACAAACTCATCCACTTGTATCTTGATCAAATCATCCTTCTCATCAATCTCTCTTACGGCTATCTTCAAATTTTCTTCAAGACAATTCAACTTAGCCAAAAGATCAATGATAGTAGAATCTTTACTTAATCACTTTTGATGATTTAGATCAACCTCCTTGTCCAACGAATCTTGACATACATCCTCTAGGATGGAGTGAGATGTCGTGAATGCAACAAAGTTGCTCACCAACTCTTCCTCACTAGAAGACTCATCACTTGAGTTCTCTTCATCACTAGAGTCATCATCTTCACTTCATGTAGCCACCATAGCTTTTCCCTTCTTGTCCTTCTTAGAATCACCACTTGGACAATCCGAAGCATAATGTTCTAGCTTCTTGCACTTGAAGCATTGGACCTTTCTATTGCTCTTAGCACGACCACTCCTTTCATGAGGTGGAGTAAAGGATTTCTTGACTTCCTTTTCCCTTGAGTACTTGCCACTTGCCTTGGCATGGCACCTTTCCTCATGAACTTCCTAAACTTTATAACCAATAAAGCCATCTCCACGTCATCATCGCTACTACTAGCTTCCTTGACAACCTTGAGAGCTAAACCCTTGTTCTTAGCTTTTGGTTTCAAGCATGCCTCAAAGGTTTGAAGAGATCCTAGCAACTCATCTAAGCTCATGACGTCAACGTCTTTGCTCTCTTCAATGGCAGTAACCTTGGCTTTGAACCTCTTTGGAAAAGATCTAAGAATCTTGCAATTTAGCCTTTCACCGGGGATAGGAGTACCAAGAGCTTATCATTGGTTGGCGATGTCTAGTAGCTTGCCTTGGAAGTCAACAAACTTGTCTTCCTGACCCATTTGCAAAACCTCAAATTGGGAAGTGAGCATTTGAAGATGAGACTTCTTCACCGCTTTAATCCCCTCATTGGTGACTTAGAGAGCATCCCACGCCTCCTTTGCGGTTTCTAGGTTTTGGATGTAGGAAAATTGCCTACTATCCACACCTCTGAAAATAGCATTCACCGCCCGATGATGCCATTTCGCTAACTCAAACTCATTCCTAGGCTTGGAAACGGTCACTCCATTATCAACCTTATTGGGTAAGCGATAACCTTCTTCCACGGTCATCCAAACTCTCTCATCAATAGAGCGAATGTAAGCTTTCATCCTCAATTTCTGAAACCCGTAGTTATAACCCTTGAGATTAGGAGGCCTAGAATTCGAAGCCCCTTCGGTCATCACATCATCTTGGAAAACCATACTTCAAAAACCTAAGAAATTCACTAGTAAGTATAACTTGGATCTCGTCGAGTGACGTCTAACAACATGCTTTGATACCAATTGAAAGTATACAAACGTAGTTAAATAGCTTAAAGCATACCTAAAGGGGAGGGGGTGAATAGGTTTTTACGCCTTTTTTAATCCCTTGAACAAACTTACGTTTGTCCCTCAAGGTAGCCTTACATACAACACATAAACCAAGAAATCATACATAAACAAGATAAGCATGTGATCATTTAGGCATTGTCTATATATATCAATTAGTTGTACGAGGTATAAGGACACATAAACTCAACAACAAAGAATACTTGTATTTCAATACTTGTTCAATGTATTACAAGTATAATCAAATATCACTATACACAAAAATTACAATATACACAAGAATTATATTTACAAATATGATCAAATGAATTTGTTCACAAATCACACTTTACAAAAACTTGTTCCAATATACATCACAAGTGAATAATATGCAACAAGATAATAACATACACATAAACAAATATAAGAGATAGAGATAGGAAGAATTAACATAAGAGATTTTTTAACGTGGTAAAACCTCCAAGGAGGAAACATCCACGGGTTGAACTACTACCATTGGGTACTATATATATTGGATGATATATTAGAAATTCCTCAAAAGTGACCAACCTAGATCAACTTCCTATTGGAGTCTATGTCTACCCAACCCTATTGAAAAGTACGAAATCCCTCAATGATGCGGAACCATCATATATTGGAGATCATACCAAACCAATATCTATGGAAGATTAGAAATTTCTCAAGAGTGTATACACATCCCATGTACCCTACTCTTTTGGAGTCCATGTCTATCCATACGCCTAGGCCTACCAATAATATAGCCAACTCCCTATCTAAGGCACTTACGCCTCTAGAGAGCCTTTCATGCATGACTATCCGGACTTTCTCGATCCTAGCCATGACTTCTTGCTTGGTTATCCGGACCTCTTGTCCTAACCAAGACTTCCTTGCTTAACTATTCGGACACCTTGTCCTAGTCAAGACTTCATGCCTTTTACAAGGACTTCCTAGTGTGATCATGTGAATGCAAATGATGCAAACAATCAATTCATTATAGAACATGTGATCAATACACTCCATGGAACAACTGGACCTAAACATGTGAGAACACAAATAATATAGTCTAGATGCCAAAACATGAATTAAAGCTAGAGCATGTTAAAAACACCTAACACAAAAGCTCCTAGTTTCATTCACACAAATAACACTTGAATAAATCATAATCATGAAGCACATATTCAAGATGTTACAAACATACACAAAAAATGCTAGAATCACAAAAAGTGTTTAATGAATATTCTAGCCAACAATTAGAGCAAGGATATGTTGAATAATCAATTAAATCTTATTTGTCTCTAAATACACAAACAATTGAATTAATCCTAGATTTTATCAATCAAAGGATCAAAAAATATTTCAAGGATTATTAATCATAAAATGATTCAATCAAGTCACAAATAATCCTAGATATTTATCTAATCACAACACAACTCTCAAACATGTGAAAAACCTAGAATCTAAAAAACTAGTTCACATATGTCTCTAAATAGAATTTTGATTAGGATTGATTATGAAGCTATCTTTCTCAATAGCATTCACCATACATATACATACATATAGAAGAAGAAACCCCAAGCAAATTGAAGATTATAAAAGAAGAAATCTCAAAGATATGAACACTACCTTGCAATCACATGCTAGTTTGTTTTTCTGGGTAGAACCACCACAAAAATCAATCAAACAACTACACGACCACTTGGAAAAGGTAGAGGACTTGATTATGAACAATCTCCAACTTGAATCAATCAATTTCGACTTCGTATGAGAAAGTTATGGTATTTGGAAGGTCAAAAAATTGAGAGAAAAATTCTGGTGAGATTTTCTATTTTTCTTCTTCTTAAAAAAAATGAATGAGAGGTAATGGAGAAATTTAAAAGGAAGAGAGAGAGGGAAAGAACCGGCCAATCAAAGGCTGCCACATCAGCTCCACGTGTGGCACACATGGGCAAAGGGCAGTCCTTGACGTGTGGCACACATGGCTCACACGTGGACTCCAAGCTTGGCCGTTGGCCTAGCTTGCTCCTCCTGCGCTCCCCTCGCATTCTTTGGCCGTATTCGGGCCTCCGAACTCTGATTTTGAATCCGTCTTCTGATTAAAATCGTGACTCCCTCATGCACAACGTTGACCATAAAACTTTGACAAAAGGTTGAGAATTCATCTCAGACAATAACGACGAAGACAACTCAACGAATGAGAACACAAAGTAACATAGCTACATCGTTTGGACTTGAAACCTAATGAATGAGTAACCGAAATGACCGGCACTCAATAAGAAATCATAAGATATTATGTTCAAGTCCAAAATCAATAAAATGGAAATAAATAAACACAAGTTCACACAAGAATGCCATGTCCAAGACATAGTCTTAAAACATGCATTTCTAAAATGTATGACAATATGAGTTCAATGCATGAGCATACTAAAACATGTGAAAGTGTTATATAAATAGTGTACAACAATGCAGGGACACTCATGAATGATTTGTGTGTGTGCGCCTATGCCTTGTAAGAGAAATAAGGTCAATTATACCTTTGATGAGCAATGAAGCTAATTCCCCTTAACAAGCCACCACCTTGCAAGAACCGTAGCCAAGTCTTTCCTTGAAGTTTTGTATCATCATGATAATGGCCACTAATCAATACAAGATAAACATCGTTTTCATATGGAATATATGTTAAGACAAACCAAAAACCTAACAGTAATGTTGTCCTATGAGTCAAAGGTCTATAGACAATTGCTATTGTCTTGAGATAGATCCTCTAACTTGCAACATGGCACATGAGTATCAACGTTTGGGCCACATGAACTTTAGAGACTTAATGAAGCTTGAAACACTAAGCATTGTTAGAGGTCTTCCCAACCTTGGTAGGAAGCTAGATGTTGTTTGTGAACCTTGCCAATTAGGTAAAAAACCAAAGTGCCTCACAAAAAGAGCACTTACATAGCTACCAAGAGGCCTTTAGAACTTGTTCACATTGACCTAATGGGGCTAATTCAAACCGAGAGCATAAATGGCAAAAAGTACATTTTTATATGCGTTGATGACTACTCTAGGTTTACTTGGGTTTATTTTCTTAGAAATAAGACCGAGGCTTTTGATTACTTCAAAACGTTTTGTAATCAAGTTCAAAATGAAAAAGGTCTTGACATCAAGAAAATATGTCGTATTAAGAGTGATCATGGAACAGAATTTAATAAGTTTTGTTATGGGTTAGGGATATCTCATGAGTTCTCCGCACCTAGAACTCCTCAACAAAACGGTGCTGTTGAGAGGAAAAACCGTGTCTTGCAAGAGATGGCTAGGGTCATGCTCAATAACAAGAAAGTTCTTAGGAACCTATGGGCTGAGGTGGTTAATACCACTTGTTATGTGTCTAATCGAGTATTTAGGAGGCCCGGCACTAAACAAACGTCTTATGAGCTATGGAATGGCAAGAAGCCCAATGTAAGTTACTTCCACATTTTTAGGAGTAAGTGTTACATTTTGAATGATAGAGATCACTTAGGTAAATTTGATGCAAAAAGTGATATTGGTCTCTTTCTTGGGTATGCTATTAATAGTCATGCATATAGAGTTTTCAATTTGACTACTAAGACTATTATGGAGTCTATCAATATGAAGATAGATGACCTTAACATGCTTGATTTGTATGATGGTAATAGTGTCGATAAACCTAATGAAAATATTTTGAATGACACCAATACACCTATTGATGTGGCTAGTAGTGAGTCTAGTCAAGATGATAAAAAAGATAGTTGTGTTGAAGTACAAAGTCAAGGGTTAGAAAATGCCTTAAATGATAATCAACAAAATGACCAAGTTGTTGAAAATTCACATCCTAGACTTATAAACTTACACTATCAAGAAGACATCATAGGTGATTTGAATGAAGGGGTTAGAATTAGAAATCAAATAGCTAATCAAATTTCATATGCTTGCGACGCTTCTCAAATTGAACCAAAAAATATTAATGAAGCAATTATTGATGAATATTGGGTTGGGGCCATGTAAGATGAATTAAATGAATTTGAGAGGAATGAAGCATGGTCTTTAGTTCCTAGGCCTAAAGACATAAATGTAATTGGCACTAAATGGATATTTAGGAATAAGACCGATGAAAGTGGCAAGATTGTGAGGAATAAAGCTAGACTAGTGGCTCAAGGTTACACTCAAGTTGAGGGTGTAGATTTTGATGAGACATTTGCACCGGTTGCTCGTCTCAAGTCCATTAGGCTTTTGTTGTCAAATTATGGCAAATGGTCAAAAGTGCCTTCCTCAATGGATATCTTCAAGAGGAAGTGTATGTGGAACAACCTAAGGGTTTTGTAGACCCACACTCTCCTAATCATATGTTTAAATTGAAAAAGGCTCTCTATGACCTTAAGCAAGCTCCAAGAGCTTGGTATGATATGTTGACTCAATACCTTATTGACAACCATTATAGGAGAGGTGGCATTGATAGAACATTGTTTATCAAACTTCATGATAATGATATTTTCGTTGCACAAATATAGGTTGATGACATTGTTTTTGGGTCTACTAATAAAACCAAGGTTGATGAATTTATAAGTGTTATGTCAAGTGAGTTTGAAATGAGTATGGTGGGTGAGTTGAATTACTTTCTAGGAATGCAAGTGAAGCAAACTAGCATGGGCATAATGTTGAATCAATTTATTTTATGCTAAAAACCTAGTTAAGAGGTTTGGCCAAGAAAGTGGAAAATTTTTTGAAACACCCATGAGCACTACTTTAAAACTTGACAAAGATGAAAAGGGGAAAAGTGTTGACCAAAGCTTTTATAGAAGCATGATAGGGAGTCTACTATACCCAACGGCTAATAGACCGGACATTTGCTTTAGTGTAGGCTTGTGTACTAGATTTAAAGCAAATCCCAAAGAATCACACTTGAAAGCTGTCAAGAGGATCATTAGGTATGTCAAAAGAACTCATAGTCTTAGTCTATTCTATTCATTTGACACCAGTGATATCCTAGTAGGCTATTGTGATGCCGATTGGGCGGGAAACATAGATGACCGTAAAAAGCACATCAGGCGGTTGTTTTTATGTTGGGAATAATTTAGTTTCTTGGTCAAGTAAGAAATAAAATCCCGTTTCCCTCTCTTCTTCCGAAGCCGAGTACATAGCGGTCGGAAGTGCTTGCATACAATTACTTTGGATGAAACAAATCCTTAAGGATTATGAGATAAAACAAGGAAAAATGACACTTTATTGTGACAACTTAAGTGCCATTAACTTCTCTAAAAATCCGGTTCAACACTCACACACAAAGCACATTGATATTAGGCATCATTTCATTAGAGACCTAGTTGAACATTCTATTGTTACTCTAGAGCTTATGCCTACAAAGAATCAATTTGCGGACTTGTTCACAAAGCCCTTGGACAAAAAGAGGTTTAAAACTCTTAGAATGTCCATTGACACGATTTGTGTTGATTGATGTCTTTGTGTGATTGAGTGGCTTGATGAGCAAAACTTTATTTGAATATCAATATCTTTGAGAGATACTCACTTGAGAAGTAATGATCTTAAAACTAATAACTCTTATTGTTTCTAGATCATGCACTTGAGCTTGAAAATCTTATTTTTGAAAAAGTGCACTAATGCTTCTCTTATATGTTTAGTTTTGAGTATTTATGGTTGAAAATATGTAGATTATGGATGCATCTAGAAGCCTATTACTTAGTACATGATAGATGACCTATGGTATGTATCCATTTTGCTTCGGCACTACATAAAACTCAACGAGTACCCTCATGGAAAGGGCTACACACCTTGGTTGTGCAGTCGCCCAATGTAGGAAAGGGCTACGCCATTGTGATGAGTGAAAGCCACCATGAGGTGTATATGTTTTTGTTAAAAAATCAAAGAAGAGTTGAAAAGAATCATTAAAAAATATATATTTTTGATTCTAAGCCTAAAAGAAATGAAAAATAAAAGGCTTAATGGTGTATAGTAGAGAATTGTGAAAAGCTCGGGTTGTCAAATAGAAACGAGTAAATTAGCCACATGCACACACACACTCATATGTTGAAATCTATTCTCTTTAAAAGCAAAAACCTGGATGAATATCGGTTTGACCTAGATTGGAAATGCTTTAGATGGATAGGTGTGGATAGAGTTTGCATGTTGATATCACAATTACTCCTTGTATATATGTGAGAAGCATTCACACACATATTTTTCTTATGTGCTTGATTCATTAGCAATGTAAGAATATTTTTGAGAGATTAATGAAAATCTATGATTCTCTCTTGGACTTTGAAAAGTGATGAAATATTTTCTCTTATTGCTTGAATGTGTGAATGTGTGGAGCATATGTTTAAGGGGAGCTTAGTTTATTCAACTTCGCTTTCTGTACGATTTGTTTACTTAATATCTCGTTCTTTATCTCTTGTGTCCTTTGTCTTTTCCTTGACAAAAAAGGGGGAGAAAAATGTATACCACACCATGTTTGATATGGGGGAGACCATATTTGATATAGGGGAGAAAGAAAATGTAGACCTCACCATGTGTGGAGAAACATTCCAAATGTGTGAGTTTTGTACCTCTTTGTACTTTTATGGAGACTTTGTCCTAAAGGGGAGAATAATTCTTGCCTAATTGGGTTAAAGATCTTAAGGAGAGCTTTAATGTGAAAACATTCATACGCTTGAGATAATGCATTTTTGTTTGAGATAAGGGAAGTTTCTTATTTGTTTATGTGATGATATCTCACCATTCTTCTTTAGAAGAAGATCTCTTGTTTGGTTTGCTGTGTTTCTCATAGGTACCTTGAAGTTCAAAGAAGGGATTTTTGAAGACTCATGAAGACTTGAAGACCTTTTAGTCTAGGGATCTCTTTGTAATGTGAGGATGAGAGTATGCAATCAACTTTGAGTTTATTGGAGTGAACATTGTATGGTGAGGATGAGGTTTTGTCAATGGAATAGCCAAAGGGGGAGATTGTAAGATCTTAGATTTGTGTTAGCTTGATTCCATTGAAAAACTCTCTTTATTTGTAATGGTTAGTTGCTTAGGTGGTTCTTGGTGAAAAGAAGCTTCAAAGGAGAAAAGCAACTTCTCATGCAAATATCGTCTTTAAGAGTAAAATCGCGTACTTGGATGCTAAGGTATCAAGATACTTCTTCCTCTTGCAAGGTGTAATCGCACACACATACAATTCATACATGTGTGTCCCTACATCATTGTGCTACATTTGGTATAATACATTCACACACTTATTGAAGTATGCACATACATTAGTTTCAAATTGACAAACATTGTGAAATTGCATGTTCTAGGACTATCTCTAGGAAATAGCATACTTGTGTGACTTTTGTGTTTATTTGTTTTTGTTTTATTGTTTTTGGACTTGAACAAGATCTCATATGATTCCTTATTGAGTCCCGGTCATTTCGGTTACTCATTCATCAAGTTTCGAGTCCAAACTAGGAGCTTTACGTTCTCATACATCGTGTTGTCTTCGTAATTGTGTATCTAGTCGAATTCTCAACCTTTTTGCAAAGTTTCATAGTCGTCCTTGTTCATGAGGGAGTCACGGTTTGTAATCCAAAGATGGATTCAAATTCAGAGTTCGAAGGCCCAGATACGGTCGAAGAACACTAGAGGAATGCGAGAGGAGCGCGAGGGAAGCAAGCATTGGCCAATGGCCAAGCTTGGAGAGGGCGTGAGGAGGCTGTGAGCCTCACGGCCCATATATCCCTCTGCCCCGTGAGGCTCACACACCTCTCACGGGGTTGAGGATGTGTCCTCCTTTGATTCGTCACCGAATCTCCCTCCTTCTTTCTTTTAAATATTCTCCTCATTCCCTCCAATTCATAAGTGAAGAAAAATTGAAAAAGAAAGAGTGCATAATTTTCTTCAAGTTTTTGATTTTTTGTTTTGATCATAACTCTCTCATTTCAACTCGAAATCGAGTGATTCAAAAGCCAAAAATGTTGGTCTTGAATAGAGAAACAAACTCCAAGCATTTTCAAAGTCAAATGATTTCCTGATTTTTCCCAGCAAGCAGATTTCAGTCTGAGTCTCATCATTTGTAGGTGAAGCATCTTCTTCTTACTTTCTCTTTTGTTCATCTCATTTAATCTTCCTATTTGATAGATGAAATGTGTTACGAATGATGTTAGTTCACACTCTAGGTTTGTTTGATTGATTGATTATTGAGTTTTAACTTTGTGATCCCATTTGAACATATTTTAGCTAAACTTGATTAACTTGAAATTGATTTTATAAATGACTTGTATGATGTGCTTCATGATGATTTCTAGGTTTAATTTCATGATCTAAGAAATAGGATTTTTGAGTGATTGATTGAATATTCTAATCTTGTTCTTACTGATTCACATGCCTTGATTTTTAGATACATTTGTGATTGTTTGTTGAAAGCATATTCTATATTATCATTAAGCATGTTCATAGAGCTTGATTGATCATCTTGACTAGAACATGTGGTCCGAATAGTTAAGCAAAAGACTTAGCTAGAAGTGTGGTACTTCGGATGGTTAAGCTAAGGAAGCTTGACTAGGATCTTTGTGGTCCGGATAGCTAAGCAAGGAAATCTTCCTAGAGGCTTGAGAGTCTTGGATAGGAAGTTGCTTCCTAGAGGTGTAGGACACACCTTGGATAGGGAGTAGGCTATGTGGTTCACTAGGCCCGAGGGTAGACTAGGAGTTGATAGCTTAGGGTGGATATCATGTGTTGATAGTCTTAGGTGTGTAAGTCATTTTTATCATAGTGAATTGCTTTGCCGGTAGTTGTGGTATCAACCCGTGGATGTTTTCTCTTTGAGGTTTTACCACGTAAAAACAATTGTGTCATTTTTCATTTTTATATGTCTTTATCTTCCATATCATGTATTGATTATATCACTTGTATATTGATTTCTGCATGTGTTAGCTATTACAATTCATTTTTTAAGACACATCAAGTGTGCATTTAATTCTTGTATTTGAGAAATTTGAATTTGGAAGAAATTGGGCCTATACCTATTCACCCCCTCCCTCTAGGTATATTATACACTATATTGCTTAAGGGAATTTCAGTCCATAATCCAGATAAAACTTACTCGGAATGCTGGTAGCACTTGGTAACGGGATGCTTGTCCCATAATCTGGATAGAACATGCTTGAAGTATTTATGTTGATTAATTCTTCACTTTATCCAGGATGATCTCAAACCTCTACCATTCTCAGAAACAGTTTGGTTGGTAGTCCCCTTGTAAGACTGATAGGAGTTTTACATGTAATATAAACCAAGTTTAAACTGATCCCGATAGAAAGGACTGATCCTTGTAGGCGACCAAGATTGTTTTGACACCTAAACTTGAACAAGGGGATCTCAGGCTTGTATCGATCCCGGTGGCAGCTAAGGCTACTTCTTAATTCTCATAAGGTAAGTCAAGGTACCAGGCATTCCTTTTCAAGAAATCCCGGTCTTTAGGCGATTTGATGCAGGTAGGCAGCTAAGACCATTTTTTTGCACCAGGTTTTCCATTAGGTAAATCAAGGTACCGGGTATTCCTATATTAGGAATCCCGGTTCTTGTGGCGAACTATTCTGATAGGCAACTAAGGCCACTTTAGCACCAGGTTTTCTGTTAGGCGAATCAAGGTATCATGTATTCCCATACAAGGAATCCTGGTCCTTTAGGCGATCTATCCTGGTAGGCAACTAAGGCCACTTTAGCACCAGGTTTTCCATTAGGCGAATCAAGGTACCAGACATTCCTTTATAGGGAATCCTGGTCCTTGTGGCGAATTATCCTGGTAGGCAACTAAAGTAACTTTAGCACCAGGTTTCCTTGGAGAGATTGGGTTCTGTCCAAGGCTTTAGGAGTGCCGTTTAGGCTCTAGGACTGCCGTATAGGCTCTCATAGTCTTAAGGTTCCGGTTGGCAACTAGGGCCGTAGATCCGGATCCTTGGTCTAATAGGTAACTAAGGCCACTTTAGCACTAAACCCTTCCTAGAGAGGGGTGGGTCATGTCCAAGGCAGCAGGATGCCATATGGCTTTCCTAGTCTTGAGGCGATCATAGGCGAAATTTTCAAAGCGATCATAAGAGAAACATGTAGGAGAAAAAACTGACTTCTTTATTGAATTTTCAGGTGATACAAAACAAATTCGGGATACATACTTAGGGTAATACCGGTTGACATAAACTGTTTCTTCAAACTTTATGGATAAAACCTTTTGAGGTGGTCAGCATTCTAGGTGTGGTCTATTGGGTAGCTATCCATGTCTTCTAACTTGTAAGCTCCACCACGAACTACCATCTTTATCAGGTAGGGTCCTTCCCAATTAGGGGCTAGTACCCCATCTGACCTCTTCTGGGTATTCTGGGTTACTTTTTTAAGGACCAAGTCCCTTTTCTTTAAAATTCCAAGTTTTCACCCTTCTGTTAAAGTACCGGGTGATCCTGCTCTGATAGGCTGCAACCCGTTCTGCGGCCTTGTCTTGCTTCTCTTCAAGAAGATTCAGGCTGGCTCTCAGTTTAACTTCATTACTTTCAGGTTCAAAGTGCTGGACTCTGAAAGATGTCAATATATGCTCAATGGGTAGGACTGCTTCTGTTCTAAAAGCCTGTGAGTAGAGGATTTCCCCAGTAGCGGTCCTCTTGGTAGTCCAGTATGCCCATATCACATTCAGGAGCTCTTCAGTCCACTTTCCCTTCTTCTGTTAGAACTTTTTCTTCAAGAGCTTCTTGATGGTCTTCTTAGTAGCTTCCACCAATCCATTGGTTTGAGGATGGGCTACTGATACAAAGCATAGGTTGATACCTCGTACTTCACAAAACTCCCTAAACTTGGGGTTGTCAAATTGCTTACCCAGGTCAATTATTATGGCCATCGGGGTCCCGAATCGGCATACAATGTTTTCCTTGATGAAGCTTGTGGTGTTTGCCTCGGTTATCTGGGTAAGGGATTTTGCTTCTACCCACCGAGTAAAGTAGTCTATTACCACTATAGCTTGCTTGGCTTGACCAGGAGCGGTCGGGAGTGGTCCAATGAAGTTTACCCCCCAAATGGCGAATTGGTAGGGTACTAGGGTGTGCTGATTGAGGAGAGTCTTTCCATAGGTAGGTGGTTGAGGTTTACTGTCTTTTGGCAGGGTTCACAAGACCATGCAAACCGCTTCAAATCCTGATGTAGAGTAGGCCAGAAGTAGCCCATTTTAAGTATCTGGTAAGCTAGGGTCTCACCTAATATGTAGTTGCCGTAGTCCCTTGAGTACACCTCCTTGAATTCCCATTGTGCAACATCCGGATGTAAACACCTCAGTAGTGGAAGGGACTTTCATTTACGGTAGAGGTACCCATCAACTAGGCAGTACCGGGTGGCAGTTCTTTTGAGTTATCACGTGCTCTTGTTCTATGCGGGGTCGGCGCACTGGGATCTTTGTATTTATCACGTGACCGTTTATTCACCAAGTGCCTACCACTAGTTTTTAGTGAATCGGGTTATTCGAGTACCCTGCCTTCTTCTCATTTTTTTCTTGAATTTCTGCTTGAATGTATCGGGGTATCGGGGTACCGGGATACCGGAGGCAGACAGGTACTAGGATCTTGTAGCAGTGGAGTTGTCTGCTCTTGTTTTTGGGGTTTGCTGGTACCTCCTGGGTCCTAAGAGTCTTAAACCTGATCGTGGTGGTTAGAAGTCCGTACCTTGACCTTTTTGTAGAAAGGTGGGGTATCAAGATACCTCTTCCCTGGTAGCTTTTTACCCCGACTTAATTTCCAAGGCTGATGGAAAATTCTTCTTTGATCCCTACCATTTTTGACGGTTAACACAAACAAATAGAGAAAAGCCGGCTATCGGAATCGAACCGATGACCATCGCATTACAAATGCGATGCTCTAACCTCTGAGCTAAGCGGGCTTAAATAACGGCAATGAGATGGTGCATGCATAGAAATTCGGTAAATTACCAAAACTTGACAAAAGGTTGAGAATTCATCTCGGAAAACGACGACAAAGACAACTCAACGAATGAGAACGCAAAGTAGCGTAGCTATATCGTTTAGACTCGAAACCTGATGAATGAGTAATCAAAATGACTAGAACTCAATAAGGAATCATATGAGATCATGTTCAAGTCCAAATAAAATAAAACACAAACATATAAACACAAGAACACACATGTATGCCATTTCCTAGACATAGTCTTAGAATATGCAATTCTACAATGTATGACAATTTGAGTTCAATGCATAAGCATACTAAAACATGTGAATGTATTATATAAAATGTGCACAACCATGCAGGGACATTTAAGAATGATTTGTGTGTGTGCGTAAGGCCTTGTAAGAGGAATGAGGTCTATGTATACATTTGATGCTTTCTCCTCTTGAAGGCTTTACTTTGCTTGATGTATTGCCCAACTTCCTTGAAGCTTGTTAATCTGTGAATCCTAGACAACTAATCAATACAAAGGAAATGTCTTTTGATATAGAATAGTGCCAACACAACTCAAAATCCTAACATAGGATCAATAAGGGTGGTCAATTACCCCGACTGGCTGGCCAATGTGGTCGTAGTGAAGAAGAAAAGTGGGAAGTGGAGAGTCTGCATCAACTTCACCAACTTAAACAAGGCATGCCTAAAGGACTCATTCCCTTTCCCCTACATAGACATGCTGGTCGATGCTACAGCGGGACATGAACTACTAAGCTTTACGGATGCCTTCTCAAGCTACAATCAAATCCTCATGCACCCAGACGATCAAGAAAAAACGACGTTTATAAACGAGCGAGATACATTCTGCTACAAGGTAATGCCATTCGACCTTAAAAATGCAGGTGTGACCTATCAGCGGTTAGTGAACAAGATGTTCGCGGAGATGTTGGGAGACACAATAGAGGTATACATCGAGTACATGTTGGTCAAGTCGCTCGTAGCGGATCAACACCTCGAACATTTGAGGCAATCATTCGAGGTACTCGACAGGTATCACATGAAACTTAACCTTACTAAATATGCTTTTTGTGTTTCATCAGGGAAGTTCCTAGGCTATTTGGTCACACAGAAGGGGATCAAAGCAAACCCACAGCAAATCCAATCAATCATAGGGATCAAATCCCCGATATGCGTCAAGGACATACAAAAGCTGACAGGACGCATAGCAACCTTGGGCTGATTTATCTCTAAGTCCTCCAATAGATGTCACGGTTTCTTTGAAATATTAAAAAATAATAAAAAATTTGAATGGACAGAGGAATACGAAAGCGCTTTACAAGAATTGAAAGTATACCTCACCTCACCATCATTGCTTTCCAAACCAGTCGATGGAAATGAACTCTTCGTGCATTTAGCTGTATCACATACGGCAGTCAGCGCAGTGCTCGTATGGGAGGATAAAGGTAAACAATTTCCCATCTACTATATGAGCAGGTCACTACTTGATACAAAAACTTGATATAGCCAGCTCGAGAAACTAGCACTTGCTCTTATCACAACGGTTAGGAAGCTATAACCTTATTTCCAATGTCACCCGATAGTCGTTCTCTCGACATATCTGCTAAAAAACATTCTCCACAAACCAGAGTTGTCAGGTCAATTGACCAAATGAGCAGTGGAATTAAGTGAGCACGACATCTCATATCGACCAAGAACCGCGATAAAGGCACAGGTACTAGATGATTTTGTAAATGACTTTTCTCCTAACTTGTTAGAATTGGTCGAAAAGGAGACGATACACTTGGTTGACGATAATTCCCCAGGAACATAGGAACTAATGGTCGATGGATCAAGCAACGTCAGGGGGAGCGGACTTGGAATCGTCCTCTAATCTCAAGAAAGAGTCATAGTCGAGCAAGCGATAAGTTATGGGTTCAAGGCAACCAATAACGAAGCTGAATACGAGGCCCTTATCGCAAGACTTGTACTAGCCAGAAGCCTAGCCATTAAGCGAATCAAGGTGAGTAGTGATTCATAATTAATTGTGTGACAAATACAGGGATCATACGAAGCTAGGGATCCAAAAATGACTGCCTACCTCGACCTCGTACAAGAAGTCAAGTCTAGTTTCGAGGTATTCGAAATCAACCAAATTCCTCGAGCAGAAAACGCACAAGCGGATTCCCTAGCCAATCTTGGCTCGACGATGCAAGCAAAATCGAGCAGGATGATACCGATCGTATATATGTAGTGGTTAGTAGTATAAAAGAACATAACACAAACGGAAGTAGCATCTATCGACCTAAGCCCAAACCGGACAAGCCAATAGTCGAATACCCTGCATGATAAACTCCCGACGAACAAAAACAAAGCCAAAAGAGTTCATGCTAAAGCTGCCAAATTCAGCATAATAGAAGGTAAGTTATACAAACGATCTTTTGCAGGACCATATATGTTGTGCGTAAATGCTTCGGAGGTGACGCGTCCAAACCGTTTCTAATTAAATTACACTAATGAGGATGACTAAAGCCAAGTGGGTCTTAGGTCAAGGATGCTAAGCAACTAAACTACAACGGGAATTAAAAGGGCGCACAGGTGGTTCACCCATCGCAAGTGTACAAGTCGTACGAGTAGTAAATGGTACACTAGTAAGGGTGGTCGTTCCCACGAGGAGGTGGATTAGCTAACAAGTAAGCTCTAGGTAATCATTGATTATCGATTTCTAATTTCTAAACAAGTTCACTATTTAATGCTATCTAGATCAATTATACTAAGCTTGCAATGAACTAAGGATTAAGCTAGATTAAAAGATGTTAGGGGATTGATTTATTCAAGTAAAAACCATTTCATTAACCAACCATTCATTAAGCACATTCACAACCATTCTAAGGCATGCATTTCATTATCAATAATGTAAAGTACCAAATCCATCATCTTACACATAATCTAAAATCATAGATAAGTGATCAAGAGAGAATTTCATAATAGTGATGTAGAGATTCTCTAATTAACAAAAGTTATGAATTACTTAGAGAAATCTTTATAAAATGGATAGCGAAAGGTTCATACACATTGTTGGACACTATATGCATAAAATCAACTACCAAGTGTGTTCAAATAGATGTATATGAAAGACATATCATTATAGTTCATAATACACACATACAAAGCCTTAGAGAGTGAAATAATAAATGGATTGATTGAATCAATGGTTTAACTACAAGAGTTACATCAATCCCCCAACAAAAGGGTTTAGTTACACATAGAAGTATATAAACTAGAGAATACAAAAGAAGAGCTAAACAAACCCATTTGGATTTGTTTCTTGGCCAAGATGATTCCTCCTTGCAATCCAAGCACAATATCCGTCTAGAGCAACTCGAAAAGATCAAGTCTAAGTAACTAAAATTGGCGTTTGGCTACCTAGAAAGTGATGGGAAAATGCTAAGAAACTAAAACCAATTGAGAGAGTTCTTCTCTCTCTAAGATTCCCTA
Source organism: Acer yangbiense (assembly GCA_008009225.1). Classification (NCBI taxonomy): domain Eukaryota; kingdom Viridiplantae; phylum Streptophyta; class Magnoliopsida; order Sapindales; family Sapindaceae; genus Acer; species Acer yangbiense. Next base: position 12,843,447 of record CM017761.1, read on the forward strand.
ACTAAAAATAAGGTGTGTGAAACAAATAATAGCACGGTGTGTATAAAGCTATCTATAGGGGGGGTGAATAGATTTTACGCTTTTTACCCAATTTTTCGTGTTAGTCAAAATTACAAAAATGCCCTCAAGATAATATAACCAAGCAATTGTAATATGGTGCGGAAATTAAAACAACACTTGGTTTTTACGTGGAAACCCTCACGGGAAAAACCACGGGCTATGTAAGTAAGCCACACTCGAACCTCGAATCCACTAAATGTGCAAACGATTACAACCTAATCCCGGAAGTAATCACACACCTACCTAATCCCGGTATGAGTGAACCTAGTCCAATTTGCTTGCGTTCTAAGCAACCTAATCCCGGATGCTACACACAAGACTTACTTTCTCTATGAAGAGAATACAACCCTAAGTGAATATATGTAAATATCCAAAATGCAACATAGAGCAAGGGAAACCCTATATGCTTATCTAAGATGATTAATATGCAATTAAGAACAATCCTAGATATCAAAACTAAATGACATGTCAATTAGTTTAGCTAATCAATATTAAGCACAAAACCTAATATGCAAGCACAATATAAAATCTCAAACATACATCATACTCATCTCAATATTGTATCTAAAGCATACAAAATAACAAACAAGTAATTAATTGAGATTGCTAGATAAGAGAAACACAAAACATGTAAGATATTAGTGAAAAGCTTACCAAGCAAAGTATGATGAAGATTCCATGCTAGATGACATCTAGATGATCTAAGATGATGCTAGATGATGATTGATGATCATGAAAAAGTGTTTGAGAATCAAGAATGGAGTTCTTGGAATTTTTCTTCTCTTTGAAAAATATCCTAAGTATGAATTCTGAATATGAACTCTCTTAATTGACCTAAAGTCAAAGTGGCATATATATAGGGGGCCAAATCAAAGTGAGGTCGTTTAAGTAAGTTTCAAAGAAACGCGCCAATCGGCGGTTTCAATCGGCGGCCAGGCCGCCGTTCATGACCGCCGAATTGAGCTCGTGAAGAACAGAGCATAAACGGCGGTTAATTCGGCGGTTTCGTGACCGCCGATTCCAACCGCCGAAACAGAACAGAGAGATCAAAATCAACCAGGTATGAACGGCGGTTTCATGCCCGCCGTTTCAACCGCCGAATTAGACTGAGAGATAAATCAATCAGGTCTTGAAACGGCGGTTTCGAACGGCGGTCGTGACCGCCGATATTAACCGCAGAAATGCTTCAGACCAATCTGGACTGAAACGGAGGTTTCAGTTGGCGGCCAGGCCGCCGATCATAACCGCCGATCACCTAGATAGGTGAAAACCAAGGAGAAGCCAAGGGCATTCTCCATAGGCGGTCCTCGCGCTAAACCAAGCACATTCTCGTGCATGCGCGGACGTTTCCGAAAGTTATCGGGAAACGAATTACACAACAACAAGACACAATTACACACAACAAAATATAATAAATAAGTGCAAGTGTGAATTGTGACAAACGAAGAGAATGCACACATATGCAATGAATGTTTAGTGTGTGTGTGCAACTAATCTCTTCAAAGAAAAGTAAGCACATAGAAATTTACCTTCGGTGCTTATCAACACGAGGTCTTCAAAGGGCTTCGAACTTTAAGACCGATACTTAGGCTACCCTAACAAAGAACCCCCACATATGGTTTGATCACGAAATAAGCCAATTAAAAACAACGGGAATCCTTACAATCTCCCCCTTTGGCTATTTCGTGACAAAACCATCACTCACAATGATACCTCACAAAAAAAATAGAAACTACGGGACAATAATGATATTCTACATTACAAAGAGATAAGAGAATGCAACTTGAAGTCTTCAATCCTCTTGTAGAATAATCAATCCCTGAAAAGAGTTTCTAACATTTCTAATACAAGAAAAGTGTGAGATTAATCATGTGAGAACAATACCAAGCATTTGCATTTTTAGAATTTAGGCACAACATTACCAAATGTATGCAATGTATGATAAATGCAATGCTCCCCCTCAACGGGTTACTCCCCCTCAATGTATGTTTTCCCCAAAGTGCACAAAAGCCTCTATATTTTGCACCTCCCCTTACCATATCCTACTCCCCCTTTTTGTCATGATATAGGCAAAGGAGTAGGCCCCAACCGGGTCACTCATAGCAACGAGAGATAGAAGCATGCAAGACTTGCATATACATATAAGTCACTTTATGCACTTCAATCAATTTGAGAGAAACAAGGAGATTTATTTTGAGAAAATGTGTGAATCCAACATGCTTTGCATACAAGACATATAGCATTCAAGTCCAAAATACAATGGTATTTGGCAAAGCAAATGACAAAGGTTTCTAATAAGAATTCAAACCAATTTCACCAATGTCATGGGAAAAGCAAGGATATAGAGATTATTGATTTCAATTTAAGAGCAACTATATCCAACTTTATAAGCGAAACATGGCATGAGCGACTTTGCACCCTATTTGATTTTTCCGGATAAAATTATCCGTATGATAGTAACCATGTTCAACTAATAAAGAAAGAGAGACATTTGGAATGTAAATTCCTTTGAATGGATACAAGATCCTTTATTCATTTTGAGTCTCATAAGTTTTCACACAAGTTTTGCATTTTTAAGAATATGCAATCATCAATTCATGCTTTTCATGTGAGCATGTTATATGAATTTCATGCTTTTTCATTTGTCATTAGCATGTTATTAAAGAATCATCATGTCATGGAGATAATCATAGGTCATTCAAATCATACTTCCAATGTAAATCTCCTAGTCCAAAAATGCATGTTTGAACATAAATATGACATGGATTGTAGACAAGCAAGGTTCACACTTATGGAATTTTAAAACATATATACATATGTACAACCAAGCTTACTCAAGCAATTAAAAGAAGAGGCATAAGATATTTCAAATTTTTTGCAAGATACAAGAATGCAAAATAGCTCTCTTTGCTTGAGTTCCCCATATGGGGTCAATCATAGAACATCACTCCACAAGACATACCCCAATAGATCTACTAAGAGTTTTAAATCGAGTAGCATCTAAGGGTTTAGCAAATAGATCCGCAAGTTGATCATTAGAACCTACATGTTCAAGTACTATGCATTTATTTTCAACAAGCTCTCTAATGAAGTGATGGCGGATGTCAATATGCTTAGTTCTAGAATGTTGCACCGGATTCTTAGAAATATTAATGGCACTCATGTTATCACAAAAGAGAGTGAGAGTACCTTGGTTGAATCCGTAATCCACTAGCATTTGCTTCATCCACATAAGTTGAGTGCATCCACTCCCCGCGGCTATGTACTCGGCTTCCGCCGTGGACAAGGAAATCGAGTTTTGCTTCTTGCAAAACCACGACACCAAGTTGTTGCCTAGAAAGAAGCAACCGCCCGATGTGCTCTTCCTATCATCACAATTTCCTGCCCAATCCGCATCACTATATCCTACAAGACTAGGATTAGTGTCAAATGAGTACCAAATCCCATAGTTGGAAGTCCCATTTACAAAGCGAATGACTCTCTTAACCGAAGAGAGATGGGACTCCTTGGGATCGGATTGGTACCTAGCACAAACTCCTACACTAAATGATATATCGGGCCTACTTGCGGTCAAATAGAGCAAGCTCCCTATCATGCCACGATATAAGGTTTGGTCCACACTTTTACCGCTAGCATCCTTGCTTAGCTTCAAAGTGGTGCTCATAGGAGTGTCACAATGTTTGGCTTTTTCAAGACCAAACTTCTTCACAAGGTTTTTGGCATATTTGGCTTGGGTTATGAAGATCCCATTATCAAGTTGCCTAATTTGCAAACCTAGGAAGTAATTAAGCTCACCAACAAGACTCATCTCAAATTCATGAGACATAACATCAACAAATTGTTGGACCTTGGTGTTGTTGGTGGAGCCAAACACTATGTCATCGACATATATTTGAGCTATGAAAAGCTCATCATTGTCTCTCTTGATGAATAGTGTCTTGTCAACACTACCTCTTGTGTAGTTATTGTCAACAAGAAATTGAGTGAGGCGCTCATACCAAGCCCTCGGTGCTTGTTTCAACCCATATAGTGCCTTCTTGAGGCGATAGACATGGTTGGGGTGGTGAGCATCCACAAACCCCTTGGGTTGTTCAACAAACACTTCCTCTTGCAAGAAGCCATTGAGGAAGGCACTCTTGACATCCATTTGGTGCAATTTGAACTTGTGCACACAAGAAATGGACAAGAGAAGCCTAATAGACTCTAAACGGGCAACGGGAGCAAATGTCTCCTCAAAGTCGATACCCTCAATTTGAGAGTACCCTTGTGCTACAAGTCTAGCCTTGTTCCGCACTATGTTGCCATCCTCATCGAATTTGTTCCTAAATATCCATTTAGTGCCTATGACATTAGTGGTCTTAGGCCTAGGAACTAGAGTCCAAACCTCATTCCTTTCAAATTGGTTTAGCTCTTCTTGCATGGCAAGAACCCAAAATTCATCATGTAAGGCTTCTTCAACCTTTTTGGGTTCAATTTGAGAGGTGTAGCAAGTATAGCTAATAAGATTAGCAAGTTGACGTCTAGTCCTAACACCCTCATTAACATCTCCAATAACATCCTCTTTGTTATGGAGTCTTCTAACCCATGGAGCGGGTTCATTAGAGTCCAAGTTAGGAACTCTAGTAATGGGTTGTGTGACTTCATTAGATGTCCCAACATTGGGAGTCACCACAACCCTCTCCAAAGGAGTGTCATCCTCTAGAACATCCTCCTCCTCATGGTCATTAGACTTGAGCCTAGTATCATCAATGACCACATTTGATGATTCCATGACGGTTCGAGTCTTCAAGTTGAAAACTCTATAGGCTTTACTATTCAAGGCGTAGCCAATAAAGATACCCTCATCACTCTTAGCATCAAACTTGCCAAGTTGATCACGGTCATTTAAAATGTAGCATTTGCTTCCAAATGTGTGGAAGTAGCTAACATTTGGCTTCCTACCCTTCCATAGCTCATAGGAGGTGTTTCTAGAACCGGGCCTTAGGAACACACGATTTCCTATATAGCAAGCCGTATTGATAGCTTCGGCCCATAGGTTCCTAGGGACATTGTTGCTAAGCAACATCACTCGGGCCATCTCTTGGAGGACCCTATTCTTCCTCTCAACAACTCCATTTTGTTGAGGTGTCCTAGGAGCCGAAAACTCATGGGAGATGCCTAAGCTATCACAAAAGCTTTCAAAAGAGGCATTCTCAAACTCTCTCCCATGGTCACTTCTAATCCGTTTAATGCTTCTAATGTTAGATTTCATTTCATTTTGTAATTTAGTACAAAGCATTTTAAACTTATCAAAAGTTTCGGATTTTTCTCTAAGAAAGTATGTCCATGTAAATCTAGAGAAATCATCAACACATACAAAAATGTATCTCTTTCCACCCAAACTTTCGGTTTGCATGGGACCCATGAGGTCCATGTGGAGAAGCTCAAGAGGCTCCTTGGTGGTGAGATACTTACCCTTTTTGTGCATGCTTTTAGTTTGCTTTCCTTGTTGGCAAGGTCCACAAACACCATTGGCTTTCTTCCCAAGCTTAGGGAGGCCACGCACACACTCAAACTTTCCAAGGGTCCGTAGATCCCTAAAGTTCATGTGGCCAAGTCTTTCATGCCACAACTCAATTTGCTCATCCATGGACACATTGTTTGAGACTATTCTAGCTTCAAGACAATAGCAATTGTCGCTAGATCTCATACCTTTCAATAAGGTTTGTCCATCGGGCTTTAGGATCGAGCAATCATCTTTACAAAACAAGACGGAATATCCTTCATCACTTAGATGTGAAATGCTTATTAAATTGGCTTTCAAGCCATCAACAAATAAAGCATCGGATAAGGAGGGTAATCCGGGAACGAAAATGGTTCCTTTCCCTACTACTTTCTTTTTGGATCCATCACCAAAAGTGACAAATCCACCTTCCTCCATAACAAGAGTCTCGAAGAAACTCTTGTTTCCCGTCATGTGCCTAGAGCACCCACTATCTAGATACCAAAAATTAGAAGAATTTGCCTTCAAGGCTATTTGAGCAACATGGCAAACAATGTCATTCTTTCTAATCCACCTAGAAACAATCTTAGCTTTCTTAGTGGTTTTTGGTATATGGGCTCTAGATGTCCTAGGATCATGCATAATAATATTATCATTCCTAGGAACATGCATCATGGCTCTTTTCTTTTTCTTCTCAATCATGCTTTGTTTTCTACACATTTTAATATATTGAAAGCAATTTGGTCTAATATGACCATCACAACCACAAAAGTGACAAATAGGGATGAAATAAGAAATCATACCTTGCCTTTGTCTTTGTGGATGAAAGGGTTCAATCCTTCTTCGTTGTTGAACCGGTCTTGGTTGCTTCCTAGCTTGAGGTTGCATGATATGTCTCTTTCCTTTGTGAGCCATTTGAGGAGGAATGTTGGCTTGAGAGACCCTAGGGGGTTGAGCTTGAGGTTTCCTTCTTGGACCCATCTTCACTTGTGCATTAGAGCATTGTCCTACTTCTAATTTCTTTCTAGGAGCTTGCACAAATGAAGTTTCTTCTTTCTTCAAGCTCTTGACAAACACGGTCTTGTTAGAGGTAGAGATCTTCTTGTCATCTTCATACCCAAGACCCCTCTTGTCACATGGACTCTTTCCAACACCAAGCATATGGTCAAGCTTCTTGGTGCTAGAATCAATCCTAGTCATAGAATTTCTAACTTCTTCAAGCTCACTCTTTAGACTTTCTTCATTCCTCCTAGATAGAGCTAACTCCTCTCTTAGCTTATCTTCTATCTTCTTGAATTTTTCCACTTGTTCACCTAAGTGGTCATTATGAGATGCAAGCTCAAGATTTTCTTCTCTCAACATCTTGATTTTTCTTGTGCTTTTGATTGCTAAATCATTAAACTCGGCATGGCATTTAGCAAGCACCTTTTTCTCCACAAAACTACTTATGGAGTTAGACGAGGAATCACTTTCTTCTTCACTTGAGTCATTTTCCTCTTGACTCATTTCCTCTTTCTCACTAGCACTTTTGCTCTTATGTGAGGAGGCAAAAGCTAGGAGGTTAGCCATGAGCTCTTCTTCACTTGAAGACTCATCTTCCTCATTGGAGTCATCACTACTCCCACTCCAAGTGGCGGCCATCACTTTGCTCTTCTTCTTATCATTGTGATTAGCACATTCGGGGGCAAAGTGACCAATCCCACCACATTCAAAGCATCGGACCCCTTTCCTTTCGGTCCTCTCTTGTCTAGGCTCAAACTTCTTGAAGGAACTCTTTTTCTTCAAATCTTGTCCTCTTGACCCTAATCCCTTCTTCTTCTTGAACCCCATAACCTTGTTGAACCTTTTCACAAATAAGGCAAGGTCTTCATCCGATTCATGCTTTGCCTCCTTTGCATCCTTAGATGCTTTCAAAGCTATTCCTTTAGACTTCTTAGGAGGAGTAGTGGTGCTAGGAGCCTTCCTAGACTCATATGCAAGGAGACGCCCAATCACTTCACTTGGCTTCATATCCATGTAGCCACTATTTTCTTCTATGGCCGTCACCTTGGATTCAAACCTATCGGGGAGAGATCTCATAATTTTTTGCTTGACTCTCCTATCCGAATACGGGTCTCCGAGTTGATGGCTTTGATTTACAATGTCCATCAATTTGATTTCGAAGTCATTGAAGCATTCATCCTCTCCCATCCTTAGAAGCTCAAACTGAGTTTGGAGGACTTGAAGCTTGGACTCCTTCACCACCTCGGTTCCCTCATGTGCAACTAGAAGGATGTCCCATGCCACTTTGGCAATCTGAGTATTCTGAATAAGCTTGTACTGATTCTCATCCATAGCACACATAATGGCATGCATAGCCTTCCTATTCCACTTAGAAGCCTCAAACTCTTGCGCGTTCCATTGCGCCTTAGGCTTCAAAACATCTTGTCCTCCACCCTCGGGAGTCATCATAGGGAGATCATATCCGTCTTCCACCGCCATCCATGCACGGTCATGAATTTGGCATATGTAGGATTCCATCTTCCCTTTCCATTGGGAATAGTTCAATCCGGTAAGAAGTGGAGGCCTTGTGCTAGAAGCTCCTTCGTGGCCACCACCATTTCCACCGTTTCCACTCATAGTGTTTATGAATGAATGAAATGAATGCAAATGTATGAATGATCAAAAATCACACAAAATGCAAAACACACCAAAATAAGCAAGGATCACCTATGTATGTCTAGGAACCCGCTCTGATACCAATTGAAACAAATAATAGCACGGTGTGTATAAAGCTATCTAGAGGGGGGGTGAATAGATTTTACGCTTTTTACCCAATTTTTCGTGTTAGTCAAAATTACGAAAATGCCCTCAAGATAATATAACCAAGCAATTGTAATATGGTGCGGAAATTAAAACAACACTTGGTTTTTACGTGGAAACCCTCACGGGAAAAACCACGGGCTATGTAAGTAAGCCACACTCGAACCTCGAATCCACTAAATGTGCAAACGATTACAACCTAATCCCGGAAGTAATCACACACCTACCTAATCCCGGTATGAGTGAACCTAGTCCAATTTGCTTGCGTTCTAAGCAACCTAATCCCGGATGCTACACACAAGACTTACTTTCTCTATGAAGAGAATACAACCCTAAGTGAATATATGTAAATATCCAAAATGCAACATAGAGCAAGGGAAACCCTATATGCTTATCTAAGATGATTAATATGCAATTAAGAACAATCCTAGATATCAAAACTAAATGACATGTCAATTAGTTTAGCTAATCAATATTAAGCACAAAACCTAATATGCAAGCACAATATAAAATCTTAAACATACATCATACTCATCTCAATATTGTATCTAAAGCATACAAAATAACAAACAAGTAATTAATTGAGATTGCTAGATAAGAGAAACACAAAACATGTAAGATATTAGTGAAAAGCTTACCAAGCAAAGTATGATGAAGATTCCATGCTAGATGACATCTAGATGATCTAAGATGATGCTAGATGATGATTGATGATCATGAAAAAGTGTTTGAGAATCAAGAATGGAGTTCTTGGAATTTTTCTTCTCTTTGAAAAATATCCTAAGTATGAATTCTGAATATGAACTCTCTTAATTGACCTAAAGTCAAAGTGGCATATATATAGGGGGCCAAATCAAAGTGAGGTCGTTTAAGTAAGTTTCAAAGAAACGCGCCAATCGGCGGTTTCAATCGGCGGCCAGGCCGCCGTTCATGACCACCGAATTGAGCTCGTGAAGAACAGAGCATAAACGGCGGTTAATTCGGCGGTTTCGTGACCGCCGATTCCAACCGCCGAAACAGAACAGAGAGATCAAAATCAACCAGGTATGAACGGCGGTTTCATGCCCGCCGTTTCAACCGCCGAATTAGACTGAGAGATAAATCAATCAGGTCTTGAAACGGCGGTTTCGAACGGCGGTCGTGACCGCCGATATTAACCGCAGAAATGCTTCAGACCAATCTGGACTGAAACGGCGGTTTCAGTCGGCGGCCAGGCCGCCGATCATAACCGCCGATCACCTAGATAGGTGAAACCAAGGAGAAGCCAAGGGCATTCTCCATAGGCGGTCCTCGCGCTAAACCAAGCACATTCTCGTGCATGCGCGGACGTTTCCGAAAGTTATCGGGAAACGAATTACACAACAACAAGACACAATTACACACAACAAAATATAATAAATAAGTGCAAGTGTGAATTGTGACAAACGAAGAGAATGCACACATATGCAATGAATGTTTAGTGTGTGTGTGCAACTAATCTCTTCAAAGAAAAGTAAGCACATAGAAATTTACCTTCGGTGCTTATCTACACGAGGTCTTCAAAGGGCTTCGAACTTTAAGACCGATACTTAGGCTACCCTAACAAAGAACCCCCACATATGGTTTGATCACGAAATAAGCCAATTAAAAACAACGGGAATCCTTACAGTGTGTAGTCTAAGGTAAGGTAGGTGTCTAAGGTAAGTTATCTAAAAATATATAAAGTGGTAAGGTGTGTTCAACAAGATAAGGTGATGGGAGAGGTAAGTGGGACGAGTTGACATCATTTCTAGGTGTTCCTGCTGGTTCGTTCACTCTGGCTCTCTGGTTAATTCCAGCCGACGGAAGGTCGCGGTAAAATACGAAGGTTAGCAGCGAGTTTACCCTTTCTGCCTCACGGGATCTTTCTCTCGGCATGAACTCACGGAGATTCCGTGGGTACCGTGGGTTTGAACGTGTTGTGCGTGGGAACAAGGCAGTTGGGAAGAGCTTGAAGCTTGAACTTGACCATGGAGTTTGGTGGATTTGGTGGAGAGCAAATCACGTGCATGTGAAGCTAGAATGGGTGGAAACCAGACTAGAGAAGCTTCGGCCGCTGTTCTGGACGGAGAGCCGCTGGAAAAGACACCAAAAAATGGTTGGAACGAGTCGGGTCAACAACCGGGTCAAAAGGGTCATCGGGTTGGGTCCGTGGGTTTACTCTACCCGGTTGGAGATTGAAGACGCGTGACGTCACGCTGACAAGCGCAGAAAGCCTAAAATGACGTCGTCCTTCTTAGTGACGTGGCACTGATGCCTGCCTTGGCTGGTGAATTACACAATGTACCCCTCAGCTCTTCACTAATCACTGAATCTGCAATAATTTCTCCAGATTTGTATTTTGACCCCTGATTCTCCATAATGACGTTTTCCCTTTTTTGCTCACGATTTTGCTACTTTCCTCTAGTCTGGTCTAGAATGCCCTTAATGAGCTGAAATACCTGAAATACACTTATTTACAACATCAAATACTTAAAATGGCTCAGAAAACGGTTACAAAGGCTAAGTAAGGGAGCACTAAATGTAAACATTTATAACGCGATCAGGAGGCCAAGTCAATATTAGACGATTTGCACACTAGGAGATGCGAAAACCACTCCGTGTCGAAAAGCTTGGCACATTGAGCGATTACAGCAGGGTATTACTGGCCAACCATGAGATCTGATGTGTTTGAACTTGTGAGAAAATGCGACAATGTCATCGACATGCACAGATATCACATTTACACCCGAAGAAGCTCAACTCGATATTATCCCCATGGCCATTCATGAAACGGGGGATGGATATAGTGGGAAAACTTCCACCTTCGACCAAAGGAGGTAAAGTCTATGTTCTAGCGATGACAGACTACTTCACGAAATAGGCCGAAGCAAAATCGTACAAAAGCATCAAAGATACCTCAGGTAAAAAATTTCTATGGAAAAATATCATATGTAGGTATGGAGTGCCAAAGGAGATTGTGACCGATAATAGCTCCCAGTTTATTTCGTTCGATTTCCAAAGTTTTTGCTAGGAATAGGGGATCAAGATCTATTTTTCCACTCCTCGATATCCGCAGTTGAACGGCCAAGCTTAATCAATGAACAAAATGATCATGGGCACCTTAAAAAAGAAGCTCGAAGCTACTAAAGGATTCTAGGCAGATAAATTGCCATAAGTGCTCTGGTCATATCGGATAAACACTCGAACCTCGACAGGGGCAACACCCTTTTCACTCGCTTTCAGAGCGGAGGCAGTGATAGCGATCGAGCAAACAGTAAACACGGTGAGGGTTGAACATCTAGATGAAGATCAAAATAATTCCTTACTACATCTAAAGCTCGATTTGCTCGATGAAAAAAGGGAAAAAAAAAGCCTTACTCAGACTAGTGGAATACCATCAACGAGTAGCTCAACATTACAACAAAAATGTTTGAGTTCGAGAGTTTATAGAGGGTGATTGGGTTCTACGAAGGGTATTCCAAAATACAAAGGAACTTGGCACAGGAAAGTTTGGCTCGACGTGGGAAGGCCCTTATCAGATAACAAAGGCACTCGGACGAGGATCATACAAAATTCAAACAAAAGATGGACAAGAAATAAACAACTGCTAGAACGCGATACACCTAGAAAGGTACTATTTCTAGTTCCCATTTCTTCGCTCTAAATCGCTCGAAACCAAAATTACAAATCTTCTCCAATAGCAATGATGATAATCGAGCGCATATGAATGCGGTCTGAGCTCAATGACATAAAATCCTTGCATAGGTCATCAATCACAAGAGCTCAAGAGACTTATAGACACTAGTGTTGGAAATATTAGTCTACCTTTGTTACTGGTCAAATCGCATCAGCTTTCTCACATTCAAAGATTGCTCGATTTGACTTGTGAGTTCATGTATCCTCGACTAGTCAAGCACACTTGCACTGGGGAAAGATGGATAACTCACCAACAAACGATCAAAGCAAACAAACTACGTTAAGCGGGATTGATCGTATCGAGCAAATGAATTATCGATACTCCTATAAAAAGCTCTATGTCAAGCAAATGAATTGTTCAAAACTCCTATAAAAAGCTTTACGCTATCTTTCAAGTCAAGTACTGACTTAAGATTATTCAATCATCGATCGATTGTGTTGTCATGTCATTCGATTCATATAAATTTGATCGATTACAATTACTAATTTGAGATTGTTCGACTACTTATTTTGGTTCACTCGTTATTCGATTGATAGAAATTGTTCTATTATTTTCAATGTTCATATTACCAAAATTGCTACTATTGTAGCTCTAAGTCGAGCAAGTGGTACAAAATTGCTTGATTATCGAGCAGACCCAAAGATCGAGCCATCACGATTAAAGTCGATATTGTCAAATGATATAAAATATTAAAGCTCAATACATAACGAAAACAAACATGTTTAGGGATCATGAAAAAATATTACAAGCAAATCAGAGAGGGCAAAATATTGTCCACCCCTCTATCCAAATGTAGTTAGCAAAAATAAAGAGAAATATCAAACTACGGGGGATTTGGGGGGATTAGCTTCAACATCATCCTTACTAACTTGTCATGCAGCATCAGACTGCTCTTGGGGCTCGACGTCCTCCACTTCATCTTCGAGCTCCTTCAGCTTCTTTCATTGCTCCCAAATCTCGATGTCTTTGGCAACATCCCAAGTGTCAGTCTCACCCAACAGATATTGTTGTATCAACCTACCCCTGGTTTGGATAATAGCCTTGCTAAGCCTCTCTATCGCCTCTGCGAGCATGTCATCAGTCTAAGACATCTTCTCCTTGCTCGACTTAAAAGAAGCTCTCAGTCGAGCATTCTCCTCTTTAGCTTTAGCGAGCTTATCACTCGCTTCTTTCAAGGCTTTTTCTGCCCCAGATTTGGTCTTATCGACCTCCTTCTTCAGCTTCGAGTTCGATGACGATAGAGACGCAAAGTTCTTTGAAAGGTTTTTTACATCTTTCCTAAGGAAAATTTGAGACTGAAGAGCCTGCGGAGAAAAGAACAAAGTTAGTTCGACATTAAAAACAAATGATAAACTTATATACGACTAAGTACCTGGAAAGCGCATGTCAAACCCCAGTCGACAACTCGAGATGCTCCTATCTTCGTGGGGCGAGTCTCATCTTCAGGAAAAAGGAGCTGATTGACTTCTTTCAACATCGGGCCAGGATCAGAGTAAAGACAGGTATCCGTAGGAAACCAAGCCACGATATCATCGGATATCTCCTCTCAACTAGGCCGCTTCTTCGACTTTTTAACAGCCGGAGCGACTTGTTCAGGCTGGTCGACGCCCTCACCGGAGATAACAGCTGGAGTAGAAGATGTAGTCGCAACTCTTTTTCCTTTTCTCTTCTCTAGCCTTTCCATCTGCCTTTTCAAAGCTCCCTTGGAAGAAAGCTTCACGTTCGACATCGTCACTACAACGAAAGCTCGCTCAGCATCAATAACAGGCTCAAGAAATCGAATTCCACACAAAATCTCGAACCCATGCCTTATGCAGGCATACGTAACCAAATCTTCAATACGAGGATAAGGGTTACCTAATTGTGCGAAAGTGGTATGATTCCACAATGAACTCTTTCTAAGACTATCCTTTTGTAGTAACACCCTCCAACTCCTTTCTTTAGAATCGATAGAAAGGATCCTATTCGTCCTCGTCAGATCGTCCACCCCTTGGATCGATTTAGCTCTCCCGTCTAAACCCACTAAAACAGAAAAAATAATGTAAGTACAGTAATAAAATAGAATTCACATGAGACGATCGAACACCTACCAGTAGTATTGTTCCAAGTCGACCTAATCCCGTCGACCAAATCTCCCTAAGTAAAAAAGAACCTCGGTTTCCAGTCCAGATCTCTAGACAAAAGCTCAGTGATCAAATGTCCTCGATGGTGACGAGCCACGACTATATATCTTCCACAATCAGTATCATGTTCTTTCAATTGATACGTATATAAAAAATTCTCGAGAGTGAAAACCAAACTCTTCCTCTTGATCGACACTTCCAGCGATAAGAGAATCCTCCACCCATTTGGCATTAACTGGCTTGGAGCGATATCAAAAAAATCAACAACTATCGAGCCAACGATGAAATAAGGAATCTCAGGCCTAGCTTAAATGGAAGATGATAAAAGCAAGTACAACCCTTGATCGACCAATCTGCACGTTTGAATGGTGTTGTTGCTCGCAATTTGACTGAACTAGGCACCTTCTGACTCGACAACTTCGCTGTAAGATTCTCAAAGAGAAACCTCCCCGCTTCGCTCTCAAAAGTCGTTGGTGGCTCCATGTTCAGCTCACCAGGGGTCGCCAAACAACCCATTACCACAGTCTTAGGTAGGTTAACTCCTACCTCACCTATACCCATATCAGTAGAGGGTCCAGCAATGGATACCCCATCGTGGTCACTCGACCCAGAAGTCGCATCAGACTGATCAAAGTCAGCCTCGCTCGAATCGCCTTCGTAGTTATTGATCATCTTCTCCTATGATGGGCTCATGGAGTCATCGCTTTGACTCGTCATAGCTCCAAACGCTGTCGCAAAAACCAAAACCCAACTTTAGCGAGAAGAGATCGAGCCACTTAAATAGGCGACCACAAAAACTATCCACTCGACCGCGGCCATCCACTAAAACTAGTCGATCAACTATTTAAAAAATCTATTCGATCTACCCAAACCCGAGGACCTAAAGTAATGGTCGACATTGTCATCCAAAGCTTTATTTCTTACTCGAGGATATCAAAAACAAGTTTTGCTAAACTAAGAGATGAAATTCAGATCAAACAATAGAAAATTTCAACAACAAAAAAAAAAAAAAAAAAAACGCTTGAAGAAAAAAGAAAAGAAAGAGTAAAAGCAAAAGATTTCCAGAATCTAAGCAAAGATACACTCAAACTAAATCAAAAGTATAAAACAAAGGTAAAGAGCAAAAAGCTTACTGGAAATGAACAGGGAAACTGGAAAAACCACCAGAAACTAGTCGGAAAAGCCTGATAAAACTCAAACACTACGCCTGGAAACTCTAGTGAGTGAAAAAAAAAAAAAACAAAGGCTCTAGGTCAAAGTGAGAAAAATAAAAGTGTTTTCAAAACTTATACAAGACTCAACAGACATATGTCACGAAATGAAAGGACGTCTCTTCAACCAACGTCATTCGAAAAGACGTATGCAAACCTTGAAAAACCAAAAAACGCCATTTTGAATTCATTTTCTTTGATAAACACACCCATCAGAAAATCGCCACGTCAGCCCTAGCAGAATCCCGCGAACCAAGAAAAGACCTTGAAACAATAAAAAGGGGAAACCTAATCTCACATCACCAGATACGTTGTTCGACATCTCCCATAATTGCTCGACACTCAATTGTCAACCAAATCTCAAAACAAAAGTAAATACCCATCAAATTTGTTCGACATACTCGAGAATCAAACGCAAGTAGTCCAAACCTGATATAGACCAAATGAGAGTTGTTCGATATTTACCATCTCACAAAATCTGAAACAAAATACTGTCTTGATATTTCTTGATACTTATCGGAGTCGAACAATCGAATCGCAAGCTACACCTTGTATCGGTCAAATAAAGTCACAGATATATAAGCTCGCAAAACGCCCACCTCGATTCTCAACAACTCTCCAACTTGATAACCTCGAGCTTGAAGAGTGGGTGGCAAACTGTAGTGGTCAAAATTGGGCCTCTGGCCCAATTTAATAGGCCCACTATCAAAAAGTTGAATATTTAAAGGAACTCATCAGAAATGGGCCCCAAAGCCCAAAAGTTGGCCCACAAAGTCAAAACACGTGGTTATAATCAAGTTATAAAATTAGACAATCATGAGGGGACATTACACATATCCCGACATCTGAAATAATTGTCAGGTCCAAACGAACCATAACGGGCAATTACATCTATTGATCCACGCTCCCACTTAAAGGGTCGAAACGTTGTAAACCCAGGGTCTTCACTATAAATAAGAAACCCCTTCTCAATGAAAAGGGTCCTGGAATTCTGACTATTAAACGAAAGCTTTGAAACTCTCTCAAATCAATTCCTACTCCTTTCATTCATTATGGTGGTGGTCCAATGACACTAATTGTGAGTACAACGCTTGGTCGACCGGAGATTATCAACGTCGAACAAAGACGATCTCAACCCGCCTCTATCGACAATAGTTGAACAAAGGGCTTCATCAAATCCATCGAGGCACCGAATCGCTTGACTATCAAAATCGACCAAATACTTGATTAACCTGCTCGATTCGAATATATCGAACAACTACGGTTCATTATTCTCTCCTTTATTTTTCATACATCGAACAGTATACTGACTTGAGTGTCGGAGAGTCCTCCAAAGGGAACACCCCCTCATGTGGTTTGCCACCGCTTTGTTTATTTGTTGTTTTATAGGTTGTCAGTGCCCACCTCGACGATCATAATTAATTGTAAATCTGATAGACTACACTTACTTTTTTTTTTTAAGTTGTTTTTTTTTTTTTTTGGTATTTTTTAAGTTGTTTGACCACTTAAAAAAACAAACAAAACAACTTAATAATTTTAATTCAAACCCATTAAGTTTTAAGTGCAGAAAACAAACGATCCCTAACCATGTCTGCTTTTGTCTCCATAATTCTATTTAAATGTAATACAATTATTTCACTTAAAACAAATGTAGCTCGATATATAAGGATTAAGGAATGGTGCTATTGGCACCCCTACCGACCTATTTATGCCTCACTTTTTAAAATTTTGATTTCATTATTGTATAAAATTAAATATTTTTATTAATATTTTTTATTTATTTCCAGAACTACCATTTTACTTATTTTTCAAACTTAATATACCCACATCTTTTTTTAAAAAACAAAAATAAATAAAAAATACACCTCATCTTTGATCTCTCTATACAGTTTTTTTTAGAACAGTCTCTTTATACAGTTTCTCACCTCCATCGAATGACTTGTTTTTTCTTCTTACATTTCGTTAGGTTTTCTTGGTTGCGATTTCGTTGTTTTGGTTGTTGTTGGTGTGTATGGTGACGTTTTCGTCTGGTTGTAGATACTTGATATCATCCTCAGACAATTCTTACAGTTTTGTTTTATCATTCTTAGACTCTTCCATAATATTTTGTATGTGTGTAATAAGATTTAAGAATAAAAATATTTCAAGAAAACAAATTACCAATGAACAGTGAACGTGGGATTTATTACTTTTTTTTTCTTTTTCTTTTTTGTATATATATAAAGGAAAGTGGGGTTTTATTAGATTTACTTTGTAGAAGATTCTTAAAAAATAAATAAATAAATAAATAAATAAATTATATGTCTCTTTAAGTAATTTTGATAAAGGAAAAAAATTAAATAATTTAAAGAAATGGGATATAAATAGGTCACTAGAGGATGCCAATAGCACCACTCATGACTCACACACACACACACACACACACACACACATATATATATATATATATATATCGGTCTCATTCTGATCAGTATGTAATAATGTAACTACATCATAACCAATATATGTGGACCATTGATTATGGAGAAGTTTTGACAAGTGCATACACTTTGAGTCAAAGTATGTAAATCTAATGGTCAACATCCAATGCACCGATAAAGTTATATCAGTGCGTACTGACTTGAACATTATGGTCCACATCCAATGCACTAATGAAGTTATATCAGTACGCACTGACTTGAACATATATATATATATATATATACGGACCCGTTTTAGTCAATGCGCACTGATATAACTACATCAGTACAAATACATGTAGACCACTGATTATGGAGAAGCTTTAACAAATGCATACACTTTGAGTCAAAGTATGTAAATCTAATGGTTCACATCCAAAGTACTGATGAAGTTATATCAGTGCGTACTGACTTGAACATTTTTTATATATAAGTCAAAGATAACAAAAATGACTGGTGTAGGTACAATAAATGTTATTTGACAACTAGGTTCGAGTATAGCATATCGATTGATCTAGTCGTATTTTTATATATATACCGTATATACTAGAACTGTAGGTGTTTGAGATTTATTACTGAACAACTCCAATTGCATCAATATGATGTAATTAAATGTATTAAAATGATAAAAAGAAAAGGGTAAGAGTAGACCTTGAAAAAAAGAAAAAGGATGTGACATGAACCTATAGAATCCAACTGCATCCAACATGAATATGCAAAGAATATGCAAAGTTGACTAAAAAAAACTTGATAAAAAGGAGCTGTACCTAAAAGGGCGGCTTTGGTAGTTTGGTTCATTTGCAACTTCAAACTTTCTAATTACAAGATGTATTAGTCGTCTGTAATCTGCATATTTATAATGTGATCTCCTTTTTAAGTTCCCGGAAAATTTCACTAAAGTTCATACTTTTAATGCAATATCACTTTTTAAAACGTTTTTGTCATGTTAGCAACTTTAGTTCATAATTTTTTTGAAATACATCATTTTAGTCATTCCATTAGTTAAGATGATCAAACTTAACGGAACTACCGTTATTTTGGTCTTTGATGTAATTTAACACATGTCAACTAAATTAAATAATAATAATAATAATAATAATAATAATAAAATATAAAAAATCCATGAATATCCACCATTGGATTGATCTAGAAAAAATAATCAATTATATATATTTGTTGTTAATATAATTTTATAAACAATTTTAATATTATTTATTTTTGAAACTCAATATATATTTTTTAAAATGCTAAAATCTTTAAAGTAAATGTGAAAAAACAAAACATTTTAAGGAAAAATTAATCTTTTCAACTCGTATTATATAGGGGTATTATCAATTTACTCCCTAAATTTTGGTGAAAGATCAATTTTATAAAACGAATTTGCTGTTTTACAACCCTTGGTCCCTTATTTTTCAAAAATACATCAAATTGATCCATTTAACCCTAATTTTGACGGTCAAATGTGACATAAAATACAAATTGATAATTTTGCCCTTTGTATTTAATTATTGAATGAGAATGACACTTTTGCCCTCTAACCTTTTACAATTTGACAACTTTATCAATTTGGATTGTCCAATAAAAATTTGACATGTGTTATAAAACTTTTTTTTTTTTTTAAAACCTAAAAATTAAAAATTAATATACAATTTTTTTTTAATAAAAAACCTATAAATATATAATAACTTTTCAAACAACATAAAACTATTTATTTATTTTCTAAAATGTAAATCCATTAAAAAAGACAAATTAATTTGAAAAATGAAAAAAAAAATCATTTTTGTTTTAAATTATCTCCACCATATATCTTTGAGATGGATGGTGGAAATGAAATGATTTTATTTAATACAAAATTTTAAAAAATCCATAAAAAAATATCTTTATATATATATCTCCAACCGTCCATCACATGATGGACTGTTGGAGATTAAGAGAATTTTTATTTTATTTTTTAAAAAAGAGAAATTGATAGGGATTTCCACCAATTTTTTTTTTTAATTTCTTTTTTTTTTTTTACTTTTTTTTTAATTTACAATTTTATATTAATTTTGTTTTGTAATAAATAAAATATTATTATTTTTTATTTGTATAACATGTGGCATTTTTTTTTTTATGTTTAAAGACAAAAATACCTTTGGAACCATTAAGTTGGACTAATGGTTGACTAATAAATGGACCGATTTGATGTATTTTTGAAAAGTAAAGGACCAAGGGTTGTAAAAAAGCAAATTCGTTTAAAAAATTGATAGTTCACCAAAACTTAGGAACTAAATTGATAATACCCGGCCCCTATTATATATTAACAATGGTAAAGTCATACTTTTATATATACTCATAGTTAACCATTAGTTTTTAAGCAAATGGACTAAAGTTGTGTATTTTGGAAAAACTAAGGATTAAAGTTGTTAGGGCTCTAATTTTTTTTTTTATTATTATTATTTTTATTTTATTTTTAGTACTCTTTACTCCTTTACTTTTGGAACTAGCATCAATTTAGTAATTTGAGTTTTAATAGCACAAAAAATGTTTTTCTGACAAAAAATACCCTTAAAGCATAATCACTAATAAGTCTCATGCATTTCTTATCCGAGACTGATTTTGGTCTTTCCGAGACTTACTGGTGGTAAAGCAAAAAATAAAATAAAATAAAATAAAAAATTGGATAGTAAGTCAGTAAATATCGAGTGCCCTACCCGATATCTATTGCCAAGCCCCAATTTTTGTTTTTTTTTAATGTCTTCTTCATCGATCTCAAAAGTTGGAAAGAATCTTACATGCACCCGGTGCAATGCACCCATCCAATGGGTGCATGCCATGTGACAGGGACAACCAATCAAATGAGTTCTCCATGCCACATGGTATGCACCCATTGGCAGGGGCGGAAGTGTGTAGAGGCCAGCAGGGGCCATGGCCCCTGCAATATTTAAAAAAAAAAATTATATGTAAATAATAAAATTATTAATTTATACAATTGTACTTATTCAAAGAATGAATGCAAGTCTAACTGCCATGTTTTTAATTTAACAAAATAATCCCAAGTCCAAACCCAGTTTCAGTTAGATTAGCAATGTTTCTGCTCACTTCTTTTACTACTTGATGCTAAACAATTCAAATGTTAGATTTTATTATCTTTTCCATTTAATAAACATATATATATATATTTTGAAACATCAATTAGGTATTGTTTGATTTATTTTGATAGGAAAAATGTTGAAATTTGAAAAAACTGAGAATGAAAGAGTTCATATTTCTTCAGTGACTTGGTGAAATTTTGATGTTTTGTGATTGTGAATTTGTGAAAAACGAATTCTTTGCTTTTTGGTATACTTCCAATTAAACTTTTTGATTGTGTTACTTGATTTTGTTATTGAAATTTCATTTTTATTTTATTTTATTAAAGCCTTGCAATTTTATATGTCGATTATGTTACAGAGATGGTTCTAAATGATTTAATGGTCTTATTAAACTCAACATTCTTTCAATGACAGTGTATGATTTTGGTAATCTAAAATGTGTGTAAATTTTACAAATTATTGTATTTTGTTATGGTTTTTATAGTGTTTTATGAGGTGTTAATTGTATTTTACATTGTCATTTCCTCAAGTTGAATTGAAAATTTATATAAACATGTCAAATGGTTTTCAGTTTTGTGCTTCATAATAGTCCTGACTCTTAAAAATCATAGTCAGCACTATGATTAAGTAATTTAAAACTATTAATTCTTTCTTTAAACGAAATATGTAGGAGAAATTGCTAATTTGATTGTTTATATTATCATTATATATACCGTAAAATTTCGTTAGATACACTTTAACCCCCCAACTTCGAACCTCTAGTTCCACCCCTGTCCATTGGTTAGAGTGCATTATATCGGGTGCATACAAAATTTTCTCCAAAAGTTGACCTCAAAATAAATAAAAACATCCGTGGTCTTGCTATGGTCCTGTGGTCCCATAAAGAGACAGATCTTGTACATAGCATGTGTGACTCTAGTATACACTCGGTTGACGAGTTAATACGAAAAAGTGAGGACCACTACGAGTACGACTGTCCATTAAATTTTGTTGATTGAAAAGTCTCTACATATTTACGAAGAGTAACCTTAAATGCGGCCAAATCGTACATGTAGAAGCTGAAATTGAGCGAAATATTTTTATAGCTGACAATTAATTAATAGGATCGCACGGAAAGCAACTGCGTTGAAGAAATGTTCATCAATAATCAATGTTAATTAATATGATTATGTCATCAATAATCAATATATTGTTTAAATCCTGTGCTCGTGAGATTAATTAGTTTAACTCCTTGTAATATTGTTCTCCTCTGAGTGAAAATGGAAACAAGAGGTTTAGGATTCACACTAGTTAATAAATCTAGGATTAACACTAGTTGCCATATTATTTGGGTTGAAATTTGGACTAAAATTTTGGATGGTCTAGCATTAATAGGTTAGACTAAATGAACTTAAAAACTAGACTTAAATTTTTATCCATTCATTTGTTATTAATCCAATGGTGGGGAAGATGAGTAAATTTTAATTAGCCTTTTTTTTTTTTTTTTTTCAAAATTGGTAAAAAGTTCTTATATATATTAAGTTTTTTTATACAATTTGTTTCTCTTCAATAACGTACAGTGCATCTTCCACTCTCATTTTATAAAATTTGCTATATATAATAAAATAATATAAAAATAGAAAATGCATCATACAACAAATGAAGAATACAATTTTTTTTTTCCTACTAAAATTACAAAAATGTCATTATATTTAATGATAGACATCCCTTTGTTTTCATACTTATTTACTACATTGCCATTCAAATGAGCTTTGTTTTGATCTATTTTGACTTTTCGAACAAAATTTTTAGAAAAAAGCCATACAAATACGATACAAACGCACTCTAAATGGTAGCAGAAGCAATGCTGCATTTTCCACAGTTGTGTATGGTGTAGAAGAGAGACAATGCGAAATCGCTATTCCCGGAGAGAGTGGAGAGTGAAAATGACATGCAAGAGATTCTGATTCAGTGATTCAGTCTTCACTCTATTTAGTAGTGTTAGGTTATATCTAAAAAGCTAATGGGTATTTTAGATTTTTAGGTACAGAAACCATGGATGGTCATGGAGTATTGGAGTGGTGTAAATCTCAATCTTCCATCAAAATTTGGTCAAAAATTAAACAAAAAGATTCTTTCATTTCTAGCCATCAACTTTTTGGACCCCTCCACTACCCCCAAACTCTGTAAACCAATGGGACAGATACTAATGTTCGTTTGGGAGAATAAACATTTCAAATAGTACTAAAATACCCCTTCACATCAAATATTTTCAAAGCACCACATTATTGCAATTTTGAATAACGTGTCCATATTCTATCCTTTGGAAAGTAAACCATTGAAAGTGGATCTTTTTGAAACACTTGTTAATTATTTCTTTTTTTGGATTCGGAGCAAAAGTAAAGAGAAGACAATTTATTTTTATTTTTTTATTGAAAAAAAATAATCAAAAATTAAAACTCTTATGTAGTGTTAGAAGTCCTCCTACCTTTTATGAAAAAACGTTGTATCAAATTCCATGATTCTTTCCACATGTGAGGGTGGGAATCCTTAATTGATTCCTATAAGAGATTTTTTTTTTTTTTTCTTAATTAATCATTCTTTTAAGTTGGAGTTCTATAAGAATTTGACTACTTAGATCAAATAGTGTAATGAGAAGCTCCTCCACTTAAATATCAATTATTGTAAGTAAAGATTCCAGAAAGTGAAAAACCACCTAAACGTACAACATGTTAGAAATCAGGTTAGGGAAATCGAGGTCCGTGTTTCACACGGTGTCCTTAAGACAAATTTATCGTGTAACACCGTATGTGTATAGTGATTGCCTCTCAGAATACAACGATTTAACAGCTGTAGTGCAACTCAAATTGAAAGCAAATTAAAAGCAACGATTTAAAGCACAAACCACTCATAGCGAACTCAAATTGAGTTTCAACAAACGAATTGAATATGGAGAGAAAAGAATTATTTACTCTGTATTTCATGATTCTGTGTGGATTTTTCTTTGAAGAGAAGACTAGGTTCACTACAAGAATTTTTGGCTTTCCCTACGAAATGATTTCGTGGGGAGAGGTCAAAATTTGTAGGCACATGTATTAGCCGACAAAATATATGAGGAATTGAACTTGCAACCTTATATCAAAGTGGTAAACCTTTACCGCCTGATTACAACACATGATTTGTTAACAATTTTACAATATTTATATATAACCAATATGAGTTGTTAGAAAAAAAAAAAAAAAAAACTTGTTAGATAAATTTAAATTTATTCAACTAATCAAAAATCTAATTTGAATGACAAAAATATATTGAAAAATATTTATTGGATTGCAAATCGGGTTTGGTGATAATGTTTTTTTTGTTAATTTCTGTTATTTAATTAAATGATCAATACCTCAAAGTGGTAATCATTTGAGATAGTGCTAATTGAGAATGTGATAAGAGTTAATTAATTAACAATCGAGTACAAATTAGTTTAATGAGGACCAACTTCAGAGAAGATGCCACACCCTAAACCTATGAAGTGGAAATCTATTGCATAAGTCTTTTTATTATTATTATTATTATTATTATTATTATTATTTATAAGTGTATAGTATATATTTTCTTTAATCAAAGTTTTATGTACCGGGTGTCCACTACTGATTAGTTTGGTGGTGGTGGATTTATCAAAAAAATTTAATTTTAATTAATTAACTTTTAATATTTTTTTTATCATATATATATATATTTTAATTAATTAATTAATTTTAGTATATATTTTATTAATTTTAATTAACTTTTCCCTTCAAATACAATGTTTGTGGGGAAAATTTTCCGTTAACCCTTAGACTACGAATTTGGAGTTTTGTGGGGAAATGTTACGTATGCCGACAAAACTCGTTTCGCAGGGAAAAGTTTTTTACCCTTAGCCTAATATTTTCAGTTTTGTGGGGAAAGGTTACCTGTGCCAACGAAACTCGTTTCGTGGGAAAAAGTTTTATACCCTTAGCCTATGCATTTTGAGTTTTGTGGGGAAAGGTTACTTGCACCGACGAAACTCGTTTTGTGGGGAAAAGTTAACTGTGTGTACAAATCTTGCTTTGCCTCCTAAAGTTTTGTGGGGAAAGACTAAAATTCTTGTAGCGGGTTTATATAAAACCGAAACAATAGGATTATTTGGAAATAACTTGATAATCACGTTTTTTTTTTTTAATGATAAATTAAAGGAAATTAATTAAGAAATAATCTCCAAAAGATCTATTCCTAATTAAACACCGATTCTGTTTTCTTAGTGATCAAGTAAGTATCCGAATCCAAAACGCAATACGCGCCCACACTCGAGTCATACACAATTCAGATGCACTAAAGTTTTTCTCCAAAATGACAATTACTGCTTGTCTTTTTGGAACTGAAGGTTTGTAACCATCCATCTTGAAACCCCACAAAGCATTGGAACTGAAAGTTTGTAACCATCCATCTTGAAACCCCCACACACAAAACCCACCTCGCATTCAACTACCATAACCCTATCATCTCTTTCTCTATAACTATAAGGTGTGGTGTGGGTGAGGCAATGATTTTGAAACCTGATCACATGACCAAACTGTTGTTTTGCCAAAATGGCTGGAGTAAAATTGAAGTTAATTGTGGTTAAAGCAAATTACAATTAAAAAGTAGGCAATGCTTTCATTCTTCGTGATGTGTTTGTTTTCATAATTTCATCATCTAAATAATTTTTGAATTGAATTTTTTTTTTTTTTTTTTTTTTTTTTTTTTTTTTTTGTTTGGCGAAATTTAGGGTGAATGGCAAATAGTGCAAATTAAATGAAAAGCAATGTACTTGTTTATATCCTAAATATATTTTAAAGATAATAGGAAAATGTGGAGTTGTAGACAAGTGTCACCAAATTAAATTAGCTGAGTTGGCTAAGGTCAGCAACAAAAGCTTACAAAGAGATGACTATACTCACAATCTCACACTAAGGCTATGTTTATGATTGCTTTTACTGAATAAATATGAAGTTTTGAGCAAATAGGTTGCTTTTTTAAACAGAAGCTAGCTTATTGCTTATGCAATGACTACAATGCCTTTACTATTTAATTAAAAGACAATATTACCCTTATATTTAATAATAATATAATAAAAAACTAAAAAGTAAAAAAAATATGAAAATATAAAAGACTGATCGGGTATGGTGGCCGCTGCCGTGAGATCGGGAATGGTGGAGAAGGTTTGGCATGGACGACGACGAGCTTGAAAGGAGGATTGGAAGCGAAATTTGTGAAGAAATGATCCAGTGTCCACTCCAGTGCGTAAACGTTGTGCTCGCTGTCGTCGATCCCTACCACCATCGATTGTTTCTCTGACGCCATTGTTATGATTAATTCACTGGAATTCTAGAAAAAAGTTGCCAAGTTACCGTCGTCCATGACTGATCGGGAATGGTGGCCACTACCTTGAGATCTGAGATCTGACGGCATTATACCACCGCTGCCTCCGCCGCCGTTGATGCTACTGTTCTTTCCAGGAGGATAGAGACGATGAAATCGAAGGAGGCTCTTCGGTGCGAGGCAGAGAAGATGGGGATAGAGACGGAGGCCGAGCTGACTCAGATACTGGTGCAGACTCACCTGCAGGACGATCCATCCGGCGGCAAGGTCACCGGAGGAGGGCAGCCCAGCTTCCTCTGGCGGCGTGTTTCCTCTGTTTTCAATTTTAAGTTTTTATTTTCTTAATATATATATATATATATATATATATATATATATATATATATATATATATATTTTAAAAATATTTCAGATTTATTTTAATAATATTTAATTTTTAATATATAATTATTATATTATTTGATTATTTTTCATTTTGTTTAATGTTGTCTATTTTAGTAATTTTATCAAATAAATTTTCCATACTTTCAAAAGTAAAGCAATTTTACTCGTCAAAAAAAAGAGAAAAAAGTAAAGCAATTTATAAAATCGGTTTACCAAACACATACCTACTTTTTTGTAAAGCTGATTAAATATAAAGTTAAGCTATAAACGGATTATTTCCAAAGTAAAGCAATCCCAAACATAGCCTAAGAGTTTTCACATTTGTTTTTTAAAATTTTTATATAAAATATCTTTGTACTATTAATTAGGTTTGCACCTTGTTTCAAAATAGTAATAATAAAGAAACAATTAGGTTTGAACCTTGAATCAATTATTGAACAAAAATATAATATCATATTCATTACGAGCGTGAATGCATGACGACAAACCAAACCAAAATCAACTATACAATAATTAATTATGTTAATATACACCTTAATTAAAATCGGCTGGCTAATTAGTTAGGTTTGAACCTTGAACCAATTTTTAGAAAAATATAGTACTCATGGTAGGTTGGGTATATGCATGATTGACCTAATTAAACCAACCATACGATTATCTTAATTTTGAAATCCTATCTTAATTAAAGGTCGACTGGTCCAAGCACTGGTTAATTAAAAAGTGAAAGACAACATTTTCCCTTTAAAAAAGGATAATTTTATAAATGTTTTTAATAACTAACAAAATTTTAATTGTTAGTAATCATGTCCGATTTGCAATTACCTTTATTGCCCTCATTAAAACAGTGATTTCATGTTTGACATCAAAATTATTTGACATTTAGGATTTAGCACAATGATTTCATGTTTGACTTCTCCAAATGTGAAACTATATGGAAAAGTGGAAAACTGATGAATTATGTTATTTTAATTTATTATTATTATTATTTTACAAAATAATTAAACAATAGATGAAACCAATCAAAACCCATGAAATATGTTATGTTTAATATTTGTTTTTACAAGATAATAAGAGAGAGTGTAAAGAGATAATCTACGACGAAAAGAAGAGAGCAAGAAGATGATGCAAGTGAATGAAGGGTATTTCAGTAATTTGGTGACTATAGGGTGGAATGAAACTTTACGACATAGATATTAACTATCAAAATTTTGTTTGTGATTAAAACAAATTTTATATATTTTATACGGTTATTTTCATAGATTCTCATTAAAATAATAATAATAATAATATCCGTATAAGAAGAATCTCTGGCTACCATATGATGCATGGATGGTCAATCACACTAAATTTTATTTATTCATAATATATATATATTTTTTTTTACAAAGACATGGACTCCAGAGTCCAATCCATGGACTCTCGATTTTTGTAGCTTTTGTAGAATTGTTTAGTAGAATTAATGGCTGGCATGATACATGTTAAGTCAAACATATATATAGATATACGGAGCAAGCGGTAAGATGGATCATTAATGGCGTTTTCGTGATTATGTATGTTCATTTATGCATCCAATGTTTGAAACTTTTCATTACCAAGAAAATTGAGTTCTATCTATAAGTAGGAGACCAACTTCAATACCGTTTGATTTGATAAATATATGATTGAGAATATATATATATATATATATATATATATATATATATATATATGATGCAGTAAAATTTACGTTCAATTTAAATTAAGTTCATTCACTGGGATCGGTGATTCAATCGGTTGAAACTACTTAGTCTAGGAAAAATCTACTCTAAGGGGGGTGTATTGGATTGAGATTTTAATAGACAATTTTGGGATGCAAGGATTTTATGGATTTGCAAGACTATTAAGATTATTAGGATTGTCAGGGTCATACTTTTAGGATTATTATGATTATATGGACTGGACTTTTAGGATTCTGAAAGAGTTTTTGGACTTTATTTATAGACTATTAGGATTATCTAGATTTTATTTCAAGACTTTTTGGACTTTTAAAAATATGGACTTTCAAGAGTCGATTGTAGTATTCAATTTTCTCTCTAAGTTCCAGTGCTCTATAATTTTGTTGAAGGCAGTCACTGAACAACCAAAATTGAATGAAAAACATGTATAAGCTATGAAGAGAAGTAATAAAATTTTAAAATACTACCAACCAACACATAACATTCGGCTGGTTCATATGGTGCACAAAATGTCACCATATGAAATAAATATAATAACCAACAACCCATTCCCCACTACCTTACTAGAAATGACATGAAACAGGAAAAAAAAATAGCTTGAACATTGAAGTATTTCCGTTTGGCTTGTTGGACTTCATTAATTCATACGTTATTAAACTCCATATTCACTGCTCTTAATTTTTTTTTTCTGGTGTGTACAGTGTACGTCCCCCTTTCATATATATATATATATATTTTTTGGCAGTGTAAAGCCTTGCTTATGCCCTTTAAAGGGGTTATCCAATGTGTACATTATCTAGAAAATTGCACCTTTTCAGTGGTGAAGACTAATGTGTAATCATTGACATCCATAACTGAGAATGTTTAAACTTTGTATGTAGGTTCAATGTCATAATATGTACATGTTCCAAAACTAAACTTGTGCACACTACAAGATTCTGCAGCAACCCTTTAATCATATTTCCATAAGGCAGTATTGTCAGTCTTTGCTATACACTTTCAAGGTTAGAGATTAACAAAGTTTGGGCCCCTAGATTCATCACTCAGGATAATGATGTTGTCTTAAATCACATCAGACTAATTTGCCTCTTAATTTTATTGAGAAAATATGACAAGAAGGTTCCAACATCATCTGCTTGTTTTAATCTTAGACACTTTGGATTGGTGATTTTGTATTTTCCCATTGGAAGCACCACTGTCACTAACACTCCCTTCGGGAATATTATCATGAACATCAAAAAATTCTCTCGTCCATGAATTCAAGGGAATAACATAATTGTCATCCTTAGAGCTTCTCCTTCGTTCCTCCTTGCTTATTCCCTAAAACATTTGATCAATTTTTACTAATGGTCCTAAAGATTTTAGATACTGGTGGTGGTGGTGGGATCATGGAAATCTAGTATAAAACTATATTTAACTCACAGAGGTATTTTATCAGTCATTTGGTACTCAACTTTCAAGCGTAGTTTTATGCTGTCTTTTGCATGTTTGGCCACCACATTTATTATATACCAATACACCCACCAAATATTTGAAATCAATTAAAAAGTCTGAAAAGTATTGAGGGAGAGGGCAAGACAATTTTGGGTTCAAACTATTTATACATATCACTAAAAAGTCTAGAAAATCCATTTTGTCTTGAAATCCTAAAAATCTTGATCTTAATCCAATACCAGTAGACAATTTATTGTCTTTTGAAAGTCTAGATCCAATACCACAAGACAATATGGACTTTTAAAAAAAATCTTAAAAGTCTAGATTCAATACCACAAGACAATATGGATTTTTTTAAAAAATCTTAAAAGTCTTGATCGAATACCACCAGACTTATCTAACTTGTTAAAAAGTCTTAATCCAATACCACCAGACTTTTGCTTGCCCAAATTGTCTAATAAAATCTTGAACCAATACACCCCCCTAAGTGCGTGAAAATTAAAATGCATGTGATTCAATCGGTTGAAACTACTTAGTCTAGGAAAAATCTACTCTAAATGTGTGAAAATTAAATTGCATAATGCTTTAGCTTTTGAAATTGATTTGATCTCTTGTAAATGATTAAAGATGCAAACTTGTGAAATAAAAATGCAAACTTGTGACTTAAAACTAAACTAACAAAACAAAGAAACACACAATTAGTAAATATATGGGAGAAAACACTAGGGAATCGATGCAACATTTCTTAGACCACTCAATGCATTCACTTAGTCTCATTAAGCACTTTAGTCCAATTTTAGGGCTTGTTTTAAGATAAATCCATTAAGTTCTAGGTCTTTCCCATTACTTACACAAGGTCATGTAGAAAGCAATGGTCAATCCCCCTATTTAACATAAAACTCTAAGCCAAGTTGACCTAGCATGGCAATGCATAAACCAACCTTCCCAATTACTAAGCTTGTGGTGAGATTTAGATGGAATAACCACCCACATCTAAACTCAACCTCTTGCATAAACTAAACTCACAACTCATGTCTCTTGTGATCATAACAAAACATAAATAGATAGGTTAGAGCAATTAATGCAATAATTTAGACTAAAATTGAATTGAATTAGAGAATAGACTAATTAATTACATAGAGTAGTCCAATACGGTTACATCAATCCCCTAGATGAAGTTTAGTTACACATTAATGAAAAATAAACAAAGAAGGGAAAACGTAGAGAAAACCCATAAAATCCATGTGAGCTCTCCCTTGTTCCTTGAGTTCCTTCTTCTCCTTCCTTGAATAAGCTTCCAAAAATGGATGGAAATGGGTGTGTAAAAAGGAATATGCAAAAGAGATGATGAAAGAATGTAAAAAGGTTTTGGATATGGTGAGGTGATTTCTAGATCTAGGGTTCAAAGGTGTGATGTAGGGGTGTGTTTTCAACAAAGAAAATAGGATATTTATATTGAGTGCCAAAAAATAGGTTTGAAACCCGTCACTTGAGTTGAGCTGGCACGGAAGGTCGCTGCTAAGTTCAATGTTGGAGGGGGCGACAACATGACAGCGAATATCACTATCCCTTGATGAGTTTGGAGGTCGTTGTCATGCTCGCTGTTGGAGGGGGCGACCACCATGATAGCGAACATCCCTGTTCTTTTGGTGTTGAGGAGGTCGCTGTCATGTTCGCTGTTGGTGGGGGTGACCACCATGATAGAGAACATCCATGCTCTTGTTAAAGGTCACTTCCACATTCGCTTTCGAAGGGGGTGGCCACATGACAGTGAAGATCACTGTCCCTTGATGAGCTGCTACTCTTCTCCATGGTGACCTGGAACACGGACACCAAAATACGCTCTCAGCTCCCCCAACTTGCTCAAATTTACACACTTGCGTCTAAAAAACTGTAAACCTGCGAAGCACTAATTTCGAGCCATTAGATACTCGATTTTACCCGAGAACCGAACAAAAGCAAAGGAAATGGAGGACAAAATCTAGTATTGCAATGACTCGATCAATATATATATATATACAGTCTCATTCACATCAATGCGCACTGATATAACTACATCAGTACCAATACATGTGGATCACTAATTATGAAGAAGCTTTGACAAGTGTATACACTTTGAGTTAAAGTATGTAAATCTAATAGTCAATATCCAACGAATTAATGAAGTTATATTAGTGTGCACTAATTTGAACATTTCTTTATATATATATATATAAGGAAATAGCACCTTTTTATCAAAAAGTTAAGGGGGTTTCTATTTTTACCTGGAATTAGTATTTTCATTGTTTTTATCAAACTTCCCACTGAAGAGACAAATTTACCCATGTACTAGATTAAACACACTGGGAATTAAACATACAAATTAAACACACTAGGAATTAAACACATTAGGAATTAAACTGGTGGTGTGTTTAATTGATGAAAATTGATGTGTTTAATTGAAGAAGACCGGTGTGTTTAATTGCAAAAGACAAGTGTATTTAATTGAGAAATCATTAAGAGTATTATTGTGTCATTAGTAGAAAGTTTGGTAAAAACAATCAAAACACTAATGATGGGTAAATATAAAAACTCCACTAATTATATGGTTAGTTTCAATTTTAACCATATATATAGTAATTTTCTAATGATGACTTTTATAATGTACACTTTAAGCACCTTTGATGAAATTGCATGTAATCAAATGTTTTTCGATGAGATTTTTTGTATGCATTCTAAGAAAATTAAAATACGCATTTGGTAAAAATTTGGGAATTTTTTGGATTTGAAAACCATTTTTTCTTATATTTCCATATTTTTAAATATTTTATCTTCAAAAAAATCGGAAAAATTAGTTCTTGCACCCGATTTGTTTTTAAATATTTTTCTATAAATATATTTCAATGTTTTAACCATCCATAAATCAAATCAAAATTCAATATATTCCATGCAATTTCATCAAAAGTGCTTAATGTGTGCATTGTAAAAAGTCCTCATTAGAAAATTACTATATATATATATATATAGTCCGGTTCTGGTCAGTGTGCACTTATATAACTTATGTCAGTGCGTTGCATGTGGGCCACTGATTATGGAGAAGCACGGACAAGTGCATACACACTGAGCCAAAGTATGTAAATATAGTGGTTCAATATATTTTGAAACTATATAATTGATATTATTTGTAATACGAATTTTTTACAAAGAAGTAATGCAGAGGAAAAATCATACAAACAAGAATCGATAAAAGATAGAGATAACTAATTCGAATCCGTTGATTCACACACGAATATTGGAGGTCAAACCTTCTATTAATCTATTGATTCGCGCTTGAATACCAGAATAATAAGCATCAAACTCGTTGATTCTCGTAAGAATACCGAAATTTGGATAAAAAAAAATATATTCTCTCTGAAAATTTTATTAATCATCAAAAACTCTCCAATACGTACACTGCCTTCAAATAGGAAATCTAAAAACATAAAGGAAACCTAAAAGAATTAGGAAAACAATATACTAGAATCCCAAAACATCATTAATGGAAATTGAAAATACTAATCCAAAAAACATTAGAGCATCTTTAATGGTATCTTCAAAAGTAAGAGAATAATCAAAATTTGATTATTTTTCCCAAAAACACCGTCCAACAGAATCACTAAAATTTAGCAATAGCTTTAATCAATAATCAAAGAGTAATGCTAGACGTACCAATTTTTTTTTCCCAAATTCTGTCCTAAATGATGTGGCACGTGAGGTGTCAGCATCACATCAGTCACCGCATAATCTCATGATTCATAAGATGCTAACACCTCACGTGCCATATCATTTGGGAAAAAAAATTGAGACGTCTAGCATTACTCATAATCAAATGGACTCAAGTCAAAAATGGTGTCTCGATTTGTGTATAACCAACCAAATTGGGACATATGTCTACATTAATTTTTTTTTTTCAACTTCTTCCATAAATGTAGATACATGTCCCAATTTGGTTGATTAGACACAAATTGGGACACCACTTTTGGACAGCTGATTTGAGTCCTTATCAAATTGCCTCTTCAATAATCAAATTTAAAGATTGATTTTCAATCATCAAATACAAACTTGCTGTTGTAATTTTATTCTTGGGATAGTATCATTTTCCCCCCTATATTATGAACTATTAGTAAATCTCCCCCCTGTATTTTGTTTAATGGCCAATCTTCCCCCTGAAATTAATAGTATTCATCATATTCCCCCTCACTGTTAGATTTTCCATTAAAACATTTGTTGACCGTTAACTTCGAAGGGTAATATGGTAAAACCCCTCTCAGTTCCACTGTGAGTGACACATGTCACTCATTTATAAAAAAATAATTAAAAAGTTCTTGAGTAGCCACTGTTTAGAAGTAACACGCTTGACACCACATAAAAAAAGTTTAAAATTAAAGTGAATGTTTAATTTATTATTTTTTTTTTCTCTTTCTTCTTCCCTTGTTCACAGACATTGTCTTTCCCAAATTCCTTTCCATTAAACACCCATTATTCTGAAACATTATTGCTTGATAGGTAAAAAAAACATGTTGAAACTCCACGAATCTGAGATTTCCATTGAACTCTTGTTTATTTTTAATTTGATCCATAAAACGAAAATTGGGAGTAGAACTGTAGAAGTCCTAGTTTGAGTTTTATTTTTTTATTTTTTTTACTTTGTCATCCTACAAAAACAAATCTGCATCTTGGGTATTTTTGAACTTCATCTAACGAATCCCATTCACCAAGTCTCTCAATCATCAAACATCTCAACCTAATCAATTCCAAAAATAAAAAAAATAAAAAACAAAATAATGCATCTCTGTGCTCAATCTTTGATGACGGGGGTAAAACTATCCAAAGAAAATTGGAATTGGAGGGAGTGAGATTTTGGGATTGATAGATCGGCGGCAAGGACTGGCCGATTAGGTGGAGGATGCATTAGCAAAAATGTGAGGACGAAGAGGAGAGAGAGAGGAAATTTGGGCTTCAGTTGAAACTTGAAAACGATCGGTTCCTCTCTCTTGATCAGTTTTCTCTCTCGATCTCATCTTGCATCTTACTCTTCTTCTGCAGCTCTCTCCTCACTCATCTCATCTCCAATTTGTTTGTGTAAGAAAAAAAAAATCCTATGGTTTTGGTTGTTGGGTGTTGGGTGTTTGGAGGCAGGTGGCTTGATTCATGGGTTTGGATGTTTTGTTTCTGGGTTTGGGTGTTGCAATGTCAGGAGGTGCGTTCGGTTTCTAGGTTCGGTGGTAGGTTTAGTTTCTGGGTTTGGTGAGGGCCGAGGGGTTTGGTTTCTGCGTTTGGATTGGGGTGGTGGCAATGAATGATTTCGCTTTAGGCCGTTGGATTGGGGGCGGTGATTGTAGTTGATTTCGATTTAGGATTTTTGATTGAGGGTGGTTGTGGCTGGATTTTAGAGGTGGAGGCTGGGTGTTTGGGTGATATGTGTGGTGGTGTGTTGATGTCTTGATGATGATCATGGTGAATATAGTTAGGTGGTGTTTGGTTTTGTTTTTAAAAACAGTTTTTTATTTTTAAAAACAAAAAACAACTTTAAAGTGTTTGGATACATGTTTTATAAAACTTGTTTTCAAAAACAAAAAACAAATTTTTAAAAGTTACAATTAAAAAGTTAAAAACAACTTTTTATTGTTTTCTATTGTTTTCAAAACAGGTTTTCAAAATAAACCATAACTTTTCCCTCCAAACAACTATCTCACTCATTTTAAAAACAATACCAAACACATTTACATCGTTTTCCGTTTTTTAAAACTACTTTTAAAAAATACTACCAAACACATCACGTTTTTAAAAATAATATTTAAAAACATGATTTTCATTTTTAAAAATAGTTTTTAAAAACACCATTTTAAAAATGATACCAAACGCGCCCAGGTTTTCATTTCCAGATCTTGTTTTTGTTTTGGAACTGATTGATATCTTAGTTTAACTTCGAAGGGTAATATAGTGGTTTGTGGTGGTGGTGGACTGGTGGTGTTCTGGGTCTGGTTCAGATGGTGACAGTGTTCTCCATCAATGGAGGTGGAGATCCACCATCATTTCCCTTTTTTTTTTTTTTTTTTTTTATCTTTTTATTTTATTTTATTTTATTTTACCATGTAAATTATCTTTTGATCTTCACCATCCATCATCTTTCCATCTCAAAAATGGATGGTGGAGATCCATTTAAGAATATTTTTTTTTATTTTTTTTGTCAAACCCATTTATTCTCAATTATTGAAGGGCAAAGATGTATTTTAGTATGGAAATTAACTTTTTGGATGGAAAATCTAACGGTAAGGGGGAAAATGACGAATACTTTCAGTTTCAGGGGGAAGACTGACCATTAAGCAAAATACAGGGGGGAGATTTACCAATAGATCATAATATAAGGGGGAAAATGATTCTATCCCTTTATTCTTTCTCTCTTATTTGTGTTTTTTTTTTTCTCTGATCGCCTATGTATCTCATCATTGTTTCAACCCCAAAAATTTTAATCAGGTAAAATCTGTCTCTTTATTACAAATAGATCAATACCCATATCATATACCTTTTTGATTAAACAGATCTTTCGGTGGGAATAACCCAAAGGATTACAACACCTGGAATATAGATCTAGGGCAATTACAACTGGGACTCTTCAGCTAAGAACACATAAGCACAGCCCAGAAACTAAGTCCCACAAACGGGGGAAAACACCGCCTGTGAAGACACAAGCACAACCCAGAAAAAACCCCACAAACGGGGGAACACCACCCACACACAGGCGGGAAACAACACACCTTCACAAAGAGGAGTGAAAGCAACTAAAAACCAAAACAACCTCACAGAGAGGATGAACACAACTAAAAACCAAACAACCTCATAAAGAGGAATAAAACAACAAAAAACAACCTCACAAAGAGGATTGAAAGCAACTAAAAATTGAAAACAACCGACTGAGCCCATCACCGATCAGAGGAGGAAGACTTCCTTGGCTGCCGGCGAGTGTCCGGTGGAGAGGATCGGGCCTGACGAAACCACATGGCCACTGTCGCAGTGAACACCGAAAAACCACTCTAGATCTGGCCGGATCCGAGCGGATCGGCCGATCTAACCGCTGCCGGCGTCGGCCGGAAGAAAATGACTCGCCCGGTGGCGCGAGAAGGTCGGCCAGACGACACCAGAGCCGTCGTAGCAGCCGTAAAAAGCTCCGATCGGACCGGGGAGACTCAGCGTGAGGAAGGAGATCGCCCGGAGGGGCGACATTGCCGCCGGCTCCCGCTGCCACAGCAAGAAACCGGCGGCGGACTGAGGCGGCGAACCTGAGGAGAGGTTGGAGTCGGTGCATATACCTTCTCTTATCTTTCATAGTTTTTTTTTTTTTTTTTTTTAAATTTTTTTTTTTTTACCCTGTTTGTCTAATGATAAATTGAAGGAAATTTTATTATGATTCTGTAACAACAATCAATAGTTGATTTTAGGGAAAAATATTTATTAACTGAGATTTAATTCACCAAAAAAAATAGAGAATTGATTTGATCGTCATACCAGATTAGTGGTTAAAGAAATTCAAAGAGAAATCCATCATTTTGATGTGTAGAGAAAGAAAAAGAGAAAAAAAAAGTATTTAATATCTTGATATATGAAATATATATAAATACTACAGGTTTGTGAAATAAAAATGAGCATGAATAATGAAAAAAATATGGCATAAGTAGATTTTTGATTTAAATAAAATGTACCATTATGAACTATACAATCATCAATTTTAGCAATGCTTAAAAAAAAATCCTTAAATGCTAAGGCGACAACTTTTGAGAATTCAAATTTGCTTATACCACTAAAGATACTCTTAGAAACCTATTTAATACGCAAATTAGATTTGATTTAAGAGTAATGCTATTTAGCCCAAATTTGGTGCTCAAATCTGGTGCTCAAATGACGTGGCAACACTCTCATCCATTCATTTAAATCAAGCAAATCTAATACAATCTACATGAATGGACGAGAATATTGCCACGTCATTTGGGCACCAGATTTGGACACCAAATTTGGGCAAAGTAACATTACTCTTGATTTAAAAATCAAATCATAAAATAATTAACTACCTTTCTATTTAAAAAAAAAACATAAATAGAAATAAAATAATATA
This sequence comes from Acer yangbiense, assembly GCA_008009225.1. Lineage (NCBI taxonomy): Eukaryota > Viridiplantae > Streptophyta > Magnoliopsida > Sapindales > Sapindaceae > Acer > Acer yangbiense. The sequence goes on from CM017761.1 coordinate 12,881,368, forward strand.
TATTAATTATAAGAATTTTTTTATCCTCAATAATATCTCCGGTAAGGAAAGAAAGTTGAAGTCTAGGATAAGAGAATGAAGCATATGATATGATATTATTGGAGAGTGGGCCCCACCTAAGTCCCATATTTTTAAATAAGAAATTTTAATAAAAATTACTTATATATGTTTAAAATTTTATAATAAATTATATTGTATTTTTGTTTAATGGCTTTTGTAAACAAAAGGCCAATTATTATATGGTGGAGAGTAAACATCATATTGAAGAGTGAAGAGGTTATCCTATATATAGGTGATTAGGGGGTGGGTGGAGAGACACTTACATTTGTAGTAGTAAGAGCTATCATACAAAGAACAAGGAGAAGTTCAAAACACAAAGTGTATCATGGGTGTTGAACAAGGAAGAATCGATGATTATACTCAAGATGGCACTGTCGACCTCAGAGGAAACCCAGTTCGCAGATCCAAGAGAGGTGGATGGAGGGCTTGTTCCTTTGTTGTTGGTATTTTTCTTTCTCTCTCTCTCTCTGTTCATTCACGGCCACTTAGCTGTTTGTTCATGGCAGCCCATCCTTGTCTGTCTTCACTCTCAAGTTTATCTTATTCTTCATTATCTTCTTGTTCTTCCATTTCCGAAAGTTTTAATTCTTTTTCTATAGTATAATGCCACCTTAATCATTTGGAATGAAAACGAAAGGAAGTTAGGAAAAAAGAACCCGGTTCCTTAAGTGGGAGAGGAATTAATTAGTTCTATTGGGAAATAGAGTGGGAAAAAAGAATTTGATTCCTTTAGGTGTGAGAGGATTTAAGTTTCCATCCACATAATTTGATTTTTAGTAAACACTAATCACAAATTATGAATAATTCAATTCTTAACTGATGATTTTTAGTAAACACTAATCATAAATTATGAATTGAGTTTTTTTTACCTCGTTAGAAATTCTGATTAGTAAATGCATCATAAATTAATTTTAAATATTTTAAAATTATGAAAAAAGAAAAATACTATTTCGAGAGTATTTGTTACCATTATTATATATATATATATACAATAATTTTTAAATCAGCACCCTCTCATTATATTACTATCAGCACATTTTAATGAAAGCCATTGGATTTAAATACTTTAACTCTGTCAAAGCATCTTTTAAATCCAATGATTTTCATTAAAATGTACTGATACTAATACAATGAGAGGGTGCTAACTTGAAAATTAATATATATATATATAACTTTTGCCAGAAACCCAACTCTCCTATGTCTCCATCCATCCTCTTCCAGCTGTTTTCCATACATAAACATGGATTCTTGCATGTCTATTATTTAAACACCAACAAACTCTGTTTAAACTCTTTATAAAAATCTAAAGTAGAAAAAGCTTCAAAACTAAAATTCCAAGCAGCAAGCAAGGACAAAATTTATATACAGCAACGGCAGTTGTCATTAAAAATGGTCCTACAGAAATATCTCTGTGAAGTCAACTTTAAGTCGCAAGTGGCAATTAATAGAGATTGTTTTTATTAGCTAAACATACTATTTCAAAATTTTACTTTTATTGACAACTTTATCCTTAATAAAATTACTAAAAATAATGTATTGTCTTTGTTATTTTTTGTACAGTATATGAGGTGTTCGAACGTATGGCGTTTTATGGGATATCATCGAATCTGGTACTGTATTTGACAAACAAGCTCCATCAGGGCACCGTCAAGTCTTCTAACAATGTCACCAACTGGGTCGGCACCATCTGGGTCACCCCTGTCTTGGGTGCCTATGTCGCTGACGCTTATCTTGGTCGCTACTGGACCTTCCTCATCTGTTCCCTTATTTACCTGTCGGTACGTATACTATTGGGTTTGGGGAGCATTATATAAACATATCTATAGAACAACAATTATTGTAATATTGCCATGTTATTTTGTTTAAATGTGAGCGGATAAGATCAGATAATTCTGCATCAATCAATGTGTGGATCATATATAAATACTTCTCTAATTGTATGATTAATATTTGACTCAGAATTTCTGTTTTATAAGATGTCATGGTAACTGTAGATAAGATTAAAAGACTAATAAGTCTATGCGGTCTCATTATTTTTTTTAATGTGAGAAACATAACAAGTGGACCATTTTTTCTAACATGTTCTTGTCTTCTTTTGGTTCTACATGTCTAACCATTTTTTTTTTAATTACAGAATATGTTAAATTGTTGAATTTTTTTTATTATTATATGAGTATAATTTATAAAATTTTTAATCAGATTTATTAAATTACATTACAGGGGATGTGTTTGCTAACACTAGCAGTATCATTACCTTCCCTGAAACCACCACCTTGCAAACTAGCTAATATTGCAGACTGTCAGAAGGCCTCACCGTTACAATTGGGAGTGTTTTTTGGTGCACTCTATGTTCTGGCCGTGGGAACAGGGGGGACCAAGCCGAACATCTCGACGATCGGGGCGGACCAATTCGATGAATTTGAGCCTAAGGAGAAGATGCAGAAGCTATCCTTCTTCAATTGGTGGATGTTCAGCATTTTCTTTGGTACACTCTTTGCTAACACAGTTCTTGTGTACATACAAGACAATGTGGGATGGACATTGGGATACGCACTTCCGACTATGGGGCTGATGATATCCATAGGTATTTTCCTAGCCGGCACACCCTTCTACAGGCACAAGGTGCCTGCAGGAAGTCCTTTTACAAGGATGGCAAGAGTCATAGTTGCTGCCTTCAGGAAATATAAGGTCACTCTCCCTAGTGACCCTAAACTACTCCATGAGCATAACGTGGAAGAATATGCAAAGAAAGGAAAATTTAGGATTGAATACACTCCAGGCATGAGGTTTGTAATTGTCTTCATGGGATTTTTTTTTACTTGCTCATCTTTAACTAGTAGGTCTTGCTTTCTTATCGGCTTAAGTTTTTAGGTTCGATGGTTACTAACATGGTATTAGGGTTCAAGTCCCCCCACATGCATTTATTTATGTATTTGTTCTGCAGTGTGTTGGGTCATTTCCTATCAGCTTGATCTTATAGGTCTAATGATGTTTGTTCATGAATTACAGGTTCCTCAACAAAGCTTCCGTGAAAACAGGTACAAATGATCCATGGATGCTAAGCACGGTTACTCAAGTAGAGGAAACTAAACAAATGTTGAGAATGATCCCAATCTTAATTGCCACTTTTGTTCCAAGCACCATGGTTGCTCAGATAAACACCCTTTTTGTGAAGCAAGGCACTACCCTTGATAGACATGTTGGAAGCTTCAAGATTCCCCCTGCAAGTTTGTATGGATTTGTGACCATATCATTGCTTGTTTGTGTCGTCTTGTACGACCAGGTCTTTGTCAAGATTATGCGAAGGTGGACTAAAAATCCTAGAGGCGTCACTCTCCTTCAAAGAATGGGAATTGGCCTTGTTCTTCACACCATTATCATGGTAGTTGCTTCTCTAACAGAGAGATATAGGCTCAGTGTAGCCAGGAAGCATGGTGTAGTTGAAAGTGGAGGACAAGTTCCTTTAAGCATATTCATTTTACTTCCTCAATTCATACTTATGGGAACGGCTGATGCGTTTATGGAGGTATCCAAGATTGAGTTCTTCTATGACCAAGCACCGGAAAGCATGAAGAGTCTCGGGACTTCTTATTCAGCATTTACTTTAGGCGCTGGGAATTTCATCAGTAGCTTTCTTCTTTCAACAGTTTCTCACATCACTAAAGAGCATGGTCACGGATGGATACTGAACAACCTAAACGCTTCTCATTTGGATTACTACTATGCCTTTTTCGCCATATTGAACTTCTTCAACTTTCTCTTCTTCTTGTTTGTGATCAAGTTCTATGTGTACAAGGTCGAAGTTTCAGATTCACTGCACGTGCTCACCGAAGAATTGAAGGTGATGAGATTAAGGGCAGATGATGAACAAGAATCATCCAAGACTAGGACTTAAGAGCTGGTGCTTCAATTAATGAATTTACGTTTAGTTTTAATAGTTTGCCAACATGATTACAGTTTGTTATCTATTTCAGTCAAGATAAAAAAAGTTATGTCCCAGAAACAAAAAGTCAAGAAAATGTAATGACTTGCGTTGTTGAAATTTGAAACAGAATGCAACATGGTTGTATATATAGGTGTATGCAGCATGACTCCAAGTGAGTACCAGGTTGTGTCTGATCAATAAAGAAATCATATCAAGAACATAATTGCTCTAAAATAATATAAATTAATAGCAAAAACAACAAATGCCTGCCAAAGGGTAGAGAACTATATATATATATTAACATATTAACACATGAAAGACAAATTTGATGGAGATCTCTTCCAAACACAACACCAAGTGCTCAATAGATTGCAAATTTAAGCATTGCAAATCATTTCATTCGAAAACTTTCTTGGCCTTTCATAGCATATTGATTGCTTCACTTCTACACTTTGTGTAGCCCCATTTCCTTATCTTTTTGTGTTCGTTTCTAGGGTAAAACCGTGTTTCTAATAATTTAAATGAGTTTTACAGGGTCAAGTTAGATTTGGAGCTTAATGGTCTTGGATGGAGCTAAAGTGAAGAACTAAAGGGCAAAAATGATCAAAGGCAACCTCAAGGCGAGCCCACCCAAGGTCTCCCCAATGTCGCTATCATCTTGGGTCCAGCCCTTTCAAACAGAGCAAAAAGACGACCTTAAGGCAAGCCCAACCAAGGTCGCCCCAAGGTCGCTATCGTCTCGGGTTCAGCCCTTTCAAACAAAGCAAAAAGGTGATCCCAACCAAGGTCGCCCCAAGGTCGCTGTCGTCTGGGGTTCATCAAACAGAAAAAGGAGACCTCAAGGCGATTTCAACAACGTCGCCCCAATGTCGCTTTTGCCTTGGGTTGGCAAGTTTCAGGTCGCCCTAAGCTTGCCCTTTTGCCTAGAAAATGCTTTATCTAAGGAATTTACTTCCTTGCCCATGACCTAATTCATTCCCTTATATAATCATTTGCTATTTTTAGACAAAAGGTACTATCCCCTACCTAAGAATATTCACATAACTATCATCTTGACATATTCCTCTAACATTACCATTACCTTCCTAAAATCCTACACATCCACCACATATTTTGACCATATCCATCATCACTTATTGTTTTTGGGCAATAAGGAATTGAAGAAGATCGAAGGAGAAGAAGAGCGAAAGAAGAAGAGAAAGCTCTCCATATAGTTTTCTTTATAACTCTTTCTCTTTCATTTTCATTATAGAGTCATGTATTTATTTGCTTCTATATGTTGTATGGCTTATTCTTGTAGTATGAGCTAAATTTCTAGTGCTAGGACTTGATGAAACCCAACCCTTGACTTTATGTATATAGACCACTGAATTTATCATTGTGTGCTTGTGTTTTGTATGGATGTTTTTGAGTATTTAATGCTTTCATTAGATTGTTCTCCTTTTAAATAATTTTTGGTTGTGTGTTATGAACTGATCGGAGACACACACACACACACACACACACACACACACACATACACACACACACCGTGTTTGATAAAATGTCCTCTATGCATGTTTAGTAAGGTAGACCTACCGAGGCTAACGTATAGGGCTCTTTTGAGTGTGCCAAGGTTCTTAATGAATTCATACATATATTCTAAGGTAATCGAGAGATAGGCTTTTGGTATGTTTGGGTGTGATCTATATAACTCGATCGAGAGTAGAGGTTATTATCAGGTTGAAAGTATACAAACATAGTTAAATAGCTTAAAGTATACCTAAAGGGTGAATAGGTTTTTACGCATTTTTCAATCCCTTGAACAAACTTACGTTTGTCCCTCAAGGTAGCCTTACATACAACACATAAACCAAGAAATCATACATAGACAAGAAAAGCATGTGATCATTTAAGCATTGTGTAACGAATCCCATATATTGATTGGCTTATTTCGTGGACAAACCACTTGTTGGAGTTTATTGTGTAAGGGTAGTTTAGGTGATTGAACTTCAAGCTCGAAGGCCCTTTCAAGACCTCAAGGGACAAGCACGCCAAATGTATAATCTCTAGTGCTTAGTTTTTCTTTGAAGAGATTTAGTTAACACACACACACTTAGCATACTTGTACTTGTGTGTATTCTCTTCACATGACACATTTCACTCTTGCACTTTGTTTGATGTATCTTGTTGTGTTTGTGTGTTATGTAATCCGTTTCCCAAATATGTTCAGAAACGTCCGCGCTTGCACGAATGTGTGCTTGGTTTTACGTGAAGACCGCTTAAGGGGAATGCTCTTGGCTTCTCTTTTAGATTCACCATTACTGGTGAATCGACGGTTTGATCGGCGGCCTGACCGCCGAATTGAAACCGCCGTCTTAGTCCAGAAAGGTCTGGAGTGATTCTGCGGTTACGATCGGTGGCCCCCGACCGCCGTTCGATACTGCCGATCATACCTGATTGATTTATTTATCGGGTTTGATTCTGCGGTTTAATCGGCGGTTACAAAACCACCGAATGAAACCGCCGTTGATGCTCTGTTCTTCACTAACTCAATTCGGCGGTCATAATCGACGGCCTGGCCGCCGATTGAAACCGCCGATCAGTGTGTTTCAAGGGCAAACTTGTATTTTCACATGCTCTATTTTTTATGCCTATAAATACATCTCTTTCTCTTGTTTTGAATATGACTCTTTGATTATCAAGAACCCTATATTTTAAAGAGAGATTTTGAGAGAAAAAGCAAACAAGTTTGCTCATTTAAACACTCAAATACATTCCTTTATGCATCAAAGTTCATCTTGCATTCATCCATGAATGGGTTTGCATCATCACAACTTGTTTGGTAAGATTTTGATTAAGTTCATCTCATTTTAGTATTTTTACTATCAAGCTATTCTCTTTTAATTTACTTATATGATTTTGATCATATGATAAATACAAGAATAGAGAATTAATTATGGTGAATTGATTGAGTGTTGTATTGTGATAGCTAATTAGGTTTTTGCTTAATCTTGATTAGCTAAGCTATTTGACATGTCATTTAGCTATTGATATCTAGGGTTGATTTAATTGATTATATCATCATCCTAGATAAGCATCTAAGGTTCCCAAGCATTGTTTGTTATTTGAATATTTATACATATTCACATAGGTTGCAAAATCTCTTCATTGAGAATTAAGTCTTGTGGCTAAGATTGCTTAGGTCTTAAGCAATTGGACTAGAGTCACTTTTAAAGGCCCGAGTGTTAGAAGTTGGGGGTTATTGACCGGAGTGTTAGATGAGGTCTACATAGGTTGTAAACTCCATTTCAATTAGTGGATTTCGAGGTTCGAGTGTGGCGCACTAAACAACCCGTGGTTTTTCCCAGTGGTTGGGTTTCCACGTATACATCAAGTGTTATTTAAATTCCGCACTATATTACACTTGCTTGTATTTTTGACTAGTAGGGGTATTTTCGTAAAATTGACTTGCATGCGAAAATTGGGTAATAATAGTTAAAATCTATTCACCCCCCTCTAGATATATTTATCATACACACCGAGCATTTATTTGTTTCTTTCAATTTGTATCAAAGCGGGTTCCTAGATATACTTAGGAGATCTAAGCTCATTTTTGGTGTGTTTTGCATTTGTGTGATTTTTGCTCATTCATACATTTTGCATTCATTTGAATTCATTCATTATATACAATGAGTGGATACGGTGGCAACCATGAGGGTGCGTCAAGTACACGACCTCTTCTCCTCACCGGTGTGAATTATGCCTCATGGAAAGGCAAGATGGAAGCATACTTGTGTCAAATCCATGATAGGGCATGGATGGCAATTGAAGATGGGTATGTGGCTCCTAAGATGACTCCCACGGGTGGTGGAGAAGAATTACTCAAGCCTAAGGCTTAGTGGTCCACTGAAGAGTTTGAGACTTCAAAATGGAATAGGAAGGCTTGGCACGCTCTTCTATATGCAGTGGATGAAAATCAGTACAAACTGATTCAGAACACTAGGATAGCCAAGGAGGCATGGGATATTCTAGAGGTTGCACATGAAGGAACCGATGTTGTCAAGGATTCCAAGTTTTAAGTCCTTCAAACGTAATTTGAGTTGCTCAAGATGGAGGAGGACGAATGCTTCAATGACTTTGAAGTCAAGTTGATGGATATTGTCAATCAAAGCCATCAACTCAGTGATCCTTATACTGATAGGAGAGTCAAGCAAAAAATTATGAGGTCTCTCCCCGCTAGGTTTGAAGCAAAAGTGACGGCTTTAGAAGAAAACAGTGGATATAAGGATATGAAGCCGAGTGAGGTAATTGGAAGACTCCTTGCCTATGAATCTAGGAAGGCTCCTAGTATTTCACCTCCTAAAAAGCAAAAAGGGATTGCTTTGAAAGCTTCCAAGGTTGAGAAGGAGGAAAAAGGTGACTCGGACGAAGACATGGCTTTGATGCTTAGAAAATTCAAGAAATTTGTCAAGTTCGAGAAGAAAGGATTTGGATCCAAAGGCCAAGACTTGAAGAAAAGGCTCCCTTCAAGAGTTTTGAGCCTAGGCAAGAGAAGAATGAAAAGAAAGGGGTCCAATGCTATGAGTATGGCGGTATAGGACACATCTCACCCGATTGTGGGAATTTGAAAAACAAGATGGCAAAAGTGATGGCCACCACTTGGAGTGAAAGTGATGACTCCGGAAAGGGAGACAAGTCATCAAGTGATAATGAGCTTACCATTGACTACACGGCATTTGGGGCCACCTGTGTAGAAGATAAAGTTGTTGGTAAGAAAGCCTTGACTAATGATCCCATAGAAGAAAAAGATGAAGAAGTAGCTCTAGAGGTGATAGGTGTAGCTACTCATTAGGACATGGCTCTCATTAACTCAAGAGACCAAGGTGAAGGTCTTAATGAGGAAAATGACTCCATAAGTGAGAAGAAGAGTGGAGGAGATAACTCAAGTGAAGATGACTCCTCATCTAACTCTACAAATGGAAGTGTAGAGAAAATGGATGTTCATGACTTTATAGTCAAGTGTGAAAATTCATTGAAGAAGAACAATAGAAAGTTGAAGATTTTAGAGGATGAAAATCTAAAGCTTTCAACACACAATGACCACTTAAGTAAGCAAGTAGAAACATCCAATATGATTGAAGACAACTAAGGGATGAGCTAGCTATGTCTAAGAGGAATAAAGAAGGGTTGAAGAGAGAACTTGATGAAGCTAAAGAGTCATTGACTAGGATGACTACAAGCACCAAGAAGCTTGACCATATTCTTGGTAGTGGAAAGAACCCTTGTGACAAGAGAGGTATTAGGTATGAAGAAAGCAATGAGATCACTACTCCAACCAAGACCATCTTTGTCAAGAGTTTGGGCAAGAAAGAAGCCTCGCCAGTGCACACTCCTAGGAAGAAAATTGATCTAGGACAATGTTCAAAAAGTGCACAAGTGAAGGAAGCTCCAAGGAGACAACCTCAAGCTCAAAAAGTTCCTCAACCTAACTTCCCTCAAGCTCAAATTCATCAAGGGAAGAGGCCAATCATGCAAAATGAACCAAGGAAGCAAGCTAGACCAGTTCAACAACAAAGAAGGTTTGAACCCACACAACCACAAAGACATGGGAATGCTCCTATGCATGCACAAGGACATGGTATGATTTCTAAATTCATCCCTACATATCACTTCTGTGGTATTTATGGTCACATTAGACCAAATTGCTTTCATTTCATTAAATTATGTAGATTCAAAAGCATGATTGAAAAGAGAATGACAAGAGCTAGAATGCATGTTAATAGGAAGGAAAAAATTCATATTCATGATCCTATAATTTCTAGAACTCTTGAACCTTTATCCACTAGGAAGAAAAATGTCATATTTATGTGGATAAGAAAAAATGAACCCGCTTGCTACGAGACTAACAAGTCTCAAAAAGGTTCAACCAAGTCAAATGGACTTGGGAGGTCTATAAGACCTCATGACCTTCGTTGATGAAGGATGGTGATTGACCCCATATGGGGAACTCAAGCAAAGAGAGCTTATGCATACTTGTTGCATGCAAATATTTGAAAAATCTTATGCTTCTTTGTTGATTGCTTGAGTAAGCTTGGTTGCACATTTGTATATATGTTTTCAATTCAATAAGTGTGAACCATGCTTGTTTACAATCCATGTCATATTTATGTTCAAACATGCATTTTTGGACTAGGAGATTTACATAGGAAGTATGATTTGAATGACCTATAGTTATCTCTATGACATGATGATTCTTAATGACATGCTTAAAAATTGAAAAGCATGAGTTTTAATAACATGCTAATGAATATTGAAAAGCATGAAATTCATATGACATGCTCAAATGAAAAAGCATGAATTGATGATTGCATATTCTTAAAATGCAAAACTTGTGTGAAAAAGCTTATAAGACTCAATGAATAAAGGATCTTGTATCCGTTTAAAGGATTTTAAAATCCAAATGTCTCTCTTTCTTTATTTGTTGAACATGTCTACTATCATACGGATATCATTCCCAGAAAAATCAAATAGGGTGCAAAGTCGCTCATGACATGTTTGACTTATAAAGATGGATATAGTTGCTCATAAATTAAAATCAATGAAAACTCTATATTCTTGCTTCTCTCATGACATTGGTGAAATTGGTTTGAATTCTTATTAGAAACCTTTGTCATTTGCTTTGCCAAATACCATTGTATTTTGGACTTGAATGCTACATGTCTTGTATGCAAAGCATGTTTTGTTTCACACATTTATTTTAAATAAATCTCCTTGTTTCTCTCCAATTGATTGAGTTGCATAAAGTGGATTATATGATTATGCAAGTATAGTATGCTACTATCTCTCTTTGCTAAGTGACCTGGTTGGGGACTACTTCTTTGCCTATATCATGATAAAAAGGGGGAGTAGAATGGTGGTAAGGGGAGTTGCAAATTGTGGTAGCAATTGTGCATGTTGGGGAGACAATACATTGAGGGGGAGTAACCCTTTGAGGGGGAGCATTGCATTCATCAAACATTGCATGATGTTATTGTTGTACTTAAATTTCAAGAATGCAAATGCTTGTTTATGCTCTCACTTGATTAATCTCACATTTTACTTTAATTGGAAAGTATAGAAACTTTACTTTCAGGGATTGATTGTTCTACAAGAGATTGAAGACTTCAAGGTTATTTTTATATATCTCTTTGTAAAGTAGAAAATCATTGTTGACCCGTAGTTTCTATTATATTGTGAGGAATCAATGTGAGTGGTGGTTTTGTCATGAAATAGCCAAATGGGGAGATCGTAAGGATTCCCAAATATTGATTGGCTTATTTTGTGGACAAACCACTTGTTGGAGTTTATTGTGTAAGGGTAGTTTAGGTGATTGAACTTCAAGCTCGAAGGCCCTTTCAAGACCTCAAGGGACAAGCACGCCAAATGTATAATCTCTAGTGCTTAGTTTTTCTTTGAAGAGAGGGGAGTTGCAAATTGTGGTAGCAATTGTGCATGTTGGGGAGACAATACATTAAGGGGGAGTAACCCTTTGAGGGGGAGCATTGCATTCATCAAACATTGCATGATGTTCTTGTAGTACTTAAATTTCAAGAATGCAAATGCTTGTTTATGCTCTCACTTGATTAATCTCACATTTTACTTCAATTGGAAAGTATAGAAACTTTACTCTCAGGTATTGATTGTTCTACAAGAGATTGAAGACTTCAAGATTATTTTTATATATCTCTTTGTAAAGTAGAAAATCATTGTTGACCCGTAGTTTCTATTATGTTGTGAGGAATCAATGTGAGTGGTGGTTTGTCACGAAATAGCCAAATGGGGAGATTGTAAGGATTCCCATATATTAATTGGCTTATTTCGTGGACAAACCACTTGTTGGGGTTTGTTGTGTAAGGGTAGTTTAGGTGATTCAACTTCAAGCTCGAAGGCCCTTTCAAGACCTTAAGGGACAAGCACGCCATAGGTATAATCTCTAGTGCTTAGTTTTTCTTTGAAGAGATTTAGTTAGCATACACACACTTAGCATACTTGTACTTGTGTGTATTCTCTTCACATGACACATTTTACTCTTGCACTTTGTTTGATGTATCTTGTTGTGTTTATGTGTTGTGTAATCCGTTTCCCGAATATGTTCGGAAACGTCCGCGCTTGCACGAATGTGTGCTTGGTTTTACGCGAAGACCGCTTAAGGGGAATGCTCTTGGCTTCTTCTTTAGATTCACCATTACTGGTGAATCGGCGGTTTGATCGGCGGCCTGGCCGCTGAATTGAAACCACCGTTTCAGTCCAGAAAGGTCTGGAGTGATTCTGCGGTTACAATCGGTGGCCCTCGACCGCCGTTCGAAACCGCCGATCATACCTGATTGATTGATTGATTGATTTATTTATCGGGTTTGATTCTGCGGTTTAATCGGCGGTTACGAAACCGCCGAATGAAACCACCGTTGATGCTCTGTTCTTCACGAGCTTAATTTAGGGGTCATAATCGGCGGCCTGGCCGCCGATTGAAACCACCGATCGGTGCGTTTCAAGGGCAAACTTGTATTTTCACATGCTCTATTTTTTATGCCTATAAATACATCTCTTTCTCTTGTTTTGAATATGACTCTTTGATTATCAAGAACCCTATATTTTAAAGAGAGATTTTGAGAGAAAAAGCAACCAAGTTTGCTCATTTAAACACTCAAATACATTCCTTTGTACATCAAAGTTCATCTTGCATCCATCCATGAATGGGTTTGCATCATCACAACTTGCTTGGTAAGATTTTGATTAAGTTCATCTCATTTTAATATTTTTACTATCAAGCTATTCTCTTTTAATTTACTTGAATGTTTTTGATCATATGATAAATATAAGAATAGAGAATTAATTGTGATGAATTGGTTGAGTGTTGTATTGTGATAGCTAATTAGGTTTTTGCTTAATCTTGATTAGTTAAGCTATTTGACATGTCATTTAGCTATTGATATCTAGGGTTGATTTAATTGATTATACCATCATCCTAGATAAGAATTTAAGGTTCCCTAGCCTTGTTTGTTATTTGAATATTTATACATATTCACATAGGTTGCAAAATCTCTTCATTGAGAATTAAGTCTTAAGGCTAAGATTGCTTAGGCCTCAAGCAATTGGACTAGAGTCACTTTTAAAGGCTCAAGTGGTAGAAGTGGGGGGTTATTGACCGGAGTGTTAGATGAGGTCTACATAGGTTGTAAACTCCATTTCAATTAGTGGATTTCGAGGTTCGAGTGTTGCGCACTAAACAGCCCGTGGAGTGGTTGGGTTTCCACGTATACATCAAGTGTTATTTAAATTCCACACTATATTACACTTGCTTGTATTTTTGACTAGTAGGGGCATTTTCGTAAAATTGACTTGCATGCGAAAATTGGGTAATAATAGTTAAAATCTATTCACCCCCCCTCTAGATATATTTATCATACACACCGAGCGTTTATTCGTTCCTTTCACATTGTCTATATATATCATTAGTTGTATGAGGTATAATGACACATAAACTCAACAACAAAGAATACTTGTATTTCAATATTTGTTCAATGTATTATAAGTATAATCAAATATCACTATACACAAAAATTATAATATACAAAAGAATTATATTTAAAAATATGATTAAATGAATTTGTTCACAAACCACACTTTATAAAAACTTGTTTCAATATACATCACAAGTGAATAATATGCAACAAAATAACAACATACACATATACAAATATAAGAGATAGAGATATGAAGAATTAACACAAGAGATTTTTTTAACGCGGTAAAACCTCAAAGGAGGAAACATCCACGGGTTGAACTACAACCATTGGGTACTATATATATTGGATGGTAAATTAGAAAATCCTCAAAAGTGACCAACTTTGACCAACTTCCTATTGGAGTCTATGTTTACCCTACCCTATTGGAAAGTATGAAATCCCTCAATGATGTGAAGCCACCATATATTGGACAACATACAAAACCAAAATCGATGGTAGATTAGAAATTCCTCAAGAGTGCATATACATTCCATGTTCCCCGCTCTCTTGGAGTCTATGTCTATCCATACGCCTAGGCCACCAATATTATAGCCAACTCCTTATTTAAGGCACTCATGCCTCTAGAGAGCCTCTCATGCATGACTATCCGAGTCCTCCCGACTCTAGCCATGACTCCTTGCTTGGCTATCCGAGTCCTCCCGACTTTAGACAAGGCTTCTTGCTTGGCTATCCGAGTCCTCCCGACTCTAACCAAGACTTCATGCCTTTTACAAGGACTTCCTAGTGTGATCATCTGAATGCAAATGATACAAACAAGCAATTCAACGTAGAACATATGATCAATACATTCCATGGAACAACTAAACCTAAACATGTGAGAACATAAGTAATAAAAGTCTAGATGCAAAACTTGAATAAAAACCTAGAGCATGTGAAAACATCTAACACATAAAACTCATAGTTTCATTCACACAAATAACACTTGAACAATTCATAGACATGAAGCATAAATTCAAGATGTTACAAACATACACAAAAATGCTAGAATCATAAAATGTATTCAATGAATATTTTAGCCAAAGATTTAGAGTAAGGATATAATGATAAATCAATTAAATCCTAGATGTCTCTAAACACATACAAATACAATAATCCTAGATTTCATCAATCAAAGAATCAAAATACATTTCAAGGTTATTCATCATAAAATTGATTCAATCAAGTCACAAACAACCTTAGATATCAATCTAATCACAATACAACTCTCAATCATGTGAAAAACCTAGAATCAAAGAAATTAGTTCACATATATCTGTAATTAGACTTTTGATTAGGATTGATTGTGAAGCTATCTTTCTCAATAGCATTCACCATACATGCAAGTACATATAGAAGAAGAAACCCCAAGCAAATTGAAGGTTATAAAAGAAAAAATCTTAAAGATACGAACACTACCTCAATCTCACGAGTTGGTTCGGTTTTCTGGGTATATCCACCACAAAAATCAATCAAACAGCTATAAGACCACTTGGAAAAGGTAGAGGACTCGATTACAAACAATCTCCAAATTGAATTAACCAATTCCGACTTCGTATGAGAAAGTTATGGTATTTGGAAGGTGAGAAAAATTGGAGAGAAAATTTTGGTGAGATTCTAACTTTTTCTTCTTGAAATGAAAATGGGAGGGAATGGAAATATTTAAAAGGAAGAAAGAGAGAGAGAGAGAGAGAGAAGGAACCAGCTAACCAGCATGTGCAACATCAGCACCACGTGTGGCACACATGGGCAGAGGGCCATGCTGGCCGTGTGACACACGTGGCCACCAAGCTTGGCCATTGGCCTAGCTTGCTCCTCCTGCGCTCCTTTTGCGTTCTTCAGCCGTATTTAGGCCTTTGAACTTTGATTTCGAATCCGTCTTCGGATTACAAATTGTGACTCCCTCATGCACAATGACGACTATAAAACTTTGACAAAAGGTTGATAATTCATCTTGGAAAACGATGACGAAGACAACTCAACGAATGAGAACGCAAAGTAGCGTAGCTACATTGTTTGGACTTGAAACCTAATAAATGAGTAACCGAAATGACCGGGACTCAATAAGGAATCATAAGAGATCATGCTCAAGTCCAAAATCAATAATACGGAAACCAATAAACACAAGTGCACACAAGTATACCATTTCCTAGACATAGTCTTAAAACATGCATTTCTAAAATGTATGAAATATGAGTTCAATGCATGAGCATACTAAAACATGTGAAAGTGTTATATAAATGGTGCACAACAATGCAGGGACACTCATGAATGATTTGTGTATGTGTGCCTATGCCTTGTAAGAGGAATGAGGTCAATTACACCTTTGATGAGCAATAAAGCTAATTCCTTTAACAAGCCACCACATTGCATGAACCGTAGCCGAGTCTTTCCTTGAAGCTTTGTATCATCATGATAACGACCACTAAACAATACAAGAAAAACATTGTTTTGATATGGAATATATGCCAAGACAAACCAAAAACCTAACACACGAGTCTACAAATTACACATGCACAAATTGGGTATGCAAGTGAGTTTAGGGGTTAATTAGGAGAGGGTAAGGTGGAGTCTAGTCTTAGCATATTATCTCTTATTGCTACATCCGATTTCATCATTTTTCATTATTTTACTATCTTGGTTTCAAACCGTTTGAGTAGTATAATTTAGCTTATTTGTATAATTTTAATATGAAAACCATCTTCTATTGATTGTTTGAATAGCAATTTGGTTAATCGATTTCCGTAATCAATCACTCAGTCTTCATGGGAATGAACTTCACTTGTTAGTGTACTACACTCTCGACCTTGTACGATTGCGAGTGTGACTTTAGGAGTGGTCAATTTTTGGCACCGCTGCCAGGGATTGAGCGGATGATTGATATCGATATTATTAGTCTATTACTAATTTGAACCTTTTAATTTAGTTTATGTGTTTCTCTTCATAGGTACTTTTGCTCTTGCATGTACCCAATCTTCGCTTCTTGGACTTTGATATTGAGATTAAGAGATTAGTTCGAAGGAATGACAAGAGGCAAGGGTGAGAAGAGCACTGATGGAAGATCCGAATGCACCATTAGAATAGAGGGGTTTGCCTACTGTGGCAAATCAAAATTAGAGGGAATTGCCTCATATGGCAAACTAAGATCAGATGGTGACGAGAATGAAGCCAAACACACTCTACGGGGATTACACTATGCCTAGAGTTGAGCAGAATATGTCGTCCATTTACTGACCAACAATTGCATCCAATTCCTTTGAGATAAAGGCATCAGTTATTCAGATGATTGCTACTACATGTCAGTTCAATGGATTGCCAAATAATGATCCGAACATGCACTTTCAAAGCTTCAGCAAGATATGTGACACCTTTAAATACAACAGAATTCCCAAAGATTTTATTAAGTTGAAGTTATTCCTATTCTCGCTAAGAAACAACGCAAAGGCGTTCTTGAACAGGTATTTCCCTCCTGGGAAGGTTGCTCACCTTAGAAATGAGATAAACTCTTTTCCACAGTTTGAGAATGAGAGTCTCTACGAAACTTATGAGAGATTCAAGGAGCTTATCAAGAGATGTCATCACAATGGACTTGCAAAGTGGCAGATTTTGCAAGCTTTCTACCAGGGAATCACAATGTCAACAAGGAATTTGGTGGATGTTGCTACTGGAGGTTCTCTAATGAACAAATCAATGGATGCAGCCAATGATCTCCTAGAAGAAATGACTCTCAACAATAGCCATTAGGGTAATGAGAGGCAATTACCGAAGAAGGTTCCAGGTTTTCTAGAAGTAAATGAGCTAACAAGTGTGAAGGCTCAACTTGAAACACTCACAAAGCAAATGAACAAGATGAGTGCGGGGCCTAGTCATGTGCAAGTTGCCTCATGTGAGTGGTGTTTGGGGCCACACTCTAGCATGGACTATCAAGTTGGCAACCCGCTTGCTTCGGGTTCATCAGATAAGTCTCCTTTGTAAATTGCAATCGGAACTACCAAAATCCCATCAACCAACAAAATGCCAACCAAAACCAAAATCCCCAAAACAACCCCTTTTCAAACACTTACAACCCATGGTGGAGAAACCACCCTAACTTTTCATGGAAAGACAACCAACCTTAACAACAATAAAACCTCAACCAAAGGCAACTCTCCGGATTCCAATAACCCCAACAACAACAAAACTACCCTAACCAACTCTAAAACAATCAAGGAGAAAGAAAGTCTAACCTAGAGGATCTCTTCTCCAAAGACATGAACAAGCTTGATATGAGAATGGAGACTCAACACTTGGCTTTGAAAAAGCTTGACACGAGGATTAACCAAGTGGTCTAACATTCTCAAGCTTCCATTCAGAACTTATAAATGCAAGTCGGGCAATTGGTGAGGGCTATCCATGGGAGGCAGCAATGAGCATTACCAAGCAACATAGTGGTCAACCCCAAAGTGCAATGCAATGCTATTTCATTGAGAAGTGGAAGAAAGGTTGAATTGCCAGAAGGTTTTGGAAAGGATAAAGAAGTTGTTAAAAAAAAAATGAGGGTATTATTGAAGAAGAGGTTATAGAAGAGAAGAAAAGTTCTAGTGAAGATGAAGTGTCTACCATATCAAATGATCTTACCTCCGTCCCAAGTCAAGGCTTATGTGCCATTCATCTTTTACCCCTAAAGACTTAAAAAACACCAAGATGTTTAAGGCTTTGCTGAGTTTTTGGAGACGTTCAAGAAGCTTTACATCAACATACCATTCATAAAGGCTTTGGCACAAATGCCAAAATACATGAAGTTCTTTAAGGAATTACTATCTAAGAAGAAGAGGTTGGAGGATTTAGAAATAGTGGCACTCACGGAGGAGTGTAGTGCAATCCTTCAAAATGAACTCCCTCCAAAATTGAAAGATCTCGGAAGGTTTACGATTTCATGTGTTATTGGAGATATGGAAATTGGGAGAGCTTTGATAGATTTAGGAGCAAGCATCAACTTGATGCCGTATTCTAAATTCAAAAAGTTAGGGTTGGGAGAAGTGAAGCCTATAAAAGTTACCCTCCAATTGGTGGATCAATCTATAAAATACCCATATGGAGTGATGGAAGATGTTTTAATGAAGGTGGGTAAATTCTACTTCTCGGTTGGTTTTGTGATTCTAGATATGAAAAAAGATATAAAGATTCCGTTGATTCTTGAAAACTAGTGGGGCATTGGTTGATTACAAAGAGGACAAGTTGACATTGAGGGTTAAAGATGAAAGAAGAAGTGTTCGACATGCTCAAGACCACCAATAACCCTTCACTATCCCAAACATGTTTAAGAGTGGATGTTGTTGATCCTCCCGTAGGGGAAGTTTTCAAAAGAGACATTCTGAAAGAGTCGCCTGATTCTTGTGTGATTCATGATACTCCAAGAAAGAAGATGAATGGTAGCCACAAACTGGGCTTTCATAGAGTTATGAACAAGACCCAAGTGACTCCTCCGGTTAAAATTGAGAAGAAATTGGATAAAAGGGATAAAAGGAAGAAAGCATTCATGGTGGACCAAACAAGAATAGTGAATGGATTTTGTGTGAGGATGTTCTATGCCTCACATAAGTTGAGAAAGAAAGGTGGCGATGATGTTGCACCAATCAATGATCAAGATTGATGAGAGAAGTGAAATATGTCTAGCCATGACGTTAAACCAAGCGCTTGGTGGGAGACAACCCATCTAGGTAACTATTCTAATTTTAAGCTATTTTTGTTTTATTTGATTTTGTTTTTGTTGAGTCTTATTTTTCTTGCTTAAATTAAGAGTGTGGCGTTATTTTGTGCCTAGTTTTTAAGTATATTTTGTGCTTGTATAGGTATGCGTTTGGCCTCCCTCCTACTTCTAAGCTTATATTGTTCAATCCGATTTTTGTGCAAACATTGGGGACAATGTTTCGTTTAGGTTTGGGGGTACGGCCATCCTTTAACCATTTTTTCTAAATTTTATGCATGATTGTCTTGTATGTGTTTTTTTTTTTTCAATTTCTGTATGATTGTGTGTTTGTAGAGTCAAAACTTGCTCGTTCTTCTACTTCGAGCCAAATTTTGGAGCATTGTCTTGCTTAATGAGATGCTTTTGGGTTGTGCCGACAGTTGAAGCCAGCTAGGCAAGATGGGTAAAATCCGTCAAGTGATCTAGGTGTCCTGACCCCAACCCCGGCTATGTATCAGTGTTCAAGTCATGGGGGACTTCTGTTAACCGCCGAAAATGGCAAGGGTCCAAAGAAGAATTTTCCATCTAGACAAAGACTATTTGAAGTAGGAAGACACTACAAGAAGTATCCCGTTGCCTTGAGAAGGAGCTGGACTGATATGTATAGACAGACTTGCTATGAAACCAAATCAAGATCAGGGGCATCTAAATCCTCAAGTACCTAGATGCAGAGTGGTCAAAGTCCTAAGGACCCCGCTACTTCAACATCTAGGTACCCCACTACTGCCTTATCCGGAGCCTCGGTACCCCGATACCAAGATACAGGGTATCTATGTACCTCGATCCATTCTAGAATCGGCCTCTATGGGAGAATGAGATAAGAGGAAGACTATCAAGGAAGAAATGCACCGGTACACCAAAATAAAGCTCCAAGTAAGACGGTTTACGCCAACATTTAAACACGAGGAAAGTTGACTTCTCCTACCACTTTTAAAGCTCCACTTCGAATGGGATTAGTCAACCTTGTCAAGATCGCCAAAAAAGGAAATGAAATCACTTGATTATGGGAATCATTCATACGCCTGAAATTAGGCCACCATTAACGTCCCTTTGATTGTTTAATTGATCGACCGATTATTAGAGTAACGGGCAAGAAAGGGGATCTATAAATAATTCAAAGCTCTCGAAAGAAAGGGGATCAAAAATCAAGCCTTCGACCTACACCCTACAGTTTTTCCCACTTATCGACTAGCACGAGATCACCATCGCTAATGGTGTCTAAAAGCCATACCTAAACCTCTCAGAAACCCCCATTTTTATATTATACTACTATGTTATTTAAACTGTATATCTACCATCAATAAAACAGTGTTATTTTTTCCATTTCAATTGTTATTCTGTGTTAATAGGAATTTGACCCCGTTAACGTTTTCCTACTAACATAAGTCTTGGCAAGAAGCAAGTGGCTTCGGTAAGTCCGAGCAAGTGATTGCTTCACTTCTAGTCCCAAACTAGACTGTGGGACTCAACCGATTTAATAAACCGAGATGCTAAATGCCTACCATTTCAGTCCCAAACTAGATTGCGGGACTCAACCGAATACTTAGCACACACTACTTGCCTCTATAAAGCCTCGACCTCATTTCCAAATCTCCAAATCCACTTTGCAAGCATAGCATTTCCTTTATCTTGGATCCGCCCAATACAATTCTGTCTATTCCTATACAGCGTCACCCAATCAACCAAATGAATGCTCCTTTTGTCTCTTTTGTCCCCCTAAAAGAACTCCTGTTGCATCTTTTCTATGGCAAGGGCCATAACAACCAGAATCTTGAACTCAGATAAGAAGTAAGTCGGAAGGCTCGATAACACATATTTAATAAGAACAAGCCGACCCGCTTTAGATAAAAAAAACTGCATTTTCCAATAGGTTAATCTCGCCCTTCTTTTTTCTAAAATCGGATCCCAAAACCTGATAAGATTCGGATTCCCTCCAAGCGGCAGCCACAAATAACTGAAAGGAAGAGAGGCCGTTTGACATCTGAACATACCTTCCCATCTCTAAACCAAACTACTAGCCTTTCTAACTTTAACAAGATCAGATTTATGGAAATTGATTTTCAGCCCTAACCCAATCTCGAAGCACCTCAGGATTTGTCTCACATTGACCACCAACTCTTCTTTAGCTTCAATGAATAAGATCGTATCATTGACAAATTGAAGATGAGTAAGATGGATCCTTTCCCTACCGAAAACCTTGTCTTTGAACATATTGAGATCCCTAGCTTTCATGAGCATTCTATTTAGAGCTTCAACCTCAATGTTAAACAAGAATGGGGACAAGGGGTTGCCTTGCCTAAGGCATCTACCAATACCAAACTCTTTCGTAGGGCTTCCATTGACGAGAATGAAAATCATGGGAGAAGAGATGCAATTATGAATCCAACCTCTACATTTATCACCACAACCCATACCTTCTAAACACAAATCTAAAAACTTATGAAAAACTTATGATCAACACTATCATAAGCCTTCTCGAAGTCCAATTTCAAGACAATCCCCCATTTTCTCCCTCCTCCAATTGCTAATAACCTCATTAGCAACAACGAAGCTATTAATGATTTGACGTTTTTCGACAAAGGCCATCTAAGATTCACTTATCAGCCCATTCATCACCTTTCTCAACCGATTAGAGAGAATGTTCACCAAAATCTTGTACAAAGAATTAACCAAACTAATAGGTTTGTAATCACTAGTCGAGCTTAGATTCACCACCTTAGGAATAAGAGTGATAAATGTGTGATTTAGGCTGCTCACATTCGAACCATCCATAAGAAATTCTGAAACAAATTAGAGGCGTGTTCTATATAAAGCTAGAGGGGGGGTGAATAGATTTTAACTATTATTACCCAATTTTCGCATGCAAGTCAATTTTACGAAAATGCCCCTACTAGTCAAAAATACATACAAGTGTAATATAGTGCGGAATTTAAATAACACTTGATGTATACGTGGAAACCCAACCACTGGGAAAAACCACGGGCTGTTTAGTGCGCCACACTCGGACCTCGAAATCCACTAATCGAAATGGAGTTTACAACCTATGTAGACCTCGTCTAACACTCCGGTCAATAACCCCCCACTTCTACCACTTGGGCCTTTAAAAGTGGCTCTAGTCCAATTGCTTGAGGCCTAAGCAACCTTAGCCTCAAGACTTGATTCTCTAAGAAGAGATTATGCAACCTATGTGAATATGTATGAATATTCAATAACAAACAAGGCTAGGTAACCTTAGATGCTTATCTAGGATGATGATATAATCAATTTAATCAACCCTAGATATCAATTGCTAAATGACATGTCAAATAGCTTAGCTAATCAAGATTAAGCAAAAACCTAATTAGCTATCACAATAACAACACTCAATTAATTCATCACAATTAATTCTCTATTCTTGTATTTATCATATGATCAACAACATACAAGTAAATTTAAAAGAGAATATGCTTGATAGTAAAAATACTAAAATAAGATGAAACTAATCAAAATCTTACCAAGCATATTGTGATGATGCCAATCCAATCATAGATGCTTTCTATGTAGACATAGAGGATGCAATATGAAATTTGATGCAAAAAGGATTTGATTTGAGTGTTTAAAGGTGGGTTCTTGATTTGATTTTTTCTCAAAAATCTCTCTTGAAAGATTAGGGTTCTAATTGCTCAAGAAACTTATTCAGAGATTGAGAAAATAAGATATTTATAGACATCAAGAATTGGGCATGTGAAAAAACAATTTTGCCCCTGAAACGCACCGTTCGGCGGTTTCAATCGGCGGCCAGGCCGCCGATGACGACCGCCGAATTGAGCTCGTGAAGAACAGAGCATTAACGGCGGTTTCATTCGGCGGTTTCACGACCGCCGATCCAACCGCCGAATCAAACCCGAGGGATTAAAATCGATCAGGTATGAACGGCGGTTTCGAACGGCGGTCGTGACCGCCGATCTTGACCGCCGATCTTGACCGCATAATTGCTTCAGACCAATCTGGACTGAAACAGCGGTTTTGTAAGGATTCCCGTTTTGTTGATTGGCTTATTTCGTGGTCAAACCATATGTTGGGGTTTTGAATGTAAGGGTAGTCTAAGTGATTAGTGTTGAAGATCAAAGGCCCTTCCATGACCTCAAAATATAAGCACGACAAAGGTATAATCTCTTGTGCTTGTTTTTCTTTGAAGAGATTTAGTAGCACACACACACTTAGCATTCTTGCTATGATTGCATACTTGCTTATTTTTATGTGCATCTCTTCACATGTCACTCTACACACTAGCACTTTGGTTGATAAATCTTGTTGTGTGTATATGTGCCTTATAATTCGTTTCCCGACATTGTTCGGAAACGTCCGCGCTTGCACTAATGTGTGCTTGGTTTCACGCGAAGACCGCCTATGGAGAATGCCCTTGGCTTCTCCTTGGTTTTCACCATTGTTGGTGATCGGCGGTTATGATCGGCGGCCTGGCCGCCGAATGAAACCGCCGTTTCAGTCCAGATTGGTCTGAAGTAATTATGCGGTCAAGATCGGCGGTCACGACCGCCGTTCAAAACCGCCGTTCATACCTGATCGATTTTAATCCCTCGGGTTTGATTCGGCGGTTGTATCGGCGGTCGCGAAACCGCCGAATGAAACCGCCGTTAATGCTCTGTTCTTCACGAGCTCAATTCGGCGGTCGTCATCGGTGGCCTGGCCGCCGATTGAAACCGCCGAACGGTGCGTTTCAGGGGCAAAAGTGTCTTTTCACATGCCCAATTCTTGATGTCTATAAATATCTTATTTTCTCAATCTCTGAACAAGTTCTTTGACTCTTAAGAACCCTAATCTTCAAAGATAGATTTTGAGAGAAAATCAAATCAAGAACTCATCTTTAACCACTCAAATCAAACCCCTTTTGCATCAAATTTCATATTGCATCTCCTATGTCTATATAGAGTGCATCCATGTATGGGTTTGCATCATCACAACTTGCTTGGTAAGATTTTGATTAATTTCATCTTATTGTAGTATTTTAAATACCAAGCCATCTCTTTTAAATTACTTGTATGTTTTAGATCATATGCTAAATACAAGAAAAGAGATTATTTGTGATGAATTGATTGAGTGTTGTTTTTGATAGATATCTAGGTTTTTATAATCTATGATTATCTATGCTATTTGACATGTCATTTAGTAATTGATATCTAGGGTTGATTTAAATTGAATATATCATCATCCTAGATAAGCATTTAGAGTACCCTAGCTCTTATTGCAATAATTGAATATTCATACATATTCACATAGGGTTGTGCATCTCTTTTGAGAGATTGAAGTCTTGGTCTAGGGTTGCTATTACAGGCCCGCTGGGTAGTAGTGGTGGGTTACAGACCGGGATTGGCTGTAAACATCATTACAAGTAGTGACTTCGAGGATCAAGCAAATTGGAATAGGGTTGCTAATAAAGGCCCGCTGGGTAGAAGTGAGGGGTTACAGACCGGAGTGTTAGACGAGGTCTACATAGGTTGTAAACTTCATTTCAATTAGTGATTTCGAGTTCCGAGTGTGGCGCACTATACAACCCGTGGTTTTTCCCAGTGGTTGGGTTTTCCACGTATACATCAAGTGTCTTTTATTATTTCCGCACTATATTACACTTGTATGTATTATTGACTTGCTAGGGGTATTTTCGTAAAATTGACTTGCATGCGAAAATTGGGTAATAATTAGATAAAATCTATTCACCCCCCCTCTAGCTTTATATTGATAAACACACCTCGAGTATTTGAGAACTTTCAATTGGTATCAGAGCGGGTTCCTAGATATACTTAGGTGATCCTAGCTCATTTTGGTGTGTTTTTGCATTTTGTATGTTTGTTTGATTTCTTCATACATTTTGCATTCTTCTCATTTGCATTCATTCAACGCAAACACTATGAGTGATTTTGTGAGAGAAGAAACTGACTCCATTGAGGAGATGCCTCTCTTACTAGAGAGATTTAGGAGATTTGTGAATTTAACCACCTCACCTCCTAAGAAGAAGTTGACCACCGCACCTCTTAAGAAGAAGAAGAAAATTGCTTTGGAGACTTCGAAGCATGACAAGAAGGAGGGTATCTCAATTGAAGACATGGGACTCATTAACAAGCCAAACCAAGGAGTGTCTTCAAGAGAGGGGATTCAGTGCTACGAATGTGGAGGATTCGGGCATTTCTCCCCGGAGTGTGGAAACTGGAAGGATAGAAGAAAAGGGAAGGCGAAGGCCACCTTATGGGATAAATATGAAGATGACGAAAATCCTTCAAGTGATGAAAAACTTGCCATCATCTACACGGAATTTGGAGCCAAGAGTGTAGAAGTTGAAGAAGATGGCAAAGTTGATTTTCCTTGTGATCCCCAAGAAGAACTAGGTATAGAAGTAGTTGGTGTAGCTACTCATAGGGATTTGGCTCATTCCTCATCAAGAGAAAAATTTGATGATCTTGATGAAGGAGATGACTTCATTGGTGAAATGGAGATTAGAGGAGATGACACAAGTGTTGAATGTTTGTCATCTAACTCCACAAATGGAAGTGTGGAGTGTATGGATCTTAATGACTACAAAGTCAAAGTTGAGAGCTCGATGATGAGGAACAAGGAAGAAATTAGAAGATTAAAAGAAGAGAATCTAGAGCTTTCAACACTAGTAGACCACTTGTGTGAAGAAGTGGTGAGATCCATGGCGGATGAAGATAAGCTAAAAGAAGACCTAGTCTTATCTAAGAGGAGAGAAGAAGAGCTAACAAGAGAGCTTGAAGAAGTTAAGGTCTTAATGGCCAAGATGACTTTAAGCACCAAGAAGCTTGACCACATGTTGGGAGTTGGAAGAAAGCCAAGTGACAAGAGAGGTCTTGGCTACATTGATGACACGGATGCCTCCTCCACAAGCAAGACATCCTGTGCCATGGACATGGACTTCAATATGTCCCCTCCTCCTCAACAACCTAGGAAGAAAAGTGACCTAGGAGAGTGTTCAAGAAGTGCCCAAGTGGTTGAAGCACCAAAAGGTCAAGCTCAAGCTCACACCTAAAGGGCTCCTCACACTATCTTCCCTCAAACTCAAAAACACAATGGGAAGAGTTCAATCATGCAAGCTCAGACAAGCAAGCAACCTCGTCTTGGTTTTCAACAAAAGAGGAGAGATCCTATCCAACAACCGAGACAACCACAACGACAAGGGAAAGCACCTATCCATGCTAAAGGGAATGGTATGATTCCTAACTTTATTCCCACTTGTCATTTTTGTGGTATTGTTGGTCATATTAGACCAAGTTGCTTGCATTACATTGAAATGTGTAGAGCTAAAAGCATGTTTGACAAGAAAAAGGCTAGAGCTAAGATACTTCATAAAAAGGAAGAAAATAATTTACATAATCCTTTTTTATCTTGTTCTCTAGAACCTTCGTCCACTAGGATTGACTTAGTGTCACCTAGGTGGATTAAAAATGATGAACCCGCTTGCTACGAGACTAACAAGTCTCAAATAGGTTCAACCAAGTCCAAAGGACTTGGTAGGTCCATAGGACCTCATACCCTTCTTTGAAGTGGTATGGAAATTTGACCCCATATGGGGAACTTAAGCAAAGAGAGCTATTTTGCATCTTGTCACTTGCAAAAAATTTGAAATATCTTATGCTTCTCTTTTTGTTGCTTGAGTTAGCTTGGTTACACTATGTATATATATTTTCTATTCAATAAGTGTGATCAATGCTTGTATTGCAATCCATGTCATATTTATGTTCAAACATGCATTTTTGGACTAGGAGATATATACATAGGATTTAATTTGAATGACCTATAATGATCTCCATGACATGATGATTGCTAAATGACACGCTAAATATTTATCTTAAAAAGCATGTTTTGATGATTGCAATTTTTTTTAAATGCAAAAAATGTGTGAAAAAGCTTATGAGACTCAAATGAAAAAGGATCTTGTATCCATTCAAGGATTTTACAATCCAAATGTCTCTCTTTCTTTATTGGTTGAACATGTCTACTATCATACGGATATCTTATCCGGAAAAATCAAGTAGGGTGCAAAGTCGCTCATGACATGTTTGGCTTATAAAGTTGGATATAGTTGTTCTTAAATTGAAATCAATGAAAACCTATATCCTTGCTTCTCTCTTGACATTGGTGAAATTGGTTTGAATTCATATTGAAAACCTTTGTCATTTGCTTTGCCAAATACCATGATATTTTGGACTTAAATGCTACATGTCTTGTATGCAAAGCAATTTTTTTTTTGTTTCACACATTTTCTTTAAATAAATCTCCTTGTTTCTCTCCAATAAATTGAGATTGCATAAAGTGACTTATATTGATTATGCATATACTAGAATGCTACTATCTCTCTTTGCCTTGAGTGACCCGGTTGGGGACTACTCCTTTGTCTATATCATGACAAAAAGGGGGAGTAGGTTGTGGTAAGGGGAGTTGCAAATTGTAGTAGCAATTGTGCATGTTGGGGAGAATACTAAATGAGGGGGAGTAACCCTTTGAGGGGGAGCATTGTATTCATCATACATTGCATGATGTTGTGTTTAATTTCTTAGAAATGCAAATGCTTGTTTATGTCCTCACTTGATTCATCTCACTTTTACTTGTTTTGGAAAGTTTAGAAACCTTGTTTCAGGGAATGATTGTTCTACAAGAGATTGAAGACTTCAAGTTTTATTTTTATATATCTCTTTGTATTGTAGAAAATCTTCATTGACCCATAGGTTTATTTTTGTTGTGAGGAATCAATGTGAGTGGTGGTTTTGTCACGAAATAGCCAAAGGGGGAGATTGTAAGGATTCCCGTTTTGTTGATTGGCTTATTTCGTGGTCAAACCATATGTTGGGGTTTTGAATGTAAGGGTAGTCTAAGTGATTAGTGTTGAAGATCAAAGGCCCTTCCATGACCTCAAAATATAAGCACGACAAAGGTATAATCTCTTGTGCTTGTTTTTCTTTGAAGAGATTTAGTAGCACACACACACTTAGCATTCTTGCTATGATTGCATACTTGCTTATTTTTATGTGCATCTCTTCACATGTCACTCTACACACTAGCACTTTGGTTGATATATCTTGTTGTGTGTATATGTGCCTTATAATTCGTTTCCCGACATTGTTCGGAAACGTCCGCGCTTGCACTAATGTGTGCTTGGTTTCGCGCGAAGACCGCCTATGGAGAATGCCCTTGGCTTCTCCTTGGTTTTCACCATTGTTGGTGATCGGCGGTTATGATCGGCGGCCTGGCCGCCGAATGAAACCGCCGTTTCAGTCCAGATTGGTCTGAAGCAATTATGCGGTCAAGATCGGCGGTCACGACCGCCGTTCAAAACCGCCGTTCATACCTGATCGATTTTAATCCCTCGGGTTTGATTCGGCGGTTGTATCGGCGGTCGCGAAACCGCCGAATGAAACCGCCGTTAATGCTCTGTTCTTCACGAGCTCAATTCGGCGGTCGTCATCGGCGGCCTGGCCGCAGATTGAAACCGCCGAACGGTGCGTTTCAGGGGCAAAAGTGTCTTTTCACATGCCCAATTCTTGATGTCTATAAATATCTTATTTTCTCAATCTCTGAACAAGTTCTTTGACTCTTAAGAACCCTAATCTTCAAAGATAGATTTTGAGAGAAAATCAAATCAAGAACTCATCTTTAACCATTCAAATCAAACCCCTTTTGCATCAAATTTCATATTGCATCTCCTATGTCTATATAGAGTGCATCCATGTATGGGTTTGCATCATCACAACTTGCTTGGTAAGATTTTGATTAATTTCATCTTATTGTAGTATTTTAAATACCAAGCCATCTCTTTTAAATTACTTGTATGTTTTAGATCATATGCTAAATACAAGAAAAGAGATTATTTGTGATGAATTGATTGAGTGTTGTTTTTGATAGATATCTAGGTTTTTATAATCTATGATTATCTATGCTATTTGACATGTCATTTAGCAATTGATATCTAGGGTTGATTTAAATTGAATATATCATCATCCTAGATAAGCATTTAGAGTACCCTAGCTCTTATTGCAATAATTGAATATTCATACATATTCACATAGGGTTGTGCATCTCTTTTGAGAGATTGAAGTCTTGGTCTAGGGTTGCTATTACAGGCCCGCTGGGTAGTAGTGGTGGGTTACAGACCGGGATTGGCTGTAAACATCATTACAAGTAGTGACTTCGAGGATCAAGCAAATTGGAATAGGGTTGCTAATAAAGGCCCGCTGGGTAGAAGTGAGGGGTTACAGACCGGAGTGTTAGACGAGGTCTACATAGGTTGTAAACTTTATTTCAATTAATGATTTCGAGTTCCGAGTGTGGCGCACTATACAGCCCGTGGTTTTTCCCAGTGGTTGGGTTTTCCACGTATACATCAAGTGTCTTTTATTATTTCCGCACTATATTACACTTGTATGTATTATTGACTTGCTAGGGGTATTTTCGTAAAATTGACTTGCATGCGAAAATTGGGTAATAATTAGATAAAATCTATTCACCCCCCCCCTCTAGCTTTATATTGATAAACACACCTCGAGTATTTGAGAACTTTCAGGTTTCATTCGGCGGCCAGGCCGCCGATCATAACCGCCGATCACCAACAATGGTGAAAACCAAGGAGAAGCCAAGGGCATTCTCCATAGGCGGTCTTCGTGCGAAACCAAGCACTCATTAGTGCAAGCGCGGACGTTTCCGACCAATGTCGGGAAACGAATTATAAAGCACATATACACACAACAAGATATATCAACCAAAGTGCTAGTGTGTAAAGTGACATGTGAAGAGATGCACATAAAAATAAGCAAATATGCAATCATAGCAAGAATGCTAAGTGTGTGTGTGTGCTACTAATTCTCTTCAAAGGAAAACCAAGCACAAGAGATTATACCTTTGGCGTGCTTGTATCTTGAGGTCATGGAAGGGCCTTTGATCTTCAACCTTAAACTTAGACTACCCTTACATTCAAAACCCCAACATGTGGTTTGACCACGAAATAAGCCAATCAACAAAACGGGAATCCTTACAATCTCCCCCTTTGGCTATTTCGTGACAAAACCACCACTCACATTGATTCCTCACAACAAAATAAACCTATGGGTCAATGAAGATTTTCTACAATACAAAGAGATATATAAAAATAAAACTTGAAGACTTCAATCTCTTGTAGAGCAATCATTCCCTGAAATAAGGTTTCTAAGCTTTCCAAAACAAGAAAATGTGAGATGAATCAAGTGAGATTAAAACAAGCATTTGCATATTTAAAAAAAATTAAGCACAACATCATGTTGTTTTATGAATGCAATGCTCCCCCTCAAAGGGTTACTCCCCCTCAATATTTATTCTCCCCAATGTGCACCAATTGCTACAACAATTTGCACCTCCCCTTACCATAATCTACTCCCCCTTTTTGTCATGATGTAGGCAAAGGAGTAGTCCCCAACCGGGTCACTTAAGGCAAAGAGAGATAGTAGCATTCAAGTATATGCATAATCAATATAAGTCACTTTATGCAATCTCAATTAATCGGAGAGAAACGAGGAGATTTATTAGATAAAATGTGTGAAACAAAATGCTTTGCATACAAGACATATAACATTCAAGTCCAAAATACCATGGTATTTGGCAAAGCAAATGACAAAGGTTTCTAATAGGAATTCAAACCAATTTCACCATTGTCATGAGAGAAGCAAGGATATAGAAATTTCATTGATTTCAAAATAAGAACAACTATATCCAACTTTATAAGCTAAACATGTCATGAGCAACTTTGCACCCTATTTGATTTTTCCGGGAATGAAACCCGTATGATAGTAGACATGTTCAACCAATAAAGAAAGAGAGACATTTGGATTGTAAAATCCTTGAATGGATACTAGATCCTTTTTCATTTGAGTCTCATAAGCTTTTTCACACAAGTTTTTGCATTTAAGAACGCAATTATCAATTCATGCTTTTTCATTTGAGCATGTACATGAATTTCATGCTTTTCATAAGACATAAGCATGTTATAAAAGAATCATCATGTCATGGAGATAATCATAGGTCATTCAAATCATACTTCCTACATACATCTCCTAGTCCAAAATGCATGTTTGAACATAAATATGACATGGATTGTAAACAAGCAAGATTCACACTTATTGAATTGAAAATATATATACATATGTGCAACCAAGCTTACTCAAGCAATCAACCAAGAAGCATAAGATTTTTCAAATTTTTTGCAAGTGACAAGAATGCAAAAATAGCTCTCTTTGCTTGAGTTCCCCATATGGGGTTAGTATCATCCTTCATTAATGAAGGGCATGAGGTCCTATGGACCTACCAAGTCCATTGGACTTAGTTGAACCTATTTGAGACTTGTTAGTCTCGTAGCAAGCGGGTTCATTTTTCCTTATCCACATAGATATGACATTTTTCTTCCTAGTGGACAATGGTTCAAGAGTACTAGAATTAATAGGATCATGAATATGAATGTTTTCCTTCCTATTAGCATGCATTCTAGCTCTTATCATTTTCTTTTCAATCATGCTTTTGATTCTACATAATTTAATGAAATGAAAGCAATTTGGTCTAATGTGACCATTAATACCACAAAAGTGACATGTAGGGATAAATTTAGAATTCATACCATGTCCTTGTGCATGCATAGGAGCCATCCCATGACTTTGTGGTTGAGCGGGTTCAAATCTTCTTTGTTGTTGAACCGGTCTAGCTTGCTTCCTTGTTTCATTTTGCATGATTGGCCTCTTCCCTTGATGAATATGAGCTTGAGGGAAGTTAGGTTGAGGAACTTTTTGAGCTTGAGGTTGTCTCTTTGGAGCTACCTTCACTTGTGCACTTCTTGAACATTGTCCTAGATCAATTTTCTTCCTAGGAGTGTGCACCGGTGAGGCTTCTATCTTGCCCAAACTCTTGACAAAGATGGTCTTGGTTGGAGTGGTGATCTCCTTGCTTACTTCATACCCAATACCTCTCTTGTCACAAGGGTTCTTTCCACTACCAAGAATGTGGTCAAGTTTCTTGGTGCTTGTAGTCATCCTAGACAATGACTCTATGGCTTCAACAAGCTCTCTCTTCAACCCTTCTTCATTCCTCTTAGACATAGCTAGCTCATCCCTTAGCTTGTCTTCAATCTTCTTGGATGCCTTCACTTGTTTACTTAAGTGGTCATTGTGTGTTGAAAGTTCTAGATTTTCATCCTCTAAAATCTTCAACTTTATATTTTTCTTCTCCAATGAACTTTCACACTTGACTATGAAGTCATTTACATCTATTTTCTCTACACTTCCATTTGTAGAGTTAGATGAGGAGTCATCTTCACTTAAGTTATCTCCTCCACTCTCATTCTCACTAATGGAGTCATTTTCCTCATTTAGACCTCCACCTTGGTCTCTTGAGTCAATGAGAGTCATATCCCAATGAGTAGCTACATTTATCTTCTCTAGAGCTACTTCTTCATCTTTTTCTTCTATGGGATCACTAGTCAAATCATTCTTACCAACAACTTTTTCTTCTACACAAGTGGCCCCAAATGCCGTGTAGTTGATGGTAAGCTCATCATCACTTGATGACTTATCTCCCTCTCCGGAGTCATCACTTTCACTCCATGTGGCGGTCATCACTTTTGCCATCTTGTTCTTCAAGTTCCCACAATCCGGTGAGATGTGACCTATACCACCACACTCATAGCATTGGACCCCTTTCTTCTCACTATGCTCTTGCCTAGGCTCAAAACTTTTGAAGGGAGCTTTTTTCTTCAAGTCTTGGCCTTTGTATCCAATGCCCTTATTCTCGAACTTGACAAACTTCTTGAATCTTCTAAGTAGCAAAGCCATGTCTTGGTCCGAGTCACCTTTTTCCTCCTTCTCAACCTTGGAAGCTTTCAAAGCAATTCCTTTTTGCTTTTTAGGAGGTGAGATACTAGGAGCCTTCCTAGATTCATAGGCGAGGAGTCTTCCAATCACCTCGCTTGGCTTCATATCCTTGTATGTGCTATTTTCCTCTAAAGCCGTCACTTTTGATTCGAACCTAGCGGGGAGAGACCTCATAATTTTCTGCTTAACTCTCTTATCCGAATAAGGATCATCGAGTTGATGGCTTTGATTCACAATATCCATTAACTTGACTTCAAAGTCATTGAAGCACTCGTCCTCCTCCATTTTAAGCAACTCAAATTGCGTTTGAAGGACTTGTAGCTTGGAATCCTTAACGACATCGGTTCCCTCATGTGCAACCTGTAGGATATCCCATGCCTCCTTGGCTATCCTAGTGTTCTGAATCAGTTTGTACTGATTTTCATCCACTGCACATAGAAGAGCATGCCATGCCTTCCTATTCCATTTTGAAGTCTCAAACTCTTCAGGTGACTACTGGGCCTTTGGCTTGAGTACTTCTTCTCCACCACTTGTGGGAGTCATCATAGGAGGTGCATACCCATCTTCAATTGCCATCCATGCCCTATCATGGATTTGGCACACATATGCCTCCATCTTGCCTTTCCATGAGGCATAATTCACACCGGTGAGGAGAGGAGGCCGTGTGCTTGAAGCACCCTCATGGTTGCCACCGAATCCACTCATTGTCTCAAATGAATGAATGAAATGTATGCAAAATGTATGAATGAGCAAAAATCACACAAATGCACAACACACCTAAAATGAGCTAGGATCACCTAAGTATATCTAGGAACCCGCTCTGAAACCAATTGAAACAAATTAGAGGCGTGTTCTATATAAAGCTAGAGGGGGGGTGAATAGATTTTAACTATTATTACCCAATTTTCGCATGCAAGTCAATTTTACGAAAATGCCCCTACTAGTCAAAAATACATACAAGTGTAATATAGTGCGGAATTTAAATAACACTTGATGTATACGTGGAAACCCAACCACTGGGAAAAACCACGGGCTGTTTAGTGCGCCACACTCGGACCTCGAAATCCACTAATCGAAATGGAGTTTACAACCTATGTAGACCTCGTCTAACACTCCGGTCAATAACCCCCCACTTCTACCACTTGGGCCTTTAAAAGTGGCTCTAGTCCAATTGCTTGAGGCCTAAGCAACCTTAGCCTCAAGACTTGATTCTCTAAGAAGAGATTATGCAACCTATGTGAATATGTATGAATATTCAATAACAAACAAGGCTAGGTAACCTTAGATGCTTATCTAGGATGATGATATAATCAATTTAATCAACCCTAGATATCAATTGCTAAATGACATGTCAAATAGCTTAGCTAATCAAGATTAAGCAAAAACCTAATTAGCTATCACAATAACAACACTCAATTAATTCATCACAATTAATTCTCTATTCTTGTATTTATCATATGATCAACAACATACAAGTAAATTTAAAAGAGAATATACTTGATAGTAAAAATACTAAAATAAGATGAAACTAATCAAAATCTTACCAAGCATATTGTGATGATGCCAATCCAATCATAGATGCTTTCTATGTAGACATAGAGGATGCAATATGAAATTTGATGCAAAAAGGATTTGATTTGAGTGTTTAAAGGTGGGTTCTTGATTTGATTTTTTCTCAAAAATCTCTCTTGAAAGATTAGGGTTCTAATTACTCAAGAAACTTATTCAGAGATTGAGAAAATAAGATATTTATAGACATCAAGAATTGGGCATGTGAAAAGACAATTTTGCCCCTGAAACGCACCATTCGGCGGTTTCAATCGGCGGCCAGGCCGCCGATGACGACCGCCGAATTGAGCTCGTGAAGAACAGAGCATTAACGGCGGTTTCATTCGACGGTTTCGCGACCGCCGATCCAACCGCCGAATCAAACCCGAGGGATTAAAATCGATCAGGTATGAACGGCGGTTTCGAACGGCGGTCGTGACCGCCGATCTTGACCGCATAATTGCTTCAGACCAATCTGGACTGAAACGGCGGTTTCATTCGGCGGCCAGGCCGCCGATCATAACCGCCGATCACCAACAATGGTGAAAACCAAGGAGAAGCCAAGGGCATTCTCCATAGGCGGTCTTCGCGCGAAACCAAGCACTCATTAGTGCAAGCGCGGACGTTTCTGACCAATGTCAGGAAACGAATTATAAAGCACATATACACACAACAAGATATATCAACCAAAGTGCTAGTGTGTAAAGTGACATATGAAGAGATGCACATAAAAATAAGCAAATATGCAATCATAGCAAGAATGCTAAGTGTGTGTGTGCTACTAATTCTCTTCAAAGGAAAACCAAGCACAAGAGATTATACCTTTGGCGTGCTTGTATCTTGAGGTCATGGAAGGGCCTTTGATCTTCAACCTTAAACTTAGACTACCCTTACATTCAAAACCCCAACATGTGGTTTGACCACGAAATAAGCCAATCAACAAAACGGGAATCCTTACAAATTCATTCATGAAGCTCATGAAATCCCCTTCAGTATCCTTCCATCTTTTCTTGATGAAATTCACATTGAAACCGTTTGGACCCGAACCTTATTGCCATCACACCCATTCAAAGCCTCTTTCACCTCCTTAACACTAAAATTCTCCTCAAGAAGCTTCCTACTCTTTGTAGAAATTCGAACAAACTCAATTCCTTCTAGCCTTGGTCTATCAATCTATCCTTCCATCTTTTCTTGATGAAATTCACATTGAAACCGTTTGGACCCGAACCTTATTGCCATCACACCCATTCAAAGCCTCTTTCACCTCCTTAACACTAAAATTCTCCTCAAGAAGCTTCCTACTCTTTGTAGAAATTCGAACAAACTCAATTCCTTCTAGCCTTGGTCTATCAATCTATTTGATAACAAAATGGGCTTTGAAAAAACCAAAAATGCCATCCCTAACTTGCGATGGACTAACACAAAGGGCACCATCAATATAGACTTTGTCTAAAAAATTCTTACGCCTTCTAGAGTTACACACCAGGTGAAAAAAGTTAGAGTTTCTATCCCCCTCAAATAACCACTTAACTCTAGCTTTTTGTCTCCAATTCCTCTCTTCATTGAGCAAAGTTGATCACATGTCCGCCAAAACCATCATTCTATCATCTCTCATATTCGAATTCCACCCACTTGCCTTGGCCCTGACTTCAATGGCTTCCAGTTTTGATTCCATCTTTTCTAGAGAAAAGTCCTCCAACTTCACCTCTCTTTGCCATTTCTTGAAAACACTCTTCACAGCCAACCCAAACCTTTTAAATCCCGCCACTATTTTATTCTTCCATTCTTCCATAGCTAAATTCATCACCTCTTTATGGTCATCCCAAGAATCAAAATAACGAAAAGGATAAGGTCCCCACTTTTCCTTAGTGGTGCCTAGACACACCGTCGAATGGTCCAAAACCAATTTAGGGAGATTCCACTGAAGAAGATTTGAAAACCAAAGGATTATTTCCAAGGACACCAGAAATCTGTTTAACCTTGCCCACAACACCGCCTCTCTAGTGTTGGACCAAGTGAATGGAAAGCCAAGCATCAGTAAATTAATGAATTTGGCTTCTTCAATAAACTGTTTGAAATTCCTTTAATGGTTCATAATTGCAGGCCCTCCTAATTTTTCCGTAGCATCAGCTACAACATTGAAATCACCTCCAACAATCCATGGAACCGAAAACTTCCTTTGATTCACCACAATAAATTCCCACAACGCCACCCTTTCATCATTCGTATTTGGTGCATACACATTACAAATAACGATCTCTTTATTAATGGCTGCCAAATGTTCAAGAATTATGGAGTATCTATCATTGTTAACACAAGCCTTCGCAGTGAAAGTTTCTTCATTCCAAAGAGTAATTAAGCCCTTGGAAGATCCAACCGCATCCACTATCATACCTTTGGACATAATTCTCCCAACAAGTGAATTCACCAAACGATAATCCACTGATCGGACCTTCGACTCTTGTAGGAAAAGAAAGGACGGCTTATGCTGCTTTACTAACTTAAATACAGATCTCCTCTTGTCAATACGGCTAAGACCGTACACATTCCAAGAGAGGCACTCCATAAAGGGAAATGACACCTTCAGACCAACACATCCAAAACCTGACATCAAAGGTCCCGGAAACGACGTCTATCCTCCTCATCTCTACTTAAGATTTCTTTTTGTAGAATATCGTTATTACCTTTAAATTGTAGTCCTAGAACAGCCCCTATTTCCAATACCTTCGCCGCTTCTTCTTCCACACACCATCCCTCATCTTCACCATAAAACGGGTTAGCCTCATCAAGATTCACCCCTCTGAAAAAGGAATCCTCAAGGACCTTGGAAAATTGTGCCTCTTATCCCTCAGCCGAATCAGTGGCACCAAGATCCTAATATGGTATGGGATTCCTCCTAGTTCTCATGCCATGACTATGTGGGAGCCTAGCCTTTCGTCTCTCTCTTCCTCTGGTACCACTTCTCGCTGAGCGCCTCCCCATATCTTCGACTCCTTTCTCGCTATCTTGATATACCTCTACTTCTTCACCATTGCTTTTACCCGACATTTCTTCTACAGGAATATATATAATATCATATCCAAGGTCCATAAAGATCTCATTTGTGTTAGCAACGCATTGGCCCAAAGGTTCTGAATGTACCTATAAGGTTATACTAAACAACCTAGAGGGAGGGAGGGTGAATAGTTTGACACTATATTTTTAAAAACACTTTCGATGCTTTTGTCAAAACCTTGGTGAACATACAAATTAACCTTTAATATGATTGTTATGAGAAAACAATAATCACATGTATGCTTGATTCACCACCCTTAGTCTACACAACATATAACAAGAGACAATGTATTTTATATATAAGTGTGTTCAATGCAAAGCAAATTTCACAAATTGTACTTTGAAAATTACAATGTAAATTCACTAAGTAGAGCTTTACAACTTGATATAGAATATCACAAGATATAAAGTTCAAACACTTACAAAGATACAATAGACAAATATTGATTCAACAAATATCAACGAGATAAGGAAAAAGAAACTTGGCACCATATTTTTAACGTGGTAAACCTCTAAAGAGGAAACATCCATGGGTTGAATCCACAACCACCGGTAAAATATTTTTCACTAGTTAAATAACAGTACACTCTCAAAAGTGACCAACTCACATGTATCACTCTATATTGGATATCCCTCCTACCTATTCCCACTAGAGAGAAACTTGCCTACTTCCTAACGGAGACAAATTGCATGCCTCTAGAAAGTATATATGCTTGGTCTTACTAGAAGCCACACGCCTCTTGCTAAGACTTCCCTTGCTCACTATTGAGGAATCCACCCCAATATGTGACTTCCATCTTTTACAAGCCAAGTGATCTAAGTGATGCAAATAATACAAACATAACCAACATAGAACATATGATCAATATGAGCTATGGAAACTAGAATTAGACAATGAGCACACAATGTATGATTTTCTAATTTATAATCCAAAATATTTTATCACACAAGATGACGCATGAACATATTGTAGTGAAAAACGCATGCACGTAGCGGAAGCAAGACTAAAATAGGTTTTAGTATGTTTTAAAATTTTTCCATAAGTTGAATCTTAACCCTTTAATTAATTAACATATATGATTAAAAGTATCATACCTTTGTCACGTGATCCGATTGACGTTGCGTCGATGGTAATCCGTAAGATCTTCCAATCCAATCACGAACGTGAATCACCTAGGAGCGTGGTCTCCCTTCTCTTTGAATTGTGTGCCTGATGATGGATAACAAAAACTTTTTCTTTTTCATTAGTCACTATAAGTTCCAAGAAATTATAAAGAACGTTTCGGTCGCTTTTGAATTCACAATCCTTAGATCGAAATTTGCGTGAACCTTATTCGAAATTGTGCACAAAGCCTTTTGATGAAAAAGCTACTAGTGCACTATCGAAATAAGAACGATCTCTTCTCACTTTTCCTCTTGGCCAAATTCTCACACTATTGTCTAGAGTTGGATTTTATTTTTCAAGCAAAAGAAAAATAACTCTCAAGCCAAGCAACTAGGGTGGCCGAATTCTATCTCTTCCCATATATAGGGTGGCCGAATTCCTTACCCTAAAATAACTAAGGTTGCCGCATTCTATGATGAGGAGCCTTGTAGGTGGCTGAAATCCTCACTATAAGAGAATTTGTGTTTCACCCACACTCCTATCATTCTTTAGAATCCAAACCCTAATCCAACTCTTTAGTGTATTATTCAATTATGACTATATAAAAGACTTCCTTATTTATCTACTTACCAAATAGAGTCTTGTATATTTATTATACTACTACCAGGCCAATAGTATAACACTAAGAAACATATTTTCTAGTCAGAAAAAGATTTTGATTCTTAATTAAATAATTAATCAATCAATTAATTAATTTCTATTTAATCAAATAATAAAATAAAATAATATATTAGGCTATTTTTTAAGCCTTGCCGCCCATACACAAAGATAGGTCCACATGTGAACTAGGCCTATTCTTACTAAAAGAAATAAGCCCACATGCCTTAATACAATTCTAGATGGACCCATAATTAGTCCGGTAGAATATATCAAGTGATCCATGCAAGTCCGTGTGGATTGGGGATCTTGGCGGGCTTATCTGAATTTAAGCTTCAATAGACATAACTCAATCTCAATCAACAAATGATTCGCTTAGGTTCAATCTATTAATTTTAGTTCATTCCACTAAAGAACTAAAATTGCACTCCTAAATAACGATAGAATAAGTAAATGATTCTCATTCATACCTTAGACAATCTTATAGGAGATAGTGAATCCTCGTGAAGAATATCAGTAATCGCCAAGAGCTCATAGACCGTTTATAGCTCTCTAAGTTACCATTTTTATTCATATGACCACATTTTGAACTTGGATATACATTATGACTTGTCCAGAAGTCATCTTTCAATTGTCACTATTGAAAACTCAACGTTAAGATTTAATATCCAATACCTCAAAACATCCATATGATGATATTCTACTCACATTTAATAAATGGAGTCACGATGTCCATATCTATAAATGAAGTGCTCTATTGATTAGCAAATGAATACCACCAAACTATCAAGGATAGACTATGCTATATAATCGTACTCACTGATAGCTCAAATGATAACACTTGTAACCATAAGTCCATCATTTATCTCAAGATTAAGATAGACTCTCCAATTGTCCTGATAATGAAAAAACTTTTATCTACTGATGGTTCTAGATAAAGTATTTCATTGTGATCATGTTTAATG
This sequence comes from Acer yangbiense, assembly GCA_008009225.1. Lineage (NCBI taxonomy): Eukaryota > Viridiplantae > Streptophyta > Magnoliopsida > Sapindales > Sapindaceae > Acer > Acer yangbiense. The sequence goes on from CM017761.1 coordinate 12,921,823, forward strand.
CACCCAGTGCACTAGATTCTTTTACTCAAAGACCCTCCGATGATTTTAGACTCATCGTAACACATTTGATCCCACTCAAATGCTAGCAAAAGAATTCTACAACTTTAACAAGATAAAGGTGCCCAACCTTTAACTTAAGTTGTGAACATTATTCAAGACTAACTAAAGAATTGTGTCTACCTCATACATATCCAGATGTACGAACAATTCTTCTTTTCTCATAGTCTTTTGACTTTATGATTATTTACTTTGACAATTATAATTATAAATGCTATAAGATTTTGTTAAAACAGAAATCACTTTATTAATATGATAAGATTGTCAATTACAATATTACACTCTTGCTATTAAGCATAATCCTAACACATATGAAATGTATAGATTATGTACACTTCATGTAGAGCTAGACTTAGTCAACAAAGATCACAACAAAAATAGTCTAGATCATAAACACATGAATACCGAAATCTAGATATACCAATACACCAAACATACTTTAATCCTAGATTTGATTCATGCAACTAAAACTTTAGATAAACACATGTTCATGAAGCACATATTCAAGCCTTTAGTACAAAAAATAAAATGCTAGAGAAATGAGATTAGATCTACAAACTTCTCTAGAAATCAATTAGAGCATATATTCATAAATCAATCAAGTGAATCTAATCAATGCTCTACACATACAACAACTTGCGCTATTTCCAAATATGTTCAATCAAAGACATATAGCACAAATAGGAATTATTAATCATTATAATATTCACAATCAATGAACAAATAATGCTAGATTCAAAGCTAATCACAATACAACTCACAAGTATGAAAACATAGGTTTAGAAAAACCTAACTCACATTCAAGATTCTAATTAAGATCAAATTAGCTTTTAATTAAAGCCTACAAACCTAATAGCATATGATAAAGAACATACACATATATAGGAAGAAAGGCCAAGGTAATTGAAGAACATTTAAGATCAAGATCACAAAGGATTTGACAATTACCTTAGAACAAGGAGTGCAGTCTGAATTTGGTGTGAAACCAAATGAAAGCTTGATCAAATGACCTCAAGGTTGCTTAGAGTTTGTAGAGGACTCCAATAAAAGATTCTCCAACTTGAATCACTCAAATCGAATGAAGGATGAGAGAGATATGGTGTTTGGAAGTTGGGAAAATCTTAGAGAAAATTTATGCACTTTTCTCTCTTGAAAATGGTTGAAATGTGAAAGTGAGAGAGAGGGAATATTTAAAGGAGAAAGGAGGGAAAGTGAAAGAAAGTGGGACCCACATTAGAGGTGGCCTCTTTGCCTTCTTGTGGAGGCATGTGGCCACTACGGGGAGGCCTCTGTGGTGGCCACGCGCCTCCACTGGAAGGCCTCCATGTTGGCCTTTTCTCTTTTCACTCCTCTTCTTGGGCATCCCACACGTTCTTCGACCATCCTTTGGCATCCGAACTTGGAATTCAAATCCGTTTCTGGATTACGAACCATAACTCACTAACACATGAGGACAACTATGAAACATTGACAAATGGATGTGAACTCGACTCGATATACGAAGATGAAGACAACACATGGTAAGATAACGTAAAGTTTTGTAACTTCCCAGTTTGAACTCGAAATCTAATGAGTGAGTAACCGAAATTACCGGAACTCAACAAGGAATCATATGAGTATATATTCAAGTTCGAAACAACAAAACACAAACAAATAAACATAAGATCACATAAGTATGCCATTTCCTAGAAATAGTCTTAGAACATGCAATTATACAATGTTTGTCAATATGAGATCAATGCATAAGCATACTTAAACACGTGTGTGAATGTGTTATACCAAATGAGCACTACAATGTAGGGACACAAATGTATGCAATGTGTGTGTGTGTGCCTAAGCCTTGTAAGAGGAAAGATGTCTTATTACCTTTGTAGACAATAATGCTTTCCTCGCACAAAGGCTTCACTTTGCTTGAGACATTGTCCATCTTTTTTGAAGCTTGATAAACCGTACAACTAGGACAATATAACAATACAAAGGAAAGACCATTTTGATGTAGAATAATGCCAACTAGACTCAAAATCCTAACAGGTTCCTTTGTAGATAGACTTTCAGCAATAGGGTCCACCATGCCCACTAACTCAATATTTGCACCTCCATGGGTCAAGGCCTCAACTGACCCACCAAAGACTTGACCCTCTTCAAGATCCACAACACACCCTGCTTCACAAATCCTTATCTTCAGGGGCCCATTTGGTCCCTCTCCAATACTAGTTGGCCCAGAACTAAACAACCGGTTCCTCAAGTTACCATCATTCGATGACAAGCTGTCCTCACTAAAAGAACCAATAGGCTAGTAACGCCCAATATGCTTACCTATAACTAAATTAGATTGTTTCAGTCCTCTATAGGGTTATATGGAGAGCTAATCTTTTTAGTTTTAACATAGACTGACTTCCCTTTAGCTAGGTATGTAGTCCTTTTCTGACGCCCTAAAAGGTCTCCTCCAATCTTACCTACAAAGGAATTATGCAGACCCCTTTTTTGCACACTCCTTCCAACCAAAACGTAATCATGAAAAGAGCTAAATTTCACCAACCCACACACTTCATCAGTCTCTTTGACAGCAACATCATGAACCATAGCCCTATCCCTACCTCTGATTTCCTTTTCAAAAGCCACCACCTTCCTTGGAACAGCAGTATCCACTAAAGGAGTCCCTACTGCCAGTCAAGGGTAGTCTTCATGATTAACATTATTCAGTGGTAAGTCTAACTTATACCAAATCCATTCCTCAGACGAGACGACATTATCTTCATGAACCTTCACCGAGAAGGATTCCTTGGCATAATCTATTAGGACAAAATTTGAGCACTAAAACTCCTCAACAATTTCCACCAAAATACTGCAAGAATCCATTCTCCCATTCAAGGACTCCCTATCAGTTATATGCAGGGCATCCCTAAAGAATTGCCAACTGCCTTGAGAAAGGATGGGCACCCACAGCTTCACCGGAAAATCTAACAAGCGAAACCATTGTGCTTTTGCTGTAGACACCATCCAGTTACCTTGATCTTTACAATAGTCCAATATATCATCCCATAAAAATCGATTGGAAAGGAAGTCTTTCTTATCTAATTCCAACCGGAAGGACCACAATACCCTCAGGCTACCAAGATAGTTAACTTCAAAAAGTATTATCCTATTCGTTAATTTGGAGCAAACGCTCGACACCGAATTTAGGCAGTGTAGGATCCTTACTATACTAAACTCAGCCCAGCGAAGGTCTTCTTTGCAAGCTTGCCAGGAAATTCTTCTCTCCAGCTCTTCCTTCTTAACTACCTCCACATATAACAAAGGGCCTCTCTCTGATCCACTCACCTTATTAGTAGGCATTCGAAACCTAGCTTAGGGCTTCGATCTTCAAACCTCAAAGGCTTCATTCCCTCTAGGTTTATCTGATATTCCTTCGCCCCTTCTATCTTTCCACCCCAACTCAGCCAGTTTACAAGAAATAGGCCAGCTATAGACATGCATACCATTTGTCATTCGAGCCACTTTCGTGGCCTCATCCATGGATGCAAACCTAACAAAAGCAAAGTCACTCTTCTTGCCTCTCCTCCCTCTATGCAGGGATATGTCTCTCACCTTGCCAAATGGTAGGAAAATACCCCACAAACCTTCAAGATCAATGATGGGATTCAAGTTATCTACAGAGATAGAAACCAAGCCCACCCTAAAATCCCTAGAGCTCCTCTCACTACCACTGTCTCTCATGTTTCTTTTAAGTTGCTTACTGCACACGAGTTCATTAAGAACTATGATGCACATTTAGTGACTATACGTGCAAGGCCTCACGTATCTCTACCTTACTCTACATGCATTGGACAACTACTTATGCATGTTACGTGCTTCTCCTCTCGGTTAATCACACAACAACCAAAGTTTATTCAAGCGGTGGCTAATCACTCAAACGCATTAAGAACTTCAATGACCACTTAATCATCAACAAACACATTTAATAAAAGAGGCAACAATGCTAGGTTTACATCAACTCCCTAATGAATGAAAGTACACATCAAAGATGAGACAAAAAATACAAAGGAAGAAGTACAAAAGACAAAAAGAAGAACCCATCCGTTCCAAGGATTCGAACGTCGGGTTTTCTTGGTTGTTAATCGAGATGTCCTTCTCACTAGGCGATCACAATGATTCTCTGATCTTTTTGAATGCCAGACTCTCTCATAGAAAAGAGAGTTCTCACATCTCTCCTTATCTCCCTAAGATGGATGGCTTAAAGTGGAAATAAGTTCACCAAACAATAATGTGCATCACATTGATTGTTAAACATTAATAACATTCAATTCAAGTTAAGGGTTCATTCTCTTGATTAAGGAATTCACCAAAATCAATTCATCACCCAAACCTAAGCCATGGGATGAGCAATCGTGTCTTAAAACAAAGACCCATTAAGTACAAGAATATGGAACCAAAACCTAATTTAGCTTATCAATGCCTCAACTAAACCTTTCCCACTCTTTGGAGCTAATTCTCTAACACTCAAATCAATCTAAACATTGCATTTTGACTCATCCACCAACATACAAACAATCACGGGATGCTAAATTACACTACTCATAAATCAAATTACTCTACTCCTAATCTTATACATGCATACATATCAATTTCGAACCTCCATGCACATGCATATCAATAAGAGATTAAATCATAGATATAACAAAGAATAGAAAAAAACCCAAAGAATTTAAGAGCAAACATACATATATAGTACAAGTTTAGGTTTACAAAATTCCCAAATGGTGATTTTACATCAAAGAAAACAAGAAGAGATAAGTTATAGAGGAAATCCTTGAAGAAATCTCCTCCAAAGCCTCTCTATTTCTTTGATTGTTGCATGGCCCGAAATTGGTCTCCTTTCTCCTTACAAACTACTCTAAGATGGATGGAAGAAGTGTATGATATGGTGGTGGTGATGTATGGTGAGCTCCCATGGAGGAAAAACCTTCATGGGAGATTTGAATCTCTCTTATTTGGTGAAAAAGATAGAGAAGATGAAGATGGTATGGAGGGTAGTGTTTTCGGTTGTTGGAGGTTGAAGAGAGGTTGGAGATGTCAGAAAATGGAGGTATTTATATAGTGGGGAGGCTAGGGCACGAATGGGGTGTGAAAGGACAAGATTGCCCCTCAAATTCAGCCAAAAATTGTAAAACCGGTGTCTGGGCGCTGTACGTGCACTCTACGAACAACAATTGTACTGTGCTGAACTTCTGGACTAAAAAGCGCTATTCGTGCGCCCTTAATGCACTGTTCATACATGGTTCACAATATTTTCCTTTTAAAAAGAAGAATTTCATAAATAACCCCCTAAAACATTAAAAATTTGTTTTTAACAACTAACTAAATTTTAATTGTTAGTAACCATGTCCGATTTACAATTACCTTTATTTCCCTCATTAAAATAGTGATTTCATGTTTGACTTCAAAATTATTTGACATTTAGCACAATGATTTCATGTTTGACTTCTCCAAATGTGAAACTATGTGGAAAACTAATGAATTATGTTTATTTTTTTTTTTTAACTTTATTTTACAAAATAATTAAACAATAGATGAAACCAACCAAAACCCATGAAATATGTTATATTTAATGTTTGATTTCACAAGATAATAAGAGAGAGTGTAGAGATATAATCGGAGATGAAAAGAAGAGAGAAAGAAGATGATGCAAGTGAATGAAGGGTATTTCGTAGGGGTGAGCACCAACCCGACCCGACCTAACCCAACTAGATTGGGTTGGGTTGCTTTTAAGATTGGGTTGGGTTGTTAATAAAATATAACCTAACCCAATCCGACAACCCGACATAAATAATAAAAAATAAATTAAATAACTTTATTTATTATGAAATCTCATATTTTAAAATATTTAAAAAATTTACTCAAGCACCATTTATAATATTATAAATGACAAATATAAATACATAATTTTAAATATTTTATACCATAATATATAATACATTTATTAAAAATATGTAATTATATTGTCTTCATCTTTTATATTAATTGGCACATCATTGATTGTGCTTTAAAATGCTTTTTTTTTTCTTAGGATTTGATTAAGAATTTGGTAGAAAAAAGTCTAATAATTGTATAGAAGCTCAAACTATTATGTTGGTTGAAATAAATAATAAATTATCCAACCACAAGATATTCGACGAAGTGATTATAATTGTAAAATGGATGGGGGGTTTAGATGGAGATTTTCCAATTTAGATAAATTGTTATATTTTTATTTTTTTAATTATGCAACAATATTATATGTTGTGATTTGGTTTTAATGCCTTTAAGAAATCTAAACTCTATGTAATAAGATATTAGTGTGAAAAAATTATTTAAAATTTAAAATTTCATATAACAAAATTTGAGTTCGAATATTATTTTTCTATTGGGCTTAAAAGCCCAACCTGATCCATCCAACCCAACCCAACCCGATAAATATTGGATTAGGTTGGGTTGGGTTAGGTTAAAATTTACATTGGGTTGGATTGGGTTGAAAGTTTTTCAACCCAACCTAACCCAACTTGAAAATGCACACCCCTAGTATTTCGGCAATTTGGTGACTATAGGGTGAAATGAATTTTTACGATATAGTTATTAGTTATCAAAATTTCGTTTATGATTAAAACAAATTTTATTTATTTTATACGGTTATTTTCATAAATTCTCACTAAAAAAAGATAATATTATCCGTATAAGAAGAATCTGTGGCGCCATATATATGATGCATGCATGGTTAGTCACACTAAATATTATTTATTCATAATATTATTATTTATCCATAAAAGAATCAATTAATCACGCTACGTTAGTCAAGTAGAATAATCTAATTTGATTAATTTGTCATTATATAATGACCCACTTTTTTTATGTTTTTTTTCTACGACATGGACTCCATTGTCCTATCCATGGACTTTTTTGTAGCTTGTGTAGTTGTTTAGTAGAATTAATGGCTGGCATGATACATGTAAGTCAAACATATGTATATATATAAGAAATTTTAATAAAAATTGCATATATATGTTTATAATAAATTATAAACATCATATTGGAATTTTATAATAAATTATATTTGAAATATTTTGTGTAATGACTTTTGCAAACAAAAGGCCAATTATTATTTGGTGGAGAGTAAATATCATATTGAAGAGTGAAGAGGTTTTCCTATATATAAGGTATTAGGGGGTGGGTGGAGAGAAACTTACATTTGTAGTAAGAGCTATCATACAAAGAACAAAGGAGAAGTTCAAAACACAAAGTGTGTCATGGGTGTTGAACAAGGAGGAATCGATGATTATACTCAAGATGGCACTGTCGACCTCAGAGGAAACCCAGTTCGCAGATCCAAGAGAGGTGGATGGAGGGCTTGTTCCTTTGTTGTTGGTATTTCTCTTTCTCTCTCTGTGTGTTCATTCACGGCCACTTAGCTGTTTGTTCATGGCAGCCCATCCTTGTTTGTCTTCACTCTCAAGTTTACCTTATTCTTCATTATCTTCTTGTTCTTCCATTTCTAAAAGTTTTAAATTCTTTTTCTATAGTATAATGTCACCTTAATCATTTTGAATGAAAACGAGAGGGAGTCAAGTTCTATTGAAAAAAAGAATCAAGAAAAAAGAACTCGATTCCTTAAGTGGGAGAGAAATTAATTAGTTCCATGGGAAATGAAACTGGAAAAAAGAACTTGATTCCTTTAGATGTGAGATGATTTAAATTCCATTGGAAAATGGAATTAGGAAAAAGAACTTAATTCCTTATATGGAAGAGTGAATTAATCAGAAAATGAGCTTGATTCTTTAGGTGGGAGGGGAATTAGGTTTTCACCCACATAATCTAATTTTTAATTGATTTTTAATAAACACTAATCACAAATTATGAATTAAGTTTCTTTTTACATCTTAGAATTTCTGATCGGTAAAGGCATCTTAGAAAAGAAAAAAAAAAAAAACTATTATTATTATTTTTTTACTTTTGCCAAAAACCCAACTCCCCTGTCTCCATCCAGCTAGCCACTTCCAGCTCAGCTGTTTCCCGACAAAAACATTGATCTTGCATGTTTATTATGGTTTTGTATAAAGTAAATTAATTAAAACACCAACAAACTCTGTTTAAACTCTTTATAAAAATCTAAAGTGAAAGCTCCAAAACTAAAATTCCAATCAGCAAGCAAGCAAGGAAAAATTTTATAAACAGCAGTTGTCATTAAAAATGATCCTCAAGAAAAATCTGTCAAGTCAACTAAAAGTAGAGTCGCAAGTGGCAACTATTATTTATTACTAGGGATACTATAAAAATAAAAAATAAAAAATAAAAAAAATCCTCTAGTTTGGTCTGTCAAGTCAACTAAAAGTTACCCAACTTTAAAGTCGCAAGTGGCAACTATTATTTATTTCTCGGGAGACTATCATAAAAAACCCCTTTAGTTTCGTTTTTGTCAAAAATCACCATGTTTTTTTTTTAATTTATTAGTTAAAAACCACTCTACCATTAACATTTCTAACCAAAAATACCATTTTACGCCTATATTCAAACAATCTGAAATAATATTAATTTAAATAAAACAATTATTTGATAAGAAACTAATATTAAATAATAAAAAATCAAATGCATTATTTTATCCCCAATATATTAATTAAAAAAGAAAAAATAATTTCATCTCTTTCTCCATTCTTGCTCAATCCTCAATCTCTCTCTCTCTCTCAATCCATGGATCCCTCGCTCTCTGTCTCCCTCAACACCGTTTCTCTACAAACAAAAATTGATGGTGGCTGGGTTTTTGTGGTGCTTTGCCAGATCTGTCACTACCCAATCCAACACCATCAACAACCACACCACCAAATCCTTACACCTCTCTCTCCTCCAAAATCCCAATCAACAGCCCAGCCACACCACGCCAATGACCACCCCGGACCACAACCAAACACCTAGCCAACATTGCAGTTGCAAAAAATGAGAGAGAGAGAGAGAGAGAGAGAGAGAGCTACAATGAGAAGTAGGGAGGAGAGAAAAAAATATTTTTATGTATTTTTGTTAATTAAAAATTTTTAATTGAATATTGTTTGTTTTGATTTATTTTTTTGTTTAAATTTGAATTTAGGGGTAAAATGGTATATTTAGTTAGAAATGTTAATGCTAGGGTGGATTTTGACTAATAAATTAAAAAACATCTTATTTTTGGCCAATAAATTAAAAAAAACAAGGTAGTTTTTAGCCATTAAAAAACTAGAGGGTGGTTTATGGCTAAAACCGAAACTAGAGAGTGGTTTTTGATAGTATCCCTTAATTTCTATTATGTGGGTGTAAGGGGCTTAAACATTGGGTCAACCTCATATTGTGGAGATTTTTTTTATTATCTAAACATACTATTTCAAAATTTTACTTAACTTTATCCTTAATAAAATTACTAAAAATAATGTATTGTCTTTGTTATTTTTTATACAGTATATGAGGTGTTCGAACGTATGGCGTATTATGGAATATCATCGAATCTGGTACTGTATTTGACAAACAAGCTCCATCAGGGCACCGTCAAGTCTTCTAACAATGTCACCAACTGGGTCGGCACCATCTGGGTCACCCCTGTCTTGGGTGCCTATATTGCCGATGCTTATCTCGGTCGCTACTGGACCTTCCTCATCTCTTCCCTTATTTATCTCTCGGTACGTATTTTCATACATACACCGATATACTATTGGGTTCGGACATATACGTCAGTAGTATTATATAAACATATCTATAGAACAAAAATTATTAAATGTGAGTGGATAATATCAGATAATTATGCATCAATCAATGTGTGGATTATATATTCATATATAAGGCAGAAAGTTTGATTATAAGGCAGAAATAGAAAGATGTCATGGTCAGTATAGATAAGATTAAAAGACTAATAAGTCTATGCGGTCTGATTTTTATTAATGTGAGAAGTGGACCACAGTTTTCTAACATGTTCTTGTCTGCCTTTAATTACAGAACATGTTAAACTGTTGACTTTTATTATATGAGTATAATTTATAAAGATTTTAATCAGATTTATTAAATTAAAATACAGGGGATGTGTTTGCTAACACTAGCAGTATCATTACCTTCCCTGAAACCACCACCTTGCAAACTAGCTAATGTTGCAGACTGTCAGAAGGCCTCATCGTTACAATTAGGAGTGTTTTTTGGTGCACTCTATGTTCTGACCGTGGGAACAGGGGGGACCAAGCCGAACATCTCGACGATCGGGGCGGACCAATTCGATGAATTCGAGCCTAAGGAGAAGAAGCAGAAGCTATCCTTCTTCAATTGGTGGATGTTCAGCATTTTCTTTGGTACACTCTTTGCTAACACAGTTCTTGTGTACATACAAGACAATGTGGGATGGACATTGGGATACGCACTTCCGACTATGGGGCTGATGATATCCATTGTGATTTTCCTGGCCGGTACACCCTTTTACAGGCACAAGGTGCCTGTAGGAAGTCCTTTTACAAGGATGGCAAGAGTCATAGTTGCTGCCTTCAGGAAATCTAAGGTCACTCTCCCTAGTGACCCTAAACTACTCCATGAGCATAACGTGGAAGAATATGCAAAGAAAGGAAAATTCAGGATTGATTACACTCCAGGCATGAGGTTTGTAATTGTCTTCATGGGATTTTTTTTACTTGCTCATCTTTAACTAGTAGATTCTTATCAACTTAAGCTTTTAGGTCTGGTGGTTACTAACATGATATTAGGGTTCAAGTCCCCCCACTTGCAAAAATATTATGTATTTGTTCCACGGTGTGTTAGGTCATTTCCTATCAGCTTGACCTTTTAGGTCTGATGATGTTTGTTCATGAATTGCAGGTTCCTCAACAAAGCTTGTGTGAAAACAGGTACAAATGATCCATGGATGCTAAGCACAGTTACTCAAGTAGAGGAAACTAAACAAATGTTGAGAATGATCCCAATCTTAATTGCCACTTTTGTTCCAAGCACCATGATTGCTCAGATAAACACCCTTTTTGTGAAGCAAGGCACTACCCTTGATAGACATGTTGGAAGCTTTAAGATTCCCCCTGCAAGTTTGGCTGGATTTGTGACCATATCATTGCTTGTTTGTGTCGTCTTGTACGACCGAATCTTTGTCAAGATTATGCGAAGGTGGACTAAAAATCCTAGAGGCATCACTCTCCTTCAAAGAATGGGAATTGGCCTTGTTCTTCACATCTTTATCATGGTAGTTGCTTCTCTAACAGAGAGATATAGGCTCAGTGTAGCCAGGAAGCACGGTGTAGTTGAAAGTGGAGGACAAGTTCCTTTAAGCATATTCATTCTACTTCCTCAATTCTTACTTATGGGAACGGCTGATGCATTTATGGAGGTATCCAAGATTGAGTTCTTCTATGACCAGGCACCGGAAAGCATGAAGAGTCTCGGGACTTCTTATTCAGCGCTTACTTTAGGCGTTGGGAATTTCATCAGTAGCTTTCTTCTTTCAACAGTTTCTCACATCACTAAAGAGCATGGTCACGGATGGATCCTGAACAACTTAAATGCTTCTCATTTGGACTACTACTATGCCTTTTTCGCCATATTGAACTTCTTCAACTTTCTCTTCTTCTTGTTTGTTATGAAGTTCTATGTGTATAAGGCCGAAGTTTCAGATTCACTGCACGTGCTCAACGAAGAGTTGAAGGTAATGAGATTAAGTGCAGATGATGAACAAGAAGCGTCCAAAACCAGGACATAAGAACTGCTGCTTTAGTTAATGAATTTACGTTTAGTTTTAATAGTTTGCCAACATGATTACAGTTTGTGATTTACTTCAGAGTCATGATAAAAAATAAATAAAAAATTATGTCCCAGAAACAAAAGGTAAGTCAAGAAAATGTAATGACTTGCATTGTTTAAATTTGAAACAGAATACATTATGGTTGTATATATAGGTGTATGCACTAGGACTCCAAGTGAGTATCAGGTTGTGTCTGATCAATAAAGAAATCACATCAAGAACATAATTGCTCTAAAATAATCTAAATTAAGAACAACAAAAGTGTGTTTGCTCAGTCAACCAAAATAGAATAGTAAAATAAAAAGAGCGCGTGAGTTTTTTTTTTATTATTATTTTTTTTATTATTATTATTTTTTTAAATTTGAACGCGCTTAACGCGTAAGATCTGTTTCACGTCTACTGTTCATGCACCACTCTTTTTGCTCTGTTTCATGTTCCATGGAAGAAATCTTCAAGTTCTCAGCTCAATCGGCGCTGGGATGAGATGAGACATTGAAGGCAAAACCGCCGTACACCAGTACCAGTGTAAAGCGGCCTCGTACCTAGAATGATGTCGACGCTGGAAAATTGAGGAATCCTATAAGTGAGAGCTTCAAATCAAAACTTCTAAGCAATTCTAGCCTAGGTACATGGTTAGGGTTTGGAACTGGGAAGGAGAAACTGAAGATTGGAGATGGGGAAATATCAATTGTTAAGGGTCTTAATGGTCCTGCCATGAAGCTCTCTACAGAGTTAAAACTTTAGCTCTGTAAACCGTGGGCTAATGCCTTGATTATGAAAATTATGGGGAGGCCTCACACCCTCAACTTCATGATTTCGAAACTAAGCCAAAAATGGCCACTCATTGGTCAATGGCAACTCACCGACTTAGATGATGACTATTTTGTTGCTAGATTTTAGATGCTTGATGATCTTGATTTCGTGCTCACCGGAGGGCCGTGGGTTATTACGAATCAGTACCTTGTTGTTCAAAAATGGAGGCCCAATTTCGTGCCTGGTGAGGAAGATATTCAGAAGATGTCAGTTTGGGTAAGGTTGTCTAAACTGCCTATGGAGTGGATTGATGTTGAATTATTGAGAAGTATAGGTGGTATGTTGGGGAATACCTACAAAGTCGATCCCATACTGAATCCCAAGCTAGGGGACGCTTTGCTAGGATATGTGTTGAGATTGACATTACTAAGCCTCTCAAGAGCTCTCTAGAGGTTGATGATAGGACTATTAGAGTGGAGTATGAAAATTTGGGTTTAATATGTTTTCAATGTGGTAGATATGGGAGATATAAAAAGAATAATGATGGACAGTATTATGGTAACAAGAAACCTAGAAACATGGGAAATTATGGAAAGGTAGGGAATAGCAATCGAAATTTTGGGGGACCTTCTGTTCGTAGAGCTGAAAAAATTGGAAAAGCTGGAGAAGTTGGGAAGGAGTTTGGCAAAAGTTTGGTGAACACAGAGACTAAGAAACAGGTGGTTCTTAAGAAGGATGGAGTCAAGAATTTGGGGGCTCTAGATTCATAATCCTCTCTGAAGATATGAAGGGTGAGTCCGACGGTCAAACTAAGGCTACACCTTGGGGCTGTTTGTTTTTTGTCTTAAGTATTAAAAGACCTTATTTTAATTAAGTAATACCACTTAATACTTAAAACACTCTTATTTGTTTGTTTTTTATTTAAGAGTATCCCACTTAAATATTAAGTGATTTTGGTTTTACTATTCTACCCCTATTTTAACAAAACATTTGACTTTTAAGATATATTTTTTTTAATGTAGTTTTATTTTTTAACAAATATTTATTTTTATTGAAAAAAAAGTATATGTTTTCATTTAAAAATTTATTTATTAATTTAAATATTTTATTTAAAATAAAATAAAATATTATAATTTATTGAATTTTTTTTAAAATCAGTGATCTTCATTGTCGATGGGTGTTTCTCACCAGACCTATTGTCAAACTCAGGTCGATGCTTTTTGCACTAGATCTGTGCCATGCGCTGGTCGAGGTTCGAGATCCACGCTCCGGCGAGGATCGCTTGTTGGAGACACACGATCAGGTGTAGATCGATCGTCATAAACTGTCGACACCGCCCGTCGATGCTTTTCGCACCAGATCAGATGGATCGATCGATCGTTTGGTTTTAGACACTTGGGTTTGGTTGTGTTGCCATCGCCCGTTGACTTTCTTGTGACGGCGATGGCCACTGTGGTTTAAGGGATCCGTGGAAGTTTGAACAACGGCGTGGGTCACCATTGCAGATCTCTCTTGGATCGATTGGTTTATGTCGGTGGTGGCTCCATCTAACCGTCGGAGGCAAGGAGGAGGTCGACCGGCCTCCTCTGGTCAAATCTTAGGGAGGCAGCACCATTGCCGCTGCCTCCTCCTAGGTCAATTTAGGATTAGGGTTAGAGTTGTTTAGGAAAGTGGGGATTTTTTTTTTATTGAAGGTTATTTTGGTAATAGATTAATTGTACAAGGTTAATTGTGGAAATAACTATGAAGGTGTTAATTATGACTTATTACATAAGTGAAAAGCCAAATTTTTTTACTTTCTATATCAGACATATATATATATCTTAAAATAAGATATAAATTGGAAAAACAAACAAACCTATTCATCTTAATTTAAGTTATAAGAAGTAATAAGACTTATATGAGAAAAAACAAACAGCCCCTAGTAAAGTGCGAGCTAAAATATCCAACAGAGGGGCCTTTCAAAAGTCTCTATCAAGCTGCCCCTATTCCAATAAGTACTTGCTTGGTAATGCGCCGGATAAGGTGTACTTTAACAAACCGTTCAAGGAAAATGTGGAGCAGAAATGGATTAAAGGAAGTAACAAGTTTAAATTCAAGGGTAAGCAGCAAAGTTTGTGTACCCAACCTAATGATATGGAAGAGGATATTGAGGACTCTAAAGTCCTACAGTTGCTTCATAAGGAGGTTATGGAATTAGTTGAATCTGACAACCTTTCTTTTCCAGTTAAGGTTGACAGCATCTCTACTTTGAATGGGGAGGCTGAAAATAATTTGAACACTATGGATGTGGCTGGTAACAGCAATTTTGATGTGGTTGCCTCAAAGCTTCTTGAGGCAATGGAGGTTGATATAGAATAGGTGCCTTCCTGGTAACTTCTTTTCTCATTTCTTTTTTCCTTTTATGATTTGTACTTGTAATGTAAGGGGTATGGGTAAGAAAGGCTTTAATATTATTATCTTTGACTTGAGAAAAATGTTTCACTTTGATGTTATTGCCATTTTGGAGCCTATAGTTAGTGGCTCTAGAGCTTGCAAAATTGCTCGAAAATTAGGATTTACTGATAAATTTATTGTTGATGCTTTTGGTTTCTCTAGGGGCATTTGGTTGTTATGGAACAGTAGGAATGTGAAGCTTCAAGTGATGGCTAGCTTTAAACACACCATCACTGCGGTAGTGGCTGAGAGCTCTAAGTTTTGGGTTATTACTTTTGTCTATGCTAACCCTAGTGTGACTGTAAGAAGAAGTCTGTGGAGTTATTTGAGTGCCATTATGAGATGCTTTAAAGGTCCGTGGGTTGTAATGGGGGGATTTCAATGATATTGTTGATTGGTCGGAGAAAAGAAGTGGTAGGAATTTGTTCTCTAAATCGGGGTTTATGGATTGGATTTGTGAGAATAAGCTTATTGATTTAGGCTTTGTAAGGATTCCCGTTGTTTTTAATTGGCTTATTTCGTGATCAAACCATATGTGGGGGTTCTTTGTAAGGGTAGCCTAAGTATCGGTCTTATTGTGCGAAGCCCTTTGAAGACCTCGTGTTGATAAGCACCGAAGGTAAATTTCTATGTGCTTACTTTTCTTTGAAGAGATTAGTTGCACACACACACTAAACATTCATTGTATATGTGTGCATTCTCTTCGTTTGTCACATTTCACACTTGCACTTATTTATTATATTTTGTTGTATGTAATTGTGTTATGTTGTTGTGTAATTCGTTTCCCGATAACTTTCGGAAACGTCCGCGCATGCACGAGAATGTGCTTGGTTTAGCGCGAGGACCGCCTATGGAGAATGCCCTTGGCTTCTCCTTGGTTTTCACCTATCTAGGTGATCGGCGGTTATGATCGGCGGCCTGGCCGCCGACTGAAACCGCCGTTTCAGTCCAGATTGGTCTGAAGCATTTCTGCGGTTAAGATCGGCGGTCACGACCGTCGTTCGAAACCGCCGTTTCAAGACCTGATTGATTTATCTCTCAGTCTAATTCGACGGTTGAAATGGCGGGCATGAAACCACCGTTCGAAACCGCCGTTCATACCTGGTTGATTTTGATCTCTCTGTTCTGTTTCGGCGGTTGGAATCGGCGGTCACGAAACCGCCGAATGAACCGCCGTTTTTGCTCTGTTCTTCACGAGCTCAATTCGGCGGTCATGAAAGGCGGCCTGGCCGCCGAATGAAACCGCCGATTGGCGCGTTTCTTTGAAACTTACTTAAACGACCTCACTTTGATTTGGCCCCCTATATATATGCCACTTTGACTTTAGGTCAATTAAGAGAGTTCATATTCAGAATTCATACTTAGGATATTTTTCAAAGAGAAGAAAAATTCCAAGAACTCCATTCTTGATTCTCAAACACTTTTTCATGATCATCAATCATCATCTAGCATCATCTTAGATCATCTAGATGTCATCTAGCATGGAATCTTCATCATACTTTACTTGGTAAGCTTTTCACTAATATCTTACATGTTTTGTGTTTCTCTTATCTAGCAATCTCAATTAATTACTTGTTTGTTATTTTGTATGCTTTAGATACAATATTGAGATGAGTATGATGTATGTTTGAGATTTTATATTGTGCTTGCATATTAGGTTTTGTGCTTAATATTGATTAGCTAAACTAATTGACATGTCATTTAGTTTTGATATCTAGGATTGTTCTTAATTGCATATTAATCATCTTAGATAAGCATATAGGGTTTCCCTTGCTCTATGTTGCATTTTGGATATTTACATATATTCACTTAGGGTTGTATTCTCTTCATAGAGAAAGTAAGTCTTGTGTGTAGCATCCGGGATTAGGTTGCTTAGAACGCAAGCAAATTGGACTAGGTTCACTCATACCGGGATTACGTAGGTGTGTGATTACTTCCGGGATTAGGTTGTAATCGTTTGCACATTTAGTGGATTCGAGGTTCGAGTGTGGCTTACTTACATAGCCTGTGGTTTTTCCCGTGAGGGTTTCCACGTAAAAACCAAGTGTTGTTTTAATTTCCGCACCATATTACACTTGCTTGTTTATATTATCTTGAGGGCATTTTCGTAATTTTGACTAACACAAAAAATTGGGTAAAAAGCGTAAAATCTATTCACCCCCCCTCTAGATAGTTTTATACACACCGTGCTATAATTTGTTTCAATTGGTATCAGAGCGGGTTCCTAGACATACATAGGTGATCCTTGCTTATTTTGGTGTGTTTTGCATTTTGTGTGATTTTTGATCATTCATACATTTGCATTCATTTCATTCATTCATAAACACTATGAGTGGAAACGGTGGAAATGGTGGTGGCCACGAAGGAGCTTCTAGCACAAGGCCTCCACTTCTTACCGGATTGAACTATTCCCAATGGAAAGGGAAGATGGAATCCTACATATGCCAAATTCATGACCGTGCATGGATGGCGTTGGAAGACGGATATGATCTCCCTATGATGACTCCCGATGGTGGAGGACAAGATGTTTTGAAGCCTAAGGCGCAATGGAACGCGCAAGAGTTTGAGGCTTCTAAGTGGAATAGGAAGGCTATGCATGCCATTATGTGTGCTATGGATGAGAATCAGTACAAGCTTATTCAGAATACTCAGATTGCCAAAGTGGCATGGGACATCCTTCTAGTTGCACATGAGGGAACCGAGGTGGTGAAGGAGTCCAAGCTTCAAGTCCTCCAAACTCAGTTTGAGCTACTTAGGATGGGAGAGGATGAATGCTTCAATGACTTCGAAATCAAATTGATGGATATTGTAAATCAAAGCCATCAACTCGGAGACCCGTATTCGGATAGGAGAGTCAAGCAAAAAATTATGAGATCTCTCCCCGATAGGTTTGAATCCAAGGTGACGGCCATAGAAGAAAATAGTGGCTACATGGATATGAAGCCAAGTGAGGTGATTGGGCGTCTCCTTGCATATGAGTCTAGGAAGGCTCCTAGCACCACTACTCCTCCTAAGAAGTCTAAAGGAATAGCTTTGAAAGCATCTAAGGATGCAAAGGAGGCAAAACATGAATCGGATGAAGACCTTGCCTTATTTGTGAAAAGGTTCAACAAGGTTATGGGGTTCAAGAAGAAGAAGGGATTTGGGTCAAGAGGACAAGATTTGAAGAAAAAGAGTTCCTTCAAGAAGTTTGAGCCTAAACAAGAGAGGACCGAAAGGAAAGGGGTCCGATGCTTTGAATGTGGTGGGATTGGTCACTTTGCCCCCGAATGTGTTAATCACAATGAAAAGAAGAAGAGCAAAGTGATGGCCGCCACTTGGAGTGGGAGTAGTGATGACTCCAATGAGGAAGATGAGTCTTCAAGTGAAGAAGAGCTCATGGCTAATCTCCTAGCTTTTGCCTCCTCCCATAAAAGCAAAAGTGCTAGTGAGAAAGAGGAAATGAGTCAAGAGGAGAATGACTCAAGTGAAGAAGAAAGTGATTCCTCATCTAACTCCATAAGTAGTTTTGTGGAGAAAAAGGTGCTTGCTAAATGCCATGCCGAGTTTAATGATTTAGCAATCAAGAGCACAAGAAAGATCAAGATGTTGAGAGAAGAAAATCTTGAGCTTGCATCTCATAATGACCACTTAGGTGAACAAGTGGAAAAACTCAAGAAGATAGAAGATAAGCTAAGAGAGGAGTTAGCTTTATCTAGGAGGAATGAAGAAAGTCTAAAGAGTGAGCTTGAAGAAGTTAGAAATTCTATGACTAGGATGGATTCTAGCACCAAGAAGCTTGACCATATGCTTGGTGTTGGAAAGAGTCCATGTGATAAGAGAGGTCTTGGGTATGAAGATGACAAGAAGATCTCTACCTCTAACAAGACCGTGTTTGTCAAGAGCTTGAAGAAAGAAGAAACTTCATTTGTGCAAGCTCCTAGAAAGAAATTAGAAGTAGGACAATGCTCTAATGCACAAGTGAAGATGGGGCCAAGAAGGAAACCTCAAGCTCAACCCCCTAGGGTCCCTCAAGCCAACATTCCTCCTCAAATGGCTCACAAAGGAAAGAGACCTATCATGCAACCTCAAGCTAGGAAGCAACCAAGACCGGTTCAACAACGAAGAAGGATTGAACCCTTTCATCCACAAAGACAAGGACAAGGTATGATTCCTTATTTTACTCCTATATGTCACTTTTGTGGATTTGATGGTCATATTAGACCATATTGCTTTCGATATATAAAAATGTGCAAAACTAGAAGCATGATAGAGAAGAAAAAGAAAAGAGCCATGATGCATGTTCCTAGGAATAATAATATTATTATGCATGATCCTAGGACATCTAGAGCCCATGTACCAAAGACCACTAAGAAAGCTAAGATTGTTTCTAGGTGGATTAGAAAGAATGAAATTGTTTGCCATGTTGCTCAAATAGCCTTGAAGGCAAATTCTTCTAATTTTTGGTATTTAGATAGTGGGTGCTCTAGGCACATGACGGGAAACAAGAGTTTCTTCGAGACTCTTGTTATGGAGGAAGGTGGATATGTCATTTTTGGTGATGGATCCAAAAAGAAAGTTGTAGGGAAATGAACCATTTCCGTTCCCGGATTACCCTCCTTATCCGATGCTTTATTTGTTGATGGCTTGAAAGCCAATTTAATAAGCATTTCACATCTAAGTGATGAAGGATATTCCGTCTTGTTTTGTAAAGATGATTGCTCGATCCTAAAGCCCGATGGACAAACCTTATTGAAAGGTATGAGATCTAGCGACAATTGCTATTGTCTTGAAGCTAGAATAGTCTCAAACAATGTGTCCATGGATGAGCAAATTGAGTTGTGGCATGAAAGACTTGGCCACATGAACTTTAGGGATCTACGGACCCTTGGAAAGTTCGAGTGTGTGCGTGGCCTCCCTAAGCTTGGGAAGAAAGCCAATGGTGTTTGTGGACCTTGCCAACAAGGAAAGCAAACTAAAAGCATGCACAAAAAGGGTAAGTATCTCACCACCAAGGAGCCACTTGAGCTTCTCCACATGGACCTCATGGGTCCCATGCAAACCGAAAGTTTGGGTGGAAAGAGATACATTTTTGTATGTGTTGATGATTTCTCTAGATTTACATGGACATACTTTCTTAGAGAAAAATCCGAAACTTTTGATAAGTTTAAAATGCTTTGTACTAAATTACAAAATGAAATGAAATCTAACATTAGAAGCATTAAACGGATTAGAAGTGACCATGGGAGAGAGTTTGAGAATGCCTCTTTTGAAAGCTTTTGTGATAGCTTAGGCATCTCCCATGAGTTTTCGGCTCCTAGGACACCTCAACAAAATGGAGTTGTTGAGAGGAAGAATAGGGTCCTCCAAGAGATGGCCCGAGTGATGTTGCTTAGCAACAATGTCCCTAGGAACCTATGGGCCGAAGCCATCAATACGGCTTGCTATATAGGAAATCGTGTGTTCCTAAGGCCTGGTTCTAGAAACACCTCCTATGAGCTATGGAAGGGTAGGAAGCCAAATGTTAGCCACTTCCACACATTTGGAAGCAAATGCTACATTTTAAATTACCGTGATCAACTTGGCAAGTTTGATGCTAAGAGTGATGAGGGTATCTTTATTGGCTACGCCTTGAATAGTAAAGCCTATAGAGTTTTCAACTTGAAGACTCGAACCGTCATGGAATCATCAAATGTGGTCATTGATGATACTAGGCTCAAGTCTAATGACCATGAGGAGGAGGATGTTCTAGAGGATGACTCTCCTTTGGAGAGGGTTGTGGTGACTCCCAATGTTGGGACATCTAATGAAGTCACACAACCCATTACTAGAGTTCCTCTCTTGGACTCTAAAGAACCCGCTCCATGGGTTAGGAAACTCCATGATAAAGAAGATATCATTGGAGAGGTAAATGAGGGTGTTAGGACTAGACGTCAACTTGCTAATCTTATTAGCTATACTTGCTACACCTCTCAAATTGAACCCAAAAAGGTTGAAGAAGCCTTACATGATGAATTTTGGGTTCTTGCCATGCAAGAAGAGCTAAACCAATTCGAAAGGAATGAGGTTTGGACTCTAGTTCCTAGGCCTAAGACCACTAATGTCATAGGCACTAAATGGATATTTAGGAACAAATCCGATGATGATGGCAACATAGTGCGGAACAAGGCTAGACTTGTAGCACAAGGGTACTCTCAAATTGAAGGTATCGACTTTGAGGAGACATTTGCTCTCGTTGCCCGTCTAGAGTCTATTAGGCTTCTCTTGTCCATTTCTTGTGTGCACAAGTTCAAATTGCACCAAATGGATGTCAAGAGTGCCTTCCTCAATGGCTTCTTGCAAGAGGAAGTGTTTGTTGAACAACCCAAGGGGTTTGTGGATGCTCACCACCCCAACCATGTCTATCGCCTCAAGAAGGCACTATATGGGTTGAAACAAGCACCGAGGGCTTGGTATGAGCACCTCACTCAATTTCTTGTTGACAATAACTACACAAGAGGTAGTGTTGATAAGACACTATTCATTAAGAGAGATAATGATGAGCTTTTCATAGCTTAAATATATGTTGATGACATAGTGTTTGGCTCCACCAACAACACCAAGGTCCAACAATTTGTTGATGTCATGTCTCATGAATTTGAGATGAGCCTTGTTGGTGAGCTTAGTTACTTCCTAGGTTTGCAAATTAGGCAACTAGACAATGGGATTTTCATAACCCAAGCCAAATATGCCAAAAACCTAGTGAAGAAGTTTGGTTTAGAAAATGCCAAACATTGTGATACACCCATGAGTACCACTTTGAAGCTAAGCAAAGATGCTAGTGGTAAAAGTGTGGAACAAACGTTATATCGTGGCATGATAGGTAGCTTGCTTTATTTGACCGCAAGTAGGCCCGATATCTCCTTTAGTGTGGGTGTGTGTGCTAGGTACCAAGCGGATCCTAAGGAGTCCCATCTCTCTTCCGTTAAGAGAATCATTCGCTATGTGAATGGGACATCCAACTATGGGATTTGGTATTCTTTTGACACTAATGCTAGTCTTGTAGGCTTTAGTGATGCGGATTGGGCAGGAAATTGTGATGATAGGAAGAGCACATCGGGCGGTTGCTTCTTTCTAGGCAACAACTTGGTGTCTTGGTTTTGCAAGAAGCAAAACTCGATTTCCTTGTCCACGGCCGAGGCCGAGTACGTAGCCGCGGGGAGTGGATGCACACAACTCCTATGGATGAAGCAAATGCTAGTAGACTACGGATTCAACCAAGGTACTCTCACTCTCTTTTGTGATAACATGAGTGCTATTAATATTTCTAAGAATCCGGTGCAACATTCTAGGACTAAGCATATTGACATCCGCCATCACTTCATTAGAGAGCTTGTTGAAAATAAATGCATAGTACTTGAACATGTAGGTACTAATGATCAACTTGCGGACCTATTTACTAAACCCTTAGATGCTACTCGATTTAAAACTCTTAGTAGATCTATTGGGGTATGTCTTGTGGAGTGATGTTCTATGATTGACCCCATATGGGGAACTCAAGCAAAGAGAGCTATTTTGCATTCTTGTATCTTGCAAAAAATTTGAAATATCTTATGCCTCTTCTTTTGATTGCTTGAGTAAGCTTGGTTGTACATATGTATATATATTTTCAAATTCTATAAGTGTGAACCTTGCTTGTCTACAATCCATGTCATATTTATGTTCAAACATGCATTTTTGGACTAGGAGATTTACATAGGAAGTATGATGTGAATGACCTATAGTTATCTCCATGACATGATGATTCTTTAATAACATGCTAATGTCAAATGAAAAAGCATGAAATTCATATAACATGCTCACATGAAAAGCATGAATTGATGATTGCATATTCTTAAAAATGCAAAACTTGTGTGAAAGCTTATGAGACTCAAAATGAATAAAGGATCTTGTATCCGTTCAAAGGAATTTCTATTCCGAATGTCTCTCTTTCTTTATTGGTTGAACATGGCTACTATCATACGGATATCTTATCCGGAAAAATCAAAAAGGGTGCAAAGTTGCTCATGCCATGTTTCGCTTATAAAGTTGGATATAGTTGCTCTTATATTGAAATCAATAATCTCTATATCCTTGCTTTTCCCATGACATTGGTGAAATTGGTTTGAATTCTTATTAGAAACCTTTGTCATTTGCTTTGCCAAATACCATTGTATTTTGGACTTGAATGATATATGTCTTGTATGCAAAGCATGTTGGATTCACACATTTTATCAAAATAAATCTCCTTGTTTCTCTCAAATTGATTGAAGTGCATAAAGTGACTTATATGTATATGCAAATCTTGCATGCTTCTATCTCTCGTTGCTATGAGTGACCCGGTTGGGGACTACTCCTTTGCCTATATCATGACAAAAAAGGGGAGTAGGATATGGTAAGGGGAGGTGCAAAATATAGAAGTTAATTGTACACTTTGGGGAGAACATACATTGAGGGGGAGTAACCCGTTGAGGGGGAGCATTGCATTTATCATACATTGCATACATTTGGTAATGTTGTGCCTAAATTCTAAAAATGCAAATGCTTGGTATTGTTCTCACATGATTAATCTCACACTTTTCTTGTATTAGAAATGTTAGAAACTCTTTTCAGGGATTGATTATTCTACAAGAGGATTGAAGACTTCAAGTTGCATTAGCTTATCTCTTTGTAATGTAGAATATCATTATAGTCCCGTAGTTTCTATTTTTTTGTGAGGAATCATTGTGAGTGATGGTTTTGTCACGAAATAGCCAAAGGGGGAGATTGTAAGGATTCCCGTTGTTTTTAATTGGCTTATTTCGTGATCAAACCATATGTGGGGGTTCTTTGTAAGGGTAGCCTAAGTATCGGTCTTATTGTTCGAAGCCCTTTGAAGACCTCGTGTTGATAAGCACCGAAGGTAAATTTCTATGTGCTTACTTTTCTTTGAAGAGATTAGTTGCACACACACACTAAACATTCATTGCATATGTGTGCATTCTCTTCGTTTGTCACATTTCACACTTGCACTTATTTATTATATTTTGTTGTGTGTAATTGTGTTATGTTGTTGTGTAATTCGTTTCCCGATAACTTTCGGAAACGTCCGCGCATGCACGAGAATGTGCTTGGTTTAGCGCGAGGACCGCCTATGGAGAATGCCCTTGGCTTCTCCTTGGTTTTCACCTATCTAGGTGATCGGCGGTTATGATCGGCGGCCTGGCCGCCGACTGAAACCGCCGTTTCAGTCCAGATTGGTCTGAAGCATTTCTGCGGTTAAGATCGGCGGTCACGACCGCCGTTCGAAACCGCCGTTTCAAGACCTGATTGATTTATCTCTCAGTCTAATTCGGCGGTTGAAACGGCGGGCATGAAACCGCCGTTCATACCTGGTTGATTTTGATCTCTCTGTTCTGTTTCGGCGGTTGGAATCGGCGGTCACGAAACCGCCGAATGAACCGCCGTTTTTGCTCTGTTCTTCACGAGCTCAATTCGGCGGTCATGAAAGGCGGCCTGGCCGCCGAATGAAACCGCCGATTGGCGCGTTTCTTTGAAACTTACTTAAACGACCTCACTTTGATTTGGCCCCCTATATATATGCCACTTTGACTTTAGGTCAATTAAGAGAGTTCATATTCAGAATTCATACTTAGGATATTTTTCAAAGAGAAGAAAAATTCCAAGAACTCCATTCTTGATTCTCAAACACTTTTCATGATCATCAATCATCATCTAGCATCATCTTAGATCATCTAGATGTCATCTAGCATGGAATCTTCATCATACTTTGCTTGGTAAGCTTTTCACTAATATCTTACATGTTTTGTGTTTCTCTTATCTAGCAATCTCAATTAATTACTTGTTTGTTATTTTGTATGCTTTAGATACAATATTGTGATGAGTATGATGTATGTTTGTGATTTTATATTGTGCTTGCATATTAGGTTTTGTGCTTAATATTGATTAGCTAAACTAATTGACATGTCATTTAGTTTTGATATCTAGGATTGTTCTTAATTGCATATTAATCATCTTAGATAAGCATATAGGGTTTCCCTTGCTCTATGTTGCATTTTGGATATTTACATATATTCACTTAGGGTTGTATTCTCTTCATAGAGAAAGTAAGTCTTGTGTGTAGCATCCGGGATTAGGTTGCTTAGAACGCAAGCAAATTGGACTAGGTTCACTCATACCGGGATTAGGTAGGTGTGTGATTACTTCCGGGATTAGGTTGTAATCGTTTGCACATTTAGTGGATTCGAGGTTCGAGTGTGGCTTACTTACATAGCTCGTGGTTTTTCCCGTGAGGGTTTCCACGTAAAAACCAAGTGTTGTTTTAATTTCCGCACCATATTACACTTGCTTGTTTATATTATCTTGAGGGTATTTTCGTAATTTTGACTAACACGAAAAATTGGGTAAAAAGCGTAAAATCTATTCACCCCCCTCTAGATAGTTTTATATACACCGTGCTATAATTTGTTTCAGGCTTTATTGGGCAAAAATATACTTGGATAACTATGAGGGGTATTAGTGAAGATATATGGGAAATATTGGATAGAGCCATTTGTTCGATGGATTGGAGGGTCATGTTTGCGGAAGGATATGTTAAACATTTGCCTAGAGTCACCTCTGATCATTGCCCTATTCTTTTATGTCCTCATAGCATTCAGATCCCTCTCAGTAATCTGAAACCTTTTAGATTTGAGGCTATGTGGCTTAAGTAATGGTGTCAAAATGTGTCGGGCCTAATGGGCCCGCCAAGGATGGCGGGCCGTTCCCGGCACGACCTGTCTGTTTCGCGGGCCGGGCCGGGCCGGGCCATGCCAGGCACGACCCCCATGCCTGGCACGGGCCGGGTATAGAATTGTGGCCTGGCGTGCCGGCCCGACCCAGCCTGCCAGGTCGACGGGCTCAGCCCGCTAGGCCGACCGTTCAATATATATATATATATATATTTACCGTTAACTGCTAATTTTTTATTGTATTTTTTTTGGAAAAATTTGACCATTGCTGACGTCAGCAAATAGTCAAATATTTCAAAATCGCTACAGTTATAAATATTCGGTCCTGTCACACTTAGCATGGGACGTACTGGTTATCCCTGTCTCCACTGTTTCCTCAGAACGGGTATATAGCACGACTGGAAGAACTGTTAAAGAAAGAAGAAGTTCTTTGACTCCAGAGATGGTGAAGGTATTGGCATGCATTTGAGATTGGGAGCGTGCTCGAAAGAGGTTGCAAAATGAAACGGTAGACGAACAACTTATTCAAAATTTCAGTAATTTATATGTCGAAGAGAGTTCCGGTAGTAACCAAATCTAGGACTTCTAGGTTATACATGTACATTAACTTGTAGTACGATTGCACTATTTTTCCCTTACTAAGTTTTTATTCCATTGGGTTTTTCTTGGTAAGGTTTTTAATGAGACAATCATGTAAATATATAATACTGAGACTCCGAAATAAATAAATAATTCTTCATTTCATATTTTCATAATTTCATCTATTTTTATTTTCTTTAATCTTTTAGCTTTATAATTATTTTTATTCTTTGAATTATGTTTTTTTAAATAAAATAATAAATCTTTCTATTTTCTATATTTTTTTTTATTAGACTAAAATAATAAATAAGATAGACAAATTACAATTAAAAATGTTTAAACAATATTACAAATTTATAATGTAACAATTGAATTAAAATATTTAAATTTGTAGAAAAAAATTAAAAAAACAATTTTTTTGAGGAAATACGGCCTGCCGAGTTGGCCCGGACCGGCCTGCCAAGTCGACTTTTTTTTTTTTTTTTTTTAATTTTTTTTATACTACTTTATCTATCTTTTTTTAATATATATTTTTTAAATTTGACCGTTGCTGACGTCAACAAACGGTCAAATTTTTTAAAATGGTCAAAAATTACAATTTGCCCCCTCATCTCTTCTATTTTATATTTTTACCCACATTTCAAATTTTTCTATAAATATCCACACCCATTCCAATTTCCATGCACTTTCTCTCTATATCTCATTCTCTCCATTCTCCAACTCTCCATTACTCTCTCTAATCTCTATTCTCTACACCATTTTATATTTTTATAATTACATTCTTACTCTCTCTCTCTCTCTCTCTACTCTCACTGTTTCTCTATTCTCTACATTACTAATCTACAATTCTAAATTTCTAATACTATATTACTAATATTATTCTCTAATCTCTTCACCAAAGCTCAAAGGTATCTTTTTCCTTTAAATGTTATTAATTAATTTTATGTTTTAGTTTTTAAATTCTATATTTATACTTAATATATTTATGCTTAGTTATTAATTTTGATATTTATTCTTATGTTTTATGTATATTTAATATTTATGGCTAGTATATTTATGAATTAATATTTTTATGCTTTGTTATAAATTTTAATAATTAATCTTAGAATCTTAGATTTTAGTAAATTTATCATTTTATGAATTTATGTCTAGTAATTAATTTTAATATTTGTATATTTTAATTTGTACTTAGTAAATCTTGTTTAGTTAGTAAATTGATGCTTTTATGTTTAGTAATTAATTTTAATATTTTTATGATATTTATGATTTATGTTTAGTAATTAATTTTAATATTTTTATGCTTAGTATATATTTATGATTAAATGCTTAGTAATCAATTTTAATATTTTCATGCTTAGTACATTTATGATTTTATGCTTAGTTTTTAATGACTAATGAGTTAATATTTGTATTGTAGGAAATGGATCATAATCATCCTCAATTTCTGGACGGTCTTAACATGGAGGATGATTATTTTGACCTTTCCGGGTCGACGGAAATGGCAGCGGGACCTTCTAGTTCTGGCGCAACACCGACATCACGTCCTCCCAAACCTAAAAGCACACATCAAACGTATAGCAGTGTTTTGACAAAGAAGAAATACCAAACCCATAAGGTAGGGTCACAATAAAATATCGCTGTAAGTTTTGTAAACTCTTATATACTAGTTCTACTTCTAAGTCGGGAACCGGTCATTTAAAAAGGCATATGCACAAATGCATGGCTCGACACGGACAGGTAGACACTATAACCCAGACGTAACTACAACGGAACTGAGACGGGCCCGTTATGACTCCGCGTATGCTAGAGATTGCACTCTTTTTCCCTTACCAAATTTTTATATCATTGGGTTTTTCTTGGTAAGGTTTTTAATGAGGCAATCATATAATACTAAAAATCCAAAATAAATAAATCATTCTTCAATTCATATTTTCATAATTTCATGTATTTTTTATTTTCTTTAACATTTTATCTTCATTTATTCTTTGAATTATTTTATTAAATAAAATAATAAATCTATCTTTTGTTTATTACACTAAAATAATAAATAAGATAGACAAATTACAATTTAAATTACATAATTTAAATTGTTTAAACAATATTATAATGTACTAGTTTACTACAATTGAATTAAATTTAAAAAAAAAAAACTTATTGTGGGCCTGCGACCCGGTCCAGCCCGTCAACACGTCACATGAGGCTTGCCGGTAGCACGTGCCAGGTCTCCCTTTTTTTAAAAATGGGCCGACCCAGTCCGGCATGACAATTTGCTATGTCGTGCCAGGCCGAACCCGTTTTCAAAAACGGGCTCCTTCAGCCCAACACAAATGGGCTGTGCCGACCCACATTGCCACCACTAGGCTTAAGCATGAAAATTTTGGTGATGTGGTGAAGCGTGTGTGGGAGCCTAATGGGGATAGTCTTATGTACAAAATTCATAATCTGTCCAATAATCTCAAGGAGTGGAACCAGTCCACCTTTGGGTGTATTTTCCAAAAGAAGGGAAGAATTTGTACTAGGCTTTAGGGGATCCAAAAGAGCCTTGCTGAGAGATTTAATCTTGGTTTGGTTAATCTTGAAGCTACTCTTAGAGAGGAGTATAACAACATCATAGATTAAGAGGAGGTTTTTTGGCTTCAAAAATCTAGAAATACTTCGCTCAAGGAAGGGGATAGAAATACTAAGTTTTTTCACCTATCAACTATGATTAGAAGGAGATACAACAAGCTTGAGGGCTTTAAAGGTGAGGATGGTATTTGGAAGTGTGATTGATCGAGCCATTACATATATAGAATTTCGCCCCCTATTTCCGATACTTTTGATTGACTTTCGAGTAAATTTATGAAATTTATGGCTCGATGTTGATTGTACAGGTACTTTTTGTATTCTTGGTTGAAGAACGAAGAAATCCGGTGATTTTGGGCTAAAAGCAGCGAAAGGAGAGCATTTGAGGGCAAAACGGTCATTTGGCAAGAAAAGAGGACATCGGCGGTTCAATTCGGCGGTCTGGCCGCCGTTTGAAACCGCCGTTTCATTCCAGAAGTGTCAGGTGCATTCGGCGGCCACAGTTCAACCGCCGTTCCAACCGCCGATCAATTCCAGTAGGTCCATTTTCAATTCGGCGGTTTACATTCGGCGGCCTGGCCGCCGTTTATGGCCGCCGTTTATGGCCGCCGATCACGCGCCACGTCAGCAGCACCGGGATTTCACCACTAACTCATGAGGCCACATATAAATATCCCCTTTTCTCCTTCTCACACACTCCTCCACCACTTTCATGAAACCCTAACCTCTCTAACCTCTCTCTAACCTTCCATTACCCAACATCTCACCATTAATTCATCCTCCACCATTCTTCCATCTCATCTTGGAAATTTATTGAAGAGAGAAGAGGAGATTCACCAAGGTCAAGGGAATCTCAAGCACATCAAGGAACAAGAAGACTTGTGAAGGCCATCATGGGTTTTCTCTACAACTTTACTCTCTTTATTTATATTTCCACTATGTATAACTAAACCCTTTTATTGGGGAATTGATGAGACAACTTATGTGATGATCCTATGTATTTGAATTAGTCATGTATATATACAATCCTCTCTTGGTATATTTTCATTTCATTGCTTTGAAGTTGCCATTTTTACTTTACTAAGTTAATATTGGGGTTCAATTTAGCTTGTGGTAAAAATGGTTCACATATGAAGGTTGTGGTTTAGGGTTTGAATGGCTTTCAACTCACTCTCCAATCTTTAGCTTATATGAAATTGAAAATTGATGCATGTATGTGTTATTTGGTACAAGACCTTTAATTTGTTCTTAAGAATATTATTTGGGCAATTACTCATAGTGGGGTTCACTTGGGTAAGAGCTTGAATCTATTTCCACCAAGACTCATAGTAGGGCTTACTTGAGTTAAGGTGTGAATTTGCATAGTATTGAGTTAAATCAATTTAAGAACAAACCTTGAGTTGGATTAAAGTGCTTAATTGGACTAGTTCATTACATTAGGAAATCTTTTAGCTGTCAACTCAATTCCCCAATATCTATCATCATATAGCACACTTTCCTTTACATTACTTGTTTTTAGATAAATTAATTTCATTAAGTTTAATTGTTAAGACAAATTCCAAAACCAAAATGAATTTTACTTTTCCGCACGTAGTTTAGATTAGTGTACATAAATTAGTTATAGCCAAATATCCTCCCTTTCCCTGAGGAACGATCCCACTTGCCATTATACATCTCATTCGATTTGTGTATCCCGAGTGTGGAATTTTGGTACTTGCAAAAGTCCGATCAAAATTTGGCGCCGTTGCCGGGGATCGGCAGCGTTATATTTGGCTATTCTAGTTTAGGACATAGTTTAGTAGTTTAATTGTGTTATTTTTATCTTTTTACTTCTTGGTAGTTTTTGTTTTTGGTGTTTCAGGGTTGCTAGTGTATGCACGGACGTCGTTCTAGGGGAGGTATTCTGTTTCCCTTCAACGATCGTATTAACCAAGTTGGAAGACTAGCAAGAGCCGCTGAAAGGGCCCGGGTGAATATGGAAGACGGGAGAGAAAACCAAAACCCACCCAATGATCCACCCCCACCAATGAATATCCCACAAAATGTACAATACCCACAAATGGAAAACCCTCCAAGACAACTCACCATGGGACAATATTCAAGACCTATCATCGGAAATGAACCACCGGCCATTGTTCTTGATGAGCTCACGAAGTCATATGAGCTCAAGACCATGCACATTAGCCAATTACCATCCTTCCTTGGCAAACCAAATGAAGACTGCTTACAATTCATGAAGGATCTTAGTGGGGTAGTGGAGACCTTCCCCTTTACATCAAGGATGGGTACACTCTCAAAGGAACAACTACTAATGAGGTGCTTCTCAACTTGTTTGAAGGACAATGCAAAAAAATGGCTCAATACCCAAAAGCCCGGATCTCTTGTATCATGGGAGGCGGTGTGTGAAGCATTCTTCAACCGATTCTTTCCATCAAACAAGAAGAGGGATTTACGGATGCGAATTACGGGGTTTCAAGAAGAGATTGGTGATTCATTTCATGAGACATGGGAGAGGTTCCAATCTTTACTGGCACAACTTCCTCCCCACATGCTCCCCGATGAATACAAGGTATCCTCATTCCAAGAAGGACTCTCTCCTCATACACAACTTTTGATTACTAATGCTTGTGGAGGCTCAACCGCGGACAAGACGGCGGCTTTTGTGATGGATGTGTGTGAGAGGCTTGCTCTTATGTCCCAACAATGCAATTTTAGCACAAGAGCAAATGGTAGGCATGATATAGGAGGAGGGACTGAGACGGCAATTGAAGTTTCGAAGTTGGCCAAGCAAATGCAATCTATGCAAGCCACGATGTTGTCTATGCAATCATTCATGACCAATCAAGGGAGTGCAAGCCATATTCAAGGAAGAGATGGAGAAGGTTGTGATGGATTCCAAGAGGAAGTCCAAGCAATGGGATATCAACAAAGAGATAGAGGTGGTGTGTTCTCTCAAACCTACAATCCAAAATGGCGCCATCCGAACCTGTCTTATTCAAACAACAATGCATTGAACTCGGATTTGCTTAGCCAAGAGGTGAATCAAGGGTACAACAACAACCGGGGGTTCTACCAAGGTCAAGGATCGGGGAGTGGCCAAGCCAATCAATGGAATCAACCGGGAAATTTCTACAACAACCAAGCAAGGCAACAACAAGTAGAGCCCATTCTACCGGATGGGCAACGGTTGAGTTCTCTCGAAGCGGTAGTTACCAATATGGGCGCATCAATGAAGAACTTGGAAACCCAACTTGGTCAAATTGCCGAGGCTTTGAATAAACAAGAAACGGGGAAATTCCCTAGCCAACCCGAACAAGCTAAGTCCATCACCGTACTTTCCACTCCAAATACCTCTCACATGACCCTACCTCCTAAACTCAAAGACCCTGGAAACTTTGTAATCAATGTGTCAATAGGTGGAAGGGATGACCAAAAGGCAATGTTTGATCTTGGAGCCGGTATTAATGTTATGCCTTATGCAGTGTATAAACACCTTGAGCTCCAAAACCTCAAACCAAGTTCAATGTCATTAGTCTTGGCGGACCAATCGGTTAGGCATCCAAAGGGAATTGTGGAAGATGTGCTAATTAAGGTTGGTAAATTGAGTGTCTCAGCAGATTTTATTGTGTTAGAAATGGATGGTGAGAATAAGAGAGACAATGAGCTGCCAATCTTGCTTGGGAGACCTTTTATGGCTACTACCGAAGCGGTCATCGATGTGAAAAATGGAAGGTTGTCCATGAAGGTGCTTGGGGAAGTCATCAACATCAACATTTTCAACTCTTCAGAACTTCTTGGTGCGGTTGATTGTTTTACTGTAGATGTAATTGAATCGGGGAAGCTTCCGAATTCCCCAAACGATTATTTGGATGAGCTCCTTGCAATCTTGGATGAAGAAGAGGAGGTTCATGTTAAAGAAGCCCCCAAGGAAGTTGATGAATTGAGGAGTCAAAAGATGGAGTTGATGTTAGAGAGGGATTTGCTTAAAGAAGAGAAGATTTTGCTTCAGAAAAAGGTGATTGAAACTGTGCAAGAAAAGGAAGCATAGAATGGGCTCTACTTGTTGTTGCCTTATGCCTCATTACCTCTTATGCTTCCAAAAACTCTTCTCTACCCAAGAAGATTTGGAGAACTATGACTCATTACCTCTTCTCTTTACTGCCTTAGAAGAAGATGTGCAGATTAATTTATCTAGAAAAGTGAGTGAGGGCGAGGTCAAGTTTAGTCTATTTGGGATTGGTGGCTTAAAGGCCCAGGCCCTGATGGGTTTCCGGCTATCTTTTTTCAAAATCAGTGGGAGGTGTGTAAGAAGAAGTTGATTAACTTGGTTGTGGATATCTTCAATTCTGGTACCTTTCCTATTGATGTTAATTACACTCTTATTTCTCTTGTCCCTAAAGTTCTCAGTCCTCTTGATATGACCCAAATTAGACCTTGAAAGTAATTAAATACTCGAGATGTGTTTATCAATATAAAGCTAGAGGGGGGGTGAATAGATTTTATCTAATTATTACCCAATTTTCGCATGCAAGTCAATTTTATGAAAATACCCCTACTAGTCAAAAATACATACAAGTGTAATATAGTGCGGAATTTAAATAACACTTGATGTATACGTGGAAAACCCAACCAATGGGAAAAACCACGGGCTGTATAGTGCGCCACACTCGGAACTCGAAATCACTAATTGAAATGAAGTTTACAACCTATGTAGACCTCGTCTAACACTCCGGTCTGTAACCCCTCACTTCTACCCAGCGGGCCTTTATTAGCAACCCTATTCCAATTTGCTTGATCCTCGAAGTCACTACTTGTAATGATGTTTACAGCCAATCCCGGTCTGTAACCTACCACTACTACCCAGCGGGCCTGTAATAGCAACCCTAGACCAAGACTTCAATCTCTCAAAAGAGATGCACAACCCTATGTGAATATGTATGAATATTCAATTAATGCAATAAGAGCTAGGGTACTCTAAATGCTTATCTAGGATGATGATATATTCAATTTAAATCAACCCTAGATATCAATTGCTAAATGACATGTCAAATAGCATAGATAATCATAGATTATAAAAACCTAGATATCTATCAAAAATAACACTCAATCAATTCATCACAAATAATCTCTTTTCTTGTATTTAGTATATGATCTAAAACATACAAGTAATTTAAAAGAGATTGCTTGGTATTTAAAATACTACAATAAGATGAAATTAATCAAAATCTTACCAAGCAAGTTGTGATGATTCAAACCCATACATGGATGCACTCTATATAGACATAGGAGATGCAATATGAAATTTGATGCAAAAGGGGTTTGATTTGAGTGGTTAAAGATGAGTTCTTGATTTGATTTTCTCTCAAAATCTATCTTTGAAGATTAGGGTTCTTAAGAGTCAAAGAACTGATTCAGATAATGAGAAAGTGTGATATTTATAGACATCAAGAACAGGGCAAGTGAAAAGACAATTTTGCCCCTGAAACGCACCGTTCGGCGGTTTCAATCGGCGGCCAGGCCGCCAATGACGACCGCCGAATTGAGCTCGTGAAGAACAGAGCATTAACGGCGGTTTCATTCGGCGGTTTCGTGACCGCCGATACAACCGCCGAATCAAACCCGAGAGATTAAAATCGATCAGGTATGAACGGCGGTTTCGAACGGCGGTCGTGACCGCCGATCTTGACCGCATAATTGCTTCAGACCAATCTGGACTGAAACGGCGGTTTCATTCGGCGGCCAGGCCGCCGATCATAACCGCCGATCACCAACAATGGTGAAAACCAAGGAGAAGCCAAGGGCATTCTCCATAGGCGGTCTTCGCGCGAAACCAAGCACTAATTATTGCAAGCGCGGACGTTTCCGAACAATGTCGGGAAACGAATTATAAGGCACATACACACACAACAAGATATATCAACCAAAGTGTTAGTGTGTAAAGTGACATGTGAAGAGATGCACATAAAAAATAAGCAAGTATGCAATCATAGCAAGAATGCTAAGTGTGTGTGTGCTACTAAATCTCTTCAAAGAAAAACAAGCACAAGAGATTATACCTTTGGCGTGCTTGTATCTTGAGGTCATGGAAGGGCCTTTGATCTTCAACACTAATCACTTAGACTACCCTTACATTCAAAACCCCAACATGTGGTTTGACCACGAAATAAGCCAATCAACAAAACGGGAATCCTTACAATCTCCCATTTTGGCTATTTCGTGACAAAACCACCACTCACATTGATTCCTCACAACAAAAATAAACCTATGGGTCAATGAAGATTTTCTACAATACAAAGAGATATATAAAAATAAAACTTGAAGTCTTCAATCTCTTGTAGAACAATCATTCCCTGAAACAAGGTTTCTAAACTTTCCAAAACAAGTAAAAGTGAGATGAATCAAGTGAGGACATAAACAAGCATTTGCATTTCTAAGAAATTAAACACAACATCATGCAATGTATGATGAATGCAATGCTCCCCCTCAAAGGGTTACTCCCCCTCATTTAGTATTCTCCCCAACATGCACAATTGCTACTACAATTTGCAACTCCCCTTACCACAACCTACTCCCCCTTTTTGTCATGATATAGACAAAGGAGTAGTCCCCAACCGGGTCACTCAAGGCAAAGAGAGATAGTAGCATTCTAGTATATGCATAATCAATATAAGTCACTTTATGCAATCTCAAATTTATTGGAGAGAAACAAGGAGATTTATTTAAAGAAAATGTGTGAATCAAAGAATTGCTTTGCATACAAGACATGTAGCATTTAAGTCCAAAATATCATGGTATTTGGCAAAGCAAATGACAAAGGTTTTCACTATGAATTCAAACCAATTTCACCATTGTCATGAGAGAAGCAAGGATATAGGTTTTCATTGATTTCAATTTAAGAACAACTATATCCAACTTTATAAGTCAAACATGTCATGAGCGACTTTGCACCCTACTTGATTTTTCCGGATAAGATATCCGTATGATAGTAGACATGTTCAACCAATAAAGAAAGAGAGACATTTGGATTGTAAAATCCTTGAATGGATACAAGATCCTTTTTCATTTGAGTCTCATAAGCTTTTTCACACATTTTTTGCAATTAAGAAATGCAATCATCAAAACATGCTTTTTAAGATTAGCATTTAGCATGTCATTTAGCAATCATCATGTCATGGAGATCATTATAGGTCATTCAAATTAAATCCTATGTATATATCTCCTAGTCCAAAAATGCATGTTTGAACATAAATATGACATGATTGCAATACAAGCATTGATCACACTTATTGAATAGAAAAAATGTATACATAGTGTAACCAAGCTAACTCAAGCAACAAAAAGAGAAGCATAAGATATTTCAAATTTTTTGCAAGTGACTAGATGCAAAATAGCTCTCTTTGCTTAAGTTCCCCATATGGGGTCAAATTTCCATACCACTTCAAAGAAGGGTATGAGGTCCTATGGACCTACCAAGTCCTTTGGACTTGGTTGAACCTATTTGAGACTTGTTAGTCTCGTAGCAAGCGGGTTCATTCTTATTACTCCACTTAGGTGACACTAAATCAATCCTAGTGGACAAAGGTTCTAGAGTACAAGATGAAAAAGGATCATGCACATGATTTTCTTCCTTTTTATAAAGCATCTTAGCTCTAGCCTTTTTCTTGTCAATCATGCTTTTAGCTCTACACATTTCAATATAATGCAAGCAACTTGGTCTAATATGACCAACAATACCACAAAAATGACAAGTGGGAATGAAGTTAGGAATCATACCATTTCCTTTAGCATGGATAGGTGCTTTCCCTTGTCGTTGTGGTTGTCTTGGTTGTTGGATAGGATCTCTCCTCCTTTGTTGATAACCAAGACGAGGTTGCTTGCTTGTCTGAGCTTGCATGATTGAACTCTTCCCATTCTGTTTTTGAGTTGGAGGGAAGATAGTGACCTTTTGGTGCCTCAACCACTTGGGCACTTCTTGAACACTCTCCTAGGTCACTCTTCTTCCTAGGTTGTTGAGGAGGAGGGGACATATTGAAGTCCATGTTCATGGCACAGGATGTCTTGCTTGTGGAGGAGGCATCCGTGTCATCAATGTAGCCAAGACCTCTCTTGTCACTTGGCTTTCTTCCAACTCCCAACATGTGGTCAAGCTTCTTGGTGCTTGAAGTCATCTTAGCCATTAAGACCTTAACTTCTTCAAGCTCTCTTTCTAGCTCTTCTTCTCTCCTCTTAGATAATGCTAAGTCTTCTTTTAGCTTATCTTCATCCGCCATGGATCTCACCACTTCTTCACACAAGTGGTTTACTAGTGTTGAAAGCTCTAGATTCTCTTCTTTTAATCTTCTAATTTCTTCCTTGTTCCTCATCATCGAGCTCTCAACTTTGACTTTGTAGTCATTAAGATCCATACACTCCACACTTCCATTTGTGGAGTTAGATGACAAATATTCAACACTTGTGTCATCTCCTCTAATCTCCATTTCACCAATGAAGTCATCTCCTTCATCAAGATCATCAAATTTTTCTCTTGATGAGGAAAGAGCCAAATCCCTATGAGTAGCTACACCAACTACTTCTATACCTAGTTCATTTTGAGGATCACAAGGAAAAGCAACTTTGCCATCTTCTTCAACTTCTACACTCTTGGCTCCAAATTCCGTGTAGATGATGGCAAGTTCTTCATCACTTGAAGGATTTTCGTCATCTTCATATTTATCCCATAAGGTGGCCTTCGCCTTCCCTTTTCTTCTATCCTTCAAGTTTCCACACTCCGGGGAGAAATGCCCGAATCCTCCACATTCGTAGCACTGAATCCCCTCTCTTGAAGACACTCCTTGGTTTGGCTTGTTAATGAGTCCCATGTCTTCAATTGAGATACCCTCCTTCTTGTCATGCTTCGAAGTCTCCAAAGCAATTTTCTTCTTCTTCTTCTTAGGAGGTGCGGTGGTCAACTTCTTCTTAGGAGGTGAGGTGGTTAAATTCACAAATCTCCTAAATCTCTCTAGTAAGAGAGGCATCTCCTCAATGGAGTCAATTTCTTCTCTCACAAAATCACTCATAGTGTTTGCGTTGAATGAATGCAAATGAGAAGAATGCAAAATGTATGAAGAAATCAAACAAACATACAAAATGCAAAAACACACCAAAATGAGCTAGGATCACCTAAGTATATCTAGGAACCCGCTCTGATACCAATTGAAAGTAATTAAATACTCGAGGTGTGTTTATCAATATAAAGCTAGAGGGGGGGGGGTGAATAGATTTTATCTAATTATTACCCAATTTTCGCATGCAAGTCAATTTTACGAAAATGCCCCTACTAGTCAAAAATACATACAAGTGTAATATAGTGCGGAATTTAAATAACACTTGATGTATACGTGGAAAACCCAACCAATGGGAAAAACCACGGGCTGTATAGTGCGCCACACTCGGAACTCGAAATCACTAATTGAAATGAAGTTTACAACCTATGTAGACCTCGTCTAACACTCCGGTCTGTAACCCCTCACTTCTACCCAGCGGGCCTTTATTAGCAACCCTATTCCAATTTGCTTGATCCTCGAAGTCACTACTTGCAATGATGTTTACAGCCAATCCCGGTCTGTAACCCACAACTACTACCCAGCGGGCCTGTAATAGCAACCCTAGACCAAGACTTCAATCTCTCAAAAGAGATGCACAACCCTATGTGAATATGTATGAATATTCAATTAATGCAATAAGAGCTAGGGAACTCTAAATGCTTATCTAGGATGATGATATATTCAATTTAAATCAACCCTAGATATCAATTGCTAAATGACATGTCAAATAGCATAGATAATCATAGATTATAAAAACCTAGATATCTATCAAAAATAACACTCAATCAATTCATCACAAATAATCTATTTTCTTGTATTTAGCATATGATCTAAAACATACAAGTAATTTAAAAGAGATGGCTTGGTATTTAAAATACTACAATAAGATGAAATTAATCAAAATCTTACCAAGCAAGTTGTGATGATTCAAACCCATACATGGATGCACTCTATATAGACATAGGAGATGCAATATGAAATTTGCTGCAAAAGGGGTTTGATTTGAGTGGTTAAAGATGAGTTCTTGATTTGATTTTCTCTCAAAATCTATCTTTGAAGATTAGGGTTCTTAAGAGTCAAAGAACTGATTCAGATAATGAGAAAGTGTGATATTTATAGACATCAAGAATAGGGCAAGTGAAAAGACAATTTTGCCCCTGAAACGCACCGTTCGGCGGTTTCAATCGGCGGCCAGGCCGCCGATGACGACCGCCGAATTGAGCTCGTGAAGAACAGAGCATTAACGGCGGTTTCATTCGGCGGTTTCGTGACCGCCGATACAACCGCCGAATCAAACCCGAGAGATTAAAATCGATCAGGTATGAACGGCGGTTTCGAACGGCGGTCGTGACAGCCGATCTTGACCGCATAATTGCTTCAGACCAATCTGGACTGAAACGGCGGTTTCATTCGGCGGCCAGGCCGCCGATCATAACCGCCGATCACCAACAATGGTGAAAACCAAGGAGAAGCCAAGGGCATTCTCCATAGGCGGTCTTCGCGCGAAACCAAGCACTAATTAGTGCAAGCGCGGACGTTTCCGAACAATGTCGGGAAACGAATTATAAGGCACATATACACACAACAAGATATATCAACCAAAGTGCTAGTGTGTAAAGTGACATGTGAAGAGATGCACATAAAAAATAAGCAAGTATGCAATCATAGCAAGAATGCTAAGTGTGTGTGTGCTACTAAATCTCTTCAAAGAAAAACAAGCACAAGAGATTATACCTTTGGCGTGCTTGTATCTTGAGGTCATGGAAGGGCCTTTGATCTTCAACACTAATCACTTAGACTACCCTTACATTCAAAACCCCAACATGTGGTTTGACCACGAAATAAGCCAATCAACAAAACGGGAATCCTTACAGACCTATTAGCCTCTGTAACACTACTTACAAAGTGATTAGCAAGATTATTGTTCAAAAGCTTAGGGATATTATGCCTTGTCTTGTTAGTCCTAATCAAGTGGCCTTTGTGCCTGGAAGGCAAATTCAGGACAATATAGTATTTGCTCAAGAGGTTCTCCATAAGTTTAGAACCATTAAAGGGAAGAAAGGGTATATGGCGTGGAAAATAGATCTTGCTAAAGCTTATGACAAGCTTCAATGGAGTTTCATCAAAAGTGTCCTTATTGAGATTGATTTTGATGAGAAGCTTGTGAAGTTGATAATGTGGTGCATTATTAGTGTCCAATATCAGGTTATTTTGAATGGGGAACTAACAGAGGCTTTTACTCCTGGGTGTGGCATTAGGCAAAGAGACCCCTTCTCCTCTTATATATTCGTGTTGAGCATGGAAAAGCTTTCGCATATCATTTCTCACAGTTTGATGCAGGGTACTTAGAAGAGTGTGAGGATTTCTAGGGTTGGCCTTGAGGTTTCCCACCTTTTTTGCTGACGATCTCATCCTATTTGGGCAAGCTACTATCTCTCAAGCGGAAATCATGGAAAAATGTCTGGATACTTTCTGTATGACTTCTAGACAGCATATCAGTGTCTCTAAATCTAGAGTTTTATGTTCTCCTAACATGAAAGAGGGTGACGCTATAGCTCATGTGTATGGCTCCCCCCTTAAGGATAACCTAGCTAGGTAATTATTTGGGTGTCCCTCTTATTCATAGGAGAATTAGTAACCAAACTTATAATGACCAATTCGATCGAGACGGACCAATTCGATGAATTCGAGCCTAAGGAAAAAAAGCAGAAGCTATCCTTCTTCAACTGGTGGATGTTCAACATTTTCTTTGGTACGCTCTTTGCTAACACAGTTCTTGTGTACATACAAGACAATAAGGGATGGACATTGGGATACACACTTCTGACTATGGGGCTGATGATATCCATTGTGATTTTCCTGGCCGGTACACCCTTTTACAAGCATAAGGTGCCTGCAAGAAGTCCTTTTACAAGGATGTCAAGAGTCATAGTTGTTGCCTTCAGGAAATCTAAGGTCACTTTCCCTAGTGACCCTAAACTACTCCATGAGCATAACGTGGAAGAATATGCAAAGAAAGGAAAATTTAGGATTGATTACACTCCAGGCATGAGGTTTGTAATTGTCTTCATGGGATTTTTTTTTACTTGCTCATCTTTAACTAGTAGATTCTTATCAGTTTAAGCTTTTAGGTCTGGTGGTTACTAACATGATATAAGGGTTCAAGTCCCCCCACTTGCAAAAAAATTATGTATTTGTTTCGTAGTGTGGTGGGTCATTTCCTATTAGCTTGACCTTTTAGGTCTGATGATATTTGTTCATGAATTGCAGGTTCCTCAACAAAGCTTGTGTGAAAACAGGTACAAATGATCCATGGATGCTAAGCATAGTTACTCAAGTAGAGGAAACTAAACAAATGTTGAGAATGATCCTAATCTTAATTGCCACTTTTGTTCCAAGCACCATGATTGCTCAGATAAACACCCTTTTTGTGAAGCAAGGCACTACCCTTGATAGACATGTTGGAAGCTTCAAGATTCCCCTTGCAAGTTTGGCTGGATTTGTGACCATATCATTGCTTGTTTGTGTCGTCTTGTACGACCGAATATTTGTCAAGATTATGTGAAGGTGGACTAAAAATCCTATAGGCATCACTCTCCTTCAAAGAATGGGAATTGGCCTTGTTCTTCACATCTTTATCATGGTAGTTGCTTCTCTAACAGAGAGATATAGGCTCAGTGTAACCAGGAAGCATGGTGTAGTTGAAAGTGGTGGACAAGTTCCTTTAAGCATATTCATTCTAGTTCCTTAATTCCTACTTATGGGAGCGGCTGATGCATTTATAGAGGTATCCAAGATTGAGTTCTTCTATGACCAAGCACCGAAAAGCATGAAGAGTCTCGGGATTTCTTATTCAGTGCTTACTTTAGGCGTTGGGAATTTCATCAGTAGCTTTCTTCTTTCAACAGTTTCTCACATCACTAAAAAGCATGGTCATGGATGGATCCTGAACAACTTAAATGCTTCTCATTTGGACTACTACTATGCCTTTTTCGCCATATTGAACTTCTTCAACTTTCTCTTCTTCTTGTTTGTGATGAAGTTCTATGTGTATAAGGCCGAAGTTTCAGATTCATTGCACGTGCTCAATGAAGAATTGAAGGTGATGAGATTAAGTGCAGATGATGAACAAGAAGCGTCCAAGACCAGGACAT
Organism: Acer yangbiense; assembly: GCA_008009225.1. NCBI lineage: Eukaryota > Viridiplantae > Streptophyta > Magnoliopsida > Sapindales > Sapindaceae > Acer > Acer yangbiense. The sequence continues at coordinate 12,963,950 of CM017761.1, forward strand.
AAGAACTGCTGCTTCAGTTAATGAATTTACGTTTAGTTTTAATAGTTTGCCAACATGATTACAGTTTGTGATTTACTTCAGAGTCAAGAGAAAAAAAATTATGTCCCAGAAACAAAAGGTAAGTCAAGAAAATGTAATGACTTGCGTTGTTGAAATTTGAAACAGAATGCATTATGGTTGTATATATAGGTGTATGCACCAGGACTCCAAGGGAGTATCAGGTTGTGTGTGATCAATAAAGAAATCACATCAAGAACATAATTGCTCTAAAATAATCTAAATTAAGAACAGCAACAAAAAATGCCTGCCAATGGGTAGAGAACTATATATATTAACATATTAACACATGAAAGACGAATTTGAGGGAGATCTCTTCCAAACACAACACCAAGTGCTCAAGAGATTACAAATTTAAGCAGCATTGCAAATCATTTCATTCGAAAACTTTCTTGGCCCTTGACAGCATATATAAATAAGAAAGCAGTAACTTGACCTGCAAATTCATATTATGCAGTCTTGCCTATGAACATATATTCCAAGCACCACACTAAAAAAAAAAATCAAACAATGCCTAGTGCTACAAAGAATCAAGACCAAAATTACTACAATGCTCCCCCAACCCCCACAGAAACATCTTGATATAGAAATTTGAGTGAACCGAACGAATTCGTACACAGTAGATTCCCTACTGGAAGCCAATAATATAATGTACCACATAATTAATCCCTTTGCTTCAAATATACAACAGAAAGTATCATCTTCATCTTCATCTTCATCTTCTCTTTGCTAACTGGAATGATTTCTTCAAGAACTGATTTGCGGCGCGATCGTTTCTATGGCACAATACTCTCAGTATTGTATTTGGATCTGCTCTATTCCACCTTCCTGTTGTTGGTGGCATAGGTAGTTTTTGCCCTGTACCCACAACTCCTAAACCACTTGTTTCACAGGAAAGTATGCTGAAATCTTCTATTAGCTGTTCAGTTTGCTGCCCCATCAATGCTACAACTCCTTCGACTGTCTCAGCCTCACGGTCTACCACATTTTCAGCTATCAATCCTTCCCCACATGTGCAAAATATCCTCTTCAAGCTGTCGAAATCCTCCTCAACCATCTCGTGATCAGACCGATAAAAGATCCGACTGCATCCCCCAGCAAGCAAAACCATAAGGTAGGCTTCAAAAGCTGCCTTCATAACTTCCTTTATAGCTAATGCCTGAGCTCGGTCTGTGAGAATAGCAGTCATAAGAGTAAGATTCTGCTTGAGAATTCGCAATGCAGGCCTCACTCTTGCATTGGCAACATCATAAACGTAGAGGCTTTCATAGAATACGGAGTTGGAGTCGAGGAAGACTAGGCGATATGCAGCAACTTCTGATACATGTTGGCAGGCAGACTGAATGGCATTTATCGCATGTTCAAAGTAGGAAGTGGAAGTTCCATGGACCCTATGGTTAGTGAAACGGCTGCGCTGTGAAGGAACAACTCTTGGAGAGAGGGATAGAGTTTTGTCAAGTGCATGGATGTGAGTGAGAAGATAATGCAAAGTGTTGAGGCGGATATAGAGGCGTTGTGTTCCGCGGCTTGTAGAGGGGCGAGGATGGTGACCTTCATTCGGTCCATCGTGGTTCAAGTCTTCCGCAGTAACACTGCAAGGAGTAGCCTTTTTCCACAGTTTTAGGAACTTTGAATCTCTGTTGCATCTGGTAAGTGGAGGAAGTGTAGGCAGATAGCTCTGTCTTGTTCCTGAAAATATACAAAAGTTTGAGATGTGCTGCTGAGCTATGGCTTTTAGAAGATAAAAATGATTCTCACCACATGATCCCACAAAGGCAGTGTATTCTCTAAAGAGAATCTGCAAACCATCAGCTAGATCACGAACCAAGTCATCACTGATTCCTATTGGGATTTCAAAGAAATCATCCACAGTTTCCTTGGCCAGTTTCATTAGCTCAACGCCTGATTGCGCGTATGGTTCTGATTTGGACTTGGGATTCCATGTCTGCAACACAAATTGGGAACCAAATTTATTAAACATTAGACAAAAGACAAGTATATTTTTGACATAATAACAAAAAAAACAAAAAAAACAAAAAAAAAAAAACGTACTTCTGATTCTTTAGCTCTGTGATAGCAGTCCTTCCCTCTGAACATACTCTCATCAATCCATTGTCTCAAGAGCTTTAATATGATGGAATCAACTTCATATGGAATCATTTCTCTGACAATACCCTTGCCTCCATCTTCACAGTCAGCAGAGTCTTCAACCACCATTTGAACCAAAATCTTTTCAAGCTTTCCAGCTCTCTGCAAGACCCCAACTATATCACTGGTGAGTGTGGACGTCCCTGCCAGATACTGCTTTAAAACTGCGCCATAGCACTGGTGCAGAGTCACAGCCGCAACACCAGCCGCAGTTGGGTGCCATCTCTTCAATACTGGACTAAAACTTTCCCTCTCTCTCAAAGCCAAATCCTCCGTTTCTTTCGCCAATTGAAGCAGAGCTTCCGTTGCCCCCAACTCTTTCCCATCCACATCGTGACTCTTTATACTCCCACTCTCAATAACCTATCATAAGCAACAACAACAACAACATCATAAAACCAACCAAATGCTAACAAGATTGATTATAACAAACTAATCAGACAACGTTGTTTGTAATAATAGTATTTAAGCACTCTAACAAACATTTGATCACAAACCTACCTTTGAAAATGCATGTTTCACTGAGGAACGAATGTAGTGATCGACACGATCCCCGGTGGAATCAACCACCACCTTCGTGTCTCCTTTCTCCTTCCCTGCACCTTCAGTGATGGTGACATCTTCACCTAAAATCTTAGATGCCAACAAAGCTAGAGGTAGGAGATTCTCAATCTGCCCAACTGTTCCTCTATGAAAATAGTCATGATAGTTTAACAATCTCTTCTCTGCCCACCCTTGCATTGAAGCCAAGACCGACGACAACATTTTCACATATGTAGCCTCTCTATCCAGCTTCTTAGCATCATTTGCCAACTCCGCCAACATGGTATGCGCAGCGCAGAGCAGATCAGGCTCCGTTAGAGAAGTGACAACGTACTGTTGAAACAGAACCCATGTGAAACACACATTGTGTATTGGCCTATTGATCCCCAATGTCGACCAAGTCTTCTTCATCAGCTCAAGAAGCTCATCAACCTCGTCAAGAACCAATGTGTCGTCCCTGATGTCGAATATGGACTGGAGGAGAGCAATGTAGAGGTGAACATTGAGAGGGAACCCATCAGCCCAGTGACACACGTCCGTGGCAGCTCCGTTCACGCTTCGCCAGGACAAAGAAACCACACTGTTGCATAGAGACCTCATGGTGTCTGAATTCTTTCCTGTGTCTATGGGTTTGTTTTCGCTGGCACGGACAATCTCACGTAGACGCATAGCAAATGAGTTAGATTTGTTGTCTAGTGAAATTGATGGGTGCAGAAGAAGCCCGGCTTCCAGGGTTTTGAGCTGCCGTTTTTGCCATATATGGTACTCGTGAACGTCATTGAATTCTGATGGTTTCAGGTGACGAAGAAGCTCCAATGGCAGAATTATCGTCTCTGCTCGCCTACCCATCTGCATACATCAATAATATTGTCAACTATCTCTTCAAAGATTATGTTTTGAATCTAATTGAGATACCAACGATTGAAGATGATTAGAAAACGGCATTAATTTGACATATTGAGATTGCAGACTTTTGTCTCTGTTTTTATGATTTCAATGTAAAATTCAAATAAAACACTAAAAAAGCAGATAAAATTGACGGTGAATACAAGCTAGATATGAACCTAGTAATCCAGTTTCAAATTCAATCTTTCAAATTTTGCTGATACATATAATGATTTGTAATGCTTATTATGAAAAAGATCGATACTACATAGTTAAAAAAGAATATCAAAATCAATCTTGTAATGTTATTTTAAAAAAAAAATTAGAATTATAATGTAAATTGAAAAGTTGATGCATGAAGAGATCTCATGAGTCATGATCATGCAAAATGTAAAAAGAAGAAAAAAAATGGACGTACTTGGCCAACGAGAGTTCTCATAAGAGTCTTCCTCAGCCTGTTATCACTTAGCTCTGTCACCTTCATCTGCTGTCTCATGATCTCTGCCGAGGTCAGAGGCCTCCTGGGTCTCGAAGGCGGCGGCATGGTGGAGAATCCCATGCCGGGGCTGCCACTACTGTGCGAATGCCCGTGGTGGCCACCACCGCCATGACTATGGCTGTGGCCGTGTGCATTGGATCCCGGCGAGGTTGGAGCAGAAGACACCCCCATGCTAGACATCCTCCTAGAAGGTGACCTCTTCAACATCTTAAGGCCCAAAGCCCTCTTAACCCTACTACTAGGTGTCATCTGAACCACCCCATTGACCCGCCCGCCGCCGCCTGGAGACCCGGGACCTGGAGACCCACTTCCTCCGCCATCGCCAGTGCCACCACCACCGTGGTCGTGGGCAGAATAGAAGGTAATAGCGTTACGTCCACCGAAGCCGGGAGAGGAGCGGCAGGCTGTGAAGAAGACCTCGTAGGCAACTGAACGGACATCGTCCGAGTCTATGCCGTCTAGTTTGCCGAAAGGCCAGTTGAGGTCGGAGTCGGCGGTGGCAGGGCCGGCCAGAGGGCCGGAAAAGGACTCCCGGCGCGGTGGTTGGCCCATTGGTTGTGGGTGGGGATTCGTAAAAAAGAATTTGCGTGTCAAGTATCTGGCGGGAGAGTGTGAGGAAAGAAGGAATGCATTTCTTTTAAGAGAGGGAGAGAAGGAGAGGCAAAGCTGGAGAGTTTGTTAATTATGACAGCATGATTGTGTTAAGACATGAGAGAGAGAGAGAGAGAAAAAAACTGATTGGAGGTTGATGGCTCTCTGCAAACCTTTTCTTGTTGCGATTTCAACGATGAAGATACGGTCCTTAATAATCACACCAATTTCTCTCCTTCCACAGCGAGCGATGATTCATCTTACTATTCCGCTTATGTCTCTTTTGTTTTCATTTCTTTTTTCTAATAAAACTAACATTACGTGTTTCTTGTTTATTCATTTATACAAGCTACCATGTTAATTACATTTATTGTATTATAGATATAGGTCATTCAGCATTCTGATGAAGGTTCTCATGCCATTTTTGGCGGTTAAGAAAAGTCTATTAGAAAGTGATACTGTATGTTCTTCTAATTTGTTAAAAACATCAATGGAACATTTCTTGACTCTTGCTTGATTCTCTGCACAGCTCTATGGAGGCCCAAAATGTCTTACTGTTAGATGGCATTCACATAACTATGTCAATAAAGTATGTACTTTTGATTCTTGTGTTTGTTCACATTACTATGTTTTTGCTAATTATATTAATTCCAGCTAAAAGTAAATGTTCCTTACAATCTTTTTTATTTTTTATATTTTTATTTTTTATAATTAAGGGGTTGTCAAATAAGGACTGGTTGTGAGGTGTATTCTGTTTCACCAGCTGATGAAGGTTAGTAGTTAGATTCATCATCAAAAATTTTATGCTTCAGATGAAGATATGGTTGGATTTTTATGACGACAGATTTCTGACAGAACTATAGTAGCAAGTAGTAACCTTCATATCCAAATTTGTTACACAAATAACTTCTCATTGTTGCTGCATTCTCACATGTTCTTACACTCCAGTGATACATATAATCCATGGAAAAGTATCTACAGTCTCCTGTAGTTTTGAAATTACAAGTATTCTGTCGTCTCATCTAGGCATTTTGTCATGAGAACTTTCAAATAATTTGAAGAAATTAGCGAGGAACATAATTTGCAGGTTGCACTGTGGTCAGTGGAGACGGTTTCCAAGAACTGTACAGCGGATGCATAATGGCTGTTCATGCCCCATAGATGCTTTGAAATTGCTAGGAAGCCAAACAACATTTGATGAAACCAGGGTACTAGTACTTGGTGCTTTCCTGTTAAACAATCAAACCATTAACCATCCATAATTACCCACTACAAGAAATTTAGTCTATGACAACATTCAATTAACAACATACATGAGGTATATGTTGCGAAAAGTCACCTACCACAACACACAAAAAATGTATGTTGTAGAAGTGACTTACGGCAACACAAAAACGCATGTTGTCAATAATAAAACACATACGACAACACACAATCGATGGATGTTGTGAAAAGTCACTTATTGCAACATACATTGTATGTTATTAAAAAAACATAATATATAACAACGCACAAACTCCACGTGTTGTTAAAAAGTAAGTATTTAGCAACATGCAACTTCATGTGTTGTTAAACTACTGGGATTCGGCAACACACATCTTTGCGAGTTGTTAAAAAACTAGTATTTAGCAACACACATATTCACGTGTTGTTAAAAAGTTAGTATTTAACAACGCACGGCTTCGAAAGTTATTAAAACTTTGGGATTTAACAACGCACATCTTTGCATGTTGTTAAAAGTCATGTATTCCGCAACATGCTATTATTGTATGTTGTCATAGAGATATCTTTAGCAACATACATTTTTGTATGTTGGCGTAGAGATATTAACATGATAGGTTTTTGTATGTTGTTATAAATATATCTTTAGCAACATGCATTTTTTTGTATGTTGTCGTAGAGTGACAATTAACAACATACATTTTTTGTATGTTGTGGTAGAGATGACATTAGCAACATATAATTATATGTTGTCAAAAGTCTAATTTTTTTTTTTTTTTTAACTAAGTCTACTGTTTTTTAACAATATTTTATCCACATTAACAAATGTCTATTAAATTATTAAATTTATTTAAACTTTAATTTAATTTTTTTTTTAAAAATGGCATTGTTATCACTTATAAAATTATTTTCTATAATAATTTAATCTGACCACTTTAATTTAAAATTTAGAAATTCATTTATAAATAGAAAACTATGTCTATATTAACGATATATAAAAAGATATATAGCAATAACTAAATTATTATATTCTAATTTATTATTTTGATTTTTTAGATCTTTAAATTTATTTAATCTCATGTATTCTTGTTCATTGCAGAATATATATAAACATTTAGGGAGTCATGAAATTAGAAATTGAACATTCTATTTTGATGTTGTTGTACGTGTCTTGTTATTGCCAACAAATGTTTGTGCATTAATGTAAATCACTTTCACAACACACATTTTTTACGCGTTACGGTAGGTGACTTTTGACAACATGCATTTTTATTAAGTTGTAAAAAGCCTTATTTTTTTTTTAATTATTAACATTCTTTTCTTATTGATAAATGTTTTCTAAATTAATAAATTTATTTAAATATTAATTTTTAAAAATAATGGTATTGCTATCCCTCGTAAAATTATTTTCTACACAAATTTAAGCTGGCCACATTTTAAAATTAGAACAATATTTATCCAAAAATATTACCGGAAAAATAATGCTAGAATACAAAATATATATATATATATATATATATAAATGTGCAAATGATGAGACATGTGAGATGTATATATATATATGTGCAAATGATGAGACATGTGAGATGTCAAGATTCTGAAAATCATGAAATTATAGTGTGAGTGATATGAGCTTTCTATTTTTTGATATTACAAAAATTCGGAGTTTTTTTTTAAGAAATGGAAGAACTCGAACCTGCAACCTCGTGATACAGGTGTGAGAGGCATATCATTGGACCATTTTCATCTCATTGAGTGTATGATATGATCTTGATAACTCATATGTCATATCTTTCGGACATGATTTTGAACAAATATTTTTGACAGTCTAACATCACTTATTACCAGAATGAGTTTAAATTATCAAGTAATAAAAATATTAAGTTGTTAAATAAAATATTAATTAAAAAAATTAATAAAAAATTAATAACATATAAAGGTTATATATAAATAAATTTATAATAATAGCAAAGTCAAGCTTGCAGCAAAATGGTAAGGCATCCACTCTCATTTATCAAGACCATGGTTCAATACTTCTCTCATGCAAAGTTAAATATGTCATTATCAATTGGGCTATAGGTCTAATAGTAGTTGGTGGGGTGTATGAGGTGAACCAATTTTTTTTACATGGGCTACAACAACGCACAGTGCGTGTTGCTGTAACTATTTAAGGCAACACATAGTGCATGTTGTCTTTTATTTACCACAACTCACTCAGTAAGTTGTCTTAAATGTTTAAGACAACGTCTAACGTGTGTTGTCTTTTATCTATCACAACGCACATAGTATGTTGTCTTTGTGCTAAGACAACTCACGCTGCATGTTGCGAAAAGCTTTTGGACTTTTGGCAACAGGCGCATCAGCAACATACAATCGCGCGTTGCGAAAGGTTTTAACAACATATTTTGCGTGTTGCCATAGACCCAATTTCTTGTAGTGACCATCCACAACAACCATCCATATACCATCAATAAACATCAATAACCATCAATAACAACCATCCATAAACATAAAAAACATACTTTCGGTTTAGAGGATAAAACCAGAGAGTTCTCTGAATATTTGACTAAAATTTCATTCAAAATTACACACATAATCGTCCATTACAATCATAAAGGTTATATACAAAATACAGAGGCAATGTGCAACCATTAGATCGCACCATCATTGTCATCCAACTGACAATGTGCAACAATAAACTGGCACTCTGCCAGACCTTAACCACTGACACAAGAAACTGGCACAGCCGCCCAAAACATCATTACAATCTAAAAGTAAATCTAACATGTTTTAAGCAATTTAAAATGAAATTAAATAGTACAACTAATTCAAATTAAACTAAACTACCATAACCATAAGCTAGAGAGTTTCTAGAAAAGTTTCAATAGTTCAACACTCCTCCTTGAAACTTTTTTTATAAACTCCAAGCTTTGTTCTTAAAACATTAAACTTGGTACCAGCTAATGCCTTTGTAAGTATGTCTGCCAATTGCTCTTCAGACCTTCAATGCATCACTGAACATTACCATTTTTCTCAGCTTCTCTGATTGCATAGAACTTGACATTGATATGCTTTGTTCTCCCATGCTGGAAGGATTTTTGGCCATAGAAATTGCTGACATATTGTCGCACCATAACTCAGTAGGTTCCTCTTGCACATAATTCAGGTGTGTCAAGACCTTTCTAATCCATATGGCTTGATTTGAAGCTGTTGCTGCAGCAATGTACTCAGCCTCTGCTGAGGATTGAGCTTGGTTCTTATTAATCATCATCAGCTCCTCCTTCATGGCAAGCTTCCATTCATCCATTTGAGCAGCTTCTTCATAGCAAGAAGGCTCATTAACCATCATGTTACATTTCTCATAAACATCAGCAAGTGACCTTGTTTTACCATCAGCCACTGCACCATCATCAAAACCAGATTCATTGCTTGAATCTCCATTGAAATCTTCATTCATATTAGGCTTCCTGTGTAACTTTCCAATCTAACATACATCACATAAGTCATATATGCGACTTATTGCTTTCATGTCTCTAACCATATCATGCCTAGATATAAGAGCTTTTTGTTTAACTTGATTGAAGTCTATAGGAAAGCTATTGTCATGCATCCTAACCCTCACAATTTCAGATTTCTTAAAGTCTAAGATGATACAAAAGGTTCCCTCAAATATCAATGAATAGCCCCTCTTCAATAGTTGTGCAACACTAAGTAAATTCTGTGCTAAATCAGGTATGTATAATACATCATTAATAATCTTAGGGTTTGATTTAGTTTGAATCAGAACTTTACCTTTTCCAGTAGCCTTCATAGTGTCACCATTCCCCAGCTTCACTGTTGTTGTTGCATTCATGTCAAATGTGGTGAACATGCCTTCATCTCAAGCCATATGGCTTATGCACCCACTGTCAACATACCATGTCTCTGTAGAAGCTGCCATACATGCTTGTGTCATCATAAACAAGTGACCATCATTGACATGATCATCAGTATAGTTAGCTTGTTGCATAGGCTGCTGAATTTGTTGATTTTGCTTGGCCCTGCAGTATTGTTCTCAGTGTCCCCATTTGTTGCAAAATGTGCATTGAACTTGTGGTTTCCCCTTGTACTAGCAATCCTCTACAGGATGGTTTGTTCTCTTGCAAGTGGTACATGGTGGAAATTTTGCTCTTGGACCAGATTCTGAACTTGCTGCATCCATCTTGCCTTTGCCTTTATGCTTCCTTTTATTCACGGCAAGGAAAACCTCCTCCATATCACCATCATTCCTCAATGCAAGCCTTTGTTCTTAAGCTTGCAGTTTGGACACCATTTTTGAGACCGTCAGTGCTCTCAGATCACATGATTCTTCAATAGCAACAACTTTTGTCTCAAATTTATCAGGTAAACTTACCAACATCTTTTCAACTACCTTGTAGTCCTCCACTACATCACCATACAATCTCATTTAGTTCACCAAATCTAACAGCTTGGATGAGTAGTCATTCACTGTCTCAAAATCCTTCATTTTCAAATTCTTAAACTCTCTTTTAAGTGTCAATAGTTTCATTGACTTCACCCTCTCACTGCCTATAAACCTGCTTTTTAGTTCATCCCATATTGATTTTACTATTTCTAGGTACATGATGCTAGTGAAAACAGAGTATGTCAAGGCTGAATGAAGACAAGTAACAACCTTGTCTCTCTTCATCTTCTCCTCTTCATGTTGCTTCATCTGAGCAATAGTAGGATTTGCTCTCAATGGAGGAACTTGCTTGTCCTCTGCTACATACTCCTATAACCCGAAGGCTTTTAGACAAGACTTCATCTTCACAGTCCATATCTGATAGTTTTCCCCATAAAATTGAGGAATATAAAGGTCTACATTGCTTCCAGCAGCCATTTCTACACTCATGGGTGTTTAACACTCACTCTCTAGTGTTTGAAACCTCACAAGCACTCAATAAATTGAAAACAAAATCTCACAGTCCCTCAAGAACAATGCTTTGATACCACTGTTAGACAATCAGACCATTAACCATCCATACCATCAATAAACATCAATAACCATCAATAACAACCATCCATAAACATAAAAAATATACTCTCGGTTGAGAGGATAAAACCAGAGAGTTCTCTGAATATTTGGCTAAAATTTCATTCAAAATTACACACATAATCGTCCATTACAATCATAAAGGTTATATACAAAATACAGGGGCAATGTGCAACCATTAGATCGCACCATCATTGTCATCCAACGGACAATGTGCAATAATAAACTGGCACTCTGCCAAACCTTAACCACTGACACAAGAAACTATCACAACCGCCCAAAACATCATTACAATCTAAAAGTAAATCTAACACATTTTAAGCAATTTAAAATGAAACTAAATAGTACAACTAATTCAAATTAAACTAAACTACCATAGCCATACCATAACCATAAGCTAGAAAGTTTCTAGAAAAGTTTCAATAGTTCAACATTTCCAATATATCTATAGGTACTATGTCTTCCATAATAACCATTAATTCATTTTTCATCTACTTCGTGTTTCTACCGTATGTTCTAGCTATAATTCATATATAAAGAACTAGTTATCCTGAAATGGATGATAGTAAATTCTTGTAATCTAGCTATTATATGGCAGTGATATTTTTCTTCACCATGATAAGAATTTTATGCCCCCGAACCAAGCGGCATGGAGTGCATGTAACTTTATAGGAAGCACAGATAGTAAAGTATGTTTGACATACTAGCTCAATGAGCTTCAAGTTCGTAACATTGTCTTATCATTTATGATAGTACTGATTCAATGAGCTTTAGTTATACACGGTAATGCTTGACCTTGCAGAATATTGGCGAAACACGTTTACCTTTTCTGGTAACACTCAATCCGGATCATACGCCAGAACATACATTACTCAAGTGGTCAACTGGCCATCTAGTCCAATCTGCTGTTGCCTCAAAAGCTTCACTTGAGCTTGATCATATTTAGGGCAAGAGAGGAATCTGGTTTTGTGGAGCTAATCAAGGTGAGCGTTATTAACTATACGTGCTTGTCAATTGATTAACAATTTTCCTGTGCAACACGAATCATAATAGTCGAGAATTGTACATCAAATATCTATGGATGGTTTGCAGTGAAACATATGTTATATACTCTTCATTCTTCGCAGCTTTTACTTTGATTTCAATAATTTGTTTTACTTTTATTTCAGGTTTTGACTTCCGTGAGGATGAAATAAAGGTTGCAATTAGTCCCCCTTATTTTAGCATTTGTGTGGAAAATCAGAGTGTTGTATTGAAAAGTTGTATTCAACTGATACAGACTCTAGAGAACATATACAATAGAGAGAGAGAGAATTAATTACAACATACTAACAACTTACTTACCAACTACTTAAATAAATGAAAGAAACTACAGCAATAAACACCTAATTGGGACAGCTAACTAGGACAACTGGGACAGTTATTAAGACAGTTATTAAGACACTAATTGGGACAACTATTAGGACACTAATTGGGAGTTGGGACAACGCATATGTATAGCTATGTGTAACTTCTTAACATACATCATAAACTGTTGAGAATTACCTTGAATAGTGGTCGATAGCCACATTTATTGACTTCCAAATTGCATGCATGTAATGCACATGCACAATTGAGTTTGGTAACCGGTGAGATTTTGTCAAATTAAAATGTTTCACTGTGGTCAAATTGCTCATAAATGGATGGTTGAAAATTCACCTTCCATAGAGTGAGCTATGTATAGAGTGGTGGTGCCAAACTATTGGCTTTGGGCCTCCTCCAAGGCTATAAAAGGGAGCCCGAAGCTTCAGCACAAATCAATCCAAATGAGTGCGTTTGAGAGCCAATTTGAGTTGCTCTATCTGTTGTAAACAGAGAATAATATTCTTTGTATTTGAGAGCAATTAGCTGGGTGTATTGGGGCTTTGGGCATTTGAGAGTTTTCACTCTAAAGTTTGTATTCTTCATTTCTATTAGTAAAATTTATTCTCCTGTCTTCGTCTGTGGATGTAGGTCTTAGACCGAACCATGTAAATTTCTTGTGTGCTTTATTTTGTCATTTCTCTACTGTTCGTGTCACCATTAATTTATCCCTACTGGATCCGCTTCCGCACCACAATTGGTATTAGAGCGCTTGGTTGTACCCTTTCTTAGGAACTTTCTAGGTGTACTGTTCACATATACGTGCATCTTTCCAATATACAGGTACTATTCACAGATACAATAAAGTTGTGTCTCTTGGGTGAATAGTTGATATATGGCAAATAGTTTGACGTAGACCTCATCTCAGGTGCCGTTTTCATCTGCATCAGTTAAAATGATGGTGACAAATGCAAAATTTGATGGTACCAATAATTTTGGTATGTGGCAGTGCGAGGTGCTGGATGTCTTATTCCAGAAAGAATTAGACATTGCATTAGAAGACAAACCCAGTGAAATGGATGATAAAGAATGGGAAAAGATCAACCACCAAGCTTGCGGTACCATTCGTTTGAGTCTCGCTAAAGATCAGAAGTATACTGTCATGAAGGAGAAGTCCGCGAAGAAACTCTGGAAGACGCTGGAGGATAAATATATGACGAAAAGCCTTAAAAATCGGCTCTATTTGAAGAAGAAACTCTTTCGATTCATGTACGTACTAGGCATGTCTATCAACAATCACATAAATGCATTCAGTAAGATATTAATATATCTATTGAATTTGGATGAGCATTTTTCTGAAGAAGACAAGGCTTTGTTGCTGATAAATTCCCTTCCTGATGAATATTATCATCTCAGCACCACTCTAATTTATATGAAGGATACTATTTCTTTTGATGTTGTATGTTCTGCGTTGTACAATTGTGAAACCCGGAAAAAGGATAGAAGAGATCACAAGGATACGTCGGTAGAAGCATTGACAGCAAGAGGCTGCTTGCAAAGCCGTAAACCTGGAAAAAGAAGCAAATCTCAATCAAAAGTGAGATATGCTAAAGATGAATATGCCTTTTATCACGAGAAAGGTCACTGGAAAAAGGATTGCCTTAAGTTGCAGAATAAAAATAAGGGTAAGACTTTTTCTGATGCTTGTGTAGCGAAGCATGGAGATAACGAGTCAGACTTTGCTTTAGTCGGTATGTCTTTGACATGTCACTCAAATGAGTGGATTTTGGATTCGGGTTGCACTTATCATATGTGTCCGAACAAGGAATGGTTTTCTAGCTTCAAGGAGCTGGATGGTGGAGTTGTTTTTATGGGCAATGATAATTCCTGTAAAACAACCGGGATAGGTTCAATCCAATTGAAAAACCATGATGGATCAATCAAAGTCTTAACAGAAGTTCGGTATGTACCGAGTTTGAAGAAAAACCTTATCTAATTGGGAGCTTTAGAATCCAAAGGTCTCACTGTTACTATAAGAGATGGATCTCTAAAGATTGCTTCAAGCGCACTTGTGGTGATGAAAGGAGTCAGAAGAAATAACTTGTACTATTTTCAGGGAAGTACAATTATTGGTTCAGCAGCTTCAGCATCCGGAGAGGATGTAGATTCAGAAGCTACCGGGTTATGGCATATGCGTTTAGGACATGCTGGTGAGAAAGCTTTGCAGAGTTTGATAAAGCAAGCTTGTTGAAAGGAGCAAAAACCTGCAAATTGGGGTTTTGTGAACATTGTATTTTTGGCAAACAAACGAGGGTGAAGTTCGAGTCTGCAATTCACCGCACTGAAGGGATCCTTGATTATGTTCACTCTGATGTTTGGGGACCTACCAAAGTAGCTTCTTTAGGAGGAATGCATTATTTTGTCACATTCGTTGATGACTTCTCTAGACGAGTGTGGGTGTACGTGATGAAAAATAAAGGTGAAGTTCTAAATGTCTTCCTGAAATGGAAGAAGATGTTTGAAATTAAGGCTGGTAGAAAGATCAAGTGGCTTAGATCAGATAATGGCAATGAATACAAAAATGATCCATTTTTGTGAGTATGTCAGGATGAAGGTATTGTTCGACACTTCACAGTCAGAGATACACCATAATAGAATGGGGTGGCATAGCACATGAACCGGACTTTACTGGAGAAAGTTCGGTGTATGTTGTCCAATGCTGGGTTGGATAAGGAATATTGGGTTGAGGTAATTACGTATACGTACCATCTTATTAATCGTTTGCCGTCAGCTGCGATTGAAGGCAAAACACCTATTGAGGTATGGTCTAGAAAACCTGCAAATGATTATGAATCTTTACATGTATTTTGATCAGTCTAAGTCTATGCTTATATTTTGCCCGTTTTCCTTTGTATATGCTTGTTTCTTGAGTCCTTTTGATGGGTTGATGTGTTTGTTAAAGCCTTTGTAGGTCTCTTTCCATAGAAGGATTGATCCGATCTTATTTCGGAGAAATGGAGTAATAAGATGAAGAAAGTGGCTAAATTTGCCATTTACCGCGGCCCATGCCGCTCAACAGGCATATGCTCCATCGGCAGCACGCCAGGCGGTCAAGAAGGGCCATTTATCGTGGCCCATGCCGCTCAGGAGGCAAGTGCACGACCAGCGGTACACCCAGCGAGCCAGATCAGTTTGTCGCCGTTTGATTTACCGCTGCCCAGGCAAGTGCACCATAAGCGGTACGGGCAGCGGTAACCCGTCTTTTCAGTTCCTCGAGCCAGGTCAGAAGACCTAATAAAAAAAGGAAATTAAGGGGGGCCGTAAGAGGATATATAAAGGAGACCATCCATCAGATACCGATCTATTCAGTCATTCATGCTTTTCCATCCATCATTAGAAGATTATTCGAAACAAGAAGACGACGAAGATTTCAAGTGAAGAGCATCTCACCATAATGGGTTTTCTCTCCATCTCTTCTATGTTTTTGTTCTCTCCATTGATGTGTAACTAAACCTATAACTAGGGGATGATGTAACCGATTTTGGATAACTCTATGTGAACAATTAGTCTATCTTTTGTTAATCAATTTGGTTTCGTTTTGTTTATTGAATTAATTGCTCTATTCTACTTTCTCTGATTATGTTGTGACCGCAAGTGATTTGAGTTTTGTAGTTTAGTTTATCTATGAGATTAGAGTTTAGGTGTGGATGACCGTTCCATTTAAATCTGAATCAAAAGCTTAATAAACAGGAAAATTGATATATGCATGACCGTGCTATGTTGATTTGGCTTAGAGTTTTGTGTAAAACATGGGTTTTGACAATTGCTCATTACATGACCGTGTGTGAGTAATAGGAAGAACCCTAGATCATTAATCCGTATTTGTTGCATGACCGTGTGCGAGTATTGGAAAGGATCTTCGAACCTAATTGAATTATCTTGAAAACAAGCCCGTAACTGGATTGAAGTGTTTAACGAGACTGATTGTGAACATTGAGTGTCTAAGAAAGGTGCATCGATTCCCTAGTATTTCTCTCCATATATTCATTCTTTGATTTGATTATTCTTTGATTTGATTTTAATTGATTTTAGTTTTTAGTTTAAGTAGTCATAATTTAGGTTAATTTTAGAGTTAAACAATCTTCCAAAGAAAAGCATTATGCAATTTAATTTTCGCATTTAGAGTAACCTTTTGCTAGATTAATTGGTTTTGACCGATAAAATCGCCGATCCCAGTGAACGAACTTTCTTAGTAAATTGAACACAGATTTTATTGCATCAATTTTGGCGCCGCTGCCGGGGATTGGTATAGATTTTATTAGTTGAATCTAGTTAGTTTAAGTTAGGTAGTGTGTGTCATTAGATTTTATTTTTAGTTTTAGTTTTTCTTTTGTTTCTTTTTATCTCGTGGTAGTTGTGTTTTTGGTGTTTCAGGTTTTACAGGTGTATGAACAGACGTCGTTCGCTTGGAGGTATTCTGATCCCGGCTAACAACGAGATTGACTGAGTAGGCCGGACAAACAGACAGTTCGAAGAGTTAGATCCTTTGGTTGAGGACATGGGTGATCACGGTGAGCAACGTGACCGGGTTATTCGAGCTGAAAGAGAGGTTCATGATGAACAAGGTGTTCAAAATAGACAGGAAGTTTGAGACAATCCACCGGGATCTCCAAGACGTGCACTAGAAGATGATATCAGAATAATGAGAGAGTCTGGACAGCCTATGCTGGGAGACCAACCTCAGCCAGTTGTGTTAGATGCCGTAGCCAGGAGTTATGAGTTGAGGAGTAGCCATTTAAATATGCTGCCATCTTTTCACGGTTTGGCAACAGAAGACTACCTCCAGTTTATGAAGAACTATCAAGCTACCGTAGGGAATTTCCCGATGGGCCGATTGACAGAAGAGCAGTTAAGGATGAGGTGTTTTTGGTATTGTTTGAAGGACAAGGGCATCAAGTGGTACAATTCAGTAAGGGCAGGATCTTTGAGATCATGGGTTGACGTGTGCACTGCATTCTTCAACAGATTTTTCCCTGCTTCAAAAGCAAAAGAAGTCCGGATCAAGATAGCTAGTTTCGGTGAAGAAGATGGTGAGTCGTTCCATGAAGCATGGTCCAGATATAAGGAGCTGTTAGATCAAATTCCCCCTCACATGGTGACAGAGGAGTACAAAGTCCGCACCTTTTATGATGGATTGACACCTTTCACACAAAACATTGTTGACAACTGATCGGACTATTTTATACCTATTTGAGGTCCCCCATTTCCGATCGTTTGTCTCGTTTTCGAGCGTATTTTTGTATATAATGTTTTGTTTGAGCTATGTGTAGGTACATATTCCCTACAATAGGTGTTTGAGCATAAAGGAACGTTAGGGAAGCAAAATGAGCCAAAAACGGATCAAATGGAGTATATGTTGAGTGTCGTGCCTCTCCGTCGACACAGACAACGACGTGATCTAAGCCTAGCCGTACCCACGGTTGATCCGTCGTCGAGATAGAATGCGACAACGAGACTGCGGCAGAACCCCCTCGACATTCCAGTAGTTTACGGATGAAGTGTAGAAAATCCAAATTCGACGGTCAACATCTACGGCCAGGCCGCAGAATTTAAACCGCCGATCAACATCAGTGAGTCCAGAAGCAAATCGGCGGCCACGATTCAACCACCGATTCAACCGCCGATCAATTCCAGAATGTCACTTTTCCATTCTGCGGTTTGGAATCTGCGGCCAGGCCGCCGATTAAACCGCCGATCGCCCAGCGAGAGGCCGATTTTGGGCGAAATGAGAGGGGCAAACTCGTCAATTCATCCCCATTTCAGCCCTAAAACTCCCAACACTATATAAACACCCTTTTTGCCTCATTCTTTCAGAATCCACACTTCCCACCACTTCCTCTTCTTCTTCATCTTCATCTTCTTCACCTAATAAGAGAGAGAGAAGCTTTCTAGAGCATCCATGGAGGTTTTTCCTCCATGGATGCTCCCCACTTCATCTTCTACCCATCATCCACCCATTTAGGAGTAGATTGCAAGGAGAAAGGAGGGTCTTTGGACCAATTTCGAGCTAGGGTTTCATGGAGGACTTGGAGGAGGTTTTCTTCAAGGGTTGTCTCTTTTAACTCATCTCTTTGTATTTCTTGTTTTCTTAAATGTGTAATCCCCACTTGGGAATATTTGTAAACTTATATTTGTGCTCAATATATATAATGGTTGTTTTTATATCCAATTTGTGTTTTGATTCATTCTTGATTGTTGTTGAATATATCTCTTATCTTGAAATGCATGTTTATTGATGATTGGAAATTGATATGTGTTCATGGATGGGATTAGGAGTAGATTAACTTAATTGTAGGAGTAGTTGTAATCAAATATCCCATTTGTGTATGTATGTTGATGGAAGGTCGAAATTGCATGTCATGAATTGGTTTGAGTGAATTAGAGTTAGGATTGTGCTTTTGGAGGGGCTCTCCGGGCATAGTTTTGGCTAATTAGCTAGGAAGAGTGGGTGAACCTATAGATTGTCATATTAGAAGGGTTTGGTTCATTGTTCTTGTAAACAATTGGACTTTAGCTATTTCTCACTCTAGGGGCTCTAGGTGAGTCATGGTTAGAGTTACAATTATTGGTCTTTGGCTATTTCTCATGCTAGGGGCTCTAGGTGAGTTATGGTCGGAGATACAATCACTCTTTCCACACTTATTAGACTTTCACGTTGCCATTTTACATTACGAAGCAATCATTGGGGCTCAATGTAGTTTTGTTTGTAGAATCGGTTCACAAATGTTGGTTGCGGTTTCGTGTACGAGGGGCTCTCGACACACTCTTCAACCGTTAGCTCTATGAGTGGATATAAATCGGATTGAGGCAAGAACGAACCCTTAACTAAAATTGGATGTCCTTAATGTCTAACAACCAACTATTTGTGCACTTATGTATGGTGAACTTGTTGAACCTTGTGTGGCCATTTTCATGCATCTCTCCTATCCACCATTTTATTTATCACTTTAAACATCATTCTCACCCTTCCATATTCTCTTTGTTTTTATTTATTTTCATTTTCATTTTCTATACACACACACCGCATTGTACATACATTTCACACACATCATTCTTATCTTTCCACATTCTATTTACATGCTTACAATAAACTCTAGAACTTGATACGGTTGACGAATCATACCTCCCTGCGGAACGATACCCTCGCTTACCGCTTTACTAGTCTTTTGCTAGTTTAGAGCACATTGCGTAGGAAACCCCTTTTTAAATGAATTAATCTTTTGATCCTTGCGATTTCTTAACGACGGAAAAAGCGAGTATCAACAACGCTTGTGGGGGTATCATTACCAGGAAATCTGCTTTAGAGATTTCTGAGATCTATGAAACTTTGGCTCTAAACTCCCAGCATAGAAGTTCAACTGTCAGAAAGGGAGGTAAGTATGAGGTTAACCAGACAACTGGGGTGGAAATTCAGATGGCAAATCTAGCTAAACAAGTACAGGCTATGATGGCCCAAAACTCGAATAGGACTCAACAGCAGTCAGGGGTGAACTCATTGCAAGATGGAGATGGGATACCATTTGAGACAGAGGAGGTTCAAGCTTTCAATTACCAAAGAGGAAGAAACGATCCTTACTCGAACACCTACAATCCTGGATGGCGTAACCACTCAAATTTATCTTATTCTGACCCTAACACTGCTCTTAATAGTCATCAGCTCATTCAACAGAACACTCAGGGAACAAATCAAATAGGGTACAACAGAGGCAATTACCAAGGCCAAGGTTTCAATAGTCAACCTCAACAATGGAACAATGCTGCAAATAGAGACAGTACCACCTATCAGCCGAAGAAGAGATCCTTAGAGGATATTGTGACATCCCTAGCTAAGAATACAGAGCGTTTCTCACGTGATACAAATCAGAGATTTAACAATGTTGAGTCATCCATTAAAAATTTAGAAACACAGATGGGCCAAATAGTCGACGCAGTTCGCAAGAATGAACCAGGAAGGTTTCCTAGTCAATCAGAACAAGCCAAGGCATTGACTGTGTTGAGAAGTGGGTGAGTGTTAGACACTGAAGTTGTTAGAGGGCAAACGAAAGAGGACACCAGGGGATCAGAAGAGGTGAGTGAGAAGGAGGATAGAGAAGAAGAAGAGGTAGTGGTAGGTCCACCACCAAAGAAGACCTTGGTTTTACACAAATCGTCAGACCCTTATATTCCACCCCCTCCATATGTTCCACCAATTCCTTTTCCTGGGAGATTTAAAAGGGACAAGCTAAGTAAGGCATTCAAAGAGATTTTTGATGTTTTGTCCAAGGTACATGTGAACTTACCTCTTCTTGAGATGATAGAAAAGATGCCCGCATATGCAAAAAATTTCAAGAGCCTTCACACCAACATGCAGAAGTTTGGACCGAATCATCAGGAATATATAGCAGGCAGTGCTAGTGCAGTTTTGCAAAAGGAACTTCCTCCTAAACTGAAAGATCCGGGCAGTTTCTGCATCAATATCACAGTAGGAGGTACCCAACTTGAAAGAACAATGCTAGATTTAGGTGCCAGTATTAATTTGATGCCTTATTCTATTTACAAGCAGTTAGGTTTGAATGAGTTGAAGCCTACCACAATGTCACTTCTGTTAGCAGATGGTTCAGTAAGATATCCGAGAGGGCATGTTGAAGATGTACTGGTCCAAGTTGGAAAGCTTATTATTCCAGCAGATTTTGTGGTATTAGACATGGAGGACGTTAGTAAAGAGACTAACATGAGACCTGTTCTTCTGGGTAGACCATTCATGGCCACAGCAAAGACATTTATTGATGTGCATAATGGAAAACTTTCAATGACAGTGTTAGATGAGACAGTGGAGTTCAAATTGTTTGAAGCATCATCATACCCTACCGGAGCTGATGATTGTTCATTCATCAAGGTTTTAGACCCTGGGATTGATGGAATATTCAAGGATGAGGACTTGGCAGATTGGGATTGGGACGATCAAGACGACAAGACTGAAGACAGTTCTGAACTAGCTGAAGAAGAAGTTGAAGACTTCCAAGTTTCAACTGTCAGTTTTGCCAATGATCCACCACCAAAGTTGGAACTCAAGGAGTTACCAACAACTCTGAAGTATGTGTATCTAGGTGAGAATGAGACATACCCGGTAATTGTTGCTTCAGAATTGCAGAGTATTGAGGAAGAAAGGCTCATTGGGGTTCTACAGAAACACAAGTCAGCTATAGGATGGTCAATTGAAGATATCAAGGGAATCAGTCCAACAATTTGCATGCACAAGATATTTCTCTAAGAAGAGTCTAGACCATCAAGAGAGGCTCAGAGGAGATTAAATCCGATAATGAACGAGGTAGTGAAGAAAGAGGTCCTGAAACTTCTACAAGTGGGGATAATTTATTCCATATCAGACAGTAAGTGGGTCAGCCCGATTCACGTAGTTCCTAGGAAATCAGGTATTACCGTGGTTCCCAATGAGCAGAATGAGTTGGTTCCACAGAGGCTTCAGACAGGATGGAGGGTGTGTATCGACTACAGGAAACTGAACACTTCTACCAGAAAAGACCATTTTCCTCTTCCTTTCATAGATCAAATGCTTGAGCGATTAGCAGGGCACAGTCATTATTGTTTCCTCGACGGGTATTCAGGTTACAATCAGATAGCTATCGCACCGGACGATCAAGAAAAAACTACTTTCACTTGTCCATTTGGGACGTTTGCTTATAGAAGAATGCCGTTTGGTCTTTGCAATGCTCCGGGCACCTTTCAGAGGTGTATGATGTCAATTTTTTCAGATATGTTAGAGGAAATCATTGAGGTATTCATGGATGACTTCTCGGTGTTTGGGGATTCATTTGATTTGTGTTTGCACAACCTTACCTTGGTCCTTAAGAGATGCGAAGAGAACAACTTGGTGTTGAACTGGGAAAAATGCCACTTCATGGTACAACAAGGGATAGTTCTCGGACATGTGATTTCAAGAAGAGGAATTGAAGTGGACAAAGCCAAGGTAGAGGTGATTAGTAGTTTACAGCCTCCAAAATCCGTGAAGGATGTGAGGTCGTTTCTTGGGCACGCAGGTTTTTACAGAAGATTTATAAAGGACTTTTCGAAGATAACGAGGCCCTTGTGTTTGCTCCTACAAAAAGAAATTGATTTTGAGGTCAGTGAGGAATGCATGGTAGCTTTTAACACTTTGAAGAGTGCATTGACCACCGCACCAGTAATAATTCCACCTAATTGGGAATTGCCCTTTGAATTAATGTGTGACGCTTCAGATTATGCCATCGGAGCAGTTTTGGGGCAGCGGGTAGACAAGGTTCCGCACGTGATATACTATGCTTCTCGAACCTTGAATGACGCCCAATTGAACTACTCAACAACTGAGAAGGAGCTTCTAGCAGTAGTTTTTGCATTGGAGAAATTCCGAACGTACTTGGTGGGCGCCAAAGTCATTGTATATTCAGACTATGCAGCCCTTCGTCATCTTCTTCAGAAAAAGGATGCCAAGCCTAGATTGATTCGGTGGATTCTCCTGCTACAAGAATTTGACTTAGAGATACGAGACAAGAAAGGTAGTGAGAACGTGGTTGCTGATCATCTAAGCAGGTTAGTACTGGAAAATCCGGATGAAGTAGACAAATTGCCATTGCATGAGAAGTTCCCAGATGAACAATTGTTGGCTGTGAAAGATAGTGAACCATGGTATGCTGATTTGGTTAACTATTTGGTAAGTGGAGTAGTCCCGGATGAGTTGAACTCACAAGGAAGACAAAGGTTCATTTCAAGAGCGAAAAAATACTTTTGGGATGACCCTTATTTATACGCTCATGGTCCTAATTATGTGATAAGAAGATGTGTTCCTGAGTCAGAGCAGAGAGACGTTCTGAAATTTTGTCATGAGCTACAATGTGGAGGACATTTTGGTGCAAGAAAGACAGCTTTGAAAGTGTTGCAATCTGGATTCTTCTGGGAATCATTACACAAGGATGCAGTCCGGTTATGTGTGGCATGCGACAGATGTCAATGTACAGGGAGTATAAGTAGGCGAAATGAGATGCCCTTATCTGGGAATTTGGTGATAGAGCTTTTTAACGTATGGGGCATCGATTTCATGGGACCATTCCCACCATCGTATGGTAATAGTTACATCTTGGTAACGGTTGATTATGTGTCAAAATGGGTAGAAGCAAAGGCCACAAGGAATAATGACGGTCAAACTATGGTGAAATTTGTGAGGGAGACAATATTTGCAAGATTCGGGACCCCTAGAGCCATCATTAGCGATGGAGGTACGCATTTCTGCAACCGATCCTTTGCTGCACTTTTGAAGAAATATGGTGTACGGCATAAGGTTGCTACACCATACCACCCACAGACTTCAGGACAGGTTGAGGTCAGCAACAGGCAAATAAAGGGTATCCTGGAGAAGACTGTAAATTCAACTCGAAGGGATTGGGCTTTGAAGTTAGATGATGCACTGTGGGCCTACCGGACAGCTTTCAAAACGCCTATTGGGATGAGTCCATATAGGTTGGTTTTTGGGAAAGCGTGCCACCTTCCAGTAGAACTTGAACATAGAGCTTTCTGGGCAGTCAGAAAGTTGAACTTTGATTATGACAAGGCCGGTGAGGAGAGGAAACTTTAGCTATGTGAGCTCGAAGAATTTCGCTTAGAGGCATATGAGAGTGCAAAACTGTACAAGGAGAAGACTAAGTTGATACATGACAAGATGATAGTGCATAAAGATCTTCGTCCAGGTATGCAAGTGCTGGTGTTCAACTCAAGGCTGAAGTTGTTTCCCGGTAAGTTGAGGTCCAGGTGGTTTGGACCTTACGTGGTAACTCACATTTTTCCCCACGGAGCTATAGAAGTGCAGAACGAGAAGAATGGCGACAAGTTCAAGATCAATGGGCATAGGGTAAAACCTTACATTATGGAGCTTGACAAGGTCGTTCAAATGAAGGATGTTGAGCTTACTGAGCCGTAGCGCTCTCACACGTCTTGCCTAGATGCTAAATACAGTGCTTGGTGCAACACAAGATAGGATTAAAAATAAGTAATCTTGTGTTTGGTGCAACATAGGATATGATTAAAATTAGGGAAATTATATTTTTTATTAATTAAAAACCCACCCCTAAGCCCAACCACCCACCGTCGACCACCACCCACCACCACAAGCACAGTCGACCACGGCCACAAGCACAAACCTAGCATCATCACAAGCACAAACCCAGAAATTACCCAAACCTAACATCATCATGCACAGTCGACCACTGCCACAAGCACAAACCTAGCATCATCACAAGCACAAACCCAGAAATTATCCAAACCTAACATCATCATGCACAGTCGACCACAACCACAAGCATAATCGACCACCACCACCACCACAACACCCAAAACCGAGATGGAGTCCAATTTGAATTCAACCCACAAAATCAACCGTTCTATTAAACCCTAAATCAACCCAGAAAATCAATTCGAGTTCCAATTTGAAAATCAATGGAACTCGAATTGATTTTGGAAGAGATGTTGGAAGACGAAGACGAAGACGAAGACGAAGAAAGAAGAAAGAAGAAAGAAGCAGCGTCGAGGAAGGATCGGTGGCGAGGAAGCAGCGGCAACGAGGAAGGATCGGGTTAGGAAGCAGCAGCGAGGATGGATCGGGGGCGAGGAAGCAGCGGCGAGGATGGATCGGCGGGCAAGGAGGTAGAATGAAGAGATTATTTGAATCCCATCTATTTTCGTGGGATTCATTTATCCCACCAACGTGGGATTCATGGGTTTGATAGGATAAAAATTATCCCATCCCAAGTTGGCACCAAACATGGGAAAGGGGTTCAAAATAATCCTATCCTATCCAATTCCCAGTTGCCAAACGGGCCCTGACAATATGTATTTTAGTCCCTACCATCCAATTCTGTTAGGATTCTGTCAAGTCAACGAGGGTCAACGAGGGTAAAAAGGTAAAATAACATCAGATGTTCTAGAATCTTATATGACCAAAGGGTATAATAGTAATTTAGAAATTAATTTTTAGAAAACAAATAAATATTATAATTAAATTAAATAATTATTATTTTTATCAAAAATAAATAAATAAATATTATTTATTTTTCTTATGTTGCACCAACCCACCTAGGTAACATTTTCTTTTTCTTTTCTATTTCGTTTATTTTTCTTTAGAGTTCTTTGAGTCCGTAATCAGTGTGAGTCGTATGTTTAAGTGAAGAGTATTATTCAATCCAGGTTTGGGGGTAGTGGAAATTCTAGATATGTGAGTTGTGTGCAGATATGCTTTATGTGTGCTTGTTGTCTTGGTCAGAATCAGGTTCGGGCTGAAACGTTTGGGAATTACCGCTGCCCGTGCCGCTCAAGGGACACATGCACGGTCAGCGGTCCAGTCTAACATGACAACACTGGATTGGCTCGCAGCCTAGACCGCGGAGGAGGACCTTGCATGGTCAGCGGTAAATTGAAGACCTGCAGCGTTTGGGAATTACCGCTGATAGGACTGCTCAGGAGGACCTTGCATGGTCAGCGGTAAATGAAGACCTGATGCACATGGAGTTTAACGCGGCATGTACCGCTCAAGGAGCAAAGTGTCTACACAGTGGGCATAATTTAATAACAACACTGGAATGGCTCGTTGGGTGTGCCGCTAAAGAGGAAAGTGCATGGTCAGCGGTAACGTAAATGAAACGGTGCGTTTGGACTCTCCAGGTAAGCGTAATTGCGCTTTACCGCTGGACGGACCGCTGCTCATGCAGCGTGCCTAGTCGGCGGTAGGGTAAAAATTTACCCTCTTCATTATAAAGGACGCGCAGCTGTGGTGGGTCTCATTTATCCCACAGCTGCTGCGTGGCCTTCTCCTTCTTTTCCCTCCCAATTCTTTTCTTTTCTTCTCCATTTTCTTCCATAGTCTCTCCTCTCCTCGTTCAACAACAAGGTATGCATTCTCTTCTCTTTTCTATTTTGCTTCAATGGCTTTAACTTATGAAGTTTGATTCTACAATGTGGTATAAAGAGATAGAGAATTTTTAGTGCTCAAATTTCGGTTTCTGAGTTTTATTGGTCAATGGGTTTTGTTCATATTGAGTATTTAGCATGATTAAGCTTATTGTGGTGTGTTTCACTTGGTGTTTAGGGAATTCCGAAATTCCTTGTTCATAAGAGATTTTGAATGTTTTGTTGAATAATGGTTGCCATGCTTGAATTTGAAGGATAGATTGGGTTTAGATGAACCATGCATGTGATTATTTGGTGTTCCATGTGATTTATATGGCATTGTAAACATAGTTGGAGCCGAATTTTGAAACAAAATGCTGCCGAATTTTTGGTAGAGACTTGTTATGTAATTTTGGCTTGTGTTATCTGCAGATGGCAATGACTAATCAAGGGAAGCGTCCTCGGGTCAGCACACCCAATAAGAGGAAACAGAAGGCAGTGCCGAAACAGGCACAAAACAAGGACTTTAAAAGTCGGTTTGGCGATTTCCTCAGGCGACCTTGGATTATTGAGAGAGGAATTGACGTTGAGAGTTTAGTGCAGACGCCTATTCCAGAGATGGTTACAGACCGCAGATGGGGTGGATATGTTGCACGCCCACCAAGGCCGAACAGGGGGATTGTGGCAGAATATTATGCTAGTGCTGTACCAGAGAGGCTTTTAGTTGGGGGCCCAGTTTTAGTGCAGGCTGTTGAGGTCCATATAACTCCGGAGGCCATTAATCAGTACTTTGATGCTCCAGAGGTGGCTATCAGTAACGGTCGAGGAATAGAATATATTTTAGATCTTGACCCTTACAGAGGGAGAGTGGCTGCAGGCCTTAGGATGGATGGACAGGAGGAATGGGGTACGTTAGTGAAGCTATACCAGCGTGACACGCATGCCGATGTTGCCTTTTGGAACCTTTTCCTGACATACTCACTGATGCCATCCCAGCACCGTACAGAGATGTTTCATGACCAGGCCCGTGTGTTGCTTCGTTTGAGGACAGGTGGCCCTATCAATATTGGACGAGTGATTTTCAATGCCATTCATGACGCTACTGCGCACGATGACCAGTCCATGGTATTTCCGTGTTTGATCACTGCTTTCTGCAGACAGGCAGGCATTGATGTGAGTGCAGGGTTAGAGAATCATGACCCGAGTATGATGAACTTGACAAACTGGAACCTGCAGTTAGTTCTTCGGGGCCTTCCTCCTATTGGAAATTATGGGGCGAGAAGACGTCGCCGGGAGGAGAGAGAGGCGCGAGAGGCTGAGGCAGCAGCACTTTTACAGAACCAGCCTTTAGGGGCACCAGATGCCGCTCAGATAGGCGGAGCTCAGCCAGGAGGTGATCCATTTACCACTCTTTTGCAGGCTATGCAGACTCACATGGATTTACGTTTCGGGCAGTTAGAGGGACGGATAGATGCTCATTTTGACACTATCGAGACGAACATAGAGGAGCTGCGCGGGATGAT
Source organism: Acer yangbiense (assembly GCA_008009225.1). Lineage (NCBI taxonomy): Eukaryota > Viridiplantae > Streptophyta > Magnoliopsida > Sapindales > Sapindaceae > Acer > Acer yangbiense. Next base: position 12,991,758 of record CM017761.1, read on the forward strand.
GACTAGCCGGTTTTCTGTGGCTAGTGGGAGTGGAGCACCGATTCAGACCCCTATTCCAGACCCGGATCCTTTTACAGCTGGTGGATCAGGTTTCGAGCCGCAGAACTTTGACCAGCGGCTTGCACTTTGATGATGAGGAGCCGATGCATGATGACCAGATAGACTCCGATCAGGGGACCGAGATCTTGCAGCTGTCAGATGAGGATGGAGGAGATTAGCAGGCTATGGATTTTCTTTTTGAACTTTTATTTTCTTTTGTTTTTTCTTTTGTTTTTTAACTGCCTGTCTTTTCTTGATTGTCAACATTGGGGACAATGTCGAGTTTAGGTTTGGGGGTGTGTCGTTGTTTTGAGTTTTGAGTCAAGTTTTTCAGTTTTTCAGTTTTTCAGTTTTTCAGTTTTCAGTTTTTTTTTTTTAGAGTCTGTCGTTCCTGCATTAACTTTGATGAGATGTTTTGGTATGTGACTTTGAAATGATATGCTTAAATCACTGGGTTTAATCTAACATCTTGCCACTTAGAGTATTGCATTGCATTTTTCATAACTTATGACATGCTCTTGATGTGATAGTGGATAGGATGCATAGTTGGATTGCCATGATTAATAGTGGAGACTACCCTGTGATTTCACTAGCCCAAAGTGCATACAATATGAGGGATTATTTTGTTTCTATTCTTTAAACACTCAGTAGGTTCTTAGCATTAGATTTGAACTCTATAGGTTGAACATTGAGCATTATAGAGCATTCATCATAAAAGATTTCACATGTTATCTTTGATCTTGAGTAAGTCGACCCAGTGGAAGTGATGTTAGACTTTGTGTGCGTGAACTACTTAAAAGGCCTATAATATTTCCTACCCTTGTGTGTGTGCTCCATAGCCCTGTTTGAAGCCAAACACTGTTTGCCTTCTTTCTTCACCATATTTACTGTAACCCATGTAAGCCATATTATAGCCATACCTGTTAACTTGGGATCATGCTTTGAGATTGTGAAGAAGGTTGAAGAGTTCGCATAAGAATTGTGCGATATTGATATGAGTCACATAAAGAAGGAGCTGCATTCAATCCAAATGAAAGAGAAATGGTTGTATGGTTTTGTTTATTGAATTAAAAAAAAATCAATCAAAAAGAGAAAGAAAAAGAAAGTTTTGCCACCAACATGAATGGTGAGTTGCGTGTGCCAGAGGAAAGAATCTAAGGAACACAACATGTCAAAGGATTTAAGTGTTGTATCTACTCTCGAAGGAGTGGGCAAACGAGAATGGTGAATTAAGGGGACATCAATGAATGGTAAGTGGCAGTATTCCACTTACAAAGGAAGTCAATGAAGACCTAAGAGCTTGTGCCAAGCCGTAAAGGTAACTGAAGGCTCTCACTGAATGATCCTAGGTTTTTGAACTCCTACATCCTGTTCCTTTCTAACCTTCACCCAATAGCCCCATTACAACCTAATGAAAAGTCTAATTGATCTGCTGTTTATCCTTGCTATGAAAGTAGAAGTGAAGTGTGTGTTCATCTTGCTCATAATGATTCGATTCTTTTCATGAGATCTTTGCATACAAATCAAGCGTTCTTTCAATGATATATTCATATGCGATTATAATTTGAAATTTCTTGTGCATAACTTCTTTCGCATATGCTTGATGAGTGAATTTGCCTAGGTTCTGTGAGAAATATGAGCGATATCTGGTGAGGCTTAGAGTCGAGGCGAATTACATCTATGGCATTCGGCGAAAGTGTTTTTGATGCTTGAATATCTTGAGTGTGGGCTTTTCATCTTAAACTGAGCAATGCTTTCAAATTTGTGACTTAATGTTAGTCTTTACCTATTGGTGTTCGCATGCATTGTTTCAGTCTGGGCATTAATCGATTGCATCTCGAATGATTGGTTTTGTGGGATATGTTTGTGGGTGTCATAGCTGAGAACCCTCAGGAGACAACACTCCTCCTTCTAGGGACACCTAGAGGTTTAAAGGCTTGTAGTATGTGCTCAATGCTATCGTGTTCCCTGCGAAAGTGGCTTTATTAGGATTTAGTTTTCTTTTCAGTTTAGGAATGTTTGGTTTTGCTCGAGGACGAGCAAAAGATAGGTTTGGGGGTATTTGATCAGTCTAAGTCTATGCTTATATTTTGCCTGTTTTCCTTTGTATATGCTTGTTTCTTGAGTCCTTTTGATGGGTTGATGTGTTTGTTAAAGCCTTTGTAGGTCTCTTTCCATAGAAGGATTGATCCGATCTTATTTCAGAGAAATGGAGTAATAAGATGAAGAAAGTGGCTAAATTTGCCATTTACCGCGGCCCATGCCGCTCAACAGGCATATGCTCCATCGGCGGCACGCCAAGCGGTCAAGAAGGGCCATTTATCGGGGCCCATGCCGCTCAGGAGGCAAGTGCACGACCAGCGGTACACCCAGAGAGCCAGATCAGTTTGTCGCCGTTTGATTTACCGCTGCCCAGGCAAGTGCACCATAAGCGGTACGGGCAGCGGTAACCCGCCTTTTCAGTTCCTCGAGCCAGGTCAGAAGACCTAATAAAAAAAGGAAATTAAGGGGGGCCGTAAGAGGATATATAAAGGAGACCATCCATCAGATACCGATCTATTCAGTCATTCATTCTTTTCCATCCATCATTAGAAGATTATTGGAAACAAGAAGACGACGGAGATTTCAAGTGAAGAGCATCTCACCATAATGGGTTTTCTCTCCATCTCTTCTATGTTTTTGTTCTCTCCATTGATGTGTAACTAAACCTATAACTAGGGGATGATGTAACCGATTTTGGATAACTCTATGTGAACAATTAGTCTATCTTTTGTTAATCAATTTGGTTTCGTTTTGTTTATTGAATTAATTGCTCTATTCTACTTTCTCTGATTATGTTGTGACCGCAAGTGATTTGAGTTTTGTAGTTTAGTTTATCTATGAGATTAGGGTTCAGGTGTGGATGACCGTTCCATTTAAATATGAATCAAAAGCTTAATAAACAGGAAAATTGATATATGCATGACCGTGCTATGTTGATTTGGCTTAGAGTTTTGTGTAAAACATGGGTTTTGACAATTGCTCATTACATGACCGTGTGTGAGTAGTAGGAAGAACCCTAGATCATTAATCCGTATTTGTTGCATGACCGTGTGCGAGTATTGGAAAGGATCTTCAAACCTAATTGAATTATCTTGAAAACAAGCCCGTAACTGGATTGAAGTGTTTAACGAGACTGATTGTGAGCATTGAGTGTCTAAGAAAGGTGCATCGATTCCCTAGTATTTCTCTCCATATATTCATTCTTTGATTTGATTATTCTTTGATTTGATTTTAATTGATTTTAGTTTTTAGTTTAAGTAGTCATAATTTAGGTTAATTTTAGAGTTAAACAATCTTCCAAAGAAAAGCATTATGCAATTTAATTTTCGCATTTAGAGTAACCTTTTGCTAGATTAATTGGTTTTGACCGATAAAATCGCCGATCCCAATGAACGAACTTTCTTAGTAAATTGAACACAGATTTTATTGCATCATATTTGGTTCCACTGCCTACTTTCATGTAAAGGAATCAAAATTAGATCCAAAAGCTAAGAAAGCATTATACATGGGTCTAACCGTTGGTGTGAAAGGATACCGTTTTTGATGTCTAGATTCGAAGAAGATAATTTTGAGCAGGGACTTGACTTTTAATGAATCTATTATGCTAAAACAAAAAAAAGCAGAAAGATTCTCAAGTAGAGTAGAAGACCAATGATGCTTCGTAACAGGTGGAGTTAGAGATAACTTCAGTTGACCCAGTTAGTGTCACTGAAGTGGATAATAACTTTTCAGTGACGGATGAAGAAGATGAAGAAGAGGTTTTTACCAAAGAACCTTCACAGCAACAAGATTCAATTGCAGTTAGAAGGCCACGATGAGAAATTCGCAAGCCTGCTCGATTTGTTGATATGGTGGCCTATGCACTTCCAATTGTAAATGATGATGTACCTTCCAGTTACAAAGAGGCAATAAGAAGTTCAGAATGTGAGTGGTGGGAGCAAGCCATGGGTGAAGAAATGCAGTTGCTTCACAAGAATCAAACTTAGGAGCTTACTCGCTTGCCTCAAGGTAAGAAAGCAATTGGGTGCAAATGGGTTTATGAAAAGAATGAAGGATTTCCTAACAAGAATGTTATTCATTTCAAAGCTAGATTGGTGGCTAAGGGCTACGCTCAACAGGAAGGTGTCGATTATGATGAGGTATTTTCTCCGGTTGTGAAACATTCCTCAATTCGAATTTTGCTAGCTTTGGTGGCGCAATTTGATCTCGAACTAGTTCAACTCGATGTGAAAACTGCATTCTTACATGATGATTTGGATGAGGAAATCTATATGTCTCAGCCAGATAGATTTAAAGTTATTGGAAAAGAAAATTGGATTTGCAAATTGAGAAAATCGTTATATGGATTAAAACAATCTCTGAGGAAGTGGTACAAGCGATTTGATCGGTTTATGATGGAACAAAGGTACACACAAAGTAAATTTGATCATTGTGTGTATTTTCGCAAGCTACTTGATGGATCCTTCGTATATTTGCTCTTATATGTTGACGATATGTTAATTGCTTCCCAAAGCAAACAACATATTGAAATTTTGAAGAACCAATTAAGTCAAGAGTTTGAAACGAACGATCTCGGTGAAGCCAAGAAGATCTTAGGCATGGAGATATGTAGAGATAGAATGAAAGGCAAGGTTAGTTTATCTCAAAAACAATATTTGAAGAAGGTGCTACAACGGTTTGGCATTATTGAGAACATAAAACCTGTAAGCACCCCACTTGCCTCTCATTTCAAACTTAGTGCACTTTTATCTCCTAGATCAGATGCAGAACGTGAGTACATGTTGCAAGTTCCGTACTCTAATGCAATGGGTAGCTTGATGTATGCGATGGTGTGTACAAGACCAGATATTTCACAAGCAGTAAGTGCAATGAGCAGGTATATGCATGATCCTGGTAAAAGACATTGGCAAGCTGTGAAATGGATATTACGGTATATTCTGGGTACCGTAGATGTTGCTTTGTTGTTTCAACGGGATGATGAGTGTGGTCAATGTGTTACCGGCTATGTTGATTTTGATTACGCCGGTGACTTGGATAAGCGTCGATCAACTACTGGTTATGTATTTACTCTTGCAAAAGGACCAGTAAGTTAGAAGTCTACTCTACAATCTACAGTTGTTTTGTCTACAACAGAGGCAGAGTAAATGGCAGCATCGGAGGCTGTTAAAGAGGCTATTTGGCTACAAGGATTGCTTGAAGACTTGGGAATTTTATAGGAGCATATCAATATGTACTGTGATAGTCAGAGTGCTATTCACAAAGCAAAGAACCAAGTCTATCATGCACGTACGAAGCATATCGACTTACGGTTTCACTTTATGCGGGATATTATTAATGAAGGAATAATATTTCTTCAGAAAATTAGGACTGTTGAAAATCCTGTAGATATGATGACCAAGGTGGTGATGACGATCAAGTTCCAACATTGTTTGGACTTGATCAACATCCTGTGAATTTGAACACCTTCAGGTGTATGGCGAAGACAGAAATGGGAGAATGTAAGATCCTAGATCTTTGTTGGCTTGATTCCATTGTAAAACTTTCTTTATTTGTATTGATTAGTTGCTTAGGTGATTCTTGGAGAAAAGAAGCTTCAAAGGTTAAAAGCAACATCTCATGCAAATGTCATCTTCAAAAGGGAAAGCTCGTTCTTGGATGCTAAGGTATCAAGATCCTTCTTCCTTTTGCAAGGCGTAAGCGCACACACACACACAGTTCATATATGTGTGTCCCTGCATCGTTATGCAAACATTTGGTATAACACATTAACACTCATTTAAGTATGCACATGCATTATTCTCATATTGATAAACAATGTAGATTTGCATGTTTTATGACTATCTCTTGGATATACCATGCTTGTGTGACATTGTGTTTTGAAACAAATTATAGCACGGTGTGTATAAAACTATCTAGAGGGGGGTGAATAGATTTTAAGCTTGTTACCCAATTTTTCGTGTTTAGTCAAAATTACGAAATTACCCCTAAATAGATAAAGCAATAAATCAAGTATAAAATGCGGAAATTAAATAACACTTGATTTTTACGTGGAAACCCTCACGGGAAAAACCACGGGCTAGTAAGTAAGACACACTCGAACCTTAAATCCACTAAATATGTAAAACGATTACAACCTAATCCCGGAAGTAATCACACACCTACCTGATCCCGGTATGAGTGAACCTAGTCCGATTTGCTTACGATCTAAGCAACCTAATCCCGGAAGCTACACACAAGACTTACTTTCTCAATGAAGAGAATAACACCCTAAGTGAATATATGAATATCCAAATGCAACATAGAGCAAGGGAAACCCTATATGCTTATCTAAGATGATTAATATGCAATTAGAACAATCCTAGATATTAAAACTAAATGACATATTCAATCAAATAGTTTAGCTAATCAAGATTAAGCACAAAACCTAATTAGCTATCACAATACAACTTCTCAAACATACAACACACTAATCTCAATCTTGTATCAAAAGATAAATAAATAACATACAATAAATTAATTGAGATTGCTTGTTAAGAAAAACACAAAATATGTAAGATATTAGTGAAAAGCTTACCAAGCAAAGTGTGATGAAGAATCCATGCAAAGAGACATCTAGATGATCTAGGATGATGCTAGATGATGATTGATGATCATGAAAAAGTGTTTGAGTGAATAAAAATTGAGTTCTTGGAATTTTTTCTTCTCTTGAAAAATATCCTAAGTATGAAATCTGAATATGAACTCTTTTAATTGACCTAAAGTCAAAGTGGCATATATATATGAGGCCAAAACAAAGTGTGGTCGTTTTGCATAAGTTGGCCTGAAATTGCCTTGGGCGCTGTACGTAGAGCGCTTCTGTACAGCGCCCTAACTCTGTTCTCTCGGGAAAACAGAGTGGCGTTGTACGAATAGCGCTTCTGTACAGTGCTCGTACAGCGCCTACCCAAAATGCATCAAACCTGATGCATTTAAAATACAATTGCCATCAGGTCTTGATCGGGTGCTGTACGAACAGCGCTTGTGTACAGCGCCTCAACAAAATACATCAGACCTGATGCATTAAAATGACCATTTTTGCATCAGGTCATTTGGGCGCTGTTCGAACAGCGCCTTGTAGAGCGCTTTGAACAGCGCCCTTTGCAATGCAAAAAATCCAAGGTTATGCAAGACAAGGCAATGGACAATGCAAGATGCAATCATGAAAACAAGCAAGAAGAGATGTTAATGAACATTAATGCACAAAAATAAGACACACAACATACAAGTATTAAACATATGCATGAGTTGTGAGTGTGTGCAACTATCTCTTCAAGACAAGTAAGCACATAAAAATTTACCTTCGGTGCTTATCAAGACGAGGTCTTCAAAGGGCTTCGAACAATAAAACCAACACCTAAGCTACCCTTACAAAGAACCCCAACATGTGGTTTGACCACGAAATGAACCAATCAACAAATGGGAACCTTACAATCTCCCCCTTTGGCTATTTCGTGACAAAACCACCACTCACATTGATTCCTCACAAAAAATTAGAAACTACGGGACTACAATGATATTCTACATTACAAAGAGATAAGAAAGTGCAACTTGAAGTCTTCAACTTGAAGTCTTCAACCTCTTGTAGAATAATCAATCCCTGAAAATAAAGTTTCTAACATTTCCAATACAAGTAAAAAGTGAGATTAATCAAGTGAGAACAAAAACAAGCATTTGCATTTGTAAAAGATTAGGCACAATATTATGCAATGTATGTGTATGCAATGCTCCCCCTCAACGGGTTACTCCCCCTCAATGTATATTCTCCCCAACAAGCACAATTGCCACTACAATTTGCAACTCCCCTTACCATATCCTACTCCCATTTTTTGTCATGATATAGGCAAAGGAGTAGTCCACAACCGGTTCACTCATAGCAATGAGAGATAGTAGCATGCAAGATAGTTGCATAATCAATATAAGTCACTTTATGCATCTCAATTAATTGGAGAGAAACAAGGAGATTTATTTGAAAAAATGTGTGAATCAAACATGCTTTGCATATAAGACATGTAGCATTCAAGTCCAAAATACAATGGTATTTGGCAAAGCAAATGACAAAGGTTTCTAATAAGAATTCAAACCAATTTCACCAATGTCATGAGTAAAGCAAGGATATAGAATATATTGATTTCAATTTAAGAGCAACTATATCTAACTTTATAAGCGAAACATGGCATGAGCAACTTTGCACCCTATTTGATTTTTCCGGATAAGATATCCGTATGATAGTAGCCATGTTCAACCAATAAAGAAAGAGAGACATTTGGAATATAAATTCCTTTGAACGGATACAAGATCCTTTATTCATTTTGAGTCTCATAAGCTTTCACACAAGTTTTGCATTTTAAGGAGATGCAATCATCAATTCATGCTTTTCATGTGAGCATGTTATATGAATTTCATGTTTTTTCATTTGACATTAGCATGTTATTAAAGAATCATCATATCATGGAGATAACCATAGGTCATTCAAATCATACTTCCTATATACATCTCCTAATCCAAAAATGCATGTTTGAACATAAATATGACATGGATTGTAAACAAGCAAGGTTCACACTTATTGAATTGAAAACATATATACATATGTGCAACCAAGCTTACTCAAGCAATTAAAAGAAGAGGCATAAGTTTTTTTGAATTTTTTGCAAGTTACAAGAATGCAAAATAGCTCTCTTTGCTTGAGTTCCCCATATGGGGTCAATCACAAAACTCATCACTCCACAAGACATATCCCAATAGATCTACTTAGTGTTTTAAATCGAGTAGCATCTAAGGGTTTAGTAAATAAGTCCGCAAGTTGATTATTAGTACCTACATGTTCAAGTACTATGCATTTATTTTCAACAAGCTCTCTAATGAAGTGATGGCGGATGTCAATATGCTTAGTTCTAGAATGTTAAACCGGATTCTTGGAAATATTTATGGCACTCATATTGTCATAAAAGAGAGTGAGTGTACCTTGGTTGAATCCGTAGTCTACTAGCATTTGCTTCATCTATAGGAGTTGTGTGCATCCACTCCCCGCGGCTATGTACTCGGCCTCGGCCATGGACAAGGAAATTGAGTTTTGCTTCTTGCAAAACCAAGACACCAAGGTATTGCCTAGAAAGAAGCAACCGCCCGATGTGCTCTTCCTATCATCGTAATTTCCTGCCCAATCCGTATCACCAAAGCCTACAAGACTAGCATTAATGTCAAAAGAGTACCAAATCCTATAGTTGGATGTCCCATTCACATAGCGAATGATTCTCTTTACGGAAGAGAGATGGGACTCCTTGGGATCCGCTTGGTACCTAGCACACACACCCACACTAAAAGATATATCGGGCCTACTTGCGGTCAAATAAAGCAAGCTACCTATCATGCCCCGATATAGAGTTTGTTCCACACTTTTACCACTAGCATCCTTGCTTAGCTTCAAAGTGGTACTCATAGGTGTATCACAATGTTTGGCATTTTCAAGACCAAACTTCTTCACTAGGTTTTTGGCATATTTGGCATATTTGGCTTGGGTTATGAAAATGCCATCATCTAATTGCCTAATTTGCAAACCTAAAAAGTAGCTAAGCTCACCAACAAGACTCATCTCAAATTCATGAGACATGACATCAACAAATTGTTGGACCTTAGTGTTGTTGGTAGAGCCAAACACTATATCATCAACATATATTTGAGCTATGAAAAGCTCATCATTGTCTTTCTTGATGAATAGTGTCTGGTCAACACTACCTCTTGTGTAGTTATTGTCAACAAGAAATTGAGTGAGGCGCTCATACCAAGCCCTCGGTGCTTGTTTCAACCCATATAGTGCCTTCTTGAGGCGATAGACATGGTTGGGGTGGTGTGCATCCACAAACCCCTTGGGTTGTTCAACAAACACTTCCTCTTGCAAGAAGCCATTGAGGAAGGCACTCTTGACATCCATTTGGTGCAATTTGAACTTGTGCACACAAGAAATGGACAAGAGAAGCCTAATGGACTCTAAACGGGAAACGGGAGCAAATGTCTCCTCAAAGTCGATACCCTCAATTTGAGAGTATCCTTGTGCTACAAGTCTAACCTTGTTCCGTACTATGTTGCCATCCTCATCGGATTTGTTCCTATAAATCCACTTAGTGCCTATCACATTAGTGCTTTTAGGCCTAGGAACTAGAGTCCAAACCTCATTCCTTTCAAATTGGTTTAGCTCTTCTTACATGGCAAGAACCCAAAATTCATCATTCAAGGCTTCATCAACCTTTTTAGGTTCAATTTGAGAGGTGTAGCATATAAAGCTAATGAGATTAGCTATTTGACGCCTAGTCCTAACACCCTTATTCACATCTCCAATAACATCCTCTTTGTTATGGAGTCTTCTAACCCATAGAGCGGGTTCATTAGAGTCCAAGAGAGGGACACTAGTAATAGGTTGTGTGACCTCATTATTGTCATTGGACGTCCCAACATTGGGAGTTACCACAACCCTCTCCAAAGGAGAGTCATCCTCTAAAACTTCCTCCTCCTCATGGTCATTAGACTTAAGCCTTGTATCATCAATAACAACATTCGATGATTCCATGACGGTTCGAGTCTTCAAGTTGAAAACTCTATAGGCTCTACTATTCAAGGCATAGCTAATAAAGATACCCTCATCACTCTTAGCATCAAACTTGCCAAGTTGATCACGGTCATTTAAAATGTAACATTTGCTTCCAAATGTGTGGAAGTAGCTAACATTTGGCTTCCTACCCTTCCATAACTCATAGGTTGTGTTTCTAGATCTGGACCTTAGGAAAACATGATTCCCTATATAGCAAGCCGTATTGACGGCTTTGGCCCATAGGTTCCTAGGGACATTGTTGCTAAGCAACATCACTCGGGCCATCTCTTGAAGGACCCTATTCTTCCTCTCAATAACTCCATTTTGTTGAGGTGTCCTAGGAGCCGAGAACTCATAGGAGATGCCTAAGCTATTGCAATAGCTTTCAAAAGAGGCATTCTCAAATTCCCTCATATGGTCGATTCTAATCCGTTTAATGCTTTTAATGTTAGAATTCATTTCATTTTGTATTTTAGTATAAAGCATTTTAAACTTATCAAAAGTTTCGGATTTTTCTCTAAGAAAATATGTCCATGTAAATCTAGAGAAATCATCAACACAAACAAAAATGTATCTCTTTCCACCTAAACTCTCGGTTTGCATAGGACCCATGAGATCCATGTGGAGAAGCTCTAGGGGCTCCTTGGTGGAGAGATACTTGCCCTTTTTGTGCATGCTTTTGGTTTGTTTTCCTTGTTGGCAAGGTCCACAAATACCATTGGCTTTCTTCCCAAGCTTAAGGAGGCCACGCACACAATCGAACTTTCCAAGGGTTCTTAAATCCCTAAAGTTCATATGGTCAAGTCTTTCATGCCACAATTCTATTTGCTCATCCATGGACACATTGTTTGAGACTATTCTAGCTTCAAGACAATAGCAATTGTCGCTAGATCTCATACCTTTCAATAAGGTTTGTCCATTGGGCTTTAGAATCAAGCAATCATCTTTTCTATACAAGACGGAATATCCTTCATCACTTAGATGTGAAATGCTTATTAAATTAGCTTTCAAGCCATCAACAAATAAAGCATCGGATAAGGAGGGTAATCCGGGAACGGAAATGGTTTCTTTCCCTACAACTTTCTTTTTGGATCCATCACCAAAAGTGACACATCCTCCTTCCTCCATAACAAGAGTCTCGAAGAAACTCTTGTTTCCCGTCATGTGCCTAGAGCACCCACTATCTAAATATCAAAAATTAGAAGAATTTGCCTTCAAGGCTATTTGAGCAACATGGCAAACATTTTCATTCTTTCTAATCCACATAGAAACAATCTTAGCTTTCTTAGTGGTCTTTGGTACATGGGTTCTAGATGTCCTAGGATTATGAACATCAATATTATCATTCCTAGGAACATGCATCTTGGCTCTATTCTTTCTCTTTTCAATCATGCTATGTGTTCTACACATTTTAATATATCGAAAGCAATTTGGTCTAATATGACCATCAAATCCACAAAAATGACATGTAGGAATAAAATAAGGAATCATACCTTGTCCTTGAGCATGCATGTAAGCTTATCAATGTCTTTGTGGTTGAGTGGGTTCAATCCATCTTCGTTGTTGAACCGGTCTAGCTTGCTTCCTAGCTTGAGGTTGCATGATTGATCTCTTTCCTTTGTGAGCCAATTGTGGAGGAATGTTGGCTTGAGGGACCCTAGGGGGTTGAGCTTGGGGTTGCCTTCTTGGCACCATCTTCACTTGTGCATTTGAACATTGTCCTAGTTCTAACTTCTTCCTAGGAATTTGCACGAATGAGGCTTCTTCGATCCCTGAACTCTTGACAAACATGGTCTTGTTATATGTTGAGATCTTCTTGCCATCTTCATACCCAAGACCCCTCTTGTCACACGGACTCTTTCCAACACCAAGTATATGATCAAGCTTCTTGGTGCTAGAATCCATCCTAGCTAAAGATTCTAAAGCTTCATCAAGCTCCCTCTTCAAATCTTCTTTATTCCTCCTAGATAAGACTAACTCCTCCCTTAGCTTATCTTCCATCTTCTTGAATTTTTCCACTTGTTCACTTAAGTGGTCATTATGAGATGAAAGCTCAAGATTTTCTTCTCTCAACATCTTGATCTTTCTTGTGCTCTTGATTGCTAAATCATTAAACTCAGCATGGTATTTAGCAAGCACCTTTTTCTCCACAAATCCATTTATGGAGTTAGAAGAGGAATCACTTTCTTCTTCACTTGAGTCATTTTTCTCTTGACTCATTTCCTCTCTTTCACTAGCACTTTTACTTTTATGGGAGGAGGCAAAAGCTAAGAGATTAGCCATGAGCTCTTCATCATCCGAAGACTCATCTCCCTCAATGGAGTCATCACTACTTCCACTCCAAGTGGCGGCCATCACTTTTCCTTTTTTCTTCTCATTGTGATTTGCACATTCGGGGGCAAAATGACATATGCCACCACACTCGAAGCATCGGACCCCTTTCCTTTCGGTCTTCTCTTTCCTAGGCTCAAACTTGTTGTAGGAACGCTTTTTCTTGTAGTTTTGACCTTTGGAACCAAAGTCCTTTTTCTCGAACTTCATGACCCTCTTGAATCTCTTCACAAATAATGCAAGGTCTTCGTCCGAGTCATTCTTCTTTACCTCATTTTCATCCTTGGAGATTTTCAAAGCAATTCCTTTTTGCTTTTTAGGAGGTGTGGAGATAGGACCTTTCCTAGACTCATAAGCTAGAAGTCTCCCAATTACCTCACTCGGCTTCATAACCTTATATCCACTATTTTCTTCTAAAGCCGTTACTTTTGATTCAAACCTATCCGGAAGAGATCTCATAATCTTTTGCTTGATTCTCCCATCCGAATATGGATCACCAAGTTGATGACTTTGGTTGACTATGTCCATCAACTTGATCTCGAAGCTATTGAAGCACTCATTCTCCTCCATCTTAAGCATCTCGAATTGAGTTTGGAGGACTTGAAGCTTAGAGTCCTTCACCACTTCGGTTCCCTCATGCCTCCTTAGCTATCCTAGTATTTTGAATCAATTTATATTGATTTTCGTCCATTGCACATAGGATGGCATGCATCGCCTTCCTATTCCACTTTGAAGCCTCAAACTCTTACGCATTCCATTGCTCCTTAGGCTTCAATACTTCTTCTCCTCCACCACCGGGAGTCATCTTGGGTAGATCATATCCGTCTTCCACCGCCATCCATTCACGATCGTGAATTTGACATATGTAGGATTCCATCTTCCCTTTCCATTGGGAATAGTTCAATCCGGTAAGAAGTGGAGGCCTTATGCTAGAAGCACCTTCGTTGCCACCACCATTTCCACCGTTTCCACTCATAGTGTTTATGAATGAATGAAATGAAATTGCCTTGGGCGCTGTACGTAGAGCGCTTCTGTACAGCACCCCAACTCTGCTCTCTTGGGAAAACAGAGTGGCGCTGTACGAACAGCGCTTCTGTACAGCGCCTACCCAAAATGCATCAGACCTGATGCATTTAAAATACAATTGCCATCAGGTCTTGATCGGGCGTTGTACGAACAGCGCTTGTGTACAGCGCCTCAACAAAATGCATCAGACCTGATGCATTAAAATGACCATTTTTGCATCAGGTCATTTGGGCACTGTTCGAATAGCGCCTTGTAGAGCGCTTTGAACAGCGCCCTTTGCAATGCAAGAAATCCAAGGTTATGCAAGACAAGGCAATGGACAATGCAAGATGCAATCATGAAAACAAGCAAGAAGAGATGTTAATGAACATTAATGCACAAAAATAAGACACACAACATACAAGTATTAAACATATGCATGAGTTGTGAGTGTGTGCAACTATCTCTTCAAGACAAGTAAGCACATAGAAATTTACCTTCGGTGCTTATCAAGACGAGGTCTTCAAAGGGCTTTGAACAATAAAACCAACACCTACGCTACCCTTACAAAGAACCCCAACATGTGGTTTGACCACGAAATAAGCCAATCAACAAATGGGAACCTTACATGTTTATTTGTTTGTGTTTCTTATATTTGGACTTAAACATGATCTCATATGATTTCTTATTGAGTCCCGGTCATTTCGGTTACTCATTCATTAGGTTTCGAGTCCAAACGATGTAGCTACGCTACTTTGCATTCTCATTTGTTGAGTTGTCTTCGTCGTCGTTTTTCGGGATGAATTCTCAACCGTTTGTCAAATTTTTGTAGTCTTCGTTATGCGTGAGGGAGTTACAATTCGTAATCCAAAAATAGATTCGAAATCGGAGTTCGGAGGCCCGAATACGGCTGAAGAACACGAGAGGTGCACAAGAGGAGCAAGCAAGGCCAAAGGCCAAGCTTGTTGTCCACGTGTGCCACACGGCTGGACAGCCCCTCTGCCCACGTGTGCCACACGCGGTCCACACATGGCAGTGACATGGCATGTCTTGGTTGGCTGCTCACTTTCCCTCTCTCTCTCTTTTAAATACAATTTTCTTTCCCTCCAAACATAACTTGAGAAATTTAAAGAACTTGAAGGAGTGTGCAGAATTTCTCTTGATTTTTAGTATCTTGTTTCAATCACAACTTTCTCATTTGAACTCCAAATCACTTGATCCAAAAGCCAAAAATGTTGGTCTTGATGAGAGCTACAAACCCCAAGCTTTTTCAGAGCTAAGTGACTTCATGATTTTTCGCTGTGAGCAGATTTCAGTCCGAGGTTCATAGTTGTATGTGTAACATCTTATTCTTACTTTCATTTTTGATCATCTCTTTTAATCCTCTTATTTGATAGAGCCAAGTGACTTTGTGATTTTTCGCTGTGAGCAGATTTCAGTCCGAGGATCATAGTTGTATGTGTAACATCTTATTCTTACTTTCATTTTTGATCATCTCTTTTAATCCTCTTATTTGATAGATAAAATGTTTCAAGAAAGTTGTTAGTTCACATGCTAGGTTTGTATGATTGATTGATTGATTGATTGAGTTTTAGCATTGTAATCTTATTTGAACATATTTTGCTAAACTTGATTAATTTTGAAATTGATTCTAGAAATGTTATATATGATGTGCCTCGTGATATTTTCTAGGTTTAATTTCTTGTTCTAAGAACAAAGTATTCTTGAGTGATATATTGAATATTCATGACTTGTTCTTATTGATTCACATGCATTGATTTCTAGGAACATTTGTGATTGTTTGTTGAAAGCATATCCTAGAATAAGCATGTTCATAGAGTTTGATTGATCATCATGCTTTATTTGATTGTGATTTGCATCATTTGCATCACCTAGATCATTGCCTTACTAAAAGGTTGAAGTCTCTTGATTAAAGTGAGTGAAGCTTTATCTTGAGCAAGAAGACTTAGCTAGGAAAGGATTTCGGATAGCCAAGCGAGGAGTCTTAGTTAGGATCAAGAGGATCTAGATAACTAAGCAAAAGACTTAACTAGGAGTGTGATACTCCGGATGGTTGAGCTAAGGAAGCTTGATTAGAATCTTTGGATTTAGATAGCTAAGCAAGGAAATCTTCCAAGAGGCTTGAGAGCCTTGGATAGGAAGTTGCTTCCTAGAGGTGAAGAACTCACCTTGGATAGGAAGTAGTGTAGTGATTCACTATGTCTTGTGAATAGACTAGGAGTTGATTGCAATGAGTGTGTATCTCTTTCTTTCATAGTGAATTGCTTTACTGGTGGTTGTGGTATCAACCCATGGATGTTTCCTCTTTGAGGTTTTACCACGTTAAAATCCTTATATCTATTTTCGTTTTACTTTTCATTCTCTTCCATATCATATATTGAATGTATCTCTTATATATTGATTTTCATATGTATTGACTCATACTATACAATTGCTATATCATTTCAAGTGTACAATTCATTCTTGTTATCCGCATTTTTGAAGTTGGAAGAGATTTGGGCATATACCTATTCACCCCCTCTCTAGGTATATAATACACTATTGCTTAAGGGAATTTCAGAAAATATTAAAATGAAGTTTAGCACAATTCAAGTCAAGGTGGAGATTTGTTGAGAATTGCCTTGAATAGTGGTCGATAGCCACATTTGTTGACTTCCAAATTGCATGCATGTAATGCACATACACAATTGAGTTTGGTGACCAGTGAGATTTTGTCAAGTTAAAATGTTTCACTGTGGTCAAATTGCACATAAATGGATGGTTGAAAATTCACCTTCTATAGAGTCTATGTGTAGAGTGGTGGTGCCAAACTATTGACTTTGAGCCTCCTCCAAGGCTATAAAAGGGAGCCCGAAGCTTCAGCACAAATCAATCCAAGTGAGTGAGTTTAAGAGCCAATTTGAGTTGCTCTATCTGTTGTAAACAGAGAATAATATTCTTTGTATTTGAGAGCAATTAGCTAGTGTATTGGGGCTTTGGATATTTGAGAGTTTTCACTCTAAAGTTTGTATTCTTCATTTCTATTAGTAAAATTTATTCTCCTGTCTTCGTCCGTGGATGTAGGTCTTAGACCGAACCACGTAAATTTCTTGTGTACTTTATTTTGTCATTTCTCTACTGTTCGTGTCACCATTAATTTGTCCCTACTGGATCCGCTTCAACACCACATAAACTTTCAACAAAATTACAGATTTCCAACAATTTGCTTTGAATGTTTTCCCTCAAATTAAAACATTTTGTTTCGTTTTGATTTCCATTCATTCTGTTCTTTCCTTGTTCTTTTTGATGTCGGTATAAAGGGCATACAACTGGGCCAGCCTCATCTCATCCATGTCACTTTAATTTGAAATTAATCTAAATTTAAAGCATAAACATATAGTATTATTTGCAGTCACAAGCTTCTCACTGCCACAGTGCCACTAATGACCACTAGCAATTATTTGTAGCTTATGACACAGGCTGATTTAGGCATTGCAGATTCTTATATCAATGGAGATTTTTCTTTTCTTGATAAAGATGAAGGTCTCATAAATTTGTTTATGGTAAGACAATTCATCTGAGTCCGATCTCCAATTGTTTTTTCAGTTCTGACTATGAGAAATTTGTTCTTGCAATCTTATTTCTTAGATTTTCATTGCCAATAGAGATTTGGATCCTTCGCGTGCAAAATTGAACCAAAAAAGGTATATATTGATTGGTCAACTCCTAGAATGTGATATTGCTAATAACTAGTTCCCGAATCTTACTACATAAAGTATTTCCCTCTGTTCACTTTAGGGGTTGGTGGTCACCTTTGTTCTTCACTGCTGGTATTGCATCTGCAAAATATTTCATTCGGCATATTTTAAAACGAAATACTCTTACACAAGCTCGTAAGAACATTGCTCGCCATTATGATATGGTAATTTCTTTTACTATTTATGTATTTGGGAAAAGCGGAAAGCCATGAAAGCAATCATAGAGAGGAAGCTACTTAAACATACTGCCTTGGTTAGTAGAATGGTTAGCAAGTTTAATGTTTCATAAGAATTGCAGCATTAGGGAAGTTAGCTTAGGGGATTTGGGGTTAGCAAAAAGAAAAAAAAATGTTCATTTAGAGTTCTAGATAAATAAGATACTTATACGAGCTTTCCTCACATTGAACACGTTAAAAATAAGTTACCTGGAAATGGTATTATGATTTTATATATTGCAATAAATATCTTTCAATTTTATGGTGCAATGGTTGAACTTTTTTAGTTGTATATGCCAATATATACTACATGAAATTTTACTTAGCCAAAATAAATTATAAAAGTTTCAGATTATTCAAGCATCTGTTTCTCATTGTTTGTAGTGATAACTTAACTTAGGTGAAGTGGAAACTTATAATTCCCTTTTTGGTTTGTGTTTCTAGAGCAATGAACTTTTTGCTCTGTTTCTGGATGAATCAATGCTATACTCATGTCCAATATTTGAGGTGAGGATCTCACTTTTGATGATCATTATTCAAACAAAGAAGTGATTCTTGCACCAAACTTCAATTTGGGCATCAAATTGTTTTATAGAGGGAAGATGAAGACTTGAATGTTGCACAAATGAGGAAAATTTCTCTTCTTATTGAGAAAGTGAGTCTGTTTAAATTCGTTAATTTTTTTCTTTTTTTTTTTAAGAATATTCATGATATCTATTTATTTAATTTATGCCTTTTTGTTTAACTCATACAGGCAAGAATTAGTAAGGAGCATGAAGTTCTTGATATTGGTTGTGGATGGGGATGCTTAGCTATTGAAGCTGTCAAACGAACTGGATGCAAATACACCGGCATTACTCTGTCCGAGGAGCAACTAAAATACGCAGAAATGAAAGTAAAGGAAGCTGGCCTTCAGGTAAATTTTTGAAGAATGAAACATAGTTAAGAGTCACTCATTTATACTTATAGTCATGAATGCTTTATTTCTCATTTACTCTGAAGTTGAGTTTTGCTAGGGTTTTTATAGCTGTAATGCTTATACATCATTAATCCTAATCTTAAAACTTCTCTGAATCAGGACCACATCAGATTATATCTTTGTGACTATCGGCAACTCCCTAAAACGAACAAATACGATAGAATTATTTCTTGGTATGTTCTTTTTTCACCAAGTATTATGTATATGATAATAACATGTTGAATAATAATAAACAGTGTGATTTTTAACGGCCTTTTTTCAGTGAGATGATAGAAGCTGTTGGCCATGAATTCATAGAGAAGTTTTTTGGTTACTGTGAATCACTATTGGCTGAAGATGGGCTTCTTGTTCTACAGGTAACGTTAAAATGGGAAGGAAAAAAGAAAGAAACCATTTAAATTTGCTTTGCTTGGTTGCAATTTCATTTTCAACATTCAGCAAAAGTCACTTGTACTTTTGTTTGCTAATGGTTACAAGGGTGTTTGAACTATTTCAGTTTACATCAGTACCGGATCAGCACTACAATGAACACAGACTAAGTCCAGGTTTTATAAAGGAATACATTTTCCCCGGTGGATGCTTGCCTTCATTAAATAGGATAACGATAGCCATGACCTCTGCCTCCAGACTCTGGTATTATATATATATAGTTATCTCTATTTATTGTTTGAACTTATGTTTCTTTCAAAAAAAAATGTGTAATTGAAGTTCTGCTAGAGCAGTGTGGAGCACATGGAAAACATAGGAATCCATTATCACCAAGCACTGAGATGTTGGAGAAAAACTTTCTTGGAGAACAAGAGGTAGTGAAAATAATATAGGAGTTGTATTTTATTTAACGCGTCACGTGTTGTTCTCATTTTCCTTTTTTTTTTTCAAGAAACAAAAATTTGTCAAATGCTGGAATGTAATTAATTTTGTATCTTGATCAATTTATCTATATTTTTCAGTGAAGTTCTTGCTCTAGGGTTCAACGAAAAGTTCATTCGGATGTGGGAATATTATTTAGATTATTGTGCTGCCGGTTTTAAGTCTCGTACACTTGGAAATTATCAGGTAATTAATTTCCAACTCTTTAGCCTTGATGTGTAAATTAGTTGCATTTTAGCTTTATATTTTTGTTAATCACTTGAAGTTGAAGTAGTAGGTTATGTGAAGAGTAGCTTAATTAATTGGAAGCTTTTGAATGCTCTATTCTGATGAATTAGGTTGCCATAACTGCTAACATCTAAATTAATGTACAAGGAGGTTACTATGGCGAAAATTTAAAAACAGTTTCTGATAATACAAAATGACTTTTAAATCTTTGGAAATTCTTATGAATTAGGTTCCCATGTAATCACCAGATAATCTTAAAGTTCATTACTTCATTTCATCAATAAAATTAAATAAGGATTTATGTCAGCTTCTTGTTGCGGAAAGTCACGCTTACAACTATTCGTACAGATTATAGAATTACACTAACAAACAACAAACTTTGAATATATCGCAAATAGATAAATATATTGGACAAAAAAAAAAAAATTAAAAAAAATCAACATTTACGTGGTTCGCATTACAATAACATAGAGAAATAGACGAGGTTGATCCAGTGGTTTGCCTCTCACATCTACACCTTAAGATTGTAGGTTCGAGTCTATCCCCTCTCCCAAATCCCGAATTAATGTAATATTTCAAAAAACAATAACATAGAGAAAAGAAATCGTACAATCTCAACAAAACAAACTCTCTCAAACTCTACATAATGAGCTAGATAGGAATTCCAAGAACTCACTTCTTCAAACGGATTTGAAAATGGAGATTTTGGCCGCCAAACAGACACCAAATTTTTGCACTCTCTGGCATCAATATCATGTGCTGCCCACTCTGCCTTTTCGCTTCTAAGTTATAGGAAGTTTTAGTAAATGCAGAAATTATTGGTTTATACATTAGAGAAATCAGCAAATGAAATCATTTGGAAATGGCAGCTTATATTTATGGTGAATTGCAGAGTCTTGAAATCATCATTGTTTGTAGATAAGCAAGCCGTCATCTTTTTACTTATCATTGGGATTCTCTTATCTTCATGTAGATGGTGTTTTCACGTCCCGGCAATGTTGCTGCATTCACCAATCCATACAATCAAAGACTTCCCTTCAACTAATTCTGTCGTGTAAAGAAAGACCAATACATTCTTTCTTTGTTGCTTCAATTGGGTTATTAAGTGACATATTGTTGGATTTGGGCCAATAAAAAGGAAAAATAAATAAATAAATAAATAATACTAATAAGTCTTGTAATTTTGTTTCTTGTTTCTGGACGTACAAACAATGTCTAGCTTCCATTGTAATGAATCTTGAAGAAGTACTTACATTTATTTCTGAGTGCAGATTAGGACTAGCAATTGTTATTATTATTATTATTTTTAATGTATTATAATAAATTATGATACCATTATCTGATCAAGAGTATGTCGGCGAGGTGTACTACCAAAGTACCTGTAGTTCCATGATCGGAGTCTCCCCATACTTATTGGGTTGATGGAGAGTGTAAGTCTCCTACCACCAAGACAATAGACATTGATGAGTCATGTCATGTTCATAAATATTATTAACAACATTTTTTTTTCGGATATGAAATGCAGATCTTCATCATCTTCGATCATTTTATTAACAACATTTTTTTTTTTTTCTTCTTCAATCATCATTCATCATTAATAACATTTTTTTATCTTCTCAATCATCATCAATTAAAGAAAAAATAATATATTTTTTAAAGAATTAGAGAAAAATATAGAAGCCGGAATCTTTAATGGATTTTTGAAAGAGTAGTCATAAAAAAGAAAAGAAAAAATTAGAGTGTTTTTTTCATGGGTTAAGCTAAATCAACTTTAAAAAGTTATTTCAATTCTCATCCACTCATTTGGTCTAAATCCAATGGTAGAGAAGAGAAGTAAATGAAAGTCACACAAATGAGTGGATGAGAATTAAAGTTACCTAATTTAAGTCACTTTTTAAAGTTGATTTAGTTTAACCTTTTTTTCATTTATAGAATTGGGAACCCAAATATCCCCAATTTTTGTTAATATTTTATTGTTTTAAATTTTAATTAAGAAAAATATAAATTATTATAATAATTGAGACTTAGGGGTAATTTAATCATTTCGTAATAATTGATCGATCAACCATCAACTTTAATTGTCAATGGGTTAATTAAATGTATTTTCTTATAATTTCGACAAAAGTACAGTATTAATTATTGCATTTTTATTACAATTTGCCAATTAATTGATTCGTTTCATATACATACGCTCATATTGTTTTGACAACGGACACATAATGAAAGTTTTTTCTTATATAAATATTGTTTTTTTTTTTTAAATAATATAGGCTAGTCAAATTTTTTTTTTTTACTACATTAAAAAGATTGTACTTCGAATTTGGAACATGGTTGGCTCATGAACGCCCTTTAACACCAAGTTAGATTGAATGGTAGTTGTGCATGAATTAATGATGGATAATTTATGTTGGAATTTGGTTTTTTATCCACATGATTCGTGACAAACAATAATTAAACATCTTAAAAATAAAATAATTAAACATCTTAAAGTCCTTTTTTTTTTTTTTTTTTTTTTTTTTTTTTTGAAAATGGAATTCATTAAAGCAACCGAAACAATTACAAAGCGCTTGGACGTACTATCACCCAAAACAAGACTCTCCACAGACAACGGACAGTCTTCCAACCACACAAACTCGCCAACATAACCAAGAGCAAGTCTCGCAAGACCATGCGCAACCTTATTAGCAAGCCTAGGAATAAAATTAACCGAAATAAAAGCAGGACAATACGAAGTCACTAAGATATCATTAATAATCACCCCAATCTCAGAACTGAGAGAGGACTAAGATATCATTAATAATTAAACATCTTAAAGTTGATAGATATTTAAGATAAGAAGGATATATGGATAGCAGACAATTAACATCGATAAAGTTGGGTCATAGCGGTCCCAGGTGTTTGTACTTATCTGGATCAGGTTTCCAGTTTATGTAACCTGTTGTTGCTTCTTATCAAAAAAAAAAAAAAAAAAGTTGGGTCATAGGACCGGATTGCCCATAATTCACTCATTGAGACATGAATTTGGATCCTCTGCTGAGCTGATTTTTGTCCTGTCCTATATAGATCTGCTGACATGTATAATCAATGGTTGTCATTTATTTCTTTCATTTATTTCATTTTTATTATTTTTAAATACAAAGTCATATTCTCAAGTGTTTTAAATCAGGAAAAAGATCAACATAACAGAGGATCCTGATCTCATTGACATTACTCATTAGTATTCGAGATTTGATGTTTCACCTTAATAATATTTATCTTTTTTAATAATAAAAAAGATCTCGTGCCCTTTGAAATAAACAATGGTCAGTCGTTTTATGTACGTAATATAAATTTATCATGTAATTATAGTAATTTGAATAGATTGGACGAACTTTAAAAAAAAAAAAATTAATAATAAATAAATAATGATTGGACGTTACGTATACCGACACATTTGCAATTCCTATTAACTATTATTCTATTAATCAACTTGTCTTCTCATCATATCACTTTAAATTTTTCTTTTTGTTTGCTCGCCTGGAGTGGTAGAGCCCCAAATGAGCCGGTCTAGATGATGATGACATTATATTAGACTTAAAAAATAAATAAATAAAAGTGGTTCCGGCATATCAAAAATTTCTCTCTATAATCTCTGATCTCCATTATTGGCGTTATCTTTTATCTCAGGAAATTCTCTTCCTTGATTTAACGTTTAAAAAACATATATATATTTTTTTTTTTAATGATACTAAAGCCAAAAATTTAATCCAAAAATCAACGATATGTGTCAAGCGATTTGTAATTGTCATTTCATTCACCACATCACCTCATGATTTGTATGGCGATGACAACTCATTTGCCACATTATTTGGATTGAATTTTGGGTTAAATTTTGGGGTTTATAGTATTTTGTTTTTAACTATAATGCTACTTTATCCAAATTTGATGTCTTTGATACCCAAATTTGGAGCCGAAATGATGTGGCATCCTCAATTTTTCTATATTCGAATTGGATGATTGAAATCATTGGTTTTTAAGGATGCATATCATTTGGGCTTCAAATTTAGGCACCAAATTTGGATAAAGTAGCATTACTTTTTTAAAAAAATATTACATAAATTTAGGATTTTTTTTTAAGGTGGAGGACTCGAACTCACAACCTCATGGTATAAGTGTGAGATGTATACCACCGACCAACCTCATCTCATCATTAAAAAACATTCATTTTATAAATCAAACAATATCAAAAGATGTTACATGTAGGAATGACAATGGGTCGGGTTCGGGCGAAAATAAACAGGTTCGGGTGCGGGTTTCACCCGTGGGTTTTGGGGGCACCCACATCCGCCCATAAACCCGTGAAACTAAGTGGGTCCACAGACCATAGGTCACACCCAAAAAAAAAAAAAAAAAAAAAAACCTTGAATAGTATTTTTGTATTATTTTGATATACAGAATATTTGAAAGCTTCAACATTTTATGTGTGTTTGTTAGTTGAAGCAAATAGCCAAAGATCATAATATATAGCCAATGGTAGGACATTGTACTCTCGTTTTTTAGATGTAGAACTTTAGGCTTTCTAGATGTGGAACTTTAGAAAAGTCCCACATAAAAAAATAAAAAATAAATAAAAAATAAATAAATAAATAAAAAGTGCAAGGTTCAACCTTGTTTATACAAAAATAAGAGTTGTGAATTGTAATTCCCAAACTTAGAATAAGTGAAATTTTTATATTTTATTCTCTTGTTTAGATAAAAAGTTTCCTCCACTATGTTTGGTTTGATGGAATTTGAGAGAAAGGAAATGATAAGTTAAAAAGGAAAGGAAAGGAAAGGATAGTGTACGTTTTTAATGAGAGAGCTTCTCTTTACAATCCATAAATATCTATTCACACTCCAATTTAATTTTTTTTATTAATGACAATTTTAACCTAAATTAAAATTGAAAAAAAATCTCTCTCCTAAATCATTAGATTAAATATTATGTATTAAACTCTCTTTCCTAAATTTGTTATTACCATATTAAACACTCTCTCCTAATTAATCTCTCTCCATTTTTCAAAAAAAAAAAAAAAATCATATTTCCATACTTCATGATCAATCTCTGATTAATAGTTTAAAAAAAATTATGAATATTTTAGGTTTTTTACTAATAGTAATATATATATATATTAAAAAGTCAATTTTTTTTATTAAAAAAAAAAAAAAAAGATATATGAAAGCTTGAATTGTTTCAACTAAATTCGATTAAACTTAGAATTTCTAAGACTAATGAAAGAATTAAAGTTCTTTAGGCAATCACATACCTACAAAAGTAACAAATAGCATTTTTCATATTTCGATTTTTTTTTTTTTTAGAAAAAAAAAAAAGGTACTTTTTTTGAGTTTTTTTTTTTTAGTATATACATACATATGGTTCCTACAAATCAAGCTTATTAGTAAGTTTTTTTTTTTTCTTAACTATAGTCTTGCTTGAGAAAGAATGGAGATAGGAAATTAGAGATATGTATTGGAGGAGAGAGAGTTTAATATGGTAATTAAAAATTTAGGAGAGAGTATTTAATATGTAATAATTAATCTAATGATTTAGGAGAGATAATTTCTTTTTTTAATAATTTAATTCAAAAAAATAAAAAGGATAATCTTGTAACAAAATGAAGTGTCTTTAGAATTTTTTAAAATTTAAATTTTGAGAATGGAGTGTTTTTAGAAAAGAAGTGTAAAAATAAAAAATTAGATTATCAAAAGAAGCTATCTTTTAATGATAGTTGTTTGGATGGTTATGAATAGAAAAGAAAGGAAATGAAACAATTTTTTTTGGAAAATAAATAAATATATATATTTTATTCTATTTACGAAAATAGCGTTCTCACACCAATTACCCAACAGTAGCATAGCAATATATTTCCAAAAAAAAAAAAAAAAACCATAGCAATAGAAATGCAAATCTTATTTGAAGCAATGATGCAGTCAAATTAATTGTAGTGATTTAAGCATGACACCATAATAATAATAATATAAATACTAATAAGTTATTCAATACTAAACAGTGCATAAAATTACGAAACCACAAGCATATACATCAAATAAGCAATAACAAAGTAATAATAATAATAATAATAATAAATAATATTATAAAATAGTTTACCTTGATTGAGGAAGATAATTTGAGCAAAAATTATCAATGAACAAGTATGAATGAGAGATGAACGAGAGATATGTCTTGACGTCATGTTTTTTTTTTTTTTTTTTTTTTAAATAAGGTTGTTGGGGATTGGAATCAACCCCACCCCAACATTTTATTAAAGAAAAAAAAAAACAAAAGAGAAAAGAAAACAAAAGAAGAAAACAGATCAACAGAACCTAAAAGAATGGCCTGCTATAAAAATCATTGAAAATAAAGGAATTGTAAAAATTTAGAGCGGTCCACCACCATGTAGGAGAGACGATACTAGGACTCCTAGATGCTAAATTGTCTGCAACTTAGTTACCTTCCCGATAAATATGAGTGACAGTAAAGTCCATTTGAGAGATTAAGCTCAAACAACTATCCCAAGCGGGGCGCCAATGCCAAGGAACCTTACGAGACCTAGAACGAAGGATATCCACTACAAATGTTGAATCGCTCTCCAACTATAACCGACGCCAGCCAAAAGTCTAAGCATAATCAATAGCATGGACGGTAGCGGCCAATTCAGCCTCAAAAGCAAAGCAGACACCAAGAGGAATAGCAAAGTAACCTTTAACGAAACCCCTGCATATGCAAAAAACCCTACACAACCAGCAAGACCAGGACTACCAAAAGCAGCCCTGTCTGTGTTAACCTTAAGACAGCACGGCGGGGAAGGGCGTCAATTAACCTCTAAAATGCAAAGAGCCTTGGAAGGACGACTAGAGACATGAAGCCTTTGAAGAGTCTAAAGTTCATCCACTGAATTCTTTATAATGCCAGACTGAAAGGAGCCTGCCTCACGAATGAAATGCCAAATCAAGGAAAGAGCATCGGTAAACACAGGCTTGCCACCCTCAAATGTAGCTTGATTCTGGAGGAACCACACCACCTAGAAAACTGTAATGATAGAAGCCCACCAGAGAGTTTTCAATTGAGTGCTAAAGACAACCATCATCACCTCTTGCCAAAGGTCCAAACAAGTACCATCCAACTTAAGCTTATAATCAAATGTAGAGGAAACAGCATCCCACAACCCACGAACAACAGGACAGTCTAGAAACAGATGTCTTAAGTCTTCCTCTACAGCATAACAAAACCGACAACGAGATGGAGAAATATAACATATGGCATGCAACGCAATATCCGTAGGAATCTTACCATGAAATAAGCGTCAAATGAGGACAGAGTAAGAAGAAGGAATAAAAGAGGCCCAAATCTGCTTACCCAAAAAAACAAAACTCATATCCTCAGAAAGAAAATCATAAGCAGATTTACATGAAACAACACCATCCAAAGAACAAGTCCAAACTAACGAGTCTGGGTCAGTGCTTACCACCACCTTCTCAATCTCAGAAGCAACATCCGGGTGAGAAGCGTGAAAAAAAGCAGGAATATTCCAATCCGTAGCATCTAAGTAAATATCACCCACAACAGAATCCAAAGAAGGTTGTAACGAAGACCTATCCTTAACCAAATCAATCAACAGATCTCCCAACTAGTTATCCGTTCAAAAACGAGCCTTAGAGTGACGACCAACCAACCAACCACCTAGACTCAATTATCAAGGGAGTATAATGCAATTTTAGACCTGGCGAAATAGAAGAAACAACATACCACGTTTTAGGTCTGTGATCCTAGGTAAAAAAATGAGCCCAAAGATATGTGAAAACGAAGGACTTCTCAGTTAACATCCTCCAAGTGAACTTCTTAAGCATGGCTTTATTAAAAATACCAAGGTCTTTAACACCAAGACCACCACTATCCTTAGGCTTGCAGCAAGACTTCCAAGCAACTTGGACAGATTTACGACCATCGATCGAACCAGTCTAAAAAAAAAATTCGAATAGCAGCATTTTGAACTTGGGGGGTAGATTTGCCTCTCTGATTCTTTTTTAGAATGGTGTATTCATCTCCCTTAAAGGGTTCTTCCGCGTACCCCGATGCTTTCCCTTTCTTAACTCCTCGAGCTCCTTGGGCATCTTGGCCATTTGGTCCTCAAGGCGCTCGGATCCACTTTTCCTGGATCTATCATCTAAGCCTTCGTTGTCTAAAGTTTTCGATACCATGGTTGCTTCCTTACGCTCCTCCTTCTGAGGACGGTTACCTTACGGATTCCTTCTAGGTCTAGTACTACTACCAGCGTCGGGCTGTGGAGCCCTTTTTTCTGCTACTGATTTGGTTGTTGGCCAGTTCCTCTTGGGAGGGATATCGACTGCTGACTTCACATGATGGGGTCTGAAATTTGTAGGGCTATTTGGAAGTAGTGGTCCAAGTCTGTCAAAAATCAGTACTTGGGTACCCGGTCCAGCCTCTCCCGTGGATCTGGGTACTTCAAAGGGTATCCCTTGGATAATCATCCGGAAGCGGATACTCTCTACGTAGGTAGTAGCCTGCTATTCTAGGATATCCTTATTGATTTCCTGGACCACTGGGTCCTAGGGCGCGGAGCTCGCATTTGGTGGAGGGACTGGTGTCGGGTTGTGGTTTTTGATCCTCTTCCTTACCTTTGGACTCTCTGAGTAGAAGTAAGGGATTGGGGTCCCGATGGGTCGGGCTACCCTTGAGAGGATCAGAGTCTCATCTTTGTGTCTTCTAGGTAGAGCTAGATAACTTTTCTAGAAATGATTGGGAGGATAATTCCCATAGACGGCGCCAAAAAGTGTTAGCTGGAAATTGTTAAAGGGGTTAATCTCCAATTAACGACTCTTAGACTGCGATCGGGGTAGATCACAGTCGGAGAGATATCACGCTTAATACCTGTATGTACTCAGTTAAATAAGCAAAATGCAATTGCGATTAAAAGGTGAAAACTGATCAATGCAAAAGATGGGAAAATAACTGTTCAATTGATCAATCAATAGAGATATATGATACAATGGTGTTTAGGTTTGGAGTTTCAGACACAGTTAGAGATGGCGATCTCATGCTAGTCAATAAGTGGAAAAAGCTATAAGGTGTATGTCGAAAATATGATTTCCCATCTTCTCTCTGTCGAAAGTCTTGAATTATTTATAGGTCCCCTTTCTTGCTTGTTACTCCGATAATCAGTCAATCAATTAAGCAATCAACGGGACGTTAATGGTGGCTTTATTCAGGCGCAGGAATAATTCCCGTAATCAAGTGATTTTGTTTGCTTCCTTGGCGATCTCGACAGAGTTGACTAATCCCATTCAAAGTGGAGCTTTAAAGATGGCGGGAGAAGTCAACTTTCCTCGTGTTTAAATGTTGGCACATACCATCTTTCTTGTAACATGATTCTGGTTCCTTGGTGTACCGGTCCATTTCTTCCTTGATAGTCTTCCTTTCATCTTGGTCTTCCATTGCCTAGTAGATTGGTTCTATGAGGGATCAGGGTATCCGGGTACCCCCCATTTTGCTGGACCGTGGTAACAATACTCTTCAAGTATCGGGGTACCGAGATACCGGGTCAATGCCGTAGCATGGTACCGAGATAATGTAGCAGCGGGGTCCTCATGACCTTGACTTCTCTATTTCCTAGTACTTGGGGATCCAGATGCCCCTGATCTTGATCCGGATTGGCAAAAGATGTATCTGGTCATACCGGTCTGGCTTCTTCTCAGGGTAGCTGGGTACCTCTTGCAGCGTCCTTTTACTTCAAATAATCTTTAGCATGGATGGAAAATTCTTCTTTGGACCCCTGCCATTTTTGGCGGTTAACACCTGTAATTGCTATAATACTTCCTTTTTTTTCTTCATGGTGTTTTGGTAGCATTTCATGGCTACTCTTTATTCCCCTTTTGTTTCTTGTACTCCCCATTTAGTTGGGAATTTGATCATCTGGTGGTAAGTCGACGGGATTGCCTTCATCTCGTGTATCCAAGGTCAGCCCAAGATTGCATTGTACGGAGATTGACAATCGAGCACCAGAAAGTTGATGTAGAGGTTAACTCTTTCAGCGTAGACTGGTAGTACAACTCCACCTAAAGTACTCTTTTGCTCTCCACTGAACCCTGGTGGCATGGTTGTTCGGCGACTGAATTTGGATTCGTCGACTGAGTTTCTCTTAAGGCACTGTTAAACAATATATTACATGAACTGCCATTGTCGATTAAAATTCATTTTGTTAAGCAGTTAGCAATATGCAATGAAATAACAAGTGCATCGTGGTGAGGAGAAAACAAATCTGATTTATCTATGTACTTGAAGTTGACAGTCTCGTCGATCTTCGAAGGGTGTTCCCTATCAAGTTGAATCTTAGAATTCGACACCTTGACACATGTGCCTCTTCGCTACGGAGTAGCTTACGCCATTAACCTCAGATCCACCAGCGATGTAGTTGATTACTTTATCTTGTCGAGGGGGTTCTGCTAGATTGTCGTTTGCGCTGGTTTGCCTCTTTTCATCGCGTCGGGTGAGGGTTTGTTTCCCTTTGTCTGTTAGGAATTCTCACAGATGTCCCAGCTTTAGAAGTTCTGCAACCTCTAGTTTGAGGGAGACGTAATCCTCTGTTTGATGTCCGTGATCCCCATGGAACTCACATCGAAGTCTCGCGTCTCGATGTTCTGGGGGTGCATTCGTTTTTCATGGTCACTTGATTGTTTTACCCATCTCTTTCATCACCGCTACGAGGTCGATCAGTTCGATGCTGAGATTGTACTCTGGTACTTGGATATATGGTCGATGTTAGGATTATGCTCGATAGCAAGAGTGTAATAAGTTTTTGCCAATCTTTTCATATTAATAAAGTGATTTCTGGTTTAACAAGAGTTATAGCATTTATAGTTTAATTATTATAATTGTCAAAAGTAAATAAGCATAAGGTCAAAAGACTATGAGAATAGAAGAATTGTTCGTATATCTGGATATGTATGAGGTAGACATAATTATTTAATTAGTCTTGAATAATGTTCACAACTTAAGGTAAAGGTTGGGCACCTTTATCTTGTTAAAGTTGTAGATTCTTTTACCAGCATTTGAGTGGGATCAAAAGTGATATGATGAGTCTAAAATCATCAAAGTGGCTTTGAGTAAAAGAATCTAGTGTATTAGGTGCATTGAATAGGATCACAATGAAATACTTTATCTAGAACCGTCAGTAGATAAAAGTCTTTTCATTATGAGGACAATCGGAGAGTCTGTCTTAATCCTGAGATAAATGATGGACTTATGGTTGCAAGTGTTATCATTTGAGCTATCAATGAGTACGATTATATAGCATAGTCTATCCTCGATAGTTTGGTGGCAATCATTTGTTAATCGATAAAGTACTTCATTTATAGATATGGACATCATGGATTCATTTATTAAATGAGAGTAGAATATCATCATATGGATGTTTTGAGGTTTTGGATATTAAATCTTAACGTTAAGTTTTCAATAGTGTCTATTGAAACATGGCTTCTGGATAAGTCAAAATATCCAAGTTCAAAATGTGGTCATATGAGTAAATATGGTAACTTGGAGAGCTATAGGCGGTCTATGAGCTCTTGGCGATTACTGGTATTCTTCATGAGGATTCACTATCTCCAATAAGATTGTCTAGGGTATGAATAAGAAACATTTACTTATTCTATCTTTATTTAAGAGTGCAATTTTAGTTCTTTAATGGAATGAACTAAAATTAATAGATTAAGCCTAAGTGAATCATTTGTTGATTGTGATTAGGTTATGTCTATTGAAGCTTAAATTTAGATAGCCCGCCAAGATCCCCAATCCACACGGACTTGCATGGATCACTTGATATATTCTACCAGACTGATTATGTGTCTATCTAGAATTGTATTTAATATATTAAGAATATAATTTGCACATTATTTATTTAATGAGCTGTTTAATTATATTAATATATTAATGAAAGACATGTAGGCTTGTTTATTTTAGTAAGAATGGATCTAGTTCACATGTGGGCTTTTTATTTAAAGTCTAATGGATTAAATAAAATGGAAAACAATATAAGGCCCATGTATGCTACTTGGGCGGCAAGACTATAGTAATAGTCTAAAATATTATTTTATTTTATTATTTAATTAAATAGGAATTAATTATTTAATTAATAATCAAAATCTTTTTCTGACTAGGAAGTATGTTTTTTAGTAATATACTATTGTTGGTAGTATAATAAGAATCAAAGACTTTATTTGGTAAGTAGATAAATAAAAAGGATTTATTTATCTAATCAAATAAGGAAGTCTTTGATATAGTCATAAAAGAATAAAACACTAAAGAGATGTATTAGGGTTAGGATTCTAAGCTTGATAGGTATTTTGGTGAAACACAAATCCCCTTGAAAAGAGGATTTCGGCCACCTTCTAGATGACCTATCATAGAATTCGGAAATCCTAAATATATTGTAAAAGGAATTCGTCCACTAATATATATATATAATATATGTGGAAAGCAGAGGTCGTCCGACTAGATATATATAATATATATATGGTAAGAAGAATTCCAAGATATACAAGATATATATATTATTTGTATGGCATGCAGAATAAGTCGCCTATAATATATATTATTTACATGGCAATTTGATTCGGCCCCAAATATATATATTATGGAAATAAGAATTTGGCGTAGGCTAAGTTTTTATTGAGATTTATTTTTCTTTTGTTTGAAAAATAAAATCCATCTCTTAGAATAGTGTGATTTTCGGCCAAGAGGAAATATAGAGAAGAATTGTTTTTATTTTGATAGTGCACTAGTAAGCTTTTACATCAAAAGGCTTTGTGCACAACTTCGAATTAGGTTCACGCGAATTTCGATCAAAAGATTGAGAATTCAAAAGTGACCGGAACGTTCTTTGTTATTTCTTGGAAGTTTATGTGACTAACGAAAAAAAAAAGTTTTTGTTATCCATTCTCAGGTTTACAATTCAAAGAAAAGGGAGACCACACTCCTAGGTGATTCACGTTCGTGATTGGATTGGAAGATCTTGCAGATTACTATCGACGCAACGTCAATCGGATCACTCGACAAAGGTACGATATCTTTTGTTATATATTAATTAATCAAGGGTTAAGGTTCTTTTCTTAAAAGGAATTTTTTTTTAAATATACTAAACCTCTTTTAGTCTTGCTTCCACTGCGTGCACGTATGTTTTTCCCTACAGTCGACTCGACCTTGGTTGATCACGCCCGTACGACCGTTGGTCGCTTAAGCTGTCATGCTGTGGCTAAGTATTCCATCGGTCGTTGGTCGAGTACGGTTATAATCTCCTGTCCTTTGACTGTCTATCGACTCAATCATTTCTTCTACTCTCATAGTTGTTGACTTTTCCTATGAAGTTGACTTCGTCTTCCTCCCATTTGATCTAGGCCCATGCTTTTGCTAGCACATTCTCCATCGTCTTGCATGGATATTCAGTGCGTTCTTTATAAAAGTCGGAATAGAACTTGAGGCCTTTTTTAAAAGCGTAGATAGCGGTTGGTTGGTTGCAGTGTAGGATATGCACTTTCTCTCTGTTGGAACTGTTGAAGCATCCAACATAAGTCCTCAAGTTTTCACCATGTCTTTGTGTTATGGTATATAGGTCGTCCGACTGCTTTTCTAGTTTGCGACTGCTCGTAAACTGCTCCACGAATGTATCTGTGAGCTGCGTAAAAGAGGTAATAGGATTGTTAGGCAAATTTGTGTACCATTGTAATGCTGGGCTACTAAGGCTGGACCCGAAGGCTTTACACATGCATGCTTCTCTTAGGTCGCGCAGGATTGCCACAGTGAACATTCTTTGTTTGTATTGTGCTATGTAGTCGTCCGGATCTATTGTGCCTTCGTACTGCTTCATGGTTGGAAAGCTGAATTTTTTGGGCATTTCAACGATGGCAATTGCATCGACAAAGGGTGAGTCGGCGAAGCTATTCGCTATGCTTTTCTTTATTAGAGCTGGAACTCCTAGAATCCTTTAGATAAGGGCTTCCATTTCTGCGAACCTGCGGGAAAGTTTCGGGTTAACAAATAAATGTAAATCAGATCCAGGTTTTACCAATCCTGGTGTCGACTGGAGCGACACTGGTGTCCTTAGGACGTTTTCGGGTTGTAAATCCATGGTTGGGTCCTACTAATTCGGCATTTCATTCCAGATCGGCAAGTTGTTGAGATCGATTTCGACTCGAGCCGTCTGGGAAGTTAGTTGATTCTATCTGACATTGGGATTCACGTCTGGTCGCATGGGGTCAACCGGTGCGATCGGAGCTGTTCCATAGACCTCTTGTTCACCGTTCGGAGCTGGGATTGGGCGCTCCAACGTCGCATTTTCAAGTGCTACTTCGTCGATCAAAGCTCGTAGCTCGCCATTCGTCGCTCGGATCACTACATTTTCATTTTCAAGTGCCTGTAATTTTTCTACGTTTGCAGCGATCTGCTCTTCGACGATTGGTGTGCTTCCATCTCCAAACATGTTGAAAAGTTGTTCAATCGGTTCGACTAGCTCGTTTGTAAATTTGTAATGGGCCCTATGGTGGGTGCCAAACTGAAGGGGGTCGACCTACGGATTATATGGATCAGGTCGGATCTGTATTAGGCCCAATGCAACTTGACTAATCATGTCGTGTAAGGGATGTCGTCTCCTCTACGAACCTGCAAAAGAGTTAGTCTGTCGACCGAAATGCTCTATCTTCTTGGTCGAACCTGCAAAAGAACAATAACAGAGAAAAGCAAAGATAAGGAAAACAATGAAAATGGGGGTCAGATTATTAGCCTTAGGCATGCTTGGGCTGAGCAATGGTTATGTGTGAATCGTGGTTGTGATTCAGATTGAATTCCGGTGGTCGAAGTGGATGTGATCAGAGTTTCAGGACGCCTGTAAGCTTTGTTCTTAATCAAGAATTTCCGAGAGCCTAACTGTGTTTTTGCCTTTCTTATTTATAGGCCAAAACTCATCCTCCAACGTTCACTTCATCAGTTTTAGTTAGTGGGTATGATCAAAGGAGAGATTTTGAATCAGCCGTTACCCACTTGTTATAACTGACGTTTTGACTTAGCTGTAACTGACATTGTTGACTTGGTTTTCAAATGGCCAAGTCTTGCGGACACAAGTGCATGAGGATTTGGGCCTTTTTTATGTTTGGGCCCACGGACCATTTTTGGCTACCACATTTACCAATTGACAGAAAATTATAATTAAAATAGATAGAGGCGAATTCTGTGGAGGCCAAGGGACCCCGTTTGGCCATAGAAAAAAAAAATTTATATTAATTTTTTTTAAAAAAAATGTTTATTTTACATATTAGTACTATTAATTTTAAGTTCTCAGATATGGATCGCCAGCCCACTAGGCCCACTAGGCAGACAATTACCGTCGGAAAAAAGTTGAAAAGTTGTGATATCAACCGGATATGCAATACTTGATTGCCCATAATTCACTCCTTGTCGATATTCAAGATTTGATGTGTAACCATTGTAATATTTTACAATAATTTTAATAATGATATTAATAAAAGCTTTCGTGCCTCCTTGGAATAAATAATGGTTAATTGGTCACTCATACAAGGTATAACCTCTGTAAATTAATCTTAATCTTCTTTAAATTAAAAACTTCTTTAAATTAATAAAAACAATATTGGTTTCGATCCGAGCTAGTGTAAAAAATTAATAAACCTCTTTACCGTAATAATTAATAATTTTTTTTTGAAACATAGCGTTAAATTTTACTCCCGACTGCCGTATAAATTAATAATTTCATAAAAGTATAAAATATATTACATAATATTCAAGAATTAGAAAGTACTTTAAGATGCTAGTTTGTACAAGGTCACCATGTTTGATATTTTTGACTTCATCTTTCATCTTTTGAATTATCCTCAAGAAGTTATTGTGATCACATTCTTGTTATAGACAAAAGGTTTCAACTAAATTTGGCATTTCAGTAGCCTTATTTACAGATATTTTAGGTATCTCATGACTATCATCGTCGTCGTCATCATCATCATCTATCTCAACCAACCATTATTATTCTGCCTTGTGATATCATTTTATTTTTAGGTGTATCTTGAGATCTCTCTTGGTATATACAACCAAATAATAAGCTTCACTATTTATATGGTGAGTATCCTTGGTCTCTAAGTAATCATATTCCCAAAAGGAATTGGAAATTTTCTTAACAAATCTTTCCTAAATAAGGAATCCTAAAAAAAATAATAAAAATAAACAAAATAAAATAAAATAAAAAACTTTCCGTGAAGAAGAAAGGCAACTAAATAAGCAATCTCGAAAATGAACCTTCCATAAACAATAAAACCGACTTCCACACGTTTTCTATGACAAAATAACACTTTATAAGGTAAAACACTTCAAATTAATAATCTCTCTAAATTTCTAGTCAACGGTGGATCCCAAAAATATTAATTTAGGGGTTTTATTGTATTATGTCATGCCATAGCCGCGAAGTCAAAAAAATTTGTCTCAAAGAACCATTATACAAAAATAAAAGATTTAGGGGCCAAAATGAAAAATAAAAAAGAAGATAAAATTTAGTTGTAAATTATTTATAATTTTTTCAAGAGATTTTAATCTTAATTTTAATTTTTTTAGGGAAGGGACTTTTAATTTTATAGTGATATATTAATATATAATTTTTAATTGGAAAACTACTTTTAAAATCTCAAAAAATATTTATTTATCAAATTAATAACTTTTTTAATTTCCATAATTCTCTAATTCAACATAAACTAATTAGACGTTTCTTACTTCGCAAAATAATTAAGAAAATTGTGAATATGCTATTTACATTCAAAACTTTATATTTTTTTTT
Organism: Acer yangbiense; assembly: GCA_008009225.1. NCBI lineage: Eukaryota > Viridiplantae > Streptophyta > Magnoliopsida > Sapindales > Sapindaceae > Acer > Acer yangbiense. The sequence goes on from CM017761.1 coordinate 13,028,705, forward strand.
CTTCTCTTTATTTAACTCTCTAAAAACTTCCCTTGGTAGTCTTTGATCAAATTCTATTATTTACATTCAATACTTTTTGTTTTCTTATAAAAAAATAATTGATTTATATTTATACTTATATATATATATATATATATATATATATATATATATATATATATATATATATATATATATATATATATATATAAGTATAAATATATATTACATATTTCAAATGACAAAATGGAGACAATTAAGTTGGTGTCCATTTTGACAAACTTCCTTGCTAGCTGAGTGTAAATAATGTAATTTTAAAGAAAGTTGATATAATTTGTCTTTTATTTAACTCGTTGTATTTCTCTGTCTTAAATTCCCAAGATATCTAAAAATCCCAAATATTGCTCATTTCCTTCTCTTCAATATGAGTGTGGAGTAGTCTCCTAGTTTGCCTTTATTTACATTTCCAAATAGCTGAATTTCAGCTCTACTGAGCAAACCCTTCCCATTTCCTCCATTAATCATCATATATAATGATCACCATCAACATGTATGGGACATGGACGATCCTTGCAGTAGTTTTTGCACTTCTCTTCTTCCTACAATCACTACTATGGAAAAGAAATGCAAAAACTAAAAGATTACCTCCTGGTCCAAGAGGGTTTCCGATTTTCGGATGCCTTCATTTGTTAGGGAAATTTCCTCACAGAGATCTCCATAAACTCTCTCAAAAATATGGCCCCATCATGCATTTACGCTTAGGCTTGAAACCAACTGTTGTTGTTTCCTCACCACAAGCAGCTGAGTTGTTCTTGAAAAACCATGACCAGGTTTTTGCTAGCAGGCCTCCTCTATTGGCTTCTAAGCATTTTTCTTACGGCCAACAAGCCTTGATTTTCGGTCCATACGGGCCTCATTGGCGAAACATGCGAAAGATGTGCACTTCAGAACTGCTTTGCAGTCAGAAAATCTCTTCTTTCAAGTCCATTAGAAAAGAAGAGCTTGATCTCCTCATTGAGAGTGTAAAACAGCAAGCTGCTGCTTCTGGTGATCATCATGTTGTTGATTTAAGTGGTAAGGTGAAATCTTTCACTGTGGATGTGATATGTAGAATGTTATTTCGGAGGAAATATGTGGATGAGATCGATGAGATAGGGTTCCAATCGTTGCTTCGAGAAGTGTTGATATGGGTAGGAACTCCTAACATAGCCGATTACATTCCTCAAATTGCTTTTCTTGACCCTAATGGCCTTATAAAGCACATGAAGGCTATTTCCAAGGTGCTTGATGAATTCTTCGAGAAGATCATTGAGGAGCGTCTTCAATCCAAAGATGAAAACAGAACCAAGGATTTTGTCGATGTCATGTTAGGGTTCATGGAATCTGAAGAAAGTGAGTACCGCATCCAACGCCACCATGTTAAAGCTATAATGTTGGTAAGTAACAATACTTGTAGACCAAGCGGTTGCATGTTTCTATAAAAATGTTAAAATCTATGGGATCTCACACCTGATTAGCTCTTCGTTTATCTTGAAAGTGTATTATGAAAATTGTTTTCTGAACTACTTAATTATTATCTATAATCTTTTTGTTATATAGGACATGCTTGCAGCTGCCATCGATCCTGTAGCAGCTACAACAGAATGGACACTCTCACAACTCCTCAGGCATCCAAGGGTAATGAAAAAACTACAAAAAGAGTTAGAAAGTGTAGTGGGCTTAGACAGGATTGTTGAAGAATCAGACATGGATAATTTAGAATACTTAGAATTGGTTGTAAAGGAAACCATGAGACTTCATCCAGTAGCTCCCTTGTTAGCTCCTCATGAATCTATGGAAGACTGCACGGTTAACGGCTTCCACATCCCGAACAAATCACTAATTCTTGTTAACGTGTTTACAATTGGGAGAGATCCGAGTGCCTGGAATGATCCTGACGAGTTTTACCCAGAAAGGTTTGTTGGGAGTAGCATTGATTTTCGCGGACGCGACTTTCAGCTTCTCCCTTTCGGGTCAGGCCGTAGAGCCTGTGCTGGAATACAAATGGGGTTCCTTGAGGTTCGGTTATTGGTAGCACAACTTGTACATTGCTTCGACTGGGAGCTACCTGATGGTATGTTGCCAAATGAATTAGACATGACAGAGGGTTTTAGTCAAGTCATTTTCAGGGCCAATCCTCTTCAGGCTATTCCTACCAATTATCGCCTTAACATATAATTATCGGCTTGTTTAATTTCTACGTTATCGGCTTGATGTTGTATTGGATATAATAATTACATATTCTATTTTCATGTAACACTGCATATATACTGTGAAATTTAAGTCAAATAATTATGCAGTATGTACCGATCAATATGTGGCTTGTTGGCAAAGGATGCTTATTAATTCACTTTTAACTACTACTAATAGGGTATTTAGTGTCAATTTTGATCAATCTGATCAGATTTAAAGCTACTTTATCTAAAATGGTGCTTGAATGATGTAACATCCTAATAGGTTTTACCACGTCATTGCACAATTCATTAGTTTTAATTCATTAAAATTTGTAATTTTAACCCTTATTTTCGTTGATTATCAGATAATTCCTCTATAATTGAAAATTGAAAACAACTAAAAAACTACAACAATATAAAATCAAGATATTGCTTGAATTAAAATTCCATCACAATTTGGGATTGTTTACGAAACCCTAAAATCCTTAAACATCCCAATCATCCAATCCAAAATGAAAAATCAAACAATCGATCAAAGTAGTTCGAGTCTGGTGTTGCCACTGAGTCGACTCAAAAATCAGAATAATCCAATTCTTGATGGGTGTGTTGTTTCTCTGCCTTCTCTTCATCAGCTTCGAAATCCCTCATTAGTTTTCAAAACCGAGACCTCCATTGATGATGAAGCCTCCACTTTGATTGTATTTGACCGGGTGTGTATTTCATGAACCTATATACGAATATACAATTGAGATAGGTCATGCAATTATCAATTATGGTTAATGACCAGAGTTTGACTATTTGATCAGATGCTAGCTCTAGAAGTTGACAACGAATTTGGAGCTAGAATTCTTAAACCGGGGCAAGTTAGGATCCTAACTTGCCCCGGTTTAAGAATTCTAGCTCCAAATTCATTGTCAACTCATGAGTTGATTAATTAACTTAAACCAATAAGATTTCAAAATCGATTTCTTTGTATTTTGAGCATTCTTTTCTGCGTAGCCAGTATATTTCATTCGACATAGAAGATAAGCACTACGTTGATAGGCAAACTCCAGTTGTTCCTATCGATTATTATCCAAGTAGTGAAAGCTGACGATGAAATTGATTTGACAGAACATGGTGACGGTGACGGTGACGAAGAATATTAAAATTTACCTTATTATTATTATTTTTTAAAAGAATCAATTCATAATTATTGAAAAATTCAATTTATTTTGATTTGTTCATATCATACATATAATCATTGTAATAGAAAAATTCAACTAGAAAATTTAAATATATCTTACCTTCAATAATATTCTGGTAAGTTACTTATCTGATGACAACAAATTTCATCCATGGTCATCATCTTCTTCTATTGATTCTCCTCATTCGGATACATGCTCCTCTCCCTAGTTCTTTCCCCTTAAAATCTAAAACCAAGATATAATTTATTTGAAATATCATATTAAAATCTAGAAAATAAGTTTTGGTAGAATGTTTATGATCATTGCAGTTTTGGTGGAATTTATAGAATCGTAGAGATATTTCAATGAACTCTTTAAAAAAATTTAATTTAGTAGTTTAAAATAGATTCATATCGTCCAAAATCCGCTACATAATCTAGATATCTTTACTATTAAAATATATGTTATGAGGAAAAATTTGGTATAATAATAATGATAAAAAAAAATGAAACTTTGTTGGTGACAAGACATTTCTTAGGTTTTATTTACAATCAAATTAATCGATTCTATTATAATCTTGTTACGAACTGAGTTTTGTTTTTATAAAAGAAATATAATTGTAACTATACAATGTAGTTAAATGTAAGTTTACTTATTTCACTAATTATTTTTAAAATCGTTGATTTTGTTATGGATCATTAGAATGTAACATAATAAATATTTAAACTAATAATGCAATGAGGAATGCTAGGTTGTTCAATAAAATTTATCCAAATCCATGGTTAAATGATGTGGTAGGTGAATTGTGAAAATTTGTCCAAATGAGATTCTAAGGTGAGTGATGTGATGTTAACAACTCACATACCACGTCATTTGAGAATAAATTTTGACAAAATATATTTTTTGGACAGTCTAGCTAGCATTACTATAATGTAGTATACGAACATAATCCATTATGACAAAACATAAAACAACGTATATTTATAATAAATATAATATTCCAAGATCCATCTCCATCGGTGATGGAGATTTTTTTTATTAAAATAAGAAAAAAAAAATTAAAATTCTATGAACAGATGTGGAATCGATCTCCTTCTCTAACCAGAGATGGGTGGTAATCTTGGTCTCCGGAGAGGAGAGGATGTGAGTGTGCGAGGGCAGGGTCGGTGGTACGAAGCCACTGGGTAGAACTCATCCTTAAAACCGGCTTGTAAGGAGAGGGTGCTCAATGAGTTATATACCATTGATTAATCCCATACTTAGTCAATATGGGATCCTAACAGTCGGGTGTGGGGATCCGTATTTGAGAAAGCGTGGGTCCCGGTCTCAAGGATCTTGAGCTTAGCTTTGATGGATTCCGCCAGATGGTCGTACGTAGATCATGACAGAGGGAGGTGGCGGCGAGGGCGGGTGCAATGGCCAAGAGGTGGCAGAGGGGAGGCGGTTGAGGAGGATTAGAGGGCGGTGAGAAGGGTAGGGTTTGGTGAGAAAGGAGATGCCTGAATGCCATCGTTTTGACCAAGTGCAATTTTTCCCTTCTCTCTCTCTAGGGTTTGTTGAGAGTGGCTCTTGAGATGATGAATTAAAAAAATAAGTATTATAATAATATTTTTATTTTTTTTATATAATTATGAAAAAAAAATCATTATTAACAATTAAAATTTCATTCAAAGAAAAAAAAAATCTCATATGCAATCAAACACAGTTATCTGACATTTTCAGGAATCTTACACAATATTCCAATGTATAACCAAATAAAGTATACAGTTTTTCTAGAAATTACATTATCGTGTTTAACTTTCCCAAAAATAAAAAAACCATACCAAATGGCTCTTAAATAATGAGTGATATTATATTATATAGTCAATGATCAATTATATATATGCAGGGGAAGAAATAATATTAATTATAGATGGTGTTAATTAGTTGAAGGAAAAAGATCAATCATAAAAGATGTTAGTGGAAGAAAAAAGATAAACTAATAATTGATGTTAGTGGAAGCAAAAAAGATAAATTATTGATTAACTTTCATCTGAATTTATAATGATTATTATTGACATGGCTATGTGTTTTGGATTTTGGTGCACTGGACAGAATTATTTCAGTCCCACTTCCTTTTTAGGGCCAACAAGATTTTTTTTTTTTTTTTTTTTGAATTACAACAAGATTTAATATCCTTTTCAGGGATATTTTGTTTTTTTGTTACTAGTTGCAATTATCAAAACTAGCTTCTTTTTTTTTGGACAATGATCCTCTCCTCACCTCACCTCACCTCATCCTCACATCACTTAATCTTATGACACATAAGCATTGCAATGAATGAATAGTGAGGATGTGATTGACACATTATGAACAACCAATCACATGCTTTAAAAAGATGAGGAAAATGTGAGGAAGAGATGAGGTGAGGAGAGGAGAGGATCCTTGTCCTTTTTTTTTTCTTCATTTTTTTGAATGTTTGGTTATAAACGATTTTTATATATTACTTTTGTTATTTTTGTCAATTTCGTAATATTTTTACTTAAATTTGGAATATACCATTAATTAATAATATATCGACCCTAATTCAAAATTTGGAATAATTTATCAATAGAGTTCTTAAATTTTACAGCACTCTTTTGAGCTGGTTTTGTGGATTAGCTTGACACCAAGTTATCAAAAGTTGTTTTCTCAATCAACACGTAATTTGTTTTTTTTTTTGTAATGGCAATGAGAACCGTAGCTGAGAAGTTAGAGAGAAAAAATAAATAAATAAAGGAAAATAGATATTAAAACTAAGTGTAAAACAAGAGGATAGATAAAATAGATATGGGAACCAACATAAAAAGAAGAAAGATTACACAAATCTAGGTAAAAAAATAAAAAAACAATACTGATTGTGAATTCGAAATTTCGAATTATACTTCCATCCCATAATCAATACAACAAATGTTGAGTTCACTTGGTTTGACATATTTTTTAGAATGCTTAAAAGAACTTTCTGAGCTTAAAAATAGTTTAAAGAGTGTTTGTGTTATTTAAGAAAAGAGCTTATGGAGCTCAAAAGCTCTTTTATCAAAGGTCAAGCCTAACCTACTTACTTTCTCTCGAAGAGCTTCGGACGAATTCTTTTAACTATTTTGGATCCTATGATTTCCTAATGGTAAGAAATGAAAGATAATAACAAGTAGAAAGTAATGAATGGCTTGAATTAGGGACCAAATAGAGGGGGGCCCATAGGGGCCATGGCACCCCCAACCAATGAAATTGTTATATGTATTTATTATACATAAATTCTGATATTATAGTATGTATGCAATAAATTATGATATTATTAGTATAAATTAATTAATAAATATCTTTCCTATTTTATTGTTCATGAAATTAAGAGATAAAATCAATTTGTTTTCCTTCTTTAATTTTAATTTCCAATGCAAAAAAAGAAAGAAAAAAAATTCATTAAAATACTTATCTTATGGTGACACAATTCTTTACTATAAACATTTTTGTTTATTAGTAATTATTTAATTTGACCGTTCACATTATCTTTATCGCACATCAAGATTTTAGGTTAGAAATCGTAAATTAATAAAAGTTTTATGTTTTTAACTTAAGCAATTTTTATTTTCAAAAAAAAAAAAAAAAAAAAACTTACACAATGTTATTCCTACTGTTGTAAGTAAATTCTTCTTATTCTCTATCCGAATAATTTCAGATACTAGATTACAAAATGGTAAATATTTTAGGTTATAAATATGATTTTGCTACATTTATTATCTAGTTTGTTATTTAAACGTTTTCAGCTGCAACTATTCAGATGTCGTTTCCAATTATGCGTATTGTCAATATTAGGTTTTGTAATAAGATGGAAGATGAATTTCTTACAAACTCTTTAATCATGTATATTGAAAGAGAAATCACATGGCAACTTAATATATATTCAATTATTAATGATTTTATAAATTTAAAAGAGCATCAGGTTCCATTTTGATTAATGTTTCAATCACATGGCAACTTAATATATATTTTAAATATTAGTATATTCGTCTTCTATCAATTTGAATAACTTGAACATTTGTTAAAGCTGAATCATGTATCAATGGCCAATCTCTGGTAGAAGAAAAGATTCTATCGGAACAATTATTTATTTCAGGACACCTCAATGGATTATGGAAGCAGGAATTCAAAAATGGGGAAGCCAACAAGTCAATTTCTGTCGAGGGAGTACCCACCCTCGGTTCTGTACTTTGACACAAACACCCGACCTAACGTTAGTGTTAAAGTGTTAATGGATCGAGGGTAAGGGATTATTCTTTTTCATGCTCAATTAATCATTCAAGGCTTCTCTTTGTTTACAATAAAATTATATATTTATAATTTATAATTTTTAAAGTTTAATGGAGTGAGCAATGATGAATTTGATAAAGTGAGCAATGAATGGACGACAACAACGCATTATTAATTATCAAGACTTCATTTTTGCTCACACCCTTAAGGGGGCAAGCAAAAATGATAATCAATCATAGAGTTGCTTCCTCTTCTGGGTCTAGACTCTAGTTGATCAATGGAAACTTATACAAGTTTAAACACGTAAACTCCACTTATTCACTTTATTTAATTACAGAGCTAATTTTTATAATTTTATAAAATTAAAATGTAGATAAAATAAGATTGGTCTAGTGATATGTCCGTCACACTGACGCAGTATCGGTGGTTATAGGGCAAAGTAAACAAAACATATGTTTAGGACCTTAAAAAATGGTAAAAAAATAGGGGCCTCATTTATTTATAAACTTTGAAGATATTATTTAATGATAAAAATATACCCAATGGTTAATTTATTATTTATATTATCCTTTAAAAGAGATTGAGGTATGTAAATTCAAATTTAAGAATTTAGTCTTTTTTTTTTAATTCTTTTCTAATTGTTTGATGAATCAAGTGGTTAATTTTGATATGGTTACTATTTACTAATTGTTGTTGTTTGATTGGCTCTATTCATAGTAGATTTGAGCAATTTCAACAATTTAGAAAGGATTTTTTTTTTTTTTTTTGATATTAAAAAATTAAAATGATTAGATGATGATAATTTTAAAAAGTATTGTTTTAATCTTGAATGTGTTTTAAAAAATGATAGTTAGTCTGATATAGATAGTATTGATTTATTTTCTGAGTTAAAAATCTTAAGAGATTTTAAATACCAACTGCAGTTGAAATATTATTCTTTTTAAAAAAAAAATTGATTCTTTCCAAATAAATGTATGGGTTAAAAAATTAAATAGCACTATTTGAGGTGTTTTTTTGGGAACAGGCACCAACTTACTAACTTAAGTTTAAAAGGCACCATTTATGGTGAACGGACAAAATTGCCCTTCACAGTAACCTTCTTCACCATTTTGTTTTCTTTTTTTCTTTCAAAATCCTCTATCAATGGAAGTGGAACCGATGAATCAATGATACTGACCAATCAACGAACAAAAAAGCTCGGGAAGCATGAACTATATAGAAAGTTTCAGAGATACAAAATTAAAAAAAAAAATTGATGATTAAAAAGGCTCGAAAATGTTTGAAAAGGTTCGAAAAAGGCTCAAAAATGTTCGAAAAGGCTCGAAAAAGGTTTGAAAAGGCTCGAAAAAGGTTCGAAAAAGCTCGAAAAAGGTTCGAAAAAAGTTTGGAAAATGCTCGAAATGAAGTGTTCGAGCCTTTTTGTACATGAATCGAGCCTTTTTGTACATGAATCGAGACTTTTTGTACATGAATCGTGCCTTTTTGTACTGCAATCGTGCTTTTTTGAACCTTTATGAATCGAGCCTTTTTGTACATGAATCGAGCCTTTTTGTACACCAATCGTGCCTTTTCGATTAGTGTATGAAAAGGCTTGAACACTTAATGAAAAGGCACGATTGGTGTATGAAAAGGCTCGAAATGAAGTTCGAGCCTTTTCATACACCAATCGTGCCTTTTCATTAAGTGATCGAGCCTTTTCATACACTTAATGAAAAGGAATGAAAAGGCACGATTGGTGTATGAAAAGGCTCGAAATGTCATTTCGAGCCTTTTCATACACCAATCGTGCCTTTTCATTAAGTGATCAAGCCTTTTCATACACTTAATGAAAAGGAATGAAAAGGCACGATTGGTGTATGAAAAGGCTCGAAATGTTCATTTCGAGCCTTTTCATACACCAATCGTGCCTTTTCATTAAGTGATCGAGTCTTTTCATACACTTAATGAAAAGGCACGATTGGTGTATGAAAAGGCTCGAAATGTTCATTTCGAGCCTTTTCATACACCAATCGTGCCTTTTCATTAAGCGTATGAAAAGGCTCGATCACTTAATGAAAAGGCACGATTGGTGTATGAAAAGGCTCGAAATGTTCATTTCGAGCCTTTTCATACACCAATCGTGCCTTTTCATTAAGTGATCGAGCCTTTTCATACACTTAATGAAAAGGAATGAAAAGGCACGATTGGTGTATGAAAAGGCTCGAAATGTTCATTTCGAGCCTTTTCATACACCAATCGTGCCTTTTCATTAAGTGATCGAGCCTTTTCATACGCTTAATGAAAAGGCACGATTGGTGTATGAAAAGGCTCGAACTTCATTTCGAGCCTTTTCATACACCAATCGTGCCTTTTCATTAAGTGATCGAGCCTTTTCATACGCTTAATGAAAAGGCACGATTGGTGTATGAAAAGGCTCGAACTTCATTTCGAGCCTTTTCATACACCAATCGTGCCTTTTTATTAAGTGTTCGAGCCTTTTCATACACTAATGAAAAGGCTCGAACACTTCATTTCGAGCCTTTTCAATGGAAGATTCAAAACCAAAAAAAATCTTTGGGGGCGTTGCCCCCACACCCCCACGAGCTGACCGAGCAGCTCGACCACCGCGAGCTCAGCGGGGAGCTCGACCCCCGAATGCGTCTGCGTAGTGCCACAAAACTAATTATCTAATGAAGATGCGTTGATAATGTTATGGTCTTCAACCTCCATTGAAGGTCTATTTTAAATCTCAGAAAACTTCAAAGTAAAAAAAAGAATGTGTAAAGTAAGGGTATTTTTGTCCGTTCACCATAATAGGTGCCTTTTAAACTTAACTTATTAAAGCACTGACATTGTCACCAAATCAGTTTAAAAATGTGACATTTCTCACCAATTCCACATAAATGTATAGCCTATACCTTATAGAATATTATTAAAAATTACCTGTAATAGTTGCTTCAACTGAAACAAGTTTTTCAAAATTAAAACTAATAGAAGCTTATTTAAGATCATAGATGGATTAGCAGTTAGCTCTTTTACCAATTGAAAAAGAGTTTTTAGAAAATCTTGAAAACAAAAGTTTAATTAAAACTTTTATATCTCAAAAAGCATGAAAAGTTAATTTTTGTTAATTTTTTTTTAAAAAATTATTTTTTATTTTTAATATATATATATATATATATATATATATATATATATATAGGGTTTTTTTTTTCCTTCCCTTAGGGCCTCAAAATATGTTGAGCCGCCCCTGCACTCACGTCATGATATTGTGGATTCGAGTCTCTACTGTTCCCCAAACATTGAATTATTATAATATTAAAAATAAAAAGAATAAAAAAAACAAAAAAAAACACTTAACTTAACTTAACTAAGCTGGTTCTCATAGTGACCTTACAAAATTAAATGTTCTTATTTATTTATTTATTTTTCGGTACATTCGCACCGAAGAAGCACTTCATATCACCATACTCTGCTTAATATCGTAATTTTTATATTGAATATTCCCCAAACTATCAAATGAAACTTCATAGAAAACGTATTTTGGTAAAATTGCATGTAAATTGAAAGGGATTTATTATTATTATCATCATCATCATCATCATTTTGTTTTGTATTTTAGGACTGTGTTTGAGCACATACAATAAAAATTGAAATGGTGAATAAAAAAAGTCATTTATTGTTCTTAAAGACAGAATAACTTATACATCAATGTTAGTACAAAGTAATTATATATAATTTTTTTTTTTTAGTTTTGGAATTATTTGTTTTCAAATGTCTTTAAATTCAAAAATGGGGAAACCAACAAGTCAATTCTAGTTGATGGAGGACCCACCCTCGGTTCTATTCTTGACACAAACACCTGACCTCCCGTTACTGTTAATGGAGTGACACATGTTATTCAATGAATGGATCCGATACACCAACATTAGATTCTAGTGTAGTCTGGTGGACCCACTCCTTATCCTGTTGTGGCTGAACGATTTAGTCATGCCACAAATGTTGGGACTATTTCAGCCTTTTATACTTTTTTTTTTTTTTTTTTTTTGTTCTTTTATATTTTTACTTTTTTGGCTGGGACTATTTTTGTCCCAGCCTTTGGTTCTTACTTCATATATATATATATCCAATTATAGGGGGTGAATCACATGGCAACTTAATATATATATTCAATTATAGACGATTTTATAAATTTAAAAGCGTATCGAGTTCCATTTTAATTAATAAAGTTGTGTCTATTTTATTTATTAATTTAGTTGTTGTACTATTACGATTTACATATAAGACTATACATTATTATATTTGATTTTTTTAAAATATTAATATATTCGTCTTCCATCAATTTGAATATTTGTTTTTGGAATGCTTAAAATAGCTTTATAAACCTATAAGTAGCTTTTAAGAGTGTTTGTGTTATTTAAAAAAAAAAAGCATCTGGAGCTCAAAAGCTCTTTTATCAAAGGCCAAGCCTAACCTACTTTCTCTCAATGAGCTTCGGATTTAATGAGTGCTAACTGCTAAGGAGCGGGTTCTTTTAACTATTTTGGATCCTCTAATTTCTTAATGGTAAGAAAAGAAAGATAATAACGAATAGAAAGTAGTGAATGGTAGGGCCCCCTCCGAATGAAATTGTTACATGTATTTATTATATATAAATTTTGATATTATAGTTTTTAGACAATAAATTATGATATTATTAGTATAAATTAATTAATAAATATCTTGCCGCCTATTTTATTGTCCATGAGGGGGGAATCACATGGCAACTTAGTATATATATTCAATTATAGACGATTTTATAAATTTAAAAGAGCATCGGATTGCATTTTGATTAATAAAGTTGTGTCTATTTTATTTATTAATTTAGTTTTTGTACTATTACGATTTACATATGAGACTATACATTATTATATTTAATATGTAATAATTAATCTAATGATTTAGGAGAGATAATTTCTTTTTTAATAATTTAATTCAAAAAAATAAAAAGGATAATCTTGTAACAAAATGAAGTGTCTTTAGAATTTTTTAAAATTTAAATTTTGAGAATGGATTGTTTTTAGAAAAGAAGTGTAAAAATAAAAAATTAGATTATCAAAAGAAGCTCTCTTTTAATGACAGTTGTTTGGATGATTATGAATAGAAAAGAAAGGAAATGAAACAATTTTTTTTGGAAAAAAAATAAATATATATATTTTATTCTATTTACGAAAATAGCATTCTCACATCAATTACCCAACAGTAGCATAGCAATATATTTCCAAAAAAAAAAAAAAACCATAGCAATAGAAATGCAAATCTTATTTGAAGCAATGATGCAGTCAAATTAATTGTAGTGATTTAAGCATGACACCATAATAATAATAATATAAATACTAATAAGTTATTCATTACTAAACAGTGCATAAAATTACGAAACCACAAGCATATACATCAAATAAGCAATAACAAAGTAATAATAATAATAATAATAATAATAAATAATATTATAAAATAGTTTACCTTGATTGAGGACGATAATTTGAGCAAAAATTATTAATGAACAAGTATGAATGAGAGATGAACGAGAGATATGTCTTGAAGTTATTTTTTTATTTTTTATTTTTTAAAATAAGGTTGTTGGGGATCGGAATCAACCCCACCCGAACATTTTATTAAAGAAAAAAAAACAAAAGAAAAAAGAAAACAAAAGAAGAAAACAGATCAACAGAACCTAAAAGAAGGGCCTGCTATAAAAATCATTGAAAATAAAGGAATTGCAAAAATTCGGAGCGGTCCACCACCATGTAGGAGAGACGATACTAGGACTCCTAGATGCTAAATTGTCTGCAACTTAGTTACCTTCCCGATAAATATGAGTGACAGTAAAGTCCATTTGAGAGATTAAGCTCAAACAACTATCCCAAGCGGGGCGCCAACGCCAAGGAACCTTACGAGACCTAGAACGAAGGATATCCACTACAAATGTCGAATCGCTCTCCAACTATAACCGACGCCAGCCAAAAGTCCAAGCATAATCAATAGCATGGACGGTAGCGGCCAATTCAGCCTCAAAAGCAAAGCAGACACTAAGAGGAATAGCAAAGTAACCTTTAACGAAACCCCTGCATACGCAAAAAACCCTACACAACCAGCAAGACCAGGACTACCAAAAGCAACCCTGTCTGTGTTAACCTTAAGACAGCTCGGCGGGGAAGGGCGTCAATTAACCTCTAAAATGCAAGGAGCCTTGGAAGGACGACTAGAGACATGAAGCATTTGAAGAGTCTGAAGTTCATCCACTGAATTCTTTATAATGCCAAACTGAAAGGAGTCTGCTCACGAACGAAATTCCAAATCAAGGAAAGAGCATCGGTAAACACAGGCTTGCCACCCTCAAATATAGCTTGATTCTGGAGGAACCACACCACCTAGAAAACTGTAATGATAGAAGCCCACCAGAGAGTTTTCAATTGAGTGCTAAAGACAACCATCATCACCTCTTGCCAAAGGTCCAAACAAGTACCATCCAACTTAAGCTTATGATCAAATGTAAAGGAAACAGCATGCCACAACCCACGAACAACAGGACAGTCTAGAAACAGATATCTTAAGTCTTCCTCTGCAGCATAACAAAACCGACAACAAGATGGAGAAATATAACATATGGCATGCAACGCAATGTCCGTAGGAATCTTACCATGAAATAAGCGTCAAATGAGGACAGAGTGAGAAGAAGGAATAAAAGAGGCCCAAATCTGCTTACCAAAAAAAACAAAACTCATATCCTCAGAAAGAAAATCATAAGCAGATTTACATGAAACAACACCATCCAAAGAACAAGTCCAAACTAACAAGTCTGGGTCAGTGCTTACCACCACCTTCTCAATCTCAGAAGCAACATCCGGGTGAGAAGCGTGAAAAAAAGCAGGAATATTCCAATCTGTAGCATCTAAGTAAATATCACCCACAACAGAATCCAAAAGAGGTTGTAACGAAGACCTATCCTTAACCAAATCAATCAACAGATCTCCCAACTAGTTATCCATTCAAAAACGAGCCTTAGAGTGACGACCAACCAACCAACCACCTAGACTCAATTATCAAGGGAGTATAATGCAATTTTAGACCTGGTGAAATAGAAGAAACAACATACCACGTTTTAGGTCTGTGATCCTAGGAAAAATGAGCCCAAAGATATGTGAAAACGAAGGACTTCTCAGTTAACATCCTCCAAGTGAACTTCTTAAGCATGGCTTTATTAAAAATACCAAGGTCTTTAACACCAAGACCACCACTATCCTTAGGCTTGCAGCAAGACTTCCAAGCAACTTGGACAGAGTTACGACCATCGATCGAACCAGTCTAAAAAAAACATTCGAATAGTAGCATTTTAAACTTGGGGGGTAGCTTTGCCTCTCTGATTCTTTTTTAGAATGGTGTATTCATCTCCCTTAAGGGGTTCTTCCGCGTACCCCGATGCTTTCCCTTTCTTAACTCCTCGAGCTCCTTGGGCATCTTGGCCATTTGGTCCTCAAGGCGCTCGGATCCACTGTTCCTGGATCTATCCTCTAAGCCTTCGTTGTCTAAAGTTTTCGATACCACGGTTGCTTCCTTACGCTTCTCTTTCTGAGGACGGTTACCTTACGGATTCCTTCTAGTTCTAGTACTACTACCAGCGTCGGGCTGTGGAGCCCTTTTTTCTGATACCGATTTGGCTGTTGGCCAGTTCCTCTTGGGAGGGATATCGACTGCTAACTTCACCTGCTGGGGTCTAAAATTTGTAGGGCGATTTGGAAGTGGTGGTCCAAGTCTGTCAAAAATCAGTACTTGGGTACCCGGCCCAGCCTCTCCCGTGGATCTGGGTACTTCAAAGGGTATCCCTTGAATGATCATCCGGAAGCGGATACTCTCTACGTAGGCAGTAGCCTGCTATTCTAGGATATCCCTATTGATTTCCTGGACCACCGGGTCCTAGGGCGCGGAGCTCGCATTTGGTGGAGGGACTGGTGTCGGGTTGTGGTTTTTGATCCCCTTCCTTACCTTTGGACTCTATGAGTAGAAGTAAGGGATTGGGGTCCCGATGGGTCGGGCTGCCCTTGAGAGGATCAGAGTCTCATCTTCGTGTCTTCTAGGTAGAGCTAGATAGCTTTTCTAGAAATGATTGGGAGGATAATTCCCATAGACGGCGCCAAAAAGTGTTAGCTGGAAATTGTTAAAGGGGTTAATCTCAAATTAACGACTCTTAGACTGCGATCGGGGTAGATCTACCCCGATCGCAGTCGGAGAGATATCACGCTTAATACCTGTATGTACTGAGTTAAATAAGCAAAATGCAATTGCGATTAAAAGGTGAAAACTGATCAATACAAAAGATGGGAAAATAACTGTTCAATTGATCAATCAATAGAGATATATGATACAATGGTGTTTAGGTTTGGAGTTTCAGACACAGTTAGAGATGGTGATCTCATGCTAGTCAATAAGTGGAAAAAGCTATAAGGTGTATGTCGAAAATATGATTTCCCATCTTCTCTCTGTCGAAAGTCTTGAATTATTTATAGGTCCCATTTCTTGCTTGTTACTCTGATAATCAGTCAATCAATTAAGCAATCAACGGGACGTTAATGGTGGCTTTATTCAGGCGCAGGAATAATTCCCGTAATCAAGTGATTTTGTTTGCTTCCTTTGCGATCTCGACAGAGTTGACTAATCCCATTCAAAGTGGAGCTTTAAAGATGGCGGGAGAAGTCAACTTTCCTCATGTTTAAATGTTGGCACATACCATCTTTCTTGTAACATGATTCTGGTTCCTTGGTGTACCGGTCCATTTCTTCCTTGATAGTCTTCCTTTCATCTTGGTCTTCCATTGCCTAGTAGATTGGTTCTAGAAGGGATCGGGGTATCCGGGTACCCCGCATTTTACTGGACCGTGGTAACAATACTCTTCAAGTATCAGGGTACCGGGATACCGGGTCAAGGCCATAGCATGGTACCAAGATAATGTAGCAGCGGGGTCCTCAGGACCTTGACTTCTCTATTTCCTAGTACTTGGGGATCCAGATGCCCCTGATCTTGATCTGGATTGGCAAAAGATGTATCTGGTCATACCGGTCTGGCTTCTTCTCAGGGTAGCTGGGTACCTCTTGCAGCGTCCTTTTACTTCAAATAATCTCTAGCATGGATGGAAAATTCTTCTTTGGACCCCTGCCATTTTTGGCGGTTAACACCTGTAATTGCTATAATACTTCCTTTTTTTTCTTCATGGCGTTTTGGTAGCATTCCATGGCTACTATTTATTCCCCTTTTATTTCTTGTACTCCCTATTTAGTTGGGAATTTGATCATCTGGTGGTAGGTCGACGGGATTGCCTTCATCTCGTGTATCCAAGGTCAGCCCAAGATTGCATTGTACGGAGATTGACAATCGAGCACCAGAAAGTTGATGTCTCAGCGTAGACTGGTAGTACAACTTCACCTAAGGTACTTTTTTGCTCTCCACTGAACCCTGTTGGCATGGTCGTTCGGCGACTGAGTTTGGATTCGTCGACTGAGTTTCTCTTAAGGCACTGTTAAACAATATATTACATGAACTACCATTGTCGATTAAAATTCATTTTGTTAAGCAATTAGCAATATGCAATGAAATAACAAGTGCATCGTGGTGAGGAGAAAACAAATCTGATTTATCTATGTACTTGAAGGTGACGGTCTCGTCGATCTTCGAAGGGTGTTCCCTATCAAGTTAAATCTCAGAATTCGACACCTTGACGCATGTGCCTCTTCGCTACGGAGTAGCTTACGCCATTAACCTCAGATCCACCAGCGATGTAGTTGATTACTTTATCTTGTCGAGGGGGTTCTGCTAGATTGTCGTTTGCGCTGGTTTGCCTCTTTTCATCGCGTCAGGTGAGGGTTTGTTTCCCTTTGTCTGTCAGGAATTCTCGCAGATGTCCCAGCTTTAGAAGTTCTGCAACCTCTAGTTTGAGGGTGACATAATCCTCTGTTTGGTGTCCGTGATCCCTATGGAACTCACATCGAAGTCTCACGTCTCGATGTTCTGGGGGTGCATTCGTTTTTCGTGGTCACTTGATTGTTTTACCCATCTCTTTCATCACCGCTACGAGGTCGATCAGTTCGATGCTAAGATTGTACTCTGGTACTTGGATATATGGTCGATGTTAGGATTATACTCGATAGCAAGAGTGTAATAAGTTTTTGACAATCTTTTCATATTAATAAAGTGATTTCTGGTTTAACAAGAGTTATAGCATTTATAGTTTAATTATTATAATTGTCAAAAGTAAATAAGCATAAGGTCAAAAGACTATGAGAATAGAAGAATTGTTCGTACATCTGGATATGTATTAGGTAGACACAATTCTTTAGTTAGTCTTGAATAATGTTCACAACTTAAGGTAAAGGTTGGGCACCTTTATCTTGTTAAAGTTGTAGATTTTTTTACTAGCATTTGAGTGGGATCAAAAGTGGTATGATGAGTCTAAAATCATCAAAGTGGCTTTGAGTAAAAGAATCTAGTGTACTAGGTGTATTGAATAGGATCACAATGAAATACTTTATCTAGAACCGTCAGTAGATAAAAGTCTTTTCATTATGAGGACAATCAGAGAGTCTATCTTAATCCTGAGATAAATGATGGACTTATGGTTGCAAGTGTTATCATTTGAGCTATCAATGAGTACGATTATATAGCATAGTCTATCCTCGATAGTTTGGTGGTAATCATTTGTTAATCGATAGAGTACTTCATTTATAGATATGGACATCGTGGATTCATTTATTAAATGAGAGTAGAATATCATCAGATGGATGTTTTGAGGTTTTGGATATTAAATCTTAACGTTAAGTTTTCAATAGTGTCTATTGAAACATGGCTTCTGGATAAGTCAAAATATCCAAGTTCAAAATGTGGTCATATGAGTAAATATGGTAACTTGGAGAGCTATATGCGGTCTATGAGCTCTTGGCGATTACTGATATTCTTCACGAGGATTCACTATCTCCAATAAGATTGTCTAGGGTATGAATAAGAAACATTTACGTATTCTATCTTTATTTAAGAGTGCAATTTTAGTTCTTTAGTGGAATGAACTAAAATTAATAGATTGAGCCTAAGTGAATCATTTGTTGATTGTGATTAGGTTATGTCTATTGAAGCTTAAATTTAGATAGCCCGCCAAGATCCCCAATCCACACGGACTTGCATGGATCACTTGATATATTCTACCGGACTGATTATGTGTCCATCTAGAATTGTATTTAATATATTAAGAATATAATTTGCACATTATTTATTTAATGAGCTGTTTAATTATATTAATATATTAATGAAAGACATGTGGGCTTGTTTATTTTAGTAAGAATGGATCTAGTTCACATGTGGGCTTTTTATTTAAAGTCTAATGGATTAAATAAAATGGAAAACAATATAAGGCCCATGTATGCTACTTGGGCGGCAAGACTATAGTAATAGTCTAAAATATTATTTTATTTTATTATTTAATTAAATAGGAATTAATTAATTAATTATTTATTTATTTAATTAAGAATCAAAATCTTTTACTGACTAAGAATTATGTTTTTTAGTAATATACTATTGTTGGTAGTATAATAAGAATCAAAAACTTTATTTGGTAAGTAGATAAATAAAAAGGATTTATTTATCTAATCAAATAAGGAAGTCTTTGATATAGTCATAAAAGAATAAAACACTAAAGAGATATATTAGGGTTAGGATTCTAAGCTTGATAGGTATTTTGGTGAAACACAAATCCCCTTGAAAAGAGGATTTCGGCCACCTTCTAGATGACCTATCATAGAATTCGGAAATCCTAAATATATTGTAAAAGGAATTCGTCCAGTAATATATATATAATATATGTGGAAAGCAGAGGTCGTCCGACTAGATATATATAATATATATATATGGTAAGAAGAATTCCAAGATATACAAGATATATATATTATTTGTATGGCATGCAGAATAAGTCGCCTATAATATATATTATTTACATGGCAATTTGATTCGGCCCCAAATATATATATTATGGAAATAAGAATTTGGCGTAGGCTAAGTTTTTATTGAGATTTATTTTTCTTTTGTTTGAAAAATAAAATCCATCTCTTAGAATAGTGTGATTTTCGGCCAAGAGGAAATATAGAGAAGAATTGTTTTTATTTTGATAGTGCACTAGTAAGCTTTTACATCAAAAGGCTTTGTGCACAACTTCGAATTAGGTTCACGCGAATTTCGATCAAAAGATTGAGAATTCAAAAGTGACCGGAACGTTCTTTGTTATTTCTTGGAAGTTTATGTGACTAACGAAAAAAAAAAGTTTTTGTTATCCATTCTCAGGTTTACAATTCAAAGAAAAGGGAGACCACGCTCCTAGGTGATTCACGTTCATGATTGGATTGGAAGATCTTGCAGATTACTATCGACGCAACGTCAATCGGATCACTCGACAAAGGTACGATATCTTTTGTTATATATTAATTAATCAAGGGTTAAGGTTCTTTTCTTAAAAGGAATTTTTTTTTTAAATATACTAAACCTCTTTTAGTCTCGCTTCCACTGCGTGCACGTATGTTTTTTTCCCTACAGTCGACTCGACCTTGGTTGATCACGCCCGTACGACCGTTGGTCGCTTGAGCTGTCATGCTGTGGCTAAGTATTCCGTCGGTCGTTGGTCGAGTAAGGTTATAATCTCCTGTCGTTCGACCGTCTATCGACTCAATCATTTCTTCTACTCTCATAGTTGTTGACTTTTCCTATGAAGTTAGCTTCGTCTTCCTCCCATTTGATCTAGGCCCATGCTTTTGCTAGCACATTCTCCATCGTCCTGCATGGATATTTAGTGCGTTCTTTATAAAAGTCGGAATAGAACTTGAGGCCTTTTTTAAAGGCGTAGATAGCGGTTGGTTGGTTGCAGTGCAGGATATGCACTTTCTCTCTGTTGAAGCATCCAACATAAGTCCTCAAGTTTTCACCATGTCTTTATGTTATGGTATATAGGTCGTCCGACTGCTTTTCTAGTTTGCGACTGCTCGTAAACTGCTCCACGAATGTATCTGTGAGCTGCGTAAAAGAGGTAATAGGATTGTTAGGCAAATTTGTGTACCATTGTAATGCTGGGCTACTAAGGCTGGACCCGAAGGCTTTACACATGCATGCTTCTCTTAGGTCGCGCAGGATTGCCACAGTGAACATTCTTTGTTTGTACTGTGCTATGTGGTCGTCCGGATCTATTGTGCCTTCGTACTGCTTCATGGTTGGGAAGCTGAATTTTCTGGGCATTTCAACGATGGCAATTGCATCGACAAAGGGTGAGTCGGCGAAGCTATTCGCTGTGCTTTTCTTTATTAGAGTTGGGACTCATAGAATCCTTTAGATAAAGGCTTCCATTTCTGCGAACCTGCGGGAAAGTTTCGGGTTAACAAATAAATGTAAATCAGATCCAGGTTTTACCAATCCTGGTGTCGACTGGAGCGACACGGGCGTCCTTAGGACGTTTTCGGGTTGTAAATCCACGGTTGGGTCCTACTAATTCGGCATTTCATTCCAGATCAGCAAGTTGTTGAGATCGATTTCGACTCGAGCTGTCTGGGAAGTTAGTTGATTATGTCTGACATTGGGATTCACGTCTGGTCGCATGGGGTCAACCGGTGCGATCGGAGCTGTTCTATAGACCTCTTGTTCACCGTTCGGAGCTGGGATTGGGCGCTCCAACGTCGCATTTTCAAGTGCTACTTCGTCAATCAAAGCTCGTAGCTCGCCATTCGTCGCTCGGATCGCTACATTTTCTACTTCAAGTGCCTGTAATTTTTCTACGTTTGCAGCGATCTGCTCTTCGACGATTGGTGTTCTTCCATCTCCAAACATGTTGAAAAGTTGTTCAATCGGTTCGACTAGCTCGTTTGTAAATTTGTAATGGGCCCTATGGTGGGCGCCAAACTGAAGGGGGTCGACCTACAGATTATATGGATCAGGTCGGATCTGTATTAGGCCCAATGCAACTTGACTAAGCCTGTCGTGTAAGGGATGTCGTCTCCTCTACGAACCTGCAAAAGAGTTAGTCTGTCGACCGAAATGCTCTATCTTCTTGGTCGAACCTGCAAAAGAACAATAACAGAGAAAAGCAAAGATAAGGAAAACAATGAAAATAGGGGTCAGATTATTAGTCTTAGGCATGCTTGGGCTGAGCAATGGTTATGTGTGAATCGTGGTTGTGATTCATATTGAATTCCGGTGGTCGAAGTGGATGTGATCAAAGTTTCAGGACGCTTGTAAGCTTTGTTCTTAATCAAGAATTTCCGAGAGCCTAACTGTGTTTTTGCCTTTCTTATTTATAGGCCAAAACTCATCCTCCAACGTTGACTTCATCAGTTTTAGTTAGTGGGTATGATCAAAGGAGAGATTTTGAATCAGCCGTTACCCACTTGTTATAACTGACGTTTTGACTTAGCTGTAACTGACATTGTTGACTTGGTTTTCAAATGGCCAAGTCTTGCAGACACAAGTGCATGAGGATTTGGGCCTTTTTTATGTTTGGGCTCACGGACCATTTTTGGCTACCACATTTACCAATTGACAGAAAATTATAATTAAAATAGATAGAGGCGAATTCTGTGGAGGCCAAGGGACCCCGTTTGGCCATAGAAGAAAAAAAAAATTATATTAATTTTTTATATTAATTTTTTTTTTTTTTTAAATGTTTATTTTACATATTAGTACTATTAATTTTAAGTTCTCAGATATGGATAGCCGGCCCACTAGGCCCACTAGGCAGACAATTACCATCGGAAAAAAGTTGAAAAGTTGTGATATCAACCGGATATGCAATACTTGATTGCCCATAATTCACTCCTTGTCGATATTCAAGATTTGATGGGTAACCATTGTAATATTTTACAATAATTTTAATAATGATAGTAATAAAAGCTTACGTGCCTCCTTGGAATAAATAATGGTTAATTGGTCACTCATACAAGGTATAACCTCCGTAAATTAATCTTAATCTTCTTTAAATTAATAACTTCTTTAAATTAATAAAAAAATATTGGTTTCGATCCGAGCTAGTGTAAAAAATTAATAAACCACTCTACCGTAATAATTAATAATTTTTTTTTGAAACATAGCGTTAAATTTTACTCCCGACTGCCGTATAAATTAATAATTTCATAAAAGTATAAAATATATTACATAATATTCAAGAATTAGAAAGTACTTTAAGATGCTAGTTTGTACAAGGTCACCATGTTTGATATTTTTGACTTCATCTATCATCTTTTGAATTATCCTCAAGAAGTTATTGTGATCACATTCTTGTTATAGACAAAAGTTTTCAACTAAATTTGGCATTTCAGTAGCCTTATTTACAGATATTTTAGGTATCTCATGACTATCGTCGTCGTCGTCGTCATCATCATCATCTATCTCAACCAACCATTATTATTCTGCCTTGTGATATCATTTTATTTTTAGGTGTATCTTGAGATCTCTCTTGGTATATACAACCAAATAATAAGCTTCACTATTTATATGGTGAGTATCCTTGGTCTCTAAGTAATCATATTCCCAAAAGGAATTGGAAATTTTCTTAACAAATCTTTCCTAAATAAGGAATCCTAAAAAAAATAATAAAAATAAACAAAATAAAATAAAATAAAAAACTTTCCGTGAAGAAGAAAGGCAACTAAATAAGCAATCTCGAAAATGAACCTTCCATAAACAATAAAACCGACTTCCACACGTTTTCTATGACAAAATAACACTTTATAAAGTAAAAGATCTTCAAATTAATAATCTCTCTAAATTTCTAGTCAACGGTGGATCCCAAAAATATTAATTTAGGGGTTTTATTGTATTATGTCATGCCATAGCCGCGAAGTCAAAAAAATTTGTCTCAAAGAACCATTATACAAAAATAAAAGATTTAGTGGGCCAAAATGAAAAATAAAAAAGAAGATAAAATTTAGTTGTAAATTATTTATAATTTTTTCAAGAGATTTTAATCTTAATTTTAATTTTTTTAGGGAAGGGACTTTTAATTTTATAGTGATATATTAATATATAATTTTTAATTCGAAAACTACTTTTAAAATCTCAAAAAATATTTATTTATCAAATTAATAACTTTTTTAATTTCCATAATTCTCTAATTCAACATAAACTAATTAGACGTTTCTTAATTCGCAAAATAATTAAGAAAATTGTGAATATGCTATTTACATTCAAAACTTTATATTTTTTTTTCTTCTCTTTATTTAACTCTCTAAAAACTTCCCTTGGTAGTCTTTGATCAAATTCTATTATTTACATTCAATACTTTTTATTTTCTTATAAAAAAAATAATTGATTTATATTTATACTTATATATATATATATATATTACATATTTCAAATGACAAAATGGAGACAATTAAGTTGGTGTCCATTTTGACAAACTTCCTTGCTAGCTGAGTGTAAATAATGTAATTCTAAAGAAAGTTGATATAATTTGTCTTTTATTTAACTCGTTGTATTTCTCTGTCTTAAATTCCCAAGATATCTAAAAATCCCAAATATTGCTCATTTCCTTCTCTTCAATATGAGTGTGGAGTAGTCTCCTAGTTTGCCTTTATTTACATTTCCAAATAGCTGAATTTCAGCTCTACTGAGCAAACCCTTCCCATTTCCTCCATTAATCATCATATGTAATGATCACCATCAACATGTATGGGACATGGACGATCCTTGCAGTAGTTTTTGCACTTCTCTTCTTCCTACAATCACTACTATGGAAAAGAAATGCAAAAACTAAAAGATTACCTCCTGGTCCAAGAGGGTTTCCGATTTTCGGATGCCTTCATTTGTTAGGGAAATTTCCTCACAGAGATCTCCATAAACTCTCTCAAAAATATGGCCCCATCATGCATTTACGCTTAGGCTTGAAACCAACTGTTGTTGTTTCCTCACCACAAGCAGCTGAGTTGTTCTTGAAAAACCATGACCAGGTTTTTGCTAGCAGGCCTCCTCTATTGGCTTCTAAGCATTTCTCTTACGGCCAACAAGCCTTGATTTTCGGTCCATACGGGCCTCATTGGCGAAACATGCGAAAGATGTGCACTTCAGAACTGCTTTGCAGTCAGAAAATCTCTTCTTTCAAGTCCATTAGAAAAGAAGAGCTTGATCTCCTCATTGAGAGTGTAAAACAGCAAGCTGCTGCTTCTGTTGATCATCATGTTGTTGATTTAAGTGGTAAGGTGAAATCTTTCACTGTGGATGTGATATGTAGAATGTTATTTCGGAGGAAATATGTGGATGAGATCGATGAGATAGGGTTCCAATCTTTGCTTCGAGAAGTGTTGATATGGGTAGGAACTCCTAACATAGCCGATTACATTCCTCAAATTGCTTTTCTTGACCCTAATGGCCTTATAAAGCACATGAAGGCAATTTCCAAGGTGCTTGATGAATTCTTCGAGAAGATCATTGAGGAGCGTCTTCAATCCAAAGACGAAAACAGAACCAAGGATTTTGTCGATGTCATGTTAGGGTTCATGGAATCTGAAGAAAGTGAGTACCGCATCCAACGCCACCATGTTAAAGCTATAATGTTGGTAAGTAACAATACTTGTAGACCAAGCGGTTGCATATTTCTATAAAAATGTTAAAATCTATGGGATCTCACACCTGATTAGCTCTTCGTTTATCTTGAAAGTGTATTGTATTATGAAAATTGTTTTCTGAACTACTTAATTATTATCTATAATCTTTTTGTTATATAGGACATGCTTGCAGCTGCCATCGATCCTGTAGCAGCTACAACAGAATGGACACTCTCACAACTCCTCAGGCATCCAAGGGTAATGAAAAAACTACAAAAAGAGTTAGAAAGTGTAGTGGGCTTAGACAGGATTGTTGAAGAATCAGACATGGATAATTTAGAATACTTAGAATTGGTTGTAAAGGAAACCATGAGACTTCATCCAGTAGCTCCCTTGTTAGCTCCTCATGAATCTATGGAAGACTGCACGGTTAACGGCTTCCACATCCCGAACAAATCACTAATTCTTGTTAACGTGTTTACAATTGGGAGAGATCCGAGTGCCTGGAATGATCCTGACGAGTTTTACCCAGAAAGGTTTGTTGGGAGTAGCATTGATTTTCGCGGACGCGACTTTCAGCTTCTCCCTTTCGGGTCAGGCCGTAGAGCCTGTGCTGGAATACAAATGGGGTTCCTTGAGGTTCGGTTATTGGTAGCACAACTTGTACATTGCTTCGACTGGGAGCTACCTGATGGTATGTTGCCAAATGAATTAGACATGACAGAGGGTTTTAGTCAAGTCATTTTCAGGGCCAATCCTCTTCAGGCTATTCCTACCAATTATCGCCTTAACATATAATTATCGGCTTGTTTAATTTCTACGTTATCGGCTTGATGTTGTATTGGATATAATAATTACATATTCTATTTTCATGTAACACTGCATATATACTGTGAAATTTAAGTCAAATAATTATGCAGTATGTACCGATCAATATGTGGCTTGTTGGCAAAGGATGCTTATTAATTCACTTTTAAATATGTGGCTTGTTGGCAAAGGATGCTTATTAATTCACTTTTAACTACTACTAATAGGGTATTTAGTGTCAATTTTGATCAATCTGATCAGATTTAAAGCTACTTTATCTAAAATGGTGCTTGAATGATGTAACATCCTAATAGGTTTTACCACGTCATTGCACAATTCATTAGTTTTAATTCATTAAAATTTGTAATTTTAACCCTTATTTTCGTTGATTATCAGATAATTCCTCTATAATTGAAAATTTTAAACTACAACAATATAAAATCAAGATATTGCTTGAATTAAAATTCCATCACAATTCGGGATTGTTTACGAAACCCTAAAATCCTTAAACATCCCAATCATCCAATCCAAAATGAAAAATCAAACAATCGATCAAAGTAGTTCGAGTCTGGTGTTGCCACTGAGTCGACTCAAAAATCAGAATAATCCAATTCTTGATGGGTGTGTTGTTTCTCTGCCTTCTCTTCATCAGCTTCGAAATCCCTCATTAGTTTTCAAAACCGAGACCTCCATTGATGATGAAGCCTCCACTTTGATTGTATTTGACCGGGTGTGTATTTCATGAACCTATATACGAATATACAATTGAGATAGGTCATGCAATTATCAATTATGGTTAATGACCAGAGTTTGACTATTTGATCAGATGCTAGCTCTAGAAGTTGACAACAAATTTGGAGCTAGAATTCTTAAACCGGGGCAAGTTAGGAGGGGGCAAGTTAGGATCCTAACTTGCCCCGGTTTAAGAATTCTAGCTCCAAATTCATTGTCAACTCATGAGTTGATTAATTAACTTAAACCAATAAGATTTCAAAATCGATTTCTTTGTATTTTGAGCATTCTTTTCTGCGTAGCCAGTATATTTCATTCGACATAGAAGATAAGCACTACGTTGATAGGCAAACTCCAGTTGTTCCTATCGATTATTATCCAAGTAGTGAAAGCTGACGATGAAATTGATTTGACAGAACATGGTGACGGTGACGGTGACGAAGAATATTAAAATTTACCTTATTATTATTATTTTTTAAAAGAATCAATTCATAATTATTGAAAAATTCAATTTATTTTGATTTGTTCATATCATACATATAATCATTGTAATAGAAAAAATCAACTAGAAAATTTAAATATATCTTACCTTCAATAATATTCTGGGAAGTTACTTATCTGATGACAACAAATTTCATCCATGGTCATCATCTTCTTCTATTGATTCTCCTCATTCGGATACATGCTCCTCTCCCTAGTTCTTTCCCCTTAAAATCTAAAACCAAGATATAATTTATTTGAAATATCATATTAAAATCTAGAAAATAAGTTTTGGTAGAATGTTTATGATCATTGCAGTTTTGGTGGAATTTATAGAATCGTAGAGATATTTCAATGAACTATTTAAAAAAATTTAATTTAGTAGTTTAAAATAGATTCATATCGTCCAAAATCCGCTACATAATCTAGATATCTTTACTATTAAAATATATGTTAAGAGGAAAAATTTGGTATAATAATAATGATAAAAAAAATGAAACTTTGTTGGTGACAAGACATTTCTTAGGTTTTATTTACAATCAAATTAATCGATTCTATTATAATCTTGTTACGAACTGAGTTTTGTTTTTATAAAAGAAATATAATTGTAACTATACAATGTAGTTAAATGTAAGTTTACTTATTTCACTAATTATTTTTAAAATCGTTGATTTTGTTACGGATCATTAGAATGTAACATAATAAATATTTAAACTAATAATGCAATGAGGAATGCTAGGTTGTTCAATAAAATTTATCCAAATCCATGGTTAAATGATGTGGTAGGTGAATTGTGAAAATTTGTCCAAATGAGATTCTAAGGTGAGTGATGTGATATTAACAACTTACATACCACGTCATTTGAGAATAAATTTTGACAAAATATATTTTTTGGACAGTCTAGCTAGCATTACTATAATGTAGTATACGAACATAATCCATTATGACAAAACATAAAACAACGTATATTTATAATCAAATATAATATTCCAAGATCCATCTCCATCGGTGATGGAGATTTTTTTTATTAAAATAAGAAAAAAAAAATTAAAATTCTATGAACATATGTGGAGTCGATCTCCTTCTCTAACCAGAGATGGGTGGTAATCTTGGTCTCCGGAGAGGAGAGGATGTGAGTGTGCGAGGGCAGGGTCGGTGGTACGAAGCCACTGGGTAGAACTCATCCTTAAAACCAGCTTGTAAAGAGAGGGTGCTCAATGAGTTATATATCATTGATTAATCCCATACTTAGTCAATATGGGATCCTAACAGTCGGGTGTGGGGATCCGTATTTGAGAAAGCGTGGGTCCCGGTCTCGAGGATCTTGAGCTTAGCTTTGATGGATTCCGCCAGATGGTCGTACGTAGATCATGACAGAGGGAGGTGGCGGCGAGGGCGGGTGCAATGGCCAAGAGGTGGCAAGAGGGGAGGCGGTTGAGGAGGATTAGAGGGCGGTGAGAAGGGTAGGGTTTGGTGAGAAAGGAGATGCCTGAATGCCATCGTTTTGACCAAGTGCAATTTTTCCCTTCTCTCTCTCTAGGGTTTGTTGAGAGTGGCTCTTGAGATGATGAATTAAAAAAATAAGTATTATAATAATATTTTTATTTTTTTTTATGTAATTATGAAAAAAAAAATCATTATTAACAATTAAAATTTCATTCAAAGAAAAAAAAAATCTCATATGCAATCAAACACAGTTATCTGACATTCTCAGGAATCTGACACAATATTCCAATGTACAACCAAATAAAGTATACAGTTTTTCTAGAAATTACATTATCATGTTTAACTTTCCCAAAAATAAAAAAACCATACCAAATGGCTCTTAAATAATGAGTGATATTATATTATATAGTCAATGATCAATTATATATATGCATGATGTTAGTGGAAGAAATAATATTAATTATAGATGGTGTTAATTAGTTGAAGGAAAAAGATCAATCATAAAAGATGTTAGTGGAAGAAAAAAGATAAACTAATAATTGATGTTAGTGGAAGCAAAAAAGATAAATTATTGATTAACTTTCATCTGAATTTATAATGATTATTATTGACATGGCTATGTGTTTTGGATTTTGGTGCACTGGACAGAATTATTTCAGTCCCACTTCCTTTTTAGGGCCAACAAGATTTTTTTTTTTTTTTTTTTGAATTACAACAAGATTTAATATCCTTTTTAGGGATATTTTGTTTTTTTTTACTAGTTGCAATTATCAAAACTAGCTTTTTTTTTTTTTTTTTGGATTACAACAAGATTTAATATCCTTTTTAGGGATATTTTGTTTTTTTGTTACTAGTTGCAATTATCAAAACTAGCTTCTTCTTTTTTGGACAATGATCCTCTCCTCACCTCACCTCATCCTCACCTCACTTAATCTTATGACACATAAGCATTACAATGAATGAATAGTGAGGATGTGATTGACACTTTATGAACAACCAATCACATGCTTTAAAAAGATGAGGAAAAGGTGAGGAAAAGGTGAGGAAGAGATGAGGTGAGGAGAGGATCCTTGTCCTTTTTTTTTTCTTCATTTTTTTGAATGTTTGGTTATAAACGATTTTTATATATTACTTTTGTTATTTTTGTCAATTTCGTAATATTTTTACTTAAATTTGGAATATACCATTAATTAATAATATATCGACCCTAATTCAAAATTTGGAATAATTTATCAATAGAGTTCTTAAATTTTACAGCACTCTTTTGAGCTGGTTTTGTGGATTAGCTTGACACCAAGTTATCAAAAGTTGTTTTCTCAATCAACACGTAATTTGTTTTTTTTTTTGTAATGGCAATGAGAACCGTAGCTGAGAAGTTAGAGAGAAAAAATAAATAAATAAAGGAAAATAGATATTAAAACTAAGTGTAAAACAAGAGGATAGATAAAATAGATATGGGAACCAACATAAAAAGAAGAAAGATTACACAAATCTAGGTAAAAAAATAAAAAAACAATACTGATTGTGAATTCGAAATTTCGAATTATACTTCCATCCCATAATCAATACAACAAATGTTGAGTTCACTTGGTTTGACATATTTTTTAGAATACTTAAAAGAACTTTCTGAGCTTAAAAATAGCTTTAAAGAGTGTTTGTGTTATTTAAGAAAAGAGCTTATGGAGCTCAAAAGCTCTTTTATCAAAGGTCAAGCTTAACCTACTTACTTTCTCTCGAAGAGCTTCGGACGAATTCTTTTAACTATTTTGGATCCTATGATTTCCTAATGGTAAGAAATGAAAGATAATAACAAGTAGAAAGTAATGAATGGCTTGAATTAGGGACCAAATAGAGGGGGGCCCATAGGAGCCATGGCACCCCCAACCAATGAAATTGTTATATGTATTTATTATACATAAATTCTGATATTATAGTATGTATGCAATAAATTATGATATTATTAGTATAAATTAATTAATAAATATCTTTCCTATTTTATTGTTCATGAAATTAAGAGATAAAATCAATTTGTTTTCCTTCTTTAATTTTAATTTCCAATGCAAAAAAAGAAAGAAAAAAAATTCATTAAAATACTTATCTTATGGTGACACAATTCTTTACTATAAACATTTTTGTTTATTAGTAATTATTTAATTTGACCGTTCACATTATCTTTATCACACATCAAGATTTTAGGTTAGAAATCGTAAATTAATAAAAGTTTTATGTTTTTAACTTAAGCAATTTTTATTTTCAAAAAAAAAAAAAAAAAAAAAACTTACACAATGTTATTCCTACTGTTGTAAGTAAATTCTTCTTATTCTCTATCCGAATAATTTCAGATACTAGATTACAAAATGGTAAATATTTTAGGTTATAAATATGATTTTGCTACATTTATTATCTAGTTTGTTATTTAAACGTTTTCAGCTGCAACTATTCAGATGTCGTTTCCAATTATGCGTATTGTCAATATTAGGTTTTGTAATAAGATGGAAGATGAATTTCTTACAAACTCTTTAATCATGTATATTGAAAGAGAAATCACATGGCAACTTAATATATATTCAATTATTAATGATTTTATAAATTTAAAAGAGCATCAGGTTCCATTTTGATTAATGTTTCAATCACATGGCAACTTAATATATATTTTAAATATTAGTATATTCGTCTTCTATCAATTTGAATAACTTGAACATTTGTTAAAGCTGAATCATGTATCAATGGCCAATCTCTGGTAGAAGAAAAGATTCTATCGGAACAATTATTTATTTCAGGACACCTCAATGGATTATGGAAGCAGGAATTCAAAAATGGGGAAGCCAACAAGTCAATTTCTGTCGAGGGAGTACCCACCCTCGGTTCTGTACTTTGACACAAACACCCGACCTAACGTTAGTGTTAAAGTGTTAATGGATCGAGGGTAAGGGATTATTCTTTTTCATGCTCAATTAATCATTCAAGGCTTCTCTTTGTTTACAATAAAATTATATATTTATAATTTATAATTTTTAAAGTTTAATGGAGTGAGCAATGATGAATTTGATAAAGTGAGCAATGAATGGACGACAACAACGCATTATTAATTATCAAGACTTCATTTTTGCTCACGCCCTTAAGGGGGCAAGCAAAAATGATAATCAATCATAGAGTTGCTTCCTCTTCTGGGTCTAGACTCTAGTTGATCAATGGAAACTTATACAAGTTTAAACACGTAAACTCCACTTATTCACTTTATTTAATTACAGAGCTAATTTTTATAATTTTATAAAATTAAAATGTAGATAAAATAAGATTGGTCTAGTGATATGTCCGTCACACTGACGCAGTATCGGTGGTTATAGGGCAAAGTAAACAAAACATATGTTTAGGACCTTAAAAAATGGTAAAAAAATAGGGGCCTCATTTATTTATAAACTTTGAAGATATTATTTAATGATAAAAATATACCCAAGGGTTAATTTATTATTTATATTATCCTTTAAAAGAGATTGAGGTATGTAAATTCAAATTTAAGAATTTAGTCTTTTTTTTTTAATTCTTTTCTAATTGTTTGATGAATCAAGTGGTTAATTTTGATATGGTTACTATTTACTAATTGTTGTTGTTTGATTGGCTCTATTCATAGTAGATTTGAGCAATTTCAACAATTTAGAAAAGATTTTTTTTTTTTTTGATATTAAGAAATTAAAATGATTAGATGATAATATTTTTAAAAAGTATTGTTTTAATCTTGAATGTGTTTTAAAAAATGATAGTTAGTCTGATATAGATAGTATTGATTTATTTTCTGAGTTAAAAATCTTAAGAGATTTTAAATACCAACTGCAATTGAAATATTATTCTTTTTTTAAAAAAAATTGATTCTTTCCAAATAAATGTATAGCCTATACCTTATAGAATATTATTAAAAATTACCTGTAATAGTTGCTTCAACTGAAACAAGTTTTTCAAAATTAAAACTAATAGAAGCTTATTTAAGATCATAGATGGATTAGCAGTTAGCTCTTTTATCAATTGAAAAAGAGTTTTTAGAAAATCTTGAAAACAAAAGTTTAATTAAAACTTTTATATCTCAAAAAGCATGAAAAGTTAATTTTTGTTAATTTTTTTTTAAAATTTTTTTTTTTATTTTTAATATATATATAGGGTTTTTTTTTTTCTTTCCCTTAGGGCCTCAAAATATGTTGAGCCGCCCTGCACTCACGTCATGATATTGTGGATTCGAGTCTCTACTGTTCCCTAAACATTGAATTATTATAATATTAAAAATAAAAAGAATAAAAAAAATAAAAAAAACACTTAACATAACTTAACTAAGCTGGTTCTCATAGTGACCTTACAAAATTAAATGTTCTTATTTATTTATTTATTTTTCGGTACATTCGCACCGAAGAAGCACTTCATATCACCATACTCTGTTTAATATCGTAATTTTTATATTGAATATTCCCCAAACTATCAAATGAAACTTCATAGAAAACGTATTTTGGTAAAATTGCATGTAAATTGAAAGGGGTTTATTATTATTATCATCATCATCATCATCATTTTGTTTTGTATTTTAGGACTGTGTTTGAGCACATACAATAAAAATTGAAATGGTGAATAAAAAAAGTCATTTATTGTTCTTAAAGACAGAATAACTTATACATCAATGTTAGTACAAAGTAATTATATATAATTTTTTTTTTTTAGTTTTGGAATTATTTGTTTTCAAATGTCTTTAAATTCAAAAATGGGGAAACCAACAAGTCAATTCTAGTTGATGGAGGACCCACCCTCGGTTCTATTCTTGACACAAACACCTGACCTCCCGTTACTGTTAATGGAGTGACACATGTTATTCAATGAATGGATCCGATACACCACCGTTAGATTCTAGTGTAGTCTGGTGGACCCACTCCTTATCCTGTTGTGGCTGAACGATTTAGTCATGCCACAAATGTTGGGACTATTTCAGCCTTTTATACTTTTTTTTTTTTTTTTTTTTTGTTCTTTTATATTTTTACTTTTTTGGCTGGGACTATTTTTGTCCCAGCCTTTTGTTCTTACTTCATATATATATATATATATATATATATATATATATATATATATATATATCCAATTATAGGGGGTGAATCACATGGCAACTTAATATATATATTCAATTATAGACGATTTTATAAATTTAAAAGCGTATCGAGTTCCATTTTAATTAATAAAGTTGTGTCTATTTTATTTATTAATTTAGTTATTGTACTATTACGATTTACATATAAGACTATACATTATTATATTTGATTTTTTTTTAAATATTAATATATTCATCTTCCATCAATTTGAATATTTGTTTTTGGAATGCTTAAAATAGCTTTATGAACCTATAAGTAGCTTTTGAGAGTGTTTGTGTTATTTAAAAAAAAAAAGCAACTGGAGCTCAAAAGCTCTTTTATCAAAGGCCAAGCCTAACCTATTTTCTCTCAATGAGCTTCGGATTTAATGAGTGCTAACTGCTAAGGAGCGGGTTCTTTTAACTATTTTGGATCCTCTAATTTCTTAATGTTAAGAAAAGAAAGATAATAACGAATAGAAAGTAGTGAATGGTAGGGCCCCCTCCGAATGAAATTGTTACATGTATTTATTATATATAAATTTTGATATTATAGTTTTTAGACAATAAATTATGATATTATTAGTATAAATTAATTAATAAATATCTTGCCGCCTATTTTATTGTCCATGAGGGGGGAATCACATGGCAACTTAGTATATATATTCAATTATAGACGATTTTATAAATTTAAAAGAGCATCGGATTGCATTTTGATTAATAAAGTTGTGTCTATTTTATTTATTAATTTAGTTTTTGTACTATTACGATTTACATATGAGACTATACATTATTACATTTGATTTTTTAAAAATATTAATATATTCGCCTTCCGTCAACTTGAATATTTGTTTTTGGAATGCTTAAAAGAGCTATCTGAACCTATAAGTAGCTTTTAAGAGTGTTTGTGTTAAAAATAAAAAAAAAAAAATAAAAAAAAAAAATTTAAAATGAGTGCTAAGGAACGGATTCTTTTAACTATATATATATATATATATATATATATATATATTTATCAAAGGCCAAGCCTAACCTACTTTCTCTCAATGAGCTTCGGATTTAATGAGTGCTAAAGAACGGATTCTTTTAACCTTTTTTTTTTTCTTTTTTTTTTTTGAAACGGTAATTTTATTCAAGCCAAGGCTGCGAAAAATAGATAAAAACAATACAAAAACAGTCCCCCCCCCCCCCCCCCCCCCCCTATCAGGAAAAACTAGGCCCCAAAACCCCCAAAAAAAGAGGCAACAAAACAAAGACAAAACAAAAACACATAAACGCCCCACACCAAACGACCACACAACACAAAAAACAGTACACAAAAGAACCACCAAAAACTACAAATTAAAACAAACCAGAAAATTAAAACAATAGCTTTTGGCACAAAACCTGCGTCAACAAAAACATAATTTAGACCCCCAAACTATGAAAAACCAAGAAACCAATGCCAACAGAGAAGATAATAACGAATATAAAGTAGTGAATGGCAGGGCTCCTATGAATGAAATTGTTACATGTATTTATTATACATAAATTCTGATATTATAGTTTTTAGACAATAAATTATGATATTATTAGTATAAATTAATTAATAAATATCTTTCCTATTTTATTGTCCATGAAATTAGGAGACAAAATCAATCTATTTTCCTTCCTTAATTTTAATTTCCAATGCAAAAGAAAGAAAGAAAAAAATGTCATTAAAATACTTATCTTATGTTGACACAATTCTTTACTCTAAATAATTTGTTTATTAGTAATTATTCAATTTGACCGTTCACATTATCTTTATCACACTTCAAGATTTTAGGTTGGGAATTGTAATTTAATAAAAAATTTATGTTATTCACTTATCTGTAACTAAATTCTTCTTTTTCTCTATCTGAATAACTACAAGTACAAGTAACTAGATTACAAAATAGTAAATATTTATTTAAATGTTTTCAACTGCAACTACTTACAAACTCTTTGATCATGTATACTGAAAGGGAAATCACATGGCAACTTAGGGCCAGTTTGGTGTTGCTGTAATTTTTATAATAATCACTGTTAGCTGTGCTGAAGAAATAATCAGCTGTGAAGTTAATCAGCAGATGTTTGGTTAATTGTACTTTTAAAAATACTGTATAACTCAAAAGCAGTATACATATGTTTGGTAATTTTATTTCAAAAGTGCTGAAATTAGTTACAATGACTAAAATAGACATGATTTTATAACCTTATTTTATTTTATTTTATTTCATTAATTATATATATTAAATCAATATTTAAGTAGAATATTTAAATTAGAAAAAAAAATCCATAAGAATAATAAAAATATTTTTAAAAGATTTTATAAATCAAATCAATATTTAATTAAAATATTTAATTTTAAGATGAAATAAGGAATATAAATGATTTTATTAATTTCATAAGGATAATAATGATATTTTAAAAGATTCATTAAATGCTGAAATAAATTATTCAATAATCACTTTCAAAAAGTAACCCTCCACCTACTTCTCAAAATCACTGTCAAAACTGACCAAATTATCAATTAATCACTTTTGAAAGTTTTACCAAACATTATTTTATGTCAAAATTATGAAATAAACTAATTTTAACTTCTCAAAAGCAATACCAAACTGACCTTTAGTATATATTCAATTATAGACGATTTTATAAATTTAAAAGAGTATCGGGTTCCATTTTAAATAATAAAGTTATGTCTATTTTATTTATTAATTTATTTGTTGTACTATTACGATTAATAGTGTGTCAATGGCCAATCTCTAGTAGATGAGAAGGTTCCATCATCAGAACAATTATTTATTTTAGGACACCTTGTCTCTTTTTTTGAAAAAAGAAAAAAAAAAAGAGAGAAAGTAAGGGGAGAAATGGCAAAAAGATATTGGAATATCAATTTGAAAGAGACGATGGAATCAGGAATTCAAAAATGGGGAAGCCAACAAGTCAATTCTGGTCGAGGGAGGACCCACCTTCGGTTCTGTACTTGACAGTTGACACAAACGCCCGACCTCCTGTTACTGTTAATGGATTTAGGGTAGCTGGGTAGGGACCCCTGACGGAGATTTGATCTTCAAGTCTAGTCTCCCATTTGCCATCAATTGCCAAAACTAGAAAAGATTTTCTTATACGGTTCACCCCTCTGCCTTCTCTTTATACAACTATACCCACTATCCCATAGCAAACTTTATATATACTAAACAATGCATGTCAAGTTGTCACTTGTCAGCTACCCTTAATTTCATCCAAATATCAATTTTCATCTATCTTTATTCTTTTGTAATCTCATGACTAAGCACTTTCAATTCTTTCAAACCAATTTAACTGCTAGTAAGGGATTATTCTTTTTCATGCTCAATTAATCATTCAAGGCTTATCTTTGTTTATTATAAAATTATATATTTATATGCCCAAATATAAATGACACGTTTTTATATAATAGTTGAGATCTAGGAAGCATGGATACTCCATTTGGTGGAGGTAACTCGTATCGAACTCGTATCCAGTTCGGATACTCCCCGGATACTTCAGGATACGCATCCGATACGTCAAATGGGGTATCCGTTGACATTTTCACAAGTTTGACTGGAGGATACTTGGGGGATACTTGGAGGATACTTAGAGGATATTTGGAGGATACGTTTGGGGCAATATTATAATTATTTTAGTATAAAATGGGGTCAAATTTTAAAATATTAGGGGTCAAGATGAAATTGTAAGGAAATTTTATCTTTGATTCCATTGACATGGAGAATACCGGGATACTTGATATTGTAAACCCTTCTCTTGATGAACCAGAGTTAGATGTCGAATTATTTAGATCCTTTAACAATATGAATGATGATAATGAAGTTAATTAGGAATTTAAAATATGATTTATGTGTTTTTTTTTTTTTTTTTTTTTAAATGTATTATTTGGATTTTATAATATGTTATGACTTATGTGACGTATGTTTTATTTAGATTTTGTAATATGTTCGACTTATGTGACATGTTTTATTTGGATCATGTAATATATTACATTATTATGACTTATGTAGTTATGTGACATGTTTTATTTGGATTATGAATATGTTTTAATTTTGAATGAATTAGCAAATATATTTTTATATATTATTATTATTTTTTTAAATATAAATATATATTATTTTAATTGACGTATCTGCCCTGCCGTATCCGTACTATCTAGGTTGAGATTGTTGTAACAGTAAATTAAATTTATAATTTTTAAAGTTTAATGGAGTGAGCAATGATGAATTTGATAAAGTGACCAATGAATGGATGACAACAACACACGGGGTCAATTAATTGGTTCATGGCAGACAGAAAGTTGATAAGAGAATTATTGGTAGATAAGATCAGAATTGCATGTCGAATTCAAGAGTTTATTTTGGCTCACCACCTGAAATGGGGCGAGCAAAAATAATAATCAATCATAGAGTTGCTTCCTCTTCTGGGGTCTAGACTCTAGTTGATCAATGAAAACTTATACAGTTTAATTTACACACGTAAACACCACTTATTCACTTTATTTAATTACAAAACTAACATAAAATTAAAATACAGATCGGTTTAATGATATGTTCCTCACACTCACGTCATGATATTGTGGATTTGAGTCTCTACCATTTTCCAAACATTGAATTATTATAATATTAAAAAAAAAAACTAAAAAAAAACTGGTTCTGTTCGTGACCTTACAAAATTAAAGGTTCCTATTATTATTATTATTATTATTATTATTATTATTATTATTTTCCAATACATTCGCACCGGAGAAGCACTTCATATCACCATACTCTGCGTAATATCGTAATTTTTATATTGAATTTCCCCCAAACTATCAAATGAAACTTTACAGAAAACGTATTCTGGTAAAATTGCATGTAAATTGAAAGGGATTTATCATCATCATCATCATCATCATTTTGTTTTGTATTTTAAGATTGTGTTTGAGCACATAAAATATAAATTGAAATGGTGAATAAAAAAAATGTCATTTATTGTTTTTAAAAACAGAATTACTTATACATCGATGTTAGTACAAATTTTTTTTTTTTTTTGAGTTTTGGAATTATTTGTTTTCAAATGTCTTTAAATTAAAAAATAGGAATTCAAAAATCTGGAACCAACAAGTCAATTCTGGTCGATGGAGGACCCACCCTCGGTTATGTTCTTGACACAAATGCCCGACCTCCCGTTACTGTTAATGGAGTGACACATGTTATTCAATAAGTGAATCTGATGCATCACCATCAGATTCCAGTGTGGTGCATTAGATGCACTCAAGTTTTTCTCGGATTGAAGAGCCAATCCGGTAGGCCCACTCTTTATTATATTGAGGTGGAACTATTTAGTCCCGCCACAAATGTTGGGATTATTTCAGCCTTTTATTCTCTTTTTTTTTTTTTTTTGGCATTTATTTATTTATTTATTTTGCTGGGATCCAATCTTTTGTTCTTTTATATTTTTACTTTTTTGGCTGGGACTATTTTCGTCCCAGCCTTTTATTCTTATTTTTTTTTAAATTATATTATTTATATTTAAAAATATTAAATTTATTTAATCTGATTTAAAAATTAATTTAATATATGTTATTTTATTCAAATATTTAAAAATATTTTTTTAATTTCAATTAAAAATTAAATGTTATTTTATTAAAAAAATAATTTAATAAAATTTTAACCAAATTTAATTTAAAATATTTTTATTTTTATTTTCTTTGAATTGATTAAAATGATTTTATTTATATAATATAATTTTATACTTACCTCGATCTCACAAAAAAAAAAAAAAACAATTATTTTCAATTATTTTTTATCCAATCTCATGTTATACCAAACAAGAGACAGTATTATTTTAGCCCAATCCGTACTGCACCAAACACATCACAATACTAATTTAGTTAAATCCAATACAATCTAATCCAATCCTATAAAAATAGTCCAATCCAATCTTGCGCACCAAACGCACTCATACAGTACTATTAAAGGGTATTTTGATCAATGAATTTTTTTTTTTTAATAAAGATTTGGAGAAGGCACAAAGGCTTATTATCTGTATCCAAATGCCCAAAGGTCTGGCCCATATCCAAAAAATAAATATGTTCTCTTGAATGTGTTTGGTATGGTTTTCTACCGGTCAAAAGAGCTTTTTTAATGTTAAAAGTTCTTTTAATTATTATTTTTTTGTTGTTGTTTGGCAAGCCTAAATAAGTGTTTTTCTAATATTAAAAAATTATTTTATGTCTATCGAGAGAAGTCTAAAATTTGAGATTCGATTCTCCCAAGAAGCTCATTTTGAGCTTTTTAAAGAGAGATAAATAGTTTCAACTACCCTCCATGAACTTGAGATATTTCACCATATACATTCATATTACAAATACTTTGTTAGTGTCAATTTTTGTAATTTTTAACAACAAAAACTTTTTTGAAGATATTTTGCTAAACAATCTACTAACTTAAAAGCACTTTTTTAAGTGAATAAAACATATAATTTTTTATTAAAAACTCTACTCAATAACAGCACTAATTGCAAAAAATCTACTCCAGAAGCTCTACTCAATAAAAGCGCTACTTGTAAAAGATCTACTCCAGAAGCTCTACTTGAAAAGTCTTTCCAATCTCACCCTTAGAGTATGTTTAGAAGAGCATCTCTATGCTAGAAGAACATCTTTTTAAAATCTCTACACGTACAGATTCTACTTTCAAAAGATCAATATTTTTTTTTTATATAATCTGAGACATTGCTAGGTTGAATGAATACTCTTACAATCTTACCGCAAAACCATATTGGACATTAGTGCATGAAGATCTACTTAAGAAATCTCTTCTAAACGGACCCTTATATGTTCCGATTCTCTAATTCCATTGGTCCCACTACAATCCTAGCCCCGGCAATTCCTGGTAGGGGCATGATTCTTGATCATTAACTACAAAAGTTATGATTGATGAATATGAACCACTTTAGAAAGTAATTGATATATATATATATCCGACAAGAACAGGAAATGCAAATTGAATTGCACATCATTCAACAGTTGACATACTGTGGGTGGTGACAAAAATAAACACGGGCGTAAATAAAATAAACCTAATAATCTTTAAAACTTATTAAACTTATTAAACTAATAGTGATTATAAATAAGAAGCTCCAACAACAATTTAGTTCAGTCAACTTTTGAATGAAAAGAGAGTAGTGGAGATTGTAGGAGATCGACAAAAGGATATTAACCGAACAATGACGGAGAAAATAAGAGTGGCGGTGGTGGGCGGCGGATTGAGCGGAGTGGTGGCGGCTCATGTACTCGGAAAAGCAGGTGTTGAGGTGGTGGTGTATGAGAAGAAGGACCACCTGGGTGGCCATGCTAAGATTGTCACCTTTGATGGTGTTCATTTAGACCTTGCCTGCATGCTCTTCAATGCTGTAAGTAAAATTCCTCTCTCTTTTCCTTGTTATTGAAAAAGCCAAAGAAGGCTGAAAACAAGATACAAACAGAGACTAACACCAGGAACAAACAAGGACCCGAAAACAAGCTCGCAAGCTACAACAAACCCACCACCAGCCACAGCCCAAACAGACCCGAAAGGCAGCACTACCAAAACTTCAGCAAAACAATCCAACAAACCGCAAGACACACACCCACATCCCTAAGGCCAAAAATCTAAGCGCAAAAAATCTAGAAAAAAAAACAGAAGCAAACCCAATAGACAAAACAACCAAAACCTAGAAAGCACATCACTCCATAGCCTTGTGTTTGAGCACCAAACTTGTCATTTGTTAACTATGTATTATTCATCAAACACAAATTTCATTATTTAAAATGAAAGAAATTAACAAGAACAATTATAGAAAATGGACACAATATAAATAAAAAGAAAGAAAAAAAAAAATCAGCCAACATTTAAAAATTTTAAAAAAAGAAAAAAGAAATTGGAATCAAAGCTGGAACATTGCCTTGTGATTTAAGTTTCGTTAATTACGTTTATTACAATCACAATTTATTTTTTTTAAGCATAGATTTGGGATTTAGGGAGGGGTATACCACTTGAACCCATGACCTTGCTTGATGTAATGCTGTGAGGACTGAGGGACTTAGAACCGATTCACCTCAAATTTTGTCCTATCACAAATATTTTTTAAAATGTGTTTTCTTTCACAATATATTTATATGTTTTGGAGACTTTTCCTTATTGGAGTAGTTTTTGCTTGTTTCCCATCGAATAAGTTGTCTATTTTAATTTTCTACTTTTAGGGATATTGTTTGTTTGAAAACATCATTTTTGTTTGGGGTTTTATCATTTTGGTCACTAAGTTTTTACAAAATATTTGTTTTTTTAACAGTACGTCCTTCCTTTTTTTAAGTACCCGAGGTCAATTTAATGAGTACAATTATGATTTTACCCTAAAACAATTTAACATATTTTCAAAAAAAAAAAAAAATATTCATTAATTATGAAAATTGATTTGAAATATAGTAATAAAATGAACTGAAACAAATGGAAAAAAGAAAATAATGTAATGTAAACTAAAAGAAATGGAAAGAAAAGATAAAATGTTGAAAAATATAGAGAAAATATTAATATAAAAGGATAAAACCAAAAAATTAAAAAAAGATATAAAACTTTTTTTGGGTAAAAAAATAAGCTTCATTGGTGGAGATCCAGATTTGATCTTCATCGTAAATGAAGATCCACCTCCATCGGAGACCCATTGATGGAGATTCAACCAATCCCCATTGGTCATGGACAATGGAGATACATCGTTGGATCTCCATCAATCTTACATCAAAAAATTATTCTTTATTTCAAAAATTAATTTAATTTAATATTTTCCTAATCAATCTCACATTGTATCAAACTATAAGGCCACGTTTGTTACATGAGATGAAATGTGATGGGATATGATTAAAAATAGTCATATTCTCATGTTTGTTATTTGTATGGGATGAAATTATTTTAATCAATGGGATATTATTAAAAATAGTCATATTCTCATGTTTGTTGCTTGTATGAGATGAGATTATTTTAATCCCATGCAAG
Source organism: Acer yangbiense (assembly GCA_008009225.1). NCBI lineage: Eukaryota > Viridiplantae > Streptophyta > Magnoliopsida > Sapindales > Sapindaceae > Acer > Acer yangbiense. Next base: position 13,071,503 of record CM017761.1, read on the forward strand.
CAACTTATCTCACACCAGTCGTACTAATTAGTCCCACCACAAATAGTGGGACTAATTAGTCTCACCACTTTATATATATATATATATATTTCTCTTTTCAATTTATTTTATTTTTTATGTGATTAAAATATAAATATATTTTAATAATTAATAAAATATTTTATTTTAAACATTTAAAAAAATAATAAATGTTCAGTATTAACAAATAAAAATATTTTTTTTTAAATTGGTTTTAAATATTTAAATTATTTTTAAATAAACAATTTTAATATCTTTTTTCAAAATTTAATTTAAATAATTATTTTAACTGGTCTAATTCTATACAATCATTTTATCCAAGTGAGGTATGGCTATTTACTCTCATGTTTTTTAAAAAATTATTCTTATTCTTATTTTTTATTTAATTATAAATTTTTTTATTTATTTAATATATCTTATTACAATATTTAAAAATATTTTTAAACATTAATTGAAAATTTTTATTTTCTTTAATATTAATATAATATATTAATTTTTATTTATTTTCTTAAAATTAAATAATTTATTTATTTTAAAGTAATTTTATTTTATTTTATATTAATCAATTTCATAGTGTATTAAATGTATAATAAAATTATTTTTTATATGATCTCATACCACACCAAACAAGAGATATGACTATTTTAATTCAATCTCATACGGCACCAAACACATCACAGCACTAATTTAGTCCAATCATATCCCTTCCAATCCAATCCAATCCAATCATATGAAAATAATCCTATCCTATCCCGCGCACCAAACAAGCCCTAAGATAATCTTTTTTATTCAATCTCATACTAGTACTAATTTAATCAAATCCAATCCAATCCAATCTCAATCGCAAAACCAGCTGCCTCCCTTTTTTGATTTTTTTTACATGTTTGAAAAAAAAAAATCACTTACATGATCTTTTTGGAATTAGGTAAAATGGTCCCTTTGGATGTTATTGGTTCAAGGAAATTCTTGTCATTTCGTTATAAAAAACAAATGGACAAAATTTATATAACCCTCAAATTTTGAAAATATATATATATATATTCACATAATTCTAAGTTTTGTTTTAGCTAATTTCACCATTCAAAGACCAAAAAAAAATGCCAATAATGTCTCTTCACTTCACTCCACCAAATCATACAAAAAGTCTTCAAAACTAAAGAGAGAAACCCGATAGAAGACATTTTTTTTTTCTTGCTTCAAATATTGCTAGACCAACAAACATTTGAACTTTGGTTAATTTTTTCGTAACTGTGAACCAAAATATTTATTAAGATGATTTTAAAATTCTGTCAAGATATTGACTTACAATTTGTCACGGTGCAAAGGAAATTTGTGATGGTTACTAAATTTCTGTTCCTGGGACGCTTCTGAAATTATGTCCGTGGGTTTGTACCTGCGAATTTTTATCTGTTTCTATACGGGGAGTTGTTGATTATCTGGTTTCGCGTGACATGACAGGTGACATGTCCAAATGTGATGGAAATGTTTGAGAGTGTTGGTGTTGAAATGGAGACATCAGAGATGTCATTCTCAGTGAGCTTAAACAAAGGCCAAGACTGTGAATGGGGTACCAGAAATGGTTTCTCCAGTTTATTTACACAGAAGAAGAATTTGTTGAATCCATACTTTTGGCAAATGCTTCGAGAAATAATCAAGTTCAAGGGCGATGCCATCAGGTACTCAAGTGTTTTATAAGCACAAGCCAATATATATGGTGCAATAATTGCAATTTGTTATTACTATTGCTAAATAATCTCATACAAAGCAAAGAATTAAAGAAAAGAAGAAAAGTTAGGGTTTCTTATTGTATAACGCTGAATACTAATTTATAATGAAAAAGCTTAAGAAAAAGAGTTTATATAAGTAAGGAAAATAAAAGACTAAGAGCATCTCCAATAGACTCCCTTAATGACATCCTTTAGCTTAATTAAGGGAGTATGTGTATTTTTGCAACTCCAACAACTCCCTAAATGACTCCCTTAATTGTGTTCAAGTGGAGTTCACTCCCTTAATTAAGAGGTGTTTTTAGACCCCCTTAAAGTGGGCTCCACCTATTTAAGATTATTTTATTTCTTAAAAACTCCATCTAACATTTATTACACAACATCTAACATTTAAATAATAATAATAAATTATTAAAGGAACCATTTAAGGGAGTATTGTTGGAGTACATACTCCCTTAATGGCCCCTTACATCAATATCCACCCTTATTTAAGGGAGTCTTTAAGGTAGACTGTTGGAGATGCTCTAAGAGCATCTCCAACAGACTCCCTTAATGATATCCCTTAGCTTAATTAAGGGAGTCTGTGTATTTTTGCAGCTCCAACAACTCCCTTAATGGCTCCCTTAATTGAGTTTTGGTGGAGTTCACTCCCTTAATTAAGGGGTGTTTTTAGACTCCCTTAAAGTGGACTCCACCTATTTAAAATTAATTTATTTCTTGAAAAACTCCATATATTTGAATTCAATTCAATCCAAAGATGCTATTGCTAATAAGCTTGCATAATCATCATCTTCATCATCCTCTTCTTCTTGTAGTAAGACAAGTAGTAAATTAGCACCCATAAAAAAAAAAATAGAAATGGCAGTAACAAAAAAATGAGTTTAATTTTTTTTTTTTTTTTCTATAATCTGTGGCTGTTGGATACAAATAAGAAAATGATGAAGTCAGATGGATAAAAATGAATGGTTTTTGAATTTTTATAACAAAATACTGACGTTGCATTGATGGATATTACTGTTTTTTTTTTTTTTTTTTTAAATTGCTAGCTTTATTGAACAAGCGAAACAGAACAGCCAACTGATGGATATTACCGTTAAACTCTGTTCAAGAGTAGGTTTTTGATTTTTTATTATTTAATAAAATATGAAGCTGGATTGATAAAAATGACCGTTAAAATATGTTTAAAACTCTCTTAATGATAAACAATATATAATATTTATTAAATAATAAAAACAAAATATTAAAGAGGTCATTTAAGGGAGTATTGTTGGAGCACATACTCCCTTAATGACCCCTTACATCAATATCCACCCTTATTTAAGGGAGTCTCCAAGGGAGTCTCCAATGTAGACTGTTGGAGATGCTCTAATAAACCCTAACTTAACTAAGAAATATGACTAGACATATAATCCTAATATAACAAGAAAATATAACATAATATATAACTCTAACTACTATAATATGAGCTAAAATGAACATTTGACATTGCCCAACTGAGTGTGTTTTTGGAAATGACTCGTTACCTTTTATTTGTTTGTTTTTTATAACATTGCAGATTTCTTGGAATGCTTGAAAACAACCCAGACATGGATCGTGGTGAAACTTTGGAGCAATTTATAATGTCGCATAATTACTCCAAACTATTTCAGAAGGCTTATCTTGTAAGACTGCTACTGAAACATTATATAATTATGTCATATTCTTGAGTGCTCAGTTTCCCACAGTCCATATTTTGGTGATTATTGTATTTGTTACTTATTAGTATCAATAACATTTTTAAATCTGTAGATTCCACTATGCTGCTCAATTTGGTCTTGCCCCTCGGAGCGCGTTATGAGCTTTCCCACTTTCCATGTTCTTTCATTTTTCCACAATCACCATCTACTTCAGGTACATTTTGTTTCAATTGGATAATATATGTTATAAGCGAGTAGTTTTCCAGAGTTAGGAAAATAGGTTAGGAAAAAACAAGACTAGGAGAGGATCTTGACTTAGATTGTTTTCTGACTTTGGCTCGATTCTCTTTGCAGCCCTTTGATGGTCCACAATGTTTTACTGCTAGATGGCGTTCACATAACTATGTCAATAAGGTGTTTTTGATTCCTGTGTTTGTTTTTCAATAATGTTTATGCTGAGGTTATATTAATGCTAACTACAAGTAAATTTTCCTTGCAATTGTACTTTTTTGCTATTAAATAAAAAAAATAAAAAAAATCCAGGTCATGGAACAACTTGAGAGCTGGGGTTGTCAAATAAAAACTAGTTGTGAGGTGTATTCTGTTTTGCCAACTGATGAAGGTTAGTAGTTAATTTTCATGCTTGAGATGAAGATAATCAAGGGCAATTCATCCTTTTTGTGTTCATTATTTCATATATTACATTACGTACTTTCTTGCCTGTAAATTGATATCGAAAGTTGTTACAGAAATACATGTTCTCATTGTTGATGCGCATTCTCACATGTTTTTACACTCCAATGATAAAATAAAATCCATGGAAAAGTATCTGCAGTCTCCAGTTGTTTTGAAGTCAATCATGTCCTTACTTTAATGATCCACTTCCCATGAAACTTTACGGTTATCAGGTTGCACTCTGGTGTGTGGAGATGGTTCCAAAGAAGTGTACAATGGATGCATAATGGCCGTTCATGCCCCGGATGCTTTGAAAATACTAGGAAGCCAAGCAACCTTTGATGAAATGAGAATACTGGGTGCTTTCCAGTATGTCCACAGGTACTGTCACTCTTGTTTAATTACTTCTTATTTACAGAAGAATTATTTATCCACATACAGTTTAATATATAAATTGTTTTAAAAAAAAAAAAAAAAAAAAAAAACAATTGTGCAATATATATTGATGAAGTTTGTATTGGCATTTGGCAGCGATATTTTTCTTCACCGTGATAAGAATTTTATGCCCCAAAGCCAAGCAGCATGGAGTGCTTGCAACTTTATAGGAACCAGAGACGGTAAAATATGTTTGACATACTGGCTCAATGTGCTTCAGGTATAGTAGCATATACTATTTAGATAAAATGAAATTGTTTCTATGAATTATGTTTTGGGCATGTTTACTGATCTGGAATCCTATTGAGGGAAACATAACCTAATTACTGATATTTAATTAATGTGTATACTAAAATCAGTTGAGAATCTCCAACACACAAGTGAGGAATTAAGTTCCCGCTAGAAAGGGAACTTGATCCACTCTCTCATCTTAGGGGTCGTTTGTTTTTTTTGTCTGAAGACTGAATAGTCCTAAATTTTTCTAAAGATTGAATAGTGACTGAAATTTGAACTTGACTGACATGTTTTTTTTTTTTTTTTTTTCCTCACATCTGAATGTATTGTCAACACGTTTGTTTTTTAAAAGTAAAATTATCTAAAAATAAATAAAGATTTCTATACCATATATAATTGGATCAAGATCCCCTACCCATCTCATTTGTACCCATTTTTTAACCATTTGTCAACATGTGGCATCCAAACAAATGGATGGGTAGGATTAGTTTGTTTTATTTTTTTTCTCACCACCACATAACAAATGATGTCGTTTGATTTTTTTTTTTTAAGAAAACAAAATTATTTTTTTTCTCACCTCTCCTAGACGCTTCTTCAACCTTTCCTCTCTCTCTCTCTCTCTCTCTCTCTCTCTGAAACCAAACCCAGATTTCAAGCTTTTGAACTTGTCCCTCTATGTAGGCTCTCCAATTAATACTAAATCCTCTATTAAAACCAACTAACCTCCTCTCTCTCTCTCTCTAGACTCGCTTTCTCTCTCTCTCTCTCTCTCTCTGAGATTTTTGGAAGAATGGGCTGGTTATTGGATTAGGAAAACAAAGTTGTAATTCAGGGTTGAAACTTGAAAACGAAGTTGAAATTATGGGTTGAAATTAGGCTTGGACAGATCCGGAACCAAATCTTGGGTTTTTTTTCCTTAAATTTTTTTTTTTGGGGGGGGAATCTTCCCCAAAATAAAATTCTGGGAATCATATATTTTTGCTAGTTAAAAAAAATAATAATAATCAAAATTCTATGTTGGATCTGCGAACTGATTCTTGTTTTGTGGGGTTTTTTTGTGCTTGGATCGATGGATCTGGATCTCCACTGTCCCTCCTTTAAGATGGATGGTAGATCTGGATCTCCACCCCATAATCATCGAAATCTTCTTCGATTTGCTTGGTTTCCAGATGATGTTGAAACTGGATTTGGGTTTGACTTGGGTTTGATTTTGGCTTGATGATGATGAATCTTTTAATTTTGGTTTGATGATGACTCTAGATTTGGTTTGATGATGATGGTTTGGCTTGGGTTTTATTTTGTTTTTTACTTTGAGTCCGAATGATGATGATGATTGATTTGGGTTTAGAGTTGAAACTTTAATAAATTTAAAGAAAAAAATAAAAAAAATTAATCCTACCCATCCATTTGTTTGGATGCCACGTGTTGGCAGATGGTTAAAAGATGAGTACAAATGAGATGGGTAGGGGATCTTGATCCATGTTATATATGAGAGATAGTATCGGAAGAAAAGATTTTGGTTTGCATTTAATGCAATTCAGTGATTTGCAATTAAGTGAAAAATCAGGATTTTTTACTTTTTATTTTAAGTTGTTTTTTGTTATTTTTAAGTTGTTTGACCACTTAAAAAAAGAAACAAAACAACTTAATAATTATGATTCAGACCCATTAAGTTTTAAGTGGAAAAAATAAACAACCCTTAAGAATCAAGTTCCCTTTTCTCATTTCCTTTCCCATGGAACTTATTGATTCCCTTTCTTTTATTCCTGATTAGTAAACTGTGGAATTGGTGGAAAATGTCACCTTTTTGAACTGATTTGGTGACAAAGTCACGGCTTTAATAAGTTAAGTTTAAAAGGCACCTATTATGGTGAACTATCAAACTTACCCTTACTTTACACATTCTCTTTCTTACTTTAAAGTTTATTTCTAATATTTTATTCTTTCACCTTATTCTATAACAGACCTCCAATGGAGGTTGAACATCATAGCATTATCAATGCAACTTCATTAGATAATTAGTTTTGTGGTACTACGTAGACGCATTCGAGGGTCGAGCTGCCCGGTCAGCTCGCCGGGGGGTAGGGGGCAGCGCCCCCAAAGCTTTTTTTTTCAATTTAAAACCCTAATTGGGTTCCTTTTCATTTGTTCTTCGAGTATTTTGTAAACCTTAAGCTGGTTATGTGAATTTTGAATCTAATTGAAAAATCTCATAGACAAATTGAAAAGGCTCGGAGACTATTTACAAAGTCTCGGAGATACAAATTTAACAAAAAAAGCTGATGGTTAAAAAGGCTCGGAAAAAGCTCAAAGACTATTTACAAAGTCTCGGAGATAATTGAAAATGCTCGGAGACTAATTGAAAAGGCTCGGAGACTAATTAAAAAGGCTCGAATTACTATTGAAAAGGCTCGAAAAGTGTATGAAAAGGCTCGGATACAGTGTTAAAAGTCTCGGAGATTCAAAATTGAAAAGGCTCGAATTACTGTTGAAAAGACTCGAAAAGTGCATGAAAAGGCTCGAATAAAGTGTTAAAAGTCTTGGAGATTCAAAATTGAAAAGGCTCAAACTACTGTTGAAAAGGCTCGGATACAGTGTTAAAAGTCTCGGAGATTCAAAATTGAAAAGGCTCGAATACTGTTGAAAAGGCTTGAAAAGTGTATGAAAAGGCTCAAGACTTTTCATTTGTTCTCCGAGCCTTTTCAACAATCATTTTTTTTTTTGTTAATTTTGAATCTCCAAGCCTTTTCCTTTGTTCTCCGAGCCTTTTCAACAATCAATTTTTTTTTTTTTTGTTAATTTTGAATCTCCGAGCCTTTTCATTTGTTCTCCGAGCCTTTTAATGAACTGCCTGAGCCTTTCTAAGCTTTGTCCGAGACTTTTTCGAGCCTTTTTAACAATCATTTTTTTTCACACAATCAGCTTAAGGTTTACAAAAGAGGATTTTAAATTGAAAAAAAAAAAAAAAGCAACTAACAAGAGGATTTGTATCTCAGATACAACTAACAAAGGCTCAAACATAAAAAAAGTCGCTATTGTGTTTGGTCGTGGTCGTCGATGGCGACGAACTCGTGTTCATGGTCCACCGTCATCCATTGATGGAGGATTTTGAAAGAAAAAAAAAAAAAAAACCAAAATAGTGAAGAATGTTACTGTGGGGGGAATTTTTATCCGTTCACTGTAATAGGTGCCTTTTAAACTTAAGTTATTAAAGTAGTGACTTTCTTACAAAGTCATGCCCAAATAGTGACAAAAAGATTTTGAGCCCTTAGTAAACATGCCCGGCTATGTGGATGCTTCTCACCTAGAGATTTGTAAAAAGTAATAGATTTGTAAATATAATACTTTATGGTGTTTAAATCCTCTAATTATTCACTACATAAATATTGCTTGGTCTTTTTGCAGAATATTGGTGAAAAGAGTTTGCCTTTTCTTGTAACACTGAATCCAGATCATACACCAGAACATACATTACTCAAGTGGTCAACTGGCCATCTAGTCCCATCTGTTGCTGCATCAAAAGCTTCACTTGAGCTTGATCAAATTCAAGGCAAGAGAGGAATTTGGTTTTGTGGAGCTTATCAGGGTGAGCATTTCCACACTATATATCTATTCCTGCAATGTTAATAACATTTTCTTGCAATGCAAGAATACGTGATCATAAGAATTTGTTTTTTCTTTTATTACAGGTTATGGCTTCCATGAGGATTCTCTAAAGGTTGCAATCAAACATTTGCTTGGTTTTTAATTACTGTTCTGATATATGACTTACAGTGAGGTATATGCTTGTTTGCAGTCGGGCTTGATAGCTGCGCGTGGTTTACTCGGAAAAAGTTGCACCATTTTGAGCAACCCAAAACACATGGTACCTTCTCTGATGGAAACAGGGGCTCAACTCTTCGTTACTAGATTTCTTAGACAGTATATCAATGCTGGCCGTTTAATGTGAGTTCATTTTCATCATATCTGTATATTTTATTTCTAAGACTAAATTTCAAGTAACTTGAAGTCATTGATACTTGTACTTTTCGGTGTTACAGATTGCTGGAAGATGGAGGCAAGATTTTTAATTTTGAGGGAACTAAGAAACATTGTCATCTGGAAACTGCATTGAGAATTCACAATCCCGGATTTTATTGGAAGGTATATACATAATACATGCCATATGAATAAATGATGTTATTAATTAGACGGTGTTAATTATAATATTTTATCCATCATCACTAATGACCACTTAATTATCTTCAGCTTATGACAGAGGCTGACTTAGGCCTTGCAGATTCATACATCAATGGAGATTTTTCTTTTGTGGATAAAGATAGTGGTCTTCTAAATCTTTTTATGGTAAGACAATTAATTTGTGGCCACACTCCAATTGTTTTATTAGTTCTAAGACTAAGCAAATTTTATTTTGTTTTAGATTTTCATTGCCAATAGCGATTTGGATCCTTCGCGGGCAAAAGTGAACCGAAAAAGGTATATTGTGACCGGTGTATTCCTTACTAATTAATATCGATTTACTGAATCTTGTTTCATCATGTATTTCCCTTCGTTCCTTTAGAGGTTGGTGGTCACCGGTGTTCTTCACTGCTGGTATTGCATCGGTGAAATATTTCTTTCGCCATATTTTAAATCGTAACACTCTTACACAAGCTCGCAGGAATATTTCTCGCCATTATGATCTGGTAATTTCTTTACTACTGATGTATTTGTGCATAATGCAATTGTTTTGAGCCTTCAAAAGCTAGAATAGTTTCAAATTTGTGTAGAATAATTAGGTAGTGAGGGAGGTGATGCAGTAAAAATTACTTTCAATTTAAATTAAGTTCGTTCACTGGGATCGGTGATTCAAATGGTTGAAACTACTTAGTCTAGGAAAAATAAAACTACTCTAAGTGCAAGAAAGTTAAATTGCATAATGCTTTTTGGTTTGAAAAAGTGATTTGGTTTCTTTAAAATGCTTAAAAATGCAAACTTGTAAGCTAAAAATGTAAACTTGAAAAATAAAAATGCAATCTTGTAACCAAAAACTAAGCTAAACACAACAAATGAACACACAAGTAGTGAAATGATAGGAGAAATCACTAGGGAATCGATGCAACCTTCTTAGACCACTATATGTTCTCACTTAGTCTCATTAAGCACTTCAATCCAATTTTAGGGCTTGTTTTAGAAAATAGATCAATTAAGCTCTAGGGTCCTTCTCATTACTCCCACAAGGTCATGTGACAAGCAATAGTCAAAACCCATATTTAACACAAAACTCTAAGCCAAGTTGACCCAGCATGGTCATGCATAAATCAACCTTCCCAATTACTAAGCTTGTGGTGAGATTTAGATGGGATGGTCATCCACACCTAAACTCAACACCTTAAATAAACTAACTCTTAAATCCATGTCCCTTGTGGTCACAACAAAACATGAGTAGAGAGATTAGAGCAATTAAAGCAATAATTGAGACTAAAATCGAATTGAATTAGAGAATAGACTAATTAATTACATAGAGTAGTCCAATACGGTTACATCAATCCCCTAAATAAAATTAGTTACACATTAATGGAAAATAAACAAAGAAGGGAAAAGTGTAGAGAAAACCCATAAAATCCATGTAAGCTTCTTCTTGCATGCTAGCCTTGAATCCTCATTCTCCTTCCTTGTATCTTCCAAAAATGGATGGATGAGAGTGTGTAAAAGGAAATATGTGAAAGGAATGATGGGAAAATGTAAAAAGGTTGGAACTTGGGTGATGTATGTTGTGTAGAGAAAATGATGGAGGAATGTGAAAAGCTTTGGTTATGGGGAGGTGATTCTTAGATCTAGGGTTTGGGAATATGATAGGTGTGTGGATGGAAGAGAGTGTGTAAAAGGTTTGTGAATGTGATGCAAGGTGTTGATGGTGGAATGGAAGGAGAGGGTGTTTTTGTGTGAAATGTGATGTAAAAGTGTCTTTTGTACAAAGAAAACGTGATATATATATGGCTGCCCAGAAATTAGGTCTGAATTCGTCACTTGGGCTGAGCTGGACGGAAAAATCGCTGTCATGTTCGCTATTGGGGGGCGACCAGCTAGGGGGCGAAGATCTCTGGAATGCTGAAGCTGAGAAGTTCGCCCCGCCCCGAAACGGTCTATAATTAAGTATCCCCGGCAGCGCCAACAACTCGATCGGCGCACGCGGGACACGCGATAGTTCTATAAGCTATCGTAAAATAAATGGGGCACGTTTGTTTTTCCGCAAGCGCACGGATCGTTACGATCGCATAGCGGCAAGTACGGTTCGTTCCACAGGGAGATGGATTCGTTAACTGTATATAGTTCTAGTGTTTATTAAAGCAATGTAAAAAGGAAAGCGGTGTGTGATGTGTGCGGAAATGTAAACTAACTAACTAACTATGATAGAAATGTAGCCGGGTGTCTTGGCTATCTAATTAATCTACTCCTAATTAAGTTAATCTACTCCTAGAGGCAAGACACCCTAACTACGAAAACAAAGGTGGCTTGGAGATAAGCAAGATATATAACACATATGGGAAATCGGTTCACCAAACACAATATGCAATTTATGTCGATTGTTTAACATGTTAATCCAATTAATCTAGTAAAGGGTTCGTTCTCTTGATTAAGGAAATTACCCCGGAATCTTGATTAGGGAATTCTCGAAATCATGTCATCACTTTCCAATCGGAAGAGTGATTGTGTCTAGGGTTTAGACCCATTAAGCACAAGAACTATGAACCAAAGCTAAAGTGGCATAATTATGCACACATAAGCTATTTCCATTCCATATAGCTAATAGCCGAATTTATACCCGGAATGGAAATCCGAGCACAAACTCAACTCTTAATCACTCTAATCACTCTAATCACTCTAAACACATACATAGTAAATCATACATCAACATACATAAACAAATGAGATATTTGATTACAACTACTCCTAATCATTTAGTTAATCTACTCCTAATCTCATTCATCATACATATCAACACATAATCATCCATACATATGAATATCACAAAAAGAGCTTAATCAATAGACATCTAAGGAATGAATCAATACTAAATCAAAGCAAATGAACAATACATACATATATTAGCATAAGTGTTGGTTTACAATACTCCCAAATGGGTTATACATCAATAGAAATACAAGAGATGAGTAAATGAAGAAATAACCCTTGAAGACAAGCCTCCAATAGGTCTCCCTTGCTACGAAACTCCCTTGGCTCGGTTTTGACACCCAAGCCTCTCCTATCTTTGCATCTCTACTCTCCATGAAAGGCTTTCCATGGAGGAAAATCCCCCATGGAAAGCTTGGAGTTGCTCTCTCTCTTTTGTGATGATCAATCCAAGAAAAGTGGTTTCTTGGAGCAAAGTTAGATGGTGCACACCTTAAAAAGAGAGGAAAATAGTGATGTATATATAGTGGGAAGTGTATAGGGCAAGAATGGGGATCAAAATATCCCAAAATATCTGAAAATCCTCTTGAGTCGGCCAGTTGGGCGAGCTCATTCACTCTGCCTCGCGGGCTTGTTCCCACCGCCGGAAGTCGCCTTGGAAAAAATGACGTTTCCCGCGAGCTTGAACCTTCTGGACGGCTGGCTTCTTCCCGCTGCATAAAACCGCCGTCTCCCGGCGAGTTTGGACGTTCTAGAACGCGGGAAAGAAGCCGCTGAACCAAGCTTGCGAGCTTGCATGGCCATGGAGTTTGGAGGATTTGGTGGAGAGTGGAACCTTTGCATGGGAGGCTCAAAGTGGGTCCACCGTGACCAGGAGAAGATCGGCTACCGATCTAGGTGGAGAACGGCCGGAAAAACCGTTGAAAAATGGCCGGAATAGGTCGGGTTGAAGTCGGGTCACGACCGGGTCGAACGTGGGTTGAACACGAGTCGGGTCGCCCGGCTGCAGTTTGAAGACGACGTGACGTCATCCAGACGTCACGCTGACGCGCGCCCATGCCAAAACGACGCCGTTTCTCTGCTGACGTGGCGCTGGTGCTGTGCCTTGCACGGATAATTACAATATGCACCCCTGATCTTCTCCATATTCACATAATATTCAGTATTTTCCCAAATATTGCACTTTGACCCCTGATTCTCCACAATGACATATTTGCCCATGAATTCCCCTGTTTTCTTCCATTTAGGTTTTAACACCCACTCTGAGGGATATTTACCTACATATAGCTAAAACACATATTATATACACAAAAGTACTCGGAAACGAATACAAAAGCTAGGAATAGGGAGCGCTAAATACGAACATTTGGAGCGCGATCACTAAGGGGCGAACATTATTGTCCCTTGGTGCCAAAAAGGTTGCTGGCATGTTGGCTGGTGCGTGGCGACCTTGGCAGCGACCACTTTGAGCTTGGTTGGCCATGGAAGTTTGGAAGAAATTGGAGTTTAGGAAGAACATCGCATGGAGGCCTGGAAGTGGTGGAAAACGGACCAGGGGAAGGCGCACCGTCGTTCTGGGCAGAAAACGGCAGCAAAAGACGCCGAAAAACGGTTGGACAACGACGGTTGGGGTTCGGGTCGAAAGCCGGGTCGAGTCAGGTCAAGTCCGGGGCGAGGGTCTGCAAACGGGTCAACTGCATGTTGAAGACGATGTGACGTCACGATGACGTCAACGCCCCGATGACGTCAACGCCTACCAGCCCAAAACGCACAGCTTCATTAAATGACGTGGCATGCTGTGCTTTGGCTGGAAAATTACAATCAGCTCCCTCAACTCTTTCTTAATCACAGAATCTTCAATTTATTCTTCATATTGTCACTTTGACCCCTGATTTTCCAAAATTACGCCAATGTCCCTAAACTCCAAAAATACCTGAAACACTTATTTTATTATATTAAATACCCGGTTTTACCCGAGGAACAAGCACAATAAGTAGGAATTGGGGACCTCAAAATAGTTATAAAAATAGTACGATCAGGAGGGTTACTAGAAACTTGTGAAACACTCAAGAAAAGCAAAAATGGAGTTGGGAAAAATAATGCATGTTAGTTTAATGCCAGACCCAAAAGATTAAGAGTTCAAAAAAATAGTTTAATGCATGTTAGTTTAATGCTAAACCCAAAAGAATCGATTTCACAAGCTAGACTTATCGATACTGAAATTTATTTTTAAGACCGACCTTATTAGAGAATTATTATTTGCTTCTTTTTGTATATAATGATAACAATGTAATAACTACTTAGATATAACAAGTGGAAACTTACACTTCCATTTTGGTTTGTGTTTGTAGAGCAATGATCTTTTCTCTCTGTTCTTGGACGAAACAATGACATACTCATGTGCAGTGTTTAAGGTTACTATCCCATTTATATATATATATATATATATATATATATATGTTTTTCCTTCTTCTCTGATCCTTAAACATATGATACATTTATAATTTCTTGGAGAACTGATCAAACATAGATCATTTGTGGATCAAATTGTTTCATAGAGTGAAGATGAAGACTTGAAAGCTGCACAAATGAGAAAAATCTCTCTTCTGATTGAGAAAGTAAGTTTGTTCAGATTGGTTAATTTATTTTTTTTTTAGAAAAAACTTCATTTTAGCTTATATTGTTTTATATTCATGTCTTTTGTTTTAATTCGTACAGGCAAGAATTAGTAAGGAGCATGAAGTTCTTGATATTGGTTGTGGGTGGGGAGCCTTAGCTATTGAAACTGTCAAACGAACTGGATGCAAATTCACTGGCATTACTCTCTCCATCGAGCAACTGAAATATGCAGAAATCAAAGTGAAGGAGGCTGGTCTTCAGGTAACTAACTATTTTTCGCAGTGGCATTTATGAGTCGAATCGTAATGAACAGTCACTCATATCATTTAGGGTCCTTCTCTTGTTAGGTTGGTCGTGAAAAAAAATATTCAGGACCAAAGTTACTAAACTAAACGTTTAGTTACATAATGTATGCAACTTAGGTCCTGAAATTTTAAGTTCTTGAATTGCATTACTGCTGGCCTTCATGTGGAAATTCCTATAAAAAATTGTTATAATTATACTGTCTCTGTTGATTAAAATATCCAGTTGAATATGACACATGAATTTGGATTAATAAGAAGATATATATATATATATATATATATTTCTGAAGTCTAGGTGAATACAAATTGATAACCTAAACATTCTCTGCTACCAGGATCGAATAAAATTAATTCACTGCGACTACCGCACACTGCCTAAAACCAACAAATATGACAGAATTATATCTGTGTAAGTTATTTTTACCATCCAAATATATTAAATATGATCACAACAGCACTCTGTAACATAATAACATGATTATCCAATGGCCTTTTTTCCAGTGGGATGATAGAATCTGTGGGCCATGAATACTTCGAAGAGTTTTTTGAATGCAGTGAATCACTATTGGCTGAAGATGGGCTTTTTGTTCTCCAGGTACGTTCGGCACACTATATTGTATTGTATTGGATTATATTAATCTTTTACAATCTTTCATAAATTGTCAATGTTTAAGGGCGCCTGTTTTGTTGTCCAGTATATATCAGTACCGGATCAGCATTACGATGAACATAGGCTGAGTCCAGGTTTTATAAAGGAATATATTTTTCCTGGTGGATGCTTGCCTTCATTAAATAGGATAACAACAGCCATGAATTCTGGCTCCAGACTCTGGTATTATTGTTATTGTTTGGTGATGTATCTTATGTTTCTTTAATTCAAAAAATGAGTAACTGAAGTTCTTCTGCTAATACAGTGTGGAGCACGTTGAAAATATTGGAATCCATTACCACCAAACTCTGAGATGGTGGAGGAAAAACTTCTTGGAGAAACAAAGGTACTCCAACTAATATTATATGGTCCTTTTCTAATTAGGTCTGGTCCTGAAGTTTTTAGGATAGAGAATTATTATTATTATTATTATATAAAAAAGTTGTATTAATTGTGTAATGAACTTGGCATAGATTAATGTAACTAACTAATTATATGTCTTGATCTTATAATTTATTTCAGTGAAGTTCTTGCTCTGGGATTCGACAAAAAGTTCATTCGAACCTGGGAATATTATTTTGATTATTGTGCTGCTGGGTTCAAGTCTCGTACACTTGGAGATTATCAGGTAATTAAGTTCCAAATTTAATTTAAGTCTTGGAATGAAATTGCAATGTTGATCAACTTTATAATTCTTCAAATCTGCATATGATATGTTGTAGATGGTGTTTTCACGTCCTGGCAATGTTGGTGCATTCATCGATCCATACAGAGGCTTTCCTTCAACTGATTGTGTATGAATGAGTAATTAAGGGAGACCATACATGCATGCTTCCTTTGTTGTTGCTTCAGATTCAGTGGACCATGTATGATGTATTAATGGATTCACCAATAAAATTCCAATAATGATTTTAAAGGACACTGGATTGGATATGTATCTATTGACTTAAGAAATTGTTATCAATAAAAGTCTTGTATTTTATTTTGTGGAAATTAGCGAAAATAGCCTTTCCCAACGTTCACTTTCTAGGAAACAGCCCATTGGAAAAAAAATTGCATATATAGCCGCTTGGACAACCCCATTTACCACAATGCCCTTCAAGACCTCTCACCTGGAATTTCCCTAAATACCCTTGTTAAATATTTTATTCAATAAAAATTGTGAGAGTTTACTCATTTACCCTCCCCAATCTATTTCCCAGAAAACTAACTTTTATCTGAAACCCTAATTTTCCAATTCAACTTCAACTCTCACAAAAACCTCTTCACTTGCTCTCGTTTTCCTCTCCGAGCAGCAGCTGCCATGTCTTCCCCGTCAACTACACACGTTTCCTCTCCTTGGTTCTCCACTTCCTCTCCCATTAACGTGCCTCTCAAGCGCGTCAGCACCTACAACGGCAGCTTCCACTGCGACGAGGCTCTCGGCTGCTTCATGATTCACCTCACTGACAAGTTCTCCGATGTGCAAATCATCCGCACCCGTATTAGCTTTACAGTTCCTAACTTGAGTCCGATGGGTACCCAACACATTTTAAAAACATCCCGTGCGATCGGAAAAAAATAAAAAATAAAAAAATCTATAAAAAATCTAATTAATTCGAAATTCAATCTACCATGGGTCTAGGAGTTATTCCTATGCTTAAAATTCCGATTCTTGGGCTTAAAGTACCGAATCCTAGGCCTATGACAACATGCATCCATCGTGTAAAGATGTTTATATTTCAGCGTGTAAAGATTTTCAACTTGTAAAAATGTTGACATTTCAACGTGTAAAGAACAATTATTTTGGGCTCAGGTATTGCTCTTAGGCCTTACAGTTTTACTCCATAGACTAAATTATGGGGGTCCCGCAATAATCTCAACGATAGGCACCGTCCAATGATGAAAGGGTAAAAACATCCCGTGCGATCGGAAAAAAATAAAAAATAAAAAAATCTACCATGGGTCTAGGAGTTATTCCTATGCTTAAAATTCTGATTCTTGGGCTTAAAGTACCGAATCCTAGGCCTATGACAACATGCATCCATCGTGTAAAGATGTTTATATTTCAGCGTGTAAAGATTTCCAACTTGTAAAGATTTCCAACTTGTAAAGATGTTAACATTTCAACGTGTAAAGAACAATTATTTTAGGCTTAGGTATTGCTCTTAGGCCTTACATTTTTACTCCATAGACTAAATTATAGGGGTCCCACAATAATCTCAATGATAGGCACCGTCCAATGATGAAGGGGTAAAAACATCCCGTGCGATCGGAAAAAATAAAAAATAAAAAAATCTACCATGGGTCTAGGAGTTATTCCTATGCTTAAAATTCCGATTCTTGGGCTTAAAGTACCGAATCCTAGGCCTATGACAACATGCATCCATCGTGTAAAGATGTTTATATTTCAGCGTGTAAAGATTTCCAACTTGTAAAGATGTTGACATTTCAACGTGTAAAGAACAATTATTTTGGGCTCAGGTATTGCTCTTAGGCCTTACAGTTTTACTCCATAGACTAAATTATGGGGGTTGCGCAATAATCTCAACGATAGGCACCGTCCAATGATGAAGGGGTAAAAACATCCCGTGCGATCGGAAAAAAATAAAAAATAAAAAAATCTACCATGGGTCTAGGAGTTATTCCTATGCTTAAAATTCCGATTCTTGGGCTTAAAGCACCGAATCCTAGGCCTATGACAACATGCATCCATCGTGTAAAGATGTTTATATTTCAGCGTGTAAAGATTTCCAACTTGTAAAGATGTTAACATTTCAACGTGTAAAGAACAATTATTTTGGGCTTAGGTATTGCTCTTAGGCCTTACAGTTTTACTCCATAGACTAAATTATAGGGGTCCCGCAATAATCTTAACGATAGGCACCGTCCAATGATGAAGGGGTAAAAACATCCCGTGCGATCGGAAAAAAATAAAAATAAAAAAAATCTACCATGGGTCTAGGAGTTATTCCTATGCTTAAAATTCCGATTCTTGGGCTTAAAGCACCGAATCCTAGGCCTATGACAACATGCATCCATCGTGTAAAGATGTTTATATTTCAGCGTGTAAAGATTTCCAACTTGTAAAGATGTTAACATTTCAACGTGTAAAGAATAATTATTTTGGGCTCAGGTATTGCTCTTAGGCCTTACAGTTTTACTCCATAGACTAAATTATAGGGGTCCCGCAATAATCTCAACGATAGGCACCGTCCAATGATGAAGGGGTAAAAACATCCCGTGCGATCGGAAAAAAATAAAAAATAAAAAAATCTACCATGCGTCTAGGAGTTATTCATATGCTTAAAATTCCGATTCTTGGGCTTAAAGTACCGAATCCTAGGCCTATGACAACATGCATCCATCGTGTAAAGATGTTTATATTTCAGCGTGTAAAGATTTCCAACTTGTAAAGATGTTAACATTTCAACGTGTAAAGAACAATTATTTTGGGCTCAGGTATTGCTCTTAGGCCTTACAGTTTTACTCCATAGACTAAATTATAGGGGTCCCGCAATAATCTCAACGATAGGCACCGTCCAATGATGAAGGGGTAAAAACATCCCGTACGATCGGAAAAAAATAAAAAATAAAAAATAAAAAAATCTACCATGGGTCTAGGAGTTATTCCTATGCTTAAAATTCCGATTCTTGGGCTTAAAGTACCGAATCCTAGGCCTATGACAACATGCATCCATCGTGTAAAGATGTTTATATTTCAGCATGTAAAGATTTCCAACTTGTAAAGATGTTGACATTTCAACGTGTAAAGAACAATTATTTTGGGCTCAGGTATTGCTCTTAGGCCTTACAGTTTTACTCCATAGACTAAATTATGGGGGTCCCGCAATAATCTCAACGATAGGCACCGTGCAATGATGAAGGGGTAAAAACAACCCGTGCGATCGGAAAAAAATAAAAAATAAAAAAATCTACCAAGGGTCTAGGAGTTATTCCTATGCTTAAAATTCCGATTCTTGGGCTTAAAGTACCGAATCCTAGGCCTATGACAACATGCATCCATCGTGTAAAGATGTTTATATTTCAGCGTGCAAAGATTTCCAACTTGTAAAGATGTTGACATTTCAACGTGTAAAGAACAATTATTTTGGGCTCAGGTATTACTCTTAGGCCTTACAGTTTTACTCCATAGACTAAATTATGGGGGTCCCGCAATAATCTCAACAATAGGCACCGTCCAATGATGAAGGGGTAAAAACATCCCGTGCGATCGGAAAAAAATAAAAAATAAAAAAATCTACCATGCGTCTAGGAGTTATTCCTATGCTTAAAATTCCGATTCTTGGGCTTAAAGTACCGAATCCTAGGCCTATGACAACATGCATCCATCGTGTAAAGATGTTTATATTTCAGCGTGTAAAGATTTCCAACTTGTAAAGATGTTGACATTTCAACGTGTAAAGAACAATTATTTTGGACTGAGGTATTGCTCTTAGGCCTTACAGTTTTACTCCATAGACTAAATTATGGGGGTCCCGCAATAATCTCAACGATAGGCACCGTCCAATGATGAAGGGGTAAAAACATCCCGTGCGATCGGAAAAAAATAAAAAATAAAAAAATCTACCATGGGTCTAGGAGTTATTCATATGCTTAAAATTCCGATTCTTGGGCTTAAAGTACCGAATCCTAGGCCTATGACAACATGCATCCATCGTGTAAAGATTTCCAACTTGTAAAGATGTTCAACTTGTAAAGATGTTAACATTTCAACGTGTAAAGAACAATTATTTTGGGCTTAGGTATTGCTCTTAGGCCTTACAGTTTTACTCAATAGACTAAATTATGGGGGTCCTGCAATAATCTCAACGATAGGCACCGTCCAATGATGATTAGGTATGATTGCATCTATACTATTTGGTTTTAGACTTTTAGTATGTTATTCTTGTATGCATTGTATTAATTATTGTAAAATTTAGGTGCCTTCCACAATCCCAGAACTATATGCCGCCATGCTTGACAGTGAGAAACGTATCATTTCCTTCTGTAGAAATGAATTTGAAAAGATTAGGAAGGAGATGAAGGTTAGATATAAAGTTGTTGAAAATTATATTATTATTTATATATAATAGTTTAGTCCTTAATAAATTCCACTAATTTATTGTTGTTGATGTTTTCAAGGGTGCTGAGCAAGATGATGATGCTGTTGTTGAGGAGGATGTTGGTGGTAAAGCTGCTGGTGATAAGGCTGCTGTTCAGGAGGATGTTGATGGTAAGGCTGCTATTGAGGAGGATGTTGAAGAAGTGGGTGAGCTGCAAGATGTTGCTTTTGTTCGTACGGCTGGTGAGCAAGATTCTCGTGGTGAGGGTGTTAAGCTTGGTAAGGGTGGTGAGGGAGATGAGGTTGTTGTTCAGGGTGTTAAGGTTGTTGGATCTATTGCAATCGAGGGTGATGGGACGGTCAAGGTATGATTTTGTCATGTATAGTATCTATACATATAGTGTTTATGTTATGTATATGGTCGAAGCATGGGAACAATTTTTCATGGCTGGGAACAATTCTGTTTGGCCTGGGAACAATTTGTTAGGCCTGGGAACAATGCTTCAAGGCTTGGAAACAATTTTTCAGGGCTGGGAACAAATTTGCAGGCTAGGGAACAATTATGTTCGGCCTGGAAATAATTAGTTAGGCCTGGGAACAATTCTTCCAGGCCTGAGAATAAATTATATAATACTTTCTTGTCATGCACATGAGTATATCAATGGTTTGTACTTTACCGACCACATATTTAATTTTATGTAGAACTCAGGGGAAAAATCTATCCTTGACTTGGAAGAACATACATCCCCGTCCGTGTGTTTTATTGGCCAAACCCTCCCCAGTAGTGTGGTAGCACTTACTGAGGCCGACCCGCATGTTCAATACAAAGACCTCGACAAACAGAGGGCTCGAAAGCGGTTAAGGTGTCTCGAAAGCCTCTACACAGATCCGATGCCCAATAAGACAAAGAAATCAAAGTCAAATGAGCAAGATGTAGACTTAGTTGAGTTCACGTCTTTCCTGAAGAACGACGACCAAGTAAGGTATTTTTCCATTCCTGTACTCTGTTATATTGCCATGATTTTCAATGTATTCATTTTTTATTATCTGTCCTAATGTAATTTATTCATATTTTAATAGCTTTTATACCGATCAAATCATTCCCATGACACGTCAACTTTTTCAAGATCTGGTCAACGTCGACAAGTGGATATCAGATTTGGTAACATAATTAACAACCTATTTCTTCTTGGTTATTAAGGCTTTATGTTACTTATTCACCTTAACGTACATCACTCCATTTACGCAGCACATCCAAAGTTACTTTGATATCCTATGGAGGAGGCGATCAAGCAGTGAGCTTAGCTACATGCAAAATATTGGATTTGTCAACACATGTTTTTTCGTACGTTTCACCCTAGTTATATGATATGCTATATGAAAATGTGTTATAATGCATGTATTTTTGAAGTCTAGGAATTATCTCAATGAATGTATTTTTTGATGACAGACAAGCATAAACATAAAGTGGGAAACTGAAATGAAATCGCTGGACAGGTTGAGGGAGAAAACAAAGTCTCTGATGGATGACCATGAAAGAAGTAACCCAAAAGAAATTACTTCTCCTCAACAGAAAAAAGATCGCAAAAAAAGGGTCAAGAAGTCCAGCGATGCTTCTCCTAAAGCAGTCAATGTCTGGGAAGAGTACCCCGAATTTGTTCCTTTAGATTACCAACCCAGTTCAGACGTCCTTAGACATATTACAGGCCATGAACTTCTATACCCTCAACCTTGGTGGCAACTGGATTCAGTAAGTTGTTGGAAATGACGTTGCGTTGTCATTATTTATTTCCTTAAATAAATTTTATCTATTGTATATACAGGTGCTCATTCCGTGCCACATTCACGGGCATTGGGTGTTATGCCATGTCCTTCTCAAGGAAGGAAAAGTTAAATTATTTGACTCATTGAATGAACGGAAGAGCGGACTTAGTAATCGGCTAAAGGACATTCGTGGCCTGCTTTACCTATTGCCATCTGTGTTGAAGCATGCCGGTTACTACGAACGAACGAAGATCGATCCTCATGCCACCCCGTTCACAGCTGAAAGCTTGCACAGTAATCTCATTCCACAACAAGATGATGGGTATGTTTGACATATTCATAAACTTTTATTTACTTTATTTACTTTCCTTAATATACTTGTGTTTGACATATCCAATAATTAAACAGAAGCAGTTGTGGTGCCTTTTTGATGAAGTATGCTGAGTTGATTATGGCTGGAGTACCAACTCCATGGAAATCAATTTTTGGACAAAAGAATATCAAAAACATTCGTAAGGCCATTGCAATTGACCTTTTCACCAATGGTCAAATCCGTAATTCCCCATAGACTTGTACATCTTGGGAATCATGTATTTAGGCTTAAAATGTTATGTGCACTTCAAATGGGAATGTTTATGATGTATTTCACTATTTTGTACTGTGAAAAATTCTGTCAGGCCTGGGAAACACTCTTCTAGGCCTAGGATATTTCTTCCCAGGCTTAGTCGACTTGTAGTCATCAACAATGGTTCCGGTCACCATTTTTGTTACTTGATCCTATTTATCCAATAACTCTGAAAATCAATATTGAAAATGATCTTGACTGTAATGAGAGACTCATTCAAATTAGATGCATATATATATATATATATATATATATATATATATATATATATATATAAACTCATTGTTAATTTGATTCAACATGCAACTATATCTATTATTACACGCTGAAAACTGGTGTCAGGGATGAAACTATGACAACGAATACACGATGGAAAATAATCTTCCTTACACGATACATTTACTGTAGCGTGTAACCATGATTACTTTTCAGCGTGTAATCATTGACCAGTTAAAGGTTCAATGTCCGAGGACAAAAAACTAATGGCACCTTTTGAAAATGGGTTTACAAGAATGTCACCTTTTTATTTAATTTATTTGTTGTGAACAATGCTGTGTTTTTGATGATTGATTTCTACCCAGAATGTTCACACGCTAAAATGAGTTTAAGATTGAGCGTGTAAAACCTAGTACAAGTATTCATGTAAAGAAGATTGCTATTCAGCGTGTAAGGATTCTGGGTTCGATTACAGAACTTGTAAATTACCCAGAATGGTTACACGCTACTTTACATTTGAACGTGTACACCCTTGTACAAATCTTCGTGTAAAGTATACAGCGTGTAAGGATTCTGGATTTGATTTATTGAACTTTGTATTACCCAGAACGGTTGGTGAATAACACCATTCACACAATGAGAGGCACACTTAAAACATATATGGGCAACTACACGATGAAAAGTAACCATTATTACAAGTAAAATGGTTACAACATGAATGATTTCATGTCACTTTGAAAACATGATTACACGATGAAAGTAAGCATTATTACACGATACATTAATATTAGCGTGTAATATTGATTACTTTTCATCGTGTTATCATTCACACTGTTGATCACAATTCAACAGTGTGAATGATTACACGATGAAAACCAATAAAGCTTACGAGATATATTAAATATATCGTGTAAGTACGCTTTGTTTGCATCGTGAAATCTTTTATACTGTTGATTTTTGATCAACGGTGAGAATTACAACTTCCTGAGCTTAGTTCCGTTTTTATCAGACCCAATACTGATGACATAATAGCAAAGTAATCCAAAACTTTTGGAAGCAAAGCAAAGTAGGTCATAAGTAATCAATATTTCTACATGGAAGGAATGATTCAATCCAAAAACTTTTCATGTATATACCAAAAGTAGGGACATAATATCATCTTCTCAGTGCTTCCATTACATCAAAGTACGTAAAATCTATACATTTCCGTATGTAAACTGACAGGACCCATCCCGACTCCTATCTTGAGTTCGAGAGAATTCTGTGGGAACTCGATCTTTCTAACTGAAAACTGAATCTTCTGGAAAATATTATAGAAAATCATATAAATCTCAAGGTGGCTATGACCTTGGCGTTTCTAAAGTGTAATTTAAATCTGTGGGTTATGGCCCATCACAAAAATACAATTCAGCTGAAATAAGAAATTTGCTTTTCTTGTGTTGGACCCGTCTGCTGAATATTAGCATATTCATAACTAGTTATGAAAAATATGATATCTGAAAACCATGCAAAATCGACTATGCATAATGCTGCTAAAAATATACACATTTGCATGCTTTAATTAAAAACATGAACTACCATTTCTTTCATCACATGTGGCCCATCTCACATTATTAATGAATCTTCTAATTCTCAAATATCTGGTGTAAATCTGATAATCTCTTTTCTTTCTCTACTGATCGTAATCAGTTTAATATATAATTTATATAATCTGAAAATCTACACCAAATTAGTACCCAGGGAAATCTGGTCATACGTGTCCCTGATCTCTGTGGGCTCACGCAGAGCGGGGGATAAACATCTGGTCATACACGTGCAGAGCGACTCTGACTCTGACTAAACATCTGGTCATACACGTGCAGAGCGACTCTGACTCTGACATACACATGTGCATAAGCCCCAAAGGCTAACAATCTGAATCTGTTCTGCTGGAGACGGGTACACATCTGGTGTTTGAAATCTCTTTCTGACCATACATATAATTCTTTATAAATACTTTTCTTTAAAACATGCATAAATATTCTTTGCTTTTCTTTTCTGAAAATCTCATAAATAAATGAAATCTGGAAATCTGGAAATCTGGAAATCTGTCTAAAATATTGAAAATCTAGAAATCTGGAATTCATTCTGAAAATGCTTTTACTAATCTTCTTTATAAAGTCTTGCTCAATATATCTATTCTCTAATAAATCTATTTCTGAATTCTAGAAATCTAAACATTTCTTAAAACACCTCAATTCATCTGGAAATCTGATTTCTAAATAAATACGTAATCTGTAAATCTATTTTCTAAATAAATGAATAAATCATTTATTTCTATTAATCTCTAAATACTTAATCTAACATATAATTCTAAAATAAATAACTTTTAATAAAACGTATCCACTCACAGAACTCCTGTGCTCAAATCCGCTTCTGAGACTGGATTCCATCTCTGGATTCATATATTTCTGGATCCACCCTAAATCACATAATACTTAATTTAGAAATCATGGGAAATCTAATAACTTAACTGTATTTGGAACATCACCAAATTAGGATTACTTATCTGCATATGTTAGTGAACTGTACATCTTCTTCCATCTCACTATCTCCTTTTTATTTTCCTTCGTCATCTGTCTTCTGTGTTTGTGGCCGACTCCCGCTTCTCTCTTATCAAATTCTCTTTTCATTTTATTCTCTTTTTCCATGTCTTCACACGCAGCTACTTCAAAATGCACAGCTGCCTCTTTTCTTTCTTTTCTTTCCTTTCTTCTTTCTCTGATTTGATTTGCACAAAACTCTCTTATCTTTCTAATTTTGCTTCAGCCGAAAACTCTTTTCTCTCCTCAATTTTCTTTTTCTTAATCTCTCTCTCTTGATCTCACGCTCAGCTTCTCTTTTCTTCTTTCTATTTTCTGTTTTTCTGATTTGTTCTTGTCTCTTGCCGAGTCTCCCATTTCACATTTATATTATATGTCTATATATATTATATATAAACCACTACACACGTGTCCATATATACACATGCCACGAACACATACATACACTCCACGTCTCCACCTGGCAGCTGATTGCCTCATCACTTGAATTCTATTTTTATATATTCTTCTTGTCTTATACGAATGCACTTGCAACCCTTTTCTCTTCTTAATTAATTTATTCATTTCCTTACCTTCTCCATTCTTCATGCATCGCCACCTATCACCCAAATTACCACATTTCTCCAGCTGCTGCCACCTGTCAATTTTTGTGGCAACAAATCTTATTATTTATTTTAATCTTCACACTTTTCTGTACAATGATGAATGTTTATCTCAAGCTTGGATTTGGACTCGGGTCTGGGTCATGAGTTTAGGCTTGGATTCCAGGCTTGGGAAAATTTCCAGGATCGGGGTATTACATAAACCTATTAGTTTTACAGAATATAAACAAGATGATGGCAATTCAGCATGGCAAGATTATGAACGGCAGCAAGTTGATAAAAATTAGGAGTATGAATTAGACGTCATTCTTGCACTTGGAGAGGATGATGAACTATGTTTGAAGGCTGTTTGTGCCCTCAACTCTCACTCTGGTTGACCAATATATTGATAAAAATATGATTCCATGGTTGAGTCAGAGTGTTTGTTTATATTTCGGCATATAATCATCTTCTCAGTGCTTCCATGGGAAAGGCTGATCTCTCCCATGATGACATCTACGGCGTCACGGCCACCACCGAATGTATAATTGGACAGAACAATCAAGGTCAAGTGTACTAGTGCGGATGAGTTCCTCGTTATAAACCAGAGATTTCTCTCCTGGTAACCACCGAAAAAAGGGAAACTGTTAACAATATCACAAAACTGAAGAGTTGGATTGATATCGATATTTTGTTACATAACTAAGAACAAAACAGAGAAGAAAATATTTGTATTTTAAAGGCATGGATCATTCTTTTTTGTCATTCAACTTCATGCCTTGAAAATTGCGCACGATACAAGGATAATAGGATATGTTGTTTGCTTGCACTCCTATATATAGAGTGCAATTTTGCTCACCCACCTTAACTAGAGGTAACCATTACCTCCCTCCCCAAATGTTGCCACGTGTCCCCAAACTTTGGTTAACTTTGGGTTAACTTTGGACTTTGGGTTAAGTTTGAGACACGTGGCAACATTTGGGGAGTGAGGTAATGGTTACCTCTAGTTAAAGTGGGTTAGCAAAATTGCACTCCTATATATATTGCTTTACATCTTTTTGACACATTGAAATAATCAAAGGACATTTAGAAATTAAACAAAGGACTTTTAAACTTTCTAGGTACATTGACACAGTACTTTAATCTCCCAAGATTCATAAATAAAGTTCAACTTCCCACCACGGTTAATGAATCTTGGTATATGGAAAGTTGATTTAACTTTCCAACAAGTGAAAACAATACAGGAAAAAAAAAACAACCGGCACCGAAGAAAATAATTTTAAAGAAATTTTTGTTTAATATATCACTTCTAGTCTTGTCCCATCAATGAAACTGCCTTTCACTTATCTAAATAAAAAAGTTCCACATGCGAATCTCTGTAGAATCTACATCATATCCAGTCTTCGTCCCTCATGTCCCCTCAATCAAACAGTGAAACACTTATCCAAAAAAATTAGTTTCCCATGCGAATCTCTGCACAATCTACATCTAGACTGGCAATATCTGCCAATAGTAGAACGAGCCATTGTATAATATCTTTGACTCGGTTGCATGTTCATTCATTTAAAAAGCAACAGTGTGAATGGTTACACGCTAAAAAACTAAGCATCATTACACGATCCTTCGTATGTAGCATGTAATAATGATTAGTTTCCATCGTGTAACCATTCATACTGTTGCATGTTCAATCATTCATCAAGCAACAATGTGAATGCCCACAAGGTCAGACAAGCAGCTTATATTTACATGATAACTGGGAACACTCTGATCGCACGTAAATTTGGTATATGATCTTGTCGTTTATCAGGCATAGCTAACAGGTATATATTTACATGATAACTGGGAACACTCTGATCGCACGTAAAATGATCAAATTTTGAATGAATACACGCCATTTTCTAAACATGGTTACACGATACATTCAATGTATCGTGTAATCATTGACCACATGACTGTTCAATCATTCATAATGCTTTTACACGATGAAAAGTAACCATGCTTACATTAAATGTATCGTCTAAGCATGCTTAGCTCTCATCGTGTAATCATTCATACTGTTGCATTTTCAATCATTACGCGATGAAAACTTGATTCAACAGGCAACAATGTCAATAATTACACGCTGAAAATTTGATTCAGATACAATGACAAAGAATACACGATGGAAACTTATCATCCTTACACGATATTTGATTCACATTATGTTATTTTTATATTTTTTAACAAACAAAATCTTATTTCTAACTTGGAAGGAACTTCCAGCACAGCAAGCAACAAGTCTGGATATTTGATTTTCAAAGAGAACTAACAAGTACAAGAAAATAGATTATAATAAATAAATAAAAAATATATTTCACAGAGAACAACTGCTTTGCCTACAGGCTACAACAGGCACCACAAAGTCAGACATAATATATTTTGAGCATATATTTTCACTTCATCCAGACTTGCTCCCTGTTGTCCCATCAATCAAACAGTGAAACACGTATCGAAAATGAAAAAAATTTCACATGCGTATCTCTATACAATCTAGATCCAGACTGGCAATATGTGGCAATAGTTGCACGACCCAACGTGTAATCATATCGTGTTGCATGTTCGTTGATCCAAAATCAACAGTGTCAAAGGTTACACGATGAAATTAACCATGCTTACTTTCCATCGTGAATTTCATCGTGTAAGGATGCTTACTTTTAATCGTGTAATATTTCACAATGTTGATTTTGGATCAACAGTGTCAACGATTACACGATCAAAAGTAATAAACCTTAAACAATATAATAAATGAATCGTGTAATAATGCTTACTTTGCATCGGGTTATCTTTGACACTGTTGATCCAAAACAACAGTATCAACTATTACACGATTAAAAGTAAGCATTCTTACACGATAAAAAGTGATATATTATCGTGTAACCATGGTTACTTTTCATCGTGTAATCATCGACCAATAAGTGGTAATGTTGTTTCATTCAAACGCACAATATACAAACACATTGAAATAATATGTTGTTTTCTATAGATGTTGCTTTACATCTTTTTGACACATTGAAATAACAAAGGACACTTAGAAATTAAACAAAGGACTTTTAAACTTTCTATGTACATTGACACAGTACTTTAATCTCCCAAGATTCATAAATAAAGTTCAACTTCCGACCACGGTTCATGAATCTTGGTATATGCAAAGTTGATTTAACCTCGAGTGAAAACAACACAGGAAAAAAAATAAAAACATTTATTGAGTGGCTGTAGACGGCCACCGAATTACCTGCATTCCTGCAACAATCAATAAGTCCGACCCTCTCCCTTTAAAAAATAATTTTAAATATATCACTTGTAATGATGTCCCATCAATGAAACAAGTCAAACAACTTTTCACTTATCCAAATAAAAACCCTTGCAAATCTCTGTAGAATCTACACCATATCCAGACTTGCTCCCTCTTGTCCCCTCGATCAAACAGTGAAACACTTATCCAAAGAAAAAAGTTTCCCAGGCGAATCTCTGCAGAATCTACATCCAGACTGGCAATACCTGCCAACAGTAGAACGAGTCATTGTATAATCTTTGACTATGTTGCATGTACAATCCTTCAACAAGCAACGGTGTGAATGGTTTACACGATGCAAACATATCATAATTACACTATTCTTCATATGTAGCGTGTAATAACGCTTAGTTTTTACATGATAACTGGGAACACTCTGATTATACGCAACATGGTCACGGTCTGAATGAATACACGCCAATTTTTTGTCATGAGTACACGATATATTAAATGTATCGTGTAATCATCATTACTTTGAATCGTGTAACCATTGAACAATTTGCATGTTGAATCATTAAAATGGGAATACACGCCAATTTGTTACCATAAGTACACGATATATTAAATGTATCGTGTAATCATGGTTACTTTAAATCGTGTAACCATTTACCAATTTGCACGTTGAATCATTAAAATGGTCGTTTATACAGTTTTATATTTACATGATAACTAGGAACACTCTGATTATAAGTAACATGGTCACAGTCTGAATGAATACACGCCAATTTGTTATCATAAGTACACGATATATTAAATGTATCGTGTAATCATGGTTACTTTAAATCGTGTAACCATTGACCAAATTGTATGTTCAAGCATTAATATTGCAAATTACACGATGAAAAGTAACCATGCTTACACGCTACATTAAATGTAGTCTTTGAAATTGTTGAGTGACTTACACAGCGATTCACATGAATCACATTTCATTCTTTATATTAAAGTAGGTTTAATACATTTTTTGGTATATTTACATTTCATAATATTAATTTGTTATATTTTTTATAAAATCATTCATATTTCTAACATGGAAGGAACTTCCATCACAGCAAGCAACATCAAATGGGAATTGCTCTTGGAAATCCAGTCGGTGTGACCCCGCATGTGTATCTGTTTCGGTAGGTGGAGATGGTAGTCGGGCACACCGTTCGGACTGGGGACAAACTGGGGACATTTGGATAGATCAACGTCAATGTCCGCCTACTATTCTTGTTCCGCCTCATCTCTCGTGGGGTGCAGGCATGAAGCTCTTCTAATCCAGTAACCTTTAAAAAATTTGTACATATTTATTAAGGATACTGGTCGCAAACAACACTAATGCCACGAGAGAGCATCACCCCGGCGCTTAAACCTCTCCACCGAAGAGGTATCAAGAACTTCCCTTTAATTGGACAGAACAATCAGGGTCAAGTCGACTACTGCCGATGAGTTCTTCATTAGTTGGCCAGAGATTTCTCTCCTGTTCGCACATATAAAAAAAGAAATTATTAACACCGTCAGACATTAGTTGGCCAGAGATTTCTCTCCTGCAACCAATCTCACATTTACAAGAGTAAGTTACATTTGAACAATATATTTTATCCTTTTAAAATCATCATAGACAAGGCAGGAAATTCTACATAATAATGTTGAAACATACCTCATCCCATGACCAATTGTAGTGATGTTGGTGTCCAGTTGACAGGAAACCATTCATTGCTGCAATGAAGAGAAAATTTACAGGTGATGGGCAGATATCAAAACATTGAAGCTATGATTTCTGTATTTGTGTGTTTGGTTTCCTATCTCTGTTTGATATTCACAAACTGATATCATGAGGGGACTGAGGGAAGGAAAAGCAAAAATGTGCTGTGATATTTTTAGAGATTGACAAGGTTTGGTCTCGTCTAGAAGCTAAGGAAAAAGAATTAGAGGAGCGGGAGAAACAACTAGGACTCCTCAGCTTTCATACACAGACATAATCCTCTTACACATAAATACACAAAACATCACACATTCCAACACTAACACTACGAGTGTAACGCGAAGATGACAAACTCGGGATAACATAAGCTTGGGACAGTGATTGAAGTTTGCCGATGAATGAACTCAGATGATTGCATTTTCAAAATGAGTTTGTGACAATTCTGAACAGAATCGATCCATCTAACCCTAATACCATGACGAAGGAAGTGGATAATTTTTTTCTTATTTAGATCGTGTGCAACAGGACTTGTTGGAATTTGTGTTAACAAGCACAAATTCAACATGTCCAACACCAGATTTTGTATTGCCAAATTTATCAAGTAATTCCTTATAATATCCTGCCTTGTCTGTGTTTGACAACGGAAGAATGAGAAAGCTTAGTAGTAGAATTTTAAGTCTGGAAATTTGAAACTATCAAAGAGACCTACCAAGTACATGAAAATAGATCTATTAAAAGAAAAGAATAAAAAAAAAAGGAAAAAGTTCAGAGCATGAACTTTTTCATTTCTGAAAAAAACCACTTTGCCTACAACCACCACCACAGCCCAGTGTATATAAGAATCTCTTGGACGGTCCTACCCTCACTTAAAAAACAATATATTTTCACTTGTTGGAAAGATAAATCAACTTTGCATATTCCAAGAGTCATGAACCGTGGAAAGTTGAACTTTATTTATGAATCTTGGGAGATTAAAGTCCTGTGTCAATGTACCTAGAAAGTTTAAAAGTCCTTTGTTTAATTTCTAAGTGTCCTTCGATTATTTCAATGGGTCATCTGTAACACTATATACTATTCAGCGTGTAATCATTGAACGGTTGCATGTTAAACCTTATCTAGATGAAATTATGTTGAAGATTGAACGATGTAAAGTATTCTTACACGATACATTAATATTAGCGTGTAAACATGATTACTTTCAGCGTGTAATCATGGACCATTTGCATGTTCAAATATCCAGATGAAACTATGTCAACGATTACACGATGTAAAGTAATCATCCTTACACGATACATTAATATTAGCGTGTAAACATGGACCATTTGCATGTTCAAATATCCAGATGAAACTATGTCAACGATTACACGATGTAAAGTAATCATCCGTACACGATGCATTAATATTAGCGTGTAACGATGATTACTTTTCAGCGTCTAACCATGTTTTTTCTTCGCCACGTCATCAGTATTTGTGATGATAAGAAGGAACTAAGCCTAGGATATTAAATGCCTTGGAATAGGTACTGTAAGCATAAGAACAACTCCTAAGCCCATTGTGGATTGAATTTCGATTTAAATAAATTTTTTTCATATTTAATTTATTTATTCCGATTGGTCGGAATGTTTTAAAAAGGCGGTGTGCACCCATCAGAGTCATCAGACTCGATTTCGGAAGTGTAAATCTATTACGGGAGATCGATTGAAGCAACTAGAACAACTTATAAGGTTGTGAAAAAACTCTTAGGCACTTAGGGGTTAATATTTGAAGGGTTGTTTGGTATATGGTATATCTAGTGTGAAAGTAATTAATTACTCGAGGTGTGTTTATCAATATAAAGCTAGAGGGGGGGTGAATAGATTTTATCTAATTATTACCCAATTTTCGCATGCATGTCAATTTTACGAAAATACCCCTAGCAAGTCAACAAAACATACAAGTGTAATAAGATGCGGAAATAGTAAATGACACTTGATGTATACGTGGAAAACCCAACCACTGGGAAAAACCACGGGCTGTTAAGTGCGCCACACTCGGACCTCGAAATCCACTATATGAAAAGACGGTTACACCCTCAAGTGATTCTCGGACTCTCACCCTAGATAACCTCAGGCTATGGACACTACCAATCGCCACTCTTGGTTCAATCCCTAGTGATATCCCCTGATACACTACTCTTGGCGTGAGCACCCTCTAATCTACCACGCGGGCCTTTTACAGCGGCTCTAGTCCAATTTGCTTGAGGCCTAAGCACACTTAGCCCCAAGACTTCAATCTCTCAAAAGAGATGCACAACCCTATGTGAATATGTATGAATATTCAATTAATGCAATAAGAGCTAGGGTACTCTAAATGCTTACCTAGGATTATAAGATGACAATATAATCAATCCTAGATATCACATATAGCTATATGACATGGCATATAACTTTAGCTAAGTAAAGGATAACCAATCCTAGATACAAAGCTATCATATAAAACCCACAAACATTCAAAGGATTAACTAGTTGATTAAAAAACAATCTATCAACCTAGTTATCAATACATCACACAAGAATGTTCATGGCATAGCTTTTAGGCAATAATGACCTAATCAAATAAGCTATGAAAACTAATCTCAATCAATAAATGAGATCAATTAGCTAGATGGCATATGAACATTAAAACCTAGCTAACAAATAAAAACCCAATCAACACATAATCTCAATCTTATATGTAGAAATTAATCTAAACACATATAAGTAAAATATGAGATAAAATTGATAAGTAGAAACACTAATTATGTAAGATAAAAGTGTTCAACAAATCATACCATGTGTGTTGAAGAAGTCCCATGCATTAGCATATGCTAGATGATCCTAGATGATGCTTAGATGAAGATTTATGCATGTGGGAATGGGTTTAGAGAGATAAAGATATGATCTTTAAGCTTTCTCTCTCAAGTCTCTCTAAATATCTCTCTAGGGTTCTTATAATCAAAGACTTGTATTCTGAACCAGAGATAAGGATGTATTTATAGAGACCAAAAACAGGGCAGGTGAAAATACAATTTTGCCCTTGAAACGCACCGATCGGCGGTTTCATTCGGCGGCCAGGCCGCCGAAATGAACCGCCGAATGGCTCCCGTGTGGAACAAGGGAACTTCGGCGACTTCATTCGGCGGTTTGGGAACCGTCGATCTCAACCGCCGTTTTGGACCCGAGAGATATATTTCAATCAGGTCTCATTCGGCGGTTTCTAACGGCGGCCAGGCCGCCGAACGTAACCGCCGATTCACCAAAAATGGTGAAACCAAGGAGAAGCCAAAGGCATCTCCACCGGCGATCATCGCGCAAAACAAAGCACATTACCGTGCACGCGCGGACGTTTCCGAACATCCTTAGGGAAACGAATTACTCCACACTAAACGCTAACATACATGAAGTGCAAGTGTGGGTATTGAATGCATCCTAATGCCTAACATGTCATGGCATTATCATATAACAAGATGCAATCAATTCAACATGCAAGAAGAGATATTGAATAAATCAATAAAGCACAATGCACACAAAATATAAACACACCATACAAGAATAAGAGTTATGCATGTTGTGTGTGTGTGTGCAACTATATATCTTCAAGCCAATGTAAGCACTAGATATATACCTTTGGTGCTTGTCCTCTTGAGGTCTTGGAAAGGGTCTTGATCTTCAACAAACACCTAGACTACCCTTACAACCAAACCCCAACATGTGGTTTGACCACGAAATAAGCCAATCAATAATGGGAATCCTTACAATCTCCCCCTTTGGCTATTTCGTGACAAAACCACCACTCACATTGATTCCTCACAACATAATAGAAACTACAGGTCTACTTATGATTTTCTACTTTACAAAGAGATAAGATAAATAGTCTTGAAGTCTTCAATCTCAAGTAGAACAATCAATCCCTGAAAGCACAGTTTCTATACTTTCTAATACAAGAAAAGGTGAGATGAATCAAGTGAGATAAAACAAGCATTTGCATTTAAAAATTTAAGTACAACATCATGCAATGTATGAATGTGCAAATGCTCCCCCTCAAAGGGTTACTCCCCCTCAATTAGTATTCTCCCCAACATGCACAATTGCTACTACAATTTGCAACTCCCCTTACCACAACATACTCCCCCTTTTTGTCATGATATAGACAAGGGAGTAATCCCCAACCGGGTCACTCAAGGCAAAGAGAGTTAGTAGCATTCTAGTATATGCATAATCAATATAAGTCACTTTATGCAATCTCAAATTTATTGGAGAGAAACAAGGAGATTTATTTAAATAAAATGTGTGAATCAAAAAATTGCTTTGCATACAAGACATGTAGCATTTAAGTCCAAAATATCATGGTATTTGGCAAAGCAAATGACAAAGGTTTTCAATATGAATTCAAACCAATTTCACCAATGTCAAGAGAGAAGCAAGGATATAGGTTTTCATTGATTTCAATTTAAGAACAACTATATCCAACTTTATAAGCTAAACATGTCATGAGCGACTTTGCACCCTACTTGATTTTTCCGGATAAGATATCCGTATGATAGTAGACATGTTCAACCAATAAAGAAAGAGAGACATTTGGATTGTAAAATCCTTGAATGGATACAAGATCCTTTTTCATTTGAGTCTCATAAGCTTTTTCACACATTATTTTGCATTTAAAAAATGCAATCATCAAAACATGCTTTTCAAGATTAGCATTTAGCATGTCATTTTAGCAATCATCATGTCATGGAGATCATTATAGGTCAATCAAATTAAATCCTATGTAAATATCTCCTAGTCCAAAAATGCATGTTTGAACATAAATATGACATGGATTGCAATACAAGCATTGATCACACTTATTGAATAGAAAATAAGTATACATAGTGTAACCAAGCTAACTCAAGCAACAAAAAGAGAAGCATAAGATATTTCAAATTTTTTGCAAGTGACTAGATGCAAAATAGCTCTCTTTGCTTAAGTTCCCCATATGGGGTCAATATCCACACCACTTCAATGAAGGGCATGTGGTTTAAAAGACTTACCAAGTCCATAGGACCTAGTTGAACCTATTTGAGACATGTTTGTCTCGTAGCAAGCGGGTTCGTCTTTTATAATCCACTTAGGTGTCTCAATAACATACCTAGTGGTCATAGGTTCTAGAGTTCTAGATGGCAAAGAATCATGCAAATGATTTTCTTCCTTTTTAAGGACATGCATCTTAGCTCTAGCCTTTTTCTTTTCAATCATGCATATAAGATTACATATTTAAATGTAATGCAAGCAACTTGGTCTAACATGACCAACAATACCACACAAAAGACAAGAGGATATAAGGTTAGGAATTATACCATTCCCTTGAGCATGCAAAAGTGCTTTCCCTTGTCGTTGTGGTTGTCTTGGTAGTTGGATAGGATCTCTCCTCCTTTGATGATGACCAAGACAAAGTTGCTTGCTCGGTTGAGCTTGCATGATTGAACACTTCCCTATTAAGATCGTAGGTTGAGGGAAGATAGCCTTCTTGGTTGGTTAGACCAAGATTGAGGAAGGCTTGGGCTTGAAGCTCTTTGGTGATGTGAGCAACGCCCTTTCATCTTCGTCTCCTCTCTCTCCTTAGAGGGACATCTCCTCATCGGAGTCATTTTCTTCTCTCATAAAATCACTCATAGTGTTTGCGTTGAATGAATGCAAATGAGAAGAATGCAAGATGTATGTCAAAAACAATAATCATACAAAATGCACAACACACCAAAAATGAGCTAGGATCACCTAAGTATATCTAGGAACCCGCTCTGATACCAATTGAAAGTAATTAATTACTCGAGGTGTGTTTATCAATATAAAGCTAGAGGGGGGGTGAATAGATTTTATCTAATTATTACCCAATTTTCGCATGCATGTCAATTTTACGAAAATACCCCTAGCAAGTCAACAAAACATACAAGTGTAATAAGATGCGGAAATAGTAAATGACACTTGATGTATACGTGGAAAACCCAGCCACTGGGAAAAACCACGGGCTGTTAAGTGCGCCACACTCGGACCTCGAAATCCACTATATGAAAAGACGGTTACACCCTCAAGTGATTCTCGGACTCTCACCCTAGATAACCTCAGGCTATGGACACTACCAATCGCCACTCTTGGTTCAATCCCTAGTGATATCCCCTGATACACTACTCTTGGCGTGAGCACCCTCTAATCTACCACGCGGGCCTTTTACAGCGGCTCTAGTCCAATTTGCTTGAGGCCTAAGCACACTTAGCCCCAAGACTTCAATCTCTCAAAAGAGATGCACAACCCTATGTGAATATGTATGAATATTCAATTAATGCAATAAGAGCTAGGGTACTCTAAATGCTTACCTAGGATTATAAGATGACAATATAATCAATCCTAGATATCACATATAGCTATATAACATGGCATATAACTTTAGCTAAGTAAAGGATAACCAATCCTAGATACAAAGCTATCATATAAAACCCACAAACATTCAAAGGATTAACTAGTTGATTAAAAAACAATCTATCAACCTAGTTATCAATACATCACACAAGAATGTTCATGGCATAGCTTTTAGGCAATAATGACCTAATCAAATAAGCTATGAAAACTAATCTCAATCAATAAATGAGATCAATTAGCTAGATGGCATATGAACATTAAAACCTAGCTAACAAATAAAAACCCAATCAACACATAATCTCAATCTTATATGTAGAAATTAATCTAAACACATATAAGTAAAATATGAGATAAAATTGATAAGTAGAAACACTAATTATGTAAGATAAAAGTGTTCAACAAATCATACCATGTGTGTTGAAGAAGTCCCATGCATTAGCATATGCTAGATGATCCTAGATGATGCTTAGATGAAGATTTATGCATGTGGGAATGGGTTTAGAGAGATAAAGATATGATCTTTAAGCTTTCTCTCTCAAGTCTCTCTAAATATCTCTCTAGGGTTCTTATAATCAAAGACTTGTATTCTGAACCAGAGATAAGGATGTATTTATAGAGACCAAAAACAGGGCAGGTGAAAATACAATTTTGCCCTTGAAACGCACCGATCGGCGGTTTCATTCGGCGGCCAGGCCGCCGAAATGAACCGCCGAATGGCTCC
Organism: Acer yangbiense; assembly: GCA_008009225.1. Lineage (NCBI taxonomy): Eukaryota > Viridiplantae > Streptophyta > Magnoliopsida > Sapindales > Sapindaceae > Acer > Acer yangbiense. The sequence goes on from CM017761.1 coordinate 13,109,690, forward strand.
CGTGTGGAACAGGGGAACTTCGGCGACTTCATTCGACGGTTTGGAAACCGCCGATCTCAACCGCCGTTTTGGACCCGAGAGATATATTTCAATCAGGTCTCATTCGGCGGTTTCTAATGGCGGCCAGGCCGCCGAACGTAACCGCCGATTCACCAAAAATGGTGAAACCAAGGAGAAGCCAAAGGCATCTCCACCGGCGATCATCGCGCAAAACAAAGCACATTACCGTGCACGCGCGGACGTTTCCGAACATCCTTAGGGAAACGAATTACTCCACACTAAACGCTAACATACATGAAGTGCAAGTGTGGGTATTGAATGCATCCTAATGCCTAACATGTCATGGCATTATCATATAACAAGATGCAATCAATTCAACATGCAAGAAGAGATATTGAATAAATCAATAAAGCACAATGCACACAAAATATAAACACACCATACAAGAATAAGAGTTATGCATGTTGTGTGTGTGTGTGCAACTATATCTCTTCAAGCCAATGTAAGCACTAGATATATACCTTTGGTGCTTGTCCTCTTGAGGTCTTGGAAAGGGTCTTGATCTTCAACAAACACCTAGACTACCCTTACAACCAAACCCCAACATGTGGTTTGACCACGAAATAAGCCAATCAATAATGGGAATCCTTACATAGTGTAATGGGTATGGACGTACTTGTTCGACCGTTTGATTATCTCGAAACTCCACGTACATACTTCCATTGATACCCCTTCATCGTAGGACGGTGCCGATCGTTGAGATTTTTGCAGGGCCCCCATAATTTAATCAACGGGTAAGATCTGTAAAGCCTAAGAAGAATTCCTATAATATATATTATAATAATATTATATTCTATATTATGAAATATATTTAATATATATTATTATATATATAATATATTATTATTATATATAATATATAAATAATTATATCCTATATATAATATATATTATATTATATATATAATATGTATTTATATATATTAGTAATATATATAATATATATTATATATTATCATATTTTTTATTTGTATTCGTGTTTATTTTATAATTAATTATATATATACTTTTTTTTTTTACAATTTGTAAAGCATGTGAAAACGAACCGATAACTTCCATTTATATAGACGGGGGGTACAGCATGTGAAAAAACATTAAAAAAAACACATTGAATTCAGGGTGATGGTGGAATGTTGAAGTCAATCAACTTCTTCTGCATTTTTTCAACAAGTTGGTAGAGGCCATTGAGTTCGTTGTCCCTTGCTTCAATCGCTATGTTTAAGTTGATGATTTCAGCTTCCAGATTATGAAATTTCCCCATCAGAAGAGTATAATCATCACGTAGCCATTTTGCATTTTCACGCTCCATGGTGATGGTCTCCTCAGCCTTTGCAATCCTTTCACGCATCACTTCTGAAATGGCATTCATCCTGTTAAGGCTCATGCCGTTTGCTTCCATTTCCACTTGTAAGCTTCAACAGATTTCTGACTAAAATATAACTCAGCAATTGACATATTTATAGTGGAAGAATATGACCCATATCAATGAAAACTGAAGAGTCACCTCTTACATTAATTTCATTGAAGACTGAACCATTGTAACATTTCCAATACCGTGACATTTTAAATGAACCATTGTGCCTTAAATCTTAATTGAACCATTAAACTTATCTGAAATGAACATTTATTATTTTGTTATTGTAAACTGAACGGGCGGTACACTAGGGAAACCCACCAGTTTATTGTACAGCTCATTCTGAAAATGAAAAGCAACGACTTATTTACGGGCCAGGGAACAAATCTCCTAGGCCTAAGTACAAGTGGAACGAGATGAACATACCTAACATGGAAAAGTGAAAAGTCACCTTTACTAATGGGCCTTTGTGAAACTGTCACATCTCAATAAGTTAACTTTTTATAGGGTTAATTGCACAAACATACCATGTGTTTTGCCTTTGTAGCAAAATATTCAACAAATGGCTTTAATCACACAAACAACCCTTGCTATTAACTGTTAAACGTTACATTTAACAGTTGACTTTAAAAAGACTAAAATGCCCTCAGTAAATATTTTATTATTTAGTGAAAAAGACTCAATGCCCCACATCTGATGGTGCACTCTCCAAAAAACAAAAATAGCATGAATGATTTGGGTGAGGGAGGAGACCGATTGAAGGCAGAGTGTTGTGGAGATGGGGAGTGATGTGTATTTGCAGAAAAGGGAGAGGGGAGGTTGAATTTGATTGCCTTGTTTTTTTTTTTGTAAGGAATCTATTGCCTATATTTTAAAAGATGGAGATTTCTGGAATTTGATTGAATATGGAGTGGATATGCTTTATGAATATTATATGTATATAAATGATTTATGTATTTTTTTTTTCTTTCTGGATTTGGACTGAAGACGAAAATTAATGAAAGGGTTGAGTTTGATTGTCTAAGATGATGGATTGGTGATAACGATGAAAATGAAGATGTTTGATGATGATGTGATGGGTAATGAAGATTTTTAATATTTCTTAGTTTTATAATAAATAACTTATATTTTTTATTTTCTTTTAATGGAAAAAGGCATTCATGCCCTTGCCACAGTTAGGTCTCGTTAAATCTAACCCCGGTCAAACCGATGAAAGGGTATGTTCTTGTTAATTAAAGGAAAAGTACAATATAGCTGTGATATTGATAAACGTCAATTTAAGTTAGTGCAATTAACCCCTTTTTTTATCTAAAAGAAAGTTTCTTGGACTAGTATACCCTTACTACAATTCCAACGTGGCACTTATTTACGGCTCTTTTTCTAATTTTGAAATTTGAAAACAATAAAATACATAAAACTCAAATGAAATTAAAAACGTTTTTGGCCTTTAAATCTCGAAAAGGACGTCTGAGAAAGAGGTTTTCAGGAAGTTGTATTGTTGAGTGGGAAAGTAGTTTTCAGAAAGTGGTTTTCATCGCGGACGAACTGTTCATCAACAAATTGGCCGAAGAACTGTTCATCAACAAACTGTAGGTACCAACTTTGGATTACAGATTGTTGAACTTTTGGTTTTATTTAATTTATTTGTTGTGAACAATACTGTGTTTTTTATGATTGATTTCTTATTTAGACATTCAAATTACCCAGAATGGTTACACGATAAAATGAATTTAAGATTGAGCGTGTAAACCCTAGTACAAGTATTCATGTAAAGAGGATTGTTATTCTGCGTGTAAGGGTTCTGGGTTCGAATGAAAAACTTGTAAACTACCCAGAATGATTACACGTTAAAATTACATTACAATTAGCGTGTAAACCCTTTTATATCATCGTGTAACTATGTTTTTTATACAGCGTGTAAGGAAACTGGATTCCCTTTGATTTATGCACTTGATTTATTGAATTTGTATTACCCGGAATGGTTACACGCTACTTTACATTTGACCGTGTAAACCCTTGTACAAATTATCGTGTAACGAAGTTTGTTATACAGCGTGTAAGGAAATTGGATTCCCTTTGATTTATTGAATTTGTATTACCCAGAATGGTTACACGCTACTTTAAATTTGAGCGTGTAAACCCGTGTACAAATATATCGTGTAACGAAGTTTGTTATACAGCGTGTAAGGAATCTGGATTCCCTTTCATTTTTGAATTTGTATTATACCGATTGGTTACACGGTACTTTACATTTGAGCGTGTAAACCCTTGTACAAATTATCGGGTAAAGAAGTTTGTTATACAGCGTGTAAGGATTCTGGATTTCATTTATTGAACTTTGTATTATCGAGAATGGTTACACGATAAAATTACTTTAGACATAGCGTGTAAACCCTTTTAAATCATCGTGTAATTACGTTGTTTATACATCGTGTAAGGAATCTTTGTTTGATACTATGTTGGAAATTATCCAGAATGGTTACACGCTAAAATACGTTGCAATTGAGCGGTTAAAAACTTGTATAGCTCATCTTGTAAAGAATTTTATGCTACAGCGTGTAAAGATTAATGGTTTCATTTTTATTTTATTTGTATGTGTGTCATCGTGTAACGAATTTTGTAATAATCCTGGAAATATTTTCAGTTTGTAAGCAGATAATGAGAAGATACAAAAGAGTGAGAACGAACCAGGCAATGGCAGAGAATGAAGACCTTGAACAGAACCAAAACTTAATAGAGAATGTGAACGTACCAGAAGCTGAGAACCAACCACAGAATGTGAACGTAGCAGAGAATGTAGCAGAGACTGACAACCTAACAGTGGTGAGCTATGTAACACAGAACGACGAGCATATACAACAGACTGAAAATGTAGTACAGATTGAACATGCATCAGAGAACGAAGACCTAGATCAGTATTTGGTATACCCGAGGAATACGTGGGCGTATGACATAACCATAACAGTGCATTGCAAACTAAAATTTATCGGTGACATCAGGAGGGTGTTGGAAGAAGAAGGTGAGTTGGCACGTTTCAAGAGAGGATGTTTCGGGCATTACTTAGATCTACCAGGACACATGCAGGCTTTATTTCAAGTGCAGTACATACATAACCTATTGCTCCGCCAAATTCGGTTCCTAAGTGCCAGTCAGGATGAGATGTGGTTTGCTTTGGGTAAGAACAAGGTTAAACTAGGAAAGAGAGAGTTTTGTTTGTGCAGTGGATTGAGGTTTGGTGTTTTGCCGGATATCTTTTTGAGAGATTACGTACCAGTGCCGGATGGGATCCACATCCGATATTTTGGTGGACATGGAGGTTTATTATTGGAAGATGTGATGTCCAGGTTCGTAAGAGGGAGCTTTAAGAGAGAGGGTGATGCTTTGAAGATGGCACTTGTGTTGTTTGCGAACAACATTCTCTTCGGCCAGGATTACAGGAGACAAGTTACGTACTGGCTAATGACGTTGGTTGAGGACATAGAGGCATTCAATTCGTTCCCATGGGGTCATTACGTATTCAAGATGACATTGCACTACATCCGAACTGGTTTTAAGGTTCCGGAGCCGTTGGGTCCTACAAGAAGATACAACCTATACGGTTTTGTTTGGGGAGTTCAGGTATCGTGCAAAGTTGAAAATATGTCGAACTATTCTTATAGTTTTTTAAAATATCATCTTATTCATCTAATAAACTGGTTTTTTTCCTTAGTAGTTCTGGGCAATGGAGGCCATCCCTTCGATGCGGAGAAAATTGGGCAACAGGTTCGGTAATCACGGATGCCCCCGTTTTAAAAATTGGGAATTTATCAAATGGGGATCAACTATGTCTCAAACATGGTTGGAGAAAGAGGCTGACGGAACGGTAAATGTAGAATTGGTAGATTGTTTTGAATTTGTATGCTATTTTGTTACTACTTGAAAGGGTAATATTTTACAGCTCACTGGATTACCCGAGCTCTGGCCTACTCGAACGGAGGAAAAAGAGGACTACTGGAGGGGCATTGACGATGACATATCCAAAGGACCTCAGTTTGTACCGTTGAAGGGTTTCGTCGGCAAAGAGGACAGAGCGGAGCCGTCATCGAAAAAACTCCATAAGAATAAACGAAAGCAGTACCATGGTCCTGATGATCCAATTAAAAGACGATGGAACTTTTTTAATGCATCACCACGTATGCGCACCACTCGGCATGTCCGTGACAGACCTGATCTGTCACCCCTACCTCTTGACGAGACACACTCGCCTCTCCGTCATCCATCCTCAGGAGGGACACAAACCGGATTGCTGTCGTCTGACGATAACCACAGGACTTCATCTCCTACTCGTTAGCGTCAACCTCAACCTCCACCTCCACCAGTTGATCGTAGACAGCAATCAAAGAGATCATAGGTGATTATTTTCATTATGTTATTCTCTTTACATCACGATCATTTTCATGACAATTAATATTGTTTAGGGATCGACCACTACTGCAATTCCGAACCAACTACTTGACCAAATGCGCATCATCGTACGTGAGGAGGTCCAAATCGCTATGCGGTCCGAGTTTGAAACTCTTCGGACCGAATTGTTTGCTCTTGTAGGTATTCCAGTAAGTATAACTCCACTACATCATTTTGTAGTATCATAAATTTGGTTATATTATCAACTCATTTTGAATAAACATTTTCCTTTTCAAAGGGACGTTCACGTGGAGAGAATCATGCAGAACAGGTATCAAACCCATATTCACCTACAGATCCTTTCGAGGCAGCCACTCAAGGTTTGGATGCAGCCCACACTGAGGGATCCACCCACACCGAGACAGCCCCCGCTGACCCCACCCACACTAAGACACCCCCAGAAGCCCCCACAGACCCCGAGACAGCCCCCGCAGACCCCACACACACCGAGACATCCCTCTTATCCCTGACCCACATTGAGACAGCCCCCACAGACCCCACCCACATGGAGACACCCCTCGTATCCCTCACCCACACTAAGACATGTCTCGGATCCCTCGCCCAAACCGAGTCACCCCCCACATCCCCCGCCCAAACCGAGACACCCACTACATCCCCCGTAGACCCCACCCACACCAAGACACCCCCAGAAGCCCCCACAGACCCCAAGACAGCCCCCGCAGACCCCACACACACCGAGACAGCCCCCACAGACCCCACCCACACCGAGACACCCCTCTTATCCCTCACCCACACCGAGAAAGCCCCCGCAATCCCCGCCCACACCGGGAGACCCCCCGAAGCCCCAGCAGACCCCACCCAAAACGAGACAGCCACAGCATCCCCCGCCCACACCGAGACAGCCCCCACCCACACCGAGACGGATGACATACATACCCCTCTACCACCCTCACATGACTTACATACCCCCTCCCCCACCATCTAAAAGAACTCAACACGAACCCGATCTCTCTGAATCTGGACTGCCCGATGAATCCACTTCCAATCAAGGGAATCCCGGAGCTGGTCTTCCACCAAGTGACTCGACAGAAATTGCTAGGGAGCGATGGGTGTCAAAGTGGTTAAGAAGTCCATACACAGATCCCTCCAGACCAATGAAGGAGATGGAAGTAAACAGGAAATATAACGCCTTTGTGAATGATCCGAACCTGTTGTTGTAAGTGTTTTTAAAAGTTCTTTGTGTAGCATGTCATTTAACATTTTGTACAATGCCACTAATCGTACTCACATGTTTTTTAATGCAATCGTTACATCGGCATCGATGCTTCTGTTTCACAGTCATTTTTCAGAGAGTTAGAAGATCCCACGGAATGGTTGGGCATTGAGCATGTGGATGCGTACATAAACCTGCTTTGTAAGCGGAAAAATGACCCAATGGAGAAAAAGCAATTTAAACGCAAAGTAGCTGTAGTTGATTGCGCTTTCTTTGTAAGTACACTTCATTGCAGGATTCATTCCACTTAATACAGTTTTCTACTATATTTAAAGCCCCCACTGACCCGTTTTGTTACTTCGTTTCAGAATGAACTTACACTTATTTGGCGTCAATTTCAACCAGATTTCCACGCACCATTGAAGAAAGTGTTCTACCCGGGAAAATTTAATGTCCCATTAGACTTAATAGAATACGCTATCGGTAACAAACCAGACTGGGGGACGGCATGGGCTAGTGTTGATGACGTAAGATAGTTGACTTACTCAAGTGAATACATACTCAATTCAATATGCTGACACAACTTTATTTGTAACAGGTTATAGTCCCTTGCTTCGTGGGAGGCAGCCATTGGGTATTTTCTGTAGTTCATCTCCACAATTGGAATATTACAATTTATGACTCAAACGCACATCTACTGCCGAACAATCCAAAGCATAGACAAGAGCAGGTATTGCCTCTACGTCGGTTATTCCCACTCATTTGAAAACAGTCTAGTTACTACGACGTTAGTAAACGCAAGAAACAAGGTCTGACTTGTATGAAGGCTGTGAGATTGGCCCCCTATCAATTCCCATGTCAGGTGGACGGTAGCAGTTGTGGTGCTTTCATGCTAAAGGGAATAGAGTATGTAATGATGGGGAAAGAACTCAACTTCGATTTTGGCCAGCAGGACATCCCGGCCTTTAGAAAACAAACTGCTAGGGATATCTTTGCCAACTCTATAGAAATTGAGTAGCATTGTGGTTTTTTTTTTTTGATGGATAATTACAATTTTTCATGTTTTTTGGATATATGAGGAAACGTGTTTGAATGAAGATCATTACACACTAAATGGTACACTTTAAATATCTTACACGATGAAAAGTAACAACAATTACACGATATATTTAATATATCGTGTAAGGTTTATTACTTTTCATCGTGTAATCTTTTAGAATGTTGATTTTGGATTAACAGTGTGAATGATTACACGATCAAAAGTAAGCATTCTGACACGATTCATTTATAATATCGTGTAATATTGATTACTTTTCATCTTGTAATCTTTTAGAATGTTCATTTTGGATCAACAGTGTGAATGATTACACGATCAAAAGTAAGCATTCTTACACGAATCATTTATAATATCGTGTAATATTTATTACTTTTCATCATGTAATCTTTAAGAATGTTCATTTTGGATCAACAGTGTGAATGATTACACGATCAAAAGTAAGCATTCTTACACGATTCATTTATAATATCGTGTAATATTGATTACTTTTCATCGTGTAAAAACTTTTATAATGTTCATTTTGGATCGACAGTGTGAATGATTACACGATCAAAAGTACGCATTCTTACACGATTCATTTATAATATCGTGTAATATTTATTACTTTTCATCGTGTAATCTTTAAGAATGTTCATTTTGGATCAACAGTGTGAATGATTACACGATCAAAAGTAAGCATTTTTACACGATTCATTTATAATATCGTGTAATATAATATAATTTTTCATCGTGTAATCTTTTAGAATGTTCATTTTGGATCAACAGTGTGAATGATTACACGATCAAAAGTAAGCATTCTTACACGATTCATTTATAATATCGTGTAATATTGATTACTTTTCATCGTGTAAAAACTTTTAGAATGTTCATTTTGGATCGATAGTGTGAATGATTACACGATCAAAAGTAAGCATTCTTATACGATTCATTTATAATATCGTGTAATATTTATTACTTTTCATCGTGTAATCTTTAAGAATGTTCATTTTGGATCAACAGTGTGAATGATTACACGATCAAAAGTAAGCATTCTTACACGATTCATTTATAATATCGTGTAATATTGATTACTTTTCATCGTGTAATCTTTTAGAATGTTCATTTTGGATTGACAGTGTGAATAATTACACGATCAAAAGTAAGCATTCTTACACGATTCATTTATAATATCGTGTAATATTGATTACTTTTCATCGTGTTATCATTCACACTGTTAATCCAAAATCAACATTCTAAAAGATTACATGATGAAAAGTAATAAACCTTACACGACATATTAAATATATCGTGTAAGAATGGTTTGTTTTGCATCGTGAAATCTTTTACACTGTTGATTTTTTATCAACAGTGTGAATTTAAACTTCGTGGCCCTAGTATCAGCCCCAATACTGATGACGTGGCAACGAAAAACACCTGAACCTAGGAAAGATTTTATAGGACTAGAAACAAATTAGACTGGGTCACACGATGGAAATATTCACACGCTCAAATATAAACATTTTTACACGGTGACTGCATGTTTACAAGCTGAAATTGCAAAATGATTACACGCTACTATTGTTATTGTTATTGTTAGAGAATATAAGAACAAATGATTACACGCTGAATGAATCTCATTTCTTTTTTGGTTTGTATTAAACCAGACAACTGTCTGGTGATGGTGAATTTCAAGTATTGTTATTCCTCTGATATACATATCCATAGTTTCACAAATGATACATAAACCTATTAAGTTTGGTTCAGCAGTGTTTAACACAAACAAATGTACGTACACCATAAATCAATAAAGGTAGGTTTAGCAGGTTGGTCCAACGGCATTCTCTTCGTCCGTGTCAAGCAAGGAAAGTTCAGGTGGCTTGTCTGGGCACGTCAATCTGTTGTGTCCCTCTTTCTTACAAATGCTACATGATCGAGGTTTTTTGGGTGGTTTGCATGTGCTAGATGGTTCCGAGCAACTTGTTTTATTGCATCCTTTTTTTCCACTGTTTGAACAAGAATGTAACTTTCTTTTCTCTCCAGCTGACGGTATCCTCAGCTTCTTTGGTCTTCCTGGCAAAATCTTTTTCTTCCATGGCAATACAATACGGTTCCGGATTACATCGGGAACGTCCCAACTCTCGGGATCCGGAACAGGGTTGACACCAATTTCATAGGCATGTTTAAGAAATCATGTTGTGTATAGGTCAGAAGCCAGTGCATTGATTGACATACCTTTGTACCTAGGCCATAACACACCAACAAACCAGATTATCCCAAGTTTGTAAAATAAACCACAATAGATAAATGTACAGAGTTAAAAGACCGGCAAGCATACCTAGCAACCGCCATTACATGAGAACACGGCAACTCATCTAAATCCCATTGACGGCATGAGCAAGAATGTTCGTCAAGGTCAACTGTTCTAGGAATCCATTTGTCGTCTACCTTAAATTTCATGCAGTGAATGGGGTGAATCGTAGACCGATCCGCTATTTCTGTCCTCTGTTTGATGTGTTCGTCTGCAAACGCTGTCAAGTATGTAGACATTTCAAGTGCATTTGTCCGACGATCGTAGAACCACCTTTGCAACAAATCTCTGATGCATTCTGCCATTGCTGTGATAGGCAATTTTCGGGCCCCAAGTAGACAAGAATTCATTGACTCAGCAATGTTGGTGGTCATCAAAAAGTACCTTTTTTTAGGGCTATGTACACGTGAAAACTTCTCTACCCCAACGCCCAAGAGCTCATTGTAAACCTTAGGGCAGGTTTCTTTCAACTCACCCATTGCACTGTCAAAATCCTCAATACGGTATGCATACGTAGCACTGTAGTAAAGTCAAATCAGATCATTCCTCTGCTTGCAGAATCTTTTAAGATTTTGTGCCAAATGGTATGCACAAACGCCATGTGTTGCATCTGGGAATATGGCTTCCATTGCATTAAATATACCATTGTGCCGATCCGAAACTAACATCACACGGTCCAGATTTTTGATCACTTTACGGAGTTTCTTCAAAAACCAAGTCCACGACTTTGTGCATTCAGAGTTTGCAAACCCAAATGCCAAAGGGTATATCATCTCGTTTCCGTTTTTGCCACCGCAACTAACATAACACCCCTAGTCCTAGCCTTCAAGTGGGTAGCATCGATGCAGATAACCGGTCTAATAACAGAATTGAACCCCTCAATAGAGGCTCCAATTGCCATGAATCCATATTTCAACCAATTTTTCGAGTCGGTCTTGATCTTTGTCACAGTCCCGGGGTTTGCTTGTTCCAATACATAAAAATAAGACGGCAACCTCTGAAAGGATTCCCATGGATCGCCGAATACCTGACTCAAAGCGTGCTCCTTCGACCTGTAGGCTTTGTTGTACGAGAGGTGTATGCCATGCTCCTCCTTCATCTCAAAAATTATATCTTTAGGACGGATGATGCGCCCGAGATCGCGATATTTACTTGCATACAAATCCCCTATCACGGCGGCACTTACACATTTAAATTCAACGTTGTAGTTGTTATTTATCTCACATGTGTGCTCATTAACAAATGTCTTAACATGCCAATAAGTCCCCATATTCGACTTCCATGCCCGAAGAACCCATCCACAACTTCTCTGTGTACATTCGGCAGTGAATCGTGTATTAGAAGATCGTGAAATCCTATGCTCAAACCTCTTTGCAAATGCATACGACCCTACAGCTTGCTTCAATGTAGGCTTGTCCTTGAACATCTGTCCTTTGTATAATGGACCTTGGTCACTTGGATTTTGAAACACATCCACTATTCGAACGGCGGGTATTGAGTAAAGCTCTGAACCTGCTATTGTCCACCGTGTGTTTAGGGACAGTGAAGAACTGTTGGGTGTTCTACTCACCCCTCGTTCTTCTGTTACAAGAACTGTTGCCGCTAGCCCAGCATCATCATCCCTGCCACTCTCATCTTCTATATCACTGGTTTTAGAACTATCAGACCTTCCAAAAGTATCTATGCTTTCAGAACTATCCACTGCATGCTTGGTAGTAGATGCTGGTGTTGCTTGGTCATTGCCTGCTGACGTAAATCCGAGTGTAGCCTGGGATGCAAGCGGATTATTGCTACCACTAACTGATTTATAGTTTGGAGTACCCCCCGGAGACCGTGGAATATCGGTGGGTTTAACAGGCGAGACCGTACATTCTGATTGGATTGGATTTTGGGGAGGTCGAAATTCATGCTTGTTGACAAATTCAACATCAATTGTGGCCCAACCTTTTTCCTTATTAATAATCACAAACTCTACATCGTCGTCACTCATAACAGACAATGAAACTTTATCAACCCCCGTTTCCACATGCAAAGTTAGCTTGAACTGAATTTGGTCTCTACAAACCCCTGTCCGCTGGTATATCGTTTCCACCAATTCATCGTACGCTCCCTTGTATTTTTTTGTTAGACGTACTGAAAACGAAATAGGACGGGTAAACACGTTACCCTTCCAATGCTCACCGCACTGAACCAACACCCAAGACATGGTATCTTTAGACCTCGAAAAAAAAAATTCAGTCAAAAAAGTATAACAATTACTGTCATTCAATTCAGGTCAATGCCTAGGAACAATTCTTTTAGGCCTAGGAATGGTTCCCAGGACTACAACATTCCTCTCGGGCTTACCTCATCTTATGTTTTTCAAAATCAATAACACCAGCCAAGACAATAACAAAACCAAAAGGAATCACTAACAGCACCTGTTTTGGTTCAACCAACCAACAAAAACAAATATACATACACCATCAACCAACAACAATAGCAAAATCCTAAACCTGTTTTGGTTCAGTAGCGATCAACACAAACAAATATACATACAGCATCAATCCTCACAAAATCAAATACAAATTCCCTAAACCTTTCCCCACCAAACCATACAACGCTGTTCACCAGAGTGCATTTCTTCCGGTTATTCATGTGATAGTGAGGACGATGTGTTTGCACCCAACAATACTACATATACCTTAACTACAACAATACTGCCCCTCTTAAAAGCTTGATGTGGCATTTCATCAAACACCTTAACTAAACCCAACAATACTACAAACACAAACCCAAATTCATGGGCAAGAAATCCAAAACCATCAATCCCTCATTCTATAAAAAACGTCTCAAACTTAAACAACAATAAAAGACCGACAGATTCAATGACATTGGAAACTTAAGTGTGATTACGGGACTTACATTGACTAAAAAAAGCTCGATTTCAAACTTCACAGTGAAGCTCGATTGAAGGAGGTGTGGGCGAGGTGTGGGCGAGGTGTCGGCACTGACTCGATTCCGGTCGCCGTCGAGATTACGGTCGGTAGCAAGATTCCAGCGGAGATGGGATTTCAACAGCAGTAGATTCCGGTCAACAGGGAGGACGATGGGATTTGAAATGGGACTATGGAGTGGATTCCGGTACACAGGAGAACGATGGAGAAGATGACCCAACTCCTGAAACTTTTGGTTTTTTTCAGTGAACTGGAGGAGAAGAAGAGAAGGGCAGTTTCTTCCTTACACATTATAAGAGGGTAATTTAGTCATTTTGCACGGTTTAATTGTGGAGGGCATTATTGTCCTAGAAAGGCTATTTCCTAGAAAGTGAATATCAGGATAGGCTAGATATGCACTTTTTTTCCCAACGGGCTATTTCCTCAAAGTGAATGTTGGGATAGGCTAAATTTGCAAACCTATTTACTTTTCAATAGGATTGATTCACTCAGAGAAGGCCTGGTTTTCTCCTCTTTTAACAGCTTGACCAGTTGAGCTTGTGTGTCTGTCTCTTCTAAACACACTTCTTTCTAAAAACTTAAATTTCAAAAAATTTCTAAAAACATTCCATTTTTTCCAAAATTATCCTTTTTACCTTTTACACTCCTATTTTTTTTTTTAAAAACCTCATCATAAAAACCTAAATTTTAAAAAAAAAATCAATTTTTTTTTTTCAAAATTATCTTTAAAAAAAAAAATTGAATACTGAAATTGGAGTGTTTTTTTTTTTTTTTTAATTCTTCATTTCACTCTTTTTTTTTTCAAAAAAATTAAGATTCAACACTTCATGAACAAAAATCTTCAAAAAAAATTTCTTATTGTTTGTATATCTTCTGCTCTCTAATCATTTCAACCCAATATATCTATCAAATAAACTTAAACAAACATACTCTAACACAAAACTTAATACAAAACAATCAATTATCTTCAAATTAAAGTAACATGAGGACTGTTTCCTAGTGAGATACTAAATTTTTGTTTTTTCTTTTTTTGAAACGATTAAACTTCATTAAAAGCCACAAAGGCAGTAAGGGGGAACCCCCAGAACAACAACAAGACCCCAAAAAGGGACCGAAACCAGCCACACCAATAACAAAAACAACACAACAGCCACACCAACAGAACCAACCAGAAACAGAAACAGAGCAACACAAAGCCGCAACAAAACAAACCCCAGCCAACACAGGCGGCAACACAGAGCACCTCTTGCAACCAGGAAAAGACCCAACTCTTGTGGAATCCTCACCAGAAAATTCCAAACAAGACCTCAAAGAACAAGCGACACCCAGCAAAGAAAAGAAAAGGCACCAAAACACAACAAAACCCACAACAGAACCAGGAAAGAAGTAGAAGCCACAACCCAAAACCAAATGAAAGCAGCCACAAAGCGCACCAAAAACAAGAATCAAACGTCACCCCATTCCATAAAATCACCAGACTCACTGGACCCCATTTTAGCTAAACTATCCGCGAAAGAATTGTAAGCTCTCGAATCATAAACAATCTCCATACCACCAAAAGATATCTGCTACTGCGGATATCATAAATAACATTAACAAGATCAAGATTTCGGAAATCACCATTATTAACCCACGCAACTGCAACCTTCGAGTCACTAATAATGGAAATGTTCCGGCCTCTAAGATTAGCATTAGAAAGGTAAATATCAACGGCTGTTTTAACAGCCCACAACTCTGCAAAATTAGAGTCAAGGATACCCAAATAATGAGAGAATAAGCACATAACCTTACCACTGGAGTCTCTCAACACACCGCCAACTCCAGCCGGCCCTGGCTTGCCTTTAATGAAGCCATTGACATTAAATTTCAAGTCGTCACCATAAGGGGGAATCCAATCCAGGATTTTGCTCTTCTTAGCCTTCTTCGGCTCAATGCAAAGATCCCTGACATTAAGTAAGAGAGATTGAATAGAGTCCGGAGACCCTTTCCTTAGATGTTTGAACTGTCACACAATACGAAATTTAACCAAATCAGTAGCCTTTTCAACACCGACTCATTATCCTCAAAAACCAGATGATTTCTTGCCTCCCAAATGGTCCAAACAATGGCACAAAATAGAGAATTCCAAGCTCTCTCATGCTTGGGCGCCGGACAAAGACCATGCCAGCCATCCAGCCACTCTCTGATAGTGTTATTGATCATACAATAGAAAACGCCCCACCAGTCCATACACTTCTGCCATAAGGAAGCCGACCAGAATACTAAATGTTAATACAGCAATAACTCGAAGAGCATTAATATCAATGATAGGGTCAATAACTCTCTCCACAATGTAGTCCCCATGGTAATGCCATATAGTGCTCACAGTTCTGCGTCAAAAGTCAGTCATCTGAGCAGCGCACTCATTGTATCAATGAGTGGGATTGGGGGCATATGCAAAAAAATCTGTAAAAATAGGTATTGAAAAATATATATATTTAAGGGTTTGTAAAATGCTAAAAAATTAAAAATAATAAACTAGCAAAATTGTTAATTTGTTATGTAGTGTATTTAGAATTCTTTTGTACTTGTTAGTAATTTTAATTGGGATAAAATTGTTATATAATAAAAACATTTAAAATGGAGTGTAGAAAGATATTTAGTGGATTGTCAACAGCATTACTCCTTATATTAATAAAAAAAAAAATTCACAATTCCAACATTATCCTTAAGTAAAAACCATAAAAATTTAAAATAACCATATATATTATTACTACAATATAACCCCTGTAAATTAATCTCCTATAAATTAATATCCTCTCTAAATTAATAAAAAAAATCCCGGTCTCGACTCGGGCCAGTGTAAAAAATTAATAAACTCCTCTATTGTAATAATTAATAATTTCTTTTTGAAACCTAGTATAAAATTTCAGTCTCAACTGTCACATAAATTAATAATTTCATAAAAGTATAAAATATATTACAAAATATTTAAGAATTATAAAAGTACTTCAAGATGCTAGTTTGCACAAGGTCACCATATTTGATATTTTTGACTTTATCCTTCATTCCTCAAGAAGTTATTGTGATCATCTTTTTGTTGTAGCCAAAAGGCCGGTTTCAACTAAATTTAGGATTTCAACAGCCTTACTTGTAGAGATTTTAGGTACCTCATGACTATCGTCATCATCATCATCTATCTCAATCACACCATCATTATTCTGCATTGTGATATCATTGATGATATCCTCTTCAGTTGGAGTGTAACAAATCTTAAACAAGGAATCCTGAAAAAAAGAACTTTCCCTAAAAAAGAAAAACGACTAAACAAGGAATCCAGAATAGGAACTTAAGAAAACCGACTTCCACACGTTTTCTAAGATAAAATAACACTTTACAAGGTAAAATCCTTTAAATTAATAACCCCTCTAAATTAATACTCAATGGTGGGTCCCAAGAATATTAATTTAGAGAGGTTCAACTGTAATACAATATTTATTATTTTGAGCATTTTAATATATATAATTATCTTTTGATCATATTGTTAACTATTTATTAATGGAACAAAATTAAATATCGATTATTTCACCATTATGAAAAACTTAAAAAAAAAAAATCAGAAAACATTAAAAAATTTGTTTAAAAACTAAACATAAAAAAGAGAGAGCTATTGAATATCAGAGTTTGATTTTAGTTTTTGTTTAAATCTTTGAAAGTTACCTCTATGTAACATCATGATTCTCTAAATTCATTTTCAAAAGTCTGATTTTTAGGTTTGTTTCAAAACCAAATGGATAAGAAAACAAAATTTAAAAGATTGCTTGAAACTTAAAAGCTAGCTAGTTTCAAGCCAAGTCTTTTGATAATGGAGATCAAAAAAAAAAAAAAAATCTAAGTACAATTCTTTTTTTTTTTTTTTCGCTTGGAAGGAGGAGTCTTCTCCTGTATTATAATATATTAATTTATGGTATTTATAAAAAAAAATAAGAAAGGTTATATTTGGTAAAATGGGGAATGTACTTATAAATTATAATATTTTAAAATTTTAATAGGGAGTACATAAGAAAGGGTACACATATACAGTTATAGTGGGGCTTAAATATCGCCACTCTTAGACTATTTTTAATCCCCCATTACTCTTGTCTTCTATTTGAACTTTGAAGTCCAACCGAATTGAAATCCCACCCAAGTGAGATCATATAAACCCACCATTTTGACATGCCAATTTGACAAATCGGCACAGACTATAACTGTTTTTTTGAACGGCAAAAGTTTATTAAAGATGCCAATCTAGACCAAGGCACAAAAGCCACACCACACTACAAATACAAAAGCCAACGAAGGCAAAAAAAAACAGCCAACCAAAGCCTGCAACAAGACTCCCAAAAGCACCTAATCAAGACAAAAACAAAACAACCCAACAAAGAGACTCAAACAGCAACCAAGAAACCAACCCATAGAAGAACAACATGCCGACCGAAAACAGCTCATGAACCTCTAGGAAGAAACTAGCCTTTGACAACTTCTTTCCCTCCAACAGTATTGTCCAATAACACATCATCTAACACATTGAAGTTGAATCCGCAAGCCCCACTTCTAATCTTCATCTGTGAGATCTTGAAGTGAAAAAAATCTTATTACTCCGCCTTGCAATAGACGGGCACGAAGAATCCACAGGAGTTCCCAACTTACCTTTTTGAGCAAAAGGTTCCAAATCCACAAGATCGACAAAAAGATCAATGGCTGGACCATCAAAATTAACCCTCTTCAAATCTTTGTCTTCTTCAAAATTAATATACACCACTTGGTTACCAGAAACACTCACACCCCCACAGGACCTATCTTTCGAACCAAAGACCTTAACACTCCGTCTATTAGCCAAATCACTCACAACACTACCTAAAGAAGCCACCCCATTATCATTAATATTAACATTTATACCACCTTGCCCAACACACGACCCCACAATATTAACACTTCTATCATCTTTCCCAACACAAGACCCCATAACCCCATCAATTGAATCGCAAAAGTCCAAATCCCATTTTCCAACTGTACCCTACTCCTCCCTCTCCTAATTTCTTTCGGTGTCCCCACTATCTTTTCTAAGCTTTAGATTAACCCTCATGTTTTAACTTTCTCCTTTACCACCTTCCATACTTTTGTCCATACTTTTACTTTGAAAAACTGAACCATACTCTCTTTTTTTGGTGTTCCCACCATTTGTACCAACATCCATCGTGCTTTGAATTTCCCCTTTATCACTTTCCATACTTTTGCTTTGAAAACCCCTTGTAAGGATTCTCATTTATTGATTGGTTTATTTCGTGGACAAACCACATATTGGGGTTTGAATTGTAAGGGTAGTTTAGGTGATTGCGGATCAAGCTCAAAGGCCCTTGTTCAAGACTTCAAGTTGATAAGCACCAAAGGTAATATTCTAAGTGCTTACTTGCTTTGAAGAGATAGTTGCACACACTAACAACTCATGCATATGATTATCTTTTGTATGTTGTGTGTATTTTTATATGTGCTTGTTCATGATCATTTACATCTCTTCTTGCATACTCTTATGATTGCATCTTGTGATTATAATATCATATCATGTTAGGCATTAGAATGCATGTTGTTTACCTTTTTACCCTTGCATGTTTTTGTGTAAGCTTAAAAGGAATAGGTTGTAAGCTGGTTCACATGCGCCAGACCAATGCAACACACCAGCGCAGATCGCCCAGTGGTCTGTCGCTGGTCGTGCGCTAGTCGTCCAGCGCAAGCACACCAGCGTAGAACGTCCAATTCTCTATCGCTAGTGTTGCGCCTCTCACCTGCACTGGTTGACCAACGCCTGTGCAAATTTTGTCTTTGCGCTGGTCCACCAGCGCACAATCAGGTGCATTTTTTTCAAAACGACTACACTTTACTTATGGCCTCTATATATATGTCTCTATGACTTTAGGTCAAATAAGAGAGTTCAATATCAAATTTCATAGTTAGGATATTTTTCAAAGCAAGAAAAATACACAAAGAACTCATATTTAAACACTCAAAGCTAATTCTTTTTGCAATCAAATTTCATATTCCATCTTCTATGCCTACATAGGATGGATCCATGCATGGTCTTGCATCATCACATCTACCTTGGTATGTTCTTCACTAATTTCATCTAACTTTAGTATTTTTCAAATTAAGATTTCTCTTTGATTACTTGTATGTCTTTAAATCATATGCTAAATACAAGATAGAGATTATTTGTGATGAATCGATTGACTTTTGTATTGTGATAGATATCTAGGTTTTTATAATCTATGTTTATCTAAGCTTTTTGACATGTCATCTAGCTATTGATATCTAGGATTGCATTAATTGTCATTTCTTCATCCTAGATAAGCATCTAAGGTTACCTAGCCTTGTTTGTTCTTTGAATATCATCATATATTCACTTAGGTCACTTTATCTCTTCATTGAGAAGTAAAACTTGTGAAGCTTCCGGGATTAGGTTTCGTAAACCATAAGCAATTGGACTAGGTCCACTCATACCGGGATTAGGTAGTTGAGATGATTATTGATCGGGATTAGATCATTAAACCGGGATTAGGTTGTAATCATTTCAATTAGTGGATTCGAGGTTCGTGTGTAGCGTACATAACAGCTCGTGATTTTTCCTGTAAGGGTTTCCATGTAAACATCAAGTGTTATTTACATTCCGCACCATATTACACTTGTTTGTCTTTTTGACTAGTTAGGGGCATTTTCGTAAAATTGACATGTATCGAAAATTGGGTAATAACGTTTAAAATCTATTCACCCCCCCCCCCCCACCCCCCCCCCCCCCCCCCCCCCCCCCCCCCCCCCCCCCCCTCCCCCTCTAGATATATATTTAGAACACACCGTAATTTGTTTCACCCCCACTAGCTTTTCTTATCTTTAGATTGTCCCTCATGCTTTGTCTCTTTCTAGCTTCCTCATCATGTTTTACAGCCTCCTTATCTCGATTTCTAGCCCTCTCAATCTTGTCATCTTGATCACTGGACCCAAGAGAAGCTACATCTACCCTTATCTTTTGAAAACCATCGGAATTTTTCTTCGCCTTCTGTAAACCCATCAAAAGGCCACCACCCACCCTTTTCTCAAACTTATTCCCCCATCTTTCCAAATCCAAAAAAGAATTCAAAACCGAGTGAGAAGCCTCCGTCTTTAACCCCAATTGCTTCTCCAGCCATTAGATTTCTATCAGAAACTGATCTTCCACAACTGAAACAAAATACGATCTCATGTCTTCAACTACCTCAATCTTCTTAGCACAACAAGCACCAAAGGGAAACAACACCAACACTCTTCCTTTATCCAATCTTCTTCTTTGTGAAATGTCCAAATCGATCAATAAAGGTTCCCCAAGGACTCCTCCAGCCTTTAAAAAGAAAGAATCACTCCAACAATTCAAAGGAACCCCCAAAAACTCAATCCACACTGGTCTGGACTAAGAAGTAAGTCTTGAGGACCACTTCTCCATCGAAGAGAAACAATCATCCCAAAAAAAATTGTTGTTGATGAACCTTATACTGTCAATTAATCTTGGATTCAAACCTCCAAAGAATTTTCTTGTCCCCCAAATAGGAAGAAGAAAAAGAAATACCTCTGTTGGATAAACAATTATTCACACTTGAGACACTAGAAAAAACTTTCAGCTCACCAATAACACATTTTGAGAGCCGCTTTCCTACACTTGGATTTCCTTCCCAAAACAATCTAAATAATTCCTTCTCTTTTCTCTCTCCACTCTCCCTAAAATATAAGTAAATTTTATGAATTCAAAACTATTTAAAAATTAATAATGTTGCTTTGCTCAAATTTGATGTCCAAATCTAGTGTCCAAATGATGTGGCATCACTATAATCCATTTATTTAAATTGTATGTTGGAGATTCGAACCGATGAACACAGAAACGACATGCCTAATATTCGCCCATAACTCATAGCAATTAACGTCTATAGTAGAAAAATAAGATTAGAGAAAATAAAACAATCACAGCACAAGATATACATGGAAAACCCAAATCGGGTAAAAAACCACGAGCCGTCAGGACGATAGAGAAAGTTCCACTATATGATAAATTGTTACAACCATATACTTCGGGATTCTCTCTCACATCTCAGCCCCAAACCATAGAGCCTCACTAAGCCACCAAGCTCACAACCGAGCTTTACATCACAACTCTCAGCTCACAACACTCACAAGATCCTCACCAAGAACCCCTCAATATCCCCTAGGTCTCCCATGAATATCACCCACGGATCGTTAACTTGATTCACTGATATTCCCCGGATCCCTCCATTGATATTCCCTTGGGGTCTCCCCCAGATCTCACCCACTCTCTCTGATGTTACATGGTGTTCTTGTTGCTGCACACAAAATAACCTAAATACAAGGTTTATTTATACTAGTTACAGGGAATTTAAAATAAAAGGAAATTCTACTCATAAATATACAAGACTTACTTATTTCACATAAATATTATTTCCTTTTGTGACAAGTCTTCTTGTAAAGAGTATTCATTTTTCCTTCAAGCACAAGAACTTCCCAAAAGTACACTTTCCTTTTCCACCGAAGATTTCCCGTTCCACGCATGCTTATGATTTACTAAGGTTCGGGTCATATGCAGGCCAGCCGCACCCTACATCGCATAGAAAACCGTGATCCATACGCTGAAACGATCTTCATTCTTCCGTTCTTCTGGTCTTCAAACCTCCCTCAAACAACACCATTCTAACTTCATTTGGTTCAATTGGGTTCATTCGAGAATACAAGCCAAAACCTAACATTGTATTACTCTTTAAAAATAGTTTTCAATAAACTAGTTTGATTTCACGATAAGTCTTGTATTATAAATTAAAAATCATAAGACAGATAAAAGAAAATTTATGCATTATCACCTGACTCGACCATCATCTTTTACTAGATGTATTATTCAGAAGGGTGGCTCTAGTGTCACACAAAATAGTTCCTCGCACACCCATTTGCTCCCCATACTCCCCATAAATATGTTAAATTTAATAATTTAATTTTTACAATCTCTAAAATGTAAAGATTGATCGACCTTAAATATTAATAACCATTTTAATTAAATTGTTTCTCTTTAAATCCACACAAAATCAAATTTGGGTATGAAGAACCCTAAATTAAAAATAATAATAATAATACAATTTTTTTCTCTCCCTAACTGTTAGGAAGCCATTGAAGATGTGGAAAGATAATCTCATATATATAAATATATATAGGTGTATATTGATTAGGGGGACACAAAAAAAAAAAGTTTTCCTATTAAAAAAAAAAAAAAAAAAAAAAAACTTTGATTGGAATTTAGAGATGTTTTCCTTGGAGAGAATTAATAGAGCTATAAATGGAGAGAGCTTTACTTGGAATTTGGAGATGTTTTCCATGGAGAGAATTAATAGGACTATATATGGAGAGAAATAATAGAGCTATATATGGAAAGAGTTCTATGTATGTACCCAGGGCCGGCCCTAAGATTTTCGAGGCCTGAGGCACACTATAGAAAATGATGCTTTCGACACTATGTGTATGTTTACTTGATTATTATTTTTTTTCTTCTAATAAATACTTGTAAAATTCAAAATAATAACTCAAACAAGGCTATAACGTACACAACAAAATAGCAAATAAACTTCTTCAAATATTTGATTAAGTCGATTTGATCAAGTTGAATGTGGGCTTTTTTTTAGTTATGCCCTTGAAGTATATGTGAATTCATATGTTGCCCCATAATCTTTTCTTTTTTTTAGGCATTAAACCCCTCAAACTCTCATTTATTGGCAAAACCCGACTGTAGATGCCCTCTCAAACAAGCATTCAGGAGGCAATAAACCAAACTGTTTGCCAATAAACAAGAGTTTGAGGGGTTTAATGCCTAAAAAAAAAAAAAAATTAGAGGGCAACATACGAATTCATGTATACTTCAGGGGGCATCTGTACAAATAACTCGTTTTTTTTTTTTAAAGAAAGAAAGAATGTGAGCATTTTTTTTTTTTAATCAAAATGGATGTTTTCTTTAATCATATGTTAGCTACTTAGCTTTTTTTTTAAAAAAATTATATGTGTGTCGACCAAATTGTTAAATATATATCTAATAATAACAAACATAATTCGGGGCCCTATATTTTTGGGTATTTTTAGGACCTCTAGATGGTGGCTTCACTGGGCTCTCCCTAGGGTCGGCCCTGCCTCTACCTAAGCAAAAGGTATATAATACGTCGCACAGAGTCACAGACACACATGAAGAGAAAAAAAATATAGAGACTTTAGAGAGAGAGAGAGAGAGAGAGAGAGAGAGAGAGAAGTATGAGAAAAAAAAAGTTTATAGCTTGCATGATTTAGGGATCTTCACATCCGGATTTGATTTTGTGTGAGTTTGGAGAGAAACAATTTAATTAAAATTGTTATTAATATTTATGGTTAATTTTATGTCTAAAAATGTATTTAGGGTTAATCTTACATTTCATAATAGGGTGAAATTTAAAAGTAACCATACAAATTAGTGGGTTTATTGTTTTTACCCAAGATTAGTATTTTTATTGTTTCTATCAAAATATCCACTTTTTGGACAAAATTGCCCTTCTTTTTTTATTGAATTTTATTTTTAAAGACTAATTTTCTTTATTAAAAAAAAAAAAAAAACTTGTTTTCTCTATTTTCTTTTTCTTTTTCTTCTTCTTTTTCCCCGACCTCCAACTTCTTCTTCTACAATTTTTTTTGCCCTTGTGTGTTTAATTGTGTTAGACTTAGTGTGTTTAATTTGGTCTTGGCCTAGTGTGTTTAATTGATTTTCCATGGTGTGTTTAATTAGGTTTAATTGGTCTGCCCTGATGTGTTTAATTAGGTTGTCATGGTATGTTTAATTGGTTTACACCTTGTATGTTTAATTAGTCTACTCGTGTATTTAATTGGGTTACCATGGTGTGTTTAATTAGGTTGACCTGGTGTGTTTAAAGAAATCTGGAAAATTTCTAAATTTGAATAGATTTGGAAATTTTCCAGATTTCCTCATACCAAAAAAAAAAATTAAAAAATCTTCGAAGAGATCTGGATGGATTTTCAGATCTCTTCAAATAAAAAAGTAAATAAAAAAACAAAAACTAAAAAACCTTTGAAGAGATCTAGAGAAAAAAATTAATCTTAGTTCATCATCATCAAAAATTCCCCAGTTCATCATCGATCTCAAACATCTTCATCATCAATCTCAAACAACAACAGTACAACACCAATCTTCATTAAAAAAACACATCTGGAGAAAAAAAAAAGAATAGATATGGAGAAACACCGTCGAATCTACAACAAACAAAGCCAAACCCATGACAAACACCGCCGAATCCGTGACAAGTGAAGCCAAATCCAAATTAAAGGGGTTTGAACATAGAAATAAATTATTGAAAAATATATCTTCGAATGAGATTTCCAAACCATTTTTTTTTTTAACAGCTTATTTACAAAAGGCACTAAAAGGCAAAGGCACAACAATTTCTAGGCAAAGAACGAACAAACAACAAAACGAAGGCACAACAACAAGAACACAACACTTATCTGCAAACCAGGCAAAGGCACACAAGAACAGCCAACAAAGCCCACAACAGAGACTCAAAACAAAGGAACAAAAATAACACCCCACACAAAAACCCATTGTTACCTATTAAAGCATGTAGTGAGGTAGTGAGAAAGAACGAAGAGAGAGAAGGTAGTGCAATAGAGAGAAGGTAGTGAGGGGAACTGGGTTGCAAAAAAAAAAAATGTTTTGTCTTAAAGATGAGAGAGGAGAGAGGCGTGAGAGAGGAGATCTTAATTGTAAAAGAAAAAAAAAATTGTTTTGCCTTAAAGAGGATAGAGGCGTGATAGAGGATAATTGTTTGACTGGAAAAATAAAATGAAATAAAGAAAATAAGAAAATGAGGGGCATTTTAGTCTCTACAGTCAGTTGTAGTGTAGAAAGTAGAAACAATAAAAATACTAATCTTTGGTAAAAACAATAAAACTTCTAATTTTTTTGACTAAAAAGGGGTATTTCCTCTTAATGTGTGTGTATATATATATATATTTCTAGGCCCGGTTTTCTCCTCTTTAATTTAACTGCTTTTCATTTATGTCTTTTTAATTACATTTTAGGGTTATTGGCACATTGTCCCCTGAATTATACGCTCGTTGAAACAACTAAGGGCAATTTAGTCATTTAAAGGTTATCTTTTGGGGGTATGTTGCAAATGGTAACTTTGTATTTAATTAAATTAAAAATGAAAAAAAAAATCAAATCAAAAACCAACCAAAATCAAAACTTTCCATAATTAAAAAGAAATCAAAATCAAAATCAAAACTTTCTAGAATTAAAAAGAAATATAAATCAAAATCAGTTTTGATTTTCTTTTCTATTCATGACAATCAAAACCCAGTTTTTGAAAAAAAAAAATTTCCCTACAAAATCTGTTTCGAATTTTTTTTCCATACCCATCAAGAACACAACAAACCCAGTTTCTGAAAAGAAAAAAAAAATCCCTTCAAAATCTGTTTCGAAATTATTTTTTTTCCATATCCATCAAGACACACAAAAAACCACCATACCCAAACACACCAAGCATATTTGATTTTCTTTATATTCATGACAATCAAAACACAGTTTCTGAAAAAAAACAAAAATTCCCTTAAAAATCTGTTTTGAATTTTTTTTTTCCATACCCATCAAGAACACAACAAACCACCATACCCAAACACACCAAGCATACCAATCATATGCCGCCTGTCTTTATGTCTTCAAACCACCACCCATAACGCCAAGAACACCCACCAAGAACACAACTCCATAACCAGAAATCTCACCAATCAACCACAACCAAAAGCCAAACACGAAATCGACGAAATAACATAAAATCGACGAAATAGAAGAGAAAGAAGGAAGAGAGAATACGGGTCGGAGATCGGTGATGGAGGGGATCGACGGAGGGATTCGCAAAGAGAGAGAGAGATAGAAAGAGACAGAGAGAGCGACTTGGGCCACCAGAACGGCGGCGGCGTGTGGAGCGAGCAAAGTGGAGAGGACAACGTCTTCGTGGGTGGAGGCGTGTGGAAGGAGAAGATCGGAGATGGATGAGCGGTGGTGGTGAGGGTTGGTGTGTAGATGAGGGAGATCTTCATTAGGTTTTTTTCTGAGATTTTTTGTGCAAATGTTCTATGTTGGTGCAACTGTTGATGTCAATTTTTTGGGTTGGTTGGAGATTTTTTGTTTAATTTTTTCTTTGTTGGGCATTGGAATTTTTTTGGTGTTAGGTTGGAATCTCCATGGGAGAACCATGAGAGTTCTGATGTCCGGTAACATTATTATTTTTTTTTTTTTCTTAAAAAAAAAAAAGCAATTGCACTTTTTTTTTTATATAATTATTTGTTGGTCAAGGTTTTTGTTTTTTAATTATTATTTTTTAAACCATGATGGATGGTGTAGATCCACTGAAACTTTTTTAATTTTTTTTTTCTATTTATTACAAAACTTAAATTTTTTAATTTTATTTCTTTGGATTTTTTTTTCTTATTTATAAATAGATTTTTATCTTTAAATGACTAAATTGCCCTTAGTCATTTGACACGTGAGATGCACGTGTTTAGGTGAGAAGACGGAATAAGGGTTCCGTCCCTATTCCGTCACTGGTTGCTAATTTATGTGAGTTCCGGGGGTTTACTACCAAAAAAAAAAATATAGGAGGTAAATAGAAACGAGCATATAATTCAGGGGACAAATGTGCCAATAACCCTACATTTTATTAATCTTGCATGAGAGGACAATAGGTGTAGGATCCTGCATATCTGATTGTCACAGACGATTAAAGGTGATACAACATGAAAAAAATTATAAAAAATAAAACATATGAGATCTCGTACTGATAATTTCTACTTTATATAATTTTATTTTATTTTATTTTCCTTGGTAGCTGAAGTCTGAAGAAGAATGGTATCCTACCTGAGCTGTCTTTTCGATCTTTCATCACAAGACCAGTTGCACTTTGTTTATTACATTAATTAAACAAAAAAATTACAAAACCATCATCTTCCAAATCTTTGAATATCTTTAACATTTTCTTCTCTAGATGTCTGTTTTGGACACCGTCTTTCATGTTAGAGAACGCAAATGTATAAAGGAGGTCACAACACAACAAAATATTTCATATTTTAAAATTTTTACTTTGATCCCCTAAATATTATATATTAGTATATTGACTCCCTCAAACAAAATTTCATAACTCAATCACATAATTAGTTTAAGAAGTTTTAATAATAAATAATTATTTATTTCAAAAGTTTTGAGACTTAGAGGGCGTTTGGGATTATTGTATCTCAATAAATAATCACAACTTCAAGGTTTTTAGTAAACTTCTCAAAATCTACTTATTTAGATTTTGAGAAGTTGGTTGGTGATTGTTTTTTAAAACTGATTATTGGAGAAGCTAACTCTTTACTTATGCAATGTCCAAAATAACCTCATTAATTTAATAAAAAGACAATAATACCCTTTGGTTTAATAATTATTTATTAAAAAACGAAATTTTGAATGGTTAAAAATTACAAAATTACCCCACAAATAAAAAGAAATTACAAAATCAAAAATGAAAATATATTTCATTTTTAATCAAAATATTTTATTAAAAAATTGAAAAACACATAAGATTATAAGAACATCCATGGTGGCCACCACCGACAAAAATGGCAAGAGGAGGCAAAAGCCACCTTCGTTCTCGCGATTGCAATTGTGAGATTTCATGAATCCAGTCGTGAAAATGGAGGAGGCTTCCTCCTCCACCATAACTGGAGCAGACCGGCCTCTCCCACACTAAAGAGGCCAATTTTGTTCTAGCGACGGAGGAAGAAGAAGCCTCCACCATTTTCATGATGAATCTGAGATGAAATATCATGATTTCAAAACTTGAATGTCGGCAGCGAGGGAGAGAAGGTCGATGGCAATGTGACAAAGGTTGGCAACGCTCTCAGTGGAGCGGTAGTGAGTTTCCATCGATGAAGATTGAGTGAGTTATTGGAGAAGACCAAGATGACTCACTATAATTTGTTTTTTATTTAAATTTATATATATAAACAGTCTTTCTATTATCAGTTCGAACTGACAAAAGTTATATCAGTTCCTTGTATGTGGGCCACTGGATTTAAATACTTTGACTGACAAGTGCATACAGTCAAGTCAAAGTATTTAAATCCAGTGGCCCACATGCAAGAAACTTATATAACTTTTGTCAGTTCGAACTGATAATAGAATTTCTGTATATATATATGCTTTATATTTATATTTTTAATATATAAAAATTCCAACGTTATGTCAAAATTTAAAAATTATGTTAATTAAAATTAAATACTCACAATAATGATATTATTGTGTCCTTTTTGGTTATTTTACATAATCGTATTTTATAAAAGTAAAATACATTTTTCTTGATTTTTATAAGTTAATAATTTTTAAAGTTAAGCTATAAATGATTAGTTATCAAGTTACGACAATCTCAATGCATGCATACTAAAAATCATAAGATGGATAAATGAAACTTTATGCAACATCATGTGACTTGCCGACTTGGCCTTTATCCTACTTGATCTATTGTTCAGAACCCTACGACCATATATATATATCAGGGAGAAAATTGAAAAAAATAAAAAATATAGAAAAATAAAAATTTCATAAGACATTAATGTTTCTATTTTTTTTTTTCTTGTTGCAAAAAACATAATGAACTATTTCATGTAACTACAAAAATCTGAATATCTGATACATCCATCATACCAAACAGGTTTTATTATAATTATTATAGGTCCACATACCAAACGGTTTCTTGTACGCATCAACATTTGATTACTCGTTTTAATAATATTTAATTTATCTTTCCATATCATTTCATACCAAATAGTTTTATTTATGGGATAATTACCCCGGTGGCCATCGAATTGATAACACACTATCAAAATGACCACTGGATTGAAAAGTTGTTCCAAAATGGTCATTTTTGACGAACTTTATGACACTAATGACCATTCTATCAAATTTCATCCAATTCCATCCAATTAGTGGCATTTTGGTAAATAAGGGGATAACATTAATTTATTTTAGATTTTTTTTTTAAATCAATTTTTTCTTTTGTTTTTTTAAACGAATAATTATATTTAGTGTGTATATATATATACACACTAAATATAAGATATTTTGTTTAAATTCAGACGGAAGAGATTAGAATTATATTAAGATAACATTTTGGCCTAAATTATCTTCTTTCTAGTTAACTTGTATATTTTTTTAATATATATTCCGTTTAATCTTCTATCTCATTGACTATTCTTATCAATTTAATCGAGAGATATTTATTTAAGGGTAACTAGTCATCCAAAGATATGATTTATATATTTATATTTTATTAAAATAAATTATTAATAAAATAACCTTAAATAAAATGATTAAAAGAATAAATAACTTGATTAAAATTAAATAAATCAAAATACTTTCCCCATCAATGACACCAACATTTAAACCCTAATTTTATTTTAAGTATCAATATTTTATTTATTTTTATTCTGGTTCATCTTTAAGTCTTCTTGACATACGCATCATCAACTCTAATACAAGTCAAATTAAAGATAACTCAATCTTCATTTTAAAGCCACCCAATTATGCCATCTTCATTTTAGAGCACCACATGTTTATATGAGCTTGATTGATATAGGAATTTTTGTAATTACTTCTCTTTGTTGTGTTTTGTGACTTTGTCAACAAAGTTGAAAATTGAAATGAGGATTTATTTTAGATTTTTTAGATTTATTTTAGATTATTTTTTGGAAATCAATTTTTTCTTTTGTTTTTTGAAACGAATAATTATATTTAGTTTGTATATATGTATATCATATCTCAAATATATATATATATATATATATTTTAAGAAGATTAAGGTTACAAAATCTAAAAAATCTAAAAAACCAAAGAAGAGACACGTGTGTTGATCTAAACCATTTCTTTTGTTTTTTTGAAAAGAACCATTTCTAAATATAATTATTCTTTTCAAAAAACAAAAGAAATGGTTTAGATCAACACACGTGTCCCTTCTTTATTTTTTAGATTTTTTAAATTTTGTAGCCTTAATCTTCTTAAAATATATATATATATATATATTTGAGATATGATATACATATATACACGCTAAATATAATTATTCGTTTCAAAAAACAAAAGAAAAAATTGATTTCCAAAAAATAATCTAAAATAAATCCTCATTTCAGTTTTCAACTTTTTTTTTTTTTTTGAAAGAAACAACAAACAACTAAGCAGATAAGTCCACCAGAACCTCTTTGGCTACGCAACACGGGTACTCTTCCATCCAAAACCTATCATCTTCAAGAAGAAGAGCGTTCTTGGCCAGCATGTGAGCAACCTGGTTGTCACAAAACACAACAAAGAGAAGTAATTACAAAAATTCATACGTCAATCAAGCTCATATAAACATGTGAAGCTCTAAAATGAAGATGGCATAATTGGGTGGCTCTAAAATGAAGATTGAGCTATCTTTAATTTGGCTCATATTAGAGTTGATGATGCGTATGTGTAAAAGATTTAAAGATGAGCCAGAATAAAAAAAAAAATAATAAATTGATACTTAAAATAAAATTAGGGTTTAAATGTTGGTGTCATTGATGGGGAAAATATTTTGATTTATTTAATTTTAATCAAGTTATTTATTCTTTTATCATTTTATTTAAGGTTATTTTATTAATAATTTATTTTAATAAAATATAAATATATAAATCATATCTTTGGATGACAGTTGTTACCCTTAAATAAATATCTCTCGATTAAATTGATAAGAATAGTCAATGAGATAGAAGATTAAACGAAATATATATTAAAAAATATACAAGTTAGCTAGAAAGAAGAATAATTTAGGCCAAAATGTTATCTTAATATAATTCTAATCTCTTCCGTCTGAATTTAAACAAAATATCTTATATTTAGTGTATATACATATACATATACTAAATATAATTATTCGTTTCAAAAAACAAAAGAAAAAATTGATTTAAAAAAAAATCTAAAATAAATTAATGTCATCCTTTTATTTACCAAAATGCCACTTATTTGATGGAATTGGATGGAATGGCCATTAGTGTCACAAAGTTCACCAAAAATGGCCATTTTGGAACGAGTTTCCAATCCAGTGACTATTTTGATATTGTGTCATCAATTCGATGGCCACCGGGGTAATTATCCCTTTATTTATTTATTTTAGGGTCATACCAAACAGTTTTGCATAGAATTTCATTCAATTTTGTTGACATTTGTTTATGGATGATAAGAACATATATATATATACATTAATAATAATTGTAAAAAAAAATTCAAAAAAAATTCAAAACTGGAATTATTTTTTTATTGATATTTTGAATATAAATTATTTTATTTTATTTTATTTTATTTTTAAAAAGGGAGATAACATAGAAGAATTCGAAATAAAATAAAATCTAGAGCAAATATGCTGATTAACTGAGCACCACGTAAAATATACAATATTTTCTGTTAAATTCTTATTAAACATTTTCCTTTGCTGTCTAGCTTAAATATAACAAAGAGTCAAAGACAATTTCAATTTCAATCAATTTCAAATTTTGATTGGCTAAGATAAAACAATTAGATTTTGTATATTGGAAATATGGATAAATACATTAACATCTTCTCAAGTTTGATATAAAGACAACTGGAGAGAAAGATTGAGTTTGTCTACTGAAATCTCCCAACGTTAGTCTTCACTCTTCGGCCATTCATTAACAACTCCATCAAGTTGACTTTGGTTGACTTGTTAAGAGACTAAATTAGCCCAAAGTTACCGTGAATAAATTAATATTTTTTATTTTTTGGGATTTTTTTATTGTTAAAAATTAAAAAAGAAAATAATTAACACAATATATTGGGAGGAGGCGGCACCAAAACCACATCTAGATTTCCTAAATCGGGTGCTTTTGTCTGTTTTTTTATTTTTGAATGTTTTAAAATGTTTTCATCTGAAATTACAAAAATGTCCTTCAACCGTTACTCATTAACAGATTGAGGTTAGTTGCATACTTGCATACATGATACATAGGAGGTTAGAGTGAGGCTCCATTTGGAAAAGCTTCTTCAAATAGATCTTTTAGGAGTAGATCTTTTATAAGTAGAGCTTTTAATGGGAAGTTGTTAGTCATTTGGTTGTCAATTAGAAAAAGCTTTTTTAAATTATAAGATTACCAAAATATTTAAGAGAAATTTAAGATAAAATAAAATGAATCATAATAATAGATGGACTATTTTAATAAAATAAATTAAAATTTGAGATTTTAAGGTTTATTGATTTGATATGTTAGGTATATTAAACTAAAACTATTGGAAATAATAATAGATAATTTAATATAAAGTAAAAATATTGGAAATAATAATAGATAATTTAATATAAACTAAAATTTTAATTAAATAACCACAAATTGAGGGTAATTAAGAAGTTGATAATGACCTAAAAGTGAATTGTTTGGTTTCATGAGAAGATAAAAAATTGAGAAAGAAATTGGAAAAGATGATAAAATAAAAAAGACATAAAAAATATTATTAAAATCACCGGATAAAATTGAATTTAAAAATAATAAGATATTTAGTTTGCTTGAAAAATGGAAATGGTAGTAATTGAACCCAACACCACAAACTATTGTGGAATGGAGGTGACCAGCTATGCTGAAAGGTGAATTACTGCAATATGTGGTAATTAGACCCGACACAGTTCCGGTTCGAACTGTCGAACCGGATCGGAATAGAAACCGGAAAAATCGGAACCGAATTCCGGTTCAAGGACCGAACCGGGAACCGGACCAGGGTAATACCGGTTCCAGTTCCACTTTTCCCAAAACCACCCGGTTCGAACCGGACTAGAACCGGCGGTCACTGTTTTTTTTTATTATTATTATTAAAAAAAATAACCCTTTATTTATAAAAATAAAATGTTTAAAAAAGAAATAACATTGAAGAGTAGTGAACCATGGTCTATAACCCTTGTCCAAGTAGATATTTTTTCCTTTTTTATATAGGTCAGGCCACTCTTCACTTTTCTTATTTATCCAATGTGGAATGTGAGATTTTCTTATCCTTTCTATTCTAGTTGTTTTGTTTTTCTTTGTTGTTAAATGAAATCAAATAATTGAGAACAAGGGCTATACAATTAACAATTTACACATAGATAGAGGTTGTTATTTCACCCTATAAAACACCTTTAGCTTTCGGCTGTGTGAAATCTTTCATTTTAAGAAGCAAAGATCTTGATTTGATGACTCAACGGATGAATAACCATATATAAATTAAAATATTTAAATTGTTGCTAAAAACATCATTAATATTAAACCCAAAATCTCTCCTATCTTCTATCTGTTTCTAACTTCTATTTATCCTTGCCGGCTATGTTCATAGAGTTCTTCTTTCACACAAAATTAAACCTTCCCATTACAAATTTTGAACTTCTTGTATTAGTGGCCGGGATGACTTTAGAAAAGAGGTACCATAAGTGATTAGTAGATAGAATTTGATCTCATCTCATAATAATTGTTGGGAAAACGAAATAGCTAATGATATCCTTAAAAGTAACAGCCTAACAGTTGTGTGTTTTCTTTTATATTCTTCTTCTTCCCCTTTGGTATGTTGAAGCTATTTATATATAAATCGCAGTAGATTAATGGTAGGTTTTTAGTTAATTAATTGTAAATACTAAATATATAGCTACCTACTTGTGTTTAAACAGTACGTACTATAGATCACTGGACTGGGAAAAAGATGAGAGTGGCGGTGGTCGGTGGCGGAATCAGTGGATTGGTTTCAGTGTATGTTCTTGCAAAGTCAGGTGTCGAGGTTGTGCTGTACGAGAAGGAAGACTGCTTGGGCGGCCATGCTAAGACTGTCACCTTCCATGGTTTCCATTTTGATCTTGGTTTTATGGTCTTCAATCGTGTTAAGTATTTTACATTTTCATTTCAGGGGAATATTAATTTAACAATCATTCATTCATGTGGTTCAATGAAATGTATTTCAGGGCATATATATCCTTTGAGGCTTTAACATTCATTTGTTTTAATTTATACATTGATATTTAGTATAAATAATTTCATATCATTTTTAATTTAAACTAACAGTTAGCAAATTAATGAAATTACTAATTAAAAATGTAAGGCTAATAAAATTATAATTAAAATATAAAATTAATTAATTAAATTTTAAAAATGTCATTAGTGAAGACGAAGGATTTAACATAAAATAAATAAACTTTTAAGAAAATGGCATCAGTGGAATCTTTCGGCTCCAGATGATCAGGAAGTCCATCAGATTAGAGAAATTTTATTTTATTATCAATGTTTTATTTTAATTAAATTTTATTGTTATTTATGTCATTCTTAGAGGGCAAATTTGGAAGTAAGATGCTAAACTACATTTTACTAAGATTTATTTCAAGCTTTTATACTTTTTGAATTCAGATGATTTTTTTGGTACTTTTTAAGATTTCAAGCTGTTGTAAAAACAAACAAATATGAATGGATTCATCTAAGACCCAATCAAATTTCAGACCAAAAAACAAACAATGCACAAGTATCTTTTTATTACATCAATAAAATTGTACCCTCTAAGTCAACGAATATTACAAATTTGGATTCTGATTTTTTTTTTCTTTACTTAAATAGATCTACTAACATGTGTAATCAATGGCTAGATTTATTTCTTTAATTTATTTCATTTTTATTGTCTTTAAATGCAGTGTATTACATTGAAGTGTTTTAGATCAGGATAAAGATCATATCAGTAGATGATTCAAATCCTACATCTACGCCATGTGGTCATGGGTTCGAGTCCTCTCCCTTCTCAAAATACCCCAAATTTATGTAATATTTAAAATAAAATAAAAAGTCAACGAGGATTAACAATTATTCATTTTGTTCAAGAAATCTTTTTGGTACACTAATTTTTTAAAGAACCATGGCCCATGGGTACAAGAAATCAAACATTGCATTCACACTGAAATTCGAGAGAGATTTAAACCTTTACCTTTGTGTAGAAAAGGAGTGTAAATCACGGTTGTCAAAAAACAAGAAGGGGGGATTACAGTTTAGTCCTTATCTTTTAAGCAAATGTCACTTTTTTACCTGACTTATATGTATTAAGGTTTTTAGTCCTCATCTTTTTAGAAATACATCAAAAAGGTCCTTCTAACCAAAAATGTTACAGTCAACGTTAACAGATATGGGAAAAAGACTGTTTTGGCCCTATGGACTAACTTTGTTTTAAAAGCAACCGTTTAACATGGACAACACTTAAAACTCTTTAATTTTATATTATTCCAAACCAAGAGTGTACATAATTTTTGAAAAAAATAAGAAAAGATGTGTACATCCGTCAACCATGAGAGGATAGACGGTGCTTTAGAAAACGTTAAGGATCATTTATGTCAAATCGTAGATTTGCCAAAAAAAAAGGAATTTTGCAAAAATGTAGGGATCCTTTAATAAAAGTTTGTCTTTGTTATATAATTTTTGAAATATTTATATCTTCACAAATCAACTGCACTAGTAATTAACCTCTCTAATTATTCAATTTAACTAAAAGATAAATCTAATTGTAAAAAAAAAAGGGGGAATTATCATTTTAGTCCCTATGTTTTATCCGATGATGACATTTTTAACTGTCTTTCCCTTTTTAGTTGATTGGTCCCTATATTTTCAAAAACCCATCAATTTGGTCCCTTTGACCAGATTTTTAACGGTCAACCCTAACAGAAATAACAAAATGACAATATTACCCTTGATTTTAATTGAATGAGTTAAAAGTACAATTTTACCCTTAAATTTTTAAAAAATTAACAACTTTATCTAATTAATTACCTATAAAAAATTGACACGTGTCACCAATTTTATTTTATTAAAATAAACTTAAAATAATAAATAAAACTAAATTGTTATCAATTATTTTAATAAATGATAAAAATAACAATAAAAAAAAAATTAAGAAATAAGAAAGAAACAGCAAATCCAGTTCAATCCAGTTCATCAAACCAAATCACTTGCAGATTACAACCAAATCCAAAAACAAAATAGAAAAGAAAAAATTTGAAAAAAAAAAAATTCACTTGCAGATTAATATCAAACCACACAATCTGAGTTCATCATCAGTAAAATTCATCCCCAAACACCAAAAATCCATCCAATTCATCATCAATCTACATTTCAAACAACACCACCAATCTCAAACCAAACCCAGCTAGCCACCCAACGCCACCACCAAACCACCACCCAACGCCACCACCAAACCAATATCCAGCCACCAAACCACCATCATCAACCCTTCAAACCCTTCAAACCACCACCACCCCAAACTTAAAACCCTTCAAACCGAATCAAACCTAATCTAAATCATCACCCCAAACTTCATAACAAAACCCACAACCACCCAAATCAAACCTAAGCTTCAATTACCACCCACCATAACCCAAATCGAAGCTTCCAAACCAAACTGAACAAATACTTCATTCCACCAGATTTCACTATCAAACCTAGCAAACAATTTCATCATCATATTCGAGTTCGCCATCTGAGTTCGCCCGAGTTGACTCAGCCGACGTTGTCGTCATCGTTCTTGGATGGGATGCTCTATTCGACTTAGCCGACGTCGTTCTAGGATGAGGTGCTCCAGCCGACTTCACACAAGGACTGGAGCTCAGTGTCGTTGGTGTGCAAAGGATGGTACTACGCCAAGCAGTAGAAGAGGACTCTCATGTTCATCGGAAATTGCTACTCGGTCCGCCGGAGATTCTGGCGCATCGCCGGAGGCTCTCCTATGATGAGAGTCTGGAGTTTTTGGGTGTTTTGAGTTTATGGTGGAAGATGATGATGATGCCTGATGAGTGGTGGTGGATTTGTTGATGGTGGAAGATGATGATGATGCCTGATGAATGGTGGATTTATTATACATATATGTTTTT
This sequence comes from Acer yangbiense, assembly GCA_008009225.1. Taxonomy (NCBI): domain Eukaryota; kingdom Viridiplantae; phylum Streptophyta; class Magnoliopsida; order Sapindales; family Sapindaceae; genus Acer; species Acer yangbiense. Next base: position 13,147,042 of record CM017761.1, read on the forward strand.
GTGAAAGATTTATTTATTTATTTAATTTGTTTTCTTATCTCTTTTAAAATCCAACTATGATCCATAAAGATCCAATATATCTCCATTTTTTTTTAATTATCTCTTTTAAAAAATCTAGTTTTTTTCTAATAATTTTTTTGTTTGAAGTTTTTATATATTTTTTAAAATAGACACATTACTTTTTAATTTTTTTAAAGACATTTTGTATTATATAAATATTTTTTTATTTATTTTGGTGTTGACATGTGGCAGGTTCATTGTTTAAAGACGAAAATAACCCTCATTCCGTTAACTTTGACCGACGTTTGACTCACCGAAGGATCAAATTGATGGGTTTTTTAAAATATAGGGACCACTTGTCTAAAACTAGAAAGACAGTTAAAAAAGTGTCAAAAAATAAAAACATAGGGACTAAAATGATAATTCCCCAAAAAAAAAAAAAAAAAAACCATTCATGAAAAATAACTATAGACAAATCAACTGCACGCGTAATCGTTTTCTCCGTTTTACAATTAAATGGAGATTTTAGGGTTCTCGAGCATTTCTGGACTGGGGTTCTTAATTCCTGATTTATGTGTGAGACCTCGGTAATTTGATTGCCAACCGATTTTAATAAACCACATCAGAAATTAAGTTCCCTAAAGTTTTGGAGATAATCTGTTGCATTAGCTGTCTATATCATGTTGCTTGGAGTGTGTTACTTTTAGCAATTTGTAGACATGTATGGAGGGAATAGTGAAGCAACTCTAGTGTTTGTGTTATTGTCTATGTGAAACAACATTAGCATCTTTTAATGTTAATTATTTCAATCTTTTAATTTTAAGAATATATGGGCTTGATGTGAGTCTGGTAGTGGTTTTGTACTTCTCTAGATAATTTCAAGAATATTTCACTGAATGATATGAATGCAGTCCTTTCCTCTTACTCTGCTTCCTCTTAGCTAGGAAAAGAACAATTCAATTTCAAATGTGAGCATTTTCCATTCTTATGTGCTGAGCTGCTGATTAGAGGTTTTGGGTTGTGTTGAGATAGGTAACATATCCAAATATGGTGGAGTTCTTTGAGAGTCTTGGGGTTGAAATGGAGACATCAGACATGTCTTTCTCAGTGAGCTTGGACAAAGGCTATGGCTGTGAATGGGGTAGCAGAAACGGATTATCGAGTTTGTTTGCACAGAAGAAGAATGCAGTCAATCCCTACTTTTGGCAAATGCTTCGAGAAATAATCAAGTTTAAGAAGGATGTCATTAGGTACTCAGCTGTTCTCTTTTCATTTTTAACATAATTTAATCTCATGTAATAGCAACTTTGATGTTAAACTACTATTACTAGAAATCCAGTCCAATAATTGCTAACTATCTTTTCTTTTCAATTAGTTTAGTGTTCTTGAGCTTTTAATTCTTGGTTATCCAGTATATATTGCCAACCAGCATCCCTGTTTTGAGCCCTTTTTTTCTGTTATGTAAATAAGGGTTTAACACATTTATATAGTGTAGAAGGACCCTAGGATTGTTTCCTATTAAGTTATGAAGTGTTTGAGAAATTCCCTAACTAGTTTGAATTCTTTTTCATCAAAAGAACACATCCTATATCAAATAAATCAACTTGTTTTATTCAAACATCTGCAACAGTTTTCTATCAAAATGATTGAACCAGAAGCTAGCTAGTGCCATTTTCTTTGAGTGACATGCTCCAAGAACTAGTGGTTGCATTCTTGAAAGCTTAAAATTTCAGAGCTAGTTTAATCATGACGTCCTAAGTTTGAGTTCACAGAATATGTTCAGTATTTGAAGATGTGTCTGTGTCCTAGGTTCGAGTTCGCAGAATTTATCACTATTTGAATATCTCTGTGTGTTTCTGGAAATGATTGCTTACCGGTTTCCTTTTTTAATTTTAACTAGGTAGTACGTCATCTTAAAATACTTGAAAAACAACCCGGACATTGATCACAATAAAACCTTGTGTGTGTATGTGTGTGTTTCTTGAAATGATAGCTTACTAATTTCTTTTTAAATTTTTGCATGGCAGTTATCTTGAAATGCTTGAACACAACCCGGACATTGATCGCAGTGAAACCTTGGGGCATTTTATTACGTCTCGTGGTTACTCTGAATTATTTCAGAAGGCTTATATTGTGAGATCACTAAAGCATTGCTGCTAATTCTAAATCTATACTGTTGATTTTGAGAACGCCCAACAATTAGTACTATAGAAATAACTCAACCCATGAGAGCTACAAAGCATTAATTAGATCACACAGTAACAGAGATATAAATGAATCCTACTAAGATACTTAACAAAAATAAGATAACCTGAATAATACAATTCACAAATCAAAATATATATAAAATACTAAGAAATCTATGATATTAATTGCTTTTCTCTTTCACAAACCTTGATGGAATAACATTATTACATGATGTAAATACCATAATATTTTGTTGTATTATCTCCCACATCACATATTTTTGAGCTTTTATAGTCCATTGTAATTAATATTGTGTTTGTTTGTAAATTTTATAGATTCCGGTATGTGGTTCAATATGGTCTTGCCCCTCAGAAGGAGTTATGAGCTTTTCTGCTTTCTGTGTTCTTTCATTTTTTCGCAATCATCATCTGCTTCAGGTACATCAATTTAAAGTCTACTGTTCATCTATTATGTTCAAAACTTCCTTCTTGTCTACCATTGGAGCTGTTCACCTCCAAGCTAGTACTCTGTTATATCCTTACTTTGACTTGATTCTCTCTGTAGCTCTTTGGCCGTCCACAATGGTGTACTGTTAAATGGCGTTCACATAACTATGTCAATAAGGTGTTTTAGGTGTTTTTCAATTCACTTGTTTGTTGAAGGCACTAGATTGTTTAGTTTTTTCTTAAAGGGCTATTTTAAGATTGTTGATGCTAAGGTTCTATGAATGCAAGCTCAAAGTAAATGCTTCTTTTTAAATTATATGTAAAAATATAAAAATCATGTCAGGACACAACTTGAGAGCTGGGGTTGTCAATTAAGAATTGGTTCTAAGGTGTCTTCTGTATTGACAGTTGAAGAAGGTTAGTTGTTAAATTCATCATTAAATTCTTAATTCAATGCTTCATGTGAAACTTCTTAGACGATTTATGATAAATGCCAGACATAAAAGTAGCAAACAAAGAAATATGAACGATGAAAACATACATAATGCTACATAGAGAGTGATCCCATAAAAAGGCATCTACACTCACCTGCAGCTTGAAACTAATTAAATCCTAACCTTAATAGTCCAGTTCCCATGAAACTACTGTTGTCAGAATCCATAAGATTCTTTTACAATTACTCCCCAAGTTATGATTTTCAGATACAAATTTTACTGGCTTTGTATTAAGTAGGCATCATCTCATAAGAAATTTCAGTTATTTTTAGTGGTTAGTGATGAAGGTACTTTTGCAGGTTGCACTGTAGTCTGTGGAGATGTTTCGGAAGAATTGTATAATGGATGCATAATGGCTGTTCATGCCCCAGATGCTTTGAAAATGCTAGGAAGCCAAGCAACATTTGATGAAATGAGAATACTCGGTGCTTTCCAGTATGTCTACAGGTACTGTCTTCCATTATCATCCTTCATCTTTCATCCATTTTGTTTTTCTGCCATAAATATATATGAATAATTTATGTTCTAGCAATACCTCATTAAGAGTTATGCATATATTACATACTACTGAATAATTGTTTATCATCATACAGCAGAAATGCTTTTCAGTTTGTATTTTTCATTGATAGGATTCTTCTTTCTCTATCTTTAATTATTTTTCTTAAGAGAAAAATCTTAATTACTGCAATTAGTATATTTGAAGGATGATTTTCACTAGTGAGTGCTGACTAGCTTTGTTGGTGAGATCTTTCATAGTTATGTAGGAGTTCTTGAGATAAATTCCTACTCACACTAGGGGTTGGGGGTTTAAATTTATTTTTGAGTTGTATGTTATATGACTATAAAATGAAAATAATTTCAATTAAAATTTCTTGAATAACAAAGTGATTCTTTTTAGTAAGGATGTCATGATGTGCCATAAGCTAGTGTTCTACTTATTAATGCTATGGATTTTTTAGTTCGCTAGTCAACCAGACCTGTGATTATCAGAGATTTACTTTCTCCTGGCAGTGATATTTTCCTTCATTGTGACAAAGACTTTCTGCCCCAAAACCCAGCAGCATGGAGTGCATGGAACTTTCTAGGAAGCACAGACAATAAAGTATGTCTAACATACTGGCTCAATGTGCTTCAGGTTTGTAACATTTTCTCAGAATGAGCTTGTTTTGGTATTCATTAAAATATGTGGATGGTATTTTCACCTATTGATTTGAATTTAACCCAGTTTTATTTGAGCAAACAAGAAACTTGTGGATTTGTGTTTAATTCAATGCATGCAATCCTGCTGTTTAAATGCTTTATTCCCTGAAATACTTGACCTTGCAGAATATTGGTGAAACAAGTTTACCTTATCTTGTAACACTCAATCCGGATCATACTCCAGAAAATACTTTGATCAAGTGGTCAACTGCACATCCAGTCCCATCTGTTGCTGCATCAAAAGCTTCACTTGAGCTTGATCATATTCAAGGGAAAAGAGGAATTTGGTTTTGTGGGGCTTATCAGGGTAAGTATTTTTAGCTTACTGAAGAAAAGGCATCAGAACAGACACTATCTATAGCTCATCACTCCAGTTTGATTGCAATAAAAACCTTTTGTTTCAATGCAAAGAACCATAGTGCTAGGAATTGTACATAAGAGCAGAAATTGAATTTATGCTAGAAAGGTCACAATCTATGGCAGAAAACATAGCAACAATTTCGGATTCCGTAAATAATAAATGAAATATCACCATCCAAAGTAAGTCAAACATGTGGTTTAGCTAATTGCTTGATTGCCAAGGAATAGAGGGATGTGGCTCAATACTCATAATTTCAGGATAATCTTGTACAGAAGATATTAGGCTTCAAACTATTCAATTGGAACATTACATTGTTTGCTCTTGTTACGTTTTACTTTGTTATGTAATTCTAGATTATCTTCACAGTTACATATCACCTCAATGATTTGTTTTACTCTCATTTCAGGTTATGGCTTTCATGAGGATGGACTAAAGGTAGCAATTACTGCCCCATAAGTTTATTACTTTTTACATACTGTTACATTCTGCCGTAATGGACTAGCAAATGTACCAGATACTAGAATGCAATGAAATTTTACAATTGACTTAATTATCTTCACATTGTGAATCCTAGACATTAAGGTCCTTATTCTTCTATTAGCATATATCAATTTGGTGCTTTATGGCATACAAGTGAGGTATGCTTCTCTGCAGTCGGGTTTGATTGCTGCACATAGTTTGCTTGGAAAACATTGTGCTATTTTGAGCAACCCAAGACACATGGTACCTTCTCTGATGGAAACAGGGGCCCGTCTTTTTGTCGCTAGATTTCTTGGACATTTTATCAGTTTGATGTGAGTCCATTTATATTTTCATTTCATTTGCCTTTTGGTGTAGTAGACGAACTCAATCTGGGGGATTGGTGGTTGTTTCTTAATAATGAAACAACATTACATTAATATATAGCTGACTTCAAATCGTAACCTTCCCGGAATTTGCACCCTTCGTGTGTTTGTATGTGTTTTTTGTATATCTACATCTGTGTCACAAACATTTATGTGCTTTTCTCTCATAGCCTCAATCCACATTCTTCAATGTATCTCTTGTTTTTCTTCAACCTGAGATGTATTGCTCACTGTTATATGGGAGATGTAATTAAATCTCATTTCAAAAGAAAAAATCTTTTGAAGAAATTGATCTCATAGCTAGCTTTGCCATTGTCAGCATCAAACCTGACCAAACTATTCTTAACGATTCTTGGTTCCTCTTAGATTGCTTTTCCAAGTAAATATGATCTATCAAGCATTTTTCGTTCTACTTTTATATATTTTATATTTCCAACTTTAGTTACAGTAATATGGAGGTGGTATTGATACAGTATGCTTTGTATGGTATCATAGTTTTCTGGAGGAAGGAGGCACAGTTTTTACTTTTGAGGGAAGCAAGAACTGTCAAATGAAATCTATTTTGCGAGTTCAGGATCCCCAGTTTTATTGGAAGGTAGCATACATCATTTATGTTTGACATGAAATAATGTAAATATTAAATAATGGGACATAAAATATGTTATATATTGAACTATAGAACCATGTCTCGGTATGCTTAAGAGTCACATCGCCCATGTTGACCGCTAGAAATTATTGACAGGTTATGACAGAAGGTGATTTAGGCCTTGCAGACTCCTATATCAATGGAGATTTTTCTTTTGTGGATAAAGATGAAGGTCTTCTAAATCTAATTATGGTAAGAGAACTTATTTGAGTCCAAAATCAAATTATATGATCAATTCGTATTTCCATACCCTTCTCTTGCTAACTTCTATTTTAGATTCTCATTGGCAATAGAGATTTGGATTCATCTGTCTCGAAATTGAAGCAGAGAAGGTATATTGTGATTGTTGGCTTCTTAGAGTATGTATCAATAAAATTACTTGCAAGCATTTCACTTTATTTGCTTTGTTGGCTTTAGGGGTTGGTGGTCACCATTGTTTTTCACTGCTGGTATTGCTTCTGCAAAGTACTTCTTTCGGCACACTTCAAGGCAAAATACTCCTACACAGGCTCGCAGGAATATCTCTAGCCATTATGATTTGGTAATTTCTTTCACTATTGATGTCTTTGGGCAAGCCTAAAAACAAATAGAGATCAATATATTATATTTGTGTGTGTGTGTGTGTGGAGTACTTTCAAGTTTGTATAGAAGCATTAGGTGGAGGATTCTAAAAAACCTGAAGAACTCTCAAGAATGCAAAAGGAGTTAGGAAAATAATGTTGACAAAATCATGCAACAATCTCCTTTTCCTTATGGGAGTTTAACCTTGATTGTTTGCTCCCACAAGTCTGGGATTAGATTCCTCAGTGTCACATGCCCAACAAATTGCCACGAGTATCCTCTTTTTGAAATATTGTAGGGTTCAACACATCCCCCATTTCTGAACTCGAGTTAGCAAAATGAGTTCGGTAGATTTAAGTTATCAAAACCCAAAAAAAAAAAAAAAAAAAGGTTAATCAATGGAGTTCTAACAATATAAAAATGGTATTTGTATGCGGTGAAATTATGAGATTTCCCCAGATTGGACATATTATACACGTAAGGTACCTGCAATGCTTTTATATATATAGTCTTTCTATTATCAGTTCGTCCTGACAATAAATATATCAGAACGAAGAATGTGGACCATAGATTATGGATAAGTTTTGACAAGTACATACACTTTGAGTCAAAGTATGTAAATCTAGTGGTCCACATTTTTCGTTCTGATATATTTATTGTTGATAATAGAAAATCTGTATATATATATATATATATATATATATATATATATATATATATAAAATTTTTCGTTCTGATATATTTATTGTTGATAATAGAAAATCTGTATATATATATATATATATATATATATATATATATATATATATATATATATATCACTAATTCCAACCGATTGAAATTAGGTTAATTTTTTTTACATTAATTCTAACCGGTTGGAATCAGTGAAACCGCACGAAAAATTTATACAGGATCCCGCATTAAAAAGTTATTATATATATACGGAGGCGGATGTAAGGGGGGCCATGGCCCCCCAACCGAAAAAAAAAATTACAATTGTTAAGTTTGATCTCTAAATGAAGTAGAATCAAAGCAGCAACCAAGCCCAGCAGATGAGTTGTGTCATCTTTTGGATAGTGATTTTGTGAATGAGCTTGAACAGTTGATGAATCAATGGGCTACATCTAGATCCAAAAGGCTTCCCATCTTTGAAGAGATTTCTTCATTTAGAGATCAGTTGGCTTGTTAAAATGTTAATGTATTTCTTCATTTATACTTCTACTATTGTGGGTGTGGGTGTGTTAGGCTGGATTGGCGTTTTTCTTTTTCATATTCATATTCATAAATGTGTATGGATATAAATATAAGCTCCCTGCATTACATTTTATTTTTAAATAAATAAATAAATAAAAACTTATAAAGCTAAAATGGGAAAAGACGAATTCCAAAAAATAGTGCAAAATATACAGAGATCCTATCCCCTACCGCCCTATTATTGCTTTAAACATTCCCTATTTCCACTCTTAATCCAGCCTTTTCTTCGCTTCAGACTAGTTTTGATTGTTAGAGCTATTATCTTTTTCCGAATGATGGACTCTTTTCATTAGCTTTCTCAATAATAAAATACATCTAATGAAGTATGTGGGCCTCCTATTATATTTTAATTAAAAACATATTTATTACAATAAATAAATATAAAGTATGGCCTCACCAATTTTATCTATATTCATGTATTTCTATTTACACGCGTTTATAAATCGGGAGTGAAATAAAATATAATCAAATCTAATGGGAAAGGGAATCATGAAAGAGAACTTGATTCCCTATACAGGAAGGAGAATCAAGTTCTCTTTCCAGCAAGACCTTAATTCATGATTTATGTATGGGGTTGGTGAATGAACGTGATTAAATTCATCGAGCTTATATTAAAGCTAGTCCATTCCAACCCAATCTTGACCAAATTCTCATCAACGATACTTCTAGTATTTTTGGTTTCATTTATTTTCTACATGGTTAGAATATTCTCATACAAAACTTGCAACTTTATGTAAACTGTGCCTTCTCTTTAGTAGGCCAACTAGACATTGTTGCGGTGACTGCTTTCCCTATTGATGAATTTAAAAGTTGGAAACGGTTAGCGGTGGCAACAATTGTACGTTTTTAACTCATGTACGAAAAGACCATAATCATATCATTACATATGAGACTAAACGATATTACATTTGGTTTTTTAATAACTTAATTTTTAAATATTAGTTGGTATATTTGTCTTGGCCCCGCCAAAGAAAAAATCCTAGCTTCGTCCCATATATATGTTGGAATAAATGTCTTTCAATTTTATGAAGAAATGATTGAATGTTTCAATTGCATTATATACCTTATTAAATTTTACTCTATAGTATTAATAAGGTAAATTAGGCCAAGGCTGATGATATGAGTTTCAGTTTTCAATATGTAAGTTTCTTGCTTTTTATGTAATGATATATGAAGTGGAAACTTACAGCTCCTTTGTGGTTTGTGCTAGAGCAACGAACTTTTTGCTTTGTTCTTGGGCGAATCAATGTTATACTCATGTGCATTATTTGAGGTTAGGACCCACTATTTGATGGATTTACTCAAACAAAGATGTGATCTTCTTGTAATTGGTATACCATACTTATCATAGACTTTTATTTCAAAGAAAAAATATGGATTTGTTTTGTGCGTTAAATTGTTTGATAGAGTACTGAAGATGAAGACTTGAATGTTGCACAAATGAGGAAAGTTTCTCTTCTTATTGAGAAAGTGAGTTATGTTAATTTAAATTTGTTAATTTTTTTAATAAAAAAAAAATATTGTGGTTATTTCGTTATACTTTTTCTCTTTACTCATCCAGGCTAAAATTCGTGAGAAGGATGAAGTTCTTGAGATTGGCTGTGGGTGGGGAGCTTTGGCAATTGAAGTTGTCAAACGAACCGGATGCAAATACACTGGCATTACTCTGTCCGAAGAGCAACTGAAATATACAGAAATGAAAGTGAAGGAAGCTGGCGTTCAGGTAACTATATATTTTGAGAAATGACATTCATGTAACAAAACGTAGTTAAAAGTCACTCATAATCAAGAACTGTTTATAATCCAATAAATCTGGCCATAAATGGAAATTCATTGAAAAGCTTACCACACTTGTTGAGCTTCTCTTACCTGAAAAGGATTCTCTCATAATATGTGCTCCCATGTTATAAAAAGGTTTAAAAATGTGGAGCCTCTCGTTGAATCCAACAAATAATTTGCGAAGTAAAATATTTTCTAACTTTAAACTCCTTTGCTACCAGGACCACATCAGATTATATCTCTATGACTATCGCCAACTGCCTAAAGCGAACAAATATGATAGAATTATTTCTTGGTATGTTCGTTTACCAATTATATTTTATCTTTGTGCTAGTAACGAGGTGAATAATAAACAGCAGGATTTTCATTGATCCTTTTCAGTGAGATGATAGAGGCTGTTGGCCATGAATACATGGAGGAGTTTTTTGGTTGCTGTGAATCACTATTGGCTAAAGATGGGCTTCTTGTCTTGCAGGTATAAAATGCGATTGAAAACGAAAGCTGTAAAGAAAGGATCCAAGAATAGTATTTAAGGCATTCTAACACACACAAACACATAAAATATAATAATAATCACGTTGGGGACTCGGACCCAAAAACTTGTTGTAAAACAAGGCTCTGATAATAAGCTAGTTATCGTTATATCCAAAAACTTAAGTTGTTAAAAAAAAAGGTCCAATTTAACACTATAAGAGCAGCTTGAGAATACAAAACGTACAATTGAAATGAAATTGAAGAGCTCTCCGAACATTGAGAAGAAGATCCTTTTGAATTTCTTGAGATGACTTTTACTTCTGTTTGACAATTCATATGTTGCTAACAGTTAAGGGTATGTGATCCTTTTAAGTTCTCATCAATGCCGGATGAGCGTTATGAAAAGTACAGACAAAGCTCAGATTTTATAAAGGAATACATTTTCCCCGGTGCATGCGTTCCTTCGTTAAGTAGGATAACAACAGCCATGGCTTCTGCATCAAGACTCAGGTATAAAATATTGTTTGCACGATTGATATTTATTTTATGTTTCCTTTTCCTACTTGTTTTTTTTTTTTTTAATTAACAAAAAAGAGTGACTGGATTTATATATACAAGTGCAGTGTGGAACAGGTAGAAAATATAGGAGGCCATTACTACCAAACACTCAGATGCTGGAGAAAAAATTTCTTGGAGAACCAGAGGTGCTGAAAAATTTCTTGTATTTAGCTTCTCATGTGTTGTTCTCTTTTTCATTCTTATGCTGCACTAGTAGACAGTAACAAATTTTCTGTCTTGATCTCTTACTTTTTAGCAAAATTCTTGCTCTGGGATTCGACGAAAAGTTTGTTCGGACATGGGAATATTATTTTGACTATTGTGCTGCTGGTTTTAAGACTCATACGCTTGGAAATTATCAGGTAACTTCCAACTAGCCTTAGTGTATGAAGTTGCAGTTAAAGAACATCTTATGTGAATTGTGAGTTGTTTGAAGTAGTAAATTATGCCCAGAGTAGTTGGGGGCAGCCTTGAAATGCTCCTTTAGATTATTGAGTTATTATATTGCTGCCATTTGATTGTTTTGAATTCACAATGCTCATGTAAACAAAAAGAAGTATTGTAATTGTTTTTGTTTATAGATGTGCTATCATCTCTGATGGAAATTGCAATATTGAGCTTGGATTTCTAACTCAAGAATACAAATTCCCTTGTGATGCAGATGGCATTTTCACGTCCCGGCAACGTTGCCGCGTTCACCGATCCATACAAAGGTTTTCCGTCAACTGATTCTGTCATGTAAATGTAGAGACCATACATATATACTTTTGTTGTTGCTTCAATTGGTGATTAGTTGTGATGATATTGGATTTGTACCGATAAAAAAACCCAGGACTGTAAACAAGAAAAGGATGCTATTCATTTTCACAAATTCTTATTAATAAGTCTTGTAAATCTTTCCTTCGTTGCTTGAACAGAATTACAATGTTTAGCTAGCTTCCATTGTAATGATTCACCAAAAAAACAGTAGTTTCATTTATTTATGAGTGTCGATTTTACCTATTATCCATTAGTTTGCACCACATTATCAATCTTCTGATATTCATGTTAGTTACTTTGTTCAATGTTTTGTTTTCAACATTTGAAGAGAGTATAGATATATAAATATATTATTTTTGAAATTTGATACGGAACAAGACGAGTATGTTAGGATCTGTCGAGATCAAACACAATACGATACGAGCTGCTCAGATATTTACTCTCAGAGCCATGAAATATTTTTGTTTTTGAGTGTAAAAGTTTGCATTCAATTGATAGACACGATAAAACTCAGGTTAAAATGTGAAAAAAATTGATTGGAAACTTCAAACTTGTAAGTAATCTATATAGGTGCACCAACACTACAAGAAAATGGGGCTTTATTAACAGTTTTTTGTTGACAGTTAAAAACTGTCAACAATTCTTGACAGTTTTTAACATTGTTGACAGTTTTTAAATATATATAATATATAATATATATGATACAATGTTAAAACATTTTTTTATATATTTATATATATTATTTAATATATTAATATATAATATATATAATAATATAATATAGATAATACACATAAATATTATATATAATACATATAATAATATATATTATATTATATAATATAATATAATATATATAAATATATAGTATATACAGAAATTCTATTATCAGTTCGAACTGACAAAAGTTATATCAGTTCCTTGCATGTGGGCCACTGGATTTAAATACTTTGACTTGGCTGTATGCACTTGTCAGTCAAAGTATTTAAATCCAGTGGCCCACATACAAGGAACTGATATAACTTTTGTCAGTTCGAACTGATAATAGAAAGACTGATAGTATATATCCTGATATATATATATATTTATATATATTATTAATATATTAATATATATGTATTATATTATATAAAATAATAATAATAATAATATATTATTATTATTATTATTATTATTATATATATATATACGGAAATTATCCTATCAGTGCGCACTGATAGAATTATATAAGGATATTGAATGTGAGCCACTCGTTTTATATACTTTAACTTGGTATGTATACACTTGTCAAATCACTGTTATAAATTAATGGCTCACATTCAATATCCTGATAAAATTATATCATGATGCACTGATAAGAACGGGACCGATATATATATAATATTTATATATCATTAATATAATATATAATAATAATATATTATTTTTGGAAAGGAGAGTATTTTTGGAATGGAGTTGGGGCATATAAGAGTATTTATGGAATATAAATTTTAGTTTGGAATGGAAGGGCATTCCATTGGTTTTTGGATGGAATGTCCATTCAACCAAAATGGTGGATTTCCCATTCCAATGGAATCACTATTCCATTGCATTTTAACAAACCAAATGAATTGAATGACTTTCTTTCCATTCCATTTCATTCAACCAAACATGGCCTATAGGAAACTCGTGACATCAATTGTAATAAGCATGATTTGGAATACAACTCTCACTACATGAGAGATATTTCTCAACATGCATCTTGCAATTTAATGAACAAATGTAACACTCAGATTACTAATTTATATGGGTAATTGAATTATTAACGTGTCTCTTAGTATGAAATAAGAGGGTGCAAAATAAATAAACAATTTTTTTTTAAATTATTATTTTGAATTTTTTAAAAGCAAATGATTTAAAAGTAAATTTATTAAATTTAAAATTTTACTTATCCAATATCGGTTTGCCCAAAAATCGATATTTTACTATAAAATAAATCCATATCGGGATTTTGTTTGGTGTTGAAAATATGAAGTAAGAGTTTAAAAAAATTATTAAAGATAAAATATATATATATATATTATGAATGTTTTATAATATATAATATAATATATATTATATATTATATATTATATATATTATTATTATATTATTAGATGTGATTTGCTATAAATATATATATATATATATATATATATATATATATATTATTATATTATTTAATAAATATATGATATATATTATTTAATATAATAATATATAATATATATATTATATTATAAAACATTCATAATATATAATAATTTTTTTAATTTTTAATAATTTTTTTAAACTTTTACTTCCTATTTTCAACACCAAACAAAATCTCGATATAAATTTATTTTATAGTAAGATATCGGTTTTTGGGCAAACCGATATTGGATAAGTAAAATTTTAAATTTAATGAATTTACTTTTAAAAAATTCAAAAAAATAATAATGTTAAAAAAATTGTTTATTTATTTTGCACCCTCTTGTTTCATACTAAGAAACACGTTAACAATTCAATTACCCATATAAATTAGTAATCTGAGTCTTACATTTGTTCATTAAATTGCAAGATGCATATTGAGAAATATCTCTCATGTTGAGAATTGTATTCTAAATCATGCTTATTACAATTAATGTCACGAGTCTCCTATAGACCACGTTTGGTTGGATGGGATGGAATAGAATGGAAAAAAAGTTATTCCATTCGTTTGGTTTGTTAAAATGCAATGGAATAGTGATTCCATTGGAATGAGGATTCCACCATTTTGGTTGAATGGGCATTCCATCCAAAAACCAATGGAATGCCCTCCCATTCCAAACTAAAATTTATATTCCAAAAATACCCTCATATGCCACAACCCCATTCCAAAAATACCCTCCTATATTATTTGTCCTGCCATTCTAGAAACCAGAATGGTATGTCGAGGGGAAAATCTTTTTCAAAGTAGATAAACCAGGATAAAGAGTTTCCTGGATTTTGGCCATACAAAACATATGTCCATGCATCAATATAATCCCAATAGGAAAACTCAGAAATGTGGAAAGGTCTTGAAAAACTTCTTTTCTTATTTGGGTCATTTCCCCATTGCTCTAGAGTAATGATTTTGCAAAACTTTATTTTTCTAAAAATTAATTTTTTCGTATCAATTTTGTCAAAAACATCTGAAATATATATATATATAATATACTTTTATATTTTATTATTATTATCCATAATATATCATGTTATTATGAATGTTTTATAATTAGGGATATTTTGGTCAAAATACAGTTAACCCCATTCCATTCCGTTGTTAACCAAACAAAATAATACTGATTCAGAGACTAATTCTAAAGTTCCAACCAAACAAAAAACTTAGTTTTCCTTTCCTTTACATTCTCATTTTCATTCCCATTACCATTCCACCATGTAACCAAATGTGACCATAGAGTATTAACCAACAACTCAACTATATATATTTTTTAAAATATAATTTTATTAAAAGTTTTAATAAATATTTTTAAATAAATGTGTCGTGGAAATTAGAATTTTAATTAGTTGAATAAATTTAAATTTATATAATGAGGTTTAATTTCTAACAACTCATATAGTTTATATATAAATATTGTTCAATTGTAAACATATAGGAGTTTTAGTCAAGTGGTAAAGGCTTGAACTTCAACTCCCACTACTAACATTTAATTGTTATTATTATTACAGGTGGTGCAGCGGCGGTGGTGGGCTGGCAGCCGGCGACTGGCGACGGTTCGGCAGTGGCGGCGGTGGTGGCCGGCAGCAGTGGCGGTGGCCGACGGTGGTGGTCCGGTGACCGGTCGGTCGGTCGGGCAACGGCGATGGTGGGCTGGCGGCCGGCGACCGGCGACCGACGGCGGCGGTGGTGGTCCGACAGCGGTGACGGTGGTGGTCAGCCGGTCGGTCGGTCGGTCGACCATGGTGGTCCGGTGACCTACCGGTCGGCCGGTGATGTGGTGGTCCGGCAACTGACCGGCGGGGTGGTGAGATTGTGTGTAAATATTAAAAAAAAAAATGCAGAATTTCACATAAGTCCTACCTTTTTGGTGATTTGTCACCTTTATAAATGTCTTTTCAAATTCATCACTTTAGTCCTTACTTTTTCCAAAACTCATCACTTTAGTCCATTTGACCAAATATGTGAAAGTCAACTATTTTAAAACCTATGAAAATACATTTGTACCCCTATTACTATTTAATTTAGCTAAAATGATTATCTTAACTTTAAATTAAAATGAAAAACAATAAAATTCTCAATAATAAAATCTTAAATAAATATATTACAAAAAAAAAGCTTAAATAAATAATTAAAAAATCCATTAATTTTTTCTTATTCTGTATTTTTTTTCATAATGAATTTTTATTTAGCTAAAATGATTATCTTAACTTTAAATTAAAATGAAAAACAATAAAATTCTAAATAATAAAATCTTAAATAAATATATTACAAAAAAAAAAAAAGCTTAAATAAATAATTAAAAAATCCATTAATTTTTTCTTATTTTGTATTTTTTTTCATAATGGATTTTTATTTAGCTAAAATGATTATCTTAGCTTTAAATTAAATTGAAAAACAATAAAATTCTCTATAATAAAATCTTAAATAAATAGATTACAAAAAATATATATATATGAAAAAAAAAATCATAAGCTAAGATAATCATTTTAGCTAAATTAATATCCATTATGACAAAAATTAAAAAAAAAATAAAAAAATAAAAAATTAATGGATTTTATTATTATTATTTATTTAAGATTTTTTGTAATATATTTATTTCAGATTTTATTATTGAGAATTTTATTATTTTTTATTTTAATTTAAAGCTAATATAATCATTTTAGCTAAATTAAATAGTAATAGGGGTAAAAATATATTTTCATAGGTTTTAAAATAGTTGACTTTCACATATTTGGTCAGATGGACTAAAGTGATGAGTTTTGGAAAAAGTAAGGACAAAAGTGATGAATTTGGAAAGACATTTATAAAGGTGACAAATCACCAAAAAGATAGGACTTATGTGAAATTCTGCCAAAAAAAAATAATAATAATAATAATAAATTATACTTGACAGTTAAAAACTGTCAAGAGAAACTGTCAAGGTAATCCTTGACATTGGCTTCCTTGACAGTTATAAAAACTGTCAAGGAAGCCTTTCTTGACAGTTTTTAACTGTCAAGAAAGGCATGTTTTTCTTGTAGTGCAAGCACCATAAAATATACAATTGGGCACTCACTTTTGTCACTAACGGTGAAGTTTTGCGTCCAATTCAGCACTAAATGGTCTTTCCCGCTACTTAAATCGAAGAAAAAGAATTGGAATTCATGCAAAATCTTAGATCGTCAATATTTTACTTTTTTTTTTTTTATTATTTATCAATCCACCTATTTATATCAGATATTTTTTTATTTATTTTTTAATGCTTTTTACTATTTATAGGATTCGAACCGTTGATTTGAGAGTGCAATCTAACATTTTGTATTATATATAAATGTTAAATTATTATCTAAAAAAAATTATAACAAAATGATATTGCATATAAGTTATAAAATCATGTAAATTATATATATATATTAGTCTTTCTATTGTCAGTTCGTTCTGACAATAAATATATCAGGACGAAGAATGTGAACCACGGATTATGGAGAAGTTTTGACAAGTGCATATACTTTAAGTCAAAGTATGTAAATCTAGTGGTCTACATTCTTCGTCATGATATATTTATTATTAGGACCAACTGATAATAATAAAAAAATCTGATATATATATATATATATATATAAATTCTATTATCAGTTCGAACTGACAAAAGTTATATCAGTTCCTTGCATGTGGACCACTGGATTTAAATACTTTGACTTGGCTGTATGCACTTGTCAGTCAAAGTATTTAAATCCAGTGGTCCACATACAAGGAACTGATATAACTTTTATCAGTTCGAACTGATAATAGAAAGACTGTATATATATATATATATATTTATGGGTTACAATTAGTCAGATTTTCTATTATCAGTTTGAACTGACAATAAATATATCAGGACGAAGAATGTGAACTACTAGATTTACATGCTTTGACTCAAAGTGTATGCACTTGTCAAAATTTCTCCATAATCTATTGTCCACATTCTTCGTCCTAATATATTTATTGTCAGTTTGAACTGATAATAGAAAGAATGTACAATTAATATCACACAATTAATTTGAGTATGTATTTTAGCCGGACAAAAAGTTATAGCATCACTCTCTAGTATCTACTCTTTTCTGTTTTCGATAATATAAATAAAAATTGTGAATCACAATTACCAAAGCTCGGGTGAGAGAATCGATCCGCAAAAACTCAAACCGACGAGACCAGACCAGACCAGACTATCCTTTGGCGACAAAAATCTAGTTTTCTGTTCTTCAACATAGACAACTAACATTAACAAAATTGTCAGAAAATATATGTATCTGACATGCACACTCCATTGCCATATAATTGATTCGTTATCATTTGCTACGTATTCAAGATTCGATGACTCATTTTTATAATATATATGAGATAATTCTCTAACATTGATTTTCAAAATTCTTACGGTCTATGAACGTTTTATACTTTTATGTACATGACTGAGATTGTAAGAACTTAGTAGAATTCTGATTCTGTTGAGTCAAGATTTTTATATTTTGTTGAAGATTTTTTGGTATCCTCTTTAGCCTTATACACAAGGTGTTCATGTACCGTAAGAATTTTGAGAATTATCATATATATTATAAAAATGAGTCACCTCTGATATTTGGTGTAAGGTCCAACTCCTGAAAATATATCCAAATCTAAATCCAAGTGCATGTGTGAGAGGTGGCATGTGCTTGTGTGTGTAGCAAGAGGTGGGATCAGATTAAATAAAAAAAAAATGAATTGAATGTTTGAAGCGGTGCATGCCATGAAAAGGAAAAAGGTGGCAAGAGTTGGTGAAGATGGCAAAAGTAAGAATAAAAAATTAGGAAATAGATAGAGAGATCGAAGAGTGAGTCAGAGAAATAAGGACTATGAGAGCATCTCCCACCCATCTCTATATCTATATCTAAAATAGAGATTCAAAAGGGAATATTTCTCCCAGATTTCATTTTTAAATTTTTTTTACTCCCACCACACTCTCTATCTTTATCTCTATCTCTATCTCTATTTCTATTTATATCTTCAAATAATTTATATTTTCATTATTATTTTTTAATTTTTTTAATAAATTATTGTTCAACAAAATTTTAAAAAATATTATTTATAATAACATTTGTAATTATTTTTTTAACTTTTTGTTTTTTAAATATAATGTTTTATTAGTACATGAATTTATAATAACTACTTTTTAGGTTCTAAAACATTTTTCAACTAATTTTGATCTCACCCCACTTATTCCTTTTCTAACATTTATCAACTAATTTTCCTAACCTATTTATTTCTTTTGTAACTTTTTCAATCAACTTTTTTAATCTACTTTTTTAAAAATCTCAACGAATATGAATTTTTTTCAAAGGAAAAAGATGGAAATTTTAGAAAAAAAACACTCACAATTCCCAAATACAATGTGGATCATTTTCGGGTGGATATGAAAGTCATTTAGATGGCCTTCCAAAATATTAATGTATCTGGACATTATCATATGTTACGCTATGATTATTTATGTTTTTTTTTTCTATCTTTATTTTAATATTTTTATGTTATTGTAATTTTTAATAATAATATTTTTCATTTTAATACTATGTTTCGGATTTTTTTTATTACTAATTTATAATTGTTAATATGTAATAAGAGATTTTTTTTTATAATATAAAAGAAAATTTTTTAGAGAAAATTTTAACAAAATAATAAAATGAATAACAAATGATAAAGTATGGTAAATAAAAAATTATTAATTAATATTCAATAATGGACTCATTTTAAATATCTAGATGAGACATTTTTAATGGTATAATTTTTATGTTAATAAAATGTATAAATTAAAATTTATTATACATTAATTGAATTTAATGAAAAAGGTAAAAGGATATAAATGGAATAAAAAATGTTGAAAAGTGAATTTAGAGAATGAGATTTGGTTCTCTAAATTTAGAGGATCAAACTCTTGGTCTCTAAAATTTTTTCTTGGAGGCATAAATTTAGAGTATGGTGGGAGCAATCCATACTCTAAAATGTCTTGGAGACATAAATATAGAGATGGGTGGGAGATGCTCTGAGAGAATCAGAAAGAAAAAGGAAGAAATAGGCAAGAGAGAGAGAGAACTGGAGAGAGATATTGAGAGAGAGAGAGAGAGGGAGAGAGAGAGAGAGAACAAGACCTAGAGAGAGAAAGAGAGATATAGATAAAGTTTTGAGAGCTGAAAAACTATACCAGATCAATCATAGAGATAGAATATGAGATTTTGAAAGAAAATAGGTGCAACCAGAGAGATACTTGGTGGATTCAGAAATAGATGAATCCAGATGGAATATAGTTCCAATAGATGAATCCAGACGCAATCTAGTTCCATAGTAGATTTGAGCACAAGAGTTTTGTAAGTGAATAGTTTTATTTATTTATGATTAATTTAATTATTTTAAAATTATATGTTAGCTTTAATTATTTAGAAAGTTATTAGAAATAAATGATTCATTTATTTAGAAAACAGATTTCCAGATAATTTATATATTTTTAAGAAATGTGTAGATTTTTAGAATTCGGAAATATATTAACTATTGAATTATATTTATTGAACAAGTTTATACAAAGAAGAATTGTACAAGTATTTTTAGACTAATTTCTAGATTTTCAAATCCAAATTATCTATGATAATTTTCTGAAGAGAAAATAATATTTATTCATGTTTTGAGAAAAGTATTTATAAAGAATTATATATTTATGTTCAGAAAGCTAAAAGAGTTTTCAAAGATTGATTAGATTTTAAGATATCAGATTCAGATTATAAGCTTTTGGGGCTTCTCTGCACGTGCATGTGAGATTATTGTGCACAAGTGGTCATATCGCCGTGTATGTGATATTACTCTACACGATCAGTCAGATATCGACGTGTATGTGAGATTATATATATATACATATATATATTACTCTGCACGAGTGATCAGATATCGTCGTGTATGTGAGATATATATCCCCTTACTCTGCATGTGCACTAAGATTTTATGCCACGTATATGAGATATTCCACTGGGTACCAATTTGGTAAAGAGTTTTCAGATTATATATATATATATATATATATATATATATATATATATATATATATATATATATATTATTGATTATGATCCGTAGAGAAAAGATTTCAGATGAAATCAGATATTTTATATTTTACAAAATCATAAAAAGCTTTATTATATTCTATAGTATTTATAGAAAAATGTGTTTTACTTACAAAAAGATATTTAATTAGTTCTCAACTTATTTTACAGAACAGTTTCAAATTAAATCCTAATTAGTTTCAGTAAGAGATACAGAATTCAGAAATAGACATAGAAAAAGAAATACATAATTCAGAAAGAGATATGAAATTAGAAAGAGATATATAAAGTAAGATAGAACGGTACAGTTTTCTACATTTAGATAGTTTTCAGATTATGTTTAGCCAGTATAAAGTTTAGAAAGTATTAATGTTTTCAGAAAGAGTTTCATAGATTTCAAACGTAAAGAAGTTATAAGTTAATTTAGATTTATAAAAAGATGGTTTTTAGAAAAGTTTACGAAAAGAAAAGATTCTGTTTTCAAAGCTTATTTCCACTCATTGGGCGTTAGCGTTCATTCTTTTATTTTAAAATCTTTTTCCCAGGTGATCACTAGGTTCGTGCGGATTCTTTAGTATCGTGAGATGAGCCACATGTGGTGATAGAAATAGTAAATTCATGATTTTAATTAAAGCATGTTATGCAAATGTGCAAATTTTCAAATATCAAGATTTTTCATAATTAGTTTCGAATATGTTAATATTTAACATAGCGATCCAACACAAATAAAGCAATTTTTTTTATTTTAACTATATTATATTTTATAATGGTCCATAACCAACATATTTAAATTACACTTTTAAATTACAAGGTGGAAAAGTTTTGAAAAGCCAGAAGTGATTGTTAAAGATTTTATTAGAAGCCACCTTGACATTCATATAATTTTGTGTAAGGTTTTCCAGAAGATTTTGAATTCAGTTAGAAAGATTAGAGTTTCCACATGATTCTCCCGTACTCAAGACAGGAGTCGGGGCGAGTCCTGTCATTTGGCTGGTCAAATTTTTTCAATCCAACATAACAAACATTTTTTTTTAATTAATTAAAAATTTTATTTTTATGATTGTTTTATTATTTTTTAATTAATTAATTGTTATTTCTCTAATGACAAAAGTGACATTACCCTGTCCACATTAACGGATGCAGGATTAGTTTTTGTTATTATGACACTTTTTATAGTTTTAGTGCAATTATGTATATACATAGGGTAAATCAGTGCAATTAATCATTTTATAAAGAATATCAATATTCCGGGTTTGGCTAAGTTGCCGCACTAGGTCAATTTTAGGGGTCGTTTGTTTTTTTAACTTAAAATTTAATAGGTCTGAATCATAATTATTAAGTTGTTTTGTTTTTTTTTTTTAAGTGGTCAAACAACTTTTTTTTTGTTTACACCAACCGGTTTCCGGTTGGGGCGGATCCACCATACAGTGCAATCATCCTAGATCACATCCCGATTAATCCGGACTCGCACCGGGTCGGCTCACTAAGGGGTAAAGTGCTCCCAATATGTGTAGCTCCGTTTACAAGGGGAGTTGAACCCATGACCTTACTTAAGGGATAAGAGCGCCGAACCACTCACACCAACACATGATTGGTCAAACAACTTTAAAATACCAAAAAACAACTTAAAATAAAAAGTAAAAAATCCTGACTTTTCACTTAATTGTAAATCAATGAATTGCATTAAATGGAATCCAAAATCTTTTCTTCCGATACTATCCTCTATATATAACATATTTTCAATTTCATCATAATTATATATGGTATAGAAATCTTTATTTTAATATATACCTTATTTTAAATAGCTTTAAAAATAAAAAAGAACCCTAATCACTTCTCATTTAAGTGTTTAATATCAATATTTATTATGATATTAGGGTGATATATATATACAGATTTTCTATTATCAGTTCGAACTGACAATAAATATATCAGGACGAAGAATGTGGACCACTAGATTTACATACTTTGACTCAAAGTGTATGCACTTGTCAAAACTTCTCCATAATCTGTGGTCTACATTCTTCGTCCTGATATATTTATTGTCAGTTCGAACTGATAATAGAAAGACTGTATATATATATTTAGAGTGTTTTGTGTGAGTTTTCCTGCGGCACCTTTTATTTTTTGAAAAAAAAAAAACAAAACCTATTCTTTTCTTAATAAAAATGAAGTTTATTTGTAATGAATGAGGAAGATCATGATCATATGTGTTTATATATAGTTATTATTTTTGGATTGTTTTTATTTCATATTATATGTATAATTGTTTAACATGGGTATAAATGTAAAATTACTTATTTTTAGAAAATTTTACTTTTAAAAAACAAACGTGTTGACAATACATTCAGATGCGAGGAAAAAAAAACATGTCATTCAAATTCAGATTTCAGTCCCTATTCAGTCTTCAGAAAAATACATGACTATTCAGTCTTCAGACAAAAAAAACAAACAACCCCTTAGTCTTTAGATTTCAATCCAGTGGTGCATAAAATTAAGGATTTAAAAATTTTTAAAAATTAAAATAAAAAATAACCAATTATCTTTCACATAACTACTCAGTAATCTTACTGTTAACACAGTAAGCAAAACCACCCATATTTCACGTGTAAAAATCTATCTTCATGTGAAATTGATAATTCTCTTTTAACGACTTACACAAAAGAAGAAAAAAAAAATTGATTGAGAGATAAAGTCATAGAGATGGCTCTAGAGAATCTAAATGTTGACATGATTGAAACGGAAATAGAAAGCCATTGATGTCATGTAATAAATATATAATAAATTATCAATTTGATTTATGATGTTTATGGGTATGTGATTGAACCACGTGGCTACCAAAGTAACTGCAAATACGCACCAAAAACATGTGGACAGCTCATGACATTGACAGTGACACCTAAGATGTGTAGGTTTATGAAATTTCTAGACTTTGGCTACTATACCACATGTTCTGATAGTACCAAAAATCTAAAAGCCATTCAGGATTAAACGTGGAAACCACTTTCACGTTAAACTCAACGAAATTTTTTTTTCCAATTTTTGGTACTATAATACCCATGTAAGTGTAGTCAATCCCCTACCCTAACCAATCAATGTCAAAATTTTGTGAAGGAAACTGTACTTTTCATTACCTTTGACACCTACACTATAAGATTGTAGGTTCGAGTATGTACCCTCTTTTAAATCCTAAATTATTGTAAATAAAAAAATAAAAAAATAAAACCGCACTTTCCTTCAAACCTTTTGGGAGGTTCGAGTTCTACTAACAGAATGTGGGGATAATCCTAGGATTCATTATCTTGAATGATTAAAATTTAAAAAGACTAATAATGACTTATGAAATTTTTTATCACAACTTTCATCAATACGAAGTATATGTCATTATTTTCTTTTTACTTTTTTTGTTTTTTTTTTTATATACGGTGTTTATTTATAGATCAGGTATATTTTTGAAGCCTTTGTCATTAGTAAGATTTAAACCGTTGGCTTGGGAGTCATTTATTCAAACCTCAAGCTCATATGTCTACCGGCTGAGCTACGGCCAGGGACGGACCTTAGGCTGAGTTAGGGTGGGCTCAAGCCCACCCTAGCCATTTTTAAAAAATTTGGAAGTTGTAAAAAAAAAATAATAATAATAATAACACTGATATCAGTGAAACCGTGCAGGAGTAGGACCAGGAAATAGGCAAGTAACAACAGCTATATATTATATATATCTGGTGGCTAGACTTTTACCTACTTTTAGTCCTTTACTTACTTCACGCAAGGCTTTTGTGTGGGGTATGGATTCTATTCACCTCAAGCCGGGTATTTTACGCCTCCAGCCTTGGGTCCCATATTTTAATCCGGCTTTACAGAAGTCCACTAATGCACAGGTTTGGGTCCGATTTTATGATCTTTCTTGGGAATACTGGCATCCGAAGATTATTTCAGATTTAGCTAGAGGTATTGGTGTGCCCCTGAGGCTTGACAGAGCCACCATTGACGGTGATTTTGGGCATTTTGCTAGAGTGCTTGTGGACATTGATGTATCCTCTTTGCCTCCGACTTCTCTATTGCTAGAAAGGGATGATGCTCATGGTTCTTTTATCTCTATTGAATATGAAAACCTCCCTATTTTTTGCTCTACTTGTTCCTTCATTGGGTATTTATCTCATGCTTGTAGATGGAACAAGTCTGACAATTTGGCTACTTCTGGTGCTGGTAAGGTTGCTCCCAAACGAGATGGGTCGGCTACAGTTGCTAATAATGGGGGGTTTCAGGTCCCGTGCAGTAAATCTGTTAATCGAATGGAGTTTCGACCGATTTCTACGGCTCAATCTGTTCCAGTGTCTAATGTTTTCTCGGCTATTCACAATGATTTGGCTATATCGATGTGGTGGTTCCCCAATCTTTGGTGTCTAATGCTTTGGTAGTTTCTTCAGATCCGGTTGCTTTGGCTATTTTTTCTGATTTTGTTTCTTTGACGGCTTCGCATGAGCAACAGTCTTGAAGTGTTAATGAAATCTCGATAGTTCCTGGGTCCTTAGCAGTTGTCCCGGTTAATGACTCTTCTGTGGATATTGGATTTGATTTGAGTTTGGATTTGTCGACGGGTCAGGTTTCTTCCTTTTCGAGATCAGAGACGATATTGGAGTCCTCTACTACTTCGGGATTGATTTTAGATGTTTGTTCTACTGTTCCTATCCAGGCTGTTCCGGTCATATATTCGTTGGTTCAGACGGTTTCTACTATGGTGGGACCTTCTCAGCGTCCCCCAATTCCGTATACTACTCACATGGTTAGGAATGACTGTTATGGGTCTTCACAAATTCCCTCTTTGGTGACAGGTTCTGCTTAGAGTTCCGGACTTCCAACCTCTGATCTTCAGGCTGAGCTCCGTCTCATTACTGATTCTTTTTGGGCTTCTCAAGTTGAGGCGGAAGGATTGGATGCTAGCAGTATTTCTCAGAGGACGACAATGGTTATACGTAGGCTGACTAAGCTAAAGTCCAAGATGCGGACTTCTTCAAGGGTTTCCGATGATTAGTGTCCTTTATTGGAATTGTCATGATATTGGGAACAGGTCTACGAGGCGTGCTCTCAGAGATTTGTGTCGATTACACCAACATTCTTTGGTTTGTATTGCTGAGCTTATGGTGGTTTTTACTTCCATCTCTTCTAGCTTTTGGTCTTCTCTTGGTCTTTATTTAGTCGGTTTGAATGATAGAGGTGGTCTTTTACCAACCATCTGGGAATTTGCTAGTGATTCTTTCCCTGATGCTCAGGTAGTCATTTTTCATGAGCAACAGCTTACTGTTTCGCTCACGGTTAACTCTCGGCTGCATTATTACACTTTTGTTTATGCGAGTACGTCGGCGGTTGTTCGAAGATCACTTTGGCAGTCTCTTCAAGACTCAGTCAGTTTGGTATCTTCCTCTTGGTTAGTTGTGGGTGATTTCAATTCGGTTTTGGGAGCTCATGAGTCTTTGGGCCTTCGTTCTCCAGCTTGAAGTTCTTGTGAGGATTTCAGGTCAGTTATTGAGGATTGTGATTTGATTGGAGTTCGCTCTCAAGGTACTCGTTTCACTTAGGCTAGGGGTTGTTATTCCCACACTAGAATTGAGAGGAGGTTAGATAGAGCTTTGGTTTCTGAGGGTTGCATTTCCTGTTGGCGAGACATTTCTTGTGTGGCTCTCCCACGTAGATTTTCAGACCATTGTCCGTTGGTGATTCGGTTGTCGGATACTGAGACCGTTAGTCCTAGGCCTTTTCGATTCCAGAGCATGTGGTTGGATCACCCAGATTTTATGTCTTTAGTTCGTCATATTTGGAGTACCCTTTTTATAGGTAGGCCTCCTCAGATGGTTATCAGCAAGCTGAAAAGGTTGAAGAATGCTCTTAAAACTTGGAATTGGGAGGTTTTCGGGGATCTGAACTCCAACGTTAATGGGAAATCGATAGAGCTTCAGTCTATTCAGCTTCAGATGTCTAATCTGGGTTTTTCCGATGAGCTTTTCTTGGCCGAGTCTCGTGTTCATCATGAGCTTGATGTCTTGTTACGCAGGCATGAGTGTTTTTATCGTGATCGGTCAAGAGTGAGGTGGCTACAAGATGGTGACCGTAATTCTTTCTTCTTTCATGCCTCTATCAGACGTAAGCAGTACCGGAATGCTTTGTCATCTCTCTCAATTAATGGGGTGCTTACGGATGATCGTTTGGTTATCAGGGATCATATCATCGATTTTTATTCAGATCTCTTTTCTTCGGATCCTTCTTGGGTTGAGACAGATTTCTCGGTGGTAGAGGATGTGATTCCTTCTTTAGAGTCTAATACAGAGAATGCATTCCTGATTGGAATTCCTTCGACAGATGATATCCATGATGCAGTTTTTGCTATGGATGCGACCTCTGCCCCTGGACCGAGCGGCTTTTCTAGAGAGTTTTATCAGCGTTGCTAGGAGGTGGTGGGTAGTGACGTGGCTTTTGCTGTTCAGGACTTTTTCCATACAGGGGTTATTTTTCCAGGCTTGAACTCCAGTTTCATAGTTCTTCTTCCGAAGCTGAAGGATTCGATTTCGGTTGATCAGTTTCATCCGATTGTGCTTAGTAACTTCTTGTTCAAAATCTCTTCCAAAATTTTGGTAGATCGGTTGGCTCAGATTGCAACTAGGATTGTCTCCCCTTATCAGTTTGGGTTCATCTGGGACCGTCACATTAAGGACTGTATCGCTTTAGCTTCTGACTATGTGAATGTGTTGCATAAGAAGTGTTATGGGGGCAATTTGGCCATGAAGATAGATATCCGCAAAGCTTTCGACACTTTGGATTGGCCTTTTCTTCTTAAAGTTCTTTAGGTTTTTAGGTTTTCTCCAGTTTTTATGGATTGGATTGACAACATTTTGAGATCCTCTAGGCTTTCAGTGATGATCAATGGGTCTCCAGAGGGTTATTTTCATTGTTCTAGAGGAGTTCGTCAGGGAGACCCGCTATCCCCTCTTCTGTTTGGTATTGCGGAGGATTTCCTTAGTAAGCTTCTGTCGAGGATGGTGGATTTCTCTCAGATTTTGCCTATTTCTTCTCCGAGGGGGTTTTCTACTCCTACGCATTTGCTTTATGCGGATGATGTTTTGATTTTTTGCAGAGGCACATTTCAGAATCTAAAGAATATCATGCGTGCTTTTGACGTTTATGGTAAAATTTCAGGTCAACTAGTTAATTGGGGTAAGTCTTCTATCTATTTTGGATCTTCGGTTTCCCCATCCCGGTTTGGTAGATTGCAGTCCTTAGTTGATATGTAGATTGGTCAGTTGCCTTTCTTTTACTTGGGGGTTCCATTATTTCAGGGAAAGCCCAAGAAGTCTGTGTTACAGCCTATCACGGATAAAATCCTGTCTAAGTTTTCTAAGTGGAAGGGGAAAACCCTTTCTTTGGTAGGTCGTGCTACTCTTATCAAGTCGGTCATTACGGGCTCCTTTGTGCACTCTTTCATGATTTACAAATGGCCTTCTTCTTTGCTGCAGTTGGTTAATCGCAAGTTGAGAAATTTTTTGTGGACAGGTTCTTGTAAGGAGACTAAATTGATTCGGGTTGCTTGGGATCGTTGTTGTAGGCCTTATTCCCAAGGTGGTCTCGATTTAAAAGATCTTGGGTTACTAAATGATTCTCTTTTTAAAAAAGCTCACCTGGAAGTTTATGACCTCTAAAGGTTTTGCTTTTTCGTTTCTGAGGGAACGGTATCTCACGCAGTTTCAGAAATCTCATGGGGGGTATGTCACTTCATCGATTTGGCCTTCTTTTCGTTCTCATTATTCAGATCTTTTTAAAGAATGCATTTGGCTCATTGGTGAGAATTCTCAGCGAGATTTTTGGCATGACAATTGGTTGGGGGTTCCCATTGTGGAGCTTTTGGGGATTCCTAATTACTTGGCTAGCCCTCTCAGGGTAAGGGTTTCTAATTTTATCCATGAGGGTAGGTGGGTTCTTGACGATAGTTTTCGAGCCCATTTTTTGGATCTCTGTTTTCGAATCGATAGGATTGCTATCTCTCCTGTTGCAGATTCTTTGGTGCGGGCTCATTCTCGAGATGGGCAGGTTTCTTGCAAGTTGGCTTATTCCCGAATGATTCGTGGTTCTCCTCAGGTTCCTTGGTGGAGGGATGTTTGGTGCTGTTTTATCCCTCCTTCAGGTTCAGCTTTAACTTGGTGTCTTTTGTTGAATCGGCTTCCCACAGAGGATCGCTTGTGTAGAGCTGGGTTTTACTTAGCTTCCTGGTGCAGTGTTTGTGGGGTTAGCAGTGAGTCGTCTGATCATTTTTTCCTCCAGTGCCCCTTAGCGGCTGCTTTTTGGGAGGTGATTTTTTCAGCTTTTCAGCGGCGTATTTCTACCGATTCGTGGAGTTCGTTCTTCTCTCAAGCCATGTCAGTTTCATTTAGTGATCAGGTGCGGGTTTTATGGAAGACAGTTATGCATGCTGTGGTTTAGAGTGTGTGGTTTGCCCGTAACCAGTTGATTTTTTAGATTAAGGCTGTGGATTTCAGATATACTTTGGCTTTGGTTTGGTGTGCGGTGTCTGATGCTAATCGGTTGGAGATTGGGTGTATGCGTAATTGTGTTGATGATCTTTTGATTCTTCGTTGTTTTGATCTCCGTGGTCGTCCTGCTCGGGCCCCGGTTATCCAGAGTGCGATTTGGTCGCCTCCAACTCCTGGTTGGATCAAAGTCAATACTAATGGTGCCGCCTCGAGTTCTCCAGCTGCTAGGGGTTGTGGGGGTGTCTTCCGTAATTGTAGAGCTTTTGTGAAGGGTTGTTTTGTTGTTCCTCTTGGTCAAGTGTTTGCGTTTGAGGCCGAACTTCTTGCAGCTTCGATAGCCATTAATTATGCCTAGCAAAATGGGTGGCATCGGCTTTGGCTTGAAAGTGATTCTTCTTATGTGGTTCAGCTGCTCTTCTCTCACTCCGAGCAAGTTCCTTGGCGGATTAGGCAAGTTTGTCAGCGCTGTATCTATCAGATATCGAAAATGGAGTTTCAGGTTTCTCATATCTGTACGGAGGGGAATCGGGTTGCGGACGCTCTTTCTAAGCATGCTTTGGGGTTGGAGGTCGATTCATGGTGGTCTAACACCCCGTCTTTTTGCTCTTTGTTGGTTGGCAATGATTGCATGGGTCAGGAGTCCTTTCATTTTTCTTGATGTTTTTTGTTTCTGTTTTTGTGGCCTGCGCGTCACTGTTTTTGTTGGGATTGTTTCCCTTGGCTTTTGTGCTTTTCTGGTTTTTGTTACTTCTCTTTTTTATTTTTTTTATTATTATATGGATGGATACTGCCTTAGGGTTTTTCAGCATATGACCGCTTGTGATGCTTTTTCTCTCTAAGTCAGTCCAATTTTATCAAAAAAAATATATTTAGAATATACATTTATAGAGTAATCCCCACTTTGTCTTCTTACCTGGGTGTATCTTTATTTTTAATTAATACAATTTTCTCATAATATTAATAATCGAATATATATATATATATTCTAGCCCACCATAGTATTTAATACTGGTTACGTCCCTACGGCCTTATTAGCTTTTTTTTACATTACATGCTTATTAGTTTATTTGATCAATAATTTACCAGCTAGTCGAAACTAATAAAGCATTTACGTCTTTACTCTTTACATGCAGTAAATATAAAAATGTGAAACAAGTAACGACAAAAAAAATAAAATAAATAAATAAAATAAATCAAATTCTTAAAAAAAAAAAAACTAAAAAAAATTCACCTTTGGTCGGTTGATCTACTCCATGCGCATAGGAGATTGCAATCTCTAATGTCGAGGAGGTTGTTGGTAGAGTTTTTTTTTCTATTTTTTTAAATATTTTATTGTTTACTAAAAAAAACTGTAAATGGAAATATTTGAATAAAAATCATTTTATATATTTTTAAGGGGTTTAAAAAAATTGGATTTTTTTTTTCTAATTTACAAGTAATTTTTAGAAATTTTATTATTATAAGGCAATATTAGTAATAATGAATGAATTTTATGGACATTTTTTTTTTTTTACCAAGATTAATTGTAAATACGCAAATAGTTCAAATGGTCCTACTATCATGGATTCTGTTATGTATATTTTTTAAAGGATAATGCCTAGTCAGTACCCAAGATACTAACCCACAAATGGGGTGTTGATACGTGGCATTTTTCTTTCACTTTTTCTATTTATCTCCTTGCATTCTTTTAAAATGGACCATGTGCCAACACCCTATTAGTGAGGTAAGTATCTTGGATACTGACCCGTTAGTACCCAAACATTGTCATTTTTTAAAAGGTATCGATTCATGCATAGCTAACTAAACGAGCGTATGATCCTAAAAAATCATTTTTAATTATTATAACAAATAATAATAATTTATATAGGAGGCACAGCTTGACTTTACAGGCTTATCTCATTCTCAATACCATTTATTATTTATTTGGTTTCCTCATTTTGCTGTTAATAAAAATACTTCACAATTTCCATTAATGAATGAATGAATTAAAAACACTTCACACTTCACACTTCACATCTCTATCTCTCTCTCTCTCTCTCCACAGAATTAATCAGGTAATGTATCATCAATCTCCATTAATTCACATTTTTTCAATATTTCATGAAAATGAAGAAATCATCACCGCCTCAACAGATTTTTTTGGAGGGAGGCGCGTGTGAACAATGTCGGAAAAGTTGAGAGTGGCGGTGGTTGGAGGCGGAATCAGTGGACTGGTGTCGGCGTACGCTCTGGGAAAAACAGGTGTTAAGGTTGTCTTGTACGAGAAGGAGGACTACCTCGGCGGCCATGCCAACACTGTTACCTTCGACAGTGTCGATTTAGACCTCGGCTTCATGGTCTTCAATCGTGTATGTTTTTGTTTTTTTTATTATTATTATTATTTACTCCAATTACTTCTCTCTTTTTTTTTTTTCTTTTCTTTTTCCTTCTTATTTTAATTCATTTTATTGTTAATAGAATGAAAACTAAGCATCCACAATTATTAAAGGTTTGAAAAAATAAAAATAAAATAAAAAACTAACGATACTGTATCGTATCTAGTGACGTGGGAGATGAACTTTTTTTATTTATTTATTTATTTATTTTTGAAAGTACTTGGGAGATGAACTTATTTCTGTATTTGTTAAATGAAAATGTCTGTTCTACTACATGCACATTGGAAATGTAATGAATTTTTTTTTATTATTATTTATAAAATAAATAAAAAAAAACATATTATTTTTTTATAATGCTTTGAATATATGAATTGCGTTCCTGTAGAAACTAGGATGGGATGGATGTAAAACTAATCAAGGAAGGGTGGGTGGTCCACTGATTGGGTGGTGGAGATTGGAGATTGGTCCACTTAGAAAAATCACAATGTTCCCCTGTCATGGAAGTAAAGTCAAATTTATCTTTCTTGGGCTCAAAATATTTTCAAACATTTATTTCATGGGTGGTTATCCATGAAGACGTCTTGAAATTATAAGTTAAGGACGTAGGTATTTGATAATGTAGGACCGTAGGTCCACTGTGAATGTATGGATGTGGTTGAACATCTTGAAATTAATAAAGTCAGGGAGGTCCTGATCGGAGAAGTATTTTTTATTTCATATATAATATAAAATTGGTCAAAACCCTCATTTAAATTCTAAAGCGAGTGACCATGTAAACATCGGTAGTGCAAGTTGAAGAGGAAGGAATCTGAAGAAAATAAAGAGGGCATAGCTGGAGTCTTGTCATTTTGTCTTTGGTTTTGTGGATACATACATTTTACATAATCATGAGCTCTCTTGTCGCCTGTAGGGTTTTTTTTTTTTTTTTTAATTGGTCTCTAACTCTCTATGCCTTCCACATTTTCACAACTATAAAATAACTTTTAAGGGACCGGTTTGACATCTCTTCTATCGTTTTGTTATTATGATATGTGGTGTGAAATGTCAATTAAATATAATTCAATCAAAGTTTCTCCTTTTTCAAAACATTAGTACATTACTGCAGCCCCCCAATGTCACTGTGTGGTAAAAAGCACCGTATATATATATATATATATAAAATAAAATAATAATAAAACAATATTTTCCACTAATAAAAAGAAATCTCAAACATTAATAATACTCAAAATGCAATTTTAAGTTTTAAGAATGGTATTTTATTTTATTTTAAAAAATGTTTTTCGAATTTTTTTTTTTTTTGTCAGTTACTTAACTATAGATAAATCTTAAGTGACAATTGTAAAAAAAATAAATAAATAATAAAAAATAACCATATAAAATATGTAAAATTTATTTTTAACAACAGAAGAAAGTTTAACGGTTAATAACCGCATTTCAAAAAAATAAAAATTTAATCCATAACTAAAATTTTAAAAATATGTTGAAACTTCGTTTTATTTATTTCGTTTAGGAAACACGTGAAATTTAAGAGAAAAACGTGAAACTTTAGGGAGAAAAAAAATAATAAAAAACTTGAAAAACATGAAACCTTGATTTTTTTTATTTTAAAAAAACAGAAAATTACTGAAATCTCCTCCAAAAGCCTTGTTTTTTTTTTTTTAAAAGGATAATTACCAAAACATCCCTCTAGAGGTATGTTTCAGTAATTTTACGTTTAGGGTTCTAACATTTTTCCCTTTACCTTCTCAAAATTGATAGCGCCACCGGTATGGGCATTCCCGGCGGCAGTGCCGCCACGCCTGGGCAGCGGTGGTCCCGGTAGTGCCTTCGCTGAGCAGCACCATCTCTTGTGATGGTGTCACCAATGTGAGACGAGAGAGGAGGAGAGAGGGTTCAGGTCGAGGGAGTGTTTTTATATGGGGGTATTTTGGTAAATTGCACTAAAGCGTGGTTATAAATTAAATTTTCATACATGATTAAAAATAAATCCGTAATGTTTTTAAGGAGCTAATTTTGATTTTTTTTTTCCCCTAAAACTAAAGAGAATAAAAACCATTCATAAAAAAATTACAAATTATTTCCAAAAAAAAATCACAAATTTAGTTTTCGTATAAATGTAAGACAATGTACTATGAGAGAATGAGAGTCAGAGAGTGGTAAGTGAAATTTATTTCATATGTTTTGTCATGATTAAATATTTTTTTATATAATTATTACTGTAATGACATGATTAAATAGGTTAGTAAGTGCAATTTCACTCCGGTGTTTGTATTACTGTTTTTTGAAAGAACATTAGCATCTATAATAATAAATCATTTCAATATATTTTTTTCTTTGTTAATTTATCAACCAAAGAAGCTAGAACAATTTATTTTTCCCTTTTTTTTATAGCAGTTTAAAGATGTTCCACAAACAGTAGACTGTTTGGATTTAATGTGAGGCTGCTAGTGGGCTTGTAGTTTTCTAGATAATTTTAAGAATATTTTCACTTAATGATAGATATGTATGTATGCAGTTATTTCCTCTGTTAATGTGAGCATTTTCCATTCTTGTTTTGCTCAGCTGATGATTGTGGGTTTTTGGTGATGAGGCAGGTAACATATCCAAATATGATGGAGTTCTTTGAGAGTCTTGGGGTTGATATGGAGATATCAGACATGTCATTCTCAGTGAGCTTAGACAAAGGCCATGGCTGTGAATGGGGTAGTAGAAATGGCTTGTCCAGTTTGTTTGCTAAGAAGAAGAATGCACTCAATCCCTACTTCTGGCAAATGCTTCGAGAAATATTCAAGTTCAAGGAGGATGTCATCAGGTATTGTGCTCTTCTTCTCTTTTCACTTTAAACATGCTTTAATATGAGCTTGCTTCAGTTTTGTAGCTATTCATCGTTGTTCATTAAGTCTAAATCATTAGATATAGATAACGACCCACGTTATGGTATTTAAGTACCGTAACACGGTGTAATTAAATGCCAAATGCTGTCAAAAAATCTAAGATTAAGAATCAATGACAGTATGTGAGTGTGTGTCATTTGCTGAAGAAAGGAAGATACTAGATTTGATGCACTAATGGGAATTGGACTCTTTATGTATGTTGAAATGACTGATTGCCATTTTTTCTTTTGAAAAAAAATTATGTTGCAGTTATCTTGAAATGCTTGAAAACAACCCAGATATTGATCGCAATGAAACCTTGGAGCAGTTTATTGAGTCTCGCAGTTACTCTGAGTTATTTCAGAAGGCTTATCTTGTGAGACTGCTAAAGCGTTGTATTCTGTCATATCCTTGAGCTTTTACCGTCATTCCAACTAATGTTGTGTTTACTTATTAGTAACAATAACATTGTACATTTTGTAGATTCCAATATGTGGTTCAATATGGTCTTGCCCCTCGGAAGGAGTTATGAGCTTTTCTGCTTACTCCGTTCTTTCATTTTGCCGCAATCATCACCTACTTCAGGTTTTTTCTTTTTTTTTTGGATCATCCCCTCAAAGTGATCCTTTCATGTATTATGTTCAGAACTTTTGTTCTTGTCTACTTTTAGAGCGAGCTGTTCACATCAAATTATTTCCTGACTTTGGCTTGATTCTTTCTGCAGCTCTTTGGCCGCCCACAATGGCTTACTGTTAGATGGCGTTCTCATAAATATGTCAATAAGGTGATTTATTTTATTTTATTTTTTCAATCGGAAACATTTGTCAAGACATTGATTGTCATTCATATGTTTGTTTAAGCACCACAAATTTTTTACTTTCTGAGGTTTTATCAAGAATGATCTTGCTGAGGTTTTATGAATGCAAGTCAAAATGTAAGTGATCCTTGCCATTGATTCTTGGTTATCTTAAAAGTCAGGTCAGAGAACAACTTGAGAAGTGGGGTTGTCAATTTAGAACTGGTTGTGAGGTGTGTTCTGTTTCGTCAACTGATGAAGGTTAGTAGAAATTCATTGATGATTTATTATTGAAAATTTTAAGACAAACCTATGGTGAACTTCATAAGAATTTACATTATGTCATAAATATGAGATCTGTCACAAAATGTGCATGAAGGCAGTTCTGTTTAAAACGCTTGAAAGCTTGTTGATGTCTGAAATTTCTGCAGAAGCAAATGTATGCCAGACAAAAACAACTGAAGAAGAAATGTGACATGAACCGGTGTAAACATCCAAAATGCTATATATAATCATGGTGCTTTTAGGTCTTTAGCTAGTTTATACTTTATACTGTAGCGATATTGTATAATTAGCTCATCAAAAAGTATTTACATTAACCTGCAGTTTGGAAACTAATTAAATCCTAGCCTCAGTGGTCCGTTTACCATGAAACCACTAATCAGAAATTATGTAGTTATTATACACATATAGAACAAGTTATAATTTCTGAGAAGGGCAAACAGATTATACTCGCATTATTTAGCTAAGCAATATTTCATTGGAAATTCAAGATAATTTTAACGATTATCGAGCAAGGTACTTTGCAGGTTGCACTGTAGTTTGTGGAGATGGTACTCAAGAATTGTACAGCGGATGCATAATGGCTGTTCATGCCCCAGATGCTTTGAGAATGTTAGGAAGCCAAGCAACATTTGATGAATTGAGAGTACTTGGTGCTTTCCAGTATGTCTACAGGTACTTCCATAATTACCATCCTTCATTTTTTATCCATTGAGTGATTTCAACTTTGTTTTTTTAAATAAAGTTCCCATGATGTTTTTTTAGATGATGATTTTGTAGTTTGTAATCAAATGGATCTTTCATGTTCTTTCTTTCTTTTGGTTGTAAAAAGAGTGACTTGCTGAAATTGATATGATAGTGAACTCATGTAATCTATTACAGTATATTGAAAAGTGTAATCATTCATTAACTTTCTATTGGCAGTGATATTTTCCTTCATCGTGACAAACATTTTATGCCCCAAAACCCAGCAGCTTGGAGTGCTTGGAACTTTCTTGGAAGCACTGACAGCAAAGTCTGTTTGACATACTGGCTCAATGTGCTTCAGGTTTGTAACATGGGGGTCTTGGGTAAAATAAACTTTGGTACTCTTTATAATTATGGTATTTTTTAGAATATGTGGATGTTCCTCACACCTCGAGACTTGTTTTAACCTAATTTTTAGTTAAGCAAGCAAGAAACCTGTGGATTTCTGTTTATTTCTAGTGCATGGAAGTCATACTCTAAACATCAGAAATGAAAGACATTGAGCATTTTGTTTATGGAACATGGAAAACAAGATTGGAAACTTCCACTATAAATTAATCAGAGCAAATTTTTATTGCAATGTACAAGAAAGCAGAAGCCAACCTTTGTTGAGGCCCAGAATTATTAGGAACAACCAAAACCATTGGCTACATTGTGTTTCTGACATAATGAGATAGGTTCTACTGTCTATAGAATGTGATGTCACTTCGAAACTGTGGTCTCTTCTATAGCCATATCACCTATCAGAACAATAATTGTCAGCTTTTCTAGTGTGCTAATTGAGTTGGCTGTCGCTAAGGAAATGAATTACTCTTTTGCTGTTTAACTGCTCTAGTTATTCACTGTAATGCTTGACCTTGCAGAATTTAGGTGAAACGGGTTTGCCTTTCCTTGTAACACTGAATCCAGATCGTACACCAAAACATACATTGCTCAAGTGGACAACTGGCCATCCAGTCCCATCTGTTGCTGCATCAAAAGCTTCTCTTGAGCTTGATCATATTCAGGGGAAGAGAGGGATCTGGTTTTGTGGAGCTTATCAGGGTGAGCATATTTAGTTAATTAGGGAAGAAGAGGCATCGAAATAAACATCGTCCATGATTTATCATGCACACATTCAATTGCATTAAAAAAATTTTGCTTCACCAGTTAAGATCGTCTATGTAATTTGTTTTACTTTTATTTCAGGTTATGGCTTCCATGAGGATGGACTCAAGGTAATAATTAGTGCCCCTTAATTTTTTTTTACTTTTACATACTGATATCTTCTACAATGAAGTAATAGTAAACGTATTGAATATTTGGAGTGCAATGAAATTTTTGCATTTTACTTAACGTCATGACAATATAATATCCCTGAGATTTTGGCTTTTGATGAGAACGTTACTCAAACAAAATTTTTATTTTTGTTGTATCTGTTTATTTTGTTGTGATCCTTAATTCTTCTTTCATGAATCTATCAATTTTGTGATATGGCTTACAAGTGAGGTACACCTCTTTGCAGTCTGGCTTGATTGCTGCACACGGTTTGCTTGGAAAAAGTTGTGCTATTTTGAGCAACCCAAGATACATGGTACCTTCTCTGATGGAAACAGGGGCCCGGCTTTTTGTTGCTAGATTTCTTGGACAATATATCAATACTGGCAGTTTGATGTGAGTCCATTTATAATTTCACATCATTTGCCTATATTTTGCTTCCTTATACACACACATGCAGAGAAAAATATGCATTTTCTACTTCATTTATTTTCATATGTTCTCTTTCGGAAGCAATCTGGTTTAGACACTTGGTAGCGTATCTTATCTTGGTTTGAAGCTGAATAAGCATTTGAAATATATTGTTTTATACGGAAAACATTGCAAAATAAGTTTACATATCCTGCAGCAATATCATGTTTTCAAGTTTACGGAAAACATTGAAATATATTGTTTTATACGGAAAATATTGCAAAATAAGTTTTATAATGAAGCAATATCATGTTCTATTATGTTCGGCCTATGTAGCTGCAGCAACATTACATGGATAACTGAGTTCAAAACTTAAGCTTCTAAGAAAGTTGAATTTAACATATGTGAACGCATGCATCCTCACTCACTATGTTTCACCTTAACGATATGACTGTATTGCTTTAAAGCGAAATTGCTTAATACTATCTTCTTCGTATTGATAGTTTATATACAAACCTTGTTCATATTAAAATTTCTAGTTGCATCATATAGCTAGCTTTGTCATTGATTGTACTGCACTTGACCAAACTATTCTTGGCTCCTCATTGATTTTGTTTCCATGTAAATCTCATCTATCTGCACTATTTATATTTTGTGCTTTGTGTTTTCACAGTTTGGTGGAGGAAGGAGGCACAATGTTTACTTTTGAGGGAACCGGGAAAAATTGTCATCTAAAAATTGTTTTGAGAGTTCACAATCCCCAGTTTTACTGGAAGGTATATATGCTTAATTCATGTTATTCTTTCGATAGAGATCACTTGCGACATGATGCTGAAATTCGTTAACAGGAAAATGTTAAATAAAACATAGGCCGTAAAGGATTATTATGTGTAAAATCTCAAAACCATGTTCATGTGCACAATATTCTCATCATGATCACTGATAATCACCGGATATCATTGCCAGGTTATGACACAGGCTGATTTAGGCCTTGCAGATTCATATATCAATGGTGATTTTTCTTTTGTGGATAAAGATGAAGGTCTTCTAAATATGTTTATGGTAAGATAAATCATTTGAGTTCAAAATTAAAGTGTGTTATCGATTCTGACTTCAAGATATATTTTATTTTCAACTTATTTTTCAGATTCTCATTGCCAATAGAGATTTGGATTCTTCAGTCTCAAAATTGAACCAAAGAAGGTATATTTTGACTGGTGGACTCCTTGAATTTGATTTTCATTAAAGTTTTTTTTTTTTTTTTAATCTTATTACATTCAGTATTTCTCTCTTGGCTTTAGGGGTTGGTGGTCACCATTGTTATTCACCGCTGGTATTGCATCTGCAAAATATTTCCTTCGGCATTTTTCAAGGCAAAATACTCTCACACAAGCACGCCGGAACATCTCTCGCCATTATGATCTGGTAATTTCTTTCATTATTTATCTTGTTTGGCAAGTCTAGAATGAAATTACAGAGAGGAAGCTAATAAATACTTACTTTCCGTATATGTAATTATGTAGACACATGTAGATAAGAGTGAAAATGCAAGTATATGTCTATGCGATTAGGTGAAAAGCGTGGTTGAAAAATTAGCTAATAACATTTCAAGTTTATGGAGCTATTGGTGAAAAGGAGATGATATTTTTTTTTCTCTTTTTATTCACCTGTTGTTTCTTTTTCTTTATAATGATTCTAACATAATTACTAACTAGATATAACAAGTGACCTTACAATCTCCCATTGGTTGTGTTTGTAGAGCAATGAACTTTTTTCTCTGTTCTTGGACGAATCAATGACATACTCATGTGCAGTATTTAAGGTTAGTATCTCATTCTGTTATTATTTTACTTCACACACGGATGCACGGTCGTGATATATTGAACTTCAATTTATTGTGCATCACTATTTCAAGGAAAATCTGTGTACGTTACTATCATATAATCGAATTGTGTTTTAGAGGGAAGATGAAGACTTGAAAGCTGCACAAATGAGGAAAAATTTTCTTCTCATTGAGAAAGTGAGTCTGTTCAAAATAGTTAAATATTTCAAGAATTTTTATTTTTTATTTATGCCCATTTATTGTAAACCCTTCCAGGCAAGAATTAATAAGAATGATGAAGTTCTTGAGATTGGTTGTGGGTGGGGAACCTTAGCTATTGAAGTTGTCAAAAGAACTGGATGCAAATACACTGGTATTACTCTATCCATGGAGCAACTAAAATATGCAGAATTGAAAGTGAAGGAAGCTGGCCTT
Organism: Acer yangbiense; assembly: GCA_008009225.1. Lineage (NCBI taxonomy): Eukaryota > Viridiplantae > Streptophyta > Magnoliopsida > Sapindales > Sapindaceae > Acer > Acer yangbiense. Next base: position 13,187,396 of record CM017761.1, read on the forward strand.
CAGGTAACAATTTTGATAAATGACATTCAAGTAATAGTCTCTCGTTTATATGCAAGAACCGTAAGACGAGATAATGCTGGATTTCATGTTGAAAAATTCCTGCGAAAGCTTGTCATAATTATTCAGTCACAGTGTCCGTTAACTATATAACTTTTCCAGCAAAATACTGATATAATGTCATTTTCATTCTTCTCGCTTTGCATCGCCTAGTTAAAATATGAATTAATCAGAATACATTAATCATAATCTCAACCTTCTCTATTACCAGGACCACATAAGATTGTATCTTTGCGACTATCGCCAACTGCCTCAAACCAACAAATATGACAGAATTATTTCTTGGTAAGTATTTTTCACCACCAATTATATAATATATATGACCATAACAATCTACAATCTACATAATTATCAACATGATTTACTCTGACCTTTTTCCAGTGAGATGATAGAAGCTGTTGGCCATGAATACATGGAGGAGTTTTTTGGTTGTTGCGAATCACTGTTGGCTGAAGACGGGCTTCTTGTTTTACAGGTAACGATAAAATGGAATACTGCCTGATTGCTTGCATTTTCAACAGGCGACTTGTAGTTAAACATTCTATAAGTTTCTGATTGTTAAGGGTGTTTGATCTTGTTCAGTTCATATCAATACCGGATGAGCGTTACAATGAGTATAGGCTAAGTTCAGATTTTATAAAGGAATACATATTCCCCGGCGGATGCTTGCCTTCATTAAGTAGGATAACAACAGCCATGGCTTCTGCCTCAAGACTCTGGTATTATATAGTTATAATTCATTATTTGGTCTTTATGTTTCTTACTACATATAACTGAAGTTCTGCTAGTGCAGTGTGGAGCATCTTGAAAATATAGGAATCCATTACTACCAAACACTGAGATATTGGAGAAAAAATTTCATGGGGAAACAGAGGTACTGAAAATAATATGTACAAGTTGTATATGTATTTTAACTAAGTCATGTGTTTGTGTTGATCTTATTCTTACTTTTTGTAGCAAAATTCTTGCTCTGGGATTCGACGAGAAGTTCATCAGGACATGGGAATATTATTTTGATTATTGTGCTGCTGGTTTCAAAACTCATACACTTGGAAATTATCAGGTAACTCTTAACTTTCTACTAAGCCTAGGTGTATAAAGTTGCATTTGAGCTTATTTTTTGTTAGTTGTTTCAAGTAATGTACTGTTAAACAAATCGATTCAATCAACGAATTCTGTAACGTAACAAAAATCTGTCGTGAAACTTGTTCTGTCGTAATGTAGATTGTATTTTCACGTCCGGGCAATGCTGCTGCATTCAAGAATCCATACAAAGGCTTTTTCCTTGAGGAAACAGAATCTGCCATCTAAAGAGGTGTCAAAATTTGTGATTAAGGTGGTGATGATATTGGATTTGTACCAATAAAAAAGTCCCCATGATTGAGAAGGAACAAGAAGATGATAATTTCTTTCATATTTTTATATACTCTCATTGAGCAAACTGTTTTGATACTCTTTTGGTGACAAAATTTACCTTCCATTGTAATGACATGTGAAATAAAAATTATATTAGGATTTGGCTCTGAATTTTGATGACTTTTCCTTCATAGCTTTTGAAAATTTTTTTCAAAGGATGTATTACTGGAAGATCTAATTGGTGATATATTTTTTTTAAAGTTTGTGTAACATTATTCATCCAAATTTATAGGATCACTATATAATTGGTTATTAAAATATATTTATTTACTTACAGAATAGATAATGTAAAGGTTTATATTAGGCTAACAGGGGCGTAGCTTAACTGGTAGATGGACGAGCTTGGGGTTTGGACAATTGACTCTCAAGTCAGTAGCTCGAATCCTACCAATAACGAAAGCTTTCAAAAAAATATTTAGTCCCGGATTAATAGATATTATCAAAAAACGTAAAGGTTTATATTAGAAAGTTTACACATTTTTTGTTGAGATGATTTAAGGAACAATTTTTTTCTTTCTTTTTCTTTTTCTTTTTTGATGCAAGTTAAATAGTGAACCAATACAAAATCTAAAAATGTGAATTATGTTTCCAAAAGTACATTGTTTTATACCTGGTGGTAACTACAGCTCTCATCAAACGTTAAGGTTCCAAATTTGAAGCACACTTTTCACAATAGAAAATTAAAGCCACCAAACAACACCAACATCAAAGGAGGAAAATTCATACTGTTGACTGTTCCTTGATGGACACGTCATTGAAGACTATGCAAGTTGGAACTGAACGTGTTTGAATATATGAAATAGAAACTAGTTGAATTTCAGTTTCATAAAAATGGAAAAATGAATATGAACCGTCCAAATATGTATATACATACAAAACAAGAATCGGGCTCTACTTTTCCAAGCTTGAAATTGCTGATGGTCAAATGAAGCAACAAACAACGAAAGAGCCCATTCCCATAAGGGAGAAGATATTGACTGACAGGCAAGCAGGCCCAAATTGGGCCCATGTCCCAGTAAAATTCCAGATCCAGATTTTCTCACCTCCCAAACAAAAACAAACGGAGACCATACAAAAATACTACAAAGGCAACACACGTGTCCAGTGTCCTCACAACAAATCAACTACAGTTCAAAGCCAACCACCAGAAAGATTCTGTGGCTCTCAATTATCTCTCTCCAAATATATAAACAAACCAAAGGCCCTCATAATTTCCTCCATACAAAAAATATCATCTCCTCTCACAACTCACAGAGTCAGTTTCCCATCAAAAACTCACCCAAAAAAAAAAAAAAACACAAACCCACTTGTACCGCACTTTGGTTGTTTGAATAATGGCTGCTTCGATTTGCGCATGTGGGTTGAAGGGGGGTTTAGGGACTTCTTTGAGTTGCATAGGTGGTGATGACTATGCGATGCTGGTGAAATCGTCAACAGGGGCGAGTAGTAGTAGTGTGAGAGTAGCTTCGTCGAAGCCGATAAGATTGCAGCCGATGATGAAGAATGTTAATGAAGGCAAAGGTCTTTTTGCTCCTGCTGTTGTTGTCACTCGCAATATTATTGGCAAGAAGAGGTTCAATCAATTTAGAGGCAAAGCTATTGCTTTGCATTCTCAGGTATTCTTTTAATTAACTTTTTATATATCATGTGAAAGAAATTAAATTGTGATATGTGTTTTGTTTTTTTGTTTAGAGAAGAAACAACATTAATTAGAATAATTAGAGAAAAATTAACCATAATAGGAAGAGAAGAAGAAAACACAGAGACTTTTTAATGTTAAAAACTCAAAAACTATTTCATTTTGGACAGGTAATAACAGAGTTCTGCAAATCAATAGGAGCTGATGCAAAACAAAGGCAAGGACTGATTCGTTTGGCTAAGAAGAATGGAGAAAGGCTTGGGTTTCTTGCTTGATTGAAACTTCATCAATTTATATTTATTTTCATGTACTAAGTTGATACTTCATTTCAAGAGCTTTCAGATATAATGTAAACATACTTTTTTTTTTACCATCTGGGTTCACCATTAAATAGAAGAATGTAAACTATATATATATCTCTCCCTCTCCAAGTAAATATTATAAAAGGTAAAACTCACAACAATTCAGCTAATGGAGACTTGACAAATAAACTCGGGGTATAACTACAACATTTCTCAGTGTCAAATAATAAATCAAAACAAGGAAAGTTGTATTACATCTGAAAAAAAACAAACAAAACACCTCAATTGCAAAATATTTGAAATCATCTAATGTTTTCGGTAACTTGAGTACAGAAGAAAATAAGGTAACGGGTTCATTTTAGCCACGGTGGCAAGAGTGAAGGCCCCTGTGCAATAAAATGATCACAGTGTTCACACATTATATCGACTTTTCACCGATCTTTCCCTTCTAGAATCATCCTGCAACAACCCAACACAATGAGAGATCCAGGAAGAGAGTATGCATTCAAAATCGAAAAAAAAGAAACATGAAAAAGTAAAGTACATGAAAACTGTAAGTGATCCTTTCAGTGACGTCAATGATCTCCTTCCACTTCTTCCCTATGCTCATCTGCACGAGGTTCCAAATGACAGCACTTGAGAAATCAATGTAAAGTGTTTCATAAGATGTAATCTATATAGTCAACAGAGAGGTATGTGTGCAAAAGAAGTAGCCAACTTTGCCGGCATTGCTTTGTTTATGCAAATCCATTTATTGTATAACATACGGAACCCAAAAAGGTGACTTGATTCAGGATAAAAGTTTTTCATATTAAGAAAGAAAATCCACATATAAAACACGTCAGACAGAAATAGGCATCATATACATGCACTAGTAGTAATTTACTGAAATAGGCATTGTGTACGTCACACCCATAGGCTACAACCATTTATTGGTACAGTAACCATATTGAACTCTCAAGAAACATAACAAATAAACTTCATTTTATCTAACACCACCAATATGACCTATTAAAGGCGAAAGATAATGCTGCAATCACAAATCTTATCTGCATTCATGATTCATCACAGATCATGCTTGCAATTACTTGGGCAATAATTTTACAAAACTATAACATTAAATTTTCTGATTTTATTTTTTTAAATTCTTAGTGAGCAGGGGTGCCAGGGGGGGCATTAGTGCATTACCCCCATCAACCCTCAATTGATCCACCCTTGCCCCCACACAAATAACTAGAATGGTTTGCAGGAAACCAAAAGATCCCTAATTTCAATTGCCCTACTATTGCAGAAGCTAAGTCAATCAAATCCATGTTCAAAAGACAGATGCAGCTAACCAAGCAAACCTGTAACCGCTTTCTTTCCCGCAGGGGTAGAAGTACATAGAAGACCTAACAGGAAGCCACAGGAATAATATTTAAGAGGTCGGTTTACTTGTCGTTGTGAGCTGTAGGTTACAACTTTAGTTGTTCAGCTCTGTCTCATGGAAAATAAGGAAAGGTGGGTCGGATAGCTGAAGGAGAAAGAGAGCAGAACGGTGAAAGTGTGAAACAACGTTGTAAGGTTCCATCGTTCAGTCGAAGGTGAAGAGAATACAGAGAAATTCGAGATGAAGCATGAAAAAGTAAACTCTTCCTTCAGCGCCTTAGCTAGGTCAAAGAAACGGGAAGTTAACATGGTTCAACCTGCAGCATAATAGTTTGTTTTAGCAGTTGGCAAGAAAGAGACAGAAAGCCCACAGCCAAAAGAAGGTGCCTACGTGGTGGCAGGATAACTATTGATTGGCTAACTGCTTCAAAGCAAACAGCAAGTATAGAACCCATTCCTGTGTTAATTGGTGGTGAACATCCAGTTAGTAATGATTTTGGAGTCCCAGATGAGTTCCAGCATATTTTTCTATTTCCCAAGTTTTACAAGAATTTCTACATCTGTATTCACTGAAAACCTCAACAGGAGAAACTACAAGGTACACTCTGGTATATATGTTATAACTTAGAAATTTCAACAATTCCTATAAATCAAAATCTTGATCAGGTAAACAACAAGAAGATAAATGACACCAAAACTCTAGCACTGAAAGAGGTTGTAATAAACTAATTTAAATATCATACCTCAAAACAAGTAATCCATACTGTCAAGGGACTAATTATGAGGTACTAATGTTGGTAGCAGCACCAAAAAGTAATTCCTCCACAGGACAGTAAAGCAACACAAATCCAAACCACAACCACATATATATAATTCCTAGTATAGATATAGTAAGAGATCATACCTGGGCAGCCTCATTCGATGCTGTCTTGGTCCACAAAGCAAGTTTGTCTTGCCTCTGGCGTACGCTAGCGACAACACCGCAAATCTCATCTGCCTCATCAAATTGCTCTCCAATCAGGGCCATCATCTACAAGACAATTACCAATGGCACTGGTTACTGAAATGCCAACAGACCCGATAGTAACAAAAGCAAACTACCTATTTATAAATTGAAGATATACAAAACGAAAGTCAAGAAGTTTACAGTTTCAAGCCACATGGTATCAAGCGTAGCCTTTCTGTTGCTGGTGACAGACCACTTTCCTCCATTAGCACACTCAGGATCTTCCCATTTTGGTTCAACTCCAGCTTTAAACAAATGGAAATCAGCATTCATAGTCAACCTGCTGGGCTTGAATGTCTGATCATACAAACTGCAAAAAAGCATTTTCAAAAATCAAGAAAGTATAGCCAGGTAAAACACTAAATTGAATCAAATTTCCATGCATATATGTAAAATAGAACGAAAATCCAATAAGCTGAAGAATATGGAAACCCCAGAAAGCTATTGAGCTTGATATAACAATTGTGGTTGTATAAGCTGAATCAAACCGAAAAGCTAAACTATTGATAATAACAATAATAAGCCTAAAGCTAAAAAACTGATTTTTAAATTATCTAATTTTTGGATCCTGGAGAATCGTGTTTTCTAATAAGATCTCAAACAATAAAAATACTGAACAACGATTTCCTTTTACTTATAATAAGCCTAAAGCTAAAAATCTGATTTTTAAATTATCTAGTTTTTGGATCCTGGAGAATCGTGTTTTCCAATAAGATCTCATACAATAAAAATACTAAACAACAATGTCTAACCCTAATTTACTCTCTGTCCCTCCGCTGGCTAGATAATTTTTCCATTCTACTATTAAATTTCTCATCAACCGAACTAAAGATACACGAAACTAACCACAAAACGATAAAAATCAACAAGAACAATACAGCAAAACAAAATAAATAAAAATTCATATAAATCAACACAACCCCATCTCAGTAATTAAAATAAAAAGAAACCCAATAAATAAAATGAAACGATTCAAATGCATCACACAAAAAGAGAGGGCATTAGAGTTGGTACCTCCAGAATTCTTCGACAGTGTCGAAGGTGTAGACGTTACGAAGAGAGGATCCCCAAGCAGCGCCTTGTTTGGGCTTGGATTGGTTATCGAACCAAAACGTCCATTTTCTTTCTAGCTTGTGCGGCTGTGTCTCTGTCGTCACACCGGCCTCGCTCGTTGTCATCCTCTCTCTCTCTCTCTCTCCTCTCTTCACTCTTCTCTCTCTTGTATTCCTTGCAGCTTCTGATTCATCGCAAGAGCTTTTATGTTCGTTTTTATTGAGCAATTTTTGAAGGGCTTCTTTGGATGGGCCTTTTCATTTCCAATCCCAAACCCATTAGGGCTTTATGGGCCTGGATTGGGTTAGCCCAAGAGATAATTTCAGTCCTGCATTGGATAAAATTGATTGATTATGTGAACTTTTTTATAAGATAATATAATAATTCCAGGGGTTTGGAGGAGGCGTCACGACTCGAACCCACAACCTTATAGTGTAGGTGTGAGAGATATACCACTAGATCAACCTTATTTTGTCGATTATGTAGATTGATAGGATCCACAACAATAACAATCCAATATAGGTAGAGTTCGAGTGGTCTCAGGTTTAACCTGGTGTCAATCAGACATCTCTTTCATCGTTGGTTGAATGAATGCCAGAGTTCGAATCCCACATCCCCCAAGTCCAATAAAAAGGTAGAGTTCAGACTTGATCCATGTATGGTCAAAAGTTAGAGTCCATCAGCTCAGAACAAAGGTACAACCCGTGATATGGGGGGGGACGTGATGGCTTGGACACTCGGTATACGTCACGAATTAATGAAATATTTGAAATTATATTTATACTGATATAGGGTTTTTTCTTTTTTTTAAGATACCACATGTGGTAGTGACAACTCGAACATGATACATTATCATTCGCTCTTTCCGCAAGTCACATTGGACGGCCCATAGTATTTTAGGTAGTAATGACCGGCCCGTGACAATAAGCAGCCGAGCTGGCAGCGAAACCTTAAAAAAAAGGGTTATTATATTTTTAGTCCCTGTAGTTTGCGTTAATCTAGGTTTAGTCCACGATTTTCTGACTTTACTTACCGCAGTCCAATAGTTCTCTGACAATACCAAATCGAGTCCCTACCATCCAATTCCGTTAGGATTTCGTTGACTTTCGTTAGGTCAACAAGGGCATTATGGGAAATTCAAAAAAACCTTCTAGAAACCTGGCTAAAAAGACACTTATGCCCTCCTATTAAATAAAAAATGAAAAAACAAATTAAAATTAAAATTAAAACATATAAAAAAACTAATTAAAATAATAATAATTATTATTATTAAATGAATTAAATTAAAAAATTAAAATCTATAAAAAATAATTAAAAAATAATTTAATATATATATTAAATCCATTTAAATTAATAAATTAAATTAAATTAAATAATAAAAAATTAATAAATTCAATTCAATTAAATAATAAAAAATTAATAAATTTAATTAAATTAAATAATTAAAATTTAAAAAAAAATTAAATTAAACTAAAAATTAAACAAATCATTTAATATAAAACTAAATAAGAAAATTAAAATAAAAATAATAAATAAATATTAAAAATAATATAAAAAATTAAACCCTAAATATAATCTCTTTTCTCTCCCTCAATAAAACCGTTCTCTTCTCTTTCGATCACACCACCACCATTTATTAATCTGATGGATTCGGTGGATCTCCACCGTCCATCTCATGAGATGGACGGTCCGGATCTTTTTTAATTATTTGTAATATTAATTTTTTTTAATAATTTTTTTAATATATTCATTTAATAATAATAATAATAATTAAATGAATTAAATTTAAAAGTTAAAATGTATAAAAAAAAACTAATTTAAAAAATATATATTAAATCCATTTAAATTAATAAATTAAATTAAATTAAATAAAAATAATAATCAACCCTAACTAAAATAACAAAACCTGATAACCTTCACCAAACCCACCAAACCTCTCTCTCTCTCTCCTCCATCAGTTTTTTTTCTCTCATCTTCATTTGGTAACCTCCACCAAACCCACACCTCCAATCCGTCGAATCGACGACGACGACTGGCAGCTCCACGACGACGACGACCGGCAGCGCCACGACGACGACGACCGGATCTCTCTCTTCTTCTTTCTCTTCTCTCTTGATCACACCACCACCACCGATCTCTCTCTTCTTCTTTCTCTTCGCAATGACAACGACGACGGCGGTTCTTGGTTGATTTGGGGTGGTGGCCGTAGATACGGGATTAATGGGTGGGTTTTGTGGCGATCGACGGTTTGTGGTGAAGATGGGTGGATTTGGGGTGGTGGCCGGCGGTTTGTGGTGAAGAAGATGGGTGGATTAGGAGGTGGAAGTGGTGGTGTGGATTTGGTTGGTGGTGGTCGATCGGTGTGGAGTGGTGGAAATGTTTCAATTTTTGTTTGTTTTTTCAATTTTTTTTATAGAATCTGGTGATGATATTTGTGGTGGGTTCGTGTGGATTTGGTTGCAAGAAGAGAAGAAATCTGGGTTTGGGTTGAAGAAATATGGATATCTGGGTGGAGGGAAGAAATCTTGAAATCTTGAAATCTGGGTTTGGGTTGAGGAAATCTGGGTTCGGGTTGAAGAAATCTGGGTTTGGGTGGAGGTTGAAGAAATTTGGGTTTGGGTTGAATAATAATAATAAATTTCTTAATTGGTTTTTATATATTTTTAATTTAAATTTAATTTGTTTGTTTTTTTTCATTTTTTTATTTAATTAAATACAAAATTACCATACTGCCCTTCATCAAAAACCTTTATTAAGGGTATTTCGGTCATTACACCCTCTGACATTGCCAGTCCGTTTGTTTTAACGTAAACCCTAATAGAAGGACTGCAGTTAGTAAAGTCAGAAAATCGTGGACTAAACCTAGATTAACGTAAACTACAGGGACTAAAAATATAATAACCCTAAAAAAAAAAATAGACGAATGATGTCGGACAAACACAACGTGTGCGTTTGTGCCATTGTTCCAAGTTCCAACTTGAAACTGTCAAAGACCTTCACAAATAACACAGTTTAGAGGGGTGTATTCAATTAGGATTCTTGAGGACATTTAAAAACATTATAAATCCTGGTGTATTCAATTTGGACATTTAAAGACTTTAAAAGAGTCCATATGAATCCAGTGGTATTCAATTAGGATTTATATGGACTTTTAAAGAATCCTTCCAAATCCAGGTGTATTGAATTGGGACTTTAAAAATGTCTACAAGAATCAAGGTGTATTCAATTAGGACTGGATTTTAAAGGATTTTCTTAAGTGATGGATTTTGATGGATTTTGGTGGACTTGATAGTGAAAGATATAAATATCAAATGTCATAACATGTCCAGCCTTCTCCCCAAAGATTTTGGTGGATTTTGCTTTCCCTCTCTCTCTCAAATCAAAAACGAAAAGCACTAATATGTAAAAATTAAAAAAACCGATGCATGTGAGAATAATTAGCTTTCATCCCCAATATGTTCTGTGAATTAAAAAGGAAAAAAAAAAAAAAACTGCACATAATTATATATGTGATAATATGTTGCAGTCACATAATTATATGCAGTATAACAAGTACAAAACTCACTACGTGCTAGAATTGCACAAAACAACACAAAATTAATCTGTAGAGCTTTCAATCAAACACCAAAATGCTCACTCTTTATTAGCTTTTTTTTTTTTTTTTTTTTTTGAAAAACTCTTTATTAGCATTTTATTTAAAGAAAAATAATTCATCTACACTTCATGCAAGTAGTGCCTTTACGCAGATAAGCCTTAGCTAATTTTGGGTTCAATTCAATTGCTTTGTTTGCATCAGCAACAACCTCAGACTATATATATATACAAATATAGATTGACTGATGTATCAAATTTTGCTCATTCTAACTTCAAAGGTTTTTTTGATAATTAGCTATAATTAGCTTACTATTAATAAGTCAGAGATAACAAATTCATGAAAGCCTTAGCCAATTTTGGATTCAATTCAATCGCTTTGTTTTCATCAGCAACAACCTCAAAATATATATATACGCAAATATAGATTGACTGGTGTATCAAATTTTGCTCATTCCAACTTCAAAGGTTTTTTTTATAATTAGCTATAATTAGCTTACTATTGATATATAAGTTAGAGATAACAAATCCATGAAAATCCTTGGATGTCTAAACAAATCCATAAAAGTCTGAGATAGATGTCTAAACAAATCCATAAAAGTCTGAGATGGATGTCTAAACAAATCAATGAAAGTCCATGTGGATTTATAAAAGTCTGTAGAAATCCATGAAAATCTGTCACTTAAAAAATGTCTTTAAATGTCTTCAAGAATCCTAATTAATCCTAATTGAATACGGCCTCTTAGATTTCATATCTTCTTCTAACTCTCTTTCTTTCCAAATCAAAAATGGCATCACTGGCAACAAATTTCACGGCATTCCTTTTCCTCGTCCCTTTAGGCCTACGCCGTCTTCTCTGCTCCTCCTCTCTCTACCTGAAAAACCCTTCTCTCTACAGATCAAAATCATGGTATTTCTCTGACCAAAAATTCAAAAACATTGATCTTTATTTCCTCATAATATCCCTCCCAATTGCCTCCTTTAGCGAATTCTTCTTCTTCTTGACATTTTCAGGCCACCCCACTTTCAAATTCTCCTTCTTCATGCAATCAACCTTGCTTTTTCTCTTCTGGGTACTGATTCTTGTCATTGTTTTTCGCGAAAGTTTTGACTCTTTTATTGTTAACGAAAGTTTCGTGTTTCTTTTCGCCGGAGCTTCGTTTCTTTTGGAATATTCAGTGATTGGGAAAAACAATACAGGTGTTGGTGGGACTGTATATGGATTGTTAGGCGAATTGACTCTTGTTTGTGCCAGTGCTTGCTTGGTTTTGTCAATCAAGCCAAGTGCTTTTTTCGCTGAGTTTTTCTTGTCTTGTGGATTGGTCTTTAAAGGAACCTGGTTGTTGCAAGCTGGGTTCTCTTTGTACACTGATGCCTTTACGTTTAAAGGGTGTCATAAGATCACAATCCCCATAGCCAATGAAGACGTTGACCTTAAGTGTGATCTTAAGGAGGATAGTTTTAGGGGAGTGGCATTGGTCAATCTGTTTTTTGTTGCACATGTAATTGGGGTGTTTATTGGGAGCTTTTTGTTGTTTGGATTGCTGTCAAGTTATAGGAATTTGAGGCATGGTGAGGCAAGCGGTCCATTGTTAGCACAGCTTGAACCGGATAGCATGTTGGTGCGCAATGAATTCGAGCTGGAATGATGTGTATGTTATCTTTCTTCTTTCCTTTTTTTTTTCACGTGTTTGGTACAAAGATTTGATTTAATGAAGATCACCTTTTTTGTTCTTTCTCTATTGGAGTTTTCATGTTGGGACACAGCTTACTTTTTATTATATTGTCTTCTAATCATTGAGTATATACCGATAAATGATGCCTATGGATGATCATTCTTAAAAATACTGACTAATGCTGGTCATTTGATGCATATATGCCTCTTTGTGAGGGTTTTAGTTTATGCAAAAGTTAGGACAAGAAATGCAACATGTTGCTGTTGTTGGGAAGCACATACAATTGCTTTATGTTTGAATTCTGTCTTGCCTTTCTCTTAATAATCATTAATCAGATTACTGGATAACCACATTATGGGATTCTCAAAACCAAAAAGTAATTGCGGTAAATATAATTAATTAACAGAGTGGGAAAGTTCGAGCTCAAAAGGCAGTGTGAAGTAATTGGTGGAAAACTGAGATTCTTCATAAAATATGATGAATTTGTTGTGGTTTAATGAAGAGTAACAAATGCAGCTTAATTAAACACAACCAAGAAAAGTTAAAAAAAATATTAAAAAAAAACAGTTGGGGTATTTCCATATTTCATAAGAATTGATTTGGCATATTCGTTTGATCCTTTTGTCTGAAGGAAGACCCAATAACCATCACTCCCTCCTTTTTTTTCTTTTCTCTAAAATGTGATTAATGCCGTTGTTGCATGATCTAAGAGAAAAATCTTTTCTTTCCATGAATTCATAGTATGCCTGCTAACACTACAGATGTGTTAGGTATGAATAAGTTAATGCAGAAAATTGCTTTTAGATCTGTCGGTGTAGTGGCAGGAGAAGAGAGTTCAAAATGAAGAGAAATATATATCTAAATTTGTGCTTTTCCTTTTTGGATTTTGTACTCTCAAATGCAGACCAGTGAAATCGGAAATCACTCGATTCATTTTATGTTATGCGGTTTTTCCAAAAATGCAATTAACAGAGAGCGTTGAGAAATCCTAAGTAACCAAAAGGCTCTTCAAATGTTGATGCTAATATTTCTCTTTCACACATAGTTTTGGGCTAAAGAACATAGAGCTTTCAAAGATCCTAAGTGACTATGGCATACTTGATACCCTATTTAATATGGATTAATAAATCTTATCTAATCTTCAGAGGAACTTTTTTGGGCTAAGGATCGGATGTTCTTTGATGTTGATGACTTTATTAGCAATTCATTTGTCTCTCTCTAGTCTCTAATAAGGAATAGTCAGTTTGACTTCCAAACTTAAGAGATATGCATCAACTGTTCTATCTATTGTGTGTTTCATTTTGGTCATCGATATTTAAATGTATAATCCCTGGCAAGACAGGATAAAACATCTATGCTGCTTGTCAATTGTCGAAGTCAGATTAGCAACATCGACACTGAAGTATGAGGAACCTTCTAGATTTTTTGGTTATTATGTTCATTTGTCTTTGTAATTTTTGTTTCCTTGTTGGACTTTCCTTGTTAACTTATCAGCATATGTATTGATATAAACACTCCCCTATTCACCAATCACTGTTGCTCTTTTGGCTTAATCAGCAACCTTTTCTTTTTCTTTTTCTTTTTTCTTATTTGTTTGAGTGCATTAAATGGATATATAATTGCATCTTATTGATAATCCTTATTGCCTCACTCGACCTGTTTTTGCTTGGTGGTCAGTGCAAACATCAAGGACATAGAACTAAGCATACAAAATGAGTTAAATGACTGTACATGGCACCTTCAGTAAGGATGTGTCACTAAAAGCAGTCTCAGGCAGTTTTAAGTGGATCTGAAAGAGCATCTTTTAGAGTTTAGTAAAATCAAATTAGCTGCACTTCCTTTTCCTTTTTGGGATCGATAGCAATGGCAAGAGCTTCTCTGTTGTTTGGTGCGCTTTTTCAGATAAATATTCCGATGTAATTTACTTGGGAACTAGTACTCTAGTGGTGGCTACAACCATTTGCGCTGTCTCTTCTTATGCGAATCCTAGACTCTGCTGGCACAAGAGTGTTATTGCGAGATGTCTAGACAAGTTATCCTGTGTGCAGGTTGTCATTATCAAACCTGGTGGTTGTTTTCCCTTGACATTTGAGTACCAACAAACCTTCAGGAGGCAGGACTATGGGAATTAGAAACCGAAAGCATTGATAAGGAGGTGAATCTATATGATTCCTCAAGTATGTCGATTGTGGCTCCTGTAAGTTCCAGTATTATATGCACAAGCACCCGAAATTTTCATCTTTCTTCCTTCCCAACAAAGTCCTTAGAAGCAAGGTAAAGGCAAAGGGTTCATTTTCGAGTTTTCCAAAATTTGCTGGCGGTGGATAAGTTCTCCGGTAAGTTTCTTCTAGACATCTTACAACTATTTCAATATGTACTTATGGATTTAGTTTTGCAGTTCAGATTATGTTGAAATGCCTATAGTCGTATGCAGGAAAATAGACCAGCTCGGCTATTTACTTTTCCATTTTTGGTGCTTAAACAGGCATTATATGCAAACTAATGGTTACATATTGAATTTTCAATACTAGTGATAATTTAATAGGATGAGCCTGATGGCTCTTCAGTTGTTTTTCATTGCAGAATCTTACCAGATTTGAATAAACTGAAGGCATGCATGCCATGTTTTGAGAGAAAATGCATTTTTCAAGTGCAATGTTTCCTTTTTCTCTATGGGAACTGTAGCCTGATAAATAATTTAGAAAAAATTTGAGCTTATCAAGCATGCTGTTCACAATTTTGTTTCTCTTAAATACTTATCCGTTGCTTTTGTTCAAATTTCTTTTACATAATTTCTTGCCTATAATTATATGACATGACTGAAATAGATTAAGAATTTTTGTCCTTCAGTCTCCTGTATGAACATCGAAGTTTAAGAAATTTATAGTTGTAAATAATTTGATTGATGTTGAAGGATCAAGAACACAATACTGTTTTGCCACAGTCGATGAAGTAATAAAAGTTTATTGTAGTATCATAATTGAGAACAGAGTTATAGATAAATATAGAGCATACATCAATTCAATTTCGTATATTTCATCGAAGAAGAAAACTTTGGGATTTTCAACCATCGTTGACGAAAGCGTAAAAATCCTTGGATTTTAAGTCGGAAACGTATTCTCTTGATCTTCTTGATAAATTCACCACATTTTCGTTTCAGGAATTTAGATTTGGGGAGTTTGACCCATTTTCTTGTACGCCTACATCCTGCATTCACTTGAGACAATAATGTCATAGTTATAACCAAAATCTAAAGCATAAGTTTTGGTGTTTCTTCTACCATCATTACACAACTGGTGATAATTATGGAGAATACGCAATTCACTCTACTTTTGAAGATGTGCTTTTCTGAAAAATTTCTTTAATCCAAGGAGTCTCCTTAAACATTATTGTACGAATGATGGGTTTACCTAATTTCATTTCGCAACTTTGCTTCCATCAAAATCCTAACACTGCAGCTTGTGGTTCATTCAGAGGGTAAAAAATGGTTTTGAGTGTGTGTGTGTGTGTGTGTGTGTGTGTGTTTCTTCTTACTTTTTGGTTATCACTAATTGGAGCCAGAGGGAGCCATGGATCTCCTGGCCAAGCAAACTCTTAAAATTTCTATATCAGATCTCTATTAATAATTTAATATGATAACATGGTCACATTATATGTTTTGCTTGGTTGATTTCCTATTTTTTCATATCAAATTTATTTAAAATCTCTAGTGAAGTGGAGTAATATGTGGATACTTGAAAGTCACATTTTATTTGTCTGTGATACATAGATTTTCCATATATTTGATTTTCTTGATTCTATAGTATAACGATTCAGTGAAAAGGAGGAAATATAACAAAGTTCATATTACTCTTTTTTTTTTTCCTAAATTCAACTAATATTCTCATGCTTTGTGAATTTAATAGTATATTTCTTGTTTTCCTGAAACTTTGAGTTATGCAAATGAGTATCTGCATCAAGTATGTTTATTTTATTTAATTTTTTCAGTTCAAACCCTTCTCACATAATCTCTAGTTCTCCCACTTATAAGCTGGAAGCATACCTTGAACCATTTTAGTATGTTCATCTTCTTCTAAGTTTGGCTTCTGCAGAACCTGCAAATTGAATAAAAGAAATTAGTGTTTCCATGTTGTTTAAGTGTAGCTGCAGTGTTTTTTTTTTTCAGAGCAGTTTCATTAGAGTTTGCCCGTCTCTGCAATTTTGATTTACTAGGTCCACACCCGAAATAGGCTTCCAGTATGAGAAATAATAAAAAATATGAGAACAAGTACAAAGAAAAATGTTTTTTCAGGTTTATATAGTTACTTGTAGATTGTATGTCATGTGTAAGGTTCGGTTCAGTACCTCAACCAAACTATCCAAACGCTTTCTCATCCTTCTTTGTATGAAGCCTTTGGTGCACTATTTTGAATAAGTCAAAGATGTAAGAAGGCTGTTGCTTATAATTCCAGGAAGAATGACAAAAGAATTATGATCAGGTAAATTACCTTGACATGGTATTTCACGTAGGCATAAAAGTTTAGTAGATTCCATACAGCCTTATCTAGCCTCTTACCTTTGATGTGACGTGGAGCAATATCTGTAAACACATGACGCAAATCTGTCTCAATAAGAGCAAATGAAAAAGAAGAAAATAATATAGCTCTATGATTTGCTGAAATATTCTCTCCTCTTGAGAAGACTTGTATGGGTTAACAGGAGATTTTTCAATAAGCATGACACAAGATTAATATTATAGCATTTTAAGAGGAAATATATGTATTTTTGAGTATTTGTGTTTTATTATTTGAAGTCTTGTTTAATATATATGCTGTTGTGTTCTTTCTGTGTAAGTTGATCAGGATACAGTTTATACTTTACGGTGGCTCAGCTTGACTTGGTCAAATGTTGGAAGAAAAAATGGATACCAAAAGTGACGAATCCTCCATTTGTGCTCAAATCTTCAAAAGGTTCTCCTCTCAATTCTGGTGGAGGAATAGGTGACCAGCAGCAGGGAGGTGCCTTGGCCCATTTTTCCGAAATTCCCACATCCATGAGTTCCTGTGTCATGGTAATTAAGTCTTTCCCAAGATTAGCAAAAAGATTTTGATTTAAAAATAACTAAAATTTGGTTTACATTATCAGTAAAATACCTGAAAGAAGGCTGTTGCAATAATCACATCTGAATATTCTTTGAAGCGCATTGGGAATACTGTGATGATTTTTTGTGGCTGCCAAGCTCATGAAATTTTCTTCAATTTAGGCAAAGCAGAGTTAATAGGAAATGTATATTAATTTTTCTACATCATGATCTGAATCATCTGATACGATAGAAGTATTATTAATTTAATAAAAAAAAATACAGAATGGAAGGATTTCATGGCTTCAACTGTAGCTTTTTGTAAAATTATTTTGAACCAAGAAGAGCATAATCAACTGAAAATTTTACGTTATTCTAATTTTACGTCTAGTGTACCTGTCTGCTGACATAGAAAGGCTCTCTTGTGTGATAGACAAGTTTAATTGGTTTGTGCATCCCTTGATGTGTATCATCATAATTGACTTTCCGCAACATTTCTTTTAGCTGAGAACTTAGTATTGTTGCTTGCACTGCAGAAATATCTGTAATTATCTTTACAGGATCTGTGAACAAGAAAAAAAATGCATCAGTCGGATTATAAAAATTTCAGGAACTACAGAAAATTCAATGACTTACCCAGATCTTGTGATAGTGACATGGTAATAAGAGCAGAGATTATCACTGAAAGGACATTTATTGTGGTGCTATTATTTTACTTGATTCAAATTGCTCCCTAGTCTGTCTGCTTTCAAGATCTTGTTTTGCTATGTCATCTTTGTTTTCGAATATGATCCCACAACTAAGAATGTGTAATCGTACACTTGTGTCTTTCCTTGAGTTTAGTAATTTTACTTCTTTTTTTTTCTTGAATGTGTGTTATTCATATATTCATTATTTCCACAGTGACAGTTTATATATCATTGAGGTGATGGAAGGATTACCATACCTTTATTACGCGGAATCTTAGCGAAGTGTAGTCGTAGAGTAAGCTGGTATCCAGCTTTTGCTGGTTCAACAATCTCCACAACATCAGAAGAAATTCCTTTTATCATTTCCGTAGTGTAACGTGAAATTCCATATGATGGCAAGTCTCCTTGGGACAGCAGTGGCATTGAAATTGACAAGTAGGCAAGATGTGGATTGGACACTGAAGACTGTTCAAACATATTGAGGCAATCAGCAGAATAATTCTCAATGCATTTGCTGAAAGCCTTTATATTTCTGAGGTAATATCAATACATGCACACATTTCCAGCTAATCCGCACTAATTGCACTGTCCAATATTCATGCTGTTTATATTTTTTAAACTACATCTGATTCTCATTATGTTTAATGGATTAATACTAATTGCTTGATGTATTTCAACAAAGGCGTAATCTAATTCTGGACAGTTGATGTAGGAAATGGATTTCGATGACATGAATGGACAGTAATATTTGAAGCTCGAAATGCATCAATAGCGCTGAAGGTTTACCTGAATGTGGTATTCCACAGACCCAAATTCATGCAAGTGATGATCAATCTCCAGGGGTTTTTCAGCTCTGTCATGAAAGGAACGATATTAATCATCAGATTCAATTTCAGGTTCAACAACACTAAATCTTTTCATCTTCGTAAGTAATCAATAACATACTCTTATATTCACGATATACTTTCAAATTACAAATTACAAATACTAATCAAACTCTTAGGTCAAAGATGTTAAAGAGATGCATGTGGGGGGGACTCGAGACTTCAGACTTTAATACCATGTCAGTAATCACTAAACTCGGAAGCCTTAAGATATCAGGTAAGGACCCAATCACTTACCTGACATTCAGAATTTAGTTTGTATTTTCCACTTGCTGAATTTGAGATTGTCTGTCAGAAATTTGTGGAAACAAAAATGGTCCTTGGCCATGTATAGTGGAATTGGTGTTATTATAATGACTGACATTCTTCTTTGTCCCACCAACAAAATTATTGCAGGAAACGTTATTGCTTATCTACCTGGAATTCCTATCTCTTCTCCACCAGAAGTGATCAGTATAGGTCATTTATGAGGAACAACTATCAGCAGTACCTCCATTTCTGGCTGTAGACAACTATCAACCGTGAATAAATATCACATTTTGAGTTAGGCTATATCGACTTAAACTTTAGTGAGTTGGAATCGATTTTTATTCATTTTTGGGATTATTAACATTGCATGCAGAGTATGAAGTTGAAACATTCTAATGCAAAGAACTTTCTATGTAGATAAAAATGAAAATCTCATCACAAATTCCATGCTAGCTAATACTGTAGTTTACCTGTAAATCTTGAGCAGGATCTTCTTCAGAGAAGGAGAAGCTCTCTCAAAGCATGCCATCTTCAAAAACACACAATGCAATGCAGTACTACTACAGCATCTACATTCTGGTTTTCAAGGCATGAAATGTTTTTTTGGAGTAAAATCTAATTATGTAAGATGTTGATGTTGCAATCATGTTTTTTTAACTGTCTTTGCTTTGAAGCAAGTACCTACCTCTCTCTTTTTCTTTTTGTTTCTTCTAAGCTTTCTTATTTATATCAAACCACAGACTTTTGTTATTGTTATTTGTAAACTACGCCAAATTCATCATCTCACATCACCTTTGAATTTTGTTTTTGGATTCTACATTGAAGACATATATCATTGTTCAAAACTTCAAATTATTCTATTAATGATGCTATTAATTATAAATCATTGTCATGTTACTTAGAATAGAATATTTACTAAGGTTAATTAAAAACACAATCTATCATCTATTTAGTTAATATATTATATAAGGGTATCCTACGTGTCATATATATTTTTAATATATATAATTCGCTTATAGATATAAATTAAATTAAGCGTACGACTATATCAACTTAAAATTTTGATTTATATTTCAAATGTAACCCTTAAAACTAACCTTTCTTCCAAGAGTATTGATTTTATAATTCATAAATTTTGATATATTACACGTGTTAGAATTACTTTATGAATCAAGAGGCCACCTCATTTATTAACATTTATATTAAAACTCAATGATTTTATGGCTAATACATCATAGATTCAAGTAGTATCTCACCCCTAAATCTCAAATTTAAATATTTTAAAAGAAAAAAATCTTCTTTTTTAAAAAATAATTTTTGTAACTAATAAATAAGCAATAATACTAATTTGTCCAAATTTGGTATCCTAATGATGTGACATCATTTTAATCTATTTATTTAAATTGTATTTGATTTGTATGATTTAAATAAATGAATTATAGTGATGCAATATCATTTAGATACCAAATTTTGACAAAATAGCATTATTTATAAGTCCTCACTTTGACATTTATGAGCACCAAAGTATTCTAATTAGGGGTGGGCATCCAAACCGCCAAACCAATCAACCCGTCCAAACCAAACCAATTTAAACAGGTTAGTTTGGTTTTGTTAAATAAAATAAACCGAATTGATTGTTTTTGAGCTACCCAATTGGTTTGGGTTGATTTGTGGGTTGTGTTTTATCAAACCGCATAACCTAACCTAAACCATTACATACTTAAATATATATAATATACGGTACCGTTCACATCAATGCACACTGATGTAACTACATTAGTACCAATGCATGTGGACCACTAATTATGGAGAAGCTTTGACCAATGCATACACTTTGAGTCAAAGTATGTAAATCTAATGGTCCACATTTAATACACTGATGAAGTTATATCAGTACGCACTGACTTGAACATTTCTGATATAGTATATATATATATATATAATATAATTATCCCACAAAACAAACAAAAAACTAAAGTTAACCCAATGCAACAAGAAGTGAACTTCAAAACTTCAAAGTGGTTGCTTAGATGGTGGTGAATATTATTAATCTATAAGTTTAAACGATTTAGTTTTATTTTATAAGTTTTAAACGTTCTACACTTGATTTTTTTTTTCTTTTATCGATTATTGTTTTGCACTATAGTTAAATTTAGTATTATAAATTAATATTATTAAATTTATTCAAATAAAAAATAATGTAATTATTTTCTTAAACTGTTAAACCAAACCGATTTTATTTGTTTGGTTTGGTTTGGTTTTGTTTTGTTTTACCTTATAAATGGTTATAAAAAATAAACCAATTTTATATTGGTTTGGTTTGGGTATAGTCAAACCCAATCCAAACCAACTCATACGGTCATACACGCCTCTAATATCGACAGCTCATCAAACCAACAATATTAGATTATTAGTGAGGCAGCCAATCAGAACTCGTCACCTTGACATCCCCTTATTTTAATGACATTAACCGTATACCAACCGGCTATTCCACACATCAACCCTCCCACGAAATCCTGACCGTTGATCACTATCAACATAAAAATAAAAATGGTGGCTCCATTGCCATCCATAAAATATCTTCCTACACCCAATTTTCTATATACACTCATATTAAAAAATTAAAAATATTAATTTTACACCCTTTAAAATACCAAAACAAATCTTTAAGTATTTTTTTTTAATTTTAAAAATATATTTGTTCTTATTACACTTATTTCTCTTCATTTGCTTCCACCGTCGTAAATAAAAAAAAATAAAAAAAATTCCTATATGTACAGTTTCTTCTTCTTCTTTTTTTTTTTAAAAAAAAAACATACAATTTCTTCATCTCCTTCAACAAATATTATAGAATTTAGTCAGATAAAAAATATCATATTCAAATAAAACTCTACGGCTAAGATTTTACTTTGGCAAAAATAAAATATAAATTCAACTCTAAAATGAATTATTATTATTATTTTTTTGTTACTTACGGAATTAATATATTGAATTATCTAAAAAAACCATAAAATTATAATAGTTTATACACTTAATTATCATCATTGAAAACAACAATAATAATAATTAAACAAACAACAATATACAATTTCTTTTATTTTAAGAAAAATAAAGCTATTTTTTTCATTTAAAAATTTAGTTTTTTCAAAACCCATCCACCAAGTTTTTGAGTGAGTTACATTTGAGAACCGTATACACTTGATCGAGTTCTACAACTACTTTTTTTTAAAAATAATAATAATAATAATAAGAGTTTTACAAGACTACAACCGCAACAATTTTTTATTCAATTACAAAACAATAATAAAAATAAAAGTAAACATACCTCAATGCATTCGGAATCCATTAAATCAATTATTTGTTCATAGAATCTTGACTATATGTAAAAATAAATAAATTATATTATTAAGTATAATATATTATACTGTGTTGGGTTTAATTAAGTATATATTATTAGGGTATATAATAGATTGGGTGTTTAAATTTTTATGGGTTTAGACAAATGACTCTCAAGTCAACGCCTCGAATCCTATCAATGACAAATAGTTTCAACAAAATACATATTCTAATAGATGGACAGATAAGGCGGCAAGCCGGCAATAAAGCCTCCTAAATAAAAATACAAAGTATAAAATATTTAAATTGTCTTCCAATCATCAAAAGTAAACGCACTTCACCGATCACCGTCATCATATCACCCGTTATATTCTTCTCTGTTTTTATTTTTTTGTATTTTTGTATATTTGTAATTTTTTTTTGTATTCTATTTAATCCCTCTTCCAGCAAATTTTTTTTCTTTCTAAAATAAAATCTGGGTTTATCATTTCTCAATTCGAATTTGTTTGTAGAATCGAATATATTTGCTAATTGTATTTTCCTTCATTTTCTGGAAAAGAAAAAAATCAACTTTTTATTTAAATAATAATAATAATAATTGTTACTTTATCTGTAACTTGTCTTTTGATAATTAAAAATGTATTTTTGAAGTTTGATCTTGTCGACAATGGGCGTTGACCTTGATAGTGGATCGGTATTGATGCAATTTATATAGTCAATTCTTTTTCAAAGTTTTGAAAGGTTAGGGTTTGTGAATTTTTTATTTTTTATTTTCAGCGATATCGGGCAAATGGGCCTGATTCTGTCTGTGTTTTTAGCTCGATAATGATATTTAATATGTTTCCTTTGAAGTATATTGATAGATTGAGGTCTTGAAAGTATTGGGGGTTGCTCAAAAACTTGAAATTTTAGGTTTAGAATTTCTTGATTTAGGCTAATTTGGTGGAATGGGATTGTTGTAAAATGACAAAAAGTCCCTGTATTTTCCACTAATTATATCAATATCTCAATCAGATTTTTCTAAGTTTGGTTGATTGATATATTGAGGTCTTGATTCAGAGGATCTGGTTCCTTGATTATTGTGTTTCAATGGAAAAGGCACATGTGGATATTAAAAATGTTAGTAGGAGCAATCAAGAGCCTTTAATAGCTGAAGACTCTGGAAAACATGATGATCAAACTGATGGAGAGGATCAAACTGATGGAGAGGAGTACAGTGAGTCAAATTCTTTGTTGCCTCCTAGGAAAGGTGGGATGTCAAGAAAATCCGACAAAACACGGCGAAAAGTCCAATGGAATGATAGGAATGGGAATAAGCTTGTGGAGGTGTTAGAATTCGAACCGAGGTAATATATTCATGGATTATATTTGGTTATGTATGCATGGTACTCATTTGGTTTTGTTTGCATTGATATGTCACATGCTGTGTTTTGCTTTTCATTCTGTTGCTTTGTCATTTGTTATGGTTTGCTTCTTCTTTTTTTATGTTGTTATGTCAATCAGTTTAACTTTTTTGAGATTTCACTTTCCAGTGTGAAACTTATTGACTAGTGCATTAGGTGTTTCAGTTTAGTTATTAACTGCTTTAGATGGAACAGCTAGGTGAACATTAAGATATTGTAGCGGGGTTGAGTTTGAGTGAAAAAAAAACACTGTAACGTCATTGAGCAGGTTGTGTCTTTAAGTCTGAGGTTATTGAGCTTGAGTTCATTTTAGCACAGTCGAAAACGCCCTAAAAAACACTAAAAAGGTATTATGATTGGTTATGTGGCTGTAGAGAACAACTTTTTTTTCTTTTCTTTTCTTTTTTTGCTAATTAATAGCCAACAAAAAATATTTTCAAGTTGGTAAGCAATTTTGACATGAGCAGAGGTTGACCTTTTTGAGTTGTTAATGTGTTCCTGTTATATGGTATTTTCCAC
The DNA here is from genome assembly GCA_008009225.1 of Acer yangbiense. Lineage (NCBI taxonomy): Eukaryota > Viridiplantae > Streptophyta > Magnoliopsida > Sapindales > Sapindaceae > Acer > Acer yangbiense. Next base: position 13,211,643 of record CM017761.1, read on the forward strand.
TAACAGAAATATCATGCCACTGCTAGTATAATAGCTAGGGAAGTTGTATAAAGTTAATACTGATTGTTATTTAAGCACATATAACCTTGAGTGCATCACCCAATGTATTTAGTTTCTAATCTATTGGATTAAGAAGCTTAATGACCTAATGTTATGCCCATACTTTCCCATGGTCTCGACAAGATTACCTTTTGGCAGTTATATTGTGGTAGAGAGCTTTAAAATACTAAGCTTGTGAATGCTTCATGGGATCTGATTATGTGAAACTCTTTGAAAAGAGACGGTGAATTACATCTTGAATGTAATAAACCATAAAGAATAAATATGTTTAAGTATTTCACTATTTTGCTATTTGAAACTTCCTGCAATATCTAGTCAATCATACTATGGTTGTTTACTTGTTTGTAGATTTGATCGGTTTTACTTTGCTCATGGGTTACTTAATCTTTGTAATCTGATTTGTCAAGGGTCTGACATTTTGACTGTTCATCAAGACTTATAATAAGGGGTAATGTTTATATTTTTACTATGGTTGTTTGTAGATTTGATCAGTTTTACTTTGCTCATGGGCTAGTTAATCTTTGTAGTTCGATCTGTTAAGGGTCTGACATTTTGAGTGCTCATCAAGGCTTATAATAAGGTGTAATGCTTATTTTTCATAGGTTTTTGGGCTTGATGTAGTCTTGTCTACTGCTGTTGCATGTCAAATTTTACTTTTTCATCAGAAGGGAGGTTCTTTCATGTTGCCATTTCTGAAATATAGCCGCTCTCATGAAAGATTATTCACCTTGAGAATGGAAGAAAATGATATTGTTAAAATCAGTCGCCAATGTCAGTCAACTATGCAGTCATCTTCCTTCATTCGATACATGTCCTTCACTTTAATTTTATTTACAAAACTGCCACTCCACTTGCTTGGGTAAGAACCCTGTTTTATAATTTAAATATGAGTTTCCAGTAATAAGGACGCTTGTCCTTGGGAAACAAGTGACTTGGGACAGTTGCCTAGCATTGCTCTTAAGAAAATAGCTTATCTGTTTGACTTTCTTCTGTTTTACAAAAAAAATGAAGGTTTGGCCGTTCAACAAATGCAATGGCCATACTGCTTGCTTGGAAATATGTTGCCATTGCCAGTTTCTTCACGCCTTAACAAAAGGCCAGTATTTGTGCATGATTGGAATATTTTTGGACATACTGTAGAAAGTTAGCATACAGGTTGTTGGGTAAGCTTTGTTTCTGCCAAAAATAGTCACAGCAGTGGAGAAGGTAATCTCCCTACACCCAAGAGTCAAGACTATAATGAGAAGTGATGAATAGAAATAAGTGCCTTAAAGATTTACAAGTGATTACAAGGACACTTGAAGGATTAAAAAACAATAAGGGTTTTTCTCTAATGTGCCAAAATGTGCTGTCTCATCTTACATTATTGGGTCATATATGGGTTATGTAGGCATATCCCCAAACTTATAGGAATACTTTTGTGGTTAGGTTATAATTGCAATGTTTGACTTTTTCATACCCTTCAACATTCAGGAGTCAGGTCTAACAATAACCTCTAACTTATGTGTTTTACTGATTCTAGCTGCTATGATGGCAATATCCTGTCCGTGTTAAACAGTTTATTGTTACCGGTGCTTAAAATTCTTGTAGATTTCCTGGATAAATGAGTTTTTCTGTGTCTCCAACATGTTGTCGACTTAAGTTTGAAGAAACTTGAGACATTCTTTTTGAAATTATAGACAAAGGTTCTTGGTAAATTCATTTATTTAGTTTCATGCGTTCAATAATAAGTTTAATATTTCCTTGTCTCCTTAATATTTCCTCGTCTACTGACATGTTACGATACGTGTGAAAAAAACTGATGCAATACTTAATTGATACCTATCCTTGGTTCAGCATGCAATTTTAATCTTTTAATCAGCAACAGAAATCTTTTCAAACTTTTCGACCTCCACTTTTGTCCCATTAGAAATAAGTTAAACAATGGGTGTCCACACTTTCTTCATTTTTTTTTACCTGTTCAAGTTGGAAAAGAAAATCATTATGCTTGTGAATAATCTGAAATATGTGATATGATTTGTATGTGCTTTACTAACCTTCAATTATTGATGTATCACTGACATACTGTCACCTCCCTCACTACCTATTCTCCTGCTTGTGCCTGCAGTGATGTGAGTGACTCTGATGATGAGGAATCGGATTCTTGTATCTGTACGATAATGTAGATACCATTTAGTAAACCATCTATCAGGAGATTTTTGTGGGATAAATTAATGGAGTTTTTTTATCTTCAAAACCTGATTTTGCTGCAAATTGACCCATTTTCCAACTCGCCGTTGATGGACCAAAGGTCCGGAGGACAAGAAAGATGGTCTCTCATGTTTGGAAACATCTTGGTGTGATTCATGAATATGGAGAGAGTTGCTTACAAGCTGCTGCAAACTGCATGGATCTCACACCAGGGATTGAAGTGGATAACAGTGATGATGACAGTCTTGCTTCGATAATATGTAACGTAATTAGCAGAATTGAGTTGTTTATGCTGCTTTATACATATGTTTATATGTAGGAATTGCAATACCAAAGAGTATACCATTACCATGTAAAAGATGTACAAGGTACTTCGATTCTGTTCATTTTTATTTTTCTTTCACTTGACAGATCTTATCCAACACTGAGTAGTAATCTGTGTCATGCAAGATTTCTTGCATACTTGTGAATCTATATATGTCTGTTGTCATCTTTTCATGCTATGTTTTTACAACAGAAGAAGAGGATTGACTGAGCTCCATTACTTCTTTCCCTGTACATACATCTTCAGGTCACTCTCCTTTTTTTTTTTTTTGACAATATCTATTAATTCCGGACCAAGTATTTTTTTTTTTTAAAGCTTTTGCCATTAGTAGGGTTCGAGCCGTTGACTTAGGAGTCATTTACCCAAATCCTAGGTTTGTCCATTTACCGGTTAAGTTACGTCCGTGTTGGCGTCACTTTCCTTTTCCCCAATGAGAGTACATGAATTTTTGGAAAATTAGATTGGGAATTTATGGTTCTTTACTCTTTTGTGCAAATATTAAGACAGCCACTTTCTCAGCACTCAGCAGAACAAAGTTACAAACATCATTATTGTACATAGAACATTACAAACAATAAAAGAATAAGAAACAAAAGAATACAAACAACAACACACCAAATCGATTCACACTTTAATGAACTTGAAAGATAAGTTTCTTTCTCAGAATTTTCTGTATTTAATTCCACAAACACACAGAAAGAGTAGAAGAATTATGTAATTTGTTATGCCTCCAGGTTGGTGATCTCTGAAATTAGTCTTTGTTCTCTGCTTTGTTGTGAACATGAACTGTCAAACATGCTTTTCTTTGATGGAATGTTCTCAATAGAATTGATTCTACCATTGGTGATGCTTGCGGCCGCCTTGGACTTGTTAGAATTCGGAGAAGCTAACCAGTTCGAAAGGCTAGCATTAACTGCAATCTCTTGAAATTGAGGCTTTGATTGATTGTGCTTTGATTCTAAATTGGAAGGATAAAGATTAGAACTTGGTTTCAAACTAAAGGGTACTGATTGTTCCTTCTCTAACGCGATGTTCTCCATCCTCGGATGCTTAGTTGGTGCTGTTCTAGCTTTGATTGCTTTCCATTGAGTGAGATTCTCTACTGGATTCAACACAGATGATATATATTGGCTCCTATTCCGTGCATTTCTTATCGATTCGATTGGTTTTAATTCACCATCTGTTGAAGCAGTGAGCTGCATATGATTGTTGGATTTCTCCTCAGCCATGGATTGAGAGTTTAGCTGCTCCAAGAACTCTTTCTGGCGTATTTCATCATCAAACTCGTTCCCACTATAGTATTCTTCATCCTCGTCTTCATCGTCATAATCCAAATCACTTTCAATATCTGCCATATCACCCTCATCATCATAGCTGTCTATGCAATTTTGATACCTATAGTTGCTGGGAAATGAACACCCCATTTTTGACACAGATGAATCCGACCCAGAGACAGCATATACACTTGCTTTTGCAGCATCTGCGCGTATCTTTTCCCTTTCTTCCTCCTCGTCTGAATGATAACTAGTTTCGTCCTTCGAAAGTGGTTCGTAGGTTTGAACATTCAAATTAAAGCTCACTTTTTTCCTGATTTTGATGCTTGATCTCTCCTTAAGCAGCCTATTACTGCAACCAACATTCACAGATGCAATAAATTTATTATTAAAAAAAAAATCACAAAAATGGAGTCCAAGTCCAACAACCAAGCATGAAACAGAGTAACTGACCTGAGCTCAGAATCTGAGCTAATGGTGTTCTCTTTGATGTCAAGAATAATAGAGACTGATGAATCCATAGGTTTATAACTTCCATGTCTCTGCAACAAAAAAAAAAAAAAAAAAAAAAACATCGACTAAAATATTAACCAAAAAGAAAACACTCCCTAACAAAGAGCACTACAAAAAAAAAAAAAAAAAAACTTGAAAAACCAGGGACTTACTGGGTATCCTGGTAAGATCCTATTGGCTGATTTCCTGCGTTTCCTTTTAGTAGAAAAACCAAAGCAGCCAAGAAAACACCCCATCACAGGTCTTCTCTGCTACTGTTGACAGAGATGGGGATTGTTGTTGTTGGTTGGTTGTTGCTTAGATTATTTTAGATCAGAAGATGTTCATGTTTGGAAAAAAAGAGTGAGAAAGAGAAGACATTTTAAAAATGCATTTTGGGCTCCAACGGTTTTTGAAAATAGGAACGTTGGACTTTTAATGATACTCTTCTACAATAATGGAAGTGATGGTGGTGGGTGCACGAGTTTTCATTTCAAGACAAAAAGACAAAACCTGTTTAGATCCGTTTGCTTGCAAAATGCGGCTCTTCTACATTGTATGTATGTGTTACCTTTGTTTTTTAGGGTTAATTACAAAATCCTCCATGTACTTTCAACTATTGTTGGGTGGACAGAAACAAATGCGTTTATTCAAAAATCTTCCCTGATTTTTAGAGTTTTGTTTGGTTAGTAGGGGGAAAACTTATACATTTCATATATCCATAACAAATAAAAAAAAAACAAACAAACAAACAAACAAAATATCTCCCTCTTTGGCTCTCCTTTTTCTCTTTCCCTCTTTGTTCCTCACTTCCTTTACATTCTCTCTCTTTATCCTTTCTCTCACCTTCTCCTTCCTCTTTGTGGTTATATTTTGAGTTAATTTTAGTTGGATTAGGAGTGTTGTTAAGCTATAGATTGGAGGCTCGGTTATTGTTGTTGAAATCAAATGGAAAAAAATTGACGGCAATAGGGAAATAATAGTGATGGAGCTCGACAACGATGGTGGTTGTTGAAGATGGATGCTGATGATTGGAGATCTCTCACGGATGATGTGATGGAGATGTGCACGATGGAGATCGACGAAGGATCTTCATCATGCGACAAAGATCCATCGGCTAGGTAAAGACTGGTGATGAATCTTCACTACATGGTGGAGATCCTTGTTGATCACCACCGTTGAAGATCGAGGTTGAATGATCATCATCTCCATTAATTTTTTTTTTAATTATTTATCATTAAATCTTTTTCGTTTCCCGGGGGAGACTATGGTAATAATACAAAGGATAGGGAGATGACTTATTTTGAAGGTAATTATTTGTGTAGACCATAATTTGCCCCTAATTTTGAAATGAAGTTCTTGCTAATTTTCTTTTGGTGTAGTAGGTGAAGACTATGGTAATAATATAGAGGAAAGGGAGATGGATGATAGAGACACTATTGAGTATATTTGGATATGCCTCCTTATTATATTATATTTCACTATACTTTTTCTTTTTCTTTAGGAGCTCTCCCTCCCTCCATTTCTCTCTCTTACCAAACACAGCGTAAATTTGATTTGGAAATTTGAGGGATCGTGGAGTTACTGTTTCTTGCATTTGTTTAAAATGTTTTATTTATATATATTTATGTTGTTCTGTTATTAGGTTTCGACCATATTATTAATTTCGAGTCTAAGGCTAGACTCGAAATTAATGATGTTGCTATTACAACCAACTTAAACCAAGTTGGAACAGGTAGGTTTGAAATTTTTGAATTTGTTCTTTTTACTTTCGCATTGACTTTTAACTTATATTTGTCTTAAATTTCAATTCAACCTTTGCTTAAGGCTAGACTCGAACTTAATGATGATGTTATACAACCGATTCGAACCAAGTAACCAGACAACCTTTGAGAAAGATAAGCACCCATTCTCGTTACACAGACTTTATTGGTATGCCTGATATGAAGCGGTTGCACTAATTTCATTGACTGATGTATTCTACTGCCTCTCCTTGGCTGCTACACTCTTGACTATTGTAATCTATTGTGCAACCGCCTCATATCAGTCTTACACAATAACAATAGATAGCTAACTTCAAAATGTTGGAATTCCGATTACACATATCATCAAACCAGAAGCACAAGGAACCCTAAAGGACTCGTGAGGAACAATGTGTTTCTCATTAAAGCATTGCTGAAACCAATTGATAGTAACAATTGGTTTCGATCTATTTAAAGCCCACTGCATAAAGATGGAAAAAAAATCACTAATTGTATCTCAATAAGATACTTAAAATATAAATAAAAGGCTTTTTGTTTATTTGTTTATTGTGTAAGTCTTATATTTGAAAAGATAAAGTGATCAATTATAGCAATTGACCATGTATTCTATGGGCAAGACATTTTTCATATTACATTTTCATCTGCCCCAAAACTAAAGGTAAGTACTATGACACCACCCAAGGGCGCATTCGGATTCAATGACGTCCCGATGGACATGGAGGTGTGGAGGCGGATGAGTAAGGTGGCGGGGGTGGAGAATGTGCCGCTGTTGAAGGTGTGAAAAAGGGTTTCACCGCTAAGGGATAGGCAGGGGTAGGGTTGAATCCATAATTTTGTATCCGGTGAGGCTAAACTAAGTATTATATAAAAAATTTAGGACAACCTTAATAGTAAGATGGAATTTCATTAATAAAAAAGTAAGAATACAACGAGTCAATGAAATATAATAAACTAACCCCTCAAAATACATATTTGAACAAAATACATAAAATAAGAATTATTAAATTTTCTTTTGCAAATTTCGGTAAGATCATGTCACATGAAAGTGTTCTACTCTTTTTGCCCACACTTATATAAAAAAATAAATTATCTAACACAATTTATAAGGTGTATACCAAATAAAATGCAAAAATCATATTATTAATAAAACGAAAAAAATCATACCTAATAGTTTACACTCACAATCTATTTAATTACAAACATATAAACATAAATAATTTTATTAATCATTCAATTTATCAATCTCAATCTATAGAAGTGTTTATTTATTATTTTTATTTTTTTTTCAGTTATTGAAGATGACAAGCAAATCATGACTATTTATTTTGTTCAAAATTATTATAATCACCAAATAGTAAAAAAAAAAATAAAAAAAATCAACAAGCTTACCCAAATATATATATATAATGTCATATATTTAATTAAATCAAACTAAAAATAAATAAATTCAACAAGCTTACACAAATATATATATATATATTTATATAATGTCATATATTTAATTAAATCAAACTAAAAAAAATAAAAATAAAATTCAACAAGCTTACACAATAAAAATCTATTTATATAATGTCCTATATTTAACATTTATTTTGTTCAAAATTATTATAATCACCAAATAGTAAAAATAAAAATAAAAAATTCAACAAGCTTACAAAATATATATATATATATATATATATATATATATTTATATAATGTCCTATATTTAATTAAATCAAACTAATCATAAATCAATTTTATTAAAAAAAGTAAATTATAACCCAAAAAAAAAGTAAATAGGAATAATAAACAAATAAATAAGTGAATAATAAATAATTTATACTTGTGTGGTCTAAAGAGAAAGCGGGTCAACTCTAGTTAATCTAACGAATCTCTAACTACTATTAGAATTCATGGGAGGTTTTTAAATAAAAGCATATTTTTTTTATCTATACAACAATGGTCGAAAGTAAATGGGAGGTTTATATAGTTAACCCCTTTTATAACCTACTTTTTCTATGGGTAGATTTTATTGATGCCTCTTCATTTGTGAATTAACCGTTGTGGTTTGAATTACAATGATGATGTAGATTTTAGTTTAATTTACATTGATGGTTGATCTGGAGAATACTAATTAACATAATTGTTTAGACCTTTAAATCGATGATAATAAAAAATCTAGTGTTAGAATTTATTGTAATTTTTTATAATAATTAAAAATAAAAAAAGATTATATATTATGCCATAAGTTTATTTTTCCCTTTCATTATATTCTCCTATGAGATGTATTTTTTATATAATTTTTTTCTCTCTTTTTCCAATTAAAAATATAATATCAAATTCAAATGAGTAACACTATATTTTTCAACTTTTATTTCCATTTTTTTATCTAATCACCAAAATAGTAAAAAAAAAAAAAAAAACACATTTATATATACAAATAGTAAATTTTCATATGCCACATTATTCTCTTTTTTTATTTATATTAAAAATTATAACAATAATTTTTAATTGAAATACTTATTTTGATAATTGAAATGTAAAAATTAGGCTAAGATGTTATAATTGTAGTATTATTCGTTTTATGAGGATTGAGGATATACTTTTATGTTTTTTTTTTTTTTTTTTTTTTTTAAAAAAAAGAAGAAAAAAGTCACGTGCAAATCACGTGAGAAAGAGGCGAAATTTACAGTAGAATAATTTCTTCTTGAAGCAAGTCTGTCATGTTTGTCCTTATTCAAGACCAAAAGATCTAAACTCTATACGGCCTCCCAAAATAAAATCCTGACCGTTGATACAAATCCAACGAAATCTCCACCGTTAAAAACTCACAAAACAACCTACACATTAAAACTGTGTTCCATCTTTTAACTCCAACACCATAAAAATCTCTCTTCCTCGCTGAGTCGGCCAGTCTCTCTCTCTCCCTCTCTCTTTATCATCACCAAATCAAGTAAAAGAAGATGGACTCAGATCAAGGGAAGCTTTTCATTGGTGGGATTTCATGGGAGACAAACGAGGACAGACTCAAGGATTACTTCGGCCAGTACGGCGACGTTTTGCAGACAGTCGTCATGAGAGAGAAAACCACTGGTCGTCCTAGAGGTTTTGGCTTTGTTGTTTTTGCAGATCCTTCCATTCTCGATCGTGTTCTTCAAGACAAGCACACCATCGATGGAAGAACGGTGAGATTTTTTTTTTTTATATAGATGACGACGCTGGATATTTTCCATCTTCTGTTGCTCTTTTATTTGGTTTTCTATTCTTTGTTGTGATGATTTTACGTGGGTTTGTTGTTTTGATGCTAATTTGATTGGGTTTTTTTTATTATTGTTTGGATTTTCTGTTTGTTGTTCTTTGAGTTTTCTAGGTTTTAATCGTTTTGATGTTAATTTTATTGGGAATTGGGATTTTTGTGGCTCGGTTTTTATATGGAGAGATTTAGTTTGTTACGTTATTCTGTAATCAATTTAATTGTGATTTTTTATTATTGCTGCTCATTGTTAATCATTTTGGCAGTGAGTTGGTAAGTGTTTGTATGACTTGATAATACGAATAATAGTTCTTTTTTTGTAGTTTCAAAGATAAATCTTTGTTCTTCATTCAGCTCAGCTCAGTTGGGGATGCTGTGAGATAAATTGTACATTTTGGGGGTTTTGTTTAGTGTTAGCTTTTAGTTGTTGGGCAAAGCTTTTTGAATGCAATTTTGGTGAGTATTGTTCCGTTTATTTCCTTAGAAAACGCCTTTTTTGGTGGCTTTAGTGGACTGCTTGTTAACTTGTATTTTTTTTTTTTTTATGTGTTAATAAAACTCTATGTTTCTATTCAAAAGTAGTAATTTTGTTGTGTCTTTGATTTCTCTCAAAAGTAGTTTATTTTGGAGTGAATTTTGTTGGTTAAGGTGGAGATAACATTGTTGTAAAGGAATGAGAACTTCAGCTTCCTTCTCTTTTTTTGCTTATATATGTTCTGTTTTGGGCTTGTATCATGTGTTATGAATGGAACTCAACTTTGGCTGGGGTGCTCCACCAAACTCGTTAAACCTTTTGCATTCTTTACAACTTCTTAGCATTGATGACGAGGTTGTATAGATTGATGCCCATGTCTTGCAACTTCTCTGTTTAACACGTTGACACTTGCAACTAGCTGTAATCAAAGAATAGCATTTAGATATAAGTTTGTCTTGTTGTGTGAGTTTCTAATTAACAAATCAACCTTTATGAGATATTTTTGGGTGGTAACATTTTTTGTATTGGAGCTTTTCTGTAAACAACTTCTGTGAGTATTTTGTATTAGTTTAGAGGGGGTTAGAGGTATTTCCTTACATTCAATGGAAACTCACTTTTTATAGCTGTTTTTGGCATTATCCCCCTGTTAAAGCAATTTATTTTGGTTAATGATTATGTGCCATTGGAGTTTGTTTGCTTTGCTCATGCGATGATATAGATGTGTGTATGCATATTTGGATGTATCTGAAATTCTTAGTTTCTGGACCTTTTTTCCAATATGTATTCTGCATTTCTTCAGGTTGAGGCAAAGAAGGCAATGTCAAGAGAAGAGCAGCAAACCTCTTCCAGAGGTGGAAGCATTGGTTCGGGTAGAAATAATGGCGGCGGTGGAAATATCAGGACTAAGAAGATATTTGTTGGAGGGTTGCCTCCTACTCTGACTGAAGATGGATTTCGTCAGTATTTTGAAGCTTATGGCCATGTTACTGATGTGGTAATTATGTATGACCAGAATACCCAGCGGCCTCGTGGATTTGGTTTTATTTCCTTTGATACTGAAGATGCAGTCGACAGGGTTTTGCTCAAATCCTTTCATGATCTAAATGGTAAGCAAGTTGAAGTAAAACGGGCTCTTCCCAAAGATTCCAATCCTGGTAGTGGTGGTCGTTCCATGAGCGGCAGTGGCGGTGGTGGCAGTTTTGGTGGATATCAGGGTTATGGTGCTTCTGGTGGCAATGCTAATTCATTTGAGGGTCGTATGGATTCTAATAGGTACATGCAGCCTCAAAATACTGGAAGTGGCTTTCCACCTTATGGTTCCTCTGGTTATAGTACACCTGGCTATGGGTATGGTCCCTCTAACAATGGTGTTGGTTATGGTGGTTATGGAAGTTATGGTGGTGCTAGTACTGGGTATGGTGGCCCTGCAGGTACCACCTACGGGAACCCAAATGTTCCTAATACTGGTTATGCAAGTGGTCCACCTGGAGCACCTAGAAGTTCATGGGGTGCACAGGCTCCCTCTGGTTATGGAGCCATGGGCTATGGAGGTACTGCTCCTTGGGGTGCTCCAGGTGCTGGTGCTGGTGGCGGCAGTGGTGGTCCTGGTTCAGCAACTTCCGGTCAATCTCCTAGTGGAGCCACTGGGTATGGTAATCAAGGTTATGGTTATAGTGGGTATGGTGGAAGTGAAGGGTCCTATGGAAATTCCTCTGGATATGGAGCTGTTGGCGGCCGTTCTGGTAGTGTCTCACAAGGTGGAGAATTACAAGGGAGTGGGGGCAGCTACACGGGAAGTGGCTATGGCGATACTAATGGAAGTCAAGGGTATGGAAATGCAGCATGGAGGTCTGATTCTTCACAAGCGTCTGGAAATTATGGGACTCAGACAAATGGTGGACAGGGTGGTTATGGTGGTGGATATGGTGGTGCTCAGGCCCGACAACCCCAACAACAGTGATTTTGTTCACATCTCTGCCAACTGGAATATGTCTCGGTGCTTTAGACCCATTCTTTTGCTGATGGGGTCATGGTGATCTCTTTTTCCTGCAGCAAGGGAGCAGCACAAGTTGATGTCATTGCACTCTGGGACCGGTTGGATTGCTTGAATCTTAGTAGTTTGCCGTAACTATTTTGCTAGCAATAAGAGTAGTTACAAGGCGTGCTAGATGCCCTTCTTATTTGATATTTATTTGCATTTAAGTGTAGTTTAAATTTGGCGTGCTTATGTTTGTCTACTTGCTACTTTCCTTTTCTGCCGTAGTGTTTAAGCTAAAGTAGCTTTATATAACTCTGTTTATGTTGCTTTCTATTGCAGTATCACTTCTCATTTCTGATCGTTTGACCAAGAGTTAGATACTGGAATTCTAGTGATTAGAAAGGTTGTTCTTAATTTAAAATTTGCATATAAGAGATGTACTGAGGGTATTTACTGATAGCAATAGCAGTGGAGCTATGGGTCACTTGGGTTGATCACTGGGTACTTGGGTAGTGAGTAGTGGTAATCATACTGATAATTGTCACTTGGTAGTGGGTAGCGGTAATGTAGTGATAGTTGATACTTCATAGTGGGTAGCGATAATCATAGTGGTAGTTGACACTTTGAGGATGGCATAATCATTTTCCCCCTGTATTTGCCCTTGTGTTGTACAGGAGGAGAGATGCTCGAGTTCTGAGGTGGAATCAAGTGTCCACTACCACTCATGGCTGAACCCGAGCTTCGAAAATGGGGGTGTGTTCAATGTTGGGATTTGTTCAGCTTGGAATGGGATTGGAAGAGGACTTATTCAGTTGAAATTGTGAATTAACCTGAGACAGGACATTACCAGCCAGATGATACCAACAGTCAAATTTTGCAGATTCTTGGCATTTCATTTGAAGTCATAAATTTCCCGGTCTTCTTTCAGGTTTTGCGATGAGCTGGAGTAGATGAGGTGAACAACCTCTGGTATGTTGTGATATAAGTTAGCTCTCTCCCTTTTAAATGTCACTGGGTTCTAACTGCCTAGGATGTCTGAAGTTAGATCATATCATTTTATTCCAGATGTTTAGAGTACCAGAAAAGTTGTCCTTAGGTGTCCTCATTAAGTTTTTGAATGAATTAATAAGTTCAATTATGTCGGTTCTACAGCTTTTTCCCAACTATTTTGAGAAAATAGGTTCCATATTTGCTGATGATCTTTCAGTCCATGCAGTGCTATATTTTACTTTTACCGGTGGAGAATTCTTCCATTTTGCACACTTAGTGGTAAGATGTTGGTTTCTTTCCAACTGTGACTAAAATTTGTTCATGAAGAGGTATTGCAATGGGGGAGCGGATTGGGGACGGATACACCAATCTCCATCCATGTAAGTCATATCTGTTTGAGATATGGATCTTCATCCCCGTTCAAGGTAGGGATATCCATCCCGCTCCATTCATTCCCATATCCGATAAAAAATATATATAAAAAAATAAATAAAAAAAGTTAAAATTTTATATTTTACTTGAGAAACATGCAATTAACATCCATAATCTTACTACTTGTTATGATGTTTCAAGGGAGAAACAAATTTTGGAAGATATTTTAAAAATTACAATCACATTAAACAATTTGATAACGAGGTTCAGGAGAGGTGGATATTTATGGACTATATTTATCCCCATCCTCAGAAATAAAATGAATATAAAAGTTATATTCATCTCCAGTCTCGGATCCCCTGTAATAGTAATAGTATTCTTTCTCATTCATGTGCCAAGTGAAGTGAATCCGTACGAATATCTATATTTATGTTTAATTTTGCAAAGTTACTTTTAAAGAAAGGGGTATCCGGAATGGAACGTGCTTGTAATATGCATCAGCTATCAAGTATGAAAAAAAATCAACTTATTGGCACTAAACCTCTTGAATTGTACGCGAATTTACAATGTGTATTTTTTAAACGTTCAACTTCTTGAACTCTCATTTTTTGGTAAACAGTTTGTTTTATTGTCCCCTGACCATCTGCATAAGGGGGGCATCTACATAAAGATTTTGTTAAAAAATGAGAGTTTAGGGGACACATTTTAAATTCGTGTATAATTTAGGGGTCTAGTGCCAATAAATCAAAAATCTTTTAGCTTAAACATTCAGAGGGTACATTGCAAACTGTGATGTTGTTATGTCAACAACTTTGTTGACATTTGCTGATGTGATAATATCACGGTAGGGGATGCATTGCTGACGTTACAACATTGCAAAGGGGATGTATGCTGCATTCGAGGGATAATTGCACTAATTTACCCTCACTTTATTGAATCTAGCAAGATTTTAAAAAGATGCTCTAAATTAACATAAACACCCTATATCATCAAGTCAATCCGTTAACTTTAACGCTCGATTAACATCGACCTATGAAAAACCAAATATATCCTTGTCACATCATTCAGACATAAAATATTTTTAATTAGAAATTGATAAATAAAAATTAATATACGTATATATCGGCCGTCTACGGAAACATCCTCAATTTGCAGAGAAGCCTCCCTTGTGAACTGTAGGAGGTCAATCTCCAAGATTGACAAAGATCTCTTTCGGTAAGTAGGAGATCTTCAAAGATCTTTTGTTTCCTGCTCCACCGCTGTAAGAGTGTCTTTTTAAAAAAAAATTGATTTTTCAAATTTAATTAATAAAATGTTTTATGTTTAAGATAATGTGGTAAGGGTATATTTGACTTTCCAATGGTTTACGTTAGTCAACTGTTAAAGTTAACGGATTGACTTGATAGAAATAGGTGTTTGTGTTAATTTAGGATATCTTTTTAAAATCTTACTAAATCCAATAAAGTAAGGGTAAGTTAGTGCAATTAACCCGCATTCGGATGCATCCAAGAACTTCTCCATAGGCAGAGCAGGGTACAGCTGTCCCAGTTGACGCAACATGGAAGAAGAAGGTGCATAATTTATGAGCATAGATGTTAGATGGGTGCCAAATGTAAGAATTTGGAAAGACGAGTCAAAGTAGATGCGTGTAAATCTTCACACTCTTTTGCCACAACAAGGCCTCAACTTCATGCATGCACGCCACGCCTAACTACTTGGCCCCATTTGCTTTTGCATCGCCACCGCCTAAACCCAAACCTCTCTCTCTCTTTTATTGTTATATCATATCATTCAAGAGAAGATCAAGAGAAATAGAGAAGAAAAAAAAATGGCAAAATTAGAGAGCAGCAGAGAAGCAATGACAAAATTAGAGAGCAACAGAGAAGCAATGGCAACAGAGGCTCTGTATGCACCAGTCACTTATGACAGAAAAGTCCGCTCTGACTTGGATGACAAACTTCCCAAGCCTTGTAAGTTACACACTAATCTTTTCTTTGCTTCTTCAAAGAATCTAAATAATTCAGTGAATATATGTGATCACATTTAACAAAATCTGTAAAATCTTGATATATTTTGTGCACTATTATAATGTTTTTTCTCATTGATTTTCATATTGTGATTTAGATATGCCAAGAGCATTGGTAGCTCCAGATACATACCATCCAAATGGAACACCGGGGCATCACCATCAGAACCTCAGTGTTCTTCAGCAACACGTTGCGTTTTTCGACCAGGATGATAATGGCATCATTTATCCTTGGGAGACTTATACTGGTACTACAACAACAACAAAATTGCTCATTATATCTCTTGTTGTTTATATAACTTGTAACTAACACATCAACATTAATCGACCATTATCAGGATTGCGAGCTATCGGCTTCAATGTAATAGCTTCTCTTATAATGGCCATTTTCATCAACGTGGGATTGAGTTATTCTACACTCCCGGTAATTTGATCTCCAAAATGTGTCTATTTTGATTCTTCCAATTCTTGAATTGTTTTACTGTATGTATTCGCAGGGATGGATTCCGTCTCTTTTCTTTCCCATTTACATCGAAAACATACACAGAGCCAAGCACGGAAGTGACACCGCAACATACGACACTGAAGGAAGGTCAGCATTTCAATGCATGCCATATAAGTTCATATAACTGATCTCACATATTAGTACATCGTTTGATTGATCTCCTCTCTCCAATTGAATTACAGGTTCACTCCTGCAAATCTTGAAAATGCATTTAGCAAGTATGCGCATACCGTGCCTGATAAGTTAACTCTAGGAGAGGTTTGGGACATGACCGAGGGAAATCGAGTAACCTTGGACTTCTTTGGCTGGTTTGTTCTAAGTTTCCTTTCCTTTTACTTTGATTCGAATAGACATGTGGATCTTGTAATGCTTGTGTATGAAGAAATGTTAAGAGACTAATTGAATGAGCATGGCTTCGTTGCAGGATCGCGGGTAAATTTGAATGGCTAGCTCTGTATGTTCTTGCTAGGGACAGGGATGGTTTTCTCTCGAAAGAAGCAGTGAGACGATGTTTCGATGGGAGTTTGTTCGAGTATTGCGCCAAGACGAACCTGGGAGGTGAGGCTAAGATGGGTTGAAATAGGCGTTTGATCAGTAGTGGAAATGTGTTACAAGCATCATAGATTTGTGTCTAGTTTCACGTATAGGTTAAAATAAAATCTGGCAGAGCGGAACTGGAACCATTAACAGGAGTAGACTGATGATGTATTTGTGTTAGAACTCTCTGTTGTTTGTTGCCTCTGGTTCTGTTGTATTCCATTTCGAAGTTTGAATTGTGGTATGTTGCCTGTGTTCTGTTCCATTTAGTTGTTTGGTTGACATCCAAACACTTTGGACATAAAACCATGTATTATATATTTAAATATATTTCAATTCAAAAAATCTAAAATCTATTGTGGTAGAGAATGACTGATGGTTGGAATTTGGATTCGACAAAAGAAACCAAGTGATGATGATTTAAATGAAGTAAATATGAGAATATACTATGTTATAATATGAAAATTAATTGGTTGAGACCTTGAAGATGATTCTGTAGGAGATTTCAGAAGCTTCAATTCTTTCTACCAACCTAAAACATTATCCTGCTATTCTGAATATATATATATATAAGAGAACTTGAAAAATGATTCAGCTCCGAAACATTTTGGGGCTGAAAGATCAAGTCGACTGCTTTCTAATGGTTTTTCTGGCAATGAATTCACACCAGAAATAGAGTGGAGGCTTTAAACAAGTGTTAGGGTTTCTTGAATAGGATCAACAGCCTCAACCCTTACTCTGATACCAACCCAAAAATTCCGTTTACGATTTTGAAAATTTTACAGTTTCACCAATTGCTTTATAAACAAACTCTTGCAAAAAGATGAAGAAAAATGAGACATCAAAACATAGTTGACTGCCAAATGCCCATATCTCTTCTGAGTACACTAAATATTCTCATCGCAACCACATTTAAAACCAAAATATATAAATTTATATTGCAATCTAAGTTTAAATTCGCAATCTAAATTCAGAAACACCAACAGATCCAACAAAACAACATTGACATGTCAAATAAACAAAAATAAGGTCAAGATTTGAAGAGCAACCTAGCTTTACTCCTATCATATAACCCAAAATGCATAGAACAATAGTAGTCTAAACGATGGCATTAGCTGCACTTGCAATCCTAGGCCACAGATCGGCACACTCCTTCCCAATAGGACCAGTGATGGCAGAACCTTTCATTTCTCCCTTTGGATTGACAATAACACCAGCATTATCTGCAAAACAGCTTTTTCATCAGAAACTCAATCGAGTCTTATATATAAGATCAGAATTCGAAACTATCTATTTAACAAAATAAAAGAAAAAGAAACTTGAATTAGGACAACTAGTCAACTCTACCTTCTCTAATACTCAAAAAAATAAAATTTAAAATAAGAACTATAAATAACTATAATTTATCCAAAGAAAAAGGATGAACCTATCATTGTACATAGTATCTCAAAGTGATAATTAATCAGGGCCACCTTGCTCATTAAAAATCTAAATATAAAACAATTTTCCAAATAACTACTTAAATAGAGTTTGTTCTTGGCATTGAATATGATATAGACTCTGCAAGAATTGGTTGAACAATGATAGCATCTTTAGAGGAAAAGAAAGGTGAAGAACAAACTATAACATGTTGGGTCCAAATGGAGCAGAAATGAGCATTAAAGCATCCCATATCTGCAACGATGAACACAGTCAGTTTTCCAGACTCGTAACTGTATCAACCGTTGAACATCGAGGAGGATACCTGACTTATGTCTGGTGAAATGAAAGATTACTATAGCTAACAACTAAAACCCCAAACATGATATCTTTCTTCAAACATATAGACAAGCATTTCTTTTCATTATTATATTTACAAATTAGCCTGCTACACCCTTGTGTAAAAAATAGAAGGATAACAATGACCTCTAAACCCAAATAACATGCAAATATACCAACCTTGCCAGAGATGATAACAAATCGTACCATCCAGTAAAGGGGTAAGGTTGCAAATTTCAATATGGCTGGTTATGGGAGGTGAAGAAGAACTTTAAAGAAATCCTCCCCACCACATCACCAGCAAAATAATCAAATATATGTTCTAAAGTCTAAACCAATTGACTGTTCCTTACGGAAAAAAACGAGAGATAATAAAAAATAAAAAATAAAAAAAACCGTTGAACTGCGAAAAGCTATTCTATATGAATGAGATCCTAATCAATATAATGTTCCGACAGATTGGATACTATAGCAGATCTAAGGAAGCATCAAATCATTCTACATACACAAGTCCACTAATTGGTGGGATATACACACATCAAGGCACCGTGCTTTACCAGCAACACCCAAATCTTTGGCATGGTAATACAAATCTTGCAGCCAAAATCAATTGTGTACCCTAACTAAAGATCTATCTTCCAGGCAAAGAGCACAGCCAATAAAAGAAAAAGAATAACAACCAACTAAACTTCAAAATATTAATCATAAACAAAAAGAAACAACTCAATGAAGAATGAACAACAACCTTCGAAGTACATGAAGACACCATCCTTTCGGCGCCAGGGCTTGCGTTGTCTCACAATGACAGCAGGCATGACCTTCTTTCTGAGATCAGGCTTCCCCTTCTTCACAGTAGCCATCACCATGTCACCAACACAAGCAGAGGGCAACCGATTGAGACGACCCTTGATTCCCTTCACTGAGATGATGTAAAGGTTCTTTGCCCCAGTATTGTCAGCACAGTTCACAGTGGCTGCCACCGGCAAACCGAGTGACATCCTGAACTTGTTACCAGCCGAACCTCCACGCCCTAGACACAAACACAACAAAAAATTAAAACATCTTCTCCAACTATCAATCATATCCTGCATTTTAATATATACCTACTCAACATTTTCCTAAATCAGATCCAACGATTACCCAATAAAGAAACCATTACTTGGATAAAAAAAAAATACATTTACACTTTTCATATGTTTGACATCATTAAAAAAAGCTGATATAAAATCTATTTTATTAACTCAAATAAACAAACATTCCTTTCAAATGACTAAAAGAGAAGAACATCAAAATTAATAACATTTTTCGAGTATCTTCACATAATCCATAGATAACACGAGTAGCTATGTGGTATAAACACAACAAATTCTAAAATAAAACAACTTTTTTTGGCTTACAAAAGAATACAGATCACTAGACAAGCAATAAAAGCATCAAACTTCACGATCTACATCGTACTAAACACGTCTTGAAACAACATTAAAATCTAAGCCTTTAATTCCATTTACTTGTTTAATTACATATTAGATGTTATGAAACCCTAAGCCACTCAAGCAAATAATTGTAAACGGAATCGAAAGAGATGTAATAAGAGCGAAAAAGAGAAAGAAACTAACCTCGCTTCGACATACTCGTCTGCTGGAGAGAACAACAATGGAGACTGCAACTAGGGTTTTTTGTTTATTTATACACGGCTATCTAGGGTTTTTGATTCCGTTTGCTCTCAAATTCTACTATTGACCTTAACTTTTTGTTTAATACCGGATTGGTCCCTTTAGGCCCATTGGGTCTACTTTTATTTGTTTGTTCCATTTTCTTTTATATGGGCCTGGACCCAAATTGCAGACATAAATTGAACCTTTTTTTTTTATTTTTTTATTTTTTATTTTTTTAAGAACATAAATTGAACTATTGAAGTGTGTGTATATTTTTTATTTAAATTTGACAAAAAAAAGTGTAAAAGTTTTCATTAAATTTTAATACTTGGATAATATATGGTTCAAGCAATATATATTTGATTTACTTACTGACAATTTTCATATATTTCAAAAAAAAAAAAAAAAAAAAACAATAAAATGAATTGTTTATTTTATTTCATTGACAGTTTAATTATATTATTATCTCAAAACTTCATTCTAATCTTAATTTTAGTTCTTTAGAACAAAAGAGAAATACTGAGCCTCGATTTCATCTTATAAGGCTCATGTAAAGGTATTTGAAAAGTGATTTGTAATTAATACATCATTTAAAAAAATTTAAGCATATTACAAAATTCGTCGCATGAGTTACATGATACAAAATGATTTGTCATCACTCAACACCATCACAATCTACTTGACAAAATGTACACTAATTTGATAAAATATCAGCTTTTAACTTAAAAAAATAATCACTTGTATGGATTAACGCCATTGCATTCTCATGTTACGCTCTTTGTGTTTCTAACACTGTACCTTGTATGGTTTAGAGTGCTGCATTTTGAAAAACACAATCAATCAGGCAACAAGCAGGATCAAACAGACCTGTTCTTGATAAATTCTTTTTCAGTTCAAGCTGATGTTTACATGCAACTGAAGCTCATCTGAGCAGCACACATTTGAAAATGACCACCATGAGGCACTATACATTATTGTCAGCTTGGCTTGAATTCCCAAACCAAGCATGAAATTATCCAGTTCCAAGTGACTCTAAGGCGTAACCTTCAGCTTATTGGATCGCGGGTGATATTAGAATTGAGACACGGTAGATTAAACACCCTTTGTGGTAAATAATCAGGTAGCCTGAAGCAATATTGCAAAACTGCAAAAAAAAAAAAGGAAAGTTGCCATGAACTGGTAAAAAGTGATTATAAGAGCAGCAGAGGAAAAAAGAAACTAAATATTACCATTGAGAGATCGAAAAAGTGCCTGTAGTAGATATTCAAGTCCAGTGATGGGAGTGTTGAGCCGAGTGCATAGTGATAGTGTCTACGAAGCATTGTTACTCATCTCTTTACAGAGTTACAAAGTGCTGAGTAGCTGCATTTTTCAATTTCAAATTTTCAATCAGAACAAAAGAGATTCCGAGTAGGATCATGGTTTTGATCTTTCAATTTCTCATTTCCAGTACATAAATAAATAAACAGCACTGCGGTTCTTTGCTACGTATGTCAATAGAGAAATCAACAAATTATTCTCCTTGTTTACAGTGAAAAATCTGAAGCTCCGTCTAAGGGGTAGGAAATAACAAATAGATTCCGAAGTAGACAAATAGACAATTATCTCCATCAAAATTTCTACTAGTGACTGACTCTAACAGTTGGCTTAAGTAATATTTAAACAATCGAAGTCCAGATAGCATCAACAGTCTTGCAGTGCACGAGATTACGATACTGAAGTCAACCCAAACACATTTTGTTCACATTACACTAATTAAAGATTATTGCAAGACAATTACGTTAGAGAAACCAACCTCAAGTAATATATGACAAATACTGATATCGATAGTAACTGATACCAACAATATGCAAATTTGACTAAAACTTAATGTTTCTCATCATAGAGTATAAGACCATCATTCCCTTATATCAGCAAAAGAAGGAATTTTTTTACATCTGCAGTCCCATCCCAGCAAGCAAACCTCTGCCGAACTTGTGATCATCAAAACTAAGCCCTACTGTTCGTCTGTTCAACATATGCTTCTCTATGAAAATAAACAACAAGAAAGTGGGGAATGAGTTAAATGGATATACCTGTAAGAGGATCCAACATTTTCTTTCACAAAAGAGGTAATGAGGTAGCCACATGAACAATCCAGCCGATGGTTCTCCAGCAAGTCGGATAGCATGCAGTTTCAAACTACATCTTAGTGAAACGTGTGCTACTAATGTGTATAAGGAACCCCTGATAGGCTAAGTACTCCCAAGATGTGCATGTGGTAGCTAAAATGTGGACTTGAGAAGTATTTAAGTATCGAACTCAACAAAAATTCGCTTTCTCATCATCAATTCTCACCTAATGATCAGTAAATCTGGACGAAAGCTTGCTAAAAAGCATCCAGTACCACTGATTGCATTAAAGTTCTATTAGCAAAACTATATTTGAATTGCCAAAACAAAAGATACAAAGAAATACTTTTTTTTTTCCTAGAAAAAGAAACCCTTCAAGTTGCAATTTCATGGAGTAAACAAATTAAGATCTTCAATTATCCACAACACCAGTTCTCACCGAAACACATGTCATCATAGCAGTTTCATTATTATGGGACACTACAGCCTATTAAGATAATCAAAAACTTTTTCATTCAATCAAAAAAAAAAAAAAGGAACACATTACAATATTTTTCTTCCTATGAGAATTAAAAAGGTAAAAATTCCCAATCAGTAACAATAACCTAAAAAACAACAATCTGAAACTAGACAAACTGCAACCATGAAACACTATATAAGCATCTCTATTAAAGTATAAATATTCAAATTTGACTTACACGACTGTAATACAGTAAGAGAGTTACAACTACTACATCAACCTCGACCCTGAATGCTCCTACTTTGACTCATGTACATTTTTCGGTCTGAGGGTTGGACTCTGAGAATGAATAGATGCCACTGCAATTGAGAAAGACTGCAGAGCTGACAGAGTTGATTGAAAATGGATAATATACAGACCGTCGTGAACATTCACCATCCTCAAGGTGGGAGCAGCATGCTTTGAGCCCTGAAAAAAGTATGAAGTTTGGAAATGGTTATCTCCATGCTCATCCAAATAAAGGTATAATTGTTTATATGCTTGTAAAAAACGAAAGATTCACATGACATTAAAAGATGTGAAGTTGACACATTCGACTTGAAATCTTTCCATTACAACTTAACAATTTTTCAAATAGATGATGAAAGGATTCAGATAAGTAAATGTCACTGGTTGAGAACCACTAGATCAAGTTATAGAGGCAAGTTATAGCTCTTTTCTTGTCCCAATAAAAGAGAGCTAATGTATGACAAAGTAAGCAGCACCAAATAATTTGCATAAACTTCAACAAAATATTAGCAAAAATTATGAGAGTTCAAATAATTACTCGCAAGAAGGAATAAAGGAGGTAGAAATACAGCAAGGAGAATTGGAAAAAAATCAAATTATATAAGTTCTTTTAGCCTAAAGCTATTATCCAGACTATTTGCATTAGCTGCTCTAAAACATCACAAGGAAAAAAGATTCACCTGTGTGTAAAAATCAGTTGACTTGCACTCATCTTGAACATCTGCTTGTGGTAGAAATCCTTTTTTGCTTAAACTGGTATTAAGTATAGTCAATGGGCAGCCCAGGTCCCAGCCACCGCAGTCACAGTATCCACCAGATCTCCATCTCTCAATGAGACCAGAAGGACCACCATTTCGGGTTCTTGGCCCACCATGAAAACTTGTTGGAATTACGACATCTATGCTTGTAGAGCAATCACCGGTATCTCGAGAACAACAAGCAAAAGGTGCAGAGGTTTTCAGAGTCTCAACACTTGCTTTCTTCAGAAATTTCATCCCCCAACCTCCAACTTCCTTCTGACGACTGTCGGGGAGATGGTCTTTCATAACAATTGCAGCCAATTCAAGATTTGGTGGAAGATGATCTTCAAAGAGACTAGAACCACCAAGTGCATCAGAATTGTTGCCTACTTTTTGCTGAGGCTCCCAAAAAGAATTTTCGAGTATGGCACTTGAACCTCCGAATTTAGATAAACTTCTCCGCTTGGATGAATTGCTGGTTCTGAAAACTTTCACCACCTTCTTAGACAAACCCTTATTCTTCCTTAGATCATAGCTTGACGTTTGCATTTCCCCTACAAAATCTTCACTGCTTCCAAACAAAGTGTACTCCGTTTGCATAATCCTCGAATTGTTCGGGCAAAGACTGAAAGAAGTCGACACTTTCATCTTAGCAACAAGGAGTGATTCGTTATCATGAATCTCGTGCTCCTTGTGACCGCTCTTTCTCCAATGGAATGAGTACATATAGCCCGGAGCCTCATCATCCGTTAAATCAATCTTCGACAAGTTGGCCACATAGACCTCTTTCCTGTCATCTATGGAAAAAACAAAATGTGGATTCCCACCCTTCCATATGCATTGGAGCATTCCCATAAAAGTAGACGCAGAAGCAGTAGACAAAGACTGATCGGAACTTGTAGAATTTGAGCTTGACACAGAAGCAAGCCTCATTTGATCGGAATCAGATCTATGCCTATGGTTTCCCAGCATCAGGGTTTCGTTATCCTGCTTCTGTGACGAATAACTACTTAACCCACCAGGAGAGCTCATATAATCATAATTTATAGACCCTTTATCATCGTTCAAATGTATTCTTCTTAAGTTACCATCTCCATCTAATGCACCAAATTTATTTAACAAAGGGCTCTTCAATATATTTATCATACTTTGGCTGCACATGATCGAACCCACAATCCACTGTCCCGCGGGGCTAATGACCAAACTCCCAGTCCCAGCGGCCAAAGGACTTTCAGATACAAACCTACCCAAATCACACACATTCTCGTTCCTAATTTTAACTGGATTCATGTCATCCCACAATAGGCCCATCTCTGCAGAGCCCAAGTTCACAGAAATGTTGCATTGAGATGCTTTTGATGCACTAATATGAATCAATTCCAAGCAACGACGAAGATATCTCTCATCTAGAGTCACCATATGCTTTGGTATTTTAGTATCTAATCCACAACTACTTTGAAAGAATGAATTTTTTATGCAACTTTTACGGGCTAACAATTGCTTAACACTTAATATCATACCACGCTGTGAGTTTACCCGTCTCACTGACCTTCTCGATTCTAATTCGGAGCAATCCAAACCAGTATCTCCAGATAATTCTGTGTCCTTGCTCAACCTATCCGATGAATCTTCTTTTCCCAGGCCATCCTTCCGGGATTTTACAAATGTATTCTCCATTTTCGCCACTATATGCCTGCCGATCATGGAGAAAATTGATTTCAATCTTATGCCTCCAACTAATCGAAATGACTTCAATAGCAGACAGCTCTAAATGAGATTAGTATTTCACAGAGGGAATCTGAAAGTAAAAAAGAACAGTTAGCATCAAGACAATAGAAAAAGATAAGCATTCGAAAATCGGAAGAAAGCTAATATGCTCATACATTTCACATCAGAATCTCAGTGCAAAAGGAAACCATCTTCAATAAGGTCATACCGGGCTCGAATAAGAACTCCAGTTATTAATTACCAAATCCACAAACAAATATACTAAAATGGGAAAAATGGGAAAAAAAAAATTAAACTAAAATCTCAAACTACCAAAATTAACAGGACAGCACTCAACATCAAACAAAGCTCTAGAACACTCTAGGTCTATTTAGAAGAATAACTATATAATTAATCAAATAAAACTCACTTAAACATACAATATCATAGCACAGAGAGGGAGAGAGATTACACAAATCACATACAAGTTAAAAAAACTTGAAAGGGTTGCTTCACAAAACCCAGCTGGAGCTCAACTCAACTCAGCAGAACAAAACACTTTTTCAGGCTATTGAATATCACAAAGATTCAATTTTCTTTTTTCAGCTGTACAACTTTTATTGACATTAAGACAACCCCACAAACTAAACACAAATAAAAGTAGCCAAAAATATAAATAAACAAAAAAAAAGTTACAAACTTTTATGAATAATAAAATAATTAACAAATAACTTTCTCTTACCAGAAGAAGTGGATCCAAGAAACCAACTCCCAAACAACAAAACACAAGCAAGCCAAGCAACTGATTGGATTTTCCCAACAAATTAAGCCTAACTTCAGTAATCTTCAATTCTGGGTTTACCTCCAAATAGAAACCATGATCAAAAGTAAAGAAAAAGAAACACGAGAAAACACAAGCACCACCACCACCACCACTGCAAGCAACAAAAAAACCGCTGCTAGTCGTGTAAAAGAGATAAAAATGAAAAATTTTCCAATGTACTACTTCTTTTATAAAAAGAAAATAGTTTTTAGGGAGAAAATAATAAGTGGGTAACTGATTTTAGACAACAGTTAGTAGATTTTGTAGTTCAAAGGAGAGAGAAAGAGAGAGAGCGGTCTGTGGAAGTACTGAAAAAACCCAACACAATAAGAACAACAAAGTGGGGAATCCAGCCACGTTTGTTGGTGGAATTTTGGTTTGTAGGGTCCACTTTCATGTTTTTTTTTTTTTCAATGTTTTAAGTTTTTTAATTTTGTTTTGATTAAACCATATAATATAAGATACCCTAAGATAAGGAAGGCAAGTGAGCTGGTGAGCACGATAGATGGATACAGGACTCCACTAACGCCACAAAAAGTAGGGCCACATTTCCACTTACCAAATACAGAGCACATCAGCACAACCCCACCTTTTCCATTTCTATGTACAGTCTTTTGTTTTTCTTTCTTTTTTAAATTGCTTTCTTTATATCCCGCCTTCCACGTTAGTGATGGGGTTCCAAGTTCTCATTTTTTTTTTTTTCCGTATCGTGAGAATAAATATCCAGACCGTGTAGGTCTCGATAGACTCCTGACTCATCTAATGTCAAAAGCATGAACGAAGCTATGAAGGGGTTCTTGAAAAATTTATTTTTAGTCTTTATAATTAATTGAATTTTTTTTTCTAAAACTTATCTAAATTGAAAATTCCAGAGTTTGGTCTTCTAAACTTAACGAAATTTGAAATTCTGGCTTCGTTACCGGCACTTGAACTCCGTGTGACTGTACTAAGAGAATGGTTTCAAATCTCAATCTGAATGGAAGTACATTGTTAAACGTATCCCTCGTATATGTCAATATGTCATGTCTTCTGTTTCTCAGGTTCTGTTCCTGTGTTTCTTTATTTATTGCTGGAAAGATTTTTGGCTTTTAATGTCCTCATATTTTTCTTTCCTGCTTATTTATTCATTGTGCGGCGTAAAATATCAAAATAAATTTTGTTGATATTTTTTATATATAAAAATAAAGCTTGGAAAGTGGAAACACAAGCGGCAAAGCCTTTTCTTATTTATTTCTCTTTATGATTCTTCTTTATGAGACTATTTATATAGATTCATCTAAATAAATAAGTCGTGCTTTTTCACAATTACACATTTTTTTTATTACTTGAAAAACTTTGATATAATGTTTTTCCCTTTTTAAATGAAAAAAAAAAAAAAAAAAACAATTTGAACCCTCACGAACTTTCTAATTGCAAAAGAAATCTCATACTTACCAAAGTGTGTATATGTGTATTATTATTATCAATAATGCTACTTTATCCAAGTCTAGTGTCTAAATGATGTGGTAATACAACGATCCATTCATTTAAATTGGGTTAGATTTGCATGATTTAAATGAATGAACTGTAGTATTGCCACATCATTAAATTTGGACAAAGTAGCATTACTCTATTATTATTATTATCATTATTATATACCGTAATTTTACATGTTTTTCGTGTAGGAGTAGATCTCACATAATAAAACATGTGAGATTTTCACCCCAAGTAAAAACTATATATATATATAAAGTCAAATAGAGTCTGAATATTATTGAAAAGGTAAATAATAAGATGAATTTGTATCAAAGAAGCTAGGCAATCCCTTCTATAAGTAATATTCAATTTCTCATTATGTCAATTTGAATTTTACCAATATTCCAATCATTGAGTTGAGCACTTATCTTAACACATGTGACATATGCAATAACTAACATCCAAAATTGAGTTTCTATAAAACAATCTTTAGAGAGAACTACCTAACTTTTTCTTAAGTGTGTTGTTGAGAATATGAGATTGAGATGAAAATCCAAAACCTAAAAGTTGAGTGTGGTAGTTGTTGATGGGTCTCTAGGCTGAAATTATGTGGGTATAATCATGTGTTTTTAGAGACTTTGACTTGTGACTTAAAATAGAACTTCCACTACTACTACTAGTAGGATGTTTTCTTGCTTCTGCCCAGTTTCCACCACCATGTCCATGTGCACCAAAAGATATCAACTATATATTATTTAGGGTTATTAACACTAGTCCCCATGAACTTTACGCGAGTTTGCATTTTACCCCTTGAACTTTTTTTTTTTAGACATTAAACCCCATGAAGTCTCATTCATTAGCAATTAGTTTGGTTTATTACCCCCTGAACGCCTGTTTAAGGGGTATCTACAATCAAGTTTTATCAATAAATGAAAGTTTATGAGGTTTAATATCTATAAAAAAAAAAAAGGTCAAGGGGTAAAATGTAAACTCACGTAAAGTTTAGAGGGGACTAGTGCCAATAACCCTATTGTTTAATTAATTTGGTCCAAAATGTAATAAACACATATTTTGACCTTTTTTGTGTACATTGAATTCTCAATCTTATTAACCAAGGATCCTTTCAAAATGAAGTTCCAGCACCAGGTTCAAACCCTTATTGTAAGAGTGTGTTTGGTATGGCTTTTCAAGTAGAGCTTCTAGAGTAGATATTTTTGTAGTAGAGCTTCTAATGAGTAAAGTTTCTAACAAAAAAAAGCTTTTGGTTATGTAAATTATAAAAAATGTGTTGACAATGTATTTTTTGAAATAGCTTTTGGTTTAATGAATTACAAAAAAAGGTGTTGACAATGTATTTATAATGAAAGAGTTATGGTAGATTATCTAAAATTTATAAATGGTAGTTGAGACAATTCATATATTTTTAAAAAGCTCAAAAATAGCTTTTTGGAAAAGCCCAAATTTTGGGCTTCTCCAAGTAGACATAAAATGGTTTTTTTAAAGGGTAATTGAGACAATTCATATATTAAAAAAGCTGTTTTGAGTTTTGCCAAACAACTAAAAAAAACTTCAAAATAGCTTATAGCATTAAAAAAATGCTTTTGATCCTTTTAAAAGTCATACCAAACATACACTAAATATAATATCATATTTGCCGATTAAGGAGACACCTCCCATAGAGTGGAGTTTACTTTTGCTCACCCCCCCTTCAAGGTTGGTAAGCATTCCAACCACCACCACCCCAAATGAATGACACGTGTCCAGGGAGGGGTAAATTTATCCCAAGAGATGACAGTGTTTGGACAAATTTGCCCCCTCCGTGGACACGTGTAATCCATTTGGGAGGGGGTGAGCAAAAATGGACTTCATAAAGTGGGAGTTACATTTCAAATCGTACTTGTAGAGCATAATTTTGTCAGATCTGACCCACAATGATATTAGCTTAAAAAAAAACTATGAGTCTTGTTTCTCTTAATTACATCAATGAGATAGAGAAATGCTGACAATAACTCGTTTCTTAATCTTTTGATATATATCAGCAATTATTATGAACCCACTGTAGTAATGACAAATTAAATATATAGTAATGAGAATAAATTTTAGGTCTATCATGTTATCACTTCTTATCTTTCAACTAACTTATTTAATTTTTTAAATTTCGAAACTTTGATTCTTAACCAATAACCATTAGATTAGATGCATTTAAAGAATATATAAAAAATAAAAAAAATAAAAAAAATGGAAATTGTCACATTTGACCTATTTAGTTTTTTAAAATTTTACTACAATCTACAATTTTGATTGTTACTAACCAACCTTCAAAATCTATTTTCACTCCATAATAAAAAAAAAAAACAAAAATAACCTTTCGATATTAAATATTTAAATATCTTCTTCCTCTAACTTTTCTTCTCTCTCTTCTCTCGCTAATTTATCACTGGATTTGTGCAAAATACAAAATTAAGTTGATTTACACACACAAAATTGTCTGAAACCAACCTATAGTATAACATTGATAAACTTAATTTTGTGAAATTCGTCATTGTCCTTGATAATTGTCAAAGAAAGTTTTCATTGTCTTTGTAATATCATAACTTTCACAAATTTAATTAATTTGGTTGTACATTGCAATACTATAGAATTTCAGTATAAAAAACACTGAAATCTTTAATTAGTTCTTATTTTCTATAACATTTCACAAAGTGTATTGTTACTATGTGAAAACATTGCTACTATTTATTACATGAAATTATTATTTGTTACATGAAATCATTATTTGTCTTGTGAATTCATATCATTTTTTTTTATGTGAAATCATCCGTTATTATATGAAATCTTCGAAAAACTACAAAATGACTCAAAAAATTGTCGATAAACAGTCACGTCTCTCCATGCGTTCCATTAAGGAGTATTTTGGTACTTTCTTGGGCATCATCTCTCTCTAGCTGGGTTGAAATCTTTTTTTTTTTTTTTTGCAAGTTGAAATCTCTCTTTCACTCCCAAGAAAATGTCATCTTCTCTCAGACGTACAATTAAAGGGTATTTTGGTATTTTCCAAAACCAAATGGTAGTAACAATTAAAGTATTGACGGTGGCTAGAAATAAAATTTTAAATAATCTAGGGATTATTTATGAAAGTTTCTCAGTGGAATTTGTTTGCTTTTTGCATATGTTGCATTGTTTTATCACTTTTATCCATAACATAAAAGGATCAGCAAATGTTTTCAAGAAAGAAAAAAAAAAAAAAAATTATCTTATCATATGCATCTAACTGTGGAGATTGAATTGCAGATTGTGATTTTAAAAAGTATATATAAAGATGATACAGATTATATATCTAAGAAGAATATACATTCTTCTCCCGAACTTAATTTAGTTATAAAAAGATGTGATAAATGAACGAATGATTATTGTTTTTTACCATTTTTTTTTATTTTTTTGAGTTAGTGGTAGTGATCCTAGCTATAGAATGCTTTTTCTCAAAAGTTGGTGTTTAATTTGGTCTCAAAATTGACTCCATGGTTCTCATCTCATACCTGCATATATTTTTCTTATAACATTGAAATTCCTAATCACTCACGTTTTGCAAGATTTCATGGCTAATAGTCAATTACTATTTGTCAACTCTTTTACAATCGTTTGAAAATTCGATAATTCTTGGTATATGAATATGACTTTCATTGCATGGAGTATCGTTTTTCTTGACTTCAGTTATTTTGGGATTAACGTATTATTGTTATTATTTAAAAAAAAAATCATTCAATAAAATAGCATGCAACCTTGACCTAGAGAGCTTGACTCTCGCAGTTTACATATAAAGTTAAAATATTATGTATATGGTGGGTACAATTTGTAATAAGCCAATTTGTTAAAATATTATGAATCTTACGCCCTTTTTTATTATCTTGTAAAATCTTTCAATCTTGTCATTTTGTAGCCAAATTCACAATTGTTTAGTAGATAAATTATAAATTTCTTTCGGCTGCTACAATTTACAAACACTAATTAAAAAAAATATATATCAATCATCATGTGAGCTTTTAAAATAAATCTTCATATATTTCGCCAAAATTCCCGGCAATATTAAAAAAAATTTAACAAAGTGGGACCAAATGAATCTCTTATATATTATAGCTAATTGTCAATAATTGTAGACCGAATCGGTTGAATCTGGTTTTAAAATTTTTGATTAATATGAAGAGGTTTGTTTAATTTTTATTTATTTTTTCCTAATTAAGAACAGTCTTAAGTGTCTAACTTCCAAGCAACTACTTGTTGAAAAAAATGAAAGGGTTTTGTTATTTAGGGATCAAAAAGTCTATATTCTACACATTACCAAACTTTTTAATATTCTTCTTATTTTATTTGCTAGGGTAGGGTTCATTTTTGTCAAATGCATGTAAAAGGTCAAGTTGTCTATTTGGGCCTATTTAACAACATGTGTGTTTGATTGTGACCTTTGAAATTGTCACTAGGACTAAGGACAAAAAACTTTGTATAGTATTCCTCCTCCATCGAATTTGTTTTAAATATTGGGGGTTGATAAATAAATAATTAACAATATTATGCAAGAAAAAAAGTAGATTGTAGGAGGGAAAAGTAAATGATATAAACAAAAATTAATTACTCAATGGAAAGTCAAGTTTCAAATGCGGGATTTTGTACGTTTTTTCGTATAAGATTTCGATTTGTATTGGTACAAATCAGGATTCCATATAAAAAAAACATGTGTAATTGTCGCACTTTATAATTATTATTATTATTAGATGGAATATTGGCGTATAGAGGCCACAATGTTAAAAGTTTTTTAATTGAAATTCGAAGGAGTTGAAGAAGAAAAGTACATGCAATGATGCAAAGAATTAGAGATGAAACTAAAATTGATATAAAGATGATTTATGTTGCTTTGTTGATTCAAATTATTTTAATTTCTAGGATTGTTAACTTATCTATATAACCCAAGAGTAATTATTGGTAATGCATTGCTAGAGAAAAGTTGGCTAATTAAAATAGGAAAAACTCATATCATTTCCGAAGATCATCATCTACAACACACATGATATTTATAATCAGCCAAAAGAAGAATTAAACCCATAATTTTTTATTTTTATATACCAGATAGATGGCGGATTGGCAGCGACTTGAACTTATCAGACTGAATGAACACTCTAACCATCGAAACACATTGGGGGTTATAATTTAAACACATTAACCAAAAAAAATAAAAATGATGTGATTCATGTCCTTTGAAACATTTTGTTGGGCAAATTTTGGGTTGGGGATTCTAGTTTGAATTGTATCATCATCAGTCATCTTGGCCCAATCCAAAGTAACAAAAATAATGGCACGGCCCCATATATGTTACTCATGATAAAACTATATATATAGGCCATATCAAAACATAATAATGAAACTCAACAAAAAAAGGTTAGAGCATGTTTGGTTGTAATTTTTTTTTTTTTTTTTTTTTTTAATAATGTGATTAGCTATGACATTATCAGACTAAATGAATACCCTTTTCAATTCATTTCTTTTTTATTTTGAGTTTTTACTGAAACATACTTAAACTTACAAGCAATGTTTGAAAATACGTGCCTAGGCGGCCGTTGGCCGTCCCGATTAGGACAAAATCGTCGGTCTTAGACGGCGGGTAAAAAAACGGGTGATTTGACCAATTTCTCGGCCCATTTTGCCGATTAATCGTTTAGGCGGAGTCAAAGTTGTTTTTATATCCTAGTTACACAGTTTAAAATTTGAATATTGAATTATTTTTTTAAGAGATTGAATATTGGTTTTATATGTAGGAAAAATAATTAAAAAATAAAATAAATTCTTGACTGTCCAGGTGCCATTGCGCCTAGCGTTTACTAGACCACTGCTTACAAGTAAACGAAAGCAACTTGAGCTGCTACTATTTCACATGAATATTAAATTACAGTTGCGGTACGGTATTTTAGACCGACAAAATAAAGCTACTAAATAATGATAATTTATAAACTTACATTTGAAGAACAATAACTACATTATAAAATTTGTGCAAACTAGCATTATTTCAGGGCCAGTAAGAGCATGGATAATTGTATCTACAAAAAAATTACATTAATGTTATTCGCTTTCTATATAACCCTGACTCAGTTATTCATATATAATAATAATTAACGACCCAATTATTCATTTTTTTTTTTTATAATTATTATTAAACCCAGTTACCCAGATATAAATAGAGAAAATCCTGGAAGCTGAAATAGGGGGTCCTGCAAAATTGTATAAATTGATGGTTTTGGTGATCAAGTGCCCGGAACTAGTTATATCCAGGATTGAATAGGATAGTTGCGATTGAATGAGTTCACTCCACTGATGTGTGCAAAGATATCTGAGGAATCAAGCATGTCATCTTCTTCTTTAACAATCACCTGTTGATCATGACAAATAAATCGATCGATTTAATTATAAATAAATTGGAAATGATCGCGTGTAAGTGACATGGAATTTATTCGCTTACTTCGTCGTCGTAATCTTCTTCATGATTGCTGCAAGTTGTTCTAGGGTTCTCTCCGAAATCATCATTCTTTGC
Organism: Acer yangbiense; assembly: GCA_008009225.1. Classification (NCBI taxonomy): domain Eukaryota; kingdom Viridiplantae; phylum Streptophyta; class Magnoliopsida; order Sapindales; family Sapindaceae; genus Acer; species Acer yangbiense. The sequence continues at coordinate 13,245,436 of CM017761.1, forward strand.
AAACCTTCCTCGAACTCTCGGACGGCTGTCGGCCAGCGTTTTCCGGCAGGCATACTGCATATTTTGGGTGTAATTTTTCAGTAAGTGATAATTATTTTTGTTAGTATAGTTTACATTTGTTGTTAGGGGATTTCTGCCATATCGGTTGAAGTCAAGACTAGTCAGTAATATAAATAAATAAGGTTCTTTAACCCCACGATGGCCCTTTTAAGGATAGAACCATAAGACACAATGAGCCAAAGTGGACAATACCTCGTGGGTGGCGCCCCTTATAGATTTTTACTTCAACAACATTAAACAATAATAATATGATTAAGATGCATGATAATTGATATATAATTTACCTTGATTTTCTTGCTGAAATTCCTCTCATTTCTTTTCTTCATGTACCTGTGGATCTTCTCCTTCCTTTGCTCAACAGAGAGTTTGCCTACTTTGAAAGTTGAATCTTCCAAGCTTGACATCTCTGATGCAATTGGAGTAGAAACACTAGGCCCACCCACCAGTTGTTGACTCTGATCACCACTAAGCGCCTTCTAAAAACAATTACAAAACAAAACAAAAAGATTACATTACATCTCCTGTTTGCTTAATTAATTGGCTCTACTTTCACTTTTTAATAGCTAGAAAATCATATATAGATAGAAGATGGACCACTAGGGCCCCATAAGTGACTTCTGATTCAAAAGTTCTACTATGCGGCTATTCCCATACTAACTTTCTAATTTTTTATTTTTTTTATTTTTTTTAAATTCTAATTTATGTAAAAATAATAATAATAATAATAATAATAATAATAATAATAATAATGAGCACATGTAAATGAAGTACCCATATTTGTAGCCTTTTTTATATATAGCTAGTTAGCTACATAGAAAAAGTCTGGTTAGGACGTCTTGAATTTTTTTTCCGGTGCCAAATGGGATTAAAAATTTCAGAACCATTCTGACCAAAGAAAGATTTGTCAATTGTCATACAATAGATACTGTTTGATGAACATGCATGTACTTTACCTGTAGGTCTCCAGAGTTAAGAACACGCTGCATTTCAGAACCGAAAATTCCACCATTATCACCCTGAAAGTCAAGCTCCTGCAGTTGCAATTCAGATCCCCTGAGAATGCTCCCGGCAAAGATCCCGGCACTGTCAACGGACAATGTGGCAGCCAGAGACGAAGGTGGCATGTATGTTGCCATAGCAGGACCAAGAAAAGAGCAAGAAGGTGATGAAGGGTTGAGAGGTAAATAAGAAGGCACAGAGGAGAGACAATCTTCCTCGAAAACAGACGGCAGCGAATGATGCCCCAAAAGAGGTGCAACAACAGGTTCAACAACAGGGTACTGTGAAACTGAGAGCCCATCCACAACAACAGAATCATTCATTGAGATTTGATGATGATGAGGTTGTTGCACTGAAGAGAAGTCAAATTGGTATTGGTGTGTGGAGAGAAATTGAGGGACAGAAAAAGGTGGAGATGGGGAAAAGTCTATAGAAGCAGAGATGTCATTATCAATCTCATCTTGGGAATCAAAGATTATGGACAGGTTGTTACTGTTGTTGTTGTTGTTGTTAGCGGTGGCTGCGGTGGTGGTTGCGGTGGTAGTGGTGCTAGTTGTGGTGGTGGGTGTGGTTGTGTTATTAGTATTGTGATCTTGGTAGCTTTTGAACTTGTCCATATGATCTGTGTGCAAGGTGGGATTGGTGGTGTAAGAGGAATTGTCTTCATAGTAACAATTTGAGCATGAAGTTGTAACCTCAGAATTTTGCAGCGTGTCCGAGAATAATTCAGGATCACAAAAATCAAAAATCTGAGCACTAATCGGACTCGAAATATCGTCCTGTAAAAACAATCGAAACAAAAAAAAAAACAATAATTAATTAGTAATTAAGATCATCATGAAAAACATTAGGCTAATCATTGTACATATATAAGCTTACAATAATTAACAAGCTGTTATTATCAGAAATCAGAAATTCACCAGCACCTTTAGTGCTACTACTTTAACCATATCAGAAACATGATTCTTCATAATATTATTCATGGTGGGTTTGAATCTGATTCTTATAGCAGGAGAGAGACCATCATTTGAAAAAGAAACTCATCATGATCAAACTTATAAAAAAGCTATAAAATATATATATATATATTCTGTAAAAAAAAAATAAAAAATAAAAAAAAATCAAGCTTTGAATGGGCCTTTGTATGATGTTGTGTATGTACTACAAGTCTCTTGATTATTATGCCTTCCGTGTACACATGATCTATGTTACCAACATGTCACTATAGAAATCAAACCAAGTTCATGGTGCTGTTGTCAAGCACCAATCCAATGCCTATATTTGATCAAAAGCACATTAAGTTCTGCAAAAAAAAGATTAATCTAATAGTGGATAGATTCCTCCAAGTAGGAAAAATGTGTTTTTGTGCTTCACATGACATGTAACAAGTCACACAACCCAATATTGGCAAGAACCCTACAACATGATTGACAAACAAGGAAGTTGATGGTGTTTTTTTTGTACTCAATAATGGAATTAACCGCAAGAGAACAAACAATTGGAATTGAAAAGCACTCGAGGAAGCACCCCATTATGTTATCCATGTGAGGTGCTTCATATAATTAGTCTAAGTGAATACACAAGAATCACAATTAGAGAAAGCTTAAACAAGAAGCATAAAAAGTCTATATTCCATAACGATCAAAAGAAAATAAAGAAGAAAAAAAAATGCAGTATTAGATTACTACTTTGGAGATGGTGCTCTAAGAAAATGATGGGCACGCACACACTATTGAAAAATTGTCTTGTATCGGATATAATGTTAAAGCATAACTCAGTTGGTCGACTCAATGAATTGTTGCATAAAAAAAAACGATAGAGTTTTGAACCTTTTATGTATTTTTGCCTCGGTCAATATTAATTGAAAATGATTAAAATAAAAATTGATTTTTTTTTCCATTGCACCCTTGACCCTACAATCTCGATTTAATCGGGATTTGAATCCAAAACTTCTTATTGCACCATTCCTCAAATCACCCTTGAATATAATTCGCACCATACAATCTCGATTTAATTGGGATTTATATCCAAAACAATCTCGATTTAATTGGGATTTGTATCCAAAACAATCTCGATTTACTCGGGATTTGAATCCAAGACTTCTTTTATTGCACCTTTCTCGATCAATTTACCCTTGAACATAGTTCGAACCCTACAATCTCTATTTAATTGGGATTTGAATCCAAAACAATCTCGATTTAATCGGGATATGAATCCAAAAACTTCTTATACACCCTGTGAATTTCTTCGTGAAGTCAAGGAATTAGAGCCAAAGAATAAGGCAAGACCTTTTATATGTTCGGTTTTGCACCTTATAGCCATGTGTAAGCGAACAATAAAGCCAAAGAAGGAAAATTACGTTGACAAATCAGAAATATTGACCAGAAAACGACATCACAGGAAACAAAAGAAAAAAAAAAAAAAAGTACATACAATATCAAAGATGATATTTTTCCTTTAAAAAAAAAACAGTCATTGTTATAATTTGAATGACTTAATTAGAACATGATGCGAAGATTAAACCAGGATTAGCAACCCTAATATAACAACAACAACAACAAAAAAGAAAAGATCGTTAACAGCAAAAAATCGTATAAATTAAACAAAGAAATGAAACTAATATAGAATAAACCATAATTGATTATAATAAAAAATAAAATAATGAAAGAGAGAGAATTACGATCGGAAATTGCTCCGTCGACGGCTGAAACACGTCCTGCAACATCCTTTGTTTCTTCTTTTTTACGTCGATATATGTCACCTGGAAAAACTCTAGTAATAATGCACTAGTAAACTGTTTAGCTAGCTTGTTATATATAATTAAGGTTAAGGCCGCTTCTGATGAGCTTCACTGGAATTAATGGAAGATAAAAAATAAAAACTCCATTAGAGAAAAGTTTGTCAGTTTCAGAGGAAGAGAAAGTGTAGCTTTTTTTTTTTTGGATATAAAAAATATATTTCTGGAGAGAAGATTGAAGAAAATGGAGAGGGTAATGGGGTGTCGAAACTCAATAGTTAGTTATATATATAGGGTTTAATAAGGCTGTCTGTACAGGGATGCCTTGCTGGCACTCGCTTTGTGTCAACCCGAAGATCACGCTCCACCTCTGGTCTCTTGGTTTTTGGATCCGACCCGCCCTGGAGTTTTTTTTCTTTCGACAAGTGGATTTTTTGCTGATGTGGCGGATTGCTATGACGTGGCAACGATCGGCGAAGACTGGATTTTTTTGGTTTTTTATTTTTAATTATTATTGCGGGGGTTGTGGCAAACTAACTGTCCGTTAAGTCTGACCAGAAGTTAGGTTGACCAAGCCTGGTCACGGACATACCTTTTTTGAAAGACATTTTACTCTTACGTGAAGTTCCCAAAATAGCCCTGTGTTGATGGATGTGTATCACTTTATCATTTTCTATGTATCACTTTGACATCGTCTTTTATTTTTCAATCATAAAATAATAATATTGCATAGTCATTGGATCCCATTGCTTTCTACAAGAAACACTACATTTAATCTTTGCTATTTTACTAATGGGGGCGTAGCTCAGTTGGTAGATGGACGAGTTTGAGAGTTGCGTAAATGATTTCTAGGTCAATGGCGAAAGTTTTCAAAAAAATATATGGTTTCGGATTAATAGATATTGTTAAAAAAATAAATCTTTACTATTTAAAAAATATATCTAAGATCGAACAATTTAGATCTATCGGGACTTACTTAAAGCAATCATTATATGTATAGCCCGAATGTCTAGCACTAACAATTGAGACAAATCTACCCACAGAACAACAAAAGTGAGTTGTACCTTAGATTTTATTTTTTATTTTATTTTTTTTTGAAAAAAAAAATCATTGTAATTTTTCATCTTAAAATTAACAGCATACTTCTAAGTTCTAACAAAATCCAGAATAATGTTTATCAACTAATATCCATAAATAGATAAGGAAGCATTTTTGGTTATGTGAAAACGTTGTTAACAGTAACAATAACACTGTGAACACACTGTAACATTCAATAATTTTTTTTGTTTTTTCTGTTTTTTTTTTGTTTTTGTTTTTTGTTTTTGTTTTTGTTTTGTTTTGTTTTGTTTTTTTGTGGTTTTTGGGGTATTATCATACCTACTCAGCTACTGATCTATATTGTTATCACAGTTTTAAAACTAATTAACAAGTATATTAAACAACTAATGTAGTATATTTTGCTGGCATCCTATGCATATATAGTACTGTTAGTCAATTCAGAAAACTTCAACTAATCGAGATATGCTTTGGCGTTAAATAACCAAACACACGAGAGATGTATATCACATGTCATATACTAAGACCATTGAAGCATTTCTCCGGTTAATCATGAAACTATTTGGCAATAATTATATATATATATGCTTTTTAGAGTAATTAATTATTTGAAACATTTGTATTCATTTTATATATAACAGCTAGTGTTGAAACCAATCACTATATATCTAGTTAGGTTTAACAATTCTATGACAATGATTTTGCTGCTGGCATCCAACTTTTGGTCAAAGCAAAAAATTCCTCTAAGGAAATCATTGGGAATTTGAATAGTATACTCTCCAAAAGTTAGAATAAAAGAAAGATAGGTCATAATCATATCATAATTTTCTGATAATTAGAGGAGTCATAACAATCCTGGAAAAAAATAAATTAAGATCCTCCCTTTATAACGATAACACGTTAATATTACAAAAATAAATAAATAAAATTTATAATTTTACTCTGTAATGCTACAAAAGAATGGTCATCAAATTTTTGTTTTTTTAGATCCGTTCTAATTAGAGAATCATTTATTAAAAAAAATAAAAAATTAGTTACAATTTTGAACCGTAACAGAATATTAATATCATATATATAATTGTAAACTTGAGCTATAATTTGAGAATTGTTTATATTTTGGATAGCAATGGAGTAATTCGTCAAGATTCTTATAAGTTTGTTGATCATGAATCATGATTGATCTACTGGCTTTTCAACTTGGAAAAAATTGAAACTATATATATAGTTGCTTAATAATGCCTTCTTCTTTTAATGTTTGTGGCTATCATTGTCAAAATATCTTTCATGCATGTATGTTTCCGTCTTCGATTTGAAGTTATAAACTAGCTAGCTATATGGTCTTTACATAATTGGTTCTCCACATCTTCTTGATGTTGAAAGATCAGGAACAACATTTTATTATTATTGGTTCTTTCTCTTCTCTTCTCTTCTCTTCTCTTTTTTTCGAAAAAAAGAATCTCCATTAATAGTTAATGGGTATCAACAATGTTAATTGTATTATTGTACGATTCAATGTGGTTTGGTGGTAAATGATGCTCATTCAATCTATCAATATCTCAGGTTCGAATCGCTGATACGCAATTAGTATAACAAAAACAATATATGTTATATTCATGCATGGTTCAATAATTCAAGCGAACATTTTTTTTAGTATTGTTGGTAACTAGTTGCAAATCTTTTACGACGTTAATTGTATTATTGTCCAATATGGTTTGGTGGTGAATGACGCTCATTCAGCCTATCAATATCTCAGGTTCGAATCGCTTTTACGTAATTGGTATATCAAAAACAATATATGTTAATCATGCATGGTTCAATAATTCAAGCGAACATTTTTTTTTAGTACAGTTGGTAACTATTTGAAAATCTTTTTCCTTTTTTTAGCCTAAAAAACAGACGAAGAATATTTTTATATATAATAAAAAGAAATGCCCTTACTAGCTAGGCTTATCCATGGCCTGAGGAGACATTTTAGTTTATGATTCTCAATTAGTTCAATGAGTTGTAGAGTGGGCAGGGCCGGCGGCACAAGCTCACGACACATGACTTAGTACGATTTTCATATGATGTCTTATATATATATATATAGTGAAAATTACCAACAATGACCACATATATTATAGGAAATTCGTTTTTAACCACATGCATACTTTTAATTGTTTTTAACCATGTTTTTGAGAAATTACTCAAAAGCCCTCATATAAAACCCCCAAATCAGCTCTCTCTCTCTCCTTTCTTTTCTTTTTCTTTCTCTCTCCTCTTCTCTGCTCTGATCTCCCTCTCTCACCGATCTCCCTCTCTCAACGCGATCTCTCTCTCGCCGGCATGGTCGACGGCCGCCGAGCGCCGACAAGCATCTCGGCCACGCCACGAACCACCGACGACCATGAACCAGCTGTTGGTTGGTCGCACGAACCAGCAACGACCACGAACGACCAAGCGATGCCGCGACGGGGGTCGTCCGCCGCTGGTTGAATCGACGACCGGGAGTCTTTCCGGTAGCTAGGTGTGCCGGCGATGTGGTTTGTAAAAATCCCAAACAAAAACCTAACCCTAATTCGAATTTGAGGAAGAAGATGAGGAAGAAGAAGGGAAAAAAAAAAAAAAAAACTTATCCTAATTTCAATTTAGTCCAGATTTCAAGTTTTAGTATTTCTATTTTAGGCATGATTTCAAGTTTTACTATTTCCATTTAGGCATGATTTCAAGTTTGTGTATTTCAATTAAGTCGTGATTTCAAGTTTGTTACGAGGTTTAAAAAACACTATTTTCAGGGGTACTCTGGTAATTCATGGTACTAAAATGAATTTTTTTAAAAAAAGTGGTTATTAATAATTAAAAATTCAAAAGTGGTTAAAAACAAAAGTATGATAAGTTGTATGGCCACTTTTGGTTTTCTCTCTTATATATATATATATATTTCTATTATCAGTTCGAACTGAAATACAGTTTCTTGGATGTGGGTCATTGGATTTAAATGCTTTGACTTGGCTGCATACACTTGTCAAAGCATCTTTTAAATCCAATGACCTACATGTAAGGAACTGATATATTTTATATCAATTCGAACCGATAATAGAAAAACTATATATATATATATATATATATATATATATATATATATATATATATATCCCGTTCACATCAATACGCATTGATGTAACTACATCAGTACCAATGCATATGGACCACTGATTATGGAGAAGTTTTGACAAGTGCATACACTTTGAGTCAAAGTATGTAAATCTAATGGTCAACATCCAATGCAATGATGAAGTTATATCAGTGCGTACTGACTTGAATATTTATATATATATATATATGGCATAGGTACGATTTTCATAAGACACAATACGACATATAGGTCGAGCTAGGTCAACATGCTATAACGAGGTTGCGGGTTCGAGTCTTTCCCCCATCCCAAAATATCGAATTATTGTAATATTTCAAAAACAACACAACATTTTAAATTCATATATGAGAAATATCATTTCTACCCTTACTTTAAGTTAAATAATTTCAACAACCTCTTCAAACATGACTGAATGCTAGCTATTTATACTTAGACTCCAAAATTGAAATTTGAAACTTGGATAGGGGTGTTAAATTTTTTTGAGAAAAAAAAAATTTAGCTTAAAACCAAAGCTCATTATTTTTTGAATTTATTATTTCTTTCTCTTTTGGAGATGTTGAAGTTGACACTTTTTAAAGAACATGTACCTGTGTCCCTATCAAAGTTTGAATAGGTGCACTATGTATACTTTGTATAGAGGTTGAAAATGTCAAAAAAATGATATAAGTGCAATTTGATCCTTTGCTAGATTTTTGGATTCCTATAATTTCTTTGATTAGCTAAAACTTGTATGTCATGCCTTTTTAATCATCTTTTTCTTGTAGATATACTTAGAAATGTGTACTTTGAATAGAATATATGTTAATTATATATTGTTTGCAAAAGCTATTTAATTAAAGTTTGTCAAAGAATTGAAGATGTGTAGAACCAAATACACTATAAGCTGATAGGTCTCATATGCTTTGTCCTTACTATTATAGGTAACAAGATAGTGACGACCTTGTTAATGTCTAAACCAGTAGTACTAGTTCATTTGTTAGCATCGAATAGACAAAAAATATGAACAAATTTGATCGCCCGCGTGTAAATCATATACTTAGGGAATTTGGATCCTATGTTAAACTGATTTTTATTCTGATCTGTATGGATCTACTAACATGTGTAATCAATGGTTGTAATTTATTTATTTCACTTTCATTATTTTTAAATGTAAAATATTATTCTTAAATGCTTTAGATCATGAAAAAAATCAGCACAGCAGAGGATCCTAATCTATACTTACTTTGTGTCTCATTTGGCTTGTTGCAACGTTTCACCCATTTATCATTTCAACAATTAAACCAATTATTTTTGTTGGTGGAAATAGACCTAAATAGCACCAAATCCATAATGAATTTTAGGAATAGCACTAGATTAATAATTTGAGTTTAAATTGCACCAATGGATAAAAATACCCTCACCTTCTTCTTCTATTGCTTTTCTGCCATTAGGTTTATTTTATTTTATTTTCAAAAACCTTCATTGATGGAGGACCAATGGAGGTGGAACAGACCTCCATTAGACCTCTATTGAGCTCGAAATTAATTGACTTCCATTGGAGGTCAATGAAGATGAATTGTTTTTGAAAAAAAATTGTATTTTGCCCTGTAAGTCTCAAAATTTGCAAAAATACCGAATAAGTCTCAGAAATTAAAAAATAAATCTCGAAAATACCAAAATAAGTTTCAGAAATACCCAAATAAGTCTCAGAAACACGAAACTAAGTCTTGGAAACAAAAAAAAAAAAAGGCGAGAGTTATTTTTGTGATTGTGTTTTAAATGCCAGATTCACATTTTAGGTGCTATTAAAACTTAAGTTATTAAGTTGGTACTAGTATTAAAAGTAAGGGAGTAAAGAGTGCTAGAAAATTTTAGAATCTTTTTTTTAAAATTTGGGATGGGAGGAGGGGGATTCGAATTTGAAACCTCAAGTTTGTTGAAAGGAGTGGTTATCGCTTAGCCAGAGCCGGCCCTAGGCCTTTTCTAGAGGGGTGGCCGCCCCGGGCCCCTTTTTGAAGGGGCATAGAGTTACTTGTTTTGAGTTAAATGAATGGTCCATTATTTTTTTATTTCACACCAAAAAAAGTCCCAATCGTTTGTTTAAAAAAAAAAAGTCTAAGAACTTAGAAAAACTGGAAAATTAAAATTGGACCAAACAAACAGAGGTCTAAAGGGCACAGTCCAAAAATTCTTTTTATTTTTTTAAAGCCTAATTAGATTTTTGTTTTTTATTTAGACAAATTACCTAAAAAAAATTCTACAGCCATCAAACGTCCAAACCTATCTCTTTCACTTTCTCTCTCAGCGACTCAACGTTCTACGCATTCTCATTTCTCATTTTCTCTACATCCTCATTTCTCATCTTACTTGAGTTATCTGAGAAATTTATTAGTTATATAATAAATGTATTTATCATATGATATTATTTTGTCTTTAATGAAATTATCATTTTCGGATTAAATATATGAAAACAGTTTATATATAAGTATATATATTAAAAAAAAACTATTAATATGAACAAAGGACCCTTTTTAGAATTTTACCCTGGGCCTCTAAAAAGTCAAAACCGGCCCTACATTCGGCAATCAGGCAATGCATGCAACCACAACAATCAAAACATTTTTAGTGATACTAAAAGCACTTCACTCGATCACCACCGTCCAATGTGCCTTGATTGTGAAAGACACTCGATTATTTAGTCTGACAATGTCTCAGGTTCAAGTCGCCGTCACCACATATGGTGTATATATATAAATATTGTGCATGTATTTGTCATGATTAACGGTACAAGCAAAAATATGCTTTGGAAAACATCAATGTGTCAAGTATTTGTATGGCTGAAAATGTGTATGTATTGGAAGGTTCTTACATGTTGGAGCATATGGTTAATAGTATCATACACTTCAAACCAATTAATTAGGGTTCAACTAATTAACTATAATTTAAAGGTTTACAAAGTTTTTTTGCTCCACAATGAAAGTGACACTTGTCCTATATAATTGCCTCCTCAATCCCATAGTAAAATCTTTAGGTCATGTTTGGTTAGTGGAAAGGAAACCACATAGAAAAGGAATCTATATAGGAATGGAATCCTTGCAGGAAAGGAATCCAATTCCTAAATGGATTCCTTTGTTTGGTTGTCATATGAAAATCATCATGGAATCTTACTATTTTGACCAAAATGCCCCTTATATATTTGATATATTAAAAATATTTTTTAAATTAAAATATATATTTGTTTGAAAATATTCATAAATTATTTGAAAAATATTTTTAAAATTTTAATTATTTATTATTTGAATCGAATAATATTTATTAGAAAAGTAAGAAAAATACTTTTTTTTTAAAAAGAAAAAAATCGAGCACATGCACAGGTGTTGTCGGCGAGAACCACAACCTCCTCATCTATAGATCTAAGGTGATGTTTGGTTACCATGATGGAATGGTAATGGGAATAGGAATGGACATGTAAAGGAAGGAAAACTGATTTTTTTTGGTTTGGTTAAGACTTTAGAATTAGTCTCTGAATCAGTATTATTTTGTTTGGTTAACAACTGAATGGAACTGAATTAACTATATGTTGACCAAAATACCCCTAATTACAACAAATTTATAATAACATGGTATATTATGGATAATAATAATAATAAAATATAATAGTATATATAATATATTATATATATTATAATAATATATAAAACATTATATATATATTATTTTATATATAATATTATATATTATTATTATTATTATATATAATATATATACATTTTAATATTATATATATTAATATATATAATATTTATTATATATACATTTTAATGTTATATATATTAATATATATATATATATATATATTAATATTTTATATAATATATAATATATACAATAATATTTATATATTATTATATATTATATTTTATTATATATATTATATTAATATAATATATATTATTATATTATATTATATAATAATATAGAGTTATATGGTTAGGGCATAAGAGGGTTATTTTTGGAACACCAATTTTACTTTGAAATTGGAAAGAGCTTTCCATTGGGTTTTGGGAGGAAAGCCCATTCCACCAAAATGGTGGAAAACTCATTCCAATGGAAAGCTTTTTCCAATACTTATTAACAAGCCAAACATAAAAGAATGGTCATTTTTCCATTCCATTCCATTCAATTCCACCCAACCAAACATGACCTAAACAAATAGTATCCAATAGAGAGACCCAAAACGATGGCCAAGAACACACCTCTATTGAACGACATGATCGCCAACAACAGCAGATATCCGATCGCCGAGTTCACTCCTAAACAACACGGCTGTCGTGAATTTAGCGGAGCTGACTCGGCTCGGTTTCACCAGGAGAGGAGTCTCCGTTGTCAGAGCGGTTTTGGTGGAGGAGAGGGACTTGAATATGTGTCGCGATCTTCCATGTATTGGTACTTGGTAGAAGTGCATATGAGGAAGAGAGTGAGTAAGGTGAAGAGGTAACCGAGCCAGGTGTTGGTTTTCCATGAATTGAAGAGAATTGTGACTTTGATCCCCAATATAAGGTCATGTGTTGATGTGCATCATCTTCGACGATGGTGGCCTCGCCGTCATCGGTTACGAAGGAGGCCATCGGCAAGGCAGCAATGGCCTCCTCTATTTTTTTTTTTTTTTTTGATTTATTTTTATTTGGAGGATAAATTGGTAATTGAACATTTGAGTGAGGGTGGAATCCGGATTCCGACCTCAAGGGGTAGGAATCTTAATCCACCATTTTGGTGGAATCCTTAGCTCCATGGAATGGAATCCTCATTCTATGACATTTTGTGCAAAACAAACAGTGGAATAGGAAAGCAATGGAACGAGGATTCCCTTTCCCATTCCATTGTTGATTCCACAAACCAAACACCATCCAAGTGTTTTCTAAAACATTTTTTTCTTCTTATAATTTACAAATAAAAAAACGCTTGTATATTCTTTAGAAAACAAGATTTGAACAATCAAGCTTTATTCTTCCGAAACTAGTGTTGAAGATATTCTTTATCTTAGATTTGAAATTCTTAAATTCGCTTATCTAAAATACTAATACCAAACATATTTTCATTTCATTTTATTTTTATAAAAAAAAAAAAATACAAAATATTAAGAAAAAAAAAACTCTTGAGCACTGCATATATATTTGATATTAAATAGAAAAATCAATGGCATGCAAAAGGAAACAACAAAAGTTTGACATCCAAACAGAAGTGAAGAGTGCAAAAAAAAAAAAAAAGAAGCGGCCGGAAATACACATAGAATAAAGTTCAAACCAAAAGTTGGCTCCACCTTTGACCGACCAAGTACATAATTATAAGAACCCATGATGAACAAGAAAGGGTATACTTAGCTTAAATATTGTTTCTTGCTTTGCTTTGCTTTGCATCAACCCGGCCTACTGGCTACTACCTTACCTTAGCTTTCTCAAAATCATGATCTTTTTCATATTTAATTCTACAGGAATATAAAGGTGCGTTTGGCACGCGTTCATTTTGTTTTCGCATACAACATAGGCTACAAATATGCCTCGTTGTGCTTTAATTTGTTTCCATCTAATAATAATTAACCAGATTATTAATATTTATCAATCTTTATGCTAATTCCATTCAAGTGATTTATTCTTTCACTTAATTAGCATCAATTTCCATGCCTCATTTAGTAGCCAAATGCAGATTCTAGCTAGAGAGCTTCTTAATCACATTTTGCCTGATATGCCAAAAATTGCCGGTCAATTCTTTCTGTAAATTAATTCCCCAGACAGTGGAAAAATGTATACATCCATTTTTAGGTGCTAATTTTCGAATCAAATTAGATATTATAATGTTGCAGTGAAATACGACTCTCAGCAGTCACACTAAAAGATATATGTAACATTTATATTCGTAGTTACTTGTGAGAAGACGTGACGTGAGGAACAGTAAGGCATACTCGCAGTAAAGATTAGACCTAAAGTCACATGGTGATATGTATCCAGTTATCCTAAGATTCCAGACATTTTACTATTGGCCTCTGTGCTGTCCTTGACTGGCTAACCTGCAGATGAACGAGAGTTACGTTATATACTTATATATACTTGATACTTCCTTCACCGCATGTGACTGGCTAGCCACATGTAGTGATAGTGATTCGAATCTGTGATATTAACGGATTGAATAAACGTCTTTCATCACCAAACCACGTTGGACAGTAATGCTAAATAAATAAGACTAAATACTTTAATATTAATTATAAATTATAATATTCATGGGTCCTTTTTTACTTTTATTTTTATATCATGATGTGATTCATGCAATCATGCATGTTACACAATTTTTCTGGTGTTTGAATGCATGCATGAGAGATTTATAAACATTAATAGTGTACTTTGATCGAAATATATATATATATATTCTATATTTTTCATATTTTGGAGAAACCGATATAAAAAATATCTTCAAATATTCTTGACTGATATTTACTTCCTTATATATCATAATACGTATCAAATTGAACATAGAACAACTTTAAATTATTGGGTTTAGATGCAATGATATCGAAATGAACTATATATAATGTAGTCATAAATATAAATCTAGTAATTAATTAATGTTATCGAGTCAATTTATATGGTGGTCAAAAATGACCTATTAAGAACTTGGAAATTAAGGAGTATCCGTCCTTTAAATCATATATTATAAAAGAATACTATACAACCCAAAAAATTAATCCAAAATTCAACTCAAATGATGTGATAAATGAGTTGTTATTACCATACAAATCATGGGGTGATGTGATGAATGATATGGTAAAGATAAACGTCAATTGGGTTAGTTTTTAGAAATTATTATTATTTTTTTTCAATTGATCATATATATTGATTTTTTTTTTAACATTAAAACGTATTACTTATCCCAGTTCTCTCTCTCTCTCTCTCTCTCTCTCTCTCTCTCTCTCTCTCTCTCTCTCTCTCTCTCTCTCTCTCTATATATATATATATATATATAACAATAATTTAAGGTTTAGGGAAGATGACACGAGTACTCAAACCAGCAACCTCATGTTATAAGGTGTTTGTGGTATACGACAACCCCATCTTGTTGTTATCTCTCTCTCTCTCTCTCTATATATATATATATACATATATATAGATGATACTATATATAATATTAGGATTGAGATCCCCTACCCATCTTATTTGTGCTCAACTTTCAAACATCTACTGACACGTGACAAACAAGCAAAACAATGGCTGAGATTAGTTTCCTTTATTCTTTTTTCTCTTTCTCCTGATTCCTTTTCCCTCGTCTAAATTTTTCTTTATTTTTTTTCCGCTCTTTCTCCTAACAAACGTGTTTAAGCATATAACAACAACTTTTTCTTTTTTTTCTTAATCCAAAAATCCTCTCTTGACACTTGTTCTAAGAAAAACAAAAACAACAACCCACAAAATGATTTTTTTTTCTCAAATTGACAATAGTGGAGATAATAAATAATTGAAAAAAAAAATTTACATCACCATCATCATCAACATTACACCACCAAAAATTACATCTATCATCAACATTACAATGAACAAAAACATTCTCAATAAAAATTCTCATTGCCCATTGTCTGTCAAAGTTGTCAAAGAAGAGAGAATCGTCTCTTCTCTTTTCTTCTCTTTCCTTCTCTTACCTTCATTTTATTAGCAACCAAACAAAACAAAAATCCATTTCACAAACCCATAAACGAAATCCAAGTAAAAAACAAAAATAAAAAGAAGAACATTTATGGATCTTCAGATCTTCATCAATGGAGAAACAGATTTTATTTTCTAGTTTGTGTATTGAAATTCAATTTGTGTTTGTGAAGAAATGAAGATCAATGATATGGGTTTGTTAAGAAATAAAGATGGATGAATCTGGGATTGTAAAGATTGATGATGTTCATTTTTTTTTTTTTTTCGTTTAATTTGTATTGTTATTATTATTTGTATTGAGATCAATCAATTTATTTAAAAAAAATGCTCTTAAAAGTATACAACAAAAAGTTTGGAGTGATAGGCTTTAGATACGATGTCGTTTGATAAGTGGAGAGAGAAAAAAAATAAAACAAATTAACCATAGTAGTTAATTTGCTTAGGTGCCACATATCACTAGATGTTGAGAATGTGAGCACAAATGAGATAATGCATAATATTAATGGTGCTAACAGATAATGCAGTGACAAGTGGAGCTGTGGAGGTATCGCTCAGCTTCTTCTCATAAGCTGAGAAATGTCTCCCACTATTAAAGTTGATCTTTCAGTCGAAGTTGTTTCCTTTTTTCATATCAAAGTGAATAAAACTGTCAAATAGTTGCATCCAATCTATCCATCCAACTAGCTAGCTGTAGGTTTGGCCTCCTTAAACTCTAAATCAGAATACGCATATATATACGATACATATCTTCTCTATATCTTATTATCTTTCATTTTGTACTTGAAAAGTTAAAAAAACACCAGAATTTATGCAACTTGATCAAGATTTTTGACATGAAGTTGGAAGATATTATTGTTGTTGTGATGAGAATCAATTTGTTTGAGAGAGAATTTATAAATTCCGACAATTATTTGCTTTATTTCTCACACTCAGTGATGCCTCAAGTACATATATAAAATGACATATTATATGATATTTTATATTTGTCATTTCAATGTCCCTAAGATGTTCTTCTCCCAACATATATATATATATAGTTATAGGATATATGTCCTTAGAAAACTAGACTTCCAAATGACATATATGGGACATGACCTGTAACATGCAAGGAAATAAGGTCTAGCCAGCTGATACGATTAATTTGCTGGTCGAATTTTCTACTTTATAATATAAAAGCTAGCTATATTATATCTACAAGCTAGAGACTTTAATCAGTAGAATATGAAGAATCCCAATATTGAAGTATAGTATAGCTGTAATTTTTTTTCTTTCTACTTAATTAATTTGAGTAGTTTGTTTCACATTGTGGTACCACAAATGTACCAGAAAAGCTAATTGGGGATGTGTGTCTTCGTTGTAATAAAAGCTAATTAGTTTGTGCGATGGAGGCTCAGTCCTATATATCGACCTAATTCATACTTTGATAGAGGAACTATCAGGTCAAGCAAATATATATGTTAGTCCTCGTGAAGCTTGGATATCGATGCATATAAGTGATTATATATTGATATTAAAAAAAATAATAATAAAAAAAACAAAAAAAAAAACAGAATCAACATATAATGCATAAATGCAAGACAGTTAAATAGTTAATTTCATAATTAGTATTAGAGAGGTGTATTCGATCTAGGGTTGGTTGAAATTTAAAAGATTTTTAAGAGTTTTGGCATATTCAATCCAGACTTATAAAGAGTCTATAAAAAGTTAGGGGTATTTCAATTCAAACTTTAAAAAATACCGATGAGATGAGGTTGATCCGATGGTAAACCCATCACACATGCACCACGAAGTTGTGGATTCGAGTCATCCTCCCTCTTCAACAAAAACCTTGAATTTATGTAGGGGTGGTTCTATTGCCACTAAAAAGTTCTCCTCACACCCAATTTACTCTTCGTACGTGGAAATATGGTGAAATAACACTCTTTTTATGTGGACTTTTAAGAGTAACCCTAGTTTAATAAGTTAAGTTTACATGACACCAATAGACAAAAATACCCTCATATCATTCTTTTATTACGTTTTTACTATTTTTATTGTTTCTTGTTTCCTTCCAAAAACCTTTATTAATGTAGGTCCTCCATTAATGGAGGTCCTCCATTAATGGAGATACCTCCATTGGAGGTCTTTAATGGAGGTCAAAATCTACCTCCATTGGAGGTCGGTGGAGAAGATAACAAAAAAAAAAAAAATGGAAATTTTCAATTTTGCCCAATAAGTCTTGGAAATTGTAAATATATCTATAAATCTCGGAAACACCAAAATAAATCTCGAAAATATCAAAATAAGTCTCGGAAAAAAAAGAAGCACGAGAATTATTTTTATGAGTGTGTTTTAAGGGTATTTTTGTCAGATCCACACTTTAGATGCTATTAAAACTTAAGTTATTACTATTAAATTTTCGAGCCCCCTTTACTCTCTACATCCACTTAAAATTTTTACAAATCAATTCATTACTCTCTACACCCTATAAAATGTCAAAATTGACCTAAAGTATTATTCACCACTTTAATCACATCATTTTTCCTCTAAACCCATTTTAGTACTGGCTAGCCTCTTTTAGGGCGATACTCGCAATAGGATGAGGTCGAAGAGTTAGCACAATAGTGAGTAGAGTTCGTTCCCACAGGGACCGAGTGATCGATTACCGAAATTGATTAGCCTAGATGCTATTCAAACAATCAATAATGAGATTTTCAAACTAAGTAAATTAACTAAATTAAACCTAAAGATTAATTCTAATGCAAGAAAGAAATAATATGAAAAATAAACTCAAATGTGATGGTATAAAGAAACATGCTAGGACTTGACTCCACCCCACCCTATATTGACTTCCGTTTTAGACTCAATTATTCACCCAAAACATACTCATGCAATTTATAGATTCATGCACCCTAATATTAACCTACAATCTTGGTCAAGTAGAATAGGTTACACCCAAAACATACCCAAGCTTATCTTTCAATTACTCGGAATGTATGAATGGGTTCATTAAGGATTTTGATGCACTAACAAATCCTATACGTTAGCCTAAGTAGGTCTACTTTTCTAAACATGCATAGAGGGCATTTTATCGAACACGTGGTGTGCGTCTCCGGTCAGTACATAACACACCACAAGATTCATTCAAAAGGAGATCAATCAATTGAAAGCTTTAAGCACACTAAAATACCCATACAAATCACACTTGTATAAAATGAATAAACAAAGGTCAATACATATAAAGAGTCATGGGTGGGGTTTCATCAAATCCTAGCACTAAATGTTTAGCTCATATCACAAAATGTAGCCATACAATAAATATGCTCAAAAGAATACATGGCTATAATAAAGAAAATGAAAGAGAATAAAGTAATAGAAGAAACTATGTAGAGTAGCTCCTCCTCCTTTGCTCTTCCTCTTCCAAGCTCTTTCTTCAACTCACTTTTTCCAAAAAGATGAAGTGATGGTGATTGTGATTGTGGTAAAATGGAAGTGATGGGAATCTTGGTGGGTTTCTAAGGATGGAGATGGTGATGTAAGAGGAATGTGTAAAGGTGAGGTCTTGGTGACTATTCTTGGGTGAGAGAGCTTGGGTGGTTTAAAAATATCAAAGGTTTATATAGAGAAATGAATTAGGTCAAGGGCAAGGAGGTAAAATCTTGATTTTTAACATATTTTGGGTAAAAGGACGAGCTTGGGGCGACCTGGATGCTCTTTGGTTGAAGAAAACTGTTGAAAACCCAAGAGGTTAGCAACCTTGAGGGGCGAGCTTGGTGAGCTCGCATCTCTCTCAGGTGCAGTTTTCCAGCTTCGCGCACTGTTACAAAAATGGCCATAACTTTCTCTAGAGAACTCAGAATCGCAATCTGCAAAAGGCGTTAGAAAGTAGACTCATGGGGCTTTCTAAAAATAGGTTATACGAAACGTAGTTTGATTGGATGAGGGAGATATGGTTCTTGAAATTTGAAATCTCTGCATGAAGATTTCCAATTTCAGCCCTTTAACCTCCAAAACTCTTCAATTATGTTCAACACCTTATTTTAGAGTATATAACCTACACAATGCTCACAAAACGCATTATATACAAAAACACGCTTGACAACGAGTATAAAATCTAGGAAATGAGGACCTCAAATAGGTATGTAAATCATCCAATCAATTACTTTCGATACCTAATTAAATCCAGAAAAACAATATTTTCAAAAACAAAATTCCAAAAAACCAAACAAATGCCATTGAATTGGAAAGGCAAAGGCAACATATAATCTTAGATGCTCATTATATTTAATAGATTAATTCAACCTATGGCAAGCCATTGATTTTGACTTGGAATTTTTTATTTATTGTTATCACTACAAGAAAAATTGCTATTCATGACAGTTATAGATCGTTATAAAAGGGTTTTGATGACGGTTTTATATGCGTTGTTAAAAGCAGTGTGATAAAAAGTTTATCACGGTTTTTAAAAACCATTATAAATCAATAATAGTTTTTGTCCATAATATAATCTCGACGGATTTACACACGTTATTATTTCATGATGGCATAAAACCAACATTGACAAATGACTTTCAAATACCTATTGTGTAGAGATTATTGTTGATGCATGAAAATTGACCAACAACAAAATGAATTGAATAACTTCTCTATGAACTTTAAAATTGAGAGATTAGATACAACTTGCAAACTCCCTCTTTTTTTTTTCTTTTTTTTTATGCCCTTTTTCCTTGGTGAGCTTCACCTTTTATACTATTTCTTTGTGGGGTCCCTAGATCACGTGTTTTGATTCGTGTTTTATTCCACATGGCAACGTTTTTCACTCTAATCCTGTCCTCAAGCACATGCTAGGAATTAAGCTCGGGCATAGGACAAATTCTTCTCTTTATATTGGGATTGAGCTCGGAGTTAGGACAAATTCTCCTCTTTATACTGGGATTGAGCTCAAACTTAAGACGACTTCATGTAGTCTTATTTGACATTGAACTTGGACACGGGCACCTTTGTCGTCGAATATAGGGCAAGTTCTTCCGAGCTCGAACCTAGAACAGCCTTAGATAACCTCTCTCTCCTGGATACGGGGTGTCATTTTAGTCAATTTCCTTATTCGGGTGCTAGGACGACTTCTCTCTCCGACTCGAATTTTACTCGTACTTTTATTCGTGCTTGTCCGGTTATTGTTATATAAATATTCATATTCATATACGTTTAAACATATATTAGGATTTTCTATTACCAATTTCGGAGTTTCTATCTAGTTAACTTTATAGTACAACACGGGTCCCCTAGCTTTCAAGGGTCAAGTATTGTTTGTACACTTGAAAGAAATTTTTTTTTTTTTGGGTGGCATCATGGTGATGTCATCGTTGCTCTTTCTTGGACAGAGGATGACGTCATCCTTGTCCCTTTTTTTGGTGATGTCATATTCGCTCTTTTTTGGGTCGAGGATGACATCATCCTCGTCCTTTTTTTGTTGTTGGAATAAGGTCACTTTGACATAACCCTTCCCTATTCTTGCTGAGTTAAGTCATTTCGACTTCGTGAATCATTTTTGTTGCCTTTTCCTACTTTTTGTGGAGTCGGGTCATTTCGTATTAATTAATTATTTTTACAGTCTTCTCATACTTTTGTAGAGTCAAATCATTTTGACTTAATGAATTTTTGTGGTTTTCTCCAACTTTTGCAGAGTCAGATCACTTAAATCTTATTTCAAGCAATGTTCTAGTAAACGCTAGGCGGGCGGTGGACCAACGCCTAGCGCCTAGGCTGCCTAGTTGGCGCCTAGGTGGATTTCTAGGCGGTTGATTTTTTGTTTTTCCTACCTATAAAACCAATAATAAAACTCGTATTATGACAAAATCCAAACAAAATCATCAAAATAATTCCCTTTTTGTTTTTATGTCTTGTACCTATTTAATATAGTTTTACTTTTTGTTATATATTTTAGATTTTTACATTGAAAGAGTGTATGTTTTATTATTTTACAAATCTGCTTTTTAAAAGTCAAATACTCAAAAAAAATTATTCTTTCATCTCTCATTCACGCCTTCTTCTTCTCTCTCTCTTTCACGCCCCCAATTTTCTTCCACCATTTCTCTCATTTCAAACTTTCTCATTACTCCATTAAAGCTTGTTTTTGAGTTATTTTTCATTAAATCTTGGTGGGTTTTGTTTATTAACAACACTTGAATCTAATTTGTGTGTTGAATTTGCTCATATTTTCTCCATTGATTTTTTTTTTCAGAAAACTAAACAAAGTAACAAACCCTAGACGGTGACAATGAACAACACGCCGACGACAACGGCGACGGAGGCTCCTTCTGGCGACTGGCGGTGACAAGAGAAAGGTGGTTTAGTCGGCGATTGAGAGGAGAGAGTCGATTTGAGATGAGATTTTTTCAAATTGTGTTTCACTGTTTTACAGTTTTACGATTGAAAGGGGATTTTGTCCAATACGTTGCCGTTTTAGTGTGTTTACTTTTGAAACGCCATTTTTTTGAAGGCGAATTTAAAAAAAAAAAAATTTGATCTAGGTAGAGTCAACGGCTTTGACTCCACCTTGACTCGATTAATCGATGAAAAATCGGCCAGGTCACCCAAATTCTTCCAGACCGCCTAATCACGCCGTTTTGGCTCAATACAGTTCAGCCGACCATCGACTCCGTCTATACGGCCATCTAGGCGCCCACCTAGCCTGAATTTTCGAACATTGATTCAAGCAATAGTCACTTTATTTCTTTTTACTCGGTTATCTAGAGGGTTGATTTTCATATAAGTATTATTTTGTAGAATCCTCAATTTGTTTCCACTATCAACCCTTCTTATCTCTGGACGATCATCATACTTATTCACATATATGTATTTATTTTTCTTTATTTCTCATTTCGTTCACGTTTTGTTTATCCATCAATTTGTTTATGTATTTATTATTTCACACATGTAAAGATGGATGAGCGTGAGTTTGAATCCGAGGGTTATGAAGAGGTTGATGAGGAGGACGTCGGATACGACGATTCCCTTCGAGTTGTTACAATTGTAACGACATTTACTTCTGTCGGGAGTCATAGGCCTCGCAACCATCTTTATCTTCCCAATTCAGGCTGTTAAATAAACATTATCCAATTTACTGTGTCTGCTAATATGCTCAAAATTTTGAAAAGAACTTTTTCTATACCCAATACCGTTTTTCTCCATTTACCTCGGGATAATGATCTGCCAAGTTTTCCTCTGGAAACAACGTAACTTTTTGTTTCGATTTTTTTAGGTTCAGTGTCCGACTTCCTCTCCATCTGTTCATTAGTCGCGTATTTTGTCATTATAAGTTCGCTCCATCCCAGTTGCGTCCCAATGGTTGAAGGATTTTAGTTGCCACTTTGATTTTGTTTATGTTAATGCATAACGATGATCCTTCCTTGGTAGAATTTCAGTACTTAAATTGTTTAAAAACTAGTGTCCGTTTGGGATTGTATTATTTCCAGCCCCAACCCAATGTGTCAAAATTGATACTTGACCTTCCTGACAATAACAAAAACTGAAAATCGAAATGGTTTTTTTTTTTTTTGAGAAATTGGGGTGGAGAGCTGTATGAGGATGGAGTCATAAGATCGGTGCCTACTTGTTTTGGGATTCCAGGTCTAATCGCTGTTCTTTTTATTAATATATATATATATATTATCCATATTTGTTGTACGTGTCCTCATATGCATACGTGCATTTTTATTTTACCATTGATTATCAAGTTCTTATAGTGTCGAATTCGTTTGTTACTATGCTTCGCGACCATGAAACTGATCGAATTAACACGATATTTTTCGTATCGGAGCAGGATCGGGGGATTATATAGTGTTACTTGACCCGGAGTTCCTTTGTCGTCTTGGATTCTCATCATTCTTTTGTCCAAAGCAAGGTATCATGTACTTATGCTTATTATTATCCTCATTATTGTTGTTATTATTCTACTAGGGGAAATGTCTCGGTCGAACAGGAAAACCCCTGTTGATGCTCAGAGGGAACTTGTTCGCTTTGCTTATGAGAAAAAAAAAACTAGCAATGATCCTTCTTTGTCTTGAAAAGCTGTGGATTTTCCCCTTGTTTCCTCTAATGTTGCACCTTCTGTCATTTTAACCCCACAAATGACATCATCTCCACAATCTACTCCTTTTGGTCAGATTACCTCTTTTGGGCAAGCTACCCCCCATTTTGGTCAGCCTACTTCCTATGTGGAAATCTACACCCTTCGTTGGTACTTCTCAACCTTCCTCCCTAAGGGGTACTTCAAACTCTTTTTTACCTTTTTCAAGGGAGCTTAGGGTTGGGGATGATATCCCTTCTTCGTATCTTTAACATTGCTCTCAACAAGTCTTAGGGATAGTAGGTGTTGAGGAA
Organism: Acer yangbiense; assembly: GCA_008009225.1. NCBI lineage: Eukaryota > Viridiplantae > Streptophyta > Magnoliopsida > Sapindales > Sapindaceae > Acer > Acer yangbiense. The sequence continues at coordinate 13,269,449 of CM017761.1, forward strand.
GATGGTGTGATGACAGGGTTCGTGGATGAGGTTGTTGCTTCTTTTAACAAGATACACCTCTATGTATGAACTGTATACCTCCTTATTCATTTATTATTGATGTTTTTCCTATTAACATTCTTGTTTACGGGTAATATGGCTTCTGTTAGAATTATGATCAATAACAAGAGTGTAATATTGTTTTTGACAATCTTATCATATTAATAAAGTGATTTCTGTTTTAAACAAATCTTATAGCATTTATAGATTGAATATTATAATTGTCAAAAGTAAATAATCATAAGGTCAAAAGACTATGAGAAAAGAAGAATTGTTCATACATCTGGATATGTATGAGGTAGACACAATTTTTTAGTTAGTCTTGAATAATGTTTACAACTTAAGTTAAAGGTTGGGCATCTTTATCTTGTTAAAGTTGTAGAATTCTTTTGCTAGCATTTGAGTGGGATCAAATGTGTTATGATGAGTCTAAAATCATCGGAGGGTCTTCGAGTAAAAGAATCCAGTGCACTGGGTGCATTGAATATGATCACAATGAAATACTTTATTTAGAACCGTCAGTAGATAAAAGTCTTTTCATTATCAAGACAATCGGAGAGTCTATCTTAATCCTAAGATAAATGATGGATTTATGGTTACAAGTGATATCATTTGAGCTATCAATGAGTACGATTATATAGCATAGTCTATCTTCGATAGTTTGGTGGTATTCATTTGCTAATCGATAGAGGACTTCATTTATATATATGGACATTATGGCTCCATTTATTAAATGAGAGTATAATATCATCATATGAATGTTTTGAGATAATTGGATATTAAATCTCAACGTTGAGTTTTCGATAGTGTCTATTAAAAACATAGATTTTGGACAAGTCAAAATATCCAAGTTCAAAATGTGGTCATATGAGTAAATATGGTAACTAAGAGAGTTATAGGAGGTCTATGAGCTCTTGGCGATTACTGATATTATTCACGATGATTCACTATCTCCAATAAGATTGTCTATGGTATGAATGAGAATCATTTACTTATTCTATCTTTATTTAAGAGTGCAATTTTAGTTATTTAGTGGAATGAACTAAAATTAATAGATTGAACTTAAGTGAATCATTTGTTGATTGAGATTGGGTTATTTCTATTGAAGCTTAAATTTAGATAAGCTCGCCAAGATCCCCAATCCACACAGACTTACATGGATCACTTGATATATTCTGCCGGACTAATTTATGGGTCCATCTAGAATTGTATTAAGGCATGTGGGCTTGTTTCTTTTAGTAATAATGGGCTTAGTTCACATGTGGGCCTTTTAATTAAGGTCCAATGGATTAAATAAAATGGAAAAATAATATTTGGCCCATGTATGTGTATATGGGCGGCAAGGCTAAATTATTAGTCTAAAATATTATTTTATTTTATTATTTAATTAAATGGGAATTAATTAATTGATTGATTAATTATTTAATTAAGAATCAAAATCTTTTTATGACTAGGAAATATGTTTCTTAGTTGTATACTATTGTGGTAGTATAATTAAAATAAAAGACTTTATTTGGTAAGTAGATAAATAAGGGATTTATTTATCTAGTCAAATAAGGAAATCTTTTATATAGTCACAAATACACTAAGGAGTTGGATTAGGGTTTGGAATTCTAAGGAAATCTACATAGAGTTAGGATTTAGGTCAAAAGGCATAAAATCTATTTGGTAGATGGATTCGGCCACCCTAATTAGATTTAGGCAAGAATTCATGCAGCAATATATTTCATATATGCATGTTAAAAGTGGTGCAGATATATATGTGATATACATATGCAAGTTTAATTAGTGCAGATTATATATTATATATGCATGTTAAAGTCGTGCAAATATATAGATTATATAATTAAAAAGTTGAATTCAGTGCGATAATATATATTATATTGGGCAAGTGGATTCTGCGACATATATATATATATATATTGTGCAAAGAGAATTCGGCTAACCCTAATGCAAGGCTTAAGAGTTATTTTCTTTTGCTTGAGAAAAATAAAATCCAACTCTAAAGATTAGTGTGAGAATTCAGCCAAGAGAGAAAAAGAGAAGAGATTGTTTTATTTCGATAGTGCACTAGTAGCTTATACATTAATAGGCTTTGTGCACAACTTCGAATAAGGTTCATGCGAGTTTCGATAATTAGATTGAGAATTCAAAAGTGACCGGAACGTTCTTTGTTATCTCTTGGAGGTTTAGTGACTAACGAAAAAGAAAAAGTTTTTGTTATTCATCCTCAGGTACACAATTCAAAGAAAGGGAGACCACGCTCCTAGGTGATTCACGTTTGTTATTGAATTGGAAGATCTTACGGATTACCATCGACGCAACGTCAATCGGATCACGCGACAAAGGTACGATACTTTTAAGTTATATATTAATTAATTAAGGGGTTAAGGTTCATCTTTAAGGAAAAATTTTAAAACATACTAAAACCTATTTTAGTCTCGCTTCCGTTGCGTACACGTGTTTTTCCCTACAGCTTTATGGGTTCGCACTTCACCAAACCACTTTGCAAGTTGGCAACCGAACTCACTCATCACAAGCAGATGATATTATTTCTTGATAACTCCATAAAAAATCTCGAGCATCAACTCTAGGAAAAGGATGTAAAACTTATGGATCGAGATAACTCTATCAGAGTGAATGAACTTGACCGCGAACTCTTAGAGAAGAATGTTGGTGAGCTTAAGTCGGAGAAGGTTCAATTGGAGGCTTAGATCGAGAGACTTGAACGAAAGATTGAAAAGTGTGATCGTGCAATTTAAAGGGAGAATAAGAGGAATGATAATGTATATCTCAGAGGATATATGGATGCTTAAACAGAAGTTCGAGGAAAAGATCCATCCTTCCTATGCATTGAACTAGATGGCATATCCATATAATCAAGAAACAGCTGAAACGCCTGATTCTCTCGGCTCTCCTGAATCTTCTTCAAGGGGAATGCCACTTACCTAGTGTAATTTTGTTGTCATGGCATCCCTTTTAACATTTTCGCTTTGTTGGATGTTATTTACCCTTATTCCTTTCTTTTGCTTTTCTCTGTCGAATTTTTATCCCTAGGTTTTCTTGTCTTTGATCATTTGTGTTTTATACTTGTATTTTATTCTACCTTCGCCAAACTCGACTATGATATCGTGTTGTTTAAGTGCATTGTTTGCGTGTGGTGATTTATATTTTAAAGCTCTATTATTTGTGCTTTTAATAAAAATTTATATATTTAGCCATTACTCCAACGAAGATGTATGACATACCTTATCGAAGTTGAAGATGAATCCTGATGAACTTTTGCGAAGCTTCAAACAAGGTATCCGTGTTCGAGCGGAGCTTTGAAGGTGTTATTCAATAGAGTTAAAGATGAACCTCCTGTGAGGTGTTCCTCTGTGTGGAGTTTGAAAAATGTCATTTTAAGTTAAATCAAAGAATTGTACGATTTATTATTGATGAAGTTAAAAATCGATATTTCACCAATTCGTACTTTATTGTATTTGACTGATTGCATTTATTCCCATTATACTGAGAAACGTACTTTTAGGACTTTAATGACATCTATACTCGTCCTTTAATTCCTCCATGAACTTGCATATTCATGTTCGTCATTGGTAAAGCTAAAAATGTTCACTTAGTCAATTTTGTAAGTATTTGGCATTTAAGCAACTATGTTTATTCTCGAAGGTTTCCTCTGAGCAACAATTAATTATTATAGGGCTAATTTCATTGTATCCTCTGATTACTCTTTTCTTCTTGCGTCATCAACCTTGAACGCTTAAGGAAATATTTCTGAAAAGATGCAATGTGACAATAGGCAAGGGTGATTTCATAATTATTATTCTCCATTTATTCGATCTCCCCAACTACCTTTGTTCCTTGTATTTTTACACTCAAACTTGTATAAATAGAAGCTTATTCCTCGTATCGTCTTTCATACTCCACTCGTTAGTTTCTCATTTGGTTTGGAGCTATGTCAACTTCGAATAATGTTGAGTCTTTGTGCAAGGCCTTAGAAGATGAAAAAATAGCTCGTTGGTTTGCAAATGCTAAGAATGATGCTGTATCGGGTAAGCTTGAAAAGGAAAAGAAGATGAGGATCGGCACCGGAGTTGAAAGAAATGCTCTTAGGGCGATAAGGGCTACTGCTAATGTTGAGAAGGATGCTGCCTTAGGTAAACTTAACCGGGAAAAGGAGATGAGGATTGGCGTTGAAGTTGAAAAGGATGCTCTTAGAGTAGACCTGACACGGTTCCGGTTAGAACCACCGAATCGAATCGAATCGAATCGGAATCGGTTCCGATTCCATTTTTTTCGGAGGCGGTTCCTCTTTTTTTTTAAATTAATAAATAAATTAACACTTTATTTATAAAAATAAAATGTTTAATAAAAGAAAGAACATTGTAGAGTATTAGACCATGGCCTATAACCCTTATCCAATTAATTATGTTTTCCCTTCCATTCTCCTCCTTTTTACATAGGTTTAACATCTCATTCACTTCTCTATTTATCTGATGTGGGATAAGAAGTCATATTATGTATTTTTAGCAAATATTTCAATTATCTCAACTTTATATGATTAAAATAGCCCAAACAAAGTACATGGTGATAATGATGTGTGTATCAATATTCCATAGTGGAACCATAACGTTTAAACGGTTATTGAAAATGAATAAATCAAAAAATAATGTTGACTCAAGTGGAATATTATAGACAGAATTCATATAAATGTAAATGAATGAGGAACTAACCATTATATTGTTGATCTTGAAAATTGTACCTCTGTTTAACCCATAATTTCCTTAGTTCCTTTAGAGTGAAATCAACTGCACCCAATTAATAATTTACACATTACAATTAGAACTTAAAACCATAGCAACTAATGGATAAGTTCAATAGGAAAGAAATAATGATACACACACATGTACAAGTGCAAGTGTGCAGTGCTTATGCATTAAGAATTTAAGACTAGTCAAAATACCCAACAACACAACTTGATCATGCATTAAGGTAAAGGAAGGTGGAATGAGTACCTGAAAAAAGCCAGTGGTGTTGACCCCTTGAACCTCGTAGGTCCTTTTACGGTTTGCAAACTCCTTGTGCTCTGCAACATTAGTTGTGTCATCTAGAGTAATATCATGGAAGCATATAAGAACACCATCTTTTGAAGATAAAATATCTGTTTCTATGAAGTCTGCAATCTCTTCAATAACTCTCTGCAAAAACCAGTCATACCCACTGAAAGTAAATTAAGGTTATCATGTGAAAAAAGCAACTGAGTTGTTTACTCTTCCAACAATTAAGCTATTGAATTAACTAATTCACACATACCATGTATTTTGTTTAGTCTGTTTTAATCATATAAAATAGAGATAATTAAAATATTTGTTAAAAATGCATAATATGATTTCTTATCCCACATCCCACATTGGATAAATAGAAAAGTGAATGAGATGTCTAACCTATATAAAAATGAGGAGAATGGAAGGGAAAACATAATTACTTGGACAAGGGTTATAGGCCATGGGCCAATACTCTACAACGTCCTTTATAACATTTTTTTTTTTTATAAATAAAGTGTAATATTTTGTAATGTAACCAAAAAAAAAAAAAGGTTTAGAACCGCCGGTTCCATCTAACCGCGGAACCGAAATCGTTGGTTCAGAACCGAAACCGGAACCATGCCAGGTCTATCTTAGGGCGATGAGGGCTGCTGCTTAGAATGAAAGAGTGGTTCTTTTAAGAATGAAGGCTATTGCTGAGGCGAAAAAGAATGCCCTGAGTGGAAGGCTTCCGCTTGAATGGATCGATGGGTATCGTCAAACTATGATTGACATGAGCGTCCCTCCTTGGATTGGGATAGCTTTTCCTACTGATCTTCGTTTTTTTTAGTCGAATAATAAAAGTGAGGTGTTCCATCTGTTAGCACCAACATTCGTATTTGTATTCGACTTAGGAATTTGTTTTCTGTAGTTGACGTTTAGATATTGTCGTTTACTTGTATCGTCCTCCGTTTGTTTGTTGTGTTCTTATTTAATGCATGAGCATTATGTTATCGTGTATTTTCATGTGCCTTGCTACTATATATATATATATATATATATATTTATTTATTTATTTATTTATTTATTTGGCGATTACTTTAACCTATGAGGAAGTAAAGTAAGACTGGATATTATTGCAATTTTATTTATACAAACCGGGTATGCCTTTTTGCATGTAACATTCCGACCAATGACTTTAGCGCGTACACGATCTGTGGATTTCCTTTACTGGTAGTATTTTCGCAACATTTCCACATTCCAGGCATGCTTTATTTCTATTCCATCTAGTCGCTCTAGTTTGTATACACCCATCTTGAGCTTGTTGGAAATACGATATGGTCCCTCCCAGTTTGATTCCATAACTCTTGAAAGTTCTCAAAGTGTGTTTTTCAATATAAAGCTAGAGGGGGGGTGAATAGATTTTATCTAATTATTACCCAATTTTCGCATGCAAGTCAATTTTACGAAAATACCCATAGCAAGTCAATATACATACAAGTGTAATAAGATGCGGAAATAATAAATGACACTTGATGTATACGTGGAAAACCCAACCACTGGGAAAAACCACGGGCTGTATAGTGCGCCACACTCGGAACTCGAAATCACTAATTGAAATGAAGTTTACAACCTATGTAGACCTCGTCTAACACTCCGGTCTGTAACCCCTCACTTCTACCCAGCGGGCCTTTATTAGCAACCCTATTCCAATTTGCTTGATCCTCGAAGTCACTACTTGTAATGATGTTTACAGCCAATCCCGGTCTGTAACCTACCACTACTACCCAGCGGACCTGTAATAGCAACCCTAGACCAAGACTTTAATCTCTCAAAAGAGATGCACAACCCTATGTGAATATGTATGAATATTCAATTAATGCAATAAGAGCTAGGGTACTCTAAATGCTTATCTAGGATGATGATATATTCAATTTAAATCAACCCTAGATATCAATAGCTAAATGACATGTCAAATAGCTTAGCTAATCAAGATTAATTAAAAACCTAATTAGCTATCACAAACAACACTCAATCAATTCATCACAAATAATTTCTTTTCTTGTATTTAGCATATGATCTAAAACATACAAGTAATTTAAAAGAGATGGCTTGGTATTTAAAATACTACAATAAGATGAAATTAATCAAAATCTTACCAAGCAAGTTGTGATGATGCAAACCCATACATGGATGCACTCTATATAGACATAGGAGATGCAATATGAAATTTGATGCAAAAGGGGTTTGATTTGAGTGGTTAAAGTTGAGTTCTTGATTTGATTTTCTCTCAAAATCTATCTTTGAAGATTAGGGTTCTTAAGAGTCAAAGAATTGATTCAGATAATGAGAAAGTGTGATATTTATAGACATCAAGAACAGGGCAAGTGAAAAGACAATTTTGCCCCTGAAATCGCACGATCGGCGGTTTCATTCGGCGGCCAGGCCACCGAATTGAACAGCCGAATTGCTCCCGAGAAGAACAGGGGAACTTCCGCGACTTCGTTCGGCAGTTTCATAACCGCCGATCAGAACCGCCGTTTTGGACCCGAGAGGAATTTCAATCAGGTCTGATTCGGCGGTTTCGAACGGCGGCCAGGCCGCCGAACGGAACCGCCGTTTCACCAAAAATGGTGAAACCAAGGAGAAGCCAAAGGCATCTCCACCGGCGATCATCGCGCAAAACAAAGCACATCAACGTGCACGCGCGGACGTTTCCTAACAACCTTCGGGAAACAAATTACACCACACTAAAAGCTAACATGCATGAAGTGCAAGTGTGGGTATTGAATGCATCCTAATGCCTAACATGTCATGACATTATCATATAACAAGATGCAATCAATTCAACATGCAAGAAGAGATATTGAATAAATCAATAAAGCACAATGCACACAAAATATAAACACACCATACAAGAATAAGAGTTATGCATGTTGTGTGTGTATGTGCAACTATAACTCTTCAAGCCAAAGTAAGCACAAGATATACCTTTGGTGCTTGTCCTCTTGAGGTCTTGGAAAGGGTCTTGATCTTCAACAAATCACCTAGACTACCCTTACAACCAAACCCCAACATGTGGTTTGACCACGAAATAAGCCAATCAATTAATGGGAATCCTTACAATTCTTTGATTGGGTACCCGTGTATTTTGGGTTACCCTTCTCAGCACAAAATCTCCAATTCTGAAACTTCGACTTTTGGCATTGTCATCATAATAACGGTTCATCCTTTGCTGGTACACAATGACTTTAATCTGAGTTTGGTCCCTTTGTTCCTCTATTAGATCCAAATTCATCCTCAAATTCTCCAAATTTTCTTATTTATTAAAGTGAATTGTTCAACGGGTAAGGACGCCTATCTCGGTGGGGATTACTGCCTCCGACGCAAATGCTAGGGCGAATGAAGTTTCATTAGTCCCTGTTTTCTTGGTCGTTTGATGTGCCCATAGAACACTTGGCAACTCCTCAGCCCAAGTTCCTTTTTTGTTTTCAAGCTTGGTCTTTAACATGTGCTTGATTGTCTTGTCTGCGGCTTCTACTTGTTCGTTTGCCTTGGGGTAAGCTGGTATTGAAAATCGATGATCTATTCCCAATTCTTTACAAAATTCCTTGAATTTTGCATTATTGAACTATTTGCTATTATTAGTGATGATTGCATGAGGGATCCCGAATCTACACACGATCGCCTTCCACATAAAATCTGTAGTCTTTTTCTCAGTTATGGTGGCAAGAGGTTAGGCCTCAGCCCATTTAGTGAAGTAGTTGATTACAACTATAACCTATTTCACTCCCTTTTACCAGTTGGCGGTGGACCAATCAAATATATCCCCCATTGAGTAATAGGCCATGGGCTTTTCAGTGTCGTCAATTTTTCTGGAGGTTGCCTCGACACCTCGGTAAATTTTTGACATTTGTCACATTTTGTCACCAAATCTTTGGAGTCTTATTGCATTGTTGGCTAATAATACCCTTGACGGAGAGCTTTGTAGGCAAGTGCTTGCCCTCCTGAATAGTTCCCACATATTCATTCATGAATTTCCCTAAGAACATAATTCGCTTCATCAGGGTTCAAACACCTTAAGTATGGGAGCAAAAATCCTCTTTTGTAGAGCCTATTCTCAATGATTGTGTATCGAGTCAATCTGTACCTTAATTTTCTCGCCTCATGCTTGTCCTCAGGAATCTCTCCATTCTTTAAATATTTCATTATCGGGTCAATTTAACTTCACGACTCTAGCTCTACCTCCATAATTCTTGAACATTCTTTGATGCTGGGTTTCTCTAGAACTTCAATTGGAATGACTCTTGATAATTTCGTCTCGATGGCCGAGGCAAGACGAGTTAGTGCATCCGTTCTGAAATTGGAACTTCATGGAATTTCGACCACTTGCTCTTTTTCAAATTGGTTTATTCTTTCTTGGACAATCTTCAAATACTTGATCATGTTCTCCTCTTTAGCTTGGTAATCTTCATTCACTTGTCTCACAATCAATTGCGAATCACTGCTGACTCGCAATTGCTTGACTCCCAATGCTTTTGCAAGCTTTAATCCTGCAAAAAATTTTGGGTGTGGTGAGAAATTTTTTGGGTGGCAATAGAGTCATCATTTATATAATAGTGTAATACTTAATAAATAAATAAATAAATAAATAAATAAATAAAAAACTAGATATATCCAAAAGGTCATTGACTTTGCAGAAAAAACTTAATAATTGAATTTTAATGGATTTTAAAATGAGATTTATAAATATAAAGACACATAACATCTTAATCTTGGCTTATCTCCATTGAATTTGATGGATTTTAAAATGGAGGATTGAAATATATTGAAATTAACTATTTTTTATCCAACAATTGACATTATTTTTTTAATATCAAAATTTCATTAATGTGATTAATATAAAATTTCTTGTATAAATTTGTTGGTAATCGATTGAATCTCATATTTGATGCCCAACCAAATGTATATTTGTTTTCAAAATAAATCATTAAAAATTCATCAGTAATTTTGTGTAAAGTTCAACATACTCTGTACAAAATCTTGACTAAATTTATATGGGATTTCTTTACTCAACCAAATCACTTAAAAAAACATCTAACTTCAACGAATTTTAGACTAAAATTGGATTAAGGGTTTATGATAATATGTAAACGTTAAAAAAAAATTAAAAAAATTAAAAAAATGATTACTTTATTGATGAGTACTTATGACTAATGAGTTTTGTTTCAAAAAAGACTGTACTTGTAAGTTGTAAATACTAGCCCAATATAACCAAAATAAGCAGCTAATGGGCCGAGGCCCAAAAAATCATAGGCCCAAAGGTAATTTGCTATCCCTAAAAATCAACATTTGAGCGAGCGACTTCTTTTTATTACCCTCACACTCTCCTCTCTCGCGCTCTCTTTCTCGGTCTCTCTCTTTTTTTTTATCCAAATCTGCTGCTTCATTATTCACTCGCAAATCAAATAAAACGAAGCAGCGTTAGCTTCTCTACGCGACAACTCTAGCAGCCGAAGCTCTCTCACAGCCACAATGAACTGTGCAAGTAATTTCCTCTGCATCTCTCTCTCTCTCTCTCTCTGTGTTTTTTTTTCTTCTTCTTTTTTACGTTAAGTGTATCGTTCCTTGATCTAATTCTGTGTTGTTTTTGTTTTGTCATACAGTCTCCGGCGAGATGCCGGAAGAGCCTGTCGTTTCGAAGAAATCAGGTTTACTCTTCGAGAAGCGCTTAATCGAGAGACACATATCAGTATGTTTTTTTTTTTTTCTTTTTTCCTTTCTTTTATCTTCAAATTTTAGGGTTTCGCGGTCTTAAGTAGTAAATGAACAGTTGGAATTTCATGTCTTGTACTCAAACACCTGAGCTCTAATTGTAAATGTAAGCGAGTCTGTGTGTTTTATTTATTTTTTATTTTCTTATAAACTGAACTTAGGGTTACTTATTGTTTGGTTACTCAAATGTAGGTTAGGGTAGTGCAACTGTTTGCTTTACGTTTTCTCTTTGAAAAGTGAAACTTTTTTAACTACAACATCAAAATTTTGGTTTCTGTTTTGCAAAATGGACATATACATTTTTTTTATTTTTTTTTATTTTTTTTTTTTAGTTTGACAATTTGACTTCCATGTTATTTCGTCAATTCAACTATCTTGTGCGTCTTCATATTTAAGGTTTAATTACATGGTATCTGACTATCTGCATTTGGCGATGTAGTTGATAGAAGATTGTTGTTGTTTCTTGTGTGTTAGGAATACGGTAAATGCCCGATAACAGGGGAACAACTTAGTATGGATGAGATTGTTCCAATGAAAACGGGCAAGGTATGCTCATATTTGTTTTTGTTTGTTTAACTTGCAATGTTGTAAGTTTTTATGATTGCTATTTCCTATATTTTTGTATGCTAATTTGTTTATTCACAATGGTTTATAATGCAGATTGTGAAGCCCAGGCCGTTAACAGCTGCTAGTATACCTGGGATGCTCGGGATGTTCCAGAATGTATGTGATTCTAATATGTTATCCTGTGCTGCATATTTAAGTCATTAAGTGTTTATCCTGTACCTGGAGGATTTTTATTTTATGTTAAATATCTCATTCCAAAAACTTTTCTTTTCTGATTTCATCAATCTGTTACAATTCAATATTTCAGTTTTATTCTGAGTTCTTATAAAAAAAAAAAAAAAATGTTTTCTGAGTTTTGTGCATGACTAAGCTGTCATCCTTATATTTGGAAACTGGCAAGCATTTTAGCTGTCATCAAAAACCATCCCTTTGTTGATTTTTCTCCATGAGAAATTTAGGAGATTAACAATAATTAAACCCCAACCCCCCCCCCCCCCCCCCCCCCCCCACAAAAAAAAAAAAAAAAAAAAAAAAAGATTTGGATAAATTTTTTTGAGAGTGAAGGGGTTTATATAGAAGTGGAATTTGAAAAGAAAAAAAAAAAAATTTACTTACCATAAAAAGAAATTATCGTTTTCCAACCCTTTTCTTTTTTTATGAAACAACATACTCATCTCTAAGGAAAAGAAAATAGAAATTAATTGCATGTGATGTGTCAAGAGAAATTAACTTTTGATATCAAAACTTACAGACTTCTGAGTTGTTAGTTGTTGTTCTTAATTAGTGGTAGTTAAAGTTAGTTATTGATTAGTTCTCTTGATTTTTTTTATGATTTAGATGGCGAGATGTGGATATTTCTTTAAAGAAGTGCTTTCTCATCATTTATTCTAAGCAAATAACATTTCAATATTCGTTTTTTGCTTGGTGCAGTGTTGCTGTATCATAGTTGCATGTTGGATTTTGCTAATGTAGATAACATGTTAAAGCTATTTTAGATTTTGGTTATGGCCGTGTGATATTTGTTTCTTATTTAGTTACGGCATTAACTTCGTTTAATTCCTTTTGCCAGTCCATAACTATAATATGTGCTGACTGTTAGGTTGCTTTTCTTTAACCATTCATTTGATTGATATTAATTTTATAATATTTTGTATTTGATTAAATTATAGTATGTTGCTTGTAAAGTTGTTTATTTGTGTTATTGTAGGAATGGGATGGGTTGATGTTATCCAATTTTGCTTTGGAGCAACAACTTCTTACGGCAAGACAAGAGCTAAGCCATGCACTATACCAGGTAATAGCTACTAAGCCTGCTAAAGTACAGTATGCAATATATCATCCATTTGTTGATGCTATCAAAATGTTTATTGTATCTTCTTTAATTGTATTTCTTTCTTCTTTTTCCAGTTATTTTTCTCTTAGGTAAAATTTGGCAATATCTTTAATTTCTGGTGGATATAGACAGGTGTACCAGATATTATTTTTTTTCTTGCATATTCAGATATATGAAAATATGGAGACAGGAAGTTTTTTTGTTGGCGTTGGGATATTGATGGGGATGATCGTCCTACCCACTCATGACCAGAATTGGGATGGTGAGAAGGGAACAAGGATGTCACTCCCATCCCCCTTGCGAAACCTGCCCCGATTAATCAAAGCATAAACCTTTTATGCTGTATACTTTAATGTATAATATAAATCGTATCGTAAAAAGGTGTCAGAGAGGCTGATCTTGTGCTGTCTGCTCTCCTCTTCCCTTCTTTCTCTTGCTAGACCCATATATATGTGATTATTAAGATTATTTGAATTGCTTCTGGATCTAACTAAATTTATTTTCATCCGCAGCATGATGCTGCTTGTCGTGTGATTGCTAGACTTAGGAAGGAAAGGGATGAAGCAAGGTCATTACTTTCACACGCAGAAAGGCAGATAATGCCCATGTCAGCATCAACAGCAGTTGCAGCCAATGCTTCTGCACTTAGCAATGGAAAAAGAGGTTCTTTCTCTGTAGTTTTGTGCTTTTAATTTATTTTATTTAATATTTGTCTTTTACTTATTTAATATCTCATCTGAGATCATAGCTGCTGAGGATGAGGATTTGGGCCCGGGTGGAAAGAAGTTACGTCTTGGTATTTCTTCTGCCATTATTACTGAGCTAGCAGAATGCAATGCGGGTCTTTCACAGCAGCGTAAAAAGCGGCAGGTACTGTTCATGCTAATGTTATTGTATTTATTGTTTTTGACATCATCTTAACATCTCTTTATCATGTTTCCTGTTTGGTATATTATAGACACAATAATATAGGTTGAAGTTCAGGTTTTCTCAGGGCCTTAGGCTAATGTTATTCAACAATCTTAATTATTGTTATTTAATTTTACGTATTTCATATGATTTCTTTTCAGATTCCTTCAACTTTGGCCCCCATTGAAGCTTTGGAGAGGTATACCCAACTTTCAAGTCATCCTCTTCACAAAACCAGCAAACCCGGCATTGTTTCTCTGGACATTAATTACTCCAAGGTATGTTGTTTTATGCAGTCCAATTTTGTTCATGTATCTCTTTATTTTAATGGTAACCCAAGGCTTCTGCATCAAGGTTTAGGCAGATGTCCAGTCTAATGCTGTTGCTGTGCTCATGGTTTCATAATATTGAGAATTGCTTAAAACTTGCATGATACTGATACCCACTACCATTTAATAACATAGATCATTATTCTGCTACTTACTATTGTTGTATGTCTGTTGTAATTGCCTTGAACTCTTGACTAATTCTAGTTCCTGGCTTCCGAGGTCAATAGATGACTGATGTCTCAATATTTGTAATACTTAAGCTAAAGTACGAGCACAATTGTGCTTTTGGTGCTTTCCCTCAAGCATTGTGTTGCTGGAATTGCTTCTGAACACACTCATGAAATAGATGGAACTTGGAAGTAAATGAGAAGTGAGAAAAGATAGCAATGGGAATGTGTGATGGTCAAATTTGTAAATTCTTCTCTCAGAAGCTGTCTCAATTGATACTATTTGATATGTTTAACTGGCTATTGTCATGACAAACACTAGGTTAGTTTTATTTATAGTTAGAATATAGCAAGCAAGCAGGTATTTGACACAACCACCAAGAATTTTTTATGCTGTTGCACTCTGGTGGGGAGTAGGGGAGTTCAGTAGTGAACTTTACAAGCAGTGGCATAGTCAGTAGAAGTAGTCGTGGATTATGTTGATTCAGCCCCATATCCTCCAAATGTGAAAGGGATTTATGAACTTCTGCTAGAAGTGGGGATGAAAAAGATTCCACTTCTAATTGCAAATGCAAGATTATAGATTAATTCTTGATTTTTGAATATTGAAGGGAAAAAGGGTTGTTAAGGCTTATTTAGTACATTGGCTCATCAGTTTTCCTGTGAGTATTAATATCAGTTGCCATGGCACTGGATGACTGGATATTGGCGTGATTTCTAGATACAGTTTTAATGGAATCTTCCGTTATCGATGCAGTATTCATATGTTTGATCCTGATACAAATTCAAGAGTCCATTTAACTCGTGTTAATTCATGGGTTGCCTGGTGTCAAAAGTATAAAATATGGCCTCTCTTATGCTTCAAGAGGAATATAATGTCAAGTAGAAACGAACAGGGTGGTATAGCCACACCAGAGGACGGGGACGGGGAAGAAAGGGCTCTGAAGAAAGGAGACTCAGCCATGCTAGAGAGCTTAGAAATTTCCCATAGGTCAAACACTCACTGCACACCCACCCCCACACAGACCTTTTATAACAACTAATATTGAACAACTTAAAATAATTAATGGGCTAAATGGTTCTCATATATGACTCCTTTCTTGCTCTAATCCTCTGGCTAAAGCTTTGAATTTATTAACTTATTTTTTCTCATTTCCAGGATGTCATTGCAACTGGAGGAGTTGATACAAATGCTGTACTTTTTGATCGACCATCAGGACAAATCGTATCTACACTTAGTGGTCACTCGAAGAAGGTAGTTTTTTCTTTGTTTTATTTCTTGATTCCATCATTGTTTTTTGGTTTTCCATTTAATATATTGGCTGATCGTTACATGCAATTTTGTTAGGTTACTAGTGTCAAATTTGTCACTCAAGGTGATCTATTGGTAACAGGCTCAGCAGATAAGGTAAGCCAAGTCCTAATGTATAAGCTACAAATTTTGTTTTTATGATATATTTTTTGTGGTCTTGATTTACTCTTATTCTAGAAAAGTGTTATACTTGATCAATCCTCATAGTTTAATTATTTTATTTTTTATAAATTTCTAGTTAGTACCAAAATCTTAGACCATAATTCATTTAAGGAGATGTGACAGGCTAGGTGAAGTTCTCATGCCTGATTTTATTCTAATTGCACTAATTGGTGCAAACTCTGGAGGAATTTGGTTCTTATTGTTCCATTTATTTTCTTTCTTCTTCTTTTTCCTTTCTTTTATTGGAATACGGTTATTGGAGACCTTTACCTAACTTATACCTTTTAGCATTGCAAATTTGCAATATGCAGAGAGTACCTGCCACCCTAATATAAATGAACTTCAAATCTACTTAGTTTGGAAGAAAATAAATTTCTTGAAATTTTAGAACTGTGAATGATATCCCCTTCAAAAAGATGTTGAGAAACCACCTAATTTTTAATTTTATGATATTGAGTTTGGTTTCATTGTATTACATCTGGAAAATAAGAGTAGGCCAGATGGGGGTTAGGGACTATATCTATGCCATGGAAGGATCATTCTTTGCTTTAACCCATCCAACTTTGAAGGAGTGTTTTCATATATTAGGCAAGCCTTTGTCATACAAGGGGGCTGTGTATGAGCTTTAACACTATTTGACTATATATTAGTGGTAAGAGATTTTGAGCTGCTGATAATATGAGGTTCAAGTGGTGTTCAGTAGTGAAAAATAGACACGGAAGCTGAATTTGGAATTTCTGTGCATTTTTCTTTTGGAGTCATATCTAAAGTAATTTTTAAGAAGCAACTGTGCTGAATTCATTGATCAATGTTAGTCTCATGATGATACTATATCTTCTAATTTGTTCATTAGAGATCTTCTGCCTGATTGAAGGAACATTCTTTGCTTTAACCCATCCAACTTTGAAGGAGTGTTTTCATTTATTAGGCAAGCCTTTGTCATACAAAGGGGCTGTGTAAGAGCTTTAACACTATTTGACTATATATTACTGGTAAGAGATTTTGAGCTGCTGAGAATATGAGGTTCAAGTGCTGTTCAATAGTGAAAAATAGACATGGAAGCTGAATTTGGAATTTCTGTGCATTTTTCTTTTGGAGTCATATCTAAAGTAATTTTTAAGAAGCAACTGTGCTGATTTCATTGATCAATGTTAGTCTTATGATGATACTGTATCTACTAATTTGTTCATTAGAGATCTTCTGCCTGATTGGTCTATGCAATTTGTGGCGACTGTACAGTGTATGTAGATTTTTGAGGTTCACTATTGGAATTTTCAATTGTATACAGCTTTATTTCCTCATCTTGCTTGATTATTTTGGATAGATTTTAGATATTCCAGCACCCTACCACTACACTAGGCAGGCGCAAAGCTCGATGTGGTATATGAATTTATTTTTCTTATCATTAAAGAAAATAAGTAATAGGGTTTCTCTTTCACACCTTCATGAGCAAACCATGGTGCTTTCTGTTATAATGTAAGATCACTCAAATCAACTCAACTAAGCCTCAATTCCAAACTAGTTGTGATCAGCCACAAGATTCCTCTTACTACACTTTATCCTATGTTAAGCCTTTTGTTAGGATGTAAACATGGGCAAGAAGGTTTATTGTCTAGTGTTGGTATTTCTCTATGTGAAAATTTTCGATGCTGTATAGTGTTATTTACTCCATAGCCTTTTAGTTGATGTTAATTCTTATGTATGAAGTGCTCAATCCCTTTTTTCATTTGTTTTTTCCCATTAATATTGCAGACTGTTCGACTGTGGCAAGGCTCTGAAGATGGAAACTATGATTGTAGGCACATCTTGAAGGATCATACTGCAGAGGTAAATATGTTCCTTTAATCATGTTCAACAACGTTTTGTAACCAGTGATTTCTGTAATATCCACATATGTTTCATCAATTTCCGGGGATTTTCTTGCTTTTTGTTAGAGCTGTGAAACTGATTTCAGAACTCAATTCTGTTTCAAGAAACTTAAGCATATATTGCCAATGGATATATTTGCCTCCAATTGGTTGTTTTTCTGATTGTTTTTGACAAGTTTAGGTTATCACTAAATGATGTCTCTTGAGTGACAGCTGTTTTAGATGGATTTTGTAACCTATATGTTGAGGTTGATTCATTGACCATGATGCTCAAGTGATCTGAGTTCATGTCATTTAAAGCACATTTTGAGTGGCATTTTTCCTTGAGGCATAAAATTGAGGCTTGTGAACCTAGGAAGTCAAGAGATGTGGTAAATTCCATATGATGTGAGGTTTAGGGGGAATATTGCATCTTTAATATTGATTTCATTAGAGAAGAGAGAGAGAGTATTTTCAGTATGCTATTACACTTCAGAGTTCTCTAAGGGCATGTTTGGTATGCTGTACCGTATTGCACTGGATTGTACTGTATTGTATTGTATTGGATAGTATTGGATTAAATACGGTACGGTGTTTGGTATTGGATAGTATAGTACAGGCCTCAAACTATTCTAAATTTCAGATTGACTCAACCTGTAAGCCCCATATTATTGTAACTGTCCCAAACATCCCAACAGCAATCTGGAGCTCTCTTCTCCGGTCTCCTCAACCGACGGAGGCCGTAGGTCGGTCAGAGAATCACTGGTATGATGGAGGCATTGTTGGCCTTCTTCATGAAGGAGGCCGTGCCTCCTTGTTTCTTCAAGGAGGAGGCCATGCCGCCTCCACGATGGAGGAGGTGTGACCTCGTCATTTGCAGCAGAGGAGGCCAAGCTCCTCCGAAACTGATCGCCGGCAGCATCCTCGATGAAGGGTGCCACTGGCGTCATCAAAGGAGGAGGCGCTGCCTCTTGGGCCTTTTTTTAGGGAGGCTGCCAGCCTCCGTTTGTGGAGGAGACTGGCCAGTGACACCAACGCCCGGCCAGTCTCCTCCATGAACGGAAACCGGCGGCTCCTTGAAGGAGGAGGCCAGCCAGCCTCCATGGACCACGATGGAGATCGGCAGGCCTCACGCAATTTTCAATTTTTTTTTGTTTTTTATTTTTATTTAAATTTTTTTTTTTTTATTCAAGTTGAGTCCCGTTGAGAAACACCTCTCCCCACTGTACAGTCTAATACGGTTTGGACCGTATAAAATGAGTACGTCATACAACTGAGTGCGACTATAAAATATTACCAAATGCCGCATAGTACTAAATTAGTACTGTCCAGTACGACGCACCAAACAAGCCATAAATGTCTTGAAGTATTAGCAATGCCTAATTTTGTGAGCACTTCATGACTGCAGATAAAACTGTCAGATTAGCTTAGTCTAAATATCTTCTGAACTTCTATTCCTTCGTGTTTGTGTGTGTAAATGTGCAACTTTGTCTCTGGCAGTTTAATGCTTCTGTAGCTGATTGCTAGTGCTAATATGGTCAGTATGTCATGTTAACATGAAATTTTATTCCTCAGGTGCAAGCTGTTACTATCCATGCCACAAATAGTTACTTTGTGACTGCTTCTCTTGATAATACTTGGTGCTTCTATGATTTTTCCTCTGGTTTGTGCTTGACCCAGGTCTGAACCTCTTTCTCTTTCTCCTTATTTCAGAGTTATGAAGTGGTGAATTATATTTGTTTTTTTGTTCCTTTGCATGGTATTATCTTGAGTGTAAGATTCAAATAAGTATGGTCTTTTACATTATCTGGAAAGAAAAAAAAATTCTATGCATTTTTGGAGATAAATAGGAGGGATTAAATTAGTGTGGAGGAAAAAGGTATAGAGAAAGATTATTCTCTTCTTTGGTTGGAAAGAAACAATGAGGGAAAAATAAGGGGGATATAGTACCATCTTTTCAAACTCACAAAATTGTATTCTTAAGTAAATGAGAAGTGAAATTGAAAAAGGTCATTGATGGGAGAGTATCAATTTGTATTTTAACCAAAATATAAATTTAATATGGATAAATATATACAATTTCAATGTATAAGGGTATATTGATCAAATTCAACCTATATTTTTTCTCCCTTTCTCTTGTTATAGGATGCCAAGAGGTGTCAAGTGATAACTCTCTTCTTCCCTCCCCTTTCAATCGTATCAACCAAAAAAATAGAGATAATAATGTAGCCTTTTCCCTTTTCGCTCGTTTCTTGCCCTCCTTTCTCTGCTTTTATTCCTTCTACTAGGCATAAAACCGTATGATTCTCCCGATCTAAATCAAGCAGGTTTTACATGAAGAAGTGCTATTCGATACGGGTAGGAGAAGTGGTATTCTTAAAAAAATAGCGAAATCAGAACCAAGTCAAGATGATACGGATCAACCCCTTCTTCTTGCGCCAAAGATCTTACCATTTCCGAAGGAACCGGAGTTCCATCACTTTTCGATTTCCATTCAAGAGTTCTTATGTCTTTCCACGCCCCTTTAAGACCCCGAAAAATTGACAAAACGATTAACTACTTCATTTATGAATTTCATAGTAATAGAAATACATGTCTACCGAAACAGAATTTTGAACTTGCCATCCTCTTGCCTAGCAGACAAAAAAAAGAAACAACTTTGCTGACAATTCAATATTTTGGTTTTGTTCCGTCCTCGGGGGCTGCATTCATGGCAATCATCACTAGTTTCTCCGAGGGCATGGTATGGCTGTGTTCTTGGTGTTGTTTAATAGATGTCGAGTGCTGCTTTTCCCCGTCTGAGAATCTCCATCTGCTCTAAGTGGGCGAGCCAAAAAAAAACATCTGGTATTTTTTCCTTTCTTTATTAAGTCATAATTTTCTGGTTCTGCAGGTTGCAGACACTTCAGGACCTGAAGGCAGACCTGAAGGTTACACATCCGCTGCTTTTCATCCAGATGGTCTCATCCTTGGAACAGGCACCTCAGAAGCTCTTGTTAAGATTTGGGATGTGAAAAGTCAGGTATTAGGATTATCTGATGCAACCAGCCTCTGTTAAATGTTATTGACTTCACTTTCATTAATTACTTATATTGATTTGCAGGCAAATGTGGCGAAATTCGATGGACATGTTGGCCCAGTGACTGCTATATCTTTCTCAGAAAATGGTTATTACCTTGCGGTAGGTATTACACTTATAAAATGTACGGTGAATGTAGGATCTGACATTCTTGATCTGACTAATATGTTTGACTGGACAGACTGCAGCTAGTGATGGTGTGAAGCTTTGGGATCTGCGCAAATTGAAGAACTTCCGGTCTTTCGAATTTAATGATACGGATACACCAACAAACTCAGGTATTTGATATTTTAATACTTGATACTCTATATTCCTTTGAATGGTCTATTGTTTTCATCTGTTCATTGTTGTCAAACAATTTCTTTACCTTTTCTTTGGGTAAATTACACGATCTTTTAGTACTTCTGTGTATGAACTAATTGGAAAGTGATGAACCTTGCTTTTGGGAAGGGTGCTTACTGATTTTTACTTACGTCCATCCTTCCTCTCTTCTAACATAGTATGAAGGTTTTATATTAGTAATTTACAATGTTGTAGAATGCGCTAGGTGCTAGTCTGGCGGTGATCCACTGCCTAGCGCCTAGGCGGCCAGAATTTTTTATTTTTTACTTTTGGATTTCCTGTACATGTATATACTACATACCTTATTTGCATATATTCAACCAATAATTGAAAATCAAATTCCAACAAACTCGATCAAATTCCAATAAACTAAATCAAAATCCAATCTAAAATTCATAAACAATAATGCTTTGGGGTTTCTGTTTTTTTTTAAAATTGATTGTCTAGGCTGTCAACATCGCCAAGACCGCATTTGACCGGCGCTAGGCACCGGCCGCCTAGGCACAGCGATTTTGCCAAAATCCCCGCGGCTTGCTGCTGCCTAGGCTGCATTTTGTAACACTGTTAATTTATCACTAATCACTGTCATTTTCCTTTTCTGGAAGCTACTAGTTTAAGGTGACTGATGTTGTATTGGTGTTGGAAGCAGAACAGAAATCTTCTCTTTAGTTTTCTCTAATTTATATCACAACAAGCTATAGGTAACAGAGCTCTCTTTCTGGTTTTTTCAGTGGATTTTGATCATAGCGGATCCTACCTTGCAGTTGCCGGTGCAGATATAAGGTGGGTGATCTTATGGGCATTTGATGATTGTATTTGGCCTATCTTTAAAGAAAATTTGTGATTGTATATTTGTATATGTGCCATATGGAAACGAATTGCTATAACAACTTTCTGGCCTACTTTTTCATACTATTAACTCTCCTATATCAAACTTTTGGGTATTGATTGAAAGTTTTCATCTGCAGAGTGTACCAAGTTGCCAGCGTTAAATCGGAATGGAATTGTGTCAAGACTTTTCCTGATTTGTCTGGCACAGGTTCAGCTTCTTTCTTGCTCCTATGTATACTTGTGATCTCCAACTGCATAGTCTTTGAATTTGACAGATACTATGAATCTGTTCTGACTGCAGGTAAAGCAACTTGTGTAAAATTCGGCACAGATGCAAAATATATTGCTGTGGGATCAATGGATCGCAACCTCCGCATATTTGGCCTGCCTGGTGATGATGGTCCATCGGAGTCATAGAGCGAATTTGCAGAATCTGGAATGAAAGCATTGCTATTTTGGCAGCAACTGTTCAGAATGGTGTATTTTATTAATTGACGTTGATGGGAGAATTATAGTATGTTCGATTGTATGGCGTGGAGAAAAAGAGCATGAAAGTATGGTATACTGTGCAAGCTGCTGGATCGTGGTGAGAGAATTCGTTAGATTTAAGAGGAACTAGTAAAGGAAACTGACTCTTTGCGGCCAATCATTTTGTACTAGTGTTATTGCTAAAACTTTCAAAATCTCTAATTCCTTCTTTCAATGTTTTGTGATATTGTTAAATGAGATAGGCAAACGGTGGTGGTTCTGGTTCTTTAGAATTCGGGGATTTGTCAAATCCATTTTTTTAAGTAGAGTAATGGTTTCTTCTTTACTAGTAGGCTTGTGTACCTAGCCATAGCTGTAACTGTGATTTGAGATATACGCCAAATCGTTTTAAAACATTTTTAGGAAAAGAAACAAACAAGAAATCTTCCAATGACAATCAATTTTAACACCTTTGTTGGTGATGAGAAAATTTACAAGGCATTCGAGGAATTTCGAGACCTTCAAGAATTCTAAGCCGATTTAACACAGCACACCTATATAAATGAAAATAGCATGTATCATCAAATGTTAATGTCTAACCTTTGCCATCATATTAATTTCCAAACAGAAACCTATACTAATAGTAATACAATTTTAACAACTCTAATGGGTAACAGGAGATTACATGTATGATAAGATCCCTCGTAAATGGAAATGGAGGGCAAGAATAATAACAAACAATGAATTAAGAATGATATTACTAATAAATAAAGACATGGATCACCAAAGCATCTCAACCTTGCATCAGGAAAGGTAGTGGGACATATGTGAAAATCCCCAAAGCTGCACATATGTGAAAATCAAGAAAAGGGAATGAGTTTTTAATGATATAGGTTAATATCTAATCATTAATAGGAAATATTTTTTTTTTTACAAAAGATTAACATAGGAAATTAATTAATAATTTTAAAAATTGTTTATTTATAAATTATAATTTATTTATTTTTAAATTTAATGGGTGTAATTACGAAATGGGTGTACATATAGTTTTTAAGGGGTGTTATTATTATGGGTCGGGTTTAATGCTAAAAATGAGCTGATTTAAAAATACATAACCCGATTATATGTCGGGTTGGGTCGGTTTTTGCAAACCCGAGACCCGACCCGACATATATGCATATGAAAAAAAAGAAATAGGGTTTTCTTTTTCTTCTTTGTCGCTCTGAAAGACTGAAACCCTCCATCTCTCAGTTCCACGCCGTTGCACAATTCACAGGCAGCCATCTCCTCTCAACTCTCCGGTCGCTGTCACCATTTCCCATCTCCGTCACCCTCGTCTCACCCGGTGAGTTTTCTCTCTCATCGTCGTTTTCTTCCTTATAGGATGTTAATAAGTTTTGTTCTCTAATTCCTTCATTATGCAAGTTCTGATTTGAGTAGCCATGAAGGTACGCTCATCAGTGAAGAAGATGTGCGAGTTTTGATTTGCATATCTGGGTCCTCTATTTTCAGCTCAAATTTTTATAAACACAACAGAAAATATTCAATACAAGTAAATCCATATCTGGGTTCTGTGTTTTATAGCTCATTCACATAAAAAATTTTATCAACATGATTGTTTCTCTTATTCAAATAAATTAATTTTGTAGCTCATTAAAATAAATTAATTTTATTTGTTTCTCTTCTAAAGATTAGATTATCAACATGATTTATTATTATTATTATTATTATTATTATTCTCATGTCTGCTCATTTACATTGCTAGATTGAAACCATGAGCAGATAATTAATCTATGGCTTTTTTGCTATTATTGATCTCTACATGGATGTGTTTTTATATAGGGACTTGTGGGTATATGGGATTTTAGTATATAGTTTAGTTTCTATGATCCTAGCATGTGAATTTTAGGGCTTATCTAATATGGATATTTTGATGAATTTGTTTCATTGGGTTGATTTTATTTACGTTCACACTTCAGTGAGTTGTCCTAAAGTTAGGATCTTTGTATTTCAGAGAATTCAAGACTGGAGCCGTAGTTTGGTATTCAGAATTTCTTTTCTTTTTTTTTGGTTTGTTTAGTACTTGAATAGTCCGATGTACAAGTTTGGTAATGAGCTTGTTAGAAAATTTTATATAAACCAAGAAGCTTTGTAATTAGCTTGTTAGAAAATTTTATACAAACCAAGAAGCTTTGAAGTCACGTTATGAAAATAGAAGGGAACATGATACCGATTTCTTTGTTTAGGATGGCCTTGAGGACCTAATTTGGGTTATCGAAAGTATACGGAATTTTTTCAATTAGATGTCTTTTTCGTCTGCTATTATTTTGTTTTTTAATTCTTAGTACCCCAGCAATTGGATGTTTTTTTTCATCTTTACTGATGTAATATACTTGTTGTATTTGCCTCAATTCGATTCTCTGTGCAGATGGGGAGGGAAAAGAGAAACACTGTCAATGAGGCTAGTCCCACTGTTGATCTGAAGTCTATCATTCATCAACATTCATTATTTTTCGATACGTTGGTTGAGCTCATCCCTGCAAAGTTCTATCTACCTGTTGATGATGACGATAAGCCATGGTTTCAGGGCCTTAGCAAAGGTGAAAAAGCTTTGGCAAAAAAGGAATCAAGAGAAAACATCAAGAAAGCTCGAAGAGATCGGTTGGATCCCGAGAAGTCTAACAAAACAACACTTGATTTGCTGAAGCAAAACTTAGAGAAGGAAAAATCAAATAAGGAGAGCGATGATGATGAAGAAGAAATAGAGATTAAACCTATGATGATGTCTGATCTCGAAGGTGATAATCGATCTGTGACATATGAAGAACTTAGGCAACGACTTCATCGCAAGATTGAAGAGCTTCGGGGAGGTCGAAATTCTGGAAGTTCAGATAAAGCAAAGAAGATTGAACTGAAGCGCGAAAAGAGGGAAATTCATCAAAAGAAACGCAAGAGAGAATTTGGATCAGGAGAAAAGAAATCAACAACTAGTAATCCATCAGATAAAGTGGAGAAGGATATAACAGAGGCTTCAAAAGGACTTGCATTTAGTCATGTCAAAATCGGAAATGAAGATAAACATGGGAAAAACAAGAAAAGGAAACTTTCAAAGACGAAGGAGCTCGAAATGGCACGAAAATTGGAAGAAGCAAAGAAGGATCCTGAGAAAGGGGAGATGATTGCAAAGAAGCATTCATGGAAAGCTGCAACCAGTAGAGCTGCTGGAATTAAGGTTCATGATGATCCAAAACTGTTAAAACAAAGCCTGCACAAGGAGAAGAAGAGGCATCAAAAGAATGTTGAAAAGTGGAATGAGAGGATTGGAACTACCCAGAAGCTGAAAGCGGATAAACAGCAGAAGAGATCAGAAAACATTGGTGAAAGGATTCACCAAAAGAAGATGCGCAAGATCGAAAAACGAGAGAAGAAGCTCATGCGACCAGGGTTTGAAGGTCGCAAGGAAGGGTTTGTCAATCAAAATGCAGCTTAAAGGTGCCTTTAAAATAGTTTTGTGTTACTCACTAGTCAAATTTTATTCGTTCTCTTTTACTAGAGCTAGGCAGAAAACTATGTCAAAAGCCTTTAGTTGGATAATTTCATCTTATCATGACAGATGAATATGCAGCAAATATTTGTTGTTTGATATTGAATTCCCATCTCTGTGCCCTCGGAGAAGTAATTTTGTATCAGCCATATGTATGTATGATGCTGTTGAATTATTTTAAGTTGATGCTTTTTTCGGTTCTCTGTAATTTTTAACAATCTTAAAGAGGCCTGTGGCCAAAATTTGATGTTGAAGTCGCATGGTATCGGAAGTAGACTGCTATTATCATATTGCTGTATTGACTACAATTTCTTATAGCATAAAATGTGATGTCTCATTACATTCTTTATGGGGGATAGAGGGAATAATTATCCGGATAGTATTAGTTGTCAAGTTATCATTATCCAGGAGTTTAGATTTCTATATTGTCAAGTTATCATTTTCCATTCTGGTTCTACTTCTACATCAATTCTCCCTCTCCAGTGCAGTGATAGTGGGAGTGTTTGCAGATCAGTCGTCTGCTGCTGGTGAAATGGTAGATTTTTCTACCCATGAATGTATCAAATATTGTGAATCTGTGATTATTATTATTCTTAATTCTTATTCGGACAGATAAAGGTGGTGTTTTTGGATATGTTTCCAATGGATGCAAGTGCCAAACTACTCCATAGAACTTGACACGTTAAAGATTAGGGGTTGGGGATTTTGACGAATTGGATTGAAAAATATAATGATGTTTCACCACCACTCTTCTTCCTTTTATGAAGGTCCCTATTAATTAATATAAACCAGAGATTTCTAGGGTTCTAGTTGGGGCTTGATTCTGTCATCAGATGGATGGGTTGGTTTATGTTTCATGGGTGGCACCCATTTAGCTGTTGCTCTACTGAGTTGGATTGCTCATAGTTTTCATCACTCAGATAGGGATGTCAATGGTACGAGTCGTGGACGGGTTTACAATTACCATCCCCAATACCAATTTGTAAGAGAAATACCAACCCCGATGAATACCCATCTTAAAATAAACAGTGCGGGTGCGGGTACGGGTATGGGGATTTCCCGTTAGGGGATCGGTTTTTTGCTCCATACCACCCCCATCCCATTAATGTCATTTTTTTATGACTTTTTTTTTTTTTTATAAAGATCATATAAATATTATTGAATAATATGAAAATAATAGTGTGAGGGGTATATTATATATATAATGATCTGGATTGGAGTAGATGAAGGGAAAAATGGGAAAAAATAAGAGGGAAAATTATGTTTATATATATATATACATATATAGTTTTTCTATTATCAGATCGAACTGATATAAAATATATCAGTTCCTTGCATGTGGGCCATTGGATTTAAATGTTTTGATTTGACTGCATGCACTTGTTAAAACATCTTTTAAATCCAGTGGCCCACATATAATAAACTGATATATTTTATATCAGTTCGAACTAACAATAGAAAGACTGTATATATATATATAGCGGATTAGCGGGTACAGGGCGAGGCGGAGACTTGAAATCCCGTAACTGTACTGAAATTAAATCAGGGATTGAAAAAAATACTGACCCCATACCACAACTTAAATGGTACGGTTAAAACCGTCCTTAACGGGGCGGGTCCCCACAGGTCCCCGAATCAATGGGTAATTTTGACATCTCTACACTCAGATGATCTCTTTAGATTACCATTCACTCAGAAAACAAACCAAAGCCAAAGACATTAAAGCTATGTTTGTGATTGGTTTGCTTATGAAATAATCCACTTTTAATTTAACTTAAAGAATAATCAACTTACAAGATAAGTAGATAAGTGTTTGGTAAATTGACTTTATAAATAATCAACTTATGAAAAAAAAATATATATGGATAAAGTGTTTAGTAAACTTTAATTGATTAAGGAAAGAGTGCCGATATTAACACTCATAAATATGATAAGCATACCCATATTTTAATAAAAAAATTAATTACAATAATATCCCAATAGGAATTTACCAATAAGGACAATTAGTTTAATTAAAAATAAATAAAATAATATGTACATCCATTAATTACACTCATATCTTCAAACTATATCACTTAAAAAAAATAAAAATTAAAAAAAATTAAAAAATTAAAAAAAATAAAACTAAGCTAAACTCTTATTCTATTTCAAGTATCAAAATTTCCAATTATCATTCTGTTTGGCATAAATTTTGGGTATTTTAGAGAGAACTGCTGCGGCTGATATAAGAATTCGAATTCTTGCAGATTATGTCAAATTTAGAGACATCAACAGTGAGAAAGGGAAGTTTGAGAAGGTTAGTTTCACTGTCAAGGACTTTGCAGGAGTTAGTGGACAAATTTGATTTAAAGCTTTTTTTTTTTTTTTTTTTTTTTCAGTTGGCAATCTTTATTAAAAAAATAAAAAAGGCCAAGAAAGGCCAACCGAACAACAACAAAAGCAAGGAAGAGGACACACACAACTAGCACCCATTTCCACAGCCAACAAACAGAACAACAAGTTGCACAAAGCAACTGAGAACCCCAACACCACACACGCGTAAAAGCCAAACCAAACTTAACAAAGCAAACACAACCGGTACAATTTTATTTTTTTTAGTAATCAAATTTGATTACTTGTACATCAAACAAGTAATCAATTTTTTAAATTTTTTTTTTAGTTTCTTTGTTTGTGAGAGAATGCTTGAAGTGAAAGTAATATTTGGTAGTCAAGAATTTGAAATAGAGAGAACTTGACAACTTGAAGTAGAGCTTCTCGAAATTTAAGAATTTAAAAATTCTCTGTGTTTTCAAGTAATCGAGCCTGAAGAATTTAAGAATTTATCATTTGTGCAATTGAGTGTGTTATAAATTGTATTAAAATTAAAACATTCATTTAAATAAAGGTACTATTGGCATTAAGATGGGTGTTTATAATAACGTTTTAATTTTAAATTTTAGACATGGGTGTACTTATAAATATGGATGTGCTTATCATATTTATGGGTGTCAATATTCGCACCCTTATGGAAAATGTCTAAAATGGACATAATTGTTAAAATGTAATATATTATTCAAATATTTTTTTACTACTTAATTTTTTTTTAATTTAAATTAAAAATACATATATAAAGCATAGGATATATATATATACAGTCCCGATCTGGTCAGGGCATCATAATATAACTTTATCAGGATATTGAATATGAGCCACTAGTTTTGACAAGTGCATATACACTTAAGTCAAAGTATGGAAAACAAGTGGCTCACATTCAATATCCTCACGAAGTTATATCAGGATGCACTGACTTGAAAATTTATGTGTATATATATATATATATATATATATACAGTCTTTCTATTATCAGTTCGAACTGACAATAAATATATCAGGACGAAGAATGTGGACCACAGATTATGGAGAAGTTTTGACAAGTGCATACACTTTGAGTCAAAGTATGTAAATCCAGTGGTCTACATTCTTCGTCCTGATATATTTATTGTCAGTTCGAACTGATAATAGAATTTCTGTATATATATATATATATATATATATATAATATTTTTTAAAAATTATTCTACTGAGTCAACTCATTCATCACAATACTAATTTGCTGAGTCAACTCGGTCTTCTCATTACAAATCTTTTGAGTCAACTCACCCACTCAAGAAGCCATTAATGGAATCTCTGCAACTCAAGCTCCAAATCCACCACCGTTTCCCGCTCCACCAGATTCTCCACCGAGGTCGCCGCCATCTGTGATCCCTCGATGTTGACATCGTCTCCCTCGCCGCCGACGTACAAGTTTTGAAATCGTGAGATCTCGTCCCGGATTCGTCGCGAAAATGGAGGAGTAACCTCATCCATCGCCGGAGTAGAACCAGCTTCTCTGGTGCGACGGAATCAACAACATCGACTTCGTCGGTGGTTACTGGCAGACAAACTCGCGATTTCAATCGCGAAAACGGAGGAGGCAGCTGGCCGTCGACTTCAATAACTTCGACGACTTCGACTTCCTCTGATGACTTCGACGTCGCCAGTGGTAGCTGGCTATCCTCCGGCATCTGTCGTCAGTGGTGGCCATCACTATACGATTAACAATAAAAATTATTTTTTAATTTTTTAATTTTTCAGTTTTTAAAAAAATTATCAATATTAAATAAAGGGGTATTATTGTCTTTATATTAAAATAGTAGGGGCATTATAGACATTCTAAGGATAAGAAGTCAGCTTCTCCAAAAATCAGCTTGGAAAAACAACCCCTACCCAACTTTTCAAAAGTTGCTTATTGAAAGAGCAATTTATAAAATAAATTGTTTTTGGGTAGTTTACCAAACAGCCATTTACTCAAAACTTGAGAAATAATCACTTATTTCTATTAGGGTTCTATTTTATTTATTTTATAATTCTGTTGGAGAATCGACGTAGCTGAGACGAGTATTTTTCAAAACGGAGGAAAGAGCCATGAACGGATCGAGAGGGTAAGTTGAATAATTTCATTCTCAATCTTTTTATTGTTTTGATTTGTTCTATTTATTATCTGTTCTTTTTTTTATTATTATTTTTATAATTGAATTGTGTTTTCATTGTTGTCCTTTTCTGATTGTTTTCAGTTATTAATGTTTTCGAATTGTAATTAAATCAATTGGAAGAGATTTAGTGATGTGAAGTTGTGTCTTGTGTAAATTTTAGACACGTAGATGTTATAGAAACCTGAATTGGTTACTTTTAAGTGAGATCTGAAAATAAATACTATGGGTCTAATACAACCTAGAGAGCAATTAATTACCAAATTGTCGAATTAGTCAAAATTATAAAATTAACCCATCACAAAACAAAACAAAAAAAACAACTCTAGCATTAATTCCTACTCTTTCGCATTTTCTCAATTAACAAACAGAAAGGAAAGGAACAAAAATCATATTCCGGTAAGCTGCAATATAAGTTCATTGATCACTCTAGAATAAAAACATCATTAACTCTGTAACACCGAAACAGTAACAACATGAGTAGGAGTTGCAATCTGGGCCGTTCTTGTAGATTCTTTCTCGTCAGGTCCTGTCAAATTCCTGACTGACAATGGTGTTAACTTTCAAAAAAAAAAAAAAAAACCTATAGAATTACTTCATGGTTAAGGTAAGGCTTCCAAATTTTACTTTCATGAAGGACTATAAACTTTTCTTCCATGGAGAGCATATTAATGGTTAATTTCCAATAAACTACCATATATCTCCACATGTACAACTACCATTCAAAATTCTATGGTATCTGTTAACATCTCTCACAATGATCTCCCTCTCCACCACTCTACTGATATACTTAAAAGACTCATGGCAATCCCTACAAATCCTCAAGTTCTTCACTATCCTCAATGCCTTTCCCGGTGGGGTTCCGCTCACTAACCCGAACGCCAATGCTAACTTCTCGCTATGATACCAAAGTGCCCGCATCTTCTCCCTTTCTTCGACCTTATGCAACATTTCTTTCCAAATTGGGACGTATCCTAACTTCTCGCACTCCTCAATCAAATCTTCTAGCTTCGCGTAAATCTCTTCCACTCTCTCGTGATTCCTATCACCTGCCAAGAATACATGAACTTCTCCTTTCACTTCAATCCAACTCCTACCGCCTTCTTTCCTCACTCGCCTATCTTTCATCATCTTCCTCATTTCCGCGACCTCATCCCACCTACCTGACGTCGATAACCCATTAGCAGCAATCACATAAGCAGAGTCATCATAAGGGTTTACTTCTAATAATCTGTGAGCCATTCTTAGAGCCATGTCTGGTGCACCATGTAACGCGGAGGAGGATAACAATGCCCTCCACACGGCTGCATCCGGTTCAAATGGCATTTCCATTGCAATCTTCTCCGCATCCTCCAACCTTCCAGCTCTCCCAAATGCTCCCATCAAACAAGTATAGTGCTCCAATCCCGGTTCCAAACCGTAACGAATTCTCATTTTCTCAATCCACTTCTCACTCTCAGAAGCCAACCCCGCATTAGAAAAGGCCGTTAAAACAGCCAGGAAACTGTACTCATCTGGCGAAAATCCTCTGGTTTCCAATAAATGAAAAAGCTCAAGCACGGAATTTTTATCTCCTTGTTGTGCATAACCAGACAACATAGCATTCCAAGCAACAACATTTAACACACTGACATTCTCATCAAAAACCCTCCTCGCATCAAACACATGCCCAGCTTTTCCATACGCATCAATCAAGGCAGTCCCAACAACCACATTCCTATCGAAACCCGCAACAAGTGCATGTCCATGTATGATCCTGCACTGCTCCATAGCAGCAAGCTTGGCAGCCGAACGCAACGCTCCAGACACACTGTGCACCGTGGACACCACATCACGACGTCTCATGTCAGCAAAGACCGACAAAGAATCCACACAACGAGAGTTTTGCGCCAAACAAACAATCATGGCAGAGTAACAAACCTCCTCTTTGTCGAGCATTTCATCGAACACCCTCTTGGCATTATCAGGTAACCGAAACTTGGAGTAGAAATTGACAAGGGCGGATCCACAAAAGGGTTTGTCGTTAAATGAGAGTTTGAGAGACATGGAGTGGAGAGAGAGACCGAAAGAGAAAGCGTAAGAGAGAGAAGCGCAGGTTTTGAAAAGAGAGGCAAAAGTGCACTGGTTGGGCAGAAATGAGAAGGTTGGGTGGCAGAGCATGGAGAGGAAGAAGCGGAGAGAGAGAGGAGAGTTGGAGTGAGCGGAGATGAGAGACGTCCATGAGACGATGTTAGGTGATGGGATTTGGTGGAAGACACGGAGGGAGTAGGAGAGGAGGTTGGATTTGGAGTAGAGGGTGATGAGGTTGTTGAAATCAGAGCGGTCCGTGTAAGACGATTTCAAGGTTCTGGCGTGGAGGATTCGTGGATCTGTGCTGTTGGCTTGTGTTGCGTCTCCTCTGTTTAGTGCCTCTTTCATGTTTGCAGAGACAACAAAAGCTTCAGCAACAAAATTCAGCTTCGTAACTATATTCTTCAACACAACCAGATCTAATATAAACAAAAAACTGAATACATGAAAAAATCAAACAGCTCAATTACGTCAAAATGAAAAGAGAAAAACCTGAGGGTTTTCAGTCGCAGAAGAATTAAGAGATGAGACAGCTTCTCCGTTACTTTCTCTCTGATCGAAACATTTCTCTTTTCGGTTGATAAAAACACAAGAAACAGTAACCCGAAATTTCCATTTGAAGAATTTGAGTTCGTTAATGGAATTCATATCAACCTTTCAATGCTGTATAAGAGAAAGCGAAGATTCGTCGATGGACGGAAAGTGGGCAAAACGACGAGTTGACAAAGGCCTCAACCTCAAAACAAGGTTAGGTTAGGTTTCATTTGGCCTCAACCTCCACAAAAAGAGAAGGTGAAGATTCCGTAGTGTTTGAACTTGGAAGTGTTCCAAATAGTTTGGGTGTCATTTTCACAATTCAACGTTTTCAATCTCTATCTACAAAAAACAGATAAAAATATGAGTTTATCTAACTATAAACACACATTACACACACTTCACACCCACCCAATTCCAATCTTAATAAGAAGCAAACAACGAACCATATCAAATGATTTATTTTCTTGCCTAGTTTTATTATTATTAAGGAGATTATCAATTTAGCCCCTGGGCTTTCACGAATTATCTATTTTTTAAATGTCTTTGCTTTTTCAGTGCATGTGGTCCCTATGTTTCCATAAATCAATCAGTTTGGATTACTAAACCTATCAAAGTATGATATCAATACGAATTGACACTCATAAAAGCAATTATGGATCCCAATGTTTAGGATAAGTGAATCAACTTTCACAGGGGGTTTCAACTTAATTGTTATTACAAGTCTAAAGTCCAAAAAGGGATTGAAAGTACATACTATCAAGGAAATTTAAAAGAAGTGAAGAAAAGGAAACACCAAGTTGGTAATTTACTAATTCTTGTATTTTTTGTTTGAAAATGGTGAAAATATTCTTACATGATTGACATGCATTGTTTTACTATATTTATAGGGTGTGCAGGAATCCAATCTAATCAATTTCTAAATTAGATTCTATAAAAATCCAATGGATTCCAATTTTTAGTATAAACTTCAACATTTTTTTTAACAGTTTCAATAATACAAAAAAATAAAAAACTTCACAGCTCTCTTAAAATACTAATTAAGCACAACTACTTGCAGAAGTTAGCAATATTATACAAACTATATAAACAATTAAAATTTATATACGATGGAGCCATGCGATTAAGATAGTAGAAAACACAAAGTGACAATATTAATTTGCTTTTGGGAAGGGTGCTTACTAATTTTTACTTACGTCCGTCCTTCCTCTCTTCTAATATAGTACGAAGGTTTTATATTAGTAATTTACAATGTTGTAAAATGCGTTAGATGCTAGTGGGGCGGAGATCCACTGCCTAGTGCCTAGGTGATCGGAATTTTTTTTAATTTTTTATTTTGGATTTCCTGTACATATACTGATGTACATACTACATACCTTATTTGCATATGTTCAACCTAAAATTGAAAATAAAATTCCTAAAAACTCGATCAAAATCCAATAAACTAAATCAAAATCCAATCTAAAATCCATAAACAATAAAGTTTTAGGGTTTCTTTTTCTTAAAAAAATTGACGGTCTAGACTATCAACACTGCCAAGGCCGCGTTTGACCAGCGCCAGGAACTAGGGAAGGTTTAACGAATTCGTTAGATTTACGAGGAACTAGGAAAGGAAACTGACTCTTTGCGGCCAATCATTTTGTACCACTGTTATTGCTAAAACTTTCCAAATGTCTAATTCCTTCTTTCAATGTTTCGTCATAATGTTAAAAGAGATTTAATCTAACTCAATAAAAAGCTTTAACAGAATAATTGAATTCAAAAGCTGTAACGAAAGTTGCAAAAAGTTTTAATGTATTTAAACTACTGCTTTCTTAATATTTATTTTTATGGACCTTTAGATCATTTTAGTGCATATTTAAGAAAATTGAACTTTCACGAAGCAGAACTAATTTTCAATTACTTATTAATAAAAAACAGAGAACCATTTAGAGAAACACTTATTTTAGAAAAATTAATTTTAGCTAGAAGAAATATCATAAATTTAATAGAATTAAATATCATAAAGTTCAAGGCAGATAACAGAAAAATTTTACCTTACATATGAACTTTAAGAGATTAGAATATTTAGATCTCGAAATAGCCGGATTAAGAAAAACAAAGGTAAATCTACAAAACAATATAAAAATTAATTGTAACATAGAGCACTTAGATAACCAGTATAAGCATATACCACACACTAGTAATAGTCAACAAAATTTTATCGTAGACTTAATAATCAATTTAGGTCAAAGCTTAGAAGAAAATATAGACAAGACTAATAAGAATATTACTGATCTAGCAAACTTC
The DNA here is from genome assembly GCA_008009225.1 of Acer yangbiense. Lineage (NCBI taxonomy): Eukaryota > Viridiplantae > Streptophyta > Magnoliopsida > Sapindales > Sapindaceae > Acer > Acer yangbiense. Next base: position 13,304,578 of record CM017761.1, read on the forward strand.
TTTGAAAATAGTAAGATCAATACTTTAAGAAAAAATTTAGATTATATAAAAGAATTAATAGGAGACTTTAATAATACTATAAAAAGATTTCCCAGTAAAAAGGAAATATTAGAATTAACTAATTTAATAGAACAAAAAACTCCTAAACCTGTAGAATTAGAAATAAAAAGTCTAGTTACTAGCCTCAGCTTAGAAATAGAAAATATAAAGCAGACTCAGCAAGAATTAAGATCACAGATAAAAAGACTTACTGAATGAACCATTTAGAAACAATTCTTAAAGAATTAACAATAGAAGCTCCCAATAATTTACCAATAAGCATAAGTGATAAAGTCTTTAATTTAGAAAGTAATACAGTTACCCAAGGATAGGTAAACGGTGGTGCTCGGGGATTTGTCAAATCCATTTTTTTTTTTTTTAAGTTGAGTAATGGTTTCTTCTTTACTAGTAGGCTTGTGTACCTGGCCATAGCTGTAACTGTGATTTGAGATATACGCCTAATCGTTTTTAAACATTTTTAGGAAAAGAAACAAACAAGAAATCTTCCAATGACAATCAATTTTAACACCTTTGTTGGTGATGAGAAAATTTACAAGGCATTCGAGGAATTTCGAGACCTTCAAGAATTCTAAGCCGATTTAACACAGCACACCTATATAAATGAAAATAGCATGTATCATCAAATGTTAATGACTAACCTTTGCCATCATATTAATTTCCAAACAGAAACCTATACTAATAGTAATACAATTTTAACAACTCTAATGGGTAACAGGAGATTACATATATGATAAGATCCCTCGTAAATGGAAATGGAGGGCAAGAATAATAACAAACAATGAATTAAGAATGATATTACTAATAAATAAAGACATGATCACCAAAGCATCTCAACCTTGCATCAAGAAAGGTAGTGGGACATATGTGAAAATCCCCAAAGCTGCATACAACAAAAAACAAATATAAAGTCAAATACATCACTTGCTTAGGTCGATTTAAATTTATACGTTGAAAATTGAAATTGAGAACAAAATTATTCACAAAATGAATAATTATAATTTTCATGCTAATGAAATTGGGTTCTGAGACCTATTTCTAAGAGGGCCGTTATCTTTTATGTAATATATTTATTCATGCAACAGAGACCAAGCCACATAAACTGGCAGCTATCTAAATCGAAGAGTTTCAAGAAGTGGGCTAGCAGCAATTCATGTTTTAATTTTTTGCTTGGTATATGACAGCCAAACCAATTGTCAAATGATCACCCCAAGTACATCTTAACATGATTAACCAAGAAAACAAAGTCTTAAGAGTATTGCCCAAATAACAAAAAGGATCTGTTAAAAATTAGAAGAAACTGTAAATTACCTCAACATTCTTTAACTCAAACTCTGGGTTATGAGCCAAGCATAAGTTTCCAAATGTTTCACAAGGTCCACTACTTCCGCTTAACCTTTTCAAGTGAAGACAATAATCAAGTTAAAGATATCTAGAAAGAATTAGAATAGCAGAGCGAACTGTGAAATGGAACATTCAAGAATGCAGCTTACAGATCTTCATCCAAGCACAAAGCAAAGTGGCCCCCTCCACCCAATGCTAGTAAGTCATTCAAACACATAAAATAATAGCGGTTGGCACCTATTATCACAAATAAGAGATAACATAAGGTTAAATGCATTTAGGAAACATTTTTAGAAGGTTACTTGGGAATTATTCGATGAACTCCTAAGTACATAACGCAAAACTGCAATCAACTATATCTACCCCATTCATCAAGATTATGACCCTCACAAGTTACTACTTCTCCTTGTTATTGTTAAAAATAAACAAGATTCTGGCCACAAAACACATTATTTTGTATGGAAAAACTGAAAAAATGGCTTGTAGACTTCTAGGCATGCAGTTTTATTGTGGAAAGAATTAGCCAAGGAATTGTAAGATACAACTTAAAATTCTATCCTTTTTTTCCTTTTTTTCTTTTGATATGTTATACATCTTAGAAATGGCTATTATCGATATGCATCTACACAGAGCAAGATAAAAGAAATTGAGGATCAAGTGGTACTTGACATTTAACAGGAAAACAAAGTATATAATGGTTTCAAACATAACATTTTACAGTGAGACTCCTACATATACTGGAATATTGTATCAAACAGTTTTTGCAAAACTGTATCAATTCACACCATTCTATCTACATATTAGACAAACCTTAGATTTAACCTTATAAAATCTAAGCTTTATTTAATTTTTTGTGTGTTTTTGTTTAGCCTTCTGTTCGATTTGCTTTTTAGTCTATCGTTGCATATATATATTGTGGATTAGTATTCCACCCAATTTTTAAATTCTTCATTATATTTTTATAAAAAATAAATAAATAAATAAAAATAAAAATTTGCCTTTCAAGAATGAAATGTCACTTCTGCCATATAATTCCAAAGCTTAAAATAATATCAATTTGCTCCAGCCTTGGAAATAAATGAAATTGTTTTTTATAATTTTATATATGTACTCCCTAAGAGGCTTTTCCATTCCATCATAGAAGTAAATATATCTACTGTGGCAGTAATCAGGTTAATAGGTAGGGTAGGAGGGTAACACAGACACAGCTGACGTAATAGGCCTTGTCTGGAAATTCATGCTACAGAAACTAAAACATTTGCATCAGTTGGTAATAATTTGCATATCCTCAAGCTTCCAGAAATATGTTAAATTAATTGTATATTTGTATACAATATATATGTCATGTAAAGATCCTCCAAAGTGTCATTGAGAAAAGTGGGTTTAAAAGAGTGCAACTCTCAGATGTAGCTCTGAAAAATGCCCAAGAGCATGCAATAAACATGGCAACATCTTCTTCAAGAAAAATTGGGGTAAAGTCATCAGCCGAATACTAACTGTTGTGCTTCACAGCCAACCATAACATTAATGATATGATTGATGTTATGTACTCATCCATTATCTATTTGTTAATTCATCAACTATCTCTAACTCTGAACATGTTTACTGATTTTTTGAAGAATATGCATTATTAAGCAAACAACTTGATGTAAATACTTACCAGTCGGTCTAAAGATCCTTGGCTCACCATATATGGTTGTGAATACAAATGTTTGGTTTGTCCCCTATCCAAAACAGTAAAAAATAATAAATAAAAATTAAAAACAGGGTCAAAGGTTTCGCAAAATTATAATGTAAAAGAGAATATGGTAGAGAGAGAAACAAAACATGCAAAAAAGTTAAGGAAAACCATTTAATCAAGAACATGTCATATAACTTACATTCACAACAGCAAAAGGCATGTTAACTTACTTGATATTTTCTCTTCGAGGTGGGTTTCAAGGGGCATTCTAGCATCCCACCAAACACAGCGCCTTTGCTATCTCCGACAATCTAGAAGTTCAACCGCACAATGCACATCATCTTTAGTTATCAAGAAGTAGCAATTTACTCAAGACCAAAAAGTTCACATGATTTTATGAAAATTTATTTGAACATACAGATCCACCTACCAATATACAAGGACCAGAAAGGTCAGCACTCTTGCGAAGAAGGGTGCGGAGTGAGATACCATGTTTCAACGTACTGCCCTTCATTTGAAAGAAGTAATACCAAATCAAGTTGAAATTCTCAGAAAAAAAAGAAAAAGATAAAGCCACTTTCACTAAAAACCCATTTTTAGCATGACATACCTATACAGCAAAACCCATTGGCACCCTTTGACAATATTAGGAAGTGATGACTGCAAGAATTCATACAATTCTGAGGTAATAAAAGTAGAGTCGTCCGTAAGATTAGTTAAATGCTTTGTCGGACTAGGTAAGTCAGTTGCTTCTGCAAACACATCGGAATCGCTACTACTAATACCAGAGGCACAATCCTTATCATCATCATCAGCAGCACTTACTGGACTACCTTGTTTACTCTCACTTGCTGGACTACCTTGATTATCCTCGCTAACTGGACTACTTTGCTTATTCTCACTAACTGTTCTACAAGTTGTGGTCCAATCTTTATAGTCATCCGCGGGTTTGTTTTGCTGATCAAAATCTTCACTAATCCGTCTATTAGGAAGTGATCGAATTGGTTTGAGATCATGTTGCTGTTTGTCTGATTTAGATCCATCAAGGCTTACCAAAGGAATAACAAAGGAAAAAATTGAAGTCAAAGATTTCTTCCCCTTAGAGTATGGCCTGACCTACAAATTTGAAAATCTCAAGTCAAAAATCATGGCAAAATACACAATTAACTGAAGATCAAAGCAGCAGGCACCCTTCCTTTAAGAATTTTACAACAGGGAAAAGAAAGAAATACAGAATTAGAGGCTTGCGTTTTGTGTTTCTCATGCCTAGAAGATGAACATATAAATGCAAATATAAACAATACGTTTATACAGATATATACATAATTAAACACAGACATAGACACACAGACACATTTATATATACATACAGGCACGTATCTATACATACATGCATGAATGGTATGATTGAAATTGCTTTAACAAACAAAAGTTCCGAATAACTAACGATTACGGATCAATTTGACATTTGCATGCATTGTGCCATTATGCATATTACGAAATTAATCTGGTAAAAAAATATTCAAAGAAAAAAATTAACACCTGATCTTATTTGATTTCGATTTCCGGCTTAATATGCATTTTTCCCACTCTTTCGCATTTTCTCAATTAACAAACAGAAAGGAACAAAGATCATATTCCGGTAAGCTGCAATATAAGTTCATTGATCACTCTAGCATAAAAACATCTTTAACTCTGTAACACCGAAACAGCAACAACATGATCTTTCAATTTCTGTAACACCGAAATCAAATTTCTTCAAGACGTAAACTAAAATCCAACCTCCATCCGCATAAAACTGTTTCCTGATAGTTAATTAAAATTATCAACCCTGTTCTCGCAGAACTTTGAATTTATTTTTTTTTCAACCTTAATTGAATTCAATATTAATAGCTTAAAATCACTAGTAAATCACAATCTAACCACATTCAAATCAGCAACAAAATTCAGCTTCGTAACTATATTCTTTAACACAACCAGATCTAATAGGAACAAAACAGCTCAATTACGTCAAAAAATCAACCGATTAAACAACAAAGAAAACAAAAACGAAGATCGCAAAATCGAAAGAGAAATACCTGAGGATTTTCAGTGGCAGAAGAATTAAGAGAAGCAGCAGAATTGTTCGGCGAATCAGCGAAGAGATGAGACAGCTTCTCCGTTACTTTCTCTCTGATTGAATACATTTCTCTTTTCGATTGATAAAAAGACAAGAAACAGTAACCCTAAATTTTCATTTGAAGAATTTGAGTTCGTTAATGGAATTCACATCTAACTAAAAAATTTAGTTGTAGCTTTATTTATATATAAGAGAAAGAGAAGATTCGTCGGTGGACGAAGAGTGGACAAAACGACGAGTTGACGATGGCCTCAACCTCAAAACAAGAACAAGGTTAGGTTTGTGGACACAAAATATTTAACTTAATAATTTACAACTTCAGATTTTATTGACTTTTTTTTTTTTTTTTTTTTTTTTTTTTTTTGGGACATTGGATTTCCTTTTTAATACGTCTCTCTCTTTTTGACCGATTGAAACATGTTATTTTCTGTCTAACACTCTAACGTCACGTGTTACTATATTTTATTATAGGGGAATTGTACAAACATCACCTGAGGTTTGATAAAATTGCTTGAATATGACAGTTTTGACCATATACATACAAACTTCCCTCAACATTTGAAAATTGTTGCACAAACATCCCCTACCGTTAGATAGATCCATTAGTCAATAATCAAACGTGTAAAAAGTCCAAAATAACCTATATTTTTATTTTAAACAAAATTCAAAAATTCAAAAATAAGATGAAAAAAATATATTAAAAAATCTTTTAGAAAATATCTTAAATCAGAAAGTTGGAAAAAAATTCATCTTAAAAAAAAAAAAAAAAAAAAATTAGTTTGTACAATTCCCCCTTGATTTTAAATAAATTTAAATTTTAAAATTTATTTATTATTAAATTGTTTAAAAATGAATTTTTTTTTTCTAGGTTTCAGATTTAAGATACATTCATGTTATCTAAAATATATATATTTTTTATTTTTTAATCTTATTTTTTAATTTTTTTTAGTTTATTTAAAATAAAAATAAAGGGTATTTTAGACTTTTTAAACTTTTGACCATTGATTAACGGATTCATCTAACGGCATGGGATGTTTGTGTAACAATTTTCAAATGTTGAGGGAAGTTTGTGTGTATATGGCCAAAACTACCATATTTGTGCAATTTCATCAAATCTCGAGGGATGTTTGTGCAATTCCCCCTTTATTATATTATGATCACAATGCTTCTAGTAGACTAGGGCCTGTTTGGTGCGTGTGATAAAATATGATTATTTTTATGGGATAGGATTGGATAGGATTTGATTGGATTAATTTTAATGTTATCATGTGTTTTGTACAATATAGGATATGATTAAAAATAAAGTAATCTTGTGTTTGGTACACAATAAGATAGGATTAAAATCGAGTAATACTGGGACATTAAAAATTGCTTCTTCTTTTTTCCACAAAAGTCTCTTATAACTTGTAAGAGACATAGAGCTTTTCAATAAAAAAAAATTAAAAAAAAGACAAAGACAGAGCAACAATTGACGAAGAAAGGAACCAAAATGAGATCCATCATCACTAGAATTCTTCTTCTTCTTCACTCCTTTGTTCTTATTATCTCTCTTGTTTTATTTTTTTAAAATCAAAAACAGTTTCTAAGAGATTTGGGTGGAGATCACACCAAATCTATAATCTCGGTATCATTTTCTCGGTTCTTCTTCCTCATCTTCTCTTCTTCTTCTTCTTCTCCACGACAATATTATCTCATCCCTCTCATCTTTCCTTTTCTAATATTGTCCTCCACTTCTGCCCGATTTCAAGCTCTCAAATTAAACTCCGAAGGTTGTTGTGTTTGTTTGATTTGGGTGTTGGTTTAGTTAATTGATTTGGGTGTTGGTGTGATTGATTGATTTGGTTTTGTTCTATGCTTGCTTTGTTTTTCCTCTTGCTATGCTTCTCTGTTTTGTCTGGGTTTAGCTTTCCATGTTTCTGGATGTTGTGGCTGGCCTTGCTTGTGTTTCGTTTCGTTTTCTGATCTGGTTACTAAATAAATTTTCTATTAAAAAAAAAATATGATGATGCTGAATAAATTTTTCGGTTTCTGGTTTGGTTGCCAAATAAGATGAAGATGATGTCAAATGAGAGGAGAAGAGATGGGATTCATTTTGTTGGGACTAATTTATCCCATCCCACTGGCCAGCCAAACATGGGAATAGGACTAAAAATAAGTAGATTCTCATCCCATCCCATGTGCCAAACGGCCCTACTGCCCTAGTAGTTGGTAAATTACCATTTTATAATGTGATGGTTCACGTTTCTAAAAATCTGTCCTTTTCTCATGGAAATGGAAGGACTTATATTATTTATTTATTTATTTATTATATATTGAAATCTGACATCAAACGGGTGAATAACTATTTTCATAATATCAATGAGAAAACTTGACACGCGTGAGTGTAAAATGAGTTATAGCGGCTCTATGACTATTCCTGCTCCCAATAATCAGATTGTCACGTCAAGAGGAATCACTAAAGAATTAGGCCAAATGTTTGGGCCTCTGGATGGGCTTAATAGGGGATCAGAAGTGGTTAAGATGGATACTTCTCAGAAGCCAAAGATAGGCCTAAAGGATGGCCCAAAAAAAGAAACTTGCAAGGCCTTTTCACTTCATCAAGTTGGCCTAATAATCCCTAAATCTCCACCTATTGGGCCCAGACTGGGCACTAAGGAAGCTGGGCCGGTGTTAGTAGAGCCTATGAGAGACATTAACAAACCTGTTGTTTAAAGACCAGGTAAATGGAAGTGGGTTGACCTGAGTGAGAGGTCTGGATCCACTAGGATATGTTAGGGAAAATCTAGGAAAAAGGAAGAATGGCAACCTAAAGATCGAAGGCTGTAAGCGACTTAAGGAGTCTTCCCCGTCGACCAATGAAGCAATCTTAGGGACTTTCGAACAGGGTATGGCGATTGAAAAAGGTAAGTGCTTGTCTATTAATGGATTTCAGAAAGTGGAACAAGATAACGATATTGAGGGGAGTAGAGAAAGGTAATCTAATGGCAGTGGGAAGGAAAGAATAATGGGTGCAGAATCAATGATCGTCATAATGGAAAATTCAATTGTCGAAAATGCTATCCATTTAGGGGTTTCGTTCATGGCAAATGAGGAAGATTTTTCTGTTTTATCAACCGACCGGTCTCTACCAGCCCGCCGAACATAATGAAACTCTTCGTTTGGAACGCTTAGGGACTGGGAAGTTCTCGGGCGTTCAATGCCCTGCGTTCTCATAAGCATGAGATAAATCCGAATTTGATTTTCTTAAGTGAAACGAAGTGTGATCATACTAAGATGGAGAAATGGTGTTTAAAGCTTGGTTTTAGTGGAAAACCTGTGGTGAACAGTATTGGAAGATCAGGGGATTGTGTTTGCTTTGGTTTGGAAGCATTGGGGTTGACTTTCTTACTTATTCCCAATAGCACATTGACGTGAAAATTAAGGATGACAGAGGTTTAACCTGGAGATTTACGGGATTTTACGGCCAACCGAAGCAAGCCCAGAGGAAGCATTCCTGGACTTTGTTGTGTCGTCTGGAAGGTATGTATGACCTCCCTTTGGTTTGTATGTGAGACTTTAATGAAATTCTGTGTGATGATGAAAAGCTTGGTGGTGCTAATAAGAGCTGGAGTTCCATAACGGACTTTCGGGAGACGGTGGAAGATTGCAATTTAGAATATTTGGGGTTTATTAGGCCCAAGTTTACGTGGAGCAACAAAAGGGAAGGTTTTGCCTCGATTTTGGAAAGGTTGGATAGAGATCTGTATAATAGAGGTTAGAGGAATTTATTCCCTCAATCTATGATTCGTCATCTTGAGTTTTTGGGGCTTCGATCACAAGCCTAGGGATGTCAAAATTACCCATTGATCCGGGGACCCGTCCCGTTAGTGGTGGTTTTAACTGTACCATTTAAGTTGTGGTATGGAGCCGATATTTTTTTCAATCCCCGATTTAATTTTGGTACAGTTACGGGATTTCAAGTCCCCGCCCCGTCCCATCCCTGTACCCACTATCAATATATATATAAACATAATTTTTCCTCTCACTAACATAATTTTCCCTCTCTCTTTTTCCCATTTTTTTCCTATATTGAAACACTACTCCATTTCAAATCATTATATATAATATACCTCTCGCACTATTATTTTCATATTATTCAATAATATTATATGATCTTTATCAAAAAGTCATAAATAAAAAAATACATTAATGGGATGAAGATGGTAAAGGGCAAAAAACCGATCCCCTAATGGGGAATCCCCATACCCGCACCATTTATTTTAAGGTAGATATTCATCGAGGATGGTATTTCTCATATAAATTGGTATTGGGGATGGTAATAGAAAACCTGTCCCTGACCCGTACCATTGACATCCCTACACAAGCCCATTGTGCTTGATTGTGTGGCAGGCTCTACTCCTAGATAGAAGAATCTAGCTAACAAGGGGAGGATGTTTTCTTTGAGAAGTGTTGGATTGATGATGATGAGTGCAAAGATATAGAATACCAGTGGTGGTAATTGTGTGGTGAATGTGCTGAATAAAATTGAAAGGTGTGGTAACTTGCTGAAAACTTGGAATATTAAAAAGATGAGGGATCTTCGCTTCAATCTCCACCAAAAGAGAGAGGCTCTTAGGTGGGCTTCCAAAGCTGATAAACTGGCTTCCTGGAGAGTGATTAATAAGCTGGAATCTTAACTTAACGATGTTCTTGATATTGAAAAGCAATACTGGAAACAAAGAGCGAATGTGGAATGGATTCAAAATGGTGATCAGAATACCCGCTTCTTTCACTCTAAGGCGTCAGCTATGGAGGTCAGGAATAGAATTAGGGATCTCCTTGATGAAGTTGGGACTTGAAGAGATTCGAAGGCTGAGTTGGAGCTAATTACGGGTCAGTATTTCTCTAACTTGTTTACCACCAGTAATCTTTCACGAGGAGATATGGATAAGGTTCTGGAAAGGGTTCGTTCAAAGCTTAGTGGTTAGGTTTCCCGGTTCCTGGATGCCAAATTTTCCGGGGAAGAGGTCAGGAAAGCAGTCTTCGATATGGGCCCCATGAAGGTGCCTAGGAGTGATGGGTTACCAGCCATTTTCTACCAAAAGTTCTAGGATTCGGTGGGTCCGTGTGTTATTAAGGCATGTTTAGGGGTTCTGAATAATGAGGATTCTATGGCAGGCATGAATAGTACGGTTATCTCGCTTATCCCAAAGATTCAAAATCTTGTTAAAGTCTCAGATTATAGACCTATAAGCTTGTGTAATGTCATTTACAAGATAATTGCTAAGAATATTACAAACAGGTTTAAGCATGCTTCTAGTGATGTAATATCTGAGACTCAATGTGCCTTTGTCCCCGGTCATCTAATTTCTGACAACACCGTTGTGGGTTTTAAGTGCCTTCATAGGCTGAAATGTAGGAGATGGAAACGAGGTTTGATGGCTATTAAACCCGATATCTCTAAGGCTTATGACAGGGTTGAGTGGGTCTTCCTAAAGGGTATGATGTGGAATCTGGGTTACTCGGAGATATAGGTTGACCTGATCATGAACTGCGTGACTTATGTGTCCTATTCCTTCCTAATAAATGATGAGGTTTGCGGTAATATTAAGACCTCCATAGGGTTAAGGTAAGGCAATCCCCTATCTCCTTTCCTTTTCTTGTTCTATGCGGAGGGTCTCTATCATGACCTAGATTTCGGATACGTGATTTTTAAAATATAATATTGAATCAAAGGCAGGTGATTTTGGAAAAATCATTTTACTTTCACTCTAAACCTAGAAGATATAAAAAATTTTAACAAAATTTTTTGTTAGAGATTCCTATATATCTTATGCATGCCCAAAATTCTTTTCACCTACATTATCAATACCTAAGCTCCATAAACAATATCCATCACAAGTAGAGACTCAGTCTCTACACAAAACATTGATACATCGTTCTATAAACCATAACCTCAGCACATCATACATATGGTTCCAAATTTACATAATTTACAAGTCAACTTTGATTTAATATATACATTAACACAATCCTTCATATATTACAACAAAAAAGAGGATACTATACTTATACGATCCGATTATATAGCTATAGTCAAAACTTTTATCCCGTCTATCTCATATTGAGTTATCAGCTATTGTTACCTGGGGGAAAAAAAAAAGGGGTGAGCTTTACAAAGCCCAATAGAAAGTATTTTAAATTCTAAGCAAACATTAATTTACAACATGTACGATCATATACTTAAATTGTATTTTAGTAATTCAATTATAAAAGAAATGAGGATTTATACTAGTATGTTGTAATACTTGCACACTATAATCAATCTAACATTCCATAAAAAAAAAAAAATCAGCTCATAAATCAAGCATCAATTTCTAAGATGTAGACAATATAACAATTTTCATACAATAACTGAACAATATATTTTTATAATTTACCAACTGTGGAATTCGTAAATTTCAATAATAAAACAAGTACCATAATACAAAGATACTACCCTCATCCAATTCCACATGAGGAGTGCTACAACTCCCTCAAACAGAGGTCGTTCTCAGGGCACCAAGGATTAAACCTTGACCATAGCACTATAACCACAACAAATCCACATCTTGGATATTAACATTTCCATTTAATCTTTTATTTCTCATTCCATAAACAAAACTCAATGCAATGCATGCAATACAAAAAATAATATAATCTCAAGAGTGGCGTTATTGACACCCATAAATATGATAAGCACACTCATATTTATAAGTATACCCATGTCTAAAATTTAAAATTAAAACATTACTATAAACACTCATCTTAATGCCAATAGTATCCTTATTTAAATAAATGTTTTCATTTTAATACAATTTATTTATAAACCCTCTTAAGTTATTAACACACTCAATTTCACAAATGATAAATTCTTAAATTCTTAAATTTTTCAGGCTCGAAAACACAGTCTAGAGAATTCTTAAATTCTTAAGTTACTGATATCTATTACAACAGATTTCACATCCTCATACCACCGTTGATCTCTTAGATACATAACGATGCTTAAAGTTTTCGATGTGTGCAGCCTTGATTAAAAAAAATAATTGTCACATGTCATATTTTATTGGTCTGGTGCTTCAATTACCGGTGCACCAAACAGCCATGGTGATAGGTGCATCAGATGCATGAAGTTTTTCTCGCTGTCATACAATCATACTTAGAATTGTAATGGTTCATTTCAAGCTGGACCTATGTATATTTATTATTTCAATTAGAGAAATACATTTACTGTACATTCAACAGTATTTTATTGAAATCTAGACGATATTATACGGAAATCTCTTATGATTAGTTATTCCTTGAAATATGTTAAAAAATCTGATTTTAATTTGATGCAATAATGAGGCAAAGCACCCAACGGTGTGGTAGGGTAGTGGGCGAAGCTTTTAAAGCTCCACCGTGAACCTTCATTTTTAACGACTGAGCATCAATTTCAATAAAAAATATATATATATGTCTGTTTTATTTAACCCAAATTTTATTAGAAATGCTTCAGTATACTAGATACAATTAATACATTCAACTATAAAAATCATACTATACCGTATGAAAATTAATTAATTACAATTTATTATTTATGTGATATGAAATGCTATTTTTTAAATTATTGAGTTACATAAGCTTCGAAGTCTGTTACCTAATAAAGTAAGAAAATTAGTTCATAGGTCATGCAAAGTTTTGTTAAATGATAATGTGAGATTTTGATATTTGAAATAGAATTAGGGTTTAGTTTTTTATTTTTATTTTATTTTTAATAAAGTGATATAATTCATATGTGTGTAATTAATGAGTGTACTTAGTATTTGGTTTATTTTTAATTAAACTAATTTGTTCTTATTGGGATATTTTTGTAATTAAATTTTTTATTAAAATATGGGTATGCTTATCAAATTTATGGGTGTCAATATCGGCATCTTAATCTCAATTATGTAGTAACTCATAATACCATTTCACGATTCCATGAATTCCGAAGCATAGTTTATTCATAATTAATCCCTATACAAATATGTGATACACAACAATATGATATCACACATAATGTCTTTTCTTATTAAAGCAAACAATTCAACCAATGATTTATAATTAGCTTACAGTTTAGAATTTTTGAATTTAAAACAAACTCAAATAATATTGTTCTCACCTACCCAACACACCATAAATTATGAACAATCCTTAACCTCAATTACTTTCTCCATGACTATTAATCAAAATTTCAATATATATTACTTGAGAACTCAATTATTAATTTATTATTGATTCTCAAAACATTTCCAACTCTTGGAATTTATCTATACCCAAATAAATAACAGCTCAAAAAACCTATTATATTCCTCGATTTCTTTTTTTTTTTTCTTTCCAAAATTTCACTTCCAAGTTACTACAAGTTTAATTTACTACCAAATCATATTCAAACTTGTTTACATAGCATGTAAATCACAACTTAAACTTAATTTTTACCCCCATACAAAGAGTATTTCATTCCTAGAGAAAGATAACTTCATAAAAAGTGACATGATTAACAATTTTAAACTCAAATAAAAATCTGGACACTTACCTTGTAAACTTAGGACTTCAACCTTTTTTTCTTCTTGTCTTTCTGTTTTTGTTTGTCCTTTTCTTTTCTTCTTTTTTCTTCCTAGACCCTCCTCTCTCTCTACTATGTTCTAGTAAAGGGTGGAATTAGGCATGTAGCCCACCCTAGTTTATTGAAAAAATAATAATAAGTTTTTTCTATAGTTCTATTATACATTCCATTCAGTTCTAAGTACACCCCAGCCCAATTCCAATTCTAACTTAACTTATCATATTTTTCCTTCCTTGTCTTCTTAATAGCCCAATAATATAAAAATTATATCAAACCCATTCAAGCCCATTAGATTTCTTTAACAAGTGAAAAATCAAATTGGGAATTTTAACCCTTTAATAACTTAAAAATCAAATGGGAAATTTTAAACCCTTAACAAGTAACAACTAAGAAAAAGCGGAAGCAGTAGAGTTACCGTATAAGTTATATATAACTTAATCTCCAAATCTCCAACTATCTCCGGTCTCCACTCTCCAAGAATTTCAATTTTATTTCATAGCTTTTGGATCTGTAAAGGTATATAGACGTCGGCAGGAGAAAACCGTAAGTTATTTTATTTTTATTTTTAAGTTTATATTGTAAAATTAATTGTAGATTGTGATGATAATTTTGATTTTAATTTAGTGATTATGTTGAACAACCCAGGTGATTACGTTGGTGATTAATTAATTGTTTTTTTACTCTGTTTTTTTTTTTTTTTTTTGGGTTTGCTTGTGGTTTGTTGTGGTGTTAGCACTTTAGTAGCATCTTGGCTCCTTGTTTTTCCGGTGTGTGTTTGTGCAATTGTGCCCCTGTTTGTATCTACTTGTTTTCAAAAAAAAAAAAAAAAACAACAACCCAGGTTACCCAGTTTTTGAACAACCCAATTTTCGTTATAATTGTAAAATTAAGTATATATAGATTAAGAACACTGAATATAGCAATAGGTTAAACTAATTGTATATGGTAGTATACCGAATATATATTAATCTATTAGTTTGTATATGGTTGATACAGTTGATTCAGATTCGGTAATAGATGTTTTTGCTTTTTTGAAGCCTCAGAAGTCAAAATTTAACTAGGATCTTATTGTATTTACATTACATGTGTATTTCATTTTTATTTTCTTGGTTAGAATATGTATTTGAGGGTAATATTCATCATGTCCCCTGACTAGGAGTACTTTTTTATTTTAATTAATGAAAATTCTCTTGTATCGTCGAAATTCGCAATCAAAATGATTTGTTTTATTATGTAGTGTATATATATATATATATATATATATATATATATATATATATATATATTATCTATATGAAATTGTCCACAGCCTACCCATAAAAAAAATTCTGGTGTCGCCCCGGTGACACTTCTAGTCCTCTTCTTTTTATTTAACGTCCTTATTTCCCTCTTGTCTTTTATCTCTCTTTAATTTATTTATTTTTCTATTGTTTTCCACCAAAGAGTACTATTGGTGGAAAGAATTATAAATCATAATTAGCATTTCTAGGTGAGTTTCTAGAATTATAAATGCATATATGCATCGGAGATGCTCTAATATTGACTATGAAAGATCAAATAAAAGTTACGCAAGGTATGTTGTTCCTGATAATAAAAAAAGTGGGAAAAAAAAACAGTTTTAATGATCAAATAATTTGAGGCTTATCTAGAACCTTAATTCGTCAAATTGGATTCCATTTAAATCATATTTGGTTTACTTTTGGAGTTATGTTACTTCTCAATTGAGCTATGTCACTGGCCCAACTCTTAGTTGATGTTTGGTTACCATGGTGGAATGGTAATTGGAATGATAATGAGAATGGAAATGGAAAAGAAAGGAAAACTGATTTTTTTGTTTGGTTGAGATTTTAGAATTTGTCCCTGAATCAGTATTATTTTGTTTGGTTAAATGAAGTTAACTTTATTTTGACCAAAATACCTCTAATTACAAAACATTTATAATAACATGATATATTATGAATAATAATAATAAAGTATAAAAGTATATAATATATTATTATATATAACTATTATATTATATATAATAATATTTATATATTATTATATTATATAATAATATAGAATTATAGAGTTAGAGCATAGAAGGATTATTTTTAGAACACAAAATTTACTTTGGAATTAGAAAGAGCATTCCATTGGGTTTTGGGAGGAAAGCTCATTCCACCAAAATGGTGGAAAGCCCATTCCAATGGAAAGCCTTTTCCAATACTTATTAGCAAACCAAACATAAAGAATGGTCATTTTTCTATTCTCTCTTTAATTAAAATGAAGTGTAAAAAAATAATTTATGGACCGTTCTCTCTTTAATTTAACATATATATATATATTAAAAACACGTGTCACCAAACATGCATTATTAATATTTAGATTTAATTATCTTCATCAACTGTTGTTTTGTGTTTACATTTATTGTTTGTCAATATAAAGGTTTTGCTTTTCTTGCATGTTCTGGAGGCCAACTTGCAAAAGCAATTTTTGTTTTTTTTTTTATTTTTAATAAAAGTAAATTCTAAACTCATACTCTCTAGCAAGGTGTGAATGATATTTGATATTTTACATTGATTTGTTCTCATCTATTATATAATTATCAATGATTTTTTTTTTTTTTTTTTTTTTTGTTTTTTCTCTTGTATTATATATACTTATCAGTGATTTTGATTTTGATTTTTTTTTTTTTTTTTTTTTTTAAGAACCTCCTACAAAACTATAGGGTTTACATGACTGACGTGCATTATTTTACTATACGTCTATATCTACCGGGTTTGCAGAATCCAATCTAATCAATTTCTAGATTAGATTCTATAAAAATCCAATGGGTTTGAATCTATGCATACTCCCAATTTTTAGTATCAACTTCAACATTTTTATTTTTATTTTTTAACAGTTTCAATAATAATAAAAAATAAAAATAAAAATTACCAATATTATACTGAGCACAACTATCTTAATCACATGGCTCCATTGTATATATTAAAATTTATATACAATGGAGCCATGTGATTAAGATAGTAGAAAGCAGAAAGTGACAATATTAATTTGATAATGCAATTTTTATATGAACTAAAATATTTATTATATTTTGTCAGTTTGTAAATAAATAATCCAACAAAATCAATCTATTTATCTGGATGTCCAATAAATGTGCTTTCTAGACAATCTGTCATTTGAATTAAAAATATTATTCGAATCTAACCAATTCGATTTTAATAAAATTTAAGATCGAATAACACATGTAAGAAGAGTTTTTATTTTAAATGGAAAAATGATAACACATTTTAATATATTAAAAATTATGTTGCATTATTTGTATATTAATTCTAAGAGTGGTGATATTGGCACACGATCTATTTATGCCCTACTTTTTTAAATTTTGATTTAATTAAATAAAGTTAAATGGTTTTATTAAATTATTTTTTTCAAAACTACCGTTTTTACTTATTTTTCAAACTTAATACACCTCATTTTTAATATCTTTATCTATCTTAGATCTATTTATCTCTGGTCTTGTCTTTCTCTCACCTCCCATGAACGAATTTATTTTTTCTTCTTATTTCTTTTTATAGAGTTTTTTTCCATCTTCTTAGAGTAATTATTAAATAGAATATTATTTTCAGTTACTCTTAAATAAACAAGTTCAGATGATTGAAAATCTGTTTTCAACAAGGTTGCAAGCAACAGTCTAACATGTACCAACAAAATTACTGTACATCATCCATCGACTTCTTGTGCCTTTGTACGAATTTAGAATTCTTCGCGTCCTCCTTGGTTAAACCAAGAGGGATTTTAGTGATGATGACACCGGTAACGGTGAAGCCGACTAGGAATGGCCAGTTCCGGTTCCATTCTCTCTTGAAGAAGACAGGCCACAGATCGAATTTTCTCATCCTCTGGTTCTTCTTCTTCTTGGGTTTCTTGGATTGAATTAAGATTTTTTTTTTTTTTTTTGAAAAGGAACGTGGGGTTTTATTAGATTTATTTTATAGAATATTTTTTTTTTCCTTAAATTGTTTGTCTCTTTTAGTAATTTTGGAAAAGGAAAAAAAAAATAATTTAAAAAGTGAGGTATAAATAGATCAGTAGGGGGTGTGCCAATAGCACCACTCTAATTCTTAAGCATTAATTGATAATCGAGATATAATTGATAAATAGACCCATAACCCATTGAAAGATTTCCAAAAAAACAATAATTTTTTTTTATAATATATAATCATCTTCTTGTATTGTATTGTTGTTTGTAGGCTTCATAGTGAATTGGGTGGAGATTTTTCAAAGTACTGAGCAATGAATTGGCTGTTAATCTGTTATGTGAAGTTTTTTTAAAAAAATAAAAAAAAATTAAAAAAACCGTTTGTGTTACTTCACATATGAAGTTGGCTTAGTTTGAAACTTTGAATTATTTGAAACACTTTATTTTGTATTTACAATGCACTAATGGATTTTATTTTGTATTTGTAATGGAATGTTTTTTTTTTTTTTTTTAGTTTAATTTGTATTTTTTAGTCAAATGGGGAAATAGGAAAATGGGTGAACGGGGAAAACGGAAAAAAAGGGGAAGGATAGGGAACTGAGGTTGGGAATGGATATACCTCATCCCCATTTTCCCTAAATGGGGAAATGAGGGGGATGGAGGAGGATATGGGAAGTGGGGATGGGAATGAGGGTACCTATATTCATCTTCATTCCCTAAATGTGCATCTATAGGTTTGCCTAAGTTGCAACCGGTAATGTGTGGAGTGTGCTTTCGGTATTTCATCTTTGAAAAAAATTCAATGGGGTGTAAATACAAAATTGACGTACATACAATTTCTAGAGTGTAATAAATATTACCACTCAAGAATTTACAGATTAATTTAACTTTGTTTATTGTGAAAAGTGAAAACTTCATTGAGCCAAATTTAAGTTTAATTTAACTTATTTGATTTTAAAACTTTTTGTAATTTTGTTTGATTGATTTCTTTCTACCGAGAATATTGGTAAATTCTCTCTACAGATAAATAATAGCAAGATGAGACGATATTGGTCCAGTGATTTATATAGCTTATATATATATATTTCGAAATCCACTCTTAGACCATCTCCAATAAGTCTGAAAACAATATATCTTTGACTATTAATAGGGAGGTTGGACCGGAATTTGCTCCAATAGCCTCCCTATCTCATTCTTCAAATTATTTTCTGGCCAAAGCCTCCCCAAATCTAAGAAGATTAGCCTTTCTTCCTATTTTTTTTTTTTTCACTCTTCAATTAAAATGAGTGGTCAAGATGAGTCCACATCCTTAATATTCAATGATCCAAATTCAAATTCAGTCAAACTTCATTAATTTAATCTCCCATAAAATTTAGATCCCTTTCCCTTCATCATACATTCATCCCTTCTTTATTTTTAAAATTTTTAAGATTTTTTTTTTTTTACTTTTAATATTATTTTACCACAAAACCATTTTGTTCTCATTCTCTTCAAATATTTAAAAAAGAAACACGCAGTGAGTCCAGTCACCAGTGATTATAAAATAGAACAAATAGTTCACAATTTCAAGAAAAATAAATATTTAATATATTATTATTATCAAATTGTTCATTGTACTCCTCACTAATCACTCAAAAAATAAAAAATTGTTCATTGTACTGCTCTTTAAAAGATAACCTCCTCATGACTCTGCACATCTACAGAGGTGGTAGGCCATCCAAAGCCAAGTTATTGCCAGTCCAGACACCACAAAACCACAAAACCAGAGCACTTTTTTTTTTTTTTTTTTTTTTAAATCCAGAAACCAAAAAGCATCGAAACACAACCCTAAATTTTTTCTTGAGATTTAGCCAAACACAGAAGAGAACCCATTTGTTCAAATCCTCCCTAAAAAAAAGAGAAAAAAAAAAGAAAAAGAAAAAAAAAGAGGAAGTCCCAAAAACTGCCATGATTTGATCCATTTAAACCAGACCTTTAACCTCAAATGGGTTTGATTTCAAAACCCCTTTTATTTATTCTCTCTTTAGTGTTTTTCTTCACAAATCTCACTGAATCTGCTACTGATTACAGCACCCTTGTCTACAAGGGTTGTGCTAAGCAGACTTTTCAAGATCCATCTGGTTTGTACTCACAAGCCCTCTCTGCTCTCTTCGGTTCTTTGGTCTCACAGTCCACAAAGACCAAGTTCTACAAAACCACCTCTGGTACTGGCCAAACAAGCATAACTGGTATTTTTCAATGTAGAGGAGACCTCAGCAACAATGACTGTTACAACTGTGTGAGCAAACTACCAGTTCTCTCAGACAAGCTATGTGGAAAAACCATAGCCTCTAGAGTTCAGCTACTTGGTTGCTACATTCTTTATGAAGTTGCTGGCTTTTCTCAGATTTCAGGCATGGAGATGCTGTACAAGACTTGTGGGGCTACAAATGTTGCAGGGAGTGGTTTTGAAGAGAGAAGAGATGCTGCCCTTCAAATGATGGAAAATGGAGTGGTGAGTGGTCATGGATTCTATACAAGTAGCTATGAATCTGTGTATCTGCTAGCACAATGTCAAGGTGATTTGGGGGATTCAGATTGTGGTGATTGTGTCAAAAGTGCTGTTCAGAGAGGTCAGGTTGAGTGTGGTAGCTCTATTTCAGGCCAAGTCTATCTCCATAAGTGCTTTATCAGTTATAGTTATTATCCTAATGGTGTCCCCAGGAGACAATCTTCTTCTTCATCTGGTTCTTCAGGTTCATCAGGTAAATAAATTCATAGAAACTTTATGTGAATTACTGCTAATTTTTGGATCTAGTATTTTTTTTTTTTAATTGTAAATCAGATGTTATTTTCTCAGATGGGTTTGTTACTAGATTGGAGATTAATTGATTGTTTGTAAGAAAAATCACTTTCTTTTTCTGGGGATGTGCTTGATTGATTGATGTTATTTTCAGGGCCAGGAGGGCCAAATACAGGAAAAACAGTGGCTATAATTCTAGGTGGAGCAGCTGGAGTTGGATTTGTAGTAATTTGTTTGATGTTTGCAAGAAATCTGATGAAGAAACATGATGGTATTTATATATATATATATATATATATATATATATGCAAACTTAATCTGCAATTCATTCATCAAAATCTCTCTGTATTTTCTTGTGGTTACATCTTTGAATGTACAATTTATTTATTTAATTTTGTTTTTGCAGATTACTGAGCAGTGAAAAAAGAGAAGGAAAATCTAAAGTGGGCAACAAGAGTTCTTTTTCGAGGTGGATTCTTTCTTCTACATTTTGTTCAAAAAAAAAAAAAAAAAAAAAAAAAGAGTGAGGGTGAATTTGGGAATTTTGTTGGGGGAGAGAGAACAAAAAATTAGGGCATAAAAATGAAAAACCAAAACAAAACAAAAACTTGAAAAAAATTTCACTATGGTGAAAAAGAGAAGAGAATGAATGTTTGTGAAGGGGATTTTTTGGTAATTTTTGTTTTATAATTTTCTTAGTAGTCATGAGATTGTGTGTCTCTTTTTCCTTTCTCTAGACCAATGCTTCTCTATTTTCTTCACTACTTTTATATGCTTTTTAGAAAGTAGTAGCAATCTTTCTCTTTTTGTTTTTTTTTTTCTTCTTTTCTCTCTCTCTCTCTCTTCCCACAAACACCTAGTAGACTAGTAGAGATATTGACTGTATTTAATTATGTATTATTTAATTGTCCTTAAATCATGATAAGTGCTTATTTTTTTAAGAGCAAAATTAGAATGTTTTTTTACATAAACACATGGTTTGGTGAGCATTTTGTGGTTTTGGTGCTCTCCCTTAAAGAGGGGTTTGTGTAAACTTGTTGATTTGTATGTATGCTTTGTCCACTTTTTTTAATTTTTTAATTTTTGTATGTATTGTAATTATAGGTAAATATAGTAGTTGAGTTTGAAATCCATCAAATAGTTTTTCTATATTTAATTATTTATGAAATTCATTAAAAAATAAAAATCATAAAAGATTGTTGATATTGACTTTATATGCATGTATAATGTATTTTAGGTCAAACTTTAAAGAAGGTTTATCACTTTTTCTTTTTGAATAATGGATGTAACCAATTAATGATGTGGATTTGACAATAATCAAAATAGTATATCAATCTCTTCTTCCAAAAGGAATTGCAAGTTCTAGATTTATAACCTTGCAAAGGAGTGGATTCCCTTCACTTTTATCATTGCTATTTTTATTTGTATCATTCTTGCTATGGAAGTTTATTTGGAGGAGAAAATTCAAATGGGTACGGATATTGACACTCATAAAACTTATTAGTACACCCATTTTTATAAGTACATCCATGTCTAAAATTTAAAAATTAAATATTACTATAAACACCCATCCTAATGTCAACAGTATCCTTATTGAAATAAATTTATTTATTTTAATACATATTATTTATAAACACTTTTAAATTATTACCACACCCAATTTATAAAAAAAAATCATATTATTTTTGGAATCAAATCCTTTTTTTAATGATGGTCTAATTTACTTTTGGAAATATCTGGAGCCTTATAAAAGGGAATATGTATATGGGGGTCAAAAGATTTCAATTTGGAATTCTCTTATTTATACAACTATCTTAAAAATAAATAAAAAATAAAAATATGATAAAACTTGTTGATATTTATGGCTATAGTTAAAAAAAAAAAAAAAAAATGTTATTTTTTGATAGAGTTTATAATTATACATAAAGGAAAGACAAAAACAATATGATAATCATGTGATGATTAGAAAATTTGATACTTGAAATAAAATTAGAGTTTAATTAGGGTTTGTCATAAAAATTAGGGTTTATCATAAGTTTTTTTTTTTTTTTTTTTTGAAAGGTAAGTTTTTTTCTAATAAAGAAATATAGTTGAAGATATAAGTGTAGTTATTGAGCATATATAGTATTTGATTTATTTTTAATTAAAGTAACTTATCCTTATTAGTAAATTTCTATTGGGATATTTGTAATTAAATTTTTTAATAAAATATGGGTGTACTAATAAATTTTATGGATGTCAATATCAGCTCCCAATTCAAATACATTCGCGAGTGTATCGCTTTCTTTAAGTGCTTTTGTCGCGGGTAAATTTATTTATAAAATTGTCACTGATCTATAATTGAAAGCCGAAATTTGAAAGTTCTCAACATCTTTCAATGCTTGTCGTAATCCGATAAGTGATTGATCTATTTGGACGATTTAAAAATATGTCGTGGCATTATTTTAAACCATTTTTGGTAAAGAATTATTATATTTATCAGTTACTTTTTTGACAAAATTGGATGCTAAGGAAGAATAGACAAGAAGCTATAATCATCATAATTTGGCAGCGAGTCATCTAAGCAGTAGGCACAAAGCTTGAATGGTTAGATATGGCATTTACGTGGGACTTTGACATTTGAATCACTCACTAGTGTAGATATCTCAATCAAGGTTCTTTTAAACGGCATGTAATTTCTGATAGAAAAAAGAATTAAGAGGTCGTTTGTTCTTTTATCTAAAAACTAAACAATCTTAAATTTTTCTAAAGAATATGGATTGAAATTTGAACTTGAATGACATGTTTGTTTGTTTGTTTGTTTGTTTGTTTTTTTCCTCACATCTGAATGTATTGTCAACACGTTTGTTTTTTAAAAGTGAAATTGTCTAAAAATTAGTAATTTTACATTTATACCCATGTTAAACAATTATACATATAATATAAAATAAAAACAATCCAAAAATAATAATTATATATAAACACATATGATCATAAATTCATGATCTTCGTCTTCGATTACAAATAAACTTCATTTTTTTTAAGAAAAGAAAAGGTTTTTTTTTTTTTTTTTTTTTCCAAAAAATAAAAGGGGCAGCAAGAAAACTCACACAAAACATTCTAAAAAAAATAATATATAAATACATTATCCTAATATCATAATAAATAAAGTATTGATATTAAACACCAATATGAGAAGTGATTATGGTTCTTTTTTATTTTTAAAGCTATTTAAAATAAGCAATATATTAAAATAAAGATTTCTATACAACATATAATTATGATAAAATTAGAAATATGTTATATATGGAGGATAGTATCGGAAGAAAAGATTTTGGATTGCATTTAATGTAATTCAGTGATTTACAATTAAGTGAAAAGTCAGGAGTTTTTACTTTTTATTTTAAAGTTGTTTTTTTGGTATTTTTAAGTCGTTTGATCACTTAAAAAAACAAACAAAACAACTTAATAATTATGATTCAAACCCATTAAGTTTTAAGTGGAAAAAACAAACGACCCTAGTGTTTTGGATATTACAATGATAAGAGTATATAAGCAAATTTGAATCTTTAAAAGTTGTCACCTAAGTATGTGAGGATTGTTTTCAGGGATTGCTAAAATTGATGATCGTGTAGTTCATAATGGTACATTTTATTTAAATAAAAAATCTACTTCTATTATATTTTTTTCACCGTTTGTGTTCATTTTTATTTCATAAACCCGTAGCATTTATATATATCTCATATCTCAAGATATTAAATACTTTTTACTCCTTTTCTTTCTCTATACATCAAAATGATGGATTTCTCTTTGAGTTTCTTTCATCACTAATCTGGTAAGCCAGATCAAATCAATTCTCTATTTTTTCGGTGAATTAAATCTCAGTTAATAAACATGTTGCCCTAAAATCAACCATTGATTGTTGTTATAGAATTATAATAAAATTTTCCTTCAATTTATCATTAGTCGAATAAGGTAAAAAAAAAAAAAAACTATAAAAGACAATAGAATGTATATGATATAGGTATTGATTCATTTGTAATGAAGAGATGAATTTTACTTGATTGAAATTTTTAGGGTCGAAACAATGATGAGATACATAGGCGATCAAAGACAAAAAGATATTAAAAAAAAAAAAAAAACCACATAAGAGAGAGAAAAATAAAATTACAATAGCAGTTATTTTGGGTTAAGTTTGTATTTGATGATTAAAAATGATCTTCAAAATTTTCAAATTTAATTATTGTTTAAAGCTATTGCTAAAATTTAATGACACATACTTTTGAGGATACCATTGAAGATGCTCTAAAGATGAATAAATGGCATGAAAGAATGAGTGAACACTCATTACTCACATCACATGCGTCATGTTTCCATCTTCATATGAATGTTATGAATATAGTTTCTATAATAAAAATAAAATAAAATACGAATGGTGGGACTTGAATCCACCACTACCATTGTGAAAAAGAGGTACACTACCATCTCTACTAAGAGGTGATATACAGCTGTTTTTGTGATTAATGCTAATATTAAAACATAAACTTATAATATTTTTCAACAATATCAAACTTATTTTATGACCTTTTTAATTTATAAAAATATTAGTACATATAAAAACAAAGTGCTTGACTTGAGCTCTATAAAATTTTAATAGATTTCATGATACATGCATAAACTTTCTTAATAATGAAAGTATGATTAACTTTTACTAACTGTTTGTTACTTTGTGTCGAATAAAAGTTCAAATCAACATCGAAAATATACATCATAATGTCTTAAATCAATATTATAAATAATAACTAGACTACACATTCCTTCTTAGCTAAGTGGTGTACATATCTTATTTCACGTTAATGGTAGAGAGTTTGAATTTCATTACACGTATTTTAAAAGCACATGTGAGAAACTTTCTTTCCAATGTTGTGAGGATAGATATCTAGACCACACATATAATGATTGATCATAACCTTTTTATTGTCATATTTCAAAATAAATAAATAAAAATCAATCAAACACATCTCATTCAAATCCTACCAGTAAGCTAAGGTAACACATCAAATCTTGAATAATCCTAACTTTAAAAACAGCACTTGTATTGCCCAAGTTCTTCACCTTTGGAGTCTTCAAAATGAAGCTCCACCACCAGGTTCAAAGCCTAACACACCGACATTGTGTACAATGTATCATGTGTGTGAACACATAGACCTACAATTCTACAAATCATTGCACTTGCTAATGTCTTTTAAAGATAATGAACAAGCATTCCATTTCCATAAAAAAGCTACTCTTTCAACCAATTATATATGTTAAGGTTGTACTTACTGGCTGTTACAATTTTATTTTATTTTATTTTTTCCCATTTGAATTTTCTTGTCATCCTTGAAAGTTTTGGCATTTCATTATTATTGTGTGCTTTGAAAACCTTTTGATTGTAAGTTTCAGTTTCAGACTCAGCTTGTTTATATTGATTTTACTATTTATTGGAAACTATAAAATTTACTGTCACAAATTTTCTTTACTATTTTACATTATTTGTTTTTCAAACAATTAATCAAGCTCTACAATATTTATATTTTCTAAAAACAGCACTCTAAACATCGAGGTTAAAAAGTGTTCATTTAGCCTGCCAATTTTTAGAAGACCTATATAAGTATATATGCTTATATCTTTATTTTTTATATCGATGATCTTGGACTTCGTTCAAACACATATCCGTATGTTCTTCACCAACTGTGTGACTCACAATGGCCTGTTTGTTGGTTGTTTTGGAATGGGGCATATAGGAAACCCTGGTCCACACCCATAATCCCACACGGATGTAAACGGGTAAATTAGAACTCGCATTTATCTTAGTAGGATTTGAATCGCTGACCTGAGAATCATCCACACCCAAAACCCATTCTTCCACCGGCTGAACTAATTAACACTTTCTTCAAAGGAGTTGCCAAAGTTCGAACCAAGGATGTCTGAGTTTACAGCTCATCCCTGGACCACCAACTCACCAAGGCAACCCCTTGAGGTTATATATATATATATGTTTATATCAGGCTTGATTCACATTGAGCTTTTCTTGTTCTGGAAGGTACGTCATAACATCTGCAAGTCACCGACAAAAATAAAGAGAAGCCATAAAACGAACTTCTAGATATTGACATGCTACACTATATAACGTCACGTTAACGTGTGCACGTGGGTTTCACGTGTTCGGTGATTTCAGCCTGTATTCAAATGAATGAATGAATGAATGATTTGGTCAAAAAAAAAAATTATCATTTCCCAAGTGGAAACCGACTAATAATACTTTGACACCTAAGCAGTTGACAAGACGTACAGGTGGTCCCATACGCGCTCCTCCAGCTGTCTTCTTTGCTCCTTTTTGACTTTACCTGTCACGGCATTCTTGTTTAGGCCCAATGTGGATTATCCGGTTTACCGGTTATAGTAACCCGAACCAAATGTAATACGGTCCTGTGTTTAACTTTCTTTAGATTAACTTTGGACTTTAGGTTAAGTTTGGGACATGTGTCAACTGTCAACACTTGAGATGGGGGGTAATGGTTACCTCTAGTTAAGGGATGAACAAAGTTGCACTCTAGATCTTAGGTCCTGTTTGAATTTTTATCAGAAGACCGAACGGTACTGAGTGTTATTGAAGATCGAATAGTCACTGAAAACTGAAAAACATGTTTGTTTTTTTCATTGAAAACTGAATACAAGTGATAATTTTTTTTTTTTTTCAGTTATAAATATCTAAAATAAATACTTTTACATTTATACCCTTCTAACTATTATTAGTTATATATTTACGTTTTAATATATTAAATTGATAATTCTAAAACAAAATTATTCAGTTATTAATAATATCTCAAATTTAATAACTAAGTAATTTTTACAATTAAAAACAAAACTAAACAACAAGGACTGGATTATTCTATCTTTTAGAACTAACTTGCATTGCCTTAAATTCG
Organism: Acer yangbiense; assembly: GCA_008009225.1. NCBI lineage: Eukaryota > Viridiplantae > Streptophyta > Magnoliopsida > Sapindales > Sapindaceae > Acer > Acer yangbiense. The sequence goes on from CM017761.1 coordinate 13,332,083, forward strand.
TAAAATATGAAATTTGTCTTTTCTTATTCTGGGTGATTTGTTTTGTTCAATTTTAAAAACTATTGTAACAATCTAATCAGTATTTAATGGCAAGGGTTGAATCACACATTCTCCTGCTACAGCTTGATTGAAAAGTTTAAGGGCGCGTTTGGTATCGTTTTTAAAATTGTGTTTTTGAAAACTATTTTTAAAAATGGAAATCATGTTTTAAAAATGATGTTTTTAAAAATGTAATGTGTTTGGTAGTGTTTTTTGTAGTGTTTTTTATAAGTAGTTTTTTGAAACAGAAAACGATGTAAAAATGTTTGGTTGTTGTTTTTAAAATGAGTGAAATAGTTGTTTGGAGGGAAAAGTTAAAGTTTATTTTAAAAACCTGTTTTGAAAACAATAGAAAACAATAAAAAGTTGTTTTTTGTTTTCAAAAACAGTTTTATAAAATGCTCAACCAAACAACATTTTAGTTGTTTTTTGTTTTTTGTTTTTAAAAACAAAAAACAGTTTTTAAAAACAGATCCAAACACCACCTAAGAGTTTAAGAAATATAAACAGTTTCTCATTGCATTCAACAATAGCGAAGAACAGGTTAATTGAAGAGTTTAAGAAATATAAACAGATCAATCAACACCACCAATAATATAATTTTCAGAACAAGTAAAAGAGATGTACCCAAACTCTAAAATAAAATTAATAAAATTAATTATCAAATTATGAAAAAAAAAAAGGCCTTACCGGAATATGCTAGGAAATCAAAAATTGTATTCCAATTGAGTTTTTGAGTATTGAAGCAACTATGTTTTGTAATGCTAAAGTATTTTACGGTGAGAAGAAAAAAATGTATTAAAATGGTTAGGATTTTGACCGAAGACAAAATCGAAAATATGTTAGATTAGTGAGGATAGTTTTAAAAGTAAAAAATTGTTTTAAATTCCAATGGTTTTTTGTTAAGTGAAAAGTGAAATTTTTTCAATTTATAAACAAGTGAAATTAGGAGTTCTTTAAGTGATTTTATCACTTTAAAAATCAAACAAAACAACTTAATGAAGCACATTAAGTATTAAGTGAATAAATCAAACAAGGCTTTAGAGTTACCTATGGTCCATAGCCAGTGATGATTGGTGACTTCAAAATGAAGCTCCGGTTTAAAGTTCAAACCCTATTTTGTAAATATTTACCTGCCCATTAAAATCCCAAATTATTGGAAGATCCCTTCCCTTAAGTTGAAGTTGCATTATGGGCCGTATTTGTAGATTCTATCTCGTCAAGTCCTGTCAAATTCTTGGTTAAGGTAAGACTTCCAAATGGTTAAGGTAAGACTTCCAAATTTTACTTTAGAAAAAAATTGAACTTTATCACCATAAACTTTTCTTCCATGGAGAGCATATTTATGGTTAATTTCCAATAAACTACCATATATCTCCACATGTACAACTACCATTAAAAATTCTATGGTATCTGTTAACATCTCTCATAATGATCTCCCTCTCCACCACTCTATTGATATACTTAAAAGACTCATGGCAATCCCTACAAATCCTCAAGTTATTCACTATCCTCAATGCCTTTCCCGGTGGGGTTCCGCTCACTAACCCAAAGGCCAATGCTAACTTCTCGCTATGATACCAAAGTGCCCGCGTCTTCTCCCTTTCTTCGACCTTATGCAACATTTCTTTCCAAATTGGGACGTATCCTAACTTCTCGCACTCCTCAATCAACTCTTCTAGCTTCGCGTAAATCTTTTCCGCTCTCTCGTGATTCCTATCACCCGCCAAGAATACATGAACTTCTCCTTTCACTTCAATCCAACTCCTACCGCCTTCTTTCCTCACTCGCCTATCTTTCATCATCTTCCTCATTTCCGCGACCTCATCCCACCTACCTGAAGCCGATAACCCATTAGCAGCAATCACATAAGCAGAGTCATCATAAGGGTTTACTTCTAATAATCTGTGAGCCATTCTCAAAGCCATGTCTGGTGCACCATGTAACGCAGAGGAGGATAACAATGCCCTCCACACGGCTGCATCCGGTTCAAATGGCATTTCCATTGCAATCTTCTCCGCATCCTCCAACCTTCCAGCTCTCCCAAATGCACCTATCAAACAAGTATAGTGCTCCAATCCCGGTTCCAAACCGTAACGAACTCTCATTTTCTCAATCCATTTCTCACTTTCAGAAGCCAACCCCGCATTAGAAAAGGCCGTTAAAACAGCCAGGAAACTATACTCGTCCGGTGAAAATCCTCTGGTTTCCAATAAATGAAAAAGCTCAAGAACGGAATTTTTATCTCCTTGTTGTGCATAACCAGACAACATAGCATTCCAAGCAACAACATTTAACAATCTGACATTCTCATCAAAAACCCTCCTCGCATCAAACACATGCCCAGCTTTTCCATACGCATCAATCAATGCAGTCCCAACAACCACATTCCTATCGAAACCCGCAACAAGTGCATGTCCATGTATGATCCTGCACTGCTCCATAGCAGCAAGCTCGGGCGGCCGAACGCAACGCTCCAGACACGCTGTGCACCGTGGACACCACATCACGACGTCTCATGTCAGAAAAGACCGACAAAGAATCCACGCAACAAGAGTTTTGCGTCAAACAAACAATCATGGCAGAGTAACAAACCTCCTCTTTGTCGTGCATTTCATCGAACACCCTCTTGACATTATCAGGTAACCGAAACTTGGAGTAGAAATTGACAAGGGCGGATCCACAAAAGGGTTTGTTGTTAAATGAGAGTTTGAGAGACATGGAGTGGAGAGAGAGACCGAAAGAGAAAGCGTAAGATAGAGAATCGCAGGTTTTGAAAAGAGAGGCAAAAGTGCACTGGTGGGGCAGAAATGAGAAGGTTGGGTGGTAGAGCATGGAGAGGAAGAAGCGGAGAGAGAGAGAAGAGTTGGAGTGAGCGGAGATAGAGACATCCATGAGATGATGTTGGGTGATGGGATTTGGTGGAAGACACGGACGGAGTAGGAGAGGAGGTTGGATTTGGAGTAGAGGGTGATGAGGTTGTTGAAATCAGAATGGTCCGTGTAAGACGATTTCAAGGTTCTGGCGTGGAGGATTCGTGGATCTGTGTTAGTTTGTGCTGCGTCTCCTCTGTCTATTGCTTTGTTCGTGTTTGCAGAGACAACACAAGCTTTTGGCGCCATGCTTGTTTTAAAACAAGGAAAGCTCTTGCTTGAGTAAGAGTTAAGATTGATATTGATTTTGAAAAGTTAAATTCAACTTATTTTATAATTTTGATAAAAAATGATATTTGGTAAACAGAAATTCTATTATCAGTTCGAACTGATAAAAGTTATATCAGTTCCTTGCATGTGGGCCACTGGATTTAAATACTTTGACTTAACTGTATGCACTTGTCAGTCAAAGTATTTAAATCCAGTGGCCCACATACAAGGAACTGATATAACTTTTGTTAGTTCGAACTGACAATAGAAAGACTGATTTGGTAAAACTTTCAAAAGTGATCTTTGATAGAGATTTTGAGAAGTAAGCGAGGGTTACTTTTTAAAAGTAATTATGGAATAATCTATTTCGGTATTTAATGAATCTTTTAAAATATCATTATTATTCGTATGAAATCAAGTTAAAATTATTTATATATCCTATTTCATCATAAAATTAAATATTCTCCTTAAATATTGATTTAATTTATAAAATCTTTTTAAAATATTTTTATTGATCATATGCAATTCTTTTTTCTAATTTAAATATTATACTTTAATATTGATTATATATATATATATAATTAATAAAAAAAAATGAAATAAGGTTATAAAATCATGTCTATTTTAATCATCGTAATTAATCTCAATACAAACATAAATGATAACAGTGATTATAATACAAATTATAGCAATACCAAATTGACGGCAATACAAACATAAATGATAACAGTGATTTTATTAGCAATACCAAATTGAGCAATTGTGTTAACATGCTTTGATATTAAGAGTAATTGCGTTTAGGAGTTGGAAAATTCATTTTATTGCACTGACCACCCGTCAAAACCGTTCAGGTGAAAAGTACAATGTTGACAATTTTCTCTTTTTTTTTTTAATCAATCTGTTTTATCTTTCTTCATTCCATTTTTGTTTTCTTGGTAATAAGAATCAATTTTCGATTAAGAAAAAACGAATTGTGTTTCCCCACTATTCTAATGATTTTCTCGGTGCAATTGAGTGCGGAATCAAATCAGCTGTCAAATTTTAGTGTCCCAATTTATGTCTAACCAACCAAATTAGTACATGTATGCACATTTATGACACATTTATGGAAGAAATTGAAAAAAAATCCATAAATGTGCACACATGTCCTAATTTGGTTGGTTAGACACAAATTGGGACACTAAAATTTGACGGGTGATTTGAGTCGATTGAGTGCAATGATGGAAACACCTCAGATGATGGAGATGCCTCAGATGCCCAAGTAATCTTTGTATTATATAGTACAGAAGAATCGCTTTAAAACTTCATTATAGATGCACGAATATTCTAATTAACTTCATTAGGTCGTTTTAACTTGATTTAAGTTTTCAACCATAGGGAATCCATAATGTGTGGTCGTGTCTATGATAATATATTTCTCAAGTAATAAGATGCATGTTCTAGCATCAAAACTAATATTGATTTCTTTAAAAAAAAAAAAAAAAAAACCTCAAAAACTAATTTGGTAGAAAGTTGACACTATTATGTTCTTGAGCGAACTAGCTGCTGAAGAACTTTCCTATCGAGACAATAGCCACAATACATCCAAATCCAGATGCACAACTTGATAAAGAAACAAAAAAGAATACGAAACAATGATGAAAGAAACATCATAGATTCATAGAAAATTGAATCCAACCAGCTGCATTCCAAGTTACATCAAAAGATCTTGTTACTAGAAAAACTCCTAACACCATGATAATGAAAAAAAGTCGCATTAAGTTATTGAAGCAATGACATGAGCAACAATGGCCATAGGTATTTAACAACTAAAAGTTATGAAAATCAATATACAGAAAGTAAAGAGGAGATTAGACAAACAAATTCACGGGGGTCATCAATCATTCGTCTCCATGACAGAAGCATGCATCATTTATGCAACTAAAACAAAGGCATATGGGATCTTAACACCACTTCAATTCTTGCCTTCATATTTCAAAACTTGATACTAAATATACTATTATCCTTTAATGTAAGGAAGAGAAAATTAAGACTTCGTTGTGGTGAACACATTAACAAAGACAGGTAAAATCCTAAAAATCTTGAATTAATTTAATGTAATGCTAAGCTCTTTTTGACGAAACTTCGCACATATTTGAAGTTCCAATAGGTTTCATAATTTTATACTATTGAACATACAAACTATGAACAGCTGAGAAGGTTAACAGAAACTAAGGAAATAAAAAGAAATTAGTAATAACGTTAGCCTGAAAAGTTCATCTATTTTAATAAGCTCAGCATCTTGAATGAAACAAAGAGAAAGAACTAAAAGAAGTTTGAAACAGAAAGCTTTGGCTTGAATAGGAAAAGAGCAAAAATTATTAATCTTCTATATCCAAATACTGAGTATGATAACAGAATCTTCCTTTTGAGTTTTGACCAACTTTGAAGTAAACAGATTGTAACTCACCTTGTGACAATAAATAACAATTGCAATGACAAAAAAATTCGGTGTTCCACAGCAATTCAAGACACACAGAGACACATCATCACTTTAACAAAGAATTGGTGGACAAGGGAAGCATCAAGATGTCTCATTGCAATACTGACGAGAAGCTAGCAGACATGCTTACAAAGCCTTTGGGTTTTGAAAATTTTGTATATTTTAAAGACATGTTTGCGTTGAGGGGGAGCGTTAAAAATTAATTCAGAAAATTATGTGTTAGTGGTGCTGGAGTTTAGCATCATTAACTCTAAATTTGAGTCAAATAAGTCACTCCCACAGTCACACACTCACACTTACTAGTTTTTTGGACTAGTGGGATGTTTGAGTTATGATCCTAGTTTCAAGGAAGTTGCAATGTTTTAAAAAGCGTGAGGCAGTTCGAAGCGTTTTGTCTTAGTGAGGCAAGGTGGCCACCTCAATTTAGAGAAGGAAAGAAAAAAGAATACTTTGAGTGAGTTGTGAGATTTGATCGAGTGGGGCAGAGCGTGTGAGATTTGAGTGAGGTGTTGTTCATTTATTTTTTGAAGCCAAGGTGTTGTTTGTTTGATCGTGTGTGAGTGGGGGCTGTTAGGGTTTTTTTTAAATTAATTCTAATTTAAAAAAAACCTTAAAACAGTGAGTTTTGAGAAAAATGAAAAGCACAAAACTCAGATCCAAAACTCACCGTTTCAATCAACAAAACCAAAATGAAATGTCACCACCTCAAGTTGGTTTGGCCTTAAGGCAGTCACCTCATTGCCCCAAGGCGGTGTCATTTAATTAAAGCCTTGAGGCACCTGCCTCAAGGTGGTGGAGGGCCGAGGCAGCCGCCTCGGCCGAGTTTTAAAACATTGGGTAGTTGTGTTATTAATTTGTGGGCTTGTAATTCAGTAATTGCCTAATGGGTCATGTTTATTGTTAAGTTAGTCGCTTACATTAGTGGTCATGGTTCATAATTGTTGGTAATTATGATATCGTAAATGCCTATATAAATATTTCTTAGTGTTAAATGCAATGTAAAACTTCCAAATGTTAATTTCGGGAAAGGTTAATGACAATTAAGAAGACTTCTCTCAACAAATGTGAAGTGGTGAGAGGAATGACAAAATTATAAATCGGAAGACTAAGGGAATAAATGTCTAAATTTTCTTTAGATTGCATTCAACACAAAAAATCCTTTATAATTTATATAGATATGTATATGAATTACCAACAATTATGGACCATGACCACGAATGTAGGCCACTAACTTTTACAAATTACAACACACATTAACCATTAGGCAATTACTTGCCACAAATTAATAACAACACCAACTTGAAAATAAGGACCATAACTCATCCACTACATCCAAACAAACTAGTAATTGAGAGCAACTTACTTGACTCAAATTTAGGACTCATGTGTTGCTAAGCTCTAGCACCACTAACGCATAATTTCTGCATTAAATTTTAACATTAAACACATACATCTGAAGCTACAATTACAACAGTAAACTCTTGAAATTAAGATATAAATGTCAATGTTGAGCCACTACAACATTGGAGGAAATTATTATGGACTAAATGCAAGAAGCACACTACTACTTTCTTCTTTTATAATTCAAATCAATCTAGAGTTATAATCATAGAAGCACCTATAACATAAAAACACAAATTATTACTTCACACCAATTTCGCTTCCCATCTCAAGGTCACAATTCACAAAACAATATACAGTATAAATCTATGATGCGGCTCTTGCAGAATAAAACTAGAAATCAAAACCATTAATCAAACCAAAATCCAATATATACGTACAATAAGAGAGGGAGATATTGAATATATATCAAAGATCCAAAACATAAGCCACATTAATTGAGTAATCTTAAATTTTCCAAAATTTCAAAACTCCGACACCACACTAATAACCAAACATAGAAATCCCTCTAACCTGGCCCAATTGGAAACCGACTAGACTTCGTATCGCCTTTCACTTCTGACCGGCGACGACGGGAGGAGCTCCGAGCAGGCTCTGCTGTTGCAACTCGAGTTCGGTGAACTGCTGCTCGCGGTCCATCTCGATGATGAGTGGGACCACCAGGATGAGGAACGTGGTCCCCGCGATCCACGCCGCCTTGCCCGTGCTTTTCAGGAGCTTTTTGGTGACGAAGGCCGCGTCGGACGCCGTCCGTTTGGTGTGGGAGACGATTGGGGAGTCTGATACGGTGCGTGTAACCCTAGCGAGAACGCCTGAGGATCCCTTTTTGCCTGCCATCAGATATGCAGAGATGGTGAAATTGCGGCAAACCAAAGAAGAGCGAGAGTGAGAGAGTGAGAGAGGTTTAGGGTTTATGGTTCTCGATCACTGACAGTTGCTATGAACCTGTGATTTGATTGAGACTTGAGAGGTTCTAGATATCAGTCAACTCATTGGACCGGCCCAAAAGGAGACTCACGACTCTGGCCCAATAGTCATATATGTGATGAGATCTGAATCCTCTCCTTATAAGATGTCTTTACATTGTCCTCACAACTATCTATTGACACATAGGGTTGGCAAAAAGAACCGGTTCCAATGGAACCGGACCATACCCATATGATACGGTTCGAGTATATACCCGATCCACAACTAACAAATACCCATACGGTTCTTAACTCATCAGACTCGCATTAATTGCGGGTCAGTTATGGTTCCAGACCGGGTACCCTTCAGACCCGGACTGGAACCGCATTTTTAAAAAAAAATTAGGTCTCGTTAAAAACTTATTTACTTCATCGATTTCATGCCGTTTCTGCTCTGTTCCTCTCTGGTCTCTTTTTTCACCATCTCCATTCTCCACCCTCTTGCCTTTGTCGCCGATCGCCAGTATTTTTTGGGGTAAGTTTTCTAAGTATTTTTACTCGAATGATTTGAGATTTGTCTCTCGGTATCGAAATCAATTAATTTAGGGGTTTTATTTGTTTGTTTTAGTAATGGAAATACACTTGATTTGTTTATTTGGGTCTTAAAACTTTTTTTCATTTAATTTTGTTTTTGGGTTTGTTGTTTTCTGGGTTATGGATCCAAATTTGTTGTGCCCTTTGATTTTGCACTTGCAAACTAAGCTTTTTGTATTAATTTTTGAATGGTTTGAAGTGATATCTGATCTGGGTGGGAGTCTATTTTTTGTTTGATTTTGTTTCTAGGTTATTTTCTAGTACTTGAGTTTTGTCACAGAGGATTGAATCTAATTTTCTTAAATTTATGCAAGAATTTGAAGAACAAGCTTACCAGTCCTATTCCTTCAACATTAACCCAAATTCCTAATCTGAAAACTACATGAGTTACTTCTTTATGTTAGAAATCCTTAGACCTTGGTGCATAGTTGTCAGAGGTGTTAAGCGAAGCTAGGCGCTAGGGGCCTCTAACGCCTGAGGCTTTAGGCGCTAGGTGAGGCGAACGCCCGACTGAAGCTAGGCGGACTGTTTTTATAAAAACATGTATAGACCTGTTTTATCTATAATTTTTCAAATGATTACTTGCAAACTCCCCATAACACATAATAATTAAAAATAATAATAATTAGCACCATAGTTCAAAAGAAATAGCATCATAGTTTATAGTTCAAACTTCAAAAGGGACTTAAAGTTGCAAAAACAATTAAAAGCATCACAATTATAAGAAAAACAAGTTCATGCATCAAAATCAAATTCATAATCATCATCCCCTCCAATCTCTTCGTCTTGTTGAAGTTGATCTCCCTTATCTTCCCATTCAATCTCTTCTTCACTTTCCTCCTCATCTAATAATCGATTTGATGATTGAACTTGAAATTGTTATGGTACCCTTGGCCTTGATGAAGAAGCTTCTCTCGATCTAAATCGATAACTAGACTCTCCAACTCTTGCAGCTGTAGCAACATCATTCCATATCAAATTATCTTCAGCTGTAAAAACAAGCTCATCATCTCTAGCATTATCATCATCCAACCTCCCAGTCAGCCATTCATTATTGTCATCAATGTCATTTAAATATATGGGATCAATGGTATCACGCAATTCATATCGACGCCTTAATGCTCAATTATATTTTACGAACACCAAATCATTTAAACGACTTTGATCTAGTCTATTTCTCCTGTTTATGAAGCTGCAATAATTATAAATACAAAAGAAAGAATATTTAAATTATAATGTAAAATGTAATTAAAAATACTCTAAAAGGTACAAACATAAAGTTAAACTTACATTTTTAAAGACGCTCTAATTCCGCTCACACCCAGATGAACTGTAAGTGAGGCTAAGAATCTTGATAGCAAATTTTTACAAAGCTGGTGTAGAAGTGTCATAAGAATCCCACCACTCAACTGCAAGATTAAAAATCATTATTAAATATTAATATGCATGATGTAATTTGTTATATAATATACTTATATATAATTATAGAAATAGAATTCATGTTTTAGTAAAAAAGATATATACATGGAGATTTCTTTCCTTTCATTCTAACGCCCATTGGACTACCAAATAGTCCTTCAACTTTCTTATATTTGACGAGGTCAAGATCAATCTGACATCGAGTCTCAACATCTGGGACCAACCTTTCTATGCATGTATACAATCTATTTGCCACTTCATCATTTACATTTCTAGTTGTGTAGAAGAATTCCAGGTTCAAGAACCACCCGGCTCCATGTAGAGGGTGATAAAGTTGAATATTCTATCTAGCATCAATCAGCTTGAATATATCTCCATATTTGCTTTCATTGCCCCCAAAAGATTTAGCAATGGCTTCTTTGGCTCTATCCATAGCCTCATAAATATAACCCATGGGAGGCTTCCTCTCACTATCCACCAATTGAAGCACTTTCACAAGAGGACCGACTATCTTAAGGGCAAATACTATATTGTTCCAAAATGAAGGTACTAAAATAACTTCCACAACTTTTTTAGCTGCCGCTTCTTTAGCCCATTGCTTTTGTGCCCATTCATTGGAAGTAAACATCTTTCTAAGGTTGGTCTTTTGGCTATGAATTCTGGACAACGTTATAAAGGCGGTTGCAAATCTTGTTTTTGCTGGCCTTAGCAATTCCTTCATGTTTGTATACTTCATTAACATATTTACCACACCGGTGCGACCGTAGATGTAACTATTAACCATAACGACCCTCTCAAATGTTTAATTCATTCTTTTAAGCTTGAAAATATCTTCTAACATTAGATCCAAACAATGTGCAGTGCATGAGGTCCAAAACAAGTTTTCATATTTAGCCTCCAAATATTTCCCTATCATGATAAAAAAAAAAAAAAAAAATGTTAGTGTGTTACTAAATCATAACCAATAATTTAAGTATGAAGTATAAACAATATAATACAATTTATAAATAAATACATGCTAAAACATTATTTGAAGCACTATCAGTGATAACTTGAACCACATTACTTACACCAATCTTTTCCACGAATTGACTCAATAGCTCAAACATCTTCTCACTAGTCTTAGCATAAAAGCATCAACAGACTCGACAGACACACTTTCTCTCGGACTATTGACTAGGAAATTAATAAATGTCCTTTCTCTTCGGTCCTTCCAACCATCTGATAGAATAGAACATCCATAAGCCTTCCATTCATCTTCATGCACCTTCATTGCTTCACATGTGAGTTCTACATCTTTCTTCAAAAGGGGAACCCTAACTTCATGATAAGATGGCGGTGTGACACCCGGACCATATTGTCCAACTGCCTCACAAAATGGTTTGAAGCTAGGGTACTTCATAGCATTGAATGGGATACCCGCATCATACATCCATCCATCTAGCAAAAGTCTTACAAACACGGTCCTTTAATTCCTTTTTAATAGCCTTTGTTTCACGTTCACCCAACTTTGTTTGCCTTAAAGGGGTCTTGTTGTAATACAAATCAAGTGGACCCTTTTGTTTTGGCTTTTTAAAACTGCTTTCATTATTGCTTCCGCTTCCACTCCTACTCCTACTCCTACTCCTACTCCTACTCCCACTCCTACCAAGTGATGACATTAGCCGTTTCTGATTACAAATCATCGCTAAATCATCATCATCATCACTTACACCAATGCCAATGCTATTATCATCATAATTTGCTGTCAAATTTCTCTTTTCTTTTTCATGTTTTTTCTTCAACATATAACTTATGATCTCCTCCTTTACTAGTTCTGGAACTTGACGGCAATGTGTGACATTGCTAGAATCCCCAGTTAAATGTTGTTTGACACGAAATATTCCACCCTTAGACTCTTTACCACAAAAATTGCATTTTGTGGTATTTTTGTTGTTAGGACCATTAGAGCATGTAAAATAACGCCATGCGGGATCCTTGTTTTGGTTCGGGTTCGATGTTTGGTCTGTCGACATTTAGACCTATCACTTATAAATTATAATCACAAATTCACAATTAACACAAACAATAAAATTAACATTCATGACATACTTTATAGATTCATAATTATTTTTGAAGAAAGAATCAGATATGGTTGGACAGATCGTGAAGATAAGAAGAATTGGTTGTAAAGAGAGATAAATTGTAGAGAGAGATTAGAAATTGTAAAGAGATGACTGTAATATTTCTTATTGTTTTGTAATGCTGTTAGTCTGTTAGAGACTATTTATAATAGTAAATGAACAATTGGCCAAATCAATTCATCAAACCAAATTCAAAATTCCTCTTTTCACTTTATTGATTCCTTCATTAAACTTACTTGTTAACTTGAATGATGAAGAGGAACTTGAAATTCTTCAACTCTGGGTGGAGGAGTCTTCCTTTGGGTATTGACCCTTGGTCTCTTGGAACTTGGAAGATGAGGAGAGAAGCTTGGATAAGAGATCGGAAAGGACTAAGGAGAGCTGGAAAAGAGATGAAAGTCGACTGTTTTTGTTGTGAAAATAAGACCTAAAACCCTTTTTGTATCAAAACCACACAAAAAGACCAAAATAACCAAAAGCCTACCCTTGATTTTTATCAAATCCACATAAAAAAATCAAACTGACCACCAAAATAAAAAATCACGATTGAGCTCGCCTATGCACCTCAACGCCTAATAACAAAAAGCGACCGCCTGAGGAAAGGTTCCTCGCCTAGCTTGTCTCCAGGCGAGAAGGGGTCCACCCACCCGCCTTTTCACCTAGGCGAGTGCTTAAGCGCGCTTTTGACAACTATGCATTTGTGTGTATTTGCTCTTTTGCTGGTTTATATTCTTGCACTTTATATTCTTGCTCTCTTTTCTATATACAAAAATTGAATATGTGTCTGATTTTACATGTTATCTATACGATATTCTTACACTTGTATGACTTCGTAGTTAGAAGATTTCGTGTTCTTTTTAGTTGCTCTATACTTTCAAAAATAAATAACATGTTGCTTCTTTCATAAATAAATAACTTGTAGTGCTTTATACAAAAATTGGATTTGTGTCTGTTTTGATGCTGTAAAACCAGTAGTTGTTATATTTTTATGTTGAATTGATGATGGTCGCTGCTGAGGTTCAAGGAATTGATAAATTCAACTTTTATATTCTTAGTTACTATTTTTTATGGTTAATACAATATGGTTTACTAGTTTTGAATGTGTTAAATGATGTGTTGTTAGGTAGCTAAACATGACTAGTATTGAATAATCTAAAGTAAATGTTTCTACGAGTAGTGGTAATAATGAAGATGTTGAGCCAAGTAATGCTTTGGGTGGCTCTAAACAAAAGAGAGGAACATCATTTGTTTGAAATTACATGACTATGGTTGATGTTAATAGTATTAGGATGGCAAAATGTGATTTTTGTGGGAATTTGTTAAATGCTACTCAAGAGACATCAAGTTTAAGGAAGCATGTGTTAAAATGTCTTGATGATCATCAAGAAGCTACAAATTTGACTAATACCTCGTTTGATCAAAATGTTGGTAAGTCAAAAGTAGCGAAGATGACCATAATGCATGAGCTTCCTTTAAGATTTGTTGAATACACGAGGTTTCGGGAGATGATAAAATATTGCCAACCTAGGTTTGAATCTATGAGGAGAAACATGCTGAAAAGTGAGATTTTTAAGTTGTACAATATGGAGAGAGATAAGACATTGAAGTTGTTAGATAACATTGAAAGTAAAATAACAATTACTACAGATATGTGGACATCTAGTACAAAAATGGGATACATGGTTGTTACTATGCATTTCATTGACAAATCATGGGTGTTACATAATAGAATCACGTGTTTTATACATGTGTTAAGTCCATATGATGCTACATCACTTGGTGAACAGTTGGTGACATGTTTTTATGACTGGAATGTAGATAAAAAGTTGTCTGCAATTACTGTGGATAATTGTTCCACTAATGATAGTATGATTGAAAAAATCAAGAATAAATTTTCAGATACATTGTTGTTAGGTGGGAGATTATTCCATATGCGTTGTTGTGCCCACATCTTGAATTTGGTGGTGCGAGATGGGTTGAAAGTAATTACAAAATCAATTGAATTATGAGAAGAGAACAAAAACTCAAGAACAACATTGTTCCGATTGAAAAAAAAAACTACTTACCGCATTGATGCCTCCACTCTTATCTTCTTTTGTTTCAATAGGGGTGGCCTTTTCACTTTCATTTGCTTTGCTAGACACAACTTCAGCTTGAGGATTCATGAGAAAAAGAAAAAGAAGAAGAAGATAGGAGGGAAATGAAGCACTGGAGAATAGAAAAGAAGTATGTATAACGTTAATATCTCTAGCGGACAAATTTTTTAACTGTAAATGAGAGAGAGAGAAGAAGAATAAGATACGAGGGAAATGAAATATAACGTTAATATCTCCAACGGATAAATTTTGTAAGTCGTACAGAGATTGAAGCAGACAGACAACCACATTCTCAGCCACATTCTCCATTAAAAGAATCATATTTGTCCCGACGACAAATTTAATCTATTCTTTATATATATATATATATATATATATATATATATATAGAAATAAATATGGTTAAATGGAGGATTTGCATGTGTGAGTGGTTGCATATTTTTGTTTTTTTGAAATCATGGGCACTGTATATAATATTGATCTTTGTCCTCGAACCATGCCATCGATCAACATCAATCGATTCACACTCTCTCATTAAATAAGAATAGTTTAGTGTGTTCGGTTTGCACCAAACATTGTACTGTATTGTTTTAATACATTTTAATTGGATAGTACAATACAATACATGCAAACAAACATGGCCTTAGTAAATTATTATTACTTTTTTGGTTGTCCCAACTCATACTTAATTAACTGGTTTTATTCATTTAATATAGTACATACCTATGTCCACTCACACTAAACTATTCTTATTTAATGAGAGAGTGTGAATCGATTGATGTTGATCGATGGCGTGATTCCAGGACAAAGATCAATATTAAATATAGTGCCCATGATTTCAAAAAAAACAAAAATATGCACCCACTCACGCGTGCAAATCCTCCATTTAACCATATGTATTTATATATATATAAAACAAATTAAATTTGTCGCCGGGACAAATATGATTCTTTTAATGGAGAATATGGTTATCTATCGACTTCAATCTCTGGACGACTTACAAAATTTATCCATTGGAGATATTAACGTTATATTTCATTTCCCTCGTATCTTCTTCTTCTTCTCTCTCATATTTACAGTTAAAAAATTTGTTCGTTTGAGATATTAACGTTATATATACTTCTTTTCTATTCTCCAGAGCTTCATTTCCCTCCTATCTTCTTCTTCTTCTCATGAATCCTCAAGCTGAAGTTGTGTTTAGCAAAGCAAAGGAAAATGAAGAGGCCACCCCTACTGAAACAAAGGAAGATAAGAATGGAGGCATCAATGCAGTAAGTAGTTTTTTTTTTCAATCGGAACAATGTTGTTCTTAAGTTTTTGTTCTCTTCTCATAATAATAGTTGATTTTGTTTTTCAATTTTCCATACCAAATACCCTACATCTAATTTGGTTTTTCCCATGATTTGTAAAGTGAGAGAGACAATGATTGGATGGCTTAATTCTCGTTACACTGAGATACAAGCAATGGCAAGAGGTATGCTTGCCAAGTTTGATAAGTATTGGAGTGATATTCCCGGTGTGATGGCTGTGGCGGTAGTTTTGGATCTGAGATATAAGATATTGCTTGTTGATTTTTATTTTAGTAAAATTTATGGCTCTAGTGCATTTAGTCAGCGAGAAATAGTGCTCGAACTTTTAAAGGATTTGATTAAAGAATATGAATTAGGATCTAGATTAGTTGAACAATTAGATGATAATTCATTGGATCATTCTTTTGATATGTTTGGGGCTGATGAAGAATTTGAATTGTATAAAAGCCAAGCGGTTAGCGGTATCAACAAGTCAGAGTTAAAGAGGTATTTGGATGAATATGTTGAAAATAACTCTCCTGACTTTGACATTTTGTCATGGTGGAAAGGTAACAATGAGAAATATCCTATTTTGGCTAAGATTGTCAGAGACATTTTGGCCATTCCTATGTCTACAATGGCTTCAGAGTCCGCTTTTAGTGCTGGAGGTAGATTTTTGAGTCCACATCGTAGAAGATTGCATTCGGACACGCTCGAGGCCTTGATGTGTACACAAAATTGGATGTGGGCTCCTATTCGAGGTATCAAATTAGTTTCAAATTTAGTAATACCTAATACTTATATAATATTGGTTGCCACTAAATTTTTTTTTTTATGCACATCACCTCTTAGTAGAGATGGTTGTGCACCTCCCTTCCGCACCTGATGGTTAGGGGTTCGAGTCCCACCATACGCATTTTACAAGTATGTGTGGGGAGTTTTCTCCCAGTTTGTGGGAGCAACCCTCTCTCCGGTTGTGAAAGTTGTAGTCCATATGTAATCTCTCCCCGATAGTGGGAGTAGTATTCCAGGTCATGCTTGTAAAGTCTAATTAATCTCACCAGGTCCCAGCAGAGTTGTATTTTCAATTTTTTTTTTTAGGTGGCATTCCGGAGGAAGAGATATATGCTAGTATACTACAATAGATGAGGAAGAGCCATTATCATCCGCATGATTTTTATTTTATTTTTTAATTGGATGAGTTGTAAAAAAATTAATATTTTGAGTTTGTTATGGATATATTAAGAAATTAGAGTTTTAATGGGCTTGTAAAACTTTCAACTTCTTAATTGAATTGAATATTTATGTTTAATTGATTTTGGTAAAAAAAAAATATTCAGGCCCAAAACATTATGGGCCAAAAAATTTAGATTGTAAAAATTATGGCCTAAAACCGGGTCAAAAATCTGGTTAAAAAATTCGGGTCAAAACAAACATAAAAAGGATCATGGGCGGGTTGGGCAAAACCCGGAACGGTAGCGGGTTGGGTCCATAACCGAACTAGGTGATTATTTAATGGATCTGGGTCGAGTTTGGACCCTTTCAGTTTTAATGGGTCTTATGGATCTGAATCTGGGTTGGATCTGGATCCGTATTTTGCCAACCATATTGACACACGTATCTAATATAACAAATCAATGGGCTGGATTATTTCTATTAATTTTAATGTTTTTACTCTACCAAAAATATAATTAATCAAGACTTGATTTAGATAAGGACAATGTGAAACAAAGAGGGATCCAAATTCGTATGGGGGATAAAGTTAATATTTCATGAGAGTTGGAGGATATAAAGTTAAGAAAATGTATTAAATGTCACTTGAAAAATTATTAGTTTTGTATCAACTCTATTCAAAGTAGAAGTACATATCGGTTTCAGTGAAAATATCGGCGATCCAAAATTTTAAGACTTTCAATGAAAACATTAAAAATATTGCCAATATTTTCAAAAGATCAAGGATATTTTTGATATAAATCCCTCCAAAATATGAAAAATATAGGCGAGTCTCTTTAAATCTCTTGCAAAATGTCAATGAATTTCATCGGTGTTAACATATATTAAAGCTTGAACTATTCAAATGTTAATCAGAAAGTGTAAAACCACTCTTCATATATTCCAAGCACGGGAATGGTAAGTTAAGAGCAAGTTCTACTTCGAGTGATTTGGACATTAGAGTGTTCAAAATCGAATCCTTGTTATGGTAGTGCCCACCACCTACCCCAAAACCTCTGGACACAACCAGGGTTGAATTATACAGGAAAGGAACCGAGACGACAAATCCCAGACCAGAAACTGTTTTCCCGTCATGAGAACTTCTATTTCCCACTAAAACATCCTTGTAGGCACGGCAAATGGTAGAAACATACTTCCCCATTGATGGAAGCTGCTGATGGAAATATGAATCTGGTTTACGAGGGTCGAGAATATCAGAATCCGAATGAAGGTTCACCACCACCGTGCCATGTTCAGGGTGGAGCTGACTGCTGAGGGCTTTGACGAAAGGCGAATCTGGGTCCCAGAGTTTACGAGGGAAGATATCATCACCGTCATAAGCATCAATGAAGACCAAATCATACATATTATTGTTCTTAAGGACAAACTTCTCAGCATCAGCTTCGTAGAGGTAAATCCTCTCATGGATGCCTTTCCAGAGTACTGAGTCGATGGAATCAGGATTTGACAAGGCACGCTCACCTGATGGGGTCATAACTGAGAAAGATGGAAAGCCCATAGCCTGGACTGAAGCTGAGATAACAACGGGGTCAATTTCAACTACGTCGACAACAGCACCTGAAAGAACCATAGAATTCTGAGTCAGGTAAATGATGATTTATGTGACCTATCGTTTAGTAGAACACCATAACAGAAATTTTGAGGACACGTTTATAAAACAGCAAGAGCAGCCTTCACATTATTCCAGACAGTAATGCTAGACATCACAAATCATTTGAGATCTCCAATGATGTGGCATCTTATTTGTAATTGCCGCGTCATTACAACAATTACAAGTAAGATGGCACATCATTAAAGATTACAAATTTGAGATTTTTTTGGGATGTCTGGTATTACTCTTTTCCAAGAAGAATAAAAAGGCGTGTGAGAAATATAAACATATAAACGACATTACCTCACACATTTGCCACATAAACACTAAAATGAAAAACAGTTTGCAAACGAAAAAGAGAAACCTATTGGATTATAGCAACAACCACAACTGACACTAGTTAAATCATTTTTTTTATACATGATCCCTCTCCCCTTCGGATCATAACATAACTTTTTATCACTAACATGTCTCTTAAATATTGATGTTCTCATGTTCCAATTATGAGGTATTTTCTAAGGTAATACAAGTGATCAAATGGACAAATATATATGAAAAAAAGAAAGAATATATGCAATAATAACAAACTAAGAGATATAGAGGCATATCGGTTATCACATGTATAATATTTCATAATCTAAAAGCGGTGACTTGTTAACTATGATTCCTGTATTATCCAACTTTTTTGCAATGTTCAATACCTTTAAAAAAGCACATATAGAAAAGGTAAGCGAACTTCCCCACCTTGAATTTTACTGGCCAAAAATAGTGGTAAGCTTCCCCCTCCATGACCAATGCATAAAATTTTCATTGTTTTCTGCCCATGCACAGTATTCATAGGATCCTGGTAGCAAGATGCCATAGTAGCCAACCCAACTGACACCATGCTCTTCAAATCTGCACAATGACATTATAACCGACAAGTGTCGCTATAAGTGAAACCAAAACATGATCCAAGGAGACTATAGGTTTTATTTTAAAGGTAGAAACCACTAAGAACATGTTGTGATACCAATATGTTACACTGTTAAGTAGAGAATCAATGAGAGCAAAAATTTGTAACCAATTATGAAATATCAGATCCTAACGCACAGCATGAGACTCAAGGCCCCAACAGATCACCCAAAAATACAATCATAAAAAACCACAGTGAAGAACCATGTAATGGTACTATAACTACCTAAATTACAAGATTTTCAACGGTTAAGGGAACTCATGAGTGCATTTCAAATTTTCAATACGCCAATTTTTTCTGAGCCTCAAATGAATCAATACACCACTCCACAACCGAGTTTTTTTTTTTTTTTTATAATTTTTATAATTTTTATAATTTTTTATTTGAGTTCCTAAATAATTGATTTTGGACATGTTTGAATAGGGCAATAATTCTTCAACATTGTCTGCTGAAAACAAAATGGAACTGGAAAGCCTATTATGATCCCAGCTTTATAACCGCTTGAATTTAAGATGGATCCTTGTTAGTTGTTATGAGGTCTAAAGGATTACTATAAGAAAATGAATTCCAGAAGAATGATGCTGACATAGTATGCAAATGACAAGAAAGCACTAGAGCAGGTAATGGAACAGCTGCTACTAAGATGTTCAATCAACAGACCATAAAAATGCTAGAGAATTAACATTTTTTAATAAAAATAAAACAGAGAATTCGACAAGAAAATAAAAAAGGAATTTACATGGAACAGCTAGACAATCTGGCTGCTGCATAAAGAGCACAGAGCCAGGTTCTGATTCGCGGCAGGCAGCCATAATTTTGACAGTGCTCTGGCGAGTATCATCATTAAAGCGAAGCGAGCGCCATTGATATCCAAGTACCCGAAAACGTTCACGGTCTCCACAACCAGGATGCAACTCTATATACCTTTGCTGTAACCATCTCTCCATTTCTGGCCACCAATTTTTACTCTAAATTATTCACATTCACAACGAGACCGTATAAGTAATAATAATAATATCTTTCGTTCGACCAACAGTGAAAGTTAAACAGAAAACTAAAAAATAAAATTGAAACTTGAACTAAATACATAAAATAAACATAGAGAGAGAGAGAGATAGGAGACTGACGGGTCTAGAAGAAGGGTAAGCGACGACTGAAACAACGCCGTTTCCATTATCGGAAGTTGAACGTAGAACTGTATGGCCATCTGATTGGGTCCCCCACCACTCCGACGAGTAAATCCAGTCGCCCTCGTCGATAATACGACGCCGTGTGGCAGTGCAAAAGCGACGGAGATTCCATATCGAGCTCCGCCCAGCTCTTTGCCACATAGATACCAACTACCAAGTACCAAGTCTAATTATCAAATCCAACAAAAATCTTAAACCCTAGTCAGAATTTTGTTTTGACTGTTTTCAAAATTGACGGGGTCTTAAACCCTAACCGGCAATCTCATAAATATATTCGATTCCTGAAGAATAATAACGATTCGTTTTGTTTTTTTTTTTTTTTTTTAAAACGATTCATTTTTTAATTTTTTTTTTTTTTTCATGGATGATAAATACATGAAAATATTGTGATTTTTTTTTATGAATGATAAAAACGTTAAAATATATTTGTGGAAAAAAAATTAAAAAAATTAAAAAAATTTCGGATACAAAAACTAACTTTTTTCGACTTTTTTTTTTTTGAAGATAAAACATTTAAAAATAGAGAAATATAAGAAAATAAAGTTTTTAAATTTTAAATTTTTTTATCAAATGTGTATTTTAATTTTCTTAAGATGTGTAAAAAAAATCTCATCGAAAAACATTGACTTACATGTAATTTCATTAAAGGTGTTAATTGTATTAAAATAACGGGGTGCTGATAGAAAAAGTTCCCTATATATATAACGAAATTTGTAAGTCATTGATTAAATTTAAAAAGACTTAAACTAAACTGAAGTATGTGAATCTAATAGTTAATAGTTGTAGAACCAGAAAATCCTACGGTCAAAATTCGGTCAAAATCGTGATACTCGGGGCACCGGCAATCTATGAATGGTTCTTTGTCGAATGCTTTGGATTCCCTATAGAACAAAGCTAAAAGGGGTGTCTTGTAGGAGTCGACTCGACACTTGTAGGTGGTCAAACTACGTGGTACGTCAAATGGGTCGGGTGGTATCAAGCCCAAAGCAACTTAGCTGATAGTCGATTGGTCGATGTCGATTGTCGTCTGGATATGGTCGTCTGAACTTCGATGAACCAGCAACTTAGCTGATGTCGATTGGTCGATGTCGACTGTCGTCTAGATATGGTCGTCTGAGCTTCGATGAACCAGCAGCTTAGCTGATGTCGATTGGTCGATGTCGACTGTCGTCTGGATATGGTCGTTTGAACTTCGATGAACCAGCAGCTTAGCTGATAGTCGATTGGTCGATGTCGACTGTTGTCTGGATATGGTCGTCTGAACTTCGATGAACCAGCAACTTAGCTGATAGTCGATTGGTCGATGTCGACTGTCGTCTGGATATGGTCGTCTGAACTTCGACGAACCTGCAAAAGGAACTTAAAACAGAAATGTAATGTAGAAAAATGGGAAGGTGGGGATCGGTTTATTAGCCTTAGGTTCGCTTGGGCTGAGCGTTTATTATACTTGAATCGTGATTGTGAATCAAGTAGAATTTCGATGGCTGGAATAAATATGAACAGAGTTTGGAGATGCTAATTAGCTTTGTTTTTTGTAGATATTTTCTCTCCCTATTTATGAAATGGTAGTGGCCTTTTATAGCGGGTGGGGAGTGTTCCCCAAGTGAAGTGGTTGTATGATCCTGAGATCATGGGTTGAGATTGTGGTTTTTATCCTCCGAGATCTTTGGGATCTCAATCTGCTTCAACTGTATTGACTTGGTCAATCCCTTGAATTGCACAACTAACTTAGTCTTTTACAGACTTGGTAAATGTTTGAATTTCCCTTGGACCCACGTTGGGCTTGTCTTTTGTTGGGCCAGGTCATGCTTGCTTCAGCAGACCATCTGGCTCATCTCTTGGATTTCTAAAATTGGGCCTCGGTGTTTGGGCTGTGCTATTTTTGGCTACCACAATAGTTACGGAATTAATATAAATAAAATCAATTCATCATGAGAAGAGAAAAACTGATATATATATATATATATATATATATATATATATATATATATATATATATATATATATATATTTCCAGTTCCTAGACAAATGTTTTAAAGATATACAACTGGTTTTCCCCCTTGAAATAACTTTTAACTTACTTTAGGGAAAAAAAAAACCAATATGAAAATTGTTTTCTTGAAAAAAAAAATTCATATAGTTTTTTTCATTGTTTGCAATTATGGACAATTATTTTTATCGAACTAGTAAATGAGTTTTTTTATTTCAATAATACTACTTTGTCCAAATTTAGATATCTAAATAATATGACATCAATATAATTCATTCATTTAAATTGTATTAGATTTACATGATTTAATGAATGAATTATAGTGATTGTACGTCATTCGGATACTCAAATTTAGTGTAGGAAGATATTTTGTGGATGGCAATAGAACCACCCAATTTCGAAATTATAAAATTGATTTTTCATATACAATTAGAGGATTAGTGCCTAAATTCAAAACTAAAAAGGATCGAACCTAGGAAAATCTCCCCTTTTTAAAAAAAAAATAAATAATTATAACTTTCAAAACATCATTTTTTTTTTTTTTCTTAATAACCATTTTTAAAATGACACCTAAAACTTTTTACTTTGAGAGTTGACTTTTTTATAAGTGAGAAAAAAAAAAAAAGTGGGGATACAAACGGTAGTAGAATAGGACCGTTGAAAGCTCAAGTTTGGAAGGCACATCTGATTTTGATTGACCTGCCAAAGTATTCGTTAGTGGGGCCACCTGAAAAAAAAAAAAAAAAAAAAAAAAAACGGACGCTGATGGCTGATTCCTTGCTCTTTCCATATTCTCTAGTCAACACAAATACAAAATCCAAGCAATTTATTCCAAACTTTCCATTTGAATAACCCAAAAAGAAGCCACTCCGGCACTCCTCCATCTCTCTCTCTGTCATCCACGCACGTGTCCTCTGTGTTTTACGTGTTTTCTCTGTTCCTTTCTCAACCCACCAGCAACAACCCCTTTTCATGTCATATTTCCATTAACTCTTCAATCAGCAAGCTCCCACAATTCTAAAGTCAAAACTGAGATAAACAAGTAAGTTTTTGATCTGGTTTTTTTTTTTTTTTTCCTTGTTTGTTGTTGATTTTTTTTTTTTTTTTTAAAGAACTGAATTTAGTCTGAGATGGGTGTTTAATGTGTTAATTTGTTGTTGTTTGTTCTCTGTGATATGTATGCAGTGTATCCAAAGGTGAAGGTGAGAGAAGAGAAAAACCAAGACTTTAAAGAGGTTGCAGTTGATCATAAGATAAATATTGAGTCTCTCTCCTTACATGTTTCTTCTTCTCCAGGTATTGCTTTCTCTCTTGTCACTCTCCTTCCTTCAAGTTCCCTAATTTTTATTTTATTTTTATAATTCGTTGAATGATGTTTTGAGTTTGTGATGATTGAGAAGCTACCTGGTTCAGGTGTACTGAATTGGTCTATTGTTGTGTTTTTTTTTTTTAATTATTGGAACAAAGTGGATGATCAAGCTCTGTCGAGAAAGCAATCCGCTGTTATATTGAAAATTGTTACTGTGAACAGAATTAATCTTTGGTTTTATTCGAATTTGCAATAAAGCTACCATAAGACTTGTATTGAAGATTGGAGTATGAGAGTTGTTTATTTCTATACCTTGAAAATGATCTATGCTGTCCAAATTTGCAATTAAACATTTTTGTCAACATATTTATATGTCACATTTGATGCATTTGGAGGTAAAAAGATTGAAACTTGAAAAGTTAAAACCAAACAAATCGACCCCTTGTGTTCCAAAATCGACAGTATTGTGAGCGTTTTTAGGTAACTTTGTTGGATAGCATTTTCCCTGCTCTGAATAAATCCCAGAAAATGGCATGGGGTAAATGGTTGGATTGAACAGCTTAATAAGTAAGTCAAGGTTGTGTATTCTGTTGCATAAACGAAAAGATACGACAATTGATTCCTGTTCCTAAAAATATATGTTTTAGTTCTCTGCATTGAACGGATATATAACTTCAAATGTTCTTCATTTCATCTTGGAAGCATTGGGGATTTTACACGGTTGATTCATGCATGAATTACCAGCTTCATTATCTCAGCACCGCGATGACTATTTTCCTAACATAGTAGGGGTTTTTAATTGATATGTGGTTGGCCTATTAAGTCTCTAATGATTTATTTACAGAGAAAGAGCATCGAGATGTTTCTCCTCCATTTATTGCAAGAGTTACTAAGTCTTATGCGACAACAAATGTAGTCACACCAACAATTTCTTCGTGCACAGGTTAACTTTTTATCTCTCGAATTCTAACACTTGATTCCTTCACAGAGATATGTTTTATCTCTTACATAATGACTCTACTTAATTGACAGAAACAGAGAAGATCAATGAGAACGATAAGCCAAATATAAGAGCCACTCCAATCCTACGTCCACGTGCTGTCTTATCGAGTCCTGGTAATTTCGATTTACTAAACCATTTTAGAAATTTCGATTGCTGTCTTATCGAGTCCTGGTAATTTCGATTTACTAAACCATTTTAGAAATTTCGATTGATGAGAAGATATATGTTGGCGTTCGGTAATTTTCTATTCTATGCAGATAATGATGCAGTGATAGGAAATAAAAACAGAACTAAAGCAGAACGACCAACAGCTTTAAAAAACCGTAACTCAGTTCAGAATAGACATTCAAATGCGCAATGTAAAGTTATTCCAAGCCGTGTCATTGCCAAAAGCCAAATAAACACAAACTTGTTGACTGATACCACCACCACCACCACAACAACGGATAATAAAAGTGATCTTAAAGGTAAGAAGGGACCAACGGTGGCAGTTCCAAGTCAGAGAAGATACATTAGAACTGGGAAATCTGGTCCTGTGAAAACTTAAAGTGTTTGCTTGATGTCAGTTGACTTACTTCACATTTGATTGGAGTGACAGTTTTTTTTTTTTTTTTTTTTTACCTTTTTTCCTTCTTAAGAAATACAAGTAGAACATGCTTTGTTATAATCATTGTCCATGTAATGAAAGTGACAATAAGAGCCAACTTGTACAACTCTACGCAAGCTTATGGTGAAAATCTCTCACTCTCTTCTTGAATTAATCTGATTGTATGAAACACTAATTTGCACGATACAGGAAAAAAAATCAAGAGAGAAAAGAACGGTCGAATTATGCTTATTAAAGTACAAAATGGAGAGTAACTAATTTCATCCTTTGGTTTTTTGACCATTTTGTTCTTTTTTCAATAAAAGAATATCAGTTTCTGAAGTTCTTTTGCTCTTCTCAGTTCTAACTGTTGCAATTGTATAGCCTCTTGCAATTGGCAGATGTGCCGAATATGAGTCATATGAATTCTCACCGTAGATTTAAGATTTGCCGCGGATTTTGTCTTCGTATTTTCTTTTACGCACCAACTACCTTGTTTCTGGCCTCTTAAACTTTTGAGCAATATGTCAAGTTCACTCTTGACAGGTTAATAAACAATGGGGTTAATTTGATTTTCTCTTGTGCTCCCACTTTCCCAAATGGGTAGATGAACCAACTATAGCAATCTACTCGCACTTTACTGGCGATAATAGTTAAATTTATGTTCTAATAGATCTTTTACCTGCAACTTCAATCCGCAAAGTAGCAGCTCCAGGTCCCTTCCTGAAATCCATCCAAGTCCTCAGCTTTCAAACAACTTGTACATACGGTTGTTCCCACAATATAATCTTACTCATAACATCCATCAAAAGAGATTTGAAATTCCTTAGAAGTAGTAGCAGTACTTGGTTTCAAAATTTCAGTACCCATCTCAGCACTCAGTAAGTTCAAAAGAAAATAGATTCTTCTGAACTCAGTATGTGATCTATCTCCTGAAAGAAATACATGCCCACTGTTGTTTATTTCAATCCAACTACAACCTGGTTGTTTCTTGATTCCATTCCCTTTCATTCGAGCCCAAATCTTCTCTGCATCCGCCTTTCTTCCACTGCTGAGAAACATTTCTGCCAGAATTAAATAAACACCAGAATTAAAAGGTTCTACTTCCAAAATGCTCTCACCAGCAATCTCACCCACCTTGATGTTTTTGTGGATTCTACAAGCTCCAAGCAAAGCTCCCCAAACACTTGGAGGGACTTCAACTCCATCTGCTCTTATTTGATCTAAAAAACTCATTGCCTCATCTATAAGTCCAAATCTCCCTAGCAAATCAACAACACAAGTATAATGCTCACTTGTTGGCTGAAGAAAACACTTGTTTTTCATATAATCAAAGTAGTATCTACCTTGGTCTACCAATCCTGCATGACTACAAGCAGACAGAACGCCAACGAAGGTTATGTGGTTGGGCTTAACATCAGTTAATCTCATTCTTTCAAACATCTCCAAAGTTTTTTTGCCATCTCCATGGTGAGCAAAACCACATATTATAGAATTCCAGGAAATAACATCATGGATTGGCATGGAAGAGAATTCCTGTAAAGCAGATTGCATGTTTCCGCATCTTGCATACATGGTTACCATTGCATTAGAGACTGCAATTAAACAATTCAAACCTGTTTTAATTGTCTGTGCATGTGTTTGTTTTCCAAGATCTAAGCTTGGAAGATCTGAACAGATTGTGAAGACGCTAGTAAATGTAGACTGATCAGGGAATAAATCCGATTCTTTCATTCTAATAAAAAACTTTATACCATCCTCCCCACGATCATTTTCTCCTAAACCAAATATCATAACATTCCACACAGTTGTATCTCGAGTTCTTATTAATTCAAAAACCTTAACTGCATTCCTGACCTCACCTATTTCAAAATAACCAACAATTACATTTGTCCATGATACTATGTTGCTGTAGGGACATTTCTCAAGAAATGCATGAGCTTCCTCGATTAGTCCACATCTTATGAAACCCAAAATGATTAAGTTCCACGTCTTTTGACATTTCTCTGGCATTTCCATGAATTTTCTTATAGCCTCATCTATTCTTTGACTAGTCACCAATCCATTAATCAACTGCTTCCAAGAATTCAAATCTCGGACAGGCATTCTCTGAAATAAATCTTCTGCCATGTCAATATAACCATTTTCCACATAACCAGCTATCATCACATTCCAAGCTTGAATATCCTTTGCAGGCATCTCTTCGAAGAGTTCACGAGCTTCAACAATACGTCCTGCTCTCACAAGTCCAGATACCATAATTGTCCATGAAGCAACATCTCTATCATTCATTTCTTTAAAATACTCTTCAGCCAAATCAATTCTTTGACAATTCACAAGCCCCCCAATCACTAAATTCCAAGAAATCACATCCCTTATCGGCGTATTATCAAAAACCCTGATTGCTTCATCGATCAAACCATTACGTACATACCCAGAAATCATTGAATTCCATGTAACAACACTCCTATCTACCATCCCATCAAAAACCTCCCTTGCATTATTAACATCACCGCACTGCATCAACCCAGCAATCACAGTATTATACGAAAAGTTATCACGTTCAGGCATTTGATTGAATGAACACATAGCTTTTTCGAAAAACCCATTTTGAAAGTAACCCCGAATCATTGTGTTCCATGTGACAGTGTTTCGCTGGGGCATTTTGTCGAACAGGTTCTCTGCTTCGTCTATACATGCGTTTTTCATGAGTTTTGAGAGTTTTGAGTTGATGGGTTTCAGGTTTAGAGGTGTTAACGATCTTTGGTTTTGAGTGGAGATATTTTGGGTTGAGAGAAAGAGTGGTCTGGTGAGGTTTACAGAGAAAGATCTGTTGAGCATGAGGATTTGACGAGAAAAGAAGAACATAATAGACCAGATTGGAGGGGAAGAAGAGGAGAAAATAGCTGTTAAAAGTGGATATGTGCGTAAATAAAGGAATTATCGGGAGTTTGAGACCGGTCTTTCTATTGTCAATTCGTCCAGACAATAAATATATTAGGACGAAGAATGTGGACCACAGATTATGGAAAAGTTTTGACAAGTGTATACACTTTGAGTCAAAGTATGTAAATCTAGTGGTCCACATTCTTCATCCTGATATATTTATTGTCATGACGAACTGATAATAGAAAATCTGTTATTGGGACTGTCTTTAATATTTATAAATTTGTAAATATCATATAAAAATTCAACCCATAAAATTAGGGTACCGATATTGCAGCTCATAGATATGATTTACACATCCATATCTAAAATTTAAAAATTAAACCATTACCGTAAGTACTCATTCTAATGTCAATAATACCCTTATTGAAATAAATATATTTATTTTTATACATTTTATTTGTAAACCCTCTTAAATTATTAATACACTCCATTAAAAAAAAAAAAAAAAATTCTCAAAGCAAATAACAACATGCATGATTAGAGTCTCTTAAAATTCTTTTTTCATTACTTTATTATATGATAATCATATAATGATATAAAATTTTGATACTTGAAATAGAATTAGGATTTATCACAAACCATTTTTTTTTTTTTTAATAAAGAGATATAGTTTTTTTTTTTTTTTTGATTGGAATACAACAACATGATTACAACAACTGAAATACAGATCCCACTGACAGGGAGAGAGAACCCACACGAAGGAGGGACAACCACCCACACAAGGTGGGACAACACCCATGTTTTTAAATGGGCCAAGAAAAATTTGCATAATTCTATGCACACACTAAGTCTTGAACCTTGGTGGTGGGGGGTTCCCAAAGGAAGGCCCACCACTATGGCAAGGGACCATGTGTATAAAGAGATATAGTTAAAGATAGGATTAGTGTAATGAATTGGTGTACATAATATTTGGTTCATTTTTCATTAAAGTAATTTGTTCTTATTGATAAATTTATATTGAGATATTTTTGTAATTAAATCTTTAATAAAATATGGGTAACAATATAGACACCCATCAAATTAATAAAAAGTATGTTTTTTTTCCCTCGAGTATGAAGTTGAAATTTGATAAGATCAACCGCTAAAAGTGCAGGGGCAGAGCAAAAAATCCAAGTTTGTGGGACATTATAGAAAAAATAAAAAGTTTTAGGGGGCCAAAGTGAAGAAGGTTTAAAATTTTGTAACAATGTTATAATTTTTTGAAATGGATATTATTCTTAATTAAGAGTATTTATATATATATATAAACCTTAATAAAAGAGTACATGTAACTTTTATGTCCTATGCAATGCAATGACTTTTATAAGGTGTCTTTGTAATTTCATGTTACAATTACATATATTTTTTTGGTTGAATTACCACTTTAAAATTTATTTCTTTTTATTTTTTTTACTTTAATTAACAGATGAAAATTATTTGAAATTTCAATAAATAATCTTACAATTTATTTTACACTTCTCAATTATTATTTCAATTTTTCATCATAATTATTAAAATTGAACATTTCTATTATCATAATTCATTAAAAATCAAAAGGAAAGATGCCATGACAAATGAAAAACTCTTGTTCTAATAGTTGAAATGAAAAATTAAGAATAATACTAAAATTGAAAATATTACAATAAAAATGAGTGTAAAACTAGTTTTTTTTTTTTTTTTTAAAAAAAAAAAAAAAAAAAACAAACATATATCACAGCTTGTTTTATCCCACAACACAAATAAGACGAACATCAAATACTAACTAAAAAAATACATAAGGTAAGATTACTACCTAAATTTTATCTAAATATCATGAGAAAATAATATATAGTACACCCACTCTTAGTAAAGTGGTTATGCACTTTTCATTTCATCTCTATGAAAAGGGTTTGATATCTACATTTTGCTTATTAAATCGTAAAGTGTGGTAATCTGTTCCCCTATATATTAAGAACTACATTTTGGATTGTACTTATAGCAACCAAATCGACGTCAAACTTAAATAAATAATTTTTTTTAATTTTTTTTTAAAGGAGGAGGTTTGTTTTGTTAGAAAACAACAACTTTTACAAAGTGGGTAAATATCAAAAAGTCCAAATCACAGTACAGTAGAAAAAACTAGAAATACAAGTATACCATACAAGCATGAAAAAGAAAATGAAAAATGGCCATTACTCTGATCCCTAGTCAAGTCCAAAGTGAAGTCACCTTATCCACTCTGTTATTGGTTACAATCTACCCACATCAGCATTTTTAGCCACCCTAAAATTCACTCAATCTTTCTACACATCTGATCACTTGTTCCTATTTCTTCACTACAGGAAAAACCATCACACAACCACCAGTCCACCATCACCACCACAACCACCGCTGCTTAGAACCCATTTCCATCATCATGGCTGCCACCGCCGCTGCATCCATCGGTTCATCTTTTCCCTCATCAATGCACACTCTCAAGTACTGCATGCGTTCCAATAATGTGCCCCTCCTTAGACTTTCATCATCATCATCACCACCCCGCATGCTAGCCTCCTCCTCCTCCTCCGCATCACGCCCTTACGCGATTGATCACAACAAGTGGCGTGTCCTGAAGATTTCTGCTGCTGTGGCGCAAGAAGAGGCTGCTACAACTGCTACAGAGGAGGAGGAGGCAGGGTTGGTGAAAGAGGAAGTAAATAAAGTTGAAGGAGATGGAGAGGTTAAAGCTGAGGCCGTGCCGGAGCCCGAGCCCGAAGAAGCTCTTGTGAACACTAAGCTTTACTTTGGGAACTTGCCTTATAATATTGACAGTGCTCAGCTTGCTGGGATTATACAGGATCATGCAAGTCCAGAGCTTATTGAGGTTCAATTCTACTTTTGTCTAAATTATAACTTTTATAATCTAACTGATTCTTCAAAATTTTATAGTGTGATTGATCTATTTGTATGGACTTTGTGATTAATGGGTGTAATTTTCAGAGGAGGGTATAGGGGGATCTGTCCACATGATGAGTCAGGAGGCTGTTTCTTATTGTAAAAGCAATTAGGGTCATAAAGTGTTTTAACTAATCAGCTGATGAATCAAATGATCAGTCAATAATGGTCAACTATAACCGATTGATAGTCATGACTATTTATGAGTAGTTTTTCGTGTTAATGGGAGAATGATAATCTAATGAAGCTAACTGAGTGTGTTTTGAATGTTTCTAGAGTGAAACGGGTTGTGCTAGGGGCGTCATTTTACATGAACGATTCAAATTGTTTGTAGTAGGGATGATAGTTATAGAGATGTTATCTATTAACCTCGACGATGTTCTTTACCTTTTCCATCTTAATCAGGTTGATCTTTGAGTTTCTATTGCTCGATAAGCCAATCTTTAGAATGGTTGTACAAAAGTATGTGAACTGCAGCTGGGCTGCAGTATTGTTTTTCAGAAATTTCTTGCAATTAGTTTGTTCGAATTGTGATGTATAGTTATTGTCCTGTGATAGCAATTCAGTAATAGCTTACATGTCTAAGGGATTCGATGTTGGACTCATTTGAAATCTAGTAAAATTATGTGTAATGAATAAAATAAATCCTTTGTTAGAATTTCTAATTTGCTCCTCTTGTCCGTACCAAGCGATGAAAGCATGAAAATTTACTATCTGAGCTGGATAAATCAGCTCAGTCTTCACGTAATTGCTATGAAGCAACATCTTAATCAGCTCAGTCTTCATGTAATTGTGCGTGGTCTTTCGGTTCTTTTTCTTTTGCATCTTTCCTATCTTTCCTTTGATATAATTTATGCAAATGTTATAGGTTCTTTACGATAGAGACACCGGAAGAAGCAGAGGTTTTGCATTCGTGACAATGAGTAGCGTTGAAGATTGTAATGCAGTCATCGAAAACCTTGATGGAAGTGTAAGAAATTATTCAATATTTTTTCACTTCATTTTTCCCTTTCTTTAGCACATAGATGCATACACACATCTTTAGCACATAAATTGAGTTCTTCTACTTAACACAACCATACTATTTCAGGAATATTTGGGTCGAAATTTGAGGGTGAACTTTTCAGACAAACCAAAATCTCGAGCACCTTTATATGCAGAAACCGAGTACAAGCTATTTGTTGGGAATCTATCCTGGTCGCTAACAAACGAAAGCTTGAGTCAAGCTTTTCAACAATATGGAAATGTCATTGGAGCAAGGGTTCTATATGATGGAGAGACAGGAAGGTCTCGTGGTTATGGTTTTGTATGCTATTCAACAAAATCAGAGATGGAAGCTGCCATTGAATCTCTTAATGGAGCGGTATCAATTCCCTCCCTCTCCAATCTCTGTTGTTTGTGCAATCTTTAAACACACATATTTCAATGATAGAAATATCACTAATCAATCACTCTTTGTTTTGGTACTTTAGGAATTAGAAGGACGAGCAATACGTGTAAGCTTGGCTGAAGGAAGAAAGTCGTAAGACTACGAATTAAAGGCACGAATCTGGGAAGTTTGAAGATCTTCGACAATGGCGTTGAAGAGAGGGAAGAACACTACATTATCTGCATCATAGGAGAAATGCAGTCAGTTGAGTGAACTGAAATAACCTTACATTAATTGCATGTTCTGTGTAACTAATGGTGATTGTGATAAAATTTGCTGATTGAAAAGCTATACTGAATTTTGCATTGCTTTGATCCTCTTATGTCATTATAGAGAAGTATCATTTGCTGTAAAGAAGTGAGAATTTTTCTAGCCTGATCATGTTGTTATATTAAGTGATTTTGCAAATAAGAGGAAAATTAATGTTATTTATTTATTATTATTTTTTAAACAATTATAATTAATTTGGGGTTTAGGAGAGGGGAGGGGGAGGACTTGAGGAGATACTATTCGAACCCCACTACCTTAATGGTGCACATGTGAAAGACATACCACCATTGACTCTCTTGTCCAAGTAAGAAGTCTAAAATGCCCATTTCATGTATTTTATTATTTATTTTATTCATTTAATAAAAAATATATATTATAGAAAACACTTTTTTTCTTTTAGAAACCGGTTCTTCATCGGTCTTAGAATTATTTTTTCTTCAATCAGGAAACAACAAAAAATAATCGTAAAAAAAAATTAAACCCGAGTATAAAAGTTCACAACTGATTATTCTTTTAGCACAGCAAACAATGATTATTATAAAAGTTACAGTAATACTAAACTGGCCTAAGATACATTGGAATCAAATCGAGCTTATGAGGCTTAGATATTTGTTTTTTTAAGAAAAGGAAAAAAAAAAAAAAAAAAAATCTAGAGATACTTTTTACTTTTTTAGAATATCAAATATTCTTCCAACCTCATGTGAGGTTGATCACTCATGAGCGGATGAGCCTAATAAAATACAATTTAACAAAAAGTTTTTATTTTAAAAATATCATACTAAAAAATAAAAAATAAAAAAATAAAAACCAAGAAGAAGACGAAGAAGTGAACATACAATAAACCTAGGCGCAAGTTAGCACCAGCCAGCCTGGTTAGTGAAAGACCGAAAGTCCCTTTTGGGCACACACTTTTTGCACCATTTGTGGTTGACGGGTGAATGGCTGACCAATGTAAAACAATTTTCTTTTTACGATAAATACACTAAACCACCTAAAGTTTGATATAAATACAGTTAAAGAACAAATATGTATTTATCCATTTATACCTTCCCAACTCTTAAAATTAAATTTAAAAAATCAAATTGCACTTGGTTATTAAAATTAAAAAATGAATCGTAAAAAAAAATAAATGAAGATAATATTTTTATAAGAAAAACGTTAAGAGTTAGTACAAATAATTTAAAATTTATAAGCATTTTTTTAATTAAAAATCTTAAATTTTGAAAACAGTAAAAATATTTAAATTTTAAAATGAAAAGTTTTAAGATAAAATGAGGTTGGTTCAGTGGTAAACCCTTCACACCTACGCTATGAGATCATGGGTTCAAATCTTCCCCCTCCTCTAGAAAAACCCAAATATATGTAATATTTAAAATAAAAAAAATTAATTTTTTTTATTTACTCTAAACTATTAAAAAAAATTAAAATTTAATTTTTTTTTTAAATATACTTTTTTTTTTCCAATTATAATTTCAAAGGATTATCTTCAGTTAATTTACTTTAATTGTTTATTGTAAAAAATTATATTAAATATTAAATTTTATTAATTATAGGTCATTTGGTGTTTTATTAGTTCAATTTCAAGAGTATGTTGTATGGGAGATCTGATGAAATAAATGCATATTTGCTTTGTAACCGCATTTATATCAAACTTTAGGGATCTAAGTGTATTTACCCCTTTTTTAAATAAAAATAAATAAAAATCCTTAAACAACTGATTTATATATTTTCTTAAAAAAAAACACAGCAGCATAAACACAAAACACAAAAACAAAACCCAAAAAAAAAAAAAAAAAAAATACACAACATAACAAAAAAACAGCAAAGGAAACACAATCAGTGGAGAGGATCTTCCCACAAATCTATCTCTCTAGGTCTCTCCCCAATCTCTCTCTCCAAAGACCCACGTTCGAGATTACATATATCGTCATCTCTGAGCAAAAAATTTAAAAAAAATTAAAAAAATTTCTTCATATATGTTTATAGATATTTGTGACTCACAAAAGGGTTTTTGTTGGTGGTGTGTTTGTTTACAGATCTTGGATCTAGGGTTTTGTAGGGTTTAACGTTGTTTTCAAACATGGCCACTCCGTTTCCTATTCCAGTTACTGCTGCACAGGTTTCTTCACTTCACTTCATTTCATTTCACTTCACTTGACTATCTCTCTATTTATTCATATCTATTATATTTTGGGTTTTTTTTTTTTATAATTTTTTTTTAACAAAGAATATAATTGATTTGGTATAGGTGGGGAC
The DNA here is from genome assembly GCA_008009225.1 of Acer yangbiense. Lineage (NCBI taxonomy): Eukaryota > Viridiplantae > Streptophyta > Magnoliopsida > Sapindales > Sapindaceae > Acer > Acer yangbiense. The sequence goes on from CM017761.1 coordinate 13,367,227, forward strand.
GTACTTTGTGGGGCAGTACTATCAGGTGCTGCAGCAACAGCCGGATTTTGTTCACCAGTTTTACAGCGATTCTAGTACTATGCTTCGTATTGATGGCAACACTAGAGAGACCGCCACAGCTATGCTGGTATTTTCATGTTTTTATTACCCTGTTTGTTTGTTTGTTTGTTCGTGTTTACTTCAATTCAAATGCATAATTCCTGTTTAATTCAAATGCACAATTTTTTTTTTTCACTGTGCGATTATGGTTTATGGGTAATTCTTTTGAGTAATTTGTCTGCATTTCTGTCTACTGTGTAGTAGATTGGACTATGGAATAGATTTGACCGGTTTCTCTATAAAATGCTTTTTAGAATATAATATTTTCATTTAGTGTTTGTGATTGGTTCTTGTGGCAATATGTTTATAATTTTAATAATTTTCTGGTATGAATATATATATATATCTTCTGAGTTCTTTTTGTTTTGATAGCCGAGTTTAGATTGTCATATGATTGCTTGCTCCTGTAAAACTATGTATGCCAGATGTGAATATAAGGCATTAAGGGAGCTAAATACTGCGTTTTCTTATTAGCGATTTATTAAAATATGTCTTAAGATATTGAGACAATGTGGCTGGAGGAAGTCCTGACATGTTTGTTAGTTTATATACATGTTCAGTTTCAAAATGCTTTCGCTGTGAAGGGCATGTTTTCCTGTTTCTATCTCAAGTGTTTTGATACTCGCCCTTTTTTGGTTGTGTTTTTGTTTGTACACGCAATAAATGGAATACTGACCTTTTTGTCCCCCCTTTTTTTTTCTCTGTGGCAGCAAATCCATGCACTCATTATGTCTCTCAATTTTACTGGAATTGAAATCAAAACAGCACATTCTCTGGAATCTTGGAATGCAGGCGTTCTTGTGATGGTTTCTGGTTCTGTGCAATTAAAAGATTTCAGTAGGAGGAGGAAATTTGTTCAAACTTTTTTCCTAGCACCTCAGGAGAAAGGTTATTTTGTTCTTAATGATATTTTTCACTTCATCGAAGAGGAAATAATTCACCACCATCCAGCGGTCTTATTAGCACAGACCAATCCTGACTCCAAACTTAATGTTTCTGCAACAATTCCAGACCCAGGTATCTTTATATCCTGAGTTTTGGAGTTTAGGATTTTTATCATCACTCGGTGAATAATGACTTAGTTTAGAAAGGAGGGAAAGAGTCAGTTGAATGATGTTACTGTATAAATTTATGTAATCATAATGAGCATCTATTTTGAATATTTTTTATGTTACTTTGATTATTAGTGAGAAGATTCTGTATGTAATGTTTACTGAGGGATTAAAAAATTCATGAGTTGAGTCTTTTGGAAACTTGTTTATGTCTGACTAAGATTTTGATATTGGGACTTGTTCTTGTCTTGCCGGCAAATTCATAATAGTACCTATTGTGTCAGAAATATTAGGCAGAAAAATCTAGTAATGTGAATTTGTGATGTGTTCTGAAAAGTAAAATTGATGAGTTTTGCAGTATCAAACTATTTGATGGGTAGTGAAATCCAGGCAAGGGAGTATGTTGCCCCTGTTGATGTCCAAGAAAATGGTCCAGTTGACGGTTACAGTTTCTCAGAGCAACGGTTAGAGCAAGTCCCCGAGTCTGAAAATATTCTGGAGGATAATTCTGCTGAAGAGTTGAATGGATCAATTCAAAATACAGTGAATGCTGTACAAGATCACCTGCTTGCTTCTGTTGAGGATCCTCTTGGAGAGCCCCAAAAGCACACTTATGCTTCTATTGTAATCACTACACTTACTGGCTATATTATTTAGATTTCTCAGTCAATGTATCTGTATATTTACTATGGAAAATTTATTTCTTTTTGAACTGATTTTTGTTTCTTTTTCTTTTTCCTTTTCCTTTCTTGATTGGTACTGGAAGTTACGAGTTGCTAAAGGACTGTCTGCTCCATCAGTTGCTCCTCAGACTGCTGTTAACAAGAATGTACCACCTGCTTCAGACTGGAATCATGCTCTTCAACCAATGACTCAGCAAGAAACTGTATTGCCAAATGCATATGAAAGGTCAGGAGCAGACATAGGAGAGGAGATTTCAGCTGTTGAAGATGAAGGTCATCTCTTAACTGCTACCTTGAGATATCCTCTTTATGTTGTTGGGAAAGTTAACAAATCTTACGAAAATCAATGATTTTGTCACAGTTCAATAGTTTTTGTTGTTTCAATATTTGGAACTCTGTTTGTCTTAATAAAGAAGTACTTTATTTACTTTATTGCTTTTGCAGCTTGATATGACACTGTTAAATTGTAACTTGATGATTTTTTTAAGGCATTGTTGTTAACCTTTAATGTGGTTTCTATATGAATGCTTTCAGAAGAAATAAAGTCGGTTTATGTGAGGAACTTGCCTTCAAATGTGTCTGAAATTGAAATTGCGGAGGAATTTCAAAAATTTGGTGAACTCAGTTCTGAGGGCGTAGTAATACGGAGTCGCAAGGTTCGTTTCCTTGGCCTGTCTTCTGGCTGCATTGAAACATCTCTTTCTTAAAGTTAATGTTCTAAAATGTTTTGTATATTTGCAGGATGTTGGTGTTTGCTATGCATTTGTTGAATTTGAAGATATGACCGGTGTTCACAATGCAGTCAATGTATGAATACTTAATGCATGATCATCTTCTTCTTCTTCTTCTTCTTTTATTATTATTATTTTATTTTGTGTCTTTTTGTCTGTAAAAATGGCGTGCCTGGTCCACGAATGCAGTTGATTAACTTTAATATAAAATGTGCATTTTGCAACACCTGGGATTTTTTAAATAGCTTGAATGCAGTAAGGATTGCTAGCTAAATGTTAGGACTAGAAAATCAGTAGTAACCTTCGGTGGGCTTATGACATCTTTACTGAAACTAGCATTCAATATAGGAATGTTGTTGCTGTGGACCGTGGTTGATCATGATGCTGCTGGCTTGTTACTGTTTTTTCTTACTATTGGAGCATTAGTGTTTACTTTTCTGATCATCAACTTTCTGTTAGCTTTTTTTTTATTACTTATTTTTTGTTTTCGTTTTATTTTCTGGTGGACATCTTGACCTGGCTTATACTAATTAAATTGCTATTAATTATTATTTTATTTAAAAGCTATGTTTGAACGAAAGCCTATTGCCTGATTCTGTCTATTAAATTTAGTCATATATATTCCTTTCGTATGTGTGTAGGCGGGTTCTGCTCAAGTTGCCGGACGGCAGGTATATATTGAAGAACGTAGACCGAACAGCAATATACCATCTCGAGGAGGAAGTAAGTATTTCATTCCTGTGTCAATATTATCAGTATTTATGAAATGGTCTGCTTGATGATCTAGTTCATCAAAGTATCGTCAGATAAGGATGACTTGTTACCTTAATTTAATGACTTGTGAGGATGCTTCATAGTGACCTCATGCATTTACCACCCGATTCTCCTAGAAAATGCTAAATTGGTTTTAATGTGCAGTATCGGGTGTGATATAATGATTAATGAATGTTGTTCTTCTAAGCACCAATCTCGTAATTCATAATATGCTGACATCGTGAATTTTGTGATCTGTAACACCGAAAATGAGATGAAAATTAAGGCATTGTTGACACTAATGATTTGAGCTTTGTTTCTTGATAACTATCATCAAATCATGAATTAGTGAGCTTTCTTCCATGCTTTGAAGTTTGAATAACAATTAGCTATTCCAGAAGATCTTGTAATCAAAATTTCCTCTTTTGAACAGGACGAGGCAGAGGCCGGGGAAGCTACCAAATGGATGCTCCAAGGGGGAGGTTTGGCTCTCGAAGTTACAGTAGAGGAGGTGCTTATGATGGAGGTGATCGAGACTACAACAGACCTAGAGGAAATGGTTTCTATAGACCCGGTCCACGCCAAGACAGGGGATTCTCAGGTCACCAAGTATCAAGAAGTGGACAGAATTTATCAGAGTAGAAATTCTAGATATTCTAGCGAAGGGAAAAAAAAAAAAAAAAAGAGATCAAAATTTTGGGTCCAGCAATGAAACTCATATTGATAAATTGAGATGTCAGTTTTATTTAGATATTATTTCTAAGGGTGTTTTTCGTTTGAAAGAATTTCTAATTCAATAGGGAAATGGTGTTATTCAATTTTGAGCTCATTTGTTCTAAGTAATGAAATCTAGCATCGGCTCTCTGATTGATCGGATTTTTTGGTTGCATTTATTTATGTATTCATTTCATTATAATGCAATATTTTTTGTGTTTCAACAACCAGTCGGAGGTATTTAAGTTTTACTGGGAAGGATCTAGTCTTTTTTTTTTGTGATTGCTTACTTATTGAGAATCCTAACGAGGGGAAAATGAAATGAAATTTAATTCTTGATTTGTAATATTTATTAAGGAAATTGGTAATCAAGTCACATATGTCACACACAAATGAGCAATAACATGGATTATTCAATTTTAAAGTGCTAAAACACTTTCCTCTTATTTATTATTGAACATGTGATTTCTACTATGTGCCGTAAGCACATTCGATTGTAATTACATGCATATTTTATCGATCTCCAAACATGGATTCTGCTTACAAAACTCAGTTCAGTGGCAGGACCAGAGATCTCTGTGATGGGGTTAAGCAATTGCTGTGGTTACCACTCCATGGAGGAGAGGCACCTGAAAGTGATCTTGCCTTGCACCATCTTCTTCCTCGTCTTCTTCTGCCTCCCAGAGGAAACTAGCATATGCACCGAGAACATGGCTGACAACAAAGAAACAATTAGTTCAATGACTGTTCATGTTAATCATGGAAAAATAACATAATTGAGAAAAAAAAAGAAATTGAGATCAATCAAATAGAGTTTCTAATAACTAAATATCATCTAATTATACTGCTTTTCATTACCGAATAAATTATAAGTGAGGCTAATTCACTGGACCTCTGTCATTATTCTAATTCTGTATGTGCCAAGGGGACACCATGCGCTTGCCTCACTAAAGAGCAATTTTATAACGTATAATATGAAAGACATGATTCTGTAGACATGCAGGTTATGAAAATGTATACCTATCAGTAGGACTAGCTTGAACTGCTCGCTCAAAGTAACCCAAAGCTTTATCATGGTCATGGTGAAGTTCCCACACCAATTTAGCATATTGTGAGATGATTTCACCATCAGCTGGATCAGCTAGTATGGCGCGTGAATAGTACTCCTCTGCTCCGTGAAGGTCTCCTTTGGACTGCAGGAAAACAAACTGGAAAGTGAGAAAGGATCAATGATAATTAAAACTTCATCAATCAAAAGAAGCCCAAATTATGTTAGGTCAATAATGAATGAATCAAGAACATTCTCACTCTTCTTGTTAGGCAGAATCTAATGAAAGGTTTAGGAATGGATAATGCAATGCTATTAATATCTTCTTCATTGCATCTAATGCATTATGAAGGTTCACATTAATATAATTAACAATTCTGTTTCCAAGGAATATGATATTGGTAACTAGTGAAAATCTGAATACTGCTGATTAGCAGGGGATGTCTGTGTTTTGGGACCATATCCAAGTCTCGTGCGGCAGACAATCCTAAATGCTCATTATAAACAATGGTATAACAACAACTATATATTTTCCATAGACAGCCATGTTTTAAGTGTTTGGACACTGCATTAAGATCCTTTTACACACTGCCAACATTAGTTACAGCAATAGCTTATTTGAAACTGAAACGAACTTTATAACTATGGTCAGAGAAACTCTGAATATCCAAAATTTATATAAGTCATTATCAGTCCAAATCCTCTAGGTCTAGAGCATATGTGTAATTTATAATAATCTCCAAAACAAGACGTTAAGAGTTATTCTTTAACGGTTTAACCAAAGAATATAGTTAGTCAGTGAGGCTTGCAATGGAGATATTATTGTCAGTAATAAATATGTAGCTCGAATCTGATAACTAAATTGGTCTCGTATTCTTGCATATAGAACACACATCTCACCTGACACAAGAACTGAGCATAATTTCTTAGAACCAAAGGATTGGAAGGATTTTCCTCTACCATCCTCCTGAGATAATTCTCAACATTGCCATCGCTGTCAGCATCAGCTGCTGTAAAACTGGCCATATCAATCTTGAGCCCTGCTGCAATGTCCAAGGATGGGCTAAATGACTCGCTGACTTTTTCAGGAACTGACTTGTCAAGATTATGAGGATCCTCCTTTTCAAACTAAAAAAGATAAGTAGCATCATTATAACCTTTCAAAAATGAGTTACTGGAGCCACACACAAAAAAAGAGGAAAGACTGCACTAAGCATTTTCAATATATAAAACCAAGGCGGTAATACCTCAACATGTTTTTGCTGTGCTATATTATCTTCCCCGTCATCCTCTATTTCCCAGAGGAAACTAGCATAAGCTGCAAGAACATTGCTGAAACAATAAATAGAAAGGTTAAAAGTTTGGATGACAAACACCATGGCAACGAAAAATTAGCTCTAGAAGTCGAACCAACTCAATTCAGAGGTAACTGCCGCTTGTTGAAGTGTAAAACGGAGAGTTATTTCCTTACAGGATCAAGATGATGCAAGTGAGTACTCACCTATCTTGAGGAGCAGCTTGAGCTGCACGTACAAAGTAACTCGACGCTCTATCTTGGTCATGATGCAGCTCCCAAACCAGTTTAGCATACTGCAATAAAATTTCACCATCTCCAGGATCTGCTAATGTAGCACTATGATAGTAGTTCTCAGCTCCATGAAGATCTCCCTTGGACTGTAAGGCAAAAACAGCGTACATCATGTAAAAATGATATATTTTGTTGAAAAAGTTTGTTCCCTTACTACTTTGTGTTGGGTAAAATGAATGAAATTTCTATATTCACTCAGGCAGTGTGACAACCTCTCAATCTCTCATACTACACTTAGTTGGCTGGATGCATAGCTTGTGGTCCGGCCTGAAAGTAACCGTAGACCAAAAGCAGCAAATGACAACAATAGGAAATATAAAAAAAAATAAGATAAAATCAGTTTCAGCTGCAAGCCCCCTCTTGATAGTGTCTCATGGATCATAACTTGGCCTATAATTATATATATGCCAATACTAAAATAGAAAAGCAACAACAAGAATACTTGGACCTTACTTCCCACAATCACTATTTTGCAATAGATAGGAAAATTGACTATATAAGATTTTAATCACTTTGAAATTCATCCATATAATCCTTGGGACATTTTGTCCCTCTACATAGGTTTCATCTATTTATGAGTGTCTGACAAAGCTAAAATTTATAGACATCAGTGATGCATATTTCCTCAACATTAAACTCAAATTTCATAATGCATAAACAACTAAACAAGTTGAATCATGATGACTAAACTAAATCATAATCAAAGAAAAAGGATCCATCTAACCTGTAAGAGCTTAGCATAATTCCTTAGAAACAGAGGGTGGCAGGGGTACTCATCAACCATTCTCTTATAATACTCCTCGACATTCCCGCTCTCATCAAAATTCACCGTTGTGAAATCAACCACTTCACCGCCATCAAAACCATCAATACCTTTCCCAAGTCCTGTGGCAAGGTACATGGAAGGACTATGCTGTTCAAATTCTTCTTCAATACTCAAACTTTGGATTCCATTTAAATTTAATCCTGCTTCGTTATCTTCATTTTCTTCCTCAATCAATCCCATATTTTTCTTCTTAAAACTGAAGTTGCCACTACCCGTACCATCCATGCACTCTCCAATTGAAACAGTTCTCACCGTTGCTTCTCCTCTCTCCAGAACTTGTCCAATAATTTCTTCATCCTCAATCTCATCAACCGAATTGTATATCGAAAAAGAGAGTGCACTCCTCAACATTGATTTGTATTTTTTGTTGGAAGACTTATGCTGTGTATTCGAATTATGAAAGGCTTCCGAATCACAAGAACTATAAGCTAATCCTTCCAAGTATCCATCCGAACGAGATTTTCGAAAGCCTTTAAGCCTAGAACTATTGGTTTCTCGACTAAATTGAGAGATCGGAGATGAGCAGCAAGAGTGCGGTTTCAAGTTGAGGTGGTGCAGTCCTTGAGAGAAGGAGAGCTTGGTGTTGATGGTAGTTTCAAGGTCTCTATTGGGGCTGTCTGAAACGGGAGAGAGAAGTGATCCGATAACTGGGGTGGATGAGCTTCTGAGCATGTTCCTCAAACTAATAATAAAAAATAAAAATAAAAATCAGTTTTTGTGTTGCTTGAGATTGCAAAACTCTGTGCTTCTTAGCTAAAAACTGTATGGTATCAAGAAATCTATTCACAAGTCAAATATTAAACAAATAAATAAACCCTTATACAATACCAAGTTGATTATCATGCTAAAATATGCAATAAATTATAGCTATTCATGCCTGGCCATCCATTTCCATTTCCATATCACAACATAATAAAGAACAATAAATAGTAACATACAAGAGCAATAAAGGAAAGATACAAAACTTCCAAATACAGGCAATTTACTATAAAATTAAGCCTTGCAGATCTTTAGAACCTACCGATTGAGATTAGAAAACAATTAATAACGGCGAGCTGCAGCAACATGTGGTGGGTGGAGGTGCACGAGATTGAGATTGCTTTTTCAAGTAAAGCAACTTCACTTTAATGGCTTGAACCCCGTGAATCAGAAACCAGAAAGCAAGTGAACAGCTCTATCGCATCATACATCTCATGGTGCATCGATGTGCTTTCTAAGTTGTAAAACCAAATATATTAAAGAAAAAGACGTGAAAAGCACTAGTACATTTAACAATACAAGACATGATTACATGAGAATCGAACCAGAGAAATTAGTTAGTACCTTTTGCGCAGCAGATCTGCAAATGCTTGGAAATTCCAGGCAACTAATCATCACTTTGAATGAGAGGTCGAGATTATCGGTACAGATATCTGGTTGTCGTTTCTGTTTCTCAATCAATAATCAAACGTATACGTTTGGATATGATTTCTAAATTTGTAATTTCGCTTCCATAGCTATCATCTTTTATCAGTGCGGGACGGGACCGGTCTCACCACATCAACAGTAAGATCGTCCAATTAAATTATGCCATGTCACTATATTTATATTGGGATGTGTCTTAAATTTCTGGTATGTAATGTAACAGTAACACAATGTAAGTTGATGATAAGGATGACAGATCTTGGATACTTAGAGCAATTCCAATACTAATGTGGGTTATGAAAAAATTAGATGTCACGTAAGATAAAGATCCATTTTGTTAAAAAAAATCCATCTCCAATGCAACATCTCTAGTACAACTTCAAGCTGAGGTGACAACTTTTTTTTTTAGAGGCTGTCAACATGACTCTCTGATTTCAGACGGTCTGTTGGACGCCGTCTTGTTGGCCCAGTCAGCAACCACTCTTGTCTTTTACCTTATTTTATTCAACAATTCTAAAGTATATTTAAGGAGATCAATAATAAATTGACACATCATTAAAAACATATATTTTACAAGTGAAGCATTGTAGACCACTTTTTTATTTGGATGTCTATCAAGTTTAGTTACATGCCACATATATGAAGCAATTGGCTTGAAAACGTTGACATATCACCATTTTTTTCAAATGCAAGCCACATTACCATTGGAGATGCTCTTCGGCTGTGTTTGGTAGGAGGTATGGAGAATACGAGGAATGGATGAATTAAAAGGGAGAGAGAGTAAGAGGGATGGAGAGGATAACATCTATCGTTCATGTTGTTTGGTATTGAAAAGAGGGTTGAATTGATGGATTGGTATTTAATTTATAAAATTACTATATTACCCTTAAAAAAATTAAAGGGCAATGAAAAATTGGAGGGCATTATGGTCATTCCCGTCCAATCCTCTCTCCCCCCTTTCTCATCCGCCCATCATTGGGCAGATTCATTTTAGTGGGCCCGGATGGATAATATCTCCCTCCTCTTCTCCTCTCCTTCCTCTTATCCCTCCAACCAAATAAGGGATTGAAGCTCTCCCTCCATTTCTTCCTCTTACCAAACACAGCGTTAAGATTGCAGACCTTTCTCTTAATGAACCGGAGTTAGAGGCTGAATCATTTAGATCCTTTAATAATGTGAATGATGATAATGGAATTAATTAGGAATTTAGAATTTGTTTTATGAGTTTTTATTTATTTATGTATTATTTGGATTTTGTAATAGGGTTGTTTAAATTTATAACACTTTTTTCATCTTTTCACATCTAGTTTTGTGATTGTCACCAAATTAATAATTCAAGTTTAAATGGCACAAAAGTATGGTAATGGACAAAAATACCTCTATTTTTTACTTTTATTCTTTTTTCTATCCTCTTTTTTCTCTGATTTTTTTTTCTTCAAAAACCCTCCATTGAGGGAGGTGACCTCACCTCTCACCTCTCACCTCTAATGTAGGTCAAAACGACTTCCAATGGAGGTCGTTGAAATGGTTGAACTCTATTAGAGGTCATCGAAATGACCTCCATTGGAGGTCGATGAAGCAGTTAAAAAAAATTCTAAAAATAAGTATCGACAATAAGTCTTGGTAATAAGTCTCGGGGGCACCTGAGACTTATTTCTAGATATATTTTTTTTGTTTTTTTTATCTTGTTCTTCATTGACCACCGATGGAGGTCGAGGTCATTTCGACCTCCATTTGAGGTCTGTTCGACCATCAATGGAGGTCTTTGAAAAGAAAAAAAAAAGGAGAGAGAGAGAGAGATAAATTTAAAGTGAGGGTAATTTAGTCTCACCACATACTTTGGTGCTAAAAAACATAGATAACTTTGTGATATTCCCACAAAACCAAACCCATTTGGTGCTATTTCCCCATATTCCCTCTTTTGTAATATGTTATAGCTTATGGGACGTATGTTTTATTTAGATTTTATAATATGTTACGACTTATGTGACATGTCTTATTTGGATCCTATAATATATTATATTGTTATGACTTATGTAGTTATGTGACATATTTTATTTGGATTCTGATTATGTTTTGATTTTGAATGAATTATCAAATATGTTTTCATATATTATTATCTTTTTAAAATATAAATATATATTATTTTAATTGACGTATCCGTGTTCTAAGTTTTGAAGATTTAACATATCCCCGTATCGTGTCGTATCCGTATCCCATACCCGTATCCGTGCTATATAGATCTATTTATAATTTACGTGAAAATCGAAGTCCAAAAAGCAGTAAAAAACTAAAAACAGCGGATGGTGGCCCTGGTGGCAGGTTTAGCATGGTGTGCTAAGTGCTAACTAAAAATAGTACTATTGAATGGGCTTATATCTCAAAATCCAGGCCCAAGTAGATACTATTTTTCACCATTGATTATTGATATTTTAAAGTAGGAAATTATAATTTATTTAAGATTTTTTTTTTTTTGGTTATATAATCTTCAGTTAGCTTACTTCAACATTGAATCCGTAAATCTCTCAATTGTAATAATAGAAAAGAAAAAAACAAATTTACATTTGATTGCTTCTTTTTTACAAATATTTTATTATTTTTAAAAGCAAATATAGTATTTCAATCAAATGTTGAAATGATACTTTAAAAACCAGTTATATAAAACAACATATTTATGTATTTATTTTTTTATTATAAAGGGTACTTCCACTCTTAACAAAACTGCCGCGCAATTCTCATTCACTTAGGTTTTAAGTTTCGTGTCCAACATTTACTCTTTAAATCGTAAAGTGTGGGTAGAACCCTCACCAATGGTGGGAGTTACATTCCGAATCATGCTGTTGATCTCGATGTCTCGGTAAACCTTGCTCCAATTGGTATATTCTTAAAAAATAAATTAAAAAAAAAATAAATAAATAATACAGAAACTTTCTCACACGGTCACACCTTGCTTTTCTGTTATCCCAAAACTCCCAGAACCTCTATATATGTCAACTTGTCATTTTAGGATAACCTGAAACTAATTTTAAAGTAGTAACTATATAGTATATACCAACAAATTTAGCAATTTCTATAACCCCAGCTTTCATTTCAACAGCCCAATCACATATCGCCATCTCATCTCAATCAAAACTATGATACCTCTTGTGCACATACAGCTAATCACTCCCCTTCGATATCCAATAAAAGAAAAACAAAAATGGTACAAAATTGTACATCCATGATCCATCCAATCAAAGTAAAGCACGTGTCACCTGGAAATTAAAAAAAAAAAAGGAAAAAAAGAAAAAACCGTGGTCAAAAGTAAATAACTAATTCCAAATACAATCTCCATAGGTTTCGCTGTAAAAAGACAAAAAAAACAACCTTAACCACCAAATGTCTTCTCCAACTTCTCTCTCTCCTCTCCTTCTCGATTAGTTCTTCTCTCCATTTTGATGCCAGGCTTCCTCTCGTCGTCCTTGCTTTGGACGGCGAGTGGAATCTCATTTTATCATCACAGCCAAAGCCGATAAAAAAAAAATAATAATAATTTTTTTTATTATCCGTTTCCATTTATTATTGCCATCGTCATCGTTATCAAAATCAATCATTATTGTTATTGATTGATTTACATACAATGTCGTCTACCGTGATCGTTCCGTTTCAACTTCTTGAACTCAATGTCATTTCAGCTCAAGACCTCTTTCCGGCATCCCGATCCATGCGTGCCTACGCGGTTGCGTGGGTCCACCCAGATCGGAAGCTTTCGACAAGAGTAGACGCTCATGGCCGCAACAACCCAACCTGGAACGACAAGTTTGTCTTCCGGGTTGACGAGGATTTCCTATATAACGACACGTCAGCCGTGATGATCGAGATCTACGCTCTGCATTGGTTCCGAGACGTTCATGTGGGGACGGTACGTGTATTGGTTGGTAACCTGATACCTCCTCCACCGACGAGGTCGTTTCATAACCCGAATCACGTGCAATTGGGGATGAGATTCGTTGCATTACAGGTCCGTCGTCAATCGGGGAGGCCTCAAGGGATATTGAACATCGGAGTGGCTCTGCTTGACAGTTCCATGCGTAGTATGCCTCTATGTACCCAGCTGAGCTCGGCAGTCGGTTACCGGCATTTGATGGGAGAAGAGGACGTGTTTCACAGTAACAATCAAACGATTGTTAGCAACAACCAAAATTCGCTTACATTCTTCTCGAAACCAGAGTTACGACGAACAAAAAGTGATTCTAGCTCCATGATTGGTACAGAGATGGTGAAAAAACCAAAGGGTGAGGCAGCGGCGGCGGCTAGGAGCACAAAAACGTTTTCTATGATCAGCGGCTCAGAACTGGAGCCACCGGAGCCATCACAAAATTTCAAAATATTCAACAAGCACTTACGGAGTTCGAAAGCTAGTTCCATATACAGTGGATCAGATTTTATTCGAAAACCAAAGGGTGGTTCAGCTGTCGGCTACGATGCCGCCAGATCTCTACAAAATAAGGGTATAATCGTAAAATCAGATGCATTAATTAACGGTTCAGAAATAATAGACCCGCCAAAGAAGGGTAAAATTGAAAAAGCGTCTTCAGTTGTTAGCGGGTCGGATATTAACCCACCCAAGAAGGTTAACTCACTAATACCGTTACCCACAAATCAAAGTCCGAATAAGACGAGGAAACAGAACGGGTTGTCACCGTATAGACACGAAAACGAAGCCCAAGTAAAATTCAAGAAATACAGGGGCCCACTGTTGACAGAATCAGAGCTGGGACCGTCACCGTCGGAAGTGGCGGCGGTCAAAGCGAAGGAGTTGCTAATGAAGCGTGCAGCGAAAGATGCAGATCAGGAGAGTTCGGTGATGATGGCTGGTTGGGATATGGACAGCAGTGTTGAAGGACTCCAATCGAAATTAGAGCGATGGAGGGCAGAGCTACCTCCGTTGTACGACTCCAGCTTTCCGTCCAGCAGCTACGGCGGCGGCGGTGGCGGAACTACAGGCGGTAAACACAGCCGAAGGCACACCGATGGCGGAGCTAGTAGTCCTGGCTTGTTTTCTTGTTTTAGTAACATATGCGGGTGTGAGTGCTCCATTGTCTGCGGAGGAGGAAATTCGGGTAGCCCGGTCCGAAAGAGCAAAAGAAAAGGGGGACAAAGTACGCGATTGATTCGAAGTCCCTCGATAAGTTCAAGCTTTCTTTGAATGGACCCTTATACGACGCCGTTTCTCGGGTCTAATTTATATAATCCTTTTGTGCTATGGTGGAACTAAATACATGGGTGCAGGATAAGAACGTGCGCACCATGGGTTGATATTAGAGAATCAATGTCGGTTAGGCCGTTCTTCACTCTTTTTTTTTTCTTTTCTTTTTTTTTATTTTTAATTTCTTGGATGAATATTTGATTAATTTTTATATAAGAAGAAAAAAATTATTTATAACGTTGTTGATTGAGGCCGGAGATTGTAGAATTTTAATCATTATAAAATTCTTATTCATAATTTTTTTTTTTTTTTTTTTTTAAATGGAATGATCTCTATCTTTGTTATTATACTATTGAACCTCTTAATTGGATGCCTCTCATCTCTAGTATTGTTACTCCTATATGGTTGTGGAACGCTCCAGACTTTTATATTTTATTTATTTATTTATGTTGATATTTGTAACGGGTTTTTTTGAATTGTTAATTATTCTATATTCATGTGTTGTCTCTATTTTTAATTTAATAATATGTTAGGATGGATAGATGATGATGGTACTAAAGAGGTGTGATGTCAGCTTAACTGAGAACCTGGAATGTCCTGGACTTCGCATCTAGAATCGTAGGAAAATAAATAAATATCGATAATATTTCAGATAATTTATATTATTGTTGTCTTTGTCCATGTGATCAATTGATTTTCAAAGGACAAAAGACAAGTTGAGATATATTGCAAGCGCATATATAAGTAGGCGTAAATGATTGTTGGGTGGATCAAATCATATAGATCAACATATATAATTTTATTCTTAATTAATATTTTCTGTGACAATCAACTGCGATCACTAGCTAGCAATTCAAGAATGTGTCTTCGATGTTAGGGCTCATGAAAAAACGAACACTTGATATATAAGTCGTAATTGATTTTTCTCAAGAATTGCAATGACACAAGCCAAGCTGAAATATATTGCAAGCACATTTCTTTATTAACAGAAGATATTTTATGTTTACAGGTGAATTTGGTAAAAAAAAAAAAAAAAAGTCAAACTGCCATGTAGGCTATTTGATGCATTAGTCACCAAAAAATGATACCTATGCTTGAAACAAAGAAAAATAACATTAGAAGAGTCAACCGGTGGTTGCCTTTTATACTACGATGTCCAAATCAGTATCAAATCTATGTAATAAATGCGTACATCATTAATGAATAGTACTCACCGATTTATAAGAGAGGAAGAGTGTCTGAGTATACAATCAAATTGACACTTGAGTATTAGGCTAAGTAGCACGGATACGGATATGGATACGGGATATGGATACGGGATACGGATACGGTACGATACGGGAATATGGTAAATCTTTAAAAACTAGGATACGGATACGGTAGGGATACGTCAATTAAAATAATATATATTTATATTTAAAAAATAATAATAATAATTAAAACAAATATTTGATATTTCATTCAAAATCAAAACTTATTCATAATTCAAATAAAATATGTCACATAACTACATAAGTCACAACAATGTAACATATTACAGGATCCAAATAAAACATGTCACATAAGTCGAACATATTACAAAATCCAAATAAAACATACGTCACATAAGCTATAACATATTATAAAATCCAAACAATACATTAAAAAAAAACTCATAAAACATATTTTAAATTCCTAATTAACTTCATTATCATCATTCACATTGTTAAAAGATCTAAATAATTCAGCATCTAACTCTGGTTCATCAAGAGAAAGGTTTACAATCTCAAGTATCCCGGTATTTTTCATGTCAATGGAATCAAAGATAAAATTTCCTTACAATTTCATTTTGACCCCTAATATTTTGAAATTATAATTTGACCCCGTTTTATACTAAAATAATTATAATATTACCCCAAACTTATTCTCCAAGTATCCCCTAAGTATCCGCCAAGTATCCTCCAGTCAAACTTATGAAAAAGTCAACGGATACACCATTTGACATATCGGATACGTATCCTGGAGTATCCGGGGAGTATCCGAACTGGGAGTTCGATACGAGTTACCTCCACCAAATTGAGTATCCGTGCTTCCTAGGTACTAGGTAGGCACTCGAAAGCCTCCCTGAGCTGTGCTTACCTTATTGTAACATTCTTAGGCCCAATCTGCTAAAGTGGGCCGTTAGACAAAAACTCTTATTTTTCTTTAAAAGATGAGAATGGGCTTACCTTTGGGCTTTGTTATATAAAAAGAGTTACGATATTTACATTCTAAAAAAAAAAAACACGGTATGTACATCCCTTTTTATACATACACCTTATTAAAATCTTTGAAGAGATAAAATCTTATAAGCAAACTCCACACATGAACAAATATATCATTTCAATTTTAGAAATATATTATAAATAATAAAATAATTAAAATGAATATATATATATACGTTATATTGTTTAGGAGATGTTTATTAAATTAAGAAAGAGATCAGATCCAAAAAATTTGATCGAATGCAGAGATAATATTTATTATCATTGAAAATATATTTTGTGAATCTTCCAATAGCGTCATAAGGAATCGGAGGCTTTTGTGTGTCAATGTACTAACCGTATGAAATGCTAGTAGCATTATCTTGAGAATTTATCTTTAGATTTAAAGTTGGTTGATCCATTATATCTTCGAATCTATTTACCAATCTTTTCATTAGAGATGGAAGAATACAACCGTTGACAGCAAGTAATAAGAATCCAAATTTTTTTTTTGGCTCTATCTGTATGTGGCTAACTTTTTTTTTTCTTTTTCTAAAAATAGGTAAAGAATGTGATTCTATCTTATATAAGGGCAATCACCTTTTCCCCAATAATAATGTGGGAGGCCATGACGGAAAAATTCGTTTATATGACGATGCAAATATTACGGTCATCCAATAAAATATTGTGAAGTTAACAATATATTCCTTCCGTATTTTATCTTTATTTATTTATTTATTTTTATTTGTTTTACTTTCATCGAATTTTCTATCTCTATCTTTATTCCTCTATCTCTATCTTTATTCTTAATAAAACTTATATTTTCATAATTATTCTTTTTTTTTTTTCCTTCAATAAATTATTTCTATATAATTTTATTTTTCAACTAAATTTTCATAAATATTATTATAATATCATTTTCTAATTATTTTTTTAAAACGTTTTTTATTGGTCCATAAAGTTGTTATAATTTTTTACTCTAGTTTTTTCACTTAAATTTTAGATTAATTTTCTTACATAGTTTTACTTACTTAAATTTTCTCAAATAATTTTTGTTGCCTAAATTTACTTTGTTATTTTTTTTTTCCTTTTACTATCCCTATTTTAATGAGTTTACCTGTTTATGTCGTTGTAATTTTCATTTGGAAGTTTTTAATGTCACTATGTTTGTTTCGGTCTTTATTTTAGTGCTAATTTATAATTATTAATATACAAATAATATAAAGTATAGTAAATATATATAACTAAATATTGATAAATGAAAATTAATTAATTAATAAATATTTAATATTAGTCTCGTTTTAAATATCTAGATGATATCTTTCTAATGGTAATAAGATTTATAAAATAAAACTTATTATATATTAATTGAATTTTATTAAAAAAGTAAAACAAATATATATAGCAAATATTTGTCTATAAATATGAACATGAGGGTAAAATGAAATATAAATTGTCAAAAGTAAATTTAGAGTTTCAATTTCGGTACTCTATGTTTGGAGTTTCATTGATAGAAACTCTTAAAAAAAATTCTATGAGACATAAATTTAGAGTAAGGTTGGAGCATGTGATACTCTATTTTAGAGTTCGTACTGTATTTTAGACTTTGGTTTTTAACCACATACAAACCTTGTATAAAAACTATCTCCAAAATCTTTTTACTCTTTTCTCTCTCTCCTCTCTCATCTTTCTCTCACATCTCCCACCTTCGACGGAGACTGCATCGCTTGGGCATTCAGCATCAGTGGTGTGCTGTTTGGGCATCATGCGCCCAGGCACGACAATAGCAATGTCGAGGTAAGCCTTTCCCGACGACGTTATTCATTTGCATAAGGAGGGAAAAAAAATATAAACCCTAAACGATAGTGAAATTATTGAATCACCCTTCTAGAGGGTCATTTCGGCAATTTTATTCTAACAAAAATTAAAAACAAGGTTTTATAGGGTTGTTTCAATAATTTTTGGTTTTTTAAAAAATGTCAAGATTTCACATTTTCTCTACGATGTAACTTTTTTTTTTCAAGATTTCACGAATTTTTTTTAAAAAAAAAATAATAATAGAAAAGATGTTACAAGGATATTTTCATAATTAAATTAATAGTTAAAACTCTGTATGTGATTAAAAACAAAATTCATATAATTTATATAGGAGCAAATTGCACCAAACTCCCTTGAGGTTTGCCATTTTTTAATTGACACTTGACTAGCCTCTTTTGGACTCTCGCAATAGTACGAGGTCGAAGAGTAGCACAATGAAAAATAAAAGTTCGTTCCCACAAGGATTGAGTGACCGATTACCGAAATTGATTAGTTCCAAAACTATTCAAACAAGCAATAATCAATGATGGATTATACTACTCAATTATAATTTAAACTACACTAATGCAATAATTGGAAATAAGCAAGTAAACAAACTTGAACAAAGGCAAACACAAACAAGTGATTGTATCTCGTATGGGAAATTAGGCTAAAACCTTGAATCCACCTATCCAATTCTCATCAATTTTAGGCACATCATTTGAAGTAAAGTATGCAAGTGTGTGTGTAGATTCGTGATACCCTCAATTAGTCTCTAACCTCTCTCAAGTGATAAAGACAATATTTATATGCACCAACAACCTATTTCTCAATGATTATCCGAACTACATATAAATTCATTAAGTTTCATGGCACACAAATTGAATCCTAGAGGCTAGCATCGCATATCTCTATCTTACCAACCTCTATCACTCATTTCATCGAGCACGTTGTGTGCTTCTCCTCTCGGTACTTCACACAACAACCAAACAATTACTAAATGCTAGCTAAACATTCAATAATGATTAAGAACATGAAATAAGCATACACAACACAAGCAATGATGATAAAGTGATGGCCTTGATTAATAATTCATGGAAAAGGCTTCATCTTGGCCTTAGCCAAGGAAGTTTAGTTCATAGTACAATAAATGACTACAAAATATGAGTAATAAGTACAAGTCATAATCAAAGATGAATAAATGTAAAGAGAGAAAGGTTTAGAGTAAACTAATGTGAAGAACTCCTCCTCTCTTGTTTGGATGTGCTTGACTTCTTCTCTCCTTGACTTCTCTTGCTCCAAGATGAGGTTTTTATGGTGGGTTTTGGTGAGGAAATGAGGTGGTGAGGTGAGAAATGAGTTTAGATGATGATTTGATGAAGGATGTGGGTGATTTGGTGAAGGATTTTGGTGAAAGAAGTGTTCTTGGGTGTTTGGGAGTGAAGTGGAGGTGTTTTGGAGCTCAATGGTCGTGCTAGAGGTAAGGCAAAAGAAGCTGAAGGGAGGTATTTATAGTGGGTGAAATTAGGGCACGAAAACCTAGAGAAAGCTGAGCTGGATCACTGTGGCGCTGGTGTGGCGCTGGTGTAGCGCTGGTCGTCCAGCGCAAAACCGAGGGGCGCCGGTCCAGCGCACAACCAGCGGCACGTTTCTGCCCGAGATGCGCTGGTGAAGCGCTGGTCGTCCAGCGCACGACCAGCGGCACGTTTCTGCCCAAGATGCGCTGGTGGAAGCGCTGGTCGTCAGGCGCTGGTTCCTTCTTCAGCTCTTCAACTGCTCTCTTTTGCTCCAATGCTGCCCAATTTAGCTATGTTTCCCCTTGATTGCTGAAGAGGCCTGCACAAGCTCATTTAAACATTAAAGATACCGGTTTTACCCGGAAAACGAAGGCAAATGATAGGTAAAACGGGGCTACATCAAGTGTAGAAATAGGCATTATCAACATTCACCTGTTATGCTGTTAGAGTTGGATGTTAAAAAATGGTAAAAGGCATAAACATCCTTGATACATTTAAAAAGAATGTAAAAAAAGAAAGAAGAAATATTGATCTCCACTGTCCATCTGTGGAGATGGACGGTAAAGATAAAATAAGAAAAAATTTATTAAAAGAAAAAGGAAAATAGGGATCTTCATCAATGGAGATAGGTCTCTATTGTTGAGGATGAAGATCCCACAGAGGGGTCTCCATTGCCGATGATGGAGACCCTTCTATGGGATCTCCATCCTCGACTATGGAGACCCAGCGGTTTTCAGATGGAGATCTAACTCTATCGATGAAGATGGTTGGTGGAGATTCTTGGATCTCCACCAGCTTTTCCTTTTTAAAGTAAAAAGAAAAAAATCATTTTTTTTTAAATTTATTTATTTTAAGTTTTTCGTGTTAATTTATTTAGTAATTTTTTTTTTTTGAAATAGAATTATTTGGTTTCCTTTTTTTTTTTTTTTTTTTTGAATGAATGAATTATTTGTTTTAAAAAATAAAATAGAATTAATTTTCTCTTCAAAAATTCTTAATTTTCAATTAATATTATTTTTAAGACATTTTTTTTCAATTAATCTCCATTTTAAAAATATTTATTCAATTTTTTACATATTATTATTATAAAAATATTTCAAATGACTAAAATAACCTTAGTTTTGACAATCAACGGTTAAGTTTGACTAGCGACGGGGGAGGTGAATGTCAATTAACGATAAAGTTGTTTCTGAGTGTAAAATGTCAAACCTTAGAGAGTTTGGTGCAATTTGCTCTTTATATAGTCATTTCAAGGGGTAGGCATTTAATGGGTCAGTTCATTTTTCAATAGAACCGATAAAGTTCGGTATTTGAAAAAATGAACCGATCCAATAAAATTTGTAAATGTCAACTGATCAAAAACCAACTGAATTGGACCAGTTCGGTTTGGTTCATTTTTTTTTTCGGCTTTGGGCTTATTGGGCCAAATTAATGAGCTTTAATTAAAACACAGATTTTCATATTTTAATTCTTTTGGGCCTTTGGCCAAATTAAATTATGGGATTGAACAAATTAAAAATATTAGTTTAAAATAATATTTAGCAAAAAACAAAGAAAAAAAAGATCTGATATAACACATTTTCATAGTTTCATGAACTGTTGAATATTAAACTAAGGTTTTTTATTTTATTTTTTATTTTATATATATATATAAGTTGGATCTCTCGAACTGGAAAAAAATCGATCAAATCGGTTTTTTTAAAAATAAATCGAACTGAACTAGTCAACATAAGAAAACCGAAAAAAAAAAAAAAAAACCGATTTGATCGGTTCTGTTCGGTTCGGTTCATTGGTTTTTTTTCCCACCTCTAGTCATTTACAAATATATTAACAAGACCAATATAAGTGAAAATAATTTTATTGTACAACTTTACAAAATTACACCGCATAAGCTAATGAAATAAGAAATGATAAAAGAGGAAAAGAATAAAAAAAATAATAAAAAAGAAAGAAAATAAAAGAGGAGAGTGGAAATGAGCGGTGATTATATGTATAAAATTTTTGTTTTTAGATGAAGTAAATTGAGAAATAAGAATAGTAAAAGAAGAAGAAAAAAAAAGAATAAAATGATTTTAAAGACCGAAAAGTGAGAGTGAAAGTCACACCGATAATGTTTTGGATTCAGGTAAAGTAAAAGAAAAGAAAAATAAATAAAAGATAAAATTAAATAAGATGAGATAATTTAATAAAATAATAATATTTTAAAGAGATAAAGTATTAAATAGGTGAGAGATAATGTTTGCATTAAATAAAGAAAGATAAAAAGAGATTAAATCCTATCTATTAAAAGAAACAAGATCCAATGGCTAAGAAATTGTATCAAAAATTGTGTAAAAAAATAGATATATGATCTGCCCATATAGGGAAAGAGAATATGATACAAAAATATGATACGAGACGTCGATACCAAACTAACCTACACAAATGTTGGAGAGAAAGAGAATATCCCAACCTTAACCTCGCTGTCATGGTCCCACTTTTAAGTTTTAACAAACTCATCCGTACCAATAAATACTCATCAATTGCTGTGCTAATTGCTAAAGCTGAAGCTAACCACATTATATACCCTCCACAACCCCACGCGCTTCCTTACCAATTCATTGAATGTCTAACAGATTATTTTACAAAACATATATAGATTGAAAATTTTAAATTAACGTTGAGAAAAATTGTTTAATAAGATATTTTAACAAAATTTATTGAATTGATGACAAAGATCACCTCTAAATCTCTAATTAATGAAACAGTATAGAGTTTTTTTTTTTTTTGAAATACTACTCCCACTATCGGGGAGAGGATATAAATGGATTACAACTCTTACAACTGGAGAGAAGGCTACTCCCAATAGAACCGGGAGAGGGCACCCACACTTGGGATTTAATAGTTAAGGTGGGACAAATTATATATATATATACATACCAAGGCAAGGCTTCAACCTTGGTGGTGGAGCATCCCTTAGGAGACTCCAACCACCAAGGCAAGGGGCCATTGAAATAGTATAGAGTTGTTGATGGTAGAATCGATTTAAATTATGGTCTTGTAATTACTATTGAAATATGCATACTAGTGTTTACTTCTTAAAAATGGTTATTCTTGCCCTTGATTGTCCACTAATAAGCTTTTATAGATTGATCTTTGTTTTATTGTTGTGTTATCAATCAGTGTTGATTATTGTGATAAGTGTTATTTTACCATATGTATGAAACTACACTTCTATGTGTATCTCTTTTGAGGATATCCAACTATTGAAAGTGTTTTAAGACTTTAAAGTAGTAGTTCATCTACAAGAATAATTTTCACATTTGTAGGATGATTTGTCTTCCAAATTTCTTTAGAAGCTATTATAATTTGGTAATATTTGTTTTTTGTTATTAAGTCGATAAATCGGAAGGAGCTACCTGGTGTGATCTCAACATTGATTCAATTATTTATCTATTAATTTTGATCTTTAGTTACTTATTACGCCAACAAGGGTACATACATTTGATATTTCGTAAATATTTTACTTATATAACGTAATTAGATATGATTTAGATTTTAGATGGTGTATCTCTCTCGAAGTACTACTCCCTACTCCGATCAAAAGCAAAAGTAGAAGGTGAGGGAATGGCGCGTGGAAGAAGTGAGCAAAAAGTATGGTGGTGTCTGGGACTAGAAAACGTGGGAGAAAGGGGTTGGTCACCCGGTCAGCCGCGTACGCTGTCGGCTGACGTGGCTCTCAACACAGCCGGGGCATGTGGATTTGTCGGACTGTCCCTCCAAAACGACAACCTTTTACCTTTGTATAGTTTGTACCCTTTTTGTTTGTACAATGTATTTATACCCTTTTTTTTTTACGCCATTACCTTTACTTTCATTTCTTTATTTATTCTTTTTTAAAGCAAAGCTATCTATATATATTCTCTTTATACAACTATTCTTTTTTTTTTTTTCTTTTTTTATTCAAAATAAAAAAAATAAAATATAGATATATATATAATATAATTTTATCTTTGTCTTTAAATCTGAAAGTGTGGGAAGACTCTCCCCTAAATGGGAGTTATGTTCTAGAGCTGCTTATATAATTTAATCTCATTAGGTTTCGGTAAACTCTTAACTTAATCTACAATAATGTCAGCTTTCATGAAAAAAATAAATTATTCATATATTTATTTAATAGACAATGAAATGGAACTAAAAGAATGTTTTATTGTGAATGTAAGAGATTAAAATTAAGAAAATTTAACTTCACAATGTATATTATATTCATTCTTTACAACCAGGTCTATTGTTTGTATAAATTACTCTATCCCTTTCTTGAATATTAAATTAATTAGAATATCTTTAAATATAAAATATCTTTAAATTCGTATATAATATATATATAATTTTTTTATTGTCAGTTCGTTCTTGATATAAAATATATCATGGTGAAGAATGTGGACCATTAAATTTATATACTTTGATTCAAAGTGTATGCATATGTCAAAATTTCTCTATAATCTATAGTCCATATTTTTTGTCCTGATATATTTTATGACGAACTGACAGTAGAAAGACTATATATATATTATGTTGAGTGTTGACGCTAAAATTTGGCCCGTATATGCATGAGGCCGGCCACCATCCATAATGTTTTATCCGCTTTGACCTATCGGGTCTTATGGTTTTATCCTTAAAATGGTCATCGTGTTGTTTATTTATACCACATACTAAAGTAGTGGAATTGGTGAGAATTGACTTCAATCAATGTGAGATAAACCCTACCAACAAACACATTGATAGAATTACTTGTTTTTGGTTTATAAAGAATTCATTAAGGAAAATATTGTTTTAACTCTCACGATAAAATTATTACATCCTTGAAAAACAAATAATTTAATACGTGGTCCTATTTAGGGGATGATATAAATATTTGGTCTTGTTTAATTAATTAATTAATTATTTTAATTAATTAATTTGATTGTTTATGTTAATGCTTATCTTTTATGGGCAGGCCCACCGTCCACTAAAATTGCATCAGTATTTAGGTCTCAACTTTCTAAAACAAGGTTTTGTGCGAGTTGTCCTTTAAATAGTAGACAAACAAATATTATATATATATATAATATAAAGAAGTAATATTTAAATATAAAAACTGATACAAAACGGGTCAATGATATTACAACCGGGAGATATATACTCCTACAACATAAAAAAAAAAAACTCTTCACCCGTAATTATGAAATTCTCATAACAAGACTCGAGCTCTCCACCATTAACGTGAAGGGAAGATGCATACCACCTGAGTTAAAAGGGATGTGCATTAGATTATATGCTGCTTGTAAAAAGACTAAAACTTTAGACTTTAACTCTGTTATGCTTTTATCTTAAAGCTATTAGTCACCCTAATTAAGCCTTTTATTTTATTAAAGATTTGCTTATTCTTAGATTGACTTCTTATTATTATCTTTTACATTATTTTGCAACTTGGTAATAAAGCTTTACATAGTTTTTAATTCCTTTTAGTTACTTCCGAGAGATATTTTATTATTTTCAACTTTGAATGAAATTCCCATTTAGTACTTTTTTTTTTTTTTTTTTTTATAATGGAAATCAATTTTTTTTTTAACATATATATATATAATTAGTATTTGTTCTATAACGCTAATTTTTTTTTGGATTGTTATATACCCAAAACATGGATTTGATCTTCTTAAAAGCGATTACTTTGCATGAGATGCTAATTAATATTTATGTTATGAATATTAGCATGCTCAAGATTTATGATCAATTCAAAATGTTTCATTGGACATAGATTCATGGAAATATTAAAATATGAGTAATATTATACAATCCAAAAAAAATTAACCCAAAATTAACCGAAATGATGTGTCAAATGAGTTATCATCACCACACTAATAATGAGATAATGTGGTGAATGATATGGTAAGGACAAATCACTTACCACATCATTTAAGTTGGTTTTTTTGTCTTAATTTTTTGGGTTGACTAGCATTAGTTAGTAAAGATAAATAAAACACATATTTCCTAACAAAAGTTGAATTTTACCATTACCGGTAATTTTTGTGTTATTGACATAATTAAAACTAATTTTCTAAATAAAACCACAATTGAAACTAAAAACCGATTCCAAATTCCTTACTATTATTAGCTAAACATTTAGTTTATAAAAGCAAAACATAATTTTAAGGATTGAAATGTTGGTATTTCACCGATATCACTGGCACCGCTGGACAAAAGTACAATAAAGTGCCACCGGTAGGTAGAGTTACAATAGAGTATTTTATTCCTTTTGATGATACTTTATTTGTCTTATTTTTATATTTCCAATTATTTTACATAAAATCTAGAAATTATTAATAATATCAACCTTATAGTCATTATATGCTACAATTTATTTGTGTTAAGAACTCGTAATATATATATATAAATACATCTTTATATTATTTTTTCTTTCTTTCTTCTTAATGTTAGGAGTGGTACAATTGGTAGCTTTCGAGCAACAAGTTAGGGGCATATGGTAATGGTTTCAAATTCAATTAGTAGCCTTCAAGCAACAAGTTAGGGGCATGTGGTAATGGTTTCAAATTTGTAATGGTTTAGAGGGACTAGTTTGATACAAATTGAAATAAAAGTGATTAATTTAATACTAAATGAAACAACAAGGATAATTGTCTAATTCTCCGAACCCTTAGATTATATTGATAAATTTTCAAAGACCAAGGATGATTTTGATATTTTCTCTTCTAAAAATGATTGCAAAATTACTTAAATCTATGTAATATTAATGTATATTAACTCTTTTTTGCTCTTTGTTTTGACATTTTTATAAGGACTGTTGTTAATATAACACATTTGTTCGGGGTGGAAAGAAAAATAAAATTTTCTTGGTCATGGACAATGAATTATTTTTGTTAAGTTAAATCACATAATCGATAGCTGAAGAACTTCGAAGAAGGTAATCTCCGAAAGTAAAAGTTCACATAATCATTTATATATATATATAATATCATTACCCTTCATATTAAGACAACATAATTATTAACCTTTTGATTTTATTTTTTAAAAATTGATAATTAGTAAACTTGTACGGAAATTAATTTTACTCTCAGGTGGTGTACTCCCTTTATACGTTAGTTGTGATGGTGGTTCGAGTCTAACCATGCACACATTTAACAAACATATATTAGTAATTTTCTAACAAATATTGTTGAAGTAGATATATAATGGTTGTGACTTGTGATAGTAGATATTCGGACCACACATATAGTGTCAAAGTACAAATATGTGGTGAGTTTTTCCCGGTATTGTGGAATTAGATATTCGTGCCACGCAAGTATTGTTTGATTTGATCAGTAGGTCGTGACACAGACCCCTAGCTCGTTTGGTGTTATTTATTTACTTATTAAAAAAAAACAGAGAAGAAACAAGTCCATAATGTTTTGAAAATATAAACAAGTCCACAATTAAAACTACAGTCAAAGTCAAAAGTGTTCTTAAATGTTTTGAAAATAAACAATTTGCTCTTACCTTAACAAAAGATGCGATAATGTTGGTTCGGTGGTAAAACCCCTCACACATGTACCATGAGACTGCAGGCTCGAATCCTCCCCCCTCCCTAGATAAACCCTCAATTTATGTAATAGTATAATACTTCAATGATCACACATGACATATCCCGATAACATCAATACATTAGTTAGTTAAATTGGTCAAGTGAAATTTGAAATATTTTTTTTATTAATAATTTTCTATTCCAATTTCCGAGCAATATTAAAAAGGAGTAATTGCACAAACGTCTCCCGAGTTTAGACTTAATTACACATATGGACTTTTTACCAAATATTATATAAACATCCCCTACCGTCAGTTGACTTCCATCAAAACTAACTTTTGACCATATTTTTAGTATTAAAAGTCAAAAATACCCTTAGTTCCTTATTTATACTTTATTTTGTTCCCCTTAAAATAAAATAAATTATATAAAAATGCAAATAAAAAACTTTTAGTTATATTTGTTTCAAACAAAATTTAAAAGACAAAAATATATAAAACAAAAAATTTAGACTTTCAAAAAAATTAGAAAAAAAATAAAAATTTTAAGAAAAGAAATGGAGAACAAATCGATCTCAAATACGTCATTGTTGGGACTTGGATCCACAATGATGAAAAACAAAACTAAATTTTAAGTTTAACATTAAAATACAATAATTGTTGATGATTCATAAACCAACAAACCACAATTATATTCGGTTTTCAATCATCAATAGGATTCCATTCAAGCTACAAGATTTTTAGCAATAAATGGGATTCTATAATTATATTCAATTTTTAATCATCAATAATGATTGTATTTTAATATCAAAAACTTAAAATCTAGTTTTGTTTTATATGATTGTGGATCTAAGTCCCAGCAATGACGTATTTTAGATCTGTTCTCCATTTCTTTTCTTAAAAATTTTCCTTTATTCCTTTTTCTAATTTTTTTAAAGTCTAAATTTTTTTGTTTTATAAATTTTTGTCTTTTAAAATTTGTTTGAAAAAAGTATAATTAAAAGTTTTTTATTTGCGTTTTTATATAATTTATTTTACTTTAAGGGGGACAAAATAAAGTATAAACAAGTAACTATGGGTATTTTGGACTTTTAATACTAAAAATCTGGTCAACAGTTAGTTTGGATGGAAGTTAACTAATGGTAGATGATGTTTGTGTAGCATTTGGTAAAAAATCCATATGTGTGTAATTAGGCCTAAACAGAGGGGACGTTTGTGCAAATACTCCTATTAAAAATCATCTCGTCTGTTACAGTGCCGGTTGGTTATGTGATTCAAGACCGTCTTGAATATAAAAGCACAAAATTCTTAATTTATATATTTAAAAAATATATAAATAAGTTGAGGTAGGTTTTGAAAATTTGTCCAAAGAAGAAACCATGGGTGAAAGTAAGTGAAAGTGCAATTGATGAGAAATCCAGCCAAGAACTTGGAGGGCAAGCCAGTTGTTTCAATAAGTAGATTAGGATTTAGGAACATCATGTTTGTTGGGATTTCATTTTTTTCATTTTTTTTTTTTATAATAATTTTTGTAGAAAGAAAGAGAGGAAGAAAGAAATAGAGATTCTAAAGAGACATGATGATGGGGGAGAAAAAATAAGAGGTGAAAAGAGTGGAGTGGTGTGAGACCGTGAGAGTGCTTTGCGCACTAGCAGACACATGGGCCCCATCATCATCACTTCCTCCACCATCTCCTTCTTCTCAACTCAACCTACTATACAATACAATTCTCTCTCTCTCTCTCACTCCACCCAAAAACCCAACACAAAACCTATTCAAATCAACTTGAAAAACTCTCTCTAGTTTGTTTCTTGTTTCCTGTTTCTTGTTGTTGCTGCTGTCATGCAAGGTGGTCTTTCTCTACTTGGTGGTGGTGGTGGGGGGTCGTCGAATGAGTCAACAGTGGTTTCAAAAGTGAGTTGTTGTGGTGGTGAGTCAAGTGAGAGTGGTGATGAGCTGGAGCTGGGCTTGGGGCTGAGTCTTGGTGGTGGTGGTTGTTGTGCAGGGAAGAGCAAAGCTAGTGCATGGGGTGAGTGTGGTAGAATCTTAACTGCCAAAGACTTCCCATGTGTTGTCAACAACAACAGATCACCACCTATTAATGCTTCTGTTTCTGGGACCAAGAGATCAGCTGTTGACTCTGTTCCTCATGACACTGGCTCTCCTCCTCCTCCCAGGTTTACTTTTATATATATATATATATTTCACTCACATATACTACTAATACATATGCATATCGATGTTTACTTTTAATGTTCTATTTGGTTTCTTTCTATTTTCTCAACACTGTCAAACAGAGAATCCAGTTATTCATTTTTATATATTTAGAAATAAACCAACTTTGGCCATGTCAGCTTTTTCTTTCTAAGAACTTACTGATTAATTATTTATTTTGATTTTTTTTCCCTCTCAGTTTAAATAAATTCCTCTTATGATGCTTTTCCTTTCCATGTTTTGCTTTGTTAGTAAGCTTTGTTAGAATTATGTGCCTACTTTATTATGGTTCTGTTTTCTTTCGACAAATTAGAAATAGATTCTATGATAAGCCTTGGATTTTTTTTTATTTTTTTTCTTTCTTTTTTTATTGTGATATGTACATGGTGAATAATCTTTCTTTTGTTTATTAATTATTTTTATTATATTGAAGCAATTTTTATGTTACCAAGTTGGATTTTGAACAAAGCATCTCATGCCTTTTGTTGTATGCTTAGCTATATATATTGATTATTGTAATTTGTTTTGTGAGAACAGTCAGGTAGTGGGATGGCCACCAGTAGGGACTCATAGGAAGAGCAGTTTTGTTAACCAAGCAAAGGCTCCAAGATCTGAAGAAGATAAGGTGGGCAGTGAAAAAGATAAATCTAAAGATGCTTCAAAGAAGAAGATTTGCAATGGAAACAAATCCAGTCATGTAATTTTCAACGAAAAAGGGCATATTGGGTTTGTTAAGGTGAATATGGATGGCATTCCAATAGGAAGGAAAGTGGATTTGAATGCTCATGCTTGCTATCAGACTCTAGCTCAAACCTTGGAAGACATGTTCTTCGGTACCCCCAAGTCAATCAATCCGGTTGGTAAGTTTTCATCCGCGTCCTCTTTGTCGTTTGATATGTCTTTAAGTGTCGAAAACAATGTCCTGATAAGTTTATTCAGTGTCTATTGAATTGATATTAGTACCAAAGATTATGTGTTCTGTTATTGAATTGACAAGAGATTGTTGCTTTGCTTGTTGGTTGTGTATGAATATGATGATATGATCCGAACATTTATCTAAGTTGTTGATCGGTCTTATCCTGATTGTGACGTTGTGCTTGTGTTGTGTGATTAGGTTCAGGTGGAGAGAAGGATCCGGCAACAAATCCATCCAAGCTTTTGGATGGATCGTCTGAATTCGTCCTCACCTATGAAGATAAAGAAGGCGATTGGATGCTCGTGGGAGATGTTCCGTGGAGGTATGCAACTATATATATATATATATATCATTCGATGAAAAATTCATGGCGATTGGGTGCTTATTGAATATGTTCTGTTTCTTATTGTGATCATTAGGATGTTTCTCAGCTCGGTAAAAAGGCTTCGAATCATGAGGACCTCTGAGGCTAATGGACTTGGTATGCATTTGTACAACAATTAACATTCTTCATTTGACTATAAACTTGTACAATTAACATTTTAACTCTTGTTAACCATTCGATTGCAGCTCCAAGATTCCAAGAACGGACTTCTGAGCGACAAAGAGCCAAGCCTGTTTAGCGCCAACCTATCATTTTGAAAACCCGAAAAGATGAAGAAAAAAAAAAACCACAGTTTGAATACCTGATCAAGCTAAAAAAATGATAGCAGATAAGTCGATGAGTTGAAGCATTTTGCCAAGATTGTTTTCTTCTTTGTCCACTGTTTTTTAGTGTTCTTCGCGGCCAACGCCTGGTTCTCGCCGTTCTTTTTGTTTTCTTAGGCCATATTCATTTTAGTTTTTTCTTATATAGTGCTACAATACAGGCCTGATTACTTGACTGAATTCTGGTTTCTTTTTCATACTGTAAATATGGGAGTACTTGATATCTAGAGTGTTGAGTTTGCTTCAATCTAGTGGAGTCAGTTTTCTCAAATTTGTCATAGAAGAAATGCTTTGTTTGTTTGTTTTTTTTTTTTTTTTTTTTTAACTTTTGATTTCTTTGTTGGTTGGCCATGTTTTTCTATCTATTTTACTTATTTTACTTAAACCTGAGCTTGGAAGTTGTATCTGCAGCTTTGTCATTATTTTTTTTATTAACTGAATCTTTTGTGGCTGAATCTGAGTAAATTTTGTTCAAATCTAACAAAGGGAAAGCTTTCAAGACAAGAATTTGCTCTAAACTATTTTATTAATGATCATAAAAAAAATTGTAGGGATCATTGAGACGATTTCAACGGTATATATTATAGGTTGAAAGCGGATATTGTTTTCCCCTTCACGGAAGTTTCCAGATGTGTCCTACATCAAAATCACTCAAATCTGTCCTCCAAATTGTAAGGAAATTCTCAAAGAAATGCAGAGGGATGATGAACTATCTTATTTGTTGGTCAAATTCCTGCAACAATATTTTCTCCCAAGGAAAATTAACACCAGTCAAATGGTATCTAATACAATATTGAGTAATATTATATCCAAAAAAAAGTTTAAACACTATTGAAATGATTTGATCACTTTTGGGATTTGAAAAGTTGGATTACATTTCATAACAAAAGCTGAAGAAAGATATGGAATCAGATATTTGGTTTGATGGTGCATCATGATTCATGATTCATTATTCATGCATGTATGTCTTCAGTTGTTGAAACTTCCCAGTCTTGAAAATGGCCTTGGATCTGAAGGTTTCTACTATCATATGTCATTTTATTTTATTTTATTTTTTATTCAACGGTGATATTACACGACTGATTGTCAGGTGTAGATTGTCTGCACGTAATTATAATACATACTTCACATCACATCTTAATTATTAGATAGATTTAACGACTGAAATATCCGGTTAATTAATTTTTATCGGGATGGTCTGCACATGAGATAAACTATATTTTTCTTAAGTGCTTGCTTCTAAAACAACTCCATTTAAGCTTCTCAACGGATCAAATGCTTGAAAGTTTTTCAACTCAATTAATATTTTGATCTTCAAAGTTCAATCTCCCTCCCTCAACCCTTTTTAGTAGTAATATTTCTGTCGGTTCTCAAAAAATAAAGTGAAGGGACATGAAGTTTAATGACTTGATCCAATGATTGTAATCTGTTTTAAAAGATTATGCTGAGAAAAATGGGACAGACTTGGCTCTTAAGATAACATAATCATTTTGATCTTGACTGCAGATTACTAGTAGCCATTGATAGAATGATAGATGATGATGATAGTGGTGACCCATCCATCACTATCATTGCTTTCTTTTTAATTGATTGTGGGACAACTGTATGTATTTTTTTATTGAGAAAGAATTAATTCGACACCAGATATTTTTTTTTAAAAGCTTTTGTTATTGATAGGATTCGACTCGTTGATCTAGGAGTCATTTGCTCAAGACGTAAGCTCGTCAATCGACCAGCTGAGCTACGCCCATATTGATGGGACAACTGTATGTTATTATTATTATTATTATTATTTTGACGGCATCTATCTATCCGCACCAGGTGTTTTTTTTTGTTATTGACAGGATTCGAACGGCTGACTTGGGAGTTATTTATCCGAGCCTCAAGCTCGTCCATCTATCGGTTGAGTTACGTCTCTGAGAACTGAGATAACTGTATGCTACCACAACACAACACATTACACATACCATTTAATACCAAAAATTTACATGTCATTATTCATTGGTAAAATTAAAAAACAACACTCATGATTCTCACTCACTGTTCAACTTTCTATCATTTTTTTTTTCTTTCTTTCTTGCTGGTTTCCATATCTTGAAAAAACAAAGGCACAAATCCTATACTTCTAATCATGTTTCACCTTGAAAAGGTCCTTTTTTTTTTTTTCCTTTCTTTGTCTTTTCTCATTAAAAGTTAAATGAGACAACTAAAAAACCAAAATTCTCTGTTTGACATCAACTTTTTTTAAGTTGATAATTACTAAAAACAAATGTAATAATGGAATAGAACTTGATTACATGTTGAAGTTAACGCCTGTGTGCCCCCCCTCCTCAGCGGTGGAGATAGCAGCCTGGCGGCCCTGGCCTCATAAGTCATAACCCCACAGAAATTTAAATAATAGAATTTGTTTAAATATTAAAATATTAAAATCTCAAAATAGTGTCAGATACGGAATCCCGATTTACACAGATGTAAAATAGATTATTCAGAGTTTATTTTTTACCGGTGCAAATCGAGATCATGTACGTTTTTCTCAACATATACAAATGAGTTTCGCAATAGTATTTAACCACTCTAACACACCTTCTCTCACGTGCAAGACTAGCAGGCTTGCCACGTGACTTGAACTCAAACACAACAAATTCAAATAATCACTTGGGAGACTTGAATTTAGAACTCTTTGGATCCAACAATAATATTTAAGCATTCTAACAATTGCATCATGGTCCTTCAAGTTATAAGTTACTGATTTTGTGTCATTAAAAACTGACTTATCACTAAATCATTCAAAACTCAGTTAATTTATTCAAGATTAACAGAAAACAGTGATCCCACTAGAAACCCATTTTTCTTCTTCTTCTTCTTCTTCTTTAAAAATAAAAAATAAAAAATAAAGTTTGAACATTAAACATGAGGTCTCATGCAAAGCAGTACTAATGATGGGATTGGAGCAAAAACAGCTGGATCTAATAGAGAAATAGGCTCCACTGACATCCTAGGAAGGCCTTAATGGGTGGAAGAGAAGATACTCACAATTATATGCACTTGATCTGAGCTCAGACATTTCAATGGAGTAAAAGTATATAACATCATTTCCTTTGATGCATCATTTTTTCTAACTTTTTCTTTCTTTTTTTGGCCGTACAGTACAGTGCATATTTGGTGCTCCATCAGCTCAACAAAGTGTGTGACTGTGAGGGCCGGGGAGTGGTGGGACACCTCCAAATCAAAACGTGTAACTTATCAGTTGAATTCATGTTCATGAGGGCACATCATTCATGGTCCCATTTTGATTGTGTTTCTGCATATTTATTCATGGAAATGATTTAACAAGCTAACTAATTAGTTAGCAACTGTCCAATTGTGTGCCATTGCAGACAAGTTTTGAATTCTTGTCACGTCTTAAAAAAAATCCAGGTGCATGTTTTGACACTACCTGCTTGCTGATTTGATTGTCTGCTTGGCCTCGGCCTGACAAATCTTATCATAGAAATCTTCTCAAAGTCAGTGTACCTCAAATGTCATCATCTTACTTCATTAAATTCAAATTGTTACCGTCTAACAGTTTAGACATGTTTGTCCATTTTAAGTTTTATACAAGCATCCATCATTCATTCATTCATGGCCTTGACAGATTTCCCATTGAGACCTTGAGAACCTCCAGAGATGGAGGTGGCCTTTGACTGATTCCCTTTTAGACCTAAAGGACCTTGAGAGAGGGGTACGTTTTCATCGTAGGATGGTTTATCGTATCCTGAATCGCTAGTGAATGAGGTCCTACCAGGATTTGTATATAAGCTTTCATCTGTGAAGTGTTAAACTAAATGTGTTTTGAAGTATACTAGTGAAGAATATTTGCATGAAACTTGTAATCCAAAACAAATCCATGAAGATAAAACACGTGAGTAAAGTCCAAAGACAATATTGTTTAGGGATATTATCAAAAGGCACCCTCTAATTTAATACATTGGTAAAAAACTACTCTCTAGTTTTGTTTGTGATCAAAACCCACCCTATATATAGTTTCAAATAATAGACAAAATGCACATTGCCGATAGAATTCCGTTGGCTGGAATTTGAGGAGGTTGTGGCGCAACCAAAGCCATACGATAAAAACCGTGTCAGTGTGTTGGTTTGGAGTGGTAGAGACGGAAGGTTCAAGTGAATTGAACGGTGGAAATCGACAGTCTGCACAGAAAGAGGTTATAATAATATCCCAACTATTTATCTGAATGGACTAATAAGTTGCTCAGTCTGCACAGAAAATCGGAACAGAATTCTCCGAAAACATCAACAGTCTATGTCCCACTGCCCATTTATCAACAGTATGAGCTACAATATAATCAAAGACATGGTTATATTATAAACCAGACGTGTGCGAATCCTTGTACAAGCAAAAATAAAGCTCTTATTAGTACATAACCCACCTAATTAATAAGAAAATAAAAAGTCTTCTCCGATAAAAACAGCATTTAAGATCCAGAAGGCGTTTGGCAAAACAGATATTGCATTTAAAATACACAAGAGATCAAAATCATAACTTGAGCAGCCTACTGTAAAAATTCCCTCGGATCAGTGACATAACCGGTCAATGCAGATGCAGCTGCTGTATATGGTGAAGCTAGATATATTTGGCCTTCCCTGTGTCCCATTCGACCCGGGAAGTTCCTGTTTGTTGTTGAGACACAGACCTGCAATGCCAGGGCATCAGAAGAGTTGATGAGGATGCTCAACAAACAAATGAGATAGCCATAATTATCATTGACCACATTGATCATGAAGAAGGGCAAATATGATTTTAATAGACGAGAATCTGTGTTATATGTGATCATACTCCATCTCTCATTCGTCCATAACTCTGTTTATTTTCACCTCAAACCGAAAAAATAGGTTCTGAAACAGTTGCATTAGTAAATGGATAGCAAGCAGCCCAAAAACCCCTTTGTTTCGAGATATGGAAAAGAGCAGCAGAGTGATAGGCTGATTGCTAAGCAAGAAATCAGTTTTATGAATGTTTGGGGGTAGCTTTTTGATATAATTGGTTGGCTTAAACATTATTAACCAGACTTATAGGTTGACATAATATAATTTGAATACAAATATGCAAATGAACGAATTGAGAGGCAGTTTAGATTGAATGCTAAAATTATATGCTTTTCAAGGATTTTCAGCAGAGGAAAAGAAACTTGCCATAGGTTCATTCATGCGCGCATAAGTGTCTTTAGGGCCACCCAAGCAAGCACCACAACTAGGACTTGCAGGCGTGTCACAACCAGCTTCTTCGAATATCTGTGAGCATGTCTTGCCACCAGATCCTGGTACCGGGAGAGCATATACATCCATCCAAACCTGTCAATTTTACCATACAATATTGCACTTACAATTAATTTATCTCCACAATAAATCTTTTATCCATATTAAAAACAGATCTGTGGACATTTCAGCACAAAATATTGCTAACCTTCTGGGTAGCAGGGACAAGGAACGTGGGGACTTTAACCTTTTTGCCCTGAAGACAAACAGTTAAATTTATTAACAAATCATGGAGCTCCTCCAAGAAAACTTATTAGAATATCAGTTAGTAAGAACAATTGCCAATTACTCCTAAATAAGATGCAGTAGCATGCCTGATCAAAATCCCTTTTTTTTTTTTTTAAGCAAAACATGAAAGTCAATTTTAAACAATAAGAGAGAAACATGAAAAATTATCATGACGAATGTTTTGTTTGTAAGACATCCCTGATCCTTCAGCATTATTTATCCTGCCCACTCATAGCACAGGAAATGTAAAAAATTTCAAAGTTTTTAATGAAGATCTAAGGCAATTCAAATAAGCAAACTGCAATCAAAATTTAGAAACAAGAAGAATTGGGTCAACTGCTTCTTATTTTCTTCAAACTGAAATCAGTAGATAACTTGTGCCTGCATAGTATCATTGGATCGTTCAATAAAAATATAAATAAATAACAACGAAATTCGGTTCTTACTGAAGCCAGAAAAACTTTGGCAGCAGCCAGGAAATCCTCAGTTTTTCCACCCGTACAAGATCCAATATATACTCTATCAATCTTCACATCTTTGCATTCTCTTGCTAAAGCCCGATTATCAGGCGAATGAGGCTGCAAAAGTACATATACTAACATTACTTGTAGCAATAAAAAGATTGAAAACTGTCAAGAACTAATACAACAAAAAAGAACAATTTTATGAGATAATTAGTTGAGGTCCATATCAGATTATATCTAGATACATATAAATCACCAACCTTTGCCACCAAGGGTTCCAGCTTTGAGACATCAAATCTATACTCTGAAAGAAAACTGAAAACCAACAGGGAAATAAACGCCCATCAGTACAAATGAATTCTAAAAGGATGATAACATTGGAAGCCAACAAAAAAAAGTCTTATTAATGATAAATCTATAAATCGTAAGACATCCAATTTTAAAAAAGAAAAAAAAAATGCATTCTATTTGAGATCAATCCTTTTCACATCCGATACAAGTTGAGAAATTATAAGTTAGACAATAACTGATGTGAGGAAAGTAATCAGTGACCACATACACCAAATCTCATGTTTCAGACGGTATTTGTACAATGGCATAACCACAGAAAACCTAAGAATTCAAAAAAAAAAAAAAAAAAAGGATCCAACTAATTATCTTTTCACCAGCAGTCTGGTTGTTTCAAACTCAATAGCTCCCGACAATAATTCAGCAGGTAATTTGAGAACACTAGTACCATTTAATCAGAGAAATAGAATCATATCAAACAGAAGGTTCATTACGCTAGATAAATTCACCAAATAACATTTTTCCCAAAAAGAGGGTAGTCAGATGGGTCTAATTATTGATGCAGTCACTTCCTCACTAACCCTTACCACTTCACCAGGAAATAGTGAAATATATCTGCAAATTAGTTCAGATACAACTTTTTTCCTACTAATAAATCAATATTATCTTTTGATGCAATGAAGTACGAATTTTGCCTTAAAACAATACATACTAGGAAAATTTTTAGTCTTTCTATGTATGATGGTAGTGTCTGAACTCTGAAAGTGCCTTTCTAAAGTAGAGCTACTTCCATTTCAACTGCCTTAGAAGTCTAGAACTAATATGTTCACATATTCAAACAACCATATTGATTAAGCTTCATCAGTCAAAACTCAAAATCTAGCTTTGATGACCAAACATTAATGCTTTTCTGTGCATTCCACTTGCTCTACAACTTTAAAGATTGGGGATTTCAATCATTTCATGCTGAGGACTCCATAGACCAATCTGTACATAAAGCTGTTAGCTCACCATCTGAAGCTGGGAACAAACTTAAAACTCAGTCATAAACAAATTTAACTGTCATTTGAAACCTTTCTACAGCATAACTAACACATCAATTGAGCAAAAAAGAGGACCGCTGTTAATGTAAATGTCATAAAAATCGAGCTAATTTCTATATTGAGTCCACATCTATTCTACAGAGAACCAGGTACCATCTCTCACAGAGGATTAGTAACACAAGACATGATCTTAAACAGCCATTTAATCACAAAAAATCTACCTTGCTTTTGCATCACTGTAAACTGGTTCATATCCAATGGATGTCTTATCCTGTGGAAAAAAAAAAACACTATTAAGCCTGGGCCATACAGAAGATCATCTTTCATAACAAGGTTAAAAATAAGTGTAAAAAGAAAAATGTTGGCTGAGAAAGAAAAACAACATTGATATATAGCTCAAATCCAATTGTAAGCTATGGCACTTACCTCAAGATACTTAAATGTTGTACTATCAGCAGGGACCACACCATTCTTTCCCCCAGCTTCAACAACCATGTTGCATAAAGTCATGCGCTCTTCCATCTGTTCAACAGAAATATGATCAGAACAAAAAAAATCCATAAGCAATTTAAGGTTAATAAACAACTGCTGACAGAAATTTGAAATAACCTAATAGACTTGTTATTAGAAATATTTGAAGTTTCCTTACAGTTAAACTTTCAACAGTTGTGCCAGTGAACTCCATAGCTTTATAGGTTGCACCAGAGACAGATATTTCACCAATTATCTGCAGGGGCAATCATCATTTAGAGACAACACAACAGAAAAGGGAAGCCCCATTCATCCAATAATAACTGTAAAATACAAACTCTCCACAAAGTAAAAAAAATTGTATTGAGGGTACTTCATCTCCACCAAAATGAAAGAGAAGCCTGAAGATCCAAATAAACTTACTTGCAAAATCAAATCCTTTGCAAGTAAATAATCAGGCATTTCACCATCCATTACAAATCTCAAAGTTGGGGGCACCTGCAATTTCAAATACAAGGATATCAAGAATAATTAAAGCAACCAAGCTTCGGATTTTATTTAGTAGAAAAAGTATAAAACTGTGCACACTGCCATTGGCACATTAGGTGGCAGGCAGCAGGAAACTATAGAATTACTACATGTACAGATACCTCAATTTTTAGCTTTAGATTTTCCCGAATCATTCTATTAATAATTTAATTTAATTGGACGAGTGTTCAAAAATTACTCTTGGATCTCTACAGGATAATATACCGGTTTCACTATAACAGAACAAAAAAAAAAAGAAAAAAAAAAAAGAACAAGAACAAGAACAAGAACAAACCTTGAGCAGGAGCTTCCCTGCGCCCAATACAAAACCTGCATCGGTGTTGCCAATGCCAGTTGCAAATTGGCCAAATGCTCCAGCGGTACAGGTGTGAGAATCTGTACCCAACAAGACCTGAAGGCAGTGTGAAGGGTGTAAAGGCAAATTTGAAAAATGATGGCATATAAATTAATTCAGTTAAAACAATTCAACAATTTTGAAAATACAATTATACCTCTCCAGGCCTGCAATGACCTTCTTGAGCAAGTGCAATATGACATACACCTTTGTAATCAGGGTTAACCTGCATATTCATAAAGTAAACTTTTCGTTCATTCTCAATAAACAGGGAGTTATAGCCTTCGAGTTCATTGAAATAATTAATTAATAAATGGCTGTACAGTAAAAGAATGACTGAGCCATACCTTAAAATTACTAAGATCTTTAATATCATAGAAGTACTTGATATTTTGCTCCGTGCAGAAATCTCTCAAGATATCAACATTACGATTCGCACGTTCATCACTTGTGAATATATAATGATCAGGAATGATGACAAGCTTTTCACGGTCCCAAACCTTCAATTATAAAATAGTAAATAGTAATGTTGACTTAGCATATGACAAAAAGTAAATGCATACACACTAGTGGTGGGAGAGAGAGGGGGAGGTACAGTGGGTATCAAATATTGAATAAAAGATGCTTTTCAACTCAAGGCTTAATTGTAAGGAAGTAAAGATAGAGGATATGAGCTAGAAGAACAACAAATTACATTGCACCTAAATAAATACACATGAATATCAAGGACTCAATTAGGTGGTTTTTGAACATCTCATGCAAACAAAATCAGTCTTGCAATTCCCATATACCCAAAAGGGTTACCTTATTAAGGATAAAGAAGAGCTTAGTAACATGCATATTAAGTTATAAGTTATAACACACACCATTCCTCATCAAACTACAAACTTTTAACTCTTACATTTGAATACTCTGTATGAAAGAAACTAAGAAGCAATTCAATACTTACAAGAAATTGAAAGTACACAATAACCCCATTTAGCATCACCTAAGTACTAGTAAGCAAGGAAAGTTAATTTATGCATACAAACACTAAAACGAATAAAACCGTATTGTTAAAGAAAACAATATACACTCAATATCTTAAAAATATCAAGCCCGTTTAAACAAATAACCATATGTACATCATAATGAGCCATACCAATGTAAAAACCTAAGTGATCTAGGCGTCATTTGAGCTATACTCATGCAGATGACGGATTTAGCTATGAAAATATCAATACCTTTGCATTTTCGCCAAATTCTTTCTTGAAAATACCAATGGAACCAGGGCCACAAACATCATGGGTCATCAAGATATCGACATTAACCCACACATTCTCTCCTGGGCTTAACTGAGGTTTCTCTGAGGCCCTAGCCAGTATCTTCTCAGTTAATGTCAGTGCAGTTTTTACCTGAGAAATCCAACAAAAAACCATTAAAGGGCATGACCTTTACTTCAAAATCATCAATAATCAGTAACCCGTCAATCAATATCATTAGAATTTACAATAAACAAATAAAATTTATCAAAAATTCATTAGATTTTTTTTTTTTTTTTAAGGAAATCATCAAAATTAAGGTAAATTGAAGGAAACTCAACAGAGCCAGTGGTGGCAGGCCTGCGATCCGACTGCTGAGGAGTCATGACCGACATTATTTTCATGGGGATTGCTGATTTCTTGCATTTGTGAATCGAAAACTGTGACGTTGAAGAGAAACCAAAGCGACCCAAATCCTTCTGTCAAATGATATAAAAAAAGAAGGAGATTTGTAGGAGTGAAAAATGATTGCTGAGCTAATAATAAAGTGAGAGAGTTAGCGAAAGTAAGGGATTAAACCTGGTTGGCGATGAAAGAAGGAGTTGGGGTTGCAGAAATGGCAGAAGAGGCCATGTTTGATTTACTGAAACAGTTTAAGCGATTATATTTCTGATGCTTGCGGGATTTTGTCCTGTTTAGTTGGGATTTTTTTTTTGAGGTAAATAAAGAAGTGTCGTGTACATGTGACTGTTATGTTCCTTTAAGAAGGTCTGATGGCGGCTGGGGAAAATGTTGATCGTGTGATTGTGAATGAGAAGAAGAGAGCCGGTATGTGGCCACCACACTACACTACAGTCTACAGGGCTCGATGCTTCATCGAATTGGAAATTTACAAGTTTTTGACTTAAAAAAAGAAAGTGAAATCTAAATGAGATTAACCAAAGCCCATATGAAGATTTGAGTTTTAATGGGTTGGCCTATAAAAGTCATCATTTGGGCCTTCTGGGCCCACAATTGATTAACGTCAAAATCTATCTCGAAAATTATGAGTGACGGTATTTGCATCCCTCAAAAACTGTATATATACCTTAAATTATTATTATTATTATTATTTAAATCCAATATCACCCTTGAGCAAAATTACTTAAAGGACTGAGTGTATGTTTGGTATGGCTTTTGAAAGGATCTAAAGCGCTTTTTTAATGCTAAAAGCTATTTTTAAGTCTTTTTTAGTTGTTTGGCAAAACTCAAAATAGTTTTTTTAATATATGAATTGTCTCAATTACCCTTAAAAAAAACATTTTATGTCTACTTAAAGAAGCCCAAAATTTGGGCTTTTCCAAAAGGCTTTTTTTTGAGTTTTTTTAAAAACATATGAATTATCTCAACTATCATTTATAAATTTTAGATATTCCACCATAACTCTTTCATTATAAATACATTGTCAACACCTTTTTTTGTAATTCACTCAACCAAAAGCTATTTTTAAAAATACATTGTTAACACCTTTTTTGTAATTTACATAACCAAAAGCCTTTTTTGTTAAAAGATCTACTCATTAGAAGCTTTACTACAAAAAGATCTACTCTAGAAGCCTTACTTGAAAAGCCAAACTAAACACACTCTAAATAGTTTGTAAGCACAAACCCCAATAATTATTAATTGAATGTATATTTATCCTTTGTAAAAAAGAAAAAAAAAATGTTTCTTATTTGATTTTCACATAAATAATAAAAATAATTCTATTTTCTCAAACACTAACTTCTATTTAAAATACCAATTTCAATTCCCAAAGGCCATAACAACCACAGTCATCAATAACCATAAAACTTCTTCATCACCAAGTCTCTCGCTTGACTGGCGAGAACCCATTATTGTTTTGATTTTAATTTTGATTTTCTTTGTTATGGTTTATGGGTTTTGAATTTATATTATTTTTATTAGATAGTGATTAGATCTTTTGTTCATTACTTTTGATTCAGAACCTGGGGTGTCTTTGTTTCTGGTGATAATATATATAGTGGAATTGGTCCAAAATATCACCTTTTTAAAGTGAATTGGTGAGAATGTCACTGGTTTAATAAGTTAAGTTTAAAAGGCACCTATTATGGTGAACTACCAAAATTGCCCTTAGTTAAACATTTATGTTATTCTCTTTGAGTTGTTCTCTGCAACTCAAACGAAGGCTTGAAATACTCAGTTACTCTCTCTCTACAAATAAAAGTTCAAGGTCTTGCCCCGACTTTCTTCTTCAGTAAAATAAGGTAATATTTCTTGAACTTGCTTCTTTGAAGTTGTTCACATTTTAGTATGTAAACTTGAAGCCATTTTGAAAATGATTTCGTGCCTTTTTGAAATATTTTCGTGCCTTTTTACACTGTCATCGTGCCTTTTGAAGTTGTTATCGAGCCTTTTTGAAAAAAATTTCGTGCCTTTTTGAAATATTTTCGTGCCTTTTAACACTGTCATCGTGCCTTTTGAAATTGTTATCGAGCCTTTTTAGAAAAGTCTCGATAACTTTTCCAAAAGGCTTGATAACTTTTCCAAAAGGCTCGATAACCTTTCTAAAAGGCTCGATAACCTTTCTAAAAGGCTCGATAACTTTTCCAAAAGGCTCGATAACCTTTCTAAAAGGCTCGATAACCTTTGTAAAAGGCTCGATAACTTTTCCAAAATGCTCGATAACTTTTAACGCTGTCATCGTGCCTTTTGAAATTGTTATCGAGCCTTTTTGGAAAAGTCTCGATAACTTTTCCAAAAGGCTCGATAACCTTTGTAAAAGGCTCGATAACTTTTCCAAAAGGCTCGATAACTTTTAACACTGTCATCGTGCCTTTTGAAATTGTTATCGAGCCTTTTTGGAAAAGTCTCGATA
Source organism: Acer yangbiense (assembly GCA_008009225.1). NCBI lineage: Eukaryota > Viridiplantae > Streptophyta > Magnoliopsida > Sapindales > Sapindaceae > Acer > Acer yangbiense. The sequence goes on from CM017761.1 coordinate 13,411,029, forward strand.
ACTTTTCCAAAAGGCTCGATAACCTTTGTAAAAGGCTCGATAACCTTTGTAAAAGGCTCGATAACTTTTCCAAAAGGCTCGATAACTTTTCAAAAGGCTCGATAACCTTTCTGAAAGGCTGGATTGATTTTCAAATTTATTCGTGCCTTTTAACAATGTCATCGTGCCTTTTGTAGTTATTATCGAGCCTTTTTGACAAAAATATTTCGAGCCTTTTTGAAAAAAGTTTCCAGCCTTTTGGTTGATTTCGAGCCTTCTTCAAAAAATATCCGTGCCTTTCTGAACAAAGTTTCGAGCCTTTTAACAAAATATTCGTGCCTTTTCGAAATTGATTTCGAGCCTTTTTGACAAAAATATTTCGAGCTTTTTTGAAAAAAAATTCGAGCCTTTTTCAAAAAATATTCGAGGCTTTTCATGTAATATTTGAAGACATTGTGTAATCATGGGTTTTTGTTAATGGTTTGTGATTATTAATTTGACAGCCTCATGAATCGGGTTAGAATAGTAATATCTTACAACGGTCGATGGGACCAGTTACCCGACGGAAGTCAGAGGTTTGTTGGATCCGATAACCGGGGAATGTACGTGTCAAACAATATGACTTACGAAGAATTGGTGACGATCATGCATACTATTGTGAACTATGATGTAAACAAATACAATTTTGAGTTGTCATCAATATCACTCGTTCCTGGCAGTACGTGTCGCACATTGATAAGGAATGACGACGATGTCCAGTTTATGCTAGGGGAAGATCGAGTGATCCCTCAAGTATGTGTCAGTCTAACTGAGCGGACAGCTGGAGATGTGGTAGGGAATAATATTCCTCCTCCTGAAAATACCCAACAGTTTGGATCCTTTAGCGGTAGCAACCAAGTGTTCACCCAAGGGGGTCCCAGCGAAGGTGTGGGAAACATGTGTGGTGTCCCAGAAGTTGCGGTCGACCATGCACATGCAGCTGAAATTCAATTGGGTGATGTGGGTGATGTGTTTGACAGTCGAATTGAGCAGTACAATGAGCAATACGATGTGCAGTACAATGAGCAGTACGATGTGCAGTATAATGAGCAGTACAATGAGCAGTACAATGAGCAGTACGATGCACAGGACAATGAACAGTACGATGCGCAGTACAATCAACAGAGCAATTACCCGAACCATGAACAGGTTGATACTGAGGCAAATAATGAACATGTTCATGATCTCCAAAATGTAGATGAAGAGCCTGCACAAATGCAAACAAGCGGTAGACGTGTACAAGGAGTTAGTTGCACTGCACCAGATATGCCTGGGACTTCCGAGGTCCGTTGTAATATGACATCATCTGATTCTGTTAATGCGAGAACTTGGGTTATTCCAGGAGCAGATTCATACTCGTTTGGTATTGGTACAAGCAGCACCTTGGCAGCGCAAGAACCGAGAACCATGATTTATAAAGGTCAATTTTTTCCGAGTAAAAAGGATTTGAAGAGGCTAGTTAGCCATTTTGCGATGCGGCAGAACTTTGAATGGAAGGTGAAAAGGTCTAATAAGACAACTTTACATTTGGTTTGCATCATTGACGACTGTACGTGGAAATTAAGAGCGGTGAGGAGAGAAGAAGGTACTTACTTTCAAGTCAGAAGTTTTGTCAACGAACACAGCTGTCCCTTGGAGGAGATTCACCGTCGCCACCGACAAGCTGGTGCAGTCATAATCGGAGAAGTCGTTGCCCCTAGACTTCAACAAACCGATGGTCGTCTCATGCGTCCGAAGGACATAATCGCCGATATGAAAACAATGTATGGCATCCAAATCATGTACAGTAAGGCACATGATGCCTTGCAATATGCATTGTCATTAACCTATGGAACGCATGAAGAAAGTTTCCAACTGCTCCCATCTTTTGCGTATGTTCTCGAACAGCAAAATCCAGGCACAATCACGGACTTACAGTGCGATGATCATGGTAAATTCCTCTACTTTTTCATGTCGTTAGGGTCCTCAATTAGAGGTTTTCGGAGGTGTATGCGTCCTGTTATTGCAGTAGATGGTACCCATTTGAAGGGAAGATTCGGGGGTACAATGTTTGTGGCAACTGCACAAGATGGAAACGAACATGTGTATCCAATTGCTTTTGGGTACGGTGACTCAGAGAACAACCTTTCATGGGAGTGGTTTTTAGAATGCTTGAGGGGTGCCCTTGGTCATATAGATGATCTGGTTTTCATTTCCGATCGCCATCCAAGCATTGAAGCAGGGATTTCTAAAGCGTTCCCTTATGCAACCCATACCGTTTGTGTCTGGCATTTTGGTGAAAATATGAAGAAGCGATTCCACAGAAAGGATGTTGCCCAGATAATGGATTACGCTGCTAGGTCGTACATTGAAATCCAGTATGATCGGCACATGGAGGAGTTACGTAAGCTGCACCAGGGTGCATACGATTATGCCATTGATGCCGGTCCACAAAAGTGGTCCCGCGTTCACTGTCCCCAAAGAAGGTACAGGTTGATGACCACAAATGTTGCAGAGTGCATAAACTCATGCCTAAAATTCGCTCGGCAACTGCCACTAATGACACTGGCAGAGTTCATTCGGAATATGATACAGAAGTGGTTTCATGATCGTCATGCAAATGCACAGTCCATGCGTCATCGATTGACCGACGCCGTACATCTTTTGATCCTCAAACGTGTCGAGAAGTGCGGTTATATGACCGTAAATCCAGTTGACTGGAACATATTCTCCGTCAGACACAAGGGAAAACAGTAGACGGTTGACTTAGCCCGGAAGACATGCACATGCAACAAATTCGAAATGGACTTTTTACCATGTAAACACGCACTTGCAGCGGCAAGGTACATTACAATTTACAGTTAACGGTTTATATTATCCAAACGTGAGTCTCACCCTTTTCATGGTTGCAGGGAGCGAAATTTGGATTTTACATCTCTGTGTGCGGACTACTACAAGAGGGAGACACTTATTGATGCATACTCAGTTCCTATTATGCCTGTTGGCCATCCTGCTTCATGGGTTGTGCCATCCGACATCGCATCACGGGTGGTTTTAAATCCAAAAGCGAAGAGGCAATCAGGTAGACCAATGGAGGGTCGACATGCCTCGTCTTCGGAGAGGACAACCACACAGTCGTGTAGAAGGTGTGGACAACCAGGACATAACAGCAGGAGGTGTTCCAACCCACCTATGGTTAATGAAGGTCCCAGCACAATTGTCCCCGAGGAATACCGCCACAAGTGCAGTATCTGTCATAAAATTGGACACAACAAACAAACGTGCCCTGAGAAAGACTGTACCGTGGAATGAATGGAGCCTTACTTACAAGAGGAAGACGAATTGCCACCCTTGGTTCTTATGTTTTATGTAGAAGTAATATGATTGATTTCATGTTCGAATTTCGTTTGTTATAGTGTTTATGTATATCCCAACTTTATTTATGGATTTCAATGTATGAAATGTGTTGAACTTTTAATACATCAATCTCTCCAGCCACCTTCATTGCTTGAACTTCCCCAGCCACTACCCCCAGATGCTACAGATAGACCTGGCAAGGTTCCGGTTCTAACCATCGAATCGGGGGGGTTCAGAACCAGGAAAACCAGGATCGGAACCAGATTTCTGGTTTCGATTCAAGAACCAGAACTGGAACCGGGGGAGGCCGGTTCCGGTTTTGGTTCTAATTTTTTTGAAAATATATTACAAAAGGTTCGGTTCTAAAACCGACGGTTCCGATTCCAGAATCGGAATCGAAACCGAAACCGCCAGTTTCAGAACCGAAATCGAAACCAAAACCGGAACCGGGGGACCCGGTTCCGATTTCGGTTTCGATTTCGGTTCCACCAAACCTTGGAACCGAAACCGTGCCACCTCTAGCTATAGAGGAGCCCCCAGTTGCAGGGCTTCACATTGGTACCATAGCAGCAACTGATCTAATTGATGGTGCTGACTCATGCTGAGGATCGTCGATATGCCTCTGGAAATATGCCACAAGCCGATCAATGTCCTCAAACATCCTTTTACTGAACTTAAATCCCTTGGGATATAGACCAATATACTCATGATGGGGATTTGTACTTCGTATATAAGTTAGAATGAATGTTCCCGGATGCTCATGAGAAATGCCAAAACAGTAAACTATCCGTGTGGGATACTCTGCTTTCTCAATCCTTAGATGCTTATCAACTTCCGCAATAGTACCTTTGTTTTATGAGGAACATGTCTCCAACCTGATGTCTTCCAACATCGTTCAAACTTTCACAACCATGCTCGATACAGTTGTTTGGTGAGACCCTTGGTTCTTATGTAGAACTAATGTGATTGATTTTATGTTCGAAAATATATTAGAATTTAGTTGTTCGTCTAATGTCATACTAGATGCTTTATTGAATTTGCTGTATTGTTTATGGATTTCAATGTATGAAATGTGTGTGTTTAACTTTGAACTGCAAACACTTCAAACACTTGAAGAAAAAAAATTCATCATTTCATTACTCAAAAAATGTTATGTACATCAACTACATCTACATCAACTATATGGGCTTCGAGTTACAAAAAACCTCGACGGCCATCTTCTCCCGGATGGTGGCCATATCAGCTTCGGACCAGTCGAAGGTATCCCTGTTCGCCACCAGGTACTCAATAATTTTCAATGTATGGGCCCCACAGTTTCCCCTGCAATTAACCACGTGAACAAACATTATAATGGGATGCTATTAAAACCGATTGTGATAGAATAAGAACTTCAAACAGTCATACCCCCGTTCCTGTTGCGGCACACGGTTGGCGTGCACGTAGAACATCCGGAACGGCTTTTCTTCCCTTTTGTACGTCGCATCACCTCTCTGTCTGTTCCGGTGAAAGTGTACCGCATCCAGCATCGAGGGTAGCAACCACCTTAAGCACGCGAACTGGGTATTCCTATGGCTATATCGGACCTTCTGTCTGAACGGGTCAAACACAAAAATGTGCCCTTTCGTAAGGTTGACGCTGGCCACGACCCAATGGTAACCTCCGAGGTTGCAAGGAATCAGAACCTGCAGGTGTTTCTCCAAAGTGTTAGCAAATTTTTTTATTATACAGATGGACGCAAAGTCAAATTTACACTGACCGTGTCAACGTCGTGCCATGGCAGGTTTGCCTGCGGGAGCAGGCCACATACCACCTCAAGCTCATCACGAGGATACTGGCGATCCAGCACAGTCCAACCATCTGGGGGTCTCTTGTCCTCACCCATGCAGATTCTCTGCCAGCTATGATATGCCAATGTCTGTACATAGAAAATTAACCGACACGTCAGGCAAAAAATATTTGAACACATCAAGGTAGAAGAGAAAACCGTACTCAATAAACACTTACATAGAATTGTGAATCTAGTATGTTGGTCCTCCTCTCGTACACAGTGGGGAATGCTCGTTGACGTTTCCGGAGAACGTTGCAGTATGCGTCAATGTGCTGACAAATATCAACAATTCGTATTGTTAGGATTCAACCATTTGTGAATGAAACTTCTACAGGTGAATCAAGTGAGGAACATACCGAATCGTCCAACTCCATGAAGTTGGTTTGAAACCGGTGGAACCAAGTCACATTGACACCAACTGGGTGGTGCAGATCCACATCACGTCTGCATAATTGGAAACAAATTTAACATAATACTTACTTGTACCTGTGGACGAAAAAACTATAAACAGATTGTAAGTTTTTAGATTATACTTACAATTCCCCTGTCATGCTCCTCTTGTAGGCTAGGTACGCCGCAAGCTGGTCAGGATCTACCAATTCGTGTGGCATCCATTCATGTGCTGGCTGCGGATGCGGCATCGTCCGTGGCCTCTTTGGTTCACAGGGGTTTGTGTATGGGCTCCGCTCCATCCAACCTCGACGTCGAATCCGGTCTCCACGCCTCAGGGGTGGTGGACTCCGGTCCAAATCAGGGTGATCGGGGTGGTGTGAGGAGGAACTCGTTCCCTGTTGATCACCTGAAATCGATCGGTGGGGTGTCAAATGACATACCGGAGGTCGGCTGGAGGGGTCGGCTACACTCGGGTCGACCGAAGGTCTATGCTCGTAGGAGGAACCTCGTACGCTGGGATCGACTGGACGATCGCGCTGGGTTGTGGCATCAGGGGTGAATTCCTGGAAATGTATAGGTGTGAGCTCCTGGAAGTGAACAGGATCATCCAGCAGCTGTGATGAGCGGACTGTGGTGATGTCCTCAGGCAGTACCTGCTCCTGGGAGTGAACAGGATCATCCAGCAGCTGTGATGAGCGGACTGTGGTGATGTCCTCAGGCAGTACCTGCTCCAAGACTGCTGGCTCTATATCACCTACTGTCTGTGTACCACCGCGCACCTCCTCTCGTGCTGTCACATCATGACCCTGGGGATCTGAGACTGTGTCTGTGGTACGTGGCTGCCTATGGCTGGTCCCTCGGTCTGTCCACCCTGTACCTGTGGGAGTAAATGCTCCGTCATGGTCATCAAATGGTTGGTCATCGAATGGTGGACCATCCATACGGTGCTGCGACGTCGGACCCTGTTGGGCCCGGATCAAATCCAGCAACTCCTGATGCTGCGCAGCTCTTTTCTCTTCACTCGTACGGAAAGCCTCCATGACATCCGTACGTAATGTTCGAACAACATCCATCACCTCTGCCAATTTATGCTCCCAAGCCTGAAAGGAATTCGGACTCTGTCAGTACTAAAACTATTAAGTCAATTGAAATTAAATCATGTGGTCCTAAAAATGCTTACGTACCTGTGGACGCTCTCCGACGCCTCCCCGTGAATGACCTTGAGGTCCAGGCTGTCTGTCCAAATTGAATCGTACCTGCCTACGCCTCACGGGAGTAGGACTGCCAACCTCCGGTTCTGAATCACGTCCAGCTGTAGGTTGTCTGGGCAAAGTCACGCGTACCCGCCTAGACCTCGTGGGACTCCCACGGCCATTGCCGACATCCGGGTCTGAGCCCTCCGTATCACTGGGTCCAGAGTACGAAGGATCCATATCACTAGGTCCGCAAGAATCCTCCGTATGACTGGGTCCGCCAGTCCTATGTAGTTCCGAATCCGGGAGGCCTCCAGATAAATCTACAGCATAGTGATCATACATAGTGGGTCCCTGATCTATGCCTTCGTAATACCGTTGACCCATCTCAACAGCTGTCGCCACCAATTTAGACCGCGCAGACATCTGCAATTGGAGTTACATCATTGTAATTACATCATTGTAATTATACACATACTAAAAATTATAAACATTAACAACAACAATATTTACAGTTTCAGAGAAAATCTCATCCAGCTTTTTCCCTCGCGGTCGCTTAGTCAACTTCCATTTCAGAATACGTGGAGGGGGTAGCTCGGGGTTAACCCTGCGGATCCCACATTTTTTAATGCCAAGGGAGGGGATAACCTCAAAAGCAAATACCTGCGTAATAGACAAGTACGATCACAAGTAAATACATCAGTCATATAAAAAATTCTCAATTAAAGTACGGATGCAAATTGTAAATGCTAACCAATAGTGCGTGCGCTAGACCGTATATGTTGTAGGATTCGATGGTGTCAACGCCCTGTCCTGCCTGTCGTGCTGCCTCCCGTGGACTATCCAAAGCATGCATGTAACCATAAATAGACCGCCTATACACGTATGCGCCCCATGGGAACGCATCAAAAGTGTCCAAGTCCTCGACTACTCGAAACTGCCATGCTGGAACTTTAAATCTCTCGTCCACCCCCATCAGTATCCAGTTCAGCAAAAACAATAATGACAGCTTCACTGCATCGTACTGCGAATGGAAAACACCAATCCGAAGCACCCCTCTCAGCTCTTGAAACTCGATGACTCGACGCTGGAAGTACCGGTCGTGTATGCCATTCTGTACCACCATATCATAACTCGCTGTGTCGGGAATCACTCCGAACTTCAATCCGGTGATTAGACAAAACTCAACCTTCGAGAACCGGACCGTATGGTTCCCTAACAGAAATCGCATCTCATCTTCTGGCCCGTTGTGATGCAACTCACGTAAAAGTAGCCGATGGACAATGCCGCCAGAAAAATTAATCTCACGATACATCCGGAGGAAATGACCGAAACATGACTCAGTAAACCGACGTCGGTCTTCGATCCTTAGATTTTCAGGTACTCTTTCAAGTGCATTGTCGATATCTCTAAGGTCATCAAAATGGTCATGCCGAATAATTTTTCCATTGAACCATTCTCCCACCGGGGTTTTAAGGAAATCATTCGGATTCGCCATCTGCATATTGACGGAAAAAAAGCAAATAAGTTACTTAAAAGACTTGAAAACTGACGGTAAAATTCAAAACTGCACGATAACAGTGCAAAAAGGCACGATAAAATTCAAAAAGGCTCGATAACACTACAAAAAGGCACGATAACATTACAAAAAGGCACGATAACATAAAGGTTCAAAAAGGCTCGATAAAAGTATAAAAAGACACGATAACATCAATGTTTAAAAAGGCTCGATAACATATCAAAAAGGCTCGATAACAGTTCAAAAAGGCTCGATAACAGTAACAAAAGGCACGATAACATATAGGTTCTAAAAGGCTCGACAAAAGTTTCTAAAAGGCTCGATAACTTTTCAAAAGGCTCGATAACAGTAACAAAAGGCACGATAACATATAGGTTCTAAAAGGCTCGATTTTGTTTCAAAAGGCTCGACAAAAGTTTCTTCTAAAAGGCTCGATAACTTTTCAAAAGGCTCGATAACTTTTCTAAAAGGCTCGATAACCTTTCTAAAATGCTCGACAAAAGTTTCTTCTAAAAGGCTCGATAACTTTTCTAAAAGGCTCGATAACCTTTCTAAAAGGCTCGACAAAAGTTTCTTCTAAAAGGCTCGATAACTTTTCAAAAGGCTCGATAACTTTTCTAAAAAGGCTCGATAACCTTTCTAAAAGGTTCTAAAATGCTCGATAACTTTTCTAAAGGCTCGATAACCTTTCTAAAAGGCTCGACAAAAGTTTCTTCTAAAAGGCTCGATAACTTTTCAAAAGGCTCGATAACTTTTCTAAAAAGGCTCGATAACCTTTCTAAAAGGTTCTAAAAGGCTCGATAACTTTTCTAAAGGCTCGATAACCTTTCTAAAAGGCTCGACAAAAGTTTCTTCTAAAAGGCTCGATAACTTTTCAAAAGGCTCGATAACTTTTCTAAAAAGGCTCGATAACCTTTCTAAAGGCTCGATAACCTTTCTAAAAGGCTCGACAAAAGTTTCTTCTAAAAGGCTCGATAACTTTTCAAAAGGCTCGATAACCTTTCTAAAAGGTTCTAAAAGGCTCGATAACCTTTCTAAAAGGTTCTAAAAGGCTCGATAACCTTTCTAAAGGCTCGACAAAAGTTTCTTCTAAAAGGCTCGACAAAAGTTTCTTCTAAAAGGCTCGATAACTTTTCAAAATGCTCGATAACTTTTCTAAAAAGGCTCGATAACCTTTCTAAAAGGTTCTAAAAGGCTCGATAACCTTTCTAAAGGCTCGATAACTTTTCAAAAGGCTCGATAACTTTTCTAAAAAGGCTCGATAACCTTTCTAAAAGGTTCTAAAAGGCTCGATAACCTTTCTAAAGGCTCGATAACCTTTCTAAAAGGCTCGATAACCTTTCTAAAAGGCTCGATAAGACTGCAAAAAGGCTCGATTCAGTTTCAAAAACTCTTGGAAACCCAGAACTTCATCGTTTTCACTACCAAAAGGCTCGAAATTTTTTCCTAAACTAAAACCCTAACCTAAACTCATCAAACAAACATAATGGACAACAAATGCGTGAGAGATAAAGACATACCGTGGTCGGTATTGACTTCGTCGGTACGTCGGTACTGTAGCTCCGTCGACGGTGGTTCGTCGTCACAATTTGGTCGACTGTTGCGCCGTCGGGGTTTTCTCTCAGAGCTTTTCTTCCAAAGTTTCAAAACAAAGAAACAGACAACAAAGGGGTATTTTCGTCTGGTCCCATTAAATGGTGCCTTTTAAACTTAACTTATTAACTTGGTGCCTATTCCCCAAAAACCAGCCCAAAAGGTGCTATTTATTTTTTGAACCCTATATATATATATATATATATATATATATATATATATATATATATACAGTTTTTCTACTGCCAGTTCGTCATTATATAAAATATATCAAGACGAAGAATGTGGATCATAGATTATAGAGAAGTTTTGACAAGTACATACACTTTAAGTCAAAATATGCAAATCTAATGATCCACATTTTTTGTCCTGATATATTTTCTATCAGGACGAACTGATAATAGAAAAACTGTATATATATATTGAAAAGAGAAATTATTTATTTGATTAAAAAGATATAAAATAATAATAAAGTTGATTAGATAACAAAATAGTGAAAATGTACTTAAAAAAATATAATACAATAAAAATAAAAGAAAGGGTATTTTTGGCATTAAGTGGGGTTTATTTACAAATCAGAGATTTTTAAAATATTTTAGGGGTGTACTTACGAAAATGGGTGTACATACAGTTTTTGAGGAGTGCTAATATCGCCACTCAAAATTATTTGTTCAATAGTAACCCATTAACAATGGCTCTAATGACCTTCAAATGGTGGCATGGAACTTCTTCAAGTCAATGGACGTGAATGGAGATGGTAGTGTAAGCTTGACTGAATTTATAGAATTCCTTCGACAACAAGGCTACCATTGGATTAGTCTTAATCTCTTTGCAGAGCTAGATAGAAATTGCGATGGCTGTCTTGATTTTTAGAAGGTTCTAACTATGTATTACATGGTGAAGACTGAAGACCAGTGTTGTGCTAGAAATTAAAAAAAAAAACAAAAAAAAAAAAACAATATACACGTGGAGCAATCTTAATGTTCAAAATTCAATTTATACAACCGAAAGTTTATACCCTTCTAGAATCGGAGGTTCATACCTCCCAAGAATCAGAGGGTGCATACCTCCGAAGGTTCATACCTTCCTAAAATCGGAGGTTCATACCATCCTAGAATTGGATGTTATACCTCCCAAGAATCAGAAGGTTCATACCTTCGAAGGTTCATACTTTCCTATAACCGGAGGTCCATACTTCCAAGAGTCAGATACCTTCATAAAATCAAAGGTTCATACCTTCATAAGATCAAAGGTTCATACCTCCCAAGAATCAGAAGGTTCATACAGACGAATAACTCCCTTGGAGTCTTCGTCTATGAACATAATAGGGGTGGTATGGACTTTGGGCCTTTTTTGGTGTTTGAATAATAAACAGGTATTTGAATGTTCCCTTCTTCCTTCATTAAGGTTGAGAAGTTGACTTTAGCATTAGTGGTATCATCTAGAAAATTGAGGCCGTACTTCCAAGCTCACACTATCGTGGTGCTTACCGATCAGCCACTGTAACAAATTTTGCAAAAAATGGAGATGTCGAGACATCTGATTCGATGGTCTTTAGAGCTAAGTGAATTCGATATAAAGATTCGTTATCGAGTTGCGATTAAATGACAAGTCGTAGCTAACGTTGTCGTTGAATTCACAAAGACAGAAAAAAAGATAGAGGAATAGGGAAATGGCAATCAGAGTGAATCCCGAAAAGAAGTTAGTGAAGTAGAAATGAGTGTCAAGGATTAGTAGTGACTCTTAGTTGATCGTTAGGCAAGTGAATGAAGACTACAAAGTCAAAGAGTATTTTGGAAGAGCCTAGCATCACCACAAGAGGCTTAAAGATAATGTAAAATATTTGAGGACATGTGAGGTTCCCGAAGATAAACATAAGATAAGGAAATTGAGGTACAAATCAACTCGCTAGATTATCATTGAAGATAAGCTTTATATGAGGGGATTCTCTTTTCCATATTTAATATGCTTACAACCGAAAAAGGAAAATTATGTTCTAAGGGAAATTCATGAAGGTGTGTGGGAACCACTCTAAGAGCTGAGCGCTTGTATATAAAGCCCTTTGCCAAGGATATTATTGGCTGACCATGCAACAAGATTCCAAGGACCTCATGGCTAAATGCGACAAATGTTAGAGATTCGCCGATGTTCTAAAGCAACCGTCAGAGAAATTGATTTTTGTCAAGAGTGCATTGTCATTTGCTATATGGGAAATCGACTTGATTTGACCATTGTTGACTGCTTGAGAAGGAGTAAGATTCGCAATAGTGGACAACGACTACTTCACCAAGTGGGTTGAAGCTGAACCATTTGCTTCCATAATAGAATGGAAGACTATATATTTTATTTGGAAGGTGAAAATAAATAATAAACGTGTCCTAAAGTAATCTAGAGGGGGGGTGAATAGATTTTAAACAATTTTACCCAATTTTTCGAGATTAGTCCAAATTACGAAAAAGCCCCAAATCTAGTCAATAACAAAAAATACAAGTGTGGAAATTAAAGGACACACAATATTTACGTGGAAACCCACACGGGGAAAAACCACGGGCTGTTATGTGCGCCACACGAGAACCTCGAATCCACTATTTGCAAATACGATTACAAATTAGGTTGACCACATCACACCTAAATTTACTAATCCGTCTTTGCTACCCGCGGGCCTTTAATAGTGACTCTAGTCCCTTGCTTGCAAACTACCTAAGAGGTAAATACAAGACTTGTCTCTAAGGTGAAGAGATAGCACAACCTAAGGTGAATATGTGAAATACTCAAGATGCTAAAAATGCAAGGTTAGACATTTAAGCTTATCTAGGCAAGGATGAACATGTTAGACAATCCTAGATATCATATTACTAGATGACATGCATAAAACAACACTAAATAAGCAACCAAAATCCTATATGCATTATCTATCACAATACAACTCACAAACCACAATAAAACAATCTTGAAACTAAGTCAAGTCATAAAGATGCAATCTTGAATCAATTCAAGTGATAAAGAAGCTATCTTGTAAAGCAAGAACATATAGATATGAGAATGATGTTCTAGATACAAGTCATGTGAGCAAAACTAAAAACCCTAGATGAAATCAACCTAGAATTATGCTAGATGATAAATGAAAGATGCAAGATGAAGGGTTTTGTGATTTGGAAGCTTAAAGATGAAGTCTTGATACATTGGCTTGAAGATACTCAATCATGCTCTCAAAAGTGTAATTTTTGCTCTAGAAAACGAGCCAAGACTATCAAGACATATATAAATGGGATCCAAGTGAAGTGACATCGTTTTGAAAAAATAGCCTGAAAATGCCTTGGGCGCTGTACAGGTCGCTGTACGTAGAGCGACCTGAACAGCGCCTGAAGGAGAAGATGAAACGTCTTCTACATGGGCGCTGTTCAGAAGAGCGCTTTTGAACAGCGCCTGAACAGCGCCAAGATTCTGAACTTGCTCGGCCAAGGTAGGGCGCTGTACGTACAGCGCCTACAAAAAAAATGCATCAGGTCTGATGCAAAAATGACCCATTCTCATCGGGTCTGAAGGGGGCGCTGTTCATACAGCGCCTTGTAGAGCGCTTTGAACAGCGCCCTTTGCAACAAGTGTATACCTAGGAATAATGCATGGCAAGGCTTTGGGAATACAAAATGCAATCATCAAAATATGCAAAATGTGAGTGTGTGCAACTACATCTCTTCAAAATAGAGTAAGTCAAGAAATCTACCTTCCTTGAAGCTCTTGATCATGCAATGAGGTTTTCTTCCATCCTAAGCTATCTTTACATATAGAACCCCATTGTGATTTTGCCAACGAAATACGCCAATCAAAAGTGAGGAACTTACAATCTCCCCCTTTGGCTATTTCGTGACAAAATCACCACTCACATAGCATCCTCACAAAACAAAAGATTGGTCAACAAAAGTTTTCTACATTTCAATTAAGCTCCTAGTCTAAGTCTTGAACATCTTCAAGTCAAATCCAAGCTTGTAGAAAAAAAACCAACCTACACACAATCAACAAGAAAAATACCTTCCAAGAACAAGTGCGGGAGAGATGCTAATAACAAAAGAAATGTCATTTCAAAAGGTTTCAAAAAAAAATTAAAACAAGCAATGCAACTTCCACTCAATGCAATCATCTCCCAACATGGGTTACTCACTCTCAACTCCCCCTAAATGCAATGCCTAGAAGCACAAATTCTTCCCAAACCTTACTCCCCCTTTTTGTCATGAGATAGGCAAAGGGAGTCTCCCCGAATAGGTAAGCATTAGCAAGGAGAGCTTGAAGCACGACCACATGTGCAATCATATAGGCAATTTTATGCACCTCAACCAAGTAAGAGAGAATCAAGGAGTTTTATTTTTAAAAAAAATGTGTGACAATGATGCTTTGCATGCAAGACATGTTGCATCTAAGACCAAAACAATGGTATTTGGCAAGGCAAACAACAAAGGTTTCCAATAGAATTCAAACCAATTTCACCCTTTGTCATGGAAAAAGCAAGGATATAGAATTTTAGAATTTCTAAAATAAAGAGCAACTATATCCAACTTTATAGGCAAAACAAGACATGAGCGACTTTGCACCCTATTTGATTTTTCCGGGTAAGATACCCGTATGATAGTAGCCTTGTTCTACAAATAAAGAAAGAGAGACTTTGGATATTAAGATCCTTATTGATTTAAGTCTCAACATTGCTTTTGCACACAAATTTGCATACAACATTTGCAATCAAACATTTCACATTTTCATTTCATACTTTTCAACTTAGGTATGTCATTAAAAAAAAGAATCCTCATGTCATGGAGATCAATTAAAGGTCATTCAAAAAGTACTTCCGAAGTACATCTCCTATTCCAAAAATGCATGTTTGAGCATATATATGACATGGATTGCAAGCAAGGCAATGTAGCACACTTATTTAGAAAAATACATATAAGTATGTACAACCAATCATCTCAAGCAATTAACTAAGAGGCATAAAATATATCAATGTGGCACAATGTATGATCATGCAACTTTGCTCTCTTTGCTTGAGCTCCCCATATGGGGTCAAGACACACCAAATCAACCCAATTGACAAATCCCAATAGACTTGCTAAGGTTCCCAAATCTAATGGTGTCTAAAGACTTTGTAAACAAATCCGCTAGTTGGTCATTTGTTCCCACATGTTCCAATGCAATGGTTTTGCTCTCAACTAGCTCTCTTATAAAATGGTGTCTAATGTCAATGTGCTTTGTCTTAGAATGTTGGACGGGATTCTTAGAAATGTTAATGGCACTCATGTTATCACAAAATAAAGTAAGAGTACCTTGCTCCAAGCCATAATCGGCTAGCATTTGTTTCATCCACATCAATTGAGTGCAAGTACTACCGGCGGCAATATATTCCGCCTCGGCCGTGGATAGGGAAATTGAGTTTTGCTTCTTGCAAAACCAAGAAACCAAATTGTTCCCAAGGAAGAAGCAACCGCCCGATGTACTCTTCCTATCATCACAATTTCCCGCCCAATCGGCATCACTAAATCCAACAAGACTTGGATTAGTGTCAAATGAGTACCATATCCCATGATTTGAGGTACTATTCACAAACCGAATGATCCTCTTCACCGCCACAAGGTGAGACTCTTTGGGATTAGCTTGGTACCTAGCACAAACACCCACACTAAAACAAATATCGGGCCTACTTGCGGTCAAGTAAAGCAAGCTACCTATCATGCCACGATATAGACTTTGTTCCACATCCTTTCCACTAGCATCTTTGCTAAGTTTCAAGGTGGTGCTCATGGGTGTGTCACAATGTTTGGCATTTTCAAGGCCAAACTTTTTCACTAGGCTCTTAGCATACTTAGCTTGGGATATGAAGATCCCATCATGCATTTGCTTGATTTGCAAGCCTAGGAAATAACTTAGTTCACCAACCATGCTCATTTCAAACTCATGAGACATGACATCAACAAATTGTCTAACTTTGGATTGGTTGGTGGAACCAAATACAATGTCATCAACATAAATTTGAGCTATGAATAGCTCATCTTTAGTGCACTTGATGAACAAAGTCTTGTCAACACTACCTCTTGAGTAGCCATTGTCAACAAGATAAAGAGTGAGGTGCTCATACCAAGCCCTCGGTGCTTGTTTCAACCCATATAGAGCCTTCTTGAGGCAATAGACATGAGAGGGGTGGTGTGGATCCACAAACCCCTTGGGTTGCTCAACAAACACTTCCTCATGCAATAAGCCATTGAGGAAGGCACTCTTGACATCCATTTGTTGTAACTTGAACTTGTACACACAAGAAATGGATAAGAGAAGCCTTATGGACTCAAGACGGGCAACGGGAGCAAAAGTCTCCTCAAAGTCAATACCCTCAATTTGAGAGTATCCTTGTGCAACAAGCCTTGCCTTGTTTCGCACAATGTTGCCATCCTCATCGGATTTGTTCCTAAACACCCATTTAGTTCCTATGACATTGGTGTTTTTGGGTCTAGGAACAAGAGTCCAAACCTCATTTCTCTCAAATTGGTTTAGCTCTTCTTGCATGGCAAGAACCCAAAACTCATCTTCCAAGGCTTCATCAACCTTTTTGGGTTCTATTTGAGAGGTGTAACAAGTGTAGCTAATTTGATTAGCTATTTGACGCCTAGTCCTAACACCTTCTCTAACTTCTCCAATGATATCATCCTTATCATGGAGCTTTCTAACCCAAGGAACGGGTTCATTAGAGTCCAAAAGGGGAACTCTATTAAGAGGCAAATCATCCTCTTCATCTTGGTTTGACTTCACACCACTAGAAGTCTCACCACTTTCCTTCAAAGGAAGGTCATTCACCTCACAAACATCCTCCTCATGGTCATCATGTTTGGGCCTACAATCATCAAAGACAACATTTGATGATTCCATAACACTTTGAGTCTTTAGATTAAAAACTCTATAGGCCTTGCTATTAAGTGCATACCCAATGAAAATACCCTCATCACTCTTGGCATCAAACTTGCCAAGTTGATCCCGGTCATTTAGTATATAGCACTTACTCCCAAAGATGTGGAAGTAGCTCACATTGGGTTTTCTACCCTTCCATAACTCATAGGATGTTTGTTTAGTCCCGGGCCTAAGGAAAACTCTATTCCCTATGTAGCAAGCCGTATTGATGGCTTCGGCCCAAAGATTTCTAGGGACTTTGTTGCTAAGCAACATCACACGGGCCATCTCTTGGAGGACTCTATTCTTCCTCTCAACAACACCATTTTGTTGAGGAGTCCTAGGGGCCGAAAATTCATGGGAAATGCCTAAGCTAGTGCAAAAATTTTCAAACTTAGCATTTTCAAATTCTTTCCCATGATCACTTCTAATTTTCTTAATGCTTTTAATGTGAGAAGTTTTCTCATTTTGAATTTTGACACAAAGCATTTTGAATTTCTTAAAGGCTTCGGACTTTTCTCTAAGGAAGTAAGTCCAAGTAAACCTAGAGAAGTCATCAACAACAACAAGAATGTACCTTCTACCACCTAAACTTTCGGTTTGAATGGGACCCATAAGGTCCATATGGATGAGCTCCAATGGCTCTTTGGTGGAGAGATATTTGCCTTTCTTGTGCACACTCTTAGTTTGCTTTCCTTGTTGACAAGGTCCACAAACTCCCTCAACCTTTTTCCCAAACTTGGGAAGGCCCCTAACAACATTCAACCTATCAAGGACTTTCAAGTCCCTATAGTTCATATGGCCAAGTCTTTGGTGCCACACCTCAATTTGCTCACTAGTAGACAAGTTACAAGAGATGAGATTAGACTCAAGACAATAACAATTGTCACTTGATCTCTTGCCTTTCAACAAAACTTGCCCATTTTCCTTAAGAATAGAGCAATCAACTTTTCCAAACATAACCGAAAGCCCTTCATCACTTAAGTGTGATATACTAATGAGATTGGCTTGCAAGCCATCAACATAGAGAGCATTGGGCAAGGAGGGTAAACCGGGAATAGATATATTACCTTTCCCTATGACCTTTTTCTTAGATCCATCACCAAAGGTGACATACCCACCATCCTCCATCACAAGAGATTCAAAGAAACTCTTGTTTCCGGTCATGTGCCTAGAACACCCACTATCAAGGTACCAAGTGTTAGAGGCATTTGCTTTTAAGGCAACTTGGGCCACATAGCAATAATAGTCATCATGTCTACTCATCCTAGGTGAAACATGGTCATTCTTAGGAGCCATTGGTCCATTAGCTCTAAAATTTCTAGGTGCATGCATTGTGGCTCTTCTAAGCATAGTTTTCTCAATCATACTTTCTCTTCTACACAATTTAATATACTTAAGGCAATTAGGCCTAATATGGCCTTCAATTCCACAAAAATGGCAAGTAGGAGTAAAGTAGGAATTCATACCATAGCCTTGAGCAAACATTTGTGGCCTCCTTCTATTTTGAGTTGCTATTTGATGTTGAGGCAACTCTCTCCTTTGTGGTTGAGCCAAGTTGGCATGTCTTCTAGGTTGAGCATGAAAGACCCCATGTTGAGCTTGTGGGATCCTTTGTTATGGAGGTCTTGGTTGTGGAGCTCTAGGTTGAGGAGGAGCTCTTGTTGGAATCCTTGCTTGTGCTTGCTTGGAGGATTCACCGACTTCAACCCACTTGGTTGATTGTTGAGGGGTTTGAGCATTCTCAACCTCCTTGCTCTTGACAAAAGTTGTCTTCTTCAAGGATGTGGCTTCCATTTCTTCCACATATCCTAACCCCTTCTTGTCACTAGGACTCTTCCCACAAGATAGCATCTTGTCAAGCTTCTCGGTTCCGGAAGTCATCTTAGCAATCAACTCTTTTGCTTCCATGAGCTCTTTCCCCAAGCTTTGTTCACTTTTCTTGACCAAGACTAACTCCATCTTCAACCCTTCTTCTATCTCTTTTGCCTTACTCATTTCCTTGCTCAAATGAGTCACTTTGGATGTCAACTCAAGCTTCTCCCCTTTCAACTTTTGTATCTCCTTTTTCTTCTTCAATCTTGAGTTCTCAAAGAATCTCATGAAGTCATCATAGTCCATCTCTTCATCAAACTCAAGATTTGACGTTGAGGAGTTACTCCCACCATTTGAGTCATTTTCATCCACTTCTTCTTGCTTGTCATCTTCCTCTTCTTTATCACTCATAACTTCATTTCTATTGTGAGAGGATGAGAAAGCAATGAAGTTGGCAACTTGGTCTTCCTCATCATCCGAAGACTTGTCTTCATCTTCTAGGTCATCACTATCACTCCAAGTAACCGCCATGGCTCTTCCTTTCTTCTTCTTCAAATTTGCACATTCGGGAGCAATGTGTCCAAACCCACTACACTCATAGCATTGGACACCCTTCTTATGGTCTTTCTCTTGAGCTTGCTCCACTTTCTTGAAATGAGCCTTCTTCTTTACAAACTTTCCCTTGGAGCCAAACCCTCTCTTCTCAAATCTCATGAATTGCTTGAACTTCTTTGCCATCAAAGCAATTTCTTCATCCGAGTCTTCTTCATCTTTCTCAACCTTGACACTCTTCAAGGCAAGACTCTTTTGCTTCTTTGGAGGTGTAGTTGTAGGACCTTTCCTAAATTCATACGCCAAGAGCCTTCCAATGACTTCACTTGGCTTCATTCTTGAGTAGTCACTATTTTCCTCCAATGCCGTCACTTTGGATTCAAACCTCTCGGGAAGTGACTGATGCAGTAAAATCTGTGTTCAATTTACTAAGAAAGTTCGTTCACTGGGATCGGCGATTCTATCGGTCGAATGCCAATTAATCTAGTAAGGATACTCTAAATGTGGAAACTAAATTGCATAATGCTTTTCTTTGGAAGATTGTTTAATTCTAAAATTAACCTAAATTATGAGAATCTAAACTAAAAGACTAAAATCAAATTAAATCAAAGATCACACAAGGAATGAATATATGGAGAGAAATACTAGGGAATCGATGCACCTTTCTTAGACACTCAATGCTCTCAATCAGTCTCAATAAACACTTCAATAAAGTTTAGGGCTTGTTTTGATAAACAATTAAGAACGAATCTCTTTCCTACCACTCGCACAAAGGCCATGTGTCAAGTGATAGTAACGAAATCCTTTAGAACAAAACTCTAAGCCAAATCAATGCAACAAGGCCATGCAAACATTAACTTTCAAATCTATTAAGCTTACGATTGTGATTTAAATGGAAAAGGCCATTCACATCTAAACCCTAATCTCATAGGATAAACTAAATCACAAATCCATATCAATTGAGGCCACAAAATAATATGAATAAGTAAAGTAGAACAATTAATTCAATAGACAAGACTAAAACCCAATTGATTAACAAAAGATAGACTAATTGATTACATAGAGTTATCCAAAATTGGTTACATCAATCCCCTAGTTAAAGGTTTAGTTACACATCAATGGAGAGAATAAAAACATAGAAGAGATGAAGATAAAACCCATTATGGCGAGATGCTTCTGTCTTGAAATCCCCGTCGTCTTCCTGTTTCCAGTAATCTTCTAATGATGGAATGAATATCAAACAGTGAAAGGAATCGGTATCTCCTGGTCTGATAAGGTCGGCCCTCCCTTTTATTTGCTTTTTCCTTTCTTTCTGTTTATAGGTCTTCAGCAGCTTTGAGGAAACGCGGAGACGGTCCAACGCTTGACGTGCCGCTGGGTGGGCACGTGCATGGACAGCGGAAAATCCAAGACAAACACGCTGGAATGGCTCGCTTGAGGGGTCGCTTGGGAGGCATGTGCCTCTTGAGCGGCATGGGACGCGGTAAATCACCCTTGTCGACCGCCTGGAGTGCCGCCGATGATGCATGTGCCTGTTGAGCGGCATGGGCCGCGGAAATTGAGGATTTTGGCCTTTCCTTCATCGTTTGACTCCACCATTTCCAAAATAAGATTAGATCAACGCCTCTATGGAAAGAGACCTGCAACGACTTAACAAACACATCAACCCACCAAAAAGACCCAAGAAACACGCATAAACATAGGCAAAATGGGCAAAATATAAGCATATAATTAGACTGATCAAATACCCCCAAACCTATCTTTTACTCGTCCTCGAGCAAAACCAAACATTCCTAAACTGAAAAGAAAACTAAATCCTAATAAAGCCACTTTCGCAGGGAACGCGATAGCATTGAGCACATGCTACAAGCCTTTAAACCTCTAGGTGTCCCTAGTAGGAGGAGTGTTGTCTCCTGAGGGTTCTCAGCTATGACACCCACAAACATATCCCACAAAACCAATCATTCGAGATGCAATCGATTAATGCCCAGATTGAAACAATGCATGCAAAAGCCAATAGGTAAAGACTAACATTATGTCACAAATTTGAATGCATTGCTCAATTTAAGATGAAAAGCCCGCACTCAAGATATTCAAGCATCAAAAAAACACTTTCGCCGAATGCCATAGATGTAATTCGCCTCGACTCTAAGCCTCACCAGATATCGCTCATATTTCTCACAGAACCTAGGCAAATTCACTCATCAAGCATATGCGAAAGAAGTTATGCATAAGAAATTCAAATTATAATCGCATATGAATATGTCATTGAAAGAACGCTTGATTTGTATGCAAAGATCTCATGAAAAGAATCAAACATTATGAGCAAGATAACACACGCACACTTCTACTTTCATAGCAAGGATAACCAGCAGATCAATTAGACTTTTCATTAGGTTGTAATGGGGCTATTGGGTAAAGGTTAGAAAGGAACGGGATGTAGGAGTTCAAAAACCTAGGATCATTCAGTGAGAGCCTTCAGTTACCATATGGCTTGGCGCAAGCTCTTAGGTCTTCATTGACTTCCTTTGTTAGTGGAATAATGCCACTTACCATTCATTGATGTCCCCTTAATTCACCATTCTCTTTTGCCCACTCCTTCGAGAATAGATACAACACTGAAATCCTTTGACATGTTGTGTTTCTTAGATTCTTTTCTCTGGCACACGCAACTCACCATTCATTTTGGTGGCAAAACTTTCTCTTTTTTTTTTTTTTTTTTTTTATTATATATATTTTTTATTTATTATTTTTTTTTAAAACAAAAGGCTACAAAATATACAACCTTGCCTCTTTCATTTGGATTGAATGCAGCTCATTCTTCATTTGACTCATATCAAATTCACACAAATTCTTATGCGAACTCTTCAGCTTCCTTCACAATCTCAAAGCATGATCCCAAGTTAACAGGTATGGCTATAATATGGCTTACATGGGTTACAGTAAATGTGGTAAAGAAAGAAAAGGCAATCAGTGTTTGGCTTCAAACAGGGCTATGGAGCACACACAAAAGGGTAGGAAATATTACAGGCCTTTTAAGTAGTTCATGCACACATAGTCTAAAATCACTTCCACTGATTCGACTTACTCAAGATCAAAGATAACATGTGAAATCTTTTTATGATGAATGCTCTATAATGCTCAATGTTCAACCTATAGAGATCAAATCTAATGCTAAGAACCTACTGAGTGTTTAAAGAATAGAAACAAAATAATCCCTTATATATGTCATTTATGTACGCACTTTGGCTTAGTGAACTCACAGGGTAGTCTCCACTATTAATCATGGCAATCCAACTATGCATCCTATCCACTATCACATCAAGAGCATGTCATAAGTTATGAAAAATGCAATGCAATACTCTAAGCGGCAAGATGTTAGTTTAAACCCAGTGATTTAAGCATATCATTTCAAAGTCATATACCAAAACATCTCATCAAAGTTAATGCAGGAACGACAGACTCAAAACAACGACACACCCCCAAACCTAAACTCGACATTGTCCCCAATGTTGACAATCAAGAACAGACAGGAAGTGAAAGTCAAAGAAAAATAAAAGCAAATAAAAGTTCAAAAGAAAATCCATAGCCTGCTAATCTCCTCCATCCTCATCTGAAAGCTGTAAGATCTCGGTCCCCTGATCGGAGTCTATCTGGTCATCCTGCATCTGCTGCTCATCATCAAAGTTCAAGATCGGGGTCCGCTGGTCAAAGTTCTGCGGCTCGAATCCCGATCCGCCAGCTGCAAAAGGATCTTGGTCAGGAATAGGGGTCTGAGACGGTGCTCCACTCCCACTAGCCACAGAAAACCGGCTAGTCATCATCCCGCGCAACTCCTCTATGCTCGTCTCGACAGTGTCAAAACGAGCATCCATCCGTCCCTCTAACTGCCCAAAACGCAAATCCATGTGAGTCTGCATAGCCTGCAAAAGAGTGGTAAATGGATCACCTCCTGACTGAGCTCCGCCTATCTGAGCGGCATCTGGCGCCCCTTGAGGCTGGTCCTGTAAAAGTGCTGCTGCCTCAGCCTCTCTTGCCTCTCGCTCCTCCCGGCGACGTCTTCTCTCCCCATAATTTCCAATAGGAGGAAGGCCCCTAAGGACTAACTGTTGGCTCCAGTTCGTCGAGTTCATCATACTCGGGTCATGATTCTCTAACCCTGCACTCACATCAATGCCTGCCTGTCTACAGAAAGCAGTGATCAAACACGGAAAAACCATGGACTGGTCATCGTGCGCACTAGCGTCATGAATGGCATTGAAAATCACCCGTCCTATATTGATAGGGCCACCTGTCCTTAGACGGAGCAACACACGGGCCTGGTCATAAAAGATCTCTGTACGGTGCTGGGATGGCATCAGTGAGTATGTCAGGAAAAGGTTCCAAAAGGCAACATCGGCATGCGTGTCGCGCTGGTATAGCTTCACTAATGTACCCCATTCCTCCTGTCCATCCATCCTAAGGCCTGCAGCCACTCTCCCTCTGTAAGGGTCAAGATCTGCAATATATTCTATTCCTCGACCATGACTGATAGCCACTTCCGGAGCGTCAAAGTACTGATTAATTGCCTCCGGGGTTATAAGAACCTCAACACCCTGCACTAAAACTGGGTCTCCAACAAACAGTCTCTCTGGTACAGCACTAGCATAATATTCTGCCACAATCCCCCTGTTCGGCCTTGGTGGGCGTGCAACATATCCACCCCATCTGCGGTCTGCAACCATCTGTGGAACAGGTGTCTGTACCAAACTCCCAACATCAATACCCCTCTCAATAATCCAAGGTCGCCTAAGGAAGTCGCTGAAACGATTCTTAAAGTCCTTGTTCTGCGCTTGCTTTGGCAATGCCTTCTGTTTCCCCTTATCGGACGTACTGACCCGAGGACGCTTCCCATGAGCAGTCCTTGCCATCTGCAGAGTCCAAACGCACCGTTTATTTAATGGATCGCTGGTCGTACCGCTTGCCAGGTACATGCAACATCAGCGTCACCTTCAGCGAGCCAGACCAGTGTTGTCAACATTCCAGGACCGTGGCTCGTGCATCCGCCTCTTGAGCGGTCTAGGCAGCGTTACATCATGGTGAGAGTCAGGTCTTCATTAACCGCAGCCCATGCACTGCCCTCTTGAGCGGTCTAGGCAGCGAGCCATTCCAGAATGTGGAAGTTGCTCGTACCGCGGCTCGTGCATGTGCATCTTGAGCGGTCTAGGGAGCGAGCCATTCCAGTGTTGCAACGTTGAGTGTACCGCGGCTCAGGTATAGGCACCATGAGCGGCACCTTCAGCGCTAATTCCCAATTTTGTGCAGTTCTAACCTGGTTTGATCAAGGCAACAAATACACACGTGAAACATATCTGCTCACAGCCCAACATAACTAGAAATTCCGACTCACCCTAATTACTGACTCAAATTAATCTAAATATAAAATAAAATAAAATAAAATAAAATAAAATAAAATAAAATAAAAATTACCTAGGTGGGTTGCCTCCCACCAAGCGCTGTATTTAGCGTCTAGGCAAGACGTGTGAGAGCGCTACGGCTCTATAAGCACGGAATCCTCCAATCGAATGACAGTTCCGAAATCCGTAATGTAAGGCTTTACCCTATGCCCATTTACCTTGAACTTGTTGCCATTCGTCTCGTTTTGCACTTCTACAGCTCCGTGGGGAAAAACTTGTGTAACCCTGAATGGTCCAAACCATCTGGACCTCAACTTACCGGGAAACAGCTTCAGCCGGGAGTTGAACACCAGCACCTGCATACCGGGACGAAGGTCTTTATGCACTATCATCTTGTCATGTATCAACTTAGTCTTTTCCTTGTACAGCTTTGCACTCTCATACGCCTCTAAGCGAAATTCGTCGAGTTCACACAGCTGAAGTTTCCTCTCCTCACCGGCCTTGTCATAATCAAAGTTCAACTTTCTGACTGCCCATAAGGCTCTATGCTCTAGTTCTACTGGTAGGTGACACGCTTTCCCAAGACCAACCTATATGGACTCATCCCAATAGGCGTTTTGAAAGCTGTCCTGTAAGCCCACAATGCATCATCTAACTTCAAAGCCCAATCCTTTCGAGTGGAATTAACAGTCTTCTCTAGGATACACTTTATTTGTCTGTTGCTGACCTCAACCTGTCCTGAAGTCTGTGGGTGGTATGGTGTAGCAACCTTATGCCTTACACCATATTTCTTCAAAAGTGCAGCAAAGGATCTGTTGCAAAAATGCGTACCTCCATCGCTAATGATGGCTCTAGGGGTCCCGAATCTTGCAAATATCGTCTCCCTCACAAATTTCACCACAGTTTGACTGTCATTATTCCTTGTGGCCTTTGCTTCTACCCATTTTGACACATAATCAACCGCTACCAAGATGTAACTATTACCACACGATGGTGGGAATGGTCCCATGAAATCTATGCCCCAGACATCAAAAAACTCTATTATCAAATCTCCAGATAAGGGCATCTCATTTCGCTTACTTATACTCCCTGTACGTTGACATCTGTCACATGCCAAACAAAACCGGACTGCATCTTTGTGTAACGATTCCCAGAAAAATCCAGATTGCAACACTTTCAACGCTGTCTTTCTTGCACCAAAATGTCCTCCACAGTGTAGATCGTGACAAAATTTCAGAACGTCTTTCTGCTCTGACTCCGGAACACATCTTCTTATCACAGAATCGGGACCATGAGTGTACAAATAAGGATCATCCCAAAAGTATTTTTTCGCTTTTGTAATGAACCTTTTTCTCCCTTGTGAGTTCAATTCCTCTGGTACTACCCCACTTACCAAATAGTTAACCAGATCAGCATACCATGGCACACTATCGTTTATAGCCAACAGTTGTTCATCCGGAAATTTCTCATGCAATGGCAATTTGTCTACCTCATCCGGATTTGCCTGTACTAACCTGCTTAGATGATCAGCAACCACGTTCTCACTACCTTTCTTGTCTCGTATCTCCAAGTCAAATTCTTGTAGTAGGAGGATCCACCGAATCAATCTAGGTTTGGCATCCTTTTTCTGAAGAAGAAAACGAAGGGCTGCATGGTCTGAATATACAATGACCTTGGCGCCCACCAAGTACGTCCGAAATTTCTCCAATGCAAAAACTACTGCTAGAAGCTCCTTCTCAGTTGTTGAGTAATTTAACTGGGCGTCATTTAAGGTTCGAGAAGCATAGTATATCGCGTGCGGAACCTTATCTACCCGCTGCCCCAAAACTGCTCCGATGGCATAATCTGAAGCGTCACACATTAATTCAAAGGGCAATTCCCAATTGGGGGAAATTATCACTGGCGCGGTGGTTAATGCACTCTTCAAAGTGTTAAAAGCTACCATGCACTCCTCACTGACCTCAAAATCAATTTCTTTCTGTAGGAGCAAACACAAGGGCCTCGTTATCTTCGAAAAGTCCTTTATGAATCGTCTGTAAAAACCTGCGTGCCCAAGAAACGACCTCACATCCTTCACGGATTTTGGAGGCTGTAAACTACTGATCACCTCCACCTTAGCTTTGTCCACTTCAATTCCTCTTCTTGAAATCACATGTCCGAGAACTATCCCTTGTTGTACCATGAAGTGGCACTTTTCCCAGTTCAACACCAAGTTGTTCTCTTCGCATCTCTTAAGGACCAAGGTAAGGTTGTGCAAACACAAATCAAATGAATCCCCAAACACCGAGAAGTCATCCATGAATACCTCAATGATTTCTTCCAACATATCTGAAAATATTGACATCATACACCTCTGAAAAGTACCCGGAGCATTGCAGAGACCAAACGGCATTCTTCTATATGCAAACGTCCCAAATGGACAAGTGAAAGTAGTTTTTTCTTGATCATCCGGTGCGATAGCTATCTGATTGTAACCTGAGTACCCGTCGAGGAAACAATAATGACTATGCCCTGCTAATCGCTCAAGCATCTGATCTATGAAAGGAAGAGGAAAATGGTCTTTTCTGGTAGCAGTGTTCAGCTTCCTGTAGTCGATACACACCCTCCACCCTGTCTGAAGCCTCTGTGGAACCAACTCATTCTGCTCATTGCGAACCACGGTAATACCTGATTTCTTAGGAACCACGTGAATCGGACTGACCCATTTACTGTCTGATATGGGATAAATTATCCCCACTTGTAGAAGTTTCAGGACCTCTTTCTTTACTACCTCTTTCATTATCGGATTTAATCTCCTCTGAGCCTCTCTTGACGGTCTAGACTCTTCTTCGAGAAATATCTTGTGCATGCAAATTGTTGGACTGATTCCCTTGATATCTTCAATTGACCATCCTATAGCTGACTTGTGTTTCTGTAGAACCCCAATGAGCCTTTCTTCCTCATTACTCTGCAATTCTGAAGCAACAATTACCGGGTATGTCTCATTCGCACCTAGATACACATACTTCAGAGTTGTTGGTAACTCCTTGAGTTCCAACTTTGGCGGTGGATCATTGGCAAAACTGACAGTTGAAATTTGGAAGTCTTCAACTTCTTCTTCAGCTAGTTCAGAACTATCTTCAGTCTTGTCGTCTTGATCGTCCCAATCCCAATCCGCCAAATCCTCATCCTTGAATATTCCATCAATCCCAGGGTCTAAAACCTCGATGAATGAACAATCATCAGCTCCGGCAGGGTATGATGATGCTTCAAACAGTTTGAACTCCACTGTTTCATCTAACACTGTCATTGAAAGTTTTCCATTCTGCACATCAATAAATGTCTTTGCTGTGGCCATGAACGGTCTACCCAGAAGAACAGGTCTCATGTTAGTCTCTTTACTTACGTCCTCCATGTCTAATACCACGAAATCCGCTGGAATAATAAGCTTTCCAACTTGGACCAGTACATCTTCAACATTCCCTCTCGGATATCTTACTGAACCATCTGCTAACAGAAGTGACATTGTGGTAGGCTTCAACTCATTCAAACCTAACTGCTTGTAAATAGAATAAGGCATCAAATTAATACTGGCACCTAAATCTAGCATTGCTCTTTCAAGTTGGGTACCTCCTACTGTGATATTGATGCAGAAACTGCCTGGATCTTTCAGTTTGGGAGGAAGTTCCTTTTGCAAAACTGCACTAGCACTGCCTGCTATATATTCCTGATGATTTGGTCCAAACTTCTGCCTGTTGGTGTGAAGGCTCTTGAAAAATTTCGCATATGCAGGCATCTTTTCTATCATCTCAAGAAGAGGTAAGTTCACATGTACCTTGGACAGAACATCAAAAATCTCTTTGAATGCCTTACTTAGCTTGTCCCTTTTAAGTCTCCCAGGAAAAGGAATTGGTGGAACATATGGAGGGGGTGGAATATAAGGGTCTGACGATTTGTGTAAAACCGAGGTCTTCTTTGGTGGTGGATCTACCACTACCTCTTCTTCTTCTCTATCCTCCTTCGCACTCACCTCTTTTGATCCCCTGGTGTCCTCTTTCTTTTGCCTTCTAACAACTTCAGTGTCTAACACTCGCCCACTTCTCAACACAGTCAATGCCTTGGCTTGTTCTGATTGACTAGGGAACCTTCCTGGTTCATTCTTGCGAACTGCGTCGACTATTTGTCCCATCTGTGTTTCTAAATTTTTAATGGATGACTCAACATTGTTAATTCTCTGATTTGTATCACGTGAGAAGCGCTCTGTATTCTCAGCAAGGGATGTCACAATATCTTCCAAGGATCTCTTCTTCGGCTGATAGGTGGTACTGTCTCTATTTGCAGCATTGTTCCATTGTTGAGGTTGACTATTGGACCCTTGCCCTTGGTAATTGCCTCTGTTGTACCCTCCTTGAGTTGTTCCCTGAGTATTCGGTTGAATGAGCTGATGACTATTAAGAGCAGTGTTGGGGTCAGAATAAGATAAATTTGAGTGGTTACGCCATCCAAGATTGTAGGTGTTCGAGTAAGGATCGTTTCTCCCTCTTTGGTAATTGAAAGCTTGAACCTCCTCTGTCTCAAATGGTACCCCGTCTCCATCTTGCACTGAGTTCACCCCTCCTTGCTGTTGATCCCTATTCGAGTTCTGGGCCATCATAGCTTGTATTTGCTTAGCTAGATTTGCCATCTGAATTTCCACCCCAGTTGTCTGGTTGACTTCATACTTTCCTCCCTTTCTGACAGTTGAACTTCTATGCTGGGAGTTTAGAGCCAAAGTTTCATAGATCTCAGCAATCTCTAAAGCAGATTTCCTAGTAATGATACCCCCACAAGCGTTGTCAACAATGTTTTGTGTGAAAGGTGTCAATCCATCATAAAAAGTGCGGACTTTGTACTCCTCTGTCACCATGTGAGGGGGAATTTGATCTAACAGCTCCTTATATCGCAACCATGCTTCATGGAACGACTCACCATCTTCTTCACTGAAACTAGCTATCTTGATCCGGACTTCTTTTGCTTTTGAAGCAGGGAAAAATCTGTTGAAGAATGCAGTGCACACGTCAACCCATGTTCTCAAAGATCCTGCCCTTACTGAATTGTACCACTTGATGCCCTTGTCCTTCAAACAATACCAAAAACACCTCATCCTTAACTGCTCTTCTGTCAATCGGCCCATCGGGAAATTCCCTACGGTAGCTTGATAGTTCTTCATAAACTGGAGGCAGTCTTCTGTTGCCAAGCCGTGAAAAGATGGCAGCATATTTAAATGGCTACTCCTCAACTCATAACTCCTGGCTACGGCATCTAACACAACTGGCTGAGGTTGGTCTCCCAGCATAGGCTGTCCAGACTCTATCATTATTCTGATACCATCTTCTAGTGCACGTCTTGGAGAACCCGGTAGATTGTCTCGAACTTCCTGTCTATTTTGAACACCTTGTTCATCATGAACCTCTCTTTCAGCTCGAATAACCCGGTCACGTTGCTCACTGTGATCACCCATGTCCTCACCAAAAGGATCTAACTCTTCGAACTGTCTAGCAACCCGGCCTACTCGGTCAATCTCGTCGTTAGCAGGGATCAGAATACCTCCAAGCGAACGACGTCCGTTCATACACCTGTAAAACCTGAAACACCAAAAACACAACTACCACGAGATAAAAAGAAACAAAAGAAAAACTAAAACTAAAAATAAAATCTAATGACACACACTACCTAACTTAAACTAACTAGATTCAACTAATAAAATCTATACCAATCCCCGGCAGCGGCGCCAAAATTGATGCAGTAAAATCTGTGTTCAATTTACTAAGAAAGTTCGTTCACTGGGATCGGCGATTCTATCGGTCGAATGCCAATTAATCTAGTAAGGATACTCTAAATGTGGAAACTAAATTGCATAATGCTTTTCTTTGGAAGATTGTTTAATTCTAAAATTAACCTAAATTATGAGAATCTAAACTAAAAGACTAAAATCAAATTAAATCAAAGATCACACAAGGAATGAATATATGGAGAGAAATACTAGGGAATCGATGCACCTTTCTTAGACACTCAATGCTCTCAATCAGTCTCAATAAACACTTCAATAAAGTTTAGGGCTTGTTTTGATAAACAATTAAGAACGAATCTCTTTCCTACCACTCGCACAAAGGCCATGTGTCAAGTGATAGTAACGAAATCCTTTAGAACAAAACTCTAAGCCAAATCAATGCAACAAGGCCATGCAAACATTAACTTTCAAATCTATTAAGCTTACGATTGTGATTTAAATGGAAAAGGCCATTCACATCTAAACCCTAATCTCATGGGATAAACTAAATCACAAATCCATATCAATTGAGGCCACAAAATAATATGAATAAGTAAAGTAGAACAATTAATTCAATAGACAAGACTAAAACCCAATTGATTAACAAAAGATAGACTAATTGATTACATAGAGTTATCCAAAATTGGTTACATCAATCCCCTAGTTAAAGGTTTAGTTACACATCAATGGAGAGAATAAAAACATAGAAGAGATGAAGATAAAACCCATTATGGCGAGATGCTTCTGTCTTGAAATCCCCGTCGTCTTCCTGTTTCCAGTAATCTTCTAATGATGGAATGAATATGAAAGAATGAAAGGAATCGGTATCTGATGGGTCGAATGCCAATTAATCTAGTAAGGATACTCTAAATGTGGAAACTAAATTGCATAATGCTTTTCTTTGGAAGATTGTTTAATTCTAAAATTAACCTAAATTATGAGAATCTAAACTAAAAGACTAAAATCAAATTAAATCAAAGATCACACAAGGAATGAATATATGGAGAGAAATACTAGGGAATCGATGCACCTTTCTTAGACACTCAATGCTCTCAATCAGTCTCAATAAACACTTCAATAAAGTTTAGGGCTTGTTTTGATAAACAATTAAGAACGAATCTCTTTCCTACCACTCGCACAAAGGCCATGTGTCAAGTGATAGTAACGAAATCCTTTAGAACAAAACTCTAAGCCAAATCAATGCAACAAGGCCATGCAAACATTAACTTTCAAATCTATTAAGCTTACGATTGTGATTTAAATGGAAAAGGCCATTCACATCTAAACCCTAATCTCATAGGATAAACTAAATCACAAATCCATATCAATTGAGGCCACAAAATAATATGAATAAGTAAAGTAGAACAATTAATTCAATAGACAAGACTAAAACCCAATTGATTAACAAAAGATAGACTAATTGATTACATAGAGTTATCCAAAATTGGTTACATCAATCCCCTAGTTAAAGGTTTAGTTACACATCAATGGAGAGAATAAAAACATAGAAGAGATGAAGATAAAACCCATTATGGCGAGATGCTTCTGTCTTGAAATCCCCGTCGTCTTCCTGTTTCCAGTAATCTTCTAATGATGGAATGAATATCAAACAGTGAAAGGAATCGGTATCTCCTGGTCTGATAAGGTCGGCCCTCCCTTTTATTTGCTTTTTCCTTTCTTTCTGTTTATAGGTCTTCAGCAGCTTTGAGGAAACGCGGAGACGGTCCAACGCTTGACGTGCCGCTGGGTGGGCACGTGCATGGACAGCGGAAAATCCAAGACAAACACGCTGGAATGGCTCGCTTGAGGGGTCGCTTGGGAGGCATGTGCCTCTTGAGCGGCATGGGACGCGGTAAATCACCCTTGTCGACCGCCTGGAGTGCCGCCGATGATGCATGTGCCTGTTGAGCGGCATGGGCCGCGGAAATTGAGGATTTTGGCCTTTCCTTCATCGTTTGACTCCACCATTTCCAAAATAAGATTAGATCAACGCCTCTATGGAAAGAGACCTGCAACGACTTAACAAACACATCAACCCACCAAAAAGACCCAAGAAACACGCATAAACATAGGCAAAATGGGCAAAATATAAGCATATAATTAGACTGATCAGTGACCTCATGATCTTTTGTTTAATTCTTCTATCCGAGTAGGGATCACCAAGTTGGTGACTTTGGTTTACTATATCCATGAGCTTCACTTGGAAGTCATTGAAGCACTCATCATCCTCCATCCTTATGGTCTCAAATTGCGTTTGGAGAACTTGAAGCTTGGAATCCTTAGCCACATCGGTTCCTTCATGAGCCGTCTCTAATATATCCCAAGCTTCCTTTGCTATCCTTGTAGTTTGAATGAGCTTGTATTGGTTGTCATCCATGGCACATAGGATTGCATGCATGGCTTTGTTGTTCCATTTTGAAGCCTCAAATTCTTGTGGAGTCCATTGTGCCTTCGGCTTGAGGACTTCCTCTCCACCTCCCGTAGGAGTCATCATAGGTGGAGTGTATCCATCTTCAATCGCCATCCATGCCTGGTCATGAATTTGACTCACATAAGCTTCCATTTTGCCCTTCCATGAGGCGTAATTGACCCCGGTGAGCAAGGGGGGTCTTGTGCTAGAGGCACCCTCACCTCCCATTCCATTTCCACTCATTGTGTTTGGGTTTGAATGAAATGAATGCACACAAACAAACTAAGCACACACCACAATGCAAACAAATGCAAGAGACTTTAACAAGAGCAAGGGATCTCCTAATTATGTTAAGGAACCCGCTCTGATACCAATTGAAAATAAATAATAAACGTGTCCTAAAGTAATCTAGAGGGGGGGTGAATAGATTTTAAACAATTTTACCCAATTTTTCGAGATTAGTCCAAATTACGAAAAAGCCCCCAATCTAGTCAATAACAAAAAATACAAGTGCCGAAATTAAAGGACACACAATATTTACGTGGAAACCCACACGGGGAAAAACCACGGGCTGTTATATGCGCCACACGAGAACCTCGAATCCACTATTTGTAAATACGATTACAAATTAGGTTGACCACATCACACCTAAATTTACTAATCCGTCTTTGCTACCCGCGGGCCTTTAATAGTGACTCTAGTCCCTTGCTTGCAAACTACCTAAGAGGTAAATACAAGACTTGTCTCTAAGGTGAAGAGATAGCACAACCTAAGGTGAATATGTGAAATACTCAAGATGCTAAAAATGCAAGGTTAGACATTTAAGCTTATCTAGGCAAGGATGAACATGTTAGACAATCCTAGATATCATATTACTAGATGACATGCATAAAACAACACTAAATAAGCAACCAAAATCCTATATGCATTATCTATCACAATACAACTCACAAACCACAATAAAACAATCTTGAAACTAAGTCAAGTCATAAAGATGCAATCTTGAATCAATTCAAGTGATAAAGAAGCTATCTTGTAAAGCAAGAACATATAGATATGAGAATGATGTTCTAGATACAAGTTATGTGAGCAAAACTAAAAACCCTAGATGAAATCAACCTAGAATTATGCTAGATGATAAATGAAAGATGCAAGATGAAGGGTTTTGTGATTTGGAAGCTTAAAGATGAAGTCTTGATACCTTGGCTTGAAGATACTCAATCATGCTCTCAAAAGTGTAATTTTTGCTCTAGAAAACGAGCCAAGACTATCAAGACATATATAAATGGGATCCAAGTGAAGTGACATCGTTTTGAAAAAATGGCCTGAAAATGCCTTGGGCGCTGTACAGGTCGCTGTACGTAGAGCGACCTGAACAGCGCCTGAAGGAGAAGATGAAACGTCTTCTACCTGGGCGCTGTTCAGAAGAGCGCTTTTGAACAGCGCCTGAACAGCGCCAAGATTCTGAACTTGCTCGGCCAAGGTAGGGCGCTGTACGTACAGCGCTTTTGTACAGCGCCTGAACAGCGCCAAGATTCTGAACTTGCTCGGCCAAGGTAGGGCGCTGTACGTACAGCGCCTACAAAAAAATGCATCAGGTCTGATGCAAAAATGACCCATTCTCATCGGGTCTGAAGGGGGCGCTGTTCGTACAGCGCCTTGTAGGGCGCTTTGAACAGCGCCCTTTGCAACAAGTGTATACCTAGGAATAATGCATGGCAAGGCTTTGGGAATACAAAATGCAATCATCAAAATATGCAAAATGTGAGTGTGTGCAACTACATCTCTTCAAAATAGAGTAAGTCAAGAAATCTACCTTCCTTGAAGCTCTTGATCATGCAATGAGGTTTTCTTCCATCCTAAGCTATCTTTACATATAGAACCCCATTGTGATTTTGCCAACGAAATACGCCAATCAAAAGTGAGGCACTTACAGAAGGCAATCATATGTCGATTTGGAATCCCTCGTGTTCCCATCACTGATAATGGAGAGCAATTTAATAACAAAAAGTTTAAAAAATTCTGTGAGGAGTTGGGCATCGATCATCGTTTCTTGGCTCTAGCACATCCCAAAGAAAATGGGCAAGTGGAAGCGGTTAATAAAACCATTAAGTATATATTGAAGACTAAACTCGAGAATAAGGAAGGTGCATGGGCAGAAGAGTTCCTGCGCGTTTTGTGGGTGCATAGAACAACTAGGAAGTCAAGAACAGAAGAAACCTTATTCTCTCTCGCATTTGGTTCAGAGGTGGTCAGTCCAGCTGAAATAGACATGCCAGCATACTGAACAATACACTTTTATGAGAATGAGAATGTGAATGTGAATGTGAATGTGAAGCGGCTATGTTTGAATCTCGACTAAGTTGAAAAGATGAGGGACCAAGTGACCTAGTCGAAGGGATAAGAGACCAGGTCGAGCTTAAAGTGGCCTCGTATTAGCAGATGATGGCTCGTTATTACAACAAAAATGTTAAACATAAGAGCTTTAAGGTTGAGGACTTAGTGCTCCGAAAAGTAACTCAAAACTCAAATTACTCAGATTCCAAGACAAAGCGTTATGAGGTCGAACTGGGAGGGACCGTATAATATCTCTAATCACCTTAGGATGGGTACTTACAAGCTCGAGCGTTTGGATGGAACAGAAGTGAAGCACTTGTGGAATGCAGAGATGTTGCAGAAGTACCATTAATGAACGGGAGATGTAATAAGACTTCTCTTAGTTTTGTAAGCATTCTTGATGTTATAGCAAGAATGCACATGTTGGTTCTAGTTGGTACAACAAGTACCGCCCCAACGATTTTATGAATTCAAAATTTTCGATTTTCACTTTGAATGCCTGTTGGATTTTGTGGATTGTATTGCACTTGAAATGCACCCTTCAACTATGTTAATGAAGATTATTGATGTCATCTCATCTCTTACTTTCGTTCTCGTTCATGAATTTATGAAATCATCCAAGTTTTTTAATGAAAGAGTGAGCATGCCCTTAAGGCTTAAGGGGGAAACTCGATATAAAACTCTATTACGAAGTAATACGAGCTACATCCATACTAAGTAATGTTTTCATGGTTGAAAGAAACAATCCACAAAGCGGGAAATAAAATGAAGTTGCACTCCATGAAAATATTTGCATAAGTCTTAAATGTCATATAAAAAACCATACATGACAAAAAATGCACGGGTCAAAGAAATAACTTCGTGATCAATACATAATACCATATAGAGATAAAAAGTAAAATAAAAATAAAAAAAAGTCTACGCATGATAGACATTATATCATCTCAACACGAAGTAAGTGTGCGAACACTCCTACCTCGATACAAAAAACGATACCTATAACTAAGCATGTATGGTCGAATCAGTCGAAGAAGAAATCATCCAACATGAAAGGTATCACTCCTAGGCTTCCGGCCACCATATGCTTGTCCTACCATGCTATTTTAACAAAAGGAAACTTAATCCAACCAAGGTCTATGGTAGGGAATTGGGTCTTGAACTCCATCTACGAGCTATTGTATCGCTCAAGATAAGTAGTGCCAACTTTTCCTCCAACTTGATTATTTGGGCTTTGAATATCGCTAACTTGGCATCACAAGTTTTACGTAGCTCTGTCACATACAAGAGATTGGCATTGTCCACTTCAGACCTCTTTGTAAGCTTATTTAACTTACCCTCCAACTCTTGAATTCGAGTGCAGACAGTTGAAGCTTTACCCTGCTCCTTCTCCAAGTCTTCTTAAGCAATTTTAAGTTCTCTGGCCAAATGGCCATCTGAATTAGAGGCCCCAGCAAGATCACCCTTCACCTTAGTAAGTTCAACCGACAATGTATCTTAATGAGAATAAGCCAAAAAGCTAGCCTAAAAAAAAAAAAAAAAAACCAGCTTAGACTTAACAATATAGAATAACGAATAATAATAAAGAATAAATCTTTAATTGCACATCTTGACAAGCATGCTATTAAAATAACTTTAAGTTTGTTGAGAAGAGGTGCTGATGAAAAACTCTTCATTAGCTTTGATAATTTCAGACATGTGGAGAAGAAATTGGGACAGGTAAATCGGAACACTAGAATTGTTATTCTCGTCAGCAACATGTACATGTAAAAGAGAAAGGGCCGACTTCAAAGTGATGGGTTTTGATGGAGAAGTTTTCACTTGAGT
Source organism: Acer yangbiense (assembly GCA_008009225.1). Lineage (NCBI taxonomy): Eukaryota > Viridiplantae > Streptophyta > Magnoliopsida > Sapindales > Sapindaceae > Acer > Acer yangbiense. The sequence goes on from CM017761.1 coordinate 13,447,952, forward strand.
CTTGGACTTCGATGCAACCAATAAAATGTTAAAATTAGACGGCTTGGGGGCCTTACGTTTGAAGACAACCGTTGAAGAAGAATCAGTACCCTTAATGCTCAAAGAATCAGAGCCTACTTCGAGTGGTGAATGCGAGGAATATCGTTCTTTGTTCTTTAGAGAAGATATTTTTACAAAAGCTGTATAAGCCAACTCGACAGTATCACTTTCCCCTTCCGAAACCTTTCTCTTGGATTGTATATTCGGAGCCATGTTTTTTATGAAAAAAACACCATAAATTGAAAACAAAGAAAATGAAAGGAGACAAACATGAATTATTCGTAACATATATACCTTACTTCTCGTGGTAGAAAGAAGAAAAGCCGGTCTCGAACAATACATCTTGATGAGAATAAGCCAAAAAGCTAGTCTAAAAAAAAAAACCCAGGTTAGACTTAATAATATAAAATAACGAATAATAATACAAAATAAAACTTTAATTACGCACCTTGACAAGCATGCTATTAAAATTACTTTAAGTTTGTTGAGAAAAGGTATCGATGAAAAGCTCTTCATTGGCCTTGATAACTTCAAACGTGTGGAGAAGAAATTGAGACAGGTAAACCGGAACATTAGAATTGCCATTCTCGTTAGCAACAAGTATGTAAAGGAGGAGGGGCCAACTTCAAGGTGATGGGTTTAGGTGGAGAAATTGTCACTTGAGTCTTAGGCTTCTATGCAACCCATAAGATGCCTAAAGTAAACGGTTTAGGGGCCTCACGTTTGAAGGCAATCGTTGAAGAAGAATCAGTACCTTTTGTGTTCAAAGAATCAGAGCCTACTTCGAGTGGTGAAGGCGAGGAAGATCGTTCCTTTTTCTTTAGAGACGACCTTTTTACAAAAGTTGCACGAGCCAACTCAACGGCATCACTTTCCCCTTCCAGAACCTTCCTCTTGGATTGTATGTTGGGAGCCATGTTTTATGCGAAAGAAACACCATAAATTGAAAACAAAGAAAATGATAGGAGACAAACATGAATTATTTGTAACATATATACCTTGCTTCTCGTGGTAGAAAGAAGAAAAGTCGGTATCGAACAATCGTTTCGGGGTGGAGAGATCCTCGTAATAGCAAAGGCTTTCAGGAATGTAAAGAATTAAGCACACATGAGATGCACTTTGGGAAGAAAGATCTGGCCTAGGCTTTCCGACAGCTGCACAATGTGAAAATTGAATGATTACGGTCAGCTCAATAAAATGATTGTAAAAAAAAAAATCGAAAGAAAAACCAACATGGAGTTTGGAAATGATAGGGAACTTTACGACTCCCATCAACCAAAGAACTACCTCAATCCTCAATTGCTAAAAATCACTTTTCTCGCCATTTCTTGTTACTTAAAGGAAGACCTAAAACTAACTTCTTTGACCTTGGTCATGGTGAAAAATAGTATGAAATGTGGTATTTATGACCTGGATTTGTTCGTAGGGAATAGATATAATGAAATTCGAAATGAGTGGGCTAAGAGTCATGAGTTGCGAATAGAACATAAGTGCTTACCAGACACTTTCATCCGCTAGGAGCCAACTATACTGGGACAAGATTAAAATAATGAAGAATAGCCCCAACAAAAGGTTGAAGAGGCAATCTCATTCCGAATCTAAGGAAAGCTATGGGTAGAGCGACCCTATTTTCTAAGGGTTTGCTCGACACATCAAACGTCCAAGGTAAACTCAAGAAAACAGTGTTCGGGACCCCATAAATCTTAATATAGTCTCGGAGCTCATTCTCCTTCAATTTTGGTTTTATTGAGTCTATGACAAAGCTCGGTTCAAAGTAATTACGTTTATTGGGTCGAAACTTAGAAGAAGCAAACCCTAACACTACTTCTGCAGTCAATGGGGAGTTATTGGCCATTGTTGTTATCAACGACATCGCAATCCTTAGAACGGAGCGTTTCTTCACCCTCCAAATTCTCGTTGTCGCTTTTCTCAAAATTAAAACTCCTTGAGTTTTCAACACTGGAGGGGTTTTCAACACCGGAGGGGTTTTCAACACCGGACATAACTCTAACCTATGGGAAACCCTTGTATTTGGTAAAATGAATTCTTAAGATAGCAAGAAAGGAGGGGAAAAAGTATATACATCAATGTGTGGGAGATTGCAACACATAGGCCACTTACATGAGAGAATTCTCTAGAAAAAAAAAAATGAAAAAAAACAAAAGATAAGGAATAAGGAATAGATAATTTATATACATATAGTAAAACCTCTCTATAATCATAATGGTGGGACCAAACTAATTTTATTACTATGGGGAGGTTATAACTTAATATAGGTGTAATTACAAAACTTATTATTATGACTTAGTTATCCTTAGAGCAAGTGTTATAGAGGTAAAGTATACACTACATTAATAATTAATTAATGGAGCATGTCAAATCCAAGGTATAGACATTGATAAAAGAGATAGATATAGTTTCAAAAAACTAGTACATGTATCTATGTAGTGTTGGGAATATAGAGTCATCTTAAAAGTCTAAAATTTTGCATTCTCTTTAAGGTTTTTCTCTAAATGTAAATTCTATAATTACATTGTACTATAAGTCTATAACACAAACCATGCAATCTTCAACCAATTCAAGTGATACATTTCCTTCTTCCTCTAGCAAATCAACCGTCCCACCCAAATTTAATACACAAACTTAGTTGACTGAAAATATTCATGTTGATTTGTGCAAAATGAAAGAATTAAACCCCAACCGGAAGTAAAAAGATCTTGTGAAGTGGTTGGAAGATTCTCATGGTCTTAAGATATCACAAGTAGTAATATATAAGACACTCAAACGATCAGCTGACCTCCTTCAAGAAGAAGTATTGTTGAACCCAAAAGCAACTCTATCCCGAAGCTTTCTCTTGAAAAATATTTCCCTTAAACGACCAGCTGACCTCCTTCAAGGGAAATATTTTTCTAAGGCAACTCTATCCCGAAGATTTCTCATTTGAATTTTCAAATGGATGGTTGGAAAAGTTCAAGCAACGACATGAAATTCATTCCTTTCGTCGTTTTGGGGAGAACGGTTCAGTTGATATGGAGAAAATTGAAGCTAGTTTGCCACTAATAAGAGAGGAATTAGACAAATGGGCTTGGAAGGACATTTACAATATGGATGAAACTAGCTTATTTTATCAAATTAGTGATGGTTTTGTAAGTAAATAGATACATGTCAAATTCAATTGTGACTATTTAAATCCATATTTTTTATCAAAAGTTTATGGTTTTTAACCAAAAACGAAACTAGAGGGAGGTTTCTAATAACATCCCTATTTTTAATCCGAAGGGACTAACTGCACAAAAAAATAGAAACAGAATTCTCCCAAAACATCCACAGTCTATGGCCTACGGCAATATTACAAATGTAGGATATGAAGGAAAGAGACTTGACAGTTGACAGCATGCTTATATAGTTATCCTATGCTAACACAATTCCATATTTCCATCAACTGAAATTAAATTATCAATGACAAGGTCATATTTATTAACCAGACGTGCAAATCCTTCTACAAGAATAAATAAAGCTATTATTGGTACATAAAAAATAATAATAATAATAATAAATTAAAAAAACAAAAAAAAACAGCATTTCATATCCAGAAAGCGCTTGGCAAAACGGATATTACATCTAAAATACATATAGATAAAAAACATAACTTGAGCAGCCTACTGTAAAAACTCCCTCGGATCAGTGACATAACCAGTCAAAGCAGATGCAGCTGCTGTATATGGTGAAGCTAGATATATTTGGCCTTCACTGTGTCCCATCCGACCAGGGAAGTTCCTATTTGTTGTTGAGACACATACCTGCAATGCCAGAGCATTAAAAGAGTTGATGAGGATGCTCAACAAATAAATGGGATAGCCATAATTAACATCGATCACATTGATCATGAAGAAGGGCAAATATGATTTTAGTAGACGAGAATCTTTGTATGTACTCATACTACATCTGACATCTCTCATTTGTCCATAACTCTGTTAAATTTCACCTCAAATAGAAAAAATAAGTTCTGAAACAGTTGCATTAGTAAATGGATAGCAAACAGCCCAAAAGCCACTTTGTCGCGAGACGAGGAAAAGAGCAGCAGAGTGATAGGCTGATTGCTAAGCAAGAAATCAGTTTTTATGAATGTTTGGGGGTAGCTTTTTGATATAATTGGTTGGCTTAAACATCATTAACCAGACTTATAGGTTGACATACTATAATTTGAACACAAATATGCAAATGAACAAATTAAGAGGCAGTTTAGATTGAATGCTAAAATTATATGCTTTTCAAGGATTTTCAGCAGAGGAAAAGAAACTTGCCATAGGTTCATTCATGCGTGCATAAATGTCTTTAGGGCCACCCAAGCAAGCACCATAACTAGGACTTGCAGGTGTGTCACAACCAGCTTCTTCGAATATCTGTGAGCATGTCTTGCCACCAGATCCTGGTACTGGGAGAGTATATACATCCATCCAAACCTGTCAATTTTACCATACAATATTACACTTACAATTAATTTATCTCCACAATATATCTTATCCATATTTGAAACAGATCTGTGGACATTTCAGAACAAAATATTGCAATTTGCAAACCTTCTGGGTAGCAGGGACAAGGAACGTGGGGACTTTAACCTTTTTGCCCTGAAGACAAACAATTAAATTTATAAACAAATCATGGAGCTCCTCCAAGAAAACTTGGTAGAATATCAATTAGTAAGAACAATTGCCAATTACTCCTAAAGATGTATAAGATGCAGTAGCAAGCCTGATGCAAATACTTTTTATTTTTTTTATTTTTTTATTTTTTATAGCAAAACATGAAAATCAATTTAAAATATAAGAGAGGAACATGAAAAATTATTATGACGAATGTTTTGTTTGTAAGACATCCCTGATCCTTCGGCATTATTTATCCTACCCACTCATAGCACAGGAAATTTAAAAAATTTCAAAGTTTTTAATGAAGATCTAAGGCAATTCAAATAAGCAAACTGCAATCAAAATTTAGAAACAAGAAGAATTGGGTTAAACTGAAATCAGTAGATAACTTGTGTCTGCATAGTATCATTGGATTATCCAATAACAATATAAATAAGTAACAACGAAATTTGATTCTTACTGAAGCTTGAAAAACTTTGGCAGCAGCCAGGAAATCCTCTGTTTTTCCACCTGTACAAGATCCAATGTATACTCTGTCAATCTTCACATCTTTGCATTCTCTAGCTAAAGCCCGATTATCAGGCGAATGAGGCTGCAAAGTACATATACTAACATTACTTGTAGCAATCAAAAGATTGCAAACTGTCAAGAACTAATACAACAAAAATGAACAATTTTATGAGATAATTAGTTGAGGTCCATATCAGATTATATCTAGATACATATAAATCACCCACCTTTGCCACCAAGGGTTCCAGATTTGAGACATCAAATCTGTAGTCTGAAAGAAAACTGAAAACCAACCATAAAAAAAAAAAAAAAAAAAAAAGCCCATCAGTACAAATGAAGTCTAAAAGCATGATAACATTAAAAGCCAACAAATAAAAAAAAAATCGCATCCTGAATAAATTCTATAAATTGTAAGACATCAAATTTAAAAAATGAAAAAAAATGACCACATACAATTCTTTTCACATCCAATACAAGTTGAGAAAATTATAAGTTAGACAATAATTGATGTGAGGAAAGTAAAAAATGACTACATACACAAAATCTCATGTTTTAGTTGGTATTTGTACACTGGCATAACCACAGAAAACCTTAGAAATTAACAAAACGGATCCAACTACTTTTGTTTGACAGAATCCATTTTAGCTAACTAATTATCTTTTCACCAGCAGTCTTATTGTTTTAAACTCAATGGCTCCTGATAATATTTCAGCAGGTATTTTGAAAACATTAATACCATTTAATCAGAGAAATATAATCATATGAAACAAAAGGTTCATTATGCAATAGGTAAATTGGCCAAATAACATTTTTCCCAGAAAGCGGGTGGTGAGATGGATCTATAAGTATTGATGCAGTCGCTCACTAACCCTCACCACTTCAACAGGAAATACATTTGCAAATTAGTTGAGATACAAACTATTTCCAACTAATAAATCAATATTATCTTTTGATGCAATGAAGTACGAATTTGTCTTAAAACAATACAGTAGGAAAGAATTTAGGCTTTCCATGTAGGATGGTAGTGTCTGAAAGTGCCTTTCTAAAGTAAAGCTACTTCCATTTTGACTGCCCCAGAACTAATATGTTCATATATTCAGACAACTATATAGATTAAACTTCATCAGTCTAAACTCAAAATCTAGTCTTGATGATCAAACATTAATGCTTTTCTGTGCATTCCACTTGCTCTACAACTTTAAAGATGAGGATTTCATGCCAAGGGCTCTACTGACCAATCGGTACATAGAGCTGTTAGCTCACCATCTGAAGCTAGAAACAAACTTAAAACTCAGTCATAAACACATTTAACTGTCATTTGAAACCTTTCTACAGCATAACTAACACATCAATTGAGCAAAAAAGAGGACCGCTGTTAATGTAAATGGCATAAAAAATCGAGCAAATGTCTATATTGAGTCCACATTATTCTACGGGCTACCAAAAAGGTACCACCTCTCACAGAGGGCTAGTAACTCAAGAAATGATCTTAAACAGCCATTTAATCACAAAAAATCTACCTTGCTTTCTCATCACTGTAAACTGGTTCATATCCCACGGATGTCTTATCCTGTGGAAAAATAAAACACTATAAGCCTGGGCAATTATACAGAATATCATCTTTTATAAGAAGTTAAATAAAGGGTAAAAAGAAAAATGTCGGCATAGAAAGAAAAACAAACATTGATATACAGACAGCTCAAATCCAAGTGTAAGCTATTGCACTTACCTCAAGATACTTAAATGTTGTACTATCAGCAGGGACCACACCATTCTTTCCCCCAGCTTCAACAACCATGTTGCATAAAGTCATGCGCTCTTCCATCTGTTCAACGCAAATATGATCGGAACAACAAAATTCATAAGCCATTTAAGGGTAATAAACAACTGCTGACAGAAACTTGAAATAACCTAATAGCCTTGTTATTAGAAATATTTGAAGCTTACTTACAGTTAAACTTTCAACAGTTGTGCCAGTGAACTCCATAGCTTTATAGGTTGCACCAGAGACAGATATTTCACCAATTATCTGCAGGGGCAATCATCATTTAGAGACAATGCAATAGAAAAGGGAAGCCCCATTCATCCAATAATAACTGTAAAATACAAACTCTCCGCAAAGGAAAAACAAATGTATTGAGGGTACTTTATCTCCACCAAAAGGAAAGAGAAGCCTGAAGACCCAAAGAAACTTACTTGCAAAATCAAATCCTTCGCAAGTAAATAATCAGGCATTTCACCATCCATTACAAATCTCAAAGTTGGGGGCACCTGCAATTTCAAATACAAGGATATCAAGAATTATTAAAGCAACCAAACTTTTGATTTTATATAGTAGAAAAAGTATAAAACTGTGCACACTGCCATCAGCACATTAGGTGGCAGACAGCAGGAAACTATAGAATTACTACATGTATAGATACCTCAACTTTTAACCTTAGATTTTCCCAAATCATTCTATTAATAATTTAATTTAATTGGATGAGTGTTCAAAAACTACTATTGGGTCTCTACAGGATAATATACCGGTTTCACTATAACAGAACAAAAAAAAAAAAAAAAGAACAAGAACAAGAACAAACCTTGAGCAGGAGCTTTCCTGTGCCCATTACAAAACCTGCATCGGTGTGGCCAATGCCAGTTGCAAATTGGCCAAATGCTCCAGCGGTACAGGTGTGAGAATCTGTACCTAACAAGACCTGAAGGCAGTTGTGAAGGGTGTAAAGGCAAATTTGAAAAATGATGGCATATAAATTAATTCAGTAAGAACAAATCAACAATTTTGAAAAAATACAGTTGTACCTCTCCAGGCCTGCAATGACCTTCTTGAGCAAGTGCAACATGACATATACCTTTGTAATTTGGGTTAACCTGCATATTCATTAAGTAAACTTTTCGTTCATTCTCAATAAACAGGGAGTTATAGCCTTCAAGTTCATTGGAATAATTAATTAATAAATGGCTGTACGGTAAAAGAACGATAGAGCCATACCTTAAAATTACTAAGATCTTTAATATCATAGAAGTACTTGATATTTTGCTCCGTGCAAAAATCTCTCAAGATATCAACATTACGATTTGCACGTTCATCATTTGTGAATATATAATGATCAGGAATGATGACAAGCTTTTCACGGTTCCAGACCTTCAATTATAAAAATAGTAATGTTGACTTAGCATATGACAAAAAGTAAACACATACAAACTAGTGGTGGAAGAGAGAGGGAGAGGTATAGTGGGTATCAAATATTGAATAAAAGATGCTTTTCAACTCAAGGCTTAATTGTAAGGAGGTAATGATAAAGGATATGAGCTACAATGTTGCAAAATTCGGTCTAGGCGGCTGACAGCCGTAGCATTTTGGGCCAAATCAGCCAGGCATCTAATCGGCACCTAGGGCTGCCTAGGCCGGTCAAACGCACCCTAGGCGGCGCGTTTAAACTTTTTTTTTTGTTTTTTTTCTAAAAAAAACAAACACAAAATGATGTAGTTTTGAGATTCATTAAACAAAGAGGAAAAAAAAAAAAAAATCTCTCCAACCCTATCGATCGAACACAGCAGATCAGCCCTAAGCAGAGCCCCCTCTCTTCTTCTCCAACCAGCCCCTCATTGCCGTCGTCTGGCCGTTGTCACCACTACCAGCAGGCCATAGTTATTAAAGGTGCTAAGCACATCAAGGCGCAAATTGTCCCCTGGAGCTTGAGGCGCAAGGCGCAAGTCTGACTGAAACAAGGCGCACCTTCTTTGAAAAAGGTGCCCACTGCCCAATAGCTTTTTTATGAATTTTCCAATGGGAAAAATTCATAAAAATTGTAACATTCTAATTTATCCTATAAATTTCAAGTTACTAAGCTAGATGTGAGGTTTATAACTTTACAAACAATCATCATACTAACAACAAATATGTTCAAATTAGTTTCTAGGCTCTAGCTATCCACAACTTAAACAAAACCAATTTCATAACATCATCAATGCATCTTCATGTTGGGTTGTGAAGCTTGAATTAGTTTTGTTGCGCAACGCTAACGCACTCGGCGCCTAGGCGCGCTTTTAATAACTGTGCAGCAGGCAGCAGAAATGTATACAAGTAAGGGCTGTATATCACACAAAAAAAAATGTATATTCTGGCCGAGGAATTGCCTAGGTGCCGCCTAGGCGCTAGGCAGTGGGACACCACCTGACTAGCGCCTAGCGAATTCTGCAACACTGACGAGCAAGAAGAAAAACAAATTACTTTGCACCTAAATAAATTCACATGAATATCAAGGACTCAATTAAGTGGTTTTTGAACATCTCACCCAAACAAAATCGGTCTTGCAATTCCCATATACCCAAAAGGGTTACCTTATTAAGGATAAAGAAGAGTCCAGTAACATGTATATTAAGTTATAACACACACCATTCCTCTTCAAACTACAAACTTTTAACTCGTACATTTGAATACTGTGTACGAAACTAAGAAGCAATTCAATACTTACAAGAAATTGCAAGTATACTATAACCCCGTTTAGCATCACCTAAGTACTAGTAAGCAAGGAAAGTTAATTTATGCATACAATCACTAAAAAGAATAAAAGTATAAAACCATATTGTTAAAGAAAACAATGTACACTCAATATCCTAATATCCTCATTAAAACAAATAATCATATGTAAATCTTAATGAGCCATAAAAATGTAAATACCTAAGTGATCTAGGCGTCATTTGAGCTATACTCATGCAGATGATGGATTGAGCTAATAAAAATATCAAAACCTTAGCATTTTCGCCAAATTCTTTCTTGAAAATACCAATGGAACCAGGGCCACCAACATCATGGGTCATCAAGATATCGACATTGATCCACACATTCTCTCCTGGACTTAACTGAGGTTTCTCTGAGGCCCTAGCCATTATCTTCTCAGTCAATGTCAGTGCAGTTTTTACCTGAAAAATCCAACAAAAAAACCATTAAACTGCAAGACTTTGACTTCAAAATCATCGATAATCAGGAACCTGTCAATCAATAGCATTAAATTTACAACCAGCAAATAAAATTTATCAAAATAAGTGACCCATATGACCCTTTTTGAAGGAAATCATCAAAATTATGGTAAATTGAAGGAAACTCAACAGAGCCAGTGGTGGCAGACCTGCGTTCAGACTGCTGAGGAGTCATGACCGAAATGATTTTAATGGGAATTGCTGATTTCTTGCATTTGTGAATAGAAAACTGTGACGTTGAACAGAAACCAAAGCGACACAAATCCTTCTGTGAAAATAAATAACTCATTTTCATTAAGGCCGGAGTCAAATGATAAAAATAATAATGGAGAATTGTAATAGTGAAAAATGAGTGCAGAGAGTAAGAGAATTAGCAAAAGTAAAGGATTGAACCTGGTTGGCGATGAAAGAAGAAGTTGGGGTTGCAGAAATGGCAGAGGAGGCCATGTTTGATTTACTGCAACAGTTTCTGAAGAGATTGTGTTTCTGATGATTTTTAATTTTTATTACCCATTAACTAACAACTCAAATTGCATGGAAGTGAACCTCTTATTATTAAAATAAATAACTACTAATTAAAGGGTCTCATTTTTTATTTTTATAAATATTACAATAATTCGGGATTCCGTAGAGAATGACAGACTCGAAGTTAAAACCTCAGGGACTAAGTGAAAGCTGCAAATCACCGACCAAATGACCAACCTCACTGGAGTTATTGACGGAGACCAGGTTTGGCCGGAGGATTACCCTCCTTATGTTCGGAGGTATTTATCGGGAGAAAATCTTTTAAGGGCTTGTTTGGTGCGCCGCACTATATTGTGGCTCACCGTATTGTATTAGGAGTTTAAAATGTATTAGAATAATATAATATAATGTTTTGTTTGTTTTGTTTTGCACTGTTCGCTATATTGCATTAGCTAATACATTTTTAATTTTAATTGATCTAATATGGTGGATATCGTATTAGCTAATACAGAGTAGTGAAATTGTATTAGTTAATACAACATAATACAATATAATACAAAATATCACCAAACACATGATTTTATAAAAATAATACAATACAATACAATTCAATACGATCCAATTCAATACGGTCCAATACGATATAACACAGCGTACCAAACGAGCCCTAGTGCACCAGTTGAGTGGTGCATTAAACCATTGAAATACTGGCACGTAATTACGTATTAGCTTTTTGGGTCGTAAAAAATATATATATAATGAAGAGAGGAAAAATATAAAAAAATAACTCAAAAAGTTACATGTCAGCTTTTTGTGTCGTAAAAAATATATATATTATAAAAAAAAGAACTCTAAAAGTTTCGTATCAGCTTTTTGGATTGTAAAAAATATATATATAATAAAGAGAGGAAAAAAAAAAAAAAAAAAAAACTCAAAAAGTTGGTATATGATTACGAATCAACATTTCAGAGGATGGGGTTGCTTTGTGTATGTTTGTGGAAGGTTTGGTCAGTGAGAAACGTGGAGGTTCATGATCCTAATGCTAGCAGGAAGGTTGATATAGTGGAATGGGCTCAGTGTTTCCTTTCTGAGTTCCAGGGGGTTGACGCCAGAGTTGTGAGTTCTGATGTGGTCCTTCCCGTTTGCATTCCAACTTGGAAACCGCCTGGATTCGGAGTGTATAAGGTTAACAGTGATGCGGCTATTGACGTGGCAGGTCAGTTAGTGGGTGTTGGCATTATTATTCGTAATTCAGAAGGTATGGTGATGGCTTCTAGTTCTCAAAGGATCACTGCAAATTTTTCTCCACAAGTGGCGGAAGCGGTAGCCATCCTTCGGGGTCTTCAGCTGGTAGTGGATTCAGGATTGTCTCCTTGTATTTTTGAATCCGATGCGAAGATGGTTGTTCAGTGGATCAAAAGCTATGATCTTATATTGTCTGAAATTGGAAATGTTATTTCTCCCATTCATGTTTTACTGCAGCAGGCCCGCTGTTTGTCAATTAGTTTCATTCCTAGAAAAGCAAATCAGGTGGCTCACACATTGGCTAAGAACAGCCTCTCATGTGAGGAGGATATGTTCTGGCTGGAGGAGTTACCATCCTGTATTAGTTCTCTTATCGCGGCAGAGTGCCGTGGTTGTTTGTAATTGTATTTTCCGTCAAAAAAATAAATAAATAAATAAATAAATAACATTTCAGAGGCTAGGTGCGCCACTCAATTGATACATCCGGTGCATCGAAGATTTTCTCATGGATGATGTTCTAGGTTTGTTGCTTGTAATAATAAAATTTGTTTTGTGAAAAAAAAAAAGTGACCTACCTCATTTATGACCAACCTCATTTATGAGTTATGACCAACTGCTACCAACTGTATATATAAAATAAGATATAAAAGAACAGGTAAAAGCTAGTAGCGTTGCGTTGCTTATATTATATAATCGAAGCTCGATTGTTCTTTGTTTGATGTGATTCCACAGTTGACCTTCATCACAAAGGAAAAGGTCAAAAGGATTTCTATATTTTCATTTTTTTTTCTTTTCTTTCTTTTGATGAATCAAAGAACTTTCTCCTAACTTTATCTCATTTTTCTTTTTATTAGTTTTACTGATCCATATATGGAAAAATTCACATTGGGTCTACTGGTCTAGGTTCTTTTCTTTTAAGTACAAATTTGAAATTCGGGGAGGTCGGAAATAAGATTTGAATTCACATCAATATGTGGGTGCAAGAGGCTTACTATCGATCTATCTCAACTTTTAATTCTGTTTCCTAGAACTTATTTTTTCAATATTGTAACCATCAACTTGGAGGACTTGTCAGTTGCCCCCAACTTCCAGACTGTACACAAAATTATATATCTTAAGACTTGGCAAGGAAGACTTTGAAACAAGAAAAAGTAAAAATATTCCAAGTTGCTAAGACAATCTTATTTAAAATCCAAAAAAAATCCCACTTCTAATCAACTTTCTCCTGTCAAGGAAAAAAAAAAGCTTGATTGATTATCTCCCAAAATTATTAGCAAATAATGGAGGAGTTACGTGAAGCTGCAATAGCATACTACAACAATGGCTCTAGTGACCTTAAAATGGTGGCATGGAACTTCTTCAAGTCAATGGATGTGAACGGAGACGGCAGAGTAAGCCTGATCGAATTCGTAGAATTCCTTCGACAGAGAGGCTACCATTGGATTAGTCCCAATCTCTTCACCGAACTAGACAGAAATGGCGATGGATGTCTTGATTTTTGGGAGGTTCTAACTATGTATTACATGGTGAAGACTAGAAGTGTGAGCTGCCGTGAGTGCCGCAACATCTTGAAAGGACTGTATTTTACTTGCGTGGTATGCTTCGATCGTGGAGGCGATGCCTATGATCTTTGCTCGACGTGTTACCGGCGGCGAACGTTCTCACATCGGCACAACTGTTTCTTGGATAGCTATGTGTTGCTCCGGTCTAGAAGAGGGACTTCTAACGGTGCAACAAATTTGAATTTGGTAAGCTATTATATGAGCATTTTTGTTTGTGTTACCGTATTAGTAGTCAAAATCATATTGAAAACATTTTTAGATGATTACAATGTTTTTCTTCTTGATATTGAGGGAATAGATATCTATCTCTCGATTGTAGAAATAAATATATGAATCGTATATATAACGCTTGATCTCAATAGACCCCAATAAGTTTTTATTTTTTTTTTCCTTTTTCTACAATTAGACTATCTTCAATGCATCTGTCAATACCAATACTAAATTTGATACAAAAAAGAGTAAAATGCTATATTTGGCACATCAATTTAACATTATGCTCCAATGCACAATTCTATTTACAATGTTATTTTTATTATTTTATTAATTAAAATTATAAAAGTAAACACTTACCATTAATGTATTCATTATTTCTTTTAATGTATTCATTATTTCTTTTAATGCTCCAATACAAAGTTCCATTAATGCATTAATTATTTAATTAAATATATATATATAATGGTATTTTTGTAATTAAAAAATGAGCATTTATTTGGCATACAATATAGCATATGTCAAATTTAGTACATCATTTGGCACTAGCATTGAATAATGGTTTTTACACCATGTGCTAAATTTTAACATTGACACAATAATTTGGCACAATATTGGAGATGCTCTTATGGTCCGGTTTTCTCACGTTGCATTGAATGTTTCAAATTCCACTTCAATTAAAAATTGCCTCTATGTATACACTAATTAAAGAATTTGATCATCTACTGATCTGATCTTTTTCCTGAACTTATCTAATTTCATGATATTTAAGCATTGCAATAAATATGTGGTTAGAATGTGATTGGTTTCCATAACCACTTTATCAACAACCAATCACATGCTTTACAAAGGTCAGGACAAAGATCAGGACAAAGATCAGATCAGCAGCGAATCCAACGATTTTTGCCCTTTTAAAGATGAAATAAAACATTTTTGCTGACTATTGTATTTACTAAGCAGGCACAGCCAAGCATTCCTCAGCCTCTTGTCGTGGCACCAGTTGGTCAACCTGCAAGGGTACGTAAAAATATTATAATTTATTAATCTGTAAATAAATAAATAAATAAATAAATATAATTGTATAAATGAAAATATTTTTATAAGGAGTGTGCAAGATCTAATCCAATCCAATAGGATCAATTGGTAGATTGGATCGAATCTAAAAACATGATTTGATCGGATTGTATCCTAATTTTTAAAATCCATTAGATCGGATCTTGGATTTCCATATGGAAATCCGTCAATCCACCGAATCCGCCAAAATATAAGTTGTAATTTATATTAGGTCAATTTATTTTGTGTTAAACATATGAACATTGAGCAAATTTGCAGAGCTATTGTATTTTGTTATGACAATTGCCAAGTGATTATATTTTTATTTCAAAATTTTGGATGACTTTATTATGTTTGTAATTGTAACTTATATTTAATATTTATAATTTGTTAGACTTTTTAAACTTTAAAGTGTACAATTATATCAATTCAACAAAAAAAGTGTACAATTATATCTTACTTTTATGTTAATTATTAGTTTGTTAATGTTATTGGAAGTATAGTATGTATTAATAATTTGAATTTGTTAATTTTGTGAATATTTTAATTTTTATATACTAAGAATTGCTTCATATGAATTCGATCCATCGGATCGGATTTAAGTAATTTTTGCAATTGGATCGGATCAGATCAGATTCTGCTCTAAAATTGGATCGGATTAGATTGTAATTTCTTTAATCCAATTGGATCAGATCGGATCTTGAATCATGACAAATCCAATGGATTCGATCCGTTGCACACCCCTAAAATTTTCATATTAATAAAATTTTGTTTGGTTTCAGTTAAGATGGTCGGAGCCTGGAGGCATTTAAAGCATTAGAGATGGTATTTGCTATTGGCGGCTTGGCTTCGGTTGGTTGTACCATTATGTGACTACACATCTCATTCACAAATATTATTGGATTTTCAATACAACATGTGGATGTAGAATTAAGGTTATATATACATATATACCACCTGCAGTATTGGCGACTCGAAACTGCTGTCGGACTGAATGAATACCTTTCACCAACAAACCACATTGGTCAGTGGTAGAATTAAGCTATTCAATATAAAATTTTGAATTACCATTTCAATTATGAAATTTACTAAGTATATATATATAGTAATTTTCAAATCAGCACTCTCTCATTGTATTACTATCAGCACATTTTAATGAAAATCATTGGATTTAAATACTTTGACTTGGTTGTATGCACTTGTCAAAGTATCTTTTAAATCCAATGACTTTCATTAACATGTACTGATAGTAATACAATGAGGGAGTGTTGACTTGAAAATTATTGTATATATATATAGAAAAATTTTCAAATCAGTGCATCCTAATATAACTTCGTAAAGATATTGAATGTGAACCACTCGTTTTACATACTTTGACTCAAGTGTGTAAGCACTTGTTAAAACTAGTGATTCACATTCAATATCCTAATAAAGTACGGTATATATGAGATTATGAGATTGAGAATCTACATCGGAAGTAGTTTGCATATATAATAATTTGTTTGGATAAATCTGACTTGAAAAAAAAAGAAATGGTTTTTATTTATTTTTAAGTAATTTGTTTCCCTAATCAAATGACCCCATAATGGCTAAATTCCCATGCTTTTATACACATCTCTTGCTATTTATAATTGGCTTAAATTATCCAAAAAAATTTATAAAAAAAAAGATCAAATTTGTATAATAGGCATGTATATTATTTTAACAAATCAAATTAATTATAATTAAGAGGCAGCACATGTGAGAATTATAAGTGGCGATATCCATGAAACCAATGTTGATCAACTTCATCGCTTTCAATTAATTATGTACTCAATCAATCTCTACGGCACAACTGAAATAGTGAAGAGAAGAAACAATAGTGGATGATTTACTAATACATTGTCAAGCATTTGAATAAAAGATGATTTTTTTTTTCTTCCTAAGATACAATATAAACCATTTATTCACCTACTCTACTCATCACTACCTGCCAGCTAACATGTCATTATTTCACAAAGTTTAAATGCGAAATACTGTACAAATGGGGGATCAAATACAGGGTTTTAGGCTTATGGAGTACAATCGTCTATTAAGGTTAGTATTGTGTATTGTTAGTGAGCATCAAGGTTACGTCCCAACCTCGCCAAATGCTGTTGATGTTTTGCTGCAGCTGCCTTATCAGCTGCTTCACGTTTAAGAGCCCTCTTTGCTCGTCGGCCTGTTGTGCTATTTGCAACTTCTTTCTTCTTGGGCTCGCGTGAGGAACTAGCCCCCATGTCCTGGGAATTCTGGGAATTTGGGCGGTAGACAGGCCTTGCTTCTTGGCGCCCTGCCCTGACGTATCCATTATCTCCCCACCTTCGGTTACCAATATGAAGACTCGACGAGCGCTGGAAGTAAACTTCATCTAGATCATCTTCTTCATCATCATATAGGTAATAATCTTCTTGGTCATCATACACCACTTCATGATCCTCCACAATCAAAGGTTTGAACCACGGGGCTCTAAGAAGTAAGCACACACTTTCCTCGAACATGTAATCTTTAATGCTGTTATAACCCAACAAAAGAAAAAAAGAACATTTGTTCATAAGAACACACAACCTAAAAAAGTGCAGGCCACCTTAAAGGTTGCAATATACCATTTCCGATAGACAATTGAAATATAACTGTCAACAATAAGGGAACGAGTTACATATCACTTTTAGAGTGACATTTTCACAAAAAAGAAACAGAAAAGCAATATCGTTTTAAGCCATAATCTGTATTGGTTAACCTGCTAATCCATTCTTGATTTAATTAATCATCAACCACGCTTCTGCTGAAATTGTTGCGGCCACTATAGCAGAACTATATACATGTATATCTCAGTTGTTATTATCTAACACAAAACTCTTTATATCTCTAACCTCTTAATTTAAAATAAGATTAATAATATAAGGAAAAAAGAAAGCAAAAAGTGTAAGGTTCCCTTATCTACAAAGACAACTGGAAAAGGAGATTGTATGACCTGCCATCGATGGAACGATGAACGTTGAGGAACTCAAATGGATGTTTGCACTGAGGACAGCTTGGTTTCTCAATGTAAGAGGCCCAACGAAGGATACATGTCACACTGCACAGATCAAAGAACAGAAAAACATTAATGAATACATGTCATTCCATGTACAGTAAAAAATAAAAACAAACAACTCTCAACTTTTCATCCCACACCATTCTTTCAACCAATCAATAAAAAAGCAAAAGTTGTATATTATTAGTAAATTGCATTACTATGCTATGCTGTCAACAATCACAACCACGGAACTGACTTCTCACATAGAATACTTACCAAGAACTCAAAGTTATCACATGGCTAGCTAGTAAGCACTTAGGACTCAGTGTCCAAAGTAGGTTGAGCAACTAACAATAAAATGGGATCTTAACAGAATTAAAAAGTGTATAAGAACTGTCACATACAGAAAATGTCAAATTTCCAGGAATTCAAAAGGAAGTGAAGAATTCACAACACTATCCCCTAACGGCCATAATTTTCATCACTAGAAACAGGTCCAAGACAGACAAAAGTTAACATACCTCTTTCATAAACCCCCTGGAATCTGCTTAGTACAAATTTAAACAATGGTGATCCAATAAGGTTTCTAATTACTCTCCTGACTATGAGGCACGCGAGGCCTCATAGCATAAATGAAAGTCGTCGCAAATTCTTAAAATAAAACAAATACACAGGGAAAAATAACAAACATACTAAAAGAACATATCAAAGTATGAAAAACAAAAAAATATACAATGGAAACAATAATTACTTCAAATTAACACCTAAGATCTGTGTTAAAGATTGTTTCTGAAAAACCTTCAAGTGCTAATCAAAAATTGAAAAACAATGAGAAGCTACAGTAAACAGAAGCTCAAGTTCATTTACAAAATGACATCAGAAATAATACTGCATTGCAAGACAGATTCCTACACAGATTTAAATGATCTACGAAAAAAACGTTAACTCCCATTAGAAGCAAATTAGTCAGGCAGATGGTGGTCCGCATACATTATGGTACACAACGATAATTAACCCATAGATAATTTTGGTAAGCCCCACTGCCCCAGCTCAATCATCTCCTTTTATAAATATATAATGTCACCATAATCCACCCATAACCTAACTTATCTAAAACCCCACAACCTGCTAGTTTTAAGACATTGCATTCTGTCATCTAACCAAAAAAAATAAAAATAAATAATAGATAGGCAACTATGTGAACCGTGAAGACCAAATAACCAAATAACAAGGCATAATTTAAAATATATAAGTGAAAGGCATCATAAAGTAAGCAAGATAACCACAGGGTGTTTATCAAAGGAAAAACTGGTTGAGACTGGTATGGAATAGAAAACTGGAGTGTTTTTTATGTATAGATAAAACAATATTCCACAAATATTTGCAAAGTAGATTCTACCATACTTACACTTGCAATATCATAAATTAAATATACATCACAGCATAAAAGCCAAGGGGCTCTCAACATCATAATGTTTGCAATACCAGACCGAATCCAAATTCTTATAACTGTATATCACATTTTAACCCCCAAATATACTAATAAGAAGTTTAACTCTTACTATAATAGCACATAAAGTAAATATATGATCCATGAATTCCATTTCAAAATACCATCAGCTAAAAGATTAGAGATTCTGAATAGACAAACCAGTATGCGTGCTCGCAACCTTTTACAAGAGCAGTCTCCTGAAGCACTATCTTATTCAAGCATATCGCACAGATCCCTCCATGACTCCCAAACCCCATTTCATGAGTCTCTGCTTTACTTTGCATTTCCAACTAAAAATAAGAGATTAAGACCAATATGTGTAAGGCCAATGAATCAATAGTTAAAGAGAACACAAATCAATCAACCTTCTCCAAACAGCTCAACAAAGATCACCAAAAGCCCGTTAAATACCACAAAACATTGACATTCACCTCATTTGGCAACTTGACAAAAATCTAACAAAAGAAACAAAACTTCATACTGAGTAATTATAAAAAGTTGAACCAGCGCGTCAACGCAACATAAATATAAGTTCTCTCATCAAAGCATAAAATTTGCAGCTGAAACATGAAAGAAAACAAATAAAAAGTCCAAATCTTCAACTTTCACATTGTTATTGTTTGGTTCCCAAAAAAAAAAAAAAAAAATACCCACCAATCCATTTCAAAGTATTACATATAATCCAATATTCCAATCCAAGCTTTCCAATTTCGCCAACACCCAAAAATTCAAATCCAAATACAAATAAAAATCTAACAACCAAAAATTAAATGATAATTTTTTTTTTTAAATTCCAAATATAGATAACAGATCTGCTAACACTAGTACTAGAAATCGAAAGAAATCAAAGGATAGTACCTTATCTGGGATGGATAGATTAGTGAGATCGTTGACAAGCTGGTCACCGTCAATATTGACGACCGAAGAAGTCATGATTCGATCAAATAAATGAATCAAAAACAAAAATCAAAGAGTCTGTTTAATCAAAACTAGTAACAAATGTAAAACTAAAATAACAAAAATTCATACAGAGAAGAGAAAAGAAGAGATGCTAAAAGAATAATTCTGATTCCAAATAGAGCGCGCGCGCGAGAGGAGAGAGAATCGATTTTGGGGTTCAAAGGCCCAAACCATTTGGAACGGATGTGGATGTGATAAATACCCTAATTTATTTTCTTTTTTCTTTATAATTTTATAAGGGGAATTACACTTTGCTCCCATACTTTTCAGAAAATGTCAATTTTATACTTAACATATGCGTATTTGCCTTTTTGGTCCTTGACTTTTCAGAATGTCCGTGTTATACTTAACATACGTGTATTAGTTTTTTTTGGTCCTTGACTTTCCATAAATGCATCAAATTGAAATGGTACCTCTAAGTAGACCTGGCAAAATTTTATACGACCCATTAACACGACCTAAACCCATTCAAAAATAGTGGTTGGTGGGTCAAGTTTATTGGATCGGGTTGTTAATGGGTCAACCCATTAAGACACGAAATATAATGGGTCGGTTTTGGGTTTACCCTTAAAAAAAATCGTTAATTCGATAACCCATTAATATAAAGATTTTTTTGTTAATGTGTTTATGTAAGTTATTAAAAAAATCTTTGTATAGTCATATTATGGAATTTATATAAAAAAAATTTCTATAATTATGGTTAGAATATATTTTACTAATTAATTTTTAAAACATTTCTAATTTTTTTTCTTTTTTTGAAAGAGGAAAATTTTCTAAATTAAAAACTCTAAAACTCTAAATCAATTATTTCATAATATTTTAACCCTAACCCTAACCCTAACCTTAAAACTCTAAAAGTAGCTAATGAACTTGATAGCATGAGTTTGATCATGCTTCAGTGCTATTTATTTTCAACCTCTTAATAAATCTCAAATATAATATTTTATAATGGGCCGGGTCGGGTTACCCATTAATTTAACAAATGGTTTCGAGTTTGTATATTTCAACCCATTAAGCTAATGGGTCGGGTTCGGGTGAAGCAATTTTAACACGACCCAAACACGAAACAACACGAATTCGTAATAACACGACCCATTGCCAGGTCTACTTCTAAGCCTCTAACTAAGGACGGTGATTTGGGTCACGACATGACGGGTTGACACGACTATTACGGATTCGGGTTGAGATTAAACGAGTTGTGTTAGTAATCATACCAACCCATTTTGTGTTCGTGTTTAGCTAATCGTGTTATGGGATGACACGATTAGTAAGGTAAATATGTAATTTCACCATTAAATCTCATTTTTACACAATCAGCTACCGCACCCTTCCCCTAGCTTCTGCCGGGACTTCTGGGTGCTTCTTCCATTGTTGTCACAAGCACTTTTGAGTTTTGACTTGTTTTATTGCTCTATACAGTATACTATGTTTCATAGGATGATTTATAAGAAACGCAATATAAGTGGAGAATCAAAAAAATTATCAAACAAAACCCATATTGAGCCGAAAAACCCTTTAACTAGCAAGGTCTTGAAAAAATGGGGCAAGAGGCAAACCCAGCGCCAGAGCATAGTCCAACGACGTCTGAGAACGTGGACGAACTACTTGAGGTTTCATATTTGTCTCTCTCCTTATATTACTATTTGGGCTTCTTTGTTTATGCTCTCTGGGTGTTGTTGATTATTTGTTTGACAGGCTGCTAGATATGATGATGTGATAAGCTTAGCATCTTCTGGAGTTCCTCTTGATTCTAAGGATTCACAAGGCCGAACAGGTGATTCATTATTAAACTATGCTATTAGCTCTCTATTGTTCTGATTTTTGAGGCCTGATTTCAGATTACAGAAAATAAACTTGCCAGTTTGTTTCGTTTATTAGTATATCACCTTAATTTGACTCCCTTTTTTTGCTTGTACAATTGAGTGTGGAGCTTTCTGTTGTTTCTAATTATTTAAAGCATCATTTCTTAGGTTTCTAGTTAGAATATTGTAAGTTTTCATTAGTTTTAGCCTTTAGGTATCAAGTTCAATTTAGTTCTTCTTATTTGCTTAATTAATTTCAAGGGCGTTGGTTTGGTTCAACTTTTCACATTCGATTTCACTTCTTGGGAAAAGTAGGAAACATACTGGTGATTTGGGTTGTTTTATCCCGCTGTATGTACATTTTCTCTCCAACTGACTATCCAAACCAAACCAAACCAGTTTATGTGATTCTACAATTAGTTTTTAATTTCAACTCAAAAAATCGGTAAATGTTCCTACTGTTAGGATCAATTTCTATTTGTATGGCTTATAGAATACCAATAACTTACATGCTTTACAGGCACTGAAATTTACATGCTTTGACTCCATGCCTATGTCCATGGATTAGCACCTCGCCAATAAACTTTAACTATACTAGAATAATGTATACACAAAAGTCAACTCTCAGGATTAATAACCTGAGGTATTACAATCATCAAAGAAGAAAATTCAAACAGTCTCATATCCATATATCCTCTCAAACTATATAGAATGAGGTCAACTTGTGTTTCAAGAACTCACAGCTTCAAATGGATTTGAAACAAAAATTTAATGACCAAGAAAAGGATCCAAAAAATATGTTTTCTTTTCTCTCTTGCTGCCGCAAACGCTCTTGATCTCTCTTAGAAATTGTAGCGGCACTCACTTTAATTTTTCATAACCAGTTTTGGAGTAGGTGTGGCTCATTCTATGATGAGTATGTTGACCACTATTCCTTTTCACTTTAAGACATGGTTTAAAGGTTGTATATACCCTTTATTAAGTGACAAAATTGTCCTTAGAAACATCTCTCTCAAACTGCTATGAGGGGGATTATTATTTTGTTTTCACTAACGGATTCGGTCCGACACTCTTAAGGTTGATAAAGAATTTATAAAACCCTAATATCATGTCCTTATGTGATAAGAAGTAGTGGTTGCCAGACTTATTATATAAGGAGCCACATCACTCCAAATCTTGTCATGAGAAATTGTGACCGAGTGTGGATCCAATTTCTAAGAGAGTTTGCAGCAAACCAAGAGATAGAGAGTTTATGGCAGCAAGGGAGATCATAATTATCTGAAATGTTAATTTTAACAATATTTACAGCTTAATGATTTGAAATGTTTTTGTCCAATTTCTCAGGACTTTTATTCTAACCAATTAAATCATGGGGTGCAGACCCTATCAGTAACTTTAATTTTAAATTATTATCTACAGTGAAAGTCATAGTTTATGCTTATAGTTGTTCAAAATGGAACTGCAATTCTGTTGATGTTTTGCATGGTGCCATCGTCCATCGATGTTTGGCTTACTTACTACTTATATTTGGGAACAGCTCTTCATATGGCTGCAGCTAATGGACATCTTGGAATCGTGGAATATCTTATCAGCAGAGGAGTGGTAAGGAAGCAATCTTTGCTAGTATTTCTTGTATAATTTTTTATTATTACTCTTGAATAGTTGATAATTTATTGTTGATATATTATGGGGTTCATTTTTTATGATTACTATGCCCAGAGGGTAAAACATCAACAGCATCATATAAGGTCAGGTGACTTGTGAATACTACCTTTGAACTATTGAACCCTGCAAGAGTAGGAAACACTCATTTCCTTCTTCTTTCGCTGTAAAATTGAGCAAAGTCAAAATAGATAAATAGTTGGTAAGAATTAAGAGTAATTCAATACTATTAATCTTACTGCAGCCACCTATACAAGAGAAACACATAAAACTGCTAATAAAATAAAAACCAGCGGTCAAGCTGGTACTGGGTTCAGGATTCAGGCAAACCAAGCCAAACAACATCTTATTAGTATCAAGTCTAAGCACAAAGAGTGGACTAGCAGGCTCCTTTCATATAAGTAACCTGTTCTGGTAGGCATTCCAAAACAAGCAAATAAACATGGTATATCTTAGAACATATTACACGGATCTTTGTCGACAAGATAAGGGTCTTCGTGTTGTCCAGTTATCTGAGGAAGTGACTGTTATCAGTGCTCAGGACCTATAGACAGATGGCGATGTATTAATCCAAACTTCTTGGGTATTCAGTCACATCCTTCCTGACATATTTTTTATGCTATGCATGTAATGTGTTCTCTTGATAACCAGAATAAGGAGTCTGGTTGAGAGAATTCCAATATGGGATCTAACTTCTTAGCAAAACAATTTCTTTTCGAATGTTGAATGTCTGATGAGATTCAAATTTCTAGCTAATTTTTGCCATGTGACAATTTTAAAATTCCTTTGATGTCTATTATTTAAGAATAAAAGCTGCCCCCCTAATAATCCTTGCACTTTTACCTTAATGATATATATGATCGAGGAGAAGACAAAAGAAAAGACTAGATGTCAATCTTGAAAGTAATAGAGGATACTTTAACTAATAAAACATCTGTACTATATGTCTATGTCTTCTTTGCCTATCGTGTTTCACCTTATACAGCTTTACTCCTGACTTAATGAGTAGGATGTTATGCTTTAAACGAGGAGAAGAATACACCTCTTCATTGGGCCTGCCTCAATGGTCATACTGAGGTAATCACCGGGGTCATTATATGTGCAAATTGTTGTTATTCATTTTTCAAGTTCTTCAATAGATGATGGCTGTCACAGGTGGTTAAGAAATTGATTCTGGCAGGAGCCAACGTGAGCATTTTAAACAGGTGTTATTTCAAACCTGAAACCTAGAATTCGGTATTTTTCTTATTATAAGATTAAGACGAATATTAGTTTCTTGTATCTAATCAATTCTGACATTGGTTGATTTCAGCCAGGAGCGGACTCCAATTGATGAAGCTGTAAGCAGGGGGAAGATGGATGTTATTGACACAATTAATGCAACAATGGCACAAGTGGAACTTAGTGGCGTCGCGGTTTCCTAACCATATCGATTATGCGACCTTTCCTTTCTCGGTCTATAATTGCGAAAATTTTGCCATAACTTCAGTGAGTGCCTCCTCACTGTGCCCAGTGAAATGTGATACATAATGTTTTAGTACTGATTCAAATCTCAATATAAAACCCCCCCAGATAGTGCCTTGTGTATGAGAAAGAAAAAAGGTTGTGAGAGGAATCTTTGTTGAATTATTAAATTTTTTTTCTTCCTGTTCTTACTAGGTCTCTTTGTTGATAATTACATAGTAATCATAAACCTCTCAATTCTCTTTGCCTGAATGATATTCAATGAGCAACAGTAGTCTTTAATTACCTTTTGTTTAGATTCATTTGGAACTAATATTAGAATAATCTCCTCTTGCAATTCAGGAGATGAGAATTGTTATGAGTTGCTTTTGTTTCATCAATAATCTTTAAGAGGTCAGTTTATATCTTGGATTAAACTTAAATGTATTAGTGGAATGATGAGAAAAGTTTTGTTTAGTTCTATTTATAATATCAGGATTTGCTCATTAGATAGAATTAGGAATTGTGTTCTCATTATCTAACATTGTTGGTCATTTTAATGCATTTTCAGAAACTATTTTAAGTGTTTTTCTAATTTAAATACTACTTCTAAAAAGGCATCTGATAAATGGTTAAAAAAAAAAGAGATGAGATGAGGTTGGTAATACTTCCCTTCCTAAAAAAAACCCGATTTTTTTGAATTTATGTAATAGTGTAATACTTTTTTATTTTTGAGTTAATTGCACAAACATACCCTCTATTTATCTAATAAAGCAAATTTTTAAACAAATGCCCTATTCAAATACAAACATCCCAATTGGAATATGTTTAGGGTATGGAAAGTCAATAGTGTCCTTAGGTAAAAGGGAGAGGTTATTTTGGTGGGTGAATTTCACAAACAACCCTGAACTTAGATGTAAATGTATAAATATTCATATTTGTTCTAATAATTACATAAATATACCCTACCGTCATTTGACTTTTGTTAACTTTAATCTTTAACCACATATGTATTTCGAAATGATTAAACTACCGTTGAAAACTTATTTATCTTTTTTTTTATTAATTAAAAATATTATAAAAAATATTTACTTAAAAAATTGAAAAAAGCAGTACAATTTTTTTTTTTTTTTTTTTTTTTTAAAATATGATCAATCTTCATAAAATGAAATTTCGATCTTAAAGAGCTGATGTCATCTAGAAGCACTCCATACATTGATGAAGAATGATTGGTATCATTAATCCATTTCACAACCGTAGCCTCATCAACTTCAAAAAAGCAAGGTTCCAACCCACAGTCCAGAACAAATTGGGCACTCCTAGAGATAGCGGTCAATTTCCCTGCTTTAGCATTTAAGCTTGACGTAATTCTTTGTGAACAAGAAGCCAAAACCTCCCCTTTGGAATCCCTGATGACAATTCCAATGCCCATATGACCGTTCACTTTGTTGCAAATAGAATCACAATTGACCTTGAAAAAGTCTTTAGTTGGCGGCCTCCACACACAATTCTCTTGACTTCCATTCGACGCACCACTGGGCTTGACTCCCTGAATAGCACTTTGATACTCAATCAGGAAATTCTCACACCAGCCAAACAGATCATTTATCATGTCCTTCCCTGATTCATGCTTAACAGAGTTGCGATAAAATCAAATTCTCCAGGAAGTAATACAGAACAACTCGGCATCCAGGATGTTCATAGAAGGGCCACATTTAGTCAATAAATCAAAGAAGCTAGAGTAGTTACCTCTTAGAGCAAATAATTTATTGGCCCAGAAATTACGAATGGTCTTCAGTCTACTGCACTTCCATAGAGCGTGGATTGTAGTTTCAGCTTGGTTTTTACAAATATCACAAATTCTGTCAGTTTGAACACCTCTACTTGCCATATTAAAATTAGTAGGGATCTAGTCATGACAAGCCTTCCAAATGAAAATTCTAATTTTCAAAGGTATTCTCAAACCCCACATAAAGGTCCACCAAGAATTACTCGGACCATAATTAGAGGAACAGGGGTTCGGTACAAGATTCCGCCCAACCCAGTATCCACTATTTACTGTGTACACACCTTTTCCATCATAATGCCACATGATAGTGTCCTCATGATCGCCATTACCAATTGGAATACTGAGAATTTCTTTGACATCATCCTGAATAAACCTCTCATTTAGAAGATGAATGTTCCAGTTGCCAGACGGTGTGATAAGTTGATTTACCTTCGCATTATTCCCAAGAGTAGCTGGCGACATAATTTTGAACGTCGACAATCTAGGGATCCATTTGTCTTTATAAATCCGTATGGAATTTCCATTTCCCACCCTCCATCTAATACCTGCAACCAACAAATTCTTTTCCCCAAACCAGACTATTCCAGACATACGAAGCACTGTTCTTTTTTCTAGCCTCCATGAAGTTACCATCTTTAAAATAGCAGCACTTGAGAACTTTGGCCGTAAGAGATTCATGATTCTTGAGGATTCTCTAGCATTGTTTGGCAAGAAAGGCTCTATTAGAGGTTTCAAGGTCTTGGAAGCCCAAACCGCCCTCCCTCTTTGGCTTGCATAGCTTGTTCCAAGTGCATCAATGAATTTTCTTCTATAAATCAGTGCTTCCCCACCAGAACCTAGCACACAGCCCCTGAATTTTCGCAAATAACCCCTTGGGAAGGCGAAACATGCTCATCGCATACATTGGTATAGCTTGTATAACAGCCTTAAGAAGAATTTCTTTTCCACCCACCAATAGAAGTTTCTCACCCCAACCTTTGATTTTGCCCCACACACGGTCCACAATACTGGCAAAAATCTTCCTTTTATTTATTTTTGCCAGTGAAACAGGGAAGGCCAAAGTATTTTTTCATGGCATTCCACCAGCCTAATACCTACCAACGAAGCCAGACGCTCTCCTTCAGAGGTCGAATAGGTAGGACTAACACACATGGCTGATTTGTTGTAATTAACAGCTTGCCCAATAGCTTTCTCATATCTCTCCAGGATTGTTTTAACAGCTCTACAGTTTGCATCATCTGCCTTTGTGAAAATTAAGCTGTCATCTGCAAAAAAGAGGTGGGAAATCACCTGTCCCCTCATACTGCACTTAAATCCTGTTATTTCCTATTTCCTTTGAGCCCTGTGTAACAGATTGGTCAAGCCTTCAGCACAAAACAGAAACAGAAACAGAAAAGGTGAGAGGGGATCCCCTTAACGAAGACCTCGAGACGGCTTTATGTAACCACCACTGTTACCATTTGAGGATGGAATATGTGACTGAAGAAACACACCCCATGATCAGCCCAACCCATTTCGAACTGAAACCCAATTTCCGCATCATGCCTTCCGAGAAAAGGCCATTCAACTCTATTGTAAGCCTTTGCCATGTCCAACTTGATGGCCATAAATCCTCACTTTCTTTTACGTCGTTTAATTCTGTGGAGGCAATCGAAACCAACTATGGTGTTGTCAGAAATAAGTCGGTCCGGGACAAAAGCACATTGAGTTTCCGATATAACCACACCTAGAGACATCTTCAACCTGTTTGTTATCACCTTAGCAATTGCCTTGTAAATAACGTTACATAGGCTTATCGGTCTGTAGTCAGAAATCGCTTATGGGTTCTGGCATTTAGGAATAAGGCAGATAACAGTTCTATTCATATCATCAACCGAAGCTCCATTATTTAGCACACTTAAACATGCGTCTATAACACTCGTCCCAACCGAATCCCAATATTTTTGGAAGAAGATTACAGGGAGACCGTCACAACCTAGGGCTTTAACAGGGTTAATGTCAAAAATTGCCTTTCGAATCTCTTCCCCAGTGAAATTTGAGTCAAGAAATCTGATAGTTTTGCTATCCAGACGAGGCTGAATTCCATCTAAAATCTCTTCCATATCTACCACCGTGGGCTTGGAAGAGGAGTAGAGGGCATTAAAATACTTACTTGTTATGTTCTGAATGTCCTCAATCAACTCTCTCCACGAACCATCTTCATCCTTTAAACCATTGATTTTGTTTCTAGTTCTTCTAGCCGACACCTTTGAGTAGAAAAAACGGGTATTCCTGTCTCCACATTTTAACCACTCCATTTTTGCACGCTGTTTCCAATATCTCTCTTCAACATCCAGGACTTCATCAAGTTGGGCCTCCATTTACCTAAGTCACGATCACACCCTCACCTAGATTGTGGGTTCAAATCGTGTATCCATCCTCAAGCTTCGAATTTAATTTAATTTATTTTTAAAAATAAACCGTAAACCTGAATTTATTTTAATGTTTTAAAAAAAAATTACAGGTGCTAGTATTGTTTGAGCCCAATCTGACGTGTTGGATTGGGCCAAGCACGGGACATAATTCGGTCTGGGCCGTACAATATTAACTGGACTCGGACTGGCCCATCTGTTTGACAACCGTAACAAAACGGTTCCTGACTACGAGTCACGTGCAAGCCGTAATGAGTAATGACAGAATAAAACCACTTAAAAAATCAAAAAGAAAAAGTATTACTATTAGAACGAGTAGACAGCGCCGCACCCGAACATTCCCTTCGTCTGTCCTTTCACTTTCTTCAACACTGTGAAAAATAAAAGTACAAAAAAAAAAACCTAAAAAAAAAAATCTGTCTTCTGTTCCTTTCTGGCGGGAAGACACCAAAAACCAAACAGTGTTTATCAACTAAATAAACCCTAATCCATCCATTTTCCACATTTTCCAATTAATTTTTTCTCCATTGAAGGAGAATTATTACTACTGTTTACCATCATGTACTGGCTAACAACCAGAAACGTCGTCGTTTCCATCCCGAAGTTGCGCTCCCTCTCTTTCCTGCTTCGTTCTCCTCTTCACAATTACACTTCGTTTAGTTCCTCTCCACCGCTGCTGTAATCTCTCTCCCATTGTTTTTTTTTTTTTTTTTTTGTCATTTTGAATATTTTACCAAACAAACTATATGGTTGGTGGTTTATAACGGTTACTTTTTATTTTTTGTTTTTGTGTTCTTGTGATTTTTATAGAAGCAGACAGTATGGGAAGCTTTACTTTATTAAAGACCGGAAGAATCTGAGAGGAATTGCAAAATCTTCCAAGAAATCTAAAGTTGCTAATGATAGTGAACTAAATGATAAGGAGCTTTCCCACATAATTTGGTGGCAGGAGGTGCGCTAATTTTTAGTATTTCATTTCGTAAATTCTCCTTGTTTGTTAAGGAATTTGTTTAGGTTTTGAAACTTCTTTGGAAATTTTTTATGGAATCTTACGTTTTATGTAGTCTTTACTGTAATGAAATCGCAATTACTTTCGAATGTTGATTACATCGTTTTCTTCTATGACGATTAGAAATGCATTTGGCCATTGCGTTAGTAATTAAAGGGTGTACAGAGACATTACTTTAGCATGTTTTTGTATTTATTTATTTTTTTTCTTGGATTTAATGCTGCATTTTAGTATACTCAAATTGATTTTTCATTTTTTTTTACAGATTGAAGTGGATATATTTTTTTGATTATTTTACTACGCATTTCTTCAACCATCCATTATTTCTGTTGCATTACCTACCTCATTGTAATTATGATTCCATTAAATTATATGACTGTAAACCAAGCATGGTGTTAAGTTATTCTTTTTGTAATATAGAGGTTGCAAATGTGCCGGAAGCCTTCTACTCTCCATATGGTTAAAAGGCTCAATTATTCCAATTTGCTCGGCTTAGATGTTGACTTGAAAAATGGAAGGTGAGCTCTTATAATTTTGGAAATTGACTTGTTGATATTCTATCCTGCATGCTCACATCTGTAATATAAGAAAGAAGCAGAAAAGACTATAATGTTTTGTAAAATATGCTTGCTGCAAAGACAACTTAAACATAAAGCAGCCTTAATGTACATGTTTATTCACAATAGGAGTTGAACTCTAGTAGTCAAAATCAGTAACATGCACAGATTACATGTTTCCTTCTCTGGTAAACTTTTCCCTGTTTTGATGTCTCTGTCACCTATGTTTTCCTTCTCTATTTCTCTTCTCTTTTCCTGCATTATTTTGGTGTTCTAGGGTTGGTTTCTGAGAGTGAAAATTATCTTAGCTTGTTTTCTTGAAAAGCTGGAAGGGAATTGACTATAATTCTTTCAGTGAATATGGTAATACTTTCTGTTATCATAATAAATAAGATGCATATTGATTTTTGGAACATTATCGCTGCATTTAGGGATTTTTGTGTCTTTGAGAAAACTACTAATTGCCTTCTTTGAAGAGTACAAGTCTTGTGTTCACTGTATTCCTAATAAATTGATATCTAAGTGAGTGGGTGTTCATTGCAGTCTAAAAGAAGGAACACTCAATTGGGAGATGTTGCAGTTCAAGTCAAGGTTTCCACGTGAAGTTTTGCTTTGCAGAGTATGTTGATCTTGTTTTCCTTTATTCCTACCATTTCTTAGTTGTATGTTATTGGTTTCCTATCGATAACACTGTTTTTGTATGGCATCTTTGCCAATTACAAATTTATTTCTTCTTTAGCAGTCATCTAAAATTGATCCATTCCTCCTCTCTTCCCAATGTCATATTTTTGGGTTGAAAAATCAGGCTTGTTCAAGCTTATTTGGATCAGTAATTGGTGCAGCAACTGTTTTATTGTTCAGGTTGGGGACTTTTATGAAGCCATTGGAATAGATGCTTGTATTCTTGTAGAGTATGCTGGTTTGAATCCATTTGGTGGTTTACGTCCAGAGAGTATTCCAAAAGCTGGCTGTCCTGTCATGGTACTGGGCTTATTCTTCTCTGCAAATATAGTTTGTTTTTCTATGTTCAAGTTACTTTATACATCAAATATCTTTCATGGCATATATTAACTAATTGGTTACAATCTTTCCTAACTCTAAAAGAGAAGAAAACAATATCGTGCGATGAGTATTTGCATTTCTTTTGCCAGTTTTAACTTTTCGCCATGATGTAAAGGAAATTTGGGTAGCGAAGTTTAGAGGATGAGAAATTTTTTTATGCTTCATGTTTTCTAAAAATTTCAATATTGAAATGGAAGTCGGGTAAGAGTAAGAGTGGGTAATATAGTTTGTTGAACAACCTTGTAGTGACAACAGTGTAGATTTTAACCTCCCTTATTGATCGTGTTTTCTCGATAGACTACGGTGATAAACTTATAGGATAATGATATGCGAATATGCGGAATAAAGTATGAATAATAAAGAAAACACACCACACACAAACACAAGAATTTACCGAGGTTCGGCTAACCTTGCCTACGTCCTCGTGTGATCTCTCTTGAGAAATCACTAGCACTATAAAGAAAAACGCTTGGTTACAAGATACTTATTGAAACCCCTTAGCTAATTCCCCAAAACCTTGCTAGAACCTCTCTATCACTCTTGCTCTCTACCCCTTGTATGCTTGCTGTTTTTCTGTGTTAAAAATAAGCTCCCAACAGCCCTATTTATAGATATAGGACTTGGGTTACATTTCTTGCTAGAATAGGACTCCTAAATCCTTTTAGAATAGGAAAAGCTAACTTATTTCCTAATCCTAGTTGATTTGGGACTCTTGAGAAAATATAATTTCCTAATCCCAATAGGAAATTATGTGTACACTTTATTTCTCCTAATCCAAATAGGATTCCTTCTTAAGCCTTGACTTGGGTTTTGATGAGCCAAAAACACAACAATCTCCACCTTGGTGAGTCAAAACCAAGAAATGACTGCTGTACCCCAGAATGTCTTCGAACCTTCTTGAAACAACTCTAGAAAGCTTCAAGAACCTTCACCTTGGCAAACTTCTTCTTGCCTTAATGCACCTCAAGTGAGGAGGTGCTCCACCCAATCCTCAGCATGTAATAAGATTGAGTGAGTTCAAGCAAAACTTGAACTTCTCAGCTGTTACCGGTTTAGTCAAGTAATCTGATGCGTTCTCCTTTGTATAAACCTTCTCCAATGTAACTTCCTTCGATTCTACCCAGTCCCTAATTCGGTGATAACGAGCCTCAATATGCTTTGATCTTCCATGAAACACTTGATTCTTTGCTAAGTAAATAGCACTTTGGCTATCACATCTAATCACCATGGAACCTTGAGTAATTCCGAACTCTCTGGCTAAACCATTAAGCCAAACTGCTTCCTTTCCAGCTTCCGCAAGTGCAATATACTCAGCTTCAGTAGTGGATAATGCTGTAATTGATTGTAGGGTAGCCCTCAAACTAATCGGCCCACCACCACTAGTGAAAACATAACCTGTAGTAGATCTTCTTTTATCTAAGTCCCCTGCATAGTCAGCATCTACATAACCTAGCACACATGCTTCTTTCCCTTGTTTTTCAAACAAGATTCCTAGACTCTTTGTACCTTTCAAGTAACGCAGAATCCATTTAACTGCAGACCAATGCTCCATTCCTGGATTCGCCATATACCTCGAAACAACACTTAATGCTTGTGCTAGGTCAGGTCTTGTGCAAACCATCGCGTACGTTAGACATCCTACTACGCTTGCATAAGGCACTTTGCTCATCTCTGCCAACTCTTTTTCTGTAGTTGGACATTGCAGCGCACTCAACCGATAGTGAGCTGCCAACGGAGTAGTCACGGGCTTTGCTTCATTCATGTTGAATCGCTCCAAAATATTTTGAATGTATTTTGCTTGCGACAACCAGATTTTTCCCTCTACTCTGTCCCTTCTAATTTGCATTCCAAGGATCTTTTGTGCAGCCCCTAGATCCTTCATGTCGAATTCCTTACTCAGTTGCATCTTTAATTTCTGAATTCTAGACATATCTTGACATGCAATCAACATGTCATCTACATAAAGTAGCAATAGTATAATCATACCATCTTCGAACACATGATAGTAAACACAACAATCCTTTAAGCATCTTCTAAAATTGATTTTCAGCATGTATGAGTCGAAACGCTTGTACCACTGCCTTGGAGATTGCTTTAGCCCATAAAGAGACTTCTTTAACCTACAAACCAAATTTTCCTTCCCTGTTTCGACAAATCCTTCCGGTTGAGCCATGTAAATGACTTCTTCTAGATCACCATGGAGAAACGCGGTCTTAACGTCCATCTGTTCTATCTCCATATCCTGCTGAGCAGCTATTGATAATAGCAATCTGATTGAAGTATGCTTAACCACTGGAGAGAATATCTCATCATAATCAACTCCTTCCTTTTGTGAATACCCTTTTGCCACTAACCGAGCCTTGTATCTCACGGCATCACCTTCATGTGTCCCTTCTTTCTTTCTAAACACCCATTTACAGCTAACTATCTTTCGATCTTTTGGTTTAGAAACTAGCTCCCAAATAAAGTTCTTATCAAGAGATTGCATCTCTTCTGACATAGCAACCATCCAACTTTCCCGATCATCACTTGCTATAGCTTCTTGATACGTGGTTGGATCTCCTTGACTAACATTTAGAGCATAATTAACTTCGTCTTGATCAAACCTATACTTTTCCGGTTTCTTGCGTTCTCGTTTGGGTTTATCCAATGCTATGCTTCTCTGAAACTGTTGCTCAGGTTGTTGAGGAACCAGGGAGTCTTGTTCCTGCAACTGTGATAGCTCCACTTGAGCCCGTATTTGTGACTGTTGTTGTTGTTCTACTCTTTCCTCATTAATCCCTTTGTCATGATCCACTTGCTCGTGCTCCACCTGAGCTGGTCTTCTTCCACAACCCATTTGGTTAGAGGAAATTCGGTTGCTTCTTCTACAACATCAGTTTTCTTCTCCTCACTTGTCTTGATTTTATTTAGGCGCATAGTCTTCTCGTCGAACACGACATCTCTACATAAAACCTTCTTCTTGTTAATAAAATCCCATAACTTGTAGCCCTTCACTCCTTTTTCAAAACCAATGAAAATGCACTCGAGTGACTTTGGCTTGAGTTTGGTTCTTTCATCACTCGGAATATGAGCATATGCACTGCAACCAAAAGCTCTTAAATTGGAATAATCAATAGGTTTTCTAGACCATACCTCTTCTGCACACTTATAATCAAGAACCCTTGAGGGTGATCGGTTAACCAAGTAGCAAGCATGATTAACCGCTTCTGCCCAAAACATGTCGGGCAATCCTGCATGAAACCGCATGCTTCTCTCTCTTTCCATGAGAGTTCTATTCATCCTCTCTGCTGCCCCGTTTTGTTGAGGAGTCTTCTTCACCGTAAAATGCCTTGTGATGCCTTCTTTCCTGCAGAACTGTAAGAACTTGTTGTCTCTATATTCACCTCCATTGTCGCTTCTTAGATATCTGATTTTTCTGCCCGTTTGGTTTTCTACTTCAGCTTTCCACTCTTTAAACTTTGTGAAAACTTCAAATTTCTCCCTCATGAAGTAAACCCATACTTTTCTCGAAAAATTATCTAAAAAAGTAACAAAATACCTTGATCCTCCCTTAGACCTAGTTGGTGCAGGACCCCATACGTCTGTATGAATATAGTACCACGGCTCTTTGCTTCTTTTCTCATTGTCTGCAATCTTGAATGACGTCTTTGTTTGCTTTCCGAGAGTACAATACTTGCAGAATTTCAGTTTGCAGAAACTAACACCTTTCAGCTGATTTTTCTTGTGTAGTTCTTGCATCCCTCTTTGACTCATGTGCCCTAGCTTACAATGCCAAAGCTCAGTCTCATCCTTCTCTACAGATATTGCTGCTCCACCTACTATTGTAGTTCCCCGAAGCTTATATAAAGTGTTAGGCTGAATATCACCTCTCATCATGACCAATAACCCTTTGATAACCTTGAGTATCCCTCCTTCAGAACAATACTTGTAACCGGCTTTGTCTAAAGTGCCCAAAGATATCAAATTTTTCTTTAGTTTAGGAACATGTCTGACCTTATCCAGTACCCTAACAATTCTGTCATGCATTCTGATTTTCACTGATCCAATACCTTCGATCTTGCACGGTGAATCATCTCCCATCAAAACTTCTCCACAGCTCCTTTCCTCATATGTGTCGAACCATTCTTTGTTAGCACACATATGGAACGAACAACCGATATCCAAAATCCAATGTTGGAAAGCATTGGAGCTCGATGTTACCGCAAGGAGTTCTCCGTCACTTTCATCCGAAGTAACCACACTGGCTGAACTTGAATTCCTTGCCATCGCCTTTGCTTTCCTTTCTTGCCATATTTTGCAATTCTTTTTCCAGTGGTCAGTAGCACCACATGTAAAGCAACCCTTGTTCTCTTTTTCTTTACCCTTGGATTTTGATCTACCCCTGTTGCCAGATTTATCATGTCTGCTCTGCGACCGACCCCTCTCTTTGCCTTTGGCATATAGACCATGTGCTTGAGAGCCTTCGGTATTTTCATCCATCTTGACATAAGATTGAATAGCTTCCATAACCTCATCCAGCTTTAGACTTTCTTTACCAAACATGATTGTGGTCCTGAAGTGCTTAAACGAGGGCGGTAGAGATCTCAATAGTAAAAGCGCCTTGTCATCATCATCATACTTCACATCCACCTTTAATAAATTGGCAACACAATTCTGAAATCTGCTCAAATGATCTTGCAGATTACCACCTTCTTCCATCCGAAGATTAAGAAGTTCATCTTTCAAGAAAAGTTTGTTGGATAAAGTTTTACCCCTGTAAACTTTCTCGAGCTTATCCCATGTCTCTTTAGTGTTCATATCCTCGTCGACATTAAGCATCACATTGTCGGCAAGATGTAGCTCAATAGAGCTCTTCGCCTTTACGTCCATTCGCTTCCACTGAGCATCTGTAATTTCCGCCGGCTTCTTCTCCACTCCGAGAATAGCATGCTGCAGATCTTGCTGAATCAAGACGTTCTTCATCTTCCTCTGCCATAACGTAAAGTTACCCTTCCCATCAAACTTCTCGATTATGATGGGCTTCACATCATTGATCTTATCACCCGCCATCTCAAAAACACTATGACCAAGCTCTGATACCAATTTGTAGATTTTAACCTCCCTTATTGATCGTGTTTTCTCGATAGACTACGGTGATAAACTTATAGGATAATGATATGCGAATATGCGGAATAAAGTATGAACAATAAAGAAAACACACCACACACAAACACAAGAATTTACCGAGGTTCGGCTAACCTTGCCTACGTCCTCGTGTGATCTCTCTTGAGAAATCACTAGCACTATGAAGAAAAACGCTTGGTTACAAGATACTTATTGAAACCCCTTAGCTAATTCCCCAAAACCTTGCTAGAACCTCTCTATCACTCTTGCTCTCTACCCCTTGTATGCTTGCTGTTTTTCTGTGTTAAAAATAAGCTCCCAACAGCCCTATTTATAGATATAGGACTTGGGTTACATTTCTTGCTAGAATAGGACTCCTAAATCCTTTTAGAATAGGAAAAGCTAACTTATTTCCTAATCCTAGTTGATTTGGGACTCTTGAGAAAATATAATTTCCTAATCCCAATAGGAAATTATGTGTACACTTTATTTTCTCCTAATCCAAATAGGATTCCTTCTTAAGCCTTGACTTGGGTTTTGATGAGCCAAAAACACAACAAACAGGACCATGATGGTTGGTCCTATAATAAAAAATAAAAAATTAAGGAAATATATTGATGGATCTCCACCGTTGATGGAGATCCAATGGGGGAGTGCTTAATGATGGAGATCCAATGGGGGAGCGTTTAATGATGGAGATTTGTATCTCCATCGGCCAACAATGGAGACCGTCGAGGGATCTCCATCGCTAGTGGAGATTCAAAGATGGATCTCCGCCATTGATGGGCATATATATATTTTACTAATTTTTTTAATTTACTTGCCATGTGATATATGAAAATGACCAAAATAACCCTATTTCCGTGAAGTTTGACTAACGGAAGGACTAAAGTAATGTATTTTGGAAAAAACTAGGGACTAAAATTGTTAATATGACAAAGACTTTTAAAAAGTTGACATTTTGCAAAAAAAGTAGGGACTTTAGTGAAATTTCCCCTTATATAAAAAAAAAAGAATCAAAAAAATTGACAGGGCTATTATTTGATCATCAGCAATTGGAGCAACTAGTTTCCTACTAATTAAATCTTTGACATTACATGGTGCTGTTACTTTGGTATTTATTAGCTTCAGCTACAGCTTTCATCCTCCACAATTGGAGCAACTTTTTTTTTTCTTTTCTATATGTGATTATTTGTGCGTGTCTTTTATTTTATTTTTATTTGTTTTATGAAGTCCGTGTATCTGTGTGTGTCATTTGGAGAAGATTCATTTTAAGTTTATAATTTAACTTAATAATTACCTTTCTTATTTATGATTATGATTCTAGAAAAATCTTCACTTGTGATTGTAAATGTTCTAGTCAACCTTTATTAGTTGCTTTCAACTCAAGTTATGCTGTATTAGATGTTTATTCTCTCTGTAGTAAATCTAGAATGTACTCAATTGCATATTTCAATTATGAATTATCTTATTTATTATGTTTATAATCAAATTTAGTTTTTTTATTAAATGTCTTTTTGCAGAATCTTCGACAAACACTGGATGACCTGACACGTAATGGATATTCTGTGGTGAGTGTAATGACTATGATGATTTTATACTTCTGTAACTGCGTGAATATACATACTTCATTAACTGGACCATGGATCACCCACCTTAGACCTTTCCCCGTCAAAACCTTTGCTGGATGATCATTCTTTCAGAAGTTTGGCTACTCACTGCCTTTTTTATTTATTTATTTATTTTTATTTTACCTATACTGACTGTAAGAAGTGAAAGGTGTAAACCTCTCAAAGAATCTTGATGCAGTGTCTAAAGTTGTCTTTCTAATATTTAGGTTTAAGGTTAACTGTTATATTGTACACTGTTCTGTAAATATCATGAAAATTATGCATTCATTCTAGATTTACTTTATTTCCGAATCTCTCAAACAGGATTATTTATGGGGTTTTTTGTGTCTTCTTGCCTTTGTCTACATGCTAAACTTGTTTTCTCAATTGTTTACATATAACTGCCGATTGTCTCGTACTGTAAATATGTCAAAGCATTGATTCTATCTGACAAGTTTGTTCTATGGTTTTATTTTGGTCTTTGTAGTGCATAGTGGAGGAAGTTCAGGGTCCAACACAAGCTCGTTCACGTAAAAGTCGTTTTATATCCGGGTAATCACA
Source organism: Acer yangbiense (assembly GCA_008009225.1). Taxonomy (NCBI): domain Eukaryota; kingdom Viridiplantae; phylum Streptophyta; class Magnoliopsida; order Sapindales; family Sapindaceae; genus Acer; species Acer yangbiense. The sequence continues at coordinate 13,487,166 of CM017761.1, forward strand.
TGACTGTGACTCACTACTTTGTGATTTTTTCTTCTTGTCTGTATTAATATAGAAAGTTTAAATAAGTATTTGCCAGTTTTTTTTTTGATAAGAAACTAGAACGATTTCGTTAAGGAAATAGGAAACAAAGGTGAACAAGATGTCCACAACTCAAAAACCTTTTGTTAAGTATTTGTCGGTTTTCACCCCCAATTTTTCAATATTTCTCAAGATATTATAAATTGAAGATACAGGTAATCTCATTACAATGTTTTTTCAACGTTTTATCTGAAAATCGTACCTCGCAATTGTGCAAGGTTAAATACACCAAAAGACAATGAGATGCAGATGCCACATCCACATCCATTCAGTTTAATTGTTGTTGCTACTGTTAGTTATGTGAAAGAAAGCAAGTTATCAACAAAGACTTCTCTAATTACCCTGAAGAAAGGAATTTTTTTTCTCATAGCCTGGAGCATGTTCTGGCTTAATATACACATAGGTTGTAGAAACTGAAGAGATGCTGGTTTGTCCAGTCTAACACTTGAAATGAACTACAATCTGGATCTGGTTTGGGTATCGCGAGTTTCTTGTGTGCTGTTGATGAAACTTTTAGTCAATCCCACTGTAAGTTTTACTGTAGTTCTAGTTTTGGAGAAAAGAAAATAATTAAAAAACTTGGAATGTTTATAGAAATCTTAATGGAAGTTAAATGTCTATGTAAATGAAAATCCTTCCTCGCAAACACACTAGAAATAAGTATCAGATCTTATCCCTTCCCCCCTCCTTCAAAGAAGCTTTTGGTTCTTCCTTCTAATTTAAATTTAAGTCTTTTGTGAAGGAAGTGAGAGTTGCGGTTGATATGTACTATTGATGAGGATTTACATCAAAATAGCATAAGCAAAAATGGAGTCTAATGATAAATTCATACTTTTAAATTGCTTTCTGCTATCTTTTTAAGCAATGCTTCACCGGGGGGCCTCAATTTCCAGGCCATGAATGAAAGCTGTTATCTTCTACATAATTATTATTTAATTTGCCATGGGAAATCCTTATCTATATATATATATATAAATTTTTTCAAGTCAGTGCATCCTGATATAACTTCGTGAGAATATTGAATGTGAGCCACTCGTTTTACATACTTTGACTCAAGTGTGTATGCACTTGTCAAAACTAGTGGTTCACATTCAATATCCTGATAAAGTTATATGAAGATGCACTGACTAGATTGGGACTGTATATATATATATATATATATATTTTTTTTTTTTTACTTTTTGCTTCTAGTCATTTATGTGTATAATAATATATTATTATTATTTATGCTTCATGGTAGTTTAGATGTAAAAAACATATCTTTGTGTAGCTTATTATCATTTTAAGGACAAATCAGCAATCACCAAATAGAGTCATCATTGACACCCTGTTGTGCCTTGCAATTATAATAATGCAGATACAATTTAAACTTGAGGAAACTGAATAATCATTTGACTTAAATGGATCATTGATATGTCACACAAGTCACTATATTCTTCCTTAACCGTTTGTAATATAAACAATAGCTGCTTTTTGGACATTACAAAGCATGTCAATCTTACCTATTCTTTTAGATCTTTCTGAGGGTGTTCTACAATGTTATGGTTGTAGTAATTGGAGTTGCTTGTGCTACAAATATTTGTTCTTATAAGTAGAGCAGAACATTTTTTTTTTTCAATATATTTGTCCTATTGATGGTTGACATTCATATCTTGCTCTGACTTGTCTTTTAAGCATTCAGGCATGCACATCCAGGTAGTCCTTATGTATTTGGACTTGTTGGGATTGATCATGATCTTGACTTTCCAGAGCCAATGCCTGTTGTTGGTATGTATATATTTCGTTTTGAAATATCAAATTAATCTGTTCTCTCTCTCTCTCTCTCTCTCTCTCTCTTTTTATAGGTATTTAATTATAATATGTTTTAAGTTTTATTGCATATGGTTATGATTTGAGTCTGTTCCCTAGATTGCTCAGCACCATACATTATTGTTGTTTTTGTGTGGTTGTTTCTTAGGGTAGCATATTTTTACACTTTTGTCTTCATCATACGACATCTGAATTGGAGATTTAAGGTCCAAGTTTAACTTACATATTTTCTTAGGTCATTGGTTGCTTTTAAATTTTAATTATAAATTCTAGTAAATCTTCATAATTTGATTGCTTTTACTATTTTCCCTTGAGTAATCTGTTTAGTTAAGCATATTTAATGGGAAGTGAGCAAGATCAACAGAAGCAATGTTTAAATTTGAAAAATGTTTATCTTTTTCCTTGATGACTGATCTGTCTTATAAAGCATATTTGATGTTCAATACCAAAAGGCAAGATCAACAAGAGTGATGTTTATTCAAAGGAGAATCTGAAACTTGACTCTCTGTCTTCCAGTGTCTATAAAGTGGTGATGAGACCATAACTTATGAAAGAAGCTAAGATTTTATGGGCTGTCCTAGCCACTTGTAGCTCTTCACTGATGGAAAACACTTAAGGGAGGAGGACATCAATAGCCCTGAGGGATTCAATTGAGTTCCTAACATCATTACAGGCCTCTTTCTTTCTTAAAAAAAAAAAAAAAAATTCCTAGATATTTCTTCATTATTCACTTGAAATAGGAAGAGGTCTTGGTTCAGTTTTGTTTTTATTATTTAATTTTTCGGGGACAAGTACAATGGTTGAACAATTAATTTTCTTTTTGCTTAGCCACAGTTTCTGTTTATTAGATAGAACAATAGTGAGATATAGTCTTTCTGTACAGAGTCTTGACACTCCACAGAAAATCCTTTGTTATGTAGTTGTGGATTGTGGTGGATGGCTTGCCCACTTTTGTCATTCTTATTAACAAAATTTTTTTACTAATAAAATTTCCTTATGTCCAATGAAGGAAAAAAAATATTTGATCTGTTTACATGTTATTATAAATATTATTTTTCCCTGTTTTGCTATGCACTTACTTTTCATTATGTGTGCTACTCTAATATGGCTGCTTTGAATAGTTCCCTTATAATTTATCTTGAATTTTCAGGAATATCTCGTTCAGCTAGGGGATATTGCATAACTTTAATCTTAGAGACTATGAAGACATATTCGTTAGAAGATGGACTGACTGAAGATGCTTTGGTTACCAAGCTTCGTACCTGTCGGTACCATCACCTATTTCTGCATACATCTTTGAGACGCAATACCTCAGGTTTGCATTTCCTTCTATTTCATCTTGCATTGGACCTTATAAATGCATTTTAAGATGCTGGGTTTGTCTTGTATAGGTGATGGAACAATGTGGATGAAGTTTTGATTTTAAATTATCCGAAATATCTTTTTCCATGTTTTTTTTAAAGTAATTTCCCATCATTGTTAATTGGTAGATTTTAATATGATAATTCTTAATATATAATCTTTAATATAACCGGTTCTTAAAAAATATCTGATTTCTCTTTCTCTTTGAGGCCTTGACAAGTTGGGATGTTACTTATTTATCTTTTAATGCTCAGGAAGTTATGATTTATAATACTGTGGTAAAGCTAAGCATTCTTGTTGTGATTGTGTTGTTTTTACAAAAAAAACTGTTGCTAGTATTAGAGAAAGGACAATGCTCATTTTCTCATGGATTACTTGACCTTCATATTTGTATTACCATTAATTGCATGCATTTAATTGTCATTTGTTCTACTGATAAATGGTTTTAGTATTCTTGATGCCAAATCACGTACCCAACTCTTTACTATATTAGAGATTTCATTGCAGGAACTTGTCGTTGGGGAGAATTTGGTGAGGGAGGCCTATTGTGGGGAGAATGTAGTGCCAGGCATTTCGAGTGGTTTGAAGGCGATCCTGTCACTGAGCTTTTGTTTAAGGTTCACCTTTCAAATGAGTTTATTACTCATGCTTTAGCTTGTGTTATTTGGTTACTGTTATAGTGCGTGGAAAATGAAAATATCTGTCTTATCTTGGAGCATTTTTCAATGCTTTTGCAGGTGAAGGAACTTTATGGTCTTGAAAATGAAGTTACTTTTAGAAATGTCACTGTGCCTTATGAAAATAGGCCCCGCCCGTTATATCTAGGAACAGCAACGCAAATTGGTTAGATAAAATTTGTATAGACATTGGATATTTAAATGTTCATTTATTAACGAGTCGTATAAACTAATATTGCTCTGCGTGCTGTATACTTACAGGTGCCATACCAACTGAGGGAATACCTTGTTTGTTAAAGGTGTTGCTTCCATCAAATTGTGCTGGACTACCTGTATTGTGAGTAAGAAATTTTAATGTTGATTTTCTTTTAACTTAAAGAAAACTTATTAATGTACCTTCTTTTGGTAAAATCATTTGTTTGTTTGCTCTATCCTTTTTGTGTATGGGTTTCTTTTCTTGCATCTTGGATGTTCATGATACATGTGTATCGATAGTAGTTATAACTATGGCTGCTGTTATATTTATGCTCATATTATTGAAAATGAGTGAGAAAATAAAGAATGAAAAAGATATGGAGTTACTTGCATGTGCAGACATATACAAAAGATTTTAGACTGCAATTTGTGGGGATTTTAAGTGATGTATAACCCAATTCTGAGATATCAAGGGCCATTTTTTTATTAGAAATAGTTGATCACTAATTTATTCTTCAAATATAGTAGTGTCCATACTTGCTCCAATTATTTTCTCTTACTAAATATATTGTGAATAATTTTGAGCAGTATATTGGCGCATGAATTTTAAGTCTAGCCGTTTTTCCTTGTATTGGTTGAGCCACTTGAAGCCAATTTCTGATAATATGTTTGGTGATTACAATTTAACAATCACTATGGATTGGATAACACAACAAGTTTACTCTTTCAGTTGTTTTGTATTGTTATCAGATTTGTTTTTCTTCGTTAAACAGATATTTTTCTTTGAGAACATATTATCTATTTTACATGGTCTCAATTAAGATGCAGTATTGGTCTTAAATTGAAGTTTTAGAAAGTTGTTATGTTTAGTAGTGGTATTTTTACTAGTTATTGTTATTCAAATATGAAACTGCTTGATCTATTTGGCCTTCAGAAACCTTTATGGTTTTCCTGGAAGCCATATTAGCTATAGTTAGGTTGAGTTTAACAAACTTCTTCTGGCATGTCTCAGAACCTTAATTGCAGTTTAATTTTTTATGCGTATTTTCACTCAGAGTTGTTGCACCTTAAATGTGGCTTGTTCCATATGAAGAGTGAAATAGTTCAGGTTTCACTTTGGTGTGTGCTAAACAAGCTAGGGGAATCTAAGTTCAGTATATAATTTGATTCTTTGACTTGATTTTGATCTTCTCTTGCTCTCTTTGAAAGGTGAATAATTTAAAACCAGAGTGTTACAAAGTATGGCAGGTTTCAATTATTAATTATTAATCAGTGGTAGGTGTAACATATACCTCTGTAGTTTCTTAATATTTTATTTCTCAGGTATGTTAGAGATCTTCTCCTCAATCCTCCTGCTTATGAGATTGCATCCACAATTCAAGGTGAGTGGTAATATGCATTATGCATTGGTGCAGCATTTGGTTATAGCAAACGGATTTGAATAAAAACGTAGGGTTACTCACTTTTTGCTGTCTTTTTTGTCTCCCTTTGAGTTTGTAATTTAAATTCATGTACTAAGTTGTAGTCTTTGTGCAGCAATATGCAAACTTATGAGCAACGTGACATGCTCGATTCCCGAGTTTACATGTGTTTCATCTGCAAAGGTTATTTTCTACTTCTTTGTGATAGCTTTTTAGATAAAAATAACTATACACATGAAATAACATTTTCGACTTATATATATATATATTGATTTTGTTTTCATCTTTGTTGTCTTTCTGTGGACTGAGTAATATATAATTCATGCTTGACCATGTCAGATTATCAGTGTCATGATTTATTGATGTTTTCTGTGGTAACCCCTCTATAACATATGGTTTATTTAAGAGTTTGTGATTTCAAAATATGAATTCACATTTTACGGTGGATCATGCAAAATATATGATACTTGGACATAATAAAGTGAATTGCACCCAAATTCTATAAGATTGACATTTTGGGTTTTAATGTTTTGTATTACAGATCTCGAACCACGGTTTGGTAATATTTTTATCCTATCTTGTGAAAGGATAACAGCTTTTCTAGATTTTTCTGCAACTGTACCACTACTTAATTTCAATACATTTTTACTCTCTGGTTTTCAGTTTCTTTCATTCTCATTTCCTGTTGACATTGTAGTCTACGTGAAATTAATCATCATCAGCATTATTGTGTTGTTACTTGTTATTGCTGTTTTTATTAATATTATGGTTGCCATGTTTTTATTTTTATTATTATTATTTTTTAAATTCATGCTTTTGTATCTCATTCCTGTAATTTCCTTTTGGTGCAGCTTGTCAAGCTACTTGAACTGAGGGAGGCCAATCACATTGAGTTTTCTAGAATTAAAAATGTACTCGATGAAATCTTGCATATGTATGAGAATTCTGAGCTTAATGAAATCCTGAAATTATTGATGGATCCTGCATGGATGGCAACAGGGTTGAAAATTGATTTTGAGACATTTGTAAGTGTTAATATTTATGTAGTTATGAAAAATTTAGTATTTATTTAGTCTAATGGCTTTACTGAAATCCTGCATCCTTTTTTTTTTGGGTAAAAGAAAGAAAATTTATCAATTTGGATTTTAAGTTGTTTGGTGTATGGTTCTATTACATCTTCTTAGACTCATTTTCTCTTGGTCTATTAGTGAAGAATAAAGAGAAGAATGATCATTATGACTGAAGAGTTCCTGATGCTACCAATTCTATTTATCTGTATCAGAGTGATGTAAGAATCCAAAATTCCTAAATGAGAGTTGGATTGACCTGTATAGTATCAGATTGACAAAATAAAGATTCTTCAGAATTTACTGCTAAAGATATGCTTGATTTCCAGCTTAACCAAATACTAAATTATCTTGTTATGTAAAAGATATTTACTTCAATTGCTTAGCTTTACTTTTTGATACCACTACCACCATTTTGTTTTAATAAAGTTAGAAGTTCAGTCTCCAAGTACAGTTTTGTTAGATTTTCTGGTATTTCTTAACGCCACATTACTCTTCATTAGTTACTCTAAGTAATACCTGTATGTTAGTGATAATTTTACAGTAGGTGCGAGTTTCCTATTGTTATTCCATATTACCTTAAACCATGAACCCGTGATATGTTGCTTGCTGCTAATTATTTTTTACTTGCTTCTGATCGTTGTTTGGTGACCTTCTGAAAATATGTTTGCAATGGCTTATAGTTTGATGCACAATAGAGCCTTAGATAGAGTTTAATGGTCCAATAAGGATATATGCAGATATATGTAGCCAACCATAAGTAATTGGCTTGTGAGAAGACAGCGTTTTGTTCATTTTACGGATTAATTATCAAACTTGACTATTTAAGGTAGAGCTTATTTATCTGAAAATCTTTTCTGCTCTTAGGGAGCTTTAATGTCATTAACTCTGAGATTGACTTTGAACTTTCTATACATTTTAAAGTTTTTATAATGAATCTTGATTCCAAAATGTTGTTTTGTTGTGATTCTGCTGTTGATTGTGTATGATGTTTGCTTTAGATTAGTGACATGATTAACAGATTTTGTCAAATATTATCCCACTTAGATTTACAGATAGGTATTGACTTTGGTTGGCCCATTTAAAGTTAAGGTCTGGGAACTTATTCTTCCCATTTGTAGGTATGGTATGTACCATGCTTATCAAGATGGTTGCCTTAAATTTTAGAACTTAAAAAGTGTACTTTGTTGGTGATTCTACAAGACATGATTCTTTAGTGTTGTAATCAATGAGTTTCATGGTTATGTTTTGTTAGAAGGCTTCACCAATTTTTGTTGTCCATGCAGATAACTTTACTTTTCTTTGTTTTCTTCAGGTCAAGGAATGCAAATGTGCTTCATTTAGAATCGGTGAAATGATCTTTCTAGAAGGTGAAAGTGATCAAAAGATTAACCATAATAAAATCATTCCAAGTGACTTTTTTGAGGATATGGAGTTTACATGGAGAGGTCGTGTGAAGAGGATCCACATAGAAGAAGAAATTGCAGAAGTGGAAAAGGCCGCTGAGGCCTTATCATTAGCAGTAAGTCTTTATGACTACCTTTTTTCTTTTATGATTACATATGTTCATGCTTGTCCGCTTGTGAAATATTTTTGGGAAGATCTTTTTATTCTAGTATTATGTTTCGTGCATGCTTTTGTTTTATATTCTTGTAGGTGTATCTTTAAACTTTAAGATTTGCGACAAAGCTCATAACTTCTAAATTTCATTGGTTGGAAACTATGAATCTACATTCAATGTGTACATTCTTTTTCCTTTTTGAACTCCGATGATTGCTTCTTTTTTTTGGGTTCTTCTCATGAGATGTCCATTGCTTTGGTAACTTGATTTCATATTTGAGTTGATAAATATCTATCTTTTCTCTCTAACATTTTCATGCTACAATAACTCTGTTTTACCCAAACACGTTACTTTGCTATGTGAAAAGGTAGGTGAATGCAAATTGTTTATTCTATGACTGTTGAAAGAATTGTAGTTTTACATGGTTTTTAAGTTCCTTGGGATATTGGAAGTCCAACTTGGAATACAGCCACAATGAAATATAATAAAACCTTCAGAAAAACAGTAAATATTTGTCCTTAGTGAAATCTAGGTTTTATTAAAAATAAGGAATGTTTTGTGTGTGTTCTGCAAGTGTGTGCTGGATCATCAATCTTTTTTTATTTTTTATTTTTTATTTTTTTTTTGGCAACAGGCTAGATTATCAATCTGTTCCAGTAATATTGAGATAAGTAAGAAGATGTGTAATGACATAATTGTATAGGGTTCCATTGCCCTCTCAGATGTTATGTTTTTTAATTAAGCTGTTTCCGAGATAGTCAGCATACACCCACAATGATACTGCATGATAGTGTTTTTGCATTAGAATTGCCTGAAAAATATATGGTATTTCCGAGATTGGTTCCCAGTTAAATCTCGATTTTATTTGTGAAAACAATATGATCGTGTTCTTTCTTTGTTATTCATAATCTAATCAACATGATTTGGTTACTGACTTCTGCATATAAGTCTGATAGCAATGCCAGTGAATCTTGGAACATATGATTCTCAACTATGTAATTACACATATTTTATCAGTACATGTATATGCTAGTAACTACTTTTATGTTTTCGAGAATTTTGTTCCCCAAATTTTCATTTTGTCCTCTTATATATGGGCATCAGGTTACTGAAGATTTTCTCCCAATTATAAAAAGAATAAAAGCTACTACAGCACCACTCGGTGGCCCAAAGGGAGAAATATCGTATGCTCGAGAACATCAAGCTGTATGGTTTAAAGGAAAGCGGTTTAGACCAGCAGTGTGGGCTGGTACCCCTGGGGAAGAACAAATTAAACAGCTTAAGCCTGCTGTAGATTCTAAGGGTAGAAAGGTTGGGGAAGAATGGTTTAGCACATCAAAGGTTGAAGATGCTTTAATGAGGTGTGATATTTTGTAGTAAACCTTTGATGTTATCTCGTGGTTTTACCTGTGAAAATAGTTGCTTTCTTTTGTTTGTTCTGGAGTCATGACTGACAGCATGCTCAATTCTATTGCAGGTACCAGGATGCTGGTGCCAGAGCAAAAGCAAAGGTCTTGGAATTGTTGAGGGGACTTTCTACAGAGTTGCAAACTAAAATTAATATCCTTGTCTATGCTTCCATGCTGCTAGTTATTGCAAAGGCATTATTTGCTCATGTGAGGTTGGATACACCTATTCATGGATAGACTATTGATTTTAGTTTGTAATTCCACACATGCTTGTTAATCTCTTGATTTTACTTAAATAATCTGTTTACTAGATTTTAAGTAGAAAATCTATTGCAATGTATATGGCAGACAACAATGATAGATTTACAATGCAATGGGTGATTGGACAAGCTCATAAAGGGAATCTTAATCTATTGATATATCATTTAGTGTAGGATATGATAAATTCATCATTTGGATAAGTTAAGAGAAGTTGACAATTAAAGCATATAATGTCTTTTACATTGTGGTAGGATGATAGGATCTCTATTAAGTCTTGGTTGGCTTTATATTGGTTTGATATGTTGGTTTTATTAATTAAAGAACTGTTTTAATTGCATCTTTGAACTAGATTCTGCTTTAGAACTGATTTACTCAGCCTGTGAGTTGAACTGGCTTTAAAGTTGGATCTCTCTTAAAAAATATTAATTCATATGTATTGGTTTGATTATGTTGTTCCATCTCTGGCTGTTTTGGTCAACTCAAGTGAAACCGCATTCTTCATCTAAATATTACTTGATATGGACATAACAATACACGTGCTTCAATCTCTAAAGAATTTCAAGTCTTTTCATTGTTTTCCATTTTAGAAAATTGGGAGGGTGTTGTTAAATAACTGATTTTTTTTTTTTTGTTGAAATTTTTGGTTTGTTCTTCATTGTTTGGCTATAATATTTTGTGGCCTGCTGGTCCACTCGTTGTAATTTGATTTGATACTAATAAAATGTTGTTGTTTGGCTTGGTTTGCCTGAATCCTGAACCCAGTACCTACATGACCGGTGGTATTTTTTTTTATTGGCTGTTTTATGTGCATCATTTGTAAGGGTGCCTGCACTAAGATTAATTGTATTGAATTGCTCTTTATTCTTGCCAACTATTATCTATTTTGACTTTGTTCAATTTTACAGTGAAGGGAGAAGAAGGAAATGGGTGTTTCCTACTCTGGCAGGGTTCAATAGTTCTAAGGTAGTTTTCACAAGTCAATTTATGGATGCTGTTGATGTTATCCCCTCTGGCCATAGTAATCATGTTCACTTAACCTTGTGTGCTAATATTAGTATTTTCTGTAATCTGTATAAATTATGATGGTTTTTGGGATACAAACCTTTTATCTCCAATCCTTATATTTAATTAAGTCACTGGAGCTTACTGGACAAATGTTAGTATTTCCAGTGAGTGATGATCATTTAGGACGTAATTTATATTGTTCACATCTTCCACGAAAACCATAGATGCAATATGGAGAAGTGGCAAGATGTCTGGCATGCTTTAGATTGCCTATGGATCATTATAAAACAGTTTCAAGTTTCAACTGTATCTTTATTGTGATCTTCTGGTAAAAGAAGATTGCCATATACTACATATATAATTAGTACTGTTAGTAATTATGAAAAATAGATAAGAGAATATCCCGTCGCTTAGCACTGTATTGACTTCATTTCTTAGGATATTCTTGGTCTGTTCAGCCAGAGAAGAATCGCCTCAGACAGGTGCAATCAGTTGCCAAGAATGTCTGAAGATGGTTTAATGTATAATGAACCATCAATTTCATTATCTTGCAACTGTTTTTTTTTTCTTCAAGTTGCTTGAAACTGTTTAGTTTAGTTTATTGATTTACAGCAAATTTTGTAAACATATTGCATTATCAATTAATTTTTATTTTTGTTTTCTTCCATGTTTGGATATATGGTACTCCGATACCAATTTTAAATGTTTCAAGGTTTCAGCTGTATCTGTTGTTGAATTGGTCTGTAAAAGCAGTTCCTGAATGTGTTTCACATGTTATTTATTTATTTAATCATCATCATTGTCTACAATTGCAAATTCAGATGTCTTGTTTTTTGATGTGTTGAATGCAGGATACAGAACCAGTAGATAGAGCAGATGGCTTGAAAATAGTTGGTCTATCACCATACTGGTTTGATGTAGTCCAAGGCAATGCTGTACATAATACCGTTGACATGCAATCATTATTTCTGTTGACTGGACCAAATGGTGGTGGTAAATCTAGTCTGCTTCGATCAGCTTGTGCCGCTGCATTACTTGGAATATGTGGATTTATGGTGCCTGCAGAGTCGGCCATAATTCCTAATTTTGATGCTATTATGCTCCACATGAAATCATATGATAGTCCTGCTGATGGAAAAAGCTCATTTCAGGTATGCAAATGCATTATGCTATATTCTAGCTTTTCTTTCTTGTCTGATCTTATTTCATGGCAGACCATGTTGTAAATGTTTGTTCAAACAATAGTAGTGACTGTTGAAGGTGATGGGAATTTCACTGCAATGTGCATATTAATCAATTTTAGTTGCTCAGGTAGAAATGTCAGAGATTCGGTCTATTATGACTGCAGCCACCTCAAGAAGCCTTGTGCTTGTAGATGAAATCTGCCGTGGAACAGAAACAGCAAAGGGTACTTGTATTGCTGGTAGTATTGTTGAGACTCTTGATAGGATTGGTTGTCTGGGAATTATATCTACTCACTTGCATGGGATATTTGCATTGCCGCTTAATATAACAAACACTGTATATAAAGCAATGGGAACAGAATATGTTGATGGGCAAACAAAACCAACTTGGAAGTTAATAGATGGGATCTGTAGAGAAAGCCTAGCATTTGAAACAGCTAAAAAGGAAGGAGTTCCTGAAACAATAATTCAAAGAGCTGAAGACCTTTATTTGTCAGTTTATGGAAAAAAGAATTTTTTAGAAAGAATTGATTCGAAAGGAGGACAACTTGGTTCGGAAACAATGGTTGATGGTTCTGAGGAAGTCCATCTCCAGTGGAGTAATACTAGGACAGAATCTGTTCATCACAAGACTGGCTCAATGATGACAATGGAAGTTGTACGGAAGGAAGTAGAAAGTGCTATATCTCTAATATACCAGAAGAAACTGATTCAGCTCAATGGTCTGAAAGACACATCAGAACTTGCAGTAGTAAGGTGTTTTGCGATTGCTGCTAGAGAGCAGCCACCTCCATCAATTATAGGTGCTTCATGTGTTTATGTCATGCTGAGACCTGATAAGAAACTATATGTTGGACAGGTTCTTCTCTTGACTTTCTTATATATTGGAATATAAATGGAATCAAAAAGTTGTAAGTCAATATACATTAATGAAGTCATGGTAATGGAGGTTCATTTTAATTACACAAGCAGATAATGCCACAAGGATTTAATGAATGATTAGTCAGATAAATCAGACTAACTCTGTTATTGAACTAAATTGATTTGATTTCCTGTTAATTACTTGAATTCCTATTTACATTTTGTTCTATTCATCTAATGTTGCTAGACTGATGATCTTGATGGCCGAATCCGTGGGCATCGAGCGAAAGAAGGAATGCAGACTGCTTCTTTCCTGTATTTTGCTGTTCCAGGGAAGAGCATGGCTTGCCAACTCGAAACTCTTCTAATCAACCAGCTCTCTGGTCAAGGTTTTCCCCTAGCAAACATCGCTGATGGCAAGCATCGGAATTTTGGCACATCCAGTCAGTTAGTTGAAACTTTGAATGTCCGTTAACCAATGGACAGCCTTGATTCAACATTTTGTACAAGATTCTTAGTTTGCCAGGAAGGGAAAACAAACAAATCCCAACTTATGTATAGGTAGAAAATGGAATTAGCAGTGGTTGCAGCAATTTTGTTCTTGATGTGAGTTGCTCCACTAGCAGTATCTGCTGGAAGCCTGGAATGCAAAAAAAATTATGTTGTCCATGGACATATATTCAAAATGCAGATTTATATTACGCATGTATATTAATTGATTTCTTGTAATCTGCTCGTGGCTTGTTTAAATGTTTCTTGATGATCCAGTATGGTATCATCTTTTATTGCATGTTTATTTGTAAACATAATTTTTTTTTTTTTTTTAATGTGAAATTTTGCATCGAATTTGATGTAATGGAAAATCTAGGAATAAAAAAATTTAAATCGCTATTGTGCTGTGCTTTGATATTCGATCTAAGGGGCTGTTTTTTTTTTTTTAATTATTTTTTTATAATTATTTTTTTAATATTATTACCACTTTTAGTTAAAATACCTCTTATGATTTAAATTAAGATAAATAGATTTATTTGGGGGGGGGGGGGGACTTATTACCACTTTTAGTTAAAAAAAAAAAAACTTATTACCTCTTATGATTTAAATTAAGATAAATAGATTTATTTGTGGGGGTGGGGTGGTGGTGGTGTAGCCACTTTGAAGATGTCAAAACCAAATATAGCCAGAAGTTATTAAAAAACCAATTATGACCACTTGATTGTAATTAAATACTTGATCTTACAATTTTACTCCTATTCATTTGTTCTGGCTTGATAGCTAATTGTTCACCTAAAAGACTAAATTACCCTTGTTATAGATTCTTGCTTCAAAAGGCAAAACGGAAAGCCACCATCTGAGTAACAAAAGCTTGAAAAGTGAGAAAGCCACAGTGAAGAATGACAACTGCAGGTGAGGGAAAACAGGAAAGCCTTGAAAAGGGAAAACGGGAAAGCCACAGTGTGTGGATACAGTGAAGAACGACGACCTCAGGTGACCACTAAATACCCCGATGACCATCGTGTGTGGAGACGAGGTAGGATCGAATTAGGTGTGTTCTTAATCGGCATGATCCCTAATAATTTCCTTAACATTTGATTTGATATCCTCTATCCCTTACTCGGCACGATCCCTAATTACATTTGATTTGATATTAGGGTTTGTTTGGAAATATGAAATTACTTGAAATCTGGAAATCTGGAAATTTGGAATTAATCTTGGATTAATTGCGGATTTGGGTCTTGATTTTTACCATGATTTTTCTAATTTTCCATGATTTCCCAAGAGCGGTCTCCATGATTTCGATGGTTAAAAAAAAACCCCCCTTTTCTAGGAAGCAGGAAGCATCCAATATTCTGGCTTGATTTCCCTTGATGTGCTCATGATGCATTCGATGATGTGCCCCATGACTTTACATGAAGTTTTCCATGATTTGCCCCATGGATCCAAGACCAAGATTACATGCCATGATGTGCCCTATGACTTTCCTCCTCCATGTAGCCTTTCCATCCCATATGACTTTCGTCCTTCAAGTTGCCAAGACTTTCTTTCCATGTTGCTTTGACTTTCCATGATGTGCTCATGATGATTTCAACTTTCCATGATGTGCCCCATGACTTTACATGAATCTTTCCATGATGTTGATTTCCACGATGTTGCCAAACAAGATGCCATGACCAAGACCAAGATTAACATTCCATGAAGCATTCATGATGCTTGCCATGACATTCCATGACATTGCCATGACATTTCAAGATGTTTACATGACTTTTCATGACGTTGCCATGACATTCGATGATGTTTACATGACTTTCCATGACGTTGCATTACTTTACATGATGTTAACATGACTTTCCATAACGTTGCCATGACTTTCTTTCCATGATGCCATGACGAAGGCTAACATTCCATGATGCTTTTGATTCCATGATATTTATATGACTTTCCATGATGCCATCACAATCATCTCCCACGACTTTCACTTACTTTTCATTACATGTTCATGTTAGCCTCTTATAATTATGATTTTCCATGCTTTCATGAATTGCCTATGGTTTTACATGACCTGCCATTATTTCATATATATTCCCCCTATTATTTTCAGATGGCTTTGGACCCAAGTGCAAAAACCTTCTTATATCCGGATCACGAGGGATGGATCAATGCAAGGATAAACTTGAAAAGTCGGCAGCATTGTAACATTCTTAGTGACATTGACGAAGTATTAGGCAGATTACACGTTTCAGAGGGGTTTAAGCAAGGACCTTTCGGTCACTACTTAGGTCTGCATTTGCCCGTCATTATACATGAAAAGCTTTTGCAATCTATTCTCAAAAGGCAGATCGAATATACCAGTAGGTCTGATAATGTATCACTACCTCGAGATGACGAAATGTGGTTTTGGTTGGGTAGGCAACAACATCGTTTCGGTCAAGTTGAGTTTTGCCTATGTTCTGGGCTAAAAATGGGTAAATTGCCAGAAGGATTAATAGGGGTGAAGTATACTCCAACGGAGAACAGCCTATATGCAAGACATTTCCAGAACCAACCTACGTACGAATCTTTGTTCGAAACTTTTAAACGACTGACCGACGATTAAGGTGAAGATGGTCTGAAGATGGCAAATTTGTTGGTCATAGGCTATATCTTATGCACTATTGACACACGTGACTGTGTACCGCTATGGATGTTTGCATTAGTGGATGATGACGCAGCTTTCAAAGGTTTTCCATGGGGTTCATACCTGTATAGTTTGACTTTGCACTAGATTAAAAATGCTATACACAAAAACCTTTACAAACTCAAACCATCAAACGAAGCAGACAAGAATGAGTCATACTCCAAAACAATCGAATCGGGTGTTGAAGGTGAAGGTAAACATGAATCACAGAACACAGGTCCTTCCAAAGGAAACCCAAAAAAAAAAAAAAAGGAATAAAAAAGATTGAAAGCAAACCCGAACCAAAACCTACCATCACTTACAACCTTTCTGGGTTTCTTCTCTGTTTTCAGGTATGTACACCGACCACTATGGCTTAAATACCGATTGACTGGATCCATTTCCTAACGCATGTTTATAACGCTACTTAATGAAAACGTTAATAGGTTTGGGCCCTTGAAAGATTTCCTTTTCTGACTGGCGTAATTGGCATTCGCCGCGGTTCGAGTTATCCACGGTTCAAAAACTGGGAGTTTTTGAACACTTCGACTGGGTTCGATGAAAAGTTTTTCGACAAACGCAGTGTATGTGTGTATATAAATATATACCCGTCACTTGCAACCTTTAATTGTCATGTTAGATTTTTATCTCACTTTAACATTAACGGTAATCCTCTGATATGTGCAGTTGGTAACAGTGGACATGAAACCTACTCCAGCTGAAATACAACAAACCTACTTCAAATCAATTGACATGGACTTCGTTTGTGATAGTTTTATTCATAGGGGATGCCTTGCCCAACCGTATCAAACTGAGTCTATTACTGATGATCAAGTAGGGTGTGAATTGCCTGGTGGTATTCCGGATTTGGACAACCAGGAAACCAAAAACAAAAAGGGACAAATCGATTTCCATCACAAATCGTGTCCACCTTCGGTTCAGAGGACACTGTTTCCCAACAACGAATCTCCTAAGACTACACCCAGTCCAAACGGCATGGATGACCCTGACCCAAATGAGGTTACATATAAAAGTATGTGTGGGATGATGACAAATGTCTTGTTTGATGTTCTTCCCAAGGTGCTTCCCCAGGCAGCAGTGAAGGATGTGTTGCCTAATGAGGTTACGGAAAAAAAAAATACTTCTGAGGTGATAACAAAGGTGCTGTATAATGTTCTACCCAAGGTGCTTCCTCAGGCACTTAATGATGTGCTCCCTAAGGTCCTCCCTCAGGCACTAAATGACATTCTTCCGAAGGTGATGCCTGCTTATTTGGAGAAGGTGATGCACGAGAATCTGTACAATGTGCATGGGAATGCCTCTAACTCTGCCAACAAAAAAGATAAAGCTGAAGCAAATGATAATAAGGACTCCGAGGCCGTAAAACCGGATGGACATCCTCCCAAAGTCAATGAATCTGAACAGAATCAATACAATGTGCATGTGACTGCCTCCGACCCTGCCGACAAAAAAGACAAACCTGAGGAAGTTGATAATAAGGACTCCGAGGCCCCAAAACCGGATGAACATGCTCCCAAAGTCGATGAATTTGAAGTTGCAGTTGAGGTACACAGATTCTGATCCAAGTCCTTACATAGTACAATATTATTTGGCTTTCTTAATATCTATTCCGCGTTACCCATTTATTATTTTTGGCTTTCTTATTACCTATTTCGCGTTATCCAAATGGATACATACAAGTTACTGTTTAGTCACTCTTTGAGTTTTTGTGATCATATAGCAATGTTTCTTTGATCATATAGCAATGCTTTTAATTGCATTAGTTGTGACACATGCTCGTACAGGGTCCTCTATAATCTGCAAACGTACAATCGATCTCGAACCTTACAGATCTCCAGTTCTCAACTTGAAGGTCCCGACAGTGCAACAAAGTATAATTCTCTTGGAAAAAAGGCCAGACAACTACCCAGAAAGGGATTTAGAAACCTCGAGGAAATGGAAGAGATCCAAATTTCTGAACAGACATTGGATTGATCCCGAGACAAGGAAGAAGCGAAAGCGAGTAAAACAGGGACAACTTCGTGATATCAGTGATGATGACGATTTATTGGACACTGAGTATGCCGCTTTCCTGAAAACCACCGGCGATGATATTTCATAAATTTAAACTTTTATTTTTGTAACCTCTTCATCCTCTTATTATTTATCTTTTTTACTTGCATCTAATACGTTTCGTGTACTACCACAGTCTTTACGTGGGTCAAGAAGAGCGATTTACTCGAAATGAAGTGCCCGTCGGTGCTGTTCTCCAACCTGGTAATTATAACTGTTTTTGTACATGCTATTTATTGTATATGCTATTTATCCCTTTATGTTTTGGCCGAACACCTTAAACAATCCTCTTTTAATACAAAACAAAATTCTATCAGCATGTCGACAACTTTATGGATGTTCTATGGAGGCGGCGTTGTTCCAAAGATGCAGAGTATGCGCAGGACATCACAATGGTTGACTGTTCATTCTATGTAAGTATATCCGAGTAACTGCGTATCCAACAGTCATTTAATGAGTATAACACATCCCTGTCTTTGACAAAGTAACACCAATCCTTTAAACAGCGTTACCTTGCTACAAAATGGGACACGATCAAGGCAACCTTGCAACCGAAGACCTCACCGGTACGAAATAGGGGTAGAAAAAAAGTGGATTCTTGGATTGAGTTTCTAGACATTGATGTCATGTCCTTCGTCCAAGACGAGCGGTGTGTGGATGCTGTGAGAGGCGGTGAGTCAATTCTATTTCAACCCGAGTGGTGGATGTGGGTTATCTTTCCTATACTATTTTTTCTTATCACTAACATTTCATGACATCAATTGCTAAACCCGTTTCTCATCTTTTTCTCACCTCTATAGGTTCTAATCCCCTATAATGTGAGTAACCACTGGGTTCTTTGCCATCTGTTCCCTGAAGATGGGGCGTTCACTTTTTACGACTCACTGCATGTCAAAAGCCAGTCAACGAAGAGGGTAAGGGAAATGAATTGTATTAGCTACCTAATGCCCTCCCTTCTCCACCAGTCTAGGTACTATGAGCATAAGGGGATACAAGTACGTACGAAGCCATTCAAGCCTTTTGATTACGTCAAAACAGATTTTCAAACCCAGAATGATGGGTATGTAATTAATAGTTGTTCATTTCTCGCATAACCCTTTGCAACAGTTGATTTTGTCTTCAGTCTTCATATATGTATTTATTTTCATACTTTCTGTATATGTTTTCACTTTTCAGTATCCAGTGCGGCGTCTACATGTGCCAGTTTGTTGAATTTATATTAGAAAGAAGGAAAGAACTTTGGAAAATCCACGTTTTAGACGTGCCATTGATTAGGGCATGGATGGCACATGAGGTTTACACGAACGCAACAACAGAGTGATTCAACAGCATAACCGACCAGCAATCATTATTTACCATTTGCACATATGTCCTTACCTAATCACATTATCACTGGACAGTGCACTCGTGTGTAACATGTACATTTTCAAAACATTGTCAACACATCATTCTAACACGATAACAACTATTACTCCAACCTAACACGATATAACATGTGTTGCAATAATTACACGATAAGGTCCACACCACAAGCTAACACGTTAAATGGTCCATAGATACATAGTGGTTTGATTAATCTTTGTATTAATATGATTTTTATTAATACCTCACTAAATAGAAACGGTTGCATCATATTCATTATGTTACTATAAAGTAATCAACAATTAACCTTTACAAACGATTTGACGATTCCTTGGGCAATCCCCTTTGCCATGCATCTCTTTAACATTTAATACCTATATTACACGATTAAAAAATTGTCGTAGATAACACGGTGGTAGGCGATTTAAAATCTACCATGTAAAACGCAACCAACAACGTTGGATGTAATATATACATGATACAATTTATCATCGTGTCACATATTTTCTGACGATACCTTTCAATATATAACATTGAGCTAATTTTTGCTGACCTAGTCACCCCCTATCTAAGGGGGTTGAGCATTACCCCCGTCCCCGGTTAGTAATTAACCTTGTTATAACATAACTTTTTATAATCTAAACATAAGAACACTTGAAAACATACATAAGAAACCTAGAAAATTATCCCAACCGTCCACCTCACAACCACTCAACCCCTTGTTTCTGTAAAATCAAAACAAAAAATAGTAGGATCCCAGTCTCCACCATATATCTTTTTGGATTACAATTTGAAATTGAATTTTTTAGTTAATAACAGGTAGGTGGAGGTTCGAATCAAGAATTTTGTATAAATGGATCTTTGAATCCATGAATCCCAAATTTTGATCGATATAAGGTTCCTTTCTGAACAACTTTAAGTATAGAAGATAACCGATTATTATTGGTTTTCATAATGAAACTGATGTACTTTTCTTTGACCCCATTTTATGTCAAATCCAATTCCAAAACCCTAATAACAACCAACTCCAAAACCACAATTTCCACACAGAGTTCAATTCCCCGTTTGTTTTTCGACTTGGAGTTGACGGAAAGGAACCAGAAGACGATGACAGAAGATAGTCGGAGATAGGGAGAGAGGAAATCGGGAGACTCAATTAAATTTTTTAATAAGAATTGTTAAAATTTTTACAAAATATTTTAAAAATTTACCTATTTACCCTTAGTTATAATATAAAACATTAGTTACTACTCCTTACACGATAGGTGAAAGGTTATTACACGATAATCTCCCAATAACCTTTGAAAGACTCACAATAATATAGAGAACCCAAGAAGAAGAAGATGGCAGAAGATAGTCCAAGGGAGAGAGAGTGAGACACAATTTTATTTCTGATTGTAGTTTAATTTTTTATTTCTATCTCCAACACTCCACCCATCGGAATATCCTTCTGTTCCCAACACAATCTTCCGTCAGGCCATTTAAAATCATTAATTACCTGAATTTTCTCCATCACAATATCCTTCTGTTCCCTACGCAATCTAGGGAAAGATTTTTCGTCTTGGCATTTCAACCACTACCTGATTTCGTCCTTGTAAATATACTAGTTCCACAAACAAAAAGTACTCTATTAAATATCTTGGCCTTTAAACCAAGTTGCCTAATATCTATAGTAATTGATTTGGTTTTTTGCAATCTTATACCAATCTCTGTTATTAATTATTTTGTTCCAATTAAAATTAGAATATTGTGCGCCTGCATCCAACCCGGTGCGGAATAAACCACTTTCATTGAGTTGTGCATATAGTATTACAGTATTTTGGCTTCCAACAATCTACTAATATTAAAATCATATCATCAGTAGTTCCATCGATTTTGTTATTTTTCCAACCCTTCATTTGAACTTAATAGTTCCTCATTTTGTTCATAATACATTATAGTACTATTTTCTTCATTTTCCTCATTTTGTTAAGTTCAAATGAAATTGGCTTGAAATTGTGGCTGTGTTTCCGTCATCTTAACTTTGTTATACATACGTCATAACTCATAAGTGATTGATTGCATCGGCCCACACGTCAGGTTACAACATATATTATAAAAGATTACCTTAATGTCACAGCAATATCTGTCCATTAGATTACATTGGGAACTTCAACTCGTGTATTGCTTTCTCTGTAAAGATTCGTGTAATAATTTTAAATGCATAGTGTTATGCGTCAGTGCTACGTCTAACTTCAAGCCAATTTCAAAGCCAATGAATGGGGCTTGCAGTATTCGATCGGAGGAGTACAGTAATAAAGGTTTTTGTCAGTAGAAATAGGAATGAGGTAATGATGAAATTGTATAAAATTGTTTTTGGTGATGTCTCGCAATCAATAAAGCGTGGTGTTTATGACTATTACATTTAAGTTCATTGCATCATCTGGATAGGGTTTTCCACCCTTGAAGTACATTTGATATTGTCATTTTACGATTAGCATTAGAATATATATATCAATTACTATATGTTTACTAGACAAAGCTGCGCAGAACTGAAATGATATGATCCATACATCTTTCTCTTCATTAAGGAACACAAAAAAATAATATACCATACTTTAATATACTGTCATCGAACGATGACGGAAACACAGCCACAATTTGAACATGCAATCGCCATCCACACTATTTTCTTTACTGCAACATACTAACAAATAAAAGCTATATAACTAATAACACCTTAACAGATTTCCTAATACAACTTTCCATTCCTGTTGTTCTTTTTTTTTTTTTGTGTGTCTGTTAGTTGCTACATCTGTTCGCCTTCTGTAGGTCATTAATAAGTCGTTCCCCATTCTGCTTTATCACCGTATACGTCTTCCTAATCTTATGCATATTTGCGCTAGACGCAAGCGACGACCCACGGGAAGACATTGACGCAAGCTTCCCTTCAAGTAACTTGGAAAAAAACTCGGCTAGTTTGATGTGCCTATGCACCTGGTCTAGTAAGACATTAATAACGTTGTCCTCATTACTGATGGGATCAGCTTCGGTACTCGCCATAAAGAAATAAATGATAAAGCTGCGTAGTTTTGGAAGGAACAATTTTTTTGATTTTATGAGCTGCGTATTTCATTTTAGCATACAAACATTTTAAAAATACATCACAGTCTAAAAGACCACCAGTTGGAGAATAGGTTTACTAACCATAAAATTCTACATATTTCTTGCGCTACCAATAACACATAATCATAACCAAAATTTAAAGTTCAGTATCTAACAAAAAACAGGCCTATAAATAGCAACAACACACACAATAAAGTAGAACCATAGTATGAAGTAATGTGATCAGCATCACACTCAAGGAATAAAATATCGGTATCGGTATCGATATCGGGCTTTTAAATTTATGGATATATCGGGGATATTATCGATATCGGTGGATATTCGGTAAAAAATTTAAAAAAGGATTTGCTAACAGTAGCTCTACG
Organism: Acer yangbiense; assembly: GCA_008009225.1. Classification (NCBI taxonomy): domain Eukaryota; kingdom Viridiplantae; phylum Streptophyta; class Magnoliopsida; order Sapindales; family Sapindaceae; genus Acer; species Acer yangbiense. The sequence goes on from CM017761.1 coordinate 13,510,112, forward strand.
ATCTACACCAATTTCTTCTCTATCGGTGGATATATCGGTCCCTGTTTCGATATCAGTCCCTCCAAAATATAGATATATCGGTGGATATATCGGTGGATATGTGGATTTTAAGTTCCTTGATCACACTAACCTATATCATTCAAATGGGTCGCGAATTGCACAATCTCTTGTAAAAATACCCATTTCTCACTGTTAGGCGAAATGAAAAACAAAACAATGAAATTAGCCCTAAAAACGTAAATCGGACACAACCCAAAAAATTAGAGCCAACATGCGAAGTAAAACAATATCACTTGGTTCCAGCAACAAGCAAATTGGGTATAGATTATTCATTGAATGTTCGACACTCCATACCCAGATAGAAACCCATTACCAATGAATACATACCAAGCCTTAATAATGAAATCGAAACAAACAAAAATATGATCACAAACAAAATTAGGATCAAAACAGACAACGCCATAACTTCGACTAGAATGGGTGCGCCGTCAATTAAAGAAGTTGTTCCAGGTATCAGATTCCGAACAGTCCCTCCTTTGATGCTTACACGGTAGAAGTCCTTGAGTAAGTAAGTATACACGAATATACTAAGTCTGTTATATACGGATTAAAATCGCAAATTGCAACCAAGGACCTTGAGGTTTGCTCTTACACAACTACAAATAACTTTTCCATTTATTCACAATCTCCTCCCTCCACTTAAAAAATACCAGTTAACTCCAAACATCAACCATGTCAAATTTGTATAATGACTCAATTACTCGTAAGTCGGTTCTCAGTTGTGAGCACCTACTTTCCGTTACGGAATAATAAACAAATTATAAAAATAGACCTTGTCGTATGTGTGTAGGTCTGGATATGGATGATTCAATGAAGTTTTTTTTAATGGATAAAAATATTCTTAAAGTTTAAATAAATTCCAATTAAAGAAAACTATTTACAAATTCCAATTTACCGTTTGGATTGCCTATAAATATGCATTTGCCAGCAGATCAATGGGCAAGAATTACTTTTGATTAAAATAAATTATTGCAAAAATATTGATTTTATTAATGTAATTATCCAATCATTAAAAGTAATGTGTTGATGTGATGTGTACAGGCCACTAATCAAACTTATTTCCAAAAGTATCGAAACGCCCTTAAACAAACGGTCAATACTTCGTTTAACCATGGTCCGTGGAGCCCACTTATAGGGGTTGAATCCATGAGAAAATATTTAATGCACCCCTTTATTAAGGGATTCAGCACTCAGCACAACAGTGAGTTTAACCAAAACCTTTTTTTGGGCACCTCTTGGATTTGCAAAAATGAAACTCCTCCCTTAATTAAGCTAACGGGTCTCTAAAGGAGACTCTTGGAGATGCTCTCACTCCCGTTTTAGGGCTGTTTGGTGGTCATGTTCGCACTTGGAGATGCTCTATTTTCCTTGACATCCTTTCCTACTTTTTTCATTCACCGAACTCTCGCTTCAGAAATTTCAATGTCTCATCACGATTTAATTTTACCATAAGTTACGATGATGAGGCATTGGAATATCTGAAGTTAGCATACGGTGAAAGTGTTTACTTTTCTCATAGCGGCCAACGTTGATCATTGATCGTTTTTTGATTTTAAACCGATTTTGCGACACTCTAATCCGGAGCACTTCCACTATCCAAAACACTTGACGACAATGTATAGGCATCAGAACATGAAGCTATTGCTTTACAACTCTTTATTGCACAACATATTTTATTTGCTGCTTTGGGGAACATATAGCTGGATATGTTCTGTAACCATTTAACTAATTTCCCTTCATGATTATGTTGTTCAAAGAAATGTACACAGCACCACATATAAAGCAAAAGGAAACAAATAGTGACAGGTCCTTTTGACCACCGTTTTGTTTTGTTATGTTAATGTACTTGACTGTTTAATTGGCTTTAGGTTGGATTAATTGTAATCAAACTAGTTGTTTGTCATATATCGTGTTAGATCATTTTTCGTTATATAATTCATGTATGCGGTTAGTTCATATAAATACATATATATATATATATATATATATATATATACACATAAATTTTCAAATGAGGATGTCCTCATATAACTTTAGGATATGAATGTGAGCCACTAGTTTTACATGCTTTGACTTAAGTGTGTGGACACATTCGGTTTTACGTTATTTATATTAGGCAGCTTGACCCAATGACATAACAGGCGTGTAATAATGCCTCGACTAGTCACATCAAGCCTTTAGGGTTACGATGTGTCTCACTCTTCTGTGCTTTTTGACGGTAAGGGTTATATGCATTTAGTACTGCATATGGTACTCAATCATCATTATGTGTAATAATAAAATATGAACACTGCTTGGGTGCTCACCGCCTCATCAGTCAGCACCCAGGCATACTGACCAACCAATGGTTGGTTGTCACGTAACCCAAAGCAAGGATAAAAATGTAAAAACAGAAAAGTGTGAGCCACGTGGCAACTCCCCATTGGGTGGTCAGTCAGCAACATTTTCGATAAAGTATTTGGAAAGAGTATTTATTTAATCGTGTATTAAACTGAATGTTTATTTCCATCTGATCGTGTATTAACTTCAACGTTGATTTTCATATCGTATACGTGTATTACATTAAAGGTTCCTTACTTCCTTTTCATCTGATCATGTATTAACTTCACGCTTGATACTTGATATCCATACAATCTCATGTATTTTATTGAAGATTGAATTTAGTCTACTCGTGTATTAACTTGAAGGTAATCCCAACCTTTGCTTAAAGTAATAGCAACCAATCCCCCTGAAGTATACGTGAATTCGCAAGTTGCCCCTTAGCCTTTTCTTTTAAAACCCCCTGAACTCTCATTTATTGCTTATGGAATCCAAATCCCGTGGTGTTTCGCATCACGTGGTTAGCACATCACGCATGTAAAGACGGGCAGAATTGGAATAACACGTTATTCTTCTTTGGTTTTGTCATTTCTAATTTTGATGCGTCTATGCACCCATGACATCGGTAGGCACATCAATTACACAATTAGGTTGCGTTTGGCGTGCGGGATAGGATTGGACTATTTTAAGACATTGGATTGGATTGGATTCGATTAATTATAGTGTTTCCCGTTTTTGGTGCAATATGGATTGGCCTAATAATGTATATTTAATATATATATATATATATATATTAAAAATCAATCATGATATTGGTTAAGATATTCTTTCACTATCCCATTAATTACTGGATTGCATATTGATTAGCTATAGATTTTTTACTTATATATATATATATATATTATTATAAATTATTACAATTAATAACTAAATTTTTTTTCAATTGGTATATAAAAACCAAGAGTCAATCCCATTATTAATGGATATTATTAATGGATAATTAATATAGATGAAGAGCCAACTTCATAAATAAATAATAATTTATAATTTGACTTCTAAACTTACCAGATATTATTATACACACACACACACACACACACACACACACACACATATATATATATATGTATCTTAATAATAATAATAAACAATTAAAAAAAAAAACAATTATAGGATTGTTCAAGGTGAAGAAATATTCCAGGTGTCCACCCTAATTTATAGGGGTGGTGCAATATTGTATATAACTATATAAGTGCATTGAACATAGAATGGTCACCATGTGGAATCAAAATTATAACTCTGCAGCCAACCGTTTCTAGATTAATAAATGAAGACTTTTACACAAAATTGGAATGTGTTGTATTGTTTTTTTGGAGGAATACCAAATGAATTTTAAATAATTATTAATTTAATTATATATTAAATTAGTTTCAGAAGAAGAATACAAAAAACTCTTCACAGCAATCTTTTCGATTCTCACACCACTCTATTTATCTTTTGGTAACACAAAAAATTGTTTAATTAAAGCATAAATAAAATGAATTAAAAAAAACACATCAATGAACCAGACCTTTTCATTTCACAGAACACACAAGGAGTCCCCTTTGCAAGTGTTTTTTCCAAGGTAAAGTGGGCCCCTGCATTACAATTCTCTTCTCCCCCAAAAAAATCCACATCATTTCCCACTATTGTAAGATGAGGGGTTTTTTTTAATCTATTTTTTTCGAGGGGGCTGATGGCTGAAGGGGTTTGACAAGTATGCAGTGATTTAAAACATTGCATCGAGCAGGTGTGAATAGTGATATGACCATCCCATTGGATCATTATAAACTTGATCAAACAGACTTGCATTAATGATATAAAAACAAGGCGGAATTTCACATAAGTCCCACTTTTTTAACGATTTGTCTTATTTAAAAATGACTTTCTATATTTATCAGTTTAGTCCCTCTTTTTTTCAAAACTCATCACTTTAGTCCATTTGACAAAATATTTGAAAGTCAACTATTTTAAAACATGTGAAAGTACACTTTTGCCCTTATTCTATTTAATTTAGCTAAAATGATTATCTTAGTTTTAAATTAAAATGAAAAACAATAAAATTCTCAAAAATAAAATCTTAAATAAATAGATTACAAAAAATCTTAAAAAAAAAATAAAAAATCCATTAATTTTTATTTATTTATTATTATTTTTATTCGTAATGGATTTTTATTTAGCTAAAATGATTATCTTAGCTTTAAATTAAAATGAAAAACAATAAAATTCTTAATAATAAAATCTTATATAAATATATTACAAAAACAAATTATGAAAAACAATCATTTAAAGCTACGATAATCATTTTACATAAATAAATATCCATTATGAAAAAAAATACAAAATAAGAAAAAAATTAATGGATTTATTATTATTATTTATTTAAGATTTTTTTTAATCTATTTATTTCAGATTTTATCATTGAGAATTTTATTGTTTTTCATTTTAATTTAACGTTAAGATAATCATTTTAGATCCATTAAATGATAATAATGGTAAAATTGTACTTTCACGGGTTTTAAAATAGTTGACTTTCAAATATTTAGTCAAATGGACTTAAGTGATGATTTTTGGAAAAAATAGGGACTGATGTGATGATTATGAAAAGACATTTATAAAGGTGACAATTTGCCAAAAAGTAGGACTTATGTCAAATTCCACCTAAAAACAATTAATACTAAAAAGCCAGTCGAACCGGTTCTCTTATATATATGTCTCGTACCTCTCTGTTGAGTTCCATTGTTCTCGTTTCTCAATTCTAAATTATCACGTTTTTCTTCACATCACCTCCGCCGTCGCCCACCGCCACTGCCACCACCACCACCACCATCAGTTGTAAGTTGTAAGTTTCAGTGCTTATATTTCTCAAAATGACTATAGCCAGTTCTTCGAATTCTTTGTCATGGTTTGTCAAGAGAGAGGGTCATTATCTTCTAGAGATTGGAATGACAATGATCCTTGATGTCTTTCTCTTTTTCTGTCTTTGTCCAAACTTACATAAACATTTAAAAGTAAATAATTAATTAATTGCTCTTTGTTATAGATGGATGAAGCTCGAAAATCGTAGAAGAAAACCGCTTCCTCTTCACCAAATGAGGATAGCATGGAAGTTATAGAGAAAATCCGCCTTTTGGAGGAACGGATTCAGAAGTTAGTGGAACAAGGAAAGGTTCTTATGCATGACGTATCCAGATCTTCAAAAGCCAAGCACAAAGCTGTCGAACTCAAATATAATACCGGTCATACTGCTAGCTTCAACCTCATGAGGGAATACACGAAAAAAGTTTTCTCGGAAGGAAAATGGGAAGAGGTTGATCCCGCTAAGGCAAAAGATGTAGTTGGGCCTTTCTTTGAATAAAATAGCCATTACAGAAAGCTTATTCGTTACTTTCCAATATTACTTCTTTTCTTTATTTGTGTGTTTTGATGTCTCACCATCTATGCAACTTTTAAATATATCGACTGTTCCTGCTGTGTTTTTTAAACTTAGCTGATTATGAACATAATTTACTTTTAAGATTTTTTGTTGTTTTTTGTCAGACTTTTGACATCTGAAGAGAAAAAGGGTAAAAACAAATGAAAATAAAAGCTAACATTTACGACACTATTTATACGTATCCCCCAAGCATTCCCTAAGTATCCCCCAAGTATCCCTTAAGTATCCTCCGGTCAACTTATGAAAATGTCAACGGCTACGCCATTGACATCGCATATCAGATACGTATCCTGAAGTAGCCGGGTCGTATCCTAACGGTTACAAGTTGGATACGAGTTACCTCCACCAAATGAAGTATCCATGCTTCCTAGGGTTTTATGTGGTATTCACTTATTCGATTCATTTTATTGCGTACGCGTACTTACTTTGAAACTTTTAGGACAACTGTTTACAGAACAAACTTCTATAACATTAAAATGAACAAACCAAATATAAAAATATAAATCGGAGACTTCATACAAAACATGATTTGTAAAAAACACAGCATTCCTAAGGACAGAGGCGAATGTAAAGGGGGGCTTATCCCACCCCTCCCAAACCAATATTTTTTTTTATATATATTAAATTAAAATGTGAACCAATCAAGAAAAACCCTATTATACAAAAAAAAATGTGATATATATACAAAGTAGGTGATCATATTATCTTGTCCCTCTATTATTTTAATAATATAATTAACTAATAATTTTTGTTTCTATATTCTATTGACCATGATAATAGGAAACAAAATCAATCCATTTTAATATTTTATTTCCTATTATTTGATACATATTACCTTAATCTAGTGTGTATTATTGAACTCGGTCTTTACATTTCATTCTTTATGTTAATGTTTTTTTTTTAATAAATAAAACTCACTATTTCTAACATGGAAGGAACTTCCAGCATAGCAAGCAACATCAATGGTGGTCGGGAATTATTAAATCCAAAAAATATAATATACATACAATAAGGACATAAAATCATCTTTTTAGTGCTTCCATGACATAAAAGTAACTCAAAATCTATACATTTCTATATATAAACATAGTAATGATAAGACATCATATTAAGATGATTGGCAATTTTGGGAAGATGATGAACGGCAGCAAGTTGATAAAAAATGGGAGTATGAATTACACGTCATTCTTTCACTTGGAAAAGATGATGAATTGTGTTTGAAGGCTGTTTGTGCTCTCAACTCTCACTCTGATTCATCAGTAAATGGAAAATATGATTCCATGGTTGAGTGAGAGTGTTTGTTGCTCAGCCAGCTAACCTAATAATAATTATATTACCGAGCATATATCATCTTCTCAGTGCTTCCATGAGAAGAATGCTGGTCTCTCCGATTATCAAGTCGACGCCGTCGCCGTCATCGCCACTGCCTCCTTTACACATTTCCGTATAATTGGATAGAACAATCAGGGTCAATCGACTCTGTCGATGAATTCTTCGATAGTTGGCCAGAGATTTGTCCTGTTAACCCCCCCCCCCCCCCCCCCCCCCCCCCCCCCACAAAAAAAAAGAAAGAAAAACAAACAAAACAACACAAAAAAACATGTAAAAGAACTTTTTGTTATGATCTAAAAACAAAAAAACAAAAAAAAAAAAACTAAAAACTGGTTAAACAAAACCAAAACACAAAGAAAGAAAAAAATCCACAACAAAAGAAAACATAAACATAACAAAAAAAAAACGAACAAACAGTAATAAAAAAAACAAAAAATTAAAAAACTTCACTTAACCACACACAAAAAACGACAAAACACAACTAAACCAAAATAAAGCAACCCCAAAAAACACAAAACCCCCACCCACAACACTAAAACCACCCCCATCCCCCCCCCCCCACCAAACACACCACCGTCATTTAAACAAAAAAAAAACAATGAATTCGTTTTTAGAATACCGTCCCAAACAACACAAAACCATGAAAGTTGTTTAATATTTTTTGTTAGAAAGGTGAAAAACAAAATAAATAAACTAAAATTTTAGAGTTAAATTGCTACAAAGACAACCACAAGTTCGGACGGACCTGAAAAGGATGGATGCAAGAAAGAAGATGTTACCACATGTTATTTTAGACGTAGACACGTGATGATATTGTTTGCTGAAACCTTTGAACTGGTATAAACAAAACGGGGTCATCAGTTAAGTTTTTTGGTTTTTGGTTTGAAACATTAAGAAGAAGAAGATTTAGGTTTTAAGTTTTCTTCATATTGGTTTCATAAGAAACGATGTACTGTTCTTTGAACCCCATTTTATGTCAAATCCAATTCCAACACTATAACAACCAACTCCAAAACCACAATTTCCACACAGAGTTCAATTCCCCGTTTGTTTTTCGACTTGGACGTTGCGGAAGGAACCAGGAAGACGATGAAAGGAAGATAGTCGGGCTAGGGAGAAGGAAATCGGGAGACTCAATTAAATTTTTAATAAGAATTGTTACAATTTTTCAAAATATTTTAAAATTACCTATTTACCCTTAGTCATACTTATAAACCATTGTTACTACTCCTTATCCACGTAGGTGAAAGGTTTATTACACGATAATTATCCCAATAACCTTTGAAAGACTCACAATAATATAGAGAACCCCAAGAAGAAGAAGATGGCAGAAGATAGTCCAAGGGAGAGAGAGTGAGACACAATTTTATTTCTGATTGTAGTTTAAATTTTTATTTCTATCTCCAACACTCCACCCATCGGAATATCCTTCTGTTCCCAACACAATCTTCCGTCAGGCCATTTAAAATCATTAATTACCTGAATTTTCTCCATCACAATATCCTTCTGTCCTACGCAAATCTAGGAAAGATTTTTCGTCTTGGGCATTTCAACCACACCTGATTTCGTCCTTGTAAATATACTAGTTCCACAAACAAAAAGTACTCTATTAAATATCTTGGCCTTTAAACCAAGTTGCCTAATATCTATAGTAATTGATTTGGTTTTTTGCAATCTTATACCAATCTCTGTTATTATTATTTTGTTCCAATTAAATTAGAATATTGTGCGCCTGCATCCCACCCGGTGCGGAATAAACCACTTTCATTGAGTTGTGCATATAGTATTACAGTATTTGGCTTCCAACATCTACTAATATTAAAATCATATCATCAGTAGTTCCATCGATTTTGTTATTTTTCCAACCCTTCATTTGAACTTAATAGTTCCTCATTTTGTTCATAATACATTATAGTACTATTTTCTTCATTTTCTCATTTTGTTAAGTTCAAATGAAATTGGCTTGAAATTGTGGCTGTGTTTCCGTCATCTTAACTTTGTTATACATACGTCATAACTCATAAGTGATTGATTGCATCGGCCCACACGTCAGGTTACAACATATATTATAAAAGATTACCTTAATGTCACAGCAATATCTGTCCATTAGATTACATTGGGAACTTCAACTCGTGTATTGCTTTCTCTGTAAAGATTCGTGTAATAATTTTAAATGCATAGTGTTATGCGTCAGTGCTACGTCTAACTTCAAGCCAATTTCAAAGCCAATGAATGGGGCTTGCAGTATTCGATCGGAGGAGTACAGTAATAAAGGTTTTTGTCAGTAGAAATAGGAATGAGGTAATGATGAAATTGTATAAAATTGTTTTGGTGATGTCTCGCAATCAATAAAGCGTGGGTTTATGACTATTACATTTAAGTTCATTGCATCATCTGGATAGGGTTTTCCACCCTTGAAGTACATTTGATATTGTCATTTACGATTAGCATTAGAATATATATATCAATTACTATATGTTTACTAGACAAAGCTGCGCAGAACTGAAATGATATGATCCATACATCTTTCTCTTCATTAAGGAACACAAAAAAATAATATACCATACTTTAATATACTGTCATCGAACGATGACGGAAAACACAGCCACAATTTGAACATGCAATCGCCATCCACACTATTTTCTTTACTGCAACATACTAACAAATAAAAGCTATAACTAATAACACCTTAACAGATTTCCTAATACAACTTTCCATTCTGTTGTTCTTTTTTTTTTGTGTGTCTGTTAGTTGCTACATCTGTTCGCCTTCTGTAGGTCATTAATAAGTCGTTCCCCATCTGCTTTATCACCGTATACGTCTTCCTAATCTTATGCATATTTGCGCTAGACGCAAGCGCGACCCACGGGAAGACATTGACGCAAGCTTCCCTTCAAGTAACTTGGAAAAAAACTCGGCTAGTTGATGTGCCTATGCACCTGGTCTAGTAAGACTAATAACGTTGTCCTCTTACTGATGGGATCAGCTTCGGTACTCGCCATAAAGAAAAAATGATAAAGCTGCGTAGTTTTGGAAGGAACAATTTTTTTGATTTTATGAGCTGCGTATTTCATTTTAGCATACAAACATTTAAAAATACATCACAGTCTAAAAGACCACCAGTTGGAGAATAGGTTACTAACCATAAAATTCTACATATTTCTTGCGCTACCAATAACACATAATCATAACCAAAATTTAAAGTTCAGTATCTAACAAAAAACAGGCCTATAAATAGCAACAACACACACAATAAAGTAGAACCATAGTATGAAGTAATGTGATCAGCATCCACTCAAGGAATAAATATCGGTATCGGTATCGATATCGGGCTTTTAAATTTATGGATATATCGGGGATATTATCGATATCGGTGGATATTCGGTAAAAAATTTAAAAAGGATTTGCTAACAGTAGCTCTACGATCTACACCAATTTCTTCTCTATCGGTGGATATATCGGTCCCTGTTTCGATATCAGTCCCTCCAAAATATAGATATATCGGTGGATATATCGGTGGATATGGGTGGATTTTAAGTTCCTTGATCACATACCTAACCTATATCATTCAAATGGGTCGCGAATTGCACAATCTCTTGTAAAAAATACCCATTTCTCACTGTTAGTGCGAATGAAAACCAAAACAATGAAATTAGCCCTAAAACGTAAATCGGACACAACCCAAAAATTAGAGCCAACATGCGAAGTAAAACAATATCACTTGGTTCCAGCAACAAGCAAATTGGGTATAGATTATTCATTGAATGTTCGACACTCCATACCCAGATAGAAACCCATTACCAATGAATACATACCAAGCCTTAATAATGAAATCGAAACAAACAAAAATATGATCACAAACAAAATTAGGATCAAAACAGACAACGCCATAACTTCGACTAGAATGGGTGCGCCGTCAATTAAAGAAGTTGTTCCAGGTATCAGATTCCGAACAGTCCCTCCTTTGATGCTTACACGGTAGAAGTCCTTGAGTAAGTAAGTATACACGAATATACTAAGTCTGTTATATACGGATTAAAATCGCAAATTGCAACCAAGGACCTTGAGGTTTGCTCTTACACAACTACAAATAACTTTTCCATTTATTCACAATCTCCTCCCTCCACTTAAAAAATACCAGTTAACTCCAAACATCAACCATGTCAAATTTGTATAATGACTCAATTACTCGTAAGTCGGTTCTCAGTTGTGAGCACCTACTTTCCGTTACGGAATAATAAACAAATTATAAAAATAGACCTTGTCGTATGTGTGTAGGTCTGGATATGGATGATTCAATGAAGTTTTTTTTAATGGATAAAAATATTCTTAAAGTTTAAATAAATTCCAATTAAAGAAAACTATTTACAAATTCCAATTTACCGTTTGGATTGCCTATAAATATGCATTTGCCAGCAGATCAATGGGCAAGAATTACTTTTGATTAAAATAAATTATTGCAAAAATATTGATTTTATTATATGTAATTATCCAATGCATTAAAAGTAATGTGTTGATGTGATGTGTACAGGCCACTAATCAAACTTATTTCCAAAAGTATCGAAACGCCCTTAAACAAACGGTCAATACTTCGTTTAACCATGGTCCGTGGAGCCCACTTATAGGGGTTGAATCCATGAGAAAATATTTAATGCACCCCTTTATTAAGGGATTCAGCACTCAGCACAACAGTGAGTTTAACCAAAACCTTTTTTTGGGCACCTCTTGGATTTGCAAAAATGAAACTCCTCCCTTAATTAAGCTAACGGGTCTCTAAAGGAGACTCTTGGAGATGCTCTCACTCCCGTTTTAGGGCTGTTTGGTGGTCATGTTCGCACTTGGAGATGCTCTATTTTCCTTGACATCCTTTCCTACTTTTTTCATTCACCGAACTCTCGCTTCAGAAATTTCAATGTCTCATCACGATTTAATTTTACCATAAGTTACGATGATGAGGCATTGGAATATCTGAAGTTAGCATACGGTGAAAGTGTTTACTTTTCTCATAGCGGCCAACGTTGATCATTGATCGTTTTTTGATTTTAAACCGATTTTGCGACACTCTAATCCGGAGCACTTCCACTATCCAAAACACTTGACGACAATGTATAGGCATCAGAACATGAAGCTATTGCTTTACAACTCTTTATTGCACAACATATTTTATTTGCTGCTTTGGGGAACATATAGCTGGATATGTTCTGTAACCATTTAACTAATTTCCCTTCATGATTATGTTGTTCAAAGAAATGTACACAGCAACCACATATAAAGCAAAAGGAAACAAATAGTGACAGGTCCTTTTGACCACCGTTTTGTTTTGTTATGTTAATGTACTTGACTGTTTAATTGGCTTTAGGTTGGATTAATTGTAATCAAACTAGTTGTTTGTCATATATCGTGTTAGATCATTTTTCGTTATATAATTCATGTATGCGGTTAGTTCATATAAATACATATATATATATATATATATATATATATATATATATATATACACATAAATTTTCAAATGAGGATGTCCTCATATAACTTTAGGATATTGAATGTGAGCCACTAGTTTTACATGCTTTGACTTAAGTGTGTGGACACATTCGGTTTTACGTTATTTATATTAGGCAGCTTGACCCAATGACATAACAGGCGTGTAATAATGCCTCGACTAGTCACATCAAGCCTTTAGGGTTACGATGTGTCTCACTCTTCTGTGCTTTTTGACGGTAAGGGTTAATATGCATTTAGTACTGCATATGGTACTCAATCATCATTATGTGTAATAATAAAATATGAACACTGCTTGGGTGCTCACCGCCTCATCAGTCAGCACCCAGGCATACTGACCAACCAATGGTTGGTTGTCACGTAACCCAAAGCAAGGATAAAAATGTAAAAACAGAAAAGTGTGAGCCACGTGGCAACTCCCCATTGGGTGGTCAGTCAGCAACATTTTCGATAAAGTATTTGGAAAGAGTATTTATTTAATCGTGTATTAAACTGAATGTTTATTTCCATCTGATCGTGTATTAACTTCAACGTTGATTTTCATATCGTATACGTGTATTACATTAAAGGTTCCTTACTTCCTTTTCATCTGATCATGTATTAACTTCACGCTTGATACTTGATATCCATACAATCTCATGTATTTTATTGAAGATTGAATTTAGTCTACTCGTGTATTAACTTGAAGGTAATCCCAACCTTTGCTTAAAGTAATAGCAACCAATCCCCCTGAAGTATACGTGAATTCGCAAGTTGCCCCTTAGCCTTTTCTTTTAAAACCCCCTGAACTCTCATTTATTGCTTATGGAATCCAAATCCCGTGGTGTTTCGCATCACGTGGTTAGCACATCACGCATGTAAAGACGGGCAGAATTGGAATAACACGTTATTCTTCTTTGGTTTTGTCATTTCTAATTTTGATGCGTCTATGCACCCATGACATCGGTAGGCACATCAATTACACAATTAGGTTGCGTTTGGCGTGCGGGATAGGATTGGACTATTTTTAAGACATTGGATTGGATTGGATTCGATTAATTATAGTGTTTCCCGTTTTTGGTGCAATATGGGATTGGCCTAAATAATGTAATATTTAATATATATATATATATATATATTAAAAATCAATCATGATATTGGTTAAGATATTCTTTCACTATCCCATTAATTACTGGATTGCATATTGATTAGCTATAGATTTTTTACTTATATATATATATATATATTATTATAAATTATTACAATTAATAACTAAATTTTTTTTCAATTGGTATATAAAAACCAAGAGTCAATCCCATTATTAATGGATATTATTAATGGATAATTAATATAGATGAAGAGCCAACTTCATAAATAAATAATAATTTATAATTTGACTTCTAAACTTACCAGATATTATTATACACACACACACACACACACACACACACACACACACATATATATATATATGTATCTTAATAATAATAATAAACAATTAAAAAAAAAAACAATTATAGGATTGTTCAAGGTGAAGAAATATTCCAGGTGTCCACCCTAATTTATAGGGGTGGTGCAATATTGTATATAACTATATAAGTGCATTGAACATAGAATGGTCACCATGTGGAATCAAAATTATAACTCTGCAGCCAACCGTTTCTAGATTAATAAATGAAGACTTTTACACAAAATTGGAATGTGTTGTATTGTTTTTTTGGAGGAATACCAAATGAATTTTAAATAATTATTAATTTAATTATATATTAAATTAGTTTCAGAAGAAGAATACAAAAAACTCTTCACAGCAATCTTTTCGATTCTCACACCACTCTATTTATCTTTTGGTAACACAAAAAATTGTTTAATTAAAGCATAAATAAAATGAATTAAAAAAAACACATCAATGAACCAGACCTTTTCATTTCACAGAACACACAAGGAGTCCCCTTTGCAAGTGTTTTTCCAAGGTAAAGTGGGCCCCTGCATTACAATTCTCTTCTCCCCCCAAAAAAATCCACATCATTTCCCACTATTGTAAGATGAGGGGTTTTTTTAATCTATTTTTTCGAGGGGGCTGATTGGCTGAAGGGGTTTGACAAGTATGCAGTGATTTAAAACATTGCATCGAGCAGGTGTGAATAGTGATATGACCATCCCATTGGATCATTATAAACTTGATCAAACAGACTTGCATTAATGATATAAAAACAAGGCGGAATTTCACATAAGTCCCACTTTTTTAACGATTTGTCTTATTTAAAAATGACTTTCTATATTTATCAGTTTAGTCCCTCTTTTTTTCAAAACTCATCACTTTAGTCCATTTGACAAAATATTTGAAAGTCAACTATTTTAAAACATGTGAAAGTACACTTTTGCCCTTATTCTATTTAATTTAGCTAAAATGATTATCTTAGTTTTAAATTAAAATGAAAAACAATAAAATTCTCAAAAATAAAATCTTAAATAAATAGATTACAAAAAAATCTTAAAAAAAAAAATAAAAAAATCCATTAATTTTTATTTATTTATTATTATTTTTATTCGTAATGGATTTTTATTTAGCTAAAATGATTATCTTAGCTTTAAATTAAAATGAAAAACAATAAAATTCTTAATAATAAAATCTTATATAAATATATTACAAAAACAAATTATGAAAAACAATCATTTAAAGCTACGATAATCATTTTACATAAATAAATATCCATTATGAAAAAAAATACAAAATAAGAAAAAAATTAATGGATTTATTATTATTATTTATTTAAGATTTTTTTTAATCTATTTATTTCAGATTTTATCATTGAGAATTTTATTGTTTTTCATTTTAATTTAACGTTAAGATAATCATTTTAGATCCATTAAATGATAATAATGGTAAAATTGTACTTTCACGGGTTTTAAAATAGTTGACTTTCAAATATTTAGTCAAATGGACTTAAGTGATGATTTTTGGAAAAAATAGGGACTGATGTGATGATTATGAAAAGACATTTATAAAGGTGACAATTTGCCAAAAAAGTAGGACTTATGTCAAATTCCACCTAAAAACAATTAATACTAAAAAGCCAGTCGAACCGGTTCTCTTATATATATGTCTCGTACCTCTCTGTTGAGTTCCATTGTTCTCGTTTCTCAATTCTAAATTATCACGTTTTTCTTCACATCACCTCCGCCGTCGCCACCGCCACTGCCACCACCACCACCACCATCAGTTGTAAGTTGTAAGTTTCAGTGCTTATATTTCTCAAAATGACTATAGCCAGTTCTTCGAATTCTTTGTCATGGTTTGTCAAGAGAGAGGGTCATTATCTTCTAGAGATTGGAATGACAATGATCCTTGATGTCTTTCTCTTTTTCTGTCTTTGTCCAAACTTACATAAACATTTAAAAGTAAATAATTAATTAATTGCTCTTTGTTATAGATGGATGAAGCTCGAAAATCGTAGAAGAAAACCGCTTCCTCTTCACCAAATGAGGATAGCATGGAAGTTATAGAGAAAATCCGCCTTTTGGAGGAACGGATTCAGAAGTTAGTGGAACAAGGAAAGGTTCTTATGCATGACGTATCCAGATCTTCAAAAGCCAAGCACAAAGCTGTCGAACTCAAATATAATACCGGTCATACTGCTAGCTTCAACCTCATGAGGGAATACACGAAAAAAGTTTTCTCGGAAGGAAAATGGGAAGAGGTTGATCCCGCTAAGGCAAAAGATGTAGTTGGGCCTTTCTTTGAATAAAATAGCCATTACAGAAAGCTTATTCGTTACTTCCAATATTACTTCTTTTCTTTATTTTGTGTGTTTTGATGTCTCACCATCTATGCAACTTTTAAATATATCGACTGTTCCTGCTGTGTTTTTTAAACTTAGCTGATTATGAACATAATTTACTTTTAAGATTTTTTGTTTGTTTTTTGTCAGACTTTTGACATCTGAAGAGAAAAAGGGTAAAAACAAATGAAAATTAAAAGCTAACATTTACGACACTATTTTATACGTATCCCCCAAGCATTCCCTAAGTATCCCCCAAGTATCCCTTAAGTATCCTCCGGTCAAACTTATGAAAATGTCAACGGCTACGCCATTGACATCGCATATCAGATACGTATCCTGAAGTAGCCGGGTCGTATCCTAACGGTTACAAGTTGGATACGAGTTACCTCCACCAAATGAAGTATCCATGCTTCCTAGGGTTTTATGTGGTATTCACTTATTCGATTCATTTTATTGCGTACGCGTACTTACTTTGAAACTTTTAGGACAACTGTTTACAGAACAAACTTCTATAACATTAAAATGAACAAACCAAATATAAAAATATAAATCGGAGACTTCATACAAAACATGATTTGTAAAAAACAACAGCATTCCTAAGGACAGAGGCGAATGTAAAGGGGGGGCTTATCCCACCCCTCCCAAACCAATATTTTTTTTTATTATATATTAAATTAAAATGTGAACCAATCAAGAAAAACCTATTATACAAAAAAATGTGATATATATACAAAGTAGGTGATCATATTATCTTGTCCCTCTATTATTTTAATAATATAAATTAACTAATAATTTTTGTTTCTATAATTCTATTGACCATGATAATAGGAAACAAAATCAATCCATTTTAATATTTGTATTTCCTATTATTTGATACATTATTACCTAATCTAGTGTGTATTATTGAACTCGGTCTTTACATTTCATTCTTTATGTTAATGTTTTTTTTTTAATAAATAAAATCACTATTTCTAACATGGAAGGAACTTCCAGCATAGCAAGCAACATCAATGGTGGTCGGTGGAATTATTAAATCCAAAAACATATAATATACATACCAATAAGGACATAAAATCATCTTTTTAGTGCTTCCATGACATAAAAGTAACTCAAAATCTATACATTTCTATATATAAACATAGTAATTATAAGACATATAATTAAGATGATGGCAATTTTGGGAAGATGATGAACGGCAGCAAGTTGATAAAAAATGGGAGTATGAATTACACGTCATTCTTTCACTTGGAAAAGATGATGAATTGTGTTTGAAGGCTGTTTGTGCTCTCAACTCTCACTCTGATTCATCAGTAAATGGAAAATATGATTCCATGGTTGAGTGAGAGTGTTTGTTGCTCAGCCAGCTAACCTAATAATAATTATATTACCGAGCATATAATCATCTTCTCAGTGCTTCCATGGAGAATGCTGGTCTCTCCGATTATCAAGTCGACGCCGTCGCCGTCATCGCCACTGCCTCCTTTACACATTTCCGTATAATTGGATAGAACAATCAGGGTCAAGTCGACTAGTGTCGATGAATTCTTCGATAGTTGGCCAGAGATTTGTCCTGTTACCCCCCCCCCCCCCCCCCCCCCCCCCCCCCCCCCCCCCCCCCTTACCCAAAAAAAAAGAAAAGAAATTGTTAACACCGTCACAAAACAACACAGAAAAACATGTAATAATTTTTTGAACTTTTTGTTATGATCTTGAGAAAAAAAACATTAAAAACATTAAAACATAGAGTTAAACTGCTGGTTAGACAACAAGTTCCCTAAAACACGACAAGAACAGAACATGTTCCCACATGTTATTAAACCGAGCAGAAATATATTTCTTCTCAAAACAAACGAACAGATATAAACAAAACATTGTGTCATCATGCAATCTTCATTTAATATATCTTTGAAAAACTAATTATTAAATAACACAACTAAAACAACAACATAAACATGATTCTTCCCCATTTTACACATTACCTCGGTAAATCGAAAAACTTAAAATTTTACAATGAATGTTTTAGTACACCAGGCTTATATTGCAAACAACACAAAAGTCTCAGTCATTTAAACAAAAAAAATTAACAATGAATTTTTCGTTTTTAGAATACCAGACATATTTCCCAAACAACACAAAACCATGAAAGTTGTTTAAATTTTTTTTAGAAAAGAAGTGAAAAACATGAATAATATAGACTAAATATTTTAGCTCTGAGAAATTGCATACAAAGCAACCATCAAGTTCGGACCGGAGAATGAAGAATGGATGCGTGAGGCAAGAAGATGTATAAATGATGTCCATTTTTTACACGTAGACGTGGACGTGATGATCAGTATGTGGCTGAAGTTTTGCTTTGAACTGGTATACAACGCAAAGAAGTCCGGGGTCTGCAGTTAAGTTTTTTGGTTTTTGGTTTGAGAACATGTGAAGAAGAAGAAGAAGATTTTAGGTTTTAGGTTTTCGGTTTCAATATTGGTTTGACTAAAAGAAGAAGAAGATTTTGTGGGATCTAGCCTTAAGAAGAAGAAGATTTGGTGGGATCCTGTTGTAATCCGCTACAAACCTATCGTCCTACCATGTGTCTTATTCAGAGACTATAAAATTTGTATTATTTTGACACTTGGCAGTAGTGTTCTCTTTTAGTAATTTTTCATCTTAAATTGATTTCGACATTTGGCATTTCTTATGTGTCACGTGTTATGTATTAAGTTTTTTTTGATAAAAAAAAAGAGTCCATTTTTGCTCACCCACCTTCAAGGGGGGTGAGCATTACCCCCTTTTAAATGGATGACACATGTCCATGGAGGGGCAAATTTGTCCAAACACTGTCATCTTTTGGGACAAATTTACCTCTCCCTAGACACGTGTCATCCAATTGGCAGGGGGTAATTCTCACCCTCCTTGAAGGGGGGTGAGCAAAAGTAAACTAAAAAGAAACCAATAAAACAATCAATTAGCATTAATATGCTATTCTTCTCCCAAAGTATCGATATTCTCATTCTCTTTAGGGTGTGGCTACTCATTTCCGATTGATCATTTATTATTATTATTATTATTATTATTATTATGAGAAGGCTTGATCATTAATTAGTTTTTATTAATTGATTTCAATTATGTTTTAATTAAACAACCCTTTTGTGTTACCCACTGAGAGTGAGAAGTGTGAGAAGTAAAGAATAAAGCTACTCCACCCAAATTCCAACCCAAATCCCATGTGACAACATCACATGGGATCTTGTAAATAGTGACGTGGGCCCATGTTGTGTGTGATGTTGCCACATGGCATTTGGGTTGGAATTTGGGGTGGAGTAGCATTACTCGAGAAGTAAATGTGTGTTTTGTAAGTTGAAAAGGTTTGGATCATTAATTAGTTTTATTTAAATTCATTTTAATTATGCTTTACTTAAACAATTTTTTTGTGTTACGAAGAGATAAACAGAGTGGTGTAAGAATCGAAAAGATTGCTGTGAAGAGTTGTTGATATTCTTCTTCTTTAATATATAATTAAATTAATAATCTTACATAAAATTCAATTGGTATTCCTCTAAAAAATAAATACAACACATTCCAATTTTGTGTAAAAGGTTACATACCTCGGCGGAGACCTTCGATTCCCCAAATTCCCCGTCTGTTTTTCGACTTGGAGTTGACGGAAAGGAACCACAAGACGATGATAGAAGATAGTCGGAGATAGGGGGAGAGGAAATCGGGAGACTCAATTCATTTTTTTAATAAGAATTGTTAAAATTTTTATTTATTTTTAAATTTACCTATTTACCCTTAGTTATAATATAAAACATTGGTCACTACTTCTTACACGATAGGTGAAAGGTTATTACACGATAATCTCCCAATAACCCCTGAAAGACTCAGAATTATATAGAACCCAAGAAGAAGAAGATGGCAGAAGATAGTCCGAGGAAGAGAGAGAGAGACACACAATTTTATTTCTAATTGTAGTTTAATTTTTTATTTCTGTTAACAACATTTCTCTAAAATTGAGTTGATGCATTGATAAAAGTGATTGCAGTTTCCATTGTAGTATTGAATGTTGAAGAATATACTATTCATTTCAATGTAATGGTTTCAATAAATAGTATCAAATGATGAATGACGAACTTTATTGATATGGAAAATACTTGGGTACTGACCAGTCAGTACCAAAGGCACTGACCCCGAATGGGGTATTACCACGTGGCTTGCAATCTTAAAAAAGCCACGTGGCAACACCCCATTGCAGGGGTTAGTCCCTTGGGTACTGACTAGTCATTAGCCAGCCCACGCCATTGCTGTCAAACAACCGTGTGGTTAGCGTTTGGAATGTATTTGAACTTTAAAGTTGTATTGGAATTTATAAATTAATGTCAATCCAATATTAAAATACAAAATACTGTTTGTAATATTACTCGAACTCCCGAAGGACACAAATATGCAATGTAGACTTTAGCTAATGAATATACATATAAGTATCTTTATTCATAAACACGTTGCGCAGATCTGGTGCCCAAAAGATGTGGTAAAATTATAATCCATTCGTTTAGATTAAAGGAAAGTTACTGTTTTGAAATCCTCATATTTTATATGTAATTAACGTATATCATCGTAATTAACGTATATTTAATAATTCATTATATTTTTCATAATATTAAAATGAACATGTCCAATAGTGCAAAACTTGATGGCCGTAATTATAGTCCCATCGCTTTATCGGACATATTTTGTTATGTGTAAACCATATGAACAGTTTGGGGATGGATGAACTGTACTAGTGTACCGGAGATAATTATTACAAAATATTACGTTGGGAGCATAAGGATTTGCTGACGCAATTTATATTGTGTAACATAGATTCAACCATCAATTCCTGTTTTGCAATGCTACATGAAGAGGTAATGAGTATATTTGTGGACCAGCATTGCGTATCCCCAGAATAGCATGCCCATTGGTTTTTGGGCTATGAAAATCCCACTGGCCCATCACTTCAAACATCATTATGGTGAAGAAGTAGGCAAAATCAATTTTGTCAGCAACAAATTAGATTTGGTACGTTAACCCCTATCTAGAAGACACGAACATAGAAAGATTAAAACAAAACATTAGGATATTACTTGATCAGCCATTGAGATTGAACGAAACAAAATGACTGATATCGAACATGAAACCAGATTCAACACATCTGGTTCGAACCTAATCTTAATACTTGAAATGTAATGTCTATGCCACCCAGAGAGGGTTGGTTACAATATAAATAAGGTTTACTCTTTTGTACACCGATATCGTGTTATTTGTTGTGCACATGTTGACAGTACATGTTTACACTGCATGTGTTAAATATTTAGTTGGGTAAATTTCGTAAGAGAACCTAAGGGGGCAAAATAACCAATATTTTGGGTTTTAGGGGTGAAAAAGATTAGGGGTAAAGTTGTCTTTTCATTTTCAATTATAATGGTAAAAGTGATTTTGGACGAAAAAACTGACAGAAGGGGCAAAACTTTGAATATTTTGGTTCTAAAAGGGAAGACCGACCATTTTTGAAACTAGAGGCGGCAAAGTCAGTATATGACAAACTACATGGGGAAAAAATATTAATATCCCTCAATAAAAGGGGATTGTTTGATTTCAAAGGAGTACACTTCGAGGTAATGATGACATCGGCAAAAATTGTACTGCTTTAAATAGCGTAATAAAATAAAAGGATATTTGTAATTGCATACAATACACGATATGTGCAGAGTAGAGTAAACAATACACGAAGGTAATGCCTGATGGCTACAACTGTATTAATAAAAATTGCCCATTGCCGAAACATGTGTAATATTCAATATTATTGAACAATGAAAACCAAATTCGATACACGTTACAACAAAATTGAGACCATCTTGCAGGTTTTTTTTTTTTGAATCATATAATCCACTTCTTCTGCCTAGAAATTGCAATTATAACAAACAATGCATGGAGAATACTCTCCTACACATGGGTTACATTGTTTACAATTCCCAAAAGTTAGCACAACAATAATAAACTAATACTTTACATATATGTTAACAAAAAAAATATTCCAGTGGTAACATATCAATGGTGAGACCGGTGAAATTCTTCATTCCACATGCTAACATCAACATCATACTGATACTACCTTGTGTATTAAATTCGTCATTGGAGTCAGGATTTGTGCTTCTTGAACGAAAGTATGAATTACTGTGTCTAACAAAACTAATGAAAGGCACTTTCCACTTGAGCCTCTAACGGAAGGACCCAAAGCCTTCTGGAGGGAACCAATTCTTGCCTCTGCAAAACATATGTTCAAACCTTCTGTCGTTTCTTCAGACGTAATTGACCACGTCGTCACCTAGGACTTTCATTAGAAATATCAATGTCTCATCCATCGAACATCATAGTGATGGATGTCTCTGTTTGCCACTTGAACAAGAGAGTGGTTCGCCTTGAATACACACTTTTTGCCCATTGTTTCATAGCTTGGCCTCCCCAGAGGTCTTCTTCCTTTCGAAGAAATAGGAACCGCAGTCTCTTCAAACGATAATTTCTGCTCCATTACCTAGCTAATCAAAGAAACCTAACTCAATATTCAAAGGTAAAACAAACAATCTAAATAGCAACAAAAAATAAACCACTAGTGGAAAGTTATAAGGAGGGTGTGAGTTTGGAAGAGACAATTTCAAGGGTTATTGGGAAGAGATGTTCAAGAAAAAAAAAATGCAGTTTCTAATAGAGTTTGTTTTATGAAAGACAGATATTGTAAGGTATATGGAATTTGAAAATGTAAATTGATGTGAAGAAATATTTCAGGTGTCCACCCTAATATATAGGGGTGGTTGGGCGGTGCCATATTGTATATAAGTGCATTGAACAGAGAACGATCACCATGTGGAATCAAAATTATAACTCTGCAGCCAACCATTTCATTTTTAATAAATGCAACTTTTTACATGAATTGTAATGTGTTGTATTGTTTTTTTTTCCGAGGAATACCAAATGAATTTAAAATAATTATTAATTTAATTATATATTAAATTAGTTTCAGCAGAAGAATACCAAAAACTCTTCACAGCAGTCTTTTCGATTCTCACACCACTCTATTTATCTCTTGGTAACACAAAAAATTGTTTAATTAATGATGTATCACAATGAATTCAAAAACAACTAATTAATGAACCAGACCTTTTCGTTTCACAAAACACACATTTACTTCTCAAACCACTCACTCTCAATGGGTAACAAAAAGGGTTGTTTAATTAAAACAACCCTTTTTGAAACGAATTAATAAAAACTAATTAATGATCAAGCCTTCTCATAATAATAATAATAATAATAATAATAATAATAATAAATGATCATTCAGAAATGAGTAGCCACACCCTTAATGCTTTGGGAGAAGAAGAGCTTATTAATGCTAATTGATTGTTATATTGTTTTTTGTATTTTTTTTGAAAAAATAAATAAATAAAAAACATGGCACGTAATAAATGCCAATTGTCGAAAATCATTTTAAGATGAAAAATTAATAAAAGAGGAAAGTACCGCCAAGTGTCAAAATAATTCAAATTTTAGATAGTTTCTGGATGAGACACTTGGAGGAACGAATAATTCAAATTTTAGTATATTATATGTCTCGTACCTCTCTAATGAGTTCCATTGTTCTCGTTTCTCAATTATAAGTTATCACGTTTTTCTTCACACCACCTCCGCTGTCGCCACCGCCACCGCTGCCGCCGCCACCACCACCACCAGTTGTAAGTTTCAATGCTTTATATTTCTCAAAATCGACTATAGGTAGTTCTTCGAATTCTCTGTCATGGTTTGTCAAGAGAGAGGGTCATTAAATTCTAGATATTGGAATGATAATTAGTGATCCTTCCTATCTCTCTCTTTCTGTCTCGGTTAAATAGTGGTTTACTGCAAAAATAGAAGGGTAATATGGTAAAAAGGTAAATTATATCATTTTCTCCCAGAGGTTTGTAATATTAGATAAACTGGTCCCTCTATATTCAATAATGGCCAGTCAACCCCCTGAAACCCAACCGTCCAAAAGGGGAAGACCGGCCATTTCTAAAACTAGAGGGGGTAAAGTCAGAATATGGCAAACTTCAGGGGTTAAAATAATAATATTCCTCTTATAGGTATGTAACAGTGCCTTTCCAGTTAAAAAAATTGAGACCATCTTGTAGGTATGTAACGGTGCTCTAACAAGTTAAAAAACACAGATAGAGATACAAACAACACTGTTCAGTGCTGCAGTTTTCTATTCGCTGACGCTAAACACTTGTTTTTAAAAC
This sequence comes from Acer yangbiense, assembly GCA_008009225.1. Classification (NCBI taxonomy): domain Eukaryota; kingdom Viridiplantae; phylum Streptophyta; class Magnoliopsida; order Sapindales; family Sapindaceae; genus Acer; species Acer yangbiense. Next base: position 13,534,855 of record CM017761.1, read on the forward strand.
TCTAGCTTTTCTTTCCTCTACAAATCGTATGTTCAAACCTTCTGTCGTTTCTTCACACGAATCCCTCATATTATTTTCATACTCTAACATATCTGCTCCAATTCTGAATATATATATAAACTAAATATTTCTTATTTAATTATTTAAGATCTTTGATTAAGGGTACCCTTATGTTATGAATAAAGTTTTTTGGATAAATGGGGAGGTGTACGTTGGTACTTGATACTAGTATAGGGATGGGTAGGTGAGCAGTGGAAGTAATGGAATTTGGATTGGGGATTACAGGTATAAACATTTTTTTTTTTAATTACAATTACAATTGTAGATGGGACCCGACGAGATTAGACTTTACAAGCATAGCCCGGAATACTACTCCCACTATCGGGGAGAAGGTACAAATAGACTATAACTCTCACAACTGGAGAGAGGGCTGTTCCCACTGAATCGGGAGAGGGCTCCCGATGCTTTGGGATTTAAAGACCAAAGGTGGGACAAATATGTACAAACCAATGCTTGAACTTTGGTGGTGGAACCTCCCTTGGGAGACTCCAACCACCAAGGCAAGAGACCATTGGTAGGATTCTGATATTTTTAGTTAATTTCCATTGTTATCTTAATTTTCTCTTTTATAGGGAAATTGATATTTTTTGGTATCAAAGGTTATTTATTTATTTATTTTTTATGGTGAGGAATTATCTGTTATACAGAGAACAATTATCTCTTTTCTTTTGTATCCCAATCTTTGTCGATCAGCGTTTATTCCATTTTTCTGTATGCAGCACATTTTACATCATACTGGATTTTAGTCTTATTCGCAATCAACTACTTGTTAAGGATAATCTAGACAATTCAGCTTGAAGACTTTGTGTTTATCTTTACCTGTTATCAGTGTTGTATTTATCTCCAATAGTTAGAGTTATTGTTATCTTATTTTAGTTAGAGTTTGTAAGTAGTTAACTATAATTGTAATTCTCTACTATATATATATATATATATATATATTTTTTTTTTTTTTTCATATCATGATAATAAAGTAAGAAGCTTTATTCTCTACACTACTGACCCTGGCGTTAACATGTATTTCAATTTTTTTTTTCAAATTTATCATGTACCAGAAAAGGTTTGTGGCATTAATTTCCTTTATATAGCCTTTTTCAACCATTGTTTGATGTTAAAGGACTTCGAATTGAAATCCTACCCACTATCTACTGCGTCACACCTTCTTTCGGTTACCGGAATCACTGGGTGTACATACTTGCAAGGCAACATAATTAAAATATTAAAATATGACATTCAATGTTCTAACACTTGATACTATCAAACAAATATAACATGGTTTCACCCATGGATTCAACACTTCTACTTGACGACATATCAAACCAAGAAACTTACATGTCACCTCAATCTACCCTAAGTAAAACACAATTCGAACATCATAACATATAGAACAATTTAGACATTAATCTCACAAGATTCATGATGTATCACCTGAGATCTGGCTGTTGCATGCCATTGGAACCCCCACGACAGGCTATCCTGTTTTTAAATCAATGGCCAACGCCTCCAACAACGAAATTCGACCATCCAGCTGGATGTACTTCTTCTTCCATCTAGCGACCTCCCTCACCAGATCCTTCCGCTCATTCTTCAACCGGGCGATCTCATTCTTCATCGTGTTCTCTCTCGCACACAACACGGACTCCACCTTTGCCAGATCAGAATCATGAGGAGACGTCTGCAACAACCAAACTACGTTAGTTGTGGTGCTACTGCCTTCTCCTTCGACTTCGACATCCAAACCGACATTATCCTCCATGTCTTTCAATTGAGTCTTTAGGACTTCGTGAATGTATACTTACCCAACTAATCAGTAAACATTTATAACCTGTTAAGGGTCACAACCATATCGATTCCCTAAATTAAAAATAAACGTTTGATATCGATCAGACATGTTTTTTGACTTTTTTTACAACAATACCCTTGTGCTTTTCTAACTAGTCACAGAAAGTACTTTATAAATTTCTGACTTTAGCCTTTAAAAAATAAATAAAAAAATTCTGACTTTAGGGTGTGTCTGGTCTGGTATACCTGCATTAGTTTTAAATTATAAAAAATATTAACAACATAACATATATTTCATTACACTAATGCTAGACCACCCAAAAAATTTAGCCAAAATTTCAACCCATATGATGTGGCAAGTGGTTTTTTCCTTAACAACATCATCCCATGTTGTGTGTTGTTGGAACAAAAAAAAAATTAAGTGTTTTTTCTAATACAATATGACATAATACCACCAAACATAATGTATTAGCTAATATGAGATTTGCTGCATTAGACATAAAAAATGTATTATAATAATACAATACAGTGTTCACACCAAACACTCTATTGTATTATTTTAGTACATTTTAATTGCCTAATATAATACAATACAATGAAACAAAGTGTACCAGGTCTCATACTCCATTTATATTCCATTTATCATCATAATTGTATCACCAATTAAAATAAAAACTGGTTGAGTTTTTTTATATAAAAATATTTATTGATTTATTCATGGTCAGGATATTTTAAATTAATTATTCAGTATTCTTTCAAAATTATTATATTTTTATAATATAATATAAAACAATAAAGTCATATAGGAATAACCTAATAGGGAGAGGCGAGTGCATCACCAAACACATGTTTGAATTATTTATAATACAGTCCAATACAATACAATACAATACAGTCCAATACAGTCCAATACAATTCAATACGGTGCGCCAAACGAGCCTAGCAAGTATAATAATTTGGAAAATAAAAAATTGATTAGCATAAAAATTATTGTGATTGATATGACTATCCATGTATCAGTTAATGGTGACTACATGGGACATGTTCAAGTGAGATCCGCCTTTTCTTTGTGTATTGTTTACTCTGCCCTGTACAAATCGTGTATTGGAGCAAATTCCAATGTCACAATGACAGGTGATTGCATTTTCCGTTGTAGTATTGAAGTATGAAGAATATACTTTTGTTTTCAATGTAATGGTTTCAATAAATACATAGGATGAATGATGAAGGTTATTTATATAGAAAATACTTAGGTACTGACCAGTTAGTATCAAAGGCATTGACCCCCGAATGGGGTATTACCACGTGGCTAGCAATCTTCAATAAAAAGGACATGTGGCAACACCCAAGTGGAGGGGTCACTCCCTTGGGTACTGACTGGTCATTAGCCAAGTACACTGTCCTTTTGATATTTGAAGACACTTTTCTAAGTTGAACACGTGTTGGCATTGTTGCAACTACAATTTCAGCCCCTGAATACAACTGTTGGTTCCAACGGCTATATTTACGGCAATTTAAACCTGGTGTCTGTAAATTGGATGTTCACGTTCTTACACAACTTCTATCATGCTACTCTCCTCAATCGTACATTGTATTCGTTCCCTATCTGTTTCCCATTAAACAATCACACACAATTCTCTTACATTCAACAACCATGGAAGGAAGTTCAGGCTCAGCAAGCAACATTAATGGTGGCTTGGGAATATTCAGGAACAAATCATGCAGATGTGGGAAGAAGGCTGCTGTGAAAATATCTAAATTGAAAGATAATCCAGGTAAGCTGTATTTTAATTGTGCGCAACGGCAATGCAAAATTTTTAGTTGGTGGGAGCCTGATTCATCAAATTTGTTATTCTTCTAATTATGTGTAAATTATTGATTTAATGATTCTAAATAAATTAAAGATATAAAATAAAGAAAAATACTAAGGATAAAATAAAATGAATCATAATAATAAAAGGACTATTTTAATACATTGTCGGAAATTTGAGATTTTATGGTTTATTGATGTGATATGCTTGGTATGGCAAACTAAAACTATTAAAAATAATATAAGTTAAAAATAATAATAAATTATTTAATATAAAATCAAACTAAATTAAGTAACCATAAATCGTGGGTAGCTAAGAAGTTGTATTGTATTATCGTTTAAAAAGTAATAATTACTATATAATTCATATATTTTATTACATGTATCTACAATGTTCTAGAATTCTCTACATGTATTTACATGCCTGTATAATTCTCCATACAAATCTCTACATTATTGAATTTTATTTTTGTTTCTATGGAAGGTTCTATGTTGACCAAATCCAGTGTATTCCAATTGTATTAGATTAACCGTCAACGAAGGGATCCCTCACTTCAAGTTCCGTCCACACCTTCATGAAATCACATTGATTTATATGATAAGTTCATTCTAATATAAACCAATAAATCGAAATTGATAATTTTTCAAGCATTATAACTAAGTATACCAAATTTGTTAAATATAAAACTTGCAGAAAAATTGGAGATTTATATATATAACTCAACAAACTTTTTATAGTGGTTGAAATATACCTTCTTTTTGTTTTACACTATTAAAAAATTGTCGAGTTCTTTTGGGGGAGAGGAGGACTTTAGCTCTAACCTTTCGGTGCATGTGTGAGGGGTTAACCACACGACATAAGTGATCTCGTCAGAATGTAAACACATTCGGTGTCGGTGCATATTTCCAAAACATTCTATTTAAATTTCACCTGGTTGTGAAACTTTAGAGTTGCTGTAATCCTTATTACCCTCACGGTTCCAGAACCTAACGCTAAACTATAATTTTGGAGTTTGTCAAAATCTCCCACCACATATTTATTGACGGTATTTATCTATTCACCTTTATAAACCAGGTATTTTATATAATAACATCAACCCATTTGTAGGATTCGATACACTGACTCGGGATTCAATCTCCGAAGTCAATAGCTCATCCATCTATCAGTGTTGCTACATCCCATGACACTTTTTGCCTATTTGATATACCAATTATATCGTTAAATCATATATAATCAATTGAAAAGGCATGCCGATAGAGTAAAGACTACCTTTTGTATCTTCACTATAGAAGGGAATTGATCTGAAAAGATTCGAAGTTGGTTGCTTGTATAGTTGTATGTAGTTTGGAACCAATACTCAACCGGGATTGAAGATAAAAGGTGGGCTTGGATTTTATTAATTTTGACTAAACGTCGACATCACCTACTATTCAGAGCATACCGAGAATCCAAGATGTTCCCATCAAATGGTTATTTTGATGAATTATGTTACCGATATTTTGTTAATTTGTTTTCTATTAAAAAAACTCATAACAATTTCAGTACATAAATATAATCAAAATACGAATACTAATTAAAACATAGCTTGAGGTTGGTCTAACTATAAAACCCCTTACACTTGCACCACGAGGTTGAGGGTTCGTGTCCTCACCTACCCATATTTATGTAACAGTTTATTCGAGTAAAAATTATTTTCATATAGCATGCGATATTGCAAAACCCTGAACTTAAAAAATTTGAAATCCCGATTGATGTCATCGAAAATAAATTGATAATTATAGCACTTTCTACAATGTCACTGTTATGACGTGGCCCCTGATTTAATCATGATATAAATCCAGGTCAGCAAAGTTTGTTACCAGATATTTTGTAGAGAAAAATAGAAAGATTCTAGAATACTCTTTAGTTGTTTTGACAAGCTCAGCTCCTTTGTGCAAGAGAAATATATACACACGATAAGAGTGAATTTGGGTGTGACAAAAAGTGAGTGAGTCAGAGAGAATTCATGTGTGGGTCTTTGAGAGGTTTTTTCTCTGTGTATGTTTGGTAGCTGAGAAAACTGAGAGAATGAGTGAGTGCTGCTAAAATTGCATCTCACTGTTGTAATACTTCTTTGATATAGTGGATTTATTCTCTGCTCTCTCAACTGGATGTAGATTGTCACATTGACAATCAAACCAGTATAAATCTCTGGTGTTTGATTTTCTTCATTACTTTTCTTCTTCATTCTTTTCGTGTGAGTTCATAGAGTGTTCAGGAGTGAGATTCGATATAGATTCTGAAATTCATTGATTAATTGAGTAGGAAATCGTAACAAATTGGTATCAGAGCTAGGTTGATTAGATTTCAGATTTCTAGTGCTCGATTTGAATAGATCTTGTCGAAGACGGTTCGAACTTGAGTTGTAGAGATGACAACTAAATTCGAAGTTGAGAAGTTCACTGGAACAAACGATTTTGGACTCTGGAAAATGAAGATGAAGGCTGTTCTGGTGAAAGAAGGACTTGCTGCTGCATTAGATGGTGCTGATAAACTTCCAAAAACTCTGACAGCGGAAGAGAAGAAGCAATTGCTGGAGAAGGCTTATAGTTCTTTGATTCTTGGCTTGAGAGACAAAGTTTTGAGAGAGGTGAAGAAGGAAACAACAGCATCTGGAATTTGGGGTAAGCTTGAAAATCTTTATATGTCTAAAGCAGTTCCAAATAGAATTCATTTGAAACAAAAATTTTTTGGATTCAAAATGGATGAACGTAAGTCTTTGGTAGATAATATGGATGGATTTAAAAAGCTTATTTAGGATCTTGAAAGCATGTCTATTGAGATGAATGATGAAGATCAGGCTGTTATATTGTTGAATTCCCTTCCTAAACCTTATGAAAATTTTGTGGATACTCTGAAATATGGTAGACAAACTATTAAATTAGAAGAGATAGAAGTTGTAAGGTTTATAGTTGTGTTGGCATAAATTCCATATCAAAATGTGTTTCTCTTGTAATGTTTAGTGGTTCGTATATTAAAGAATTAAGAAGACGAAGGATGTCTCAACCACAATTCATTCAAGAAGCCGGCTTTTAAGAGATTCGTGCATCATTGTTCAACAAAGGTAATAAATGATCTCATATCTCTTACAAGGCTAGGCACACACACACACATAGCATTCTTGTGTGTTCCTTCATGATTAAACATCGCTTATGTTTCACTTTCACACACTTGACAAAATATGCTCATGCATTCATACTATATTGGTAATATTTTGTTTATTGCATTTTTCTAGGACTATGTCTGGAAATTAGCATATGTGTGTGTATTTGTGCTTGTATGTTTTCGTATTTTTGTACGTGGACTTGAACATGTTCTTATTTGATATCTTGTTGAGTTCCGGTCGTTTCGGTTACTCATTCATGTAGTTTCGAGTCCAAACGATGTAGCTACGCTACTTTTCGTTCTCATTCGTTGAGTTGACTTCATCATCGTTTTCCGAGATGATTTCTCAACCATTTTTTAAAGTTGTGTAGTCTTCGTCGTGCGTAAGAGAGTCACGGTTCGTAATCCAAAAACAGATTCAAAGTCGGAGTTCGGATGCCCAAGATACGGGCTGAAGAACAGAGGGAGCGTGCGAGAGAGGCTGCTGGCCGTGAGGGAGGCCGTGGGCCCCACGGCCAAAGGGGCTCTCTGTCCCCGTGAGGCCCACGGGCCCCCCACGGCCTGGGGTGACGTGGCCTCACTTGATTGGCCCGGAATTCCTTCTCTCTCCTCCTTTTATTTCCCTCCTCTCTCTCCATTTGATTTTTCAAGAAGAAAATTGCAAAGAATCCCGTCAGTTTTTCTCTCTAGATTTTCTCATCTTCCAAACATCATATCTCCCTCATCCGGAGTCGGATTTGAGTGATTCGAATTGGAGAACGTTCATAATTGAGTCCTCTATCATTTCTAAGTGGTTTGGTAGCTGATTGATCGAGTTTTCTGGTGGTTATACACTGAAATCCGAACCAGCTCGTGAATCAAAGGTATTGGACTTATCTTTGGGATTTCTTTCTTTTCAACCTTCAATTTGCTTGGGGTTTCTTCTTCTATATCTATGTTTATGTTTGGTAAAAGCTATTGAGAAAGGTAGCTTGATAATCATTCTAATTGAAAGTCAATTTATAGACAAATGTGGACTAGTTTCTATGATTCTAGGTTTTTCACATGTTTGTGAGTTGTATTGTGATTAGAATGGCATCTTAGGTTATTTGTGACTTGATTGAATCAATTTTATGATAAATGACTTTGAGATTTGATTTGATCCTTTGATTGATGAAATCTAGGATTTGTGTATTTGTTTGTGTTTTAGAGCAATCTAAGATTTTATTGATTTATGTCTTGAATCTTTGCTCTATAATTTTGTCTAGAATATTGATTGATTAAATCTCATATATCTAGCATTTTATTGTATGTTGATTGCATCTTGAACTTGTATTTCATGAATATATTTTGATTCAAGTATTGTATATGTGAATGAGACTTTGAGCTTATGTGTTTGGTGTTTCACATGCTTTAGGTTTTATTCTTGTATTTTGCATCTAGACTTTATTACTTGTGATATCACATGTTTAGGTCTATTTGTACTATAGAATGTATTGATCACATGTTCTATGTTGATTTGATTGTTTGCATCATTTGCATTCACATGATCACACTAGGAAGTTCTTGTAAAAGGCATGAAGTCTTGGTTAGAGTCGGGATGACTCGGATAGCCAAGCAAGAAGACTTGCCTAGAGTCGGGATGACTCGGATAGGTAAGCAAGAAGTCATGGCTAGAGTCGGGAGGACTCGGATAGTCATGCATGGGAGGCTCCCTAGAGGCATGAGTGCCTTGGATAGGGAGTTGGCTATTGTTTTGGTAGGCCTAGGCGTATGGTTAGACATAGATTCCGATAGAGTGGGGTACACGGGAGGTGTATGCACTCTTGAGGAATTTCTAATCTACCATCGATGTTGGTTTTGTGTGGTGTCCAATATATGGTGGTTTCGCATCATTGAGGGATTTCACTCTTTCCAATAGGGTTGGGTAGGCTTAGACTTCACTAGGTTGAGTGAGCTAAAGATTGGTCACTTTGTGAATGTTCTATGTTTACTTTCCAATAATATAGTACCCAATGGTTGTAGCTCAACCCGTGGTTGTTTCCTCCTTGGAGGTTTTACTGTGTTAAAAAATCTCTTGTGTTAATTCTTCCTATCTCTATCTCTTATATTTTACTTGTATATTTTTATTATCTTGTTTCATAATATTCACTTGATGTATTGTGAAGCAAGACTTTGTATAGTGTGATTAGTGAATTCATTTTATTGATCAATTTTATTTCTATGATTCTTTTGTATATTGTATTTGTGTATAGTGATATTTGATCACTCTTGTAACTCATTGAACATATAGTGAAATACAAGTATTCTTTGTTATTATACTTATTTGTTTGTTTACCTCATACAACTTGATGATGTATGTAGACCATGCTTATATGATTACCTATTCATATTGTCTATGTATGTTGTCCTTTCTTAGTATATTTGTTGTATGTAAGGCAACCTTGAGGGACAAACGAAAGTTTGTTCAAGGGATTGAAAAAGGCGTAAAAACCTATTTACCCCCCTCTAGGTATGCCTTAAGCAATTTAACTATATTTGTACACTTTCAGAAGTTGCTATTATTGCTAAGGATGTAGAAAGCAGATCCAATGGTAAAACTGATGCAAAAGGTCTTATAGTAAGAGGCAGAACAGAGAAAAAATGGTTTAAAAGAAATGGTAATGGAAATAATAGGTCTAGGTCCAAGTCCAAACCTAGATCTTTGAAATGTTTTCATTGTCACAAAGAAGGTCATTTTAGACGAGACTGTCCAGAAAGAAAAAACAAGAAAAGACAAGATAGTGAATCGGAAAATGGTGATGCTGATGTGGTTTCAGAAGGATATGAGAGTGCAGATGTCCTTATTGCTTCAGAAATGGATGCTAGCAAGGAGTGGGTGCTTGATTCAGGTTGCACATTTCATATGACTCCAAACAAGCAATTATTTGACACTTTTCAAAGCTTGGATGCAGGAAAGGTGTTAATGGGAAACGATGCTTGTTGTAAAGTTACTGGTATAGGATCTGTGAAACTGAAACTACATGATGGTATGGTTAAAACCTTGACAGATGTAAGGTATATACCTGATCTTAAAAGAAACCTTATTTCTCTTGGAGTTCTAGATTCAAATGGTTATTGCTATAAAGCTCAAAATGGTGTGTTGAAGGTAATGAAAGGTTCAATGGTTGTCATGAAAGCAGAGAAAAGAAATGGTCTATACTTGCTGGATGGAGTTGCAATTATTGGAACAGCTGCTGTTGCAGCTCCTAAAATTCTGGATAAGACTACACTATGGCATAGGCGTTTAACTCATGTTAGTGAGAAGGGTTTAATGGAGCTGAGTAAACAAGGGTTGTTGTGTGGTGATAAGCTTGACAAGCTTAGTTTCTGTGATCATTGTGTGTATGGAAAAATGATCAAAGTGAAGTTTAATGTAGCTAAGCATTGTACACAATCAATCTTAGATTACATTCACTCAGATTTATGGGGTCCTTCTAGACATGTATCAATGGGAGGCTATAGATACTTCATGAGCATCATAGATGACTATTCTCGAAGGGTGTGGATTTATTTTATGAAGACCAAAGATGAAACTTTGCAGAAGTTTAAAGACTGGAAGGTTATGATTGAAAATCAGTCTGGAAAAAGGGTAAAAAGGCTTAGAACCGACAATGGCCTTGAGTATTGCAATGATGATTTTAACAGGTATTGCAATGAACATGGCATTGTGAGGCACAAGACAGTTAGAGGAACTCCACAGCAGAATGGTTTAGCTGAGAGGATGAATAAAACCATTCTTGAGAGAGTGAGAAGTATGTTGTCTTGTTCAAAATTGCCTGCAAGTTTTTGGGCAGAGGCAACTCATACAGCTTCATATTTAATAAATAGAACCCCTTCATCAACCATTGAATTCAAGACACCATTGGAGAAGTGGTCAGGTCATCCAGCAAATTACAGTAATTTGAGAGTATTTGGTTGTACAGCTTTTGTTCACATAAATGAGGGGAAGCTGAAACCAAGAGCTTTAAAATGTATTTTTCTAGGATATCCTGATGGAGTAAAGGGTTACAGATTTTGGAATCCAGCTACTAAGAAGTGTATAATTAGTAGAAATGTTATCTTCAAGGAAGATGAGCTACCTGGTTTGAAAAATAGTGTAACATCATCAAGCAATACTCCAATTGAGGTGGAGCTAACTGGGGAATAATTTTGAGCAAAATCATGATTAGTTGCAAGTTCTTGTACAATCTGTGAATGATAGTGATGAGGTAGTAGTGCAACACGATGATCTTGAAGATTATAATCTAACAAGAGATAGAGTTAGAAGAGAAGTGAGAGCACCTAACAGGTTTGGATATGCTGATATTGTTGCTTATGCACTACAAGTTGCAGGAGAGGTGAATGATGAGCTAAGAAATTATCAAGATGCAGTGACAAGAAGTGATTCTTTACTCTGGAAGAAAGCAATGAGTGAAGAATTTGAGTCCCTGCAGAAAAACAAGACTTGGATATTGGTTAATAAACCAGAAAAGAGTAGAGTGGTGAAGTGTAAATGGGTTTACAAGAAAAAAGACGGCATTCCGGGAGTTGAATCACCAAGATTCAAGGCAAGATTGGTTGCAAAAGGCTTTACACAAGTTGAGGGAGTTGATTTCAATAAGATTTTTTCTCCGGTAGTAAAGCACACATCAATTAGAATTTTGTTAGCTTTGGTGGTTCAGCAAGACTTAGAACTGGAGCAGATGGATGTCAAAACAGCTTTTCTTCATGGTGATCTTGAAGAGAAATTTTGATGGAACAACCTGAAGGCTTTGAAGTTCAAGGACAAGAAAATAAGGTTTGTCTTCTTAAGAAATCACTCTATGGCTTAAAGCAATCACCTCGCCAATGGTATAAAAAGTTTGATAGTTTTATGATTAAAATTGGCTATGGCAGAAGCAACTATGATAGTTGTGTTTACTTCAAGAAAGTATCAGCTGGGAACTACATCTATTTGTTACTTTATGTAGATGATATGCTAGTAGCATGCAAATATCTTGATAAGATAGTTGAGCTCAAAAAGATGATGAATTCTCATTTTGAGATGAAAGATCTTGGGGTTGCTCGAAAGATTCTTGGAATGAACATAATTAGAAATAGAAAGTAGAGTAGATTGGTGCTTTCTCAAGAAGATAATGTTAGGAAAATTCTTCAAAAGTTTAATATGGACTCAGCCAAATCGGTTTTAACTCCTTTGGGTCAGCACTTCAAGTTGTCAGCTGATCAATCACCTAAAACAGAAAAAGAAGTTGCTGCAATGTCTAAAATTCCTTTCGCTAGTGTTGTTGGTAGTGTTATGTACCTAATGGTTTGTTCTAGACCGGATATATCATATGCTGTTAGTGCTGTGAGCAGGTTTATGAGCAATCCTGGCAAGCAACTTTGGGAAACATTGAAATGGATATTGAGATACTTGAAGGGGTCAAGTGATGTTGGCTTGGTGTTTGAAAGGAAGAAAGATACAACTGAATGTGTTTTGGGGTATGTAGATGCAGATTATGCAGGAGACATGGATAAGAGAAAATCCATGACAGGTTATGCATTCACTTTATGGGGAAATTTGGTGAGTTGGAAAGCCAACCTTCAGCCCATGGTGACACTTTCCTCTACTGAAGCAGAGTATGTTGCTGTTACTGAAGCTGTTAAAGAAGCTATAGGGTTAAGATGCTTGATCATGGAGCTTGGTATTAAGCAGGAAACAGTGACAATTAATTGTGATAGCCAAAGTGCTGTCTATTTGTGCAAAAATCAAGTTTTTCATGAAAGAACGAAACACATAGATGTCCGTTTGCATTTCATAAGAGAATTGATTGAGAAGAAAGCAGTGAAAGTGGAAAAGATTGCAGGTTCTCATAATCCTGCATATATGCTTACTAAGTCTGTTGTTACAGACAAACATAGGTTCTGTATGAGCCTTCTTCAAGTGATGTGAAACAAATTATAGCACGGTGTGTATAAAACTATCTAGAGGGGGGGTGAATAGATTTTACGCTTATTACCCAATTTTTCGTATAAGTCAAAATTACGAATTTACCCCTAACTAGATAAAGTAACAAATCAAGTATAAAATACGGAAATTAAATAAGATTTGATTTACGTGGAAACCCTCACGGGAAAAACCATGGGCTAGTAAGTAAGCCACACTCGAACCTCGAATCCACTAAATGTGTAAAACGATTACAACCTAATCCCGGAAGTAATCACACACCTACCTAATCCCGGTATGAGTGAACCTAGTCCAATTTGCTTGCGATCTAAGCAACCTAATCCCGGATGCTACATACAAGACTTACTTTCTCTATGAAGAGAATAACAACCCTAAGTGAATATATGAATATCCAAATGCAACATAGAGCAAGGGAAACCCTATATGCTTATCTAAGATGATTAATATGCAATTAGAACAATCCTAGATATTAAAAACTAAATGACATGTTCAATCAAATAGTTTAGATAATCAAGATTAATCACAAAACCTAATTAGCTATCACAATACAACTTCTCAAACATACATCACACTAATCTCAATCTTGTATCAAAAGATATATGAAAATCATACAAGTAATAAATTGAGATTGCTTGTTAAGAAAAACACAAAATATGTAAGATATTAGTGAAAAGCTTACCAAGCAAAGTATGATGAAGAATCCATGCAAGATGTCATCTAGATGATCAAGGATGATGCTAGATGATGATTGATGATCATGAACAAGTGTTTGAGTAAACTAAAAATGAGTTCTTTGGAATTTTTCTTCTCTTGAAAAATATCCTAAGTATAGAATCTGAATATCAACTCATGTAATTGACCTAAAGTCAAAGTGGCATATATATAGGAGGCCAAAACAAAGTGTGGTCGTTTTGATAAGTTTGCCTCAATATTGCCTTGGGCGCTGTACGTAGAGCGCCTCTTGTACAGCGCTTGTACAGCGCCTCTACTCTGTTCTCACGGGAAAACAGAGTGGCGCTGTTCATAGAGCGCTTTGTACAGCGCCTGTACAGCGACCCAACAACGACCGAATTAAATCGATCAGGTCTGAACAGCGCTCAATGGGCGCTGTTCGTACATCGCTTCTGTAGAGCGCTTTTGGGAGCGCCCAATGCAAAAATGCAATCCTAAGTCTAAGCATGACATGGCAATTGGATATGCAAGATGCAATCAAACTAACATGCAAGAAGAGATGTTAATGAACATTAATGCATAAAAATAAGACACACAACATACAAGTATTAAATATATGCATGAGTTGTGAGTGTGTGCAACTATCTCTTCAAGATAAGTAAGCACAAAGAAATATACCTTCGGTGCTTATCAATACGAGGTCTTCAAAGGGCTTCGAACAATAAACCCGATACCTAGGCTACCCTTACAAAGAACCCCAACATGTGGTTTGTCCACGAAATAAGCCAATCAACAAATGGGAACCTTACATGATGAAATGATGACTTAAAGGGAGAGAGCAGATGCTGAGTCTGATGATGAATCAGGTGCCAATGTGGAGATTTGTTATGACGTGGCCCCTGATTTAATCATGATATAAATCCAGGTCAATAAAGTTTGTTACCAGATATTTTGTAGAGAAAAATAAAAAGATTCTAGAATACTCTTTAGTTGTTTTGACAAGCTCCTTTGTGCAAGAGAAATATATACACACGATAAGAGTGAATTTGGGTGTGACAAAAAGTAAGTGAGTCAGAGAGAATTCATGTGTGGGTCTTTGAGAGGTTTTTTCTCTGTGTATGTTTGGTAGCTGAGAAAACTGAGAGAATGAGTGAGTGCTGCTAAAATTGCATCTCACTGTTGTAGTACTTCTCTGATATAGTGGATTTATTCTCTGCTCTCTCAACTGGATGTAGATTGTCACATTGACAATCGAACCAGTATAAATCTCTGGTGTTTGATTTTCTTCATTACTTTTCTTCTTCATTCTTTTCGTGTGAGTTCATAGAGTGTTCAGAAGTGAGATTCGATATAGATTCTGAAATTCATTGATTAATTGAGTAGGAAATCGTAACAGTCACATTACAATTATATTAGTTTTATTCATTTCAATTATACTAATACAATGAGACATTTACTGGATTCCATTATTTCCGTTAATTTATCATTGAATTAAGTATATATTTAATGGTAGACCTAATGAAGCGTTTGGTATAGAGATGGGACAGGACAAGGTGGGACCATATATAATATATTAAATATTATTATATATCTAATAATATATATAATATCTTATATATATTATTATAACATATCGAATTTTCTATTATTAGTTCGTCATGACAATAAATATATCAGGACGAAGAATGTTGACCACTAGATTTACATACTTTGACTCAAAGTGTATGCACTTGTCAAAATTTCTCCATAATCCGTGGTCCACATTCTTCGTCCTGATATATTTATTGTTAGGATGAACTGACAATAGAAAGAATGTATAATATATATATATATATTTATTATAATTATATATATATATATAATATTGCACAAGTTTTTGATTTTTTGAAGATTTAAGGGTAAAAAGGTCTTTGAAAGGGTACGTTTGGTACGCGGGACATGATAGGACAATGTGGGACAGTTTATTCTTGTCCCACTTTTGGTGCGACTTTAGTATGGGACAAAATGGGACAAGGTGGGAAAAAAATCACCAAATTCTGTCCCACCAAAGACGCTAGGCCAGACTTGTCCCATGCGTGGGACAAGTCTCAAAAAGACATTTTTACCCTTAAATCTTAAAAAAATCACAAATTGGTGCAATATTATATATATAATAATAATAATATATATATAATAATATATATAATAATATATATATAATTAAAAAAAAAAATATATGTCATAATAATATATATTAATATATATATAATAATATATATTAATAATATATGTTATTATAATATATATAATAATAATATATATGATAATAGATAATATATAATATATGTTATTATTATATATATTATAATAAGGGAAATTATCATTCTCCCCCCTATAGCTTGCCGTATTCTCCGGTCTCCCCCATTTAGTTTCAAAATTCTCCAATTTCCCCCCTCCTATGCCTATTTTTATATGGTGAGATTGGTTGTATTTGTGCATGGGAGGGGGGAAATTGGAGAATTTTGAAACTAGAGGGGGGAGACTGGAGAATACTGCAAACTACAGGGGGGAGAATAATAATTTCCCTTATAATAATATATATAATATATGTTATTATTTAATATATTATATATGGTCCCACCTTGTTAGGGGCGGAGCTAGGATTTTGACTTTAGGGGGGCCAATACAAAAACTAATATTCAAAGTCACGATAAATATATTAATATTCAAAAATTAAGTTATTAAAAACATACCATTTAATCTTAAAGATAAATAAGAAATGTAACTCGTTGCTTTTTCATATCTCGAAAATCATCTATAATCAAATCTATCTAATTTTCTCAATGATTTCCATTTCAATTACATGATCAAAAAGTTTGTGAGAAAATCATATTTCATCTTATGTCAGGTCTTAATAATATGCATAGTTGAAAATGATATTTTAATAACGAGTAATGCTCGGCGTCCCAATTTTTTTTTCCCAAATTTTGTCCCAAATGATGTGGTACATGAGGTGTCAACATCTTATAAATCATGAGATTATATAGTGATTGATATGATGTTGACACCTCATGTGCCACATCATTTAGGATAAATTTGGGAAAAAAAAATTGAGATGTCTAGTATTACTCTTTAATAATTCTCAACTAGTACAATGTATAAATTTTAATAGCTTAATTATGACCTTAAAAAAGATTAATAATAAATATTCAAGCCAATTTAAATGACAGGAAAACACAAAGCAAATGACCGATTTCCAAAAAGAGTCCTCCTCCCTCCCAAATCTCTACACCCATTTAGCTAACAAACTAGTTCCTTTATCCGCCATTCTACCTATTCCTAGCCCTCCTTTCCTTTTACTTTTACTTACCGAAACCCAATCCACCGAATGTAATCTCCTCTTAGTAATTCCATCATTCCAAAAAAAATCTCTTTGAAACTTTTCAATTCTTCTAGCCACACCAACCGGAATCCTAAATACAGACATGAAATAAGTCGGCAAACTCGAAAGAAAAAACTTGATCAACACTAAACGCCTACCTTTAGACATGAAACCTCTTTTCCACGGGGCAAGCCTAAGCTTAATCTTATTAATAACCAGGGTTCCACAACGCTTCTCTACTCGCATTCCCACTAAGAGGCAACCCAAGATACCCAATATGAAGCTTAGCCTGAATACATTGAAAAGCATCCGTCCACATTTCCTCCACCGACCATTTCCTCCCCACTTTAACCAGACATGACTTATGGAAATTTATTTTCAAACCCGATACTAACTCAAAACAACGCAAAAGTCTTTTGATATTAACCAAGTAATCTACTTTTGGCTCAATAAACATGATAATATCATCAACAAATTGTAAATGAGAAATATGAATGGAATCGTTACCAAAAATTGCACCCCTAACCAACTGGAGATCTCTAGCTCTCATAATCAAGGCACTCAACACTTCCACAACCAAATTGAACAAGAAAGGTGACAAAGGGTCACCTTGACGCAACCCTCTTTCCACCAAGAATTGATCTGTAGGACTCCTATTTACCAACATCGACATAGATGGCGTCGTAACACACCACCGAATCCAACTTTGCCATCTCAAGCCAAACCCTATGCACGCCATCACATGAAATAAGAAAGCATGATCAACACTATCGTATGCTTTCTCAAAATCTAGCTTGAGAAGCAAACCACCTTTCCTATCATTTTTCCATGAATGAATAATCTCCTCCACTATTACAAAATCCACCATTTGACGATTCTTTACAAAAGCCATTTGCGTAGGACTAATAACCGAATCCATTACCCCTTTGAGTCTATTAGACAACACCTTAGCCAATATTTTATACAAAGATCCAACCAAGCTAATAGGTCTGAAATCCCTCATACACTGCGGATTAGGAATAATAGAAATAAAAGTCTTATTTAAGTCCTTAACCATCGAACAATCCCTATAAAACTCGTGCATGAAATTCATAAAGTCTTCCCTGATCACATTCCAATTAGCCTTAATAAAACTAATATTCAACCCATCCGGTCCAAGAGCTTTGTTACCTTCGCAACTGCACAGAGCATTCCAAACCTCATCCACTGTAAAATTCACCTCCAACTCATCCCTCTCATTCACCGAAATTTGTTTCAACGAAAGATTGCCAATAGAGGGTCTAAGCCACCTCACTTTCTTGTAATGTTCTTTGAAAAACGAGAGAATCCCCTCCCTCACTTGCATCAATGTAGTTCGATTTTCTTCTCACATTAGAAAAGAGATGAAAGTATTTTGAGTTTTTGTCGTCTTCCTTGAGCCATTTCACCCTAGACATTTGTTTCCACCTTTGTTCTTCAAGTTTAATGACCTTCCATAACTTGACCAAACACCCCATTCTCTCTTGTCTAAGTCCAGCCGACTAGCCACTGGTTTTGCTTGTTTTTCTAGCTTCAATAATTCGGCTTCTAGCTCCTTTGACTGATCAGCAGATTTCTTCCTAATCTTCAAGCAAACTTTGATGTTCTTTTTTACCTCGGATTTTAAATGCAGGATCCACCCAGAATTGCCACCAAACACCTTACTTTTCCAACTTTTCTTCACTTCCTCCATCATCAGAATAATCTCCAATCATCCATTGAAGAAACGGAAAGGTTTAGGTCCCCAATTGGTCCTTGGCACCCCAATCCAAACCGGGTTGTGATCTGACACGCTCTTATTGAGACCCCTTTGAACTAAGTTTGGAAACCACGATAAAAAAACCGGGTCACAAAGAAACCGATCAAGTCGAGCCCACGACTCAACTTCCTTATTGTTAGATCAAGTGAATGACATACCCAGTAAAGGAATATCAACCACATTAGCCAAATCAACAAATTCTCCTAAAATTCCTCATAGAAACTGCATCCCCCATTCCTCCCTTTCTTTCACCTGGACTCAAAACCGTGTTAAAGTACCCCCCCCCCCCCAATACACCATAAAACTTGGAAGGAAGCTTGAGCGTTCAGAATAAATTTCCATAATTCTTTTCTCTCAGATTCAAAATTTGTTGCGTAAATGTTACAGAAAACCACAGATTTGTTTACCTTTAACAACACACCGCTGTAATAATGCATCTTTCATTATACACACACCCTTGCACGTCAAAGAGTTCCTCATTCCAGAGCGTAATAAGACCACCAGCTAACCCAATCGATTCCACCCCAATGCCTCTAGTTAGAACCGCTCCACCCAACGCCTTCACCACTCTATTATCGAAATAATTTAACTTTGACTCTTGAATTAGAAGAATCATCGGTTTATGAAATGAAACTAGACTTCTCACCACCCTCCGTTTTTCACTACACCCCAACCCCCTTATATTCCATGTTAATGCTATCATTAAAAATGAGAATCAACCAAAGAAAATGAAACCAACCTAAATCTTTCTTTTAACTGACAGCAAGCATTCCTCATCTTCCAATATCCTCCTAGCAATCTCTTCACTTGCTGAACCTTCTTCTTTGTTAAAATTAAGACCTAAAGTCACCCCCATTTCAATTACTTTAGCAACCTCATGATTAAGGCTCTAACTATCTTCCTAATTAGAATTTGCAGACACCACAATCTTTCTCCCATCTACTGACGCATTCAAATTAATATGGCTAAGCTCTATTCCTTTCTTAATCACCTTAGCCATCTCATCCTCCACACTCCACTTCACCCTTCCTGAATCTCTCTTGTCGTTAGAATCAACCATGATGTCTCTTCTAGTCTTTATGCCGTGTCTCTTAAGGGAAGAAGAGGGACCCCTAAAGGCCATACAAGTTTGAGCAGAAGCCGAACCTTTCCTGACCTATACAATAAATGGACAAATCTTCTCTCTGTCGAGTCTCTCACTTACCTCATTACGTGCATCTTCAATAGAGATATCCTCACCTTCCACAGGGCCAGACAGAACCCTGTCTTTAGAAGATACATGCGCTATGGATTTGGGATCAGAAGGATCACCTTCACCTGATTCACTTTGTTCCAAATCCAATACCAGATTCTCAGGCTTAATAGGACTAGGATTAGAGATGTTAGCTACTTGTTCCAGAATTTGGCCTAAAATGTTTTCTAACTGGTCCATCTTCTTAATAGGTTCACAACCTAAGTCTATATATAAACCCCCTCTCTCCAAGCTAATAACCGGACCTTTTAAAGAATCACCTCTGAAGATAGGAGAAACTACCAAATTACCCTCCTTACTATCTTCAAAAGAAGAGGATGAGTTGTCCTTACATTCCCATCCTCTATGGTTAGCACCAGATCTTTTCTTTTCCAAATCAATCTTCCCATTATACCTATATGGAAGTGGGGGTCTACCTGACTTGTATTGAATTAAAACATTATTTCCTTTGTTCTTTTGAGCCTTATCCCTATTAATACTCGAATTAAGACATGAGACAAGTGGCAAACCTGACTCCATCTCTCTCCTTAATTGATTGGTCTGCCGCTCGCCACCCACATCAGCTACCTCTAAATTATTACTTTTCTAGATGCCTTCAACAGACCTTTCCAGCCGTCTCTTCACATTCTCTATAACAGCTTCCAAAGCACACCCTGTCCCATTAGCTTCCCTACCTAAGCCTAGGATTTTTGAAATCCAACCTAATTCAACCGATGATTGCACTTCACGGAAGGAAATCAAACAAGATGAATTTTCGGTGATGACTTTGGTAGAGTCCAGGCATACAAGACTAGGAGGTAGCAAAACCAACACTCTACCTCTATCCAGCCTCCTTCTTTTCTGAGTTTCCTCTTCCACCATTAGGGGCTCACCGTCTACCCATCCTAATCTAAAGAAAAACATCTCACACCAGCAGTCAAGTGGAACTTCTTTAAACTCAATCCATGAAAGCCTTGATTGTGGAGTGACTGATTTCGACCAAGGACCCATGGAAGAAAAAAAACCTTCCTACAGAAATATGTTCCTGATGAATATATCCCTGTCATTGACATAATCAAACTCCCACAGGACATTCTTATCCCCTAAATAATGAGCAGATGGAAACATATTCCTTTTTCCAAGGACCTTCCGTATGGAAGAGACATCAGAGAAGGACTTAAGAATCCCTACTGCACATAAACTTAATTAGTTAGAATCATTGGACTTCACATCCCACTTCACCACTTCTATCCTCTTTTCCTTCACAGAATCGCTTTTCCCAGGAAAGGTGGGAAGGATCTTCACCACATCTACATAAGAGGGACCAGACACTCATTTCTGATCCCTCACCCCTATCTTTGTGTCTCTTGAAAAAGAATCCAAGGACTTATATCTCCCTGCTAAAGAACCTCTTACATGTGAACCCCTATTGCTCCACTCTAAGGCCGCTATCTTAGAGATGATTGGCCAACCTTATACATGCATGCCATTGGTGAGCTTCGCTACCCTCTCCGCTTCCACCAAGGTTGAAAACCTAACAAAGGCAAAGCAACTCCTCCTTGACCTGGACTTTGGGGACAGATACAGGTCCCTAACTAAGTCAAAGGCTTTAAAAATTTCTCATAATCCTTTCTGATCAACAATGGGATTCAAATTGTCCACATATATGGATACTAAGTTAGCTCTAAAATCACGCCTAAACTCCCTACCTCCAGAGCTTCTCTCTCTAACCTCTCTCATGTTTTTTAATTGAAAGTTTTCTAAGACAGCACCACAAGTTTATTCTAAGCATTTCTTATTGTAAGTTCCTCATTTTTGATTGACTTATTTTGGTGACAAACCATATTTGGGGTTATGTTGTAAGGGTAGCTTAGGCGCTTAATTGTTGGAGATCATGCTCAACAAAAGGCCTTCTCAAGACCTCAAGATGATAAACACTTCAAAGGTAAATCACTTGTGCTTAATCTCATTGAAGAGACTTAGTTGCACACACATACACACACAATTCATGCATTTTAGTATTTGTGTTTGTTTTGGTATGGTTGGTAAAATCTCATTGTATTTCAAAGAAATATATTTTTGAGATTTTTCATATTTTTACGAGTCCAACCGTGTGTAGATTTGTCCCTAGATGAATTCCGAGTGATTCAGAGACTTTTCTATATGTTTCAGATGATTTCCGAGATATTTGGGACATTCCGTGTTTTTATCAAAAACCGAAATTCAATTCCGAACTTAGAGTGGAAAGTTATGTAATTTTCCATATTTATGATTGAGTCCGGGTCTATATTCCGAAGACGGAATCAAATTCCGAGTTACGAGGTTAAAACTAGACCGAAGAACACTCGGAACGGAAGCTGGTTTGGTATGGCATGAAAGCTATACCAAGAGAGGCTTGGCGTGAAAGGCGCGCGCACCTCACGCCCACAAAGGGTCTCGCCCACGCGTTCCTCACGCCAACCTCATGCCGCCTCTGATTGCACTTTTCTAATTTTTTTTTTGATTTCAAAGTCATTTTATTGTGTGGTTTAGTTCCACATGCAACCTCTTGTTGTGCTGCACACATGCATTTGATTTGTTAAATAATTGGACCTCTTGATAGCCTCTCATGTGAGCTCACCACACTGGATTATTCTCTTTTGTTTTTTACTTCTAACAATCAATACAGCTTAAATTTACCTATTTTTTTTCTCTCAAGTCAAAACGGTGCAGGTTTATTTTCACCTAATATATATATATATGTTTCATTCTCTTCTCTTCAAAAATAATGAGAGCAAAGCACTTTTCGAGAGACAAAATATTTTCAAGAGAGAAAGTCTCAAGAACTTATCTTTAACTCTCCAAACCCATTTCCATATGTATAAATCATCATCCAAGCATCCTCTAGAATCATCTAGTATGTGTTAATGTATGGGTATTCTTTAACACACATGGTATGGTAAGTTGAACACTAATTTCATCTAATCTTGGTGTTTTTATTTAGCAATTTATCTCATTTATTACTTGTATGTTCTTAGATTAATTTCTACATACAAGATTGAGATTATGTGTTGAATGTTTGAGTGTTGTATTTTGATAGCTATACCTAGGATTGATTTATCTCATATAGCTATGTTTTATGCCATGTCATATAGCAATTAATATCTATGATTGATTTAATTGACATATCATAATCCTAGATAAGCATTTAGTGTAACCTAGTATTAATTGCATATTTGGATATCATGCATATTCACTTAGGTTGATTAATCTCTTCATTGAGAAGTAAGTCTTGTGGCTAAGGTTGCTTAGGTCATAAGCAAATTGATCTAGGGTTGCTATTAAAGGCCTGCGGGTAGTAGAGGTGGGTAAGTGACCGTGTAGGGTTTGACGTGGTCAACCTAGGTTGTGGACATCTTTACAAATAGTGAGTTCGAGGATTGTGTGTGGCGCACATAACAGCCTATGGTTTTTTCCTTGATTAAAGTTTCCACGTAAAAATCAAGTGTCATCTATTTTCTGCAATATTATACTTGATTTATTGTATTGACTAGATTGGGGTTATTTTCATAAAATTGACTAACTGTGAAAATTGGATAATAACTGGATTAAAATCTATTCACCCCCCTCTAGATAATATTAGAACACACCGCTATTTGTTTCACTTATCTTTTCAAAATTAGGGTTTATGTCACATTTTTTAACCTAATACAAGAAATGTTAGCGACATGCACAATAGTCTCAGTAATGACTCACGATTGTGACTCTGCCTCATGCAAGAAAAAAAAAAGTTATTTATAAAGTTAATTAATAGCAATATCCGATTGATAGATGGATAGATAGATACGGTAATCAATGCAGTCAAAATAGAATATGATTCATATGTCACTAATTTAGACAAACTATTGTTGCAAACATTGTTGATGGTGACATCTTTATTAATAGATGAGATAAATAATAAAAATGTAATGCTATGCCGTCCAAATCACGTGAGTTTTCAAAATTACACCACTTGCTATAGAATTACAACTCATTTGGGGTATAATTTTGGACAATTATTTTGAACGGTCTAGCATTACTCGTACAAAAATTAAGGACAACTACACACCCCTAGATTACAATGACAATTTGGTTTAGGACAGAACTGGCCATTACATAAATCCTCACCCGCGGTGACCCTCCAATTCCCACCACCGGACTTTTCAGCTGCTAAACCACCACCATCCACAGCTGCCATGGAAAATCCCATACCTTCCAAAAATAGAATCATATGTTACATCCAATATTATTATTATTATTATTAATTTTTTTTTTTTTTGAAAAGCAGGCTTTATTAGGAGCAAAACAGCCAACAACAGAGCTAAAAACAGGGCATCCTGACACAGCCAAAACCAGCGCCCCACCAAGCAAAGCAACCAAAAACAGAGAAACGAAAGAACCCAAAAAAAACAAGCAGAAAGACCACAACCACATCCAATATTATTAGTTTAATTTAAAGTTCCATCTAGAGTGCTTCTATAATAAATCGAATCGGAGTAAATTAAAACAATTTATTAATAATTATATATATTTGCATGTAGAAGGGTTTCTAAAAAGCATTGGTAGTCAAATACAGTATATGATATATATATATATATATATATATATATATATATATATATATTTTGAAGCAAATCTGCAGTATATGATATATTATACCTTTAAGTGCTATTTATTAAAAAGGGTTTAGTTTATTACTACGAAAAACAAATTGAAGTGTCTTAAATTACTGAAATTCTTGTTTAATTATATTATATCAAAGATACTTTTTTTTTTTTAATTTATTAAAAAGAAAGTATTTTTATATATTTCACAGCACTTAAATCTGAGATATTGACCAGCTCATTCACCAACAAAGTACGTCAAAAGTACTTCTAAAACACCGTCTAATATGATGTGGTGGCAAATAGTATTCATTCAATATGATAATATCTTATGTTTAAATTTTCAAATCGTCATACTGTAGGTGATATATATACTAAAAAAAATAGCATGACTCTATAACAAAATAGTTTCATATAATTTCTTAAAGATAAAGAGAGAATTAAGAACTAACAAGATGATATGAGCAGCACAGATAGGAAAGCCAACTTGAACGAAATGTTCTCCATGTAGCCTGTAGGTACTGAATTATGATAAAGATGTATTTAATTTTATATTTTTATAATGATAGATTTTGAGTCTTTGAAGCATTAGTATTTATAGGTGTAAATTAACATGTATTGTTTTGAAGGTAACGTTTTTTTTCTTCTTGAAATAATAATAAATCCTTTTTTAAATGAAAATAAATAATAATTATTGTATTTAAAAATATTGAAAATGAGAACCGGATACTCAATATTATGATATGCTTACTTTTACGGTTTCCTGAATTATTATTTAAGGCTCAAAATCTGATTGTGATTAAATGAATTTTCAATACAAATAATTTGAAATAGAAACATCAGATTTTTTAATTGAATACTCATTAATTTGCTATATTGTAGGTATGTAAAGTCCGGATTTTACCTGTAATTTTTTAAGTTGAATTTTTCAGTTCTACAGCCTATTGGTAACCTTGTTTTTTGTTGGTTTGTTTTTGGTATGTATTAAATATGCATTCAATGGAATCAATACACTATGATTATTCCAAAAAACAATTAATTACAATTATTCTTATAAATGATAATAAATAAATAATTTTGAAAACAAATTAAAAATTTTAATTGTAATATCAAATCAATAGTAAATTTTGAAACAAATAACGGTAATATGACAAAGATTAAAATAATATTTTTTTAACACATTATTGGTTGAGATGTGAGAAGGGATATCATGCCCGCACCACGAGGTTGCGGGTTCGAGTCCTCCCCTAAAAAAAAAAACTCTGAATTTATAATTTTATACAAGATTTTATGAGATTGGATATGAGTTGAGATGTTTAGCTTTATTACAATTGAAAATATAGAGATAATTTGGTATATGGCAAATCTTAACGATATATACGATCATCATAATTATTGGTAAGTAAGCACCAAATGTAGGGATGGGCGAGGAGGCCCATTGGGGCGGGGAGGGTCAGGGCTCCTCCCAAAAAACCGTTTGGGGGAAATGGGGGTGGGGGCATTTGGGTGGAGGTTCTCCCACCCCCACCGCCAAACACTATTTCCCCATTTCTTTTCATTTTCAATCCTAAATTCTCAATTCCCAATCCAAAAATCAAAATTCAGAACTTGGAATCCGACTATCCCAATCTCTAGTTTGACCTTGTGAAAATATCCAATCACAAAAAGTAATCAAAACATCCATTATAAAATATATAATTGGTTTAAAGAAATCCATAATAAATGCAAATAATTATAATAGAGTATTATACAATAAAAGTTTAAAGTTTATATCTTCGATCGATCCAAAATACAATGCAACAAGGAACACAAAATCTACACAATCTCAAATCTCAACTAGTTTTTATTTTATTTTATTTTATTTTATTTTTTATTTTATTTTTAAATTGTTTAGACTTTAGATATAAAATAAAAATAAAAATAATATATATATAAATTTAGGGGAATGGGGGTGGGGCGAGTCTCTCTCACCACCTCCCCCATTTATAAAATAGGGACCAAGTTTGCCCCCACCCCCACCCCTACCCCCAAAATCCCATGGGGTTCAAAAATTTAATAGCACCATTTGGGGCGCTTTTTGTAAGACAGTCACTAGATTACTAATTTAAGTTTAAAAGGCACCTATTTAGGTGACCAGACAAAAAGACCCTTTTTGTCAATTTGTGCTTTTTGAAAAGTTGAGAGAAAACCTTTCTTTTAAAACGTTTGTAACAGATATAGATATACTGACTTTTAAAACGTTTTCCGAGCCTTTTCCGAGACTTTTAAAATGTTTTCCATGAGTTTGTAACACAAATCCAAGCTTTTTTAAATCTTGAATCTCTGAGACTTTTAATACGTTAATCGAGCCTTTTAAAACTTTTTCCGAGCCTTTTCCGTGACTTTTTCCGTGACTTTTAAAACGTGTTCCGTGACTTTTCTGTGACTTTTAAAACGTGTTATGTGACTTTTTCCGTGACTTTTAAAATGTGTTCCGTGACTTTTTCCGTGACTTTTAAAATGTGTTCCGTGACTTTTTCGTGACTTTTTCCGTGACTTTTAAAACTTTTTCCGTGACTTTTTCCGTGACTTTTCCGTGACTTTTCATATGCTCTCCGAGACTTTTCAAACGTTTTTCGTGACTTTTCATATGCTCTCTGAGACTTTTCAAACGTTTTCCGTGACTTTTCATATGCTCTCCGAGACTTTGTAAATAGTCTCCAAGCCTTTTAACTATGGCTCCGAGACTTTGTAAATCGTCTCCGAGCTCAACCCCTGAATACGTCTGCGTAGCGCCATTAAACTAATTATCCAATGATGTTTAACCTCCATTGGAGGTCTGTTAAAAAGACCTCTATGAAGAAGATGAAAGAATAATAAAAAAAACAAAACTTCAAAGTAAGAGAATGTGTGTAAAATAAGGGTATTATTGTCCGTTCACCATAATAGGTGCCTTTTAAACTTAAGTTATTAAAGTGGTGACTTTCTTACAAAACCACTTTAAAAAAGTGACATTTCCACCATTTCCACAAATCCCATGGGGGCTGTGGGGTGGGACCCCATTGGGAAACACCCATACCTAAGTTTTGTTCAAAGTTTTTCTTATCTTTTCAAAATTAGGGTTTATGTCACAAGTTTTTATCTAATTCAAGAAATGTTAGCGACAACCGCAATAGTCTCAGTAATGACCCATCAGTCACGATTGTGAATATGCCTCATGCAAGAAAAAAAAAAGTTATTTATACAGTTAATTAATAACAATATCCGAATACTTTTGAAAATGTACACACATCAATACAAGCAGATATACTCATGAAGTTATATCAGGATGCACTGACTTGAAATTTTTCCTATATATATTACTAAGGAGTTAGAGAGCGGAAAAATTTCAATTAATACAATAAATAATTTTCAATTAACTTATATAATAAATTAAACAACCCTCTAATTCTATATCAATATAATATATATATATATATATAAAGGCAATCAAGAGTCTTAAAAAAAATAAAAAATCAAGAGGCAATCCGTAACTCACAAAATCAATAGGTAATTAAGAGAAAATCTCGTAATTAATGCAATAATGAATAAATTTTGTTAACCAATTTCATATTTGATTTTTAAACAATCACTAACAATTAATAATAATAATTGGAATCAAAGTGTCAATTCACTTGCTTTGTTGATATATATAGAAATGAGTACATTTAAATACAAAGCTCCGTCATCAGATTTAGATTATTCTACATATATATATTAATTTGTTTTGAAAAATATTTAGTTATTACCATTTATATATATAAAAAAGTATTTTTGAGTAAATTAGGGTGTATTTAGAGGTTTTTATAATTATTCTAGAAATACTTGTAGAAGTGTTCAATTTTTTTTTTTAAAAAAACTCCATGGAGGTTATAGTCAAGCCTAGTGATAAATTAATTTATTTTTCCACACTTATTTTCCAAGGACATTTCATTTTTTTTTTAATAAACTCACTTTTTTTTTTAACGTGTCCTTTTATGGAGATGTAAATAGTAGAAGTTATTTTCTTTTATTATTGTACAAAAAAAAAAAATATTTATCACCATTTATAAAAAATATTATGAGTGAATTTCATATATTTAGGAAAAGAATCAAATGAATTGAATGCAATAATTAATGTTTTTAATATCTTATCATTAATATTTGATTAAAAATTATTATTTTAAATTTTTGTTATAATATCATTAATATATTACTATTGATATCTGTTTTTAAATTTACCACTAATTCCATATAAAACGGATTAGCATTAATTTGGTATTTACAATTAATATTTTATTTTGTTTCAAAAAATATGTATTGATTATCATTTACTGTATAAGAATAATTAAAATTCAAAACATTTATTTTTGGAAATAATCATAGTGTATTTAATGCATATTTAATACATTCTAAAAAACCAAAAAGAAAAGAAAACAAAAAGGTTAAAAATAGAAAGAAAAAAAAAGTATAAAAAAATATGTGTACATTTCCTTTAAACAAAATCCGGGTATTGGATACCCAGAAACCGTGTAGATATAATTTTTTTTTTTTTTTTTTTTTTTAAAGAGGTAATACATTGTTAGACTTAGAACCAAAAACTATAACCCTAATATTTATTTGTAATAGTAGTTTGTCTATCGAATCCATCATCCAGAAGTACTGAGCACTTTACAAATCTCAACCGGTCCATTGATTTTCTGCATTGGTGGTGATGAGCGGGATGCTAGCCTTATTGGAGGGTTGCATAACGAACAACAACTAATTGAAAATCCAATTCCGCGAAGTTAAAATTTCTTGTTTCACATTTTGTTAACCAAAACAACTATGATAAAGGTATCAAAACACTACAAAAAAAAAAAAGCCTATCAGTGACGAACTATTTCCGACGGCGCCAATTGCCGTCGGAAATGGTACCATTTTCGACGGCCATTTCAGTGCCATCGGAAATGAGTAAAAATATGATACCACATTTTCAACGGCCAAATACCGTCTGAAATAGTTGAAAAAGCCGTCAATTTTGTTCCCAATTCCGACGGCACAAAAAGTGCCGTCGGAAATAATCTTTGTCCCGTTGGAAACAAGGAAAAGGAATACACTTTTTCCGATGACATTAAGGCCGTCAGAAATAGCCTTGTTCCATTTGAAAGAAAAAAAGGAATACATTATTTCTGACGGCCTCAACGCTGTCGGAAATAGTCTTGTTCCATTTGAAAAGAAAAAAAGGAATACACTATTTCCGACGGCCTCAATGCTATCGGAAATAGTCTTGTTCCATTTGAAAAGAGAAAAAGGAATACACTGTTTCCGACGGCCTTAATGCCGTCGGAAATAGTCTTGTTCCATTTGGAAAGAGAAAAAGGAATACACTATTTCCGACGGCCTCAATACCGTCGGAAATAGTTTTGTTCCATTTGAAAAGAAAAAAAGGAATACACTATTTCCGACGGCCTCAATGCCGTCGGAAATAGTCTTGTTCCATTTGAAAAGAGAAAAATGAATACATTATTTCTGACAGCATTGAGGTCGTCGTAAATAGTCTTTGTTTTATCAATGCTATCGGAAATAGTATTGTTCCATTTGAAAAGAGAAAAAGGAATACACTGTTTCCGACGGCCTTAATGCCGTCGGAAATAGTCTTGTTCCATTTGGAAAGAGAAAAAGGAATACACTATTTCCGACGGCCTCAATACCGTCGGAAATAGTCTTGTTCCATTTGAAAAGAAAAAAAGGAATACACTATTTCCGACGGCCTCAATGCCGTCGGAAATAGTCTTGTTCCATTTGAAAAGAGAAAAATGAATACATTATTTCTGACAGCATTGAGGTCGTCGTAAATAGTCTTTGTTTTATTGACCTCAATTTCATGGAATAAATAAATAATTTATTATTATAATAATAATTAATAAATTATAATGGAATGTATGTAATTTATAAAACTACACAAAAAATGTGACTTGTAGGTCAATATTTTAAATGTATCACTATATGTGTTAAATGTATCCAAAATTCACTTTCAACAAAAAATCTAATAATTTTAATAAAATATTATTTTAAAAAACAATATCTCAATAGTTATATTTAAATAGTATACAAAAAAATATATTTAATTACATAGTATACAAATATATCAATAGCTTATATATAAATAATATGCAAAACATATCAGATATAAGGTTATAGCAAAATTGTAAAGGAAACCCTTACTGTCATCCAGGTCAAGGGTTTAAGCCACATGAATTTCATGGATTTAGAGTGCCATATGTTGGGTGATGTGGCACGTGTCGGGGTGACGTGGCGTGTGGCACGTGTCGAGTGACATGGCGACTATCAAGTCGAGTCATGCTATTTTTTTATAATACGACTATTTCCGACGGTAATAAGCTATCGGAAATACAAGTAATTTGACCACCTTGAATCACTATTTTCGACGGCTTATTGCCGTCGGAAATAACCGTAAAGCTGTCGGAAATACAAGTAATTTTGACCACCCTGAATCACTATTACCGACGACATTTTCATCTTTTCGGAAATGGTAGTATTTGTGACGGCTCATCAGTGAATAGTTATTTCTGACAAGCGTATTTGTGACGGCCTCTGATGTTTTCCTGGTCTTTTCTGACGGCATTTAGCCGTCGGAAAAGACTCTTTTTTTTGTAGTGAAATATGTCACAACAATAATCAATCCAAAATTACCTTCTTAACTAATAAAATGTTTTCTAAAAAAAAAAAATAAACAACAAACAAACAAAAAGATAAGAAAATGATACATGAGAATGATGTAAAGCTTTTTGCAAGATGCATTTGGCAATCATCATAACAAAAAAATAAAAATAAAAAATAAATAAAGATAAAAATTATTCAACCAAATATTAAAAAAAATATGTATAAATTACTCTCACCTCCAATTGCCATCCAATACCCCACCTTTTGGGTGTTTTGAATTTATATGTGAGGAAGAGTCACTGGAAGATGGAAAATATGTGAGATTTTGGGTGGTTTTTATAGGGAAAATTGAGGAAGATGAGAGGGCTTTTAGTTATTATAATTATATAGTTTAATTTAATAAACTTAAAGTTAGATTTGAATGAGAATATGATGGGGTTTTAGTGTTTTATTATGATCATGATAATAACCATTAAGAGAATATATTTTTAAAAAGTTTAAATAATTGAATTATTGTTTTTATTAATTGTTATCATGTTGTTGTGGTTTAAAAAGAGGATATATGAAGAGTTTAAATAATTGTTATCTTGTTTCATAATTGTAATTGTAATTAAATTGTCTATTCATCTTGCCCTATTAATATATATAAATGAATACATTTATATTAAAAAAAAAATGAATAAATTAATTGTAATAAATTTTCTATTCATTTTCCCTTTTAACTTTAAAAAATAAAATAAATGAATACATTTAAATCCAAAACTCCCTCACGGCCACACATGGCGCTGTGAGGGTCAGCCTTTATATATTATATAGATGTGGATATAGAATATAGATATATAGATTAATTAATTGATTAGTCATTTAATATTTAACTTGTTGGAAAATGAAACAATTGATATAATAGTGTTATGATTATTTAATGGTCATTATTTATTGTTTTAGGTTTCTCCATTTAATGGCCATTATATTCATGAATGCCTGCATTATGCATATAAGGTATTTGAAGAAGAGGAGTGCTAGAATCACTCTCTCAACTCACTCTCTCAATCCACTCTATTTTCTCCTTTTGACACTTGTCCATTATTTACTTTTTTGAAATAAATTTTAAAACCATCATTAATGAATTGTTTTTACATGTTATTTATAATTCAAACTATCATATCTTTCCAAATTGCCCTTTTTTCTTTACATCTAACTGTCATAGTCGTTTTCTTAAATATTAATAATATTATTATTTTATATACCTCTTTTTTATTTTCTAAAATATCATAACAAATACAATTTATATTTGAAAAATTATCGTTTTTGTCTATATTATCACAAGTTCATCATATTTTATAAAGTGATTATTTTTACGCAATTTGAAAAATATAGTTAAAAAAAATTAAAATTTCATTAATAATATCAAAACTCAAATATACTAAAAAATACAAGATGCCAATGTTTATTGTATTATAATAACTTAAATATTGTTAATAATATATTTTCTATTTTTTAAAAATAAATATAAAATAAATATAATAAATATTATTTAACCCGTTTTACATTTGAAGATTTTTGTACACATATTTGGAAATGACAATTTGGTGTAAAAAAAAAGGGCAATTTGGGAAGATGTGGATGATTCAAATTTTAAATAACATGCAAAGAATAATTCATTAATGATGGCTTTAAAATTTATTTCTAAAAAGTCAATATAAGACAAGTGTTAAAAGGAGAAGAGAGAGTGGGTTGGGAGAGTGAGTTAAGAGAGTGTATCTAGCACTCCTCTTTGAAGAATGTTGTACAGTAGAATATTAGTAATCTCACAACATTAATTAGTTTAGAATGTTAAAATTAAAAACCGTAGAGTACTCCATTAATCATACATTGGATCCAGCCCCCTGAAATTTAGCTTATCATTTAATGACCTTAAAGTGGCTGTATAAATTTTATATATTATATAATTATATATATATAATTAATTCTATATATTATATTATTAAATAGATTATAATTAATAATTAATAAAAATTTAATGATAAAACCACCACATGACGACATGTGTCAAAGTGAGGTTCCATTTTACTATATTATATAGATATAGACGTGATGTTGGTGACATCATTATTAATAGATGAGATAAATAATAAAAAAAGTAATGTTATAATGTCCAAATCACTTTTCAATGTTCGGGTGGGTGCTGTACTCCGCGATCAGAAGGGATCATGCTCGAGCTTTATTTGCTCTCCCTAGAATCGGTTCTATCTCTACTGAGATTGAGGAGATTTTGCTATCGGAGAGAGTCTCAGTCTTAGTCTTGTCTAACAGTATGGTTTTTCTCTACATTTTGTGGAAAGTGATTCGCTTTTTGCTATCTCAGATATCGATAATTAATTTTCTTTTGCTGTTGACGCTGAGAGAGTTAATCTTTTTTTGGTTAAGGGGGGTATTTCTTGTTGTTTTGTTTCGCGTAACAGAAATAAGGTGTCTCATGCTTTAGTTTTCTTTATCTCAAGACATGGTTTGGGTTGATATTTGCCCTCACTTTGTTTATCATCTTGTTTTAGCTGATTGCAATAATCAAGGTTTTTTTTTTTTTTTTTTTAGTTTTTTACCCTTTCAAAAAAATAATTCTAAATCCCTATTGGTAACCTTGTTTTTTGTTTTATTATTATTATTATTATTTTGGTTTTTCTTGGTAGCTATTATACATGCATTCAATAGAATCAGTAGACTATGATTGATAAAAAAAATTATAATTATTCTTATAAATGGTAATAAATAAATAATTTACAAAACAAATTAAATTTTTTAAGTTAATTGTAATATCAAATCTATAGTATTTTCGTTTTGAAGTTTTACAAATCAATAGTAAATTTTAAAAACAAATAATGGAAATATTAAATTAATGATAATAAAACAAAGATTAAAATAATATTTTTTAATTAAATATTAATTGTAACACAATAAAAGTATTCATTATTGGTTGAGATATAAGCTGGAATATAAGTTGAGATGTTTAGCATTATTACAATAAAAAATATAGAGATAATTTGGTATAGGACAAATCTTAAAGATATATATATATATATATATATATCTCTTTAAGATTTGTCCTATACCAAATTATCTCTATATTTTC
This sequence comes from Acer yangbiense, assembly GCA_008009225.1. Taxonomy (NCBI): domain Eukaryota; kingdom Viridiplantae; phylum Streptophyta; class Magnoliopsida; order Sapindales; family Sapindaceae; genus Acer; species Acer yangbiense. Next base: position 13,569,052 of record CM017761.1, read on the forward strand.
GATTGTAATAATGCTAAACATCTCAATATATACAATCATCTCAATCATCCATATGGAAGCACCACAAGTTTATCTTCTAAGCATTTCTTATCTTTTCAAAATTAGGGTTTATGTCATATTTTTTTAACCTAATACAAGAAATGTTAGTGATAGGCACAATAGTCTCAATAACGACTCATGATAGTGGATTGACAAATACTGTATTACAAAATAACAATATATGAATACTTTTGAAAATGTACACACATCAATACAAACAGAATAGAATATGACACTAATTTAGACAAGCTATTGTTGCAAACATTGTTGATGGTGACATCTTTATTAATAGATAAGATAAATAATAAAAATGTAATGCTATACTGTCCAAATCACGTGAGTTATCAAAATTACACCACTTGCTATAGAATTACAACTTATTTGGGGTATAAATTTAGACAAATATTTTGAACAGTCTAGCATTACTCGTACAAAAATTAAGGACAACTACACACCCCTTGATTACAATGACATTTTGGTTTAGGACAAAACTGGCCATTACATAAATCCTCACCGGCGGTGACCCTCCAATTCCCACCACCGGACTTTTCAGCTGCTAAACCACCACCATCCACAGCTGCCATGAAAAATCCCATACCTTCCAAAAATAGAATCATATGTTAAGTATAATATTTTTTTTTAAAATGCTTCTTTATTGATAAAAGCGACAAGGCCAGCCCAAGTCCAAATACAAAATGAAACAAGGAGCCAAATTAGCTCAACAAAACAACAACCCGATTAACAAAATACAAAGCAGAAAACTGGGCAAAATACAATACCCCACAATAATGTTACTAGACCAGCCAAAAACGAGAATAACTACTAGATAAACCAGAAACTCCTCATAAAATCTTCAAGCTCCCCATTCCAACCTTTCACCAACTGAATTAGCACCAGCCTTAGCCAGGCTATCAGCAAGTGCATTGGACCCTCTCGGTGTAAACTTAATAGACATTGATTTTTTGTGCATTAACCTTTGTCTGATATCATATTATATGTTACGTATAATATTATTAGTTTAATTTAAAGTTCTATCCAGATTGTTTCTATATTAAATCGAATCGGAGTAAATTAAAACAATTTATTTATAATTATATATATTTGCATGCAGAAGGGTTTCTAAAAAACATTAGTAGTCAAATCTGTTATCTGCAGTATATGATTTTTTTTTTTGAAAACTGCTATCTTTAATGAACAAGCAAAACAGAACAGCCACACAGCCCCCAAACCAAGGCTAAAGGCACAACAAACAGCCAACAAGCCAACCGAAAGCCCCCAGAAAAGACAGAGAAGAAACAACCACAACAACCCAAAACCCAAAGCAAAACAGAGCAAAAACAGCTGCAGTATATGATATATTATACCTTTAAGTGCTATTTAACAATATTAAAAAGGGTTTAGTTTATTACTATGAAAAACAAATTGAAGTGTCTTAATTTACTGAAATTTTTTGTTTAGTTATATTATATCAAAGATACTTTTTTTTATATTTTTTTTATGCATTAAAATGAAAGTACTTTTATATATTTCGCAGCACTTGAATCTGACATATTGACCGACTCATTCACCAACAAAGTACATCAAAAGTACTTTTAAAACACCGTCTAATGTGACTTGGTGACAAATAGTGTTAATTCAATATGATAATATCTTATATTTAAAATTTTAAATCGTCATACCTAGGTGGTATATATACTAAAAAAATAGCATGACTCTATAACAAAATAGTTTCGTATAATTTCTTAAAGATAAAAGAGAGAATTAAGAACTAACAAGATGATATGAGCAGCACAGATAGGAAAGCCAACTTGAACGAAATCTTCTCCATGTAGCCTGTAGGCTGTAGGTACTGAATTATGATAAAGATGTATTTTTATATTTTTGTAATGATAGATTTTGAATCTTTGAAGCATTAGTATTTATAGGTGTAAATTAACATGTATTGTTTTGAAGGTAAAGGTTTTTTTTTTCTTGAAATAATAATAAATCCTTTTTTAAATGAAAATAAATAATAATAAATGTATTTTAAAATATTGAAAATGAGAATTGGATACTCAATATTATGATATGCTTACTTTTACAGTTTCCTGAATTATTATTTAAGGCTCAAAAATCTGGTTGTGATTTAATGAATTTCCAATCCAAATAATTTGAAATAGAAACATCAGATTTTTTAATTGAATACTCATTAATTTGCTATATTGTAGGGTATGTAAAGTCCGGATTTTACCTGTATTTTTTTAAGTTGAATTTTTCAATTCTACAGCCTATTGGTAACCTTGTTTTTTGTTGGTTTGTTTTTGGTATGTATTAAATATGCATTCAATGGAATCAATACACTATGATTATTCCAAAAAAAAAAAATTAATTACAATTATTCTTATAAATGATAATAAATAAATAATTTTGAAAACAAATTAAAATTTTTAATTGTAATATCAAATCTATAGTAAATTTTGAAAACAAATAATGCTAATATGACAAAGATTAAATTAATATTTTTTTAACACATTATTGGTTGAGATGTGAGATGGGATATCACGCACGCACCACGAGGTTACGAGTTCGAGTCCTTCCCTCCAAAAAAAACTCCGAATTTATAATTTTATACAAGATTTATGAGATTGGATATGAGTTGAGATGTTTAGCTATATTACAATTGAAAATATAGAGATAATTTGGCATATGGGAAATCTTAAAGATATATACAATCGTCATAAACATCGGTAAGTAAGTACCACAAGTAGGGATGGGCGGGGAGGCCCATTGGGGCAGGGAGGGTTAGGGACCCGACCCTCCTCCCAAAAACCCGTTTGAAGGAGTTTTCTTCCCGGATTGTGGGAATAGTACGTTATCTCCTGCTATAAGAATAGTTATTCGGACCGCATATGTATTGTTTGATCTCAATAGGTACCGGCAGTCCTATTGTAATAATTCTTGTAATACTTCAAAGTATTTTTTTTTTATATAGTAAATACACGATTTTATATCAATTTTCAATACGATTTAGTGATAAATGACGTTCATTCAGTCCAATAATATCATTGGTTCCATTAACATAATACTATTATTCTTAACTCGGATTTATTAAGTGTGGCAATATGGACCGGCCTAGCCTGGCCCGGTAAGAGCGTGTCGGCCCTTAACAGGTCTGGCCCAAAAAAGCCTGAAGGAGGAAACAGGGCAAGGCGGCCTAGGCTGGCCTGCGGGCCTCGGCCTGAATAGGCTGCCACTTCCTTTTTTTCTTTCTAATAAAATAAAATAATAAATCTTATATATAATTTATATAAAAATAAAAAATAAATACTTAATTAATCAATTGATTGTTTTTTTTTTTTTACAATTTTTTTCCTGTTTTATTAATTTTTTTGAATTATTTTTTTTTTATCTTTTAATTTTTTAAGATAAAAACTTATTTATTATTTTAACTTATGTATTTTAATTTTGAAGTTTAAAATTTATTTCTAATTTTATTTTATTTATTTATTTGAGAGAGTAGAGAGAGAGAGGTGTGAAGAAAATTTGATTTGGAGGGGGTATTTATAGATATTAAAAATTGAGGAAAAAATTGTAATTCTAAAGAATAAATAAAAAAAAAACATAGCCGTTGGCCAACGAAAAAAAAATGGCCGTTGGGCGCAAAATATTTTTCTTAAAAAAAATGGAAAACACAAAAAGACAAGAAGTGGCCGTTGGACCCTAAATAATTTATAAAACAAATTAAAATTTTTAATTGTAATATCAAATCAATAGTATTTTTTTTAAGTCTTACAAATCAATAGCAAAATTTAAAAACAAATAATGGAAATATTAAATTAATGATAATAAAAGAAAGATTAAAATAATATTTTTTAATCAAATATTAATGGTAACACATTAAAAGTATTCATTATTGACACATTATTGGTTGAGATATGAGATGAGATATAAGTTGAGATGTTTAGCATTATTCCAATAAAAAATATAGAGATAATTTGGTATAGGACAAATCTTAAAGATATATACAATCATCTAAATCATCCATATGGAAACACCACAAGTTTATTCTAAGTAGACCTGACACGGTTTCGGTTCCAGTTCCGGTTCCGGTTCTGGTTCCAGTTCCGGTTCTGGTTTCGAACCGGTGATTCCGGTTTTGGTTCTAAGGTTTGGTGGAACGGAACCGGAACCAGAACCGGAACCGGTATATGCTGGTTTTGGTTCCGGTGTCGGAATCACCGGTTCCGGTCAAACCGGCGGTTTTGAACCTTTATTATTATTATTATTATTATTATTATTATTATTATTATTATTATTATTAATAAAACTCAGTCTCAGTCAAGTCTGTCAAGAGATCAAAAGACCAAGAGTCGGTCCAACACTCCAACCCACATCAGTCCAAGTAATCAATTGTCCAACAAGAAGAAGAAGAAAAAAAAAAAATCAAAATCAGATGGTGCCATACTGCCATGGTGGTGATGCCGTGATGATGGTGGATTTTGGGGTGGATCGAAGAAGAAGAGGAGGAGATCGATCGAAGATGAGAAGAAGAAAAAGAAGACTGCCATGATGGTGATGCCGTGATGATGGTGGATCGAAGAAGAAGAGGAGATCGATCGATCGAAGAAAGAAGAGGAGATCGATCGATCGATCGAAGAAGAAGAAGAGGAAGAAGAAGAGGAAGAGGAAGAGGAGGAGGAGATCGAAGAAGAGGAGAATGAGATTGAAGAAGAAGAAGAAGAAGAAGAAGAAGAAGAAGATGAGGAAAGAAGAAGAAGAGTCTGCGGCTGTGAGAGAAGAAGGATTTAGGTTTAGGTTTAGGTTTAGGTTTAGGTTAGGTTTAGAACCACCGGTTCGATTCCGGTTCGAATCGCCCGGTTCCACAAACCTTGGAACCGGAACCGGAACCGGAACCGGAACCGGAACCGGCCTCCTCCGGTTTCGGTTTCGATTCCGATTCCGATTTCTGTTTTTAAACCAGAACCGGTTTTTCGGTTCTGATTTTTTTTGGTTTCAGTTCCACTCCGGTTCCACGGTTCGAACCGGAACCTTGTCAGGTCTAATTCTAAGCATTTCTTATCTTTTCAAAATTATGGTTTATGTCACACTTTTTAACCTAATGCAAGAAATATTAGCAACAAGCACAATAGTCTCAGTAATGACTCACGATTGTGACTCTGCCTCATGCAAGACAAAAAAAGTTATTTATAAAGTTAATTAATAACAATATCCGAATGATAGATGGGTAGACAGATACTTTAAAAAATAAAGGGGTAATTACCCTGGTGGCTATCGACTTATGCCGCCACTATCAAAATGGCCACCAGATGTGGAATTGGTTTAGAAATGGCCATTTTTAGCAAAAAATGTTACACTAATGGCCATTCCGTTATAACATCGTTAACTTTTTCTAAGAATGTTATACTAATGGCCATCAATTTGTTCACTTGGTATCAAAATGACCATTATAATCATTTTTCTCCAAAATTACTCTAGTGACTATCCATTTGGTCAATTGGTATCAAAATTGCCATTATAATTGTCCCACTTTTTCTAGAACTTGTGTATTGACCATCCATTTGGTTAATTGGTATCAAAACAATCATTATATGTACAACTATATTCTAATAGAAAAATAGAGTAAGCAATCATTAAAAATAAAAATTTCATTCAATAGAGAAAATGAATAATTCATTTGATTCAATATAATTTCAGTCTCATACACATCAAATACTACTTGTCAAACTGCACAAGTATACCAAAATCCCGAGAGTACAAAAGAATCGAACATCTTAAACTCCTTTCCTGGTCTTAAAGCTTTCGTGTACCTCTTAGCTAACCATGCAGAATTAGCTAATCGATTCTTTTGTACTCTCGGGCAAGTGTGCTTGTGCAGTTTGACAAGTAGTATTTGATGTGTCTAAGACTGAAATTATATTGAATCAAATAAATTCTTCATTTTCTCTATTGAATGAAATTTTATTTTTAATGATTGCTTACTCTATTTTTCTAATCGAATATAGTTTTACATATAATGAGTGTTTTGATACCAATTAACCAAATGGATGGTCAATACACATGTTCTAGAAAAAGTTGGACAATTATAATAGTCATTTTGATACCAATTAACCAAATGGATGGCCACTAGAGTACTTTTGGAGAAAAATGATTATAATGGCCATTTTGATATTAAGTGAACAAATTGATGACCATTAATAGTGTAACATTCTTAGAAAAAAGTTAATGGTGTTATAACGGAATGACTTAGTGTAACATTGTTTGCTAAAAATGGCTATTTCTAAACCAATACCCCATCTGGTGGCCATTTTGATAGTGGTAGCATAAGTCGATGGCCACCAGGGTAATTACCCCAAAAATAAAATAACAATATCCAAATACTTTTGAAAATGTACACACATCAATACAAGCAGAATAGAATATGACACTAATTTAGACAATCTAATGTCGCAAACATTGTTGATGGTGACATCTTTATTAATAGACTAGATAAATAATAAAAATGTAATGCTATCATGTCCAAATCACATGAGTTGTCAAAATCACACCACTAGCTATAGAATTACAACTTATTTGGGTATAAATTTGGACAAATATTTTGAACGGTCTAGCATTACTCTACAAAAATTAAGGACAACTACATACCCCTTGATTACAATGACAATTTGGTTTAGGACAAAACTGGCCATTACATAATTCGTCACCCGCGGTGACCCTCCAATTCCCACCACTGAACTTTTCAACTGCTAAACCACCACCATCCACAGCTGCCATGGAAAATCCCATACCTTCCAAAATAGAATCATATGTTACATCCAATATTATTAGTTTAATTCAAAGTTCCATCCAGATTGTTTCTATAATAAATCGCATCGGAGTAAATTAAAACAATTTATTTATAATTATATATATTTGCATGTAGAAGGGTTTCTAAAAAAACATTAGTAGTCAAATCTGTTATCTGCAGTATATGATATATTATACCTTTTAAGTGCTATTTAACAATATTAAAAAGGGTTTAGTTTATTACTATGAAAAACAAATTGAAGTGTCTTAATTTACTGAAATTTTTTGTTTAGTTATATTATATCAATGATACTTTTTTTTTTTTTTTTTTATGCAGTAAAATGAAATTATTTTTATATATTTCGCAGCACTTGAATCTGACACATTGACCGACTCATTCACCAACAAAGTACATCAAAAGTACTTTTAAAACACCGTCTAATGTGACTTGGTGACAAATAGTGTTAATTCAATGTGATAATATCTTATATTTAAAACTTTAAATCGTCATACCTAGGTGGTATATATACTAAAAAAATAGCATGACTCTATAACAAAATAGTTTCGTATAATTTCTTAAAGATAAAAGAGAGAATTAAGAAACTAACAAGATGATATGAGCAGCACAGATAGGAAAGCCAACTTCAACGGAATCTTCTCCATGTAGCCTGTAGGTACTGAATTATGATAAAGATATATTTTTATATTTTTGTAATGATAGATTTTGAATCTTTGAAGCATTAGTATTTATAGGTGTAAATTAACATGTATTGTTTTGAAGGTAACGGTTTTTTTTTCTTGAAATAATAATAAATCCTTTTTTAAATGAAAATAAATAATAATAAATGTATTTTAAAATATTGAAAATGAGAATCGGATACTCAATATTATGATATGCTTACTTTTACGGTTTCCTGAATTATTATTTAAGGCTCAAAATCTGGTTGTGATTTAATGAATTTCCAATCCAAATAATTTGAAATAGAAACATCAGATTTTTTTAATTGAATACTCATTAATTTGCTATATTGTAGGGCATGTAAAGTCCGGATTTTACCTGTATTTTTTAAAGTTGAATTTTTCAATTCTACAGCCTATTGGTAACCTTGTTTTTTGTTGGTTTGTTTTTGGTATGTATTAAATATGCATTCAATGGAATCAGTACCCTATGATTATTCCAAATTTTTTTTAATTACAATTATTCTTATAAATGATAATAAATAAATAATTTTGAAAACAAATTAAAATTTTTAATTGTAATATCAAATCAATAGTAAATTTTGAAAACAAATAATGCTAATATGACAAAGATTAAATTAATACTTTTTTAACACATTATTGGTTGAGATGTGAGATGGGATATCACGCACGCACCACGAGGTTACGAGTTCGAGTCATTCCCTCCAAAAAAAACTTCGAATTTATAATTTTATACAAGATTTATGAGATTGGATATTAGTTGAGATGTTTAGCTATATTACAATTGAAAATATAGAGATAATTTGGCATATGGGAAATCTTAAAGATATATACAATCGTCATAAACATCGGTAAGTAAGTACCACAAGTAGGGATGGGCGGGGAGGCCCATTGGGGCAGGGAGGGTCAGGGACCTGACCCTCCTCCCAAAAACCCGTTTGAAGGAGTTTTCTTCCCGGATTATGGGAATAGTACATTATCTCCTGTTATAAGAATAGTTATTCGGACCGCACATGTATTGTTTGATCTCAATAGGTCCCGGCAGTTCTATTGTAATAATTCTTGTAATACTTCAAAGGAAAAAAAAATTATAGTAAATACACGATTTTATATCAATTTTCAATTCGATTTAGTGATAAATGACGTTCATTCAGTCCGATAATATCATTGGTTCCACTAACATAATACTATTATTCTTAACTCGGATTTATTAAGTATGGCAATATGGATGGGCCCGGTTTGGCCCGGTAAGAGCGTGTCGGCCCTTAATAGGTCTGGCCCAAAAAAGACTGAAGAAGGAAACAGGGCAAGCCGGGCTAGGCCGGCCTGCGGGCCTCGGCTTAAATAGGTTGCCACTGCCTTTTTTTCTTTCTAATAAAAATAAAAATAAATCTTATATATAATTTATATAAAAATATAAAATAAATACTTAATTAATCAATTGATTGTTTTTTTTAACAATTTTTTTCCTGTTTTATTAATTTTTTTGACTTAATTTTTTTTATTTATCTTTTAATATTTTACGCTAAAAACTTATTTATTATTTTAACTTATGTATTTTAATTTTTAAGTTTAAAATTTATTTCCAATTTTATTTTCTTTATTTATTGAGAGAGTAGAGAGAGAGGTGTGAAGAAAATTTGATTTGGATGGGGTATTTATAGATATTAAAAATTGAGGAAAAAAATTGTAATTCTAAGGAATAAGTATAAAAAAAAAAACATAGACGTTGGCCAACGAAAAATTAAAAAAGTGGCCGTTGGGCCCAAAATAATTTTCTTAAAAAAAAAAGGAAAACACAAAAAGACAAGAAGTGGCCGTTGGACCCTAAATAATTTATAAAACAAATTAAAATTTTTAATTGTAATATCAAATCAATAGTATTTTTTTTAAGTCTTACAAATCAATAGTAAATTTTAAAAACAAATAATGGAAATATTAAATTAATGATAATAAAACAAAGATTAAAACAATATTTTTTAATCAAATATTAATGGTAACACATTAAAAATATTCATTATTGACACATTATTGGTTGAGATATGAGCTGAGATATAAATTGAGATGTTTAGCATTATTCCAATAAAAAATATAGAGATAATTTGGTATAGGACAAATCTTAAAGATATATACAATCATCTTAATCATCCATATGGAAACACCCCAAGTTTATTCTAAGCATTTCTTATCTTTTCAAAATTATGGTTTATGTCACACTTTTTAACCTAATACAAGAAATGTTAGCAACAAGTGCAATAGTCTCAGTAACGACTCACGATTGTGACTCTGCCTCATGCAAGACAAAAAAAGTTATTTATAAAGTTAATTAATAACAATATCCGAATGATAGATGGGTAGATAGATACTTTAAAAAATAAAGGGGTAATTACCCTGGTGGCCATTGATTTTTGCCAAAATTATCAAATGGCCGCCAGATGGGGAATTGATTTAGAAATGGCCATTTTTGACAAACAATGTTACACTAATGGTCATTTTGTTATAACCGTTAACTTTTTCTAAGAATGTTACACTAATGGCCATCAATTTGTTCACTTGGTATCAAAATGGCCATTATAATCATTTTTCTCCAAAATTACTCTAGTGGCCATCCATTTGGTCAATTGGTATCAAAATGGCCATTATAATTGTCCCACTTTTTCTAGAACTTGTGTATTGACCATCCATTTGGTTAATTGGTATCAAAACAATCATTATATGTACAACTATATTCTATTAGAAAAATAGAGTAAGCAATCATTAAAAATAAAAATTTCATTCAATAGAGAAAATGAATAATTCATTTGATTCAATATAATTTCAGTCTCATACACATCAAATACTACTTGTCAAACTGCACAAGTATACCAAAATCCCAAGAGTACAAAAGAATCGAACATCTTAAACTCCTTTCCTGGTCTTAAAGCTCCCGTGTACCTCTTAGCTAACCATGCAGAATTAGCTAATCGATTCTTTTGTACTCTCGGGCAAGTGTGCTTGTGCAGTTTGACAAGTAGTATTTGATGTGTATGAGACTGAAATATTGAAATATTGAAAATGAGAACCGGATACTCATTATTAGGGGTGGGCAAAAAACCAATGAACCGAACCGAACCGAACCGATGAACCGAACCGGTCCAATCGGTTTTTTTTCGGTTTTTCATTGTTAACCGGTTCGGTTCGGTTCGGTTCGTTTTTTTAAAAACCAGATATTCCGGTTCGGTTTCCGGTTCAAGGGTTTGAACCTGTGAACCGAACCGAGAATTGGTGTATATAATGAAAAATCCCTACATTTAATCATTTGTTCAGGTAGTTGTAAGTTTCTGAACTACCATAGGCTCCCACCATGAATTTAGTCATTTTGTAGAATTTAAATGCAACCGAATTTCTTCTCTTTATTGCAGGAAGAAGCAAGAAAAAACCTCTTCAAAGAAGGTTTCAGCATAAATACTTGTTCAGGTAGTTGTACCACCGCTCCCCAAGAAAAAACATCAAAATCTGTTCATTTTAGCATAATGAATGACTCTGGTGACTGGACAAGTGTGGATATATATTTTCTACAGGCTTTGCCTTGATTTTGTGAGAGCAATTTTTAGGTGTAGTTGATTTGCACAATTGCTACTTACATTTTTGAACAATCACCACTTATGTTCTGATAGGCTTGCTTAAATATATGGGCTATCGATTGAACTTGTATAGTAAGCTTATATCAAATTTTGCTTTTCAAGGCAAGAGTTTTTTTTGTCAAATAGCATAGCATATAGGTATGTTGAGTAGTGTTTGTTTAATTTAGTTGTTCGATATGGAATTTTATGCAAATAATATGATATAAATTCATACTATGATTGTGTTGAAATGCCGGTTTACCATATAAATAATATCTATTCAGTGTTATCACCACCCAATTGGATGGTAAATGCACCCATCCGGCTTCACAATGGTATTTACTAGTAAACCGAAAAAACCGAACCGAACCGAACCGAACCGGTTCAATCGGTTTTTGATCGGTTCATACTTTTCAATTTTATCGGATCGGTTCACTTTTTCAAAAACCAAATATTATCAGTTTTTTATCGGTTCACTCGAAAAGTGAACCGATCCATTAAACGCCCACCCCTACTCATTATTATGATATGCTTACTTTTACGGTTTCCAGAAATATTATTTAAGGCTCAAAATCTGATTCTGATTTAATGAATTTCCGATCCAAATAATTTGAAATAGAAACATCAGATTTTTGAATTGAATACTCATTAATTTTCTATATTGTAGGGTATCTAAAGTCCGGATTTTACCTATATTTTTTTAAGTTGAATTTTCAATTCTACAGCCTGTTTTTTTTTTTTTTGAAGCAGCATTTTATTAAGCAAAAGACCACAAAAGCAAGGGAGAACAAGCAAGCCACACCCACCCCCCAGCCAACACAAGTAAACAAAGCACACAACAACAGCAACTAAAGAAATCAACCCTGATATCTCAACAAAAGAGATCAGCTTTGATATCACAGCTGCAGCGACCACCCCAACCAGTGAACAGAAAAAAACAAACCCACAGCCAAAGACAACAACCAAAAACACAACACACAAAACTAAAAAACACTCCACACAACATTCTCCCCTTCCAACACCGAACCTCTTTTAGCCAAACCATCTGCCAAAACATTAACTTCTCTGGAAACAAAGCGCACAGACAGATTCTTGAAGACTCGAAGCTTCGCTTATAAATCACTTCCACTATAGCCAAATTACCGAAATCCCCTTCATTGACCCACGCAACAGCCACCCTCGAATCACTTTCGATAATAATTTGTCTCCCCCCAAACATGTTCTGAGATTCATAAAGAAGACAAGCTTTTTGGATTGCTAAAATCTTTGTTGCAGCTACAACAGAGACCTCGACCCCAGCAGAAAACAAGCACAAAACTTCACCTTTAGCATTCCGTAAAACACCATCGATCCCCGCCCTCTCCTGCTCTCTAAAAAATGAACCATCCATATTAAATTTCAGCACCTCATTAGGAGGAGGAATCCAAGATTCTAGATTTCTCTTCCTCTCCTTTTTGTGCTCAACACAGCAAAATTCCAGATTTTCAACCATAATCGTAATAGGATCCACCGACCCCTTACCATGGAATTTAAACCACCACGCCACCCTAAACCTCACCAAATCAGAAAACGCAGTAAAATCCGCAGGTTTACCTTTAAAAACCACCTGATTTCGGGCCTCCCAAATAGTCCAAACCACTGCATAGAAAAGAGTATCCCACACTCTTTTTAGACTCGACTTCGGACATAAACCAATCCAACCTACATACCACTTCTTAATGTTCTTGCTAACACAACTCTGTATATACCACCACCTCATACAAGCCTTCCACAGCCCCCAGGACCACGTACACAATAAGAAAAGGTGATCCACCGTCTCTTCCATACTGCCACACAGAAGACAGTAAGAGTCACCATTTACTGTCAAACCAAAACAGCCAAGCACCTCACGCACCATCACCCTCCCTCTCAGCAGCTGCCACAGGAAAAGCTCCACTTTCGGAGGGCTAAACCCTTTCCACACCGAGACTGACTCCATGTCCTCCCCTTCCCTATACTCTTCTATACATCTTCTGAAAGAGCTCGCTGAGAACATGCCCTTTGGGCAGAAACTCTAGGCAGCCGAATCTGAAATATACCTCTTCAACTTAACACTCTCCAAAAGAGAGTAAAAGTCATTCCAAATATCTACCTTCCAGTCAAACACCTCTCTTCTTAAACACACCTTCCACCTCCAATCCTTACCACACCACTGCCCAAATTGCTTAATAGTGCCACCCTTAACAATAGACAAAGCAAAGATCCTAGGATATCTAATTTTAAGAGGAATACTGTCCCTCCAGCCATCCTCCCAAAAACACACGTTATCTCTACACCCCACCACCACCTTCAGGCCTTCCTTAAGAATATTAGCAGAAATCGATCCCTCCTTCATTAAACCTGTCACAGCTTTCATGAAAGGAGAAGCTTTGGTGTCATAATCCCATTTCCACTGCATCTCTTTAAAACTAGCTCCATACTTCGCATAAATGACCCTCTTCCACAATGAATCATCCTCCTGACCAAACCTCCACACCCATTTAGCTAATAAACCAAAATTCTTATCAACAATCCGACCAACCCCTAGCCCACATTTCCTCTTACTCTTGCAAATGGAACCCCAATCAACCGCATGGATTTTCCTCTTCTCATCCCCATTCCCCCAAAAGAAACTCCTCTAGAACTTCTCAATAGCCTTAGCCACACTCATAGGGACCTTGAACACCGACATGAAATAAGTCGGAATACTAGACATGACCGCTTTGATCAAAACCAACCTTCCCCTTTTACTCAGAAACTTCTTTTTACACGGAGACAGCCGTTTCTCAATACGAGCCAAAATCGAATTCCAAAACGATTTAGAACTTGGCCTCGCACCCAAAGGCATCCCGAGATACAAAATAGGAAGACTAGCTTCCTTACACTTAAAAGTGGCTGCCCAATCACTCTCCCCACCTCTCGGTTTCCCAACACGGACCACACAAGATTTGTGAAAATTAATGCTAAGCCCTAAAGCCACCTCAAAACACCTCAAAATTCTCCTAGAATTGACAAGATACTCCACCTTTGGCTCGAAAAATAGAATTGTATCATCCGCATACTGTAAATGAGTCACCTGAACCTTTTTTTCATCAAAGGCCACCCCTCTCACTAAACCCAAAACTGCTACTTTTTTGAGACACCCGCTAAGACTTTCCACTACCAAGTTAAAAAGAAAAGGCGATAGAGGATCGCCTTGCTGCAAAGTGCAAACCTCTCTCCACTGAAAACTCCGTTGTAGGGCTCCCATTAACCAGAACTAAAATGGAAGGAGTTGCAATACACCATTTCATCCACTGCCTCCACCTAGACCCAAAACCCATATCTTTCATGACAAAATCCAAGAAAGAATGGTTAACTGAATCATATGCTTTTTCAAAATCTAACTTCACTAAAAGACCTCCCACTTTATCTTTCCGCCAACTGTGGATAATCTCTTCAGCCACTGCAAAGCTATCCATAATTTGCCTATTAGACACGAAAGCCATCTGATTCTCCCCTATCACCGAATTCATAACCTTCTTAAGGCGATTTGCTAAGACTTTTGCAAGGATCTTATACATCGAACTCACAAGATTTATCTGTCTAAAATCCCTTAACGACTTCAAATGCCCACATTTAGGAATTAGCGTTATGAAAGTCTTATTCAGGTCTCTAACAATCTTCCCATCAACATAGAACTCTTGAATAAACTTCATGAAATCCACCCGAATCACCCCCCAATTGGCTTTAATAAAATTTAGATTCAAACCATCGGGGCCTGGAGCCTTATTGCCATCACAATTGCAAACCGCATCCCACACCTCCTCTTCCTTAAACTTTTCTTCCAACATGATTCTCTCACCATCCGCCAGCTATTTGAGGCCAAGTCCTCTCATTTTTGGATGTGTCCATTTCACATTCGAACAATGGTTCTTGAAAAACTTCCAAATCCCTTCCTTTAATTGAGCCGGGGTCCGAAATCTTCACCCCATCTAAGACTAACTCACTGATTAAGTTTCCTCATCTTCTCCCACTAGCCACACAATGGAAAAACCTAGAATTTTTATCCCCAGTTTTCAGCCAACTAATCCTAGCCTTTTGCCTCCAAAGTTGTTCTTCTTTCCTGAGTTCCTTCCAAAGATTCGAAAGAAGAATCATACTTTCCTTTCTAAGGTCCTCTGACCATCCACTTAAACTAGCTTTGCCATCAACAGCAGCCAAACTACCCTCCAACCTTTTGCAATCCGAAACAGCCCCTCTATTTACTGCATACCACCTCTTCATAAAGACCTTCGCACCCCTAGCTTTGGCAGCTAAGGTAAAACCTTTGGAACCTTCCACTTTACAACTTTTCCACCCCTTGATCGCTTCCGACATCACACCTTTGTCCTCAAGCTAGCCATTAAAAAAATGGAATGGTTTGGGACCCCAATCCGCCACTTTTTCACCCAAAATAATGGCATTGTGATCTGAAAGGGAACGCGGCAAACCCCTTTGAACCAGATGAGGGAGCCACAAAAGAAACTCAGGAGAGACAAGAAAATGATCTAATCTCGCCCAAGCGGTCGAAACTCTACTATTCGTCCAAGTGAAGGGCATCCCAACTAAAGGCAAATCCAGCACCCTAGCTCTAAGAACAAAATCATTAAAATTACAAATTGATCCCATATCGCAACCTCTGCCTATTTTCTCCTCCGGACTCAACACAGTATTAAAATCACCACCAATACACCACGGGATAGAAAAGGAATTTTGAAACTCCACCACATAATTCCATAACTCCTTCCTCTCCCCCTCTACATTAGCCACATACACATTACAAAAAGCCACCTCCTGTTGAACTCCTACTAAATCTCCAATCAAAATAATACTATGATTCGACGTAATGCATGACTTTACTGAAAAAAAACTCCTCATTCCAAAGAGAGATCAACCCTCCCGCCGACCCTTCGGCCTCCACTCCCACACCTATAGATAAAATATTGCCACCTAGTATTCTAATAACCCTACTATCAAACACACTCAACTTAGATTCCTGAAGAAAAAGAATGATGGGTTTGTATTTTAGCACCATCTTTCTAACCACCTTACACTTCTCTTTTTTACCCAGCCCTCTAATGTTCCATGAAAGAGCTAACATTAAAGAAAAGAATCCACAACTGGAACAAACAAAAAACTAACCATGATTTGCTCGGCATCTCTCATTGTCCTCCTCTTTTGTCCTTGAAATCTCTTTCAGAACTTCCTCTTCTTCACCGGAGAAATCGAAACCTAAAGCATCCCCCATTTCCATCACTCTGACCGTTTCTTCCTCTGCCGAACTCAGCTTACTCTGATTACTCTGTTGACTGCTGGAATTTTTGATTGTCTTTCCACGACTACTGTCAGCCTTGGCTTGGTTACTCTTCCTGAACGTAGACCCCTGCATCACTGACACAAAATCTTTCCTCCTGCTCAGCGTCAACTCTTCCTCACTATCAGCCACCATAGCATCTGCATTCGTTTTTGCTTCAATAGTTTCCCTGACCAAATCATTCTTGATAGCTTGATTGTCAACTGGATTAGCATCTATTTCCAACTTGACCACACACGGCATTTGTCCTCCATGAATCTTTACTCTAATGAGATCGTGAGTCTGCTGTGGAATTAAAACTATAATTCTGCCTCTATCTAGCTTAACTTTGTTTATAGTCAAATTATCAACCAATAAAGGTTCTCCTATTTGCCATCCCAATTTCATAAAGAACTCAGGAGACCAGCAAGAAATGGGAGTTCCCCACACATTGACTCAAGCAAGCCTGTACTGAGGTACCAATTGATCAGACCATCTCCCCATCATTGAGAAATAATCCTCCCATAAATGTTTCTCTATAATGAATCTCTCCTTGAAAATGTCTGATTCAAAAACCCAAAGAATGCTCTTATCTCCCAGATAGGCAGATGAAAACTTACACCCAAATGATTCCAACCGGTGGTTTACTATAGAGACATCCTTAAACCTTTTCAAGATGCCTATAGCACATTTCTTGAGCCAAACCTGATCGTTTAGACTATAATCCCAAAACATTGACTTCATCTTCTCCTTCTCCTCTTCTCATCTTCTCCTCTTCTCTAAGCTCATGACCGTCCCTTTGGATCTCTCTAACAGTCTCCGTAAAAGACCGTTTGTCCCCCTACTCCTCTACACCCGGCTCCTTTCTCACATATTCCGCTCTAACACTTCCTTTCGAAACTGTCCTTTCTCACACTTCCTTTCGAAACTGTCTTTTATCCTCCTTAAAGGAAAAGCCCTTCCTATTCTTCCAATCTTGCGAGGCCACTTTTGTAGAAATTGGCCAGCTATAGACATGCATTCCATTAGTGGTTTTAGCCACTTTTGTTGCCTCCTTCAAAGATTCAAACCTAACAAAAGCAAACTTGCTCCTCCTTGAAGCCTTCTCAGATGATAAGTAAACATCCCTCACCTTGCCAAAAGGTTTAAACATACCCCACATACATTCAAGATCCACTTTTGAATTGAGGTTATCTACAAAAATGGAAAACAAATTGTCCCTGAAATCTTTCCCATCTCCTCTTCCGGCGAAAGTCTTCTTTCTCTCTCTAAACATATTGGATTTTTTAGTCCTGGAAATTAATTCTACAGCCTGTTGGTAACCTTGTTTTTTTGTTGGTTTGTTTTTGGTATGTATTAAATATGCATTCAATTGAATCAATACACTATGATTATTCCAAATATATATATATATATAAAATTATTCTTATAAATTATAATAAATATATAATTTTTAAAACAAATTGAAAATTTTAATTGTAATATCAAATCAATAGTAAATTTTGAAACAAATAATGCTAATATGACAAACATTAAAATAATATATTTTTTAACACAATACTTGTTGAGATATGAGATGGGATATCATGCCCGCACCACGAGGTTGCGGGTTCGAGTCATTCCCTTCTAAAAAAACTCCGAATTTATAATTTTATACAAGAGATATGAGATGGGATATGAGTTGAGATGTTTAGCTTTATTACAATTGAAAATATAGAGATAATTTGGTATATGGCAAATCTTAAAGGTATATACAATCATCATAATTATCAGTAAGTTATCACCACAAGTAGGGATAGGCGAGGAGGCTCGTTGGGGCAGGGAGGGTCTAGGGACCCGACCCTCCTCCCAAAAAGCCGTTTGGGGGATATGGGGGTGGGGGCATTTGAGGGGAGGTTCCCTCACCCACACCCCCACCCCCAAACACTATTTACCCCATTTATTTTCATTTCCAATCCTAAATTCTTGATTCCCAATCCAAAAATCAGAATTTGGAATTTGGAATCCGGCTATCCCAATCTCTAGTTTGACCTTTTTAAAATATCCAATCCAAAAAGTAATCAAAATATCCATTATAAAATATATTGTTGGTTTAAAGAAATCCAAAATAAATGCAACTACTTCTAATAGAGTATTACACAATAAAAGTTTAAAGTTTAAATCTTCGATCGATCCAAAATACAAGACAAGAATGCACACAAAATCTACACAATCTCAAATCTCAACTATTTTTTTATTTATTATAAATTGTTTAGAATGTAGATATAAAATAAAAATGAAAATAATATATAAATATATATATTTATGGGGGAATGGGGTTGGGGGAGTCTCTCCCACCACCTCCCCCATTTATAAAATGGGGAACAAGTTCGCTCCCACCCCCACCCCTAACCCCAAAACCCCATGGGGGCCTGTGGGGGTGGGGCCCCATTGGGAAATGCCAATACTAAAGTTTATTCGAAGTTTTTGTTATCTTTTCAAAATTAGGGTTTTTGTCACAAGTTTTAACCAAATTTAAGAAATGTTAGCGACAAACACAGTAGTCTTAGTAATGACTCATCAATCACGATTGTGAATGTGCCTCATGCAAGAAAAAAAAAAGTTTTTTATACATTAAATTAATAACAATATCCGAATACTTTTTAAAATATACACACATCGATACAAGCAGAAGCAGAGCATGACACTAATATAGACGTGCTATTATCGCAATCATCGATGATGGTGACATCTTTATTAATAGATGAAAAAAATAATAAAAAAGTAATGTTATACTGTCCAAATCACTTTTCAATGTTAGGGTGGGTGCTGTCTCCACGATCACAAGGGATCATGCACGGGTTTTATTTGCTCTCCCTAGAACTGGTTTTATCTCTATTGAGATTGAGGAGATTTTGTTATCAGAGAGAGCCTTAGTCTTGTATGGTGGTATGTTTTTTCTCTACATTTTATGGAAAGTGATTCGTTTTTTGCTGTTTCAGATATCGATAACCAACTTCCTTTTTCTGTTGGAGGACCTTTGGTGGCGAAGATAGTTAATTTTTTTTGTTATGCGGAGTATTTCATGTTTTTTTAGTCTGCGTGACCGCAATAACGTAGCTCGTGCTTAAGTTAAATATGCTATTTCTTTATCTCAAGACATGGTTTGGGTTGATATTTGCCCTCACTTTGTTTATCTTCTTGTATTAACTGATTGCAATAATTAACGTTTTTTTAGTTTTTATTTTTATTTTTTACCCTTTCAAACAAATAATTCTAAATCCCGATTGCTAACCCTGTTTTTTGTTTTATTATTATTATTATTATTATTATTATTTTATTTTTCTTGGTAGGTATTATATAAGCATTCAATAGAATCAATACACTATGATTGATCAAGCAAAAAAAATATAATTATTCTTATAAATGGTAATAAATAAATAATTTATAAAACAAATTAAAAATTTTAATTTTAATATCAAATCAATAGTATTTTTTTTTTAAAGTTTTACAAATCAATAGTAAATTTTAAAAACAAATAATGGAAATATTAAATTAATGATAATAAAACAAAGATTAAAAAATATATTTTTTAATCAAATATTAATGGTAACACATTAAAAGTATTCATTATTGAGACATCATTGGTTGAGATATGAGCTTGGATATATGTTGAGATGTTTAGCATTATTCCAATCGAAAATATAGAGATAATTTAGTATAGGACAAATCTTAAAGATATATAAAATCATCTTAGGGCCAGTTTGGTATTGCTGTAACTTTTATAATAATCACTGTTAGCTGTGCTGAAGAAATAATCAGCTGTGAAGTTAATCAGCAGATGTTTGGTTAATTATATTTTTAAAACTACTGTATACCTCAAAAGCAATATACATATGTTTGGTAATTTTATTGCTAAAGTGCTGAGATTAGTTACAATGACTAAAATATACATGAGTTCATTTTTTTTCATTAATTATATATATTAAATCAATATTTAATTAGAATATTTAAATTGAAAAAAAAATTATATAAGAACAATAAAATATTTTTTTAAATATTTTATAAATCAAATCAATATTTAAATAGAATATTTAATTTTGAGATGAAATAAGGTATATAAATGATTTTAATTTGATTTCATAAGGATAATAATGATATTTTAAAAGATGCATTAAATGCTAAAATAGATTATTCCATAATCACTTTCAAAAAGTAACCCCCACATACTTCTCAAAAGCATCGTTAAAACTTGCCATATTATCAATTAATCACTTTTGGAAGTTTTACCAAATCATTTTATGTCAAAATTATAAAATAATCTGATTTTAACTTTTCAAAAGCAATACCAAACTGGCCCTTAATCATCCATATGGAAGCACCACAAGTTTATCCTAAGCATTTCTTATCTTTACAAAATTAGGGTTTATGTCACATTTTTTAACCTAATACATGAAATGTTAGCGACATGCACAATAGTCTCAGTAACGACTCACGATTAGGGATGTCAAAATTATCCATTGGTCAGGGGACCCGAACAGTTAGGGGCGGGTTTAACCGTACCAATTAAGTTGTGGTATGGAGCCGGTATTTTTTTAATACTCGATTTAATTTCGGTACGGTTACGGGATTTGAAGTCCCCGCACCGCCCTGTCCCCGTACCCCGTTATCAATATATATATATATATATATATATTTTTTTTTTTTTGAACAGCGAAATTTATTAAAACAAGCGGCAGAACCGCAAAGGAGAGCAACAGGAAAAAGAGGCCACAAACAACAAAACAAAAGCCACCAACCCAGGAAAGACGCCCAAAACCGATCCCCACAGGATAGAGAACAACTGTAGCAAGAAAAAACCAACAAAATAAACACAAACAGCAAAAAAAACACAACAGACCCACACCCAAAACAGCCCCAAAACCTGACAACCAAAGCTACCAAAACTCACCAACAAGGATGTCCGCTTCCCTCCCCGACCCTTTCTTAGCCAGGTTGTTAGCTAAAGAATTGCTGACCCTAGGAAAAAACATCACCATAGTATTGCCTAACACATCCAGCAGTCTATTAATCTCACTTATAACTTGCGCACAGTCTGAATTGATGAAGCCTCCACCATCCACCCAAGAAACAGCCAGTCTGGAATCGCTCACAATGGCCACGGAATTCCTTCTTAACTCAGGAGAAAGCATGCATAGCTCACAAGCCTTAAGAATGGCTTGAACCTCAGCTGAAATAGCATCCAAGAAACCCAAATGAGAAGAGAAAAGACCCAAAATTCTGCCATTTCTATCCCGAAGAACCCCACCCATACCTGCGAACCCAGGATTTCCTCTAGACGAGCCATCCACATTAAACCTCAACGCATTTGTGACAGGGAAGAGGTTGAATGAGGGAGAGCTTCGTTTGCCATGATTCCTTCTAGACAAACAGCAATTTTGAATGTTCAGAAGCATCCAAGTAATCGGATCCGTTATGTTCTTCTTTCCCAAATATTTAAACCACCAAACCACCCTAAAACCCACCATATCCGTAGCTAGAGCAATGTAAGCCTCCTTACCTTTGAAAACCTTGTTATTACGAGCCTCCCAAACTGTCCAAACTATCACAAAAAACAGAGAATTCCACCCTCTACTGCTGTCATAATTAGGACATAACCCCGGCCAACCCCGAGGCCAATCTACCAACAGCCCATTTGCACAAAAGTTCACATCCCACCATTTCATACATTTTAACCACACATCTCTAGTCCAAGAACAATGCAAAAATAAATGGTCTATGGATTCTTCTTCCAAACTGCACAGGGGGCACTCCACAGCAGTCCCAACTGCAGCACCAAAAGATTTTAGAACTTGGCGAACCATAACCCTGCCTTTCAGCAGCTGCCAAACAAACGTTTCCACTTTGGGCGGGCACACACCTTGCCAAATAAAGTTGTGATCCGGGTTGACCTTACCCCCTAAATCATCCAAACAATTACGAAAAGAGCTCACTGAAAAGCTACCCTCCTTGTTCAGGACCCAAACCACCGAATCAGATTTAGAGGGCTGCATATGAATACCATTAAGAATAATGTGAAGAATCTCCCACTGCTTTTTCTCCCAATCAAACAACGGTCTTCTCAACTTAACCTCCCACACCCAATTAGAGCCAATCCATCTACCAAAGTCTTCAAATCTTCCCTCCTTATACTCAGCTAAAACAAATAATCTTGGACACACTTTTTTGAGAGGTATGTCTAGCCCACACGGATCATGCCAAAACCTAGCCCTTTTACCATTTCCCACCAAAATTTGCATGCCTTCTTTAATGATCTTGGCAGCGATTGAATCATGAGTAAAAAGGCTCCCAACTACTTGTATGAAAGGAGATTCAATCTTCCCACTCTTCCAATTCCAAAAGAGATCGGATTCCGTAACCCCATACTTCGCACATATCACTCTTCTCCACAACGGGTTTGACTCCTTACCAAACCTCCATATCCATTTAGCAACCAAACTCTTGTTTTTATCCAACATCCTTCCTACACCCAAACCACCATTTCTTTTATTCCTACAAATGGTCTCCCACTTAACTGCATGACATTTTCTCTTACCACCTTCATCACCCCAAAAGAAAGCTCTTTGAACCTTTTTGATCTCTTTGGCGACCCCTACCGGCATCTTGAAAACTGACATCATATAAGTAGGAAGATTCGAAAGAACCGCCTTGATGAGAACCAGTCTTCCCCATTCGTTCAAGAACTTTCTTTTCCACAGAGCGAGCCTATTTCTAATGCGCATTAACACTGTATTCCAAGCAGTTTTGGAATTCTTCTTGCTTCCCAAAGGAAGGCCTAGATAAGTAATAGGGAACATAACTTTCTTGCACCTAAAAGCCTCCGCCCACTCATCACCATCCGAAATCTTCCTACCTACTCTAATGACACAAGACTTGTGAAAATTAATTTTTAATCCAGAAGCCAATTCAAAACACCTCAACATTCTTCTAACATTGCAAAGATACTCCATCTTAGGCTTAATAAAAACAATCGTGTCATCCGCAAATTGAAGATGAGACACTTGAACCGTATTGTTACCGAAATGAATTCCTTCCATCAAGCCAAGCCCGCTAGCTTTCCTAAAAAGACAGCTAAGCACCTCCGTAACCATAATGAAAAGAAAAGGAGATAAAGGGTCCCCCTGACGTAAACCTCTCTCCACCCCAAACTGCGAGGTCGGACTACCATTCACCAAGACTGAAATAAGAGGTGTAGAAATACAACTCTTAATCCACATTCACCACTTCTCCCCTCAACCCATATCTCTCATAACCGAATCAAGGAACCCATGATCCACGCTATCATAAGCCTTTTCGAAGTCTAATTTGATCACCAACCCCCATATATATATATATATATATATATTTGAAGCACGTAATTAATATTCGAATTAACTCTTAAAAAAAAAAAGAATTAGTTTCGTGACTACTGTCTTCAGAAAACCTAATTTTCCTTCATTTTTTCCCTTCGACTAACATAATTTTCCCTCTTATATTTTCCCATTTTTTTCCCTCCATTGAAACACTACTCCATTCCAGATCATTATATATAATATACCCCACACTATTATTTTTATATTATTCAATAATATTTATATCATCTTTATCAAAAAGTCATTAGAACAAAATACATTAATGGGATGGGGATGGAATGAGGCAAAAAACCGATCCCTTAATGGGGAATCCCTGTACCCGCACCATTTCTTTTAAGGCGGTTAATCATAGGGGATGGTATTTCTCATACTAATTGGTATTGGGGATGGTATTGGAAAACCCTTACCCCGACCCATACCATTGACATCCCTACTCACGATTGTGACTCTACCTCATGCAAGACAAAAAAAGTTATTTATAAAGTCAATTAATAACAATATCCGATTGATAGATGGATAGATAGATATGGTAATCAATTCAGTCAAAATAGAATATGACACTAATTTAGACAAGCTACTGTTGCAAACATTGTTTTTTTTTTTTTTTTTTTTTCAAAAATTCAATCTTTATTAAAGACTACTATAAGAAGCAGCACACAAAACCAATACAACCAACAGATACACACCGCCCAATCAGCACAAAAACACCCAAAAAAGACACAAGGCACTCCCAAACACCATAACAGAAAAGCAAAACTACAGAGCCAACCATCAAAAACAACCACGCCAACCCCAATAAACAACTGCAGCATAGCAGAAAAAATATAACAGCATCCCACACTAACAAACACTAAAGAAATCGACCATCCATACTCCACTCCTCCAGATCCTCCACAGCCATAGAGCCCCTTTTAGCTAAATTGTCCGCAAAGGAATCAGAAGCTCTAGAACTAAAAACAACGGACAATCTAGGCAAGACTTTCAGACACTCCTTGATGTCGTAAATAGATTCCCAATTATCGATATTACCAATCCCTTCACCAAACACCGAAGAAACCGCAACCTTCGAATCACTAACTAACATAATATCTTTATCAACAAGATCTGATCTTGACAAACATATCCTGCAGGCTTTCAAAATAGCTTGATGGTGACATCTTTATTAATAGATGAGATAAATAATAAAAATGTAATGCTATACCATCCAAATCACGTGAGTTGTCAAAATTACACAACCTGTTATAGAATTACAACTCATTTGGGGTATAATTTTGGACAAATATTTTGAACGATCTAGCATTACTCGTACAAAAATTAAGGACAACTACACACCCCTTGATTACAATGACAATTTGGTTTAGGACAAAACTGGCCATTACATAAATCCTCACCGGCGGTGACCCTCCAATTCCCACCACCGGACTTTTCAGCTGCTAAACCACCACCATCCACAGCTGACATGGAAAATCCCATACGGCCATACCTTCCAAAAATAGAATCATATGTTACATCCAATATTATTAGTTTAATTTAAAGTTCCATCTAGAGTGTTTCTATAATAAATCGCATCGGAGTAAATTAAAACAATTTATTTATAATTATATATTTTTGCATGTAGAAGGGTTTCTAAAAAGCATTAGTAATCAAATCTGTTATCTGCAGCATATGATATATTATACCTTTAAGTGCTATTTAACAATATTAAAAAGGGTTTAGTTTATTACTATGAAAAACAAATTGAAGTGTCTTAAATTACTGAAATTTTTTGTTTAATTATATTATATCAAAGATACTTTTTTTTTATTTATTAAAAAGAAAGTATTTTTATATATATCGTAGCACTGAAATCAGAGATATTGACTGACTCATTCACCAATAAAGTACATCAAAAGTACATTTAAAACACTGTCTAATATGACTTTGTGGCAAAAGTTGTTCATTCAATATGATAATATCTTATATTTAAATTTTTAAATCGTCATACTGTAGGTGGTATATATACTAAAAATATAGCATGACTCTATAACAAAATAGTTTCATATAATTTCTTAAAGATAAAGAGAGAATTAAGAACTAACAAGATGATATGAGCAGCACAATAGGAAAGCAAACTTGAACGAAATCTTCTCCATGTAGCCTGTAGGTACTAAATTATGATAAAGATGTATTTTTATATTTATGTAATGATAGATTTTGAATCTTTGAAGCATTAGTATTTATAGGTGTAAATTAACATGTATTGTTTTCAAGGTAACGGTTTTTTTTGTTTTTTTTCTTGAAATAATAATAAATCCTTTTTTAAAATGAAAATAAATAATAATAAATATATTTAAAAATATTGAAAATGAGAACCAGATACTCAATATTATGATATGCTTACTTTTACAGTTTCCTAATTTATTATTTAAGGCTCAAAATCTGATTGTGATTTAATGAATTTCCAATCCAAATAATTTGAAATAGAGACATCAGATTTTTGAATTGAATACTCATTAATTTGCTATATTGTAGGGTATCTACAGTCCGGATTTTACCTGTACTTTTTTTTAAAGTTGAATTTTTCAATTCTATAGCCTATTGGTAACCCTATTTTTTGTTGGTTTGTTTTCGGTATGTATTAATTATGCATTCAATGGAACCAATACACTATGATTATTCAAAAAAAAATATAATTATAATTATTCTTATAAATTCGCCATTGTTTGGTCTATATGGGAGGTTAGGAACAACTTAATTTTTAAGGAGGAACAGCCAGACATGGTTAGAACAGAGGATTTGGGGAAATTTAGATTAGGTTGGTGGTTTAAACATTTTGGTGGAGGTTCTTCTGTCCCCATTACCCATATGTTGCAGAATATTGTTGAGAGCTGTACGGAGGTGCCCAAAAAGAAGGTTAGGAGGATGGAGAATTGGTCTCCGCCTGCGTTCAATCACTACAAGAAAAAGCTGTTTTTACCGCACATATTTTGCCACGGATGTCCATCCGTGGCAAATATTATTAAAAAACACAGAAAAATAACTTCTCATTAAATTTTTCCACGGATTGCAAGTTGCAACACCTATTTGCCACAGTTATTTACCACGGATATACCCGGTAATTAGAAAATAAAAAAAAAACCTAGTAACTTCACTTACTTTTATTTTGACTATTTCACTTCTAAGGAAAAAAAAAAAACTAAATTGTCTCCACTCGCACATCTCCTTCACCGACTGCCGCCTTCGTTGACCGCCGCCTTCGCCGTTGCCTTCGCTGACCGATGCCTTCGTCGCCTATGCCTTTACGCCCCTCACTATTCTTCGCCGTCATCGGTTAGTTGCCTCTCGTTTCCATTCGCTGATTTCTCCAATGTGGTTAGTTTAATCTTCAGTTTTTTAATTTTTTTTTTAATTTTTTTTTTTTTTAATTCAGTGGTTAGATTGGAGGCTTCTGTTTGTGAAAGAGGCATGGCTTGGCTACTTCTTTGCTTTTGGTTGGAGAAGAACATTAGTTTAGTGCTGAGGTTCGATTCGATTTTTTTTTATCTTAATTATGTTCTTAATTGGTAGAATCATAATAAAAATTATCATCTTCAATTCAGTTTTTTAGGTTAATTATGCTTTGATTTTATCAACTCTGTAATCAGGTTAGATTCGCCTCAACTTTGATCCAAATTCATGTGAGCTTCCACACGAGTCACCTGTGCAGGTGATTGATTCTTGCTTGATAGTCTCTGCTTGTTGGATTAGATAGATAACTGTTTTTTTTAATCGGTGTTCTTGTCTAAAATTTGTTTTGTTTTTAATTGTTTGAATGAATTGGTAATTGGTTTTGTATTCACCGTTGGATTGACTTTTGGATTCTAGCTAGTTAAATTTTTAACTGGATGTTGATTCAGATTGAGGTGAGTCAATATTGGAGATTCTCATGAGATTGTTTGATTATTTTGTTATATCTATTTTATGTTTGTCCTTATCTAGATATTGATAAGAATCTTCAAGACCTAAGAATCTTCAACGAATCCCCATAACTGATATCCACCACTGTCTATTTTAGGGTCCTCCATTTCGCTGTAAATGTAGTTTCTGATATGGACTGGAATTTGGTGAAAGATACGAGCTGAGTGAGATATGAGTGAGTGCTATTCTTCTGTAATACCTTTCTATGGAGTTCAACCTTGGTTAGTACACCAATTTGTAATAACAATTTAGTCAAATCTTGTTAATGACGAACTTTGAGTAAAGTTGTTTTTCTTTCAAGTGTGTGCAGGAGAGGATCATTCTATTAATCGTACCGGTTTCAGAACAAGGATGGCATTTTTGGGGAGAGTACTGATTCCAAGAATATCGCTAGGTGGCAATACCATCGAAAATGCTTAGGATTCTAACAAGGACATAACAGGGCTTGCAAATGAAGATGGTATTGCTTTCAGCTACCGAAAATAGATTCTTCTGCTGATTTTATTAATGTATGTTTATGTGTACCCAATATGCTTGGGATTTATGTTTTTTATACTTGTATTTAGTTCAGTAAATATGTCAACGCTTTAATAAACTTAAAACACAATTATTCTAATTTTGTTGTTGATGAATTTGCAGGAAGTTGATACTAAAATTCAAAATTCTTCTGCTGTTCTTTTTCGAGGTGATGATATCTTATACAAATTTGAAAATGACTAAATGATGTTTCATAGGTAAATATCAAATGATGGTTCATGCGTTTAATGTCTCATTTGTATGCTTTTTATATAATTATTTACGATGTCTTTCTTTTCCATATCAATACATGTTTTTGCTCATTCGTGTTGTTGGGTGAGATGTTATGACTATTGGTGAACTGAGATTGTATTTGGACACTAATTGTATTTCCTTCGTACAAAATCCTACCCTTATTGCCTCTTCATTTTTGTAGATTGCTGGATTCAAGTAGTTGAGAAATAAATATATTTGATTTGGGAAAACGAGAGGGCCGAAGCCATTGCATTCGATGTTACCTCCAAGGTTAATTTCTTGATAATTCCTAGTTTTTACTTAATGCTTGTTTTTCAATTGATTTATTTATAATTTTATTAACTATTTTTATAGGTTATGGAGGGCTGAAGAATGATGGTTCTAGATGGTTTAAAAACGAGAGCGTTTTCTATATTATTGTGAGAATATTGTAATTGTGTTCACTACATTAATAACTTAAGATTTTTTTAAGGATATTATTTGTTTGTTTGTTTAATTTTAATGAATTTCGATAAATCCAACATTATATATTTTGATGGTTTCTCTCTATTTTATGGTATAATTTAATTTTTCTTTTGCTATCTCAAGAATGTTTTTTTTTTTTTTTTCATTTATTATTTTTATTTAAATCTCTAAAAAAAATAGCATAAAAGGAAAAAAAAAAAAGTTGAAATAAGTTTTTGCCGCGGATAGCTACTGCGGCAAATATCAAAAACTTTGCAACAGGCTGTTGCCATGGGTATTTTGCCGCAGCAAGAACACCTTTTGCCACGGTAACATCCGTGGCAAAACTTTTTACAACGGCCGTATTTGCAACACCTCAAATCCGTGGCAAATCCGCGGTAAAAGGCTTTTTGCCACGGATTTTACCGCGGATCTGTCCGCGGCAAAAAGCCATTATTTTTGTAGTGTAATTCCCTTTATTTCAATGTGGATGGTGCAGTTGAGGGAGCTCATGGCTTGGCTGGAATCGGAGGGGTTTTACGGGATCATACGGGGAGGATTTTGTGTGTTTTCTCGTCTCACGTTGGTCTTCGTGATGTCATTTCTACTGAGCTCATGGCTATTTTGAGGGCGTGTGAATTGTTCGGGTCGAATTTTGTTTTGGCTTACAAGTCAATCACGGTCATTAGCGATTCCAATATAGGGGTCAGATGGATTTCGGGCAGCTCCTCTGTCAACAACAACCAAGATCAGATTGTTGAGGAGATCAGAAAATGGTTGAGGAGCTTCATGTCGGCTACAGTTGAGTTTAGACCAAGATCGACAAACTCTTTTGCGGATATCCTTGCTAAAAAAGGTCTGAATGTTGGTGTTGATGACTTGTGGTGGAGCTGAGGTTGTTGCTGGTTTCTGTTCGTCTTTGTTCTGCTTTTGCCTCGGTTGGGTCTTGTTGTTGTGGCTGCTGGTTTTCTGTCTTTCTCGTTTCTGTTTTTCTCTTGTTGTGTGTTGGTTGGGTTGTTTGTGTTGCGTTGGTTTTGTTTGCTGCGTGTGTGTTCTGGTGTGGTTGTTGCCTCTTGGGTTGATGGTGTGTGTTCTCTGTTGTGTGTTGTGGCCTGGCTTGGTGCCTTGAATAAAGTTTGCCTTTTAAAAAAAAAATTATTCTTATAAATGATAATAAATAAATAATTTTGAAAACAAATTAAAAAAATTTAATTGTAATATCAAATCAATAGTAAATTTTGAAACAAATAATGCTAATATGACAAAGATTAAAATAATATTTTTTAACACATTATTGGTTAAGATGTGAGATGGGATATGACGCCTGCACCAAGAGGTTGCGGGTTTGAGTCCTCCCCCCCTAAAAAAAAACTCTGAATTTATAATTTTATACAAGATTTATGAGATTGGATATGAGTTGAGATGTTTAGCTTTATTATAATTTGGTATCTGACAAATCTTAAAGATATATACAATCATCATAATTATTGGTAAGTAAGCACCACAAGTAGGGATGGACGAGGAAGCCCATTGGAGCAGGAAGGGTCAGGGGACCCGACCCTCCTCCCAAAAACCCGTTTGGGGGAAATGGGGGTGGGGCCATTTGTGTGGAGGTTCCCCCACCCCCACCGCCAAACACTATTTCCTCCATTTCTTTTCATTTTCAATCCTAAATTCTCAATTCCCAATCCAAAAATTGAAATTCGGAACTCGGAATCTGGCTATCCCAATCTCTAGTTTGACCTTGTTAAAATATCCAATCACGAAAAGTAATCAAAACATCCATTATAAAATATATAATTGGTTTAAGGAAATCCATAATAAATGCAAATACTTATAATAGAGTATTGCACAATAAAAGTTTAAAGTTTATATCTTCGATCGATCCAAAATACAATACAAGAAGGCATAAAAAATCTACACAATCTCAAATCTCAACTAGTTATTTTATTTTATTTTAAATTGATTAACTTTAGATATAAAATAAAAATAAAAATTATATATATATATATATATATATATAATTTGGGGGAATGGGGGTGGGGTGAGTCTCTCCCATCACCTCCCTCATTTATAAAATGGGGACCAAGTTTGCCCCTACCCCTACCCCAAAATCCCATGGGGGTCGTGGGGGTGGGACCCCATTGGGAAACGGCCATACCTAAAGTTTGTTCAAAGTTTTTCTTATCTTTTCAAAGTTAGGGTTTATGTCACAAGTTTTTACCTAATTCAAGAAATGTTAGCGACAACCGCAATAGTTTCAGTAATGAACCATCAGTCACGATAGTGAATATGCCTCATGTAAGAAAAAAAAAAGTTATTTATACAGTTAATTAATAACAATATCCGGATACTTTTGAAAATGTACACACCTCAATACAAGCAGAAGCAGAATATGACACTGATGTTGGTGACATCATTATTAATAGATGAGATAAATAGTAAAAAAGTAATGTTATAATGTCCAAATCACTTTTCAATGTTCGGGTGGGTGCTGTACTCTACGATCACAAGGGATCATGCTCGATCTTTATTTGCTCTCCCTAAAACCGGTTCTATCTCTACTGAGATTGAGGAGATTTTGCTATAGGAGAGAGTCTCAGTCTTGTTTAACGGTATGGTTTTTCTCTGCATTTTGTGGAAAGTGATTCGCTTTTTGCTGTCTCATATATCGATAACCAATTTTCTTTTGCTGTTGACAGGCCTTTGGTGGCTGAAAGAGTTAATCTTTTTTCAGTTATGGGGCGTATTTCTTGTTGTTTTGTTCCGCGTGACGGAAATAAGGTAGCTCATGCTTTAGTTAAATATGCTATTTCTTTATCTCAAGACATGGTTTGGGTTGATATTTGCCCTCTCTTTGTTTATCATCTTGTTTTAGCTGATTGCAATAATCAAGGTTTTTTTTTTTTTTTTTTTTTTTCTAGTTTTTTACCATTTCAAAAAAATAATTCTAAATCCCTATTGGTAACCTTATTTTTTGTTTTATTATTATTATTATTATTATTATTATTTTGGTTTTCTTGGTAGGTATTATACATGCATTCAATAGAATCAATAGACTATGATTGATAAAAAAAAAAAAAAAAATTATAATTATTCTTATAAATGGTAATAAATAAATAATTTATAAAACAAATAAAATTTTTTAATTGTAAAATCAAATCAATAGTATTTTTGTTTTGAAGTCTTACAAATCAATAGTAAATTTTAAAAACAAATAATGGAAACATTAAAACAATGATAATAAAACAAAGATTAAAATAATTTTTTTAATTAAATATTAATTGTAACACATTAAAAGTATTCATTATTGACACATTATTGGTTGGGGAGCCGATATTGACACCCATAAATATGATAAACAAACCCATATTTTAATAAAAATTTAATTACAAAAGTATCCCAATAAGAATTTACCAATAAGGACAAATTAGTTTAATTAAAAATAAATAAAATACAATTTACACCCATTAATTACATACATATCTTCAACTATATCGCTTTATTAAAAAAAAAAAAAAAATCCTAAATAAACATTAATTCTATTTCTTTTTTAAAAATAGAACAAGAAGAACATGAACGAGAAAAAAAAAATGCAAATTTGAGGCATATCCTGATAGGCTTCTTATACTCTAGAGGATAGGCTTCTTATACTCTAGAGGACAGGTGCTTAAGAGTGCAAAGGAGGTTGACTGACTGAGCAATTTTGTCTATTGCAATCTCCTTCATATTGTTATTCTGACAAAGAATGCCTGGATTATGATGCCCACCCAGGACCAAAAATTTGAGGAGTGCTGTAATTATGATCAACATCTGAATATACTTCTAATCTTCTTTGATTCGGGTCATCTTTTTTAACTGTTCCAGATGACCTATTTTTGTAATATAGTGTCCATTTTGTAATGTAATTCATTTTTTAATTGATTTTTTTTTTAATCTTTTCCGTTTCGTTCTGTATAAGGCCTCTTTATGATGTATCGATCATGTAATGATACTCTACTACATCATGTAAACTATATTTTGTTTCATTTCTTAAAATGCATCGACAGGATATAAAATCAATCAAGCCAATATTCATTTCATTTCTTTTGTTATTACTCTTAATATTTCTTTTGGTAAAAAACAAATAGCATGACTTTACTTTTCATAGCTGCACGCTCAAGCATTCTTGTTCATATAATAAATATAATAAGCATGTCTTAGGTAAATACACAACCTGAAATTGGCCTGAAGTAAAGATTCTCAAATAAGAATTTAAGAATTTCCGAGACTGTGTTTTCGAGTCTGGAGAACTTAAAAATTTATCATTTGTAAAATTGGGTGTGTTAATAACTTATGGGGGTTTATAAATAAATTGTATTAAAATGAAAACATTCATTTAAATAAGGGTACTATTGGCATTAAGATGGGTGTTTCTAGTAATGTTTTAATTTTAAATTTTAGACATGGGTGTACTTATAAATATGGGTGCGCTTATCATTTTTATGGGTGTCAATATCCGTACCCTATTGGTTGAGATATGAGATGGAATATAAGTTGAGATGTTTAGCATTATTCCAATCGAAAATATAGAGATAATTTGGTATAGGACAAATCTTAAAGATATATACAATCATCTTAATCATCCATATGGAAGCACCACAAGTTTATATTCTAAGCATTTCTTATCTTTTCAAAATTAGGGTTTATGTCACATTTTTTAACCTAATACAAGAAATGTTAGTGACAGGCGCAATAGTCTCAATAACGACTCACGATAGATGGATAGATATATACTGTATATATATATATAAAACAATATTCAATTACTTTTGAAAATGTACACACATCCATACAAACATAATAGAATATGACACTAATTTAGACAAGTTATTGTTGCAAACATTGTTGATGGTGACATCTTGATTAATAGATAAGATAAATAATAAAAATGTAATGCTATACTGTCCAAATCACATGAGTTGTCAAAATTACACCACTTGCTATAGAATTACAACTTATTTGGGGTATAAATTTAGACAAATATTTTGAATGGTCTAGCTTTTTTATTTTTTATTTATTTTGAAAATGCTAGTTTATTATAGAAAGCCACAAGGGGCAAAAGAAGTCCATCAAACAACACATGCCAGAAAGGCTAAGAAACCCCCAACAACTAGGGAAAAACAAAAACAAAAACCGAAGGTAAGAATAAAGCATTAGACAATGCCCAGCAGCATCAAAATAACAAACCAGAAACTTGCCTAGGAGGATACAAAAACAAGAAAGACAAAAGGTAGTATATGAAAACAGAACAGAGACACCGCAACTCAGGCACCCCATTCCAACCTTTCACCATTCGAACCAGCCCCGTCTTTGGCCAAGCTATCAGCTAATGCATTGGATCCTCTAGGTGTAAACTTGACAGAAATTGAATTCCTGGGCAGTAAGCACTGTCTGATGTCGTATATCAGCTTAACATAACTTAAATTACCAAAACCTCCTCCATTAATCCATGACACAACCGATTTCGAGTCACTCAAGATAGTGATCCCTCTATCAGGAGAAAACTGACTGGAAGAGATCAACATACAAGCTCTATGGATTGCGAGAATGAACGGTCTAGCATTACTCGTACAAAAATTAAGGACAACTACACACCCTTTGATTACAATGACAGTTTGGTTTAGGACAAAACTGGCCATTACATAATTCCTCACCCGCGGTGACCCTCCAATTCCCACTAACGGACTTTTCAGCTGCTAAACCACCACCATCCACAGCTGCCATGGAAAATCCCATACCTTCCAAAAATAGAATCATATGTTACATCTAATATTATTAGTTTAATTTAAAGTTCCATCTAGAGTGTTTCAATAATAAATCGCATCGGAGTAAATTAAAAAAAAAATTATAATTATATATATTTGCATGTAGAAGGGTTTCTAAGAAGCATTGTCAATTATGTTATCTGCAGTATATGATATATTAGAGCATCTCCAATGGTATAAGCAAATTTGAGTCCTCAAAAGTTGCCACCTCAGCATTTGAGGATTGTTTTCAGTGATTACTAAATTTGATGATTGTATAGTCCATAATTGTACACTTGTAATGGTACCACAATGGTATATTAGTTTTTTGTTTTTGCTAAAAAAAAATTTATAAAAGACAAGAGAAGGTATATGATATGGGTATTGATCCATTCGTAATGAAGAGACGAATTTTACCTGATTGAAATTTTTGGGGTTGAAACAATGATGAAATACATAGATGATCAGAGAAACAAAGAGGAAAAAAAAAAGTCATAGAAGAGAGAGAAAAAATAAAATTACAACAGTTAATT
Source organism: Acer yangbiense (assembly GCA_008009225.1). Lineage (NCBI taxonomy): Eukaryota > Viridiplantae > Streptophyta > Magnoliopsida > Sapindales > Sapindaceae > Acer > Acer yangbiense. The sequence goes on from CM017761.1 coordinate 13,604,368, forward strand.
TAGGTTAAGTTTGTATTTGATGATTGAAAGTCAATCTTTAAATTTGATTATTGGAGAGGCAATTTGACTATTGATAATTGCTATTGCTAACTTTTAGTGACTCCATTGGACAGTGTTTTTTTGGATAAATAATCAAATTTTAATTACTCTCCTACTTTGAGGATACGATTGGAGATGCTGTTATACCTTTAAGTGCTATTTAACAATATTAAAATGGGTTTAGTTTATTACTATGAAAAACAAATTGAAGTGTCTTAAATTACTGAAATTTTTTGTTTAATTATATTATATCAAAGATAACTTTTTTTTATGTATTAAAAAGAAAGTATTTTTATATATTTCGCAGCACTTAAATCTGAGATATTGACTAGCTCATTCACCAACAAAGTACATCAAAAGTATTTTTAAAGCATCGTCTAATGTGACTTTGTGGTAAATAGTGTTAATTCAATATGATAATATCTTATATTTAAAATCGTCATACCGTAGGTGGTATATATACTAAAAAAAATAGCATGACTCTATAACAAACTAGTTTCGTATAATTCTTAAAGATAAAGAGAGAATTAAGAATTAACATGATGATATGAGCAGCACAGATAGGAAAGCCAACTTGTACGAAATTTTCTCCATGTAGACTATAGGTACTGAATTATGATAAAGATGTATTTTTATATTTTGGTAATGATAGATTTTGAATCTTTGAAGCATTAGTATTTATAGGTGTAAATTAACATGTATTGTTTTGAAGGTAACAGTTTTTTTTCTTGAAATAATAATAAATCATTTTTTTAAAATTGAAAATAAATAATAATAAATGTATTTAAAAATATTGAAAATGAGAACTGGATACTCATTATTATGATATGCTTACTTTTACGGTTTCCTGAATTATTATTTAAGGCTCAAAATCTGATTGTGATTTAATGAATATTCGATCCAAATAATTTGAAATAGAAACATCAGATTTTTGAATTGAATACTCATTAATTTTCTATATTGTAGGGCATCTAAAGTCCGGATTTTACCTGTATTTTTTTAAGTTGAAATTTTCAATTCTACAGCCTATTGGTAACCTTGTTTTTTGTTGGTTTGTTTTTGGTATGTATTAAATATGCATTCAATGGAATCAATACACTATGATTATTCCAAACAAAGAAATAATTATATTTATTCTTATAAATGATAATAAATAAATAATTTTGAAAACAAATTAAAAAAATTGTAATATCAATAGTAAATTTTTTGAAAACGATTAAAATAATATTTTTTTTAACACATTATTGATTGAGATATGAGATGGGATATCACGCCCGCACCACGAGGTTGTGGGTTGGATTCCCCTCCTAAAAAAAACTCCGAATTTATAATTTTATGAAAGAGATATGAGATGGGATTTGAGTTGAGATGTTTAGCTTTATTACAATTGAAAATGTAGAGATATTTTGGTATATGGAAAATCTTAAAGATATATACAATCATCATAATTATCGGTAACGATGCACCACAAGTAGGGATGGGCGAGGAGGCCCATTGGGGCTGGGGACCCGACCCTCCTCCCAAAAACTGATTTGGGGGAAATGGGGGTTGGGGCGTTTGTGGGGAGGTTCCCCTACCCAAAACACTATTTCCCCCATTTCTAATCATTTCCAATTTAAAATTCTCCATTTTCAATCATAAAATCGGAATTCGTAATTTGGAATCCGGCTATCTCAATCTCTAGTTTGACCTTGTTAAAATATCATATCCAATCCAAAAAGTAATCAAAATATCCATTATAAAATATATAATTGGTTTAAAGAAATCCAAAATAAATGCAAATACTTCTAATAGAGTATTACACAATAAAAGTTTAAAGTTTAAATCTTCGATCTATCAAAATACAAGACGAGAAAGCACACAAAATCTACACAATCTAAAATCTCAACTAGTTTTATTTATTTATTATAAATTGTTTAGACTTTAGATATAAAATAAAAATAATATATCTATATATATAAATTTGGGGTAATGGGGGTGGGAGGAGTCTTTCCCACCACCTCCCCCATTTATAAAATAGGGACGAAGTTTTCCCCCACTTCCACCCCTACCCCCAAAACCCAATAGGGGGCCGTGGTGGTGGGGCCCCATTGGGAAACGCTCATACCTAAAGTTTATTCAAAGTTTTTCTTATCTTTTCAAAATTAGGGTTTTTGTCACAAGTTTTAACCTAATTCAAGAAATGTTAGCGACAATCGCAATAGTCTCAGTAATGACCCATCGGTCACGATTGTGAATATGCCTCATGTAGGAAAAAAAAAAAATTTATACAGTTAATTAACAACAAGATCTGAATAATTTTGAAAATGTACACACATCGATATAAGCAGAAGCAGAATATGACACTAATATAGACGTGTTGTTGTCGCAAACATTGCTACCGGTAACATCTTTATTAATAGATGAGATAAATAATAAAAAGGTAATGTTATACTATCCAAATCTCTTTTCAATGTTGGGGTGGGTGCTGTACTCCGCGATCACAAGAGATCATGCTCGAGCTTTATTTGCTCTCCCTAGAACCAATTTCACCTTTGCTAAGATTTTGGAGATTTTGCTATCAAAGAGAGTCTCAGTCTTGTCTAGCAGGATGGTTTTTCTCTACATTTTTTGGAAAGTGATTCGCTTTTTACTGTCTCAGATATCGATAACTAATTTCCTTTTGCTGTTGAAGGGCCTTTGGTGGCTGAGATAGTTAATCTTTTTTCGGTTATGCGGGGTGTTTCTTGTTGTTTTGTTCCGCATGACGGTAATAAGGTAGCTCATGCTTTAGTTAAATATGCTATTTTTTATCTCAAGACATGGTTTGGGTTGATATTTGCCCTCGCTTTGTTTATCATCTTGTATTAACTTATTGCAATAATTAAGGTTTTTTTTTTTTAGTTTTTTACCCTTTCAAAAAAATAATTCTAAATCCCTATTTGTAACCTTTTATTATTATTATTATTATTTTGGTTTTTCTAGATAGGTATTATACATGCATTCAATAGAATCAATACGATCAAAAAAAAATTATAATTATTCTTATAAAAGGTAATAAATAAATAATTTATAAAACAAATTAAAAATTTTAATTGTAATATTAAATCAATAGTTTTTTTTTTTTTTTTTTTTTTTTTTTTTTGAAGTCTTACAAATCAATAATAAATTTTAAAAACAAATAATGGAAATATTAAATTAATGATAATAAACCAAGGATTAAAGTAGTATTTTTTTTTAATCAAATATTAATGGTAACACCTTAAAAGTATTCATTATTGACACATTATTGGTTGAGATATGAGCTGGGATATAAGTTGAGATTTTTAGCATTATTCCAATAAAAAATATAGAGATAATTTGGTATAGGACAAATCTTAAAGATATATACAATCATCTTAATCATCAATATGGAAGCACCGGTAGTTTATTCTAAGCATTTCTTATCTTTTCAAAATTAGGGTTTATGTCACATTTTTTATCCTAATACAAGAAATGTTAGCGATAGGCGCAATGGTCTTAGTAACGACTCACGATTGTGACTCTGCCTCATGCAAGACAAAAAAAAAAAAAAGAGGTTATTTTTAAAGTTAATTAATAACAATATTCTATTATAAAAAAAAAATAACAATATCCAAATACTTTTGAAAATGTACACACATCAATACTAGCGGAATAGTATATGACACCAGTTTAGACAAGCTATTGTCGCAAACATTGTTGATAGTGACATCTTTATTAATAGATGAGATAAATAATAAAAATGTAATGCTATACTGTCCAACTCACGTGAGTTGTCAAAATCACACCACTTGCTATAGAATTACAACTCATTTGGGGTAAAATTTGGACAAATATTTTGAACAGTCTAGCATTACTCGTACAAAAATTAAGGACAACTACAAACCCCTTGATTACAATGACAGTTTGGTTTAGGACAAAACTGGCCATTACATAATTCCTCACCCGCCTCCTTCTTTTCAGACTAGGAGGTAGCAAAACCAACACTCTACCTCTATCCAGCCTCCTTCTTTTCAGAGTTTCCTCTTCCACCATTAGGGGCTCACCGTCTACCCATCCTAATCTAAAGAAAAACATCTCACACCAGCAGTCAAGTGGAACTTCTTTAAACTCAATCCATGAAAGCCTTGATTATGGAGTGACTGATTTCGACCAAAGACCCATGGAAGAAAAAAAACCTTCCTACAGAAATATGTTCCTGATGAATATATCCCTGTCATTGACAGAATCAAACTCCCACAGGACATTCTTATCCCCTAAATAATGAGCAGATGGAAACACATTCCTTTTTCCCAGGACCTTCCATATGGAAGAGACATCAGAGAAGGACTTAAGAATCCCTACTGCACATAAACTTAATTAGTTAGAATCATTGGACTTCACATCCCACTTCACCACTTATATCCTCTTTTCCTTCATAGAATCGCTATTCCCAGGAAAGGTGGGAAGGATCTTCACCACAACTGCATAAGAGGGACCAGACACTCCTTTATGATCTCTCACCCCTATCTTTGTGTCTCTTGAAAAAGAATCCAAGGACTTATATCTCCCTACTAAAGAACCTTTTACATGCGAACCCCTATTGCTCCACTCTAAGGCCGCTATCCTAGAGATGATTGGCCAACCTTATACATGCATGCCATTAGTGAGCTTCGCTACCCTCTCCGTTTCCACCAAGGTTGAAAACCTAACAAAGGCAAAGCAACTCCTCCTTGACCTGGACTTTGGGGACAGATACAGGTTCCTAACTAAGTCAAAGGCTTTAAAAATTTCTCATAATCCTTTCTGATCAACAATGGGATTCAAATTGTCCACATAGATGGATACTAAGTTAGCTCTAAAATCACGCCTAAACTCCCTACCTCCAGAGCTTCTCTCTCTAACCTCTCTCATGTTTTTTAATTGAAAGTTTTCTAAGACAGCACCACAAGTTTATTCTAAGCATTTCTTATTGTAAGTTCCTCATTTTTGATTGACTTATTTTGGTGACAACCCATATTTGGGGTTATGTTGTAAGGGTAGCTTAGGCGCTTAATTGTTGGTGATCATGCTCAACAAAAGGCCTTCTCAAGACTTCAAGATGATAAACACTTGAAAGGTAAATCACTTGTGCTTAATCTCATTGAAGAGACTTAGTTGCACACACACACACACAATTCATGCATTTTAGTATTTGTGTTTGTTTTGGTATGGTTGGTAAAATCTCATTGTATTTCAAAGAAATATATTTTTAAGATTTTTCGTATTTTTACGAGTCCAACCGTGTGTAGATTTGTGCCTAGATGAATTCCAAGTGATTTGGAGACTTGTCTATATGTTTCAGATGATTTCCGAGATATTTGGGACATTCCGTGTTTTTATCAAAAACCGGAATTCAATTCCAAACTTAGAGTGGAAAGTTATGTAATTTTCCATATTTATGATTGAGTCCGGATCTATATTCCGAAGACGGAATCAAATTCTGAGTTACGAGGTTAAAACTAGACTGAAGAACACTCGGGACGGAAGCTGGTTTGGTATGGCATGAATGCTATACCAAGAGAGGCTTGGCGTGAAAGGCGCGCGCACCTCACGCCCACAAAGGGTCTCGGCCACGCGTGCCTCACGCCAACCTCACGCCGCCTCTGATTTCATTTTTCTATTTTTTTTTTTGATTTCAAAGTCATTTTATTGTGTGGTTTAGTTCCACATGCAACCTCTTGTTGTGCTGCACACATGCATTTGATTTGTTAAATAATTGGACCTCTTGATAGCCTCTCATGTGAGCTCACCACACTGGATTATTCTCTTTTGTCTTTTACTTCTAACAATCAATACCAATACGGTGCAGCTTAAATTTACCTATTTTTTTTCTCTCAAGTCAAAACGGTGCAGGTTTATTTTCATCTAATATATATAGGGATGGCAATGGGGCGGGTCGGGTCGGGGTCGGGGAATGCTTTACCATCCCCATCCCCGCCTCCCAAAACCATCCCCATCCCCGTTCCCGTCCCCGTCCCCGCATTAAGAGAAGCGGGGTTGGGGGCGGGGATTCCCCATTGGAGGGGCCTTCCCCATACCCGCCCCATTCCTCATTTAATATAATTATATATTTAAAAATTACAACTTAAAACAAACAAATAATATAAATATAATATATATATATATATATATATATTGACAAACTTGTTGTCAAAATATTCAGCTATATATATATATATATATATTCAGTTTTATATTGGTCTAGTTTTCTGTTGTTTTGTTTTATTGCCCCTGTTTTGGGCGCTCGCCTTTAGACGTTGTTCTTAGGCTGTTGTTTGTTTCTTGTTTCGGTGGCCTTCGTGCCTTTTATAATATTCTTCGGCTGTTCAAAAAAAAAATATATATATATTCAGTTATATATTCCAACAAATCACAACTTGGCTAAACATGGTGCCAATATATATAAATGATTAAAAAAATCTGAATATATATATATATATATATATATATATCGGGGCGGGGAGTGCTTCCCCCGTCCCCGCCCCGCTTCACATTCGGGGATAATACTTTATCCCCATCCCCATCCCCATCCCCGAATATTATCCCCCATCCCCGCCCCATTCGGGGCGGAGCCCCGCGGGGCCCCGTCCCTGCGGGGAATACTGCCATCTCTAAATATATATATGTTTCATTCTCTTCTCTTCAAAAATAATGAGAGCAAAGATTATACTTTTCGAGAGAAAATATTTTCAAGAGAGAAAGTCTCAAGAACTTATCTTTAACTCTCCAAACCTATTTCCATATGTATAAATCATCATCTAAGCATCCTCTAGGATCATCTAGTATGTGCTAATGCATGGGTCTTCTTCAACACACATGGTATGATAAGTTGAACACTAATTTCATCTAATCTTAGTGTTTTTATTTAGCAATTTATCTCATTTATTACTTGTATGTTCTTAGATTAATTTCTACATACAAGATTGAGATTATGTGTTGAATGTTTGAGTGTTGTATTTTGATAGCTATACCTAGGATTGATTTATCTCATATAGCTATGCTTTATGCCATGTCATATAGCAATTAATATCTATGATTGATTTAATTGACATATCATAATCCTAGATAAGCATTTAGTGTAACCTAGCATTAATTGCATATTTGGATATCATGCATATTCACTTAGGTTGATTAATCTCTTCATTGAGAAGTAAATCTTGTGGCTAAGGTTGCTTAGGTCATAAGCAAATTGATCTAGGGTTGCTATTAAAGGCTTGCGGGTAGTAGAGGTGGGTTAGTGATCGTGTAGGGTTTGACGTGGTCAACCTAGGTTGTGGACATCTTTACAAATAGTGATTTCGAGAATCGTGTGTGGCGCACATAACAGCCCGTGGTTTTTTCCTTGATTAAGGTTTCCACGTAAAAATCAAGTGTTATCTATTTTCCACACTATTACACTTGATTTATTGTATTGACTAGATTGGGGTTATTTTCATAAAATTGACTAACTGTGAAAATTGGGTAATAACTGGATTAAAATCTATTCACCCCCCTCTAGATAATATTAGAACACACTGCTATTTGTTTCACTTATCTTTTCAAAATTAGGGTTTATGTCACATTTTTTAACCTAATACAAGAAATGTTAGCGACATGCACAATAGTCTCAGTAATGACGCATATTTGCTTTGGCAAACAACAAAGAAGGTTTGGTTAGTGATTTCGGTAGTTTTCAGAATGATAAGTGGATATGGGCAGTTAGTTTGAGAAGGCGGCTCTTTGATTGGGAAATAGATCAGTGGAGATGTTTTATGGTGGCTCTGGAGTCGATTTGTACTTATAAGGATATTCCGGATGCTTTGTCTTGGGCATTTTGCCCAAATGGACAGTTTTCGGTAGGTTCGTTCCGAAGAAGCTTGGAGAGTGGCGATGAACAAAGTAGCTTGACTGATTGCGCTAAGATATGGCAAGGAATATGTCCTCCGAAAGTTGAATTACATCTTTGGCAACTACTTAAAGGTAGGGTGTTAGTTAGGGAAGTACTGAGTAAATTTGGTATGCCATGTGACGATGCTTGCGTTCGGCAAGACCATTTTGTTCAGGTGTATGAGGACACGAGCGACGCTGATGGATGCCTAATTTATGACAGAAATCAGTGAATTTTGAGTTAACAAATTCAGTACCACCATCACACTGAAAAATTTGAACAGAAGACTTAAATTGATTTCTAACCATGGCAATAAAAGTGCAAAAATGTGTAAAAACTTCCGATTTTCGACGCATTGGATAAATCCATGAGTAGCGTGAAAATTCATCAGTGAACAACACATAATATTTAAAACCAGAGACAGAGGTAATCGAGGACATCCAAACATCAGAATGTATTATAGAAAAAGGAAAAATAGCATGAATTTTATTTGAAATGAATGGGAGTTTATGAGACTTGCAAGCTGCACAGTCATTACAAAAAGGAAAACTGCTTGAATAATCCGAGCCTAAAGAGCTGGACCCTAGATGACGGAGAACGGAGGACGACGGATGACCAAGACGAAGATGCCAAAGATTAGACGCAGTCGTAGCCAAGGCACACGGTTGTGGCTGCGAAAAGGGATAAAGACCATCCTTACATTGGCCCTGAAATAATGGAACACCAGATGTGAGATCAGATATTATATAACCAGAAGGAGTGAATGTAAAACTAACAGAGTTATCTTTTGTAAAACGGGCAACAGACAACAAGTTTTTATTTAGTGAAGGAACATGAAAAACATTGTTGAGCGACAGTGTATGAGAACCTAGAGACACAGGGATATTACCAGTATTGATAATGGGAAGGGAGGCCCCATTACCAAGGAGGACAGAAGTATTACCAGAATACGGGACAGAATCTGGAGGAGCAGTACTAGTCATATGATGAGTGGCACCGGTGTCAGGATACCAGGTAAGATCAGGAGGAGGCGGGTATTGAGCAACATGCATGCCCGCAAATGGAGCAGTGAGTGATTCAGGACCATGATAGCGATGAGGACAATTTGAGAGAGAATGCTGAGGAGTGGAGCATGTGGGGCACCACTGCTGAAAATGAGGCTGAGAAGGATGAGCACCCAATAGACCACGACCACCATGAGTATTATGCTGCTGTGGCGACCAATATGACCCACGGCCAGAACCAAAACCAGAAGAATCCGGAGCGGAATTCCATTGCGTACGACCACGGCCTCGGTTGTTACCGCGGCGTCCATAGCGGCCTCCACGAGATTGCCCACGGCCATAAGAGGAACCATGAGATATGTTGGCGGCAGGAGATGGAGAATGAGCGGCAAGAAGTGCAGTAGAGGCGCCGGATTCCGCTGACTGTGTACGCTGCAGTTGGGACTCAAACGAGAGGAGACGTGCTCGAAGATCCTCAAAACGTGGAAGAGGAGGAAAATTCAGGATCGCAGTGACGATCATGGCATAGTCGGAGCCAAGGCCACGAAGAACAGCAGTCACAAGATCATTCGAAGAAACAGGTTCACAGATCGCTGCAAGAGAGTCAGAGAGTGATTTAGCATGCTGGAGATACGCAGAGATTGATTTTGTACCTTTCGACATATCCATGAGTTGAAAACGAATATTAGCAGCGTTGGCAACAGATTGTTGTGAGAAATTATCTTTGAGACACAGCCACATCTCCAAAGCCGTGGATTTGCCAACAATCAAGGAGAGCATGGGCTCTGTCATCGTAGCCACCAAATAACTGACGACAAGCTGATCACGTTGAAACCATTGAAGATAGGCAGGGTTAGGAACGGCGGCAGTATCATCAGCGGCCGGAATCATCAGAGAAGGAGCAGGAGAAGTGCCATCAACAAACTGATATAAGCCATGACCAATAAGAAATGGTCTCAGTTGGGCTGTCCAGAGAAGATAGTTGGTCTCCGAAAGCTTGAGGAAGTTTGCAATCGTAGGACCAGGCAGAGACGACGTGGAGGAGAAGGAAGACGATGACGGGGACGAAGTAGCAGTAGCCGACGAGGAGATGGAGGAAGCGGCGGTGGCCATGGCACAAGCGGAAGATAGGAACAGGGAAAAAAAAAATTTCGTTAGAAAAAGTAGGGCTCTGATACCATGTAAAGTTTGTATTTCTTATTAAATTTACACTTTAACATTACAAGACTATTTATAGTCAACAACGGAAACAAAGAAACCCTGCTAGAGATTATAATAGGAAATATAGACATGTACTAGAAATAGGAGACCAGTAGCTATAAACTAGGATGGCAAGGGTGATATCGTAACACCAAACCTGTCCTGTGTGGACTGTCCTTTATGTGGCAAATGGCCGGAAAAAATTGATCATTTATTCTTGCTGTGTGAATGGTCTTGGACGATGTGGGTGAAGGCAATGGGTTGGTGGGGTATTTCTTCTTGCTGCAGTCCATCGATTGGAAAATGGCTGGAAGCTTGGGATGGTTTTTGTTCCTCTAAAGCTAAGAAAAGGGTGTGGCATCTGCTGTTCTATGTGGTGGTTTGGACCATATGGGAGTATAGGAATGAGGTGGTATTCAATGGGAAATCAGCTTGCTTAGATTCAGCTTTAGATATAGTCAAATTTAGGGTGGTTTGGTGGTTCAAAAACTGTGGAATAGGCTCTACAGAAGATGTCACTATTTTGTTGTTAGACGTTGACGGAAGGTGTGTGGACAAGAAATTGGTGAAGAATGTCAAGTCCTGCTCATGGATTCCGCCGGTTGACAATGATTTAGTCTTCAATGTTGACGGTTCAACTAAAGGCAGTCCGGGTGCGGCTGGTATAGGTGGAGTTCTCAGAGATGCTAGTGGCAGGACTTTATGTTTATTCTCAGATTCAATTGGCATTGCCGATGCACTGGCGGAGTTTTTAGCTATCCATAAAGCTGTCAATTTAATTTATTCTAGTATGCGGCATAATGATAGAAAGATTACCATTAAAAGCGACTCGTTGTCGGTCGTGTCTTGGATAAACGGAGAAGGTTTTGGCAACTTGAGGTATGTTGGTCTAGTGTATGACATCAGGCAAAGGTTAGTACAGAACAATTCGTTGTCTATCATGTTTACTCCTAGGGGAAGCAATGCCCTTGCTGACAACTTGGCTAATGCTGGAGCAAACTCAGGTGGTGAAAGGTTGGAATGGGGAGTTTAAAGTTTTATTTCAAAAGCTGCTGGTCGAGTTCCTCTTTTTATGTTTGTTTGGTCTGCTTTCTCTGATATGATTTTGTCTGTGCCCAGTTTTGGCTTTTGATGCCAGTTGTGTTGTAATTCTGGCTGTGTTTGGTTAGCCTATTTGGGCTCCCCTGTTCTGTCTTTTGTTGTATGTTGGCCGTTAGCCTCTTTCAATAAATAAGCATTTTCAAAAAAAAAAAAAACGATTGTGACTCTGCCTCATGCAAGAAAAAAAAAAAAAATTTATAAAGTTAATTAATAGCAATATCCGATTGATAGATGGATAGATAGATACAGTAATCAATGCAGTCAAAATAGAATATGAGTCATATGTCACTAATTTAGACAAACTATTGTTGCAAACATTGTTGATGGTGACATCTTTATTAATAGATGAGAAATAATAAAAATGTAATGCTATAGCATCCAAATCACGTGAGTTTTCAAAATTACACCACTTGCTATAGAATTACAACTCATTTGGGGTATAATTTTGGACAATTATTTTGAACGGTCTAACATTACTCGTACAAAAATTAAGGACAACTACACACCCCTAGATTACAATGACAGTTTGGTTTAGGACAAAACTGGCCGTTACATAAATCCTCACCGGCGGTGACCCTCCAATTCCCACCACCGGACTTTTCAGCTGCTAAACCACCACCATCCACAGCTGCCATGGAAAATCCCATACCTTCCAAAAATAGAATCATATGTTACATCCAATATTATTATTATTATTAATTTTTTTTTTTTTTTAAAAGCAAGCTTTATTAGAAGCAAAACAGCCAACAACAGAGCTAAAAACAGGGCATCCTGACAGCCAAAACCAGCGCCCCACCAAGCAAAGCAACCAAAAACAGAGAAACGAAAGAACCCAAAAAAAAAAAACAAGCAGAAAGACCACAACCACATCAAATATTATTAGTTTAATTTAAAGTTCCATCTAGAGTGTTTCTATAATAAATTGCATCGGAGTAAATTAAAACAATTTATTAATAATTATATATATTTGCATGTAGAAGGGTTTCTAAAAAGCATTGGTAGTCAAATACAGTATATGATATATATATATATATATATATATATATATATATATATATATATATTTTGAAGCAAATCTGCAGTATATGATATATTATACCTTTAAGTGCTATTTATTAAAAACGGTTTAGTTTATTACTACGAAAAACGTACAAATTGAAGTGTCTTAAATTACTGAAATTCTTGTTTAATTATATTATATCAAAGATACTTTTTTTTTTATTTATTAAAAAGAAAGTATTTTTATATATTTCGCAGCACTTAAATCTGAGATATTGATCGGCTCATTCACCAACAAAGTACGTCAAAAGTACTTTTAAAACACTGTCTAATATGACGTGGTGGCAAATAGTGTTCATTCAATATGATGATATCTTATATTTAAATTTTCAAATCGGCATACCGTAGGTGATATATATACTAAAAAAAATAGCATGACTCTATAACAAAATAGTTTCATATAATTTCTTAAAGATAAAGAGAGAATTAAGAACTAACAAGATGATATGAGCAGCACAGATAGGAAAGCCAACTTGAACGAAATGTTCTCCATGTAGCCTGTAGGTACTGAATTATGATAAAGATGTATTTAATTTTATATTTTTATAATGATAGATTTTGAGTCTTCGAAGCATTAGTATTTATAGGTGTAAATTAACATGTATTGTTTTGAAGGTAACGGTTTTTTTTCTTGAAATAATAATAAATCCTTTTTTAAATGAAAATAAATAATAATAAATGTATTTAAAAATATTGAAAATGAGAACCGGATACTCAATATTATGATATGCTTACTTTTACGGTCTCCTGAATTATTATTTAAGGCTCAAAATCTGATTGTGATTAAATGAATTTTCAATACAAATAATTTGAAATAGAAACATCAGATTTTTTAATTGAATACACATTAATTCGCTATATTGTAGGGTATGTAAAGTCCGGATTTTACCTGTAATTTTTTAAGTTGAATTTTTCTACAGCCTATTGGTAACCTTGTTTTTTTATTGGTTTGTTTTTGGTATGTATTAAATATGCATTCAATGGAATCAATACACTATGATTATTCCAAAAAAAAAATTAATTACAATTATTCTTATAAATGATAATAAATAAATAATTTAGAAAACAAATTAAAAATTTTAATTGTAATATCAAATCAATAGTAAATTTTGAAACAAATAATGGTAATATGACAAAGATTAAAATAATACTTTTTAACACATTATTGGTTGAGATGTGAGATGACATATCATGCCCGCACCACGAGGTTGTGGGTTCGAGTCCTGGCCTCCAAAAAAAAACTCTGAATTTATAATTTTATACAAGATTTATGAGATTGGATATGAGTTGAGATGTTTAGCTTTATTACAATTGAAAATATAGAGATAATTTGGTATATGGAAAATCTTAATGATATATACGATCATCATAATTATTGGTAAGTAAGCACCAAATGTAGGGATGGGCGAGGAGGCCCATTGGGGCGGGGAGGGTCAAGGCTCCTCCCAAAAACCCGTTTGGGGGAAATGGGGGGTGGGGGTATTTGGGTGGAGGTTCCCCCACCCCCATATCCAAACACTATTTCCCCATTTCTTTTCATTTTCAATCCTAAATTCTCAATTCCCAATCCAAAAATTGAAATTCGGAACTTGGAATCCGCTATCCCAATCTCTAGTTTGACCTTGTGAAAATATCCAATCACAAAAAGTAATCAAAACATCCATTATAAAATATATAATTGGTTTAAAGAAATCCATATTAAATGCAAATAATTTTAATAGAGTATTACACAATAAAAGTTTAAAGTTTATATCTTCGATCTATCCAAAATACAATGCAACAAGGAACACAAAATCTACACAATGTCAAATCTCAACTAGTTTTTATTTATTTTTTATTTATTTTATTTTTTTAAAATTGTTTAGACTTTAGATATAAAATAAAAATAATAATAATAATATATATATATATAAATTTAGGGGAATGGGGGTGGGGCGAGTCTCTCCCACCACCTCCCCCATTTATAAAATGGGGACCAAGTTTGCCCCCACCCCTACCCCTAAAACCCAATAGGGGCCGTGGGGTGGGACCTCATTGGGAAACGCCCATACCTAAAGTTTGTTCAAAGTTTTTCTTATCTTTTCAAAATTAGGGTTTATGTCACAAGTTTTTACCTAATTCAAGAAATGTTAGCGACAACCGCAATAGTCTCAGTAATGACCCATCAGTCACGATTGTGAATATGCCTCATGCAAGAAAAAAAAAAGTTATTTATACAATTAATTAATAACAATATCCGAATACTTTGAAAATGTACACACATCAATACAAGCAGATATCCTCACGAAGTATATCAGGATGCACTGACTTGAAAATTTTTCTTTATATATTACTAAGGAGATAGAGAGCAGATAAATTTCAATTAATACAATAAATAATTTTCAATTAACTTATATGATAAATTAAACAACCCTCTAATTCTATATCAATATAATATAACATTACTTTCGATTTGTTAACGTTTGGCTTGAGGATGTTGCTATGATGAAAGACGTGATGGCCGGCTGGAAGGAGAACGGGGGTTGTTTTGCGAAAGGTGCTGCTCTAGCTGCCAAGACTAAAGAGACTAAAATTAGGATGAAAAATTGGATCACTGCCAACGGGTCCAAGAAGTCTTCGGTGGCAGAGGATGAAGCGCGGCTGGCAAGTATTGATGAGGAGGCTGTTCGTGTGGGATGGACTGAGAAGTTGAGGAAGGACAGAGTGTCGGTGTTAGGCGATGTGTGGGATGGAATTAGGAGAGATGAGCAAACTTGGAGGCAGAAATCTAGGGTGAAATGGCTAAAAGACGGAGATAAAAACACGAAATTCTTCCATATGACAGCGGATGGACGAAGGAGGGGGAATTTTATCAGTGATCTTGTTCTTGATGGGGAGGTGACTCACAATCCTAAGAACATCAAAGAAGGGGTGTTTAATTTTTTTAAGGGGCATTTTCAAAAGGAGGATTGGATCAGACCTAAGCTTAGAGGGTTGAATTTCAAGGTATTGTCTGTGGACGAAAAGGAGGGTCTAGAAGCTGAGTTTTCCTATGAAGAGGTGTGGGAAGCGGTGTGTGGGTGTGATGGTAACAAAGCTCCAGGGCCAGACGATCTGAATTTTAACTTTATAAAGAAGAACTGGGAGGGGATTCGGGAGGATTTTATGGATTTTATTAAGGAATTTCACAACGATGGCTCTGTTGTGAAGGATATAAATTCAACTTTTATTGCTCTTATTCCGAAGATTAAGAGACCGACGGTGGTGAGTGATTTTAGACCTATAAGCTTAGTGGGTTCTATGTATAAAATTTTGGCGAAGGTGCTTGCTAACAGGATTAGACGGGTCATGAATTCGATTATCGGGGATTTTCAGATGGCTTTTGTGCAAGGAAGACAAATTATGGATAGCTTTGTTGTCGCTGAAGAAATAATTAGAAAATGGAAAGAGGAGAGAGAGGGGGGGTTAGTCATTAAGTTAGACTTCGAAAAGGCCTACGATAGTGTAGACCATGGGTTTTTAGATGATGTTTTGGCTTGTATGGGGTTTGGGGAGAAGTGGCGTAGTTGGATTAAAGAATGTGTGTCTTCCCCTTTGTTGTCGGTCTTGGTGAATGGAAGTCCCACGGCGCAATTCGGAATTAGGAGGGGTCTTCGGCAAGGAGATCCATTGTTGCCTTTTTTATTCAACATTGTTGCCGAAGGTCTCAGCTGTCTTCTCCAAAAGGCTACTGATATTGGGTTGTTTTGTGATGAAAATTTTGGTGGTAACGGAATCCATGTGTCTTATTTGCAGTTCGCGGATGACACCATTATCTTTGTCAAACCTTCGGTGGAGGCTATTCGCAATGTTAAATGTATCTTTCGTTGTTTTGAGTTAATTTCCGGGTTGAAGATTAACTTTTGGAAATCTTGTGTGGTTCGGATTGGGAAAAAGGTCGGTCAAGAGTTGGATTGGGCGGAGCTTCTGAAATGTAAATCTGCTGGGTTGCCCATCAATTATTTGGGTCTCCTTCTTGGCTCCCGCCCGAGTACTAAAGCCTTCTGGAGACCGGTCTTGGATAGAATACAAAATAGATTATCCCCGTGGAAACGTAAGTTTGTGTCGAAATGTGGTAGGGTGGTTCTTATCAAGGCTGTTTTGGCAAGCATACCAACTTATTTTATGTCAGTCTTTAAGGTGCCGGTGGGTATTGCCCAAAGCATTGAGAGATTACAGAGAGGTTTCCTGTGGGGGGATGGTGTTGAGAAGAGAAAGGTCCATGCTATGAAGTGAGATTCAGTGTGTCAGAGTAAAGAGAAGGGTGGTTTGGGAATTGGGAGAGTTTTGGTCAAAAATAAGGCTCTCTTGGCTAAGTGGGTGTGGAGGTATGGCAACGAGGTTTCGTCTCTCTGGAAAAAGGTGTTAGTGGCCAGGTATGGACTGGATGAGAGGGACCTTGTGTGGAGAGGAGTTAGTGCACCGAATGCTTCTGTTTTTGCCAAAGATGTGGCTAGCTTATTCAAGCAAGGGACTAGGTCGGCTGCTATTTTAAATGAAGGGCTGCAGCTGGTGGTTGGTAATGGCAAGAATATCAATTTTTGGGGGGTCAAGTGTGCGGATTCTGTTTTGTTAAAAGATTCGTTTCCTAGAATTTTTGCGCTGGCCACGTTAAAAGACGGGGTCGTTAGTGACTATGGGCAGTGGGTGGATGCTACTTGGGTTTGGAATGTCACCTTGCGTAGACAGGTTTTTGGGTGGGAACAAAATCAATGGGCTTGCTTTTGTGCTTTTATTCAGAATATCACAGTTCGTCCGAATATTGCGGATGCGTTGGCTTGGAGCTTTAACCCAAAGGGATCGTTTTCTGTGGGCTCTTTTAGGAAAGCTTGGGATAATAGAGTCCCCAATGTTTCGTTTCTGGATAAATTCTGCTGGCAAGGTTTTTGCCCGCCAAAAGTCGAAA
The DNA here is from genome assembly GCA_008009225.1 of Acer yangbiense. NCBI lineage: Eukaryota > Viridiplantae > Streptophyta > Magnoliopsida > Sapindales > Sapindaceae > Acer > Acer yangbiense. The sequence continues at coordinate 13,621,583 of CM017761.1, forward strand.
TCTTTGTCTGGCAACTTTTGAGAGGTAGTATTATGGTGAAAAAGAGGTTGCAACGGCTTGGTATGATGAATAATGCGAATGTTTGCTGTCCTCTTTGCAATGAAGAGGAGGAGACTGCGAATCATCTTTTTCTGTAGTGCAGATGGGTGTGGAAGCTGTGGGGGATCGGTATGGGTTGGTGGGGTGTTGTCAGTTGTGTTCCGGAATCGGTTGAGGAATGGGCGAAGGGCTGGACCTTGCTCAGTCCGTCGAAACCTTGTAAAAGGGCATGGTTTACTCTATTTTTTGCTACAGTGTGGACTGTATGGGAGCTTAGAAACCAGAAAGTCTTTAATTCTGTTGACGCAAATATCTCCATTGCGGCTGATACGATTCAATTCCGTGTGGCTTGGTGGTTCAAACACCATGGTGAAGGTTCTTCGGATCCTGTAACTTCCCTTCTCCAATGCGTAAGTGACCATTGTAAGGATCCTCCTAAGCTGAAGAAAAGGCAGGTGAAAGTTTGGACTCCTCCAGGATCGGGAAACCTCAAGTTTAATGTTGATGGAGCTGCAAGAGGTCATCCTGGTAAGGCAGGGATTGGGGGCGTTCTAAGGGACTACACGGGCAAGGTGAGCTGTACTTTCTCTTATTTTGTGGGAATTTTGGACTCTATTTCGGCTGAGTTACGAGCCATCGAAAGAGCTTGCTTCCTGTGTGTGTCAAATCCTTCTTTGCAAGGCATCTCCATTGATATTGTCAGCGACTCTAAAACGGCAGTCTCTTGGATTAACAACGATTCGTTTGGCAGTCTGGCCCATGTCAGTTTAGTTTATAATATCAAGGATTTTTTGTCTTCCCATGGCAGGCTTGTTGTTAGTTACGGTCCTAGAGCGGCTAATTCCGTGGCAGATAATCTGGCGAAGCGGGGCTCCAATGAGGAGGAAGATATCTTATTTTCGGCTTGAAGTTGTTGTTTTGGGTGGTTTGCTTTGTTTTTGCTGTGTTTTTGGTGTTGCGGGTGTTTTTTCTTTCTGCTGGGGTTCTGTTGTGTTCCCGAGTTTGCTTATGTGTTGTTTGTTCTGGGGTGCTTGGTTGTGTTTTGGTGGTTTGGGGTGGGTTGTTTGGGTTGTTCTTTCTTGTTTGTTGTCCTGGCCCTGTTCTTGGGCTCGGCCTTAATAAAATTCCGCCGTTTCAAAAAATATATACAAAAAATATATATATATATATATATATATTTTTGATGTATATCTTTAAGATTTGTCCTATACCAAATTATCTCTACATTTTCGATTGTAATAATGCTAAACATCTCAATATATACAATCATCTCAATCATCCATATGGAAGCACCACAAGTTTATCTTCTAAGCATTTCTTATCTTTTCAAAATTAGGGTTTATGTCATATTTTTTTAACCTAATACAAGAAATGTTAGTGACAGGCGCAATAGTTTCAATAACGACTCATGATAGATGGATTGACAAATACTGTATTACAAAATAACAATATATGAATACTTTTGAAAATGTACACACATCAATACAAACAGAATAGAATATGATACTAATTTAGACAAGCTATTGTTGCAAACATTGTTGATGGTGACATCTTTATTAATAGATAAGATAAATAATAAAAATGTAATGCTATACTGTCCAAATCACGTGAGTTATCAAAATTACACCACTTGCTATAGAATTACAACTTATTTGGGGTATAAATTTAGACAAATATTTTGAACGGTCTAGCATTACTCGTACAAAAATTAAGGACAACTACACACCCCTTGATTACAATGACATTTTGGTTTAGGACAAAATTGGCCATTACATAAATCCTCACCGGCGGTGACCCTCCAATTCCCACCACCGGACTTTTCACCTGCTAAACCACCACCATCCACAGCTGCCATGAAAAATCCCATACCTTCCAAAAATAGAATCATATGTTACATCCAATATTATTATTATTATTATTAATTTTTTATTTCTTTTTTGAAAAGCAAGCTTTATTAGAAGCAAAACAGCCAACAACAGAGCTAAAAACAGGGCATCCTGACACAGCCAAAACCAGCGCCCCACCAAGCAAAGCAACCAAAAACAGAGAAACGAAAGAACCCAAAAAAAACAAGCAGAAAGACCACAACCACATCAAATATTATTAGTTTAATTTAAAGTTCCATCTAGAGTGTTTCTATAATAAATCGCATCGGAGTAAATTAAAACAATTTGTTAATAATTATATATATTTGCATGTAGAAGGGTTTCTAAAAAGCATTGGTAGTCAAACACAGTATATGATATATATATATATATATTTTGAAGCAAATCTGCAGTATATGATATATTATACCTTTAAGTGCTATTTATTAAAAAGGGTTTAGTTTATTACTACGAAAAACAAATTGAAGTGTATTAAATTACTTAAATTCTTGTTTAATTATATTATATTGAAGATACTTTTTTTTTTTTATATTAAAAATAAAGTATTTTTATATATTTCGCAGCACTTAAATATGAGATATTGACCGGCTCATTCACCAACAAAGTACATCAAAAGTACTTTTAAAACACCATCTAATATGACGTGATGGCAAATAGTGTTCATTCAATATGATGATATCTTATATTTAAATTTTCAAATCGTCATACTGTAGGTGATATATATACTAAAAAAAATAGCATGACTCTATAACAAAATAGTTTCATATAATTTCTTAAAGATAAAAGAGAGAATTAAGAACTAACAAGATGATATGAGCAGCACAGATAGGAAAGCCAACTTGAACGAAATGTTCTCCATGTAGCCTGTAGGTACTGAATTATGATAAAGATGTATTTGATTTTATATTTTATAATGATAGATTTTGAGTCTTTGAAGCATTAGTATTTATAGGTGTAAATTAACATGTATTGTTTTGAAGGTAACAGTTTTTTTCTTCAAATAATAATAAATCCTTTTGTAAATGAAAATAAATAATAATAAATGTATTTAAAAATATTGAAAATAAAAACCGGATACTCAATATTATGATATGCTTACTTTTACGGTCTCCTGAATTATTATTTAAGGCTCAAAATCTGATTGTGATTAAATGAATTTTCAATACAAATAATTTGAAATAGAAACATCAGATTTTTTAATTGAATACACATTAATTTGCTATATTGTAGGGTATGTAAAGTCCGGATTTTACCTGTAATTCTTTAAGTTGAATTTGTCTAAAGCCTATTGGTAACCTTGTTTTTTATTGGTTTGTTTTTGGTATGTATTAAATATGCATTCAATGGAATCAATACACTATGATTATTCTAAAAAAAAATTAATTACAATTATTCTTATAAATGATAATAAATAAATAATTTAGAAAACAAATTAAAAATTTTAATTGTAATATCAAATCAATAGTAAATTTTGAAACAAATAATGGTAATATGACAAAGATTAAAATAATATTTTTTTAACACATTATTGGTTGAGATGTGAGATTGGATATCATTTCCGCACTACGAGGTTGCGGGTTCGAGTCCTCCCCTCCAAAAAAAAACTCTGAATTTATAATTTTATACAAGATTTATGAGATTGGATATGAGTTGAGATGTTTAGCTTTATTACAATTGAAAATATAGAGATAATTTGGTATATGGCAAATCTTAACGATATATACGATCATCATAATTATTGGTAAGTAAGCACCAAATGTAGGGATGGGCGAGGAGGCCCATTGGGGCGGGGAGGGTCAGGGCTCCTCCCAAAAACTCGTTTGGGGGAAATGGGGGTGGGGGTATTTGGGTGGAGGTTCCCCCACCCCCACCGCCAAACACTATTTCCCCATTTCTTTTCATTTTCAATCCTAAATTCTCAATTCCCAATCCAAAAATCGAAATTTGGAACTTGGAATCCGACTATCCCAATCTCTAGTTTGACCTTGTGAAAATATCCAATCAAAAAAAGTAATCAAAACATCCATTATAAAATATATAATTGGTTTAAAGAAATCCATATTAAATGTAAATAATTATAATAGAGTATTACACAATAAAAGTTTAAAGTTTATATCTTCGATCGATCCAAAATACAATGCAACAAGGAACACAAAATCTACACAATGTCAAATCTCAACTAGTTTTTATTTATTTTTTATTTATTTTGTTTTTTTTTAAATTGTTTAGACTTTTAGATATAAAATAAAAATAAAAATAATATATATATATATAAATTTAGGGGAATGGGGGTGGGGCGAGTCTCTCCCACCACCTCCCCCATTTATAAATTGGGGACTAAGTTTGCCCCCACCCCTACCCCTAAAACCCCATGGGGGCCGTGGGGTGGGACCTCATTGGGAAACGCCCATTCCTAAAGTTTGTTCAAAGTTTTTCTTATCTTTTCAAAATTAGGGTTTATGTCACAAGTTTTTACCTAATTCAAGAAATGTTAGTGACAACCGCAATAGTCTCAGTAATGACCCATCAGTCACGATTATGAATATGCCTCATGCAAGAAAAAAAAAGTTATTTATACAGTTAATTAATAACAATATCCGAATACTTTTGAAAATGTACACACATCAATACAAGCATATATCCTCACGAAGTTATATCAGGATGCATTGACTTGAAAATTTTTCTGTATATATTACTAAGGAGATAGAGAGCGGATAAATTTCAATTAATACAATAAATAATTTTCAATTAACTTATATGATAAATTAAACAACCCTCTAATTCTATATCAATATAATATATATATATATATATATATATATATATATATATATATATATATATATATATATATATAAAGGCAATCAAGAGTCTTAAAAAAATAATAATCAAGAGGCAATCCGTAACTCACAAAATCAAAAGGTAATTAAGAGAAAATCTCATAATTAATGCAATAATAAATAAATTCTGTTAACCAATTTCATATTTGATTTTTAAACAATCAATAACAATTAATATTAATAATTGGAATCAAAGTGTCAATTCACTTGCTTTGTTGATATATATAGAAATAAGTACATTTAAATACAAAGCTCCATCATCAGATTTAGATTATTCTACATACTTATATATATATTAATTTGTTTTGAAAAATATTTAGTTATTACCATTTATATATATATAAAAGTATTTTTGAGTAAATTAGGGTGTATTTAGAGGTTTTTATAATTATTCTAGAAATACTTGTAGAAGTGTTCAATTTTTTTTTAAAACTCCATGGAGGTTATAGTCAAGCCTAGTGATAAATTAATTTATTTTTCCACACTTATTTTCCAAGGGCATTTCATTTTTTTAATAAACTCACTTCTTTTTTTTCACGAGTTTTTTTTTTTTTTTTATGGAGATGTAAATAGTAGAAGTTATTTTCTTTTATTATTGTACAAAAAAAAAAATATTTATCACCTTTTATAAAAAATATTATGAGTGAATTTCATATATTTAGGAAAAGAATTAAATGAATTGAATGCAATAATTAATGTTTTTAATATCTTATCATTAATATTTGATTAAAAATTATTATTTTAAATTTTTATTATATTATCATTAATATATTATTTTTTTAAATTTATCACTAATTCCATATAAAATGGATTACCATTAATTTGGTATTTACAATTAATATTTTAATTTGTTTCAAAAAATATGTATTGATTATCATTTACTGTATAAGAATAATTAAAATTGAAAACATTTATTTTTGGAAATAATCATAGTGTATTTAATGCATATTTAATACATTCTAAATAACCAAAAAGAAAAGAAAACAAAAAGGTTAAAAATAGAAAGAAAAAAAAAACTATAAAAAAATATGTGTACATTTCCTTTAAAAAAAATCTGAGTTGTCTTGCTATGTTGTCTTGGCTTAGAGTTTGAGGAAAATATTAGGTGATGATCATTGCTTGTCACATGGCCTTGTGGGAGCAATGGGAAGAGCCTAGAACTTAATGGATTTATCTTAAAACAAGCCCTAAAATTGGATTGAAGTGCTTAATGAGACTAAGTGAGAACATTGAGTGGTCTAAGAAGGTTGCATTGATTCATTAGTGCTTTCTCCATATATTTACTTCTTGTGTGTTCTTTGTTGTGTTAGCTTAGTTTTTAGTCACAAGTTTGCATTTTTACTTCTCAAGCTTGCATCTTTAGTTTTAAGTTTACATTTTTAGCTTACAAGTTTGCATCTTTAATCATTTTCAAGAAACCAAACCATTTTCCAAACCCAAAGCATTATGCAATTTAATTTTCACCCACTTAGAGTAGTTAGATTTTTCCTAGACTAAGTAGTTTCAACTTTCAACCTATTGAATCACCGATCCCAGTGAACGAACTTTGATTTAAATTGAAAGTAAATCTTTACTGCATCATTAGCCTTACTGGAGGGTTGCATAACGAACAACAACTAATTGAAAATCCAATTCCGCAAATTTAAAATTTCTTGTTTCTCATTTTGTTAACCAAAACAACCATGATAAATGTATCAAAATATGTCACAACAATAATCAATCCAAAATTACCTTTTTAACTAATAAAATGTTTCCTAAAAAAAAAAAAAAACAACAAACAAACAAAAAGATAAGAAAATGATACATGAGAATGATGTAAAGCTTTTTGCAAGATGCATTTGGCAATCATCATAACAAAAAAATAAAAATAAAAAAATAAAAAAATAAAGATAAAAATTATTCAACCAAATATTAAAAAAAAATATGTATAAATTACTCTCACCTCCAATTGCCATCCAATACCCCACCTTTTGGGTGTTTTGAGTTTATATGTGAGGAAGAGTCACTGGAATGAGATGGAAAAAAATGTGAGATTTTAGGTGGTTTTTATAGGGAAAATTGAGAAAGATGAGAGGGCTTTTAGTTATTATAATTATATAGTTTAATTGAATAAACTTAAAGTTAGATTTGAATGAGAATATGATGGGGTTTTAGTGTTTTATTATGATCATGATAATAACCATTAAGAGAATATATTTTTAAAAAGTTTAAATAATTGAATTATTGTTTTTATTAATTGTTATCATGTTGTTGTGGTTTAAAAAGAGGATATTTTTCTTTTTTGAAAGGCAACTTTATTCAGAGACCACAAAGGCCAAACAAACAACAGCATAACAACAAAAATAGCCCAGAAACACCCTCATCAAACACCTGCGACAGGAGCAGCAAACACAACACATGTCGCAGGAGCTTGACAAGGCAGAAGAACGGGCAAGCAACCGAAACAGCCCCACACACAAGACCCCCCAAAACAGAACACCCGCAGAAAAACAAAAACCACAAAAAAAAACAACAAAAAACAGACAGAAAAGTCAGCTCAAAGACCAGTCGACAGATTCCCCAACACCCTCGGCCCCTTTTTTTGCCAGCAGGTCAGCCGCAACATTGTAGTCTCTAGGACTGAACTCCACATGCGCTTGCCCCAGGACCCCCAGATAGTTGTGAATTTGTAAAATGGTGTGCAGCAAGTTCCAATTTCCCACACCATTGCTATTGATCCACGAGACCCCCACCTTTGAATCGCTAGCAACCACGATTTTTTTCCCCCTCAATTCATGTCTCGAGACACATAGTTGACAAGCTCTTTCAATAGCTAGGATCTCTGCAGCCAAAATATCCTGAACTCCAATATTATCTGAAAAAGAACACAACACTACTCCCATACTATCACGCAGCACCCCCCCGATACCGGCTTGACCCGTAGATGGTTTCACAGACTCATCAACATCAAATTTCAACGAGTAGAAAATCGGAGGTATCCAATCCTTCACGCTAGGAAACTTACTTCTTTTCCTATCAACACACCTGACTGCAGTATCCAACAACAACAGAGTAATAGGTTCCTTTGATCCTTTACCTAAGTTCTTGAACCACCACACAACACGAAATCTCACCATGTCCATCGCTTGAACCATTGAAACCATGACATCCTTGAACACCTTCTCATTTCTCGATTCCCAAATCGTCCAAACCATGGCAAAAAACAGAGAGGCCCACGCCCTTTCTGCCTTTTTCCAAGGACACAGCCCATGCCAACCATTCCACCACTCCACCAGCGTCCCCTGGCTGCAGCTACTGACTTTCCACCAGACCATACAGCTATTCCACAGCCTCCACGCCCAGTTATAATGAAGAAAAGGTGGTCTATGGTTTCTTCAAAAACCCCACACAATGGACACAACGAATTACCATCCACAAGCAGTCCAAAGCGCTTCAAAACGTCCCTCACCATTACTCTACCATGAAACAATTGCCAAGCAAAAACTTCAATCTTTGGTGGGCAAAAATTACCCCAAATGTTGTTGTAAACTGGCAGACCTCCAACATTGCAGGCCTCAATATTTTTCCACACTGACTTGACAGAGAAATTACCATCCACACTCCAAGACCAACCAATGGTGTCAGAAACATTCTCCCTACTGATCCACTTATCTATATATGAAGAGTTTAAATAATTGTTATCTTGTTTCATAATTGTAATTGTAATTAAATTGTCTATTCATCTTGCCCTATTAATATATATAAATGAATACATTTACATTAAAAAAAAAAATGAATAAATTAATTGTAATAAATTGTCTATTCATTTTGCCTTTTAACTTTAAAAAATAAAATAAATGAATACATTTAAATCCAAAACTCCCTCACGGCAACACATGGCGCTGTGATGGTCAGCCTTTATAAATTATATAGAAGTGGATATAGAATATAGATATATAGATTAATTAATTGATTAGTCATTTAATATTTAACTTGTTGGAAAATGAAACAATTGATATAATAGAGTTATGATTATTTAATGGTCATTATTTATTGTTTTAGGTTTCTCCATTTAATGGTCATTATATTCATGAATGCCTGCATTATGCATATAAGGTATTTGAAGAATGTTGTACAGTAGAATATTAGTAATCTCACAACATTAATTAGTTTAGAATGTTAAAATTAAAAACTGTAGTACTCCATTAATCATACATTGGATCCATCCCTGAAATTTAGCTTATCATTTAATGACCTTAAAGTGGCTATATAAATTTTATATACTATATAATTATATAATTAATAAAAATTTAATGATAAAACCACCACATGACGACACGTGTCAAAGTGAGGTTCCATTTTACTATATTATACAGATATAGACGTGATGTTGGTGACATCATTATTAATAGATGAGATAAATAATAAAAAAAAATAATGTTATAATGTCCAAATCACTTTTCAATGTTCGGGTGGGTGCTGTACTCCGCGATCAGAAGGGATCATGCTCGAGCTTTATTTGCTCTCCCTAGAATCGATTCTATCTCTACTGAGATTGAGGAGATTTTGCTATCGGAGAGAGTCTCAGTCTTGTCTAACGGTATGGTTTTTCTCTACATTTTGTGGAAAGTGATTCGCTTTTTGCTGTCTCAGATATCGATAATTAATTTTCTTTTGCTGTTGACGGGCCTTTGGTGGCTGAGAGAGTTAATCTTTTTTTGGTTAAGGGGGGTATTTCTTGTTGTTTTGTTCCGCGTGACAGAAATAAGGTATCTCATGCTTTAGTTTTCTTTATCTCAAGACATGGTTTGGGTTGATATTTGCCCTCACTTTGTTAATCATCTTGTTTTAGCTGATTGCAATAATCAAAGCTTTTTTTTTTTAATTTTTTTTTTAATTTTTAGCTTTTTATCCTTTCAAAAAAATAATTTTTTTTTATTTTTTTTATTTTTTTATTTTTTTAGTTTTTTACCCTTTCAAAAAAATAATTCTAAATCCCTATTGGTAACCTTGTTTTTTGTTTTATTATTATTATTATTATTTTGGTTTTTCTTGGTAGGTATTATACATGCATTCAATAGAATCAGTAGACTATGATTGATAAAAAAAATTATAATTATTCTTATAAATGGTAATAAATAAATAATTTACAAAACAAATTAAATTTTTTAAGTTAATTGTAATATCAAATTTATAGTATTTTCGTTTTGAAGTCTTACAAATCAATAGTAAATTTTAAAAACAAATGATGGAAATATTAAATGAATGATAATAAAACAAAGATTAAGGGGTGCCTGCCACCCGAATGGTATCAGAGCCATGTCTCGAGTCCCTGGAGTCCAGGAAAAGAGTTAGACTGCTATGAGTATGTTAGACTGGTATAGAATGAAGAAATTTCTCAAAAATGGCAAACACTAGCACAAATCCCTCTACTGCTTCTCTAGTTCCTAATAGATTGTCTTCTTCTATATCCTTACCTTCTCCTACTATCCAAAGAACCCAGTCCAACGGAATCCAAGATCTGGTAGAATACACCCATATCCCTGCTTCTGCCCAGATAAATGAAACTACTTTCCCCCTACTCAATCCATACAACATCTTCAAGAGAAACAAATCTCTTGCCACCCGGTTAACTCGTCTTGTCCATACCAGACCGCTTCCCATCAAAGAATATGTCCAGTCCACAGGCCTAGATAAATGTTTGATTCCATCCTCTTCTAGTGAACAATATGTCACTCTCACCATTGATCAAAACATGATAGATCAATGGATCAAGGAAGGATACTCCCATCTCCACATAGGTGCTGTCAGAATCATCCTCTCCCTACATGGGCGAAAAGGCTTACCTGTCACTGCCAGACTGGCCTTGCTCAACACCATCTACACTCAGTATGAACATGCTGTGATTGGCACCTGCCTATCTACTCTTCATGCTGGTAGCATATCCCTCACATACTATCCCAACTTCAACATTCCTTTGCGAGACCAGAACCTTCACAAATGTCTCAAGATCCAAGTTCAGATTCTTGGTGCTCCCATGCAAGCCAATTCCTACATGGCTACTGTCCATCATCAGCTTGCTTACAGACTTCAAGATCATGCTCTTGATCTCCCACTTCCTGGTCATAATGGTGACACCATCTTCATCAAAGCAGAAAGAGAAGATGAAGTTCCCACCATCCTTCAAATTCCAAAACAACTGCCCAGAGAAAAGCTCACAGAGATTATGCCTCTTGAATGGCTCACAAACTATGAAAAGGTTTTCCAGGACGAAGCTCCTGTCGTTGCTGCTGATACGTCGTATGTTCCTCAGCCAGATGGCTCCATCAAAACTATCTATGCTCCCCTCACCGGTTCTCAGGCTTTTTCCAGTTCGGAGACTCCTCCGATATTCCAAGCCCTTATGATTCAACCGGTTACCACTGAAGCTGACATTCCCATCCACAGTTTTGAAGCTGACGGATCTCCGATCTACACTGACAAGATCCGTGGTCACTTCATCTGGGATGATGATCCAAACATGTGTGATGCAGACTGTATATGTCGACGCTGTCTCAAGGACACCTCTCCTACCTTCTGCAAACCCTGGAATAATCCTCACAAACCAGATCATCCTGATAGTCCTTGGATAGGCCTCCATCCTATCAAAAATAAACCTCTACCCATTTATGATAGAGCTTTACAGATCTTACGATCTGAAGGTCTCCTGCCTCCACAACCTACCCTTACAGGTCCTAATCAACCAGCACCAGTCCCTTGTTACATGACCTCAGATTATGATTGTGATTTCCCTCCACTTGAACCTTCCTCAAACCAAGAAAAAACTCGTTTCTCAAAACCTTTTGTCCAATCTACCGAAGTTCAACCCGATGGTTCTTACAAACAGCCCTCCCAGGCTGAACAAGTCCTTAATTGGCAATCTCATAATGCTAGAGCTCAGAACAGAGTTCTTAACTCTATTGATCAGAAGATTGATCGTGTTACACGACATGTTTCTCAGCATGATCACCATCTCCAAAGTCTTGATGCCTCCTTCAGAGATTTGGCCTCTGACCTTCAATCGAGAATAGCAAAGCTTCATGCAGATCTTCACAGATATATTTCTCATGGCTATTCTGGCCCAGACTTTGACACAAAAGAAAGAGAAATCAAGTAACTTAAAGAACAGCTTGAACAGCTGACCAGAGATCATTCCCACAAACCAAAACCTTACTCTCATCACTCACAATCACTGTTTTTCCCTGTATCTCCTACACATTCACCCCCTTCCAAATCTGATGATTTTTCCAATCACTTTAAATCCACTGGTGAATTGTTTCGGAAATATCCCGTCCTCTCTTCCCCTCAAGCAAAACCTAAGACCAGGTCTCCTTCGAAGCAGAAAGACAAGCACGCTGCTTCCAGTTCATACGACCCAGTTCTATTTGCTTCTAAGACGTTTTCCTCCTCCTCCAAGTCTGATTCAACATCCTTTTCTGAAGACGTCTCCTCCCAGTCGTCACAGACTTCCTGTCCTTCATCCTGGCTGGATACTGCTGCATCTTCTCCTCCTGCTCATGCAGACCTTACTCAAGTTTTCATGGCATCTCGCACAGATCCTCAGCCCTCAACAAGAACCTATGAGTCTCCCGATGAGACTGCCTCCTCCGCTCCTGCTCCCTTTGTCGAAGAACCTCCAGAACATGTTCCTGGCCGTTCTCCTGCTAAACCTACCAATGGCCCTTGGTTTACTCTTGATGACACTTCTCCTGGTTCCTGGAGAAAAAGGGTTTCAGAGATGAGCGCATGGCTTGACCTACAACTGGCGAAGTCTGAACAGAACCTTGAAACAATTCTACGTGAGTTCGTCTCTCGTTTTACTGGTTCTCTCAGAGATTGGTACCAAGCTCTTGGTGAATACCGACAACTCCAATTTGTCAGAGTCCCCTTAGCCTCCCAAGCCATGGGATACATATTCAGAGAATTCCTTGGTGATCCTGACCATCTCTATAAACAGGCTCGACAAGAATTCTTTGACATGCGTTGCTGCTCTCTCAAAAGAAATGACATTATGTTCCATTACAAGCGGATGTCTCAAAGATATCATACCCTTGGTGGAATTAATGATCATAGTCTTAAACAAGTCTATGTCAACTCCCTTCCAGATGACCTTCAAGATGAGATACAACGAAAAATAGACACCTCAGGACGATCTCTCAATGATACATCCTTAGGTGAACTCCACATGTATGCTCTCAGCTCTCTGGATAAACTCTGTGCCACTCAAAGATTCTTCTCCAAGATGCTCACAGAAGGCAAACACCTGCAGTCTCAATGCCGTCAACCTTCTCTTCAAATCAAGTGCAAATCCTTGGGCTCTTGCACCTGCAACACGAAGAAGAAGAATCATTTCAAACGTTTCAAAAACAAGAAAGGCAGGCCTAAACGATTCAAGTTCTTCCGCAAGAAAGCACAGCGCGGTTGGAATAAATCCCAACGCTGCTACATTTACGGCAAATCCGGCCATTATGCTAAAAAATGTCCAAACAAAAAGGCAAAATCCGCCAGATTAGTTCAGCAGTTGAAAGACATTGCTGATGAAGTTCCGTCCGATGCAGACATTGAATCCATCTTCTCTGAACAAGATCAGGCTGATTCCTCCACGACCTTTGTTCTTCAAGAAGATCTTTCTGATTCGGAATATTCTGGCTCCTCTGACTACAGTTCTATCCCAGATTCCTATCAGGCTACTCAGCTCGATTCTCATTCCGGTCCCCAAGCTCCGGTTCGGATTCTACCTGACAAGTACTCCAAACCTGTTGATGTCATCGCTTATTTCGACACAGGTTCTCATACTACAATGATGAACCCAAAGGTCCTTCCTCCAGAATTTTGGAAATCCCAAGTTCGGCATTTTTGAGCCGCTGATGGAAAGGTTTTTTCCACTAATCTGATTTCCAGAAAGAAGATTGGTATTCAGTTTCTCCCGTCCTTCACTCTTTGGGTCCAGGTCGTCGGCACTCCTCTTCCTGATAAAGATATTCTCATCGGCTGGGATGTTTTTCGCCAATGTTACTCTCTTCGGATTCTCCCTACTGGCATCCGATACAAAAAGCATTTCAAAGCTTTTTCTGACATTTCGAAGATTTTCCCGCTCTCAGAAACCCAAGCCCCTTTTGAACATATCCAGCAAAAATTGCTCCTGCTTTGTGCTGACAATCATGCCACTTTCTCTCATCCTTCTCCTCTGTGGAAGAATCCTGCTTTCTTCATCAAGCTTCCCTTTAAGCTTAATGAAGATACGAATCCTACCAAGGCTACCCACTCAGGCATGTCTCCCTCGGATCTCAAGCTCGCCAATGAAGAATGCAATGAGCTCCTTCGTCAAGGTCTGATCGAACACACCTCTTCTCCCTGGGCGTGTCAAGCCTTTTACGTTGAAAAACGCACTGAATTACTCAGAGGAAAAAAGAGATTAGTCGTGGATTACAAGCCTCTAAACCTCTTTCTCAGAGATGATAAGTTTCCTGTTCCCAGACCAAATGTCTTATTCTCTCAACTTCCAGGTGCTACGATCTTCTCCAAATTTGACCTCAAAGGTGCTTTTTGGCAAATTGGTATTCATCCAGATGAAAGATATAAGACAGCGTTCTGTCTTCCTAATGCTCAATACCAATGGACTGTTCTTCCTTTTGGTTTAAAGACTGCTCCGTCCCTTTTCCAAAAGGCTGTTACCAGGATTTTTCATCCTCTCTTACACTCAGCACTCGTCTACATTGATGATATCCTCATGTTCTCTCCAGATGATACCTCTCACAATCTCCTTCTCCAACAGTTCCATGACATTGTTCATCACTATGGTATCATGCTCTCTGAAAAGAAAAGCATAGTTGGGAAATCTGAAATTGAATTTCTTGGAATGCACATTTTCAACGGCCAATACCGTCCTGGTCCTCATTTGGCTGTCCGATTGTTGGACTTCCCCAATTTTGATCTCAGTGCGAAACAAGTTCAACAGTCTCTCGGAATCGTCAACTATGTCAGAGATTTCATTCCACATGTCAGTCACTACACCTCAGTTCTTTCTACGCTCCTCAAGAAGCGTCCTCCTCCCTGGAGTTCCTCCCACACTGAGGCCGTCATCAAATTGAAGGAGATCACTCAATCTCCTCCTGCCCTCGTCATCCCTTCTTCGGGCCAGCTTATCCTCCAGACTGATGCCAGTGATATTTTCTGGGGAGCCGTTCTCATTGAAGATCGAGACGGTCAACGACGATACTGTGGTCATGCTAGTGGAAAATTCAAAGATGCCCAACAGCATTATCACACTATCTATAAAGAGATTCTTGCTGTCAAATATGGAATCCAAAAGCTGGATTTTCACCTCAGGACAAGAAACTTTATTGTTGAAATGGACAACTCATCTTTTCCAAAGATCCTCGATTTTCGCAATAAGATTCCTCCCAATCCTCTCCTTTTGAGACTCAAAGATTGGTTTGCCCGATATGACTTCACTGTTCGTCACGTGAAGGGCCATCATAATATAATTGCTGACATGCTCTCCAGACCTCCACTCACTCATCTCATTATCTCCAGACCTCCACTCACTCATCTCATTACATCCACAGGTCATTATCCTCTTGTCTTCATGACTTCTCCTGCTGGTCCCTCCTCATCTCATGCTGGTCCCTCATCATCCTCACCAGCCATACCTGATTACTCATTCCCACCAGAACTCTTGGCCACGTTGCCACCTGATCATCAACCTTCTTTAAATCAGATCCAGTCTTTCGCCAAGACTCAACTTCCGGTCTACCTAGCTCAGATCAACAGACAAGACTGTCGTCACACTGTCAACAACCTGTCCAGACCATTTCTTGACCCGTTTATAATGCCACCTTTCTACTATTTTTCTCCTCAACTCCTTTGGTTCCTCTGGTGTTTATCAGTTCTCCATCATCATGCCATCGTCTTCCCACTCCAGGCCCTATACGGTCATCTCCATGGTCCTTCTCAACGGAACTCTCTGTTATGGGTTTTCCTCCAATGGTTCACGTCCTTGACCAACTAGAAGCGCGAACTCACTGAGCTCATGGGCAAATATAACATTTGGAAACTTGATTATGAATCAGCTGCCTCTGTATGCTGTATATGGATCTTCAATAGGCCCTACAGGTACAATCCCCACCAAAGACTCCTCTGGACTGCCAACTCCAGTTATGAATGGCATACCACATATGATTATCCAAAAATGTATCCACAAATCCTTCAAGTCGGTCTGCTCAATTTCCTCTGTGATGTTAATTATGTCTCCACCGACGAAGTTTTCATCCTACCAAATATTCCCAGGGACCCCTCTCAAAGCTGGAACCCTTTTCTGAATTCATACATGATTGACTCTTAGGACCCCTTTGACGCTGCATGGCCCTGCTTCATCTGTGGAGCCCAAGATTCAGATGATGAAAATCATGCCAACTGTAATATGTCTTCTAGTCCGTGATTCAGCTTCACTCAGACCAAACTCTCAACTCGTCACGTGAACTGCAATAATTCACTTTCTTTTTGCTATTTTGTTTTATTAGGCAACTGTTTGGCCTTATTAGGTTTAATTATGCTATTTCGTTTTATTAGGCATCTTTTGTCTTTATTTCAATTTGAAAGTCTGTAACCTTTGGCCGATGGCCCTGCTTTGCTTTAGCTAGGTATCTGCCACGTTTGTGGCCTTACTGTATAATAGGTTTGTCTGCACTCTATCTCTCCCCCTATATAAGGAGAGCTCGTCACTTGTGTAAAAAGGCAGAAACACATCAATAAAATTTTCCTTGTGTGTTAACTCTCATGTCTTGCTAAATTGTTCCTCTTCTTCCTTTGAATACCATGTCACTCATATAAATAGCAGTCTGTAATTATCTCAGTATGCTCTGTGCTTGCCTCTAGGTTGAGGATCCTGCACATCAGAAGATGAGATTTGTTGGCTTTTTGGCTTAAGGTCCCTGTCTGTCTCTAGTGGGTTGGAAAGTTAGTACCCTGTTCAGGCCGTGGTTAGGCCGCCATTTTGGGGAAAACTCTAAAGACCTGTATGAGAGGCACCCAGGGGTACCTGCCACCCGAATGGTATCAGAGCCATGTCTCGAGTCCCTGGAGTCCAGGAAAAGTATTCATTATTGGTTGAGATATAAGCTGGAATATAAGTTGAGAAGTTTAGCATTATTACAATCGAAAATATAGAGATAATTTGGTATAGGACAAATCTTAAAGATATATATATTTTTTTGATGTATATCTTTAAGATTTGTCCTATACCAAATTATCTCTATATTTTCGATTATAATAATGCTAAACATCTCAATATATAGTCATCTCAATCATCCATATGGAAGCACCACAAGTTTATCTTCTAAGCATTTCTTGTCTTTTCAAAATTAGGGTTTATGTCATATTTTTTAACCTAATACAAGAAATGTTAGTGACAGGCGCAATAGTCTCAATAACGACTCATGATAGATGGATAGACAAATACTGTATTACAAAATAACAATATATGAATACTTTTGAAAATGTACACACATCAATACAAACAGAATAGAATATGACACTAATTTAGACAAGCTATTGTTGCAAACATTGTTGATGGTGACATCTTTATTAATAGATAAGATAAATAATAAAACTGTAATGCTATACTGTCCAAATGACGTGAGTTATCAAAATTACACCACTTGCTATAGAATTACAACTTATTTGGGGTATAAATTTAGACAAATATTTTGAACGGTCTAGCATTACTCGTACAAAAATTAAGGACAACTACACACCCCTTGATTACAATGACATTTTGGTTTAGGACAAAACTGGCCATTACATAAATCCTCACCGGCGGTGACCCTCCAATTCCCACCACCGGACTTTTCAGCTGCTAAACCACCACCATCCACAGCTGCCATGGAAAATCCCATACCTTCCAAAAATAGAATCATATGTTACGTATAATATTTTTTTTGAAAATGCTTCTTTATTGATAAAAGCGACAAGGCCAGCCCAAGTCCAAATACAAAATGAAACAAGGAGCCAAATTAGCTCAACAAAACAACAACCCGCTTAACAAAATACAAAGCAGAAAACTGGGCAAAATACAATACCCCACAATAATGTTACTAGACCAGCCAAAAACGAGAATAACTACTAGATAAACCAGAAACTCCTCATAAAATCTTCAAGCTCCCCATTCCAACCTTTCACCAACTGAATTAGCACCAGCCTTAGCCAGGCTATCAGCAAGTGCATTGGACCCTCTCGGTGTAAACTTAATAGACATTGATTTTTTGTGCATTAACCTTTGTCTGATATCATATTATATGTTACGTATAATATTATTAGTTTAATTTAAAGTTCTATCAAGAGTGTTTCTATAATAAATCGAATCGGAGTAAATTAAAACAATTTATTTATAATTATATATATTTGCATGGAGAAGGGTTTCTAAAAAACATTAGTAGTCAAATCTGTTATCTGCAATATATGATTTTTTTTTTTTGAAAACTGCTATCTTTAATGAACAAGCAAAACAGAACAGCCACACAGCCCCCAAACCAAGGCTAAAGGCACAACAAACAGCCAACAAGCCAAGGAACAAACACCAACCGAAAGCCCCCAGAAAAGACAGAGAAGAAACAACCACAACAACCCAAAACCCAAAGCAAAACAGAGCAAAAACAGCTGCAGTATATGAAATATTATACCTTTAAGTGCTATTTAACAATATTAAAAAGGGTTTAGTTTATTACGATGAAAAACAAATTGAAGTGTCTTAATTTACTGAAATTTTTTGTTTAGTTATATTATATCAAAGATACTTTTTTTTTTTTTTTAATGTATTAAAATGAAAGTATTTTTATATATTTCGCAGCACTTGAATCTGACATATTGACCGACTCATTCACCAACAAAGTACATCAAAAGTACTTTTAAAACACCGTCTAATGTGACTTGGTGACAAATAGTGTTAATTCAATATGATAATATCTTATATTTAAAATTTAAAATCGTCATACCTAAGTGGTATATATACTAAAAAAATAGCATGATTCTATAACAAAATAGTTTCGTATAATTTCTTAAAGATAAAAGAGAGAATTAAGAACTAACAAGATGATATGAGCAGCACAGATAGGAAAGCCAACTTGAACGAAATCTTCTCCATGTAGCCTGTAGGTACTGAATTATGATAAAGATGTATTTTTATATTTTTGTAATGATAGATTTTGAATCTTTGAAGCATTAGTATTTATAGGTGGTGTAAATTAACATGTATTGTTTTGAAGGTAACGGTTTTTTTTTTTCTTGAAATAATAATAAATCCTTTTTTAAATGAAAATAAATAATAATAAATGTATTTTAAAATATTGAAAATGAGAATCGGATACTCAATATTATGATATGCTTACTTTTACAGTTTCCTGAATTATTATTTAAGGCTCAAAATCTGGTTGTGATTTAATGAATTTCCACTCCAAATAATTTGAAATAGAAACATCAGATTTTTTAATTGAATACTCATTAATTTGCTATATTGTAGGGTATGTAAAGTCCGGATTTTTAAGTTGAATTTTTCAATTCTACAGCCTATTGGTAACCTTGTTTTTTGTTGGTTTGTTTTTGGTATGTATTAAATATGCATTCAATGGAATCAATACACTATGATTATTCCAAAAAATAATTAATTACAATTATTCTTATAAATGATAATAAATAAATAATTTTGAAAACAAATTAAAATTTTTAATTGTAATATCAAATCAATAGTAAATTTTGAAAACAAATAATGCTAATATGACAAAGATTAAATTAATATTTTTTTAACACATTATTGGTTGAGATGTGAGATGGGATATCAAGCCCGCACCATGAGGTTACGAGTTCGAGTCCTTCCCTCCAAAAAAAACTATGAATTTATAATTTTATACAAGATTTATGAGATTGGATATGAGTTGAGATGTTTAGCTATATTTCAATTGAAAATATAGAGATAATTTGGCATATGGGAAATCTTAAAGATATATACAATCGTCATAAACATCGGTAAGTAAGTACCACAAGTAGGGATGGGCGGGGAGGCCCATTGGGGCAGGGAGGATTAGGGACCCGACCCTCCTCCCAAAAACCCGTTTTGAAGGAGTTTTCTTCCAGGATTGTGGGAATAGTACGTTATCTCCTGCTATAAGAATAGTTATTCGGATCGCACATGTATTGTTTGATCTCAATAGGTATCGGCAGTCCTATTGTAATAATTCTTGTAATACTTCAAAGGAAATTTTTTTTTTTTTTTTTTATAGTAAATACACGATTTTATATCAATTTTCAATACGATTTAGTGATAAATGACGTTCATTCAGTCCAATAATATCATTGGTTCCATTAACATAATACTATTATTCTTAACTCGGATTTATTAAGTGTGGCAATATGGACTGGCCTAGCCTGGCGCGGTAAGAGTGAAGCCTGAAGGAGGAAACAGGGCAAGCCGGGCTAGGCTGGCTTGCGGTCGGCCTAAATAGGTTGCCACTTCCTTTTTTTCTTTATAATAAAATAAAATAATAAATCTTATATATAATTTATATAAAAATAAAAAATAAATACTTAATTAATCAGTTGATTGTTTTTTTTTTTTTACAATTTTTTTCCTGTTTTAATAATTTTTTTGACTTATTTTTTTTTTTATCTTTCAATATTTTAAGATAAAAACTTATTTATTATTTTAACTTATGTATTTTAATTTTGAAGTTTAAAATTTATTTCTAATTTTATTTTATTTATTTATTTGAGAGAGTAGAGAGAGAGAGGTGTGAAGAAAATTTGATTTGGAGGGGGTATTTATAGATATTAAAAATTGAGGAAAAAATTGTAATTCTAAAGAATAAATAAAAAAAAACATAGCCGTTGGCCAACGAAAAAAAAAAAAGTGGCCGTTGGGCGCAAAATATTTTTCTTAAAAAAAATGGAAAACACAAAAAGACAAGAAGTGGCCGTTGGACCCTAAATAATTTATAAAACAAATTAAAATTTTTAATTGTAATATCAAATCAATAGTATTTTTTTTATGTCTTACAAATCAATAGCAAAATTTAAAAACAAATAATGGAAATATTAAATTAATGATAATAAAAGAAAGATTAAAATAATATTTTTTTAATCAAATATTAATGGTAACACATTAAAAGTATTCATTATTGACACATTATTGGTTTAGATATGAGATGAGATATAAGTTGAGATGTTTAGCATTATTCCAATAAAAAATATAGAGATAATTTGGTATAGGACAAATCTTAAAGATATATACAATCATCTAAATCATCCATATGGAAACACCACAAGTTTATTTTAAGTAGACCT
This sequence comes from Acer yangbiense, assembly GCA_008009225.1. Classification (NCBI taxonomy): domain Eukaryota; kingdom Viridiplantae; phylum Streptophyta; class Magnoliopsida; order Sapindales; family Sapindaceae; genus Acer; species Acer yangbiense. The sequence continues at coordinate 13,642,698 of CM017761.1, forward strand.
GACACGGTTCCGGTTCCGGTTCCGGTTCTGAACCGATGGTTCCGGTTCTGGTTCCGGTTCCGGTTCCGAACCGACGGTTCCGATTCCGAACCGACGGTTCCGATTCCGAACCGACGGTTCCGATTCCGATTCCGATTCCGATTCCGAACCGACGGTTCCGATTCCGAACCGACGGTTCCGATTCAGAACCGACGGTTCCGATTTTGGTTCTAAGGTTTGGTGGAACCGAAACCGAAACTGGAACCGAAACCGAAACTGAAACCGAAACCGAAACTGAAACCGAAACCGAAACTGAAACCGAAACCGAAATCGAAACCGGTATATGCTGGTTTCAGTTCTGGTGCCGGAACCGACGGTTCCGATCAAACCGACGGTTCCGATCAAACCGACGGTTCCGATCAAACAGACGGTTTTGAACCTTTATTATTATTATTATTATTATTATTATTAAAACTCAGTCTCAGTTAAGTCTGTCAAGAGATCAAAAGACCAAGAGTCGATCCAACACTCCAACCCACATCAGTCCAAGTAATCAACTGTCCAACAAGAAGAAGAAGAAGAAGAAAAAAAATCAAAATCAGATGGTGCCATACTGCCATGGTGGTGATGCCGTGATGATGGTGGATCTGGGATTTGGGGTGGATCGAAGAAGAAGAGGAGGAGATCGATCGAAGAGGAGAAGAAGAAAAAGAAGACTGCCATGGTGGAGATGCCGTGATGATGGTGGATCGAAGAAGAAGAGGAGATCGATCGATCAAAGAAAGAAGAGGAGATCGATCGATCGAAGAAGAAGAGGAAGAAGAAGAGGAAGAGGAAGAAGAAGAGGAAGAGGAGAAGGAGATCGAAGTAAAGAAGAAGAAGAGGAGGAAAGAAGAAGAAGAGTCTACAGCTGTGAGAGAAGAAGGATTTAGGTTTAGGTTAGGTTTAGTTTAGTATTTATATTAAAAACTAAAATAAAAAAATAAATAAAAAAAAAGGAACCGTCGGTTCCATTCCGGTTCGAATCGCCCGGTTCCACAAACCTTGGAACCGGAATCGGAATCGGAACTGGCCTCCTTCGGTTTCGTTTCCGGTTCCTGTTCCTGTTCCGGTTCCGATTCCGATTTTTAAACCAGAACCGGTTTTTTGATTCTGGTTTTTTCGGTTTCAGTTCCACTCCGGTTCCACGGTTCGAACCAGAACCTTGTCAAGTCTAATTCTAAGCTTTTCTTATCTTTTCAAAGTTATGGTTTATGTCACACTTTTTAACCTAATACAAGAAATATTAGCAACAAGGACAATAGTCTCAGTAACCACTCACGATTGTGACTTTGCCTCATGCAAGACAAAAAAAGTTATTTATAAAGTTAATTAATAACAATATCCGAATGATAGATGGGTAGACATATACTTTAAAAAATAAAGGGGTAATTACCCTGGTGGCCATCGACTTATGCCGCCACTATCAAAATGGCCACCAGATGTGGAATTGGTTTAGAAATGGCCATTTTTAGCAAAAAATGTTACACTAATAGCCATTCCGTTATAACACCGTTAACTTTTTCTAAGAATGTTATACTAATGGCCATCAATTTGTTCACTTGGTATCAAAATGACCATTATAATCATTTTTCTTCAAAATTACTCTAGTGGCTATCCATTTGGTCAATTGGTATCAAAATGGCCATTATAATTGTCCCACTTTTTCTAGAACATGTGTATTGACCATCCATTTGGTTAATTGGTATCAAAACAATCATTATATGTACAACTATATTCTAATAGAAAAAATAGAGTAAGCAATCATTAAAAATAAAAATTTCATTCAATAGAGAAAATGAATAATTCATTTGATTCAATATAATTTCAGTCTCATACACATCAAATACTACTTGTCAAACTACACAAGTATACCAAAATCCCAAGAGTACAAAAGAATCGAACGTCTTAAACTCCTTTCCTGGTCTTAAAGCTTCGTGTACCTCTTAGCTAACCATGCAGAATTAGCTAATCAATTCTTTTGTACTCTCGGCCAAGTGTGCTTGTGCAGTTTGACAAGTAGTATTTGATGTGTCTAAGACTGAAATTATATTGAATCAAATAAATTCTTCATTTTCTCTAATGAATGAAATTTTATTTTTAATGATTGCTTACTCTATTTTTCTAATCGAATATAGTTTTACATATAATGAGTGTTTTGATACCAATTAACCAAATGGATGGTCAATACACATGTTCTAGAAAAAGTAGGACAATTATAATAGCCATTTTGATACCAATTAACCAAATGGATGGCCACTAGAGTACTTTTGGAGAAAAATGATTATAATGGCCATTTTGATACCAAGTGAACAAATTGATGACCATTAATAGTGTAACATTCTTAGAAAAAAGTTAATGGTTTTATAACGGAATGACCATTAGTGTAACATTGTTTGCTAAAAATGGCTATTTCTAAACCAATACCCCATCTGGTGGCCATTTTGATAGTGGTAGAATAAGTCGATTGCCACTAGGGTAATTACCCCAAAAATAAAATAACAATATCCAAATACTTTTGAAAATGTACACACTTCAATACAAGCAGAATAGAATATGACACTAATTTAGACAATCTAATGTCGCAAACATTGTTGATGGTGACATCTTTATTAATAAACTAGATAAATAATAAAACTGTAATGCTATCATGTCCAAATCACATGAGTTGTCAAAATCACACCACTAGCTATAGAATTACAACTTATTTGGGTATAAATTTGGACAAATATTTTGAACGGTCTAGCATTACTCTACAAAAATTAAGGACAACTACATACCCCTTGATTACAATGACAATTTGGTTTAGGACAAAACTGGCCATTACATAATTCCTCACCCGCGCTGACCCTCCAATTCCCACCACCGAACTTTTCAACTGCTAAACCACCACCATCCACAGCTGCCATGGAAAATCCCATACCTTCCAAAATAGAATCATATGTTACATCCAATATTATTAGTTTAATTCAAAGTTCCATCCAGATTGTTTCTATAATAAATCGCATCGGAGTAAATTAAAACAATTTATTTATAATTATATATATTTGCATGTAGAAGGGTTTCTAAAAAACATTAGTAGTCAAATCTGTTATCTGCAGTATATGATATATTATACCTTTAAGTGCTATTTAACAATATTAAAAAGGGTTTAGTTTATTACTATGAAAAACAAATTGAAGTGTCTTAATTTACTGAAATTTTTTGTTTAGTTATATTATATCAATGATACACATTTTTTTTTTTTTAATCCAGTAAAATGAAATTATTTTTATATATTTCGCAGCACTTGAATCTGACACATTGACCGGCTCATTCACCAACAAAGTACATCAAAAGTACTTTTAAAACACCGTCTAATGTGACTTGGTGACAAATAGTGTTAATTCAATGTGATAATATCTTATATTTAAAATTTTAAATTGTCATACCTAGGTGGTATATATGCTAAAAAAATAACATGACTCTATAACAAAATAGTTTCATATAATTTCTTAAAGATAAAAGAGAGAATTAAGAACTAACAAGATGATATGAGCAGCACAGATAGGAAAGCCAACTTCAACGGAATCTTCTCCATGTAGCCTGTAGGTACTGAATTATGATAAAGATATATTTTTATATTTTTGTAATGATAGATTTTGAATCTTTGAAGCATTAGTATTTATAGGTGTAAATTAACATGTATTGTTTTGAAGGTAACGGTTTTTTTTTCTTGAAATAATAATAAATCCTTTTTTAAATGAAAATAAATAATAATAAATGTATTTTAAAATATTGAAAATGAGAATCGGATACTCAATATTATGATATGCTTACTTTTACGGTTTCCTGAATTATTATTTAAGGCTCAAAATCTGGTTGTGATTTAATGAATTTCCAATCCAAATAATTTGGAATAGAAACATCAGATTTTTTAATTGATTACTCATTAATTTGCTACATTGTAGGGTATGTAAAGTCCGGATTTTACCTGTATTTTTTTAAGTTGAATTTTTCAATTCTACAGCCTATTGGTAACCTTGTGGGTGCGTTTGGCACGGACATGGGACAGGACAAGGTGGGACGGGACAGGACAGGACGGGACAGGACATGTTGTTCTGTATTGTGTTTGGAAGGCCTAGGACAGAACTGTGGACTGTACTATTATGTGTTTGGTATGGTTGGGACAGGACAGGACAAGAGGTTCAAATGACCAGAGTACCCCTCTTATATAAATAACAACATATATTAATATAATAATATCAAATAATAAAATATATATAATATATAATAATATATATAATAATATTAAATAATAAAATATATAATATATAATAATATATAACATATTATTATATTATATATATATATATATTATTTGATATTATTATATATTAATATAGAATATTACATGTATTATATATATAATAATATGATATATTATATTATTATATAAGATATATATAATATTAAATATTAGTACATATAATAATATATATATTATATAATGTATAATATATATATATATATATATCTGTTACAATATATAATATATTATTATATATATAAGATATATATAATATATTAAATATTATTACATGTACAATAAATAATATATAATAATATTAATATTATTATATATTATTATATATAATAATATATATATATATTTTTTATATTTATATAATATATATATATATTATAATATATACATATTAATAATACATATTAATGTATATATATATATATCATATATATTATGTGTTAATATATACATATATAATATAATAATATGTTTATATTATAATATATATATATATATATATATATATATATATATATATATATATATATGATATATTGAATATTATTATATATATATATCTTATATATAATAATAATAATGTATTATTATATTTATTAATATATAATATATTTAAGATTATAATATATATATATATATATATATATATATATATATATATATATATATATATATATTATTAAATATTATTATATATATAATAATAGATTTTATATATTATATGTAATTATAATATATATTTATAATATATAATATATTAGACATGATTGTAGTTGTTTAAAAATTTAAAGGGTAAATTAGTCTTTTTGACACTTGTCCCATGTCATGGGACAAGTTGTCCTAGGGTCTTGGGTGGGACAACTTTTTATGATTTTTGTCCCACCTTGTCCCGTCCTGTCCCATGCTAAGGACGCGCCAAACGTGGGACAAGAACAACTTGTCCCACGTTGTCTTGTCCCGTCCCGCGTACCAAACGCACCCTGTTTTTTGTTGGTTTGTTTTTGGTATGTATTAAATATGCATTCAATGGAATCAGTACCCTATGATTATTCCAAAAAAAATTTAATTACAATTATTCTTATAAATGATAATAAATAAATAATTTTGAAAACAAATTAAAATTTTTAATTGTAATATCAAATCAATAGTAAATTTTGAAAACAAATAATGCTAATATGACAAAGATTAAATTAATACTTTTTTAACACATTATTGGTTGAGATGTGAGATGGGATATCACGCACGCACCACGAGGTTACGAGTTCGAGTCCTTCCCTAAAAAAAAAACTCCGAATTTATAATTTTATACAAGATTTATGAGATTGGATATGAGTTGAGATGTTTAGCTATATTATAATTGAAAATATAGAGATAATTTGGCAGATGGGAAATCTTAAAGATATATACAATCGTCATAAACATCGGTAAGTAAGTACCACAAGTAGGGATGGGCGGGGAGGCCCATTGGGGCAGGGAGGGTCAGGGACCCGACCCTCCTCCCAAAAACCCGTTTGAAGGAGTTTTCTTCCCGGATTGTGGGAATAGTACATTATCTCCTGTTATAAGAATAGTTATTCGGACCGCACATGTATTGTTTGATCTCAATAGGTCCCGGCAGTTCTATTGTAATAATTCTTGTAATACTTCAAAGGAAAAAAAAAATTATAGTAAATACACGATTTTATATCAATTTTCAATTCGATTTAGTGAAAAATGACGTTCATTCAGTCCGATAATATCATTGGTTCCACTAACATAATACTATTATTCTTAACTCGTATTTATTAAGTATGGCAATATGGACCGGCCCGGCCTGGCTCGGTAAGAGCGTGTCGGCCCTTAATAGGTCTGGCCCAAAAAAGCCTGAAGAAGGAAACAGGGCAAGCCGGGCCAGGCCGGCCTGCGGGCCTCGGCTTAAATAGGTTGCCACTTCCTTTTTTTCTTTCAAATAAAAAAAAAAAAACAAATCTTATATATAATTTTTATAAAAATATAAAATAAATACTTAATTAATCAATTGATTGTTTTTTTTTAACAATTGTTTTCCTGTTTTATTAATTTTTTTGACTTAATTTTTTTTTTTTTTTATCTTTTAATATTTTACGCTAAAAACTTATTTATTATTTTAACTTATGTATTTTAATTTTTAAGTTTAAAATTTATTTCCAATTTTATTTTCTTTATTTATTGAGAGAGTAGAGAGAGAGGTGTGAAGAAAATTTGATTTGGATGGGGTATTTATAGATATGAAAAATTGAGGAAAAAATTGTAATTCTAAAGAATAAGTATAAAAAAAAAACATAGACGTTGGCCAACGAAAAATAAAAAAAGTGGCTGTTGGGCCCAAAATAATTTTCTTAAAAAAAAAAAAGGAAAACACAAAAAGACAATAAGTGGCCGTTGGACCCTAAATTATTTATAAAACAAATTAAAAAATTTCAAATCAATAGTATTTTTTTTAAGTCTTACAAATCAATAGTAAATTTTAAAAACAAATAATGGAAATATTAAATTAATGATAATAAAACAAAGATTAAAACAATATTTTTTAATCAAATATGAATGGTAACACATTAAAAATATTCATTATTGACACATTATTGGTTGAGATATGAGTTGAGATATAAGTTGAGATATTTAGCATTATTCCAAAAAACAATATAGAGATAATTTGGTATAGGACAAATCTTAAAGATATATACAATCATCTCAATCATCCATATGGAAACACCCCAAGTTTATTCTAAGCATTTCTTATCGTTTCAAAATTATGGTTTATGTCACACTTTTTAACCTAATACAAGAAATGTTAGCAACAAGTGCAATAGTCTCAGTAACGACTCACGATTGTGACTCTGCCTCATGCAAGACAAAAAAAGTTATTTATAAAGTTAATTAATAACAATATCCGAATGATAGATGGGTAGATAGATACTTTAAAAAATAAAAGGGTAATTACCCTGGTGGCCATTGACTTTTGCCAAAATTATCAAATGGCCACCAGATGGGGAATTGATTTAGAAATGACCATTTTTGGCAAACAATATTACACTAATGGCCATTCTGTTATAACCGTTAACTTTTTCTAAGAATGTTACACTAATGGCCATCAATTTGTTCACTTGGTATCAAAATGACCATTATAATCATTTTTCTCCAAAATTACTCTAGTGGCCATCCATTTGGTCAATCGGTATCAAAATGGCCATTATAATTGTCCCACTTTTTCTAGAACTTGTGTATTGACCATCCATTTGGTTAATTGGTATCAAAACAATCATTATATGTACAACTATATTCTATTAGAAAAATAGAGTAAGCAATCATTAAAAATAAAAATTTCATTCAATAGAGAAAATGAATAATTCATTTGATTCAATATAATTTCAGTCTCATACACATCAAATACTACTTGTCAAACTGCACAAGTATACCAAAATCCCGAGAGTACAAAAGAATCGAACATCTTAAACTCCTTTCCTGGTCTTAAAGCTTCCGTGTACCTCTTAGCTAACCATGCAGAATTAGCTAATCGATTCTTTTGTACTCTCGGGCAAGTGTGCTTGTGCAGTTTGACAAGTAGTATTTGATGTGTATGAGATTGAAATATTGAAATATTGAAAATGAGAACCGGATACTCATTATTATGATATGCTTACTTTTACGGTTTCCAGAAATATTATTTAAGGTTCAAAATCTGATTCTAATTTAATGAATTTCCGATCCAAATAATTTGAAATAGAAACATCAGATTTTTGAATTGAATACTCATTAATTTTCTATATTGTAGGGTATCTAAAGTCCGGATTTTACCTATATTTTTTTAAGTTGAATTTTTCAATTCTACAGCCTGTTCATTTTTATTTATTTATTTATTTATTTATTTTTTGAAGCAGCATTTTATTAAGCAAAAGACCACAAAAGTAAGGGAGAACAAGCACCCCACACCCACCCCCCCAGCCAACACAAGTAAACAAAGCACACAACAGCAGCAACTAAAGAAATCAACCCTGATATCTCAACAAAAGAGATTAGCTTTGATATCACAGCTGTAGCGACCACCCCAACCAGTGAACAGAAAAAAACAAACCCACAGCCAAAGACAACAACCAAAAACACAACACACAAAACTAAAAAACACTCCACATAACATTCTCCCCTTCCAACACCGAACCTCTTTTAGCCAAACCATCTGCCAAAACATTAACTTCTCTAGAAACAAAGCGCACAGACAGATTCTTGAAGACTCGAAGCTTCGCTTATAAATCACTTCCACTATAGCCAAATTACTGAAATCCCCTTCATTGAACCACGCAACAGCCACCCTCGAATCACTTTCGATAATAATCTGTCTCCCCCCAAACATGTTCTGAGATTCACAAAGAAGACAAGCTTTTTGGATTGCCAAAATCTCTGCTGCAGCTGCATCAGAGACCTCGACCCCAGCAAAAAACAAGCACAAAACTTCACCTTTAGCATTCCGTAAAACACCATCGATCCCCGCCCTCTCCGGCTCTCTAAAAAACGAACCATCCACATTAAATTTCAGCATCTCATTAGGAGGAGGAATCCAAGATTCTAGATTTCTCTTCCTCTCCTTTTTGTGCTCAACACAACAAAATTCCAGATTTTCAACCATAATCGTAATAGGATCCACCGACCCCTTACCATGGAATTTAAACCACCACGCCACCCTAAACTTCACCAAATCAGAAAACGCAGTAAAATCCGCAGGTTTACCTTTAAAAACCACCTGATTTCGGGCCTCCCAAATAGTCCAAACCACTGCATAGAAAAGAGTATCCCACACTCTCTTTAGACTCGACTTCGGACATAAACCAATCCAACCTACATACCACTCCTTAATGTTCTTGCTAACACAACTCTGTACATACCACCACCTCATACAAGCCTTCCACAGCCCCTACGACCACGCACACAATAAGAAAAGGTGATCCACCGTCTCTTCCATACTGCCACACAGAAGACAGCAAGAGTCACCATTTACTATCAAACCAAAACAGCCAAGCACCTCACGCACCATCACCCTCCGTCTCAGCAGTTGCCACAGGAAAAGCTCCACTTTCGGAGGGCTAAACCCTTTCCACACCGAGACTGATTCCATGTCCTCCCCTTCCCTATACTCTTCTATACATCTTCTGAAAGAGCTCGCTGAGAACATGCCCTTTGGGCAGAAACTCCAGGCAACCGAATCTGAAATATACCTCTTCAACTTAACGCTCTCCAAAAAAGAGCAAAAGTCATTCCAAATATCTACCTCCCAGTCAAACAGCTCTCTTCTTAAACACACCTTCCACCTCCAATCCTTACCACACCACTGCCCAAATTGCTTAATAGTGCCACCCTTGACAATAGACAAAGCAAAGATCCTAGGATATCTGATTTTAAGAGGAATATTGTCCCTCCAGCCATCCTCCCAAAAATACACCTTATCTCTACACCCCACCACCACCTTTAGGCATTCCTTAAGAATATTAGCAGAAACCGATCCCTCCTTCATTAAACCTGTCACAGCTTTCATGAAAGGAGAAGCTTTGGTGTCATAATCCCATTTCCACTGCATCTCTTTAAAACTAGCTCCATACTTCGCATAAATGACCCTTTTCCATAATGAATCATCCTCTCGACCAAACCTCCACACCCATTTAGCTAATAAACCAAAATTCTTATCAACAATCCAACCAACCCCTAGCCTACATTTCCTCTTACTCTTGTAAATGGAACCCCAATCAACTACATGGATTTTCCTCTTCTCATCCCCATTCCCCCAAAAGAAACTCCTCTAGAACTTCTCAATAGCCTTAGCCACACTCACAGGGAACTTGAACACCGACATGAAATAAGTCGGAATACTAGACATGACCACTTTGATCAAAACCAACCTTCCCCCTTTACTCAGAAACTTCTTTTTACACGGAGAAAGCCGTTTCTCAATACGAGCCAAAACCGAATTCCAAAACGATTTAGAACTTGGCCTCGCACCCAAAGGCATCCCGAGATACAAAATAGGAAGACTAGCTTCCTTACACTTAAAAGTGGCCGGCCAATCACTCTCCCCACCTCTCGGTTTCCCAACACGGACCACACAAGATTTGTGAAAATTAATGCTAAGCCCTGAAGCAACCTCAAAACACCTCAAAATTCTCCTAGAATTGACAAGATACTCCACCTTTGGCTCAAAAAACAGAATTGTATCATCCGCATACTGTAAATGAGTCACCTGAACCTCTTTTTCATCGAAGGCCACCCCTCTCACTAAACCCAAAACTGCTACTTTTTTGAGACACCCGCTAAGACTTTCCACTACCAAGTTAAAAAGAAAAGGCGATAGAGGATTGCCTTGCCGCAAACCTCTCTCCACTAAAAACTCCGCTGTAGGGCTCCCATTAACCAGAACTAAAATGGAAGGAGTTGCAATACACCATTTCATCCACTGCCTCCACCTAGACCCAAAACCCATCTCTTCCATGACAAAATCCAAGAAAGAATGGTTAACTGAATCGTATGCTTTTTCAAAATCTAACTTCACTAAAAGACCTCCCACTTTGTCTTTCCGCCAACTGTGGATAATCTCTTCAGCCACTGCAAAGCTATCCATAATTTGCCTATTAGACACGAAAGCCATATGATTCTCCCCTATCACCGAATTCATAACCTTCTTAAGGCGATTTGCTAAGACTTTTGCAAGGATCTTATACATCGAACTCACAAGACTTATCGGTCTAAAATCCCTTAACGACTTCAAATGACCACATTTAGGAATTAGCGTTATGAAAGTCTTATTCAGGTCTCTAACAATCTTCCCATCAACATAGAACTCTTGAATAAACTTCATGAAATCCACCTGAATCACCCCCCAATTGGCTTTAATAAAATTCAGATTCAAACCATCGGGGCCTGGAGCCTTATTGCCATCACAATTGCAAACCGCATCCCACACCTCCTCTTCCTTAAACTTTTCTTCCAACATGATTCTCTCACCATCCGCCAGCTATTTGAGGCCAAGTCCTCTCATTTTTGGACGTGTCCATTTCACATTCGAATAATGGTTCTTGAAAAACTTCCAAATCCCTTCCTTTAATTAAGCCGGGTCCGAAATCTTCACCCCATCTAAGACTTACTCACTGATTAAGTTTCCTCATCTTCTCCCACTAGCCACACAATGGAAAAACCTAGAATTTTTATCCCCAGTTTTCAGCCAACTAATCCTAGTCTTTTGCCTCCAAAGTTGTTCTTCTTTCCTGAGTTCCTTCCAAAGATTCGAAAGAAGAATCATACATTCCTTTCTAAGGTCCTCTGACCATCCACTTAAACTAGCTTTGCCATCAATAGCAGCCAAACTACCCTCCAACCTTTTGCAATCCGAAACAGCCCCTCTATTTACTGCATACCACCTCTTTATAAAGACCTTCACACCCCTAGCTTTGGCAGCTAAGGTAAAACCTTTGGAACCTTCCACTTTACAACTTTTCCACCCCTTGATCGCTTCCGACATCACACCTTTGTCCTCAAGCTAGCCATTAAAAAAAGGGAACGGTTTGGGACCCAAATCCATAACTTTTTCACCCAAAATAATGGCATTGTGATCTGAAAGGGAACGCGGCAATCCCCTTTGAACCAGATGAGGGAACCACAAAAGAAACTCAGGAGAGACAAGAAAACGATCTAATCTCGCCCAAGCGGCCGAAACTCTACTATTTGTCCAAGTGAAGGGCATCCCAACTAAAGGCAAATACAACACCCTAACTCTAAGAACAAAATCATTAAAATTACAAATTGATCCCATATCGCAACCTCTGCCTATTTTCTCCTCCGGACTCAACACAGTATTAAAATCACCACCAATACACCACGGGATAGAAAAGGAATTCTGAACCTCCACCACATAATTCCATAACTCCTTCCTCTCCCCCTCTACATTAGCCGCATACACATTACAAAAAGCCACCTCCTGTTGAACTCCTACTAAATCTCCAATCAAAATAATACTATGATTCGACGTAATGCATGACTTTACTGAAAAAAACTCCTTATTCCAAAGAGAGATCAACCCTCCCGCCGACCCTTCGGCCTCCACTCCCACACCTATAGATAAAATATTGCCACCTAGGATTCTAATAACCCTACTATCAAACACACTCAACTTAGATTCTTGAAGAAAATGAATGATAGGTTTGTATTTCAGCACCATCTTTCTAACCACCTTACACTTCTCTTTTTTACCCAGCCCTCTAATGTTCCATGAAAGAGCTAACATTAAAGAAAAGAATCCACAACTGGAACAAACAAAAAACTAACCATGATTTGCTCGGCATCTCTCATTGTCCTCCTCTTCCGTCCTTGAAATCTTTTTTAGAACTTCCTCTTCTTCACCGAAGAAATTGAAACCTAAAGCATCCCCCCATTTCCATCACTCTGACCGCTTCTTCCTCTGCCGAACTCAGATTACTCAGATTACTCTGTTGACTGCTGTAATTTTCGATTGTCTTTCCACGACTACTGTCAGCCTTGGCTTGGTTACTCTTCCTGAACCTAGACCGCTGCATCACTGACACAAAATCTTTCCTCTTGCTCAGCGTCAACTCTTCCTCACTATCAGCCACCATAGCATCTGCATTCGTTTCTGCTTCAATAGTTTCCCTGACCAAATCATTCTTGATAGCTTGATTGTCAACTGGATTAGCATCTATTTCTAACTTGACCACACACGGCATTTGTACTCCATGAATCTTTACTCTAATGAGATCGTGAGTCCGCTGTGGAATTAAAACTATAATTCTGCCTCTATCTAGCTTAACTTTGTTTATAGTCAAATTATCAACCAATAAAGGTTCTCCTATTTGCCATCCCAATTTCATAAAGAACTTAGGAGACCAGTAAGAAATGGGAGTTCCCCACACATTGACTCAAGCAAGCCTGTACTGAGGTACCAATTGATCAGACCATCTCCCTATCATTGAGAAATAATCCTCCCATAAATGTTTCTCTCTAATGAATCTCTCCTTGAAAATGTCTAATTCAAAAACCCAAAGAATGCTCTTATCTCCCAAATAGGGAGATGAAAAATTACACCCAAATGATTCCAACCGGTGGTTTACTCTAGAGACATCTTAAAACCCTTTCAAGATGCCTATAGCACATTTCTTGAGCCAAACCTGATCTTTCAGACTATAATCCCAAAACATTGACTTCATCTTCCTCTTCTCCTCTTCTCCTCTTTTCCAAGCTCATGACCGTCCCTCTGGATCTCTCTAACAGTCACCGCAAAAGACCGTTTGTCCCCCTGCTCCTCTACACCCGGCTCCTTTCTCACATATTCCGCTCTAACACCCTCCGCTTCATTTCGAAACCGTCTGTTCTCCTTCTTAAAGGAAAAGCCCTTCATATTCTTCCAATCTTGCGAGGCCACTTTTGTAGAAATTGGCCAGCTATAGACATGCATTCCATTAGTGGTTTTAGCCACTTTTGTTGCCTCCTTCAAAGATTCAAACCTAACAAAAGCAAACTTGCTCCTCCTTGAAGCCTTCTTAGATGATAAGTAAACATCCCTCACCTTGCCAAAAGGTTTAAACATACCCCACATACATTCAAGATCCACTTTTGAATTGAGGTTATCTACAAAAATGGAAAACAAATTGTCCCTGAAATTTCCCATCTCCTCTTCCGGCGAAAGTCTTTTTTCTCTCTCTAAACATATTGGATTTTTTAGTCTTGGAAATTAATTCTACAGCCTGTTGGTAACCTTGTTTTTTTGTTGGTTTGTTTTTGGTATGTATTAAATATGCATTCAATAGAATCAATACACTATGATTATTCCAATATATATATATAATTATTCTTATAAATTATAATAAATATATAATTTTTAAAACAAATTGAAAATTTTAATTGTAATATCAAATCAATAGTAAATTTTGAAACAAATAATGCTAATATGACAAACATTAAAATAATATATTTTTTAACACAATACTTGTTGAGATATGAGATGGGATATCATGCCCGCACCACGAGGTCGCGGGTTCGAGTCATTCCCTTCTAAAAAAACTCCGAATTTATAATTTTATACAAGAGATATGAGTTGAGAAGTTTAGCTTTATTACAATTGAAAATATGGAGATAATTTGGTATATGGCAAATCTTAAAGGTATATACAATCATCATAATTATCGGTAAGTTATCACCATAAGTAGGGATGGGCGAGGAGGCTCGTTGGGGCAGGGAGGGTTTGGGGACCCGACCCTCCTCCCAAAAAGCCATTTGGGGGATATGGGGGTGGGGGCATTTGAGGGGAGGTTCCCTCACCCACACCCCTACCCCCAAACACTATTTACCCCATTTATTTTCATTTCCAATCCTAAATTCTTGATTCCCAATCCAAAAATCGGAATTTAGAATTTGGAATCCGGCTATCCCAATCTCTAGTTTGACCTTTTTAAAATATCCAATCCAAAAAGTAATCAAAATATCCATTATAAAATATATTGTTGGTTTAAAGAAATCCAAAATAAATGCAACTACTTCTAATAGAGTATTACACAATAAAAGTTTAAAGTTTAAATCTTCGATCGATCCAAAATACAAGACAAGAATGCGCACAAAATCTATACAATCTCAAATCTCAACTAGTTTTTTTTTATTATAAATTGTTTAGAATGTAGATATAAAATAAAAATGAAAATAATATATAAATATATATATTTATGGGGGAATGGGGTTGGGGGAGTCTCTCCCATCACCTCCCCCATTTATAAAATGGGGAACAAGTTCGCTCCCACCCCTAACCCCAAAACCCCATGGGCGCCTGTGGGGGTGGGGCCCCATTGAGAAATGCCAATACTAAAGTTTATTCAAAGTTTTTCTTATCTTTTCAAAATTAGGGTTTATGTCACAAGTTTTAGCCAAATTCAAGAAATGTTAGCAACAAACGCAGTAGTCTTAGTAATGACTCATCAATCACGATTGTGAATGTGCCTCATGCAAGAAAAAAAAAAGTTTTTTTATACATTAAATTAATAACAATATCCGAATACTTTTTAAAATGTACACACATCGATACAAGCAGAAGCAGAGCATGACACTAATATAGACGTGCTATTATCGCAATCATCGATGATGGTGACATCTTTATTAATAGATGAAAATAATAATAAAAAAGTAATGTTATACTGCCCAAATCACTTTTCAATGTTAGGGTGGGTGCTGTCTCCACGATCACAAGGGATCATGCTCGGGTTTTATTTGCTCTCCCTAGAACTGGTTTTATCTCTATTGAGATTGAGGAGATTTTGTTATTAGAGAGAGCCTCAGTCTTGTATGGTGGTATGTTTTTTCTCTACATTTTATGGAAAGTGATTCGTTTTTTGCTGTTTCAGATATCGATAACCAACTTCCTTTTTCTGTTGGAGGACCTTTGGTGGCGAAGATAGTTAATCTTTTTTCGGTTATGCGGAGTATTTCATGTTTTTTTAGTCTGCGTGACCGCAATAACGTAGCTCGTGCTTAAGTTAAATATGCTATTTCTTTATCTCAAGACATGGTTTGGGTTGATATTTGCCCTCACTTTGTTTATCTTCTTGTATTAACTGATTGCAATAATTAACGTTTTTTTAGTTTTTTTTTAGTTTTTTACCCTTTCAAAAAATAATTCTAAATCCCGATTGCTAACCCTGTTTTTTGTTTTATTATTATTATTATTATTATTTTATTTTTCTTGGTAGGTATTATATAAGCATTCAATAGAATCAATACACTATGATTGATCAAGAAAAAAAATATAATTATTCTTATAAATGGTAATAAATAAATAATTTATAAAAAAAATTAAAAATTTTAATTTTAATATCAAATCAATAGTATTTTTTTTTAAACTTTTACAAATCAATAGTAAATTTTAAAAACAAATAATGGAAATATTAAATTAATGATAATAAAACAAAGATTAAAAAATATATTTTTTAATCAAATATTAATGGTAACACATTAAAAGTATTCATTATTGAGACATTATTGGTTGAGACATGAGCTGGGATATATGTTGAGATATTTAGCATTATTCCAATCAAAAATATAGAGATAATTTAGCATAGGACAAATCTTAAAGATATATAAAATTATCTTAGGGCCAGTTTGGTATTGCTGTAACTTTTATAATAATCACTGTTAGCTGTGCTGAAGAAATAATCAGCTGTGAAGTTAATCAGCAGATGTTTGGTTAATTGCATTTTTAAAACCACTATATACCTCAAAAGCAATATACATATGTTTGGTAATTTTATTGCTAAAGTGCTGAGATTAGTTACAATGACTAAAATATACATGAGTTCATTTTTTTTTCATTAATTATATATATTAAATCAATATTTAATTAGAATATTTGAATTGAAAAAAAAAATTATATAAGAACAATAAAATATTTTTTAAATATTTTATAAATCAAATCAATATTTAAATAGAATATTTAATTTTGAGATGAAATAAGGTATATAAATAATTTTAACTTGATTTCATAAGGATAATAATGATATTTTAGAAGATGCATTAAATGCTAAAATAGATTATTCCATAATCACTTTCAAAAAGTAACCCTCACCTACTCAAAATCATCGTTAAAACTTGCCAGATTATCAATTAATCACTTTTGGAAGTTTTACCAAATCATTTTATGTCAAAATTATAAAATAATCTAATTTTAACTTTTCAAAAGCAATACCAAACTGGCCCTGAATCATCCATATGGAAGCACCACAAGTTTATCCTAAGCATTTCTTATCTTTACAAAATTAGGGTTTATGTCACATTTTTTAACCTAATACAAGAAATGTTAGCGACATGCACAATAGTCTTAGTAACGACTCACGATTAGGGATGTCAAAATTACCCATTGGTCAGGGGACCCGAACCGTTAGGGGCGGGTTTAACCGTACCAATTAAGTTGTGATATGGAGCCGGTATTTTTTTAATACTCGATTTAATTTCGGTACGGTTACGGGATTTGAAGTCCCCGCACCGCCCTGTCCCCGTACCCCGTTATCTATATATATATTTGAAGCACGTAATTAGTATTCGAATTAACTCTTAAAAAAAAAAAAGAATTAGTTTCGTGACTACTGTCTTCAGAAAACCTAATTTTCCTTCATTTTTTCCCTTCGACTAACATAATTTTCCCTCTTATATTTTCCCATTTTTTCCCTCCATTGAAACAGTACTCCATTCCAGATCATTATATATAATATACCCCACACTATTATTTTTATATTATTCAATAATATATTTATCATCTTTATCAAAAAGTCATTAGAACAAAATACATTAATGGGATGGGGATGGTATGAGGTAAAAAACCGATCCCCTAATGGGGAATCCCTGTACCCGCACTGTTTCTTTTAAGGCGGTTAATCATAGGGGATGGTATTTCTCATACTAATTGGTATTGGGGATGGTATTGGAAAACCCATACCATTGACATCCCTACTCACGATTGTGACTCTACCTCATGCAAGACAAAAAAAGTTATTTATAAAGTCAAATAATAACAAGATCTGAATAATTTTGAAAATGTACACACATCGATACAAGCAGAAGCAGAATATGACACTAATATAGACGTGTTGTTGTCGCAAACATTGCTGCCGGTAACATCTTTATTAATAGATGAGATAAATAATAAAAAGGTAATGTTATACTATCCAAATCTCTTTTCAATGTTGGGGTGGGTGCTGTACTCCGCGATCACAAGAGATCATGCTCGAGCTTTATTTGCTCTCCCTAGAACCAGTTTCACCTTTGCTAAGATTTTGGAGATTTTGCTATCAAAGAGAGTCTCAGTCTTGTCTAGCAGGATGGTTTTTCTCTACATTTTTTGGAAAGTGATTCGCTTTTTACTGTCTCAGATATCGATAACTAATTTCCTTTTGCTGTTGAAGGGCCTTTGGTGGCTGAGATAGTTAATCTTTTTTCGGTTATGCGGGGTGTTTCTTGTTGTTTTGTTCCACGTGACGGTAATAAGGTAGCTCATGCTTTAGTTAAATATGCTATTTTTTATCTCAAGACATGGTTTGGGTTGATATTTGCCCTCGCTTTGTTTATCATCTTGTATTAACTTATTGCAATAATTAAGGTTTTTTTTTTTTAGTTTTTTACCCTTTCAAAAAAATAATTCTAAATCCCTATTTGTAACCTTTTATTATTATTATTATTATTATTATTATTATTTTGGTTTTTCTAGATAGGTATTATACATGCATTCAATAGAATCAATACGATCAAAAAAAAATTATAATTATTCTTATAAAAGGTAATAAATAAATAATTTATAAAACAAATTAAAAATTTTAATTGTAATATTAAATCAATAGTTTTTTTTTTTTTTTTTTTTTTGAAGTCTTACAAATCAATAATAAATTTTAAAAACAAATAATGGAAATATTAAATTAATGATAATAAACCAAGGATTAAAGTAGTATTTTTTTTTAATCAAATATTAATGGTAACACCTTAAAAGTATTCATTATTGACACATTATTGGTTGAGATATGAGCTGGGATATAAGTTGAGATTTTTAGCATTATTCCAATCGAAAATATAGAGATAATTTGGTATAGGACAAATCTTAAAGATATATACAATCATCTTAATCATCAATATGGAAGCACCGGTAGTTTATTCTAAGCATTTCTTATCTTTTCAAAATTAGAGTTTATGTCACATTTTTTATCCTAATACAAGAAATGTTAGCGATAGGCGCAATGGTCTTAGTAATGACTCACGATTGTGACTCTGCCTCATGCAAGACAACAAAAAAAAAAAAAGAGGTTATTTTTAAAGTTAATTAATAACAATATTCGAAAGATAGGTGGATAGATAGATACTATAAAAAACAATAACAATATCCAAATACTTTTGAAAATGTACACACATCAATACTAGCGGAATAGTATATGACACCAGTTTAGACAAGCTATCGTCGCAAACATTGTTGATAGTGACATCTTTATTAATAGATGAGATAAATAATAAATATGTAATGCTATACTGTCCAACTCACGTGAGTTGTCAAAATCACACCACTTGCTATAGAATTACAACTCATTTGGGGTAAAATTTGGACAAATATTTTGAACAGTCTAGCATTACTCGTACAAAAATTAAGGACAACTACAAACCCCTTGATTACAATGATAGTTTGGTTTAGGACAAAACTGGCCATTACATAATTCCTCACCCGCCTCCTTCTTTTCAGACTGGGAGGTAGCAAAACCAACACTCTACCTCTATCCAACCTCCTTCTTTTCAGAGTTTCCTCTTCCACCATTAGGGGCTCACCGTCTACCCATCCTAATCTAAAGAAAAACATCTCACACCAGCAGTCAAGTGGAGCTTCTTTAAACTTAATCCATGAAAGCCTTGATTATGGAGTGACTGATTTCGACCAAGGACCCATGGAAGAAAAAAAACCTTCCTACAGAAATATGTTCCTGATGAATATATCCCTGTCATTGACAGAATCAAACTCCCACAGGACATTCTTATTCCCTAAATAATGAGCAGATGGAAACACATTCCTTTTTCCCAGGACCTTCCTTATGGAAGAGACATCAGAGAAGGACTTAAGAATCCCTACTGCACATAAACTTAATTAGTTAGAATCATTGGACTTCACATCCCACTTCACCACTTATATCCTCTTTTCCTTCATAGAATCGCTATTCCCAGGAAAGGTGGGAAGGATCTTCACCACATCTGCAAAAGAGGGACCAGACACTCCTTTCTGATCCCTCACCTCTATCTTTGTGTCTTTTGAAAAAGAATCCAAGGACTTATATCTACCTACTAAAGAACCTTTAACATGCGAACCCCTATTGCTCCACTCTAAGGCCGCTATCTTAGAGATGATTGGCCAACCTTATACATGCATGCCATTGGTGAGCTTCGCTACCCTCTCCGCTTCCACCAAGGTTGAAAACCTAACAAAGGCAAAGCAACTCCTCCTTGACTTGGACTTTGGGGACAGATACAGGTCCCTAACTAAGTCAAAGGCTTTAAAAATTTCTCATAATCCTTTCTGATCAACAATGGGATTCAAATTGTCCACATAGATAGACACTAAGTTAGTTCTAAAATCACGCCTGAACTCCCTACCTCCAAAGCTTCTCTCTCTAACCTCTCTCATGTTTTTTAATTGAAAGTTTTCTAAGACAGCACCACAAGTTTATTCCAAGCATTTCTTATTATAAGTTCCTTATTTTTGATTGACTTATTTTTGTGCCAAACCATATTTGGGGTTATGTTGTAAGAGTAGCTTAGGCGCTTAATTGTTGGAGATCATGCTCAACAAAAGGCCCTCTCAAGACCTCAAGATGATAAACACTTCAAAGGTAAATCACTTGTGCTTAATCTCATTGAAGAGACTTAGTTGCACGCACACACACAATTCATGCATTTTAGTATTTGTGTTTGTTTTGGTATGGTTGGTAAAATCTCATTGTATTTCAAAGAAATATATTTTTGAGATTTTTCGCATTTTTACGAGTCCAACCGTATGTAGATTTGTTCCTAGATGAATTCCGAGTGATTCAGAGACTTGTCTATATGTTTCAGATGATTTCCGAGATATTTGGGACATTCCGTGTTTTTATCAAAAACCGGAATTCAATTCAGAACTTAGAGTGGAAAGTTATGTAATTTTCCATATTTATGATTGAATCCGGGTCTATATTCCGAAGACAGAATCAAATTCCGAGTTACGAGGTTAAAGCTAGACCGAAGAACACTCGGAACGGAAGCTGGTTTGGTATGGCAGGAAAGCTATACCAAGAGAGGCTTGGCATGAAAGGCGCGTGCACCTCACGCCCACAAAGGGTCTCGGCCACGAGTGCCTCACACCAACCTCACGCCGCCTCTGATTTCATTTTTCTATTTTTTTTTATGATTTCAAAGTCATTTTATTGTGTGGTTTAGTTCCACATGCAACCTCTTGTTGTGCTGCACACATGCATTTGATTTGTTAAATAATTGGACCTCTTGATAGCCTCTCATGTGAGCTCACCACACTGGATTATTCTCTTTTGTTTTTTACTTCTAACAATCAATACGGTGCAGCTTAAATTTACCTATTTTTTTTCTCTCAAGTCAAAACGGTGCAGGTTTATTTTCACCTAATATATATATATATGTTTCATTCTCTTCTCTTCAAAAATAATGAGAGCAAAGATTATACTTTTCGAGAGACAAAATATTTTCAGGAGAGAAAGTCTCAAGAACTTATCTTGAACTCTCTAAACCCATTTTCATATGTATAAATCATCATCCAAGCATCCTCTAGGATCATCTAGTATGTGTTAATGCATGAGTCTTCTTCAACACACATGGTATGGTAAGTTGAACACTAATTTCATCTAATCTTAGTGTTTTTATTTAGCAATTTATCTCATTTATTACTTGTATGTTCTTAGATTAATTTCTACATACAAGATTGAGATTATGTGTTGAATGTTTGAGTGTTGTATTTTGATAGCTATACCTAGGATTGATTTATCTCATATAGCTATATTTTACGCCATGTCATATAGCAATTAATATCTATGATTGATTTAATTGACATATCATAATCCTAGATAAGCATTTAGTGTAACCTAGCATTAATTGCATATTTGGATATCATGCATATTCACTTAGGTTGATTAATCTCTTCATTGAGAAGTAAGTCTTGTGGCTAAGGTTGCTTAGGTCATAAGCAAATTGATTTAGAGTTGCTATTAAAGGCCTGCGGGTAGTAGAGGTGGGTTAGTGACCGTGTAGGGTTTGATGTGGTCAACCTAGGTTGTGGACATCTTTACAAATAGTGATTTCGAGGATCGTGTGTGGCGCACATAACAGCCCGTGGTTTTTTCCTTGATTAAGGTTTTCACGTAAAACTCAAGTGTCATCTATTTTCCGCACTATTACACTTGATTTATTGTATTGACTAGATTGGGGTTATTTTCATAAAATTGACTAACTGTGAAAATTGGGTAATAACTGGATTAAAATCTATTCACCCCCTCTAGATATTATTAGAACACACTGCTATTTGTTTCACTTATCTTTTCAAAATTAGGGTTTATGTCACATTTTTTAACCTAATACAAGAAATGTTAGCGACATGCACAATAGTCTCAGTAATGACTCACGATTGTGACTCTGCCTCATGCAAGAAAAAAAAAAGTTATTTATAAAGTTAATTAATAGCAATATCCGATTGATAGATGGATAGATAGATACGGTAATCAATGCAGTCAAAATAGAATATGAGTCATATGTCACTAATTTAGACAAACTATTGTTGCAAACATTGTTGATGGTGACATCTTTATTAATAGATGAGATAAATAATAAAAATGTAATGCTATGCCATCCAAATCACGTGAGTTTTCAAAATTACACCACTTGCTATAGAATTACAACTCATTTGGGGTATAATTTTGGACAATTATTTTGAATGGTCTAGCATTACTCGTACAAAAATTAAGGACAACTACACACCCCTAGATTACAATGACAGTTTGGTTTAGGACAAAACTGGCCATTACATAAATCCTCACCGGCGGTGACCCTCCAATTCCCACCACTGGACTTTTCAGCTGCTAAACCACCACCATCCACAGCTGCCATGGAAAATCCCATACCTTCCAAAAATAGAATCATATGTTACATCCAATATTATTATTATTATTATTATTATTATTATTTTTGAAAAGCAAGCTTTATTAGAAGCAAAACAGCCAACAACAGAGCTAAAAACAGGGCATCCTGACACAGCCAAAACCAGCGCCCCACCAAGCAAAGCAACCAAAAACAGAGAAACGAAAGAACCCAAAAAAAAAAACAAGCAGAAAGACCACAACCACATCCAATATTATTAGTTTAATTTAAAGTTCCATCTAGAGTGTTTCTATAATAAATTGCATCGCAGTAAATTAAAACAATTTATTAATAATTATATATATTTGCATGTAGAAGGGTTTCTAAAAAGCATTGGTAGTCAAATACAGTATATAATATATATATATTTTTTGAAGCAAATCTGCAGTATATGATATATTATACCTTTAAGTGCTATTTATTAAAAAGGGTTTAGTTTATTACTACGAAAAACAAATTGAAGTGTCTTAAATTACTGAAATTCTTGTTTAATTATATTATATCAAAGATTTTTTTTTTTTATTATTATTAAAAAGAAAGTATTTTTATATATTTCGCAGAACTTAAATCTGAGATATTGACCGGCTCATTCACCAACAAAGTACGTCAAAAGTACTTTTAAAACACCGTCTAATATGATGTGGTGGTAAATAGTGTTCATTCAATATGATAATATCTTATATTTAAATTTTCAAATCGTCATACCGTAGGTGATATATATACTAAAAAAAAATAGCATGACTCTATAACAAAATAGTTTCATATAATTTCTTAAAGATAAAGAGAGAATTAATAACTAACAAGATGATATGAGCAGCACAGATAGGAAAGCCAACTTGAACGAAATGTTCTCCATGTAGCCTGTAGGTACTGAATTATGATAAAGATGTATTTAATTTTATATTTTTATAATGATAGATTTTGAGTCTTTGAAGCATTAGTATTTATAGGTGTAAATTAACATGTATTGTTTTGAAGGTAACGGTTTTTTTCTTGAAATAATAATAAATCCTTTTTTAAATGAAAATAAATAATAATAAATGTATTTAAAAATATTGAAAATGAGAACCGGATACTCAATATTATGATATGCTTACTTTTACGGTTTCCTGAATTATTATTTAAGGCTCAAAATCTGATTGTGATTAAATGAATTTTCAATACAAATAATTTGAAATAGAAACATCAGATTTTTTAATTGAATACTCATTAATTTACTATATTGTAGGGTATGTAAAGTCCGGATTTTACCTATAATTTTTTAAGTTGAATTTTTCTACAGCCTATTGGTAACCTTGTTTTTTATTGGTTTGTTTTTGGTATGTATTAAATATGCATTCAATGGAATCAATACACTATGATTATTCCAAAAAAAAAAATTAATTACAATTATTCTTATAAATGATAATAAATAAATAATTTAGAAAACAAATTGAAAATTTTAATTGTAATATCAAATCAATAGTAAATTTTGAAACAAATAATGGTAATATGACAAAGATTAAAATAATATTTTTTAACACATTATTGGTTGAGATGTGAGATGAGATATCATGCCCGCACCACGAGGTTACGGGTTCGAGTCCTCCCCTAAAAACAAAAACTCTGAATTTATAATTTTATACAAGATTTTTGAGATTGGATATGAGTTGAGATGTTTAGCTTTATTACAATTGAAAATATAGAGATAATTTGGTATATGGAAAATCTTAACGATATATACGATCATCATAATTATTGGTAAGTAAGCACCAAATGTAGGGATGGGCGAGGAGGCCCATTGGGGCGGGGAGGGGAGGGTCAGGGCTCCTCCCAAAAACCCGTTTGGGGGAAATGTGGGTGGGGGTATTTGGGTTGAGGTTCCCCCACCCCCACCGCCAAACACTATTTCCCCATTTCTTTTCATTTTCAATCCTAAATTCTCAATTCCCAATCCAAAAACCGAAATTCGGAACTTGGAATCCGGCTATCCCAATCTCTAGTTTGACCTTGTGAAAATATCCAATCACAAAAAGTAATCAAAACATCCATTATAAAATATATAATTGGTTTAAAGAAATCCATATTAAATGTAAATAATTATAATAGAGTATTACACAATAAAAGTTTAAAGTTTATATCTTCGATCGATCCAAAATACAATGCAACAAGGAACACAAAATCTACACAATGTCAAATCTCAACTAGTTTTTATTTATTTATTATTTATTTTATTTTTTTTAAATTGTTTAGACTTTAGATATAAAATAAAAATAAAAATAATATATATATATATTTAGGGGAATGGGGGTGGGGTGAGTCTCTCCCACCACCTCCTCCGTTTATAAAATGGGGACCAAGTTTGCCCCCACCCCTACCCCCAAAACCCCATGGGGGCCGTGGGGTGGGACCTCATTGGGAAACGCCCATACCTAAAGTTTGTTCAAAGTTTTTCTTATCTTTTCAAAATTAGGGTTTATGTCACAAGTTTTTACCTAATTCAAGAAATGTTAGCGACAACCGCAATAGTCTCAGTAATGACCCATCAGTCATGATTGTGAATATGACTCATGCAAGAAAAAAATAAAGTTATTTATACAATTAATTAATAACAATATCCGAATACTTTTGAAAATGTACACACATCAATACAAGCAGATATCCTTACGAAGTTATATCAGGATGCACTGACTTGAAAATTTTTCTTTATATATTACTAAGGAGATAGAGAGCAGATAAATTTCAATTAATACAATAAATAATTTTCAATTAACTTATATGATAAATTAAACAACCCTCTAATTCTATATCAATATATATATATACAGAAATTCTATTATCAGTTCGAACTGACAAAAGTTATATCAGTTCCTTGTATGTGGACCACTGGATTTAAATACTTTGACTTGGCTGTATGCACTTGTCAGTCAAAGTATTTAAATCCAGTGGCCCACATGCAAGGAACTGATATAACTTTTGTCAGTTCGAACTGATAATAGAAAGACTGTATATATATAAATATAAAGGCAATCAAGAGTCTTAGCAGAAATTATTTTCTTTTATTATTGTACAAAAAAAAATATATTTATCACCATTTATATAAAATATTATGAGTGAATTTCATATATTTAGGAAAAGAATTAAATGAATTGAATGCAATAATTAATGTTTTTAATATCTTACATTAATATTTGATTAAAAATTATTATTTTAAATTTTTGTTATATTATCATTAATATATTACTATTGATATCTTTTTTTAAATTTACCACTAATTCCATATAAAATGGATTACCATTAATTTGGTATTTACAATTAATATTTTAATTTGTTTCAAAAAATATGTATTGATTATCATTTACTGTATAAGAACAATTAAAATTCAAAACATTTATTTTTGGAAATAATCATAGTGTATTTAATGCATATTTAATACATTCTAAAAAACCAAAAAGAAAACAAAACAAAAAGGTTAAAAATAGAAAGAAAGAAAAAACTATAAAAAAATATGTGTACATTTCCTTTAAAAAAAATCCGGGTATTGGATACCCAGAAACCGTGTAGATATAATTTTTTTTTTTTTTTAAAGAGGCAATTCATTGTTAGACTTAGAACCAAAAAATATAACCCTAATATTTATCTGTAATAGTAATTTATCTATCGAATCCATCATCCAGAAGTACTGAGCACCTTACAAATCTCAACCGGTCCATTGATTTTCTGCATTGGTGGTGATGAGCGGGATGCTAGTTGATCGTACTATTTTTATATCTATGTTTAGGTCCTCAATTCCTACTTGTTGTGCTTGTTCCTCGGGTAAAACCGGGTATTTAATATGTTAAAATAGGTGTTTCAGGTATTTTTTGGAGTTCAGGGGCATCAGTGTAATTTTGGAGAATCAGGAGTCAAAGTGAAAATTTGGAGAATATATTGAATATTCTGTTATTAGAGAAGAGTTGAGGGGTCCTTTTTGTAATTTGCCATCCAACGCAGCATGCCACGTCATTAATGAAACGGTGCATTTTGGCTGGCTATTGGCTTGTATCAGTGTGACGTCACGATGACGTCACGTTGTGTTTTACATGCAGTTGACCCGTTTGCAGACCTACGACCCGAATCCTGACCCAACTCGACCCGGCTTCAACCCGGTGCCATTTCGACCGTTTTCCAAAGTCGTCTCCAGTGGTTTTCGGCCTATATCAGCGGCATGCCTCCTCTCCATCCGTTTGCCACCAGTTTTAGGTCACCATGTTGAGTAGATGTCCACCGTGAAGTTCGGCCCTTCCAACAGCCAATGTGGCAGCGACCTTTTTTCTCCAACAATTCTAGTAATCTTCGCACCCATGAGGTCACCCTTTTCAACAGCCAACATGCCAGCGACCTCCACCCCTTAACAATTCTAGAGATCTTCGCTGTCTTGGTGGTCGCCCCCTAACAGCGACCTTGACAGCGACTTATGGCATTTTCGTAATTTTACATTTTCGTACCCTAATTTGCCCAGCCTATAAATATATCATCTTTGCCTCTTCTCTGAAGGTTGGAACCAGCCCCAATCACCACAAAAACCACCTTTGAACCAAAAATCCTAAAAACTCCATTTTTAAGCTTTCTCACCATATCCAAAACCTTTCACATTCCAACATCACCCAAGTTCCAACCTTTTTACATTTTTCCATCATTCCCTTCACATATTTCCTTTCACACACCCATTTCCATCCATTTTTTGAAGCTCATTTAAGGAAGGAGGAGAAGGAACTCAAAGAACAAGAGAAGCTCACATGGACTTTATGGGTTTTCTCTACACTTTTTTTCCCTTCTTTGTTTATTGGAACCAGCCCCAATCACCACAAAAACCACCTTTGAACCAAAAATCCCAAAAACTCCATTTTTAAGCTTTCTCGCCATATCCAAAACCTTTCTCATTCCAACATCACCCAAGTTCCAACCTTTTTACATTTTCCCATCATTCCCTTCACATATTTCCTTTCACACACCCATTTCCATCCATTTTTTGAAGCTCATTCAAGGAAGGAGGAGAAGGAACTCAAAGAACAAGAGAAGCTCACATGGACTTTATGAGTTTTCTCTACACTTTTCCCTTCTTTGTTTATTGGAACCAGCCCCAATCACCACAAAAACCACCTTTGAACCAAAAATCCCAAAAACTCCATTTTTAAGCTTTCTCACCATATCCAAAACCTTTCACATTCCAACATCACCCAAGTTCCAACCTTTTTACATTTTCCCATCATTCCCTTCACATATTTCCTTTCACACACCCATTTCCATCCATTTTTGGAAGCTCATTCAAGGAAGGAGGAGAAGGAACTCAAAGAACAAGAGAAGCTCATATGGACTTAATGGGTTTTCTCTACACTTTTCCCTTCTTTGTTTATTTTTCATTAATATGTAACTAATTCTTAGCTAGGGGATTAATGTAACCGTATTGGACTACTCTATGTAATTAATTAGTCTACTCTTTAATTCAATTCGAAATTAGTCTCTCTTACTTGATTAGTTTGTGTTTGCCTACTACTCATATTATTTTGTAGCCTCAATTGATGTGGGTTTGTAGTGTAGACTATCTAAGAAATTGGGTTTTGGTGTGAATGGCCTTTCCACCTTAATACCAATTATGAGCTTAGTAATTGAGAAGGACAATATATGCATGGCCTTGCTATGTTGTCTTGGCCTAGAGTTCTAGGAAAATATTAGGTGATGATCATTGCTTGTCACATGGCCTTGTGGGAGCAATGGGAAGAACCTAGAACTTAATGGATTTATCTTAAAACAAGCCCTAAGATTGGATTGAAGTGCTTAATGAGACTAAGTGAGAACATTGAGTGGTCTAAGAAGGTTGCATTGATTCCCTAGTGCTTTCTCCATATATTTACTTCTTGTGTGTTCTTTGTTGTGTTAGCTTAGTTTTTAGTCACAAGTTTGCATTTTTACTTCTCAAGCTTGCATCTTTAGTTTTAAGTTTACATTTTTAGCTTACAAGTTTGCATCTTTAATCATTTTCAAGAAACCAAACCATTTTCCAAACCCAAAGCATTATGCAATTTAATTTTCACGCACTTAGAGTAGTTAGATTTTTCCTAAACTAAGTAGTTTCAACCTATTGAATCACCGATCCCAGTGAACGAACTTTGATTTAAATTGAAAGTAAATCTTTACTGCATCACTAGCCTTACTGGAGGGTTGCATAATGAAAAACAGCTAATTGAAAATCCAATTCTGCGAAGTTAAAATTTCTTGTTTCTCATTTTGTTGACCAAAACAACCATGATAAAGGTATCAAAATGTGTCACAACAATAATCAATCCAAAATTACCTTTTTAACTAATAAAATGTTTCCTAAAAAAAAAAAAAAAACAACAAACAAACAAAAAGATAAGAAAATGATACATGAGAATGATGTAAAGCTTTTTGCAAGATGCATTTGGCAATCATCATAACAAAAAAATAAATATAAATAAATAAATATATAAAGATAAAAATTATTCAACCAAATATTAAAAAAAATATGTATAAATTACTCTCACCTCCAATTGCCATCCAATACCCCACCTTTTGGGTGTTTTGAGTTTATATATGAGGAAGAGTCACTGGAATGAAATGGAAAAAATGTGAGATTTTGGGTGGTTTTTATAGGGAAAATTGAGGAAGATGAGAGGGCTTTTAGTTATTATAATTATATAGTTTAATTGAATAAACTTAAAGTTAGATTTGAATGAGAATATGATGGGGTTTTAGTGTTTTATTATGATCATGATAATAACCATTAAGAGAATATATTTTTAAAAAGTTTAAATAATTTTTTTTTTTGAAAAGGCAAATTTTATTAATAAGAAGAGCCAAGAAACAGAACCAATGAGGCACGATCAAAACCCCAACAAGAGCCATCCAACTACAGTTTTACAAGCCAAAAAAAAAAAACACAATAACAACACAAAACATAGCCAAGATTACACGTCCAAACATAGCAAAAAGACTCAACCTCCTTAACCAGAGACGCCACCAACTCACACCCACACCACCTGATCCAAACAACTCACACCACCCTGTTTACTAAGGAAGTCAGCAGCCACATTAGTTGTCCTGGAAACATGAGTAACCGACAATCTTGGTTTGCATTTAGCCACAATTTCCTTAATGTCCAGAATGTAATCCATGAGACTAACATTGCCAACACCACTATTCCCATTCACCCAAGCAACAGCCACCATAGAGTCACTTTCAATAATGATCCTAACATCAGAGGGGCATCAATCACTTACACACAATTGACAGGCTTTAAGGATCGCTTGAACTTCAGCCAGCGCAGACGAACCGAAACCAATATAAGAAGAGAACATACATAAAATATCTCCTTTCGAATCTCGCATAATACCACCAATGCCCAAAGGCCCTGGGTTACCACGAGACGACCCATCCACATTGAATTTCAATATACCATCCAAAGGGGTGCTCCATGGACACTTATCCTTCCTACAAATAATAGGATTGTCTACACACCTTACCTTTAAATTCATCATTAAGACAGAAGTAGGAAGCTGAGAACCCGAGCCCAACGTCTTAAACCACCACGCAATTCTCCACAATACCATATCCACGGCCATATCAAGACTAGCAACTCCCTGCTTAAAGACCACTTCGTTCCTAAACTCCCATATAGTCCAACATATTGCATGAAAAGCCACCCTCCACACTCTATTGCTTCTAACCGCTAGACAGAGATTCTGCCAGCAATCCATCCAATCACTCAACTTCTCCAATAAGCAAGCCGATATCTCCCACCATCTAAGGCAAACTACCCACAACCTCCACGTCCATTTGCAATTTAAAAACAAGTGATTAATTGTTTCCTCCGAAGATTTACATAAAAGGCATAACAAAGAACCAACAAGACCACCAGTAAAGAAAGGCAACAATTCCCCAACCATAATTCTGTTTTTGGACAGCATCCAAAGGAAAAGATCCACTTTAGGGGGCACCACCTTACACCATATCAACGAATTAACTTTACCTACGGAAGTAGAAAGATTATGGTACTCAAGTTCTCTCCTAAATGAACAAACCGAAAAATTTCTGAAAGGCGTAAGTGACCATACAAGAGAATCATGATACATCTTTCGAACCTTGAATTTCCTCAACTCATATAAAAACCGATTCCATACTGACTCTTCCCAACCTAGAATTGGTCTCCGAGTAACAATATTCCAACACCAATGACAACCATTCCAAGCACCAAACTCCCCAACTACACCAGACTTATTTACTGCCAGTGCATATATCCTAGGGAAAAATTCAGCAAGTGGGATACCATCAATCTTCAAATCCTTCCAGGATTTCACACGACCCCCATCTCCCAAAAACACCTTCAGGCAATCAATCAAAATTCCAGCTGAAGTCGAACCAACCTTCCATAATCTCCCAACCGAATTGATAAAAATAGATGCATGTGTTCCCCCCTTCCAATCCCATAAGACCGTATATGGCTCGACCGAATATTTTTCACATATAACCCTCCTCCACAACTCCCTTTCTTCCATACCAAACCTCCATACCCATTTAGCTAACAGTGCATCACCTTTATCCTGTATTCTTCAAATTCCCAATCCACCATTCCGTTTACTTTTACATAAAGTTGGCCAATCCACCCAATGAATACCCTTCATAATTGAATTATTGTTTTTATTAATTGTTATCATGTTGTTGTGGTTTAAAAAGTGGATATATGAAGAGTTTAAATAATTGTTATCTTGTTTCATAATTGTAATTGTAATTAAATTGTCTATTCATCTTGCCCTATTAATATATATAAATGAATACATTTACATTAAAAAAAAAAAATGAATAAATTAATTGTAATAAATTGTCTATTCATTTTGCCTTTTAACTTTAAAAAATAAAATAAATGAATACATTTAAATCCAAAACTCCCTCACGGCAACACGTGGCGCTGTGAGGGTCAGCCTTTATATATTATATAGATGTGGATATAGAATATAGATATATTTTTTTGAAAAGGCCAATATATTAAACCAGGAAAAGATACAAGCAATAAGAAAACAAGGCAACCACCAGAAGCCAAGACCCCCAAACCCAAGGAAAACACGACAGAGAGCACCCCACAACACAAGCAGAACATACAGGAAACACAAGCAAGAGCAACAACAGAGACAACAGGACGAACCACACCACCACAGCAGCCAAAAGCACAAAAAACTCAGACCCAGGCTTCTTGCACCAAGCCACTCTGAACACCCTGATTAGCAAGAAAATCTGCAGCCGCATTGGATCCCCTGGAAGTGACCTTAACCAACAATCTAGGCTTACAACTAAATAATATTTCCTTAATATCCAAAATACACTCCCGAATCATAAGATTACCAACATCACCAGCCCCATTCACACAAGAAACAGCAGCCTGAGAGTCGCATTCAATGGTGATATTAACATCAGCTGGGCACAACACATTTACACACATCTGACAAGCTTTCAGAATTGCCTTAACTTCAGAATCCATGGCAGAACCAACACCGATTGGTGCCGAAAACAAGCACACAATATCCCCATCCGAGTTACGCAACACCCCACCGATACCTGACAGCCCCGGATTACCACGTGACGACCCATCAACATTAAATTTTAGGGAACCCACCATAGGTGGCTTCCAACCACACTTGACCATCCTCTTAACTTTACTGCTATCAACACACCCAACCTTTAGATTCATCATTAAAATTGCGACAGAACACTTCGACCCCGGACCATAATGTTTAAACCACCCGGCAGCCCTCCACTTCACCATCTCGATTACTCTATCAAAATCAGCAGCACCTTGATTGAAAACCACATCATTTCTGATTTCCCAGACCGACCAACAAATTGCATGAAACACCACCTTCCAAATTCTGTTGCTGCTCACCGCCGGGCATAAACCCAACCAACCATCCATCCATTCATCCATAGACTCAGGTAGACATGCCGAAACATCCCACCAACTCAGACAATTAGACCACAGTCTCCAAACCCACAAACACTTAACAAAGAGATGATTAATTGATTCATCCGCTATTTTGCACAAAGGACAAACCTGAGAAGCCATCAATCCACCTGTAAATTTAGGCAATAAGTCCCCAACCAGCAGCCTTTTTTTGGCAATCATCCAAAGAAAAAGATCCACTTTAGGTGGCACCATCCTGCACCAGATCAAAGAATTATCTTTGACAGCAGATATATTACACAAGCGACTCTCTAGCTCTCTCCGAAAGGAGCAAACATAAAATTTTCCAGACGGTAGATATATAGATTAATTAATTGATTAGTCATTTAATATTTAACTTGTTGGAAAACGAAACAATTGATATAATAGAGTTATGATTATTTAATGGTCATTATTTATTGTTTTAGGTTTCTCCATTTAATGGTCATTATATTCATGAATGCCTGCATTATGCATATAAGGTATTTGAAGAATGTTGTACAGTAGAATATTAGTAATCTCACAACATTAATTAGTTTAGAATGTTAAAATTAAAAACCGTAGAGTACTCCATTAATCATACATTGGATCCATCTCCTGAAATTTAGCTTATCATTTAATGACCTTAAAGTGGCTGTATAAATTTTATATATTATATAATTATATATATATAATTAATTCTATATATTATATTATTAAATAGATTATAATTAATAATTAATAAAATTTAATGATAAAACCACCACATGACGACACGTGTCAAATTGAGGTTCCATTTTACTATATTATATAGATATAGACGTGATGTTGGTGACATCATTATTAATAGATGAGATAAATAATAAAAAAAGTAATGTTATAATGTCCAAATCACTTTTCAATGTTCGGGTGGGTGCTGTACTCCGCGATCAGAAGGGATCATGATCGAGCTTTATTTGCTCTCCCTAGAATCGGTTCTATCTCCACTGAGATTGAGGAGATTTTGCTATCGGAGAGAGTCTCAGTCTTGTCTAACGGTATGGTTTTTCTCTACATTTTGTGGAAAGTGATTCGCTTTTTACTGTCTCAGATATCGATAATTAATTTTCTTTTGCTGTTAACGGGCCTTTGGTGGCTGAGAGAGTTAATCATTTTTCGATTAAGGGGGGTATTTCTTGTTGTTTTGTTCCGCGTGACAGAAATAAGGCATCTCATGTTTTAGTTTTCTTTATCTCAAGACATGGTTTGGGTTGATATTTGCCCTCACTTTGTTTATCATCTTGTTTTAGCTGATTGCAATAATCAAGGTTTTTTATTTTTTATTTTTTTATTTTTTTTTATTTTTAGTTTTTTACCCTTTCAAAAAAATAATTCTAAATCCCTATTGGTAACCTTGTTTTTTGTTTTATTATTATTATTATTATTATTTTGGTTTTTCTTGGTAGGTATTATACATGCATTCAATAGAATCAGTAGACTATGATTCATAAAAAAAATTATAATTATTCTTATAAATGGTAATAAATAAATAATTTACAAAACAAATTAAATTTTTTAAGTTAATTGTAATATCAAATCTATAGTATTTTCGTTTTGAAGTCTTACAAATCAATAGTAAAATTTAAAAACAAATAATGTAAATATTAAATTAATGATAATAAAACAAAGATTAAAATA
This sequence comes from Acer yangbiense, assembly GCA_008009225.1. Classification (NCBI taxonomy): domain Eukaryota; kingdom Viridiplantae; phylum Streptophyta; class Magnoliopsida; order Sapindales; family Sapindaceae; genus Acer; species Acer yangbiense. The sequence continues at coordinate 13,677,350 of CM017761.1, forward strand.
ATATTTTTTAATTAAATATTAATTGTAACACAATAAAAGTATTCATTATTGGTTGAGATATAAGCTGGAATATAAGTTGAGATGTTTAGCATTATTACAATAAAAAATATAGAGATAATTTTGTATAGGACAAATCTTAAAGATATATCTATATTTTTTTTTATGTATATCTTTAAGATTTGTCCTATACCAAATTATCTATATATTTTCGATTGTAATAATGTTAAACATCTCAATATATACAATCATCTCAATCATCCATATGGAAGCACCACAAGTTTATCTTCTAAGCATTTCTTATCTTTTCAAAATTAGGGTTTATGTCATATTTTTTTAACCTAATACAAGAAATGTTAGTGACAGGCGCAATAGTCTCAATAACGACTCATGATAGATGGATTGACAAATACTGTATTACAAAATAACAATATATGAATACTTTTGAAAATGTACACACATCAATACAAACAGAATAGAATATGACACTAATTTAGACAAGCTATTGTTGCAAACATTGTTGATGGTGACATCTTTATTAATAGATAAGATAAATAATAAAAATGTAATGCTATACTGTCCAAATCACGTGACTTATCAAAATTACACCACTTGCTATAGAATTACAACTTATTTGGGGTATAAATTTAGACAAATATTTTGAACGGTCTAGCATTACTCGTACAAAAATTAAGGACAACTACACACCCCTTGATTACAATGACATTTTGGTTTAGGACAAAACTGGCCATTACATAAATCCTCACCGGCGGTGACCCTCCAATTCCCACCACCGGACTTTTCAGCTGCTAAACCACCACCATCCACAGCTGCCATGGAAAATCCCAAACCTTCCAAAAATAGAATCATATGTTACATCCAATATTATTATTATTATTATTAATTTTTTTTTTTTTTTTAAAAGCAAGCTTTATTAGAAGCAAAACAGCCAACAACAGAGCTAAAAACAGGGTATCCTGACTCAGCCAAAACCAGCGCCCCACCAAGCAAAGCAACCAAAAACAGAGAAACGAAAGAACCCAAAAAAAACAAGCAGAAAGACCACAACCACATCCAATAATATTAGTTTAATTTAAAGTTAAATCTAGAGTGTTTCTATAATAAATCGCATCGGAGTAAATTAAAACAATTTATTAATAATTATATATATTTGCATGTAGAAGGGTTTCTAAAAAGCATTGGTAGTCAAATACAGTATATGATACATATATATATATATATATATATATATATATATATTGAAGCAAATCTGCAGTATATGATATATTATACCTTTAAGTGCTATTTATTAAAAAGGGTTTAGTTTATTACTATGAAAAACAAATTGAAGTGTATTAAATTACTGAAATTCTTTTTTAATTATATTATATCGAAGATACTTTTTTTTTTTATTAAAAAGAATGTATTTTTATATATTTCGCAGCACTTAAATCTGAGATATTGACTAGCTCATTCACCAACAAAGTACGTCAAAAGTACTTTTAAGACACCGTCTAATATGACGTGGTGGCAAATAGTGTTCATTCAATATGATAATATCTTATATTTAAAATTTCAAATTGTCATACCGTAGGTGATATATATACTAAAAAAAATAGCATGACTCTATAACAAAATAGTTTCATATAATTTCTTAAAGATAAAAGAGAGAATTAAGAACTAACAAGATGATATGAGCAGCACAGATAGGAAAGCCAACTTGAACGAAATGTTCTCCATGTAGCCTGTAGGTACTGAATTATGATAAAGATGTATTTAATTTTAAATTTTTATAATGATAGATTTTGAGTCTATGAAGCATTAGTATTTATAGGTGTAAATTAACATGCATTGTTTTGAAGGTAACGGTTTTTTTCTTGAAATAATAATAAATCCTTTTTTAAATGAAAATAAATAATAATAAATGTATTTAAAAATATTGAAAATGAGAACCGGATACTCAATATTATGATATGCTTACTTTTACGGTCTCCTGAATTATTATTTAAGGCTCAAAATCTGATTGTGATTAAATGAATTTTCAATATAAATAATTTGTAATAGAAACATCAGATTTTTTAATTGAATACTCATTAATTTGCTATATTGTAGGGTATGTAAAGTCCGGATTTTACCTGTAATTTTTTAAGTTGAATTTTTCTACAGCCTATTGGTAACCTTGTTTTTTATTGGTTTGTTTTTGGTATGTATTAAATATGCATTCAATGGAATCAATACACTATGATTATTCCAAAAAAAAATTAATTACAATTATTCTTATAAATGATGATAAATAAATAATTTAGAAAACAAATTAAAAATTTTAATTGTAATATCAAATCAATAGTAAATTTTGAAACAAATAATGGTAATATGACAAAGATTAAAATAATATTTTTTTAACACATTATTGGTTGAGATGTGAGATGGGATATCATTCCCGCACCACGAGGTTTCGGGTTCGAGTCCTCCCCTCCAAAAAAAAACTCTGAATTTGTAATTTTATACAAGATTTATGAGATTGAATATGAGTTGAGATGTTTAGCTTTATTACAATTGAAAATATAGAGATAATTTGGTATATGGCAAATCTTAACGATATATACGATCATCATAATTATTGGTAAGTAAGCACCAAGTGTAGGGATGGGCGAGGAGGCCCATTGGGGCGGGGAGGGTCAGGGCTCCTCCCAAAAACCCGTTTGGGGGGAATGTGGGTGGGGGTATTTGGGTGGAGGTTCCCCCACCCCACCGCCAAACACTATTTCCCCATTTCTTTTCATTTTCAATCCTAAATTCTCAATTCCCAATCCAAAAATCGAAATTCGGAACTTGGAATCCGGCTATCCCAATCTCTAGTTTGACCTTGTGAAAATATCCAATCACAAAAAGTAATCAAAACATCCATTATAAAATATATAATTGGTGTAAAGAAATCCATATTAAATGTAAATAATTATAATAGAGTATTACACAATAAAAGTTTAAAGTTTATATCTTCGATCGATCCAAAATACAATGCAACAAGGAACACAAAATCTACACAATGTCAAATCTCAACTGGTTTTTATTTATTTTTTATTTATTTTATTTTTTAAAATTGTTTAGACTTTAGATATAAAAAAATAATAATAATAATATATATATATATATATATATATATATATATATATATATATATTTAGGGGAATGGGGGTGGGGCAAGTCTCTCCCACCACCTCCCCCATTTATAAATTGGGGACCAAGTTTGCCCCCACCCCTACCCCCAAAACCCCATGGGGGCCGTGGGGTGGGACCTCATTGGGAAACGCCCATACCTAAAGTTTGTTCAAAGTTTTTCTTATCTTTTCAAAATTAGGGTTTATGTCACAAGTTTTTACCTAATTCAAGAAATGTTTGCGACAACCGCAATAGTCTCAGTAATGACCCATCAGTCACGATTGTGAATATGCCTCATGTAAGAAAAAAAAAGTTATTTATACAGTTAATTAATAACAATATCTGAATACTTTTGAAAATGTACACACATCAATACAAACAGATATCCTCACGAAGTTATATCAGGATGCACTGACTTGAAAATTTGTCTGTATATATTACTAAGGAGATAGAGAGCGGATAAATTTCAATTAATACAATAAATAATTTTCAATTAACTTATATGATAAATTAAACAACCCTCTAATTCTATATCAATATAATATATATATATATATATATATAAAGGAAATCAAGAGTCTTAAAAAAATAATAATCAAGAGGCAATCCGTAACTCACAAAATCAATAGGTAATTAAGAGAAAATCTCATAATTAATGCAATAATAAATAAATTCTGTTAACCAATTTCATATTTGATTTTTAAACAATCAATAACAATTAATATTAATAATTGGAATCAAAGTGTCAATTCACTTGCTTTGTTGATATATACAGAAATAAGTACATTTAAATACAAAGCTCCATCATAAGATTTAGATTATTCTACATACATATATATATATTAATTTGTTTTGAAAAATATTTAGTTATTACCATTTATATATATAAAAAAGTATTTTTGAGTAAATTAGGGTGTATTTAGAGGTTTTTATAATTATTCTAGAAATACTTGTAGAAGTGTTCAATTTTATTTTAAAACTCCAGGGAGGTTATAGTCAAGCCTAGTGATAAATTAATTTATTTTTCCTCACTTATTTTCCAAGGGCATTTCATTTTTTTTAATAAACTCACTTCTTTTTTTTCACGTGTTTTTTTTTATGGAGATGTAAATAGTAGAAGTTATTTTCTTTTATTATTATACAAAAATAATATTTATCACCATTTATAAAAAATATTATGAGTGAATTTCATATATTTAGGAAAAGAATTAAATGAATTGAATGCAATAATTAATGTTTTTAATATCTTATCATTAATATTTGATTAAAAATTATTATTTTAAATTTTTGTTATATTATCATTAATATATTACTATTGATATCTTTTTTTAAATTTACCACTAATTCCATATAAAATGGATTACCATTAATTTGGTATTTACAATTAATATTTTAATTTGTTTCAAAAAATATGTATTGATTATCATTTACTGTATAAGAATAATTAAAATTCAAAACATTTATTTTTGGAAATAATCATAGTGTATTTAATGCATATTTAATACATTCTAAAAAAATCAAAAAGAAAAGAAAAAAAAAAGGTTAAAAATAGAAAGAAAAATTTTTTTTTTTAAAATATGTGTACATTTCCTTTAAAAAAAATCCGAGTATTGGATACCCAGAAACCGTATAGATATAATTTTTTTTTTTTTTTTTTTAAATAGGCAATACATTGTTAGACTTAGAACCAAAAAATATAACCCTAATATTTATCTGTAATAGTAGTTTGCCTATCGAATCCATCATCCAGAAGTACTGAGCACCTTACAAATCTCAACCGGTCCATTGATTTTCTGCATTGATGGTGATGAGCGGGATGCTAGTTGATCGTACTATTTTTATATCTATTTTTAGGTCCCCAATTCCTTCTTGTTGTGCTTGTTCCTCGGGTAAAACCGGGTATTTAATATGTTAAAATAGGTGTTTCAGGTATTTTTTGGAGTTCAGGGGCATCGGTGTAATTTTAGAGAATCAGGGGTCAAAGTGAAAATTTAGAGAATATATTGAATATTCTATGATTAGATAAGAGTTTAGGGGTCCTTTTTGTAATTTGCCATCCAACGCAGCATGCCACATCATCAATGAAACGGTGCGTTTTGGCTGGCTGTTGGCTTGTATCAGTGTGATGTCACGATGACGTCACGTTGTGTTTTACATGCAGCTGACCCGTTTGCAGACTCGCGACCCGAATCCTAACCCAACTCGACCCGGCTTCAACCCAGTGCCATTTCGACCGTTTTCCAAAGTCGTTTCCAGTGGTTTTCGGCCTAGATCAGCGGCGTGCCTCCTGTCCGTCCGTTTGCCACCAGTTTCAGGTCACCATGTTGAGTAGATGTCCGCCGTCAAGAGGTCGCCGTGAAGTTCACCCCTTCCAACGGCCAATGTGGCAGCGACATTTTTTCTCCAACAATTCTAGTAATCTTCGCACCCATGAGGTCGCCCCTGTCAACAGCTAACATGCCAGCGACCTCCACCCCTCAACAATTCCAGAGATCTTCGCTGTCTTGGTGGTCGCCCTCTAACAGCGACCTTGACAGCGACTTATGGCATTTTTGTAATTTTATGTCTGAGGGGATTTTCGTAATTTTACATTTTCGTACCCTAATTTGCCCAGCCTATAAATATATCGTCTTTGCCTCTTCTCTGAAGGTCGGAACCAGCCCCAATCACCACAAAAACCACCTTTGAACCAAAAATCCCCAAAACTCCATTTTTAAGCTTTCTCACCATATCAAAAACCTTTCACATTCCAACATCACCCAAGTTCCAACCTTTTTACAATTTCCCATCATTCCCTTCACATATTTCCTTTCACACACCAATTTCCATCCATTTTTGGAAGCTCATTCAAGGAAGGAGGAGAAGAAACTCAAAGAACAAGAGAAGCTCATATGGACTTTATGGGTTTTCTCTACACTTTTCCCTTCTTTGTTTATTTTTCATTAATGTGTAACTAATTCTTAGCTAGGGGATTAATGTAACCGTATTGGACTACTCTATGTAATTAATTAGTCTACTCTTTAATTCAATTCGAAATTAGTCTCTCTTACTTGATTAGTTTGTGTTTGCCTACTACTCATATTATTTTGTGGCCTCAATTGATGTGGGTTTGTAGTGTAGACTATCTATGAAATTGGGTTTTGGTGTGAATGTCCTTTCCACCCTAATACCAATTATAAGCTTAGTAATTGAGAAGGACAATACATGCATGGCCTTGCTATGTTGTCTTGGCTTAGAGTTTGAGGAAAATATTAGGTGATGATCATTGCTTGTCACATGGCCTTGTGGGAGCAATGGGAAGAACCTAGAACTTAATGGATTTATCTTAAAACAAGCCCTAAAATTTAATTGAAGTGCTTAATGAGACTAAGTGAGAACATTGAGTGGTCTAAGAAGGTTGCATTGATTCCCTAGTGCTTTCTCCATATATTTACTTCTTGTGTGTTCTTTGTTATGTTAGCTTAGTTTTTAGTCACAAGTTTGCATTTTTACTTCTCAAGCTTGCATCTTTAGTTTTAAGTTTACATTTTTAGCTTACAAGTTTGCATCTTTAATCATTTTCAAGAAACCAAACCATTTTCCAAACCCAAAGCATTATGATATTTAATTTTCACCCACTTAGAGTAGTTAGATTTTTCCTAAACTAAGTAGTTTCAACCTATTGAATCACTGATCCCAGTGAACGAACTTTGATTTAAATTGAAAGTAAATCTTTACTGCATCACTAGCCTTACTGAAGGGTTGCATAATGAACAACAGCTAATTGAAAATCCAATTCTGCGAAGTTAAAATTTCTTGTTTCTCATTTTGTTAACCAAAACAACCATGATAAAGGTATCAAAATATGTCACAACAATAATCAATCCAAAATTACCTTTTTAACTAATAAAATGTTTCCTAAAAAAAAAAAAAAAAACAACAAACAAACAAAAAGATAAGAAAATGATACATGAGAATGATGTAAAGCTTTTTTGCAAGATGCATTTGGCAATCATCATAACAAAAAAATAAAAATAAATAAATAAAGATAAAAATTATTCAACCAAATATTAAAAAAAAATATGTATAAATTACTCTCACCTCCAATTGCCATCCAATACCCCACCTTTTGGGTGTTTTGAGTTTATATGTGAGGAAGAGTCACTGGAATGAGATGGAAAAAATGTGAGATTTTGGGTGGTTTTTATAGGGAAAATTGAGGAAGATGAGAGGGCTTTTAGTTATTATAATTATATAGTTTAATTGAATAAACTTAAAGTTAGATTTGAATGAGAATATGATGGGGTTTTAGTGTTTTATTATGATCATGATAATAACCATTAAGAGAATATATTTTTAAAAAGTTTAAATAATTGAATTATTTTTTTTATTAATTGTTATCATGTTGTTGTGGTTTAAAAAGAGGATATATGAAGAGTTTAAATAATTGTTATCTTGTTTCATAATTGTAATTGTAATTAAATTGTCTATTCATCTTGCCCTATTAATATATATAAATGAATACATTTACATTAAAAAAAATGAATAAATTAATTGTAATAAATCGTCTATTCATTTTGCCTTTTAACTTAAAAAAATTAAATAAATGAATACATTTAAATCCAAAACTCCCTCACCACAACACGTGGTGCTGTGAGGGTCAGCCTTTATATATTATATATATGTGGATATAGAATATAGATATATAGATTAATTAATTGATTAGTCATTTAATATTTAACTTGTTGGAAAATGAAACAATTGATATAATAGAGTACGTTATGATTATTTAATGGTAATTATTTATTGTTTTAGGTTTCTCCATTTAAAGGTCATTATATTCATGAATGCCTGCATTATGCATATAAGGTATTTGAAGAATGTTGTACAGTAGAATATTAGTAATCTCACAACATTAATTAGTTTAGAATGTTAAAATTAAAAACCGTAGTACTCCATTAATCATACATTGGATCCATCCCCTGAAATTTAGCTTATCATTTAATGACCTTAAAGTGGCTATATAAATTATATATATATATAAAATTAATTCTATATATTATATTATTAAATAGATTATAATTAATGTTTAATAAAAATTTAATGATAAAACCACCACATGACGACACGTGTCAAAGTGAGGTTCCATTTTACTATATTATATAGATATCGACATGATGTTGGTGACATCATTATTAATAGATGAGATAAATAATAAAAAAAGTAATGTTATAATGTCCAAATCACTTTTCAATGTTCAGGTGGGTGCTGTACTCCGCGATCAGAAGGGATCATGCTCGAGCTTTATTTGCTCTCCCTAGAATCGGTTCTATCTCTACTGAGATTGAGGAGATTTTGATATCGGAGAGAGTCTCAGTCTTGTCTAACGGTATGGTTTTTCTCTACATTTTGTGGAAAGTGATTCGCTTTTTGCTGTCTCAGATATCGATAATTAATTTTCTTTTGCTATTGACGGGCCTTTGGTGGCTGAGAGAGTTAATCATTTTTCGGTTAAGGGGGGTATTTCTTGTTGTTTTGTTCCGCGTGACAAAAATAAGGTATCTCATGCTTTAGTTTTCTTTATCTCAAGACATGGCTTGGGTTGATATTTGCCCTCACTTTGTTTATCATCTTGTTTTAGCTGATTGCAATAATCAAGGTTTTTTTTTTTTTTTTTTTTTTTTTTTTATAGTTTTTTACCCTTTCAAAAAAATAATTCTAAATCCCTATTAGTAACCTTGTTTTTTGTTTTATTATTATTATTATTATTTTGGTTTTTCTTGGTAGGTATTATACATGCATTCAATAGAATCAGTAGACTATGATTGATAAAAAAAATTATAATTATTCTTATAAATGGTAATAAATAAATAATTTACAAAACAAATTAAATTTTTTAAGTTAATTGTAATATCAAATCTATAGTGTTTTCGTTTTGAAGTCTTACAAATCAATAGTAAATTTTAAAAACAAATGATGTAAATATTAAATTAATGATAATAAAACAAAGATTAAAATAATATTTTTTAATTAAATATTAATTGTAACACAATAAAAGTATTCATTATTGGTTGAGATATAAGCTGGAATATAAGTTGAGATGTTTAGCATTATTACAATCGAAAATATAGAGATAATTTGGTATAGGACAAATCTTAAAGATATATATATTTTTTTGATGTATATCTTTAAGATTTGTCCTATACCAAATTATCTCTATATTTTCGATTATAATAATGCTAAACATCTCAATATATAGTCATCTCAATCATCCATACGGAAGCACCACAAGTTTATCTTCTAAGCATTTCTTATCTTTTCAAAATTAGGGTTTATGTCATATTTTTTAACCTAATACAAGAAATGTTAGTGACAGGCGCAATAGTCTCAATAACGACTCATGATAGATGGATAGACAAATACTGTATTACAAAATAACAATATATGAATACTTTTGAAAATGTACACACATCAATACAAACAGAATAGAATATGACACTAATTTAGACAAGCTATTGTTGCAAACATTGTTGATGGTGACATCTTTATTAATAGATAAGATAAATAAGAAAACTGTAATGCTATACTGTCCAAATCACGTGAGTTATCAAAATTACACCACTTGCTATAGAATTACAACTTATTTGGGGTATAAATTTAGACAAATATTTTGAACGGTCTAGCATTACTCGTACAAAAATTAAGGACAACTACACACCCCTTGATTACAATGACATTTTGGTTTAGGACAAAACTGGCCATTACATAAATCCTCACCGGCGGTGACCCTCCAATTCCCACCACCGGACTTTTCAGCTGCTAAACCACCACCATCCACAGCTGCCATGGAAAATCCCATACCTTCCAAAAATAGAATCATATGTTACGTATAATATTTTTTTTGAAAATGCTTCTTTATTGATAAAAGCGACAAGGCCAGCCCAAGTCCAAATACAAAATGAAACAAGGAGCCAAATTAGCTCAACAAAACAACAACCCGATTAACAAAATACAAAGCAGAAAACTGGGCAAAATACAATACCCCACAATAATGTTACTAGACCAGCCAAAAACGAGAATAACTACTAGATAAACCAGAAACTCCTCATAAAATCTTCAAGCTCCCCATTCCAACCTTTCACCAACTGAATTAGCACCAGCCTTAGCCAGGCTATCAGCAAGTGCATTGGACCCTCTCGGTGTAAACTTAATAGACATTGATTTTTTGTGCATTAACCTTTGTCTGATATCATATTATATGTTACGTATAATATTATTAGTTTAATTTAAAGTTCTATCAAGAGTGTTTCTATAATAAATCGAATCGGAGTAAATTAAAACAATTTATTTATAATTATATATATTTGCATGAAGAAGGGTTTCTAAAAAACATTAGTAGTCAAATATGTTATCTGCAATATATGATTTTTTTTTTGAAAACTGCTATCTTTAATGAACAAGCAAAACAGAACAGCCACACAGCCCCCAAACCAAGGCTAAAGGCACAACAAACAGCCAACAAGCAAAGGAACAAACACCAACCGAAAGCCCCCAGAAAAGACAGAGAAGAAACAACCACAACAACCCAAAACCCAAAGCAAAACAGAGCAAAAACAGCTGCAGTATATGATATATTATACCTTTAAGTGCTATTTAACAATATTAAAAAGGGTTTAGTTTATTACTATGAAAAACAAATTGAAGTGTCTTAATTTACTGAAATTTTTTGTTTAGTTATATTATACCAAAGATACCTTTTTTTTTTTTTTTTAATGTATTAAAATGAAAGTATTTTTATATATTTCGCAGCACTTGAATCTGACATATTGACCGACACATTCACTAACAAAGTACATCAAAAGTACTTTTAAAACACCGTCTAATGTGACTTGGTGACAAATAGTGTTAATTCAATATGATAATATCTTATATTTAAAATTTAAAATCGTCATACCTAGGTGGTATATATACTAAAAAAATATCATGACTCTATAACAAAATAGTTTCGTATAATTTCTTAAAGATAAAAGAGAGAATTAAGAACTAACAAGATGATATGAGCAGCACAGATAGGAAAGCCAACTTGAACGAAATCTTCTCCATGTAGCCTGTAGGTACTGAATTATGATAAAGATGTATTTTTATATTTTTGTAATGATAGATTTTGACTCTTTGAAGCATTAGTATTTATAGGTGTAAATTAACATGTATTGTTTTGAAGGTAACGGTTTTTTTTTTTTCTTGAAATAATAATAAATCCTTTTTTAAATGAAAATAAATAATAATAAATGTATTTTAAAATATTGAAAATGAGAATCGGATACTCAATATTATGATATGCTTACTTTTACAGTTTCCTGAATTATTATTTAAGGCTCAAAATCTGGTTGTGATTTAATGAATTTCCAATCCAAATAATTTGAAATAGAAACATCAGATTTTTTAATTGAATACTCATTAATTTGCTATATTGTAGGGTATCTAAAGTCCGGATTTAAACTGTATTTTTTTTTAAGTTGAATTTTTCAAATCTATAGCCTATTGGTAACCCTATTTTTTGTTGGTTTGTTTTTGGTATGTATTAATTATGCATTCAATGGAATCAATACACTATGATTATTCAAAAAAATATATAATTATAATTATTCTTATAAATGATAATAAATAAATAATTTTGAAAACAAATTAAAAAATTTAATTGTAATATCAAATCAATAGTAAATTTTGAAACAAATAATGCTAATATGACAAAGATTAAAATAATATTTTTTCTGAATTTATAATTTTATACAAGATTTATGAGATTGGATATGAGTTGAGATGTTTAGCTTTATTATAATTTGGTATATGGCAAATCTTAAAGATATATACAATCATCATAATTATTGGTAAGTAAGCACCACAAGTAGGGATGGACGAGGAGGCCCATTGGAGCAGGAAGGGTCGGGGGACCCGACCTCGCAAAAAACCCGTTGGGGGAATGGGGTGTGGGGCCATTTGTGTGAGTGAAGTAAATAACAATAACGATCGGTGTGTTAGTATAGAGAGAGGGGGGGGGGGGGGGGGGGGGGGGGGGGGGGGGGGGGGAAATAGATTTTAACTATTATTACCCACTTTTCGCATGCAAGTCATTTTACGAAAAATGCCCACTACTAATCAAACAATACAAGCAGTGTAATATAGTGCGGAATTTAAAACCCCATGATGTATACGTGGAAACCTCTCACCATTGGGAAAAAACAAGGGCTATGAGTGCGCACACTCGGACCTCCCGAAATACCACTAATCGAAATGGATGTTACATCCCTATGTCGACTAGTCTAACACTCCCCGGTTCAAGTAACCCCACTTCTAACACACTCGCAGCCTTTTTAAAGTGGCTCTAGTTCTAATTGCTTGAGCCTCAAGCCAACCTTTAGCCTCAAGACTTAATTCTCTCAAAGAGATTATGCAACCTATGTGAATATGTAAAATACTCAAAATGCAATTTAGAGTTAGGTTTCTCTAAATGCTTACCTAGGATAATAATATGCAATTAATTCAATCCTAGATATCAATAGCTAGATGACATGTCAAAATGGCTTAGCTAATCAAGATTAATCAAAAATCTAATTAGCTATCACAAAACAACACTCAATCAATTCATCACAATTAATTCTCTAATCTTGTATTTATCATATGATAAAAAACATACAAGTAATTAAAAAGAGAATATGCTTGATAGTAAAATACTAAAATAAGATGAAATTAATCAAAATCTTACCAAGCATGTTGTGATGATGCAAACCCAATCATAGATGAATGCAAGATGAACTTTGATGCAAAAAGGATTTGATTTGAGTGTTTAAAGGTGAGTTCTTGATTTGATTTTTTTCTCAAAAATCCTCTTTGAAGTTTAGGGTTCTAATGACTCAAGAACTTGATCAGAGAATGGAAAGTAAGATATTTTAAGACATCAAAGAATTGGGCATGTGAAAAGACAAGTTTACCCCTGAAACGCACCGATCGGCGGTTTCAATCGGCGGCCAGGCCACCGATCACGACCGCCGAATTGAGCCCGTGAAGAACAGAGCATCAACGGCGGTTTCATTCGGCGGTTTCGTGACCGCCGATCCAACCGCCGAATAGACGAGAGATAAAATCGATCAGGTATGAACGGCGGTTCGAACGGCGGTCGTGACCACGATCGTGACCGCAGAATTGCTTCAGACCTGTTGGACTGAAATGGCGGTTTCATTCGGCGGCTAGGCCGCCGATCACTAACAATGGTGAAAACCAAGGAGAAGCCAAGGGCATTCTCCATGGGCGGTCTTCGCGTAAAACCAAGCACACATACGTGTGAGCACGGACGTTTCCGAACACTATCGGGAAACGAATTACTAAGCACATATACACACAACAAGATATAAAACAAAGTGCTAGTGTGTAAAGTGACATGTGAAGAGTATGCACACAAATGCAAGTATGCTAAGTGTGTGTGTGCTTACTAAATCTCTTCAAAGAAAAATCAAGCACAAGAAATTATACCTTTGGCGTGCTTGTCTCTTGAGGTCTTGAAAGGGCCTTCGAGCATGAAGTTCAAACACCTAAACTACCCTTACATTATCAACCCCAACATATGGTTTGTCCACGAAATAAGCCAATCAATATATGGGAATCAATATATGGGAATCCTTACATGGAGGTTCCCCCACCCCCACCGCCAAACACTATTTCCTCCATTTCTTTTCATTTTCAATCCTAAATTCTCAATTCCCAATCCAAAAATTAAAATTCGGAACTCGGAATCCAGCTATCCCAATCTCTAGTTTGACCTTGTTAAAATATCCAATCACAAAAAGTAATCAAAACATCCATTATAAAATATATAATTGGTTTAAGGAAATCCATAATAAATGCAAATACTTATAATAGAGTATTACACAATAAAAGTTTAAAGTTTATATCTTCGATCAATCCAAAATACAATACAAGAAGGCATATAAAATCTACACAATCTCAAATCTCAACTAGTTTTTTATTTTATTTTAAATTGATTAACTTTAGATATAAAATAAAAATAAAAATTATATTATTATATATATATAATTTGGGGGAATGGGGGTGGGGTGAGTCTCCCCCACCACCTCCCTCAATTATAAAATGGGGACTAAGTTTGCCCCTACCCCTACCCCAAAATCCCATGGGGTTCGTGGGGGTGGGACCCCATTGGGAAACGGCCATACCTAAAGTTTGTTCAAAGTTTTTCTTATCTTTTCAAAGTTAGGGTTTATGTCACAAGTTTTTACCTAATTCAAGAAATGTTAGCAACAACCGCAATAGTTTCAGTAATGAACCATCAGTCACGATTGTGAATATGCCTCACGTAAGAAAAAAAAAAGTTATTTATACAGTTAATTAATAACAATATCCGAATACTTTTGAAAATGTACACACCTCAATACAAGCAGAAGCAGAATATGACACTAATATAGACGTGATGTTGGTGACATCTTTATTAATAGATGAGATAAATAATAAAAAAGTAATGTTATAATGTCCAAATCACTTTTCAATGTTCGGGTGGGTGCTGTACTCTGCGATCACAAGGGATCATGCTCGATCTTTATTTGCTCTCCCTAAAACCGGTTCTATCTCTACTGAGATTGAGGAGATTTTGCTATAGGAGAGAGTCTCAGTCTTGTCTAACGGTATGGTTTTTCTCTGCATTTTGTGGAAAGTGATTCGCTTTTTGCTGTCTCATATATCGATAACCAATTTTCTTTTGCTATTGACAGGCCTTTGGTGGCTGAAAGAGTTAATCTTTTTTCAGTTATGGGGGGTATTTCTTGTTGTTTTGTTCCACGTGACAGAAATAAGGTAGCTCATGCTTTAGTTAAATATGCTATTTCTTTATCTCAAGACATGGTTTGGGTTGATATTTGCCCTCTCTTGCTGATTGCAATAATCAAGGTTTTTTTTTTTTTTTAGTTTTTTACCATTTCAAAAAAATAATTCTAAATCCCTATTGGTAACCTTATTTTTTGTTTTATTATTATTATTATTATTATTATTTTGGTTTTCTTGGTAGGTGTTATACATGCATTCAATAGAATCAATAGACTATGATTGATAAAAAAAAATAAAAAAAAAATAATTATTCTTATAAATGGTAATAAATAAATAATTTATAAAACAAATTAAAAATTTTAATTGTAAAATCAAATCAATAGTATTTTTGTTTTGAAGTCTTACAAATCAATAGTAAATTTTAAAAACAAATAATGGAAACATTAAAACAATGATAATAAAACAAAGATTAAAATAATTTTTTCAATTAAATATTAATTGTAACACATTAAAAGTATTAATTATTGACACATTATTGGTTGGGGAGCCGATATTGACACTCATAAATATGATAAGCACACCCATATTTTAATAAAAATTTTAATTACAAAAGTATCCCAATAAGAATTTACCAATAAGGATAAATTAGTTTAATTAAAAATAAATAAAATACTATTTACACCCATTAATTACATACATATCTTCAACTATATCACTTTATTTTAAAAAAAAAAAAAAAAAAAAAAAACCTAATTCAACTTTAATTCTATTTCTTTTTCAAAAAAAGAACAAGAAGAACATGAACGAGAAAAAAAAAATGCAAATTTGAGGCATATCCTGATAGGCTTCTTATACTCTAGAGGATAGGCTTCTTATACTTTAGAGGACAGGTGCTTAAGAGTGCAAAGGAGGTTGACTGACTGAACAATTTTGTCTATTGCAATCTCCTTCATATTGTTATTTTGACAAAGAATGCCTGGATTATGATGCCCACCCAGGACCAAAAATTTGAGGAGTGCTGTAATTATGATCAACATCTGAATATACTTCTAATCTTCTTTGATTCAGGTCATCTTTTTTAACTGTTCCAGATGACCTATTTTTGTAATATAGTGTCCATTTTGTAATTTAATTCATTTTTTAATTGGTTTTTTTTTTTATCTTTCCCGTTTCGTTCTGTATAAGGCCTCTCTATGATGTATCGATCATGTAATGATGCTCTACTACATCATGTAAACTATATTTAGGAGTGTAGGAACCAAGTGGTTTTCAGGAATACTGATCAAGGGGTTAGTCAAGCCGCTGACATGATCAGAATCAGAGTCGTTTGGTGGTTCAAGCATTATGCTGAAGGCTGTCCGGATTCGATCACAGCCATGCTCCAAAATATTGCTGAGAGGTGCTGTGTTTCGAAGCCCCAAAAGGCTGTCAGACTTGGAGACTGGACTCCTCCTTCCCCTGGTGCTCTGAAATTTAACGTGGATAGTTCGTCTAGGGGTAATCCGGGGTCGGCTGGAATTGGGGGGTCTTGGGGACCATTGTGGTAAGGTTTTAGGTTCCTTTTCCATGAGCATAGGTGCTGCTGATGCTAAGACGGCTAAAATTATAGCAATTCAGCAGGCTTGCTCTATGTGCGTTAATTCTCCGGTTTTATTTGGTAAAAGGATCACCATTATAAGTGACTCTAAGGAGGCTGTTCATTGGGTTAACGGCAATGGTTACGGAAGCCTGAATCATGTTAAAGTTATCTATGATTTTCATTTTATTCTGAACCTTTTGGGAAGTACTGATGTCATCTACAATCCAAGATATACTAATTGTTTTGCTGATTTTCTGGCGAAGAAATGTTCTATTTTGGCTGGGGATATGATTTACTGGGAGGTGGACTGAGTTTTTCTTGCCTGCGTTCTCCCTGCAGTGTTTTTGGGTAGTGTCTGGTTGCTGGTTTGGTGCTGGGTGGCTTTGTTTTTTCTTTTCTGTTTTCGTTTCTTGGTTGCTGCTGTTAGCCTGGGTGTTTTGTGTTTCTTTTTCTGGCTTGTGGCATGGTTCTTTACTGTCTGTTGTTTTGGGCGTTGGCTCTTGTTGTGCTGCCAGGGGCTTTGCCTGCTGGTGTTTGTGTGGTGCCTTTGGCTTCAATAAATTCTTGTTCAAAAAAAAAAAAAAATGTAAACTATATTTTGTTTCATTTCTTAAAATTCATCGACAGGATATAAAATCAATCAAGCCAATATTCATTTCATTTCTTTTGTTATTACTCTTAATATTTCTTTTGGTAAAAAACAAATAGCATGACTTTACTTTTCATAGATGCACGCTCAAGCATTCTTGTTCATATAATAAATATAATAAGCATGCCTTAGGTAAATACACAACCTGAAATTGGCCTGAAGTAAAGATTCTCAAAATTTAAGAATTTAAGAATTTCCGAGACTGTGTTTTCGAGTCTGGAGAACTTAAAAATTTATCATTTGTAAAATTGGGTGTGTTAATAACTTATGGGAGTTTATAAATAAATTGTATTAAAATGAAAATATTCATTTAAATAAGGGTACTATTGGCATTAAGATGGGTGTTTCTAGTAATGTTTTAATTTTAAATTTTAGACATGGGTGTACTTATAAATATGGGTGCGCTTATCATTTTTATGGGTGTCAATATCCATACCCTATTGGTTGAGATATGAGATGGAATATAAGTTGAGATGTTTAGCATTATTCCAATCCAAAATATAGAGATAATTTGGTATAGGACAAATCTTAAAGATATATACAATCATCTTAATCATCCATATGGAAGCACCACAAGTTTATATTCTAAGCATTTCTTATCTTTTCAAAATTAGGGTTTATGTCACATTTTTTAACCTAATACAAGAAATGTTAGTGACAGGCGTAATAGTCTCAATAACGACTCACGATAGATGGATAGATAGATACTGTATATATATATATAAAACAATATTCAATTACTTTTGAAAATGTACACACATCCATACAAACATAATAGAATATGACACTAATTTAGACAAGTTATTGTTGCAAACATTGTTGATGGTGACATCTTGATTAATAGATAAGATAAATAATAAAAATGTAATGCTATACTGTCCAAATCACATGAGTTGTCAAAATTACACCACTTGCTATAGAATTACAACTTATTTGGGGTATAAATTTAGACAAATATTTTGAACGGTCTAGCTTTTTTATTTTTTATTTATTTTGAAAATGCTAGTTTATTATAGAAAGCCACAAGGAAGAAAAAAGGGAAATCCTACTCACTACATGATGAGAGAGAATTATAGAGAGAGAAGCTCTGACACCTCAGGCCAGGCGAGAAGAACAGATTTCAGAGGAAACCTTCACTCCATTTTCGTAGACAACCTCAACCAGAGCACTGATCTTACTTGTTTCTGGGGAGTTTTCAAATGTTTTGGGAGGGTCAGAGACATTTATCTTCCAGAGGCTAACAGATCAAGGAAAATAGGCTACGCTTTTGTTAGATTTTCGACCCTGGAGGAAGCCAAGAGAGTGGCAGAAAAGACGAATGGCATGCATATCTATGGGTGGCCTATCAAGGTTAGTGTTGCTCAGTATGGGTGGCATGCAAGAAAATCTACAGGAGCAAGAGTGGAGGAGGGCTCCCGATCGGAAGAAAGATCGAGCAGAGGCAATCCAAGAGAAAGGAAGATGAGAGACAATCATTCTTTTGTGGAAGTGGTGACAGAGCAGAAGAGGCAGGAAACTCAGATAGAAGAATGCAGGTCTGAAGATGAGGCTACTCTTGTATTAGATAGGAAGATGGAAGATAGGAGATGGCTGGAAAATTGTGCGGTAGGGGAGCTTAAAGATTTTTCAGCCGTTCATGGAGTAAGAAAGAGACTGACGGACAGAGGTTTCAGATTCAAGATTAGATATCTAGGTGTGAGATCAGTTTTATGGGAATTTGATTCGGTGTTCGAAGGGGAAGGGTTCATCAGAAGCAGGTTTTTCTAGGATGATGCCTTCGTTTCCATGAGGAAATGGACGGAAGAGTTGGATACCCAATCTTTGCTGTTCTTGGTTAACATCGCAGGTGTTCCCTTAAACCTCTGGAATGTTTCTTTTTTTTGAAAGATTGGAGGTCTTCTGGGGGTGTGTGTGTGCAGTTGGATAGTGATACGGTCCATAGAAGAAGACTTGATAGGGGAAGAATCCTTGTGCTTATGGAGAAACAGAAACAATGTCCCAAAAAGGTGAAGATAGTGGATAGATTCAAAGTTATTTCTGTCCGTATTGATTAAGACGTCAGCCCAGTAGATCATGATTGGGTGGTGGAGGCTTTGGGTTTGAAGGATGAAATCCGATCAGAAACTCCGACTAGGGAGCTTCACGGTAGTGAAGAAAGAGATAGGGGTGGTAGGTGGCAAAAAAGAGCAGAGGATGAGAGGGGTTGCAGGGAAGGTGTCAGGAGAGGGGAGGATGTCAAGGAGTTAGATTACCTAGACAATCGAAATTTAAAAAAAAAAAAGGGGGCTCTTTGGACAAGGGTAAGCAGTGTGGTGTCAGAAATTTAAAAAGGAAGCCATCTTTTCCAAGATGTCAGAATGGCAAGTTGGTGTTAAGCAAGCAAAAACCTGCCACTGGCAGAGATGATAGCTGGACTTCGATATCAGAATCAGAGTGTGTAGAGGGGCATATGAGGAAATTCGGTGTTGAGAAAGGAGAGTGCTCTAAGTTCATGATGGTGGGCAAGAGGCCCAATCTTAATGGGCTGCAGGCGGTGGATGGGCTTCATGTAGATGGGTCTCAGGCAACTATGGGTGACAGTAGTAGTTATGAGTCTGAAGATTCCACAATGAGATCTAAACATCAGGACAGCCTAAATAGAAATAGGCCCAAAAATCCTTCTCTTCCAGATAATATCCAGAGTTATAATACGCAGAGGGTGGCATCTGTTATGGTGAATAATAAGAACTTGACTGGTGGTCACATGACAGTACCTATTCAACTCCCCTTTAGAGATGAATTGGGGGCTCAGATCAGAGGTGAAGACCTCCAAGAAGTTCCTTTGGTGGTAGAATTAGACGGATCTGGTAGTATGGCCTCATCAAAGGAAAAGAATGAAGGGATGGAGCCGCTAAATGTGTCTAGACCTGCTGGGTTTTACTGGAGTCTTGAGGAGGAAATTACGAAGGTGATTGAGAAAGGTGTGGCCTTAGGTCGCATTGTGATTTCTAGGAATAATACGGGGTGGCTAGGAGTAGTAAAAGTCAGAATTCTGACGAGAATGGGATGAACAAAGGAGGTGGTGCCACATAATCGAGTTGGAACCTAGAAGAAGAAGTTACCAAAGTGATTGAGGTGGGGAAGGCTATGGGTTTCGATTTCAATGGCAAGGAGCATGAGGTAGGGGAAGAGATTGTTAGAAGAGAGAAAGAAGAGGATGACAGAATGAGGGGTGTGACCGATAATTAAGGTATCGTTGTTTCTCTTGTTTGGGGTTTCTTTTCATTATGATTATTATTTCATGGAATGTGAGAGGGCTTGGTAGGGGGGAGAAGAGGAGATTGGTTAGAGGGTTGGTGCAGAGGTGGAAGCCGAAATTCCTCCTATTACAAGAGTCTAAGTTAAGTGCTTTTAATAGTAGTGTGATTAGATCTTTGGGGGGTTCTTGGCTCAATAGAGGGATGGGGGTTGATTCCGTTGGTGCTGCAGGGGGCATCATTTCTTTATGGAATGAGGATGCTTTCACTGTGGATGCTTGAATATCTCACAAAAATTGTATTAACTTATCTGGGACCTTGACTGCTTCGAACAAATATATTGTGATTTGTAATGTGTATGCTGCTTCCTTTGAGTCTGAGCGTAGGGATCTCTGGAATTTTATCTTGCAGTCTATGCAGTCGCTTCAGGCCCCTTGGTTAGTAGAGGGTGACTTTAACGCTATTCTTGATCCTTCCGAGAGGGTGGGTGTGGGTTGTAATTTGGGTTCGGTGAGAAGTTTCAGGAGCTTTGTTTTTCAGGCGGGTGTTGTTGACATGCCTCTTCATGGGATAAGGTTCACATGGTCCAATAACAAAGAGAGGTAAGCTTGGGCAAGGCTTGACCGTTTTCTTGTTTCACCGGCGATATTGACGTGGTTTCCTAATTTAATTCAAAAAGGTCTTCCTAGAGGGCTTTCAGATCATAATCCAGTGATGCTTAGTGAATCGACTTTTGAGTGGGAGCCAAGTCCCTTCCGTTTTCTCAATTGGTGGATTGAAGAAAAAGTTATGATGAAAGAAGCAATGAAGGGATGGGCTGGGTGCAAAGTCACAGGTTCTAAAGGTTTTGTTCTTTTTTCCAAGTCTAAAGCGTCGAAAATTTCTCTTAAAAATTGGATTAGTTCTAACAAGTGCAACTCGCAGTCCTCGAAGGAGATGGAAGAAAAACTAGGGGAAATTGATGCCAAGGCTGTTCTTGAAGGGTGGACGGAGTCCCTTCGTAATGACAGGTTGTTGGTGTTAGAAGAGTTGTGGAAGAGGTTGAGGAGGGAAGAACAAGGGTGGAAACAAAAATCGAGGATTAATTGGCTGTTAGAGGGAGATAGGAATACTAGGTTTTTTCACACAGTGGCGAATGGTAGGAAAGTTAGAAACCGAGTTGCCAAAATGTCTCTTGATGGGAGGTTAGTGTCGGAGCCGTCTCTTATTAGGAAAGGAGTGTTCGAGTTCTTTAAAAGACACTTTCAAAAGGCTTCTTGGCAGAGACCAAGGATGTCAGGTTTTGGCTTTAAGTAGTTATCAAAGGAGGAGAGGTCTTCGTTAGAAGATAAATTCAGCATAGAGGAAGTGAGGTTGGCTTTATCGGAGTGTGAGAGGAACAAGGCACCCGGTCCGAATGGTTTTAGTTTGAACTTCATCAAATCTCAGTGGAATGTTATTCAAGAGGACTTTATGCATTTCATCAATGAGTTCCACTGTGATGGGACGGTAGTCAAGGAGATTAACCGATCCTTTATAGCCTTGATACCAAAGGTGGTGAAACCAGAAAATTTGGGACATTTTAGACCAATATGTCTTGTTAGCTCGCTGTATAAAATCCTTACGAAGGTGTTGGCCAATAGGCTAAGGAGGAAGATGGATTCGATTATTGGTGAGACCCAAATGGCGTTTGTGAAAAATCGTCAAATTACGGATAGTTTTGTCATAGCGGAGGAGATCATTAATAGATGGAAGAAAGATAAGGAAGGGGGTTTGGTGGTGAAGCTGGATTTCAAAAAAGCGTATGACAGTGTGGACCATGATTTTCTGGATGAGATGATGAGGTGTATGGGTTTTGGCGAAAGATGGAGGGGGTGGATCAAAAATTGTATTGCTTCTCCATTGTTATCAGTGTTGGTGAATGGGAAACCTACGTCTCAGTTCGGGGTGGAGAGGGGCCTCCAGCAAGGGGATCCCCTATCGCCTTTATTGTTTAACATTATGGTGGAAGGTCTAAATGGGGCTCTTAGAAAAGCCCTTGAGCTGGACCTCATCCGTGGGGAGTGTTTTGGCGGTAATTTGGTTCAGGTGACCCATTTACAGTTTGCGGATGACACGATCTTGTTTCTCAAGCCCAAGGCGGATTACATTCTTAATGCAAAACGGACCCTCCGTTGTTTTGAGTTAGCCTCGGGGCTAAAAATAAACTTTCACAAGTCTTGTGCGGTAAGAGTGGGTATTGGCAAGGCTAGGGAGTCGGCACAATGGGCCTCTATCTTCAAATGTAAGGAAGCTTCTCTCCCCTTATGTTATCTTGGGTTCCCTTTGGGTGGCAAACCAGGGTCGAAGAGTTTTTGGAATCCTATCATAGATAAGGTGGAGAAGCGTTTAGCCTCTTGGAAGAGGAAAATGTTGTCTAGAGGAGGGAGGTTGGTGCTCATTAAATCAGTGTTGGCAAATATTCCCACATATTTTTTATCGGTGTTTAAAATGCCGGTAGGAGTGGCTTAGAGGCTTGAGAAGTTGCAAAGAAACTTTTTGTGGGGTGATGGTGATAATAAAAGAAAGTTACATGTAGTGAGTTGGGTTGAGATTTGTAGGAGAAAGGAAAATGGGGGTCTAGGTATTGGCAGAATGTTGGATAAAAACAAAGCGTTGCTAGCTAAGTGGATATGGAGATTTGGGAGAGAGGATGAGGCTCTGTGGAGAAAGGTTATATGCTCTAACTATGGGATTCAGGTTTCAGCTTTGTACTGGAAGTGGCAAGCAAACAAAGGGGAGTCATTTTTTGTTAAATCTGTTGGGTGCTTGCTGAAATCTGGTAATGCGTTTGAGAAAATTGTCAATGAAGGCCTCAAAACAATGGTGGGTGATGGTAAGAGAGCCAATTTGTGGTCAGATATTCGTATTGATGGCAAATCGCTGAAAATGGCTTTTCCAAGGTGTTTCGTGCTTGCCTCTAATAAGTCTGGGACAATTCAAGAGTATGGTAGTTGGGTGGGTTCATTATGGAAGTGGAATGTGTTGTTCAGACGTTCTTTTTTTGACTGGGAAAAGGATCAAGAGAGGTGTTTGGGCAAATTTTTGGAGTGCATTTCCATTCGCAAGAACATTGCAGATGACATTGCCAAGACTCATAATGCTTCTGGGCTATTTACTGTGAGCTCCTTTCGCAGAAGGCTGGAGGATTCGAATATTTTCAGAGGTACTGCTCCAAAGGTCTTGTGGCAAGGAATTTGTCCTCTGAAAATGGAAGTCTTTCTTTGGCAGCTGTGGAAAGGCAAGGTGTTGGTTAGAAAGGTACTGGTACGTCATGGTATGAACCAGATTCAAGATGTGAATTGCTCGCTCTGTTCTGAAGATGTAGAATCAGTGGATCACTTGTTTCTCAGGTGCAGCTGGTCGAATTCTTTGTGGGCAAGAGGGATGCCGTGGTGGGGTGTTGTCTTCTGTGGTAATAGGGATGTGAAAGGTTGGATTGAAGGGTGGATGGGTCTGTGCCCAAATGTTAGAAAGGAGAGAGCTTGGTGTTCCCTATTATATGCTACGGTTTGGACCATTTGGGAGAAGAGGAATGCTCTGGTTTTTGAAGGCAAGAAGCCATGTTTAGACCAAGCTGCAGATTTGGTGAAGTTTCGGATTGTTTGGTGGTTTAAACATCTTGGACGGGGGTCTAACGATTCTGTAGGAGATTTGATGCGTAACATTGATGTTCTTTGTGTCGATCGTAAGAAGAAAAAAAGGAAAGACCTGGTAGACTGGATTCCTCCTCCTCATGATTTTCTAAAGTTTAACGTTGACGGTTCTTCTAGAGGCAAGCCTGGTCCAACCGGCATTGGCGTTGTGTTGAGAGACTATAATGGGAAGGTGCTCTGTCTATTTTCTGCCTATTTGGGGATCCTTGACTCAAATGCTGCTGAAATTATGGCAATCAAGAAAGCTGTAGAGCTTTGTCACTCCAATCCAAGCCTTAGGGATCGAGACATTATGGTGGTGAGTGACTCCAAAGTGGTTATCTCGTGGGCAAATTCGAGGTCGTTTGGGAATCTTGTCCATTTGAATACTATATACGACATTCGGGGGATCTTAAATGTTAATAGTGGTCTGCAGGTGGTCTTTGATTCGAGATGTCTTAATTCCTTCACGGATAGTTTAGCTAAAATGGGGTCGAATTGCAGGGGAGACTTTGTTGTTTGGGGTGATATGTGATTCCTCTTTTTTGTTTTTCTGCCCTGGCTTGCCGTTTTGAGGGCTGGGGGCTGGGGTCTGCTGTTTGTAGCTTCCCTGTGTCTCCAATGGCTTGTTGTTTTTTCCTCTGTTTGGTTTTCTTGGGTCATTTGGTTTCTTGTGCTGGCGGCCTGGTCCCTTTGTTTGCCTTTTTTGGGCTGTGCCTTTTCAAAAAAAAAAAAAATTATAGAAAGCCACAAGGGGCAAAAGAAGTCCATCAAACAACACATGCCAGAAAGGCTAAGAAACCCCCAACAACTAGGGAAAAACAAAAACTAAAACCGAAGGTAAGAATAAATCATCAGACAAAGCCCAGCAGCATCAAAATAACAAACCAGAAACTTGCCTAGGAGGATACAAAAACAAGAAAGACAAAAGGTAGTATATGAAAACAGAACAGAGACACCGCAACTCAGGCACCTCATTCCAACCTTTCACCATTCGAACCAACCCCGTCTTTGGCCAAGCTATCAGCTAATGCATTGGATCCTCTAGGTGTAAACTTGACAGAAATTGAATTCCTGGGCAGTAAGCACTGTCTGATGTCGTATATCAGCTTAACATAACTTAAATTACCAAAACCTCCTCCATTAATCCATGACACAACCGATTTCGAGTCACTCAAGATAGTGATCCCTCTATCAGGAGAAAACTGACTGGAAGATATCAACATACAAGCTCTATGGATTGCGAGAATGAACGGTCTAGCATTACTCGTACAAAAATTAAGGGCAACTACACACCCCTTGATTACAATGACAGTTTGGTTTAGAACAAAACTGACCATTACATAATTCCTCACCCGCGGTGACCCTCCAATTCCCACCAACGGACTTTTCAGCTGCTAAACCACCACCATCCACGGCTGCCATGGAAAATCCCATACCTTCCAAAAATAGAATAATATGTTACATCTAATATTATTAGTTTAATTTAAAGTTCCATCCAGAGTGTTTCTATAATAAATCGCATTGGAGTAAATTAAAAAAAAAATTATAATTATATATATTTACATGTAGAAAGGTTTCTAAGAAGCATTGTCAATTATGTTATCTGTCGTATATGATATATTAGAGCATCTCCAATGGTATAAGCAAATTTGAATCCTCAAAAGTTGCCACCTCAGCATTTGAGGATTGTTGTCAGGGATTACTAAATTTGATGATTGTATAGTCCACAATGGTACACTTGTAATGGTACCACAATGGTACACTTGTAATGGTACCACAATGGTATATTAGATTTTTGTTTTTGCTAAAAAAAAATTTATAAAAGACAAGAGAAGGTATATGATATGGGTATTGATCCATTCGTAATGAAGAGACGAATTTTACCTGATTGAAATTTTTGGGGTTGAAACAATGATGAAATACATAGATGATCAGAGAAAAAAAGAGGAAAAAAAAAAGTCACAGAAGAGAGAGAAAGAATAAAATTACAACAGTTAATTTAGGTTAAGTTTGTATTTGATGATTGAAAGTCAATCTTTAAATTTGATTATTAGAGAGTCAATTTGACTATTGATAATTGCTATTGCTAACTTTTAGTGACTCCATTGGACAGTGTTTTTTGGATAAATAATCAAATTTTAATTACTCTCCTACTTTGAGGATACCATTGGAGATGCTCTTATACCTTTAAGTGCTATTTAACAATATTAAAAAGGGTTTAGTTTATTACTATGAAAAACAAATTGAAGTGTCTTAAATTACTGAAATTTTTTGTTTAATTATATTATATCAAAGATACTTTTTTTTTTATGTATTAAAAAGAAAGTATTTTTATATATTTCGCAGCACTTAAATCTAAGATATTGACTGGCTCATTCACCAACAAAGTACATCAAAAGTATTTTTAAAGCATCGTCTAATGTGACTTTGTGGTAAATAGTGTTAATTCAATATGATAATATCTTATATTTAAAATCGTCATACCATAGGTGATATATATACTAAAAAAATAGCATGACTCTATAACAAAATAGTTTTGTATAATTCTTAAAGATAAAGAGAGAATTAAGAATTAACATGATGATATGAGCAGCATAGATAGGAAAGCCAACTTGTACGAAATCTTCTCCATGTAGACTATAGGTACTGAATTATGATAAAGATGTATTTTTATATTTTGGTAATGATAGATTTTGAATCTTTGAAGCATTAGTATTTATAGGTGTAAATTAACATGTATTGTTTTGAAGGTAACGGTTTTTTTTCTTGAAATAATAATAAATCATTTTTTTAATTGAAAATAAATAATAATAAATGTATTTAAAAATATTGAAAATGAGAACCGGATACTCATTATTATGATATGCTTACTTTTACGGTTTCCTGAATTATTATTTAAGGCTCAAAATCTGATTGTGATTTAATGAATTTCCGATCCAAATAATTTGAAATAAAAACATCAGATTTTTGAATTGAATACTCATTAATTTTCTATATTGTAGGGTATCTAAAGTCCGGATTTTACCTGTATTTTTTTAAGTTGAATTTTTCAATTCTACAGCCTATTGGTATCCTTGTTTTTTGTTGGTTTGTTTTTGGTATGTATTAAATATGCATTCAATGGAATCAATACACTATGATTATTCCAAAAAAAGAAATAATTATTTTTATTCTTATAAATGATAATAAATAAATAATTTTGAAAACAAATTAAAAAATTTGTAATATCAATAGTAAATTTTGAAAACGATTAAAATAATATTTTTTTAACACATTATTGGTCGAGATATGAGATGGGATATCACGCCCGCACCACGAGGTTGTGGGTTGGATTCCCCTCCTAAAAAAAACTCCGAATTTATAATTTTATGAAAGAGATATGAGATGGGCTGAAAGTTCATATTTTAATGGGCCTGGCCCAACAACTGAAGGAGTAAATAAGAAGGAGCTCTTGAGAAAGGATTACAACTTCAGTGGGCCTCTGATTAAAGTTGGTTGCCTAAGTCCATCAGGTAGAAGCTTACATAGTCCTTCTCAGGTAGGTGTTAAGAGGCCGGCTAGTAAAGATCTAGAAGATGGGGAAATTATCAGTTCCGCAGATGAGAGTGAGCAGGAAGAATTTAGGGAGGATGGTCAAACTGAGAGGAAAAAGCTTCCACAGGAGAAGGAATTGTTACAGGGGATAAACATATGTATTGATCTGAGAAATCAAGATTCTGGTGGAAGCTGTCGGTCTTCAGGGGGGAATTTGTCTAAGTCGGAGTCGATGGGATCGCAAGATACAGTGGTAGGGGAAACTCAGATGGTGGATACTGGTGGTAGTCGTATAGGAGGGTCTAGGAATGGAAGAGAAAAGGGTTCTAAGGCGAATTCTAGAACTCAATTGTTGAAAACCAGGCGCACAAAGTCGAAATTTTCTGCTGGTGTGAAGAAGGTGAAATGGAACATTGAAGATGAAATTGCAAAAGTTATCGAAAAGGGGGTGGCTCGTGGTATTGAACTCAAAGTCAGAAGACAGAAAATTCTAGAAGGTATTGAAGGGGTTGAGGCAGCAGAGACTAGCTCTAGGAGTTGGGAGGTGGATGAGGAAGTAGCTAAGGTGGTGGAGACAGGTGTGGCACTTGGGTTTGATTTTAATGGTAATGAAATGGAAATATCACAGGTGCTTAGAACTATGGAAGAGGAGGATGAGGCCAGACTCAAGTTGTAAGTTGTAGTTCTCTGTTTGTCTTGGTGGAGTTAGCGTTGTAATGTTAATTATGTCTTGGAATGTGAGGGGTTTAGGGAAGGCTATTAAAAGACGGAAGGTCAGGTCAGAAGTGTTCAAGATTCGTCCTGAAGTTTTATTTATTCAAGAGTCTAAGTTGGCGGTCTTTGATGGTAGTGTCATTAGGGATGTAGGGGGCGACATTCTTTCGAGAGGGGTTGGTGTGGAAGCTGAGGGCTCGGCTGGGGGTCTGATTTCATTGTGGAATGAAGAGTTCTTTTCTGTCTCTCATTGTATTCCGAATAAATGGTGTATTGTTTTGGTGGGAAGATTGAGGAAAATTGATAAGGATTTGGTGTTGTGTAATGTCTATGCGCCCAATACTGAGCTGGGCAGGAAGGAATTGTGGTGTTTCCTTATTGAAGCGCAACAATCTTTTTCCTTTCCATGGTGTTTTGGTGGTGACTTTAACACGGTTGTGGACGAGTCGGAAAGAAGAGGAGGATCCTTTAATTCTTGGTCTGCTAGGAATTTTCAGAGGTTTATCCTTCAAGCCAAGGTGGTGGATATGCCTTTGAGAGGTATGCCTTTTTCCTGGTCTAACAATAGGGAAGAGGGGGTTTAGGCAAGACTGGATCGGTTCTTAGTGTCTCCGTTGATCTTGTCGTGGTTTCTTTCTTTAGCTCAAAGAGGGCTTGCAAGAACTATTTCAGACCATTGTGCTATTACATTGGGTGTTTCGAAGGAAAGTTGGGGGCCCTGTCCTTTTCGAATCCACAATAATTGGATTGAGGATAAAAGTTTGATGGCTAAGGTGAGACATGGCTGGGTTGGTTGCAAAATTTTAGGGTCAGGAGGCACTTTTCTGCAGTCCAAGCTAAGGGCGGCTAAACACTGTGTCAAGAGTTGGGCTAAGGCTAAGGCTAAGGCGAAGGAAAGTAATTCTACTAAGATGATTGAAGCTCAGTTGGCTGGTTTAGATGATTCTGCTGTTAGGGAGGGGTGGACGGAAGATTTGAGGCAGGGGAGGTTGAAATTGATGGCGGAGTTTTGGAGGGTTCTTCGTATTAAGGAGCAGGAATGGAAACAAAAGTCTAGAGTAAAATGGTTGTTGGAAGGAGATCGAAATACTAAATATTTTCACTGCATTACGAGTGGGAGACGGAGAAGGAATGCTATTGAGGAATTGATCTTTGATGGTGTTAGGTTTTCGTCTAAAGATGGGATTAGTGAGAAAGTGGCGGAGTCTTTCGAAAAGCACTACAAAAATGTTGAGTGGGTGAGACCGACTTTTAATGGCATTATTTTGAACAAAATTTCTAATTTAGAGCGGGACTGGTTAGAGGAGAAATTTACGTTGGTGGAGGCTTCGGAAGCTTTGGCTAGTTGTGGGGATTATAAAGCTCCGGGTCCGGACGGTTTCAATATTAAATTCATAAAAGACAATTGGGATGTCATTCAAGGGGATTTTTTGAATTTTCTGGACGAATTCTTCCATGATGGGTCTGTGGTAAGTAGTCTCAATAAAACCTTCATAGCGCTTATTCCTAAATGCTCTAGTCCAGTTACTACTTCAGATTACAGGCCTATTAGCTTAGTGGGGTGTCTCTACAAAATTCTTGCGAAAATTTTAGCCAATAGGATGAGAAGAGTTTTGAATTCGGTTATTGGGGAATCGCAGATGGCGTTTGTTAGGAATCGTCAAATCCTTGACAGTTTTGTGGTAGCGGAGGAGATTATTCATCAATGGAAGGATAGGAAAAGTAGAGGGGGTTTAGTGGTGAAACTCGATTTTGAAAAGGCTTATGACAGCCTAGACCATTGCTTTTTGGATAATATGTTGGATAAGATGGGTTTTGGGAAGAAATGGAGGATGTGGGTTAAGTTCTGCATCTCTACGCCAAGCATGTCGGTTTTGGTTAATGGAAAACCAACCAGGGAGTTTGGTGTGGAAAGGGGTCTCCGTCAGGGTGATCCTCTGTCGCCATTCTTGTTTAATATGGCTGTGGAAGGTCTGAGTGCCTTACTTAGGAGAGCGGAGGAGTTGGATATGATTAGAGGGGCGGTTGTGGGTAACGGAGAGGTGAAGGTTTCCCATTTACAGTTCGCAGACGATACTATCCTCTTTCTATAGCCGGAGAAGAGGTATGTGTGTAATATGAGAAGGATTTTGAGATGCTTCGAGGTGGCTTCAGGTCTGCGGCTTAATTTTCATAAATCAGGTATTGCGGAAGTGGGGAAGGGGATCCAGCCGGCTGTGAAGTGGGAAGAAATTCTGAGATGCACTAAGGTTTCGCTCTCTTTTACGTATTTGGGTTTGCCGTTAGGTGGTAGGCCGGGAGCTATATCTTTTTGGTCAGGTCTTGTGCGGAGAATTGAGCTCAGATTAGCTCCCTGGAAGAAAGCTTTCTTGAACAAAGGTGGGCGTTTGGTGCTTATAAAATCGGTTATGTCTAGTATTCCTGTCTATTATATGTCTATTTTTGGAATTCCGGTGAGCATAGCTCACAAAATTGAAAGGCTTCAAAGATATTTTTTCTGGGGGGACAGTGGAGCTAAAAGAAAGTTGCATGGCTTGAAGTGGGAGTTGCTGTGCAAAAATAAAGAGAAGGGGGGCTTGGGGATAGGTTCGATCATTTGCTTGAATAAGAGTTTATTGGCGAAGTGGATTTGGAGGTTCGGTTCGGAAGATAGCTCCTTGTGGAAGAGGGTTATTAGTGCTAAATACGGAGTGGGTAAAGAGGACTTGAGGTGGAATTGGGATGGTGGAATTAGAGGCTCGGCATTCACCAAAGCCATTGGAAGGTTGCTTAACAATAATATTGCCACAAATCAGATTTTGAGTGAGGGTTTGGTTGTGGTGGTGGGGAGTGGTACAAGGGCTAATTTCTGGAGTGATTTATTGTTTGATGGGTTTACGCTTAGGGTGGCTTTCTCTAGGATCTTCTCGCTGGCTGTTAAAAAATCGGGGACTGTGAGTGAGTTTGGTGTTTGGGAGGGTCTACAGTGGAATTGGGTGGTCACTTTAAGAAGAAGATTGTTCGATTGGGAGATCGAGCAATGGGGAGGCTTCCTAGAGTGCCTTTCGAATATTAAAATTATGTCCAATGTGAAGGATTCGTTGGTTTGGAAGTTTGAGTCATCGGGACAATTCTCGGTTAAATCTTTAGGAAGAGGTTGGAGGGGGGGTGTGAGGGGGAGGAGTCAGTTTTCAGGGATGTGTGGTTAGGATATTGCCCTCCTAAAATAGAGATTTTTGTTTGGCAACTCATTCATGGTAGAGTTCTTGTGAGGGAGGTATTACATAGGTTTGGTGTTCAGACAGGAGGTGACTTGCTGTGTTGTTTGTGTGCAGATAGGGACGAAGACATTGATCATTTATTTCTTCTCTGTGAGTGGGCTTGGAGTTTATGGCAGCATTGCATGAAGTGGTGGGGCATTTGTTATTGCCCTTCTCGGTCCATTAAAGAATGGTGGATAGGTTGGATGAATTTGTGTCCTTGGAAGCAATCGTTAAGAGCTTGGAGAACCTTATTTTTTGCTATTGTGTGGACTATTTGGGAAGTTCGGAACAGCAAGATTTTCAAGGATGAGCAGCCAGATTTTATTAGAGCGGTGGATATGGTGAGATTTAGATTGGGTTGGTGGTTCAAGCATTTTGGAAGAGGTTCGCAGACCCCGATTACGCACATCCTACTGAATATTGTGGAGGGCTGCTCAGAGAGGCCTAAAAAGTCGATCAGAAGAACGAAAAATTGGTCCCCTCCATTGGTTAATTCGCTGTTCTTTAACGTCGATGGTGCGGTTGTGGACTCGCCGGGTACGGCTGGGATAGGAGGTGTGTTGAGAGATCATGCAGGCAAGATTTTGTGTGTGTTTGCTGTCAATGTGGGCGTCCAAGATGTTTTCTTGGCAGAGCTCCTGGCAGTTTTGAGAGCTTGCGAGTTGTTTGGGTCAAGACACGATCTGCACCATAGACCTCTTACTGTCATTAGCGATTCTTTGACTGTTGTTAAGTGGGTTTTGGGCTGCTTTCCTGGTAGGAATAGTCATGATCAGGTGATTCAGGATATTAGAAGTTGGCTAGGCAGTTTTAGTTCAGCTACGGTGGAGTACCGTTCTAGATCGACTAATTCGTTTGCGGATACTCTTGCGAAGAAAGGGCTTCTTCCTGATGTTAACATTTTGCAGTGGAGTGTGTTCTAAGGTTTTGGGGCTGGGTGTTTGTCCCCTGTTTTGTTGCTTTTCTGGGTTGGGGTTTGTTTCTTTTGTTGCTGTTTGTTTGTGTTGTTGTGTGGCCTGGCTTGGTGCTTCTAATTCGATTGCCTTTTAAAAAAAGATATGAGATGGGATTTGAGTTGAGATGTTTAGCTTTATTACAATTGAAAATATAAAGATATTTTGGTATATGGAAAATCTTAAAGATATATACAATCATCATAATTATCGGTAACGAAGCACCACAAGTAGGGATGGGCGAGGAGGCCCATTGGGGTGGGGGACCCGACCCTCCTCCCAAAAACCGATTTGGGGGAAATGGGGGTTGGGGCGTTTGTGGGGAGGTTCCCCTACCCAAAACACTATTTCCCCCATTTCTTATCATTTCCAATTTAAAATTCTCCATTCCCAATCCTAAAATCGGAATTCGTAATTTGGAATCCGGCTATCTCAATCTCTAGTTTGACCTTGTTAAAATATCATATCCAATCCAAAAAGTAATCAAAATATCCATTATAAAATATATAATTGGTTTAAAGAAATCCAAAATAAATGCAAATACTTCTAATAGAGTATTACACAATAAAAGTTTAAAGTTTAAATCTTCGATCGATCCAAAATACAAGACGAGAAAGCACACAAAATCTACGCAATCTAAAATCTCAGCTAGTTTTTTTTTTTATTATCATAAATTGTTTAGACTTTAGATATAAAATAAAAATAATTTATCTATATATATAAATTTGGGGTAATAGGGGGTGGGAGGAGTCACTCCCACCACCTCCCCCATTTATAAAATGGGGACGAAGTTTTCCCCCACTTCCACCCCTACCCCCAAAACCCAATGGGGGGCCGTGGTGGTTGGGCCCCATTGGGAAACGCTCATACCTAAAGTTTATTCAAAGTTTTTCTTATCTTTTCAAAATTAGAGTTTTTGTCACAAGCTTTAACCTAATTCAAGAAATGTTAGCGACAATGGCAATAGTCTCAGTAATGACCCATCGGTCACGATTGTGAATATGCCTCATGTAGGAAAAAAAAAAATTTATACAGTTAATTAACAACAAGATCTAAATAATTTTGAAAATGTCCACATATCGATACAAGCAGAAGCAGAATATGACACTAATATAGACGTGTTGTTGTCGCAAACATTGCTGCCGGTAACATCTTTATTAATAGATGAGATAAATAATAAAAAGGTAATATTATACTATCCAAATCTCTTTTCAATGTTGGGGTGGGTGCTATACTCCGCGATCACAAGAGATCATGCTCGAGCTTTATTTGCTCTCCCTAGAACCAGTTTTACCTTTGCTAAGATTTTGGAGATTTTGCTATCAAAGAGAGTCTCAGTCTTGTCTAGCAGGATGGTTTTTCTCTACATTTTTTGGAAAGTGATTCGCTTTTTACTGTCTCAGATATCGATAACTAATTTCCTTTTGCTGTTGAAGGGCCTTTGGTGGCTGAGATAGTTAATCTTTTTTCAGTTATGCGGGGTGTTTCTTGTTGTTTTGTTCCGCGTGACGGTAATAAGGTAGCTCATGCTTTAGTTAAATATGCTATTTTTTATCTCAAGACATGGTTTGGGTTGATATTTGCCCTCGCTTTGTTTATCATCTTGTATTAACTTATTGCAATAATTAAGGTTTTTTTTTTTTTAGTTTTTTACCCTTTCAAAAAAATAATTCTAAATCCCTATTTGTAACCTTTTATTATTATTATTATTATTATTATTATTATTATTATTATTATTATTATTATTATTTTGGTTTTTCTAGATAGGTATTATACATGCATTCAATAGAATCAATACGATAAAAAAAAATTATAATTATTTAATTGTAATATTAAATCAATAGTTTTTTTTTTTTTTTTTTTTTTTTGAAGTCTTACAAATCAATAATAAATTTTTAAAACAAATAATGGAAATATTAAATTAATGATAATAAACCAAGGATTAAAGTAGTATTTTTTTTAATCAAATATTAATGGTAACACCTTAAAAGTATTCATTATTGACACATTATTGGTTGAGATATGAGCTGGGATATAAGTTGAGATTTTTAGCATTATTCCAATCGAAAATATAGAGATAATTTGGTATAGGACAAATCTTAAAGATATATACAATCATCTTAATCATCAATATGGAAGCACCGGTAGTTTATTCTAAGCATTTCTTATCTTTTCAAAATTAGGGTTTATGTCACATTTTTTATCCTAATACAAGAAATGTTAGCGATAGGCGCAATGGTCTTAGTAACGACTCACGATTGTGACTCTGCCTCATGCAAGACAAAAAAAAAAAAAAAAAAAAAAAGGGGGTTATTTTTAAAGTTAATTAATAACAATATTCGAAAGATAGGTGGATAGATAAATACTATAAAAAAAATAACAATATCCAAATACTTTTGAAAATGTACACACATCAATACTAGCGGAATAGTATATGACACCAGTTTAGACAAGCTATTGTCGCAAACATTGTTGATAGTGACATCTTTATTAATAGATGAGATAAATAATAAAAATGTAATACTATACTGTCCAACTCACGTGAGTTGTCAAAATCACACCACTTGCTATAGAATTACAACTCATTTTGGGTAAAATTTGGACAAATATTTTGAACAGTTTAGCATTACTCGTACAAAAATTAAGGACAACTACAAACCCCTTGATTACAATGACAGGTTGGTTTAGGACAAAACTGGCCATTACATAATTCCTCACCCACCTCCTTCTTTTCAGAGTTTCCTCTTCCACCATTAGGGGCTCACCGTCTACCCATCCTAATCTAAAGAAAAACATCTCACACCAGCAGTCAAGTGGAACTTCTTTAAAATCAATCCATGAAAGCCTTGATTATGGAGTGACTGATTTCGACCAAGGACCCATGGAAGAAAAAAAACCTTCCTACAGAAATATGTTCCTGATGAATATATCCCTGTCATTGACAGAATCAAACTCCCACAGGACATTCTTATTCCCTAAATAATGAGCAGATGGAAACACATTCCTTTTTCCCGGGACCTTCCGTATGGAAGAGACATCAGAGAAGGACTTAAGAATCCCTACTGCACATAAACTTAATTAGTTAGAATCATTGGACTTCACATCCCACTTCACCACTTATATCCTCTTTTCCTTCACAAAATCGCTATTCCCAGGAAAGGTGGGAAGGATCTTCACCACATCTGCATAAAAGGGACCAGACACTCCTTTCTGATCCCTCACCCCTATCTTTGTGTCTCTTGAAAAAGAATCCAAGGACTTATATATACCTACTAAAGAACCTTTTACATGCGAACCCCTATTGCTCCACTCTAAGGCCGCTATCTTAGAGATGATTGGCCAACCTTATACATGCATGCCATTGGTGAGCTTCGCTACCCTCTCCGCTTCCACCAAGGTTGAAAACCTAACAAAGGCAAAGCAACTCCTCCTTGACCTGGACTTTGGGGACAGATACAGGTCCCTAACTAAGTCAAAGGCTTTAAAAATTTCTCATAATCCTTTCTGATCAACAATGGGATTCAAATTGTCCACATAGATGGATACTAAGTTAGCTCTAAAATCACGCCTAAACTCCCTACCTCCAGAGCTTCTCTCTCTAACCTCTCTCATGTTTTTTAATTGAAAGTTTTCTAAGACAGCACCACAAGTTTATTCTAAGCATTTCTTATTGTAAGTTCCTCATTTTTGATTGACTTATTTTGGTGACAAACCATATTTGGGGTTATGTTGTAAGGGTAGCTTAGGCGCTTAATTGTTGGAGATCATGCTCAACAAAAGGCCCTCTCAAGACCTCAAGACCTCAAGATGATAAACACTTCAAAGGTAAATCACTTGTGCTTAATCTCATTGAAGAGACTTAGTTGCACACACACACACAATTCATGCATTTTAGTATTTGTGTTTGTTTTGGTATGGTTGGTAAAATCTCATTGTATTTCAAAGAAATATATTTTTGAGATTTTTCGCATTTTTACGAGTCCAACCATGTGTAGATTTGTCCCTAGATGAATTCCGAGTGATTCGGAGACTTGTCTATATGTTTCAGATGATTTCCGAGATATTTGGGACATTCCGTGTTTTTATCAAAAACCGGAATTCAATTCCGAACTTAGAGTGAAAAGTTATGTAATTTTCCATATTTATGATTGAATCCGGGTCTATATTCCGAAGACGGAATCAAATTCCGAGTTACGAGGTTAAAACTAGACCCAAGAACACTCGGAACGGAAGCTGGTTTGGTATGGCAGGAAAGCTATACCAAGAGAGGCTTGGCGTTAAAGGCGCGCGCACCTCACGCCCACAAAGGGTCTCGGCCACGAGTGCCTCACGCCAACCGCACGCCGCCTCTGATTTCATTTTTCTATTTTATTTTTTTTTTTCAAAGTCATTTTATTGTGTGGTTTAGTTCCACATGCAACCTCTTGTTGTGCTGCACACATGCATTTGATTTGTTAAATAATTGGACCACTTGTTAGCCTCTCATGTGAGCTCACCACACTGGATTATTCTCTTTTGTTTTTTACTTCTAACGATCAATACGGTGCAGCTTAAATTTACCTATTTTTTTTCTCTCAAGTCAAAACGGTGCAGGTTTATTTTCACCTAATATATATATGTTTCATTCTCTTCTCTTCAAAAATAATGAGAGCAAAGATTATACTTTTCGAGAGACAAAATATTTTCAAGAGAGAAAGTCTCAAAAACTTATCTTTAACTCTCCAAACCCATTTCCATATGTATAAATCATCATCTAAGCATCCTCTAGGATCATCTAGTATGTGCTAATACATGGGTCTTCTTCAACACACATGGTATGGTAAGTTGAACACTAATTTCATCTAATCTTAGTGTTTTTATTTAGCAATTTATCTCATTTATTACTTGTATGTTCTTAGATTAATTTCTACATACAAGATTGAGATTATGTGTTGAATGTTTGAGTGTTGTATTTTGATAGCTATACCTAGGATTGATTTATCTCATATAGCTATGCTTTATGCCAGGTCATATAGCAATTAATATCTATGATTAATTTAATTGACATATCATAATCCTAGATAAGCATTTAGTGTAACCTAGCATTAATTGCATATTTGGATATCATGCATATTCACTTAGGTTGATTAATCTCTTCATTGAGAAGTAAGTCTTGTGGCTAAGGTTGCTTAGGTCATAAGCAAATTGATCTAGGGATGCTATTAAAGGCCTGCGGGTAGTAGAGGTGGGTTAGTGACCGTGTAGGGTTTGACGTGGTCAACCTAGGTTGTGGACATCTTTACAAATAGTGATTTCGAGGATCGTGTGTGGCACACATAACAGCCCGTAGTTTTTTCCTTGATTAAGGTTTCCACGTAAAAATCAAGTGTCATCTATTTTCCGCACTATTACACTTGATTTATTGTATTGACTAGATTGGGGTTAATTTTATAAAATTGACTAACTGTGAAAATTGGGTAATAACTGGATTAAAATCTATTTACCCCCCTCTAGATAATATTAGAACACACTGCTATTTGTTTCACTTATCTTTTCAAAATTAGGGTTTATGTCACATTTTTTAACCTAATACAAGAAATGTTAGCGACATGCACAATAGTCTCAGTAATGACTCACAATTGTGACTTTGCCTCATGCAAGAAAAAAAAAAGGTTATTTATAAAGTTAATTAATAGCAATATTCGATTGATAGATTGATAGATAGATACGGTAATCAATGCAGTCAAAATAGAATATGAGTCATATGTCACTAATTTAGACAAACTATTGTTGCAAACATTGTTGATGGTGACATCTTTATTAATAGATGAGATAAATAATAAAAATGTAATGCTATGCCATCCAAATCACGTGAGTTTTCAAAATTACACCACTTGCTATAGAATTACAACTCATTTGGGGTATAATTTTGGACAATTATTTTGAACGGTCTAGCATTACTCGTACAAAAATTAAGGACAACTACACACCCCTAGATTACAATGACAATTTGGTTTAGGACAAAACTGGCCATTACATAAATCCTCACCGGCGGTGACCCTCCAATTCCCACCACCGGACTTTTCAGCTGCTAAACCACCACCATCCACAGTTGCCATGGAAAATCCCATACCTTCCAAAAATAGAATCATATGTTACATCCAATATTATTATTATTATTATTTATTATTTTATTTTTTTTTGAAAAGCAAGCTTTATTAGAAGCAAAACAGCCAACAACAGAGCTAAAAATAGGGCATCCTGACACAGCCAATACCAGCGCCCCACCAAGCAAAGCAACCAAAAACAGAGAAACGAAAGAACCCAAAAAAAAAACAAGCAGAAAGACAACAACCACATCCAATATTATTAGTTTAATTTAAAGTTCCATCTAGAGTGTTTCTATAATAAATTGAATCGGAGTAAATTAAAACAATTTATTAATAATTATATATATTTGCATGTAGAAGGGTTTTTTAAAAAGCATTGGTAGTCAAATACAGTATATGATATATATATATATATTGAAGCAAATCTGCAGTATATGATATATTATACCTTTAAGTGCTATTTATTAAAAAGGGTTTAGTTTATTACAACGAAAAACAAATTGAAGTGTCTTAAATTACTGAAATTCTTGTTTAATTATATAATATCAAAGATACTTTTTTTTTATTATTATTAAAAAGAAAGTATTTTTATATATTTCGCAGCACTTAAATCTGAGATATTGACCGGCTCATTAACCAACAAAGTACGTCAAAAGTACTTTTAAAACACCGTCTAATATGACGTGGTGGCAAATAGTGTTCATTCAATATGATAATATCTTATATTTAAATTTTCAAATCGTCATACCGTAGGTGATATATATACTAAAACAAATAGCATGACTCTATAACAAAATAGTTTCATATAATTTCTTAAAGATAAAGAGAGAATTAAGAACTAACAAGATGATATGAGCAGCACAGATAGGAAAGCCAACTTGAACGAAATGTTCTCCATGTAGCCTGTAGGTACTGAATTATGATAAAGATGTATTTAATTTTATATTTTTATAATGATAGATTTTGAGTCTTTGAAGCATTAGTATTTATAGGTGTAAATTAACATGTATTGTTTTGAAGGTAACGGTTTTTTTCTTGAAATAATAATAAATCCTTTTTTAAATGAAAATAAATAATAATAAATGTATTTAAAAATATTGAAAATGAGAACCGGATACTCAATATTATGATATGCTTACTTTTACGGTTTCCTGAATTATTATTTAAGGCTCAAAATCTGATTGTGATTAAATGAATTTTCAATACAAATAATTTGAAATAGAAACATCAGATTTTTTAATTGAATACTCATTAATTTGCTATATTGTAGGGTATGTAAAGTCGGGATTTTACCTGTAATTTTTTAAGTTGAATTTTTCCACAGCCTATTGGTAACCTTGTTTTTTATTGGTTTGTTTTTGGTATGTATTAAATATGCATTCAATGGAATCAATACACTATGATTATTCCAAAAAAATAATTAATTACAATTATTCTTATAAATGATAATAAATAAATAATTTAGAAAACAAATTAAAAATTTTAATTGTAATATCAAATCAATAGTAAATTTTGAAACAAATAATGGTAATATGACAAAGATTAAAATAATATTTTTTAACACATTATTGGTTGAGATGTGAGATGAGATATCATGCCCGCACCACGAGGTTGCGGGTTCGAGTCCTCCCCTCCAAAAAAAAACTCTGAATTTATAATTTTATGCAAGATTTATGAGATTGGATATGAGTTGAGATGTTTAGCTTTATTACAATTGAAAATATAGAGATAATTTGGTATATGGAAAATCTTAACGATATATACGATCATCATAATTATTGGTAAGTCAGCACCAAATGTAGGGATGGGCGAGGAGGCCCATTGGGGCGGGGAGGGTCAGGGCTCCTCCCAAAAACCCGTTTGGGGGAAATGGGGGTGGGGGTATTTGGGTGGAGGTTCCCCCACCCCCACCGCCAAACACTATTTCCCCATTTCTTTTCATTTTCAATCCTAAATTCTCAATTCCCAATCCAAAAATCGAAATTCGGAACTTGGAATCCAGCTATCCCAATCTCTAGTTTGACCTTGTGAAAATATCCAATCACAAAAAGTAATCAAAACATCCATTATAAAATATATAATTGGTTTAAAGAAATCCATATTAAATGCAAATAATTATAATAGAGTATTACACAATAAAAGTTTAAAGTTTATATCTTCGATCGATCCAAAATACCATGCAACAAGGAACACAAAATCTACACAATGTCAAATCTCAACTAGTTTTTATTTATTTTATTTTTTTTAAATTGTTTAGACTTTAGATATAAAATAAAAATAAAAATAATATATATATATATAAATTTAGGGGAATGGGGGTGGGGCGAGTCTCTCCCACCACCTCCCCCATTTATAAAATGGGGACTAAGTTTGCCCCCACCCCTACCCCCAAAACCCCATAGCCCTAGGGGCCGTGGGATGGGACCTCATTGGGAAACGCCCATACCTAAAGTTTGTTCAAAGTTTTTCTTATCTTTTCAAAATTAGGGTTTATGTCACAAGTTTTTACCTAATTCAATAAATGTTAGCGACAACCGCAATAGTCTCAGCAATGACCCATCAGTCACGATTGTGAATATGCCTCATGCAAGAAAAAAAAAAGTTATTTATACAATTAATTAATAACAATATCCGAATACTTTTAAAAATGCACACACATCAATACAAGCAGATATCCTTACGAAGTTATATCAGGATGCACTGACTTGAAAATTTTTCTTTATATATTACTAAGGAGATAGAGAGCAGATAAATTTCAATTAATACAATAAATAATTTTCAATTAACTTATATGATAAATTAAACAACCCTCTAATTCTATATCAATATAATATATATAAAGGCAATCAAGAGTCTTAAAAAAATAATAATCAAGAGGCAATCCGTAACTCACAAAATCAGTAGGTAATTAAGAGAAAATCTCATAATTAATGCAATAATAAATAAATTCTGTTAACCAATTTCATATTTGATTTTTAAACAATAAATAAAAATTAATATTAATAATTGGAATCAAAGTGTCAATTCACTTGCTTTGTTGATATATACAGAAATAAGTACATTTAAATACAAAGCTCCGTCATCAGATTTAGATTATTCTACATACATACATATATATATATATATATATATATATATATATATATATATATATATATATTAATTTGTTTTGAAAAATATTTAGTTATTACCATTTATATATATATAAAAAAGTATTTTTGAGTAAATTAGGGTGTATTTAGAGGTTTTTATAATTATAATTATTCTAGAAATACTTGTAGAAGTGTTCAATTTTTTTTTAAAACTCCATGGAGGTTATAGTCAAGCCTAGTGATAAATTAATTTATTTTTCCACACTTATTTTCCAAGGACATTTCATTTTTTTTAATAAACTCACTTCATTTTTTTCACGTGTTTTTTTTATGGAGATGTAAATAGTAGAAGTTATTTTCTTTTATTATTGTACAAAAAAAAAATATTTATCACCATTTATAAAAAATATTATGAGTGAATTTCATATATTTAGGAAAATAATTAAATGAATTGAATGCAATAATTAATGTTTTTAATATCTTATCATTAATATTTGATTAAAAATTATTATTTTAAATTTTTGTTATATTATCATTAATATATTACTATTGATATCTTTTTTAAAATTTACCACTAATTCCATATAAAATGGATTACCATTAATTTGGTATTTACAATTAACATTTTAATTTGTTTCAAAAAATATGTATTGATTATCATTTACTGTATAAGAATAATTAAAATTCAAAACATTTATTTTTGGAAATAATCATAGTGTATTTAATGCATATTTAATACATTCTAAAAAACCAAAAAGAAAAGAAAACAAAAAGGTTAAAAATAGAAAGAAAAAAAAAAACTATAAAAAAATATGTGTACATTTCCTTTAAAAAAAATCCGGGTATTGGATACCCAGAAACCGTGTAGATATATATATATATATATATATATATATATATATATATATTTTTAAAGAGGCAATACATTGTTAGACTTAGAACCAAAAAATATAACCCTAATATTTATCTGTAATAGTAGTTTGTCTATCGAATCCATCATCCAGAAGTACTGAGCACCTTACAAATCTCAACCGGTCCATTGATTTTCTGCATTGGTGGTGATGAGTGAGATGCTAGTTGATCATACTATTTTTATATCTATTTTTAGGTCCCCAATTCCTACTTGTTATCCTTGTTCCTCGGGTAAAACCGGGTATTTAATATGTTAAAATAGGTGTTTCAGGTATTTTTGGAGTTCAGGGGCATCGGTGTAATTTTGGAGAATCAGGGGTCAAAGTGAAAATTTGGAGAATATATTGAATATTCTGTTATTAGAGAAGAGTTGAGGGTTCCTTTTTGTAATTTGCCATCCAACACAGCACGCCACGTCATTAATGAAACGGTGCGTTTTGGCTTGCTGTTGGCTTGTGTCAGCGTGACGTCACGATGACGTCACATTGTGTTTTACATGCAGCAGACCCGTTTGCAGACCCGCGACCCGAATCCTGACCCAACTCGACCCGGCTTCAACCCAGTGCCATTTCGACCGTTTTCCAAAGTCGTCTCCAGTGGTTTTTGGCCTAGATCAGCGGCGTGCCTCCTGTCCATCCGTTTGCCACCAGTTTCAGGTCACCATGTTGAGTAGATGTCCGCCGTCAAGAGGTCGGCGTGAAGTTCCCCCCTTCCAACGGCCAATGTGGTAGCGACCTTTTTTCTCCAACAATTCTAGTAATCTTCGCACCCATGAGGTCGCCCCAGCACCTCCACCCCTCAACAATTCTAGAGATCTTCGCTGTCTTGGTGGTCGCCCCCTAACAGCGACCTTGACAGCGACTTATGGCATTTTTGTAATTTTATGTCTGAGGGGATTTTCGTAATTTTACATTTTCGTACCCTAATTTGCCCAGCCTATAAATATATCATCTTTGCCTCTTCTCTGAAGGTTGGAACTAGCCCCAATCACCACAAAAACCACCTTTGAACCAAAAATCCCAAAAACCCCATTTTTAAGCTTTCTCACAATATCCAAAACCTTTCACATTCCAACATCACCAAAGTTCCAACCTTTTTACATTTTCCCATCATTCCCTTCACATATTTCCTTTCACACACCCATTTCCATCCATTTTTGGAAGCTCATTCAAGGAAGGAGGAGAAGGAACTCAAAGAACAAGAGAAGCTCACATGGACTTTATGGGTTTTCTCTACACTTTTCCCTTCTTTGTTTATTTTTTATTAATGTGTAACTAATTCTTAGCTAGGGGATTAATGTAACCGTATTGGACTACTCTATGTAATTAATTAGTCTACTCTTTAATTCAATTCGAAATTAGTCTCTCTTACTTGATTAGTTTGTGTGCCTACTACTCATATTATTTTGTGGCCTCAATTGATGTGGGTTTGTAGTTTAGACTATCTAAGAAATTGAGTTTTGGTGTGAATGGCCTTTCCACCTTAATACCAATTATGAGCTTAGTAATTGAGAAGGACAATATATGCATGGCCTTGCTATGTTGTCTTGGCTTAGAGTTTTCACTACAAAAAAAAGCTCTATCAGTGACGAACTATTTCCGACGGCGCTAATTGCCGTCAGTAATAGTACCTTTTCCGACGACCATATCAGTGCTGTCGGAAATGAGTAAAAATCTGATACGACATTTCCGACGGCCAAATGACCGTCGGAAATAGTCTTTGTGCCGTCGGAAATAGTCTTGTTCCGTTGGAAATGAGGAAAAAGTAATCCAACATTTCCGACGGCCTAATTGCCGTCGGAAATAGTCACATTTCTGACGGTAAATGGTCTTTTCCGATGGCTAAATGCCGTTGGAAAAGATTAAATTTTTTTTTAAGTGTCAAAAACATATTTTTATATAAAGTTTCTTCAAATAATTTGTATA
Organism: Acer yangbiense; assembly: GCA_008009225.1. Lineage (NCBI taxonomy): Eukaryota > Viridiplantae > Streptophyta > Magnoliopsida > Sapindales > Sapindaceae > Acer > Acer yangbiense. Next base: position 13,721,895 of record CM017761.1, read on the forward strand.
AATAAAAATTTCATGATTTATTTTTTCTTGAAAAATAAAAAGTTAGATAAAATAATTATATAAACTCTATTTCGTAGTAAACATTTAATACACCTGATTTTCCTTAAATTGCTATATGGACAATGACATATATGTGCAAAAATCAGGAGTGAACACTTTGATGCAACAGAAATACACAAAACATTTGTCAGGGTTATGATGCAGGGATTTGTGAGATATTGACATCATTCTTTAGGAACTCTCTCTTATTATAAGCAATTTTATCTTGAAAAATTGCCCGATGACAAAATATCGCCAGTCAACTGTCTAGAAAGTCACGTAGGGATGTCAAGGAACATTACGACACCCTCGTACATGACATCTACAAGATTGATTTGGGTTGTGTCAAGTTGTCGAGTTATGCCGATGACTTGTGGGGCTTTTTGTGCCGTCGGAAATAAAAATAAATAAATAAATAACAGTACTGCATTTCCGACTACTTTTGGGCCTTCAAAAATAGTCAAATAAGCCGTCAATATTACTCACTTTTCTAACAACATAAAAAGTACCATCGGAAATGCTAAAATTTAATTCGAATTACTTTATGGAAATATCTTACTAAATTAACTAAATATAAAATATAGTAAAATTATTAGTAATCACAAGAACATTTAGTTATTTTTAGTTATGTTTAGTGACACTATATCAGATTTTTTAAAACAAACTCTAATAATTTCAATAAAATATTATTTTAAAAAACAATATCTCAATAGTTATATTTAAATAGTATAAAAAAAATATTTAATTACATATTTTACAAAAATATCAATAGCTTATATATAAATAGTATGCAAAACATATCAGATATAAAGTTATAGCAAAATGGTAAGGGTAACCCTTATTGTCATTCAAGTCAAGGGTTCGAACCCCATGAGTTTCATGGATTTAACGTTGCCGGGTGAGGTGGCGCCTGTCAAGTAGAGTCGCACTATTTTTTTTTATTTTTTATAATTCGACTATTTTCGACGGCAATAAGCCGTCAGAAATAGTGGTAAAGCCGTCGGAAAATGCAAGTAATTTTGACCACCCTTAATTGCTATTACCGACAACATTTTTATCTTTTCCGACAGCCATAGCCATCGGAAATGGTAGTATTTGTGACGACTCGTCGGTAAATGGTTTTTTCCGACAAGCGTATTTGTGACTGCCTCCGACGGCCTCTTCCCGTCGGAAAAGCGTATTTCCGACGGGAAATGATCTTTTCCAATGGCATTTAGCCGTCGGAAAAGACCATTTTTTTTGTAGTGTTTAGGAAAATATTAGGTGATGATCATTGCTTGTCACATGGCCTTGTGGGAGCAATGGGAAGAACCTATAACTTAATGAATTTATCTTAAAACAAGCCCTAAAATTGGATTGAAGTGCTTAATGAGACTAAGTGAGAACATTGAGTGGTCTAAGAATGTTGCATTGATTCCCTAGTGCTTTCTCCATATATTTACTTCTTGTGTGTTCTTTGTTGTGTTAGCTTAGTTTTTAGTAACAAGTTTGCATTTTTACTTCTCAAGCTTGCATCTTTAGTTTTAAGTTTACATTTTTAGCTTACAGGTTTGCATCTTTAATCATTTTCAAGAAACCAAACCATTTTCCAAACCCAAAGCATTATGCAATTTAATTTTCACCCACTTAGAGTAGTTAGATTTTTCCTAAACTAAGTAGTTTCAACCTATTGAATCACCGATCCCAGTGAACGAACTTTGATTTAAATTGAAAGTAAATCTTTACTGCATCACTAGCCTTACTGGAGGGTTGCATAATGAACAACAGCTAATTGAAAATCCAATTCTGCGAAGTTAAAATTTCTTGTTTCTCATTTTGTTAACCAAAACAACCATGATAAAGGTATCAAAATATGTCACAACAATAATCAATCCAAAATTACCTTTTTAACTAATAAAATGTTTCCTAAAAAAAAAAAAAACAACAAACAAACAAAAAGATAAGAAAATGATACATGAGAATGATGTAAAGCTTTTTGCAAGATGCATTTGGCAATCATCATAACAAAAAAATAAAAATAAATAAATAAATAAAGATAAAAATTATTCAACCAAATATAAAAAAAATATGTATAAATTACTCTCACCTCCAATTGCCATCCAATACCCCACCTTTTGGGTGTTTTGAGTTTATATGTGAGGAAGAGTCACTGGAATGAGATGGAAAAAATGTGAGATTTTGGGTGGTTTTTATAGGGAAAATTGAGGAAGATGAGAGGGCTTTTAGTTATTATAATTATATAGTTTAATTGAATAAACTTAAAGTTAGATTTGAATGAGAATATGATGGGGTTTTAGTGTTTTATTATGATCATGATAATAACCATCAAGAGAAAATAATTTTAAAAAGTTTAAATAATTTTTTTTTTGAAAAGGCAAATTTTATTAATAAGAAGAGCCAAGAAACAGAACCAATGAGGCACGATCAAAACCCCAACAAGAGCCATCCAACTACAGTTTTACAAGCCAAAAAACAAACACAATAACAACACAAAACATAGCCAAGATTACACGTCCAAACATAGCAAAAAGACTCAACCTCCTTAACCAGAGACGCTACCAACTCACGCCCACACCACCTGATCCAAATAACTCACACCACCCTGTTTAGCAAGAAAGTCAACAGCCACATTAGTAGTCCTGGAAACATGAGTAACCGACAATCTTGGTTTTCATTTAGCCACAATTTCCTTAATGTCCAGAATGTAATCCATGAGACTAACATTGCCAACACCACTATTCCCATTCACCCAAGCAATAGCCACCATAGAGTCACTTTCAATAATGATCCTAACATCAGAGGGACAGCAATCACTTACACACAATTGACAGGCTTTAAGGATCGCTTGAACTTCAGCCAGCATAGACGAACCGAAACCAATATAAGAAGAGCACATACACAAAATATCTCCTTTCGAATCTCACATAATACCACCAATGCCCGAAGGCCCTGGGTTACCACGAGACGACCCATCCACATTGAATTTCAATATACCATCCAAAGGGGGGCTCCATGGACACTTATCCTTCCTACAAATTTATCGCTGACATCAGGAGGGTGTTGGAGGAAGAAGGTGAGTTGGCACGTTTCAAGAGAGGATGTTTCGGGCATTACTTGGATCTACCAGGACACATGCATGCTTTATTTCAAGCGCAGTACATACATAACCTATTGCTACGCCAAATTCGGTTCCCAGGTGCTAGTGAGGATGAGATGTGGTTTGCTTTAGGTAAGAACAAGGTTAGACTAGGAAAGAGAGAGTTTTGTTTGTGCACTGGGTTGAAGTTTGGTGTTTTACCGGATATCTTTTTGAGAGATTACGTACCAGTGCCAGATGGGATCCACATCCGATATTTTGGTGGACATGGAGGTTTATTATTGCAAGATGTGTTGTCCAGGTTCTTCAGTGGGAGTTTTAAGAGAGAAGGTGATGCTTTGAAGATGGCACTTGTGTTGTTTGCGAACAACATTCTCTTCGGCCAGGATTACAGGAGACAAGTTACATATTGGCTAATGACGTTGGTTGAGGACATAAAGGCATTCAATTTGCTCCCATGGGGTCATTACGTAATCAAGATGACATTGCACTACATCCGAAGTGGTTTTAAGGTGCCGGAGCCATTGGGTCCTACAAAAAGATACAACCTATACGGTTTTGTTTGGGGAGTTCAGGTATCATGCAAAGTTGACAATATGTCGAACTATTCTTATAGTTTTTTAAAATATCATCTTATTCATCTAATAAACTGGTTCTTTTCCTTGGTAGTTCTGGGCAATGGAGGTTGTTGACGATGATTTTTGGATTATCACAGAGTCAATAACTAAATCAAAACAAACGTCAAACAAGAAAGAAAATTAGAACATGCAAAAGACAGATTTACGTGGAAGGCCCTTGAATGGGAAAAAACCACGACGTCCCGGAGGACAAGAAAATATCACTGAATTACTTGGCTTTGTTACACACTCAGATCTCTCGAATTCTTGCTTTCTTTCTCTTTTGGTTTTTCTTCGACCCCTTCCTCGTGGGATAGGTGGTTCTATTTATACATGATATTTAGGGTTTCCCCTTGATTTTAGGCGTGTTTGTAGTAGGACTTCCTCTTGGACTTGTATTGGAAATCCCATGTTGTTACGGATTAGGATAGGCTTTCCTGCCTCTTTATTCTAAGACTCCTTGGTGTAGAGGGTTTTCCGTGAGTGGGGGTTTTACCATTGTGCTTCTGCTGGGTCGGTTCATGCTCAATAGGCTAATGCAGCGAACACTCCCGCTTCTGGGTTTTATCCTTTAGCGACTACATTTCTGACTTTGGCGAGTATATATTTGATTCTGGCGACTACACCCTTGACCTATTAACTGATCCATGTTTTTCCCCTTTGACTTGGTCAACGAGTGACGTGGCATCCCTTCTTTCAACAATTATTGGCTTTTATGATGACGTGTCCTGTTTGGCGAATTTGTACACACAACAATACCCCCATAAATACTCCGAGCCGGGCGAATGGCTTTACTTCGTTTGCCTCTGCGAGTAGTATTTATATCTATGCCTTCAGAATTTCGACGCTTTTTTTGTAATTAACTCTCTCTCTTCTTTTCACTGTGTATTGTGTTGATTCTTCCGGTGCAAGTTTTTAATTTCAGCCACACAACTTCTGGCGCTTCCACTTACTTGACAGGTGAGGGGATATTCTGACTGCTTGGTGATCCCCGAGATGCCACATGTCCATTACCTGGTGGTGACTATTGCGGCTAGTTACTATAGCTGTCACTCACATTAATTGCATATCTTTTATTTGATTTTCTTTTTGAATTTCAAAATTCCCTCTTTTTAAGGCCCGATCGTTCCTTCTTCCTCACTTTGCTCTTTTCATTTATTTTTCTATTTTCTCCTTTGTTCTTCTCTCAAAACAGAGCTTCTTCGTCTTCCTTAGAAATCTCTGCCACGAATTCCTTCTATTATGCTTTGCTGTCGGACGGCTTGCTTCGAAAATTGATCGTGCTTATTTCTCGACACCCCCAAACCTCTTGCTCATCCTCCGAACCTAGGGTTTTCTGGTGAGTTCCCATGGATCCTTCCTTACGTTCTTCTCTTTTTAATCAGATGATGCAAGCCTTAGAACTTGGTGACAAGGGTACTGCAGACAAAATCGAATCTTTGATTCGTAATTTCCACCCGGATTCTCCGGTTCCCATTTCTGTTTATATACCGCCTTCTGATGATGACTTTTTTCCTAATGTTTATCCTTCTTCGTCTTCCAATAGTGAGTCTCCAGAAATGCCGAGATCTTCTAGACCAAGTGGAAACAAACGACGCGCTTCTAGGATTCCTCGGGGGTCCCTTTTGGATGCGCAAACGACTGTTGATTCTAACGTTGAGGACCATCAACGGAACAGGCTGAACTTTTCATTTGATCGCCCCTGTTCCTTTGATACTGAAGTTAATGTGGTTGGTGAGGGTGAGCTTCGTAAGTATAAGAGTCGCTTTGGGATTTCAGACTCAGTGACTTTGATATTGCCTGGTAGCCGAGCAGCGTGGAATCCTCCTGAGAATGCGGTCGCCATTTATGGTGCCATGCTTAGCTGCGGGATTACCCTTCCTCTTCAATCTTTTATTGTCAGGTTCCTCGCGGAGGTTCAAATTGCACCTGCTCCCCAAACAGCTATAAGATCCTCATGTGTTTGGGTTTAATGTGGAAGTTGAAAGGTTATGAACCCCCCACGCCTCGTGAGATTCATCATTTTTATACTTTAAGGCAGGCTGGCAACAGTGGGACATACTTTCTTCTCTCTTCGCCTGTGGAGAACTGGATCCCTGAGGGTATGGCGAACCCTGGGCAAGTGGAGGTTTCCAGTGATGAGAAGAAGAAAGGTTTTATTTGGGGCTTTCCTACCTCAAATAAGAGATGGAAGAACAGCTGGTACTTTGTTGGCGGCGAGTGGGGTAGAGATGTGTCCGCCAATGGTCGCCTAAATCTTACGGCGAAGAAGGTTCCTAGGCATTTTACCTCTCCTGATGCCTGGTCCAAAGCTACCCCTATTTTGTTGGATGAGGAGGTGTCTCACCTTGCTGCTGCAGCTGTCCTTCCTTTGAATAAAAGGGGTCGCTCGTTTCTTTTGGACGAGGATAAAATGATCGCCCAGGGGCTTTTTCCGTGCCTACCTGCCAGGCTTCCTCGCTGTAAGTTCTACCTGTTTTCTTTTAGTATTATAGTTTTCCTGTCTCCATTTGCTAACTTTTGGTGAGTTTCTGCAGTACATGATTTTGACACAGTTTGTGATCTGCAAGCTCGGGCAGTTAAAAATTCTGAGGCTGCCAGTAAAAGGCAAGCTGCTCGTTTGGCTAAGGAGGGAGTTGCTAGCCCGGATGGTGGCGATCCCTCAGATGATGAGGAAGTTGGTGATGTTGATGGGGGGCGTGTCGAGTCGGGGACATCCCCTGTTCGCCCGGAGGTTGCTGCGAGTGCACCTGCTGCCAGTACTGCTGCGACTTCTCCCGCTGCGACTGCCGCCGCGAGTGCTTCTAGTCGTAAGGGAAAGGAGAAGGTGGGGGTTTCAAGTGTGGCTAGTGACATCCCCATTTTTGATGCGGATGTTCCTGAGACTCCCCTGGATCCTTCAAGCGATTTGACCCCCAGAACCGGTAGAGGCAAACGTCCGGCTGAGGGTACGCCTGACCATGCTGCTCGACCTCTGAAACGGGCGTCAAGGGTCGTGCAATATGTTATTTCTTCAGATGATGAGGTCGCTGAAGACCCTGTGCTCGCCGAGGCTCCCTCCGCTGAAACGGCTGTCCCTGGAGCTTCTGTTGAGGGACCAGGTTTGACGGAGCCTTCTTTTCCAGAGGGGGTAAACAATTTTGATGCTCCTACCATTTCCCCAACCAGTTGAACTCCTCCTCCTCCTCCGGTAGCCGCGAATAAGCCGGACACCTCTTTTGTTGGCCAGCCAGGGTCAGCAGATCGACCAGGGCCAACTGATAAGCCGGGTTGGTCGAGACAGCCTGGGGCTACTGCATCTGGTTCCGGTGTCACTCATGAAGCTCCTCCCATTGATCCAACTAATGCTGGTGAGGGAGTCGGGTCTGTCTCCCTTTCAGATTTTACGGCTGCAGAAATCTGCTCATATATAATGAACAACAATGTCTATGTTGATGAGGATTGGGAGCAGATGAAGAGAGGGTCCTGCAACAGGAAAATGGAATTTTTCTTCAACTGCCACTCTCTGGTGGGTTTCTTGCTTTGCCCATGTATTTTTATTTGCACGTATCCTAACTTCTGACGCGCCCCGAAACGGTCTATAATTAAGTATCCTCGGCGGCGCCAACAACTAGGTCGGTGCACGCGGGACACATGATAGTTCTCTAAACTATCGTAAAATAAATGGGGCGCGTATGTTTTTCCGCAAGCGCACGGATCGTTACGATCGCATAGCGGCAAGTCGGTTCGTTCCACAGGGAGATGGATTCGTTAATTGTATCTAGTTCTAGTGTTTATTAAAGCATGTAAAAAGGAAAACGGTGTGTGATGTGAGTGTGTGGAGGTGTAACTAACTAGGATAGAAATGTAGCCGGGTGTCTTGGCTATCTAATTAATCTACTCCTAATTAAGTTAATCTACTCCTAGAGGCAAGACACCCTAACTACGAAAACAAAGGTGGCTTGAAGAAAAGCAAAACATGAAACACATATGGGATATAAGTTTACCAAACACAAGATAGAGATCATGTTGATTGTTTAACATGTGAATTCCATTTAATTCGAGTAAGGGTTCGTTCTCTTGATTAAGGAAATTACCCTGGAATCTTGATTAGGGAATTCCCGAAATCATGTCATCACTCTCCAATCGGAAGAGTGATTGTGTCTAGGGTTTAGACCCATTAAGCACAAGAACATTGACCCAAGCTATCATAGCATAGTTATGCTAAGCCTTTTCCATTCAATTAAGCTAATAGTCAAACTCATACTTGGAGTGATAATCCAAGTACAAACTCAACTCTCAATTACTCTAATCATTCTAAACACATACATATTGAGTCTTCTACTAACATACATACATAAATGAGATAATTGATTACAACTACTCCTAAATCATTAGTTAATCTACTCCTAATCTCATTCATACATACATATTAATATCTAACTCTCAACACATATGAATATCATAAATAGAGATTATAATGATAGCAAAGAATAGAACATACTTGAATCAATTCTAAAGAACAATACAACATATATTATAGCATAAGTGTTAGGTTTACAAATATTCCCACATAAGTTACACATCATAAGAAAATACAAGGAGATGAGTAGTAAAGATCACCCTTGAAGACAAGCCTCCAAAAGCTCTCTCAATTCCTATGAACTTCTATGGCTCGGTTTTTACACACGAACCCTCATTCTCTTTGTATCTAATCCTCCATGGAAGGCTTTCCATGGAGGAAAATCCCCCATGGAAGCTTGGAGGTTGCTCTCTCTCTTTTGTGATGTTCAATCCAAGAAAGGGGTTTCTTGGAGCAAAGTTGGTTGGTGTCTCCTTTAGAAAGAGAGGCAAGTGATGTATATATAGTGTGAAGTGTATAGGGAACAAATGGGGATCAAAATATCCCAAAATATCTGAAAATCCTCTTGAGTCGGCCAGTTGGGCGAGCTCATTCACTCTGCCTCGCGGGCTTGTTCCCGCCGCCGGAAGTCGCCGCACGAAAAATGGACGTTTTCCGTGAGCTTGAACCTTCTGGACGGCTGGCTTCTTCCCGCTGCATGAAGTCGCCGTCTCCCGGCGGGTTTGGACATTCTGGAACGCGGGAAAGAAGCCGCTGAACCAAGCTTGCGAGCTTGCATGGCCATGGAGTTTGGAGGATTTGGTGGAGAGTGGAACCTTTGCATGGAAGGCTCAAAGTGGGTCCACCGTGACCGGGAGAAGACCGGCTACTTATCTGGGCGGAGAACGGCCGGAAAAACCATCGGTAAATGGCCGAAATAGGTCAGGTTGAAGTCAGGTCACGACCGGGTCTAACGCGGGTTGAACACAGGTCGGGTCGCCCGGCTGCAGCTTGAAGACGACGTGACGTCATCCAGACGTCACGCTGACGCGCGCCCATGCCAAAAAGACGCCGTTTCTCTGCTGACGTGGCGCTGGTGCTGTGCCTTGCACGGATAATTACAATATGCACCCCTGATCTTCTCCATATACACAGAATATTCATTATTTTCCCGAATATTTCACTTTGACCCCTGATTCTCCACAATGACATATTTGCCCCTGAATTCCCCTGTTTTCTTCCATTTAGGTTTTAACACCCACTCTGAGGGATATTTACCTACACATAGCTAAAACACATATTATATACACAAAAGTGCTCAGAAACGAACACAAAAGCTAGGAATAGGGAGTGCTAAATGTGAACATTTGGAGCGCGATCAACTTCTATTTTTTCTTTTCAGATGTTATCTGAGTTGGCTGATAATTATAGGCGAGGAAATTTTCTTTCAAAGGACGTGAGACGCCTGCGAGAACAAACCTCCCTTTTGGCAGCTGAGAAACTCTCTGCTGAGGAAGCCCATGCTCAGCAACTTACTCAGTTGAGAGAATCCGCAGATGGTTATCTCTCAGCCCAACTGGCTGCTGAAGAGAAATTAGCTCCTGCTGAGGAGGAGATGCGTTTGCTGCGAGAGCAACTTTCCGTTAATCAAGAATCGCTCGCAGCACGCTTTGAAGCTGAGCGACTAGCTGAGGAGGCAAAGGAGAAAGCTGAGCGTGAGGCTTTGGACTTGCGCAACCAGTTGTCCTCGCATGAAGTTATTCTGAACGATCTCAAGGCTGTGCTGGAGGTTGAAGCGGTTGATCGTTTTAAGAGATCCCCTGCCTATGATGCGCTTTTATTGCGTGAATTTGAAAAAGGCATGAGGCAGTCGAAGAAGTTCTTCGCCATGAAGGACCACTCAAATGAGAAGGCTCTGAAACGTTTCGACCGGTCTTTTCAACAGCATATGGCCAGCGGAGTGGAGTCAATTAAAGAGCAGATAAAACGTTGGAAAACCCACTGTCGTTACAACACGACTGAACCTCACCCTATGCATTTAGAAATCCCCAGCAAGCGTGTCTTCAATACTTACTACTCGGGTCAGAAGGGCAGCTTTTCTGGTTCTGGCGCTGAGCCTGACTTGGGTCCTGTTGCTGGAAGGGATTATGAGCCTTTTATGCCAGAAGGGGATGAGGAAGTTACCTGGCCTTCAGACGAGGAGATCGAAGATGAGGAAGATAGCGAGGGCCCTCCTGCAGCTAGTTGAATTTTTGTGTCTTTCATACTGAAGGATTGTAAATCTTTATATCTTCAGTTTCTCTTTTTGTATCTTCATTCTTAATTCTTTAATTGTAAATGATTTTATTTATTAAAAGTTATAAATTTTTTCTTTGTTCAGCTACCTTTGCTGACTTTTCGGCTTACTCAGTATTTCACCAATTTTTGTGTATTCAGCTGCTATTCGCTAAATTTTTGCTCAGTATTTCACTTTGTAGCATTTTTGTTGTATTCAACTGCCATTGCTGGATTTTGGCATACTCAGTGTTTTACTAAGTTTTTAGCATTTTTTGTTGTATTCAGCTGCCATTGCTGGATTTTGGCGTACTCAGTATTTGTCAGGACGTATCCGACCATACACCAAGTTTTTAACATGTTTTTATTTATTCAGCTGCCATTGCTGAGTTCTGGCGTACCTGGTGTTTATTCAGGGCGTATTTGCCCACACCAAGTTTTTCTCTGGAGATCTTATTCTCCTAGTAGTGGCGATCCCCAATTTCTGTAGCTTGGGCTATGGCAACGTAATCGCTTTTGGCTTGCTTTAGTTTCGTTGGGTCGCCACTTATTCTCATTGCTGCGAGTACGAAACTCGTCTTTACGCAATGGTATTGATATAAGACGGCGAATGCCCTTTGTAACTGGCGAGTCAAGTTACGAATTCTCAGTAATAAATTACTCTTTATTTGGATAGTTCCTGCAACTTTTGTCAAAACAGTAACATAGAAAAAATGCTAAAACGGAAACTGCCTATGAATAAAAAACTGTGAACTAAATCTTTAGAGATAATGAAAAAGTCAAGGGTAATATATCTTCAGGTACTGCGCATTGCATGGCCGAGGTAGTTCGCCAAAACCTTCTCGAGTGATGCGATATGCCCCGTGGCCAGCTATGCCTGTGATTTGATAAGGCCCTTCCCATTTGTCTGCGAGTGATCCTGCAGCCTTGTCTCTAGTTCCTGGGTTCACCCTTTTCAGCACCAAGTCGCCGAGTGCGAACCTCCTTTCACGCACATGTGAATTGTAATACCTGGCTACCCTCTGTTGGTATGCAGTGTTTCTTATCTGTGCACGTTCTCTTCTCTCTTCTAATTCATCCAGACCGCATTTTAACATATCAACATTGAGTTCGGGTTGAAAGAGTTGTACTCTTGGTGAAGAGAATGACGTCTCTACGGGGATGACTACTTCAGCTCCGTAAGCCATGGAATATGGGGTCTCACCTGTTGAACCTCTTTCTGTGGTTCGATATGCCCAAAGTACCTGTGGTAATTTCTTTGCCTAGCTTCCCTTTTTTTTACTGCCAATTTGGCTTTCAGGTTGTGTTTTATGATCTTGTTCACTGCTTCAGTTTGGCCATTTGTCTGTGGGTGCGCTGGGGAGGCATAGTAGTTGTTGATACCATACTTGTCACATAGCTCCCTGAATTTGTTTCCGTCGAATTGGGTCCCATTGTCAGTGATGATGGTGTTGGGTATCCCGAATCTGTACAGGATATTTTTCTTCACAAAGCTTATAGTATTGGCTTCTGTTATATGTACCAATGGTTCAGCTTTTTCCCACTTTGTAAAATAATCTACAGCTACTATAGCGTGCTTCGCTCCTCCAGTTGCTGTTGGCATTGGGCCGATCAAGTCAATTCCCCATATGGCGAACGGCCAAGGCGAGGTAATACTCTGCAAGAGTTCAGGTGGTTGGCGAATGTTGTTGGCAATCTTTTGACACGCCTCACATCTCGCTGCTTTTGGCGTCGGCGAATAGTGTTGGCCAGTAAAAACCCTGCCTTAATGTTTTGTGGGCTAGGCTGACACCCCCAGTGTGATTCCCACAATTCCCACTATGTATGCTTCTCAGGATACCTTTTGCTTCTTCAGGCCCGACACATCTCTGTAGTGCTCTTGAGTACCCCCTTTTGTACAGTTCTCCATTGAGTATTTAATATCTCGTAGCTCTGTACTTCAATCGTTTTGCTTCTAATGGATCACTTGAGAGTACATCATTGACGAGGTATTCTTTGATGGGTGTGATCCAGCTGTTCCTCTCGCCAAAGATTGCCCCAACTTCCTTTGTTTTTACTATACTTGGCTGCAATAGGCGGATCATAGAGATAGTTGTGGGCCAGATGTTGATTATGGCGGATGCTAGCTTGGCTAAGGCATCAGCCTGCTCGTTTTCTTCTCTGGGGATATGAATAATTATGTATTCTTTAAATCTTTCCAGTAACTCTCTCGCTAATTCTAGGTAGGTGATCATGCTTTCATCTCTTGCCTGGTATTCATCTAGTACCTGATTGACAACAACTTGAGAGTCGCTGAAGATTTCTACCTCATCTGCTCCTAGGACTGTGCAAACTTTTAAACCTGCTATGAGTGCCTCATACTCAGCTTGATTGTTAGTAGCTTTGAAGTCAAAACGCAAGGCACATTCGACTGAATCTCCTTCCGGGGTTAACACTACTACCCCTGCCCCGCTGCCGTGCGTGTTTGACGACCCGACAACGCGGAGTTGCCATTTGAACACTCTCTTATTTTGCTTCACCATCATTCTTGCCACTTCTACACTTGGCTCGGTGAACTCTGCTACAAAGTCTACCACTGCTTGGGCTTTAATTGTCATCCTTGGCAGATACTCTACATCGAATTCACTTAACTCGATCACCCACTTCGTTAATCGACCGGATACTTCTGGTTTCTGCAGAATTAGTTTTAGTGGGCAATTGGTGTATACTCCGATTTTATGAGCCTGGAAATATGGCCTTAACTTCCTTGCTGCTGTGATTAGAGCGAGTGCCATTTTTTCAGCCGGTGAGTACCTGGTTTCGGCTGGTAACAATGCCTTGCTGGTGTAGTATATTGGTCTCTAGATTCCCTCTTCCTGTTTTACCAGCACGGAACTTGTGGCTGCTTCAGAAACGGATAAATACATATACAGTGTCTCTCCTGTTTCTGGTTTTGACAGTAGCGGTGCCTTCCCAAGGTAATCTTTCAGGGCCTAGAAAGCTCTTTCACAATCTTCGTTCCACTTGACTCCCTTTCCTTTCTTTAGAGCTTTGAAAAATGGTAGGCATCGGTCTGTCGATTTAGCTATGAACCTGTTCAGCGATGCCAGGCACCGTGTGAGCCTTTGGACGTCCTTCAAAGTTCTTGGCGAAACCATTTCTGCTAATGCTTGGATTTTCTCCGGGTTCACTTCGATTCCTCTTTGATGTACTTGATACCCGAGAAATCTTCCTGATGGTACGCCGAACACGTATTTTACAGGGTTCAACTTCATTCTGTACTTTACCAACACATCAAATGTTTCCCTCAGGTCATCTATATGTTTATCTGCTGTGATACTTTTTGTTAGCTTATCATCAACGTAAACCTCCATATTTCTTCCTATTTGTCTGGCGAACATCTTGTTGACTAAACGCTGGTAAGTTGCTCCAGCATTTTTCAGGCCGAACGGCATAACTGTGTAACAGTATAACCCTTGGTCTGTGGTGAATGCCGTCTTTTCCTCATCAGGCGCATGCATTTTTATCTGGTTATAGCCTGAGTAAGCATCCATGAAGCTCAATGTCTCATGTCCTGCCGTTGCATCGACCAACTGGTCAATTCTTGGTAGCGGGAAACTGTCCTTGGGGCAGGCCTTATTTAGGTCGGTGAAATCGACGCACATCCTCTATTGATTATTTTTCTTCTTCACTAGAACTACATTCGCCACCCATTCTGGGTACTTAACTTCCCTTATGGACCCTGCGGCGAGCAACTTGGATACCTCCTCTTTTATCGCCGCACTTCTCTCTGGGTTGAAGCTTCTCCTTTTTTGCACCACTGGTTTGCATTTTTCGTTCACAACCAGGTTGTGTGAAATAACACTTCTATCAATTCCCGGCATGTCCTCATGGCTCCAAGCGAATATCCCCTTGTACTCTTTCAGCAGGCTTGTTACATCTCTCTTGACTCGTTCAGCCAACCTGGCTCCAATCCTGACTGTTTTATTCGATTCTGCTTCATCCAGAATAATGGACTCAGTTGGCTCTTCCTTCTCTCTGCTTACTTTGTCCCTTGGGTCCAATTCGAATGCTTCCGGATTTTCTTCCCGTGCCTCCTTATTCACTTCGAATATGTTTAAGGTCTCCATTCCCGCTTTATCTTTAAAGATTGAAAGGTTAGCGCGGCGAGCCATCTCTTGTGACCCTTTCAGTTCCCCAACTCCAAATTCTGTGGGGAATTTTACCTTCAAGGCGTGGGTTGAAGTGACAGCTCGAGCTTTGTTAAGAAAAGGTCTGCCAAGCAAAGCATTATATAACCAATTATGGATGTCGACTACAACGAAATCCAACAGGATTGTTCGCCTGCATGGCATCATACCGAACCTCACCGGCAGTTTTACAGTTCCCAAAGATCTTACTTCTGCACCCCCGAAACCTTTCAGCGGTACATGGAAAGGTTCTAGATCCTTCCTGTCCAGTCGCAGCTCATCATATACTCTAGCACTTAGAATATCTGCTGAACTTTCGTTATCAATCATTACCCGAAGGACATCCCTGTGTGCAATTTGAACTCCCACTACAATTGCATCGTTAGGCTTTGCATCGATTCCGTCGGAGCTTCCGCCGTAAATGTTATGGGGTCATGTCCTTCCCTTCCTTTCTTGGGGTTCCTCTGCACAGAATTAATCTCCATATTTCTGCTGTCATGCATTACTTCTCGGACTTCTGACATCCTTTCTCGATTGCTTCTCCCAGTATGGGGCCCGCCAAAGATGGTGTTTATAGCGGCGTTAAGGCTGTTCCTCCTTGGACTCCTCCTTTCCTGCCCGATCCCTTGGTGGTTATCTTGGAGACCACCTTGCTTATCGCTTTTCAACGTAAAATCTTTCAGGTGCCCGTCCCTGATCAAGCTCTCAATATGATCACGTAACTGGAAACACTTTGAAGTTTCATGCCCATGATCTTTATGAAATTGGCAGTACTTGGTTGTATCTCTCCTAGCGTTAGCTGATTGTTGCCGGGGGTATTTGGCGAGTCCTTTGTCTTCTACCACAGAAAGTATTTCCTCCTGGTCGCCAGTTAAGGGGGTGTAACGGTTGTACCTTCCTTGAAAACTGCTGGATCGAGCGTTTCCTTTGCTTTCCCTTAGATGTCCCTTTTGGCCTCTTTCGTCTCCCTGGCGATCACACGACTGTGTCTTCTTGTTGTCCTTATGTTCCGACTTCGAGTCAGGCTTATGGCCATGTACGTAGCTACCCCCTTGTGCTACTTCTTCCTCTTCTGCCAATGCATAATCACCGGCTATTTCCATCATCTCCTCATAAGTTTTTGGCCTATCCCTTCGCAGATCAAAGGATAGTCGCCCACTTTGCAACCCATTGGTGAAAGCGGCGATAACAGCTACGTCACTGGCATCCTCAATTTGGGCAACCTCTTTCCCGAATCTTGCTAGATACTTCTTGATCGACTCATTGCGCTCCTACTTTAGATTCGATAGATGGGCGAGTGACTTCCTTCTCTGCACGCTCCCCATGAATTGTCTTATGAACGCTTTGCTGAGTTTTGAGAAACTGCTTATACTTCCGGGTGGAAGTCTTCCAAACCATCTAGAGGCGAGGTCGCCGAATGTCTGTGGGAAGGTGAGACATAGTAGTCCGTCATTGGATGAATACTGGGCCATAATATTACGAAATCGGTGAACATGCTCCTTCGGATCCCTGTTTTCTTTATAATGTTCAATGGTCGGCATTCTGAACCTATCTGGAAACTGGGTGCGAGCAATGTGATTGACGAATGGACTCTCTGGTTCGTCATCTGAAGATACGTTGCGACCATACCTCCGTGCCATTGCTGAAACCTTCCTTGACAACTCTTGTAAGATAACATCTCGATGGCCAGTTGGTTCTCCTGCTGGGTCGAGTCTGCTCTTGATTGTTATTCTCCCATAGTCATCTTTATCATTCGGATTCCTGACAATCTGATCATCCGTGCTTTCAGATCTTCTTCGCCGTACCCTTTTGGATGGTAATTCTCTTCTTTGTCGGGGACTTCTGTCTTCAGATGAGATAGAGCGGTGTCTCCGCCGTCTCCTTTGATGCGTGTCATTAGAATTTGTCCCATGTATCCGCCCGTGATTTTGTATCTCCAGGGATTCGTCGTTTATCACAGCTTTTCCCTTTCTATATCTTCTTTCCTCGAAACCTTCAGGGTTGTCCTGGGGAGGTTCTTCGGGGGTCTGCCTCACTCGAGTGTCGGGGGTGGCAATGTGGACTTCTGACCGTAATCTCCCAGGTGGATGGATTCCAGGTATGGTTAATTCGTATGGAGAGGAGATTCCCGGGCCTATGGGAAGTGAGAGTCCTATTTTGTTAGCCTCACTGATCAGATTCATCAACGCAGTTTGAAAGTGCTGCAGAGTTTCTGGGTTTGTTGTCCTAGCTCCTGGCGTTGCCGCAGATTGTTCTCCGATCGTTGCCGCTCCATCGCCTGTTGGCGCAGTTATTTCAACAATCTGATCTCCGCTGGAGTTGCCTTCCTTGTCGCTGTTCATGTTTTTGAGTCACAAGGGTTCTTCGAAGTTCTTATTCAAATTACCCTCTCATTCTAGCGCCAATTGTTGACGGTGATTTTTGGATTATCACAGAGTCAATAACTAAATCAAAACAAACGTCAAACAAGAAAGAAAATTAGAACATGCAAAAGACAGATTTACGTGGAAAGCCCTTGAATGGGAAAAAACCACGGCGTCCCGGAGGACAGGAAAATATCACTGAATTACTTGGCTTTGTTACACACTCAGATCTCTCGAATTCTTGCTTTCTTTCTCTTTTGGTTTTTCTTCGACCCCTTCCTCGTGGGATATGTGGTTCTATTTATACATGATATTTAGGGTTTCCCCTTGATTTTAGGCGTGTTTGTAGTAGGACTTCCTCTTGGACTTGTATTGGGAATCCCATGTTGTTACGGATTAGGATAGGCTTTCCTGCCTCTTTATTCTAAGACTCCTTGGTGTAGAGGATTTTCCGTGAGTGGGGGTTTTACCATTGTGCTTCTGCTGGGTCGGTTCATGCTCAATAGGCTGATGCAGCGAACACTCCCGCTTCTGGGTTTTATCCTTTGGCGACTACATTTCTGACTTTGGCGAGTATATATTTGATTCTAGCGACTACACCCTTGACCTATTAACTGATCCATGTTTTTCCCCTTTGACTTGGTCAACGAGTGACGTGGCATCCCTTCTTTCAGCAATTATTGGCTTTTATGATGACGTGTCCTGTTTGGCGAATTTGTACACACAACAGAGGTCATCCCTTCGATGCGGAGAAAATTGGGCAACAAGTTCACTAATCACGGATGCCCCCATTTTAAAAAATGGGAATTTATCAAACGGGGATTAACTATATCTCAAACATGGTTGGAGAAAGAGGCTGACGGAACGGTAAATGTAGAATTGGTAGATTTTTTTGAATTTGTTTGCTATTTTGTTACTAATTGAAAGGGTAATATTTTACAGCTCACTGGATTAGCCGAGATCTGGCCTACTCGAAGGGAGGAAAAAGAGGACTACTAGAGGGGCATTGACGATGACATATCCAAACGACCTCAGTTTGTACCGTTGAAGGGTTTCGTCGGTAAAGAGGACAGAGCGGAGCCGTCATCGAAACAACTCCATAAGAATAAACGAAAGCAGTACCATGGTCCTGATGATCCAATTAAAAGACGACGGAACTTTTTTAATGCATCACCACGTATGCGCACCACTCAGCATGTCCGTGACAAAACTGATCTGTCACCCCCACCTCTTGACAAGACACACTCGCCTCTCCATCATCCATCCTCAGGAGGGACACAGACCGGATTGCTGTTGTCTGGCGATAACCACAGGACTTCATCTCCTACTCGTCAGCGTCAACCTCAACCTCAACCTCAACCTCCACCTCCACCAGTTGATCGTAGACAGCAATCAAATAGATCAAAGGTGATTATTTTCATTATGTTATTCTCTTTAAATAACGATCATTTTCATGACAATTAATATTGTTTAGGGATCAAACTCTACTGTAATTTCGAATCAACTACTTGACCAAATGTGCATCATCGTACGTGAGGAGGTCCAAAGCGCAATGCGATCTGAGTTTGAAACTCTTCGGACTGAATTGTTTGCTTTTGTAGGTATTCCGGTATGTATAACTCCACTACATCATTTTGAAGTATTTTAAATTTGGTTGTATTATCAACTCATTTTGAATAAACATTTTCCTTTTCACAGAGACGTTCCCATGGAGAGGATCGTGCAGAACAGGTCTCAGACCCATATTCACCTTCAGATCCTTTCAAGGCAGCCACTCGAGGTTTGGATGCATCCCACACTGAGGGATCCACCCACACCGAGACAGCCCCCGCAGACCCCACCCACACCGAGACACCCCTCATATCCTTCACACACACTGAGACACGTCTAGTATCCCCCACCCAAACGGAGACACCCCTCACATCCCCCACAGATCCCAAGACAGCCCCCGCAGACCCCACCCACACTAAGACACCCCCAGAAGCCCCCACAGACCCCAAGACAGCCCCCGTAGCCCTCACTCACACCGAGACAGCCCCCGCAGACCCCACACACAATCCCTCACCCACACTGAGACAGCCCCCACAGACCCCACCCACACCGAGACAGCCCCTCGTATCCCTCACCCATACTAAGACATGTCTCGCATCCCCCGCCCAAACCGAGACACCCCCCACATCCCTTGCCCAAACTGAGACACCCACTACATCCCCCGCAGACCCAACCCACACCAAGACACCCCCAGAAGCCCTCACAGACCCCAAGACAGCCCCTGCATCCCTCACTCACCCCGAGACAATGCCCCAGATAGCCTCTGTAGACCCTAGAACAGCCCCCGCCGACCCCACCGACACCGAGACACCCCTCGTATCCCTCACCCACACCGAGAAAGCCCCCGTAACCCCCACCCACACCAAGACACCCCCCGAAGCCCCAGCAGACCCTACCCAAAATGAGACAGCCGCAGCAGCCCCCGCCCACACCGAGATAGCAGCCACCCACACCGAGACGGATGACATACATACCCCTCTACCACCCTCACATGACGTACATACCCCTCCCCTACCATCTAAAAGAACTCAACCCGAACCCGATGTCTTTGAATCTGGACTGCCCGATGAATCCATTTCCAATCGAGGGAATCCCAAAGCTGGTCTTCCACCACGTGGCCCGACAGAAATTGCTAAGGAGCGATGGGTGTCAAAGTGGTTAAGAAGTTCATAAATAGGTCCCTCCAGAGCAATGAAGGAGATGGAAGTAAACAGGAAATATAACGCCTTTGTGAATGATCCGAACCTGTTGTTGTAAATGTTTTTAAAAGTTCTTTGTGTAGCATGTCATTTAACATTTTGTACAATGCCACTAATCGTACTCACATGTTTTTTAATGCAGTCGTTACATCGGCATCGAAGCTTGTGTTTCACAATCATTTTTCAGAGAGTTAGAAGATCCCACGGAATGGTTGGGCATTGAGCATGTGGATGCATACATAAACCTACTTTGTAAGCGGAAAAATGACCCAATGGAGAAAAAACAATTTAAACGCAAAGTAGCTGTAGTTGATTGCGCTTTCTTTATAAGTAAACTTCATTGTAGGATTCATTCCACTTAATACAGTTTTCTACTATATTTAAAGCCCCCGCTCACCCGTTTTGTTACTTCGTTGCATAATGAACTTACACTTATTTGGCGTCAATTTCAACCAGATTTCCACGCACCATTGACGAAACCGTTCTACCCAGGAGAATTTGATGTCCCATTAGACTTAATAGAATAGGCTATCGGTAACAAACCAGCCTGGGGGACAGCATGGGCTAGTGTTGATGATGTAAGATAGTTGACTTACTCAATTGAATACATACTCACCTCAATATGCTGAAACAACTTTATTTGTAACAGGTTATAGTCCCTTGTGTCGTGAGAGGCAGCCATTGGGTATTTTGTGTAGTTCATCTCTACAATTAGGATATTACAATTTATGACTCAAACGCACATCTACTGCCGGACAATCCAAAGTATAGACAACATCAGGTATTGCCTCTATATCAGTTATTCCCAATCATTTGCAAAAAGTCTGGTTACTACGACGATAGTAAACGCAAGAAACAAGGTCTGACTTGTATGAAGGCTATGAGATTGGCCCCCTATCAATTCCCATGTCAGGTGGACGGTAGCAGTTGTGGTGCTTTCATGCTAAAGGGAATAGAGCATGTAATGATGGGGAAAAAACCCCACTTCAAGTTTGTCCAGTAGGACATCCCAGCCTTTAGAAAACAAGCTGCTAGGGATATCTTTGCCAACTCTATGGAAATTGAGTAGCATGTAAAAAAAATTTGATGGATAATTACAATTTTGATGTTTTTTGGATATATTTTGAAACGTGTTTGAATGAATGATCATTACACACTAAATGGTAAAAGATAACACGATGCAAACAAACCATTCTTACACGATATATTTACTATGTCGTGTCAGGTTTATTACTTTTGATCGTGTAATCATTTAGACTGTTGATTTTGGATCAACTGTGTGAATGATTACACGATCAAAAGTAAGCATTCTTACACGATTCATTTATTATATCGTGTAATCTTGATTACTTTTCATCGTGTTATCATTCACACTGTTGATCCCAATTCAACAGTCTAAAAGATTACACGATGAAAAGTAATAAACCTTACACGACATATTAAATATATCGTGTAAGAATGGTTTGTTTGCATCGTGTTATCTTTTACACTATTGATTTTTGATCAACAGTGTGAATTTAAACTTTCTGGGCTTAGTATCAGCCCCAATATTGATGACATGGCAACGAAAAACACCTGAGCCTAGGAAAGATTTTATAGGCCTAGAAACAAATTAGATTGGGCCACACGATGGAAATATTTACACGCTGAAATATAAACATTTTTACATGGTGACTGCATGTTTACAAGCTGAAATTGCAAAATGATTACACGCTACTATTGTTATTGTTAGAGAATATAAGAACAAATGATTACACGCTGAATGCATCTTATTTCTTTTTTGGTTTGTATTAAACCAGACAACTGTCTGGTGATGGTGTATTTCAAGTATTGTTATTCCTACGATATACATATCCATAGTTTCACAAATGATACATAAACCTATTAAGGTTGGTTCAGCAGTGTTTAACACAAACAAATGTACATACACCATAAATCAATAAAGGTAGGTTCAGCAGGTTGGTCCAGCGGCATTCTCTTCGTTCGTGTCAAGCAAGGTAGGTTCAGGTGGCTTGTCTGGGCACGTCAATCTGTTGTGTCCCTCTTTCTTACAAATGCTACATGATCGAGGTTTTTTGGCTGGTTTGCATGTGCTAGATGATGGTTCCGGGCAACTTGTTTTATTGTGTCCTTTTTTTCCACAGTTTGAACAAGAATGTAACTTTCTTTTCTCCCCAGCTGACAATATCCTTAACTTCTTTGGTCTTCCTGGTAGAATCTTTTTCTTCCATGGCAATACAATACGGTTCCGGATTGCATCGGGAACGTCCCAAATTTTAGGATCTGGAACAGGGTTGACACCAATTTCATAAGCATGTTTAAGAAATCCTGTTGTGTATAGGTCAGAAGCTAGTGCATTGATTGACATACCTTTGTACCTAGGCCATAACACACCAACAAACCAGATTACCCCAAGTTTGTAAAATAAACCACAACAAATAAATGTACAGAGTTAAAAGACCGGTAAGCATACCTAGCAACCATCATTGCATGAGAGCAACCATCATTGCATGAGAACACGGCAACTCATCTAAATCCCATTGACGGCATGAGCAAGAATGTTCGTCAAGGTCGACTGTTCTAGGAATCCATTTGTCGTCTACCTTAAATTTCATGTAGTGAATAGGGTGAATCGCAGACTGATCCACTATTTCTGTCCTCTGTTTGATGTGTTCGTCTGCAAACGCTGTCAAGTATGTAGACATTTCACGTGCATTTGTCCGACGATCGTAGAACCACATTTGCAACAAATCTCTGATACATTCCACCATTGCTATGATAGGTAATTTTCGGACCCCAAGTAGACAAGAATTCATTGACTCAGCAATGTTGGTGGTCATCAAAAAGTACCTCTTTTTAGGGCTATGTACACGTGAAAACTTCTCTACCCCAACACCCAGGAGCTCATTGTAAACCTTAGGGCAGGTTTCTTTCAACTCACCCATTACACGGTCAAAATCCTCAATACGGTATGCATACATAGCACGGTAGTAAAGCCAAATCACATCATTCCTCTACTTGCAAAATCTTTTAAGATTTTGTGCCAAGTGGTATGCACAAACACCATGTGCTGCATCTGGGAATATGGCTTCAATTGCATTAAATATACCATTGTGCCGATCCAAAACTAACATCACACAGTCTGGATTTTGGATCACTTTACGGAGTTTCTTCAAAAACCAAGTCCACGACTTTGTGCATTCAGAGTTTGCAAACCCAAATGCCAAAGGGTGTATCATCTCGTTTCCGTCTTTGCACACCGCAACTAACAAAACACCCCTAATCCTAGCCTTTAAGTGGGTAGCATCAATGCAGATAACCGGCCTAATAACAGAATTGAACCCCTCAATAGAGGCTCCAATTGCCATGAATCCATATTTCAACCGGTTTTTCGAGTCGATCTTGATCTTTGTCACAGTCCCGGGGTTTGCTTGTTCCAATACATAAAAATAAGACGGCAACCTCTGAAAGGATTCCCACGGATTGCCGAATACTTGACTCAAAGCGTGCTCCTTTGACCTGTAGGCTTTGTTGTACGAGAGGTGTATGCCATGCTGCTCCCTCATCTCAAAAACTATATCTTTAGGACGGATGATGCCCCCAAGATCGTGATATTTACTTGCATACAAATCCCCGATCACGGCGGCACTTACACGTTTAAATTCAACGTTGTAGTTGTCATTTCTCTCACATGTGTGCTCATTAACGAACGCCTTAACAGCCAATAAGTCCCCCTATTAGACTTCCATGCCCAAAGAACCCATCCACAACTTCTCTGTGTACATTCGGCAGTGAATCGTGTATTAGAAGATCGTGAAATCCTATGCTCAAACATCTCTGCAAATGCATACGACCCTACAGCTTGCTTCAATTTAGGCTTGTCCTTGAACATCTGTCCTTTGTATAATGGACCTTGGTCACCTGGATTTTGAAACACATCCACTGATCGAACAGCTGGTATTGAGTAAAGCTCTAAACCTGATATTGTCCACCGTGTGTTTAGGGACAGTGAAGAACTGTTGGGTGTTCCACTCACCCCTCATTCTTCTGTTACAAGAACTGTTGCCGCTAGCCCACCATCATCATCCCCACCACTCTCATCTTCTGTATCACTGGTTTTAGAACTATCAGACCTTTCAGAAGTATCTATGCTTTCAGAACTATCCACAACTGCATGCTTGGTAGTAGATGTTGGCGTCGCTTGGTCATTGCATGCTGACGTAAATCCGGGTGTAGCCTGGGATGCAAGCGGATTATTACTACCACTAACTGATTTATAGTTTGGAGTACCCCCCGAAGACCGTGGAATATCGGTGGGTTTAACAGGCGAGACCGTACATTCTGATTGGATTGGATTGGATTGGATTTGGTGGAGGTCAAAATTCATGTTTGTTGACAAATTCAACATCAATTACGGCCCAACCTTTTTCCTTATTAATAATCACAAACTCTACATCGTCGTCACTCATAACAGACAATGTAACTTTATCAACCCCCGTTTCCACATGCGAAGTTAGCTTGAACTGAATTTGGTCTCTACTAACCCATGTCCGCTGGTATATCATTTCCACCAATTCATTGTACGCTCCGTTGTATTTTTTTGTTAGACGTACTGAAAACGAAATAGGACGGGTAAACACGTTACCCTTCCAATGCTCACCGCACTGAACTAACACCCAAGACATGGTATCCTTGGACCTTGAAAAAAAAAAATTCAGTCAAAACAGTATAACAATTACTGTCATTCAATTCAGGTCAGTGCCTAGAAACAATTCTTTTAGGCCTAGGAATGGTTCCCAGGACTACAACATTCCTCCCGGGCTTAGCTCATCTTATGTTTTTCAAAATCAATAACATCAGCCAAGCCAATAACAAAACCCAAGGAATCAATAACAGCGCCTGTTTTGGTTCGACCAACCAACAAAAACAAATATACATACACCATCAACCAACAATAATAGCAAAATCCTAAACCTGTTTTGGTTCAGCAGCGATCAACACAAACAAATATACATACACCATCAATCCTCACAAAATCACATACAAATTCCCTAAATCTTTCCCCACCAAACCATACAACACAATAAATGTGAAAACAAACCATACAACACTGTTCACCAGAGTGCATTTCTTCCGGTTATTCATGTGATAGTAAGGACGATGTGTTTGCACCTAACAATACTACATATACCTTAACTACAACAATACTGCCCCTCTTAAAAGCTTGATGTGGCATTTCATCAAACACCTTAACTAAACCCAACAATACTACATACACAAACCCAAATTCATGGGCAAGAAATCCAAAACCATCAATCCCTCATTCTATAAAAAAACGTCTCAAACTTAAACAACAATAAAAGACCGACAGATTCAATGACATTGGAAACTTAAGTGTGATTACGGGACTTACATTGACTAAAAAAAGCTCGATTCCAAACTTGACAGTGAAGCTCCATTGAAGGAGGTGTGGGCGAGGTGTCGGCACTGACTCGATTCCAGTCGCCGTCGAGATTACGGTCGGTAGCAAGATTCCAGCGGAGATGGGATTTGAATAGCAGTGGATTCCGGTCGACAGTGAGGACGATGAGATTTGAAATGGGATGATGGAGTGGATTCCGGTCCACAGGAGAACGATGGAGAAGATGACCTAACTTCTGAAACTTTTGGTTTTCTTCAGTGAACTGAAGGAGAAGAAGTGAAAGGCAGTTTCGTCCTTACACGTTGTAAGAGGGTAATTTAGTCATTTTGCACGGTTTAATTGTGGAGGGCATTATTGTCCTAGAAAGGCTATTTCCTAGAAAGTAAATATTAGGAAAGGCTAGATATGCACTTTTTTTCACAGCGGGCTATTTCCTTAAAGTGAATGTTGGGATAGGCTATATTTGCAAGGTCCCCTAACACAAAAGATAAATAACATAAAATAAAGATTGAATAGTACCCAAAAAGTCTTCTTCTTAAAAGGTTCTTTAATTGCCTCCCATCAATACATAAGTGGTGAAACAAGAGCCTCAGTATATGTTGTGTGGCAGCAGAAGTAGTCAATGTCCTGATCAATCTCTAATTCTTTGAACGTTTTTTCTTCAGGATTGTATAAAAAGAACTCTCCAATATATCTCCTAATACTTAAAGGATCAAAAAATTTGCAGTGTGTAATAGTGTTGGAAGTAACAAATCAAAAGAGTCATGGGTGCACGTGTCTAAGAAGAAGTCTTCTAGTAACAATAAAGTCTGATCTAGCCTGGTCTTGAGTATGACCGATTCCTCTGCCACCTCTCTAGTCTTAGGCCTAATCTCTAGGTGAAATTTGTTTTTCAATTTGTTTGTTTTGACAGCTGTTTGTAAGCTCTGTGTTTCCCTATAAAAGGAGATCATGAGACTCAAATAAAAGTATCTTTTTTGCCTGAGTAATAAATTCATTTCACATTTTCGTACAACTCTTCCTCTGTTTATCTTGTTTCTTTTTTATAAACACCAACATAGTGGTATCAGAGCTTTTTTGCCTCACAGCCTTTTTCTTTTTCTTTGCTTGTTCACAACCATGTCATCAAACTTGGTCCAGCTTCAAGTTCCTAAGTTAACAAAAGAAAATTTTGAAAAATGGTGCATCCAGTTCAAAGCACTGTTTGGTTCACAAGATTTGTGGGAGATAGTCAGTAATGGCTATATTGAACCAAGTTCAGAGGAAGAAGCACTCTACACTGCTGAACAGAAGACTGTTCTCAAGGATCATCGAAAAAAGGATAAGAAGGCTCTTTTTCTACTGTATCAAGGATTGGAGGATGATACATTTGAGAAAATTTCAGAAGCATCAACAAGCAAGGAGGTCTGGGACAAATTGAGCACAATTTTCAAAGGTGTTGACAGAGTAAAGAAGGTACGATTACAAGCTTTAAGAGGTGAATTTGAAGCAGCTCGCATGACAGAAGGAGAGACAATCTTGGATTATTACTCACGGCTGATTGCGATTGTCAATCAAATGAAGAGGAATGGTGAAAAACTTGATGACGTTCGTGTGATGGAGAAGATACTGAGATCTCTCACTCACAACTTTGAGCATGTGGTAACAGCAATAGAGGAATCTAAGAACTTGGAAACTATCAATACAGAAGAACTTTTAGGTTCTTTACGAGTTCATGAGCAGCGTATTCTGAAGAATACTCAGAGCACTATCACTACAACAGAGCAAGCACTGGAATCAAAGCTCACACTGGAGATTTCAGGTGGTGATCGTGAACATGGCCGGGGTCCTTCACAACGTGGTGGCACATCCTATCGCGGACGAGGTAGAGGTCGCGGTAATTATTCTCAAACTGGATATGGCGGTAATTATTCTCAAACTGGATATGGCAGAGGTAGATCAAATGTTCAATGCTTTCAATGTAGAAAATTTGGACACTATTCATCTGATTGTTCAAATAAACCTGAAAACTATGCCAACCTAGCTGAAGCTTCTAATGATATTACTGAGGAGCCTACTCTTCTTTTAGTCCACAATGACTCTGTTGGACAAAATAATGTCTGGTATCTTGACTCTGGTGCGTCCAACCATATGTGTGGGAGGAAGGAATATTTTGTGAAACTCAAAGAAGAAACTGGTGGATCAGTAAGTCTTGGTGATGGCTCTAAATTACAAGTCGTAGGGAGGGGACAAATCCAAATTTATCAGAAGGATGGACAAGTCAGGTATATTTCAGATGTCTATTATATTCCAAATATGAAGAGTAATATTCTCAGTCTTGGCCAGCTACTTGAAAAAGGAGATATTATTCACATGGAAGACAATCAGCTCTATCTAAAAAATGCAAATGGACAACTCATTGCTCAAGTCCAAATGTCAAAGAATCGCATGTTCCCTCTGCATTTGCACACCACAAATGAATCATGTCTTCTCGGATTAATTGAAAGTGAGTCAGGAAAATGGCATTTGCGATTTGGGCATCTTCATTTTAATGGGCTAAGACTATTATCTTCGACAGGCATGGTACATGGCTTACCAAATATTGAACTATCCGACCGTGTATGTGAAGGATGTGTGATTGGTAAGCAATCTCGTCTTCCTTTTCCCAGTATTTCTTCTTGGAGAGCAAATTCACCCTTACAATTAGTATATACAGACATTTGTGGACCAATAGAACCTTACTCTTTTGGGGGAAATAAATACTACATAACCTTTATTGATGATTTTAGTAGAAAGGTGTGGGTATTTTTTTCTTAAAGAAAAGAGTGCTGCATTGGCTGTATTCAAACAGTTTAAAGCTCGTGTAGAGATTGAAAGCAATTATAAGCTTTGCACATTGAGGTCTGATAGAGGTGGGGAGTACACCTCCAATGCCTTTCAAGTGTTTTGCAGGGATAATGGTATACGACATCAACTGACAACTGCATACACTCCACAGCAAAACAGGATTGCTGAAAGGAAGAATCGTACCATACTTGACATGACAAGAACACTGCTTAAAGAGAAGAAATTACCAAAACGATTCTGGGCTGAAGCTGCTGCATGTTTGGTATATCTTCTCAATCGGTGTCCAACGAAAAGTGTCAAATACATGACACCACAAGAAGCATGGAGTGGACACAAGCCTGGAGTGGGTCATTTGAAAATTTTTGGGTGTCTTGCATATGCCCAAATACCTGAGAGCAGAAGGAAGAAACTAGATTATCGTAGTCAGAAATGCATTTTTGTGGGTTATAGTGAAGAATCAAAAGCCTACAAACTCTGCAATCCACTCACCCAGAAATTAGTGGTAAGTAGGGATGTAGTCTTTGATGAAGCAGCAACTTGGGACTGGAGCAATGACAACGACATGAGTGAAAGCAGTATTTTCCATGAGGATGTAGCAACTCAATCTCCTACTACTGCAGTTATAGCAAATCCAACATCTCCTGCTGCCACAACTACCACAGAGTTATCATCTACAACACAGTCTTCTCCACAATCAGTCCCACCTTCTCACAATGCAAGCAACAACAATTCATCATCAAGTACTAGAAGCAACAGCAGTTCACCTCCACCCAAGATAAGAAGTCTTCAAGATATCTATAGCGCTACTGAAGAAGTAGAAGAAGAGGCAACAAACTTATTTTGTTTGTATGCAGATCATGAGCCTATCAATTTTGAACAAGCTGTCACAGAAGATTGTTGGAAGACTGCTATGGAGGAAGAAATGATGGCCATCAACAAGAATGACACATGGGAGTTATCCAAACTTCCACCAAACCAGCAAGCAATTGGAGTGAAATGGGTATACAAAATCAAGCGCAATGCAGATGGTAGTATTGCCCACTACAAAGCAAGACTTGTAGCCAAAGGTTACAAGCAAAAGTACGGGATTGATTATGAAGAAGTATTTGCTCCAGTGGTCCGATTCGATACAGTAAGATTACTCATCTCTCTTGCTGCATCTCATAGCTGGAAAATCTACCAACTTGATGTCAAGTCAGCCTTTCTTAATAGAGTTCTTGAGGAAGAAGTATATGTCCACCAACCAGAAGGTTTTGAAGCAAAAGGAGAAGAATACAAGGTTTACAGGTTGAAAAAAGCTTTGTACGGTCTCAAGCAAGCCCCACGAGCTTGGAATGCACGCATAGATGGTTATCTTCATCAAACTGGTTTTGTTCAATGCCCGTATGAACCCTGTGTGTATAC
Organism: Acer yangbiense; assembly: GCA_008009225.1. NCBI lineage: Eukaryota > Viridiplantae > Streptophyta > Magnoliopsida > Sapindales > Sapindaceae > Acer > Acer yangbiense. The sequence goes on from CM017761.1 coordinate 13,751,177, forward strand.
TAAAAGTAACACTCATGGTGAATTTTTAGTACTCTGTTTATATGTGGATGACCTTTTGTTTACAGGCAACAGTGAAAGGTTATTCATGGAATTCAAGCAAACCATGTTTGATGAATTTGAAATGACAGATAATGGACTTATGTCTTTCTTTCTTGGCATAGAGATTCGACAAGATCAGAATGGGATTTTTGTATGTCAACAAAAATTCACAGAAGAGCTTCTGGAGAAATTCAAGATGAATGATTGCAACATTGTCACAACTCCTGTTGCTGCAGATCTTCATTTAACAAAGGAAGGTGATGGTAAACTTATTGAATCCACATTATACAAAAGTCTGATTGGGAGCCTCAGATATCTAACGATAACAAGGCCAGACATAGTCTATGGAGTTGGTCTTCTTAGCCGTTATATGGAAATGCCAAGAGAATCCCACTGGCAAGCAGCTAAAAGGGTTTTGAGGTATGTTAAAGGCACACTTAACTTTGGTCTTTTTTATGCTTATGGAGAAAACTCAAAGCTCATGGGATATTCGGATAGTGACTGGGGACGAGATCCAGAAGAAAGAAAGAGCACGACAGGTTATGTGTTTTATTTTGGTTCTACAGCTTTTACTTGGACATCGAAGAAACAACCGATTGTGGCCCTATCTTCATGTGAAGCTGAATATGTAGCTGTTTCTTTTACTGTATGTGAAGCTATTTGGCTAAGGAATTTACTTGCAGGATTGAACCACACACAAGAAGGTTCTACGGTGATATATGTAGATAACAAATCAACAATTAAATTGTCCAAGAATCCTATCCAGCATGGAAGAAGCAAGCATATTGACACACGTTTTCATTTTCTCAGGGATCATGTGAAGCAAAAGACAATTGAACTACTTTACTGCCATACAATAGATCAAGTAGCAGATATTTTTACTAAACCATTGTCATTTGAAGCTTTTAACAGATTAAGAGCTATGCTTGGAATGAAGCCATTTTGATTTGAAGGGGGATGTTGGAAGTAACAAATCAAAAGAGTCATGGGTGCACGTGTCTAAGAAGAAGTCTTCTAGTAACAATAAAGTCTGATCTAGCCTGGTCTTGAGTATGACCGATTCCTCTGCCACCTCTCTAGTCTTAGGCCTGATCTCTAGGTGAAATTTGTTTTTCAATTTGTTTGTTTTGACAGCTGTTTGTAAGCTCTGTGTTTCCCTATAAAAGGAGATCATGAGACTCAAATAAAAGTATCTTTTTTGCCTGAGTAATAAATTCATTTCACATTTTCGTACAACTCTTCCTCTGTTTATCTTGTTTCTTTTTTATAAACACCAACAAATAGTAGTCAAGAGGAGCTCACCGTTGTTCATCAAACAAACCGGTATAAAGAATCTATCATCAGTTTGTGTTTCTTCCAAACGTGGAATGCTCATCAACTTAATCCAATTTTGATTCTCATTCTCATTCTCCACATTATTATCTTCCCTTGCCCACAAACACAATATATGATTTTCCCTGTTATAATCAACCATGCAAAGGCGTCCCCTGAAAACACAAACACTAGCAGGAGTAAATCGCTGTACACGAGCCACTTCCTCAGGTAATAGAATTACATTAAACTCCTGATTCGATAAATCAAAATGAAGAATGGCTAGTGAAACATCCTGGTCTTTGAAATCCCAACGTGTTGTAAATTTTACCACGTAATGTATAAGCCAATGAAGAGCTCCATTCACGAAATTCCCTTGCTGCAGTGGGAATATTATAGAACGGATTCTCCAAGTGAGTGTAATTTTTTTCAGACAGGAATTTGTTTTTAGTGAATGGATCTCAGCTTTATACATATGATCATTACAATAAATGTTAGAAATCCTAACAATCTTATAATCATCAGTAGAGTGGTCATACCCAAATCCAAAATTGTAATAAAAGTAACCCCGTGTTATAGGATAACCTCTTGTGTCCTCCTGTCCATGGATTCCATATGACCAAGCCTTCTTCATAAATAACAAGTAATAAGCCATTACAGGAACCGATAACTGTGAAACCGCACTCGCTGCCATCTTTGATAGGAAAATCAAGCTCAACAGCTTTGATATTCATAGATGATGCTTCAAAATCGACAGATAGAAAAGATAGGAAACGACAAAGAATGACTTTGTGGTCATTATCATATTTAAGTTGGCTTAGAAAAGAATGCCACGATTTGCAAATGCACTTGAATCTGGCAAGTGATTTTCCAGGGAGGCTTCTCAGTATTTCAAAGATGATATGATCTGGAACAGAAGGTACTTGCTTGATTCGCTTCATCGTATGTGTTATTTGGTTTCTTTGGTTATTAGGGGTTTTATAACTGCCATGCCATTGAATAAATTCCTTGCTTCTCAAGGAAGCCCTAGACTTTATAGGAAATTTCGTGTATTGTATAAGGATAAACTTTAGGAAATTCCGTATATTTAGATAGTTATTGAGTAGTGGACCAGACCTGAAGTTTTTAATGAAGTCTCAAGGATCACATGTGATAATAAGGTAAATATTAAGTTTTTTTTTTTTTTTTGACGAGCTGAGGTTGATCCAGTGATATATTTGAGTCCTCCACCACCCCAAACCCAAGATTTATGTAATATTTCAACAACAAAATCAACAAAATTTGAGAGTATATTTTTTTTTTTAACTTTTCAAACCTTTAAATTTTGTGAACCCTTAGTTAGAATTCAATGACTAGTAATAATAATAAACTTTTTAGTTTTAGTTTATTTTATTTTATTAGAAAAAATAATAATTTTGACGAGATGGGGTTGGTCCAATAGTAAACCTCTCCCCCCCCCCCCCCCCCCCCCCCCCCCCAAATTTATCTAATAGTGTAATACTTCAAAAACAAAATAAAAATAATTATAATTATAGTAAGAATCCATACCAATTTTAAATTAGCCCATCCGAAAAAAAAAAAAATCATCTACGCCCCTGAGCGCCAACTTCCCTGCCACATAAGATTGTGGTTTTATAAATGAGTAATGTTAGGCTTCCCAAATTTTTTATCAAATTCCCTCCCAAATGGTATTGGCATGTGAGGTGTCAACATCACATCACTCACCACATAATCTCATGATTTACAAGATATTGACACATCACGTGCCAATACCATTTAGGAAAAAATTTGGAAAAAAAATTGGGAAGCCTAACATTACTCTATAAATAGATTGATAGATAAATAGGAAGAAAGTAAAGAGAAATTAAAGTGGAGGGGTGGTGGCGTGGTGCAGTCTATAGAATATAGATTGATTAAACAGCAAGATTAAATGTAAGGTCCAGCTCCATAAATTAACATAAGCCTATGTCTAAGCCCAAATCTAAGCCCAAATTCAAACACAAAAGCTGATCAGGCCCAAACCAAGTTGGCCCAACCCACAATTAGCATAAAAAAAATAATTAAAAAAATTGTATCAGCTGCCAGCAAAATGGACAGTCGGCATCAATTGGAAAATCAACAAGAGAAAAGAAAGGCCAGACCAAAAACAGAGGAGTTGGCTAAAGTACAAACCACCCTTATGTGTTGTACCATACAAATCATAAAAAAGGTATAAAACAAATAATAAAAAAACAGTAAGTAGTTGACAGCCACTAAAAGTAACCGGTTCCAACCGGTTGCTACACTTTTTAAAGTTTTTTTTATAATCAATTTTTTAATGAAAAATTCATTTAAAATACATAAAAATTATAAATTTTATTATATAAAATAAATAAAATAAAATAAAATATTTGAAAATTTGAATTTCAAGAACGAGTTCAAAGGTAGGTCGAACGAGTTTAACGTTCATCTGAACGTTAAACTTGTTCGGTGAACAAATCAACATAAATCTTCATGAATAAGTTCAACGTAGGTTAAACGAGTTTAACGTTCCTCTCAACGTTAAACTTGTTCAGTGAACAAGTCAACGTAAATCTTTATGAACGAGTTTAACATAGGTTGAACGAGTTTAACGTTCATCCTAACGTTAAACTTGATCGGTGAACAAATCAACGTAAACCTTCATGAACAAGTTCAACGTAGGTTGAACGAGTTTAACGTTCATCCTAACGTTAATAACGTTAAACTCGTTCAATGAATAAGTTAACGTAAATCTTCATGAACAAGTTCAATGTAGGTTGAACAACAAGTTTAACGTTCATCCTAACGTTAAAAACTTGATCAGTGAACAAGTTAACGTAAACCTTCATGAACTTGTTCAACGTAGGTTGAACGAGTTTAACGTAGGTTGAACGAGTTTAACGTTCATCCTAACGTTAAACTTGATCAGTGAATAAATCAACGTAAACCTTCATGAACAAGTTCAACATAGGTTGAACGAGTTTAACGTTCATCCTAACGTTAATAACGTTAAACTCGTTCAGTGAACAAGTTAACGTAAATCTTCATGAACAAGTTCAACGTAGGTTGAACAAGTTTAACGTTCATCCTAACGTTAAAAACTTGATCGGTGAACAAGTTAACGTAAACCTTCATGAACAAGTTCAACGTAGGTTGAACGAGTTTAACGTTCATCCGGTGAACAAGTTAATGTAAACCTTCATGAACAAGTTTAACGTAGGTTGAACGAGTTTAACTTTCATCCTAACATTAAACTGGTTCGGTGAACAAGTTAACGTAAACCTTCATGAACAAGTTCAACGTAGGTTAAACGAGTTTAACGTTCATCTCAACGTTAAACTTGTTCGGTGAACAAGTCAACGTAAACCTTCATGAGCAAGTTCAACGTTTATTGAATGAGTTTAACGTCCATCTTAACATTAAACTTGTTCGATGAACAAGTCAACGTAAACCTTCATGAATAAGTTCAACGTAGGTTGAATGAGTTTAACGTTCCTCTCAACGTTACACTTGTTCGGTGAATAAGTCAACGTAAATCTTCAAGAACAAGTTCAACGTAAGTTGAACAAGTTTAACGTTCATCATAAAGTTAAACTTGTTCGGTGAACAAATTAACGTAAACATTAATGAACAAGTTCTACGTATGTTGAACGAGTTTAACGTTCATGTCAACGTTAAACTTGTTCAGTGAACAAGTTGACGTAAACTTTCATGAACAAGTTCAACTTAGGTTGAACGAGTTTAACGTTCTTCTCAACGTAAAAATTTGTTCAGTGAACAAGTCAATTTAAACCTTAATGAACAAGTTCAATGTGGTTGAACAAGTTTAACATTCTTCTTAACGTTGAGTGACCTAAAACTAAAGTTTTTTCTTTTAATTTTTGATATGATTCACCCATTTTTGTAATGCTTCATAATAAATTAATGAATTTTTCAATATCCCAAAACTAATCATATTAATATTGGGTATTCATATTGTTGAAAGAATGATATTTTCGTAAATAGAATAAAATGAATTTATTTATTTCTCCCCTCCAAATAAGAATCGTTTCCTTTCATTTCTTTTGTAGTTATAACCATCCAAACAACAGTCATTAAAAACACTTTTTTTTTCTTTCCTTTCCTTTCCTCATTTATCTTTCCTCTCTCTCATTTTCCATCAATCCAAACATAGTGTTAATGTTTAATCTTTATATTTTTATATTCCAAATAACATATTTGATTAATAAATATATATTTAATAAATTGTAAATCTGTGGGAGGGATTAATAATTTATTCAAATCATCTTATGAGCGCATTTACTAATTAAGAATCCTAATGAGAGAAAGATAACATAATTACTGATTCGTGATTACTTTATGGGTGCCAATATTGATACCCATAAAACTTATTAATACACCCATATTTTATTAAAAAAAATAATTACAAAAATATTCCAATAAAAATTTACTAATAAGGACAAATTACTTTAATTAAAAATAAACCAAATACTATATACACTCATTAATTACATTAAATAAAAAAATAAAAATAAAAAAAAACTTATAGTAAACCCTAATTTTTATGATAAATCCTAGTTAAACTCAACTTTTATTTCAAGTATCAAGCTTTCTCATCATCATATGATTATATTATTGTTTTTATCTTTCTTTTATATATAGTTATGAACTCTATCATTAAACAAAAATTATTTTTTTTAACAATAGTTATAGATAGAAACAATTTTTATTTTTATTTTTATTTTTTTAAAGATAGCCATATATACCAATAAGGTTTTTTTTTTTTTTTAGATAGCTGTATAAATAAGAAAATTCCAGATTGAAAATCTCTTTCCACATATTCCCTTTTATAAGGCTCATACTTTCAAGATATTTTCAAAAGTAATAATTTAAGATTGGTGTTTATAAATAATATGTATTAAAATGAATATATTTATTTTAATGAGGATACTATTGTCATTAGGATAGGTGCTTATATTAATATTTATTTTTTAAATTCTAGAAATGGGTGTACTTATAAAAATGGGTGTACAAGTTTTATGAGTGTCAATATCCGGACCCTTACTTTATTTACTAAAATCACTTTGGAAATCAAATTATGTAAGTCTTACACACAAATCAGGAATTAAATTCCTCCATCCATCATAAGGAATCAAGTTCGTTTCCTATATGAAACAAAGTTCTTAACATATATGAAACAAATTTATGAATTAATCCATATGCTTAATATATATGCAACAAATTTATTAAAATTCATAAAAATACTTGACTTATAAACTTATTACAAATAGTATGTTGAATGAATTAATAGTAAATTTAGTAAATATTTAATAATATATTTCAATAGATTATTTGTAAAACATAAATACATATTAGTAATTTACTCATTATCATGTTTAAGAGTTTTGATTTTTTTCCCCAAATTGTTAACCAAATATCTAGTATCAATAATTTCCACCTACTATTTTGGTTTCTGTTGACAACCAAATATCTAGTATCAATAATTTCCACCTATTATTTTGTTTTATGTTGACTATGTTATCATTGGATGTTGCTGAAGCGAATGCGTAATGTTGACAATGCTATCACCGGATGTTGCTGAAGCAAAGGGACGCCGAATTAGTCATTAATATGATTTTAGAAAGAAATCTCTTGGTCTCCCTGAGTGTGTGAATTGTCATCCTCCATCTCCTTGAGTGTATGGGTTTCCTTTCTATTTCTTTGCCTCATAGGTCTACTTATATATAATATTACACAAAGTATGATGGAGATTTCTCTTCCTAAAGCTTTTGTTTTGCTAGAAGAGGTTAACCCACTATTGTTTCTCTAGCTCTAGCATGGCAGAGTATTTATAGTTTGGTTTTCCTTAATGAATCTTTTTATCTAAAAAAAAGAAGATATAATCAATTAATGAATAAATATTTACACAATTAACAATAAAATTCAGAAAAAATAATTTAAAAAAATTCTAACATTGTCAATAGTTAATATAAAAATATTTTCCCACCTTGTCAATATTTCATCTCAATTTCAGTTTAAAATTTACAGTGATAATTTTAATAATTAACGATTATCCCTCATTGTCAATATATATTTTTTTTTTTGCCAAGATCCTAGCAACATGCTTAGTCTTCAGAATCTTCAAATTCAACATAACCTGCACAAAATAAGGTTCGATAATAACTATGGTGTAATGCCATAAGAAGATGAAAACACACCATCAAGAAGCTTGAAATGCAAGACTCCTATAAATGAAAATGTAATTATATTTAACAAAGTTATACGCAAAAAATGACTTCAAGAGGTATAAAATGAATGTGAACGACGTGATAACAGAAAGGTTAACTAAAAAAACGCTATCACAAATTAATATGGCAGCATTAGAATTGGTTAGAGAATTTTATTATGCCATGGTCCCATTTCAGTTCCTTCAGTGGGCCCTTGTCATGGGTGATGTAGGCATTGTGATTCCTATTATGGCTCCCAGGCCTACTGCAAAAACATAACATGACAGAATGTTATATTGATGGTCAAAATATCAACAAAGAAAATGAATGGTATTACTTGTTGTAAATGTATATAACCTTTGAGTTCCCATTAGCATCTTTCTTTTTGTATTCCAATTTGCTAGATAGATAACAGCTAGATGTTTAGTTTACATGGACAAGATAGCAAGTTAACAAACTAAAGTAAAGCATATGATAATGTTTACATACAAATAATTAATCCATCCCATGTTTCCAATCTTCGGTTTTGACAAGTTTTTCGTGGATGTTGTTTTATCAGAACCACCATTCTTCTTTTCACAAATTACTTTTTTCACCATTTTCAGTCTGTAGATCAATGGTAATAAATGTTCAGTCAATAACATGGATAAAGAAATGAATTGATATATAAATTGATTACAAAATCCAGTTCCTTATCTTAATATATTATGCATATCTTCAACAAGATTACGAAGTAGACATCTTTAAACGAAAAAACCTTTTCTTTGACTGACGACTTTAACATTATGTTTGTTTTCATACAAAAGAGAATAGGACTCATACTTTGAATCTTATGTCATGTGTGATGTAATGTAATGTAAAGTACCTGGGATCCAAGGTTCCTCTTCTTCTCTCCCACCTTGTTCACTTTTGTCCACGGACAAGGTACCTTGTTCTGCTTAAACTCAAATACGCACATGCCAATATGCATTATATCCAAAATGCAACTACCAAGACGTAGCTCTAATATATAAAATAGAATGTACAGGACAATATATACAAAAAACTGAATAGCATAAATGGAACAAATAGACACTCAATACATGGCATTGTCTCATAAGTGTACTCTACCGGCACAATTTCAAGTATGAGTAAGTCTAATTATTCTAGCCGATATACTTTGTGACCAATACAGAATATAAAATAATAAGATAACTTCATAAGACAAGTTACTTGATGTGCAAATTCTACAAGGCTCATAACTTCATAAGAGAAGAAGTAAATTGTAGCACTTCTTTTTATTCGCAAGCAATTGGAGCATAAAAAAAGAAGCAGCTATTGCTTTAGTGCTTTAGTGGGCACATAACTGCAATTACATTCTTAATTTACATTTATGGTAATTATATTAATGTGACAGGTGACAAAATGAAAACTATGATGATTAACTAAACTAGAAAGAACTATTGTACCAACCATTTGGGTTGGCAACATAACTCCTGCTTTGCCATTTCTACCGCATATAACAAGTTTTATTTACTCATGCATTAAATACTTTCTACCATATTAACTCTTTAATCTGTGTGTTGCTTAAAGAAATTGTGATAAATATGGTACATACAAGTATACAACATATCCAACAACCCATTTATAAATTGTGGATATTCAAACTTTAAGTTTCTCTTCACTTATTTAAGCTACTAACATAATTTATTCTGAAAATTGTTGAATAATGAAGATATCCAACACTAGGAATTATATCCGAATCTAAGTCAATCGAAATTTTGTTAAAACTAAAGTTTTGCTTACAATGCTAATGACCAAATTCTCCATAGTTGCACCATAAACCAATCAAACTAAAGAATGGTTCAACCACTACAGGATATGCCATATGCTACTCCACCATTCAAAACAAACAAATTTAGAACAGAAAAAGAAAACTAAAATTCAATTTACTTGTATCACTAGTATGGTCAATTTATACTACAAGATCCAACAACTCATAATTTTAAACCGTGACATAATAGTTCTTGGATCACTACAGAAGCTGGAAGAAAAAAGAAATGCCTAGGGCAGTACCTTATCAAGATTGTTTTTTGTAAGCACAGCTCCAACAGCACCACCAAAAAAACCAAAAATTTCAAAAATAAATAAAGATTGAGAATGGTCGCGGTTCGAAGAGATCCCCTCCTGCCAAGGGAATTAGCACGACTAAAGGAAACAATAAAAATAACCTTAGATAAATAACCTTATATTTCAAAATTCAAGAAGAGGGACATGAATCGAATCCATGAACTTATAGATGTAGTTGTAAATAGCTTACCATCGAACCTATCTCATTTTGTCAATTCTATTATAGTTCAACTTATATGAACCTAATATATAAACAACTTCAGTTGAAATGATATTTCAGTTTATATGTTTTATAACTAAAATGAACCCTCACATCAAACACAAATCCTAGTTATACAGACTATTAAATTTAAAACCCTAACTCTAATTTCTCATTTTTACATATTATTATATAACAAGTGGAATTATTGCATTTTCAAATCCCCTACCATATTTGTACCCAAAGACTTCTGTTGATTTCACTTATAATTCCATATATATATATATATATATATATATATATATATATATATATATAAAGAAAACATCAAATGCTGTAAAATGTATATAGATTCTACAGCTTCACACCTAAGACTCAGATTCTAGGAACAAGAAAATCCCAAAACCGTTTTGGGTTCACTGCACAACATAATTATATAAGACTAAACATAAGTAAGGCTAACTCATTTCAGAAATCATAGAGAGGGAAATTATTAGAGATGCCATGAATAAACCCTAATCTTCAGAGAAATAGCAACAAATTTGCAAACACAAATCTAAATAAATAAATTATACGAAACCCTAATCTTCAAACAACAGTAACTTACCTTCCAATTTAAGCACCAAACTAATGATTGAGATACACCACTGTCCACCCACCAACATTCAACATTCACAACCACAAATTGAATGCTACAGTCCAAGAGACACGATCTGCAGAGTGAGAGAGTGCGGGAGAGAGAGAGAGAGAGAGAAACAGAGATGGCCAAACCGATGATTGAGATGCACCACTCTCCACCGACCAAGATTCAACGTTCACACCGAGAAATTGAACGCTACAGATCAAGAAACACGATCTGCAGAATGAGAGGATGCGGGAGAGAGAGCAACAGAGATGGAGAATGAGAGCCTGAGAGGAGAGAGACAGAGTTTTATTTATTTGGGTACCGAACCGGTGTAATAGGTAGCTGGTCAAATAATATTATGTGTTTTTCTATTTTATCTTGTTGAAACTTTTTAAAACACATGTTGTACGGTACGAAGCCAATCCTTATTCGTACCAAAGCAAGACCCAAAAACAGAAGGTTAACATTAATAAAAACCTCCCTTCACCTTTGAACTATTATTGGATGTAAAGTTACAATGCTTTTATTTTAGAAACCTCCCGTATGAACTAATACCGTTAGCATTCCATTTGTGTTGACTAAGTTTGACTATTAAAAAGTTTAAAATAACAAAATTACAAATGAACCAAAAGCATTGGAAATGAGTATTTGCTTGGATTTATAAAAAATAAAAATAAAAAACAAATAAATACATAAATAAATATATACTCTAGTTTATTTTCAATGCTTTTCGTTCATTTGTAATTTTGTTATTTTTAGAGATAAAATTGTCCACAAAATAACTTCTCATTTGCAAGTTAACATTCCCGCCTTTTGTACATTTTATTAATTTATTTGGTAAAAGTATGAGGGTATAATGGTCAATTCATACGATTTAAACTTAAATAAAGATATTTAAGACTTTTTAACAGTCAAACTCAGTCAACACAGACAGAATGTTAACGGTGTTAGTTCATATGGGAGGTTTCTAAAATAAAAGCATTTGTAACTACACATCCAATAATAGTTCAAAGCTGAGGGGAGGTGAAAAGAAAAAAAAAATCAGACCTATGGTGTGTGCGTGTGAGAGATAGAAGATTGAGATTTTGGAAGAAGAATTAGAGTGCATCAGTAGAGATATTCACCGAATATTCAAATAAGTGATGTTATGTTGAATTTGTATGTTTGAATACAGATAGTTTCAATAGATTATCCTAGATCCTTAATTGAGTTTTATGTGAATTTAGGATGGATCCAGAAACAGATGAATTCAGATGGAACCCAGTCCCAGAGTAGATTGAGCATAAGGGTTCTGTGAGTGGATAGTTTTTATTTATAATTAAGTAAATTATTTTAGAATTGTATGTTAGCTTTAATTATTAGAAATGAATTATTTATTGATTTATTTAGAAAATAGAATTCCAGATGATTTGAGATGTTTTAAGAAATGCGTAGATTTTCAGAATCCAAAAATAGATTAGTTATAGAATTATGATTTAGAAAGAAGAAAAGTTCACGTATGTTCAGACAGATTTCCAGTTAGATTTTCAGATTTCCAGATAAATTTCTAGATTTCCATATAGATATCTAGATTTTTAGAAAGATTACAAGATTTTCATAAAGTTTTCAAGATTTCTAGATTTAAGTATTTTATGAGAATTTTCAGAAAAGAAAAGAAAAGAAGATTGATTTATGTTTTCAGAAAAGTATTTAGAAAGAATTATATATGTATGTTCAAAAAACTAAAAAGTTTTCAAGGATTGTTCAGATTTTAAGATATCAGATATGTACCCTCCCCTGTAGTATCATATTAAGATCATTAGCCTTTGGGGCTGCTCTGCACGTGTATGTGAGATTACTCTACATATTCGATCAGATATCGACGTGTATGTGAGATTACTCTGCATGTTCGATCAAATATCGGCGTGTATGTGAGATTATTATTTATTACTCTGCACGAGTGATCAAATATCGCCGTGTATGTGAGATTATTATTTATTACTCTGCACGAGTGATCAAATATCGCCGTGTATGTGAGATATATATTTCCCCTACTCTGCGTGTGCATTGAGATGCTTTGCCACATATGTGAGATATTCCCCTAGGTACTATTTTGGTAAAAAGTTTTCAGATTATAAATATATATATATATATATATATATATATATTACTGATTATGATCAGTAAAGAAAAAATTTCAGATTATCATAATATCATTTTTATATTAGAAATGTTAGTTATAAAATCAGAAATTGTTCTATTATATTATATAGCATTTACAGAAAAATGTTTTATTTACAAAAAATATTTAATTAGTTCTCATCTTATGTTAAAGAAAAGTTTCAGATTTATTTCAGAAAGAGATGCAGAATTTAGAAAGAGATGTAGAAATGTGTTCTACAAATAAAGTTTAGCCTAAGAAATACAGAATTCAGGACGAAATTGAGAAAAGCTTTCTATAGCTAATAGTTTTCAGATCGTATGTTATTTAAGCAGTATAAAGTTTATTAAGTATATAATGTTTTTCAAGAAGAGATTTGTTTTCAAAAAGCTAAAGAAGATATTCATGATTTCAAATGTATTAGTATAAAACTTATTTCCACTCACTGGGCGTTAGCGCTCATTCTTTTATTTTAAACTATTTTTCACAGGTAATCACCAGGTTCGTGCAAAATCTTTAGTATCGTGAGATGAGCCACATGTGGTGACAAAAATGGTAGTTCATGATTTTAGTTAAAGCATGTTATGCATATTTTCAAATATTATATTTTTTCGTAACTAGTTTTTGAATATGCAACTATTCAGCAGGTAGGTCCAACACAAAATAATAATAAATAAATAAATAATAAAGGCAAATTTAGTTAAATTTTTTATTTTAACTGTATTATATTTTATAATGGGCCAGAACCCATGGATTTAAATTGCACTTTTAAATTATAAGGTGGAAAAGTTTGAAAAGCCAAGTGATTGTTAAAGATTTTATTAGAAGCCACCTTGAGATTCATATGATGTTTTCTAGAAGATTCATATTTCAATTAGAAAAATAAGATTTTCACATTATTCCCTCGTACTCAAGATAAGAGTCAGGGCGGGTCCTGTCATTAAATTTTGTTGAACTAAATAAAATTTTCATCCATCCATGATAATTAATTGTAAGTGAGGTTACAAGTAATCATGCACGTTAATTTGCTTCAAGTGTAAGGATTTGTCAACTGCATGCATTATGCATGATACAACAAATATAGTACAACACAGTTGCAGTTTTTGATCTCTTTAGTTGAATTGCTAAAATTTTAATGCAAAGAAATAAAAAAATAAAAAAGAGAGAAAAATCTGGTTATATATTTGCTGCTCTCACATGTTGGGTTTTGTGAAGCCCTGAAACTTCTCTCCTCGCCATTTACCGCTGGTCAGGCAAGTGCCCAGGGGTCGGCACGCGCAGCGTTAATCAAATGAGAATTGTTTATTCTCATTTACCGCTGACCAGGCAAGGTGCCTAGTCAGCGGCACGGCAAGCGGCCCAGATCAGTGTCGTCTTGCTTCATTTACCGCTGACCAGGCACATGCACGCCAAGCGGTCCGGTCAGCGGTAATGACGTGATTTGCGCGAATTAGGAGATCAGCGCAAGTAAAAAGGAAGAGTCCTTTAGGGTTATTGTTTACTCCTAGTATTCATATAAATACTACATTATGTAAACCCTAATATGGGTGTTGAAATTCACCGTGAGAGTTGAGAAGAGTAGAGAGAGATTGAGAGCAATTGTAGAGAGACTTGAGAGAGACAGAGAGATTGTAATCAACTGTGAAAGTAGTGGATTGAGTGCGGTGCGCTCCGTGGACGTAGGCAACTTGCTGAACCACGTAAAATCTTTGGTGTCGTTTTCTTTTCTTTATTGTTCTCATATTATCTGTGTGTGTGTTTATTGTGTTATTGATTTGTGTGAATCTACCTACTCTTTCAACAACAATTGGTATCAGAGCCCTAGGTTGGGCAGGTTATTTTTTCACACAAATCTAGGTTTTCTCGAGGTCAACGATTTTATCGTAGAGATGGGATCGGAGAAGGATTCTCACAAGATTGAGAAATTCGATGGGATGAATTTCAGTTTCTGGAAGATACAGATGGAGGATTATCTGTACCAGAAGGACTTGCATTGGCCGATAAAAGAGAAGCCGGCAACTATGACCGATGAAGATTGGTCAAGGAAGCGGAAGCCGAAGAACATGGATGAAGAGGATCTCGAACTCCTTGACAGGAAAGCTTTGGGAGCAATTCGTCTCAGTTTGACGAAGCAGGTCGCTTTCAACGTAAAGGATCAGCTAACTGCCAGAGATCTGATGAAGACTTTATCAAACCTGTATGAACAGCCTTTTGCGGTAAGGAAGGTCCATCTTGTCAAGAAGCTATCAAATTTAAAGATGACGGAAGGTCAGGGTTTCAGAGAGTATCTAAACCAGTTCAATAAAGTGAAGAATGGGTTAACTTCTGTGTCTATGGGTTTCGATGAAGAATTCTTGGCGGTATTTATGCTCACACAATTGCCAGAAAGTTGGAAGATGACATGTCAGTCAATTGCCAACTCGTTCGGGAAAGAAAAATTGGATTTCTCACAGGTTGTGAACATGATTATGACTGAAGAAATCAGGATGCGTGAAGAGGGATTTGGAGCGTCTACATCTTCAGCATTGAATATGGAAGGTAGAGAAAGCAGAAACAGAAATCGGAACACGAATCAACGAGGGACATCAAAGTCAAGAGGTAAGTCTAAATCTAGGTATCAGGTCAACTATTCGGGAAATCAGCAACGAAACAAGAAAGATGTAGAGTGCTGGAACTGTGGTAAGAAATGCCACTTCTCGTATGAGTGTAGATCTGAGAAGAAGGATAAAGGCAAGGGTAGCGCGAACTGTGTGTCGGAGGAGTCAGATGACTGCCTCATCTGCTCGTTGGAAAGTAAGACGGAGTCTTGGGTTCTGGATTCAGGAGCGTCTTTCCATGCCACACCTCACAGGGAGTTGTTCGAGAATTACGTCTCAGGAAATTTGGGTAAGGTGTATCTTGGTGACGATCAAGCATGCAACATTACCGGGAAGGGAGATGTGAAGATTCAACTGAAAGGGTCAGTTTGGAAGCTTAACAACGTGAGGCACATACCGGATTTAAGGAAGAACTTGATCTCTATTGGGCAACTAGCGTCAGAGGGTTACGTGACGACTTTCACAGATGATAAGTGGAAGATTTCGAAGGGTATCATGACAATCGCCCAAGGAAATAAGAATGGGTCGCTTTACACAACTACGGATGGCTGTGGTTCAATCGCTATGGCGGAAGGTAAAGATGATTCGAACTTGTGGCACCAGAGGTTTGGGCACATAAGTAGTCAGGGGCTGAAGTGTCTACATTCGAAAGGTAAATTGCCAGATTTGAAGAGTGTTGAGGTTGATTTCTATGAGAGCTGCATATTGGGAAAACAGAAGCGAGTGAGCTTCAAGAAGACCGGAAGGGTACCGTCAAAGGAGAAGCTGGAACTAGTGCACACCGATGTTTGGGGTCCAGCTTCAGTCTCGTCAACCGGAGGTAAACAGTATTTCGTCACATTTATTGACGACCACTCCAGGAAGGTATGGGTTTATTTTCTGAAACACAAGTCTGAGGTGTTTGATGCTTTCAAGAGATGGAAAGCTAGGGTTGAGAACGAGACATGGTTAAAGATCAAAAAGTTACATTCAGACAATGGTGGATAATATGAAGACAGTGAGTTCAAGAGGTTTTGCTATCTGAGCGGGATAAAGCTCAGTAGAACGGTTCCTGGAACCCCACAGCAGAATGGGATAGCAGAACGTATGAACAGGACATTGACTGAGAGAGCCAGAAGTATGAGATTACATTCTGGGTTGCCTAAACAGTTCTGGGCAGAAGCAGTCAATACAGCAGCATATTTGATCAACAGAGGACCATCAAAGCCTTTGGACCTCGCCATACCAGAAGAGATCTGGACTGGGAAAGAGGTAAAACTTTCTCATCTTAAAGTGTTTGGGTGTGTTTCTTATGTGCATATAGGTGATCATGCGAGGAATAAGCTAGACGCCAAGTCAGTTAAGTGTACTTTGGTGGGCTATGGAGAAGATGAATTTGGTTACAAGCTGTGGGATGACCAAAACCGCAAGATGATCAGAAGTAGAGATGTTGTCTTCAATGAAAGGGTTATGTACAAAGACAGAAACACACAGGTGTGTGAGCCAGAAGAGCCAGAGTACTTTGGGCCGAATGATGTGTCAGAGAACAGGGTTTTGGAACCAGTTAATCAGAATGATGAAGAACAAGGTGTGCCGCTCCAGGTTACAAATCCTATTCCACATAGAGATGTTCAAGCGACACAGGCTGAGAGTACAGTAAGAAGATCAACTCGAACTCCTATACCAAATAGGAAGTACTTGCAATACATGCTGTTGACAGATGCAGGGGAACCTGAGTGCTATGATGAGGCATATCAGGGAAAAGATGCGAGCAAGTGGGAGCTTGCAATGAAGGATGAGATGAAGTCGTTGATTTCTAATCAAACTTGGGAGTTAGCCAAGTTGCTTGAAGGAAAGAAAGCCCTACAGAATAAGTGGGTGTTTCGGATCAAAGAGGAACATGATGGTTCCAAGAGGTACAAGGCACGACTAGTGGTCAAAGGCTTCCAACAAATAGAAGGTATTGACTACTCTGAAATATTTTCTCCTGTTGTTAAACTAACTACGATCCGGTTAGTATTAAGCATTGTCGCAGCGAAAGGATTATATTTGGAGCAGTTAGATGTGAAGACTGCCTTTCTTCATGGTGATTTGGAGGAAGAAATATATATGAAGCAACCAGAGGGGTTTGCAGAAGATGGCAAGGAAGAGTTGGTGTGTAGGTTGACAAAGAGCTTGTATGGTTTAAAACAAGCTCCTCGACAGTGGTACAAGAAGTTTGATGGGTTTATGCAAGGCAATGGATATTTCAGATGCAATGCTGACCACTGCTGCTACTTCAAAAAGGTTAAATCAAGTTTTATTATTCTGCTACTTTATGTTGATGACATGTTAGTAGCTGGTGCAGATTTAGAAGAGATTAACAATTTGAAGAAGCAACTCTCAAGTGAGTTTGAGATGAAGGATTTAGGTGCAGCAAAGCAGATTCTTGGAATGAGAATTAGCAGAAACGAACAGGAAGGTACATTGAAGCTTTCTCAAGCTGAGTACGTTCGGAAGGTGTTGCAGAGATTCAGCATGGGTGATGCAAAATCGGTAAGAACACCTTTGGCTAGTCATTTCAGGTTGTCCAAGGAACAGAGTCCGAAGACGGAAGAGGAGAAGGACTTCATGGCTAAAGTTCCTTATGCTTCAGCCATTGGAAGCCTAATGTATGCCATGACTTGCACAATACCAGATATTTCCCATGCAGTGGGAGTTGTGAGCCGTTACATGTCAAATCCAGGCAAGCTTCACTGGGAGGCCGTGAAGTGGATCCTAAGATACATGCGAGGTACGACAGAGAGATGTCTAACCTTCAGAAGAGACGAACTCAAGCTGGAAGGTTATGTGGATTCAGATTTTGCTGGGGAGGTGGATCATAGAAGAAGTACCACCGGATATGTGTTCACAATGGCTAGTACCGCGATTAGTTAGATGTCCCAGTTGCAAAAGATAGTGACAATTTCTACAATTGAAGCAGAGTATGTGGCAGTGACAGAATCAAGCAAGGAGCTGATATGGTTACAAGGTTTGTTAGCTGAGTTGGGATTCGATCAAGTGATGAATGTGTTGCACAGTGACAGTCAGAGTGCAATACACTTGGCCAAGAATTCGGCGTTCCATTCTAGGACCAAACATATAGATCTTCGCTACCATTTCATTCGATCGTTAATCGAAGAAGGTGTGTTAAAGCTTGTAAAGATATCAGGTAGCAAGAACCCAGCTGATATGTTGACCAAGCCAGTCACTACAGAGAAACTGGAGCTGTGCGCAGCTTCAGTGGGTCTTCAAGAGTGAAGACGTGGGGAATGAGTGCACCGTAATTATCCACTAAGTCATCAAGGGAAGATGGAGGGCGTATGTTCAAGTTTCAGCTCTTCAAGTGGGAGATTGTTTGGTTTTGTGAAGCCCTGAAACTTCTCTCCTCGCCATTTACCGCTGGTCAGGCAAATGCCCAGGGGGCAGCACGCGCAGCGTTAATCAAATGAGAATTGTTTATTCTCATTTACCGCTAACCAGGCAAGGTGCCTAGTCAGCGGCACGGCAAGCGACCCAGATCAGTGTCGTCTTGCTTCATTTACCGCTGACCAGGCACATGCACGCCAAGCGGTCCGGTCAGCGGTAATGACGTGATTTGCGCGAATTAGGAGATCAGCGCAAGTAAAAAGGAAGAGTCCTTTAGGGTTATTGTTTACTCCTAGTATTCATATAAATACTACATTATGTAAACCCTAATATGGGTGTTGAAATTCACCGTGAGAGTTGAGAAGAGTAGAGAGAGATTGAGAGCAATTGTAGAGAGACTTGAGAGAGACAGAGAGATTGTAATCAACTGTGAAAGTAGTGGATTGAGTGCGGTGCGCTCCGTGGACGTAGGCAACTTGCTGAACCACGTAAAATCTTTGGTGTCGTTTTCTTTTCTTTATTGTTCTCATATTATCTGTGTGTGTGTTTATTGTGTTATTGATTTGTGTGAATCTACCTACTCTTTCAACAACAACATCGTGGGATCAATGGCCGGTTCTATAAGAACCAGAGAGCTGTCAAAAATATATATAAATGTAGCATTGTCCTGAATCTGAAAGTGACGAAAACATAAACATGGAAATCTTACTGACAAATTGGTCTAATTTGATGTAGGTGATTCTGAGAAAAAGAAAGAAAGAAAAATGACAAATTGTGTGTGGATTTGTAGAGAGGAGTTGTCATGCCAAAAGCCAGAAATTTCTATGGGTTTTGGTATTGAGAAGATAGCCTGCATTTTGACCTTTTCTAAAAAACTCCAACACAAGTGCATCCGTTGTTCTCTATCAAATACTCTACTGTATCGACTGTCTTTGTCTCCATCAATGGTATTCCTGGCCTCCTACAAACAACAACAGTATACAATTAAGTTATTAATATGTTAGATAAATTATTAGAGGCGGTATCCTGCACGTTTTTTCGTGCAGAATCCTTGATTAACAAACTTGATAATCACTTCTGTAATGAGAGTATTCAAGGATCCCACACGAAATCACGCATATGAAACCTACGGATTATTAACGTACAAGTAACTTGCAAGGCAATTGAAGAGTCCTCTCAAACTCACCCTAATAAAACATTGGAGAGACCTCTTCTTTGTCTGATAACAAGAAGATCAACTCCAAGCACTTCTGTTTGGGAAAGATTGGCAGCAGCCTTGTTGTTGCTTTCCATATTTGAACCTAGCTTTGACATACGGAAACGAACTTTGGGTTGAGCAACCTCACATACGCGCTTCATTTCTTCTATAAAATCCACTCGATCTCCTTGTTGTTGTTGTTGTGCTCCTTCAAAAGAAGCAGCAGAAGAGGATGAGAAGGAGAGGGCGGCGGCCAAGGAGGCCGTGGCAGAGCTAGAAGTAAGGTTTGGTCTTCTTAGAAAGGAGGCGATTAATGGAATCTTCCATGAATTTTAACAATATTTGAAGTGCATTTTTAGCTTGATCTTTATTCTAGTGATATGCTTTTCATATAGTTAATTTTTCTTAATTTTTCTAGTAACATGATTGAAGAGATTATATATTTGTTATCATAGTCTGGAATTATTTTGCTTCTAATCAACATCTCGACTCCAACATCATTCGATGTTTCAGTTTCTAAAGACAAAAATTTGTATCTGGAAATGTAATGATTACAAAGGATTGCAATGGTAAAGCGCATAGAGAAAAATATTGTAATTGATGGTTTGATGTTTTGATGTTTATAAGTGTTTTAGACATTCTTATGATAATATTGTAATTGTTTCACTTTATTATATATTGTGATATTGATGATTTTTCTTTTTTATAATATGGTTTTATATTTTTATTTTGTTATCTCATGAATTATTATTTTTTTAATGTATTATTTATATTTAAATTTCTAAAAAACAGCTTAATAAAAAAATAATAAAAAATATATATGAAACATTCTTTTAAAAATATTCAATAGCCTAATAGCTGTGGTAGTTTATTGTGGCAAAAAGCTTTTGCCACGGATAACTTCCCGTGGCAAATATAAAAGACTTTGCAACAGGTTTTTGCCACGGGTAATTTTCTGCGGCAAAACACCTTTTACTACAGTGACATCCGTTACAAAACCTTTTACAACGGCCGTATTTGCAACACCTTAAATCCGTGACAAATCCGTGGCGAAAGGCCTTTTGCCACGGACAAATCCGTGGCAAAAAGCCCTGTTTTTTGTAGTGTGATAAACGTCTCATTATGGTGATTGGTGAGTGAGCACAATGCTCTGTTTGTTGATGACTAAATATAGAGTTGGAACTTGATTGACAATTAAAATAATCTCAGTCAATCTAAGTTCCAATATTGAGTGTAATTTTTTTCCGACAGGATTTTGTTTATAGTGAATAGATCTCAACTTGAGGTTTATTACTACTACCAGAAATCATACAAATCCTAACAATCCTATAATCATCAGTAGA
Source organism: Acer yangbiense (assembly GCA_008009225.1). NCBI lineage: Eukaryota > Viridiplantae > Streptophyta > Magnoliopsida > Sapindales > Sapindaceae > Acer > Acer yangbiense. The sequence continues at coordinate 13,772,331 of CM017761.1, forward strand.
GTGGTCATACCCAAATCCAAAATAGTCATAAGAGAAAGCCCTTATGTTATAGGATAACCTCTTGTGTCCTCCTGTCCATGGATTCCATATGACAAAGCCTTTGTAGTAATCAACAAGTAACAAGCCATTACAAGAACCGATAACCTTGAAGCCAAGCACGTCCACGTGGCCGCCAACTTTGAGAGGAAATTCAAGCTGAACAGCTTTGATCCTAAATGCTTCGAAATCGGCGGATTGAAAAGTATAGTCAGAAGAAAGCATGAGTTTGTGGTCATTATCATATTTAAGTTGGTTTATTAAAGAATGACACGATTTGCAAACGCACTTGAATCTCGCAAGTGATTTTCCAGGGAGCCTTGTCAGGATTTCAAAGATGATATCATCTGGAAAAATAGGTGCTTGCTTGGTTCGCTTCATTGTATGTGTACGTTATTTGGTTTCTTTGGTTATTAGGGCTTTTATAACGTGGAAATTGCCAAAAATGACCACATATATTATGGGAAATTCGTTTTTAACCACAAACGAAATTTTAATTGTGAATAACCACTTTTTGAGAAATTACTGGAAAGCCCTCATATAAAAACCATCCCCAAACACACTCTCTCTCTTTTCCTCTCTTTCTTTTCTCTCTCCTCGGCTCTCTCTCCCCAATCTCTCTCTCTTTTCTTTGGAAGTCGTCACGCCATCGCCGGACGTCAACGCCGAGCTTCAAGAACCGTGTTGTTGGTTCTTGAAGCTCGGCGATGACGTCCAGCGATGGGTGACGACCAGGCAATGTCGTCCGGCAGCCGTGCTCCCCCTTCGCCGGCTGTGATCTGCAGAAAAAAGAAAAAGCCTAAAATAAAAAAAATAAAAAACGTAATTTTGGAATTGGGGGAATTTGGGGAAGAAGGGAAATTGGGCATGATTTCAAGTTTCACATTTTCATTGTAGTCATGATTTCAAGTTTTACATTTCATTTTAGTCATGATTTCAAGTTTCAACATTCAAGTTTTTAGTCATGATTTCGAGTTTGAGGTTTTTTTTTAAAAAAAAAACTAAGTTCAGGGGTACTCTTGTAATTTATGGACATACACTGAATTTTTTTTAAAAAAGTGGTTATTAACAATTAAAGTTTCAAAAGTGGTTACTAACAAAAGTTTAATGTTTTAAATGGTTACATTTGGTTTTCTCTCTTTTATAACTACCATGCCATTGATTAAATACCTTGCTTCTCCAGGAAACCCTAGACTTTATAGGAAATTCCCTATATTTAGATAGTTATTGAGTAGAGTTAGGATTAAGGTATAGTTACTGGGTTGCTATTAATCATTAGATTTCAATCCAATGGTCTATAAAAATCAAAGATTTAAATTTTTATAAAAAAATAAAAATTGACAGTCTCTCACATAACTGACCATGTAATTATGCATTAAGGTCATACAATCATTACTGAAACCTAATTATTAGTGTTCATTTTTGTTGAAAGTAAGTTGTTAGTTTTTGATATAGGCTGATAGGCATCTGTTAGTTATTTGTGGTGTTTTAGTTATCTATAATAAAAAGAGTTGAGTAGTCTGTTACTCAATCTCATCTCTAGAGTTGTTGTTCTACATTAGTTGAGAGTCCTTGTATTAAGGAAGTAGTTTAACTTCCTCCCATATATATTTTCCAGAAATCTCACATTTGTGAGATTAAGTGAGAAATAAGAGAAAAATATTTCCTCACAATTTCTATATGGTATCAAAGCACTCTCTGAACCAGAAACTCCTAAATGACTAAGGACGTGGTTGACACTCCTAGTACATCCTCAAATAATTCCTCTTCCTCCAATTTGGAACCTATCAGCAATAATGGTGGTAATGGCGGGTCCAATAATTCACATCTCCCACACATGCTCATTACCGGTCATAAACTGAATGGGCATAATTATTCGGCTATTGCTGCTCGAGGGACACACACCAATTTCAATGACAACCGACCTAGGAGAGAAAGGACATGGTGTGATTGGAAACCCAATCGAACCTTCAACAATAGAGAAAGCCATGGGAATATAGTGTCAGGTGATGAAATCTCTTTCTTAACTGAGTCCAACCCATTCAGTAAATAGCAGATGGAAGCACTGTAGAGATTTTTTAACCAATCATCACTAAACTCCAACACTACAATTATTACCACCGGATCCATAGCTCAAAAAGGTACTTTTCTAAATACTTTAAATGTGAAGAAAGAAAAGGGTAGCCCATGGATTGTGGACTCTGGTGCATCAGACCAAATGACTAGAGATATCAAGAATTTCAAAACTTTTAATCCATGTCATGGCAATCTTACTGTTAAAATTGCTGATGGATCCTTGTCAAAAGTAGCAAGCACGGGTTCAGTTGTGGTTTCTATGAGTTTGATACTGCACTCAGTTCTTTTAGTTCCTAATCTAGATTGCAATCTGTTATCAATTAGTAAACTTACTCTGGAGCTAAATTGTATTACCAAATTTTTCCCAAAGCACTGTGAATTTCAGGACTTAGATTCAGGGAAGATGATTGCTAGTGCTGAGATGTGTTCAGGACTTTATCTCTTGAAGATTGAAGACTATCCTGAAAGACAACCTCAAACAGCAAAGTTTGTATCTCTAAAGAGTCAGTTTCATTCATATTCTAGGGTAAATAACGATAGTGCAATTATGTTGTGGCACTATCGATTAGGTCATCCAAATTTCCCGTACCTTGAAAAATTGTTTCCAGCATTGTTTGATAATAAAAATCCGAATCTTTTTCAATGCAAAATATGTCAATTATCCAAACACACTTGTGATCAAGTCTACCCAAATAAATCAAATCAAATATCATATCCTTTTTCTATGATCCATAGTGATGTCTGGGGTCCTTCTATGGTTGACAATATAACAGGAGCTAGATGGTTCATTTCCTTCATTGATGATCACACTAGACTAACTTGGGTTTTTCTTATGAGAGAAAAATCTGAAGTAAGTCAGATTTTCAAAAAACTTTAATAAAATGATCTAAAATCAGTTTCATACTACAGTTCTATTTTTTTTTTTTTTTTTTTTTTGAACAGCGAAAATTTATTCATAAAAGGCAAGAACTACAAGCACACGTGCCGAGAGACCAAGACATCCAAAACAAGCCACAAAATCCAGAAACACAACAATAAGCCAACACAAGACCACACCAACCAACAAAAAGAGCTACGACCCACCCACTAATGAACAAACAAGAAAAACAATAAACTGAACAAGCCAAAAACACAGAAAAAAAACTGCTACTACACCGAGATCAAACCACCAAAACTACCCTAACACCGGTAAAACAAAACCCCTGGAAAATTAGGACCCAGAAGGCTTGAATTTTTGGACCAAATTTCTCACCAAATCATGAAATCTTGTATCATTCTCCTTCTTCCTACTATTGATTATCTCAAGCAGCTCTTTTTTCTTCCCATTGAATTCTAAGCCTAGGGCCATACCTTTCTCCAAAACCTTCACAATCTCTTCCTCAAGACTCCACCCAACCTTGTTCTTTACCTCACGAAATTGATGCAGAATTTTGTTATGAATGCTAGAATTCCTCACCATCGTTGAATTTCTTTCCAACTCCCCACTACAATATTTCCTTTCAATGATATCAATGATCACATCCTTCTTTCCAGACAGAGAAGGTTCAGTTTGGCCGTTGGGCTTTCCATCTACAACCTCCTCTATCAAGGTTTCCTTTAAATTCACAAGCCTATCTCTCAAGCCGGCCCCATCTATGAAAATTGAATTTAGACTGTTACCCCTCAAAGGTTGTAAATTCCAAATCGACCCCTTCCTAGGTTCTGAATCATGAGAAAAACCCATGCGATCCCCATTAACATTCAAAAAATACGATTCCCTCCCATCACCTTATAATCTGGATTCCAACACATTTTCCTCTTGTCAACATCTCTTATATCAGCATTCTTATTTGCATCTTTTCCTTTTTAAAGAGTAAAAATGGTCTAGCAAGGAATATTTTAAGGACTGATAATGGCAAGGAATATTTTAATTTTATTTTAAAAAATTACTTGATCAATGAAGGAATTGTGCATCAAAGTTCCTGTGTTGAGACTCCCCAACAAACTAGAGTCTCATAGAGGAAAAATCACCATCTTTTAGAAGTGGCTGGATCAATCATGTTTTCCTCTAATGTTCCTAAACAGTTTAGGGGTGAAGTTGTTCTCACAGCTGCGTATTTAATCAATAGGTTACCATCTAGGGTTCTTAAATTTCAAACTCCATGTCAAATTCTTCTCAAAACCTTTCCTAATACCCAACTTTTGTCACATCTACCTACTAAAGTTTTCGGCTACAGTGTTTTTGTTCATACTAGTCAGCTACATCGGAGCAAATTGGACCCACGATCAATTAAATTTATTTTTGTTGGGTATGCTCTTACCCAAAAAGGGTACATATGTTATTCTCTAGCCACAAAACGTTTTTATACCTCCATGGATGTGACATTTATGGAAAATCAGCCTTTTTATCCCAAACCTGAAATTCAATGGGGGAATTTGAGTCAAGAATTTCAGTTTTGGGAGACTCTTACTACTGATCATGATATTAAATTATGGGAAGCTGTGTATCCTAGTCAAATTCAATCACATCCCTTATCTACTGACATTCAAATTCAGGATTTTTCCTCATCTGATCCATCTACTGAAATTCAAATTCTGAATTCTTTTTCATCTAATCCAACCGAAATTACCAAAATTCAAACTCAAACCCATCCTACCAGAACTCTATCTCATCCCTCATTTGTTGTTGAAACCAGTGAACCTCACCCACACGTCTCCTACTCTATCTCATCTACCTTTGAATCAAACCGAAAATCATGAGTCTCATTCTCTCACTGAATCACAAAGCCATCCTATCCAGCAAACTAATTCTATACAACCTGTTGCTAACAACGAGTTCATTGTGTATACTAGGAAAAGGAAAAATCAAAAAGAGATAGAGTACCAAACACAATCACTGCAACACCATGATTCTGAACCAAATCAATAAGTCCAAAAATCAGACCTGAATGCAGAAGTTGCTGGCAAAGGTATTCCAGGTAATAGTGATTCGAATTCTACTCATACTAAGAGTGAGGTGTCTGATATTGATCAACCTATTGCTTTAAGGAAATGAGTGAGAGAATTCTGGGACCGACCTCTCTATCTTATGTGCAAGTTCATCTCATATGAGGGCTTGTCTTTAAGCTACCGGTCATTTGCTGTTAATATATCAACCATTTCAGTTCCTAACAACATACACAAAGCACTCACAGTACCTATATGGAGGGCTGCGGTTTATGAAGAGGTTAGAGCTCTAGAAAAAAATAGGACTTGGGAAATGTTAGAACTTCCAGAAGGGAAAAATCATGTGGGTTGCAAGTGGATTTTCACAGTGAAACATAAAGCAAATGGGAGTGTTGAACGGTTCAAAGCCCGGTTGGTCACTAAAGAATTCACGCAGTCCTATGGAATTGATTATGAGGAGACATTTGCTCCAGTGGCCAAACTCAACACAATCCGAGTATTGCTATCATTAGAATCAAACTTGGACTGGCCACTTCATCAGTTGGATGTGAAAAATGCGTTTCTAAACAGCGACCTAGAAGAGGAAGTATACATGGAGGTTCCACCAGGCCTAGAAACATACTCAAAGACTAGTAAAGTATGCAGACTCAAAAAATCACTTTATGGACTCAAGCAATCCCCCACGTGCTTGGTTTGAGAGGTTCACAAGGGCAGTAAAACAGTATGGGCATTTACAATGTCAAGCCGACCACACACTGTTTGTCAAACATTCATGTGGAGGTAAAATTACTATTCTCATTGTTAGATGATAATTCTTACAGGGGATTATGATGAGGAAATTCAGAGACTAAAAAGTTTTCTTGCAAACGAGTTCGAAATCAAAGACTTGGGAAGTCTCAAGTATTTCCTTGGTATGAAAATAGCTCGGTCAAAACAGGGAATTGTAGTTTCTCAACGTAAATACATTTTAGACTTACTAAGAGAAACCAGGATGCTTGAATGCAAACCCGTAGAGACTCCAATGGACTATACAGTGAAATTGGGAAATATTTAAGGTAGTGCTCCTGTGGACAAAGGTAGATATCAACGGCTTATGGGAAAGCTTATCTATCTTCACACACAAGACCAAACATTGGTTTTTCAGTAAGCACGGTAAGCCAATTCATGAACAACCCTACTGAAGAACATATGGATGCAGTTTGTAGAATTCTGAGGTATTTGAAGATGACACCAGGAAAGGGCCTTTATTTCAAGAAGGGCTCAAATAGAAATATTGAAGTTTTCACTGATGCCGATTGGGCAGGTTCAGTCACAGATCGAAGATCCACTTCGGGGTATTGTACATGTGTGGGGTAATTTAGTTACATGGCGGAGTAAGAAGCAAGCAATAGTGTCAAAAAGCAGTGCCGAGGCAAAATTTAGGGTCATGGCACATGTTATTTGCGAAGGGATATGGTTAAGAAGGCTGTTAACAGAACTGAAAACTCCTATGGACAAGACAATGAAGTTGTTCTGTGACAACCAAGCTGCTATAGAAAAGCAAAAAATCATGTGCATTATGACAAGACGGAACATGTTAAAATAGACAGGCATTTTATCAAAGAGAAGTTGGAAAAAGGTAGTGTGAAGCTGGTGTACACGCCTACTGTTCTTCAAACTACTGACATACTTACAAAAGCACTTCCTAGAGTTAATTTTGAAGATTTGTGTACCAAGCTAGGTATGAAAAATATTTATAACCCAGTTTGAAGGGGGTGTTGAAAGTAAGTTGTTGTTTCTGATGTAGGCTGTTAGGCATCTATTAGTTATTTCTGGTGTTTTAGTTATCTACAATAAAGAGAGTTGAGTAGTCTATTACTCAATCTCATCTCTAGAGTTGTTGTTCTACATTAGTTGAGAGTCCTTGTATTAAGGTAGTAGTTTAACTTCCTCCCATTTATATTTTCCAGTAATCTCACATTTATGATATTAAGTGAGAAATAAGAGAAAAATATTTCCTCACAATCATTTAATGTTCATTACCGAAAAAATTAACAGTCTCTCACAGAACTGACCATGTAATTATGCGTTAAGGTCATACAATCATTACCAAAACCTAATTATTAGTGTTCCTTCTTTTACTTTTGGTAGTGATAGTTAGGTTCTTAACAATTTGGATCATCTCTGACCTTATTTTTCCTGATTTTTTTTTCAAATGTAAATGAAACACCTACTTGCATAAGAGTGAAAAAGTTTAACAAATCGTAATCATATATTTTCTTTTATGTTTAGGTGTCACCAGAGTAAAAGAAAAAAAAGAAAAAAAAGTCTAGGGAAAAAAAAAAGGCAATAAGAGCATCCACAATGGTCACAAAAAGAGACCCACTTTCACAAGACCCATTTTGAAACCCATCCAATTCTTCCACAATGGTGAAAAAGTAGATCCAAATAAAGAGACCCAAAAGTGGGATCCACCCAAGTAGACCCAAATTGGGTTCCAAATTTAGAACTCAATTTGGGTCTTGCCCAATGATTGGGTTGGGTTGGGTTCCCAACACCTCCCAATCATTGGGTTGGGCTTATATATATATATTTATTTATTTATTTATTTATTTATTTATTTATTTATATAATTTAAATTAAAATATATAATTATTAATTTTAATAATTATATATATAATGAAAAAATATAAATAAATTTAATATATATATATATATATTTCAATTATTTAAATTTAAATATAAATATATAATTATTAATTTCAATAATTATATATATAACGACAAAATATAAATAAATTTAATATATATATTTAAATTATTATAATTTAAATATATTATTTATTTATTTATTTATTTATTTATTTATTTATATAATGAAAAAAATATAAATAATTTTAATTTCAATTATAAAATTTTATTTCAATGAAATTAAAATAATTTGAATGAAAACATTAATTTTTTGAAGGTTTGGAACCGGAACCAAAACCGGTTTTGAAGGTTCGGAATCAAAACCGGTCTAGAACCGAAACCGAAACCGAACAGTCGGAACATCCAGAACTGAACCGGAACTGAGGAACCGGAATCGGAACCGGAATCTCTCCGAGGGTGAAACCGAAACCGAAACCGAAACCGAAACCGAAACCGAAACCGAAACCGAAACCGAAACCGAAACCAAACCGAACCTGAAACCGAAACCGAACCCGAAACTGAACCATCGGAACTGAAACCGAAACTTAACAGCCGAAACCGAACCATCGGAACCGGACCAAAACCGGAACAGAACTGGAACCAAACCTTCAAAACCGGAACCAAAACCAAACCTTTAAAATTGGAACCAAAACCAAACCTTTAAAACCGGAATCGGAACCGGTTTTGAAGGTTTGGAACCGGGGAACCGAAACTGGACCGGAACCCAACCGAAACAAACCGAACCGAAACCGGCGCCATGTCTAATCTTATACAATATTTTGTTTTAAATATTTATTTTTATTGTTGATGTAATTCGGTTGTGATAATTTTAAATTAATAAAAAAAATTATTTTAAATTAATCATAATTTGTTAAATATATATATATAATATTTTAAAGAAGAGTAATGATTTTTTGGAAAAAAGTTTAAAAAGTGGTTCCACTTTTAGTTTTTCAATTTAACCCCATTGTGGGAAAATGAGACCCAAATAAATAGGACCCAAATGAGAAGACCCATTCTTTAAAAACAAAACCCATTTTTGATGATGTGGCAATAAATGGGTCTTGTTTTTGGATGCAACCATTGTGGATGCTCCATCTACTTCAGAGCATCCTAGTCCAATGAGCGCCATCTACTTCGGAGCAAGAGAAAGTGGAGGAATTGATTAAACAGCAAGATTAAATTTTGTTGAATTTATTAAAATTTTCATCTATATATCCATCATCCATGCTAATTAATTGTAACTAAGCGAGGTTACAAGTAATCATGCATTATGATACAACAAATATTGTATAACAGAATTGCAGTTTTTGATCTCTTGAATTGCTAAAAATTTAATGCAAAGAAATTAATAAAATAAAAAAGAAGGAGAAAAAAGCTGGTTATAAATTTGCTGCTATCACATCGTGGGATCGATGGCTGGTTCTATAAGAATTGAACCAGAAAGTTGTCAAAAAAAATATATTTATATGTAACATTGTCCTGAATCTGAAAGTGAAAGTGATGATCGAAAACATAAACATGGAAATCTTACTGACAAATTGGTCTAATTGATGTAGGTGATTTTGAGAAAAAGAAAGAAAGAAAATTGATAAATTGTGTGTGGATTGCAGAGAGAAATTGTCATGCCAAAAGCCAGAAATTTCTCTGTGTTTTGGTATTGAGAAGATAGCCTGCATTTTGACCTTTTCTCAGTACTCCAACACAAGTGCATTTGCTATTCTCTATCAAATACTCTGCTGTATCGAAAGTCTTTGTTCCAATCAATGGCATTCCTGGCCTCCTACAAACAACAAAAACATATATGATTAATGTATTAATATATTAGAAATTATCAGATGCGGGATCCTACACGTTTTTCAATTATCAGACCTGATAATCACTTCTGTAATGATTATCAGGTCTGGGAATCTAGGATCCCTACATGAAATCCCGCACCTGAAACCTACTTATTATTAACATACAAATAACTTGCAAGGCAAGGTAAGGCAATTGAGGAGTCCTCTCAAACTCACCCTAATAAAACATTAGAGAGACTTCTTCTCTGTCCTATAACAAGAAGATCAACTCTAAGCACTTCTGTTTGGGAAAGAATGGCAGCAGCCTTGTTGGTGCTTTCCATTATTTGAACCTTAGACGTACGGACACGAACTTTGGGTTGAGCAACCTCACATACGCGCTTCATTTCTTCAAGAAAATCCACTTGATCTCCTTGTTGTTGTGGTTGTGCTCCTTCAGAAGAGCTAGAAGTAAGGCTAGGTCTTCTTAGAAAGGAGGTGATTGATGGAATCTTCCATGAATTGACATTTTCGACATGGATCAATATAAGCTCATCCTTCTCGACTACTACATGGGAAAGTGCATATTGTAGTGCCCCGGCTGACTCTCTGGTTGCGTCTGCAACCACCATTACCTTTCGTACCGGTGGGGTCCCACCTTCCATGTCCCGTGGCGGCTGCTGCTACTACCATCAATGGTCACCACCACCACCACCAATTCGGTTGTGTGAGGTCCAAAACTTGGCATGCAAATATGACATTATCATTTTTTGTGTGTGTTTATCAGAAAGGTAACAAACAGTTTTGGGTTCGTTTTGTGATTCACAGATAAAGATTTGTTAACTTTCTACTAAATTTGGAATGGTTGTTATCAGCTAATATTTGGGATATGTCAGACTTGGTCAAATTTTGCTCTAATTATAGATTTCTAAACCCTAATTTGCCGCAACTATATACAAAAATTATCTAAAAGTAATATGGTAGGATCAATTTTAGACAAAATCTATCAAGTGGAAAGAAAACCACAGCAATAACATCTGGATCCCTGCTAGCGAAACTCTGTTTCCGGTCTCCGGTATCAAACTTCAGCATCGGCACCAGCAGCCGTATATGCAACATATGCCAGACAAGATCATCAGTTGAAAATTTGCACATCACTATTAATCCGAAAAATTCTCAATAAAAATGTTTACATGGTAAATTATTCTGTTTTCTTAATATATTTCTTCCACTATCTAACCAAATCCCAACAGAATAAAAATAATTATAAACTTATAAGCGACTGAGACCTCTTAGTCCCCAGACAATTTTATGTGTGCATTGTACAAGTTATAACGATTCGAAACTCTGCTCCTGTCGGTAGAGACAATTAGAGCATAACTCTTCAAAAAGCCATTGCCATCTAGATCATGTTGCGGAGGCTGCAGCGGCTGGCTATCAGTTGACAGATTTCCATTTGTCATCTGGTATACCAAGAACGGATAAGATTCTGAGATAAAGCATTAACGTAAACTAGCATATAGTCAGGTGATACCCACCAGCCAGCCACAAATTTTCAGCTTTTAGCATTTAATTTCTCTAAAAGGATCTTGTTCAGAAGCCCTGGATTTGCCTTGCCTTTTGATATTTTCATTACCTGCTCATGGCTATAATGTTCAGGATCGTCTCATTGCATGGAAAGTTTTATCAACATAATCATGTTAGGTAAAGATTTATTGCAATAAGTGAGAGCTCTGGTTATTGAGAATAAAGATGCCCAGTCTCAAATTTGCAACTCTTGCCATACCTGACCAGCAAAAAAACCTTCTAGTTTAGTTTTGCCCCCACGATATTGCTCCAGCTGCTTTGGATTCTCTGAGAGCACTTTATCTACCATTTTCTCAATCTCAGAAGGATCTACTATCTGCAATGTTTGAAACTTGTGAGAACTCGACAAAATTTCCAACTAAAGTCCATAATAAGCCTTCTTATTTATATTATGCAAAAAAAACTTTAATGAATTTGCTGGACAGATTATCTCTCCAATAGCACATCACTTAACGAAACTGTTGAGCACTCCCACTTTTGGAGGTTTAGAATTACGAGCAGTGAACTACTTGAAATCAATCAGGCTGAATTTGCCTTGTCTTACTTTAAAAGAACCAAGCTGAAAAGTCAAGCTGGATTTTTTAATAAGCTGAGTTCAACTGATGGCATATATTTAACCATTTGAATTGTTTATGTTTATACAAGTCCCTGCAAAGTGCAAATAAGTGTATCACTTGCCTGAACCAGATCATTCTCTTTAATAATCCCCTTGACAGTTCCACCTTTAGCTAATAGCTCAAACAGTATCTGCAAATATTGTGAAACAAAAACTTATAACCTGGGGCTTCCCTGATCAATCAATGACGAAGAAAAAGGCAGGAAAACAAAGCAGCAGTCAAAATTTCACACTGATGAAACGGTTGAAAATTAAAAACGAAAAACGAAAATGGAAATTTTCAATGTTCATTTAGCTATTTAAAAAAAAACCACAATTACAGACTAATTAAGACACACAACATCTTCTCTCTCAATAAAATATAAAACCTGAGAATCAAGAATCCAAACCAATGAGTCAGTCGCACCTAGACTCAAGATAATTACAGCTTATGGACATTCCTCTTAAGTCTTATCAAAGAGACCGGATGATATATTAGGTTATGAAAGAAGTTTGAATATGAAAAAGTGTCAAGGACACAAGCAAACTTTTACCTCTTTCCCAATCTTTCCACTAATAGTCCCACTTTTGATGGACGCTATTAGCTCAGCCAACTCTTTTGGAGTAAGTTTGACCTCATCTATAGACAACTTCTCATTTTTCATATAGGCAGCAATATCACTCATTATCCAATTGGCGGCCAGCTTCACATCAGCACCCAATTCAATAGTTGCATCAAAAAATTGTGCGACCTAAGACATCAATTTGGCAAACGGGCAGAGCATGTTAGATCATTCCAACATGATATGTCTGCATTATGAAATAATATAACAAAGTAATCAGATAATTGATAAGGTATTTGAGAATTAGACATTCAAGCCTACGTAGAGGTAAGATTTGTAAGAGGATGCCTCAAGGCAGAGGCACGGGACTAAATAATAATGGGACTGACAAGTCAAAGTAATAGCTATTGAAAGACACATGCTCATCCCTTAAGGCTCAAAAGGTTGAATTCTAGCAAAGCAACTAGATTATTTGCACACATCAGGGATAGGAGGGATTTACTTTAACACTAAGAATAGAAAATAATAATAATAAATAAATAAATAAATAAAATAAAATCATTTGGTGGTTACAATTTGTAAATCATCATTTCATCTTTCTTAGCCAAGAATGCAACATAAATGAGATATTAGACTTTCTCTTTGTGTTTATATTAATGAACTTTGTGAAGTAATATAAGCTTAGATGCTAATGGGTAAGATGTCCAATACACAAAGGACATTATAAGCTCTTACATTTATGTCATTCGCAAGGAAAAGGACATCCTGCATGCTTAAACCCATTTTCTCGAACCTCCGACGCTTCACTTCTGGAAGTTCTGGAAGAGAGCCATGAATGCTATCAACATATTCTTCTGTGAGAATAACTTCTGGGAGGTCTGGTTCTGGGAAGTATCGATAATCAGAAAGTCCTTCCTTTTTCCTCATTGTAACTGTTTTCTAAACCGTATAATGGAGCATGTGAGCGGAAACAGGCAAAGTGAATGTTTTAGATTTAGCAGTGAAACAAAATCAACATATAGCTATAACCTGACTGCCTTCTTCCCAGAGGCGAGTTTCCTGAAAAATTTGATCACCTTGGCCTTGACTATGGAGAAGTGCCTGCCGTTCTATCTCAAAATCAATGGCCCTACTAACTGATGAAAATGAGTTCAAATTCTTTATTTCAACCTGCCAGTACAAAATATGATTGAATGTGTCAGCAGTCAAAAAGGATAAATTAATTCTTCCAGAAATTGTGGTACAACAAACAAAATACAGTTATTTTATTTTGTTTTTAAATGTAATTGAAAGTAATCATCTGTTGAAATGAAGTTCATTACAAGAAAGCACAAATCAGTCATTCAGGATTCAGATCAAAACTCGAAGCAAGATCGGCTACTCTTTTCTCATCTAATCATCTATTCCTCAGATGAATGCTGTTAGTTGTTAGCACCTAAAGTTATTTTCACAGGATAGCCTTCATATATGATGTGAAATTTTGAATTACTTATGGGGTTCTCCCTCAAAGAGTTGCCTAATAATTTCTCATAAATTTGAACAAGGGTTGGATTATATCTGAAATTCTGTGAACATATACAACATTCTTAATTATTGCTATAAGAAAATGTTCACATTAAATTCATGAAATCTTGATACAAAGAAAATGACCATGTCACAGGAATCTCCAAATAATTTTAGCATGACAATGTAAACTTTCTTGACCAAACATCTACTGCTACAGTGCTACTTAGGAAATTTCACATGTTTAATATCTGAATTTCAAATACTCACAGCAAGCCACTGAATCATAATTTTTCTTTGCATTAAAAAGTGAAAATAATAAATAAAAGATAAGTGAAAAACCTTTGTCCCAAATTCTGATTGGCCAATGGGCCGAATTGAGACATTTACATCACAGCGTAGTGAACCTTCTTGCATATTACCATTGCTCACGCCCAAATACCGAACCACCCTCTGCACTTCTGCTGCATATTCTGCAGCTTCAATTCCATTTCTCATATCAGGTTCAGAAACAATCTCAAGCAAGGGCACCCCAGCTCTATTCAAATCAACCTGCAAAGAGTTACCAACAGAGTAAACAAGCCTATAACATAGACAGTTTGGTTGGAACCCCTAAACTGACCAATATTCACTATTAGGGAAAAGGAATGTGATGTACAACACAATTTTTTATTAAACAACCATCAATAAAAAGCTTCTAGATGTATAGAAGGAGCTTAATTATTGAATTTGTACATTTTAAAGTTCCACGTAAAACATAGATCATATGACATTGTGACTTATACTAATCTTTATGAAACAATTAAAAAGCAATAGCTAAGGTCAAATAAACCAATTTTATTATCAGAAAAAGAAAATGAAAAAAAGAAGAAGGTAATATTCTAATATATGCAGAGAGAAAGTGAAAAATACTAATTTAAAGTAAGAGGAATAGTAATTTCCTGTGCTCCATCTCCTGAATGAAGTAGCTTCCCAGCATCCTCCTCCATATGAACTCTAGTAATGCCAAACCTCCTATGTCCACCACCAAATTCAACTGGAAGATCCAAATCTAAGTGACCACCGGTTGCAATTGGGATGTCAAACTGAGATATTTGATAACCCTTTGGAAGGTCTGGGTAAAAGTACTGTTTCCTATCAAACTTTGAGTTTAGAGACAGCTTGCAATTTAAAGCAAGCCCTAGTTTCACAGCAAACTCAATCGCTTTTGAGTTCAAAACTGGCAAGGTACCGGGCAAGCCCATGCAAATGGGGCAGATACAAGTGTTTGGTTGAGAGGCATAATTGTAAGGGCAGCCACAAAAGGCCTTGGTGAGTGTAGAGAGCTGGACATGGGTTTCTATACCAATGACTGCTTCATAATTTTGAGTGATTTCATCAAGTGGTTTGGTTTTGGTGTGATGGTTTTGTGGTGAAACTTTGATTTGCGGGGGTTGTTGTTTTTCTTGTGTGGCTGTTTGGGTTTGAGAATTTTTCATTGTGCAATAAAAAACAACATTTTTTCTCCTAAGCAACACTGATTGGTAGAGCGCGAAAGGATGGGTTTGTATGGCTCTAAACAATGTGGAAGCCATGTTATTAATTATCTATTCCAAATTTAAATCAAGCAATACAACCGCTACCTCTGCAAAGCATCAAACAGGTTATCAGCAAGCCACATTACAACAGTTCAAAGTAAAAGTATGCAAATACAACTAGAGACTACAGATACATATTTTGAACCAAGGGGCTGTTAGTTTTTTTGGCACTTAAATCTCAGTTGGTCTAAAAAGTCATATTCAGATACTACTACCAAAATTTTAAAGTAGCCTAAAAAAATCTGAAATCAGAAAGAAAAAAAAAATGAAAATTCTGACTATTGTCTAACTAGAAAGAACTGACTCT
Organism: Acer yangbiense; assembly: GCA_008009225.1. Classification (NCBI taxonomy): domain Eukaryota; kingdom Viridiplantae; phylum Streptophyta; class Magnoliopsida; order Sapindales; family Sapindaceae; genus Acer; species Acer yangbiense. The sequence continues at coordinate 13,787,948 of CM017761.1, forward strand.
GGTCAGTGTGAAAGGCATTCTTTCTTCAACAGTCACCTTCATCACCACCACCACCACCAAACAAAACAAACAGTCAAACACGATTTATTCCTACTGATTTTTTGAAATCCCAATTCATTAGCAAACTCAATAAACCCTAACATGTCCTCTATAAATGATAAACACAAGTTATACCCAAAAAGAAAAAGCTTAGAACCAAAACCCCAAAACCTTGAAACAAAAGGCCAAGTCTTAGACTGTGAGAGTTACTACTCCAGCTCAATGTGTACCTCATCCAGCTCAATGTGCATCAGCTCAACATGCACCTACTACATCAGCTAATAAAGAAGCAAAGCCTATCAAAGGTTTTGATCAAGTATGCAACAGTCCTCAGCTCTACTCTGGGTTTGCAGCCTGTGTAACTGATGCCATGTATGGTCAAGTTTGTAATCAAAGCAGAAGTAAGAGGTGCACGTTAAACAAGAAAGAGAGGTCAACCTGGCTGGTTAGTTAGGTATAGGTGCTGAGTTGTCAACACCTGATTGGTCCCTAGTTCCTGATTTTCAGGAAATTTGTTAGAAGTAAAGCAATGGCCTATTGTATAAAGGTATACATTGCGTGTAAATGTATTATTCATTGTTGTCAGTTGTAAATTTTCTCAGTCTTCAATAAAGAAGTTCTCTCAGAAGCCATTAATGGCGTAGCTGCAGCTGTTGTGTTCAATTCTTTTTCTTCTTTTTCTTTCAGTCTTTTCATCGAACACTTGGTTGATTCACATCAAACACCTTTGCTTCTTCTTGCCTCTGTTTTCACTTTCTCTTGAATCGTTTCATAGACATCATCAACCGGTGCAAAGATAGACCAATACCAGGAAGAAAAAGGAGAAATGAAGAACTGATAATAATATTACATTTACACTAAAAACTTGAATTCAAATATCAGACAAATGAGATATGATTTAAAGTATAACCAAACTATTGTTGTTTGCTTTGATGTGTGTGGCAATGATAAAACAGGCAAGAAACTGAAAAAAGGATTGATTTTGAAGACCACCCAGAACAGGGAAACTCATGTGAAACAAATAAAAACATGTAGAATTGGTTATGCATTACAGTAAAATAAAATGGTACAATACAGAAGGCATAGAATTTGAAGAAGAAACAAGTAAGCTGTGTATTTTTACAGTGTGAAAATCAAAAGAGCAGGAATGTTTAAAATCTGTTACCTCTGCTTGAGAAAGCAAATACACTCGAACAAGGAGAGCCTCAACAGCCTTCCAACGCTCATCCACTACATCAGCAGAGAACGCAACGATACAAAAATAAGTTTTGGATTATATATAATTATATCCTTTTTGGATTATATATAATTATATTCTTTGTAGACCAACTCTAGAACAATCAAGTGGGCGTGCCGGAGTGGTTATCGGGCATGACTAGAAATCATGTGGGCTTTGCCCGCGCAGGTTCGAATCCTGCCGCTCACGATTTTTTGTTTTTGTTTTAGTAAGTTCGACATAAACAACATTTTAATCCGTAATTAATTTTGCATTATTAGATTAATGTTTTTTATTCTCACTTCTTGCATAATTACTTAATTAGTGATAGTTTTTTTTTTTTTTTTTTTTTTTTTTTTTTGACAAAATCTATTAATCGGGACCAAGTATTTTTTTTTAAGCTTTCGCCATTAGTAGGATTCGAGCCACTGACATGGAAGTCATTTATCCAAACCTCAAACTTGTCCATCTAACAACTAAGCTACACCAATATTGGCGTGATAGTTTTATTTTGGGATTGGCTGAGTGTTCACATTTCACCCAATAACAAATTTAATAATAAATAAAAATTAATAAGTTATATGATGAAATAACAAAATTTAAAATTGTAAGAAAAATAAGTGTGACTCAAGTATATATGCATGTGTCACTGAAAACCAATTCGAAATACATATACATATATCATTGACATAATTTGATCATGCGGATCAAATTGATTAATACAATAAGAGTGTTTTTAACACCGAACAACATTGGACGGTCACATTAACATTAGTACAATAAGAGTGTTTTTAACACCAAACAATATTGGACGGTCACATTAACACTAGCGGCGTTTAGTGTCTTTGGTTACCACAGACTCGGCGCCACCCAACAAGGTGGCGGCTGGATCTTCATGTCTCCACCACTTTGATAAATGGGTTCAACACTTTGATCTTCCAAACTAAAAACACCCATATCATGACCTCCATACAAGTAATCTTCTTCCATCCGTTCCCAATAATCATCTGTGAAATAAATTGAATTCTTTTTGTACCCAGAATCAAGACTAGAACAAACCGAAACTGAATGACTTCCACCCAAAAACAATGCACTGTCACCCAAACTCTCCACTTCAATCCATCTCCTCTCATCAAAATCCAACTTATAAACATGAAACAACAATGTTTTATATGGACAAACCAAAGGGTGTGTGTCCTCAGTCAGCAAATCATCCTCATGAACCACTTTATTATTTCCATTGACAAACTCACCCATGTACCTCACAACAAGCAACAAATCTCCCAATTTCTCCACCAAGTACAATCTACTAACATAAAAATACCTGGAATCGCTAAACATTTTTGCTGATTTCGTAGGAAAACACAGCTCAATCTCCATCTTTTTGGTCGGAACACATTTGCCATCCAATAAATCCCAAGCTTCAACACCAGCATTTTCTCCCAATGCATAAAGCTTATTATTGTTAGAACATATAATATCGCTGTACGGCATAAACTTACCATCTTCAAGTCCTCTCCAAGAACTATCTCCATAGTTACAGTATCCAAGCTTCCTTGCACTGCCATAGATAACTACAACTCCCAAGTTGTTGACACCAAGACAAGGGTCTGACGATAAAACACTCTTGTGTAGGACACTTTGGCGGAGATGTGTCGTGTAGGAGTCCAAATTCTTGGCTTGATTGTAATATTTGATAACATATTCACCAAGTTCGATATTTTTCTCAATTTTGAGTATACCCAGAAGAGAATTCAAGCATGGAAGCTGTATTTTAACTTGTAGTATAAAGGGGTTTACAAGAAACGGATGAGAAGCCTTGTGGTCCAAGAAAATCATCCAACCATGTGATGATCCGATACATGTACAACGACTATGATGTTCTTCTGCTGCATGCCTTTTGTAGTCGATTTCACGAACCCTTTTGTAATCTTGAATTTCTTGTTTGTGTTCTTGATCATCATCAGGAGGATTAAGCATGAGCAGCCACGGAATTTGGTTGGACTGTGCGTGAGACTTGGAGGAGATTAGGGTTTTGGAGAGTGAAAACCAGTGAGAAGAAACTGATTGAACTGTGAGGACATCTTGTAAAGACAATCTTTGGAAGATGGATTCCAAGACGCTGCTGTGAAGCTCACTCCAGTTTGATGATGGTGGTGATTTTCTCATTCTCTTGAAACGGCATTTATCAGACCAAGAACAAACCATTGTCATGTTGATCATCAACTGTGTTTTCAAGAGATGCAATTCAAAAAAAAAATCAAGAATGTTGAGTCTCTGTGGGTATATATATATATATATATATATATATATATATATATATATATATATATAGTGATTTGATGTTGCTTACCGAGTAAGAGTAGGAGTAATTTGGAATTAGAAACTTAATTAGAATTCCTAGTAGGATTCGGATTCATTAATAATAAGAAAAAATAAATAAATAAAAAAAGCTGTTTGTATAATTAATTAAATATAGTACGACAGTACGGACGGCATCTGTGTACAAGTCTACAAGAGTCGGTCTTGAGAGCAAAAGCAACACCAACTACTTTTACCATCACAAACATATATTTCAGTCCAAAAGGAAGAAGCATCTTCTCTGCCATGTAAGTAAACACATCAAACTCATTTTAGAATTTTTTCTTTTTTCTTTTTCTTTTAAGACCCAAAAGGTCAAAAACAAGAACAGAGAATTCAAAGTGTTTTCACTTTGAAAAGTCTGAGACACTGGAAAGTGTTAGTACTACTACCTAGTACACAATTTTGTATTTTTGTTGTTAGCTTAGAAATAATAAAATAATTTAATGACTTAAAAAATAAATTGATGTTTTGGATAAATTTGGAGAATATCAATTTTTTAAAACCTTGTTATTATGTTACTATATTAGTTTTAAAATTCCAACTAAAAATACAATCCAGTATAAACTAGGATCACATAATGTTATTTTATTTTTGTCTTCAATTAATAAAAATTACTTCAATATTTGGAGAGGTCGTGAGGGAAGGACATATCTTATACTAGGCATAATAATGGGTCAATCTCATTTCGTCAATAAGGTGGCGACCGGTGACTCGTGTTATTTCAACCATTTGATTAGAGTACTTTTCTATATGTACCGTATACAATCAACGATTCAAACATTTGATATTAGCAGATTGAATGAGCACAATTAACCATCAGGCTACAATGAGCTATGGTAACAAACTAACAACCCGATACTATAGTTGGATATTGAATACATTTAAATTAAGGGATATTATTATTATTTTTGCCCATGAGGTTTACCATATTCATAATTTTACCCCTTCTAGTTCCAGTAATGGCCGTTCTTCCCTTTGAAAACTAAATTATTCGAAGATTTACCCCCTACCAACAGGATTTCCGTTAAAAAGGTTAATTCTCACGCTAAAAGACAATTTTGCCCTCAAACTAAAAATTAAAAATATATATATAAAAAATTATAGAATTATTTATAAAAAACAGAATTGAAAAATAAAAAAGAGATGGATCACTGTCTCTAAGATGGACGGTGGAGATAATAAATAAATAAAATTAATAAAAAAAAAAAGTATTCAACATTTGTTCATCACCATCATCTCTAGATTTAATATGCACCATCCATCTTTGAGATGGACGGTAGGGATAATTGAAAAAAAACAAATTCAACATCATCATCCAAGCCCAGAAACACCAGAACCCACACCACTAGAACCCATAACTGGACCTTCATCATCACCATCACACCTAGATCGCCATCATCACAAACACTATAACCTAGAACCGACATTACTAGAAACCAAAACCAAACCAAAATCACACCAAATCATAGCCACCAACACCCTCAAATCAAACCACCATAACTAGGGGTGGGCAAAAAACCAGTGAACTGAACCGAACCAAACCGGTCCAATCGGTTTTTTTCTGGTTTTTCACTATTCATCGGTTTGGTTCGGTTCGGTTCGGTTTTAAAAAAATCAGATATTCCGGTTCGGTTTCCGGTTCAAGGGTTCGAACCGGTGAACCAAACCAAGAACCGGTGTATATAATAAAAAATACCTACATTTTAGGAATTACAGTAGTTATTTTTTTATGTTTAGAAGCTTGTTGGTTTGCATTTGGTCCAACTATGAGTTTGGTCCAGTACAGTGAAGATATATTGTAAAGAGAGTATTATGTTAGCTTATTTGACCCGTTGAATTGGTTTTTGTGAGATGCTACAAAATCTTTTTCTCTCCAGTTATTGATATTACATTTTGTTTATTTTTTATTCTCATTGTTAGGTTTTCTATGGGCTAGACTATGTGACTATGTTGTTGTTGTTGTTGTCTTCAATTTTGTTCTTAAAGGTAGGAAAGAATGGCATCGAATAGGGGTCATGGTGGAATTCAGCAGTTGCTGACTGCAGAGCAAGAAGCTTGACTCATTGTCAATGCTGCCAGAAATGGTAATTCATAATTGTGATTTAAAAAAAATGTGGAATACTTCATACATGTACTGTGTACAACTATACATTTTGAGTTGTTGAAGCGATCTATACGCTGCTAAACTTTTCTGTCTATGCAAACCATGCCCAGAATTGATGTAATTTATAGGTTTTTGTGTTATGATTGTAAGTTTTGCTACATGCTTGTATGGAACTCCTAGCTATATGATTTATTTGTTAAATCTTGTTTCACAACTGAGTTTATCTCTCTGTATGTGTTTGTGTTTGCGCTTTGCAAATCCATTGTTTTAGAAATTGTTTTTCTTTTGGTTATTATAACTTTATATCAAATCTTGAGAGCTGTCTTTCTCTACTTCGTCTATTGTTTCAAAATTTCTAACCATGGCAGATTTTAAAAATTAAAGCCCAATAATTTGGCCCAATAGGCCCAAAACCGAAAAAACCGAACCGAACCAGTTCAATCGGTTTTTGATCGGTTTACACTTTTCAATTTTATCGGATCGGTTCACTTTTTCAAAAATCGGATATTATCGGTTCACTTGAAAAGTGAACCGATCCATTAAACGCCCACCCCTGACCATAACCATCGAAACCAAACCCTCCACCTTCCAACACCAAAACCAAACCCAGAAATCAGTACCCACACCATCAATCTCCCGAAATCAGTATCCACACACACACTCTCTCTCTCTCTCACTCTCTTGCAATTCCCTATCTCTCTCTCTCTCTCTCTCTCTCTCTCTCTCTCTCTCTCTCTCTAATCCCTCTCTCTAAACCCTCTTGTGAATCCCTCTCTCTTCAAACCTTGGGTCTGATTTGGCAGCTGTGGTGGTGGTTTCTGGTGCAAGTCGATTTGGCCTGGCCAAATTTGAGAGGAGATTGGCGTTAGTAGTTTAGGTGTTTTCGGCGAGGATTCAAGAAAAAAAATGGATTTTGAAGGCCGTTTTTGGTTGAATCCAGTTCTTTTTTATTATTATTTGGTGTGGTGGTGGTGTGATTTAGTTCTGGGTTTAGTGATGAAGGTGGTCCGGTTTGATTCTGGGTCTTGTAGTGGTGGTGGTGATAGTGGTCTGAATATAGGTTTGGTGGTGGTTCCGGTTTTGGGTCTGATGGTGATGAACTGATGATGGTGGTCTGAATCTAGTGTGGTGTTTCTTGTTTTGCTGTTGGTGATGATGATGATGATGGTGGTTTGGCGTTGATGATGTTGGTTCCTGGATTTTGGTTTAGTGGTTTTTAGATTAGATAAAAAGAAGAAGAATATGGTTATTATTAGATTTAATTTTAAAATTTTAAAATATTGTTGGTGTTCTGGGTTCTTAGAGTTGATGATGATGTAGGTGTAATGTTGATAATGAATGTGATGTAATTTTTTTAATAAAATTTATTTATTATCTCCAGGGTTGAAAAAAATATTCATTTTTTATTTTAATATTTTGTTTAATTAATTTTAATTACATTTTTACCATATTATCCTTTGAGGTTAACGATCAAGGAGAGTTTTTAACTGAAATCCTGACAGTAGGGGGTAAATCTTCAAATAATTTAGTTTTCAAGGAGAAGAAAGGTCATTACTGGAACTAGAGGGCGTAAAGTTACGAATATGGTAAATCTCAGGGGAGAAAATAACAATATCCCTTAATTAAAGCAAATTGCACAAATATCCCTAACAATATTAGACTTAATTGCACGTATGCATAGAAAACTTTTGTTTAAAATTGTACTAACATCCCCTATCGTTAGTGGTTATAGTTAACTTTAATCGTCGACTCTCTTATACATGTAAAAGGTACAAAATACCCCTACAAAATATTTTACTATTTATTTAATTATTTTATTATATTAAAAAAATTCATTTTCTCTCCATTCTTGAATTTTTTTTTTCTTCAATTTATAAACAAAAACACAACTTTTTTAAAATTATTTTGATTTTTGGTGGAGGAGGAGATTTGGAAAAAATGTCAATATCTCTTCCCAACTTTTTTTAAAAAAAAGTTGATAGTTCGACCTATCCAGAAAAATTGTCGGCCTACGAATGTGGTTTCGATCCTTTCGAAACCACATTCGTAGGCCGACAATTTTTAAAATTATTTTGATTTTTAAGGGAATTTGAATCGGCCAGTCCTCGATTTCTCTACTTTTGATCTTTATTAAAATTTACGGATCGGGAGCAATATCATCTAATGGAGTTTGTTTAAAATTATTTTAATTTATTAAAAAAATTCCAACTAAAAAAAAAAATCAATGGTGGAAGATTGTTTGATGAATGGAGGAGATCTAATCGCCTCCCTCCATTATTATTTTTTTTAATAATTAAATATTATATCAATTTTAATAATTCTTTTTGTTATATTAATATGCCAAAAGATGTATTTTTTTTCTCTTAACAATTATCTTTTATTTGACGAGATAGGGTTGGTTCAGTGGTAAACTCCTCACACATACATTATGAGGTTGCGGGTTTGAGCCTTCCATTATTTTTTTTTTAAATAATTAAATATTATATAAATTTTAATAATTCTTTTTGTTATATTAATATGCCAAAAGATGTATTTTTTTTTCTCTTAACAATTATCTTTTAATTGACGAGATAGGGTTGGTTCGGTGGTAAACCCCCCCAACCCCCCCCCCCCACCAAAAAAAAAAACAAAAAAACAAATAAACAAAAACAAAAACTTGAACTTATGTAATAGTATAATACTTAATATATATATATATATTAATGGCCACTTACTAACCGTAGGGGATATTGGTGCAAGTTTGAGTAAAAGCTGCATATTCATGAAAATAGGCCTAATGTAAGAGATGTTTTTGCAGTTTGCCCTTTAACTTTAAATACCTTAGAAAAAAGTTACGGTAACTTACCTTGGAAGTTGAGTTGAAATTGGGATCTACATCACCCAAGTTTTTCTCCTACATGAGTTGACACTGTACTGGGGTGTTGACCTGTTGTTTTTTATCGCGAAAAAGTCCAGGCAGTGATCAATCTCTTGGTGATGATGCAGAGCCTTGAGTCGCGTCTTTGTTGGTGAAGAAGAGACTAAAGAGACAAGAAGACAACAATGGAGATACAGCAATCATGGAGAGTGAGATTGTCCTTCAAGAACGCCACAATATTGGTGACCGTATTGAATGTGTTGGCCGCTCTTTTTTTGCTCCAGGGGTTTCTCTCTTCTCGCAACAGCCTCTCCTCCTCAGACTATCAGCTCTCTTCAGGTCTGCTCTTTTCTACAGAATCTTTCTCTTTTCGAAATTTACTAGCTTTTCTCAGTTTTTCGCTAAAAGGATTGGAATTATCATCTGGGTTTTTGATGATTCTGTTGTTTATGCTGTATAATTGATGAAAATGGTGATCGTCTTTTCGGTTAGGTTTTGGGTTTTTTTGGGTATTGGATAGTTATGTTGGTTATGATGAAACAATCATTGATTTTTATGTTTTTTTAATCTGGGATTGAACAGAATTAGTCAATTAGATTACAGATATGTGGGTTTTTTTGGTGATTAAATGAGTGATTCATTTCTGTTTTGAGTGATTCTTGAACAATCTATTGTAATTGCTGTGCTATTATGTGGAAGGTTTCCATGGTGGTGTTTTACAATATGGATTTGGTTTAGAATGTAATGTTGAGGAATTTGGAGAAAGAAATGTATGGATATTGCTCCAGAGATCTCTGTTATCGACTAGGCCTCAGTTTTCTAATGTTTTCAGGAATTAAGTAAAAAAGTGTTCCGTATAATTTAAATGACTTTTGTTTGGCTGCCTGGATTTATATTTTGAAGTTCTAGATTCATTTTGGTGAGCGGTCAAATGACACCTTCAAGTCAATATTTAGTCCGGTAAATGTCAGAGGGTTTAAATTCAGCTTTAAGAATTGGCAACCCCATAGATGCATGTTATTGGTCTTTCACAGTTAGGATTTTGGCCTAATCTATGCCCTCCAAACTCCATAATCTTAAGATCTATTTGAGAATTACACTGAAGTGATCATTTCTTGTCTCTTTGACAGTTTGAGTTCTCTTTTTGCTGGTTTTGTTTAGCTTGATTTGTGTGGAGCAAAAGTTATCAGTGAAGTGTCAAATGTGATAATTTCTTAAATGATATTGAATGATGGCCTGGATTTTACTCTTTGTTTAAAATCATGTTGTCTCTCCAACGTTGGATCTACACAGTGGGGTTTAGGACTGAAAGCTAAATCTATAGTGTAATCTATTTTTCTGGATTAGTTTCAGTGAGTAAATAGATGGTTAGGGGTTGGTTTTGAGGGGTATTGTTTGGTTATATTTTGAGAGGGAAAGTTTTAAGGGGTTGCCGATACAGAGCTTCTTATTTTTATAACCATTGAACTTTCTTCTCTGTAATTATCTATATCAATCATCTCCGTAAGCACGTTCTGACAACATAATTGTCTTCTGTTTCTCTGACTATGTATGCTATCTGATCTTCATTTCTCATTGCAATTTAAACCCTAATTTGTTTTGTGGGCTGTTGAAAGTCATTTGGTGTTCTTCTTTTCTCTATTTGATAATGCATATATCTATTGGTAGATCGTCACTAGGTTTGCCCTAATACTTGAGCATAATGTGTAACAATTTGAATGCAGTTCTGCTCAAGCACATCAAGGAATCTGAAGAGATACGTCTTGCAATGCAACCGCTAGAGCTGATAAAAAGAGTAAGCATTATATTCGCTCAATGACTTTAATTACAAATCTGGTTAAACCTCTACCGATAGAATGAACTGAAGTAGTTCCCCAACTATAGGGACATTGAAGTTGGAATAACAAAGCCGGTAAAACCTGCAGGAGTTAATGATGATACAATTTTTTCTCAAAGGTTGAATCTTTCCCCATTTTCATAGGTTAAGGAAATTCAGCAAGAGGTATATGCAGAACCAGAAACGGTTCAACAGAAAGATGCGAAGCAGACCGCAGCAGTTGATCTTTCGAAAAGGTTAAAAGATTTACATTCAGCCAATGATGCTGCCAGCTTTAAAGGTGCCGGACACTCGCTTTCCTTTAAAATTATATTACATAATATGTTATCCAGTCTATTTATATATACTTTCTTTCAAACTACCGCCTTTTCTTTTACTAATATTTTACGAAATTTCTCAGCACTAGAAGAATGGAGGAAACGGAAGATGGAACGAGCAAGGAAGCGGGAACTGGATAAAAACGGAACCACCACCACTACTTCACAGAAATGAAATTTGGATGCATCAGACATTCAAAACGAAACTATATATCTAGAAATAACAGCTTGACGTGTTGGTGTGTGTATATGTATAACAATTATAACATTTAATCTATAAGCTTATAAGAATTAGAATATAGCAATAATAGTAATTATATTCTGAACAGCTGGTTGCAAAACGAATCTGCATATTATTTTTATCTTCATCTTTAGAATAATAACAATTGATGCCAGAATCAATGTTAAAAGGTTTTAGATAACAATGCTCATTGCTCAGGTCTTTTTACCAATTTTTTTTTGGGGGAATTGCACAAACATTTTGAAAATATATAATATACGCACAAACTATTTGAAAATTGTTGCAAAGAATCCGTTAGTCATGGTCAATGTGTATGTGTAAAAAGTTACCCTATATTTTTATGCATTATTAAATTAGCTTTTAAGTATCTTAAATCAGAAAGTTGGAGTTTGTGCAGAGTAAAAAAGATAAGGTTTCAGATTTAAAATACAATTATCAATTTTTTAAAAAAAAATATTTTTTATCTTATTTTTTAATTTTTTTAGTTTATTTAAAATAAAAATAAAGGGTATTTTATACTTTTTACACTGTTGACCATTGACTAACGGAATTATTTAACGGCAGGGGATGTTTGTGCAACAATTTTCAAATGTTGAGGGAAGTTTGTGTGTATATAGCCAAAACTGCCATATCTGTGCAATTTCATCAAATCTCAAGGGATGTTTGTGCAATTCCCCCTTTTTTTTTTGAAAATTTTAAAATATATAATATTATATAAAAGAAAGATAAATTCAAATGAAAAATTAGCAAGGTAGGAGAGTAAAAAAGATAAAGAAAACAATTAAAACTTCTTTTTAATAAAAAATAATATTATAATAATAAGGGTTTTTTTTTAGAGGGTTAGGGACTCGAATCCAAACAGGGGAAAACAATTCAGATTTGAGCTGGGATTTAAATCGCTTGTAAAAATCTAATCAACCAAATTCATTGGATGATATAGTTAAATTTGATTGGTTAGATATAAATTGAGACACCATTTTTTGATAGACGATTTGAATCCTTTGGAGTTGGCCTTGGTTATGTTAAAGGAAATAAAATAAAAATAGGTAAATCTTACCCATTCATGTGGTTGATTGTCACATGTCATCTAATATTTAAGACTTTAAAAAGATTAGATCAGTGGATATTGATAAAGGCTGAAACCATCGATTCTCGTGTTTTAAAAGAAGAAGAAAACACGTCCTCGAAAATGATAAAATGAACGGCGCCTGAGTTTTGGAGGAAAGCTTGGGTGGGACACGTTGTCTTCGGAGTACAAGTAAGCATAATGTCATTAATGTGAAATGTGACCATCTTGAGCGGGCAATTCAACTCTCCCTCTTTTTTTTTTTTTTTTTTTTTGAACAAATTGAGCGGGCTATTCAAGCTTTTGACAACAAGGAGCAAAAAGTCTAGCTTTTGACAACAAAGAGCAAAAAGTCTAATATCTGAAATCTGAAATCTGAATACAAGGCAAAAGCTTTGAACTCTAACACAGATTCTGTCCTGTCCTGTCCTGGTCTATCATCTAATCAAAAAGAGAATTTCTCAGTAATTAACATAAGAACAATCCATGATGCTTTCTTTCATTGAACAAACAAAAGCCATAAAAGAAACCCAAGAAATCAAATGAAAAGAAGCCATAGTGACTAAATTCATGTACTTGTAATTCATTTTTGCCATAAAGAAAAAATAAAATAAAATATAAAGGCATATCATAGAAACTGATTGGATTTGCATCCCTCCCATCTATACATGCATTGATACAATTCATCATACACAAGCATATCCAAGTGGAACTGAATATGTACAACATATTACTCTACTACAACAAGTTTGTAACCTAACAAGAAGCTACTAATAATAAAAATAAAATAAAAAACAAACCTCCTCTCACCGTTTCTCCAGCAAAATCAGGGAGGTCCTGAAAAGGATCATCGTCATCATGTTTCCATAGCTTTAGTTGAGCTAATTCATCAACCCTATTGCTTGCCAAGAGCTAGCTAGCTACAGTCAGTCTTACGCTCAACATCAACGATGAATATTTACTATGAACTCATGCTTTTCACAAATAAGGAAGGAAGACGAGCAAAACATTCAAGGAACATGCTTGCAAAACTTGTGTACGTGATTTTTTGTATGCAGAAGATGGTTGCATTTCGTACAAAAAGATGGGGACCAAAATTTCAACGGCCTGCTCGCAAAAAACCTTGTGATTTATCCGATTTAAACCTGCACAGATAACTCTAGAATGTCAACCAATACATAATCTATATGGCCATGCAATTACAATGCTAATGTTTTGATAAATGAAACAATGGCAGAACTATACCCAATCATCAGTGAGCATGCTTTCTGACACATTATTGCAGCAAGAAACAAACCACACGAGATAATCAGACGAATTTACAATTCCCATGAACAATAACAATAAATTAAATATATGAATTTGTTCAGCCAAAATTAGAGATTAACCATATTATATATATTTGCATGAATGTGTAAACTTATAGCTGAGCTGAAGTAGACAAAGTAAAGGCCTTGCCCTCGGTGCAACATTCATATGCCATTAATTTTCAATCATTGAGCAACAAACAGAACTACCTCAACCACGTATAAACATTTATAGCATTTGCTAGATGTTGCAGAACTCAATTACACAACTTAAGCATACCACATAAGCATTGATTAAAACACATGCATAAACCTCTATATTAAAAGAAATTCCATATTGAGAAGTTCCATATTATTTCTTATAGAATTTTTTTTTAATTGCCAATTAATCAGCTGCACATTTCATTCTCATATTCCATACAGTATCCCCCCCAAAAAAAAGGCATTATAAGACAGACCGACAGACATCTCAAAATGTACACAAACTTAACCCACGACCCTTCCCAATTGAGATGAATAAGAAAGAAATAAGTATCCTTTAAATCCTCTGAAACAGAAATATAAAGTGACTAGTCATTGAATACTTTCGACAATTTTTTCCCAATAGTTAAGTATCTTTACCAGCAATTCCAAGAAATGTTTGAAAGAAGTTTATATGGTGCACCATGAGTTCGCCTCAATGGAAAAGAGCTGGTAATATCCAATTTTATATATATTTTTTTTATTTTTTTTTTACAAAAAAAAAAAACGACAACAACAACAACAACAACAAAGGCAAAGCTATCAGAAATAACATAACCTTGCACCAACCTAGGCACTATGAAGATCATACATGCTCTTGTCTGCCAATTTATGCACATGTTTACAAACATTATAGCTAATTGATCCAATCATTCTCTTTTATGTTTCTAATCCATTTGCACAGAGTATATATGGCTAGTGCTCAAGATTGAAGCCTAACCTCAAAAGGTTAAATGCCTTGATTAATACTATCTGCTTAAAGAAGAATACTTCAGTTCTATGAGGCAAAATTTTCCAAATTATTTGTACGGTAATAGATACTTTAGCATCAAAGATTAAGCTAACATTTAGAACGCTGTAAGGTTGTTACTCTATCAAAACTTCTATTTTAGAAAGATTACCTTTATTTGACTGATTCTCAGCCAAGGAATGTAAACATCAAAGACTAACAAGTCAATTTAAATTCTTGAGAAAAGTTAAAATAAGATTTGAAAACAAATACAGAATTTTAAGACTGCAGTTGTTTAACAGCACTAGAGTCAGCTTGTTTCAACTTTGTTACATCTTGCAATTTCACAACTACTGCCAATGTGAAGATTCCAGATAGGCAATAAAAAATATTCAAGATATGTCGTTGTATTTTTTGTTGTTGGATAATAAATACAAAGTGGAAGTGTGGAACAAATAGAAGAAAGTTTGTGACCAGCAGTGTTATAATGAAATTTCTGATGTTATCTATCTCTTTTTTGATGGATGTTGATGTAAGAATGAGAGCTTTCATGCCTTGATTAGGGGACTTGAGACCCTTTACAACTATCATGCATGCAACATGGATACATAGTGCCAGTCTTCTTGTATGTTGATGTACCCCAACTAATAGCTTGTTTATCTCATTTTAGTTTGTATTACACATTTATCAATTCTAGTGAGGTTCTTTGTTAATAATTCTTCTTTTTTGAATTACCTCTATAGTAAGGTTTAGTCATCAATAGGTTTGGTTTAGTTAACAAAGGTGTATATGTTTAACCAAGTCATTTTTTTTTTTCACTTTTTCCAACAAACTCACCCAGTCATCTTCCATCTGAACAAAAGTTGGAAACCTAAAGTTCAGTTACTCTAGTCTTTTAGACCTACCCACACTTGAAGAACTTTAAAATTGAGAAGTGGTTGACTAACTGCACCACTAAATATTTATTCTCTTTAATAATTTGAAATAGAAAACAAAGCATAATCCACTGATCCCCAAAAGAAAATATGGTAATTGCAAATTGCAAAATCAGGTAGGAGAGAGGGAGACGGAAAATAAAGATGCAAAGGAAATATTCACATCCTAAGAACTTCATATGATAAGATGCCAATGAGTAAAGCAAAAATATAGCATGTCCAACACAAAACTGAATATGAGAAAGGTTTGTTAAAAAAAACACACAAATTTGACCAGTTTAAACCACAATGACCAAAACAGTTAAACGGAAATACAAATCATCAAATAGTTTAAAGGTTTCCTCATCCAGAATATTCTTGAATATTTGATGCATATGGTATGAGGTTGCACAAGGAACTAGCACCAACACAAAGGTGACACAATTGACATTGAACAAGGACTAAAAGAATAAGAAAGACATCAATAAACCATGACATTAAGCATAAATGACAACACTGGAAGCTATAATGAATTTAAATTAGATATAACTACGGATAGTTACTGAGATATGAATTTGAGTTTACCTAATATTTATTCATAGGCTCCATGAGATACAAAAGTTACAACACCAGTAGAAACTATTCAATTGCAAATAGCGAGCTTCCCTGTCCATTCATCAGCAGCTACCCCAACCCCATAATCAAGACTGAGCTCCCTCATAGGAGGGATGTTCTCTAAGGCAAAAAGCATAATGTGAGGGAACATTAAGTTATTGTGATCATACAACACATACTGCACTAGCACATTTGGAGTTACACTGTGACTAATATAACATGCAGCATTTCTCATTCTAGAAACATCCATTGCAAAATCCAAAGGTGGTATTGAAGGATATGAAGGGGGCATATAATCAGGCAATACCCGAGACAAATCCCCCCACTCTGCCCATCTTGCAATAAACCGATTTGGGTAAACCAAATTATCACCATTCATTGCAAAGATTTGTGCTTGCTCCATTGTTAAAACAACACCAGTATATTCGCATATAAAATCCCCGGCATGTATCAAGTCCAAAGACCTAACTCCATAACCCGTCTCCCTCGACCTAAACACTTCCAATCTATGTCTCGACCCTTTCTGAGAAACACGGTTTCGACAATTTGGTGGACACTGGCAGAATGGACCACACTCAAATATTAATGGCTTCCCTCTCAAGAGACTCCCATTATTATCATAAGCAAACTCACCACCATTTTTCATAGCACAAAGGCAACCATAAGTACAACCAGAAACACAAGAACATCCAGTACCAGTACCACCCTCTTGGTTATTATAGTTATAAACAAAGGGCGGAAACACCGTCTTAGCAAGATACTCATAATACAACGGGTCATGATCATTATCAATATCATTAAACAAAAGAACCGGCATAGCTTCCTTCTGCATCGAGATATCAAGACTAAGATAACCCTTTGGCCTCACAGTTAATGGCCTAGTCCTAAGAGTCTCAGCAAACTTCAAGATAACACTACCCATTTCAGGTTGCCCAACAATTCTCACAAGTCTAAACTTGTAAACACCAAAACCAGATCTACCCACATCAAACCAACAATCAAGAATCTTATACAAACCATCATAAACATAAACTTTATTACTCACACTACCTTCATATTTCTTGATACCTCTGATGACTCTTATCTCAATACCATAATGCATGCTTCTCTCCAAAGCAAGATTTCCTCCTTCCAGCCTCTGATGCTCGCATTGCCTGTTGAGTTTATCCTGACCACCATGTCCAGTGTACACAAGAACTTCTCCTCCATCTTCATCATCCTCGTAACCACCCGAAACAATGATGCTAGTAGCAATTGGCTCCCCACTCGCACTCTGGCTACCGGGTAAATAATCAATCCCGGCCTGAGCTTGTCCATGCAATCCAACAACACAAAGCTCCATTCGAAAGAAGAACAAATCACCAATTAGGATACCCGGAATCGGACCCACGATCCTCTTATCGCGATTCAGCCACAGCCCATGATCTCTCATCACAGAAGCCGCCATCAAATCACCACGAGCACGCCTCCCTTGACCTAACCCTCTTCTTTTATCTTCTTCATCGACTGACAAAATGCGAAGAGAGTCATAGAGCATCCTCGTCCTCCTCACATTATCGCGGAAATACTTCCAATCTTCCATGCCCAAATCTTGAACACGAACCAGCTCGGAAGACCGCTTATCATATTTCCTCCGAGGGACGACGACGGTCGTTGAGAGCTGGTTGTCTTGGTTGACAGACACGATAGCTTGAGAATTGGGGTCCAGGTGGGCCTCAACGTCGGCGTACTGCAACTGCTGTTGTAGTCTCTTAGAGAAAGCGGAGCGGAAGAGCTCCGATATGCGATAGTACTCGGAGAAGACGTTGTCTTGGTCGGAGGTGGGTTCAGGGACGAGGGTATTTTGGGAATTAGGGAAAAAGGGAAAGGCAGAACCGGAAAAGAAGGGTTCGGGTGTGTTGTTGTTGAAGAATTGTTGGTGGGTCTGGATGGGTTCGTCCAAAGGCTCGGCCTTGGGTTCGAGTTTTGGGGTTAAGAGTGAAGCGGTTGTGGTGGTGGAAATTGGTGACGGTAACAGATTCAGGTCCTGAAATGGAACAATGGAGCCCATTTTGTTTCTTCTTCTTCTTCTTCTCCTACTAACTAGAGATTCGAATTCTGGTTCAGTGAGTGGAGAAAGCGCATGCGAAAATGGGTCTTGTTTAGGGTTTTACAGAGAAATTGAACTGGAGGAGGTTTCAAGAAAGTGCTTTCATCGCATGGTTTTTTTTTTTTTTTTTTTTTTTTCGATTTTTCAAGAAATAAAATGGAAATGAGAGACAAGAGACAAATGCAGTTGTAATAACCATAAAAGGAAGACAAAAATAAAATAAAATAATATTTTTTACACCCTTGAAATGACTTAAATGCCCCTTCTGCATTTGCAGTATTGTAGTTCTGTACTTACCTAGTGTGGTCACGTGATAGAGAGGTGATTACGCGAAATTCGCTAATATGGGAATTTTTCAAGGGGGATGATGAGGATGTAGGTGGGGCCCGCTGACCGCTACAGCCAATCATCATGCCATCTCAGCAATGCTCAGGAGAGAGAGAGAGAGATAATTTATTAATTAATTTGATTTCATCCATCATTAATTTACACTGAGTTTCAAAATTCATGGTTGGTTTTTGAAAACTGTTTTAACAAGTTTTTTTTTTTTTTTTTTTTCTTTCTTTTTTTGGTATGAAGATTTATTATGTATTAACTATATATTAACAATTTTATTCATTAAAACTTATCTTGCTTGTAAAATTATTCCATAAAAATTAATTTTAACTAATTTAGTATTTTTTTTCATATATATACCATATATACGGTGTGGTGACTCGAACTTTAACACGAAGCCTTATGTGTAAATTACTTTTTGAAAAAGTTATTGGAATTCAAAGGCCATTATTAGTAAAATCAAATAATGAATGAACTGATATTGGCTTAATGATATTCCTCTCACACCTACATTTTGAGGTTATGGGTTCAAATCGTATCTCATTTTCCCAAATCACAAATTATTTGTAATTGTTCAAAAACAAATAATCAAATATGACATCATTTGTGTATCTCACATAATTATACACAAGCTCTAGTATTCACTAAAGATCAAATGAAGTTCTAATATGGTTATGTAATTTCTCTTTCACAAGGGTTCAAATATCACATTTGTAAATTAAATCACAAAACTATAACAGTGGAAGTGTCTTTATAAATTATAATGTACTTGTGAAATAAAGTGATAAAGAAGAGCTTTTAGTAAAATTCCTCTAAGAGAGGCATTATAATTAGTTTATACTTTCTAAAAAAAAAAAATTAATATATATTTTGTGTGTGATATAGCATAAATTTTTTTTAAAAAAATCAGACTGATAATGACTGGTGATTTTTGCAAAATAGAGACAAAAAGTACTTTATGGAGATTGTTATGATATTGATCCAACCTATCTAATTTTAGAAGGAAACAATTAGAAACCTTTACAGTGTATTTAAACTTTCTTTGATTTTATAATAATAACCTATTTTCCTAATCTTACATTTAAAAAGTGTTTGGTAAATTTAAAAGTTGATTATTAAATAACATATTCCATTTTAATTTTAGTACAACTTGAGTTATATATTAATCATTTTAAAAGTAATTTATCAAGATTTTCTCCTGACACCCGACACATTTTTATTTCAATGCAATTTAAGCTATCTATTAAACATTTTTTGCTGAGTCTTGACTACTAACTCTGACTCATAACTCTAACTCTGACCTAAGTTTTTCCTAAATTTTTGGGGTCCTATGCCATCTGTCCACTAAAAACTTGAAGTGTTAGGATTTTTTTTTATTTTTTTTTTCCCTTTTCATTTAAGGTATATTTAAACTATCTTTGATTTTATAATAATAACCTATTTTCCTAAGCTCATATTTAAAATGTGTTTGATAAATTTAAAAGTTAATTATTAAATTACATAATTCAATTTTAATTTCAGTACAATTTGAGTCATCTATTAATAATTTTTAAAATTATTTATCAAGATCTTCTCCTGACATCTGACTCATAACTCTAACTCTGACCTAAGTTTTTCCTAAAATTTAGGGATCCTATGCCATTTGTCCACTAAAAACTTGAAGTGTTAGGATTTTTTATTATTTAGTTTTTGTTTTTTCCCTTTTCTTTTAAGGGGTATTTAAACTATCTTTGATTTTATAATAATAACCTATTTTCCTAATCTTACATTTAAAATGTGTTTGGTAAATTTAAAAGTTGATTATTAAATAACATAATCAATTTTAATTTCAGTACAATTTGAATCATCTATTAATAATTTTTAATTATTTATCAAGATCATCTCTTGATACCTGACTCATTTTAATTTCAATACAACTTAAATTATCTATTAAACTTTTTTTTTTTTTTCATAAGTCCTAACCCCTAACTCTCACCTAAGCTTTTCCTAAACTTTAGAGATCCTCTGTCATGTGTCCACTTACATTAGATTATCATTTGATTTTATAATAATAAGCTATCATTGATTTTAAAAATTCCTAAACTTTAAGGGTTAGGATTTTTATTTTTATTTTAACCTTTATTTTTTCTCCTTTCAAGGTGTATTTAAACTATCAATTTTTTTTTTATTTGAAGTGGTATTTAAACTTTCTTTGATTTTATAATAATAACCTATTTTCCTGATCTT
Organism: Acer yangbiense; assembly: GCA_008009225.1. NCBI lineage: Eukaryota > Viridiplantae > Streptophyta > Magnoliopsida > Sapindales > Sapindaceae > Acer > Acer yangbiense. Next base: position 13,808,446 of record CM017761.1, read on the forward strand.
ACATTTAAAAAGTGTTTGATAAATTTAAAAGTTGATTATTAAACAACATATTCCATTTAAATTTCAATACAACTTGAGTTATCTATTAATGATCATTTTAAAAACTATTTATCAAGATCTTCTCCTGCAATTTAACTCATTTTAATTTTAGTGCAACTAAAGTTATCTATTAAACAATTTTTTTTTTTTCAGAGTCCTGACTACCGACTCTGACTCATAACTCTAACTTTGACCTAAGTTTTTCCTAAATTTTTAGGATCCTATGCCATCTGTCCACTAAAAACTTGAACCGTTAGGATTTGTTTTTTAGTTTTTAGTTTGTTCCCTTTTCATTTAAGGGGTATTTAAACTATCTTTGATTTTATAATAATAACCTATTTTCCTAAGCTTATATTTAAAATGTGTTTGATAAATTTAAAAGTTAATTATTAAATAACATAATCAATTTTAATTTTTGTGCAATTTAAGTCATCTATTAGTAATTTTTAAAATTATTTATTAGGATTATCTCCTATACCTGACTCATTTTAATTTCAATTCAACTTAAGTTATCTATTAAACATTTTTTTTTCATAAGACCTAACCCCTAACTCTCACCTAAGCTTTTCCTAAAGTTTAGAGATTCTATGCCATATGTCCACTTACATTAGACTATCATTTGATTTTATAACAATAAACTATCAATGATTTTAAAAATTCCTAAACTTTAAGGGTTAGGATTTTTATTTTTTTTTATTTTTTTTTAACCTTTTGTTTTTTCTCCTTTCAAGGTGTATTTAAACTATCGTTTATTTATTTATTTGAAGTGGTATTTAAACTAGCATTGATTTTATAATAATAACCTATTTTCCTAATCTTACATTTAAAAAGTGTTTGATAAATTTAAAAGTTGATTATTAAATAACATATTCCATTTTAATTTCAATCCAACTTGAGTTATCTATTAATGATCATTTTTAAAATTATTTATCAAGATCTTCTCCTGACATCTGATTCATTTTAATTTTAGTGCAACTAAAGTTATCTATTAAACAATTTTATTTTATTTTTTTGAGTCCTCACTACCTACTCTGACTCATAACTCTAACTCTGACCTAAGATTTTCCTAAATTTTTGGAATCCAATGCCATCTGTCCACTAAGAACTTGCAGTGTTAGGATTTTTTTTTTCTCTTTTTATTTAAGGTGTATTTAAACTATCTTTGATTTTATAATAATAACCTATTTTCCAAAGCTTATATTTAAAATGTGTTTGATAAATTTAAAAGTTAATTATTAAATAACATAAACAATTTTAATTTCAATAAAATTTGAGTCATCTATTAATAACTTTTAAAATTATTTATCAAGATCATCTCCTGATACCTGACTCATTTTAATTTCAATATAACTTAAGTTATCTATTAAACATTTTTTTTCATAAGTCCTAACCCCTAACTCTCACCTAAGCTTTTCCTAAACTTTAGAGATCCTATGTCATGTGTCCACTTACATTAGACTATCATTTGATTTTATAATAATAAACTATCATTGGTTTTAAAAATTCCTAAACTTTAAGGGTTAGGATTATTATTATTATTATTATTTTAACTTTTGTTTTTTCTCCTTTCAAGGTGTATTTAAACTATCATTTTATTTATTTATTTGAAGTGGTATTTAAACTAGCATTGATTTTATAATAATAACATAATTTCATAATCTTACATTTAAAAAGTGTTTGATAAATTTAAAATTTTATTATTATATATTATATTCCCTTTTAATTTCATTGCAACTTGAGTTATCTATTAATGATCATTTTTTAAATTATTTATCAATATCTTCTCCTGACATTTGACTCATTTAATTTTAGTGTAAATAAAGTTATCAATTAAACATGTTTTTCATATGTTTTGACTCCTGACTCTCACCTAAGTTTTTCCTAAACTTTTGGGATCTTATGCCTTGTGTCTACTAAAAATTTGAAGTATTAGGAATTTTTTTTTTTTTTTTCACTTTTGATTTTTCCATTTCATTTAAGGTGTATTTAAATAAGGGTTTACATATATATTTATACAGTCTTTCTATTATCAGTTCGAACTGATATAAAATATATCAGTTCCTTGCATGTGGGTCATTGGATTTAAAAGATGTTTTGACAAATGCATGCAACCAAGTCAAAGTATTTAAATCCAATGGCCCATATGCAAGGAACTGATATATCTTTTGTCAGTTTGAGCTGATAATAGAAAAGTTGTATATATATATATATATATATATATATATAAATACAGATTTTCTATTATCAGTTCTTCCTGACAATAAATATATCAAGACGAAGAATGTGGACCATTAGATTTACATACTTTGACTCAAAGTATATGCACTTGTCAAAACTTCTCCATAATCTGTGATTTACATTCTTCGTCCTGATATATTTATTGTCAGGACGAACTGACAATAGAAATACTGTATATATATAGTCCTTAATTTTAATTTCAGTAAAGACCTTGTTGAAATCAAATTGGTTTTTATGAATTTTAATCTCTATTTTTTTTTTTTGTGTGGATAATAAGTTCAATGGAATGAACATATGAATAAAATTTGAAATTTTTTTCAAGCACTACAACTATTTTTTCCAATTTTTTTAAACACGAAGACATGGAAAAAATGAACGAAATATAAGAAAATTAAAAAAACAAAAAAAACAAAAAAAAGTTTCCAATGCTTAAAAATTTCTCAAATTTTATTCATATTTAGAATTCAATAAACTTCTCATCCACAAAAAAAAAAAAAAAAAAAAAAATCAGATCGAAATTCGTAAAAAGTCCTTACCGAAATTAAAATATGAAATCCTATATGGAGATTATATATTTTACAGTTTTTCTATTATCAATTCCTTACATGTAGGTCATTGGATTTAAATACTTTGACTTGTCTGCATGCACTTGTCAAACCATCTTTTAAATCCAATGGCTCACATACAAGGAACTGATAGTTTAAACTGACAATAAAAAGACCATATATATATATATATATATATATATATATATATATATATATATATATATATATATATATTTACTTTTGTTTTTTCCCTTTTCATTTAAGGTGTATTTTAAACTATCATTGATTTAATAGTAAAAACCTATTTTCCCAATCTTACATTTAAAAATTGTTTGATAAATTTAAAATTTAATTATTAAATAATATATTTCATTTTTATTTCAGTACAGCTTAGGTTATCTATTAATCATTTTTTAAAGGGGAATTATCATTTTAGTCCCTATGTTTTGTCCGATGATGACATTTTTAACTGTCTTTCCCTTTTTAGTTGATTGGTCCCTATATTTTCAAAAACCCATCAATTTGGTCCCTTTGACCAGATTTTTAACGGTCAACCCTAACAGAAATAACAAAATGACAATATTACCCTTGATTTTAATTGAATGAGTTAAAAGTACAATTTTACCCTTAAATTTTTAAAAAATTAACAACTTTATCTAATTAATTACCTATAAAAAATTGACACGTGTCACCAATTTTATTTTATTAAAATAAACTTAAAATAATAAATAAAACTAAATTGCCCTTTCTTAAATAGTTAAACATTTTATCAATTATTTTAATAAATGATAAAAATAACAATAAAAAAAAAATTAAGAAATAAGAAAGAAACAGCAAATCCAGTTCAATCCAGTTCATCAAACCAAATCACTTGCAGATTACAACCAAATCCAAAAACAAAATAGAAAAGAAAAAATTTGAAAAAAAAAAATCACTTGCAGATTAATATCAAACCACACAATCTGAGTTCATCATCAGTAAAATTCATCCCCAAACACCAAAAATCCATCCAATTCATCATCAATCTACATTTCAAACAACACCACCAATCTCAAACCAAACCCAGCCAGCCACCCAACGCCACCACCAAACCAATATCCAGTCACCAAACCACCATCATCAACCCTTCAAACCCTTCAAACCACCACCACCCCAAACTTAAAACCCTTCAAACCGAATCAAACCTAATCTGAATCATCATCCCAAACTTCATAACAAAACCCACAACCACCCAAATCAAACCTAAGCTTCAATTACCACCCACCATAACCCAAATCGAAGCTTCCAAACCAAACTGAACAAATACTTCATTCCACCATCAGATTTCATTGTCAAACCTAGCAAACAATTTCATCATCATATTCGAGTTCGCCATCTGAGTTCGCCCGAGTTGACTCAGCCGACGTTGTCGTCATTGTTCTTGGATGGGATGCTCGAATTGACTCAGCCGACGTTGTCGTTGTCGTCGTCGTTCCAGGATGAGGTGCTCCAGCCGACTTCACACAAGGACTGGAGCTCAGTGTCGTTGGTGTGCAAAGGATGGTACTACGCCAAGCAGTAGAAGAGGACTCTCATGTTCATCGGAAATTGCTACTCGGTCCGCCAGAGATTCTGGCGCATCGCCGGAGGCTCTCCTATGATGAGAGTCTGGAGTTTTTGGGTGTTTTTGGGTGTTTTGAGTTTATGGTGGAAGATGATGATGATGCCTGATGAGTGGTGGTGGATTTGTTGATGGTGGAAGATGATGATGATGCCTGATGAATGGTGGATTTATTATACATATATTTTTTTGTGAAAGATTTATTTATTTATTTAATTTGTTTTCATATCTCTTTTAAAATCCAACTTGGATCCATAAAGATCCAATATATCTCCATTTTTTTTTAATTATCTCTTTTAAAAAATCTAGTTTTTTTCTAATAATTTTTTTATTTGAAGTTTTTATATATTTTTTAAAATAGACACATTACTTTTTAATTTTTTTAAAGACATTTTGTATTATATAAATATTTTTTTATTTATTTTGGTGTTGACATGTGGCAGGTTCATTGTTTAAAGACGAAAATAACCCTCATTCCGTTAACTCTGACCAACGTTTGACTCACCGAAGGATCACATTGATGGGTTTTTTAAAATATAGGGACCACTTATCTAAAACTAGAAAGACAGTTAAAAAAGTATCAAAAAAAACAACATAGGGACTAAAATGATAATTCCCCTTTTTTAAATTACTTATTGAGATCCTCACCTAACACCTTACCCATTTTGATTTCAGTTCAACTTAAGTTATCTATTAAACATTTTTTTTTTCCACTTAAGCATTTCCAAAGCTTTTGGGATCTTATGCCATCTCCACTAAAAACTTGAACCATTAGGTTTTTTTTTTTTGTTGGTTTTTTTTTTTTTTTTCCTTACTTTTGTTCCTTACCATTTCATTTAAGGTGTATTTAAACTGTATTTGATTTTTGTAATAAAAACCTATATTCCTAATCTTACATTTAAAAATGTTTGATAAATTTAAAATTTAATTATTACATAATATATTCCATTTTTATTTCAATGCAATGTATGTTATCTATTAATAATTTATAAAATTATTTATGAAGATCCTCTCCTGACACTTTACTCATTTGAATTTTAGTACAACTTGAGTTATTTATTAAATATTTGTTTCCTGACTCTGAATTTGACATAAGCTTTTTATACTATGTCATATGTCCACTAAAAACTTGAAGTGTTAAGGATTTTTTTTTTCTTACTTTTGTTTTTTCCCTTTTCATTTAAGGTGTATTTAAACTATCTTTGATTTTATAATAATAACCTATTTTCCTAATCTTACATTTAAAAAGTGTTTGATAAATCTAAAAGTTTATTATTAAATAACACATTCCATTTTAAATTCAATGCAACTTAACTTATCTATTATTTTTATTTCAGTATAACTTAGGATATCTATTAATCATTTTTAAAATTGTTTATCAAGATTAACACCTCACACCTTACTTATTTTAATTTTAGTGTAACTCAAGTTATCTATTAAACTTTTTTTTTTCGGGTGATAAATCCCTCACGCTTGCACCACGAGATTGCGAGTTTGAGTCCTCACATCCCAAAAAAACCTGAATTTTTATAATAGTGTAATACTTAAAAATAAAAAACATTTTTTTTGTCCTGAATAAGACTTAAGCTTTTCATAAGCATTCAGGAGTTGTTTTTTTTTTTTTTTTTCTTACTTTTGTATTTTACCTTTTCATTTAAGGTGTATTTAAACTATATTTGATTTTTATAATAATAACCTATTTTCCTAATCTTACTTTTAAAAAGTGTTTGATAAATTTAAAATTTTATTATTAAATAATATATTCCAGTTTTATTTCAGTGAAACTTAAGTTATCTATTAATCATTTTTAAAATTATTTATCAATATTATCTCATGCCACTTGACTCACTGTAATTTCAATGTTACTTGAGTTATCTATTAAATATTTGTTTCCTGAATCTGCCCTAAGCTTTTCCTAAACTTTTGGGATCTATGCTATTTGTCCACTAAAAACTTGAAGTGTTAGGATTTGTTTTATTTATTTTTTCTTACTTTTGTTTTTTACCTTTTCATTTAAGGTATATTTAAACTATATTTGATTTTATAATAATAACCAATTTTCCTAATCTTAAATTTAAAGAGTGATGATAAAATTAAATTTTAATTATTAAATAATTTTTCCATTTTTACTTCATTGCACTTAAGTTATCTATTAATCATTTTTTAAATTATTTACCAAGATCCAATCCTCTCATGACACCTGACTCATTTGAATTTCAGTGCAACTTGAGTTATTTATTAAACATTTGTTTCTTGACTCTAAATCTGATATAAGATTTTTAAAAACACTTGGGATCCTATACCATCTGTCTATTAAAAACTTGCAGTGATTTATTTAAATTTTTTTTTTTTTTAAGTAATAAAAACTTGAAGTGTAAGGATTTTTTTTCCTCTTACTTTGTTTTTCCCCTTTTCATTTAAGGTGTGTTCAAACTATCTTTGATTTTATAATAATAGCCTATTTTCCTAATCTTGCATTTAAAAAGTGTTGGATAAATTAATTTTTTTTTTTTTATTAAATAATTTATTCCATTTTTATTTCAGTGAAACTTAGGTTTTCTATTAATCATTCTTAAAATTATTTATCAAAATCCATACCTGACATCTTACTCATTTTAATATCATTGTAACTTAAGTTATCTATTTAACCCTTTTTGGTTCCTAACTCTGAATTTAACTTAGAGCTTGTTTGGTTGGCTTTTGAAAAATCTCTATTGGTAAAAAATCTACTTGTAGTAGATATTAGAAATAAAGTTTTTATTTATTTATTTATTTATTTTTTAGTTGTTTGGTTGGTTTAAAAAAAAATATTATATTTGGAGAAGTACCTCCCTATGAGCTTTTACGGCCTAATATAGGTTTAAACTCTACTCAATTAAAAATAGACAATCTTAAAAGTCCAACCAAACAACTCTAAAAAAAACTCAAATAAACGTTCGTAGACCAAACTCAAATAGACGTTTGTAGACCTTTTGAGGCAATAGAAACCTCAACCAAACAAGAACTTAATATTTTCCTAAACTTTTGGGATCCTATATCATTTGTTCACTACACACCTGAATTGTTAGGATTTTTTTTTTCTCTTGCTTTTGTTTTTTACCTTTTCATTTATGTGTTGGACATGGCTTGAATTCTCCAATGGTTACCAAACACAATTTACCAATGAGGAGACTTCCTGGAGATGTGAGAGCGTTTGGGAGTATGAGATTATGTTTGAGGGAGGTTTGGAGGACGTGACGAACAGTAGAAGCGAAGAACGGTGCAAACCGCTGTCACTGCCGATGTGGCTTTGACAGCGGTAATGACAGTGGTGGTCATCACTGTGAATTTTCACAGCGCAATGGAGAGCGGTCCAATTCCAGTGGAAAGCGTTGTGGCTTTCACAGCGGTATCGAGAGCGGTAGACGATGATGTGGCGCATGGATCACGGTTTTCTAAGTGATCAAGTTTAACACGGTTTAGAAAGCAGGTGGCCAACTGCAACTTGAATCGTAGTCAATCACAAGCATGCGTTAAATCAGGAAATATTCATGGAAGAGAAAATATGTTGCTTCTAGAAATTCTAATAGGAAAATGATTTCTCCTTAAAAAAAGATTTGTCATAAATAGGAAATAGTATTTATGTGGAACAAGTAATTCTTATACGTATAGCTGTATAGGAGTAAGATTTCATTTTAGCTTAAACTCCCTGTAATTCATATAAATAGACCATAATAACTAGGTTGTTAGCGATGGAGCAAAATAGCAAATACTAGAGAGATCTCAAAGTGAGCATTGAGTGTAATTGGGTTTGAGGTATTATTTTGAGAGAGATCCTGAGTGTGTGGTTGTAACAATTTACTACATATTGAAACTTTCTTTTGTCGTCCTGACGGCTGTGGTTTTTTCCCTAATTTGGGTTTCCACGTAAATTTTTGTGTTGTGTGTGATTGGATTTAAATTACTTCTTTTCAACTTATCTTATCTTATCTTATCTTATTTTTTCTTTATCATTGTGTTTGTTTGTGTTCTATCCGGCAACGCTTCCGCAAGTATAGTGACGTTTGTTCGCTAACATTATGGTGTATTTAAACTATATTTGGTTTAATAATAATAACCTATTTCCTAATCTTACATTTAAAAAGTGATTAATAAATTTAAAATTTTATTATTAAATAATATATTCCAGTTTTATTTCAATCAAACTTTGGTTATCTTTTAATCATTTTTAAAATTATTTATCAAGATTCTCTCCTGCACATAACTCATTTTAATTTCAGTGCAACTTGAGTGATCTATTAAACATTTGTTTCCTGACACTGAATATGACCTAAGCTTTTTCTAAACTTTTGGGATCCTATGCCATCTGTCACTAAAAACTTGAAGTGTTAGTATTTGTTTTATTTATTTTTTCTTACTTTTGTTTTTTGACCTTTTCATTTAATGTATATTTAAACTATATTTGATTTTATAATACAGTAATAATCTTTTTTTTTTCCTAATCTTACATTTTAAGAGTGATGATAAAATTAAAATTTAATTATTAAATAATTTATTTCAGTGCAACTTAGGTTATCTATTAATCATTTTTAAAAATATTTATCAAGATCCTCTCCTGACACCCTGACTCGTTTGAATTTCAATGAAACTTAGGTTATCTATTAATCATTTTTAAAATTATTTATCACGATCCTTACATGACATCTTACTCATTTTAATTTTAGTGTGCAAGTTAAGTTATCTGTTAAACTTTTTTTGTTTGCGACTTTGAATCTGACTTAAGCTTTTCCTAAACTTTTGGGATCCTACGTCATCTGTCTACTAAAAACTTGAAGTGTTAGGAATTTTTTTTTTCTCTTACTTTTGTTTTTAACCTTTTCATTTAAGGTGTATTTAAACTATATTTGATTTTATAATAATAACCTATTTTCCTAATCTTACATTTAAAAAGTGTTTGATAAATTTAAAATTTTATTATTAAATAATATATTCCAGTTTTATTTTAGCGCGACTTAGGTTATCTATTAATTATTTAAAAAATATATTTATCGATATTCTCTCGTGACACCTGACTCATTTTAATTTCAATGCAACATGAATTATCTATTAAACATTTGTTTTCTGATTCTAAATATGACCAAACTTTTTCTGATTCTGAATTATCAAACATTTGTCCACTAAATACTTGGAGTGTTAGGATATATATATTTTTTTATTTCTTACTTTTTTTTTTTTTTCACCTTTTCATTTAGGTTACGTTTGTTGCGCGGGATAGGATTGGACTATTTTTAAGACATAGGATTAGATTGGATTGGATTAACTATAGTGTTTCCCGTGTTTGGTGTAACATCGGATTGGACTAATAATAGTCCAATACTATGTTTGGCTAAGTAATTGGATTGGACAAAATAAAAAATTTATCTTAAAAATAAATCTATCCACCAACCAGTCAACCACTCACATCCACTCATCAATCATCAGTATCAACGATCTCACTCTTCTTCATTCTCTTTCTCCGCCTTTCTCTGTTCTCTCTTCTTCCTTCTCTTTCTCTGTCTTCTTTCTCTTTTTTTTTTTTAACACAACTCAAATCAATAATTTTCATTCACAAAATCCAACAATCAACTCCATCTCCATCTTTATCACAAAAAATTTGAATCTTGCCCTTCTCTCTCCTCCCATCTCTTTTTCTCTATTACAATAATGGTGGAAAAAAAATTATAGATCTGTTATGGTGAGAGGACGGCGGCCAGCGGAATTTGGAGGCGACGATCGAAGCAACGGCGGTCGACGGAAGTTGGAGGCATGACGCAGAACGGAAGTTCTAGGGTTTACCAGCGTAACCCATAAAGTAACAAAACTGGAATCCACCAGCAAAGAACGAATGTATGTAAACCGAAAATTGATAATATTATTGAATAATTCTGAAACTGATAACAAAGAGCCTTAAATAGCCTCTTGAAACCCTAAAATAAGCAAAAAGACTAAAATATCCTCAAACTAAACAAAAACAACTAAAAACGGAAAAATAAGAAAAAACATAAAATCTTCGGTTACCCGACAGCCTAACTTAAACTGCTCCGATGAGGACGCAAATGACGTCAATCGGGGTACCCTGGTTGCCATGCTATAGATCTTTGAAAACCCTTTCCGAAAACATATTATAATAGGAAATCTGACAACCGAGTCAAAAGTTATGCCAATTTCTTTGGAGCACCTCTTTTGGACAATTTCCTATCCATCTCTTCTTCAAACTCTAAAGCCAACTGTCCTACATCAAGGCATGAGATTTTGTGGTGGTCGTTGACAGCGCAGGGCCGCAAGCAGTGAGAGCCTAAGAGGAGGGGATTATTTTATCCCGTTGATTTGGAGGGGATAATTTTATCCTCCTCTAATGGGATAAAATTTGTAATGGGATAAAAATTGTCCCGTTGCTTGGACTCACCAAACGTGGGAAATGGCTTAAACTTAAGCCTATCCTATCCAATCCAATCCCGTCAAACAAACACAGCCTTAATGTATATTTAAACTATAGGGTAGTGTTAACCTGTAAAAGTGTTTGACAAATTTAAAACTTTATTATTAAGTAATATATTTCAGTTTTATTTCAATGAAACTTAGATTATCTATTAATCATTTTAAAAATTATTTACCAAGATTATCTCCTAACACTTGTCTCATTTTAATTTCAGTGCAACTTGAGTTATCTATTAAACAATTATTTCCCGACGACCTAAGCTTTTCCTAAACTTTTGGAATTCTATGCTATATGTCCACTAAAAACTTGAAGTGTTAGGATTTGTTTTATTTAAACTATATTTGATTTTATAATAAGGGTTAAAAAATTAAATAGCACTATTTGAGGCTCTTTTTTAGGAACATGCACCAACTTACTAACTTAAGTTTAAAAGGCACCATTTATGGTGAACGGACAAAATTGCCCCCCACAGTAACCTTCTTCACCATTTTGTTTTCTTTTTTTCTTTCAAAATCCTCTATCAATGGAAGTGGAACTGATGAATCAATGATACTGACCAATCAACGAACAAAAAGGCTCGGGAAGCATGAACTATATAGAAAGTCTCAGAGATACAAATTTTTTTTTAAAAAAATTGATAGTTAAAAAGGCTCGAAAATGTTTGAAAAGGTTCGAAAAAGGCTCGAAAAAGGTTTGAAAAGGCTCGAAAAAGGTTCGAAAAAAGTTCGGAAAAGGCTCGAAATGATTTCGTGCCTTTTTGAAATATTTTCGTGCTTTTTTACACTGTCATCGTGTCTTTTGAAGTTGTTATCGAGCCTTTTGGAAAAGTTATCGAGCCTTTTAGAAAGGTTATCGAGCCTTTTTGGAAAAGTCTCGATAACCTTTCTAAAAGGCTCGATAACTTTTCCAAAAGGCTCGATAACTTTTCAAAAAGGCTCGATTAAAAAATTAAAAAATATTTCGAGCCTTTTTGAACAAAGTTTCCAGCCTTTTTGTATAGTAATCGTGTCTTTTTGTACATGAAAAGGCACGATTGGTGTATGAAAAGGCACGATTGTACAGTAATCGTGCCTTTTCATTAAGTGTTCGAGCTTTTTCATACACTAATGAAAAGGCACGATTGGTGTATGAAAAGGCTCGAACACTTCATTTCGAGCCTTTTCAATGGAAGATTCAAAACCAAAAAACTAATTATCCATTGGAGGTCTGTTTTAAATCTCAGAAAACTTCAAAGTAAGAAAAGAATGTGTAAAGTAAGGGTATTTTTGTCCGTTCACCATAATAGGTGCCTTTTAAACTTAACTTATTAAAGCAGTGACATTGTCACCAAATCAGTTTAAAAAGGTGACATTTCTCACCAATTCCACTTTATAATAATAACCTATTTTCCTAATCGTACATTTAAAGCATGATGATAAATTTAAAATTTAATTATTAAATAATTTATTCCATTTTTATTTCATTGCAATTTAGTTCATCTATTAATCATTTGTAAAATTATTTATTAAGATCCTGACTCATTTGAATTTCAGTGCGTGGAATTGGTCCAAAATATCACCTTTTTAAAGTGAATTGGTGAGAATGTCACTGGTTTAATAAGTTAAGTTTAAAAGGCACCTATTATGGTGAACTACCAAAATTGCCCTTAGTTAAACATTTATGTTATTCTCTTTGAGTTGTTCTCTGCAACTCAAACGAAGGCTTGAAATACTCAGTTACTCTCTCTCTACAAATAAAAGTTCAAGGTCTTGCCCCGACTTTCTTCTTCAGTAAAATAAGGTAATATTTCTTGAACTTGCTTCTTTGAAGTTGTTCACATTTTAGTATGTAAACTTGAAGCCATTTTGAAAATGATTTCGTGCCTTTTTGAAATATTTTCGTGCCTTTTTACACTGTCATCGTGCCTTTTGAAGTTGTTATCGAGCCTTTTTGAAAAAAATTTCGTGCCTTTTTGAAATATTTTCGTGCCTTTTAACACTGTCATCGTGCCTTTTGAAATTGTTATCGAGCCTTTTTGGAAAAGTCTCGATAACTTTTCCAAAAGGCTCGATAACTTTTCTAAAAGGCTCGATAACCTTTCTAAAAGGCTCGATAACTTTTCTAAAAGGCTCGATAACCTTTCTAAAAGGCTCGATAACCTTTCTAAAAGGCTCGATAACTTTTCCAAAAGGCTCGATAACCTTTCTAAAAGGCTCGATAACCTTTCTAAAAGGCTCGATAACTTTTCCAAAAGGCTCGATAACCTTTCTAAAAGGCTCGATAACCTTTGTAAAAGGCTCGATAACTTTTCCAAAATGCTCGATAACTTTTAACACTGTCATCGTGCCTTTTGAAATTGTTATCGAGCCTTTTTGGAAAAGTCTCGATAACTTTTCCAAAAGGCTCGATAACCTTTGTAAAAGGCTCGATAACTTTTCCAAAAGGCTCGATAACTTTTAACACTGTCATCGTGCCTTTTGAAATTGTTATCGAGCCTTTTTGGAAAAGTCTCGATAACTTTTCCAAAAGGCTCGATAACCTTTGTAAAAGGCTCGATAACCTTTGTAAAAGGCTCGATAACTTTTCCAAAAGGCTCGATAACTTTTCAAAAGGCTCGATAACCTTTCTAAAAGGCTGGATTGATTTTCAAATTTATTCGTGCCTTTTAACAATGTCATCGTGCCTTTTGTAGTTATTATCGAGCCTTTTTGACAAAAATATTTCGAGCCTTTTTGAAAAAAGTTTCCAGCCTTTTGGTTGATTTCGAGCCTTCTTCAAAAAATATCCGTGCCTTTCTGAACAAAGTTTCGAGCCTTTTAACAAAATATTCGTGCCTTTTCGAAATTGATTTCGAGCCTTTTTGACAAAAATATTTCGAGCTTTTTTGAAAAAAAATTCGAGCCTTTTTCAAAAAATATTCGAGGCTTTTCATGTAATATTTGAAGACATTGTGTAATCATGGGTTTTCGTTAATGGTTTGTGATTATTAATTTGACAGCCTCATGAATCGGGTTAGAATAGTAATATCTTACAACGGTCGATGGGACCAGTTACCCGACGGAAGTCAGAGGTTTGTTGGATCCGATAACCGGGGAATGTACGTGTCAAACAATATGACTTACGAAGAATTGGTGACGATCGTGCATACTATTGTGAACTATGATGTAAACAAATACAATTTTGAGTTGTCATCAATATCACTCGTTCCTGGCAGTACGTGTCGCACATTGATAAGGAATGACGACGATGTCCAGTTTATGCTAGGGGAAGATCGAGTGATCCCTCAAGTATGTGTCAGTCTAACTGAGCGGACAGCTGGAGATGTGGTAGGGAATAATATTCCTCCTCCTAAAAATACCCAACAGTTTGGATCCTTTAGCGGTAGCAACCAAGTGTTCACCCAAGGGGGTCCCAGCGAAGGTGTGGGAAACATGTGTGGTGTCCCAGAAGTTGCGGTCGACCATGCACATGCAGCTGAAATTCAATTGGGTGATGTGGGTGATGTGTTTGGCAGTCGAATTGAGCAGTACAATGAGCAATACGATGTGCAGTACAATGAGCAGTACGATGTGCAGTATAATGAGCAGTACAATGAGCAGTACAATGAGCAGTACGATGCACAGGACAATGAACAGTACGATGCGCAGTACAATCAACAGAGCAATTACCCGAACCATGAACAGGTTGATACTGAGGCAAATAATGAACATGTTCATGATCTCCAAAATGTAGATGAAGAGCCTGCACAAATGCAAACAAGCGGTAGACGTGTACAAGGAGTTAGTTGCACTGCACCAGATATGCCTGGGACTTCCGAGGTCCGTTGTAATATGACATCATCTGATTCTGTTAATGCGAGAACTTGGGTTATTCCAGGAGCAGATTCATACTCGTTTGGTATTGGTACAAGCAGCACCTTGGCAGCGCAAGAACCGAGAACCATGATTTATAAAGGTCAATTTTTTCCGAGTAAAAAGGATTTGAAGAGGCTAGTTGGCCATTTTGCGATGCGGCAGAACTTTGAATGGAAGGTGAAAAGGTCTAATAAGACAACTTTACATTTGGTTTGCATCATTGACGACTGTACGTGGAAATTAAGAGCGGTGAGGAGAGAAGAAGGTACTTACTTTCAAGTCAGAAGTTTTGTCAACGAACACAGCTGTCCCTTGGAGGAGATTCACCGTCGCCACCGACAAGCTGGTGCAGTCATAATCGGAGAAGTCGTTGCCCCTAGACTTCAACAAACCGATGGTCGTCTCATGCGTCCGAAGGACATAATCGCCGATATGAAAACAATGTATGGCATCCAAATCATGTACAGTAAGGTACATGATGCCTTGCAATATGCATTGTCATTAACCTATGGAACGCATGAAGAAAGTTTCCAACTGCTCCCATCTTTTGCGTATGTTCTCGAACAGCAAAATCCGGGCACAATCACGGACTTACAGTGCGATGATCATGGTAAATTCCTCTACTTTTTCATGTCGTTAGGGTCCTCAATTAGAGGTTTTCGGAGGTGTATGCGTCATGTTATTGCAGTAGATGGTACCCATTTGAAGGGAAGATTCGGGGGTACAATGTTTGTGGCAACTGCACAAGATGGAAACGAACAGGTGTATCCAATTGCTTTTGGGTACGGTGACTCAGAGAACAACCTTTCATAGGAGTGGTTTTTAGAATGCTTGAGGGGTGCCCTTGGTCATATAGATGATCTGGTTTTCATTTCCGATCGCCATCCAAGCATTGAAGCAGGGATTTCTAAAGCGTTCCCTTATGCAACCCATACTGTTTGTGTCTGGCATTTTGGTGAAAATATGAAGAAGCGATTCCACAGAAAGGATGTTGCCCAGATAATGGATTACGCTGCTAGGTCGTACATTGAAATCCAGTATGATCGGCACATGGAGGAGTTACGTAAGCTGCACCAGGGTGCATACGATTATGCCATTGATGCCGGTCCACATAAGTGGTCCCGCGTTCACTGTCCCCAAAGAAAGTACAGGTTGATGACCACAAATGTTGCAGAGTGCATAAACTCATGCCTAAAATTCGCTCGGCAACTGCCACTAATGACACTGGCAGAGTTCATTCGGAATATGATACAGAAGTGGTTTCATGATCGTCATGCAAATGCACAGTCCATGCGTCATCGATTGACCGACGCCGCACATCTTTTGATCCTCAAACGTGTCGAGAAGTGCGGTTATATGACCGTAAATCCAGTTGACTGGAACATATTCTCCGTCAGACACAAGGGAAAACAGTGGACGGTTGACTTAGCCCGGAAGACATGCACATGCAACAAATTCCAAATGGACTTTTTACCATGTAAACACGCACTTGCAGCGGCAAGGTACATTACAATTTACAGTTAACGGTTTATATTATCCAAACGTGAGTCTCACCCTTTTCATTGTTGCAGGGAGCGAAATTTGGATTTTACATCTCTGTGTGCGGACTACTACAAGAGGGAGACACTTATTGATGCATACTCAGTTCCTATTATGCCTGTTGGCCATCCTGCTTCATGGGTTGTGCCATCCGACATCGCATCACGGGTGGTTTTAAATCCAAAGGCGAAGAGGCAATCAGGTAGACCAATGGAGGGTCGACATGCCTCGTCTTCGGAGAGGACAACCACACAGTCGTGTAGAAGGTGTGGACAACCAGGACATAACAGCAGGAGGTGTTCCAACCCACCTATGGTTAATGAAGGTCCCAGCACAATTGTCACCGAGGAATACCGCCGCAAGTGCAGTATCTGTCATAAAATTGGACACAACAAACAAACGTGCCCTGAGAAAGACTGTACCGTGGAATGAATGGAGCCTTACTTACAAGAGGAAGACGAATTGCCACCCTTGGTTCTTATGTTTTATGTAGAAGTAATATGATTGATTTCATGTTCGAATTTCGTTTGTTATAGTGTTTATGTATATCCCAACTTTATTTATGGATTTCAATGTATGAAATGTGTTGAACTTTTAATACATCAATCTCTCCAGCCACCTTCATTGCTTGAACTTCCCCAGCCACTACCCCCAGATGCTACAGATAGACCTGGTAAGGTTCCGGTTCTAACCGTCGAATCGGGGGGGTTCGGAACCGGGAAAACCAGGATCAGAACCGGATTTCTGGTTTCGATTCAAGAACCAGAACTGGAACCGGGGGAGGCCGGTTCCGGTTTTGGTTCTAATTTTTTTGAAAATATATTACAAAAGGTTCGGTTCTAAAACCGACGGTTCCAATTCCAGAATCGGAATCGAAACCGAAACCGCCAGTTTCAGAACCGAAACCGAAACCGAAACCAAAACCGAAACCGGGGGACCCGGTTCCGATTTCGGTTTCGGTTTCGATTTCGGTTCCACCAAACCTTGGAACCGAAACCGTGCCACCTCTAGCTATAGAGGAGCCCCCAGTTGCAGGGCTTCACATTGGTACCATAGCAACAACTGATCTAATTGATGGTGCTGACTCATGCTGAGGATCGTCGATATGCCTCTGGAAATATGCCACAAGCCGATCAATGTCCTCAAACATCCTTTTACTGAACTTAAATCCCTTGGGATATAGACCAATATACTCATGATGGGGATTTGTACTTCGTATATAAGTTAGAATGAATGTTCCCGGATGCTCATGAGAAATGCCAAAACAGTAAACTATCCGTGTGGGATACTCTGCTTTCTCAATCCTTAGATGCTTATCAACTTCCGCAATAGTACCTTTGTTTTATGAGGAACATGTCTCCAACCTGATGTCTTCCAACATCGTTCAAACTTTCACAACCATGCTCGATACAGTTGTTTGGTGAGACCCTTGGTTCTTATGTAGAACTAATGTGATTGATTTTATGTTCGAAAATATATTAGAATTTAGTTGTTCGTCTAATGTCATACTAGATGCTTTATTGAATTTGCTGTATTGTTTATGGATTTCAATGTATGAAATGTGTGTGTTTAACTTTGAACTGCAAACACTTCAAACACTTGAAGAAAAAAAATTCATCATTTCATTACTCAAAAAATGTTATGTACATCAACTACATCTACATCAACTATATGGGCTTCGAGTTACAAAACACCTCGACGGCCATCTTCTCCCGGATGGTGGCCATATCAGCTTCGGACCAGTCGAAGGTATCCCTGTTCGCCACCAGGTACTCAATAATTTTCAATGTATGGGCCCCACAGTTTCCCCTGCAATTAACCACGTGAACAAACATTATAATGGGATGCTATTAAAACCGATTGTGATAGAATAAGAACTTCAAACAGTCATACCCCCGTTCCTGTTGCGGCACACGGTTGGCGTGCACGTAGAACATTCGGAACGGCTTTTCTTCCCTTTTGTACGTCGCATCACCTCTCTGTCTGTTCCGGTGAAAGTGTACCGCATCCAGCATCGAGGGTAGCAACCACCTTAAGCACGCGAACTGGGTATTCCTATGGCTATATCGGACCTTCTGTCTGAACGGGTCAAACACGAAAATGTGCCCTTTCGCAAGGTTGACGCTGGCCACGACCCAATGGCAACCTCCGAGGTTGCAAGGAATCAGAACCTGCAGGTGTTTCTCCAAAGTGTTAGCAAATTTTTTTATTATACAGATGGACGCAAAGTCAAATTTACACTGACCGTGTCAACGTCGTGCCATGGCAGGTTTGCCTGCGGGAGCAGGCCACATACCACCTCAAGCTCATCACGAGGATACTGGCGATCCAGCACAGTCCAACCATCTGGGGGTCTCTTGTCCTCACCCATGCAGATTCTCTGCCAGCTATGATATGCCAATGTCTGTACATAGAAAATTAACCGACACGTCAGGCAAAAAATATTTGAACACATCAAGGTAGAAGAGAAAACCGTACTCAATAAACACTTACATAGAATTGTGAATCTAGTATGTTGGTCCTCCTATCGTACACAATGGGGAATGCTCGTTGACGTTTCCGGAGAACGTTGCAGTATGCGTCAATGTGCTGACAAATATCAACAATTCGTATTGTTAGGATTCAACCATTTGTGAATGAAACTTCTACAGGTGAATCAAGTGAGGAACATACCGAATCGTCCAACTCCATGAAGTTGGTTTGAAACCGGTGGAACCAAGTCACATTGACACCAACTGGGTGGTGCAGATCCACATCACGTCTGCATAATTGGAAACAAATTTAACATAATACTTACTTGTACCTGTGGACGAAAAAACTATAAACAGATTGTAAGTTTTTAGATTATACTTACAATTCCCCTGTCATGCTCCTCTTGTAGGCTAGGTACGCCGCAAGCTGGTCAGGATCTACCAATTCGTGTGGCATCCATTCATGTGCTGGCTGCGGATGCGGCATCGTCCGTGGCCTCTTCGGTTCACAGGGGTTTGTGTATGGGCTCCGCTCCATCCAACCTCGACGTCGAATCCGGTCTCCACGCCTCAGGGGTGGTGGACTCCGGTCCAAATCAGGGTGATCGGGGTGGTGTGAGGAGGAACTCGTTCCCTGTTGATCACCTGAAATCGATCGGTGGGGTGTCAAATGACATACCGGAGGTCGGCTGGAGGGGTCGGCTACACTCGGGTCGACCGAAGGTCTATGCTCGTAGGAGGAACCTCGTACGCTGGGATCGACTGGACGATCGCGCTGGGTTGTGGCGTCAGGGGTGACCTCCTGGAAATGTATAGGTGTGAGCTCCTGGAAGTGAACAGGATCATCCAGCAGCTGTGATGAGCGGACTGTGGTGATGTCCTCAGGCAGTACCTGCTCCTGGGAGTGAACAGGATCATCCAGCAGCTGTGATGAGCGGACTGTGGTGATGTCCTCAGGCAGTACCTGCTCCAAGACTGCTGGCTCTATATCACCTGCTGTCTGTGTACCACCACGCACCTCCTCTCGTGCTGTCACATCATGACCCTGCGGATCTGAGACTGTGTCTGTGGTACGTGGCTGCCTATGGCTGGTCCCTCGGTCTGTCCACCCTGTACCTGTGGGAGTAAATGCTCCGTCATGGTCATCAAATGGTTGGTCATCGAATGGTGGACCATCCATACGGTGCTGCGACGTCGGACCCTGTTGGGCCCGGATCAAATCCAGCAACTCCTGATGCTGCGCAGCTCTTTTCTCTTCACTCGTACGGAAAGCCTCCATGACATCCGTACGTAATGTTCGAACAGCATCCATCACCTCTGCCAATTTATGCTCCCAAGCCTGAAAGGAATTCGGACTCTGTCAGTACTAAAACTATTAAGTCAATTGAAATTAAATCATGTGGTCCTAAAAATGCTTACGTACCTGTGGACGCTCTCCGACGCCTCCCCATGAATGACCTTGAGGTCCAGGCTGTCTGTCCAAATTGAATCGTACCCGCCTACGCCTCACGGGAGTAGGACTGCCAACCTCCGGTTCTGAATCACGTCCAGCTGTAGGTTGTCTGGGCAAAGTCACGCGTACCCGCCTAGACCTCGTGGGACTCCCACGGCCATTGCCGACATCCGGGTCTGAGCCCTCCGTATCACTGGGTCCAGAGTACGAAGGATCCATATCACTAGGTCCGCAAGAATCCTCCGTATGACTGGGTCCGCCAGTCCTATGTAGTTCCGGATCCGGGAGGCCTCCAGATAAATCTACAGCATAGTGATCATACATAGTGGGTCCCTGATCTATGCCTTCGCAATACCGTTGACCCATCTCAACAGCTGTTGCCACCAATTTAGACCGCGCAGACATCTGCAATTGGAGTTACATCATTGTAATAACATCATTGTAATTATACACATACTAAAAATTATAAACATTAACAACAACAATATTTACAGTTTCAGAGAAAATCTCATCCAGCTTTTTCCCTCGCGGTCGCTTAGTCAACTTCCATTTCAGAATACGTGGAGGGGGTAGCTCGGGGTTAACCCTGCGGATCCCACATTTTTTAATGCCAAGGGAGGGGATAACCTCAAAAGCAAATACCTGCGTAATAGACAAATACGATCACAAGTAAATACATCAGTCATATAAAAAATTCTCAATTAAAGTACGGATGCAAATTGTAAATGCTAACCAATAGTGCGTGCGCTAGACCGTATATGTTGTAGGACTCGATGGTGTCAACGCCCTGTCCTGCCTGTCGTGCTGCCTCCCGTGGACTATCCAAAGCATGCATGTAACCATAAATAGACCGCCTATACACGTATGCGCCCCATGGGAACGCATCAAAAGTGTCCAAGTCCTCGACTACTCGAAACTGCCATGCTGGAACTTTAAATCTCTCGTCCACCCCCATCAGTATCCAGTTCAGCAAAAACAATAATGACAGCTTCACTGCATCGTACTGCGAATGGAAAACACCAATCCGAAGCACCCCTCTCAGCTCTTGAAACTCGATGACTCGACGCTGGAAGTACCGGTCGTGTATGCCATTCTGTACCACCATATCATAACTCGCTGTGTCGGGAATCACTCCGAACTTCAATCCGGTGATTAGACAAAACTCAACCTTCGAGAACCGGACCGTATGGTTCCCTAACAGAAATCGCATCTCATCTTCCGGCCCGTTGTGATGCAACTCACGTAAAAGTAGCCGATGGACAATGCCGCCAGAAAAATTAATCTCACGATGCATCCGGAGGAAATGACCGAAACATGACTCAGTAAACCGACGTCGGTCTTCGATCCTTAGATTTTCAGGTACTCTTTCAAGTGCATTGTCGATATCTCTAAGGTCATCAAAATGGTCATGCCGAATAATTTTTCCATTGAACCATTCTCCCACCGGGGTTTTAAGGAAATCATTCGGATTCGCCATCTGCATATTGACGGAAAAAAAGCAAATAAGTTACTGAAAAGACTTGAAAACTGACGGTAAAATTCAAAACTGCACGATAACAGTGCAAAAAGGCACGATAAAATTCAAAAAGGCTCGATAACACTACAAAAAGGCACGATAACATTACAAAAGGCACGATAACATAAAGGTTCAAAAAGGCTCGATAAAAGTATAAAAAGACACGATAACATCAATGTTTAAAAAGGCTCGATAACATATCAAAAAGGCTCGATAACAGTTCAAAAAGGCTCGATAACAGTAACAAAAGGCATGATAACATATAGGTTCTAAAAGGCTCGACAAAAGTTTCTAAAAGGCTCGATAACTTTTCAAAAGGCTCGATAACAGTAACAAAAGGCACGATAACATATAGGTTCTAAAAGGCTCGATTTTGTTTCAAAAGGCTCGACAAAAGTTTCTTCTAAAAGGCTCGATAACTTTTCAAAAGGCTCGATAACTTTTCTAAAAGGCTCGATAACCTTTCTAAAAGGCTCGACAAAAGTTTCTTCTAAAAGGCTCGATAACTTTTCTAAAAGGCTCGATAACCTTTCTAAAAGGCTCGACAAAAGTTTCTTCTAAAAGGCTCGATAACTTTTCAAAAGGCTCGATAACCTTTCTAAAAGGTTCTAAAAGGCTCGATAACCTTTCTAAAGGCTCGATAACCTTTCTAAAAGGCTCGACAAAAGTTTCTTCTAAAAGGCTCGATAACTTTTCAAAAGGCTCGATAACTTTTCTAAAAAGGCTCGATAACCTTTCTAAAAGGTTCTAAAAGGCTCGATAACCTTTCTAAAGGCTCGATAACCTTTCTAAAAGGCTCGATAACTTTTCAAAAGGCTCGATAACTTTTCTAAAAAGGCTCGATAACCTTTCTAAAAGGTTCTAAAAGGCTCGATAACCTTTCTAAAGGCTCGATAACCTTTCTAAAAGGCTCGATAAGACTGCAAAAAGGCTCGATTCAGTTTCAAAAACTCTTGGAAACCCAGAACTTCATCGTTTTCACTACCAAAAGGCTCGAAATTTTTTCCTAAACTAAAACCCTAACCTAAACTCATCAAACAAACATAATGGACAACAAATGCGTGAGAGATAAAGACATACCGTGGTCGGTATTGACTTCGCCGGTACGTCGGTACTGTAGCTCCGTCGACGGTGGTTCGTCGTCACAATTTGGTCGACTGTTGCGCCGTCGGGGTTTTCTCTCAGAGCTTTTCTTCCAAAGTTTCAAAACAAAGAAACAGACAACAAAGGGGTATTTTCGTCTGGTCCCATTAAATGGTGCCTTTTAAACTTAACTTATTAACTTGGTGCCTATTCCCCAAAAACCAACCCAAAAGGTGCTATTTAATTTTTGAGCCCTTTCAGTGCACCTTGAGTTATCTATCAAACATTTGTTTCTTTGACTCTAAATCTGATCTAAGATTTTCCCAAACTTCTGGGATCCTAATTCCTATACCATCTGTCCATTAAAAATATGTGTATTTAAACTATCTTTGATTTTATAATAGTAACCTATTTTCCTAATCTTACATTTCAAAAGTGTTTGATAAATTTAAAATTGTATTATTAAATAATATACTCCATTTTTATTTCAGTACAACTTAGGTTATCTATTAATCATTCTTAAAATTATTTATCAAGATCCTTACTTGACATCTTACTCATTTTAATTTCAGCTCAACTTAAGTTATCTATTAAACATTTTTTTTTTCCTTGACTCTGAACCTAACTTATGCTTTTCCTAATCTTTGTCCACCAAACACTTGAAGTGTTATGATTTTTTTTTACTTATGTTTTTTACCTCTTAATTTAAAGTGTATTTAAACTATATTTGATTTTATAATAATAATCTATTTTCCTGATCTTACATTAAAAAGTATTTGATAAATTTAAAATTTTATTATTAAATACTATATTCTAATTTTATTTATTTCAGTGCAACTTAGGTTATCTATTAATCATTTTTAAAATTATTTATCAAGATTAATTCTCTCATGACACCTAACTCATTTTAATTTCAATGCAACTTGAATTATCTATTAAACATTTGTTTCCTGATTCTGAATATGACCTAAGCTTTTCCAAAACTTCTGGGATCCTATGTCGTATGTCCACTAAAAACTGAAGTGTTAGGATTTGTTTTATTTATTTATTTCTTACTTTTGCTTTTTTACATTTTCATTTAAGGTATATTTAAACTATATGTGATTTTATAATAATAACCTATTTTCCAGAATCTTACAATTAAAGAGTGATGAAAATTTAATTATTAAATAATATAATCCATTTTTATTTCGGTACAACTTAGGTTATCTATTAATCATCTTTTAAATTATTTATCAAGTTTGAATTTCAGTGTAACTTGAGTTATCTATTAAACATTTGTTTACCGACTCTAAATCAAATCTACGCTTTTCCTAAACTTTTGGGATCCTATGCCATCTATCCACTAAAAACTTGAAGTGTTAGGATTTTTTTTTTTTCTTCTCACTTTTGTTTTTTCCCTTTTCATTTAAGGTTTATTTAAACTATCTTTGATTTTGTAATAATAATTTATTTTCCTAATCCTACATTTAAAATGTGTTTGATAAATTTTAAATTTTTTTTATTAAATAATATATTCCATTTTTATTTCAGTACAACTTAGGTTATCTATTAATCAATCTTAAAACTATTTATCAAGATCCTTACTTGACATCTTACTTATTTTAATTTCAATGCAACTTAAGTTATCAATTAAACATTTTTTTTCCTAACTTTGAATATGACTTGAGCTATGTTTGGGGTTGCTTTTTCTTGAGAAATAATCACTCATTTCTCAAGTTTTGAGTAAATAAGTGTTTGGTAAACTACCAAAAAACAGCTTATTTTATAATATCATCATCCAATAATCAGTTTTTGAGAAGTTGGTTGGGGTTGCTTTTGGAAGCTGATTATTGGAGAAGCAAATCCCTTAGCTTTCAAATGTTCATCATGCTCTCACTATTTTAATGAAAACACAACAATGCCCTCAAATTTAAAAATAATTTTTTTTTTTTTTTAAAATTGCACATTTGTGGCCACCGCCGAAGATGATGGCCGGAGGACAACTATCCTTCTCTGGCAACGTTGACGTCGGAGGAGGAAGCCGGTTATTCTTTGGCAGTGGAGGAGGCCAAAGGCCTCCTCCGTTCTTGCGAATGAAATCGTGAGATTTCATGGATCTAGTCACGAAATTGGAGAAGGTGTCCCCCTCCTCCATTGCCGGAGCAGAACAGACATCTTCAACAATGGAGAGAGAGGTTATTCTTCGGTGATGGAGGAGGGGGGATGCGTCCTCCATTCTAGCAATGAATTCACGACGAAATCTCACGATTTCTAATACTTGTGCGTTGGCGACAAGGGAGAGGAGATCAGTGGCATGTGACGGAGTCTGGCAATGTTCTCGGTGGAGAATCTAGTGGAGTTGAAGATGAGGCGGAATTTGTGAGGTCGTCCCACATGTTTTAACTTTCAAAGACAGTGGCTGAGTTTTTTTTCTTGAAGAGACCAAGTTGACTCAGTTTCTTTTTGAGAGAGTTGGTTGAGATGGGACTAAGTTGACTCAGTCAGAATTTTGTTTTTTTTTTGTTTTTTTGTTTTTTTTTTTTAATTTTTAAAATTGATAATTTTCTTTTATTTTATTTTTATTCTTCTATGCTTTATACAGTATATATATCCAGTTTTTCTATTATTAGTTAGTCCTTATATAAAATATATCCGGACGAAGAATGTGGACCATTAGATTTACATACTTTAACTCAAAGTGTACGCACTTGTCAAAACTTTTCCATAATCTATAGTCCACATTCTTCGTCCTGATATATTTTATCAACGACGGTGATGAGGGAGAGGAAATTAGTGGCATGTGACGGAGTCTGGCAACGTTATTGGTGGAGAATCCGGTGGAGTCGAAGATGAGGCGGAATTTGAGAGGTAGTCCCACATGTTTTAACTTTCAAAGACAGTGGCTGAGTTTTTTTTTCTTGAAGAGACCGAGTTGACTCAGTTTCTTTTTGAGAGAGTTGGTTGAGATGGGACTGAGTTGACTCAGTCATATATATATATATTTTAATGTTTAAATTTGATAATTTTCTTTTAATTTTTTTTTTATATTTGTTTTTATTCTTCTATGCTTTATATAGTATATATATACAGTTTTTCTATTGTCAGTTAGTTCTGATATAAAATATATCCGGACGAAGAATACAGACTATTAGATTTACATACTTTGACTCAAAGTGTATGCACTTGTCAAAACTTCTCCATAATCTATAGTCCACATTCTTCATCCTGATATATTTTATATCAGGACAAATTGACAGTAGATTATCCAGGCGAAAGCATTCCTATGAACGAACAATTACAATGGTTTAGCAGCTGGTTGGATGAAGACAAGTTGGTTTCTCATGCTAAGAGATTGAGTGGATTACTGCGTATAACCATCGATTAGGCAAGCTGGTTCACATGCAAAAGTAGCTATGCCAAAATGAGGCAGTTGTGGATGCGCTTTACTTCTTTCTGAGTATCCCAGTGCAGCTGTCTTGTTCACGCTATGGATCTTATATGGAGAAGGAGTGTAATGGATATGTCGAATATTTGGCGGAAGACATAAAATAAATGAATTGCAAAATTGAGAAAAAAAAACAAAAAACAAAAAAAACAAAGACGTGGTATTGGGGTCATTTGTCCTATATGTGCAAATTAAAATCGGGCGGATCCTTACTCGGAGTAGAGCATAAACCTAAAAAAATGGAAGAAGCCCATTTAGGAACCATATTCCCATCCTCGGCTTTCAGCCTCAGAGACTTTTATGTTATTGGCCACCCTGTGGTTCGGCTGCCAAAAAGACCACATGGGTTGGGTGAAGGCACAGTTCTATGTTCTAAATTTCCAACTAGCGATTCTTGAATGGTTCTTTCTGGTCTTTTTCTTCTCTTCCTATCAACACACCAATATAGGTTTTGGAGTGTGACATTCGCCCTATGTGTATATATATATACAAAAATTCTAAAATTATGTAAAAATAAAGCAATCCCTTAAGTTAGGCTAGAAGCGATTATTTTATAAGCTAAAGCAATCCCAAATATAGCTTTAAGCTTTTCCTAAAGTTTTGGGATCCTATGTCATCATGGCCGGCCCTGAGATTTTCGAGGCCCAAGGCGAACTATAGAATATGAGGCCCTCGATACTCTATGTATGTTTACTCAATTTATTTTTTCTCTAGTAAATACTTGTAAAAATCAATATAATAACTCAAACTCAAAACTGTAACACAACAAAATAGCAACAACAACAAAAAGTTACCAAAATAAATTTTTTATAATTGATCAAAGAATATATTATTTAAACCTTACCCGTTTCACATTTTTAGCAACAAAAGTACTAATTAAACTTATATGTTTTCAAAAAAGAAAAAAAAAAGGAAGTTTATTGATTTAATTACCTTCGAAACAACGACTTTTGAATTATCGTATAAAGAGAGTATTGAGGTTTTTTTTAGAGATATAAAAAATGATTATTTGTGACAAACACGAGTATTGCTAGGATTCAACCCACCGCCACCTTTGATCCCATGTTGTTGTTGTAAGAATGATAAATGAGTTTCTATTGGTGGGCTTTTTAAAAAAATAAATTATATATGTATAGTGGTCAATTTTTAAATTTATTTATGAGTTGGGTTTCCATTGGTGAGCTTTTTAAAAAATAAAATAAAAAAATATGTGTACGGAGGACCTTTTTTAAAGTCATTTATGGGCTTGCTTTATTTAAAATCTTAGATTGACTATATTATAAAATCATTTTTAAAAAAAAATAAAATTTGGGGGCCATTTACAATCGGGGAGCCGAGGCTTGGGCTCCCCCTAGGGCCGGGCATGTATGTCATCTGTCCACTAAGAACTTGAAATGTTAAGATTTTTTTTTTCTTACTTTTATATTTAACATTTTCATTTAAGGTGTATTTAAACTATTTTTGATTTTATAAGAGTATCTCCAATGCAATAGTGGTTTGTGAAAAAAAAAAAGACGTCACGTAGGATTAATAGGCATTTTGTTAATAAATCTTTCTCCAATGCAGCCATGCATATTCAATATCAAGCTGATGTGGCAAAAAATATATATATTAGACATTGTCAATGTGACCGTCTATTTTCAGACGGTCTGTTACACATATTTTTTTGGTTGATTCACCAAGTATTTAAAACTGATATTAATTTTTCATCTATTTTTGGTTAGGAAATAAAATAAATAAAAAACAGGAAAAAAAATGGACACGTCATTAAAAAAAATGTGTTTTTGATAGAAGCATTAAAGACTAAATTTTGGGTTGATTATCTATCAAGTCTATTTTTATGCCACATAGGGAGTAAGAGGTCGTTTGTTTTTTCCACTTAAGACTTAATGTGTCTGAATTGAACTCATTAAGTTGTTTTGTTTGTTTTTTTAAGTGGTCAAACAACTTAAAAATATCAAAAAACAACTTAAAAAAAAAAAGTAAGAAATCCTGACTTTTAACTTAATTCCAAATCACTGAATTATAATTAAAATATTTTCTTCCAAGTCTATCCTCTAAAAAAAGATATATTTCTAAATTTATCTTAATTTGATATGGTGTAAAATTCTTTCTTTTAATGTATTTCTTATTTTAAAAGGCTTTTAAAAAGAAAGAAAAAAAAACTCTAATCACTTCTCATATTGAAATCTTCCTGGGATTATACAATTGAATTTCTCTCCTACAAAATCCTGGTAAAAACTCTTTAATTTTTTAATTTTTTTTTATTTTTATCTACGTATAGTAGTGAATAAACTTGTCTATCATATTATGGTGTTTGTTATCGTTATTTTATTATGATATTATGATCATGATGTTATGATATATTTTTTTCTTTAGTAATCCAATTGTTTTTCTGGTTACATATGATCTAGGAAACAAAAAAACAAAAAAAAAAAAAAAAAAAAGGTTTCTGGTTACATATGATCTAGGAAACAAAAAAACAAAACAAAAAACAAAAATGGTTTATAGAATTATATACTGGATATTTGGACAATATGTAAAATTGAACTTGAACTTTTTTTTTTTTTTTTTTTTTTTTTTTTTACAATAAATTGAACTTGAACTTTGTTTGCAGAATAACATACAAAATTATACTCTTGGATGATTTTTTTGTTTTGTTAAATTAAACTTTGTTTACGGAAGAACATGCAAAATCTTATAAAGAGTGTTGCATGTTAAATTACTTCTTTTAATTAGTATGGGTATAGATGTAAAATTACTTCTTTTCAGACAATTTTATTTTTTAAAAACAAACATATTGACAGTACATTCAGACGTGAGGAAAAAAAAAAAAAAAAAAAAAACCATATCATTCAGATTCAGATTTCAGTCACTATTCAGTCTTCAGTAAAATTCAGGACTATTCAGTCTTCAGACAAAAAAACAAACGACCCCTAAGTCTATTGACATTGTTGCCATGTCAACGATTATTTGTATGCAAGCCACTTTTGCATTGGAGATGCTCTAATAATAACCTATTTTTCTAATCTTAAATTTAAAAAGTATTTCATAACTTTACATTTTTATTATTAAACAATATATTCCAATTTTATTTCGGTGCCAGTTAGGTTATCTATTAATCATTTCATTTGAATTTCAGTGCAACTTGAGTTATCTATTAAACATTTGTTTCCCGACTCTAAATCTGACCTAAGCTTTTCCTAAACTTTTGGGATCCTATGTCATTTATCCACTAAAAACTTGAAGTGTTAGGATTTTTATTTATTTATTTAATTTTTTTCTTACATTTGTTTTTTTCCCTTTTCATTTAAGATGTATTTAAACTATCTTTGATTTCATAAAAAAGCGTTTGATAAATTTCGAAGTTGATTATTAAATAACACATTCCATTTTAATTCCAGTGCAATTTGAGATATCTGGTAATCATTTTTAAAATTATTTATCAAGATCCTCTCACTTGTTTTAATTTTAGTTCAACATGAGTTATCTATTAATCTTGACTCTGACCTAAGTTTTTCCTAAACTTTTGGGATCCTATGCCATGTGTCCACCAAAATCTTATGGGCTAGGAATTTTTTTTTTTTCCCTTTTCATATAAGGTATTTATTTTATGATAAAACTTATTTTCATAATCTTACATTTGAAAAGTGTTTGATAAATTTAATAGTTTATTATTAAATAATAAATTCCATTTTAATTTCAGTGAAACTTAGTTATTTATTAATCATTTTTAAATTTATTTATCAATATTCTCTTCTGACACCTCACACCTGACCCATTTTAATTTCCAAGCAACTTAAGTTATCTATTAACAAATTTTTTTCCTGATTTTGATCTAAGTTTTTCCTAATCTTTTTTAATTCTATGCCATATGTCCACTAAAAACTTAATGTGTTAGGATTTTTTTTTTCTTCTTACTTTTGTTTTTTACTTTTTTATTTAAGGTGTATTTAAATTGTCTTTGATTTTTTAATAATAACCTATTTTCCTAATCTTTCAGTTAAAAAATGTTTGATAAATTTAAAAGTTAGTTATTAAATACTATATTCAATTTTAATTTCAATGCAATTTAGGTTATCTATTAATCATTTTTTAAAATTATTTATCAAGATTCTCTCATAACACGACTCACTTTAATTCCAGTTCAATGTGAGTTATCTATTAAACATTTTTTGACCAAGTTTTTTCTAAACTTTTGGGGTCCTATGCCTTGTGTCCACTAAAAACTTCAAGGGTTAGGATTTTTTATTTTTACTTTTATTTGTTTGTTCCCTTTTCAATTAAGGTGTATTTAAACTTACTTGTCCATATATCTGAGAATGCTTGAGCAGACGCATTGGCAAGTCTTGGATCGACAACGATAAATGCTTCGAAGTCTATACCCATTGTGCATCTCATGTCACCAACAATTCAAGAAGCTGAAGTACTTGCACCTGTCAACCATGGAAGAAGTTGGATGGAACCCATTTTTAATTACCTTCAGGCCGACATCCTACCAGGCGATAGATCCGAAGCAAGGAAGATCAAAGCGAAAGCTGCAAAATTCTGCATTATATACGGTAAACTTTATAAAAAATTATTTACAGGACCTTATTTGAGATGCGTAACCCCTTGAGAGGCGTACGACGTCCTCAAAAGTCTCCATTACGAAGAATGCGGAAATCATTCTAGCGCTTGAAGTTTATTAAACAAAACCATCACAACAAGGTACTACTGGCCGACAATGTGATCTGATTCCCAAAATCATGTGAAGGCATGCGACAAATGTCAACGGTTTGCACCAGTGTCGCACCTCCCTCTAGGTATGTT
The DNA here is from genome assembly GCA_008009225.1 of Acer yangbiense. Lineage (NCBI taxonomy): Eukaryota > Viridiplantae > Streptophyta > Magnoliopsida > Sapindales > Sapindaceae > Acer > Acer yangbiense. The sequence goes on from CM017761.1 coordinate 13,839,462, forward strand.
AAATTCAATTTCGGCCCCTTGACCTTTTATGAAATGGGGAATGGATATTGTAGGTAAACTTCCTACAGCACCTGGAGGTGTCGTCTACATGTTAGTTTTAACAAATTACTTCACCAAATGGGTTGAAATCGGAGCATACCAACAAGTACGCGACATTGAGGTACGCGATTTCGTATGGAAAAATATAATTTACAGGTTTGGAGTACTAATAACTTATATTCATAATCTTACATTTGAAAAGTGTTTGATAAATTTAACAGTTTATTATTAAATATTAAATTTCATTTTGATTTCAGTGAAACTTACTTATCTATGAATCATTTTAAAAATTATTTATCATGATTCTCTCCTCACACCAGTCTCATTTTAATTTCAGTGCAACTTGAATTATCTATTAAACATTTTTTTTTCTTGACTTCTTAGTCTGATTCTGACCTAAAGTTTTGGGATCCTATGCCATGTGTTCACTAAAATCTTGTAGTGTTAGGTTTTTTATTTTATTTTGGCAGAATTTCACATAAGTCCCAATTTTTTGGCGATTTGTCAACTTTATAAATGTATTTTCATATTCATCACTTTAGTCCCTATTTTTTCCAAAACTCATCACTTTAGTCCATTTGATCAAATTTTTGAAAGTCAACTATTTTAAAACCTATGAAACACTTTTGCCCTTATTACAATTTAATTTAGCTAAAATGATTATCTTAGCTTTAAATTAAAATGAAAAACAATAAATTCTCAATAACAAAAACTTAAATAAATAGATTACAAAAAAAAAAAATCTTAAATAAATAATAATAATAAAATCCATTAATTTTTTCTTATTTCGTATTTTTATTCATAATAGATATTTATTTAGCTAAAATGATTATATTAGCTTTAAATGATTATTTTTCATAATTCCTTTTGTAATCTATTTATTTAAGATTTTATTATTGAGAATTTTATTGTTTTTCATTTTAATTTAAAGTTAAGATAATCATTTTAGCTAAATAAAAATCCATTATGAAAAAAATACAAGATAAGAAAAAATTAATGGATGTTTTAATTATTTATTTAAGATTTTTTTTTTTTTTTAATCTATTTATTTAAGATTTTATTATTGAGAATTTTATTGTTTTTCATTTTAATTTAAAGATAAGATAATCATTTTAGCTAAATTAAATAGTAATAAGGGCAAAAGTGTTCTTTCATAGGTTTTAAAATAGTTGACTTTTAAATATTTGGTCAAATGGATTAAAGTGATGAGTTTTAGAATAAATAGGGACTAAAGTGATGAATATGGAAAGACATTTATAAAGGTGACAAATCGCCAAAAAAGTGGGACTTATGTGAAATTCTACCTTTTATTTTTTATATTTTTAACTCTTGTCTTTTCAATTTTCATTTAAGGTGTAATTAAAATATCTTTGATTTTATAATAATAACCTATTTTCATATTCTTACATTTTAAAAGTGTTTGAAAAATTCAAAAGTTGAATATTAAATAACACATTCCATTTTAATTTCATTTTAAATAAAAAAAATGTTAAAAATAAATCCTAGCCTTCCAATCTAATGGTGGACACATGGCGTAGGATTTTAAAAAGCTTAGGAAAAATCTTAGGTTAGGAGAGGATTATTCATCCATTTATCAAATATTGTATGTTTTGTTACAATAATTCTTTGTTAATTTGCGATTTCATTTTAGTAAATTATATATATATATATATATATACGGTCTTGTTCTGGTCAGTGCATACCGATGTAACTACATCAGTACCAATGCATGTGGACCATTGGTTACGGAAAAGCTTTGACAAGTGCATACACTTTGAGTCAAAGTATGTAAATCTAATGGTCCACATCCAACGCACTGATGAAGTTATATTAGTACGTACTGACTTGAACATTTATATATATATATATATATATATATATATATGTATATAACTTTTTCTATCAACACCCTCTTATTTTTAATACAATAGCATTGTTGATGAAATTGCATGCAATTGAATGTTTTTTGAAGAGATTTTTAGCATGCATGCTAAGAAAATTAAAATACACATTTGGTAAAAATTTGGAAATTTTTTGGATTTGAGAACTATGGTTTCTTATATTTCTCTATTTTTAAATGTTTTATCTTTAAAAAAGTCGGAAAAATTAGTTCTTGTACCCGAAAAGTTTTCAATTTTTTTTTCCACAAATGTATTTCAATTTTTTTTATCATTCATACAAAAAATCACATAAAAAATCAATATATTCCATTAAATTTCATCAAAGAAGCTTAACGTGTGCATTGTAAATAGTCTTTATTCAAAAATTTCTCTCTCTCTCTCTCTCTATATATATATATTTGATATAAAAAGAAATATAGAAAGAAATATATATAGATATAGATATTAACAAGACATTATTTATAATGCACATACAAAAATATCTGTTAAAGCTAAGAGCATCTCCAATGCAGTTATGGATTGTTAAGAAATTAGATGCAATGTATGACAAACAGAGATTGAGTACAATTATGCTTCTCCAATGTAATCATCACTTCTCAATGTCAAGCTAAGGTGGCAAAAAAAAAAAAGTGGACATCGTCAATATGATTATCCACTTTCACACAGTCTGTTGCACAACCATCTTGTTGCTGACTCAGTATATATTTAAAATCAAAAAAAAAAAAAATCATATGCAAATTTTATTGAATCATTAATAAACAATTAATAAGCAGGTGTCTTAACAGTGAAGCATTGGAGACCAATTTTTTAGTTGGCTGTCTGTCAAGTATATTTTTATAACACATAGAAAACAATTGCCTTGACATTATTGTCATGTCAACGATTTTTATCAGACAATCCACACTTGCATTGGAGATACTCTAATGAAATAATAAAGCGTGGAAAGACTCATTTCTTGCGTGAGAGTTATTTTTTTGGATCGTATTCATAGAGGTTGATTACGTGAGAGATCAAGTAAGTAAAAGATCCAAATGTATAGATTTGAATATGAATAGATCCAATGAGATTAGGTTGGTTCAGTAATAAAATTCGGGTTTGAAAATTATATATCACCTTTTTGAGGTGGTATTGTAAGACTATCACTCCTTTAATAAGTTAAGTTTAAATGACACCTAAAATGGGTTCCTTTAAAGAATGCCCCCTACAGTAACCTTCTTCATTATTATTATTATTATTATTATTATTATTATTTTCAAAATCCTCCATCAATGAAGGTGCAAGACCTCGAGGTCGAAATCAGCCTTCAATGGAGGTCGAAATCGGCCTCCAATGGAGGTTGAAATCAACCTTTAATGGAGGTTGATTTCGACCTCCATTGAAGGTCGATTAAGAAGAAGATGTAAAAAAAAATTGGAAAAAAATTTCAAGTAATTTTCGAGACTTTTCATATATTTCCGAGACTTTTTAGGTAGATTTTGAGATTTTTTTTGGTAATTTTCAAGACTTTCGGTAATTTTCAAGATTTTTGGTCATTTCCGAGACTTTCTAGGCAAAAATGAAATTTTCTGAGTCTTTCGGTCATTTGTGAGACTTTCTAGGTAAAAATGAAAATTTTGAAATGACCAAATCCTAAAGTCTCAAAAAATTTTATTTTTGTCCAGAAAGTCTCAAAAATTACCAATAAGTCTCAGAAATGACCAAAAGTCATAGAAAATTGCATTTTATCCAGAATGTTTCGGGAATTAGTATAAGTCTCAGGAATAACCAAAAAGTCTTGGAAACTACCTGAAAAGTCTCGAAAACCACCTGAAAAGTCTCGAAAATTACCAAAAGTCTCGAAAATTTCATTTTTACCTAGAAAGTCTCAGAAATTACCAAAAGTATCGGGAATTACCAAAAAGTCTCGAAAACTACCTGAAAAGTCTCAGAAATACATGGATTGTTTTGGAAATACTTGAAAAATCTCATAAATTACCTGAAAAATCTTAGAAATTACTTGTAAAGTCTCAGAAATTACTTGAAAAATCTTATAAATACATGAAAAGTCTCGGAAATTACCTAAACAGTCTCAAAAATTACCTAAAAAGTCTCATAAATTACATGAAAAGTCTCTAAAATTACCTAATTTTTTTTTTTTTTTTTACAATTTCTTTTCGTCTTCTTCTTAATCGACCTCCATGGACATCGAATAGACCTCCAATAGAGGTCAAACGACTTTGACCTCCAGTGGAGGTCGATTTCGACCCCCAATGAAGGTCTGTTCAACCTCCCTTGGAGGTCTTAGACGTCTGAGACCTCCAATGAGAGCTGATGATTTTATTTTATTTTTGAAAAACTGAAAAGTTAATAAAATAATATGTAAAGTAAGGGCATTTTTGGAATTCACTTACTTTAATGCATTTAAAACTTAAGTTATTAAAGTGGTGACACTCGGGAAACACCAACTCAAAAGAGTGGCAAAACCCCTCACATCTACATCACAAGGTTGTCATATCCTCTCTTTTCCCAAAAAACCCCCAAATTTATGTAATAGTGTAAAAAACAAAAAAAAAAAAAAAAAAAGGAATATGGATAGATCCAAATTTTTCTAGCACTCTTTACTCCCTTACTTGTTAGATTAGCAATAACTTAATAACATAAGTTTTAATAGCACCTAAAGTGTTGTTCTGACAAAAATACCCATAAAACACACTTACAAAAACAAGTCTTGTGTTTTTTTTTTTTGGACTTATTTTTGTGTTTTCGAAACTTATTTTGGTGTTTCTAGGACTTATTATATATTTCTGAGACATTTTTTTTTTTTTTGGTATTTTCGAGACTTTTTTTTATACTATTCGAGCCTTATTTTGTAGTTTTCGAGACTTATTGGACAATAATGAAATTTTCCATTTTTTTTTTGTTCATCTTCTTCATCAACCTCCAATGAAGGTCTGCTCCATCTCAATTGATGGAGGACCTTAATAGAGACTTAAAAAATAATAAATAATAAATAATAAATAAATAAAATAAAATAAAAAACCTCTAAAATTGACAAAAAAACGTAATATATAAAAAAAAATTAAAAAAAAAGGAGATGAGTGTATTTTTGTCTATCGGTGCTATTTAAACTTAAGAGCTTCTCCTTGCACTTCATTTTATTTATTTATTTATTAATGACAATATTAACCTAAACTAAAATTACCAAACAAGGCAAAAGAATTCTTAAGACACTCCAAATTAAATGGAGATTCAAAGTGTCCAATAAAAAAGCCACATTTGTCAAATATAAAATATATAAATCAATTCATTAATTAATCTTGAAACGAATATAAAACAAAAAACAAAAAGACAAAACAGGTGGTGGTGGTAGACCTGATACGGTTCCGGTTCCGGTTCGAACCGTGGAACCGAACCGAACCGAACCGGAACCGGAACCGGAACCGGAACCGGAACCGAAACCGAAACCGGAGGAGGCCGAGGTCGGTTCCGGTTCTAAGGTTTGAGGAACCAGGCGGTTCGAACCGGACGGTTCGAACCGGAATGGAACCGGCGGTTCCGGTTCGAACCGCCGGTTCGCACAAATTATTATTTTTATTTTTTTTTAATGGGTTTGGACAAATCAGACTTCATCAACCGAATCACCTTCATCTCACACACAAATCACCTAGATCTAATCACTTTCATCTCTCTCATAAGTCTCCCCAACCCATTTTTCCCAAATCATCTTCATGGTTTCATACCTCTCTCTCTCTCACACACACACACACACAATCACAAATCAATTTTGAACAGATCCACCATTGAAGAAAGCCAAATAGGTAGAGAAGCAGAGTACAAAACAAGCCCATAAAGCAAGCCACCACCAGTCCACCGTCTGATCTTCACCATCTTCTTCTTGCGGCCATCATCAGCTTCCCTAGGATCGATCTTCTTCTTTCTTCCTCGTCTTCCTTCGTTCTTCACTTCTTCATCTTTCTTCTTCTTCAGTTCTTCTTGCTTGGATCAATCATCGATCGAGAGTCGAGATCAGAGATGAGATTAGGGATTGGAAATTTTGGGTTTGGTGATATATTCTAATGAAGTGATAAGGTGATTAGGGATTGGAAAATGGGAATTTAGGGTTGGCCGGTTGGGTCACGTGGTCGGTGGGTGAGTATGTGTGTAACTGTGTAAGGAGGTGATTGACTGATGTTTGATGGGTTTGTTAAAAATAAAAAATAAAAAATAAAAAATAAAAAAAAAAGGTTTAGAATCGACGGTTCTGCCGGAATCGGAACCGAAACCGAAATCGAAACCGAAACCGAAACCGAAACCGAAACAGAAACAGAAACCGAAACCGAAACCGAAACCGGCGGTTCTAGAACTGGAACTGGAACTGGAACTAGAACTGGAACTGAAACTGGAACCGGAACTGAAACTGGAACCAGAACCGGAACCGTCTAAAGCCGGTTCTGGTTCCGATTTTGATTTCGGTTCCGATTCCGATTTCGGTTCCAGTTCCACCTAACCGCTGAACTGAAACCGGAACCGAACCGAACCGAACCGAACCGAACCGAACCAAAACCGTGTCAGGTCTAGGTGGTGGAAATCGATGAAATGGAACCTGATGAAAAAGACAAATTCATTTGGAGATGAAATGGAACCCGATCTCCTCCAAAGGGAGGATATTAGAGCTTGTTGTGGAGGGAGATGAAGAGAATGGCGTTGGCGGCGGAGGTGCAAGGAGGAGGGGAGGTGGTAATGAGTTTCATGGGTGGGTATCTCTTATAATGGAGATTTAAGTTTATGCTTGTGATTTTTTTTGTTGGTTTTTTTCAGAATGAAGAAGAAGGTGTTGATGTTGATTGAGAAGAAAAAAATGGCGCTGAAGAAAAAAAAATGGAGATTTGGATTCTTAAAAAAAAAAAAAAAATCTTTATTTTTCTTTAATAACCGATGATGATTTGTGAATAAAAAAATCATTGTTCATGATACTGAAGAAGAAGAAGATAAAAATACCTTTATTTTATTATTTATTTTTTCCTTCATTGATGTTGTTGATGATGCTTGAAGTGTTGAAGTGAAGAAAATAGAGATCTCCAAAACGATTTTTTTATTTATTAATTTTTTATTATAAATAATTTCTTAAAATTTTGTGAAAGGAGATTACCACATTAGTCAAATATTAAAATAATAATAATAATAATAATAATAATAATAGGTAATATGAAAATAAAATGGAGTGTCTTTAGAAATTTTAATTTTAAAAATTGGGTGTCCTTAGAATATGAGTATCAAAAGATAAATTGAATAATTTTTAAACAAAAGGAAGGGCCAGTTTGATATTACTGTAACTTTTATCATAATCACTGTTAATTTTACTAAAGGAAGTTAATCAGCAGATGTTTGGTTAATTGTATTTTTAAAACTATTGTATTGCTCAAAAACAGTATACATATGTTTAGTAATTTTATTGTAAAAGTGTTAAGATTAGTTACAATGGCTAAAATATACATGATTTTAGAGCTATACTTTATTTTTTTGTTCATTAATTATATATATTAAATCAATATTTAAATAGAATATTTAAATTAGAAAAAAAAAAATCATAAGAACAATAAAATATTCTTAAATGATTTTATAAATCAAATCAATATTTAAATAAAATATTTAAATTAGAAAAAAAAAATCACAAGAACAATAAAATATTTTTAAAATATTTTATAAATCAAATCAATATTTAAGTGAAATATTTAATTTTGAGATGAAATAAGGTATATAAATGATTTTAACTTGATTTCTTAAGAATAATAATGGTATTTTAAAATATTCATTAAATACTGAAATAAATTATTATATAATCACTTTTAAAAAGTAACTATTCACCTACTCAAAATCACTATGAAAACTTGTCAAATTATCAATTAATCAACTTTGGGAGTTTTACCAAATATTATTTTATGTCAAAATTATAAATAAACTGATTTTAACTTTTCAAAAGTAATACCAAATTGGCCCGAAATGTCTTTAAATTTTTTTTTTTCTAAAATTAAAATTTTTAGAATTGAGTATCTTTAGAAAAGAATTGAAAATAGAACAAATTGAATTGTCAAAAGAAGTTCTCTTAAATCTTACAAATTAGTATTATTCTTGAAAGTAAAAAAAGAAAAAAAAATAGTGTTATTTCTATTACTTTTCACTTTTATATAATTAATCATAATTTTTAAAATTAAAGGGTTTGATTTGACATTTCATCGATAATGGAAAAATATTATCATATCTTGTCTATGATATTGTCAATTTGTCACGATGTCACATTTACCATTAGGTCCACCACCAATATCACATCACAAGAAAGTGACAGGTGCATTCAATGACTAAATTTTATTATTATTATTATTATTTTTTAATTCAATGATTAAATGAGAATCCAATGTTATAAAAAAAAAAAATCAGATAAAAACAAAATTATAAAAGTTACAGAAATACCAAACTGATTCTTTAGTTTTAAAATCTAAAAAAAAAAAAAAATATGAACCATTTTTCTTATTTGAAGAAAAAAGTTTATTCTCTTATTATCCTCACCGGAAAAAGTTTATTCTCGTAATGGTAGCCAATTATTTCTTTCACTAAAATTAAGTTAGAATTTAAAATAGAATAACATAAATTGATATTTATTCCACATGTCAAAATTTTATTTGAATATATGGACCACATTAGATATTGATATTATCATCTTAATACACCTTAATTTTTTATTTTATTTTTTATGATAATACACCTTAAACTCTCTCCACTAATATACTAATATACAATAAATTCAATGTACAATGAATACACCATCAGGTCCATCATCGATATAATAGTGAGTTGTTATTTAATTATTATGTAAAACATTCGAAATATTTTTAATAATCATATTAAAAAAAACAAATAATTCATAATTTTTTATTTTAAGATATTTTTATATGTGAAAAAAAAAGGAAAAAAAAAACTAAATGTAATAATATTTACGTATTCAGACATGAACGAAAATTCAATAACTATTGATTTGATGTTCAAAAATATAATATTTTAGATGAAAAAACAAGTTACAAATGCGTTTGGCTTCGTTTTCGAAACCTATTTTTGTTTTTTGAATTAAGGAAATATTGAAAAACGTGTTAGGTGTTGTTTTTGAAACAAAAAGTTCTGAGAACACAATCGAGTTTTCTCGTTTAAAGCATTAAAGCTGAATACATTGAAAACATAAAAAATGATGTTTTCACCATTTTCTTCTCATTATTTTAATGGATCCCATGTAAATTTAGTAATCGTTAATCGGGCACAAATTAACACTATCTTTGTTTTATTAACATATTATGTTTAATCATTAAAAAAATTATTTAATAAAAATTAAAATGAAATAAAATATACTTTATTTCCTCATTAATAATTAATCTCAGGGTATAATAATTAAGAAAATAAAATTAATGATACGTTATATATAATTGTTAATTATTTTTAATTATAAATTGATAAAAAAATATTTTATATTATGTTGTTTTAGAAAAAAAAGAAAAAAAGATTAAAACTCTCTCTCTCTCTGTTCGAGAGGATGACTTTCTTTCCCTTTTGAGTTTTCTCTCACTTTTGGAGCCTTGTCTATGGATCCTTCAAAAGTATATTCGGGGAATTTCCTTGCCCATTTTTCAAATGTCTACTTTACCACAACTATCATCAAAACTGAAAACTTTTATAGCTCTGCTCAAAATCGATGAAGCACATGTTCAACCAAATCTTCTCCCGGTGCTAGTTGTGAAAAGAGACATCACATGTGTTCACATCAGCCAAAATATGTCAAAGAAAGACTGAAATACTGTCAGAAAAATCTTTTCGGACGTTTGCTTTTAAGAAAAGGTTATGTACCTCTGAAGCCAAGTGAGTTAAAATATTGCAATCGATTTGGAAACTCCAACATCCTTGGAAGCTTACTCCATTTCCAAAAGGATATTTTGATATTCATTTTTCTAGTTAAGAGGACTTAAAGAGGGTTTGGAGTGGAGCCTCAATTTCAAATGGTATTTTTCGTATTTTTCAATGGCAATCGGATTTTAATACATATAACCAACAATTATCGCATGCTCAAGTTTGGGTGAGGTTCTATGGTATATGCTCGTAATATTGGCATCCAACTACAATTATGGAGATTGCACGAGGAGTTGGCATCCCTCTACAACTAGATCAAGATACAAGGGATCAAGCATATAGGTTTTATGCTCGAGTTCTTGTGAACATTGATTTAACTTCGAATTAACCCTCATTTTTGAATGTGGAGAGAGATGACCATAGAGGTTTCTCTATGGATGTTATATATGAAAATCTTCTAGAGAGATATACGAAATGTAAAGCTTTTGGCCATGACTCTACTAGATGCTACCAAAATAAAAAAGAGATTAATTCTGACAGAGGTCGATCGCGATCCAGAAATCTAAGGCAAACCTATTGGCCTATCATGAAAAACATCACTACTGGTGTGACTAGTGGTATAGAAGATAAAATTCAAGACCAAAGATATGATGCGGCAAACGGTGATTTTTCAGTCCACCATAAGAGGCAGTTTGTCGTGGAGGAACAAGAGGAAAAGGAAATTGTGCAAATTCCTAATTTCTAAAATCATGTAATTAATGTGGAAGGTAAAAATGGTAACATCCAATTATCTCCACATTTATTTGAATTAAATGTGGCTGATACTCATGGAGTGAGTCAGAAAATAACTGCGAATTCTGAAGTTGACAAATTTGGGTTTCAAGAAGTTGACCCAATTCTTCAACAAGATAATGGAGAGATTTTATTGAATAAAGAATCTCCACATTTATTTGAATTAAATGTGGCTGATACTCATGAAGTGAATCGGGAAACAACTGCCAATTCTGAAGTTGACGAATTTGGGTTTCAAGGAGTTGACCCAATTCTTCAGCAAGATAATGGGGATGTTTTATTAAATAAAGATTCGAATACTAATAATTATGCAGCTGATGGAGGAGAGAAACTAGGAAATAACACCTATGTAGTTGATTTGGAGAAAATATCAGAAGACCAAGATATTCATGCTTTAAATTCTAATCATGGTCCAGTCGATCCCATGATACGACAAGATATGAATTTTGAGTCTGACAATAATTGGATTCCAGTGGTGACCAAATCGAAAAGAAAAGTGAAGCCGACTTTTAAAATTTTATTTAGTTCCAAGTCTTAAATAAGTAAGGGAAGACATTCTACGCACTTCCCATAAGTTGAGACTAAGGCTATGTTTGGTAGAGAGGAAAGAAAATAGGAAGAATGGAAAGATTTGGAGAGATAGAAAACATGAGGGAAAGAAAGGAAAATGATTTTCCCTTAAGCTGTTTGGTAAACAGGAAGGAAAGAAAGGATCTTTTTATTACTTTTACTATTTTAACCTTACATTATATTTTATATATTAAAAAAAAAAAGGATAAAATTGTAATTTAAGTCCCCCAAAAAGCAACAATTTCTTTCCCTCCTTTTTTCTCCCACTTTTGGGAGGAAACAAAATGGTGGGTCCCATACACACATTTTTCTTTTCACTTTTCCCTTCCCTCCATTTTTCTCTCCATACCAAACACACACTTTTCCATTTTCTCCTCCCTTTTCCCTCCACCCATTTCTTTCCTCTCTCTTTTCCTCCCTACCAAACATAGCCTAGAATTCACTCTGATTTTGCGGCTTCAACGGCCCAAGAAGAATTAAGCATTGTCGCTAATTGGGCTGCACAGGTTGAGGCAGAAGGGAATGATTGTGCTCATCGGATGGTTAAGCTTAATTAGTTTAGTTCATTTTTTTTTATTTTTTTTGTCTTCTGTCGAGGCTTGCGAGCCTTATTAGGTTATTGTTTTAGGCGGGCATGCGCGTCCCTCTGCTTTCGCTTTTCTTTTCTTTTTTAAATTTCTCGTTTCTCTTGTTTTTCTTCTTTTATCAATAAATTCTAGTTGCTTGGGCTTTAAAAAAAAAATTAAAAAAAAAAAAACAAATTGATTTTAAATTTTTTTTATTAATATTGTATATATATATATATAATTTAATTACAAACAATATTATTATACTCTTACAATATATATTTTTTTTATTTTAAACAATTTTACTAGATACGTATTATAATATTATTATTTTTTTCAAAATACTGTTTTCAATTATTGTTACCAGACATATTTTTCCAGTGTTTTTAGTTTTTAAAAATATGAAAATCAATTTCTTGTTTTTAAATGAAAATATATAAACCTAAAAATATTACTGAATATGCACTAAGTTTCATTTCTAACATGAACTTAATTTTTGATTTGTATATAAGATCCATGCATCTTGATTAAAGTTCCTTCTTCTGGATTGAGATTCCTATTTAGCAAATGTGACCTGATAATTAATGGTAGAGACTTCTTATAAAAAACTAATATTAATAATATGCTTTGGGGAAAAAGTTAATGAATTTTGAGAGTTTGGTCATCTTGAAAAGATCAGTCGAAGGACTGCAACTTATAACTAATGGAAGTGGCAAAATCTAGCGAATTCAGTATAAAAAAAAGGGGATAATTACCCCGGTGGTTATCAACTTATGCCACCACTATTAAAATAGCCACTAGATGGGGAAATGGATGGAAAATGACCATTTTTGGTAAACATTGTTACACTAATGGCCATTCCATCCATTTCCATCCAATTCCATCCAATAAGTAGTATTTTAGTAAATATGTGGATGACATTAATTTATTTTAGATATTTTTTGGAAATCAATTTTTTCTTTTGTTTTTTGAAATAAATAATTATATTTAGTGTGTGTTTATACATATAGCATATCTCAAACATATATATATACAATTTTTCTATTATCAGTTCGAACTGACAAAAGATATGTCAGTTCCTTGCATGTGGACCATTGGATTTAAATACTTTGACTTGATTGTATTCACTTGTCAAAGCATCTTTTAAATCCAATGACCCACATGCAAGGAACCGATATATTTTATATCAGTTCGAACTGATAATAGAAAGACTGTATATATATATATATATTTCTTTTCAACTTATCTCAAATATATTTTTTAGAATTTTTAGATTTTGTAACCTTAATCTTTTCAAAAAAGAATATATATAAAAAATAATCTTTTAAATACTTTGACTTGACTGTATTCACTTGTCAAAGCATCTTTTAAATCCAATGACCCACATGCAAGGAACCGATATATTTTATATCAGTTCGAACTGATAATAGAAAGACTGTATATATATATATATATATATATATCTTTTCAACTTATTTCAAATATGTTTTTTAGAATTTTTTTTTATATTTTATATCCTTAATCTTCTCAAAAAAGTATATATATATATATATATATATATATATATATATATATATATATATATGTTTGAGATATGCTATACGTATATACACACTAAATATAATTATTTGTTTCAAAAAACAAAAGAAAAAATTGATTTCCAAAAAACATCTAAAATAAATTAATGTCATCCCCTTATTTACCAAAATGTCATTCATTGCATGGAAGTGGATGGAATGGCCATTAGTGTAGCAATGTTTGCCAAAAATGACTATTTTCCATCCATTTCCCCATTTGGTGGCCATTTTGATAGTGGTGGCAAAAGTTGATGGCCACCAGAGTAATTACCCCTAAACAAAATGGTAGAAAAGTTATTACACATGTTATATTATCAAGTAAATCCAACCACCAAAATTTTACCCTTCAAAATTCATAAAATGTTACAACACGTGTATGTGTGGCTTTCCACCACCTTCACTTCTCACTTTCTTGGCTTCTTAGACACACCAACACACGTGGAGGCGTGGTTTCATTTGCTTTCTCCCCAAGTACATTTATGTGTCAATTTAGATGGGGAATTGCAATAAGCACGCCTCATGATATTGCCTATATATATGGCTTGTATTGTAAATATTAAGTGTTGGTTTTTAACTGATGTTTTCAGAAATCAATAACAAAGGCAATAATATTCTCTCGCCTCTCTCTCTCTTGCTCCTCATCTCTTATTTCATTTCATTTCTTCTTCATCTCATTTCTATTATATTATATGCTATTTTAATTTAATTTACAACACGTTATCAGCACGATGCTGTTATTTCTAGAGCCTGAAGCCTCTGAATTTATTATCACTAGAACCTGAAGTTCCTAGATTTATTTCCAGAACCTGAAGTTCTGAATTTATTATTACTAAAGCCTAAAGCTTATGAATTTATTACCACTAGAACCTAAAGTTCCTAGATCTATTACCAGAACCTGAAGTTCTGAATTCATTATTACTAGAACCTGAAGTTTCTAGACCTTTATTTATTAATACCAGGACTTGCAGTTCTGAATTTACTTTCCTGTATTTTATTTTTACGCAATTTACTTTCTCGTATTTTATTTACTTTTACGTGATTTATTTTCTCGCATTTATTTATTTATACGCTGTTATGAGATTGGCTAGGCCAACCTATCAGAACCTGCAGTTCTGGATTTATTTATTATGTACTTTATTTATCTGTATTTATTTATTTATCCGTAATTTATGAGATTGTCTAGATTTACTTTTTTCGCATTTATTATTACGCATTTTATTTTGCAATTTTTATTTAAACAATTTGGTCACCCATCCAGAACCTGAAGTTTATGGATTTATTTATCATTACCGGAACCTGAAGCTTCTAGATTTATTTACTTACAAATATTCCTTTATATATCTGAAGGTTTAAATTCCTTGGATTTCTGTCGGACCAGAAGTTCTGACTCCGATTGTGATTCTCGGATAACCAGAAGTTGTAATAATGTCAAAGCTTACAAATTTGAAATTTGCTGCACTAGAAGTGTCTAGGGACAACTACGATATGAAAGCCCAAATACCTAACGGTCACAGAACCAGAAGTTCTATGGCAATAACTAAAAGATCGATTTGATAACCAACCTGATGTTGCATTACCAAATGCCAGGTGTCAATGACAACATTTACGCTTTCAAGACGATAGATCAGTCTTTGAGTACAATTCTGCTTTATTCAAAATCACTACACAGCTGAAATTGTGTGGTCAGGATGTAATCCGAAATCATCAATAAAAGCAAACAGTAATTTTTCTCCCCTTTTCACTTTATCTCATACTCTTATTTTCTCGTTCTTCTTCATCTTATTTTTGTTATATTATCTGTTGTACTATCTGTTATTTTAATTTTATGCAATTTATGTATCTGAGTATGCTAACTAACGAGAACCTAAAGTTTCTGGATTTGTATAAATTATGTGTTAAGCCTAACTAGGTCAATCGTTAAGTTTCTAGAATTTAAGCCAAGCTCGACTTGACCGACTAACCAGAATCTGAAGTTTATGGATTTATCATTATAATATTTAAGTTGGCACGGTTTTACAAACCGATCAGAATCTGAAGTTCTAAAATTTTAAATTTCAGTAAAAATATGGAATTCTAGATTCATTACTATATACATGAATGTCATACTTGGGACCTGAAATTCCAAAATTCGAATTCTATAGAGAACCTGAAGTTCTAATTTTGAAAACGAAGTATTGAATCTAAACTTGAAGTTCTCAAGTTTTGAACATGAAGTTCTAATCAGACTTGAAGCTCTGAATTCAATTTAAATTGTGATATTAAAACTTTTATGTCAAAGTTTATTAGAACCAGAAATTCTAAATTAGATCAAGTTACGATTCTTTCATCTAGAAAGTCAATTTGTAATTTCTATTCAAAACCTGAAGTTTTTGAATTTTATGAACCCGCAGTTCATAGTTGAGCCGAAAGTTCAAAAAAAAAAAATCAATATGATTCATGATTCTGTTTTATAAAGTGATATATTTTCATATCTATATATTTATACTTTTGATCACTTTGTTTAATATGCACTTTATTTTTCTTTATTAATAGATATGTTTTTAAAACAGTACATTAGGTGATATTGAAAAGCAAGATACAAGAGATATATGTCTAGCCAATAGTGCAACGACACATACGATTCTGCGAAATCAGTAATACTTTCTGAATTTAACCATGCTTAAGAAAAATGTTAATATAATATCAGGTCCAGTAAGATCTGATAGAAGGCTCCAGTAGAGCCATGATATTGTTACCAAACAATACTAAAATATGTATCAACGATGCTTTATATTCAAGCAGATCCAAAAGAAATCTGCTCAGTTTTAAAGATATACGGTGTAATGGATACCACATAGAAACTATAAATGATGAGAATATTAAGTATCTGTGCATTACTTCTCATAGTTCAGGCCAGAAACTCATTATGAAAAAGCTGCGTGCTTTATCATCTGGATTATATTACACTCTTATAAGAGGTGTAGAAGTTTATGCAGTTATGAACCAGAAGTTCTCAGATCCAAAAATATTTATGCTTTGGCATGACCATCTTGGTCACCTAGGATCTACAATGATGCGTAGAATCATTAAAAATTCTCACAAACATCCATTAAAGAACTAGAAGATTCTTGTATCCCATAAAAATTTATGTACTGCATGTTCACAAGGGAAATTAGTAATAAAACCATCTCATTATAAAGTTGGTTTTGAATCCTCGTCATTCCTACAAAGGATTCAAGGAGACATATGTGGACCTATTCATCCACCAATTCATCCACCAAGTGGACAATTCCGCTATATTATGGTCATAGTTTATGAATATTGCGGATCAGTTGGGATTGATGTTAAACATCCTGTTCCACATGTTCATACTCAGAATGGATTAGCAGAGTCACTTATCAAGCATCTCCAGGTAATTGTGAGAACTTTATTATTTTGATACAATTACCAATTTCTATATGGAGACATTCTATTCATCTCTGGCCCACTACTTATCATCATTGTTTACCATTACAACTTGTAATTGGTCATATACATGCTCATTTTTTAAGATATTTGATTATATTGTGTATGTTGTTATTGCATATCTGACATGATCTAAGATAAGATTTCTCTACCATTCTAAGATTTATGATGATTTTGATTAATCTATTATCATATCATCTATGCTTCTGATAGTTTATCTTTTTGCGCATACCTGCATATTATTATATTGATTAATTTTCATATCATTATAAGAAAGGGAATTTTCTCTAGAAGAGAGGAGTGAATGAAAAGTTACTCTTATACAAAATAGAGATACCAATTCAATTCTCTATATATGTAATAAAAGTGTCTCATTTCAGTCTTTGTATCACTCAAATACGAAAGATAATTGATCATCAGATGGCTACGCTCTCTTTTAGTGAGCGACACTCGCAATAGGACGAGGTCGGAGAGTAGCACAATGATGAATAAGATTCGTTCCCACAGGGATCGAGTGATCGATTACCGAAATTGATTAGCTTAGATGCTATTCAAACAAGCGAAAAAAGATTTTAAAACTAAGTAAATTAAACTAAATTAAACCTAAGGATTAATGCTAATGCAAGAAATAAAATATCACTAAAATAAACACAAGTGTAATATCGAAGAAAAACATGCTAGGACTTGACTACACCCCACCCTCAATTGACTTCCGTTTTAGACTCAATTATTCACCCAAAATATGCTCATGCAATTTATAGATTCATGCACCCTAATATTAACCTACAATCTTGGTCAAGCAGAGTAGATTACACCCGAAACGTACCCAAGCCTATCTCTCGATTACCCGGAATATACGAACGAGTTCATTAAGTTTATTGGTACACTTAACGAATCCTATACGCTAGCCTAAGTGGGTATGCTTTTCTAGACATGCATAGAGGGCATTTTAACGAACACGTGGTGTGCGTCTCCGGTCAGTACATAACACACCACAATAAATCAATCAAATGGAGATCAATCACTTGAAAGCTTTAAGCATACAAAAATACCCATACAAACCACAAGTTGCACATAAATGGATAAACAAGAATCAATATAAATATATAGTCATTGGATGGGGTTTCATCAAATCCTAGCAATCAAAGTTTAGCTCATCATATTACACAAAATAGCCATACGATAAATAAATCCAAATAAATACATGGCTACAATAAAGAAATAAAAGAGAAAGAGATTAGAGAAAACTAAATGGAGAGCTTTCTCTTCTTCTTTGGATCTTCTTCTCCTTCTATCTTTCTTCAACTCTCTCTTGCCCAAAAAGGTGGAGTGATGGTGGATGTGGTAGATGGAAATGGTGGATGTGATGGTGTGTGGAAGAGATGGTGAAAAGAGAGAGTTTTTGGGAGAGTTGGAGTGGATTTTCGGATTTGTGTGTGTGGCTCTCCCTTCTTTCATGAAAGAACATAAGTTGTATTTATATAGGCTCAAAATAGGGCAAAAAACTCGCCAAAAACGACGTGGAGACGGACTGCCGCGGTCTGGGCGACGACCGCGGCGGTTGGACCGCGGCAAGCTCGAAAAAATCTCTGTCGCTCGACTGCCGCGGTTTGGGACCGCGGCACTTAAACCGCGGCGACGAAGGGGAGTTTCTGTCGCTCGGGACGCCGCTTGCATGCCGCGGTTTGGGAGAAACGAAGCTTGGAAAAGCTTGGAAACCATGGAAGCTTGGGAAGCTTGGAGGGCTTGGAAAAAGTGTGCATGGGGTCTCGAAACTGGTGCTAAACGGATGGGAGGACGACCGGCCGGCGATCTGGGCGAAAAACGGTCGGAAAAGGTGCCGGAAACGGTCGAAACTGACCGGGTCCAACAACGGGTCGATACCGGGTCGGGTTGACCCGGTCGGGTCTGCAACCGGGTGCACAAGGAAGAAGACGACATGACGTCATCATGACGTCACGCTGATGTGGCGGGGCGCGCTAAGTACTGGGCCGGGGTGCACTCAGTACCAGGTCAGGTCTCTTCTTTTGGCGAACCGGGTCTGGTCCGGGTCGGTTCAGGCCCAACGCCAAAACGCACCGTTTCACTAATACACGTGGCGCGCTGCGGTGCGTTGTCTGGAAAATTACAAAAGGCAGCCCTCAACTCTCTTTTAATTACAGAACCTTCAATAATTTCTCCAAACTTTTCAATTTCACCCCTGATTCTTCAAAATCACTCCAATGCCCTTGAACTTCATAAATACCTGAAACACTTATTTTATTATATTAAATACCCGGTTTTACCCGAGAAATGAACACAAAAAGATACGGAATTGGGACTACACTATGTGTAGAATTAAAGCAATCATCAGATAATTATTAATCGGTTACTTAATATATTAAAAGTGACAAAATTTTGTAAGTTGCTATCTCATAAACTCCGGCCGGGTGATTGTTCCTGAATAACGATATGAGTAAAATGCAACAAATAAATCATCTAATGAATATCATAAGCTTATGAACCTTTGAAAGATATTGTTATCAGGATCCTAATGTAAACAAAGCTCGAGTTATAAATAAATCCACTTTCTCTAAATCAACTCAATAAGAGTTTGATATATCTAAAGAGACACGAGTCTATGAAATGACTAAATCTATTGAAATAGAAGAAATCTCTACAGAGATAGAAGAATATAAGAATTAATAATTTTCTATAAATCATACATGAGAAATGTGGAATAGTGAAAAAAACAATCATCAGTGATACATTTTCAAATACAGTAGCTACTGAAATGATGATTATGAAACTCATAGTATCAATGATTGTAGACAAAGGCATGATTGGCCTAAATGAAAAGAAGCAATTCAGGAAGAATTGACTTCATAAGCCAAACATAAAGTATTTAGACCAATAGTTCTCCAGACACCTGAAGATGTCAAACTAGTTGGCTACTAAAAGGTCTTTATACGGAAACGTAATGAGAAAAACGAGATCGTAAGATATGAGGTACGACTCGTAGTACAAGGTTTCTCACAGAAACTTAGTATTCAATAGTAATGAATACGATTACGTTCCGAATTTTTGATAAATTTGGCTGCCTTTAAAAGGCTTGAAATACGTCTTCTAAACGTAGTAATCATTTATTTATATGATTCACTCAATGCAGATATTTATAATCCCGGAAGGATTTAAAATGCCAGAAGCATGTAAACCGAGATCTCGTAATCTGTATTTGATGAATCTACAAAAATCCTTATATGGATCAAAACTAATATGGACGGATGTGGCATAACCGTCTCAGTAAATATCTGATAAAATAAGGGTATAATAATTATATTATACACCCATGTGTCTTCATAAAGAAATGAGAAAGATAAGATATTGTCTCAGCCTGGAGATTGAGCATAAATCAAACGGAATACTTATCCATCAATCAGCATATGTTGAAAAGATTCTGGAAAGATTCCATATGGATAATGCTTATCAATTAAATACTCATATGCTTATTAGAATTCTTGATTCTAAGAAAGATCCATTCCGACCACTTGAAGATGGTGAAAAGATACTTGGTCCTGAAGTACCATATCTTAATGCAATTGGTGCTTTATTATATCTGGCTCAATGTACTAGACCAGATATCGCATTTTCAGTAAATTTGCTTGCTAGATTCAGTTCAGCGCCAACTCAGAATGGAATTAAACATCTTTTTCGTTATCTTCGTGGAACGAAAGATTTAGGATTATATTATTCAAAATCCAACAACTTTTCAGGTTTAATTGGTTATACTGATGCCGGGTATTTATCTGATCCCCTAAAGCCCATTCACAAACGGGATATGTTTTTACATATAATGGCACAACAATCTCTTGGCGCTCCACAAAGCAAACTCTTACACTTCATGAAACAAGTCGAGAATGCGTTTGGCTAAGGTCAGTTATTTACCGTATTAAAAATATATGTGGATTTTCATTTTCTACAGGAATGCCAACACCAATATTTGAAGATACTGCGGCTTGTATTGCTCAAATTAGAGGAGGCTATATCAAGGGAGATAGAACCAAATATATTTCTCCTAAATTCTTCTATACTCATGAATTTCAACAGAGCCGATAAGTTGATGTTAAACAAATACAGTTTACAGATAATCTGGCAGATCTGTTTATCAAAGCATTGCCTACATCAACTTTTGAGAAACTGGTATACGGAATTGGCATGCGTCTGCTTTGTAAATTACAGGATTGATATTGAAGTTTCATTCAGGGGGAGCAAAAATTTTGAAAAGATATTTGTATACTGTACTCTTTTTCCTTCTACCGGATTTTGTCCCTTTGGGTTTTACCGGAAAGGTTTTAATGAGGCAGTTCTAAACACATCTACACACTTGATCCAGAAGATCATTGTATACACTTTTGCTACGGTTTTTGTCCCGCTGGGTTTTTCCTAGCAAATTAAAATACAAATAGTGGAAATCCAAGGGGGAGTGTTACAACACGTGTATGTGTGGCTTTCCACCACCTTCACTTCTCACTTTCTTGGCTTCTTAGACACACCAACACATGTGGAGGCATGGCTTCATTTGCTTTCTCCCCAAGTACATTTATGTGTCAATTTAGATGGGGAATTGCAATAAGCACGCCTCATGATATTGCCTATATATATGGCTTGTATTGTAAATATTAAGTGTTGGTTTTTAACTGATGTTTTCAGAAATCAATAACAAAGGCAATAATATTCTCTCGCCTCTCTCTCTCTTGCTCCTCATCTCTTATTTCATTTCATTTCTTCTTCATCTCATTTCTATTATATTATATGCTATTTTAATTTAATTTACAACATAAAAGCATTAATTCGATGTGCAATCAATATCTATCCATTTATGTCGGTGTGTAAAATAATGATGGGTAGTGTTAACCAGTGCCATAAAGGTACGGGTGAACAATGAAAATAATCAGTGTTGTAAAAGGCGCCGCCTAGAGCCGCCTAGTCGCCGACTAAGCGCTCGGCGGCGCTCTTCCGCCCCGACTTTGGTGTAGTCGGCTGTATTAGTCGTTTTTGGTCAATGTCGGTCAACGTCGGATCTAGGCGGAGCTAGTCGTCAACATCGTTCCAAGTCGGTCCAAGTCGGCAGTGGTCAACAGCGTTGACGTTCGAAAAAAAAAATTAAAAAAAATCCCAGAACGGCGTCGAACCTTGGGGGTTTCATTAAAAGAAAATTTATTGATTTTTGATCGATCAATCAAAGAGGGAAAGAGGCAACAGTGAAGACCTAAGCTGCTACAAGTCAAGAGTTTCAAAAATAGAGAAGCAAAATAGTCGAACCTAGTCCAGCCGTCGCCGTCCGTCGATCCGTCGCCGTTAGTCGATCCTTCGCCGTCCATCGCCGTTGCCGTCAATCGATCCTCGCCGTCAGTCGAACCTAGTCTTAGGTTGATCCTCGCCGTCAGTCAATTTGTGAGTTGTTTATTTCCAATTTAGGGTTTTCAATTTGGGGATTTTGACCTTTTAAGTTGAATTTTTTAAATTAATTAGTTTAGAAGCTGTAAACTGTAAAGGACGAAGGCAAAGCTTTTTTTTGGGGAAATTTGTGAGGCAGGAGACTAGGAGAAATGGAGAAACGGTGCTAGTGTTTCTCTGTTTGGTTTTGTACTTTTGTTTCTTCTCTGTTGCCACTTGCTAGTGTTCTACTATGTTCTCTTTTGGCGTTTGTGGCTCAGTGGCTCCCATTTTGGGTATCATAAAAAATAAAAAAAGAAGTTGTCAGCATTAAAAATCTATCCAGAATCAACTCAACCGACTAATAGTCTAATACAAATATACCAATTATATAATACTATTCTAAGCATCTAGATTCTAGAATATATACCATTTCCCAACATCTCTCGCAAGTTAAATTATATATACATATATAATTATATATATAATATATTACATTATTTATTATTAAACTAGTATTACTTAGCATATTATCATTCTAACAGCAGTAACTTTGCATATTACATTTTTGTTTTGCAAATCATGAAATCAATCAACAACAAAAAACCAAAAAAAAAAAAAACTATAAAAAAATTTTCCGACTGGCCACCGATCAGCTTCCGACAGGCCGGTCGGCCGACTTCCGGCCTACCGCCTAGTCCCCGCCTAGTCCCCGACTAGGCGGCCTAGGCGCTAGGCGGTGGGTCGCCGCCCGACTAGCGCCTAGCGCTTTCTACAACATTGAAAATAATTATTGTCTCTATCAATACAAGGTAGTAAACTAGTAACATTTATTGTTTTCTTTTTATAGTATTTCATAGTTGTTATTTGTTAACATGTGCCCCTAGGGTAACACTACCCAATAATGATATATAAACTCTTAAAATATAATAGCTCTGTTACTAGGTGGTGAGTGACACTTGTTCAATCTAACTATATTTTAAGTTCAATTCATTGACATTGAGGTCCGTGGGTGGTTTATATAAAAACTCTTACAATATTGTTTTTTTTTTTTTAAGGATATATGTATAACACTTTATTTGTTTACTGAGAGTAGAGATGACAACGGGTTGGATTGAGGTCGGATCAGCATTCTCCATACCTAAAACCCATTTGGCCAATTGTGGCAAGATACTTCATACCCGACCTGTAATTGAATGGGTTTTTTTATTTCCGCCCCATACTTGAATTTGTTTGGGGCGAGGTGACCCCAAACCGACCCGTTTCATTTGAAAACAATATAATTATAAAAAAAAAAAAAAAAATCAAACCATTAAATATACATTTACCGTACAATTGCATTTTAGGATAGAAACTTAAATTTTAACATTCAATCAAATTTAAAAATACACTTAAATTTAAACAAAAACTATAAATAAATATTAAAGTTTAAAGTTTAACATCCACTTCAAATTCAAATATAAACTTAAATTTAATTATAAAATACAATTAGACAACGAAATAAAAATTATAATGTTTTGTTTTTTTTTCTTTATATTTATAATATTTTAAAAAATAATTATATAAATATCATATCAATCAGAACGAGGCGAAGCATAATGGTTTGATTCATATTTGATCTGATTATAAACCAGATCAACAACGTTTGAACCATACTCGACCTAAACCCGTTTTAAGTGATTCAAATCCAATCCATACGAATTGGATCCTTGCCGGTTTGAGGTGGAGCATGGATTTTTGACATCACTACCTGCGAGGTTCGTATCGATTTTAAAGTCTTTAATTCATCTAAGTTTTACCATAACTTTTAAGAATATGTTTGGTAACACTTTAACATTATAAAAGGGTAGTTGAGATTTATCTTTCATTTATTATTTTATTAATAATTAATGACACATTCTAAGAAAACCAGGTAAAACATAAATAAGGATAGAATCATTTTTCTCTTCGTTGTCAGATTAGGAACAACTAAACGGCTATTATAGATATTAGGTTTTAAAATTACAAGTGAACGTTAGATGCTATTGTTAATTTGCTTAGAGCTTCTCCGATGTAAGAGTGGCTTGTGAAAAAAGAGATACACATAAGATAAATAGACAATTTATTAAAAAATGTATCTCCAATGCATCTTTGTATATTCAACCTTACGCTGATATGACAAAAAAATAAATAAATAAATTAGACATTATAACATGATTGTCTACTTTCGAACGGTCTGTTGTACAACTATTTTTTCGGTTAACTCAGCAAGTATTTTATTGTTCTTATGGAAAAAAAATTTCAATTTAAATATTATACTTAAATATTGATTTAATATATATAATTAATGAAAAAAAAATGAAATAGGGTCCCAAACTCATGTATATTTTAGTTATTGTAAGAGCATCTCTAATGCAAAAGTGTCTTGCATACCAATAATCGTTGACATGGCAACAATGTCAAGAGATTTGCTTCTTATGTGCCATAAAAATAGAATTGATAGACAATCAACTCAAAATTTGGTCTCCAATGCTTCCGTCTAAAACACAATTTTTTTTAATGACATGTCCATTTTTTTTTCCTGTTTTATTTTTTATTTTATTTCCTTACCAAAAATAGATGAAAAATTAATGTCAGTTTTAAATACTTACTGAGTCAACCGAAAAAATAGCTGTGCAACAGACCGTTTGAAAGTAGACGGTCATGTTGACAATGTCTAATATATTTTTTTGTTACGTCAGCTTGAGATTGAATATGCACAGTTGCATTGGAGAAAGATTTATTAACATAATGTTTATTAATCCTAAGTGACATTATTTTTTTCACAAGTCGCTATTGCATTGGAGATGCTCTAACTAATCTCATCATGCAATAAAAATTACCAAATATATGTATATTGCTTTTAAGCTATATAGTAGTTTAATTTAAAAATACAATTAACCAAACATTTGTCGATTAACTTCATAGCTCATTATTTCTGCAGCATAACTAACCGTGATTATTATAAAAGTTACAGTAATACCAAACTAGTCTCAAGTCTATCTTTATGCCACATAGGAAGCAAATCTCTTGATATTGTTGTTATATCAATGATTTTTGGTATGCAAACCACTTTTGCATCGGAGATGCTCTTAGAGTAACTCCAATGTTGAGCACCAAAATTTACACCAATTTGGTGTTAAAATAGCATCTTTAGGGAATCTGTTTACACCAAATTTTTTTCCACTCTAATGTTTCACACAAAAAGAACATCTTTAAAAAATATTCTCCCAATAAATATTTAAATTATTGGTGTCATTTTAAAGATATCAACGAGATCTTTTCAACAATATTTTTTCTAATACATATCATTATAATTAAGTATAAGATGGTTAAATTAAGAATTTTAAAAAGTTTAAATAGAGTAACGTGATATTTAAAATTTAAAAAATAAAAAAGTTTTG
This sequence comes from Acer yangbiense, assembly GCA_008009225.1. Lineage (NCBI taxonomy): Eukaryota > Viridiplantae > Streptophyta > Magnoliopsida > Sapindales > Sapindaceae > Acer > Acer yangbiense. The sequence continues at coordinate 13,865,054 of CM017761.1, forward strand.
GTGTTAGCTACTGTTACCATAGTAACACACCAAATTTATTTATGGGTAGTTGGGATTTGATGATTTCGTTGGACTTGATTTTACACCAAATTGGTGTTTTGGTGTGTTGTTTGGAGTTGCTCTTAGGCATGCTTGGTAATGTTGTTTGTTTTATATATTTTTATTTTAAACAGGAAATTGATTTTCATGTTTTTTAAAAAAGAAAACATTTAAAACATGCCGGGTAGTATTCATAGCAATAATTGAAAATATTAGTCTGTACAAAAAAGTTTAATATTATAATATTATTTAATAAACATATTGTTGAATATATTATAAGAGTAAAAATTCTACTAATGTACTTGTAGTTAAATTATATATATTATTAGCAGAACCATTTTTTTTTTACTATTTAATAACAAAACTTAAATAAAAATTGATTTGCACTCTATAATTTTTTTTCTTCAACTTTATACAATTATAAACAATTAAATATTATACATAATATATAATTCTTTTTTTTTTTTTGGTTATTATCGTGCCATGTAATTAAATGTTAATAAATAAATGAGGTATGTTGAGAAATTTGATTAAATTCCAATTTCAAAGTTTTGACAAAATAACAAAAAAAAAAAAAAATAATAACAAAAATTCAAATCCCCGCAGCAATGTACCTACTGTGATCAACCAAGGAGAAAAATAAAAATAAAATCTAAATAAATCTTCAAGTTCAGCCACAATACGAATAAACTTCTACAAACCGGTGCAAATTAATAATTTAAAAAAAAAAATCCTAATAAAATTTACATTAGGCTTCAGTGAAGAATTATTTTAGGTTCGGTTTCTTACTTTAATTCAAATATATAGACATATAGTCATTTTAGTGATTTTTCAAATATATTATTAAATTTAATTTTAGCAGGTATGTAGGCGGTATGAATATGAAATCAATATTCGTACTCTACCTGTACCTGCAAGGACTCAAATCAGCGGTCCAAAAATGGTATTCCAATTTATGTTTAACTAACCAAATTGGAGCATATGTCTACATTTAATTCCAGTTTTGTTGGTTTTATACAAATTGGGACATCATTTTTTGACAGATTTGAGTTCTACTTGCAACGGGTATGAGTTTTATTGAGTCATTGACATAGATATCTACCCGTATAGCAATATTCATACCCTCATTGCGGGTGTGTACCTAGTATCCACGAATATCCGCTTATGTGGGTAGAATTGTCATTCCCAGTGGTGGTTGGGTACTTGGGTGGTCTTGGGGTGTTTAATTTTTTTTTTTGAGAGCTTCTTTTGACAATCCAATTTTTTCTTTTTACACATCTTTTTTAAAAACACTCCATTCTCAAAATTTAAATTTAAACAAATTCTAAAGACACTTCATTTTGTTACAAGATTACCCTTTTTATCTTTTTTGAATTAAATTATTAAAAAAAGAAATTATCTCTCATGAATTATTAGATTAATTATTACATATTAAATACTCCCCCCTAAATTTTTAATTACCATATTAAACTCTCTCTCCTCTAAACATATCTCTAATTTTCTATCCCCATTCTTTTTCAAGTAAGACTAACAGATCAGAAAAAAAAAACTTACTAATAATTTTGATTTTTATGAACCGTATGTATGTATATATTAAAAAAAATAATAATAAAAAAAAATAAAAAAATAAAAAAAAAAACTCAAAAAACAAGTACTTTTTTTTTTTTTTTTTTAAATCGAAATATGAAAATGCTTTTTGTTACTTTTTAGGTATGTGATTGCCTAGAGAACTTTAATTTTTTCATTAGTCTTAGAAATTGTGAGTTTAATCAAATCTAGTTGAAACAATTCAAGCTTTCATATATCTTTTTTTTTTTTTTTTTTTAAATTGACTTTTTAATATATATATATATATATATATATATATATATATATATATATTACTGTTAGTAAAAAACCAAAATATTCATAAGTTTTTTTTTCTTTAAATATTAATAAGAGATTGATTGAGAATGTATGTAAATATTATTTATTTTTATTTTTTTTAAAAATGGAGAGAGATTAATTAGGAGGGAGTGTTTAATATGGTAATAACAGATTTAGGAGAGAGAGTTTAATACATAATATTTAATATAATGATTTAAGAGAGAACATTTCTTTTTTTAATAATTTAATTAGTTTGGAGTGTCTTTAAATTATTTTGTCTTGTTTAGTAATTTTAATTTAAGTTAAAATTGTCATTAATAAAAAAAAAAAAAAAAATTGGAGTGTGAATAGATAATGAGTAATGCTACTTTGCCCAAATTTAGTGCCCAAATCTGGTGCCCAAATGACGTGGCAACATTCTCGTCTATTCATTTAGATTGTATTATATTTGCTCCATTTAGATTGCAAATTTGGGCAAAGTAGCATTACTCATAAATAATTTGTGGATTGTAAGGAGAAACTCTTATTTTATTTTATTTTATTTTTAAGGGTAAAACAATCATTTCCATTGTACATCGAAGGATAAATTAGTTTTTTTTTTTCTTCTTCTTTTCTTGCTTCTTTTTAAGTTAATAAAAGTTAACAGCAAGAGAAATTTTGGGAATCTCCATGAACCAAAGTGGGATTTCGGTCAAAAATAAAACTATATAGGGGAGTTTGCGGAATAAGGCAAGCTAAATGGGGTTTTTGATCATTTTCCTTATATGGGATTTAATTTAATTTAATTTAATTTTATTTTTCCAAAACATTTACCACATCAGCATACATGATGAAGAAATTGAAAATGAAATTTTGAAAGGATGATATTAAATTTCTTCAGCACATGTACACAACTAACTGTGACTATTTTGACAATATGTGGTTGGTTTCACCGGTAAGCCTCTCACTCCTCCAACTAAAGGTTGTGAATTTGAATCATATCCTCTCCTCCAATATGGCCCTTAAAGTTCTTGTTATTGGTCATTGGTGTGTACCTCCCATTCTGATGGAGGTTTGAATCTCACCATATACCTTTTTATAAGTATGTGTGATGAGTTTTTTTTTATTGGTATCATGAGAGTAGACATTCGAGCTACACATGTAGTGTTTGTTTGTTTTTTATTCATTAATGAAAGAAACAACTACAAAGAGCTCAGGTAATCACCCAAGACCAGACTCTTCACAGACAGAGGACAGTCTTCCAACCACACAAACTCACCCCTATGACCAAGAGCAAGCTTTGCAAGACTATGCGCCACCTTATTAGCTAATCTAGGAACAAATTTAACAAAAGAAAAACAAGAGTTCTCTAGAATATCAATAATATCATGAATAACCACACCAACCTTTGAACATGGATGATTCTTCAACTTAATCATATTCACCACCTCCAAAGCGTCTGATTCCAAAGAGGCCGAAAACAAACCAGACTCCAAGGCTAACCGGAACCCTCTAAGGATTACCATGGCTTCAGCAATTTGGGGCTGATAGCAAGCACCTATATTCTGGCAAAGAGAAGCCATAACATGACCACTATAGTCCCGAATCACCACTCTAAAAACCAAAACTTTATCGCGAATATTCAATGCCGCATCCGTATTAATTTTGAAAAACCCTTCAGAAGGCGACTTCCATCGAATAGGCAGAACCTGCCTCATCGAGCCACAAACCTCCTTCTTATTGGCACCTCTAAAATCATTGAGAAAATGCACAACCTAATCATATATCTCAGTCTCAGGTAATATCACCGATGAATGAACAAGCTGGTTTCTTCTAAACCAAACGCGCCTCCAAACGACACAAAGAAGTTCAAAATCCAACGCTCCAAGGCCCAAGCCTATCTTTACAAGACAAAACGAACTCAAATAAAGGAAAACAATCCAAATTTTTACATCTACCATTGATATAAGAAGCTAACTGAACACTCCGCAGAGAAGAGCAACTCCACAGAGCATGCAAAGTAGTTTCATCCTTTTGAAAACAAATTGGACACAAAGTCTCCAACTTCATATGATGGGAAACCAAGTTAGTTTTTGTGGGGATCCAACCATTACAAGCTTTCCAAATTAAGATTTTTATTTTAGCAGGCAAGTTGAGGCTCCAAAAGAATTTCCACCATGAGACATAAGGACTCAGACCAGAACAACTAGGATTCGAGTCATCAATTTTCGCAAACCAGTAACCAGGAAAAGGTCAAATATAGTGTTTGATTTCAATAGGGTGCAATATACCTATATATGTTCGATCTCATATTTAAAAATAAAATTATATCTAAAAAGCAACCGGGAAGAGGTCAAGAGAGCTTCTCCTTAGAGCATCTCCAATGCAAAAGTGGCTTGCATACCAATAATTGTTGACATGGCAACAATGTTAAGAGATTTGCTTCCTATGTAGTATAAAAATAGACTTGATAGACAATCAACTCAAAATTTGGTCTCCAATGCTTCCGTCTAAAACACAATTTTTTTGATGACGTGTCCATCTTTTTTTCTTATTTTATTTTTTATTTTATTTCCTTACAAAAAATATATGAAAAATTAATGTTAGTTTTAAATGTTTGCCGAGTCAACCTAAAAAATAGCTGTGTAATAGACCGTCTGAAAGTGGACGGTCATGTTGACAATGTCTAATTTTTTTTTTGCCACGTCAACTTGAGGTTGAATATGCACGGTTGCATTGGAGACACAATTATTAACATAATGCATATTTATCCTATGTGGCATCTTTTTTTTTTCACAAGCCATGGTTGCATTGGAGATGCTCTTACAATCCACAAATTATCTATTCACACTCCAATTTAATTTTTTTTATTAATGACAATTTTAACCTAAATTAAAATTACTAAACAAGACAAAATAATTTAAAGACACTCCAAACTAATTTAATTATTAAAAAAAAAAATTCTCTCTCTTAAATCATTATATTAAATATTATGTATTAAACTCTCTCTCCTAAATCTGTTATTACCATATTAAACACTCTCTCCTAATTAATCTCTCAACATTTTTCAAAAAAAAAAAAAAAAAAAATCATATTTCCATACTTTTTCAATCAATCTCTGATTAATAGTTAAAGAAAAAAAAAACTTATGAATATTTTGGTTTTTTACTAACAGTATATATATATATATATATATATATATATATATATATGAAAGCTTGTATTGTTGCAACTATATTTGATTAAACTCAGAATTTCTAAGACTAATGAAAGAATTAAAGTTCTCTAGGCAATCACATACCTACAAGAGTAACAAAAAACATTTTCATATTTCGATTAAAAAAAAAAAAAAAAAAAAAAAAAACAAGGTACTTTTTTTTTTTTTTAATATATACATACATATGGTTCCTAAAAATCAAATTTATTAGTAAGTTTTTTTTTCTTAATTGTTAGTCTTACTTGAAAAAGAATGGGGATAGAAAATTAGAGATATATATTGGAGGAGAGAGAATTTAATATGGTAATTAAAAATTTAGGAGAGAGTATTTAATATGTAATAATTAATCTAATGATTTAGGAGAGATAATTTCTTTTTTTAATAATTTAATTCAAAAAAAGATTAAAAAAAGGGTAATCTTGTAACAAATTAAAATAAAGTGTCTTTAGAATTTTTTTTAAATTTAAATTTTGAGCAGTGTTGTAAAAGGCGCCGCCTAGAGCCGCCTAGTCGCCGACTAAGCGCTCGGCGGCGCTCTTCCGCCCCAACTTTGGTGTAGTCGGCTGTATTAGTCGTTTTTGGTCAACGTCGGTCAACGTCGGATCTAGGCGGAGCTAGTCGTCAACATCGTTCCAAGTCGGTCCAAGTCGGCAGTGGTCAACAGCGTTGACGTTCGAAAAAAAAAATTAAAAAAAATCCCATAACGGCGTCGAACCTTGGGGGTTTCATTAAAAGAAAATTTATTGATTTTTGATCGATCGATCAAAGAGGGAAAAAGGCAACAGTGAAGACCTAAGCTGCTACAAGTCAAGAGTTTCAAAAATAGAGAAGCAAAATAGTCGAACCTAGTCCAGCCGTCGCCGTCCGTCGATCCGTCGCCGTTAGTCGATCCTTCGCCGTCCATCGCCGTTGCCGTCAATCGATCCTCGCCGTCAGTTGAACCTAGTCTTAGGTTGATCCTCGTCGTCAGTCAATTTGTGAGTTGTTTATTTCCAATTTAGGGTTTTCAATTTGGGGATTTTGACCTTTTAAGTTGAATTTTTTAAATTAATTAGTTTAGAAGCTGTAAACTGTAAAGGACGAAGGCAAAGCTTTTTTTTGGGGGAAATTTGTGAGGCAGGAGACTAGGAGAAATGGAGAAACGGTGCTAGTGTTTCTCTGTTTGGTTTTGTACTTTTGTTTCTTCTCTGTTGCCACTTGCCAGTGTTCTACTATGTTCTCTTTTGGCGTTTGTGGCTCAGTGGCTCCCATTTTGGGTATCATAAAAAATAAAAAAAGAAGTTGTCAGCATTAAAAATCTATCCAGAATCAACTCAACCGACTAATAGTCTAATACAAATATACCAATTATATAATACTATTCTAAGCATCTAGATTCTAGAATATATACCATTTCCCAACATCTCTCGCAAGTTAAATTATATATACATATATAATTATATATATAATATATTACATTATTTATTATTAAACTAGTATTACTTAGCATATTATCATTCTAACAGCAGTAACTTTGCATATTACATTTTTGTTTTGCAAATCATGAAATCAATCAACAACAAAAAACCAAAAAAAAAAAAAACCTATAAAAAAATTTTCCGACTGGCCACCGATCAGCTTCCGACAGGCTGGCCGGCCGACTTCCGGCCTACCGCCTAGTCCCCGCCTAGTCCCCGACTAGGCGGCCTAGGCGCTAGGCGGTGGGTCACCGCCCGACTAGCGCCTAGCGCTTTCTACAACATTGATTTTGAGAATGAAGTGTTTTTAGAAAAGAAGTGTAAAAAGAAAAAATTGGATTGTCAAAAGAAGCTCTCAAAGGTCAAATATATATTTTGATCTATAATTCCAAAAGAACCCAACTTGATAAATAAAATCACTCTTTGGTCTACATTAGTCTTTGCCTCTAACAACTATATAAAATGCGGATGAGATAGGTTGGTTCAATGATATACCCCTTACACATACACCACGAGGTTGTGGGTTCGAGTCCCCCCTCTTAAAAAACTAAATTTATGTAATATTTAAAATAAAAAAAAATAAAAAAAAAAACACTATAAAGAATGCAAATTTTCAAGATTAAAATTAATACAAACTAAAATATGTATTTAACTTAATTTCAAGAATACAATGGAAAATAAATAATAAAAATAAGGATGACTGAGACTAGTTTTGAGATTATTGTAACTTAAAAAATGATCGTTTTTAGTTTTGCTTAAGAAATAATCAAGTTTGAAAAAAAAAAAAAGGTTGAGTGTTTGGTAAACTCACTTTAAGAATAATATACTTTAAAACAAAACAAAAGATAATGTGTTTGACTTTGATGCGGTCATGTAAAGGGTTAAAAAATTAAATGTCACTATTTGGGGCGGTTTTTTGGTAACTGTCACCACTTTACTAATCTAAGTTTAAAAGGCACCTATTTGAGTGACCAGACAAAAATACCATAATTTGTCTGTTTGTGCAATTTTGAAACGGTGAGAGAAAAAGTAACGGGTGAGCAAAACCGACGGTCCAACAGCCCTAAAGTTGACGGAAAGTGGACGGTGAACTACCGGCGACGGCGCTACAGTAAACACAACAGAAATGGCATCGACGAGAAGTCACCGGCGATCTAAAAAGACACGGGTAAGTTCTTCTTTCTGACGCGTTTTTCATGTTGATAATTTCATGTGTTTTGATGTTTGATGCCATACTCATGATGTAGATTATGTTGGATTTGTGATTGTGGTTGATTATGTTTGTACGATGAGGTTAGGTTAGGGTTTTAGTTTCAGAAAAGAGTTGTTTTGAGGACGATGAATTTCTGGGTTTCCGTGACTTTTGTATAGTGTGTCGTGACTTTTGTATAGTGTTCCGTGACTTTTGTATTGTGTGTCGTGACTTTTGTATAGTGTCCCGTGACTTTTCATAAGTGTCTCATGACTTTTCATAAGTGTCTCGTGACTTTTGTATTGTGTTCCGTGACTTTTGGCTTTTGATAAGTGTCACGTGATAGCAGTATAGTGTCCCGTGACTTTTGATAAGTGTCCCGTGACTTTTGTATACTATCCCGTGACTTTTGTATAGTATGTCGTGACTTTTATATAGTGTTCCGTGACTTTTCATAAGCGTCCCGTGACTTTTAATGCATTTCTCGTGACTTTTGTATAGTGTCCCGTGACTTTTGTATAGTGTGTCGTGACTTTTATATAGTGTCCCGTGACTTTTCATAAGTGTCCCGTGACTTTTAATGCATTTCCCGTGACTTTTGTATAGTGTCCCGTGACTTTTAATACACTTCCCATGACTTTTAATTCAGTGGTCCAATCTTGTTGTTGGAGCCTTTTCATGAACTTATATGCTTTTTTTTCTGTGAATATGCAGATGAGGAATGACCCAATGGATTTTTTGAAAACTCCAGAGGCAGATTGGTTCAAGGGAAAAATTAATCGCCATGACCATTTCGATGACCTGGAATATGTTGACACCGCACTTAACAGTGTACCTAAACATCTGAAGATCGAAGAGCTACGTCGGTATACTGAGTCGTGTTTTGGACATTTCCTTCAGATGCATCGTGAGATTAATTTTTCGAGTGGGATTGTCCATTACTTACTTTTACGCAAGTTGCATCATGATGGGCCGGCTGATGAGATGAGATTTTTGTTAGGTAAGCATATTGTTCGGTTCTCGAAGGTTGAGTTCTGTCTAATCACCGGTTTGAAGTTTGGAGTCGATCCCGACACGACGAGGTATGAAGTGGTAGAGAATGGCATACACGAGCGGTACTTTCGGGGTCAACAAGAAGTCGATATTGAAAAGTTGAGAGCGGTGCTGCGGATTGGTAGTTTTGAACAGCAGTACGATGCGGTGAAGCTTGCCTTATTATTTATGCTGAACCGGATACTAATGGGGTCCGACGGGAGAGATAAAGTTCCAATATGGCAGTTTCGCCTAGTTGAGGACCTGGACGCTTTTGATGCGTTCCCGTGGGGCACACACGTGTATAGGCGGTCTATTTATGGTTTCAAGCGGGCGTTTGATGGTCCACGAAAGCGGTTGGCAGAAAAACGGTGAGGACCTTGACGTACCCAACCTCGAGTTGACGTACAACATATACGGTCTACCGCATGCACTATTGGTGAGAATTTCGAATTTGAATCCATACTTTAATTGTAGTTTATTTTATATGACTGTTGTATTTACGTCGTATCGTACTTTTCTATTACGCAGGTATTTGCCTTTGAGGTTATCCCGGAGCTTGGCAATACTAAATGTGGGATTCGCCGAGTAATCGAGCTACCCCCCCCCCCCCCCCCCCCCCCCCCCCCCACGTATTCTGAAATGGGAATTCAGTCAGCGACCTAGGGCGAAAAAGCTGGATGCTGTTTTTACAAAAAGGGTAAGTGCTGATGTTGTTAATGTTGATAGTTATTAGTATATATACAATGACAACTATTTAACTTCGATTTCAGATGTGCGCATGGCCTGAATTGGTGCCGACGGCTGCGGAGAGGGCTCAACGGTACTTTGAAGGCATAGACCTAGAAGCCAATCTGTATGATTCCGATGCCCCTGATATACCTGGTCACCTCTCGGATTCGGAACGACATATGACTGCAGGACCCAATGATATGGAGGGTCTATTTTCCAGACCCAGTGATACTGAGGCTATGTTTTCCAGACGCGATGGTATGGATGCTTTGTATTCTGAACGTACTGATATGGAGGGTTCAGAACTTGAGGGTGGCAATAGGCGTAGGCGGGTACGATTCACGTTTCCCAAACAGCCTACACCTGGAGATGATGTAGACCTAGAGGCTCGCACTGAGGGTCTTCGGTCGCGTAGCCCGGTACCATCCACATTGCCTCGACAGCCTCGACCTGGAGGTGATTCACGTGGAGGTGATCCAGAGGTACGTAAAAAAATTAAAACCCAATTATTTAATTTCACTCGACTGAACAGTTTAAGTTCTAACAGAGTTCGAAATCCTTTCAGGGTTGGGATCGTAAAATCGATGAAGTGATGGCTGAAGTTCGATCTGTACGGAATGATGTCATGGCTGCTATCAAAAAAAGTGATGAGACGCGAGATAGGCAGCATGGACAGTTGCTGGATATGATCCGGGCGTTACAGGGTACGACGCCGCAGTCCCGTATGGATGGTCCACCATTCGATGACCCACCATTCGATGACCATCACGAATACTTTAGTCCCGAAGGCAGGACAGGTACTGGTCAGGATAGGACAGAGCCAGGGAGCAGACATGGGCAGCCCCCAACTACAGAGGGTCAGTCTATGGACACAGTATCCGATCAGCGGGGTCAAGGTGTGATAGAACGAGAGGAGGTACCCGGTGATACAGAGATAGCAGAGGCAGCACAGGTACCACCTCCAGTTTTACCTGACAGCACTACCGGTACAGAGACAGCACTGGTTGCATGGGTGGCACCTCCGGTCGTTGACCCCAGTGCAGTGCGACCCCTGAAGCGAACCCGACGTAGCCCTCCCATTCCTCAGAGCGATACACGGAGGGAGAGTTCCTCCAGACATCGCACCCCTCCTCATAGCGATACACGGAGGGAGAGTGTATCCAGACAGCGCACCTCTCCTCATAGCGATACACGGAGGGAGAGTGTATCCTCACACCGCAGCCATTCTCAGAATGATACACGGAGGGTGAGTTCATCCAGACAGCACACCCCTCCTCAGAGCACCCCTCCTCATACGGATCCCAGTGGTCAGTACTGTACTCCACCTATGGTGCAGCGTGTTCGCAGGCCAGGTTGGATGTTGATGTCCCCATACACAAACCCCTGTCTGCCGAAGAAGTCGAGCACCAGGCCACCGACATCAGCGGCATTGGCGCATGTATTCAGTCCCCATGACTTGGTTGATCCCTACTACATTACAGCGTACAAAGCCTACAAGAGGAACACGACGGGGGAAACGTAAGTATACGTGTTCATTTTGCAATATTTTATTATTATTACTTTGTTCTCTAACTTGTTCAACAATTATGCAGACGTGATGTGGATCTACCTTTACCAGTTGGCGTAACTTGGTTCCAACGGTTGCAGACCAACTTCATGGAGTTGGAGGAATCGGTATGTTAATTAGTTAACATACTGTGTATAAGTTTGTATGAGTAATAGTTGATTCGTAATAATATAAAATGTTTACCTTTTCAGCACATGGACGCGTACATGAATATTCTACGGAAGCGTCAGCGAGCATACCCCGACGTGTACACTCAGAGGGTCAACTTACTCCATACACAGTTCTATGTAAGTGTCTGTACTGATAGGTTTTCATTTGTGCATTGATGTGTTAGTTAATGCTGCGATTATTTTTCTATGTACAGTCATACTTAGAGATTCAGTGGCAGCAAATTTTTGGTGCTGGGGTTGTGGGCAAACCCCCACCTGGATGGAAGATGCTGGAACATAGGTGGCCCAATGACGACCTGAAGATGGTCCGAGGAATTATCCCATACGGAACCCGGCCATGGCACGAGGTTGATTATGTAAGGGTTCCAATTATTTTTGTTTCCATAATGTAATATATTATGTTTTAAATTCCGACAAATAAGACTATGTTAAAACATGTACAGGTTCTGATTCCTTGCAACATTGGACCGGTGCATTGGGTACTGGCGAGCGTAGATCTCAGGGTGGGGAAGATCTACCTGTTAGACCCGTTCAGACAGCAGGTTCCATGGGAGCACAGGCTTAATCAGGTCGCATGCCTACGTTGGTTTATTCCGTCGATGTTGCATCAGATCGGGTTTCACGACAGCAGAACGGCGGATGATGAGACGTACAAATTGTCGAAGAGTGCCTTTAGGATGAGCATCCTGGATGGAAGACATGGGGTGCCCCAACAACAGGAGGGGTATGTTATTTTTAAGAGTTTATTCTATCCCATTAGGTTTTAATAAAATTACAGTCTAATGCTTATTTAATTTGTGATTTTACAGCGGTAACTGTGGTCCCCATACTTTGAGATTGGCAGAGTACATGCTAGCAAACAGGAAGGAGTTCGACTGGACGGAAGATGATATGTGCACCATCAGGGAGAAGATGGCTGTGGAGGTTTTTTGCAACTCGCTACACAACAGTGTTGTGTAGCTGATGTATATATGGGTTGTTCTCTGTTATACAGTTGATGTACATAACATATGTTTTTTTTGTTTAAATTATTCGATTAAATTTATTCAATTCCAGCACGCACGATTTTGCCTATTTAAGTGAATAAGTCATTTCACTCCAACACGATTTAAACAACACGATTAATTTGAAGAACTAAATACAAATCAATTTCGGAACACAAAATTAATCAGAATAGTTCTACATAAAAGCATTACGGTGTAGGTAAGACTGCAAATCACAACAGCAGCACCCAATGCAACTCTCATCCCTTCAATAGCTTCCATGACAACATTCAATCCACGGTAGAGTCCTTCTGAGGGCACGTTTGTTTGTTGTGTCCAGTTGAATGACAGATGCTGCACTTGCGACGGTATTCTTCGGAAACAATTCTACTGGGACCTTCATTAACCATAGGTGGGTTGGAACACCTCCTGCTGTTATGTCCTGCTTGTCCACATCTTCTACACGACTGTGTGGTTGTCCTCTCCGAAGACGAGACATGTCGACCCTCCATCGGGCGACCGGATTGTCTCTTCGTCTTTGCATTTAAAACCAACCGTGCTGCGATGTCGGATGGCACTACCCATGAAGAAGGATGACCAACAGGCATAATAGGAACCGAGTATGCATCAATAAGTGTCTCCCTCTTATAGTAGTCCGCACATAGAGATGTGAAATCCACGTTCCGCTCCCTGCAACAATGAAAACAGTTAGATTCACATATGGGTAATATAAAGCGTTAACTGGACAGAGTCCTCATGTACCTTGCCGCTGCGAGTGCGTGTGAACATGGTAACAAGTCCATTTGGAATTTGTTGCATATGCATGTCTTCCGGGCTAAGTCAACCGTCCACTATTTTCCCTTGTGTCTGACGGAGAATATGTTCCAGTCAACTGGATTTACGGTCATATAACCGCACTTGTTGACACGTTTCAGTATCACAAGATGTGCTGCGTCGGTCAATCGATGCCGCATGGACCGTGTATTTGCATGTCGATCGTGGAACCACTTTTGTAGCATATTCCGAATGAACTCTGCCAGTGTCATCAGTGGCAGTTGGCGTGCGAATCTTAGGCATGAGTTTATGCACTCTGCAACATTTGTGGTCATCAACCTGTACCTTCTTTGGGGACAGTGAACACGGGACCACTTGTGTGGACCGGCATCAATGGCATAATCGTATACACCCTTATGCAGCTTACGTAACTCCTCCATGTGGCAATCATACTGGATTTGCCTATACGACCTAGCAGCGTTATCCATTATGTCGGCAACATCCTTTCTGTGGAATCGTTTCTTCATATTTTCACCAAAATGCCAGCAACATATGATATGGGTTGCATAAGGGAACACTTTAGAAATCCCTGCTTCAATGCTTGCATGACGATCGGAAATGAAAACCAAATCATCTATATGACCAAGGGCACCTCTCAAGCATTCCAAAAACCACTCCCATGAAAGGTTGTTTTCTGAGTCACCGTACCCAAAAGCAATTGGATACACCTGTTCGTTTCCATCTTGTGCAGTTGCCACAAACATTGTACCACCGAATCTTCCCTTCAAATGGGTACCATCAACTGCAATCACAGGACGCATACACCTCTGAAAACCTCTAATTGAGGACCCTAACGACATGAAAAAGTAGAGGAATTTACCATCATCTGCACACTATAAGTCTGTGGTTGTGCCAGGATTTTGCTGTTCCAAAACGTATGCAAAAGATGGCAGCATTTGGAAACTTTCTTCATGCGTTCCATAGGTCAATGACAATGCGTATTGCAGGGCATCATGTGCCTTACTGTACATGATTTGGATGCCATACATTGTTTTCATATCGGCGATTACGTCCTTCGGACGCATGAGACGACCATCATGTTGTTGAAGTCTAGGTGCAATGAGTTCTCCGATTGTGAATGCACTGGCTTGTCTGTGGCGACGGTGAACCTCCTCCAAGGGACAACTGTGTTCATTGACAAAACTTCTGACTTGAAAGTAAGTCTCTTCATCTCTCCTCACCGCTCTTAATTTCCACGAACAGTCATCAACAATGCAAACCAGATGTAAAGTTGTCTTATTGGACCTTTTCACCTTCCATTCAAAGTTTTGCCGCATCGCAAAATTGCCAACTAGCCTCTTCAAATCCTTTTTACTAGGAAAAAATTGACCTTTATAAATCATGGTTGTCGGTTCTGGCGCTGCCAAGGTGTTGCTTCTACTAGTACCAAATGAGTATGAATCTGCTCCCGGAATAACCCAAGTTGTAGCATCAACTGAATCAGATGTTGTCCGTTAGACGTCCCTGGAATATCTGGTGCAGTGCCCCTAACTCCTTGTACACGTCTACCACGTGTTTGCATTTGTGCAGGCTCTTCATCCACATTTTGTAGATCATCAACCTGTTCATTATTTGCCTCATTATCCACCTCATTGTTCGGCGCATCGTACTGCTCAATTCGACAACCAAACACATCACCAAATTGAGGTTCCTGCATGGTTGACTGCAACCTGTGGGACACCACACACGTTTCCCCCACCTTCGCTGCCACTCCTTTGGGTGAACACTTGGTTGCTACCGCTAAATGATCCTAATTGTTGGGCATTTTCAGGAGGAGGAATATCATTCCCTACCATATCACCAGCTGTCCGCTCAGTTAGACTGACACATACTTGAGGGATCACTCGATCTTCCCCTAGCATAAACTGAACATCGTCGTCATTCCTTATAAATGTGCGACACGTACTGCCAAGAATGATTGATATTGATGACAAATCAACATTGTATTTGTTTACATCATAGTTCACAATAGTATGTACAATCGCCACCAATTCTTCGTAAGTCATATTCTTTGACACATACATTCCCCGGTTATCGGATCCAACAAACCTCTGACTTCTGTCAGGTAACTACTCCCATCGACCGTTGTAAGATATTACTATTCTAACCCGATTCATGACGCTGTCAAATTAATAATCACAAACCATTAATAAAAGAAAACACATCAAAAGTCACGGGTAAGGCAATAAAAGTCACGGGTAAGGCAACAAAAGTCACGGGTAAGGCATGAAAAGTCACGGGTAAGGCACGAAAAGTCACGGGTAAGGCAACAAAAGTCATGGGTAAGGCATGAAAAGTCACGGGTAAGGCAAGAAAAGTCACGGGTAAGGCATGAAAAGTCACGGGTAAGGCATGAAAAGTCATGGGTAAGGCAACAAAAGTCATGGGTAAGGCATGAAAAGTCACGGGGTAAGGCAACAAAAGTCACGGGTAAGGCATGAAAAGTCACGCGTAAGGCATGAAATGTCACGGGTAAGGCATGAAAAGTCACGGGTAAGGAATCAAAAGTCACGGGTAAGGCAACAAAACAAACATGAAAAGGCTCGGTAACAGATCTATGGAAAACTCTCAGAGATCCAAAAATGGCTTACGGCTTAAAAAATACTCAAAAAATACTCGGAAAACATATGAAAAGGAACAAATGAAAATGTTAACAAATTAAAACAAGAAAGTTCAAGAAATTTTACCTTATTTTACTGAACCACGTCACGTCAGTTCTTTATAACTTGAGGAAGAAATTCCAGAGAGAGAGAGAGAGAGAGCTAACACGAAGAAGAAATTCCAGAGAGAGAGAGAGAGAGAGAGAGAGAGAGAGAGAGAGAGAGAGAGAGAGCGAGCTACTGTCAGTTTTTTTTGCAAAGTGTGGAGGACAGAGAAAAGTACAAAGAAAGGGAATAACATAAATCATTTAAGTGAGGGCAATTTCGGTAGTTCACCATAATAGGTGCCTTTTAAACTTAACTTATTAAAGTACTGACAAAGTCACCAACTCACTTTAAAAAGGTGACATTTCTCACCAATTCCACGTCATGTAAAATGACCAAAATGGACACAATAAGAAAGTATATTAATATTTAATTTTTGAAATAATTTTTATTGCCATTTTATAATATATAAAATATAAACTTAGAAAATGAGTAAATAATTTATTTATTTTTAACTAAATTTAGATAAACATAATTAAAGTAATAAATTAGAAAAACAAAATCAGATGAAATGGACCTCCTCCAATGCCAGAGGAAGCTCCTCTCATCGAGGAGGCTTTTCACCTCTTCCATCGTCGAAGAAGAATCAAACTCCTCTAACGAAGTCACTAGAGAGCATGCAACCTAATCGACATGGTAGTCACAAACTATTTTTGTTTTTTTTTTTCTTCTTAATTTTATGTTAATTAATCAAAATAAATTGTTTAATAATTTTTATTTTTATTTTTATTTTTAAAAAAAGGGTGCAACACGAGGAGTCGAGGACTTCCAAAAAGGTCACCCATCCTAGTACTGCTCTCTCCCAAGAATGCTTAATTTCAGAGTTCTAATGGGATCCGGTGCATTAGTGCTGGTATGGGATCCGGAGTTTTAATAATTTTATTTTAATCTTTTTAATGTTTTTTTTTCTTATTTTTTTTAAATTTAAAATAATTTTAAGAGTGCCGATATTACTACCCATAAATATGATAAGTACACACATATTTTAATAGAGAACTTCTCTCAATCCACAAATGATCTATTTACACTCTAATTTAAATTTTTTTATTAATGACAATTTTAACCTGAATTAAAATTACTAAACAAGACAAAAAAAAAAAAAATTAAAAACACTCTAAACTAATTAAATTATTAAAAAAATAAATTATCTCTCATAAATCATTAGATTAAATATTACGTATTAAATTCTCTCCTCTAAATCTGTTATTACCATATTAAACATTCTCCCATAATTAATCTCTCTTCATTTTTCAAAAAATAAATAAATAAATAAAATCCTATTTCCATACTTTCTCAATCAGATTAATAATTAAAGAAAAAAAAACTTATGAATATTTTGGTTTTTTACTAACGGTAATATATATATATATATTAAAAAGTCAATTTAAAAAAAAAAAAAAAGATATATGAAAGCTTGAATTGTTGCAACTAGATTCGATTAAACTCAGAATTTCTAAGACTAATGAAAGAATTAAAGTTCTCTAGGCAATCACATACCTACAAGAGTAACAAAAAACATTTTCATATTTCGATTTTTTTTCTTTGAATAACAATGTACTTTTTTTTTTTTTTTAATATATACATACATATGGTTCCTAAAAATCAAGCTTTATAAGTTTTTTTTTTTTTTTCTTAACTATTAGTCTTGGTTGAGAAATAATTGAGATAGAAAACTAGAGATATGTATTGGAGGAGAGAGGGTTTAATATGGTAATTAAAAATTTAGGAGAGATTATTTAATATGTAATAATTAATCTAATGATTTATGAGAGATAATTTCTTTTTCTTTTTTTAATAATTTAATTTTAAAAAGATAAAAAGGAAAATCTTATAACAAAATCAGGTGTCTTTAGAATTTTTTTAAATTTAAATTTTAAGAATGGAGTGTCTTTAGATAAGAAGTGTAAAAAGAAAAAAATGGATTGTCAAAAGAAGAAGCTCTCATTTTAATAACAAATTTAATTACAAAAATATTATAGAAATTTACCAATAAGGACAAATTAGCTTAATTAAAAATAAATCAAATACTATGTACACTATTTAATTACATCTATATCTCTTTATTAAAAAAAAAAAAAACTAAACTAAACTCTAATTCTATTTCAAGTATTAAAATATCTCATAATTATATAACAAAGTAATGGAAAAAAGAGGACTCTGATCATACAGATATACGTGTTTTTTATTTTTTTTTGTTATGAACTTTATCGATAAACAAAAAGTGAGAAATAATTTTTTTTTTTTTTTTTTTAAATAGCAGTACATGTCGTTGTGTATCCAGGAGATCAACAGTGGTATGTGGATGTAAAATCTATTGTAATAGATATCAGCAACTTGATTATTATCAACACATACTTGAGATTTGTAAATGTTGAGAAGATATCTGATGCAGTTGTTGATGGCAATGAACTTATTATGACTGTACTGTGTTTTCGAGCCTGGAGAACTTATCATTTGTAAAATTGAGTGTGTTAATAATTTAAGAGGGTTTATAAATAAATTGTATTAAAATGAATACATTTATTTAAATAAGGGTACTATTGTCATTAAGTTGAGTGCTTATAGTAATGATTTAATTTTAAGTTTTAGACATGGGTGTACTTATAAATATGGGTGTGTTTATCATATTTATGAGTTACAATATTATTGTTTTTTTAATATAAATTATGAAGATATTACGGTCATTTCATAAGTTTTGAAATAGCGTCTTCCATAATTAGATGTGAAAAGAAATATCCAATCACATTCTTAAAATTTGTGAAATAATCAGATTTTAAGAAATTATAAATATATTTTAATATAAAATAAGTGATTATTAATCAAACTACAACAACCTCGCACTCTCGTATATAAATTTTTTAAATGAATTAATTGTTTTATCCTCTTAAGTTCCATCTCAATGATTTTTTTTAAATAAACTTATTTAATTTCTTCTTTTTCTGAAATACATAAAATATTTTTTTAATATTTCAAAAGAATACTTATGAGTTATTTCTTAATTAATGTTTTATTTATTTATTTATTTATCTTTAATGTATGTTTTAAAGTAAATGTCGAGGGAGTCCCTCTGCTTTCACTTTTCTTTTCTTTTCCTATTTAATTTTTTTTTCTTCTTATTTCTCATGTTTTTCTTCTTTTATCAATAAATTCTAATTGCTTGGACTTTAAAAAAAAAAAAAAAAAATGTTTTAAAGTAAATGTCGAGATATGGGAAGTTTATTTATTTTTTATTTTTTTAATATGAAATGTGATTAATGCACAAATTTAGTAAAAATAAGTATATGTTTTTTTTTTTTTTTTTTTTTTTTAAATTCAAATTATACAATCCTTAACATATACCTTTTAACACACTATGTTGTAATACGAGATGAGGTTGGATCGGTTGTATATCCTACACACCTATATCAACTATCAAGAGGTTAGGTTCGAGTTCTCCTCCTTCCTAGACCCCAAATTTATGTAATAATTAAAAAAAATTTTGTGTCTTTAATAAAGAATTCAAATAGTTTGTAATTATAATAAATATTTCATTTTGTTATTTCTAAAACATGAGAGTTCATATAAAATATGTTTTTTATTAAAATTATGCTTTTAAGTTTTTTTTCCCTCCCTTTGTGTGCCTTTAACATAATCCTAGAAACAATGCGATAATCATATACACAAATTAAGTGTGAACAAACAACTCCTTTTGGTGACTCTGTCAGTCCTCGTCAACAAAAAGTCATGTCTTTAGTGTGATTGCCCCTGACTCAACTCATAATAATTTAATTTTTAAATTTTAGGTTAATTTAATATTGACAATATTTATTAATCCGGGACTATAATTTTTTTTTAAAGCTTTCGCCATTAGTAGGAGTCAAGCCGTTGACCTGTGAATCATTTACTCAGACCCTAAACTTATCTATCTACCAGCTGAGCTACGTCTCTATTGACAGGTTAATTTAATATTGAGGCTGTTATTAATTTTTTTTTTTTTCAAGTACTATTGTAAATTGTGATACCGAACAGATAAGCAGTCTATCAGGATAAGAAAAAATTTCTTGCACATGTTTTTAAAATATACAATGGTAGGACTCCAACCCTCTCACCACGTTATGCAGAAAGGGAGTTATACTAAACAAATGGCAAGAGATGTGGGCAGCTTCTTGTCAATTTAATTGCTTTAATAACAATAAACTTTAGAAACAAGTTGTTAAATGTGTCATGTGTGGTGGAGTAGTTTGCTTTATGATATCACTAATGCTAGATGACAAGTTGTCAAGTTGACATGGTGGTAAAGCCCTCTCATACCTACCACAAGGTTATAAGTTTGAGTCTCTTTCTTATTCTTTATAAAACCCCGAATTATTGTAATATTTCAAAAAAGAAAAGAAAAAAGATATAACTAATGCTAGACAATCCAAAAAATTAACTCAAAACCCAATTCAAATAAGGGTGCCGATATTGACACCCATAAATATGATAAGTACACCCATATTTTAATAAAAAAAATTAATTAAAAAAATATCTCAATAGAAATTTACCAATAAGGACAAATTAGTTAATTAAAAATAAAACAAATACTATGTACACCTATTAATTACACCCATATATCTTTAATAATAATAATAATAAATAAATAAATAAATAAATAAAAACTAAACCCTAATTATATTTCAAGTATCAAAATCTCCCATTATCATATATTAAAGTAATGGAAAAAGAATTTTCAGAGGACTCTAACCATACATAGGTACGTATTTTTGTTTTGTTTTGTTATGAACTCTATCGATAAACAAAAAGTGAAAAGTAAATTTTTTTTTTTTTTTTTTTTTAAGATAATAGTACATATCATTGTGTATCCAGGAGATCAACGATGATATGAGGATGTGAAATCTATTATAATAGATATCAACAACTTGATTATTATCAACATAGACTATGCTTGAGATTTGTAAACGTTAAGAAGATATCTAATTTAGTTGTTGATGGCAAAAAAAAACTTATTATGACTGCAACGTGTTTTCAAGCATGAAGAACTTAATAGTTTATCATTTGTGAAATTGAGTGTATTAATAACTTAAGATGGTTTATAAATAAATTGTATTAAAATAAATACATTCATTTAATAAGGGTATTATTGGCATTAAGATGGGTGCTCATAATAATGATTTAAATTTAAATTGTATACATAAATGTACTTATAAATATGGGGTGCGTTTATCATATTTATGAGTGTCAATATCCACACCCTTCAAATAACGTGTCAAGATTTGTTCATTAATCACATCGTCTCATGATTTGCACGGTAATTTTAGTAAAATTACATGTTTTGTTGATATCTTCAATAGTCAAATTGGACGTAATGCTAAAAAGTTAATTGTTTAATTTAAGAAAATAAATAAATAAATTGATTATCTCATGGTTTATATTACAAATAGTTTGGCACATCATTTTAAATAGAAATAATTTTATAAGTATTGCTTTCAAATAGCCCGTCAACGACAAAAGTTGAAATGGTTTAGTGGTAAGTCTCTCACAATCATAAATAATGATGAATGAGGGTGTGGGTTCACTTCTTATCATAATTTTTCAAATCACAAATCTGTAGTCAAAATAAAATAATTTACCAACTACTCCCATGCACCCAACAAACAATTTGGATACCGATCCCTCGCAAACCATTTTTTTCAGCAAACAAATTTTCAAGTAGGCCATAAATCCTTTTCAATAAAAAAAAAGAAGTTGTGTAGTTAAACTTGTGGAGATCATTTGATTTAACCTCCTCAACAAAAATAGCATGTTGATCATCGAGAGTTCAACGAACACTACATTATAAGAATATATATATATGCATACAGTCTTTCTATTATCAGTTCGAACTGACAAAAGTTATATCAGTTCTTTATATGTGGGTCACTGGATTTAAATACTTTGACTAACAAGTGCATACAGCCAAGTCAAAGTATTTAAATCCAGTGGCCCACATGTAAGGAACTGATATAACTTTTGTCAGTTCGAACTGATAATAGAATTTCTGTATATATATGTGTATATATATATATATATATATATATATATATATTTACTTGCAACATAGTATTAGACGGATGCATCATAGGACGAGAGTGGGCCATTGCCCCCCTGAAGTTTTGAAATTTTACAAATTCGCCTCAGTTTTGATTTTTATATCATCCTTCATTTTCAGATTTTTGTGTTTTTACTCCTTTTTCATTTTTTATTTTTCTAGTTTTTCTATAAACAAGACATTTAATATTTTCCCATCAAATCACATAAAAAATATCTTTAATTCTATAAATAGTATTTCTTTCAATGTATCTTAATAAATATAAATATAAATATAAATCAAATCATAACATATATGTTCTATCTCAACTAATATTATTTTCTCATTCAAATAATTTTGTTCTCTCTTACAATCTTACTTATCTCACTCACCCTAATACCATATTATACTTTTGATATGTTATTTAATTTTAAATAATCAATATGTGTGTTAATTTATATAGTTTTATTTTTCGATTCAGTTAATTTAAGGGTTCAAAAATTAAATAGCACCTTTTGGGTTGGTTTTTGGGGAATAGGCACCAAGTTAATAAGTTAAGTTTAAAAGGCACCATTTAATGTGACCAGACGAAAATACCCCTTTGTTGTCTGTTTCTTTGTTTTGAAACTTTGGAAGAAAAGCTCTGAGAGAAAACCCCGACGGCGCAACAGTCGACCAAATTGTGACGACGAACCACCGTCGACGGAGCTACAGTACCGACGTACCGGCGAAGTCAATACCGACCACGGTATGTCTTTATCTCTCACGCATTTGTTGTCCATTATGTTTGTTTGATGAGTTTAGGTTAGGGTTTTAGTTTAGGAAAAAATTTCGAGCCTTTTGGTAGTGAAAACGATGAAGTTCTGGGTTTCCAAGAGTTTTTGAAACTGAATCGAGCCTTTTTGCAGTCTTATCGAGCCTTTTAGAAAGGTTATCGAGCCTTTTAGAAAGGTTATCGAGCCTTTTAGAACCTTTTAGAAAGGTTATCGAGCCTTTTTAGAAAAGTTATCGAGCCTTTTGAAAAGTTATCGAGCCTTTTAGAAAGGTTATCGAGCCTTTAGAAAGGTTATCGAGCCTTTTAGAACCTTTTAGAAAGGTTATCGAGCCTTTTTAGAAAAGTTATCGAGCCTTTTGAAAAGTTATCGAGCCTTTTAGAAGAAACTTTTGTCGAGCCTTTTAGAAAGGTTATCGAGCCTTTAGAAATGTTATCGAGCCTTTTTAGAAAAGTTATCGAGCCTTTTGAAAAGTTATCGAGCCTTTTAGAAGAAACTTTTGTCGAGCCTTTTAGAAAGGTTATCGAGCCTTTAGAAAAGTTATCGAGCCTTTTAGAACCTTTTAGAAAGGTTATCGAGCCTTTTTAGAAAAGTTATCGAGCCTTTTGAAAAGTTATCGAGCCTTTTAGAAGAAACTTTTGTCGAGCCTTTTAGAAAGGTTATCGAGCCTTTTAGAAAAGTTATCGAGCCTTTTAGAAGAAACTTTTGTCGAGCCTTTTAGAAAGGTTATCGAGCCTTTTAGAAAAGTTATCGAGCCTTTTGAAAAGTTATCGAGCCTTTTAGAAGAAACTTTTGTCGAGCCTTTTGAAACAAAATCGAGCCTTTTAGAACCTATATGTTATCGTGCCTTTTGTTACTGTTATCGAGCCTTTTGAAAAGTTATCGAGCCTTTTGAAAAGTTATCGAGCCTTTTAGAAACTTTTGTCGAGCCTTTTAGAACCTATATGTTATCGTGCCTTTTGTTACTGTTATCGAGCCTTTTGAAAAGTTATCGAGCCTTTTAGAAACTTTTGTCGAGCCTTTTAGAACCTATATGTTATCGTGCCTTTTGTTACTGTTATCGAGCCTTTTTGAACTGTTATCGAGCCTTTTTGATATGTTATCGAGCCTTTTTAAACATTGATGTTATCGTGTCTTTTTATACTTTTATCGAGCCTTTTTGAACCTTTATGTTATCGTGCCTTTTTGTAATGTTATCGTGCCTTTTTGTAGTGTTATCGAGCCTTTTTGAATTTTATCGTGCCTTTTTGCACTGTTATCGTGCAGTTTTGAATTTTACCGTCAGTTTTCAAGTCTTTTCAGTAACTTATTTGCTTTTTTTCCGTCAATATGCAGATGGCGAATCCGAATGATTTCCTTAAAACCCCGGTGGGAGAATGGTTCAATGGAAAAATTATTCGGCATGACCATTTTGATGACCTTAGAGATATCGACAATGCACTTGAAAGAGTACCTGAAAATCTAAGGATCGAAGACCGACGTCGGTTTACTGAGTCATGTTTCAGTCATTTCCTCCGGATGCATCGTGAGATTAATTTTTCTGGCGGCATTGTCCATCGGCTACTTTTACGTGAGTTGCATCACAACGGGCCGGAAGATGAGATGCGATTTCTGTTAGGGAACCATACGGTCCGGTTCTCGAAGGTTGAGTTTTGTCTAATCACCGGATTGAAGTTCGGAGTGATTCCCGACACAGCGAGTTATGATATGGTGGTACAGAATGGTATACACGACCGGTACTTCCAGCGTCGAGTCATCGAGTTTCAAAAGCTGAGAGGGGTGCTTCGGATTGGTGTTTTCCATTCGCAGTACGATGCAGTGAAGCTGTCATTATTGTTTTTGCTGAACTGGATACTGATGGGGGTGGACGAGAGATTTAAAGTTCCAGCATGGCAGTTTCGAGTAGTCGAGGACTTGGACACTTTTGATGCGTTCCCATGGGGCGCATACGTGTATAGGCGGTCTATTTATGGTTACATGCATGCTTTGGATAGTCCACGGCAGGCAGCACGACAGGCAGGACAGGGCGTTGACACCATCGAGTCCTACAACATATACGGTCTAGCGCACGCACTATTGGTTAGCATTTACAATTTGCATCCGTACTTTAATTGAGAATTTTTTATATGACTGATGTATTTACTTGTGATCGTACTTGTCTATTACGCAGGTATTTGCTTTTGAGGTTATCCCCTCCCTTGGCATTAAAAAATGTGGGATCCGCAGGGTTAACCCCGAGCTACCCCCTCCACGTATTCTGAAATGGAAGTTGACTAAGCGACCGCGAGGGAAAAAGCTGGATGAGATTTTCTCTGAAACTGTAAATATTGTTGTTGTTAATGTTTATAATTTTTAGTATGTGTATAATTACAATGATGTAACTCCAATTGCAGATGTCTGCGCGGTCTAAATTGGTGGCGACAGCTGTTGAGATGGGTCAACGGTATTACGAAGGCATAGATCAGGGACCCACTATGTATGATCACTATGCTGTAGATTTATCTGGAGGCCTCCCGGATCCGGAACTACATAGGACTGGCGGACCCAGTCATACGGAGGATTCTTGCGGACCTAGTGATATGGATCCTTCGTACTCTGGACCCAGTGATATGGAGGGCTCAGACCCGGATGTCGGCAATGGCCGTGGGAGTCCCACGAGGTCTAGGCGGGTACGCGTGACTTTGCCCAGACAACCTACAGCTGGACGTGATTCAGAACCGGAGGTTGGCAGTCCTACTCCCGTGAGGCGTAGGCGGGTACGATTCAATTTGGACAGACAGCCTAGACCTCAAGGTCATTCACGGGGAGGCGTCGGAGAGCGTCCACAGGTACGTAAGCATTTTTAGGACCACATGATTTAATTTCAATTGACTTAATAGTTTTAGTACTGACAGAGTCCGAATTCCTTTCAGGCTTGGGAGCATAAATTGGCAGAGGTGATGGATGCTGTTCGAACATTACGTACGGATGTCATGGAGGCTTTCCGTACGAGTGAAGAGAAAAGAGCTGCGCAGCATCAGGAGTTGCTGGATTTGATCCGGGCCCAACAGGGTCCGACGTCGCAGCACCGTATGGATGGTCCACCATTCGATGACCAACCATTTGATGACCATGACGGAGCATTTACTCCCACAGGTACAGGGTGGACAGACCGAGGGACCAGCCATAGGCAGCCACGTACCACAGACACAGTCTCAGATCCGCAGGGTCATGATGTGACAGCACGAGAGGAGGTGCGCGGTGGTACACAGACAGCAGGTGATATAGAGCCAGCAGTCTTGGAGCAGGTACTGCCTGAGGACATCACCACAGTCCGCTCATCACAGCTGCTGGATGATCCTGTTCACTCCCAGGAGCAGGTACTGCCTGAGGACATCACCACAGTCCGCTCATCACAGCTGCTGGATGATCCTGTTCACTTCCAGGAGCTCACACCTATACATTTCCAGGAGGTCACCCCTGACGCCACAACCCAGCGCGATCGTCCAGTCGATCCCAGCGTACGAGGTTCCTCCTACGAGCATAGACCTTCGGTCGACCCGAGTGTAGCCGACCCCTCCAGCCGACCTCCGGTATGTCATTTGACACCCCACCGATCGATTTCAGGTGATCAACAGGGAACGAGTTCCTCCTCACACCACCCCGATCACCCTGATTTGGACCGGAGTCCACCACCCCTGAGGCGTGGAGACTGGATTCGACGTCGAGGTTGGATGGAGCGGAGCCCATACACAAACCCCTGTGAACCGAAGAGGCCACGGACGATGCCGCATCCGCAGCCAGCACATGAATGGATGCCACACGAATTGGTAGATCCTGACCAGCTTGCGGCGTACCTAGCCTACAAGAGGAGCATGACAGGGGAATTGTAATTATAATCTAAAAACTTACAATCTGTTTATAGTTTTTTCGTCCACAGGTACAAGTAAGTATTATGTTAAATTTGTTTCCAATTATGCAGACGTGATGTGGATCTGCACCACCCAGTTGGTGTCAATGTGACTTGGTTCCACCGGTTTCAAACCAACTTCATGGAGTTGGACGATTCGGTATGTTCCTCACTTGATTCACCTGTAGAAGTTTCATTCACAAATGGTTGAATCCGAACAATACGAATTGTTGATATTTGTCAGCACATTGACGCATACTGCAACGTTCTCTGGAAACGTCAACGAGCATTCCCCACTGTGTACGAGAGGAGGACCAACATACTAGATTCACAATTCTATGTAAGTGTTTATTGAGTACGGTTTTCTCTTCTACCTTGATGTGTTCAAATATTTTTTGCCTGACGTGTCGGTTAATTTTCTATGTACAGACATTGGCATATCATAGCTGGCAGAGAATCTGCATGGGTGAGGACAAGAGACCCCCAGATGGTTGGACTGTGCTGGATCGCCAGTATCCTCGTGATGAGCTTGAGGTGGTATGTGGCCTGCTCCCGCAGGCAAACCTGCCATGGCACGACGTTGACACGGTCAGTGTAAATTTGACTTTGCGTCCATCTGTATAATAAAAAAATTTGCTAACACTTTGGAGAAACACCTGCAGGTTCTGATTCCTTGCAACCTCGGAGGTTACCATTGGGTCGTGGCCAGCGTCAACCTTGCGAAAGGGCACATTTTCGTGTTTGACCCGTTCAGACAGAAGGTCCGATATAGCCATAGGAATACCCAGTTCGCGTGCTTAAGGTGGTTGCTACCCTCGATGCTGGATGCGGTACACTTTCACCGGAACAGACAGAGAGGTGATGCGACGTACAAAAGGGAAGAAAAGCCGTTCCGGATGTTCTACGTGCACGCCAACCGTGTGCCGCAACAGGAACGGGGGTATGACTGTTTGAAGTTCTTATTCTATCACAATCGGTTTTAATAGCATCCCATTATAATGTTTGTTCACGTGGTTAATTGCAGGGGAAACTGTGGGGCCCATACATTGAAAATTATTGAGTACCTGGTGGCGAACAGGGATACCTTCGACTGGTCCGAAGCTGATATGGCCACCATCCGGGAGAAGATGGCCGTCGAGGTTTTTTGTAACTCGAAGCCCATATAGTTGATGTAGATGTAGTTGATGTACATAACATTTTTTGAGTAATGAAATGATGAATTTTTTTTCTTCAAGTGTTTGAAGTGTTTGCAGTTCAAAGTTAAACACACACATTTCATACATTGAAATCCATAAACAATACAACAAATTCAATAAAGCATCTAGTATGACATTAGACGAACAACTAAATTCTAATATATTTTCGAACATAAAATCAATCACATTAGTTCTACATAAGAACCAAGGGTCTCACCAAACAACTGTATCGAGCATGGTTGTGAAAGTTTGAACGATGTTGGAAGACATCAGGTTGGAGACATGTTCCTCATAAAACAAAGGTACTATTGCGGAAGTTGATAAGCATCTAAGGATTGAGAAAGCAGAGTATCCCACACGGATAGTTTACTGTTTTGGCATTTCTCATGAGCATCCGGGAACATTCATTCTAACTTATATACGAAGTACAAATCCCCATTATGAGTATATTGGTCTATATCCCAAGGGATTTAAGTTCAGTAAAAGGATGTTTGAGGACATTGATCGGCTTGTGGCATATTTCCAGAGGCATATCGACGATCCTCAGCATGAGTCAGCACCATCAATTAGATCAGTTGCTGCTATGGTACCAATGTGAAGCCCTGCAACTGGGGGCTCCTCTATAGCTAGAGGTGGCACGGTTTCAGTTCCAAGGTTTGGTGGAACCAAAATCTAAACCGAAATCAGAACCGGGTCCCCCGGTTCCGGTTTTGGTTTCGGTTTCGGTTCTGAAACTGGCGGTTTTGGTTTCGATTCCGATTCTGGAATCGGAACCGTCGGTTTTAGAACCGAACCTTTTGTAATATATTTTCAAAAAAATTAGAACCAAAACCGGAACCGGCCTCCCCCGGTTCCAGTTCTGGTTCTTGAATCGAAACCAGAAATCCGGTTCCGATCCTGGTTTTCCCGGTTCTGAACCCCCCCGATTCGACGGTTAGAACCGGAACCTTGCCAGGTCTATCTGTAGCATCTGGGGGTAGTGGCTGGGGAAGTTCAAGCAATGAAGGTGGCTGGAGAGATTGATGTATTAAAAGTTCAACACATTTCATACATTGAAATCCATAAATAAAGTTGGGATATACATAAACACTATAACAAACGAAATTCGAACATGAAATCAATCATATTACTTCTACATAAAACATAAGAACCAAGGGTGGCAATTCGTCTTCCTCTTGTAAGTAAGGCTCCATTCATTCCACGGTACAGTCTTTCTCAGGGCACGTTTGTTTGTTGTGTCCAATTTTATGACAGATACTGCACTTGCGGCGGTATTCCTCGGGGACAATTGTGCTGGGACCTTCATTAACCATAGGTGGGTTGGAACACCTCCTGCTGTTATGTCCTGGTTGTCCACACCTTCTACACGACTGTGTGGTTGTCCTCTCCGAAGACGAGGCATGTCGACCCTCCATTGGTCTACCTGATTGCCTCTTCGCCTTTGGATTTAAAACCACCCGTGATGCGATGTCGGATGGCACAACCCATGAAGCAGGATGGCCAACAGGCATAATAGGAACTGAGTATGCATCAATAAGTGTCTCCCTCTTGTAGTAGTCCGCACACAGAGATGTAAAATCCAAATTTCGCTCCCTGCAACAATGAAAAGGGTGAGACTCACGTTTGGATAATATAAACCGTTAACTATAAATTGTAATGTACCTTGCCGCTGCAAGTGCGTGTTTACATGGTAAAAAGTCCATTTGGAATTTGTTGCATGTGCATGTCTTCCGGGCTAAGTCAACCGTCCACTGTTTTCCCTTGTGTCTGACGGAGAATATGTTCCAGTCAACTGGATTTACGGTCATATAACCGCACTTCTCGACACGTTTGAGGCTCAAAAGATGTGCGGCGTCGGTCAATCGATGACGCATGGACTGTGCATTTGCATGACGATCATGAAACCACTTCTGTATCATATTCCGAATGAACTCTGCCAGTGTCATTAGTGGCAGTTGCCGAGCGAATTTTAGGCATGAGTTTATGCACTCTGCAACATTTGTGGTCATCAACCTGTACCTTCTTTGGGGACAGTGAACGCGGGACCACTTCTGTGGACCGGCATCAATGGCATAATCGTATGCACCCTGGTGCAGCTTACGTAACTCCTTCATGTGCCGATCATACTGGATTTCAATGTACGACCTAGCAGCGTAATCCATTATCTGGGCAACATCCTTTCTGTGGAATCGCTTCTTCATATTTTCACCAAAATGCCAGACACAAACGGTATGGGTTGCATAAGGGAACGCTTTAGAAATCCCTGCTTCAATGCTTGGATGGCGATCGGAAATGAAAACCAGATCATCTATATGACCAAGGGCACCCCTCAAGCATTCTAAAAACCACTCCCATGAAAGGTTGTTCTCTGAGTCATCGTACCCAAAAGCAATTGGATACACCTGTTCGTTTCCATCTTGTGCAGTTGCCACAAACATTGTACCCCCGAATCTTCCCTTCAAATGGGTACCATCTACTGCAATAACAGGACGCATACACCTCCGAAAACCTCTAATTGAGGACCCTAACGACATGAAAAAGTAGAGGAATTTACCATGATCATCGCACTGTAAGTCCGTGATTGTGCCCGGATTTTGCTGTTCGAGAACATACGCAAAAGATGGGAGCAGTTGGAAACTTTCTTCATGCGTTCCATAGGTTAATGACAATGCATATTGCAAGGCATCATGTGCCTTACTGTACATGATTTGGATGCCATACATTGTTTTCATATCGGCGATTATGTCCTTCGGACGCATGAGACGACCATCGGTTTGTTGAAGTCTAGGGGCAACGACTTCTCCGATTATGACTGCACCAGCTTGTCGGTGGCGACGGTGAATCTCCTCCAAGGGACAGCTGTGTTCGTTGACAAAACTTCTGACTTGAAAGTAAGTACCTTCTTCTCTCCTCACCGCTCTTAATTTCCACGTACAGTCGTCAATGATGCAAACCAAATGTAAAGTTGTCTTATTAGACCTTTTCACCTTCCATTCAAAGTTCTGCCGCATCGCAAAATGGCCAACTAGCCTCTTCAAATCCTTTTTACTCGGAAAAAATTGACCTTTATAAATCATGGTTCTCGGTTCTTGCGCTGCCAAGGTGCTGCTTGTACCAATACCAAACGAGTATGAATCTGCTCCTGGAATAACCCAAGTTCTCGCATTAACAGAATCAGATGATGTCATATTACAACGGACCTCGGAAGTCCCAGGCATATCTGGTGCAGTGCAACTAACTCCTTGTACACGTCTACCGCTTGTTTGCATTTGTGCAGGCTCTTCATCTACATTTTGGAGATCATGAACATGTTCATTATTTGCCTCAGTATCAACCTGTTCATGGTTCGGGTAATTGCTCTGTTGATTGTACTGCGCATCGTACTGTTCATTGTCCTGTGCATCGTACTGCTCATTGTACTGCTCATTGTACTGCTCATTATACTGCACATCGTACTGCTCATTGTACTGCACATCGTATTGCTCATTGTACTGCTCAATTCGACTGCCAAACACATCACCCACATCACCCAATTGAATTTCAGCTGCATGTGCATGGTCGACCGCAACTTCTGGGACACCACACATGTTTCCCACACCTTCGCTGGGACCCCCTTGGGTGAACACTTGGTTGCTACCGCTAAAGGATCCAAACTGTTGGGTATTTTCAGGAGGAGGAATATTATTCCCTACCACATCTCCAGCTGTCCGCTCAGTTAGACTGACACATACTTGAGGGATCACTCGATCTTCCCCTAGCATAAACTGGACATCGTCGTCATTCCTTATCAATGTGCGACACGTACTGCCAGGAACGAGTGATATTGATGACAACTCAAAATTGTATTTGTTTACATCATAGTTCACAATAGTATGCACGATCGTCACCAATTCTTCGTAAGTCATATTGTTTGACACGTACATTCCCCGGTTATCGGATCCAACAAACCTCTGACTTTCGTCGGGTAACTGGTCCCATCGACCGTTGTAAGATATTACTATTCTAACCCGATTCATGAGGCTGTCAAATTAATAATCACAAACCATTAACAAAAACCCATGATTACACAATGTCTTCAAATATTACATGAAAAGCCTCGAATATTTTTTGAAAAAGGCTCGAATTTTTTTTCAAAAAAGCTCGAAATATTTTTGTCAAAAAGGCTCGAAATCAATTTCGAAAAGGCATGAATATTTTGTTAAAAGGCTCGAAACTTTGTTCAGAAAGGTACGGATATTTTTTGAAGAAGGCTCGAAATCAACCAAAAGGCTGGAAACTTTTTTCAAAAAGGCTCGAAATATTTTTGTCAAAAAGGCTCGATAATAACTACAAAAGGCACGATGACATTGTTAAAAGGCACGAATAAATTTGAAAATCAATCCAGCCTTTTAGAAAGGTTATCGAGCCTTTTGAAAAGTTATCGAGCCTTTTGGAAAAGTTATCGAGCCTTTTAGAAAGGTTATCGAGCCTTTTGGAAAAGTTATCGAGACTTTTCCAAAAAGGCTCGATAACAATTTCAAAAGGCACGATGACAGTGTTAAAAGTTATCGAGCCTTTTGGAAAAGTTATCGAGCCTTTTACAAAGGTTATCGAGCCTTTTGGAAAAGTTATCGAGACTTTTCCAAAAAGGCTCGATAACAATTTCAAAAGGCACGATGACAGTGTTAAAAGTTATCGAGCATTTTGGAAAAGTTATCGAGCCTTTTACAAAGGTTATCGAGCCTTTTAGAAAGGTTATCGAGCCTTTTGGAAAAGTTATCAAGCCTTTTAGAAAGGTTATCGAGCCTTTTAGAAAAGTTATCGAGCCTTTTGGAAAAGTTATCGAGCCTTTTAGAAAGGTTATCGAGCCTTTTAGAAAAGTTATCGAGCCTTTTGGAAAAGTTATCGAGACTTTTCCAAAAAGGCTCGATAACAATTTCAAAAGGCACGATGACAGTGTTAAAAGGCACGAAAATATTTCAAAAAGGCACGAAATTTTTTTCAAAAAGGCTCGATAACAACTTCAAAAGGCACGATGACAGTGTAAAAAGGCACGAAAATATTTCAAAAAGGCACGAAATCATTTTCAAAATGGCTTCAAGTTTACATACTAAAATGTGAACAACTTCAAAGAAACAAGTTCAAGAAATATTACCTTATTTTATTGAAGAAGAAAGTCGGGGCAAGACCTTGAACTTTTATTTGTAGAGAGAGAGTAACTGAGTATTTCAAGCCTTCGTTTGAGTTGCAGAGAACAACTCAAAGAGAATAACATAAATGTTTAACTAAGGGCAATTTTGGTAGTTCACCATAATAGGTGCCTTTTAAACTTAACTTATTAAACCAGTGACATTCTCACCAATTCACTTTAAAAAGGTGATATTTTGGACCAATTCCACTTAATTTATATAGTTAAAGCATGTCAACCAAACATATACATATATTAGACAAGATAAGGTTGGCCCATTGGTAAGTCTCTCACACCCACATCACAAGGTTGTGGGTTTGAATCTCTCCTCCTCCCCAAACCTTGAATTATTAAAATATTCCAAAAACATATACATATATAATATATTTATGCTTAACTATTAAGATATTTTATCAAACAAACTTTTTTAATTTTTAAAAATTAAAATAGTTTTTGGATGTTAGAAAAATACCGTGTACAATTTAAATTTTAATTAGTTTTTTTAACTCATAAACACTATTATTGAATCATGAATAAAGGGCCATACGGTTTTTAGAGTAATTTTTGACATTCCAATTCTATATATCAACTTGTATTCCAACTACTAATATGTCAATTGACAAATGAATTCACATTAACAGTGTTTTTCATTAACTCATTATTTTACGATGCACCCGCTGGAAATATTTTCTGGCTCCGTCCCTGTTAGGATTATAATTAGATACATTTTTGTAAGTGTACACGCTTACTTGCAACATAGTATTAGGATCATAATGAGATAAAATGTAAGTGTACAAGTTTACTTGCAACAAAGTATTAGGATCATAATGAGATACATTTTTTTTAATATATATATACACACCACATGCGAGCTACAAGTACGACAATGGAGTACCCTGATCCACAAGAAAAAAATAATTAATTGCTATTATATATATACAGTCTTTTTATTATCAATTCGAACTTATAAAGGTTATATCAGTTCCTTATATGTGGGCCACTGGATTTAAATACTTTGACTGACAAGTGCATACAGCCAAGTCAAAGTATTTAAATTCAGTGGCCCACATGTAAGGAACTGATATAACCTTTGTCAGTTCGAACTGATAATAG
Organism: Acer yangbiense; assembly: GCA_008009225.1. Taxonomy (NCBI): domain Eukaryota; kingdom Viridiplantae; phylum Streptophyta; class Magnoliopsida; order Sapindales; family Sapindaceae; genus Acer; species Acer yangbiense. The sequence continues at coordinate 13,899,011 of CM017761.1, forward strand.
AATTTATGTATATATATATAACTTTTCCTATCAACACTCCCTTATTTTAATATAATGAGCAACTTTTGATGAAATTACAAGCAATTGAAGAGAATTTGTGTATGTGTCATAATAAAATTAAAATACACATTTGGTAACATTTTGGAAAATTTTTGGAATTGAAAACTATTTTTTTCTTATATTTCCCTATTTGTAAATGTTTTATGTTCAAAAAATTTGGAAAGATGTACTCAAAAAATTTTCAATGTTTTTATCATCCATATAAAAAAATCACATCAAGATTCAATATATTCCATTAAATTTCATTAAAGGTGCTTAATGTGTGTATTGTAAGTTTGTAACAAATCCTTATTAGAAAATTATATATATATATATATTATTAATGCTATCAATTTTAAGTAATTGTAGTTTGGTTTTCCCAAACCCGGATTTTGAGTTTTGTTCTTTTAGGTTGAATGTGTGCTCTTTAGCCTCAAGCCACATTAATATATATATATATATATATAATTAAACATGTTCGGTTAAATTGTGCTTCAAAGATTGGAAGTCATGTTTCAACCTTAAAATTTATATTTGTTTGTTTGATGTGTTTTGTTTTGTATCTGAACCATTTTGTTTTAATTATAATAGTTTGTAAACAAAATTATAAAATAGGGTTTTTTTTTTCGTAAAATTAATAATAAAGAGGGCAGAGTTTGTAAAAAGTAAAAACTTAAGTTGGAAGTTTGTTGAAGGTGGGAAATTTATCGGCCACGTTGATGGGGGAAGAAATGAAGACAGTTTTGGGCAATGGTGATAGACCTGCTTTCTGGACAGCAAAAATTTGTGATAACAAATCTCTCATGGAGGCCTTCCCAAGAATACATGCTTTGGCTGTTAATAAGAAGGGTGTTTTCAAAGATTTTGGTAGATGGGAGGGTCAGTCTTGGTTATGGGAGGTTCAACTGAGAAGACCTCCATTTGATTGGGAGAAAGACCAATGGCGGATGTTTAGGGCCTGTCTTGACTGCATTCAAATGCGATCCCGTATGGCTGATACCATCGCTTGGGTAGCTCGTAGTGATCGCTTATTCACTGTAGGATCTTTTAGAAAAGGTTTAGAGAGGCTGCGGTTTGACAGCTTGATTGTTTTAAAAGACATCTGGAAGGCCATTTATCCTGTAAAAATTGAAGTTTTCCTTTGGCATGTGCTAAGAGGAAGAGTGTTTGTGAAAGAAGTGTTGTATAGGTGTGGCATGGACCACTTTGATGACATGAATTGTTTTATATGCGGTGTCATAGGGTGCTCAAGTAGGTCTTTCTTGGACTAGTTCAAAGCTTGGGAAGGTTTTTGTCCGAATCCTAGTTCTAAGAGGATTTGGTGTTCCTTGTTCTATGCTGTTTCGTGGACCATATGGAAGAGTTGAAATCAAGTGGCTTTCGAAGTTAAGATTACCTCTATTGAACAAGCTTCTGATTTGATAAAATTTAGAATAGTCTGGTGGTTTAAACACTTCTAAAAGGGTTCTTCCGATACTGTGACAACTCTTCTTTTGAATTTCCAAGATCTTTGTGTTGATAAAAGAAAGGTCAAATCCAATCGCATTCGGGATTGGATTCCTCCTACTGCTAAAAGCTTAAAATTTAATGTTGATGGTTCTTCAAAAGAAAATCCGGGTCTGGCTGGTATTGGAGGGGTGTTGAGAGATTCGAAAGGATCCATTCTCTGTCTGTTCTCTTAGTTTATACGCGAAACTGACTCCAACACAGCGAAGGTGCAGGCAATCAAGAGGGCTGTTCAACTGGTGGCTTCAAAGTCTTCGCTTGCTAACCAGGATATCAGCATTGTGAGCGACTCTAAATCTGCCGTGTCTTGGGTGAATGATGGTGCTTTTGGCAGCTTGAACCATTTCAATACCATATATGAAATTCGTAATTGTTTGAAGTTGCTCTCTGATGTGTCTGTTGTTTTCGATTCTAGGGTCTTCAATGCCTTTGCGGATAGTCTTGCGAAACAGGGCTCTAGTAGTGAGAGAGATATCATTCAATGGGGTGATTTGTAGTGTTTGGCATGTCTGTGTTTTGGTTTTTGCTCTATTCCTTTCTTTTGGTTGGTGGCGTTTTTTCGATTTGTTGATGTTGGGCTGCCTTTTTGTTGGGCGTTTGTTCCCCTTGTGGGTCTTTCTTTCGGCTTGTCGTTGAATAAATTTTAGCTTTTCAAAAAAAAAAAAGAAGTAAAAACTTAAAACACTTTTTCAAAAAATCAACCTGGGCTATAGCCTAGGCTACAATACATATAGCTCCGCCCCTTGTTCTAAGCGCACGGGTGGTTGTAACTGGTAAGTGCACAAGTTAGTGTAAGCTTATTTTTAGTACAAATAATTTACTGTAAACAATTAAAAAAAAAATATTCTAAAAATCAACTCAAATAATGTTGCAAGTAGTTTTTTTTTTTTTTTTTTTTTTTTTGTTTTTGTTTTTGTTTTTGTTTTTTTAATTTTAACATATCATTTAACACATCATCTTGTGAGTTGTGAGTTATATGGTTTTGTCAAATTTATAACAAAATAATTCAAAATGTCAACATCTCAAATATATCGAAAAATATTTTAAAGCTATCACTCATAAAAAATAACAAAACAAAGTGAAATGAATAGAACTATTTAGATCATCATGAAATAAATCTTTTCTATTTCCAGAAGAAAAAAGCAACAACAGTCTCCTTGATTTATCCCCCCCGGTGAGGGTTACCATATTCGTAACGTTGCCCCTTTTAGATTCAAAAATGGCCAATCTTTCCCCTAAAAACCAAATTATTTAAAGATTTACTCCCTGTCACTAATATTTCTATTAAATAGTGGTTTCACCGTTAAACACCAAGGGCAGTATTGTAACTGTGCTACTTCAAAAAAAAAAAGGATATTATTAGTTTCCCCCTAAGGTTTGCCATATTCGTAACTTTGCCCCCCTCTAGTTTCAAAAATGTCTAGTCTTCCCTCTGAAAACCAAATTATTCAAAGATTTACCCCTTGCCATTAGGATTTGACTGTGAAACACCAAGGGCAATATTGTAACTATGCTTCTTCAAAAAAAAAAACATACTTTCTCCATTACTTTCACGGTTTTAAAGGAATACATTGATTTTTTTTTTAAATGGAGAAAGTACATTTTTACCCCCAATAATAATGTTGATTTTTTTTTAAAAGAAAATTCAGAATTAAGAAAATAAAAACTCATCACCATTAGTTCATCTCCAGATTCAATCTCAATCGTCCATCTCAGATAATTAGAATTAATTTTTTTAAAGGAAAATTGGAATTAATAATAATAATAATAATAATAAACCTTTAAAAATAACAGTAATAAACCTTTAAAAATAACAGTAATAAAAAAAAACCATTGATAATAATAATAATAATAATAATAATAATAATAATTTTCATTTTTCAATTTCTGGTGAATAAAATTATTTGAAAAAAAAAATGGTTTCAGTTTAGGGTTTTGAATCTGTTTTTTGTTTGGATTATGGTGAATAGATTCAAAATCAATGATTTCAATTTCTGGGTTTTGATTTTGGTGAAAACAAATTTTTATTTTTTAATTCTGGATTTTTTTTTTTTTGGAAGTAGCACAGTTACAATATTGCTCTTGGTGTTTCATGGTCAAATCCTAATGGCAGGGGGTAAATATTTGAATAATTTGATTTTCAGGGAGAAGACTGGTCATTTTTGAAACCAGAGGGGGCAAAGTTACGACTATGGCAAACCTCATGGAGGAAACTAATAATATCTCTTTTTTAGAAGTAGACAGTTATAATATTGCCCTTGGTGTTTAACGGTCAAACCACTATTTAATGGAAATATTAATGGCAGGGGGTAAATCTTTGAATAATATGGTTTTCAGGGGGAAGACTGTTATTTTTGAAACTAGAGGGGGTAAAGTTATGAATATGTAAAACCTCAGTGGGAAAAAAAATAATAATATCCCTAAATTTAATTGGGTCAAGCTAACTCAAATTAAATTTGAGATTTAAAATTTTGACTTTAACATCTCAACCACTCATATGATCTTAATCCAATGGTTGAGATTTAAATATAACTCTTGGATTAAGAACACATAATTGAGATGTTGAAGTCAAAATTTTAAATTATAAATTTAAGTTGTTTTAGTTTAACCCAATTTAATTTTAAAGTATGAATTATAATCGATGAATGTACGCAGCTAGAGATGCACGTTTGGGGAATGGGGATGGATATAGGTCCCCCCATTCCCATCCCCACTTCCCATACCCTTCCCCCATAATACCCCCCCCCCCCCCCCCCCCCCCCCCCCCCCCCATTTCCCCATTTGGGGAAAATGGGGATGGGGAATTTTGGGGGGACCTATATCCATCCCCATCCCCAATTCCCCATTTTCCCCGTTTTTCCCCGTTTTTCCCCATTTCCCCGTTTCCCCCGTTCCCCCATTTCCTCATTTGACTAAAAATTACAAATTAAACTAAAAAAAACAAACATTTCATTACAAATACAAAATAAAATTCATTAGTGCATTTTATATAAAATGTGTATATATACTTAGAGAGTTAGGGTTTTCAAATAATAATAAAAAAATTAAAAATATATATTATAATTATATTTATATATGTTTGGGGGAAATGGGGAAATAGGGATGGGGGACCTCCCCCCCATCCCCATTTCAATATAATTGTGGGGAAAATGGGGAAATGGGGATGGGGAGGGGTCCCCCCGTCCCCATCCCCATTTCAATTTGGGGATGATTTTCATCCCCATCCCTCCCCATTTCCCCATTTTTCCCCAAAAAAAAATCCCCAAATGGGGATGGGGACGCGGGGAATTGGGGCCCCGGGGAAAAATGTGCATCTCTATACGCAGCTTTATTATTTGGGGAAAATCTCCTTATCTTCTCTAAAGATGGCAAAAGAAAACGAAAGACAGTGAAACAAATCAAAGCTAGAGAAAAATATTTTTTGAAAAAGAGAAAGCGAGTTGATATAAATGTTCAAAAAATATATATATTTAAATATTAAATAATTCGAGATTTGGACTACTCAAATCAACGAATTTATAATATATATGTGGTGTGTAAAGTAAGGATTTAGATTAAAAACACACTTGAAGATAATATTCTAAATTTAAAAATAATGGAATTTAATAAAATAAAATAAATAAATCGTAACCATTTGTTATATATATCATAAGAGCATCTTCCATCTATTCTCTATCTCTATTTCTAAGATAGAGATCCAAAAAGAAATATTTCTTCCAAATTCTATCTCTAAAAAATTTTCACTCCCACCACACTATTTATCCTTATCTCTATCTCTATCCCTATTTCTATTTATATCTTCAAATAACTTATATTTTCTTTAACAATTTTTTTTTTTATAACATAAAATAATTTTTTTAGAGAAAATTATAACGAAATAATAAAATGAAGAACAAATGATAAAGTATGGTAAATAAAAAATTATTAATTAATATTCAATATTGGACTCATTTTAAAGATCTAGATGAGACATTTCTAATGGTATAATTTTTATGTTAATAAAATGTATAAATTAAAATTTATTATATACTAATTGAATTTAATGAAAAAGGTAAAATGATATAAATGGAATAAAAAATGTTGAAAAATGAATTTAGAGGATGAGATATGGTTTTCTAAATTTAGATAATGAAAGGTAGCAACTCTACAAAAATTCTTGGAGACAACATTTTAGAGTGTGGGTGGGACCGTGGGAGCAACACATCCTCTAAATTTCCTTGGAGACATGATTTTAGAGGGTGGGTGGGAAATGCTCTATAATTTTCTTTAAAAAAAATTATTTTATGTTATAAAAAAAAAATTATGTTAAAAAAAATATAAGTTATTTGAAAATATAAATAGAAATAGGGATAGAGATAGAGATAGAGATAAGGATAGAGAGTGTGGTGGGAGTGAAATTTTTTTAGAGATGAAATCTGAGAGGAATATTCCCTTTGGATCTCTATTTTAGAGATAGAGATAGAGAATGGATGGGAAATGCTAAGATCTATATAGATTTACACAAAGAACAGTTCAATAAATGATCCAAATTTGTAAAGTAATGAGCTTTGACTTTTTATTTATCGTCATGTGTGATATGATACCACTGTTACATGTCAGGTATCATAGTCTTGGCATTCTAAAAGAGGTGTGAATTATAAACCGTAACCTGTCACTTTTCGGTGTAAAAATATTCTTAAAAGATTATCTTTTTATTCTGATTTGATATAATATTTGGTGCTATATATCGGAGATGTCTAAGATTCTCTTCTTTTTTTTTTTTTTTGGTCTGCAAGTGTGGGAAAAAATTGGTGTTAATAACAATGTTCATAACGCCAATTTTTTTTTTTTTTTAAATTGTCGCACTTTTATATTTTTTATAATTCTTAATTTAACCTTCATATACTTGATTATAATAATATTTATTCCAAAAATTATACCGTTGAAAAGATCTCGTCACCATCATTCAAATGACACAAATATTAATATACATATTTAAAAATTCTAATTTACTTATTAATTATATATTTAATTAATTAATATTGTATAAATATTTATTGGGATGATATTCTTTAAAGATGTTCTTTTGGTGTAGAATTTGATGTTATGGATAGGAGTGGAAAAAAATTAAGATTCCCTTTTAACAATAAATTGATGTAAAATTTGGTGTTAGGCCAACTCCGATAGAACACCAAATTGGTGCAATAATGGAGCACCAAATTGCAACTCCTAAGTCCCAATGTCAGATATTTAGTGTAATGTTAGATATTTAGTGTAAAGAATAGTGTTACACCAAATTTGGTATTACACTGTTTATAACACCAAATATTTTGCTTTTATTTTTTATTATTTTTTATTAGTCAAATCATTACTTAATATTTTTTTAAATTTTTTTTTAAATTAACCATCACGTACTTAACTACAATTATATTTATTTCAAAAATATATCGTCGAAAAGAATTCATTAAGATCTTTAAAATAACACTAACATTGATATACATATTTATTTACTTATTAATTATATATATAACTAACGTTAAAATTTATAATAACTTTAAAGGTTTATTGAAAGAATATTCTTATAAAGATGTTCGTTTACACCAAATTGATGTTGGATGCATCAGAGTGGGAAACAAATTAGTGTAAAAATATTCTCAAAAGATACTCTTTTTACACCAATTTGATACTCTCCATCGGAGATGTTCTTAGGATGGCAAAAGAAAATGAAAAAGAGTGAAACAAAGCAAAGCTAGAGAAAAATATTTTTTGAAAAAAGAGAAAGCGAGTTGATATAAATTTTTAAAATATATTTTATTTTTAAATATTATATAATTCGAGATTTGGATCTTCAGTTGAACTGAACTTTTTAATGACCTAAAACATTTAATGATAATATTTTACATTTAAAGATAATGGAATTAAAATAAATAAATAAAATAAATAAATCTCAACCATTTAATACATATGTTATAAGATAGATTAGTATAAAGAATAGTTCAGTAAATGATTCAAATTCTTAAAGTAATGGGTATGGACTTTTTACTTTATTGTGATGTGTGATATGACACCACTGTCACAGTGTCACTGTGTCACATGTTAGGTATCACAATCTTGGTACTCTAAAAGAGGTGTGAATGCATGCATGTGATGAGATTGGATTATTTTATAAGATAAGATTGGAATACAATTGGATCGGATTGGATATGATTAAATATAGGGTTTGCTGGTAGTCTGGGACACTGGGACAGAGGTGACTGTCAAGAATAGCCATCTGTTTTTGTGTTTACTTTTTGAAGCCATTTGGCCCATTTATATAAAGTTTCAATTTTCTCTTTAATTACTATCTTGCCACTCGTTAAATTAAAAACTAACCCCAGATTTTCCTCCAGTTAAACTATTACTATTGTCCTCGCCAATCGTCATGCAACTTTTCACAGTAAACTGATTTGATTTTTTTTTTTTTTTTTAATAAATGTTAGAGTTATTTAATAAAAATAAACATAAAAAAATTAATCAATTTACAAGAATATTTATCAGCATATTAAATTATTAACACTCGATAAAAGCTCATTTTCATTAAATAACTTTTCTTCTTCTTTTTTAAACAAAATGATATTATTCAAGTGATATATACCTTATATAGTCATATCTATATTATGAGGTCGTGGGTTCGAGTTATCTACTCCTCAACCTCGAATTTATGTAATACTTTAATATATATATATTAAACAAATTTTTTCTTCAAACAAATTAAACAACTTTTTTATAATCTCACAATAAACTTCATTATTTCTTTAAAATATCAAGAGTAATATTATATTGATTTAGCCAACTTAGGACCACTCAGCTATCATATTAATTTCGATAAAAAAATTTGATAAACTTTTTTCGAAAAGATATTACATGTAGGGTAGTATATCTCCCGTTCCATATTAGTGAATAGTGGTGGGGTTTCGGTCTCACCTTTCACTCTTTATAAGTATGTGAGATAAGTTTATTTATTTATTTATTTATTTATTCTTTCGATGTTATGGGAGTAGATATTCAGACCGCATATGTATTGTTTAATCTTAATAGATTTTGATAGATCTCAATAGACCTATCGTAATACTTAATATATATATATATATATATATATACATAATTACTGGGAAATTTAATATTCATTAAATGTACATCCAAATCTAATCTTCACAAAGTTTCAAAAAAAAAAAAAAATCACAAACAATTTAAAATATAAATCTACATGAAATAGTCATGACTTATAAAATAAGGGGGGTGTATTCAATTAGGATTAATTATGATTTTTGAAAACATTTAAAGACATTTTTTAAGTGACAGATTTTCATGGATTTCTATCGACTTTTATAAATCTACATGGACTTTCATTGATTTGTTTAGACATTCATCTCAGACTTTTATGGATTTATTTAGACATCCAAGGATTTTCATGGTTTTGTTATCTCTGACTTATCAATAGTAAGCTAATTATAGCTAATTATCAAAAAAAAACCTTTGAAGTTGGAATGAGCAAAATTTGATACACCAGTCAATCTATATTTGCGTATATATATAGCCTGAGAGCGATTGAATTGAACCTAAAATTGGCTAAGGTTTATCTGCGTAAAGGCATTGCTTGCATGAAGTGCAGATAAATTATTTTTCTTTAAAATAAAATGCTAATAAAGAGTGAGCATTTTGGTGTTTGATTGAAGGCTCTACAGATTATTTTGGTGTCGTTTTGTGCAGTTTTGGCACGTAGTAAGATTTGTACTTGTGCAATATAATTTATATTTTGTTCTTAGCAAATGTAGCGGCTCTATTTGGGAAAAATAAGTTGCAAGCGTTCGTTGTATTCACAACACTTTCTGGCTTCCGTTGGTCACAAATTGCCTTGCTTCATCATTTTTATGGTTATCAAAATAAATGCAGATACTCTTTTGACAACAATGACTCTGGTGACCGGAGCTAAGGCTAAATTTTTTGAATCAGGTTGACATGGGATTGGTTTTTGCTTGATTTGGAAATGTACGATAGGAAGATTACTTACCATAGTTCCTAGATGTTTTTTAACTTTTAAGGTGGCAATTTTGGTGCATGATATTGTGTACGAAATTTTAATATCTTGGACTACAGCATTTAAAAACAATTTTTTTTTTTTTTGGTTATAGCAATTACTAGAGATAGTTAATAATTTAATTTTGTATACTACTCTGATTATATTTCTTAAATTGGGCAATAACAAACGTGTTTGGGTTGGGGTGGTTGTTGTGGGGTGGGTTGTTTTGTGTTTGCTTGGGTTGTGTTTGCAGGTGTTGGGTTTTGGTTGTTTTGCGCTTGTAACCTCTTCCTTGGTTAATAAATAAAAGTTTGCCTTTTCAAAAAAAAAAAAAAAAAAAAAAAAAAAAAAAAACAAACGTGTTTACAGTTGCTTGTTCAAAAATATATATATATATATATAATTATGTGACTGCAACATATTCCATTATTGTATGTGGCTTGTTTTCTTTTTGAACTCAATTTTTTTTTTCCTTTTTAATTCAAAGAACATGCTGGGGATGGAAGCTTATTATTCTCACATGTATCGGTTTTTTTAATTTTTACATATTAGTGCTTTTCGTTTCTGTTTTGAGAGAGAGAGGGAGAGCAAATCCACCAAAATCATTGGGGAGAAGGCTGGACATGTTATGACATTTGATATTTATATCTCTCACCATCAAGTCCACTAAAATCCATCAAAATCCATGACCTAAGAAAATCCTTTAAAATCTAGTCCTAATTGAATACACCTTGATTCTTGTAGATATTTTTAAAGTCTCAATTCAATACACCTGGATTTAGAAGGATTCTTTAAAAGTCCATAGAAATCCTAATTAAATACCACTGGATTCATATGGACTCTTTTAAAGTCTTTAAATGTCCAAATTGAATACACCAGGATTTATAATGTTTTTAAATGTCCTCAAGAATCCTTATTGAATACACCCCCCTAAGTTTCAAAGTACTTATTTAAATGGCTTGAAAAGGCCATTATGGCCGCATGGCTCTTCTTGAGCCGGTGAGTGTGTAAGAGCATCTCTCACCTATATTCGATGTGTATTTGGTATGGCCTTTGTTTAGGCCAAAATTGTTTTTTTAATGCTAAAAGCTGATTTAAAGTTTTTATTTTATTATTATAATTATTTTTTTATACAAATCAAAACAGTTTTTTTAATATATAAATTGTCTCCATTACCTTTATAAAAGCTATTTTATATCTACTAGGAGAAGCCTAAAATTTGGGTTTTCCCAAAAAGCCTTTTTTGAGCTTTTCTAAAACATATGAATGTGTCAACTACCATTTATAAATTTTAGATATTCCACCATACAACTCTTTCATTATAAATACATTGTCAATACCTTTTTTATAACCTTTTCGTAGTCATTGGACCCTTGCCATCTGTCTTCAAAAACACTCTTCCTTACCCAGTAGAACATCGAGTTAATTCTCAGTCCTTTGAACCCATTTCCACGCCCCTGAATTTTTACAATTATTGGCCCGTTTTAGCTCTTCCTTCTTACACCTCATTTGCCTCTTCCGTTCGAAGTTCCGCTTCCCCAATTTAACTAAACTGTCCTTAATAAAGCTTAGCACATTTGGGATCGAATTCTGAGTAACAGTCTCATTCCACACAGACGAAACCAGTTCCTTACATCCCACCTCATCAACCCAGCAATCTTCAAAAAAGAATCGTTTATCAGTATTTCTATTAGTTGCCTCCGCACCTCTATCGGCCTCCATAACGTCAATCAACATGGGTCTATGATCCGAGCACCAGTACTCCAAGTAATGGACAACAGACCGCGGAAACAAACCTTTCCATTCACCATTTCCAGTGCAACGGTCAATCCTTTCTTGAATCCTATCAACTCTTTCTCTTTTATTACACCACATATGCTTTGGCCCTAGGAAGCCCATATCTTCCAACCCACAATCATCCAAAGCTTCCCTAAAAGCAGATATAAACTTCCAATCCCTACGCAGCCTCCATTCTTCTTAGTAACATTAAGCAATTCATTAAAATCTCCTATACAACACCACGGTAAATTTGACAACCCAGCCAAGCGATGTAAAAGTGTTCAGGAATACACCCGTTGGCTAGGATCTGGATCGCCATAGAATCCCATAAGTCTCCACAACTTTTGACCATGCGAAGACACTTGAACGTCGATATGAAATCTCGAGAAAGACCTCAATTCCACTGTCACAGAATTAGACCAGAATAAACACAACCTACCTGAACGACCCACTGAATCCACCATAATCTTCCCATAGAAACCCAACAGAACCCGTAATTTCTCTAAGCGAACCTGATTAGACTTAGTTTCCAAAAGAACCATTATATCTGGGCAATTATCCTGCTTCAATTCCCGCAAGACTCGGAATACTTGGTCATTTCCCAACCCCCAAACGTTCCAACTGATGAGTTTTATTGCGTCCGGCTGGTTGGTAGAGACCGACCTACCGATATCTGAGAACCTGTCTCCACCATAGAGCCATCGTTGTTGCTTCTTGGTTCCTCTCCCTTCTCCATCCGGACACTTGTTCCTCTTTCTAACCCATCCAAAGTCGAAGAATCCCCATTCTTCTACTGCAACAGAGCTTTTTCAATTTCCAAAACTGATTCCTTCGAACGTTTTATCGATGAATTCCTCTCTTCACCATAAATAATTGATTCCTGTTTACCTAATGTCACCCCCAATTTAGATTGATTCTGCTCACCCTTATCACCCCGCCTGATCCGTCTCCAAGTACTAAGAGATTTGGGTAAAAATTGTGGTTCAACAATAGCCTTTGGGGCTACAACAGGAGGCCTAGAATCACTACCTTCCCTAACCCCACTTATACTAATTGGGCTTAAAAAGGTTTCGGTATTACTCATCGATCAAGGCCTAAGCCCTCCTCACTACCCATAACCAGATCATTATTCAATATCTCAGACTCTACACCGCTTAGCATACCTATCTCTTCATGATTCTTTAAAATATCCATTTGGTCAGCCACATCGGGGCCAGAACTCTGACAACCGTTAAATTGGTTTTTTTCAATGCACGTAGTTCCCTGTATAACCATTAATGCTTCCATTTTTTCCTATGCACGCAACCTTGGAGGCGAGGGTTCCTAGATTCTCCTTTTCACCTACCACCCAGATTATTCCTTTTCGACCACCGTCAGCCTCTGGCGATTGCTTCTTATATCTCCAGTATTCTTGAGACCGCGTGGCCTCTCTAGGGCCAGAAAACCCATAGCCACCTTCACGCCATTCTCTTTTTCCCTGATCCATTCTTCCATTTTCGTTTGCATAGAAATGTTTTTTCGGAGGACTTGTAGTTCGCAACCACAAACATAGCCTAATATTTGCTTCGGTTGTAACTTCCCAATTATCCCCCAGAACAGAGCACTCCCATATAGTAAGACCAGTCTGTTACACTTATAACAAAAATCTAGAACTCTCTCATATCTTAAAAGTATGGTGGTTATCTTCCCATCTTCTAGGAGATCCACACGGAGACTCCTCCGTAGAGGTTCATCCACCTTAATCACCACCTGAACACGAATAAATATACTCGAACAATTCTTCCCAGCTTCCAAATCAACATTCCTTACTTCTCCAATCATATTACCTAAGAATAGACCTATTTCTTCCGACATACACAGTATAGGTAAAGTTGCGTATTTGGACCCAAAACTCAGTTCTATTGAACTCCATATTAGCAATCTCTCCAGTCCTTGTAGGTTTCTCAAATATAATGATAGCTCTGTTAAACCTCCACGGGCCACCGGATAAAATCCTCTGTCGGGCCTCTAGATTTTTAAACTGAAACTCAAAGATATTATCTTCAACCGGCTCAATCTCCACTCCCCTATTAACTCTCCAGATTCTTTTCATAACATCCCTAAAGGTATCCATATTCACTACCTTTGAAGCCAAAACTTTCCCAACCAAACACAGAGCTAACCTTTGCTCTCCCCTATCTTTTAGATTTACATCAAGAATTTTAGCAGGACTTTCCTTCTCCTCGATTGAAAGAGCATTGCACAACGATGCTATTTCGATTTCATTCATGGTGCTCAAGGTCACAGTTTTGAATCAGCAAGATTCTAAACGGAGACCGACTTAAGAAAACTTTCACCTTAGGTTAAGAGAACCTGAGAGAGAGACTTTTAGTCATATATGTGTAAAGTTTTCACTTTCGAGAGTGCTTTCACATATATTAGCAACCAGGATGGAACTACAAAGCGAATTAATTCCTTGGCCAAGGAATTCATTTTCGGCCAAGAATTTAAAGTGATTTTTATAATATTTTATTTAACTTTATTGATTTTTAGATTTATACTAGTAGAGTAAAATTTTATTGTTATTTTTATTTAGCATTTTATTTATTTAATGGTCATCAAATAACCATTTTGATAGCACTGGACTAACGTTATGTTTGGTAGGAGGGATAGATGAATTAAGAAGGAGAGAGAGTAGGAGGGATGAAGATGATAACATATATCCTTCATCTTGCTTGGTATTGAAGAGAAAGTTGAATGGATGAATTGATATATAATTTATAACTTTATTATATTACCCTTTTATAAATTAGAGGGTAATATTGTCCTTTCTCGCCAATGAGATCCCTCATCTTCTCATTCGTCCCATGAGGGAAGGATTGATTTTGGTGGCCCTGAGGGAGTTGAAATCCCTCATCTTCTCCTCTCCTCTCTCTTGTCTCTCCAACCAAATAATGGATTGGAGCTCTCCTCCAAGCCCTCTTCCTCCAACCCTCTCCCTCCCTCCATCCCTTCTTCGTACCAAACAAAGCCTAAATAGGTGGCTACTAAGGTGATTTGTCCAATAATAATATATGACTATTTAAATAAAATTATAGTTCCTTTTAATTAAAATTCTAAGAAAATATTGTTTTTTATGTTAACTAAAATTATATAGATTATAATTAAAGTTTGTGAAGAACAAGATTATAATTAAATTTAAAAAATATTGTTTTCTAATAAAATAAAATGAAGGAGCCAGTGAAGATGGTGAAGCACAAAAGAAATTGAAATTGAATAATAAATTATTGAAATAATTTTTTTTTCAATAAAATAGATATTTTAATTTACGTATTATTTAATGTACAAAAATATTTTTAATAAAATAATAGTTTTATATTATTTTATTAAAAAAAATTATATATAATTTATTTATTAATAAAATAAATAAAATAATTTTAATTTATTTATACAAGACTTATTACCTACAAACCCTCTGATATAAGACTTATATACAAAATTATAAATCCACTTTTTCAGCCTTTGGATCAAAATTCAATGACAATTATATATTCTCTCTTCTGGCCCACCACTTACTTTTGTCCCCACTCATAATATATAACGGCCTTTAGATTTTGATCCAATGACTGAAAAATGGGTTTGTAGCTTAGATTAGAAGGTTTGTATGTGAGAAATATTACATATATATATATATGTGTGTGTGTGTGTGTGTGTGTGTAAACCTGAAGTTGAGAAGCTGAAGTCAAAAAATTATATCAGAAATTTGAGTTGACATCACCTCATAGCAAAGATGTGTGTGTGTAAACCTGAAGTTGAGAAGCTGAAGTCAAAAAATTATATCAGAAATTTGAGTTGACATCACCTCATAGCAAAGATGGTAGTGCACCTCTCTTCCATAGTGGTAGTGAGGGGTTCGAGTCCCAATATGTGTATTTTACAAGTATGTGTAGGTAGTTTTCTCCCGATTTGTGATAGTAGTTATCTGGCCTGCATATGTATTAGCAAGTTCTGACAGTCCGATTGTAATACTTTAAAAAAAAAGTCAAAATTTTGAGTTGATATAACCAGTCTTTCTATTATCAGTTCGAACTGACAATAAACATATCAAGGCGAAGAATGTGGACCACATATTATGGAGAAGTTTTGATAAGTGCATACACTTTGAGTCAAAGTATGTAAATCTAGTGGACCACATTCTTCGTCATTCCACATTCTTTGTCATGATATATTTATTGTCAGTTCGAACTGATAATAGAAAATCTGTTGATATAACATGACTTATATATATCCTAAGACAATTTATAAAGCTGACATGCATTTAATGTAGTAACTTTTACACAACTAACAATTTTTCTATCTCATTAACATGTCTTTACTTTTACACAACCAACTCTTTTTCTCTTTCATTATCATGTCTTTTATTATAATGAAATCCCATCGATATTTATGAATTTTGATCTTCTCTTTTTTTTTTTTTTTTTTGGATGATAAGCTCAATGAAAAATACCTATGAATAAAATTTGAAAATTTTTCAAACACTAAAACTATTATCCTGATTTTGTTAAATATGAAAGCATCAGAAAAATAGTGAAATATAGGAAAATTCAAGAAAAATAGTTTTAGTGCTTGAAAAATTCTCAAATTTTATTCATAAGTAGTTTTCAATGAACTTGTCATCCACAAAAAATTTAGATCAAAATTTATAAAAATCAATGTGATTTCATCAGGTCCTTACCAAAATTAAATAATGAACCCCTTATGAGTGACTTAATATATAAATATATATATACATATACATATATAGTTAGGCTATATCAACTTAAATTTTAGACTCAACTTTTTGACTTCGATATCTAAACCACCTATTTGTTCATGTGCTCTTTAATTCAATGGTTGAGAAAGATTTGAGTTAATATAGCTTGACCCATATATATAGATTATTTTATTTTATTTTATTTTATTAATAAATAAATTATATATAAAATTTATTATAAATAATAAATTAATTTTTAGCAACATAGGATTCGTAATCCATAACAAAATTTAATCAAACAAAAAATGGATATAATAAACCCACCTCTCCCTTTTTGTAGTTATCCTAAAACTATTTATAAAGTTGATATACATTTAATGTTACTTTAAAAGTAACTGCATTAAATGCATGTAAGTAACTGCATTAAATGCATTTTGCATGTCAGCTTTATAAATAATCTTATAATAACTATAGATAAATAATGGGAGATAGATTTGTTGTATCGGCTTTGGATTGGATTAATTTTTGGTTGAGATTACAAATTTCACACTGCAGTGTGTCACCAAACAAGGGATGGACTAAAATTGTCCCATTCAGAACTTATTCAGTGCGCAAAATGGGGCCACACCTAGCTATACGGTAAACTCCAAGGAAAGTTAGGTATGATTTAAGAAGTCACACTCAAGATGAAGTCTAATAAATTTAGGTGTGACCTAAATTGTCACACATGGATGGCAAATTTCAAAGAATCTTCGGTGGTGTGAGTGTGTGACCTAAAAAGTCACGCATGGATTAAAAAAAAAAATCCAACAATACGAGGTGTAATATAATAAGTCACACTTATACATTAAATCCTAATAAAATGAGATGCAATTCAACGAGTTACACATAAATATTAAGTCCAAGAAAACTTAGAGTTAAAGCCTAACAAAATGAGATGTGTTTCAAGGAAACGAGATGAAGTTAATCTAGTGATAAATTCCTTACACCTGTTCTACGAAATAACGGGTTCAAGTCTTTTCCCTTTATATAATAGTGTTAAGAAAAAAAAAAAAAAAGCGTTTCAAGTAGTAACGTATAACTATTAAAGTCCAAGCAAGGGCGGTGCGACCAAATGAGTTACACCTGGATAATTAGATATTAAAAGTCAGAAAATTAGGTATTAATAAAAGTCAGACGTGACTCAAAAGATCACACTTGAATACTAAAGTCAAAAGAGAAGGTGCGGTTAATGGGCTTAACCAAGAAATAAGTCCAAAAGTTTCAAAAAAAAAAAAAAAAAGAGAGAAAAAAATCCAAAAAACTAAGTGACACCTAAATTATGGGCCATATTATGGGGGATCCCACCCGTCCGGCCCAATTTGATTTCTGTTTTACTTTCTATTTTTAACGTTTACAATGATTCGGAATTCTAGGAGAAGGGGACATGACTCAAATCCACAACTTCTTAATGTAGATGTGGATAAGGGCCATGTCATTCATGATTTGTTAATTGCTGTTATTAGTTGATAGTTTGTTGGGGATTCATGAGTGTTTTCATGACCACGTTGTGAAAGTGGAAGGTGGAACAATCCCACGATTACTTGTGGTGCACATCCCTATTATTTTGCTTAGTTGATAGGTTGTCAGTTGTTTTGTTTAAATGTTGTAACTCATTCAAGTCTCAGCCTATAAAAGCTGGTGACAAGTATTTGAGAGGAACATGATGATATAAAATAAATCCTTCTCTTATCTGACTCCTTTTTCTTCTTCTAAATTCTGTTGTGTGTATTTGTACACTTCAACACTATCTCTTCTCTAAATTCTTTATATGTATTTTTCTGGATCGGAAAAATACATAACATGTGAGGGGCATAGGGACGTACCCTTTCAAGGGCTAGGGTGGGCAGCCCACCCTAGCCAATCTTGAATTTTTTATTTTATTTTTTAGTTTGAAATTTTAAAACATATCATTTTGTTATTGTGTAATCTCAATATACTCTTTATATTTGTAAAAAAAAATTTCAAATCAATTAATACTTGTAATAGACTTGTTAGATTAATTGGAGACGACTCGCTTTAATCTTGAAAATATTCTTATCAAAATTTAGTTCAATTTCTTTGTCAATATAAAAAATTGGTCTTTGTTGTTGTTGTACGTATATGTTCGACTAAAAGACACATCAGCAGAATAGGCTGGAAACATAGAAGTAGACCTGGCACGGTTCCGGTTCGAACCGTGAAACCGAACTGAACCGAACCGAACCGAACCGGAACCGAAAAAACTAAAACCGGAACCGGATTTCCGGTTCCGGTTGCCTCCGGTTTCGGTTCCAGTACTGGTACTAAGATTTGGGTGAACCGGCGGTTCCGGTCCAGTTCGCCAAATTTTTTTAATTTTTAATTTCTTTTTTTTTTGTTACCGTTGGGCCTCCAACGGCTACCTTTTTATTTATTTATTTATTTTTTATTGCCCCCCCCCCCCCCCTTCATTTTTCCTCACACCAATTTCTTCTCAATTCTCTCTATTCTCTAATTCTAATTTCTCTCCAAGTCTCCAACAACTCTCCAAGTTTCCAAGGTTTTTAATATTTATTTCATTTTGTAATTATTTTATTTGAAATTAATTTTATTTGCAATTTGTAATTTATTTTATTTCGAATTTATTTTATCTCCAATTTATTTTATTTGCAATTTATTTTATTTGCAATTTATTTTATTTCCAATATATTTTATTTTCAATTTATTTTATTTGCAATTTATTTTATTTCCAATATATTTTATTTCCAATTTATTTTATTTGCAATTTATTTTATTTGCAATTAATCTTATTTCCAATTTATTTAATTTCCAATTAGTCAATTACTAAGTTTCCTATTTCATTTTCATTTATTTGCAATTACTAGTTTACTACTTTTGTACTTTACTACATAGTACCTTCTATTCTACTAATAGTCTAATACTATTATTCTTCTAAGTTCTAAGTTCTAAGTTTCCAATTCTCTCCCAAATTTATTTTTAAATGGCAAGTGGAAGTGGAAGTGGAAGTGGAAGGGGTCACGGCCGTGACGATCCTAGGCGTTCGATTTCGATGAAAGGTAAGGGTACTATGATCGATAATCTCAATCATAACAACCCCACCTATCACGAATATCTACAACGCCGGGCCTATGCTGAAGACCTAGGCCTAAACTGTCCTACTCCTCCTCTAATAATTTCTGAACCCGACCCCCAATTTGACAAGCCAGTCAGAAAATATGCCTGATATTGATACACCTCCAGATTTTGATTATGATCCAGCGGAAGTGGAACTACAAGAGGAGGAAGATCTAATACGAAAACGGAACAAATCTGATCTCTTCACCAAACATATGAAGAAAGTTAGGAAAGAAGATGGAAACTATGCAGCGACTTGCAATTACTGCACCAAAACATATAAGTGGAGCAAATCCGGAGGATATGGCACTTATTAGAAGCATATTGAAACCAAACATCCAGACCCAATAACCAGAACGAGGTCACAATCACAAATTCCCAGGTACGCTACTCCTAACCAACAATTATTTCGCTATACTGATGAACAAAATAGAGAAGAATTAGCTAGGATGGTAGCAGTAGAACACTTATCATTCAGTTTTGGTGAAAAGGTTGGTTTTGTTAACTATTGTCGACGAGCATTAAACCCTGCTGCATGCCGTGTCCCTAGAGCCACGCTCACACAAACACTTGAAAAGATTTATTTGAAAGAGAAAAAAAAGTTAGAAAAATATTTTGAAAAATATAATGGTCGTGTTACCGTATGTGCCGACATATCGACTGACCATTGGCAATCGCATTCATACTTGGGTGTCACTTGCCATTATATGGATAATGCATGGACTATCCAAAAAAGAATTCTTGCATTTAGAGTTTTTGATGATGCACACACTGCTCAGAATATTTATAGACAGCTTAGAATTATTTTTTCAGAGTATAATATTGAAAACAAAATTTTTGCAATTGGTTTTGATAATACTTCTGCCAATACCGCTGCTATTCCATCTTTAATTGATTTATGCAAACCCTTTCTTGGTGGTACATTTTTTCATCAAAGGTGTGCATACCATGTTTTAAATATATGTGTTCAAAAAAGATTAAAAACTCTTGGAGATTTTATTCTACCTATTAGAAAAGCC
Source organism: Acer yangbiense (assembly GCA_008009225.1). Lineage (NCBI taxonomy): Eukaryota > Viridiplantae > Streptophyta > Magnoliopsida > Sapindales > Sapindaceae > Acer > Acer yangbiense. The sequence goes on from CM017761.1 coordinate 13,919,259, forward strand.
CTAATGTTTTTATGGAAACATCCTTCTACAATGAAAGCATGGGCAAGATATTGTAAACAAAATGGTAGACGTGTCGTTAAATTTGCTCGTGATGTTCCAACACGTTGGAATTCTACTTATAAAATGCTTGCTCAAAGTTATGAGTATAGGGATTTATTAGTTTCTTTTATTCAATTTCATGTTCCTACCATTGAACTTTTTGAAACTCATTGGGATGCTTGTTACAATGTTTTCAATTTGTTAAAAAAATTTCATAATGCTACAAAAAATTTATCTAGTATTTATTTTCCTACAACACATTTATTTATTATTGAGAGTATTAATGTTGCTGGTGCATTTTTTTATTGTGAATCTGACCCAACAATAGCGGAAGCCGTTAGTGCTATGAAGGCAAAATGGTTAAATTATTATGAGGAGTTTCCAAATATTTATTTTATTGCTATGGTTTTTGATCCACGTTGTAAATTACAATCTTTGTCTTATTATCTAGAAGTTTATTATGGCAAAAAAGGTTTAAATATTAAATATGATGTTGATGCGTGTTGTGGTAGAGTTAAGAAATTATTGTATAGTTTATATGATGAATATGTTACATTGTATGGATCATCACCGAACATAGATGTTACACGAACACAAACTGTATCTCAGCCTCCATCATCCTCCTCGGGATTTTTGAATTTAGGGTATAGTATGTTATTAAAACAAACCAAAAAACCAAGATGTTCTTCATCAAGCTCCGGTTCGTATACCGAGCTTGAATCTTATCTAGCTTCTTCTTGTGAGTTTACAGAAGCATTTGATATTTTAAAATATTGGAATGAAGCTACAGATCGAGTACTATCCAATCATGGCTATGATAGCCAAAAATATTTTTTCAACACCAGTTTCTACTGTGGCGGTGGAACAAGAGTTCAGCGCCGGGGGGAATATCCTAGATAAAAGACGTTCGTGCTTGACACCGAAAGCACTTCAGATACAGGTTTGTGTTGATGATTGGACAAAGGCGGAAAACAGACAACAAGAAATCAATCAGGAGCCAACATACGATTTCTTTAAGATGACGAACCTGAAGGCTCTGGAGCAGTGGAGAATTAGTCCACGACTCCACATCATCACCAAACATGTAATAAAAGAATAAAAGGTAAGAGAACTACGTGTCCTTTGATTCCTCTAAACACCCCCCCCCCCCCAAGAGGATACGTAGGCAACTTAATTGTGGTAAAAATTAAGTGCAAGGCTAATAAGTTTACATATATATATATATATTTTTAATTTAATTTTGTAATTTGTCATTTATTTATTTTATGTTATTTTTAAAATTTGGGTGACTCAATTTCCAAATACCCAATGAAATGTAAATTGTAATTTGTCATTTTGTTTAGTTTTATTTTAATTTAATTTTGTAATTTGTCATTTATTTATTTTATTCAAATAATAACCCAATGAATTTAATTTAATTTTGTAATTTGTCATTTATATATTTTATTTTATTCAATTACAATCTACAACTTATAAGTTACAATCAAGTTAGAACTTAGAAGTCTTTTTTTTGTTTGTTTAATTAAAAAAAAAAAAGGTTCAAACCGCCGGTTCCTATAGAACCGGAACCGGAACCGGAACAGGATCCGGCGGTTCCGGAATCGGAATCGGAATCGGAATCGGAATCGGAATCGGAACCGGATCCGGCAGTTCCGGAACCAGAATCGGAACCGGAATCGGAACCGGCATATAGCGGTTTCGATTCCGGTTCCAATTCCACCAAACCATGGAACCGAAACCGGAACCGTGCCAGGTCTACACAGAAGAGGAACAATTCCACATCATTTGTCAACTAGTCAATAGAGGAAACATTGACCACTTGCCACATCACCTAGCCACGTCATTAAGATCAATGAAAACTAAAAGTGTACTCGCCAGGTAGCCTAGTCTAAAATAGGCAAAGCTTGTACTCGCCGAAGACCCTTACTCGGCCAGACTTACTCAGCCAATACGGGAAAGGCAACCCAACTAAGCAATACCTCTTTGAGCGAAGATTCACCCAGATACAAGGTCTAAGGAGTTGCACTCCAATAAGGAAATATCCCTATTTCCTTTCAGATAAGTCTAAACAGGAAAAAACTAAAAGCTTCCAGAAAGATAGGCGTTAGACAAGAAACAAGTACAAATCAGTCCGCGACACCAAAATCCTAATACGATTCTATTTAGCAAATCCGTCGCCAACACGACATAGGCAAGAAGAAACCCTAGCATGCCTGGTATAAATAGAACCATGTAATCTACGGAAAAAAGGGTTCTTGATTCTTGAGAGAAGAGAGCAATTGTATGAGAGAAGAGAGATATTATTGAGTGTGTAACCCCCGAACAATTCATAGTATTATTTTTCTGCCCTCAAGGGCGCTGTGGTTTTTTTCCTTTTCTAGGGTTTTCCATGTAAAACTCATGTCTTGCATGCATTTATTTACATTCTTGCTTTCATAAACGTGATATTATTGTTGGACGCGTGTCAATCCAGAATTCACCGTCAACAGTCTTCAACTTAGATATATTTTCATAAGTTATATGAATTTCAATATTTGATATTTTGAAATTTTAGAGTTAATCTAATTTCAAAGTTATGGTACAAAAATTAAGTGCATCATTAAGGGAATAAAAATTTAACTATATAATTGTTCATCATCTTTTGGTGTCTTTTATGACTTAATATTATATATAAGTCATTATGAAAAAAGATATTTCATCATTCGAATAAAAATTATAAATGATGGTTTTTCTTTTAATTGGTCTATCTATTTAGAAATATGTATTTTTTTTTCAATTAGTAAAATTTTATCGGTATTGAGGTTTAGAGAATTTTATTCTAACCCACCCTATTATCCATTCCTAGTTACGTCCCTGGAGGGGCATATCACTGGATCAACCTCATCTTGCCCATTTTCACTTCTTATTAAGTCCATTAATATGATCTTTACTAAAAGCTTGTATCAAATCAGAATAAATATTTGTTAAAAAAAATCTGAATAAATATTGTATTGGAAAGCTAAGGAGAGCTTAAAATTATAACATGATAATTTTTTTTTTTTTTTTTTTTGAAAACAACAATATATTCAACCAAGGAACACTAACATTCATTATTAATAATGTTAATATGTCAAAAGATTCTTGGAAACTCAGTTAAACTTCAAAGGGTAGTGTTAACGTACTTATGCCCTTAGAGTACATGATAAAAACATAAAAGTTTCTTTTATTGGAATCTCAATCACCGTATTTATTGAAATAAGACAATAAATACAAATGATTGACTTTCCTTTTATAGTAAGATTTATGTTTTTATAGGACATATGTTAACACTACCCAATTTTAAAATATTAAAGGATTTGAATTGTTAATTAATAAGCCCAAAACAACTCCAAAATAAGAATGCAAGTCTTTGATTAAATAAAAAAAAAAAGCTCAATAAGAATATTATTACAATAATTATCTACCATAGGAAAATATAATTAAGTTAGTGAAACTCACATTATTAGTTTAATACACAAAATGTTAGGATATTACACATTCTAACAAAATCAAGAATAGAGTATATTATACCGCCCAATGTGTCTTGGTGTTGAATGATGCTCGTTTGGTCTGACAATGTTTCGAGTGAGTATATTAAAGAGAAAAAGAAAAAAAAGAAAAAAAGTATATGATAATTTATCTTTAATTATGATCATACTAGATGCTTTATTATTCAATATTCCAATTATAAGAGTACCATATGATCGGTCTAATTTAGTACATGTTTTCTGCCCCTGTTTCATATGTAATATGCTTGTTTCTCGAGTGAAATTAGATATTTTTATATGTTTGTTGAGCATGTGTAGGTCACATTCCATAGAAGAGGTGTTGGATCTTATTTTGGAAGAAAAGAAGTCAAAAGATAGAGAAAATGAGCAAAATTAGAAGAGATTGCAGTATAGACCGCAACCTAGGCATTGAAGCGCAAACCGCGGCCCCAACCACAGTGAATTCCATAGACTTATCACGGGCGAGGCGCGGCGCACATACCGCGGAAAGAAGAATTCGGACTAGTGCATAACAGCCAAGTTGCGGGGCCTATATGTCCCTCCTCAGATTGAACTAGGTTGTGTACCACCTATGGTTGGAAAGCCCTGGAAGTGTAGTTTCCGGTGCACTTTTCGGATTGTAATTCCGGTTTTTCTAGAGAGAGTTATACCTGTTTTAGTACCCGAAGGTTAGATTAGTGAAAATTCCGTGAATAACAACATGATTTATTTTGCAAGTTGTCGAAAGGGAAATTTACCTTCTTGGACATGTGTGAGAGTCTTGGGAAACAAGTTGACACCTAATCATTATTTTACATCAACAAGTAATCAATTTCAACTGATTAGAAAAACAATAAAATTCCAAAAAGGCTAGGATTCTAATAAAGAGAGTCAATTTCCTTATTGGTTGAAAACTTGGCTTAGCATCTAAACCTATTTAAACTCCTTGTAAACCCTAATTTTGAGATACACACTCCATAACCAACCACCACTCCCAATTCCTTTTTCTTTACACAACATTCATCTATCTTTACACATTAAAGATTTGAATAAGAGAAGAATTCATCTTTGAAGATTCGAAGAACTCATTGAAGGCTAACATGGGTTTTATTTATTTCTTTTCTTCTCTCTTTAATTTTATCATTTGTAACTAATTCCATAGCTAGAGATTAAATGTGAACCTTTTGTGAATGCTCATGTTTGGATTAACGTTTATTTTATCAATATAATTATTGTTTCATTCATTATGCTTAAACTCTTGATCTTTGTTGTCTTCGATTAAATTCAAACAATAGACTAAAGGTTGATGATTAATATTGACTTAAGGTTAAGATTATATGAGAATTAGGGTTAGAGTTTAGACCAAACCTAATCTTGATTAATGCTCTTTTGAATGAATGAAATTCACCTTTAGCATATTCCAATCAAAGTGTTGATTTTGGTTATTAATTCTTGCATTTAACGGGTTTTTGATTGTTGTTCACACCATAGGCTAAGGATGAATAATAGTTGGGAATACGTGACTAATCTCGCAGCCATACAGTAATAGTCATATTAAAGATAATGAATGAACCATTGAATTGTTTGAATCTTGTTCACCAAGTTAATTCCATACATTGAGCATTTATATTTGGGAATCATTAATGACCTAATATTTTCTCACCATTGATCACAACCTTAATTGCACTTTTGTTAAATTGCTTTCTTAGTTTAATTAGTAGTTTAATTCATCATCAATCACAAACAACTCGGTTCCTTTAAATTTAGCTTTAATTAGAGTTATAATCGGTAGATCACTTTTTCTCGTGGGAACGATCTTTACTTGCCATTGTACTTATCTTCACGATTCGTGCTATTGCGAGTTTAGTTATTTCAAACACAATTTTCACATCAATTTTTGTAACAACAAAGCTGAAAGTTCATAAAATACTCGAGGTGTGTTCATCAATATAAAGCTAGAGGGGGGGTGAATAGATTTTATCTAATTATTACCCAATTTTCGCATGCATGTCAATTTTCTTAGCAAGTCAACAAAACATTGTCGGAAATAGTAAATGACACTTCAAAACCACAATAGAGCAAATTATATCGGTTACACCCTCAAGTGATTCTCGGGCCCTCACCCTAGATAACCTCAGGCTATGGACACTACCAATCGCCACTCTTGGTTCAATCCCTAGTGATACCCCTGACAATCTTGGCGTGAGAGCTTATATACCAAGTTCAAATAACTCTAAAATTTTCAATTTGCAATAAGAGCTAGGGTACTCTAAATGCTTACCTAGGATTATAAGATGACAATATAATCCCTAGATATCACATATAGCTATATGACATGGCATATAACTTTAGCTAAGTAAAATCACCAATCCTAGCGCATTTAAAACCCACAAACATTCAAAGGATTAACTAGTTGATTAAAAAAATAATCCACGTTAGAATGTTCATGGCATAGCTTTTAGAATAATGACCTAATCAAATAAGCTATGAACGAGATCAATTAGCTAGATGGCATATGAACATTAAAGCCTAGCTAACAAATAAAAACCCAATCGTAGAAATTAATCTAAACACATATAAGTAAAATATGAGATAAAATTGATAAGTAGAAACACTAATTATGTAAGATTTTCATATACCATGGAAGAAGTCCCATGCATTAGCAATGCTATGATCCTAGATGATGCAGATGAAGATTTATGCTGTGGGGATGGTTTAGAGAGATAAAGATATGATCAAGCTTTCTCTCTCAAGTCTCTCTAAATATAGGGTTCTTATAATCAAAGTCTCAATAAGGATTGTGTCTAACCAACCAAATTGGGACAGCTCAATAACTATATTTACATTTAACGGCGGCAAGGCCGCCGAACGTTATTATCTTAAAATCAAGAGTTTGCATTTAATTTCTAACGAAGTGCAAGTGTGGGTATTGAATGCATCCTAATGCTAACATGTCTGGCATTATCATATAACAAGATGCAATCAATTCAACATTCTCAGTCTTTTTTGTTGTTTTTTGCAACTATATCTCTTCAAGCCAATGTAAGCACTAGATATATACCTTTGGTGCTTGTCCTCTTGAGGTCTTGGAAAGGGTCTTGATCTTCAACAAACACCTAGACTACCCTTACAACCAAACCCCAACATGTGGTTTGACCACGAAATAAGCCAATCAATAATGGGAATCCTTACAAAAGCTTATATGCCAAGTTCAAATTACTCATTTCTTTTCTTTATTTCTTAATTTCAAAACCACAATAGAGCAAATTTCAAAATTTTCTTCAATTAATACACAATAGAGCTTATATACCAAGTTCAAATAACTCTAAAATTTTCTTTTCTTTATTTCCTAATTTCAAAACCACTTAAGTAGTAAAAAAATGCGCATTTTCATTTCCACGTTAGTGGTGAGACCTTCGAATCCCATCGTATGTATTTTATAAAGGACTGAAATCATCTGTCAAATATTACTGTCTCAATTTGTGTCTAACCAACCAAATTGGGACAGCTCAATAACTATATTTACATTTAATTATTATCTTATCTAACGTCAACATTAACTTCTCAGTCTTTTTTTGTTTTTTTTCCAAAAAAAATTAAATGACTTGACTTTTGAAATTCCACTCTACAAAATATTATTTCCAAATTTTTTCCTCATTTCTTTCCTTTCATACGCATATTGCCTTTCTTTTTCCCACTCTCCACAAAATTTTCTCTTCCATAAGGGGATTTAATACCAACTTTTATATTTCTTTTAAATTTATACCAGATTTTATATTTGAATATATACTATTTTATTGATCGCAGTATTTTTAGACAAAATAAAAAAAATTAATTTAAAATGTTCAGATTATACTTGTTGGTCTAGTTCATTTTTTATGGTAAAAAAAAATACTTATATATATATATAAATTTTCTGCCATTTAAATTACAATTTTAAATATGGTCCATAAAAAAAAAAATGGACGGTAAATATGCTAAATTGTATCATAGATTATATAAAATAAAATAATTTCTTTTTGAAACGGCAAAATCAAACAATTTCTCGTAGTGTCATCGGTGAAAATAAGAGAAATAAAAAGAAACTACTATCCTCCTCTTATAAAAAATAAAAAACAAAAAAAATAAAAAACAAAAAAAAAAACCTACTCTTGAAATTGATTGCCTATAAACTCGTTCCTTGAAATCCTGCTTTGTGCGAATGAGCCTAGCTATAAAAAAATAAAAATAAAAAGATATTAGAAAACATATACATTTATTAAAATCTTATAAGTAAAACAAAAAATAGTACATGTTGTAACAATTCTACCATGCTTGTTTGGTTACTTGCATCTCCGATTTGAGCTTGATAATGAAGCTACAGTAATTTAGGATCATTCAATTAATGAAAAAAAATAGACATAACACTATTCATAAAAGAAAATATTATCATGAGACAATAATATACCTGATTGGGATATTGTTGTGGGAAATGCAATAACGGATATGATGGATAAGAATTTGAGCCTGAAGTTGGTTGTGTAAATGGAAAAGAATATGAGCCTGGAGTTGGTTGTATTGATGGCAAAGAAAATGAGTCTGGAGTTGATTGTGTTGATGGAAAAGACAATGATGCTTCATTCTGTAAAATTAAAGTTAAGTTATATATTAATAAGCGTCACAAAATAAATTAAAACAAAAAAGGTAATTAAATATTTTTAGTAAAAAAAAAAAGTGATTAAACCTGCAGAGAAGATTTCTTTTGCACTACTTTTTTCTTCTTTGTTGCTCTCTCAAGTGCACTTTTAAATCTTCCAGATTTACCACGAGGCCTTCCCTTTGTTTTGACTCCTTTAATTTTTCCATCCATAACATTTCCATCACTGGTTGGTAGAGTGTTCCCTTGATTGTTGTTAGAGTCGAGATCTTGAACTTCCATTCCTCTCATATGTGCCTCCACATCTTCTATAACTTTATAAAGACCATTCATGGCAATTTCATATGTTTGTTCTGTCATCGCTGCTTTTGTTGCTACTTGAGTTTGTAATCTACATAAGTCTCTATAGCTCTTTGCCATACTTGCCTTAGCATCCTCGTTGAGTGAACTTTTACTTACAACTTCTCTTTCTCAATGCTTTGCATATTTTGTCCATCTCTTCAATATATACTGAGTAGGTATCTTCAATACATTTTTTTGAAGAAAGAACTTTAAGAGCATGCGAGCACAAAATTCCTGAAAACTCAAATTTCTTACAACTGCATATCACTGTGTCATTAGAAGAGATAAATTCAACAGAGTGATGAAAACGCCTCTTATGATGAGTAACTTTGTACTTTGTTAGCATTCCATCATCACCACAAATAGATAGAACACAATCATAAGCCTTACCCAACTCAACCTGAAACATTTTGAAAACTGCAGGGGTGTAGATACTTGATGCATGCTTCAAAATTTCAATATTTACTGACAATTTCAAAGAACTTTGAGTTGCTTTGAAATCATAAGTCAATTCCTCATAACGACGATCCTCAATCAACCTGTCAAAGTGATGAACGCGCTAAATCATGCTTGTAACTCACATAATTTTTTAGCACATTATTCATACTTTCACTCCTTTGAGTAGTCATCATATCAGCACAAAAAGTTTCTCGACCATAAACTATTGCCCAATTTTTCTTCAGGCGAAACATTTTTTCTAACCATTCATTACTTTTCAAATTATATTTCGCAAGTATCATTTCCCAAGCATCAAGGAATTCATCTTCCTCTTCATATTCATATATACATTCACTTAAATCTTTAGCAAATTCTCGAAAACGCTCAAAGACCCCACTAAGATTCTTCGCTGCATTTTGATATATATGCCAAATACATAAGCGATGATGAGTTTCTGGCCATACAGTAATTAAAGCTTTCGCCATTGCAGCATCTTGATCCATTAGGATTGTTTTTGGCTTTTTACCTGACATGGCAGTGATGAACGTTTCACACAACCACATGAATGTCTCAGCAGTTTCATCATACAATAATGCCGCTCCAAATATTGTTGTTTGCTTATGATGGTTCACTCCGAGAAACATACCAAAAGGTCTACCTTCTTGATTTTTTTTTGTAAGTGGTGTCAAAGCAAACTACATCACCAAAATGAGAGTACGACATCATCATTTTTGCATCTGCCCAAAAAATATTAGTTACTAATTCATCTTCATCCACTTGTATAGCATAAAAAAAAAAGAAGGATCATTCAATTGCATACGCTGAAGATATTCAAAAACACCACCAGCATCTCCTTGCCTCATTTGAGTTGTTCGTCTAGTTCTTAAGTAGTTTCTACAATCCCGAGGAATGAATACAAGATTTGCACGTCCTCCAACTCCTCTAGCCATCATATCACAACTTGCTTTTGGAGCAATTCCACAACTATCAGCCAAATCTATTTCAACTGATTGAGTTGGAGTCAACTTCCTATGGGACCTATGTAAATGACTCTTGTTAGGGCTTGATGTTACATGAGTGTGATGCGCAATAAACTCAACAACTTGATATTTACCAATTTGGTGACAATCAATTTTCATTTTTGCCAAACAACCGAATCTTGTCTCAGCACGATGAATCTTCACGTTAATATCCTTTTTATTTTTCTCACAATAACCTTCACAAGAACAACAAAAAATTCTATCTTTACCTTTATATCCTTTACTTTTTCGAATGCTAAAACCAACCCTATATGCATAAGCATTATAAAAATCATAAGCTTCATCTTCAGTTTGAAATTTCATACCCACCTTTGGTATCAATTTATCATCAATTTCACCATGAATAACTTCTATCTTTTTTGTAATGTCTACAGTAGCTTCATAATCTCTTACCTCATTTTCATCTATTGTATTTGATTCAGGAAATATATTGTTGTCTCTACCTTCAAACTCTAATCTTCGACGTGATTGAAATTCTCCATCCACAATATAATCACCATTACTATCCATCATTTCACTGCAAAAATAAATATGACATATAATAAAAATAATAGGTATTAAATCCCTAATTTTAAGGGAGAGAGAAAATGGCTTATGGAAGAGAAAATTTTGTGGAGAGTGGGAAAGAGAAAGGCAATATACGTATGAAAGGAAAGAAATGAGGAAAAAATTTGGAAATAATATTTTGTATAGTGGAATTTCAAAAGTCAAGTCATTTAATTTTTTTTGGAAAAAAAAAACAAAAAAAGACTTAGAAGTTAACGGAAAAGAAGTTGATGTTAGAAATTAAATTAAAACTTTTTTGTAAGACAATAATTAAATGTAAATATAGTTATTGAGCTGTCCCAATTTGGTTGGTTAGACACAAATTGGGACAGCAATATTTGACAAACGATTTCAGTCCTTTTATAAATATGTGCGATGAGTTTTTCTTTTAAATGTTGATGGAGTAGATATATGGACCACAAATATAATTTTAGATCCCAATAGGTCTTAACATACCCATGTGATTTTTTTATTTTTTTATTTTTTAAAAAAAAAAACACCTACATTCACACATACTGTTAAATCATCATGAATTCATGTGACACTCATTTATGAGCATATATATATGATATATCCTATCCATTGAAATGTCTATGACTCCAGAAATAAATTGTCTTTTAGCAACTACTAATAAGAATAATCACTCTTGTTTATTTGGGCTCAACTGAGGTGCACAATCAATGATCACAACATGGAAATCATTTAAAATTATTCTTCGATCTGTTCTATGTGGATAATGACCATATATGTAGATAAATCTATATGCACCGTCAAAAAGCTTCAATAGGGAAACGTAAGACTCATATTTTTGACAAGCGTCCCACCACCTGTACCCACAAATTAGCATGCAAACCCTACTTGGTTAACACGTATCCATTATCCGTACACTTATCAGCTCTATATAGCTTCACAGAAAGAAGAATATTATAAGACCAGAACATACGAGAGAAGTTGCACAGAGAAAAAAGAAAAAGAAGCGTGTAGGTTAATTATCATTTCTGAGTGATATATCATCACCGTTTGGTTTGATTTTTGTTGTGGGTTTTTGAAGAAAGAAGAAGAAGAAATGGCTTCTACAGTTGGAAGAAACATAGCAGCTCCATTGTTGTTTCTGAATTTGGTCATGTATTTCATTGTATTGGGTTTTGCTAGCTGGTGTCTCAATAAGTACATCAATGGCCAAACCAACCACCCAAGTAAACTTCTTAACTACAAATATTGCATGCATATATTCTTTGTTGGGTTTCTTTTTTCTTTTTAATTGGTTTCTAGAGTTTTTGGTAACAATCGATGAGCAAGATTAATTTTCAGGTTTTGGAGGAAACGGTGCAACAATGTTCTTCTTGATCTTCTCGATGATGGCAGCAGTTGTTGGCGTGACTTCCAAGTTTGCAGGAGGAAACCACATCAGAGCTTGGAGAAACGACAGTCTAGCAGCCGCTGGAGCAACTTCTATTGTATCATGGGCCTTGACTGTCCTAGCTTTTGGGTATTACATACAATTATATATATCCTCCAAATTCCAAAACATTTTATTAGCTTCAAAGTGGTAATCTTGATGAACTGTGCAGGTTGGCTTGCAAGGAGATAAACATAGGAGGTTGGAGAGGGTGGAGACTGAAGATTTTAGAGGCATTTATAATAATCCTGACATTCACTGAACTTTTGTACCTCTTGTTGCTTCATGCTGGCTTGTACAGCACCAGGTATGGACCTGGCTACCGAGGCACAGACTACGCCCTCGGAGGAGCGGGCGGTGTGGATCCGGTGCATAAGGGTACAACTGGTGTGGCTGGCTCCAGGATTTAAAGGAGATGATGACTTTTAACACATACTACCCTCTTCATGTAGAGTTTGTTTGAAGTCTGTTTATATTTGGGACTCTTAATAGTTTTTTATTTTATTTTATGTATTTCTAGTCCACCACTTGTGTTTCTGTAAGTAAAGATGTGGGTGTCCTTTTTTATTTTTATTTATTTTTATTTTTTTAATGTTGTAGATGTTTTTGGACATTGTTGTTCCAGCATCCTTTGGTGTTGTCTTGTAATATTAAGAGTTTCACAATTTAAGGGTACAAAAAGGGTCATAATCATTTCGGGCTGTGTTTGACACTTGGTCTCCGATTTCAAGAGATAAATTAAAAGTGGTCGTAGATGTTAAAACTACGGACTTAAGTGTATTTAACGTAAATAGTGACTTAGTGAGACAGCCAAGTGTAAATAGTCAAGATTTCAAAACGATGTCGTTTAATATAATCTTTATGAGAAAACTTTGTCAAGTAATCCTTCGAATTTCAAACTAATGCCGTTTAACACAGTTTTTATTTTTTTCCTTTTCAAGATCAAGCAATTCCCTAAAATGCCCTTGCATTTTAATGCATGGCCTCGCAATCTTGAAGCGGCAATCATTAGCAGCTTTCCTGAGATTTCTACTTCTTCATTTTCTTCATCAAAATCCGGTTTGCGGTGTTTATATAAATGCTGCAAATGTGTTAAACGATGTCGTTTGGATGAGACTGTACAAAAACTAGGATTTTATTTATGGGATTATGGGCCGGCTTGGAACCAATTGGGTTTCTGACTATCGGATGTGGACCTTTTTCCTGCCTGACCCAAATATGTATTGGACTGTAAGACCGGCCCGACCCAATTTACAAATCTGTTATGTTCTTAAATTTACCCAAAAAATTAAGGTAAAATCAGTTTCAGACATTAAAAATTGCAAAACTTGTCTATAACGACAATATTAAATTATAAAATGCAACATCAAACTTGTGATATTTCATGAAAAAATTGAGATAGTAAAAGATGAGCAACTGCTGAACTATCGGCTATCGAGATTACCATCACTTTAATGTGGTTTGCACTCGCTCATTCAAACTAAAAATGTATCAATTTGAGTCATATCGAGATTACTGTTCAGGATGCTTGCTCATTAGGACTGAAAATGTGTTCATTCGAATTGTATCAAGATTACTACCGTTTAATGCAGCTTGCTAACTAATAACACTCTTGATTTCCTCATTTAGATCGGAAATGTCTCGATTCGAACCATTGCTTCGCAAGTGATATATTAGGCTTTACCAAATTTTTTCTCAAAGATGTTGACACGTAAAGTGTTCATACAATCTCATAATTTACAAGATGTTAACACTTCATTCAGGAAAGAATTACCGAATTACTCTATTAAAAATAATAATTAATTATCGGGATTCCACAATAAACCATCATAAATAACAATTCAACTGTTAATAGATCAAAAGTTATAACAAAGTCACGAGTGGCTTGATTTGATTGGACAAAACAAAAAACTTCCTAGAAAACAATGTCAGATGCAAAAATCCAAACCAGAAGATTTTTCCCAAATCATCAAGCCAAGCCAAGGCAAGAGAATTAGGGTCATAATCAATAAACTATTCGATTTGATTTCGAAACAGAAAACAAAACAATTAATAAAAAGGTCAGCATTTATGATCCATCACATGCACCAATTAATACCCCAGCAATGGCCCCTCCTATCAATTCACAGCCAGAACCTGAGATAATTCCCAATTTCTTCCAAAACCCCCCTACCAATGCCAAAAAAAACGCCATTGATGAATCTCTAAAAACCTGTACCGTCTCCGATCTTTGAAGAAACCAAACCGAGCGATGAGAAGTTGGAAGAATCTCGGTGTGGTGGAGACTATTTACGAGGAAGAGTACGAGGACTCCTGTTCCAGCTCGCATTCTTCGTCTCTGACTCCCTCCTCGCCGCCTGCAAATCTTCAATCCAGAGTTGAAGCAAGGTAATTATTATTTAATTGTTTTTTTTTTTATTAATTTTTTGTTCATCAGATTTGATATTGAAGTCGGCTCAAAAATTTTGATCGAATATTTCATTCAGGTCGGTGGCGAATAGTTGCAAGACAGATGTGTTGATACGTGTCGACGGGACTTGTTTTCATCTGCATAAGGTGCGAGTTTCAGATTCTGCATTGTTATAGTTTTCAGGTTTTTTTATTTTTTTTATTTTTTTATTTTTTAATATACTTTTTTTGTAATTTTTTTATTTTTAAAGATTGAAAACGAATAAATTGCATTTCGTGAAAAAATATTTAATGTATCGAGGATATGGTGACTCGAACGAACTTTCGTATTTGTAAAGTTAGCTACTAGGCAATAGAAAATTATTAGATTAATATTTTTGATTTCATTTGTAGGAAAAAATAGCACCGCATTTGATATAATAATGTCATAGGTTCGAGTTTTATTTTTTTTTAAGCTTTATATGATCAAATTATGGCTGTTATGGTCCTTTGCTCTTTACTAATCCCATTATTGACGAGGTTCGAATCTTACCGTATGTATTTAAAAATAATATATGAGATGTGTTTTTCGGGTTTGTAATAGTAAATATTTGCCGATTACGGGAGTTGACATAATATTTGATCTCAGACAATTTTTTATCGCCTCAGTTGAGAATTTGAGATTTCAAAAAATAAAAATAAAAATTGAGGACCATATAATTATAACATTATCACAATATTTAAAGGAGTGACGTTACTCGTTGCGATATGAAAAAGTACTTTAAGCAATTAATGAAATATTATGGGTCGCTTTTAATATTCGAATTTATTTCTTGTAGGACCCTCTGACATCAAGGAGCACTTATTTAAAACGGCAACTAACCGACCTCTCAGACTTTAGTCTCTCCCCACCGTTAAACATAACGGCTGAAACGTTTTCTGTCTTAGCGGACTTCTGCTATGGGGCCCCACTTGTGATAACGCCGTTCAACGTGGCAGCACTAAGAACAGCAGCCGAGTTGCTTCAAATGACGGACACTAATAACGGTGGCGATGAGAATCTCAGACATATAACGGAATCGTACTTCAGTCAAGCTGTTTCCGTCAACCAAGAGTACGCGTTGATTGTTTTCCGTTCATGTCTGAATTTGCTACCTGAAGCCGAAACGACAGCGTTTTTGGTGAGCAGATGTATAGAAGCGTTAACTTTGATGCAGGAAGGGTATGGGATCGTTAACTTATTTGAAGACGTTATAACTTTGCGCGCCGAGGATTTAAAAATCGTGGCGGAGTCCATGTACCTAAGATTTGCTAGCCACGACGTTGTTTATGAGATCATTGATCTTTATCTCAAGGTAGGTAAATCACAATTTCCCCAACATTTTATTGTATACACTTACACTTGTCTTTCATGTGATTGGTTTCGTTACTTGCTCTCCCTATAATTAGGCTTTGTTGCATCCGATATAGTGTTGTGTGGTGCACCCAACAGATGCGACATGTGATGAGAAAACTGAAAAATGCATATCATACGTGTCACATCTGATACCGCCACATATCACGTCTTCAATGACCGGATGCTAAATTTCGTGCATTGGAGATTTTTCTCGTAACAAAGATAAACAAATTTTGATACAAGTTTTCTTTGTTCAGGAACATAATGGGAAGATAACTGAGGAACAGAAAACTGAGTTATGCAGTTTCATTGACTGTAACAAGCTCTCATCTCAACTCCTCTTACAAGCAGTGCAAAACCCTCGAATGCCATTGCGGTTCATAATCCGAGCCATGTTGGCCGAGCAGCTCAACACTCACCGCTCTATCTTCTCAGCAACTCACTGCCACCACCAGCATTCTTCACTCAAGCATCATCAACGAAACCCAAGTGACCCCATAACCCTAGGCACGATCCTCCAACGCGATGCAGCTCTTCGTGAAGCATCCCAACTCAAGGCAGCAATGAACGCCACAAGCTTGCGTATCCAGAACTTGGAAAACGAGCTTAGTGGCATGAAGAAGATTTTGGATGAGACAGAGAAGGAAAAAAATGAGCTGAATGACGTGAACAATAGGCTTCTACATGAGCAGGCCGAGAAGGAAAGAAATGATCTGATTAATGGTGTGAAGAAACTTTTGCATCAAACTGAGATTGAAAGAAGTGAGCTGAATGATATGGATAGGCTTTTGTGTGAGCCCGAGAATGGGAAAAGTGTATTGCATTCGGGTAGGTCTGTGAGTTTCCATTACGGGAAGGAGAATAAGGTCGAAAGAGGTGAAAGAGGGTCCGTTTCTTCTTTAAATGTCCGGTTTCCTAGCAGAGAAGAGCGACGAGTATTAGGATCTTCATCACCGGAGGGTTCATGTAAAAATGGTAAAAAGAAGAACAAGAATATCGGTCAGAGGTTGATCAGTGGATTGAAAAGTGCTTTCCGGGTATCAAAACCCAGCTCTAACAAGGAAATTTTAAGCAGAGACATGGATGCTAATATAATGAGGGATGGAATTGAAGATCATGAACACGAACACGAAGGTTTCATGGTGATCAAAGAGGATCTACCATTTCGGTTAAGGAATATCAATCTAGGGTAATATTCTCCCTAGCTCAGGTTATGTCAATTAATTTTTAATTTTTATATAAGAGGAGATCTAGATCAGTGATTAGATTGTATTTGTTTGTAGTTAAATGGGTCTGATTTCTCAGATTACTTTTGTCTCCACTCACAAAATTTGTTCTTTCTCTGTCATTCACCATTTTCTTATAAATCTTACGGTAGAGATAAATCACTCGTCATTTGAGTTGTTTTTGGAACCAATTCACCATTTTCTTATAATTTATTTTTAACCACATTTATAAGCTTGATTGTTACTAACCAAGAGTGGAAATTTCTTTTCACCCCATAGTCATAAAATTACTGAAATATCCCTCCAACATGATTTACATCTTCTTCCTCCTACCTCTCTGTTCGAATCTCTCTTGGTAACCAGATTAAAAGAAAAAGGGGACTTCCAAGTTCCAAATGTATCAACCAACAACAAAACAGATGAGCCAAAGTTGATCTCTGGCAGATTAACCCACCAGTGATGACTCAAATGATAAAAAAAAACATTTCCAGAAATTCTACAAGCAAATTTCCGACACCAAAATTACGGCTAGTTATAGCACTACACTATACATATGTATATAAATATATATGAAGAAGTTTGATGATCATATAAAAGTCCTAGGAGTCCTAGATGACAAGTTGTTGTTCATGTAAAATCTATAGCTTTTTAGAGCAGCTGAATTGGGAGAGAACTACTGCCCTGACTTTTGAGAGCTCTAGCTTTGTGCCTTCTCTTGAAAACATCCTGTCGGAATTTCTTGGTGTCCGTCTGTATCTCCATGAATGGCTTTCGCTCTATGCTTTCCCTTTCTTCCTTCAATTTCTCCTGCCTCTTTGTGACTACTGCCACTGCAACCTCATCGTCCTTCTGCTGCTGTCCAACGTCCTGCATAAATATTTTCGTTATGAACATTACACTTGTAGATAATAAACAAACTTCCATTTTGATTTTTCGTGCTGAAACTTCGATATTTGTTGCTGTAACATGCCATGTAGAATTTTCAGAAATCAGAAGAAAATATAATAAGATTATGATGAGTATTAAATGGTTAGGAGAAGTTCGCGCTTTGTTTTTTTCTTTTTCGTGTAAATTAGAACTTAAAAGTAGTGAATTGGAAAAGAATAGAGAGGACCTGGAGCTCATGAATGAGACTGTCAAGGGATTTGATCTTCCTATGTGGCCAACGAGGGATACCGAATTCTCTGCACTTCTTCTTCAGAACAGTGAGGCCAACTTTCAAGTTTCTTGAGGCTTCCAGAATCGGAAGATCGAAGTATTTAACAAGATCGTTCAAAGAAATTTTAGCTACATCTTCCGAGGCTGCCCTTCTTTTCCTCTGCATATTACCTGAAAAATTTCCCACCAATTTGTAAGATACAATACTTATTACGGAATTGCAGCAAACAATTAGAACTAGCATCACACCGTCTAGCTCGATATTCTTTTAATCGAGCTAACAATCATATGGTTAAAAAGAAAACTCTTAATAGTTCACAGAACGATAAAATATTCTTACTCTTGTAAACAAGTGTTCTCATTATGAAGAAAAAACCAGGAGGAAGCTTTGAAATAGACCTGATGCACATTGTTCGAATTCTTCATTCGCATGACATTCACACATGTCATCTGAATCAGGAAGACAGTTAAGATCCTGAACAATTCTTCTAAAGCGAGGGGAATGTTCTCTGTCCCTTTCACCCGCTTCCTTCAATGCACGTTGTGATGCTGACCTTAGCTCATCGGCTTGGAAGGTCAACTGAAAAACCTTTTTCAGATCATCGGCTAGTCTTGGGATTGACTTAAGCTTGGCATTTCTGAGAAAACAGAAAATTCGTTAGTGAAAGCTTTAGAGAACTAAGAACAAAAGAAATCAATTTGGCAACTTAATTAAGAATTTTAGCTAGAGAGAGCCATAGCACGGGATGGAAAAGGGTTTGAACTTGCTTCGGTACAATGTTGTTTTAAAGATTTTTTCAATGACCAAAAGCATTATGAATACGAAGAAAATTCGAAACAAACTATCTAATAAGACACACCGGATTTGTTGATGATAATCAAAATGGTTTAGGTGTTTTAATCAACAGTTTACACACACATATCAGCAGATATAAATTCATATCCATCATCATCTCAATTCTCAACCAATAAAAAAGAACAGCCATGAGATATCAAAATTGTACTAAAAACCACAACAAATTCAATTAAATACTAAACTTATTCAATTTCCATGATATTTAAACCCAATATAATCAAAGCTTTGTCTCTCAACAGATCCAGCCAAGAAAAAAAATACATTATATAACTTCAATTCACAGAAACCAAAAAGGGTTTTTGATTAACATGCATTATCATTTCAAATCACATTCACTAATGGTTAAAAAAAATCTAAGAAAAATTGCAATTCTGATCTTAAACAAACATATTAAAAAAAAGAAGTCTTTGCATGTCAATTTAGAGACTAAATATATAATCAGATTGATAAAGAAATCAGCAGAGAACATACCCTGAAATCAAGAGAAGTGGAGGAATGTGGTTAAGAGTTGGAGGGAAATGAGCATCAAACACAAAAATGGAGAGCCAAACACCAAAAACTCTGCCTTGGAAGAAATCAGAAACCCTAAATTCCTTCACTTTGAAAATTGGAGTGGCCATCATTTCCACATACGAGCCTCTTTTCTTGAACAGAAACTCCCTCTCAACTTGTTTTTCATTTCCATCTTCAAATCTGTAGACATGCAAGCTCCTCACCAACTCTGTCAAGCAAAAAGATGAAGCAAAATCAAAACTTTAACCATGAAAATTCAACCTTTGAAGCCAATCTAAATTGCATGTTCAATTTTGGGTGCAAAACATTTTTTTTGCTTTGAAAAAAAAAATCAGAAGATTTCATGTGGGTTTGTTTTGAGAAGAAGTGAAGTACCTTTGTTCATGGTGTTTTCAAAGACTATGAGAGCTGAGAGAGAATGTTGTTGTTGATTTAAATCCATCATGAAGAGAGAACAACAAATCAACAAAGTTTACATAATTTTTGGTACTTGGAGTTGGTGCCTTGGTGGTGGTACTGGTTTCAGTTTCACTTCCCACAGCCAAACCAAGCATCAATAAACACAACTACACAGCATAATAGAATTATATTATATTATATTATATATATATACACACACGAAAATTATTGGATGCAGAATTGACACGCTCACGTTTTTTCGTACGGAATTCTCAATAGCTATCGATATATATATATACACAGAAATTATCATACGCGGAATCGACATGTTTATGGTTTTCGCGTAGAATTCTCAATAGAGGAATCGACACGCTCACGGTTTTCATATAGAATTCTCAATAGCTATCGGTGTTAATTCAATAGCTGTATATGGTAACTCAATTAATACCGGAATTTCAAACAAAAAAAACGTGAAAGATCCCTAACGTATGAGTATTATTTAAATAAAAAAAAAGTATTCTCTTCTTTGCATTTATTATTATTGTTATATTTTATTCCGTGTTAAAAAAGAATAACCAAATCTACATATGTAAGAAATTATAAACATAATTTTATTTTTTGTTCTTACTAAAATTAAAAGAATAAATAAATGATAAAAATTATAAAGTTTAACCTCTTTATTTAATGATTTTCTATGTTATAGAAGGTTTAAAACTTTTAAGAAAGACGTTTCATTTCGCTAGATAACAAAACCTTTAAAAATAGCAAGGGAACTTTATCCGGCTATTAATGGTAAATGTAATACAAAATTTTTAACAAAAACAATACTAAAATTTAAATTTCTAAATCTTTTGAATTATTACAATTAAATTCAAAATTTTAATGAGAATGACATGGACTCAAACGCACAAGGTGTGAGGAACATGGGTCAAGTGGTCAACCTCATTCCATTAATAAAATAAGTCATTTCAATAATTTAAATTTAAATATAAATTTCCTAGAGTAGGAAAAAGACAAGATTTAGTTGGGAGCTTCATGTGAAAAATGAAGAATCCAAAGTACAAATGACGTGCAAGTCTTGCACTTCTGTCTTTAGACTCTTCTATGATTTCAATTTCCAATAAAACTCATCAGAAGTTTATTAAATAACTGTTATGCCATGGAAAAAAGTTCACTTACTAAAACACCCTTTATAGTTGACCCAATAATGGCTTACTAGGAGAGGGGTATTTTTGTCCAAATAACAACCTGTTCACTGAAACTGTTTCACTTCAACAGCCTTGTCTGAAAAGTGTGAAGAATCCAATTGACCTTTGTTTTGATCAAAATTAACAGAAATGCCATTTGACTGCTTCTTTGACCAGCATTTTCCATAGAAATAATATTCAAATTATCTATTCGAAAGAAGTAAAGAATTTGATCAACACAATGACTGAAACAGTTTACTATATAACACATACAACACAGTAAATTTTTCAACATGATATGTTTATTTTTCTGCTTTGTAACATATGGTGAACAGGGTTGGAAAAATCATCATTTTGAATATTGTTTACCAAGCTATGGAATTGTGTTTAGATGTGTAAACTTCTATTCTTTTAATGATACCAGGGTCATGAAAACAAACTAGTGTGGCGCACCGATGACAGATTTCAGTCGCAGCAGCTGCACTTCATGAACCACCATCATTCTCCACCCTTCGAGCCAAAGATTCAATGCTCTGGTATTATAGATAAACCAAGAGCATTTTCAGGTCTCTAGAGTCAGGCCAGCATCTTCCTCAGAATTCTCAGGTTCAGAGGTCTCCGGGAAGAATTCTTCATTTGGATACATATTCTGAAATAGCTGTTAAGTTACCAACAACAAATTCTAATCAGGATTCTGATATGTACATATTAACAATCCAATTAATAAAATACAAAACCCCAGGGGCAGGGGAACACAGTAAGCTTGCTAATACGAGTGAAGTAAAGTGATAATGTGTAGAACAGTTGATGGAACTTACAAACTTTACGAAGATATGGAAACGAAGTACCTTTTCAGTTGCATCTAAAAGATCATTGTAGTTAAGGTTTCCATCTGGCATGGGAGTGGAGCTCACT
Organism: Acer yangbiense; assembly: GCA_008009225.1. Lineage (NCBI taxonomy): Eukaryota > Viridiplantae > Streptophyta > Magnoliopsida > Sapindales > Sapindaceae > Acer > Acer yangbiense. The sequence continues at coordinate 13,941,243 of CM017761.1, forward strand.
GATTCAAACTGACCCTGAAATTTAATATATCATTTCATCAAAATGGCATTATAAGTAAAATGAAACTTCCAACTCTGTTGAAACAAACTAGAAAAATGTTGCAAATGTTCTCCACTTTTCTTTTCAGCTACGATCAGAAATTAAATATTCTTTGGACACCGTTACATTATCTAATCAAAATGACAAGTTTCCAAATTCTATTGTCAGCATCGTCAACAAAGATCCAGGATTGTGTTGCACATCATTTTACAATGGTTACATAACATTTTTTTTTTTCTGAAGTTAACCCAATCCATTCCCAGATTATGAAATAAGAGTTGGAATTCTCTAACTAAATTGATTTCGTAAACTGTACAAAGCTATCAGAAAGAATAAAATCAGGACACACCTTAGTCAGCTCCTGAATATATAATGCACTCCAAAGTAAAGTGGGTTCGACATGCTCTATATCCTCACTTTGAACAATGGAGCTATTTTCAGCATTTCCAGAAACAAGAAGCTTCAGAAGAGCATTCAAAGCCGCGTGTAGTAACTTCTTCCCTTGATTTACCTCATCACACAAAGCTGAAAAATACAACACAAACCTGAGCAAAAAAAAGAACACTGTAAACTCAAGTATCAGAAATCTCTCCAAAGAAAAAGGGAGTTCAATTCCAGTGTCAGGTGTGTATAATTTCACATGAACATAAAACCAAAAGTGTGTTTCTAATTAGCCACTGAAACATTACTATGCAATTAGCACTAGGCTGATATTGCAGGCATAAATTTTGTCTCAGCACAAGCATAATGGTTTTCTTTGTGATGCCCAATTTCCCTGACAATCTATCTTAAATTCATAACCAAATATCCTCCATGGTAAAAACATATAAAGCAAAAGCAAAAAAAATAATAATAAGCTTCAAAATTTAAACAAACTTACATCCCCAAAGGACAAACAGATAAATTGCTACTAAGCTGGAGAACTCGGATTGATGTAACCTGCTCCGGAAACAAAGCTAGAGGGAAAGAAAAAACGAAAAAGTTGAGTCATCACTTTTTCCATCTTAACTCCAGTCTTCAACAAGCATATGTAAAAGAACTACATATCAAACTTACATCGAGGAGGAAAAAACACCAGACAATTTGATATATCTGGTTTCAAGGAGCTCTTTGTGATGCATATTCCCCTAGCCACCTTCACTTTATCATCAATGAGACTTAAGACTTGAAAACTATCTTGTATTTGCAAACATGGAGCTGAGGCTAATGGCCCTGGAACTGTAAAGGATGGATCCAATACCAGCTTTTGGCTGAATATATTCTGACCTGAAGCTAATCTAACACCTTTATAGGACCCGCTATCCTGAAAAAGCTTCAAATGAAAATATGAAATTCAATTTTTTCTGCAACTAGTAGCTATACTGAGTGTGTGTTAAATAAGTATTCCATGTGGTAAAACCAAAATCGTAAATAAACTTTCACACCTCGTCCTTAAGCAGAGAAATCACTGGCATCCGCAGAACCTATACAAAAAGAGTTTCAGATCCATACAAGTATATTAGAAACAGAACACTTCATATCAAATTAGCATAGCCAAATGAATGAACATCATTTCAATTGTTTTCTATGGCAATGAATCAGAAGTGCAGTATTTTTGCAAATATACCAAATCCATTAACTCAAAATGGAATCATAAAGAGAGAGAGAAAAAATAAAGTCAGATGTCTGAAAAAATGTATCAGCTGGTCATTCAACACAAGGAAACTAATATTAGACTAAAACTGTAGTACAATCCTAATTGCTAATAATTTCAAAATCTTCCAAACTTAAACGCATCCCTCTGCGAACTCTTGTTTAATGAAGTTACTAGAGCCGAATTCTTAACTAAGTTATTTCCACCTTACACATGATAAGTGATTAAACTAAATTCCAATAACAACCTAATATCTCTGGCAACAAAGTTAGCATGCATGAAACGAATAGACAACGAACTTACATAAAGACAACCTTTGACAGCAGCACGACGACAAAAAGCTTGTGCCAGTTCCCCTTGCCCATAGATTGGATATATTAGTGCCCCAAGTGCATTTTGAAACCTGAACAAAAAACCAATAACAAAGTACGGTCAAGAGCTAAAAACTGCCAAAAACATTAGCATCAACATTTACACTAACACTAACACTAACCTGCCAATGGATGCAATGTAAAGAGCTAATCGATCGATTCCATCTTTCGTCTTAAGCAAACCTTCACGAACCTCCATGTTCTCCTGATCATAATCCGCCATCGCTATGGCATACAAGATAATCCTACGAATTAAAAACGAAAACAAAACAAAACAAAACAATGAAATAAATTCATAGCTTGAAACGTAAAACCAAACTTTCACAAGTAAAAGATCAAGTGGGTACGATTTAATCTTGGGAGGCAGCTTCATTTTCGTCAAGAACTCCTCAAACAGACACTCCAAGTCCTCCGCTGAGATTTTCACGCCATTTTCGCTCTCTTCACTCTCGTTGTTGCTCAAGTGTCCCTGGACAAGCTTGAAGAACCTCATCAGCTGGTTCTTCTCCAGCAGACTCAAAGTCTTGTCCTTGAATATCGTAGCGCGCGAATCAGGGACGCTCCACAGCTTCCCGTCTCCGTCTCCGATGAAGCTCGCGTCAATGCTCTTAAACTCGACATACTGACTAGCCCCGGACTTCAACATCAAGTCAATCGACTTGTCTGCGCAGAACAAAACCCTAGGTCCAGACAAATCAAGATTGAACTTTCTCAACTGCTGGTCAAGGATTTCGGGAGCAAAATTGGAAATTTCCACGTCGGAGAAGAGCGGGCGAGTGGTGAGAGTGAGATTTTCATCGTGGGTGTTGAAGGGAGGGGCAGAATGGGAATTTAAAAAGGAGGAGATGTCGGGGACGGAGAGAGAGGAGAAATGAGAGCCGTAGAAGGGGTTGGGGTCGAGGTGGAGGACGGATTTTCCGGCGGCGGATGATGCGGCTGAGATCAAGGAGGCAGGCAGTCCGGTACCGATTATGATCAAGTCGAAGGTGGTGGGATCGATGGGTGGATAGGGTGGGAGATCGTTCGTAGTCATGGTGGCGCGTCTTTTGTAGAATTGAATTTTTTTGAGCGAAAACAAATGGAGAGAGATTTTCAATTGGGCAAAAACACAAACAGTTTACAGGCACACAGCGTAGACATTTGAGTTGCAGCTGCTACATATAAAATTATAAACAATTGCATGTTTTAGGACCAACATAGAATAAGCACAGCCTAGGATGATCAACTATACTAAACAAGAACCCAAATTGGCTGAGTCTTGAGTGAATTCAGAATACAATTTGACATGTTTGACTGCAAAGTGTATAGTGTGTCCTAGAATCTGAGTCCTGGTCTATATATGTTGAATTTAGTGGGAATATATATATATATTTTTTTATTAATCGATTGTAAAATCAAGTAAGAGCTTATAAAAAAAAAATGGATTTTTCGACATAAACAGTTAATTAAACATTGACATTACACAGATGCATCGTACTATGCACCCATAAAATTTTCAATAATATAAGATTGGTGCGAACCTCGCATTCTCTTGTTTCTATGTTAACTCTTATAAGAATGGTAAATTTTCTGTTTTTCAAAATTATTAAAAATACATTCTTATCGGTTATCACACTCTATTGCTATCTTATATATGAATCAACTATGTAGCACGGATATGAATACGGATACGGGATACGGATACGGATACGACACGATATGGGGATACAGCAAATCTCCAAAAACTAGGATACGCACACGGCAGGATACGTCAATTAAAATAATATATATTTATATATTTTTTTAAATGATAATATATGAAAACATATTTGATAATTCATTCAAAATCAAAATTCAAAACATATTCAAATCCGGAATTGTAACTCTGATTACATAACTTTTTCAGGCTTCAACAAGTCTCGGGCTGATCTTGATTATTAGGATGGCAAAATATGGATCCAGTTCCAACCCAGAACCAGATCCATAAAATACCCACAAAAAATGAATGGGTCTACACCCGACCTGCCGACCCGGATCCACTAAATAAGTGGCTAGTTCGGATCTAGACCCAACCCGCTTATCTTCCGGATCTTACAGGACCTGCCCATGACCCGCTTTATGTTTATTTTGACTCAGATTTTGACCCGGATATTTTTGACCCGATTTTTTTGGGCCATAATTTTTACATTCTAAATTTTTTTCGGCCTTGATTTTTTTTACCCAAATCAATTAAATATAAATATCCAATTTATATATTTTTTACAAGCCCATTAAAATTCTAATTTTTTAGAACCCATATCCAATTAAAACAATAAACTCAACCCTAATAATGTAATTCCAAACAAATGGTGTTTTTCTCTTCTGTTTCAACATCTTCAACTTCGTTATTAGCACTACCCGTAGAAACATTCACTTGACTTCCTTCGAAACTAGTCATGGTTAACTACCTAACACATCATTTAACACATTTAATACAAAACCACACATTTAACACACCATTTATATGTTTGAACTTTCTATTCTCAATTAAAATTTCTCCATACAAAACCACACAAATTGTCTACAGGCACTCTCAAAAATCAAAATTAATACTTCTTATTTAATATTAAAACTCCTCCAGAGGATTATTGTTTATTAGACTAACTTTCAAACAGAATGAGTATTGTTTTATTTTCGAAATGTATGTAAGAATAAAGAATAAATAAAAAACCCAACTAAAAATGATGATGATCATTCATTGCATATTGTAAGATTGCATCTGGAATGCTAAATCGCAATTATTTTCTAATTTCAAGTCGAAAAATGTAATCTTCAAATTTAAAGTCGAACCAATTAACAAATTTATCAAACCCCCAAAAGAAAAAATCAAACACAAATTAATGGAAAAGAACAAACAAGAGTTGAATAAAACAATCGAAAGAGAGTTGAATAAACAATCGAAAACAAAACATCTAAAACAGAGTTGAGGCAAAGCCAATCTTTTCCCTCCCCATCTGCACAGAGAATCAAATTGAGGCAAATACAACAAGTATATTACATCAGTAAAGATGAAAAAAAACATCCAATTGCTGGGGTACTAAGAATTAAAAAAACAAAATAATAGCAGACGAAAAAGACATCTAATTGAAAAAATTTCGTATACTTTCGATACCCCAAATTAGGTCCTCAAGGCCATCCTAAACAAAGAAACTGGTATCATTTTCCCTTCTATTTTCATAATGTGACTTCAAAGCTTCTTGGTTTGTATAAAATTTTCTAATAAGGTAATTAGAAGCAGTAGCCATATAAATTCAATTCCCGTAAACTTCAAGAGAAACAAATAAAATTAATTTAATTAGCAGTATTGTATATGTGAATGGAAATTTTAAAAGGTTTTAAATTTTGGCAACAGCAGCAATAGAATCTTTGAAGTGGGAAATTACAAAGAGAGAAAAAAAAAATGAAATATAGATGAGAGGGAGGTTACCTGCTGGTGGTGGTTGTTGATGGCGGAGACGAGCAGAGACAATCGATAGAGAGAGAGAAGGGTTTTGGGTTCTGTTTTTAGGTTCAAGAGGGTTTTTAATGGCGGCACGACGGCGGTACGACACTAAGAGGATAGAGACTAGGAATGGCAATGGGGGGTTCGGGTGGGTTTGGTAAAATCCAAACCCAAACCCATGAAATTTTGTGTTTACCAAACCCGTTTGCCGCCTGTGAACCCGCAAAATTAAACGGGTTCGGGTTCGGGTTCGGGTTCGGGTTCGGGTTCGGGTTCGGGTTTTATCCACGGGTTTAGAGGACACCCAAATCCGTTCACGAACCCATGAAACAAGCGGGTCCACGGGTAAAACCCGTGAACCCGCCAATTTTTTTTTTTAGAAAATTATTTATATATTATTTAAATATATGAAATATTATAATTTTAAAGAATAAAAACACTTAATAGATTAAAATATTTACATTTTATTCTCTATATAATTAAAAAGTTTTTATTGGAGTTTAAATTTATAATATTTTAAATAATAAAATATTATATAATTTTATTTTTTTTGGGGGTATGCGGGTTCGGGTATGAATTTTTTTCCAAATCTATACCCGAACCTGAACCTATGACGGGTACAATTTTCAAACCCAAACCCAAACCCGCCCACGGGTACACTTATTCCAACCCAAACCCTCTTTAAGCGGGTTGGGTTCGGGCGGGTCCCATGAGTTCGGGTTTAATTGCCATCCCTAGTAGAGACCAGTCAGACCACTGACGATGAGAGCTGAGAGGTATTTTCGTTTTTTGAAGTATAGAATGCAGCAGATGTAAGAAGTTGTCTTTGAACCTAATTGATGTGGGTTTTTTTGTGGGTTTAAAATTAACCTGGTTAAACCCTCAAACGGCCCGCAATGAATGTGGGCTTATAATAAAGGGCTTAAAGTGGGCTTTTTAATAATATGGTCCCGGTTTAAACCCAGACCACGGGACCACATCAAGCAGGTAAAGGGTCAGTCCCTCTGGACCCAGCCCATTTTGCCATCCTTAGTATTTATCGACAAATCTGTTCTCTGTTATGTCGAAGAAATTGTGATTTTATTTAGAGGTATCAAATGGGCCGTAATTTGAAGGCCCAACTGGATTTGAAATTTGGGTACGGGCCAAGCCTAAGATTTTGAGTGGCGTGGCACACTGGCACCCCATAAAAAATGTATGTACACCCCTTTCGTAATTACACTCATCAATTTTTTTATAAAAAATTATAATTCGTACTAAACCCCACTTAATATAAAAAAATATCATTTTTAAAATTATACCATATTCTATTTTTGTAAATGCACACCGCTTACACCTATTATTATGTTATTTAATCAATTTTATTATTATCTTTAATTCTATCACTGTTCTTTCTCTTCCTTCACTTTTTTTTTTCTCTTCTATGTTTTCATTTCACAAAATCATACTTAATTTTTCTTTAATTTTTTTTTCTCTCATATTGTCAAGCAACTCACACCATTTCTTATTGATTGTTTTTTGTCTACAAAATCACTACGATTGGAGTTTTCTGGTTGGAGATCCATTTTTTGTTTGTGAAAGTGGTAGAGATGCAAGGGTTGTGTTATGTGCCAAAATGAATTTGGAAATAGAAAAGTTTTTAATGAAATTGAAGAACAACTAATATTGATAACAAAAAAAAAAAAAAAAAATGTCTAAGGGGTCGTTTGTTTTTTCCACTTAAAACTTAATGGGTCTGAATCATAATTATTTAGTTGTTTTGTTTGTTTTTTTAAGTGGTCAAACAACTTAAAAATACCAAAAAACAACTTAAAATAAAAAGTAAAAAATCCTGACATTTCACTTAATTGCAAATCACTGAATTACATTAAATGCAATCCAAAATCTTTTCTTCTGATATTATCCCCCATATATAACATATTTCCAATTTCATCATAATTATACCATATATAGTATAGAAATCTTTATATTAATATATTAATTATTTTAAATAGCTTTAAAAATAAAAAGAACCCTAATCACTTCTTATATTGGTGTTTAATATCAATACTTTATTATGATATTAGAGTGATATAAATATATATATAGTCTTTCTACTATCAGTATATCAGGACGAAGAATGTGGACCATAGATTATGGAGAAGTTTTGACAAGTGCATACACTTTGAGTCAAAGTATGTAAATCTTCGTCTTGATATATTTTATATCAGGAGGAACTGACAATATAAAAATTGTATATATATATTAGAGTGTTTTGTGTGAGATTTCTTGCTGCCCTTTTATTTTTTGAAAAAAAAAAAAAAAAACCTTTTTTTTTCTTAGTAAAAATGAAGTTTGTTTGTAATCGAAGAAGAAGATCATGATCATATGAGTTTTATATAATTATTATTTTTGGATTGTTTTTATTCCATATTATATGTATAATTGTTTAACATGGGTATAAATGTAAAATTACTTATTTTCAGACAATTTTACTTTTAAAAAAGCAAACGTGTTGACAATACATTCAGATGTGAGGAAAAAAAAAAAACATGCCATTCAAGTTCAGATTTCAGTCCCTATTTAGTCTTTAGAGAAATTCAGGATTGTTCAGTCTTCAAACAAAAAAACAAACAACCCCTAAGAGATTTTGATTTTGAAACTAATAATAATTCATTTAAAACTTTCACAACCAATTTTGGACGATTTTGATTCATTCTCCATACTTAACAATCAATTTGTATTTCCTTAAAAGAAATTGAAAATATATTTGAAATTAGTATTTAAAAGAGAATCTAGGGTTTAAGAAAATGGAAATAGTTTTTAATGATATATGTTAATATCTAATCATTAATAGAAAACATTTTTTTTTTTTTTACAAAAGATTAAAATAGGAAACTAATTAATAATTATTAGTGGGGGTACTTACAAACTATTTAGTCTTATTGGTAATTTTACTCAAGGGTATTATTGGATTTTCAAAAACATATTAATTTGGGGTAAATATATAGTTTTTGGGGGGTGTAAATATCGCCACTCGTGCAAATATCGTCACTCATATCACATATACAATATTTTGTTTTAAATATTTATTTTTATTGTTGATGTAATTCCGTTGTGAAAAAATTATTTTAAATTAATCATAATTTGTTAAATAATTATTGAATATATATATAGGGGTGAATTCAAAAAGAGCCAAAAAATTTATGGATTTATTGTTTTTAGCCACAAGTTTATTTTTTATTATTTTCGTCACTTTTTACCACTTTTGGACAAAAATACCTTTAAATTTGAAATTTGGAAAAAATAAAGAAAACAAGCTGACAAGGTGGGACCCATCCATCAGTAACACAATTGTTAGGGTGGAACCCACCCATCAGTAAAAATACTGGCATCTAACTTCAAATTACACAGGCATGTAACTTGTTAATAGCTCTGGCATGTAAAAATACTGGAATTCGATCTTCTAAGGAAATAAGAATATCCTAGCATGTAACTTCAAAATACGCAGGCATGTAACTTGTGAAACAACTGGATTTTGATCTTTAAAGTGTTCAAGTAAGGAAACAAGAATATCCTGGTATGTAACTTCAAAATACACTGGCATGTAACTTAAAAATAAACTAGTATGTAAAAATACTGGAATTAGATCTGAAAAATACATGAATTCAATACTGTTATATAACTTCAAAATGTCTGCAATATGAAATATAGTATTTCACCAATTTCACCAATACATTTAAGAATTAAAACATCATTGGTAATAACTAAGTTGTACCACTAACTTTCGGTGTTAATGGACATTTTTGTGAATTATGACCTTTTTCTCCACATTTCCTGTACCTGTACGGTCTACGTGGTCGCTTCGATGTTACAGATGTTGCAGATGGTACATGAATCTGACATGGTTGAGCATTCTGACAATTTTGTCGATTGTGACCAGATTTACCACAAATTGTGCAATTTCTTGTCTTTCCATTTCTATGTTCCCTGGCCGATTTAAATCTCTTCTTTTTTGGCTTTCCAGCTTGCGCACGAAAAAGAGGCGGATAAACAACCCTTGATCTCACATCTTCAGGAATAGTCCATTTACTAGGATGGCCAACAGGGAAGATGTTCCCGGAATATGCTTCAACCCAACAAGTAGTTTTGTAGCAATCCCCACAGAATAACTGATGGCATGTAACTTCAAAAATAACCAAAGGACATGTAACTTAGAAATAAACTAGCATGCAAAGTCTACAATAACATTATACTAACAAAAACTCAACTGGCATGTAACCTAAAAATACACTGGCATGTAACTTCATAATACACCGACATGTAACTTGTTAACAGCCCTGGCATGTAAAAATACTAGAATTCGATCTTTTAAGGAAACAAGAATATCCTGGCATGTAACTTCAAAATACATTGGCATGTAAGTTGTGAAACAGCTGGCATGTAACGTCAAACTACATTGGCATGTAACTTCGGTCCAGAAAATAAGAAAATAAGAAAATCTGGGTTTCACTAAAAATTGAAACCACTCTCTTGATCTTCATATCAAACACAATGATAATTTTCAAAAATATATATATAATGACTATAAAAAAAGGTGCAAATCCGAATAAGGGATACATAAATTCTAGAAGGTTCTGAATCTACTTGAAGAGAGAGAATGAGATCTGGGTTGAAGAATGTTTGTTATGTGACTGTTGCTGGGTTTCGTTCCGCCGAAATGGTGTGGAAGAACCGAAATGGGTTCCACAGAAATGGTGTGGAAGAGACGAAATGGGGCTGGATTCAACTTCAGGCCATCGCCGTCTCGCTGTTCAACTTGAAGCCGTTAGGTTGTGAGAGAGAGAGAGAGAGAGAGAGAGAGAGAGAGAGAGAGACGAAATGAGAGAGAGAGAGAGAGTAGGAAATCTGATTTTGAAAGATGTGGTGAAAGATGAAGAGAGTGGGAAAATTTGGGAGGGAAAATTGGTGCAAGTAAAACAAAAGTTAGGGTACTTTTGGCAATTCAAGCACAAAAATGACAACAATAATCAAAAATAAACTTTTGGCTAAAAACAATAAGTCCATAAATTTTGTGATCATTTCTTGCAATTTCCTCATATATATATATATATATATATATATATATATATATAATATTTTAAAGAAGAGTAATGATTGTTTGGAAAAAAGTTTAAAAAGTGGATCCACTTTTACTTTTTCAATTGAACACCATTGTGGGAAAATGAGACCCAAATAAATAGGACCCAAATGAGAAGACCCATTCTTTAAAAACAAGACCCATTTTTGATGATGTGACATAAATGGGTCTTGTGTTTGGGTCTCCACCATTGTGGATGCTCTAAGAGGGTAGAGACTAGGAATGGCAATGGGGGGTTCGGGTGGGTTTGGTAAAATCCAAACCCAAACCCATGAAATTTTGTGTTTACAAAACCCGCCCGTAAACCCGCGAAATTAAGCGGGTTCGGGTTCGGGTTTTACCCACGAGTTTGGGGGACACCCAAACCCGCCCACGAACCCGTGAAACAAGCGGGTCCACGAGTAAAACCCGTGAACCCGCAAACCCACCAATTTTTTTTTTTTTTGAAATTATTTATATATTATTTAAATATATGAAATATTATAATTTTAAAGAATAAAAACACTTAATAGATTGAAATGTTTACATTTTATTCTCTATATAATTAAAAAGTTTTTATTGGAGTTTAAATTTATAATATTTTAAATAATAAAATATTATATAATTTTTATTTTTTGCGGGTACGCGGGTTTGGGTATGGATTTTTTTTCAAATCTATACCCGAACCCGAACCCATGACGAGTACAATTTTCAAACCCAAACCCGCCCACGGGTACACTTATTCCAACCCAAACCCTCTTTAAGCGGGTTGGGTTCGGGCGTATCCCACGGGTTCGGGTTTAATTGCCATCCCTAGTAGAGACCAGTCAGACCACTAACAATGAGAGCTGAGAGGTATTTTCGTTTTTTGAAGTAGAGAATGCAGCAGATGTAAGAAGTTGTCTTTGAACCTAATTGATGTGGGTTTTTTTGTGGGTTTTTTTGTGGGTTTAAAATTAATTTGGTTAAACCCTCAAACGGCCTGCAATGAATGTGGGCTTATAATAAAGGGCTTAAAGTGGGCTTTTTAATAATATGGTCCCGGTTTAAACCCAGACCAAGGGACCACATCAAGCAGGTAAAGGGTCAATCCCTCTGGACCCAGCCCATTTTGCCATCCTTAGTATTTATCGACAAATCTGTTCTCTGTTATGTCGAAGAAATTGTGATTTCATTTAAAGGTATCAAATGGGCCGTAATTTGAAGGCCCAACCGGATTTGAAATTTGGGTACGGGCCAAGCCTAAGATTTTGAGTGGCATGGCACACTGGCACCCCGGCACCCCTTAAAAAATGTATGTACACCCCTTTCGTAATTACACTCATCAAATTTTTTATAAAAAATTATAATTCGTACTAAACCCTGTAGAACCAGAAAATCCTACGGTCAGAATTCGGTCAAAATCGTGATACTCGGGGCACCGGCAATCTATGAATGGTTCTTTGTTGAATGCTTTAGATTCCCTGTAGAACAAAGCTAAAAAGGGGTGTCTTGTAGGAGTCGACTCGACACCTGTAGGTGGTCAAACTACGTGGTACGTCAAATGGGTCAGGTGGTATCAGGCCCAAAGCAACTTAGCTGATAGTTGATTGGTCGATGTCGACCGTCGTCTGGATATGGTCTTCCGAACTTCGATGAACCAACAACTTAGCTGATAGTCGATTGGTCGATGTCGACCGTCGTCTGGATATGGTCGTCCGAACTTCGATGAACCAGCAACTTAGCTGATAGTCGATTGGTCGATGTTGACCGTCGTCTGGATATGGTCGTCTGAACTTCGATGAACCTGCAAAAGGAACTTAAAACATAAATTTAAAGTAGAAAAAAACAGGAAGGTGGTGGTTGGATTATAGCCTTATGTGCGCTTGGGCTAAGCGTTTATTATACTTGAATCGTGATTGTGAATCAAGTAGAATTCTGGTGGCTGGAATAAATATGAACAGAGTTTGGAGATGCTAATTAGCTTTGTTTTTTGTAGATATTTTCTCTCTTCTCATTGTGAGTGAGTTCTATTATTTATAGCTCTAGACCTTTTCTCCAACGTTCCCTTTGGCAGTTGTAAATGGTGGGAGTGATTAAAGGAGAGATTTCCTCTCCTCTTAATCAGCGGTTACTAACCTTTTGTAACTGAAACTCTTGACCAAGTCTTTTATATGTTCAAGTCTTGTTGGAGCAAATGGGCCTGTATTGGCTATATGAAGTTTCTTGGGCTTCTATTTGCGTTTGGGCCTATGAACCATTTTTGGCTACCACAGTTAGCCCCCCACTCTCTGAGTTGAAGCCTTCAAGTCAAGAGAGTAGTTTGTTTCAATCGATCTCTTGAGTCGGATGACAGACAGATTTATCGAGTATAGCGAGGGGGTCGATCAACCATTTGCTATCATTGTATTGAATTCGCGCACGTGCGTTATGTGGTTGATTAACCTTTCTTTCGATAAGTCGCGTACATGCGTTTTGGGTCGACATGAAACAAGCCTGTAAACTTGTGCACATTCGATCGACATGATAATTTTTTTTATTTTTTTTGGAGTCGCTTGCAAGCGTAATTAGGTCGATATGACCTTTTATTAATGTCGGAAATCGCGTGCATGCGTTATTTTTTTGGGTCGACAAGAACTTCCTTACATAGAATATCGCGTACATGCGTTATGGGGTCGACCTTTGTAGAACGCTTGTTGTAGAGCGATTTTATGTAAAATATTTGATGTAGAGCGAAATTTATCGTTCGTTGTAGATCGACATTTGTTGAACACTTGATGTAGAGTGAAATTTATCGAATTTATCGCTCGTTGTAGGTCGATATTTGTAGACTGCTCATTGTAGATCGATATTTGTAGACTGCTCGTTGTAGAGCGATATTTGTAGACTGCTCGTTTCGTTGTAAAGCGAAATTTGTAGAACCTTAAAAAATGTCATATCGCGATAATGAAAGAAAAAGATAGGAGAAGATAAATAATTATAAAACCAAAAGTGGGAGAAACTTGGATGTAAGGTGCAGAATATACCTTATAATTCCAATTTGGCGGTAGTATGCTAACTCGAAGTTGTTATAATTCGTCGTTTGACTTGGGAGTTGAAGTGTGCCCAAAACTTTGGCTGTCTTGGAGTAAGCAATGTAGCTCGACGGAGAGAGTTCGACAGTCAACATTCTACAGTCGACATGTATCTCGACGAAGAGAGTTCGACAGTCGACATGTAGCTCGACGAAGAGAGTTCAATAGTTGACAAGTAGCTCGACGGAGGTAGTTTGACAGTTGACATGTAGCTTGACGGAGGTAGTTCGACAGTTGACATGTAGCTTGACGGAGTGTTTTAAACTTCACATTTTATCACGTGGACCGACGACTTATTGTAGATTGATACAGTGGTGTACCTCATTCCTTTGTCATTCGACTACACATTTGTTCGACCATGCATTTGGTAATGTGGTTAAATTATTTTAACATAATTACTGTCGTTCAACCATGCATCCGATAAAGCAGTCCCATCATTTTAACATAATTTCTCTGTCGCTCGACAATATGGTGCAGCATGCATATGATAAAATAATTGCATCATTTTACTACAATTCTTGTGTCGTTAACCAGTATAAAGCAGCATGTATATGATAAAATAATTGCATCACTTTACTACAATTCCTGTCGTTTGACAATATGGTGCAGCATGCATATGATAAAACAATTGCATCATTTTTACTACAATTCCTGTCGTTCGACAACATGGTGCAGAATTTTTTTTTTTTTTAAAAACTAAAAACATGCACTTTGACTTGAAGCACTGAAAACTTGAATTTTTATGAGACTAAACACGTGTAGTCTGAAGTCAATCAATTCAAAATTAAAAGCAAGGTGCCTCGACACAAAGCCAAGCAACGAAATAATTCAGTATGGTGACATACCTCAATATAGAGCATTATTTGTAGCTCGCCGTAGCGCTTCTGTTCTTAGCTCCATTAGAGCACTTTTTGAAGCTTTGTAGAGCGCTACTTTATGGTTTGTCGGATCAATTGTATACTGTCGTTCGACAATATAGATTAACTAGTCGTCGTTCATGCTTATCTTGTAGACCCTATACATATGTTGCTCGGCATAGAGCTTTCGTTTTCTTTTATTGACAAAAGTTCCACTTGCCATTTTTGTAAGATTTATTAAAAAATTCGAATGACGCTCGACATATAAAATCAACATGCATGAAGTATAGTCATAATATTACTTGTCATTGACCATTCAGTTCAGCATGCAAATGATAAATTGAATCATTAACATAGTTCCTGTCGTTCGCCAACATAGATCATCATGCATTTGATAAGAATTTGAATTATTTTAACATAATACAATTCCTTTGTCGGTCTACCATGCATTTTATAAAGTAGTACATAAACTTTTGTTTGGTCATTCGACAATTGTAACAGTTGCATGTTAACATAACTCTGTCGTTAGACAGTTGTAATTGCATGCACATAGTAATCGAGTCAAATTTAATATAATTTCTTTGTCGTTTGACAATATAGATCACAGCATGCAATTCATAAAGTATCTGATCATATTTAATATAATTGTTGTCGTTCGACAATATAGATAACAGCATGCATTTGAATGTCGCTCGACATAAGTAGACAAACAAGTCAGCATTTTAAATAGAGTATTTTAAATATAACTCACATTTTATCTTGCAGGGCAAAGAACGTTACTTATCATGCATCAAATGATAAAAAGTTTTGCTCGTATTTAAACAGATCATGAAAGGCATTTTTTTTAACCTTTTTCTTTTTTGACGCAGATTATTCGGATGTTGTAACCTGTTCATTAGAGGGCGTTTGGAAATATGATGCATATCTTGTCCTTGCATCTGGGTGGAGCAGTCATCTTGAATATGTGTTCCAAATGAGGTCGACGGATTTGCTAGAATGGCGATTGTATGAGGAATTTCACAGAAGGTGATTGTCGGGCCCTACGGTGGGCGCCAAACTGTAGAACCAGAAAATCCTACGGTCAGAATTCGGTCAAAATCGTGATACTCGGGGCACCGGCAATCTATGAATGGTTCTTTGTTGAATGTTTTAGATTCCCTGTAGAACAAAGCTAAAAGGGGTATCTTGTAGAAGTCAACTCGACACCTGTAGGTGGTCAAACTACGTGGTACGTCAAATGGGTCAGGTGGTATCAAGCCCAAAGCAACTTAGCTGATAGTCGATTGGTCGATGTCGACCATCGTCTGGATATGGTCGTCCGAACTTCGATGAACCAGCAACTTAGCTGATAGTCGATTGGTCGATGTCGACCGTCGTCTGAATATGGTCGTCTGAACTTCGATGAACCTGCAAAAGGAACTTAAAACAGAAATTTAAAGTAGAAAAAAACAGGAAGGTGGTGGTTGGATTATAGCCTTATGTGCGCTTGGGCTAAGCGTTTATTATACTTGAATCGTGATTGTGAATCAAGTAGAATTCTGGTGGCTGGAATAAATATGAACAGAGTTTGGAGATGCTAATTAGCTTTGTTTTTTGTAGATATTTTCTCTCTTTTCATTGTGAGTGAGTTCTATTATTTATAGCTCTAGACCTTTTCTCCAACGTTCCCTTTGGCAGTTGTAAATGGTGGGAGTGATTAAAGGAGAGATTTCCTCTCCTCTTAATCAGCGGTTACTAACCTTCTGTAACTGAAACTCTTGACCAAGTCTTTTATATGTTCAAGTCTTGTCGGAGCAAATGGGCCTGTATTGGCTATATGAAGTTTCTTGGGCTTCTATTTGCGTTTGGGCCTATGAACCATTTTTGGCTACCACAAACCCCACTTAATACCAAAAATATCATTTTTAAAATGGGGGACTTGCATTAATGGTCATCCTCAGTTTTCAAAAACTAAAAATAGCCCACGATTGAAAATTTTGTGTTTTTGTTCTTTTTATAGTTGATTTTACCAGATTGGCCTTTAAATTTCTTTTCTATTATTTACCTCATTAATTGCAATATTACGAAATCACCCTTCTTACATCTTTCCCAAAATTAAAAGACAAAACTTAAAAAAAGAAAAAGAAAAAAGGAACAAGACAAAAGAAAACCTAACCCAGAAATCATTCGTTCCAGAGGGACTCCGGTGAAGACGCCGACACCGGCGGCCGCACCTTTCAAGTCCGGAAACACATCCTCATCGGCCGCACCTTCTTCGACTGTGTGACACTCTAGTAAGTGACTTTTCCCTCTGCTGTTAGTTGCGTGCAGGGTACTTAAAATCGATAGATATACCGAAATATCCACCGATATATCCGTATTTTGGAGGGACCGATATCGAAACAGGCAAATATCCAATATCCTGCAGAATATCCTGCCGATTTCGAAATATCCGTAAAAATCCACCGATATTCCCGAAATATCCCGAAATTCCTGAATTTCATGAATTTCACCCCGAAAGTCCATGGATATTTTGCATATTATTAAAATAATTTTTTTAATCCTAAACAATTAAATTATTGTTAAAATAATTTAGCTTGAAAATTATTTTAGAAGAAGCATTAACAAATTTATAAAAATTAACAACATAATAATAAATAGTAAAATTATTGAATACTTGAAGTAAAATTGGATAAAAAACCAAAGAGTGGACATGTAAAATATGTAAACTTTTGTGAAAGCAATCTGAAAAAAAAATTGTTTGTGACTCAAATGTGTAAAACTAATTCCAAATAGTATTAAATATGTACCAATCAATTTATAAATATGTAGAATTGATTTTTTTGTAACTTTGTGCCGACATTCCAAATAAAAGAATCTTAAAATATATTAGCGACTGTACCAAGTTCTGAGATTGGTTGATACAGAAGTTGTACCCACCATGTCTATCGTGTATGAGTTAATGCGTGTGATGAAAGATACAGTAAAACAACAGAGAGGGAGTAAATGGGTTCTAAACATTATACAAGACCGTTAGGATAAAATGCTCAATCATCCACTACATGTTGCAGGTAAATTTTATTTTGGATTGTTTGTCATTCATAATTAAAATTTAGTATAGTATTTATACTAAAATTATTCTTTTTTTAATTCTAACTTACTATTTGAACCCAAAGTACCAATATAGAGACAATATTGGGGATAATTCGGATCTTCTGAAAGCCGTACATAATGTCTATATGCAATTAGACACTAAAGCTGTAGGAATTGCTAATTTTGGAAATGAGGTAAAAAGTTACAATTTACAACCAATTTTATAATTCCAATATTATAAATTCTTTGCATGTGAGTATTGTGTCATATTAATATATATTATATACATATTGATCTCATGAATGTAGCTCACATACTTTAAGGATGGAAAGAAAAGTTTTGGTGAACGAGCAGCCATTGCAACTAGAAGCAAAATGCAACCAGGTATATAACTTTTATTACAAAAATTTACATATTAATAATAAATAATAATATCATTGAAATAATATTCATACTTATAATACTTAATAATTTTTACTACAGCTGATTGGTGGGTAATGTATGGAAATTGTGCTCCATCATTGAGTGCAATAGCAATTCGCATACTATCACAAACATCATCATCTTCTGCATGTGAAAGAAATTGGTCCACATTTGCCTTAATTCACACAAAACAAAGAAATTTCATATTTAAAGCTTGAACAACTTGTTTATTGTTATTATAATATGAAGTTGAAACTTAGGGATATGGCAGCTGAAAAAGATAAGTAAATGAAACTGATTTTATAAATCTACTTCAAGTAGCTACTGAAGCAGGAGATGATAATGAGAATCCTATTTTTAACTGGGTTAGACTTGCCTCCTTGGATGATGACGAAGGAAATCCTGATTCACATATTGCTTCTCATGCTCAAGATATGGGAATAAATGTTGAACAAGTAATTAGAGAAGAAGTTGGTGTAGATCTTGGAGTTATTGTTACCAACTCTTTCGATGATCAACAAACCTCTGATATAAATAGTGGAGGAAAATATGATGGAGATGATGGAGATGATGGGGATGAGGCAAGAGGTTGGGATTCTGGTGCAAGAGGTTTGAATGCTGGTGCAACAAGTTGGGGTGTTCGTGCTGGAGGTTGGGATGCAGGTGCAACAGGTTGAAATGCTAGTGTGGCGGGTTGGGATGCTCATGCAGGTAATTTTGATCGAAATCGTGGTAGACAACATGGAGGAACAAGTCAAAATGTTGAAGATTCTTTGAATATGACTCTCTCCTCAATGAGTATAGACATAGAAAACAGTTCTTTGGGTGATTCGCAGACAATGTCAGGTTCTCATGTACCGAATTATGGTAGTTATGGTGGCTGCAATATATTTGATTATCCTTCTCCACAAATGTCATGTGCAATACCTATGCATGCAGATCAACAATATCCACCAAGTTGGGTAAATCCAAACTACCCAATTCATGGATCAGTTGGAAGAGATCAAGCAACATACGTGTGGCATATTAATAACTACATTGAAAACTATGCAAGCACGTTTTATTGGGAAAATTATTGTTCGAATCAAGATAGAAATGTATCTTATGTATTTAAACCAGTAAGGAATTCATTTTGGTTTTAAATTTCAGATTAGTATGTATGAATTATGATTTATGATAGAATCTTGGAAGTGTGGAACTATTACTATATATATTTTATTGATAATTTTGTTTATTAAATATTTAATCTCTTTATATTGTATATAATATTGTAAAAGTGAAACAAAATATTATTCTATTAAATACTCAATTTTAAAAATTATATACAGACTCTATCTATGTTATAATTTATAATAAACTCATAACTATGATAATTTATCATTGAAATATGATTCATTTGATGTATAATTACTTGTTTAAGCTTGTCCTAAAATTTCACAAAAAAAATCTAGCTTTAGATATAAATATCCATCATTTTTTTAATTTTTGACGGAATATCCACCGATATCGATAATATCCCCGATATATCCGTAAATTTAGAAGCCCGATATTGATACCGATACCGATATTACGTTCCTTGGTTGCGTGGAGTTCTTGTCTATGGTTCCAAAAAATTGTCACACTACAAACCCGAATTTCTTTTCTGTTCTTGTCTTTGAAATTAAATTCTTTTCAATTCCTGACTGGCATGTTGAAGAAATTGTCAAGGCCTTTATCATTTGTCAGTTTTTTCTTGTTTCCTCTGTTTTTGCTGTTTTGCTGGTGTGTCTTGTTGTTGTTGCTCGATTTGTGGCTGTTTGTGGCTTGCCCTTCTGCTTCTTCATGTTTTTTTGGTGGTCTGGCTTCTTGTTGTGGTTGCTCGGTTTTGTTGCTGCCTTTGGTGGTCTTGAATAAAATTTATACAGTTCAAAAAAAAATTGTTGAATTATTTGAAACTATTTTCCTGATGTTTTTGGCTTCTTTGTGCTTTTAGTTAGATTGCTTGAATTATTTCAAATTGTTGATTGTCTTAAATTAGTTAGCTTGAGATGCTTTATTTATGGGGTAGTAGTAGTAGTGATAGAAGCTGCAGATTGGAGAAGACATTGCAAGTATTGCAAGTAGTTAGCTTGAATCACAAAAACATTTTTTTTAGTTTAATGCGCTTTGGTGGTCTCTGTTTTTCACTGTGATCATCATCACCATCTCTAAGGTACACTAGTTTCTCTGTTTTTCATGTTACATGTATGTATGTTGTTTTTGTTTGTTAGATACAAAAATATTGGATTTGGGTGTGTAGTGTGATTCTTTTCTTTTGCTCTGATTAATGCATAGTTATAGGGTTGATTTGGGGTTTTTTTATGGAGGAAAAGTGATCGACTTTGGGTGGTGATTTTTGTAGTTAGTTTTGGTTACTGGGAGAATTGAATAGTTTTTGTAGAGATTTGAGATTTGTTACTCATGATTTCTTGTTCTTTAAACTGGGTTTTTGCATGTACTTGGGGATTTAATTGAAAAGAAAAGTATATATTTAGACTAGTGTACATTAACTGGTTAAGTAGTTTTAGACTAGTGTCTTTTTTATTTTATTTTTGCTTTGTACAAATTTGAGGGCACTTTTTTTTTTTTTTTAAAGAAACCACTCTTGTTTCTGTTTGTTCAACGGATTTATGATATTTTAGCACTTGTGGGTATTCAGATTTCTTCAAAACATTTCTATGCAAATATTTTAGTTGCATTGTCTGCATGTGTGATTGTAATGCTTGACTTCTGAAATTATTTACTTCTGCATGTGCAATTGCATTGACATACATGCCTTCCTTTTCTTTTTCTTGTTTTACAAACAAAAAACATAATCCTTGGAGCCTTGTTTTTGGTTGTTAACTAAGCTACATACATTATTCTACAAATGTTTAGTTGCATTGCATGCATGTGTAGTTGTAATTAACTTGACTTTGGAATCATTTCACCTAAAATGTTAAGTAGTGTGCTAGAATGTTTGATTATCTATTCAATTAGCAAAAATGTTATATAAGTGATGAATTGCAGTGAATAGTTCTGATGGAATATTGAGCGAGTTTTGGGTCCGGTGTTGTAGATGGTCTAAATATATTATATAATATTGATATTATTATGGATTACAATCTAGCTCCTGTTGGGCCTTTTCTCCAATAGTAAAGAGTGGGTGACTTGGTTCAATTTTATCCACCAAAAGGGAAAAAAATTAATTGAAACGTTAATAATTCCAATATTGTTTTTTATTCTCTTATAATGGATGAGTTTCTGGTTCTTGTCCATTAACAACAGTGCTTTAATACTTATAATGAAATGCATTCTAAGGAGTTATGAACTTATGATGTTGTTATAAGAGTGATTGGCCAGCTATCAAGATGAATCAGTGGCATCCAAATGAATGACTTGGCCTTGAAAGGTGCATCTTTTTGGATATTTTGTGGTTTTGTCAAATCTTTCTTCTTTGGTCAATGACAGGGTTTGAATGGTTTATAAGTATTAAATGAATTTATTCTATAGTTTACAAGTATTAAAAGAATTTATTCTGTTATCATTGGTGCTGGTATCAGCTGAATATATGTTATTCAACCCATCTGAAATGGATGAGATCAACAATTCCGTTCTGCTTGCCACACAGCAGCATGTGCCGCAATCAAAGGTTCAAGTTCAAGTTCAGGTTCAGGGAATAGTTGTCGACGATTACCCATCTCCGGCAGTGAACATGTTGGTTCCCAACAGTGATGAAAGTGTGATAGCTCTTGACAAGGCTGACCCTAATGTTGAATACAAGGATCAAGATAAGATCAGGGTTCGAAAGCGATCAAGGTTTCTTGGGAGCCCATGGACTGGTCCAATGCCCAAAAAGAAAAAAAAAAGTCAAATCAGCCGGAGGAACTATCAACTGAGGCTGAATCTAATTACATTAAATTCGTGTCATTTCTGACTGGCAAAGACCGAACTAATTAATAGTCCCCTCATCTTCTCCTTTATATTGGTATTTTAATGTGTGAAATTTTGTTCCCAATATAAAGAAGTTTAACCATAAATTAATAACACGGTATATGTCGGGAGACCAAGTCCACAACTCCTAGAAAATATTAAGTGTGATGAGTAAACGAGGACTTGTGTAGTCGATTCGGGTGGCTATCATAAAATATTATATACTTTTTTTATTTATTACAGTAAATAATGTTTTTTATATACCTGTATGGCATGCCTTTGTTTTGGATAATGTCTCCTAATTTAATTAGACTCCCAATAGGGGTATTTCATTTTAAGCCCCGTCCTTTATCTTCTGCGCCCGGGAGTCAATTTTTTACGCCCGAGTATTAATCTTATGAGCCCGGTACTTATGTTTTCGATTAAATTTTAGTACTCTGATATTTTAATTAGCTTTCCGACACAACAGAAGGCTTCCCGCAAGAGGTGTCAATCCCTTTAGTGTTGGATCAAAGTTTTAGAAAGCGAGTCCGGGAGACCAAGTCCACAACTCCTAGAAAATATTAAGTGTAATGAGTAAACGATGACTTGTGTAGTAGATTCGGGTGGCTATCACTAAATATTAAATACGTCTTTTATTTATTACAGTAAATAATGTATTTTATATACCTGTATGGCATACCAATGTCTCCTAATTTAATTAAACTCCAAATAGGGGTAATTCATTTTAAGCCCGGTCCTTTATTTTCTGAGCCCGGGAGTCAATCTTTTAGGCCCAGGTATTAATCTTATGAGCCCGGTACTTATGTTTTCGATTAAATTTTAGTACTCTGATATTTTAATTAGCTTTCCGACACAATAGGAGGCTTCCCGCATGAGGTGGCAATCCTTTAGTGTTGGATAAAAGTTTAAGGAAGCGAGTCCAGGAGACCAAATCCACAACTCCTAGAAAATATTAAGTGTAATGAGTAAACGATGACATGTGTAGTAGATTCGGGTGGCTATCATAAAATATTAAATACTTTTTTTATTTATTACAGTAAATAATGTTTTTTACATACTTGTATGGTATGCCTTTGTTTTGGATAACGTCTCCTAATTTAATTAGACTCCCAATAGGGGTATTTCATTTTAAGCCTGGTCCTTTATCTTCTGCGCCCGGGAGTCAATCTTTTAGGCCCGGGTATTAATCTTATGAGCCCGGTACTTATGTTTTCGATTAAATTTTAATACTCTGATATTTTAATTACCTTTCCGACATAACAGGAGGCTTCCCGCATGAGGTGGCAATCATTTAGTGTTGGATAAAAGTTTTAGAAAGCAAGTCCAGGAGACCAAGTCCACAACTCCTAGAAAATAATAAATGTGATGAGTAAACGAGGACTTGTGTAGTAGATTCAGGTGGCTAACATAAAATATTATATACTTTTTTTATTTATTACAGTAAATAATGTTTTTTATATACCTGTATGACATGCCTTTGTTTTGGATAATGTCTCATAATTTAATTAGACTCCCAATAAGGGTATTTCATTTTAAGCCCGGTCATTTATCTTCTGAGCCCGAGAGTCAATATTTTGGGCCCGGGTATTAATCTTCTAAGTCCGGTACTTATGTTTTCGATTAAATTTTAGTACTTTGATATTTTAATTAGCTTTCCGACACAACAGGAGGCTTCTCGCATGAGGTGGCAATCCCTTTAGTCTTGGATCAAAGTTTTAGAAAGCGTGTCTGGGAGACCATGTCCACAACTCCTAGAAAATATTAAGTGTAATGAGTAAACGATGATTTGTGTAGTAGATTCGGGTGGCTATCATAAAATATTATATACTTTTTTTATTTATTACAGTAAATAATGTTTTTTATATACCTGTATGGCATGCCTTTGATTTGGATAATGTCTCCTAATTTAATTAGACTTCCAATAGGGGTATTTCATTTTAAGCCCGGTCCTTTATCTTCTGAGCCCGAGAGTCAATATTTTGGGCCCGGGTATTAATCTTCTAAGCCCGGTACTTATGTTTTCGATTAAATTTTAGTACTCTGATATTTTAATTAGCTTTCCGACACAACAGGAGGCTTCTCGCATGAGGTGGCAATCCCTTTAGTGTTGGATCAAATTTTTAGAAAGCAAGTCCGGGAGACCAAGTCCACAACTCCTAGAAAATAATAAGTGTGATGAGTAAACGATGACTTGTGTAGTAGATTCGGGTGGCTATCATAAAATATTAAATAATTTTTTTATTTATTACAGTAAATAATGTTTTTTATATACCTGTATGGCATGCCTTTGTTTTGGATAATGTCTCCTAATTTAATTAGACTCCCAATAGGGGTATTTCATTTTAAGCCCGGTCATTTATATTCTAAGCTCGGGAGTCAATCTTTTGGGCCCGTGTGTTAATCTTCTATGCCCGGTACTTATATTTTCGATTAAATTTTAGTACTCTGATATTTTAATTAGCTTTCCGACACAACATGAGGCTTCCCGTATGAGGTGGCAATCCCTTTAGTGTTGGATCAAAGTTTTAGAAAGCGAGTCCGGGAGAGCAAGTCCACAACTCCTAGAAAATATTAAGTGTAATGAGTAAACGATGACTTGTGTAGTAGATTCGGGTGGCTATCATAAAATATTAAATACTTTTTTTATTTATTACAGTAAATAATGTTTTTTATATACCTGTGTGGCATGCCTTTGTTTTGGATAATGTCTCCTAATTTAAATAGACTCCCAATAAGGGTATTTCATTTTAAGCCCGGTTCTTTATTTTCTGAGCCTGGGAGTCAATCTTTTAGGCCCGGGTATTAATCTTATGAGCCCGGTACTTATGTTTTCGATTAAATTTTAGTACTATGATATTTTAATTAGCTTTCTGACACAACATGAGGCTTCTCGCATGAGGTGGCAATCCTTTAGTGTTGGATCAAAGTTTTAGAATGCGAGTCCGGGAGACCAAGTCCACAACTCCTAGAAAATATTAAGTGTAATGAGTAAACGATGACTTGTGTAGTAGATTCTGGTGGCTATCATAAAATATTAAATAATTGTTTCATTTATTACAGTAAATAATGTTTTTTATATACCTGTATGGCATGCCTTTGTTTCGGATAATGTCTCCTAATTTAATTAGACTCCCAATAGGGGTATTTCATTTTAAGCCCGGTCATTTATATTCTAAGCTCGGGAGTCAATCTTTTGGGCCCCTGTGTTAATCTTCTATGCCCGGTACTTATATTTTCGATTAAATTTTAGTACTCTGATATTTTAATTAGCTTTCCGACACAACATGAGGCTTCCCGCATGAGGTGGCAATCCCTTTAGTGTTGGATCAAAGTTTTAGAAAGCGATTCCGGGAGACCAAGTCCACAACTCCTAGAAAATATTAAGTGTAATGAGTAAACGATGACTTGTGTAGTAGACTCGGGTGGCTATCATAAAATATTAAATACTTTTTTTTTTTTATTACAGTAAATAATGTTTTTTATATACCTGTATGGCATGCCTTTGTTTTGGATAATGTCTCCTAATTTAATTAGACTCCCAATAGGGGTATTTCATTTTAAGCCCGGTCATTTATCTTCTGCGCCCGGGAGTCAATCTTTTAGGCCCGGGTATTAATCTTATGAGCCCGGTACTTATGTTTTCGATTAAATTTTAATACTCTGATATTTTAATTAGCTTTCCGACATAACAGGAGGCTTCCCGCATGAGGTGGCAATCCTTTAGTGTTGGATCAAAGTTTTAGAAAGCAAGTCCGGGAGACCAAGTCCACAACTCCTAGAAAATAATAAGTGTGGTGAGTAAACGAGGACTTGTGTAGTAGATTCGGGTGGCTATCATAAAATATTATATACGTTTTTTATTTATTACAGTAAATATTGTTTTTTATATACCTGTATGGCATGCCTTTGTTTTGGATAATGTCTCATAATTTAATTAGACTCCCAATAGGGGTATTTCATTTTAACCCCGGTCCTTTATCTTCTGAGCCCGGGAGTCAATATTTTGGGCCCGGGTATTAATCTTCTAAGCCCGGTACTTATGTTTTCGATTAAATTTTAGTACTTTGATATTTTAATTAGCTTTCCGACACAACAGGAGGCTTCTCGCATAAGGTGGCAATCCCTTTAGTCTTGGATCAAAGTTTTAGAAAGCGTGTCTGGGAGACCATGTCCACAACTCCTAGAAAATATTAAGTGTAATGAGTAAACGATGATTTGTGTAGTAGATTCGGGTGGCTATCATAAAATATTAAATACTTTTTTTATTTATTATAGTAAATAATGTTTTTTTATATACCTGTATGGCATGCCTTTGATTTGGATAATGTCTCCTAATTTAATTAGACTTCCAATTGGGGTATTTCATTTTAAGCCCGGTCCTTTATCTTCTGAGCCCGGGAGTCAATATTTGGGGCCCGGGTATTATTCTTCTAAGCCCGGTACTTATGTTTTCGATTAAATTTTAGTACTTTGATATTTTAATTAGCTTTCCGACACAACAGGAGGCTTCTAGCATGAGGTGACAATCCCTTTAGTGTTGGATCAAATTTTTAGAAAGCGTGTCCGGGAGACCAAGTCCACAACTCCTAGAAAATATTAAGTGTAATGAGTAAACGATGACTTGTGTAGTAGATTCGGGTGGCTATCAAAAAATATTAAATACTTTTTTTTATTTATTACAGTAAATAATGTTTTTTATATACCTGTATGGCATGCCTTTGTTTTAGATAATGTCTCCTAATTTAATTAGACTCCCAATAGGGGTATTTCATTTTAAGCCCGGTCTTTTATCTTCTGAGCCCAGGAGTCAATATTTTGGGCCCGGGTATTAATGTTCTAAGCCAGGTACTTATGTTTTCGATTAAATTTTAGTATTACGATATTTTAATTAGCTTTCCGACACAACATGAGGCTTCCCGCCTGAGTTGGCAATCCTTTTTGTGTTGGATCAAAGTTTTAGAAAGCGAGTCCGGGAGACCAAGTCCACAACTCCTAGAAAATATTAAGTGTAATGAGTAAACGATGACATGTGTAGTAGATTCGGGTGGCTATCAAAAAATATTAAATACTTTTTTTATTTATTACAGTAAATAATGTTTTTTACATACTTGTATGGCATGCCTTTGTTTTGGATAATGTCTCCTAATTTAATTAGACTCCCAATAGGGGTATTTCATTTTAAGCCCGGTCATTTATCTTCTGCGCCCGGGAGTCAATCTTTTAGGCCCGGGTATTAATCTTATGAGTCCGGTACTTATGTTTTCGATTAAATTTTAATACTCTGATATTTTAATTAGCTTTCCGACATAACAGGAGGCTTCCCGCATGAGGTGGCAATCCTTTAGTGTTGGATCAAAGTTTTAGAAAGCAAGTCCGGGAAACCAAGTCCACAACTCCTAGAAAATAATAAGTGTGATGAGTAAACGATGACTTGTGTAGTAGATTCGGGTGGCTATCATAAAATATTAAATACTTTTTTTAATTTATTACAGTAAATAATGTTTTTTATATACCTGTATGGCATGCCTTTGTTTTGGATAATGTCTCCTAAGTTAATTAGCCTCCCAATAGGGGTATTTCATTTTAAGCCCAGTCCTTTATCTTCTGAGCCCGGGAGTCAATCTTTTGGGCCCGGTTATTAATCTTCTAAGCCCGGTACTTAAGTTTTCGATTAAATTTTAGTACTCTGATATTTTAATTAGCTTTCCGACACAACAGGAGGCTTCCCACATGAGGTGGTAATCCCTTTAGTGTTGGATCAAAGTTTTAGAAAGCGAGTCCGGGAGACCTAGTCCACAACTCCTAGAAAATATTAAGTGTAATGAGTAAACGATGACTTGTGTTATAGATTCGGGTGGCTATCATAAAATATTAAATACTTTTTTTATTTATTACAGTAAATAATGTTTTTTTATATACCTGTATGGCATGCCTTTGTTTTGGATAATGTCTCCTAATTTAAATAGACTCCCAATAAGGGTATTTCATTTTAAGCCCGGTTCTTTATTTTCTGAGCCTGGGAGTCAATCTTTTAGGCCCGGGTATTAATCTTATGAGTCCGGTACTTATGTTTTCGATTAAATTTTAGTACTCTGATATTTTAATTAGCTTTCTAACACAACATGAGGCTTCTCGCATGAGGTGGCAATCCTTTAGTGTTGGATCAAAGTTTTAGAAAGCGAGTCAGGGAGACCAAGTCCACAACTCCTAGAAAATATTAAGTGTAATGAGTAAACGATGACTTGTGTAGTAGATTCTGGTGGCTATCATAAAATATTAAATAATTTTTTTATTTATTACAGTAAATAATGTTTTTTATATACCTGTATGGCATGCCTTTGTTTTGGATAATGTCTCCTAATTTAATTAGACTCCCAATAGGGGTATTTCATTTTAAGCCCGGTCATTTATATTCTAAGCTCGGGAGTCAATCTTTTGGGCCCCTGTGTTAATCTTCTATGCCCGGTACTTATATTTTCGATTAAATTTTAGTACTCTGATATTTTAATTAGCTTTCCGACACAACATGAGGCTTCCCGTATGAGGTGGCAATCCCTTTAGTGTTGGATCAAAGTTTTAGAAAGCGATTCCGGGAGACCAAGTCCACAACTCCTAGAAAATATTAAGTGTAATGAGTAAACGATGACTTGTGTAGTAGACTCGGGTGGCTATCATAAAATATTAAATACTTTTTTTTATTTATTACAGTAAATAATGTTTTTTATATACCTGTATGGCATGCCTTTGTTTTGGATAATGTCTCCTAATTTAATTAGACTCCCAATAGGGGTATTTCATTTTAAGCCCGGTCTTTTATCTTCTGAGCCCGGGAGTCAATATTTTGGGCCCGGGTATTAATCTTCTAAGCCATGTACTTATGTTTTCGATTAAATTTTAGTACTACGATATTTTAATTAGCTTTCCGACACAACATGAGGCTTCCCGCATGAGTTGGCAATCCTTTTTGTGTTGGATCAAAGTTTTAGAAAGCGAGTCCGGGAGACCAAGTCCACAACTCCTAGAAAATATTAAGTGTAATGAGTAAACGATGACATGTGTAGTAGATTCGGGTGGCTATCAAAAAATATTAAATACTTTTTTTATTTATTACAGTAAATAATGTTTTTTACATACTTGTATGGCATGCCTTTGTTTTGGATAATGTCTCCTAATTTAATTAGACTCCCAATAGGGGTGAAACAAATTATAGCACGGTGTGTATAAAGCTATCTAGAGGGGGGGTGAATAGATTTTACGCTTTTTACCCAATTTTTCGTGTTAGTCAAAATTACGAAAATGCCCTCAAGATAATATAACCAAGCAATTGTAATATGGTGCGGAAATTAAAACAACACTTGGTTTTTACGTGGAAACCCTCACGGGAAAAACCACGGGCTATGTAAGTAAGCCACACTCGAACCTCGAATCCACTAAATGTGCAAACGATTACAACCTAATCCCGGAAGTAATCACACACCTACCTAATCCCGGTATGAGTGAACCTAGTCCAATTTGCTTGCGTTCTAAGCAACCTAATCCCGGATGCTACACACAAGACTTACTTTCTCTATGAAGAGAATATACAACCTATGTGAATATATAAAATATCCAAAATGCAATTAAGAGCTAGGTTACTCTATATGCTTATCTAGGATAGTGAATATGCAATTAATTCAATCCTAGATATTAAAAGCTAGATGACATGTCAAATAGCTTAGCTAAACATAGATTAACAAAACCTAGATAGCTATCAAAAATACAACACTCAATCATGTCAACACAACAATCTCTAATTTGTATCTAGAATATATTCAAGAGCATACAAATAATATAAGAGATGTCAATGATAAATAAAACACTAATTATGTATGATAATAGTGAAGAACTTACCAAAGAATATGTGTTGACCAAAACCCATGCAAGCAAGCATCCTAACTAAGCTAGAAAATGCTAGATGATATTTTGATGCATATGAGAATGGTTTTTGAGTGTTAAAAAGGTGTTCTTGATTTGATTTTCTCTCAAATGTCTCTCTTTTAAGTTTAGGGTTCTTAGAGTTAAAGAACATTAAATCTGAAAATGAGAAAGTGTGATATTTATAGACATCAAGAACAGGGCATGTGAAAAGACAAGTTTGCCCTTGAAACGCACCGTTCGGCGGTTTCAATCGGCGGCCAGGCCGCCGATAATGACCGCCGAATTGAGCTCGTGAAGAACAGAGCATAAACGGCGGTTCATTCGGCGGTTTCGTGACCGCCGATCCCAACCGCCGAATCAGACCCGAGAGATCGAAATCGATCAGGTATGAACGGCGGTTTCGAACGGCGGTCATGGCCGCCGATCGTGACCGTAGAATTGCTCCTAGAAGCAAACGGCGGTTCCATTCGGCGGCCAGGCCGCCGATAATAACCGCCGATCACCAACAGAGGTGAAAACCAAGGAGAAGCCAAGGGCATTCTCCGTGGGCGGTCTTCGCGCAAAACCAAGCACATTCTAGTGCATGCGCGGACGTTTCCGAACACTATCGGGAAACGAATTACAAGACACATAAATACACAACAAGATATAACAATCAAAGTGCTAGTGTGTAATGTGACATATGAAGAGAATGCACACAAATGTAAGAATGCAAAGTGCGTGTGTGCTTCTAAATCTCTTCAAAGAAAGGTAAGCACATAGAAATTTACCTTCGGTGCTTATCAACACGAGGTCTTCAAAGGGCTTCGAACATTAAGACCGATACTTAGGCTACCCTTACAAAGAACCCCACATATGTGGTTTGATCACGAAATAAGCCAATTAAAAACAACGGGAATCCTTACAAGGGGTATTTCATTTTAAGCCCGGTCATTTATCTTCTGCGCCCGGGAGTCAATCTTTTAGGCCCGGGTATTAATCTTTTGAGTCCGGTACTTATGTTTTCGATTAAATTTTAATACTCTGATATTTTAATTAGCTTTCCGACATAACAGGAGGCTTCCCGCATGAGGTGGCAATCCTTTAGTGTTGGATCAAAGTTTTAGAAAGCAAGTCTGGGAGAACAAGTCCACAACTCCTAGAAAATAATAAGTGTGATGAGTAAACGATGACTTGTGTAGTAGATTCGGGTGGCGATCATAAAATATTAAATACTTTTTTTATTTATTACAGTAAATAATGTTTTTTATATACCTGTATGGCATGCCTTTGTTTTGGATAATGTCTCCTAATTTAATTAGACTCCCAAGAGGGGTATTTCATTTTAAGCCCGGTTCTTTATCTTCTGAGCCCGGGAGTCAATCTTTTAGGCTCGGGTACTAATCTTATGAGTCCGGTACTTATGTTTTCGATTAAATTTAATACTCTGATATTTTAATTAGCTTTCCGACACAACATGAGGCTTCCCGCATGAGGTGGCAATCCTTTGGTGTTGTATCAAAGTTTTAGAAAGCGAGTTCGGGAGACCAGGTCCACAACTCCTAGAAAATATTAAGTGTAATGTGTAAACGATGACTTATGTAGTAGATTCGGGTGGCTATCATACAATATTAAATACTTTTTTTATTTATTACAGTAAATAATGTTTTTATATACCTGTATAGCATGCCTTTGTTTTGGATAATGTCTCCTAAGTTAATTAGACTCCCAATAGGGGTATTTCATTTTAATCCCGGTCCTTTATTTTCTGAGCCCGGGAGTCAATCTTTTGGGCCTGGTTATTAATCTTCTAAACCTGGTACTTATGTTTTCGATTAAATTTTAGTACTCTGACATTTTAATTAGCTTTCCGACACAACAGGAGGCTTCCCGCATGAGGTGGCAATCCCTTTAGTGTTGGATCAAAGTTTTAGAAAGCGAGTCCGGGAGACCAAGTCCGCAACTCCTAGAAAATATTAAGTGTAATGAGTAAACGATGACTTGTGTAGTAGATTCGGGTGGCTATCATAAAATATTAAATACTTTTTTTATTTATTACAATAAATAATGTTTTTTATATACCTGTATGGCATGCCTTTGTTTTGGATAATGTCTCCTAATTTAATTAGACTCCCAATAGGGGTATTTCATTTTAAGCCCGGTCCTTTATCTTCTGAGCCCGGGAGTCAATCTTTTGGGCCCGGTTATTAATCTTCTAAGCCCGGTACTTAAGTTTTCGATTAAATTTTAGTACTCTGATATTTTAATTAGCTTTCCGACACAACAGGAGGCTTCCCGCATGAGGTGGCAATCCCTTTAGTGTTGGATCAAAGTTTTAGAAAGCGAGTCCGGGAGACCAAGTCCACAACTCCTAGAAAATATTAAGTGCAATGAGTAAACGATGACTTGTGTTGTAGATTCGGGTGGCTATCATAAAATATTAAATACTTTTTTTATTTATTACAGTAAATAATGTTTTTTTATATACCTGTATGGCATGCCTTTGTTTTGGATAATGTCTCCTAATTTAAATAGACTCCCAATAAGGGTATTTCATTTTAAGCCCGGTTCTTTATTTTCTGAGCCTGGGAGTCAATCTTTTAGGCCCGGGTTTTAATCTTATGAGTCCGGTACTTATGTTTTCGATTAAATTTTAGTACTCTGATATTTTAATTAGCTTTCTGACACAACATGAGGCTTCTTGTATGAGGTGGCAATCCTTTAGTGTTGGATCAAAGTTTTAGAAAGCGAGTCCGGGAGACCAAGTCCACAACTCCTAGAAAATATTAAGTGTAATGAGTAAACGATGACTTGTGTAGTAGATTCTGGTGGCTATCATAAAATATTAAATAATTGTTTTATTTATTACAGTAAATAATGTTTTTTATATACCTGTATGGCATGCCTTTGTTTTGGATAATGTCTCCTAATTTAATTAGACTCCCAATAGGGGTATTTCATTTTAAGCCCGGTCATTTATATTCTAAGCTCGGGAGTCAATCTTTTGGGCCCGTGTATTAATCTTCTATGCCCGGTACTTATATTTCGATTAAATTTTAGTACTATGATATTTTAATTAGCTTTCCGACACAACATGAGGCTTCCCGCATGAGGTGGCAATCCCTTTAGTGTTGGATCAAAGTTTTAGAAAACGATTCCGGGAGACCAAGTCCACAACTCCTAGAAAATATTAAGTGTAATGAGTAAACGATGACTTGTGTAGTAGACTCGGGTGGCTATCATAAAATATTAAATACTTTTTTTTATTAATTAAAGTAAATAATGTTTTTTATATACCTGTATGGCATGCCTTTGTTTTGGATAATGTCTCCTAATTTAATTAGACTCCCAATAGGGGTATTTCATTTTAAGCCCGGTCTTTTATCTTCTGAGCCCGGGAGTCAATATTTTAGGCCCGGGTATTAATCTTCTAAGCCATGTACTTATGTTTTCGATTAAATTTTAGTACTACGATATTTTAATTAGCTTTCCGACACAACATGAGGCTTCCCGCATGAGTTGGCAATCCTTTTTGTGTTGGATCAAAGTTTTAGAAAGCGAGTCCGGGAGACCAAGTCCACAACTCCTAGAAAATATTAAGTGTAATGAGTAAACGATGACATGTGTAGTAGATTCGGGTGGCTATCAAAAAATATTAAATACTTTTTTTATTTATTACAGTAAATAATGTTTTTTACATACTTGTATGGCATGCCTTTGTTTTGGATAATGTCTCCTAATTTAATTAGACTCCCAATAGGGGTATTTCATTTTAAGCCCGGTCATTTATCTTCTGCGCCCGGGAGTCAATCTTTTAGGCCCGGGTATTAATCTTATGAGTCCGGTACTTATGTTTTCGATTAAATTTTAATACTCTGATATTTTAATTAGCTTTCCGACATAACAGGAGGCTTCCCGCATGAGGTGGCAATCCTTTAGTGTTGGATCAAAGTTTTAGAAAGCAAGTCTGGGAGACCAAGTCCACAACTCCTAGAAAATATTAAGTGTGATGAGTAAACGAGGACTTGTGTAGTAGATTCGGGTGGCTATCATAAAATATTAAATACTTTTTTTATTTATTACAGTAAATAATGTTTTTTATATACCTGTATGGCATGCCTTTGTTTTGGATAATGTCTCCTAATTTAATTAGACTCCCAATAGGGGTATTTCATTTTAAGCCCGGTTCTTTATCTTCTGAGCCCGGGAGTCAATCTTTTAGGCCCGGGTATTAATCTTATGAGTCCGGTACTTATGTTTTCGATTAAATTTAATACTCTGATATTTTAATTAGCTTTCCGATACAGCATGAGGCTTCCCGCATGAGGTGGCAATCCTTTGGTGTTGTATCAAAGTTTTAGAAAACGAGTTCGGGAGACCAAGTCCACAACTCCTAGAAAATATTAAGTGTAATGTGTAAACGATGACTTGTGTAGTAGATTCGGGTGGCTATCATACAATATTAAATACTTTTTTTTATTTATTACAGTAAATAATGTTTTTTATATACCTGTATGGCATGCCTTTGTTTTGGATAATGTCTCCTAAGTTAATTAGACTCCCAATAGGGGTATTTCATTTTAAGCCCGGTCCTTTATCTTCTGAGCCCGGGAGTCAATCTTTTGGGCCCGGGTATTAATCTTCTAAGCCTTGTACTTATATTTTCGATTAAATTTTAATACTCTGATATTTTAATTAGCTTTCCGACACAACAGGAGGCTTCTCGCATTAGGTGGCAATCCCTTTAGTGTTGGACCAAACTTTTAGAAAGCGTGTCCGGGAGACCAAGTCCACAACTCCTAGAAAGTATTAAGTGTAATGAGTAAACGATGACTTGTGTAGTAGATTCGGGTGGCTATCATAAAATATTAAATACTTTTTTTATTTATTTCATTAAATAATGTTTTTTATTTACCTGTATGGCATGCCTTTGTTTTGGATAATGTCTCCTAATTTAATTAGACTCCCAATAGGAGTATTTCATTTTAAGCCCGGTCCTTTATCTTCTGAGCCCGGGAGTCAATCTTTTGGGCCCGGGTATTAATTTTCTAAGCCCGATACTTATGTTTTCGATTAAATTTTAGTACTCTGTTATTTTAATTAGCTTTCCGACACAACAGGAGGCTTCCCGCATGAGGTGGCAATCCTTTGCAGTTGGATCAAAGTTTTAGAAAGCAAGTCCGGGAGACCAAGTCCACAACTCCTAGAAAATATTAAGTGTAATTAGTAAACGATGACTTGTGTAGTAGATTCGGGTGGCTATCATAAAATATTAAATACTTTTTTTATTTATTTCATTAAATAATGTTTTTTATTTACCTGTATTGCATGCCTTTGTTTTGGATAATGTCTCCTAATTTAATTAGACTCCTAATAGGGGTATTTCATTTTAAGCCCAGTCCTTTATCTTCTGAGCCCGGGAGTCAATCTTTTGGGCCCGGGTATTAATCTTCTATGCTCGGTACTTATGTTTTCGATTAAATTTTAGTACTCTGATATTTTAATTAGCTTTCCGACACAACAGGAGGCTTCCCGCATGAGGTGGCAATCCCTTTAGTGTTGGATCAAAGTTTTAGAAAGCGAGTCCGGGAGACCAAGTCCACAACTCCTATAAAATATTAAGTGTAATGAGTAAACGATGACTTGTGTAGTAGATTCGGGTGACTATCATAAAATATTAAATACTTTTTTTATTTATTACAGTAAATAATGTTTTTTATATACCTATATGGCATGCCTCGTTTTTGGATAATGTCTCCTAATTCAATTAGACTCCCAATAGGGGTATTTCATTTTAAGCCCGGTTCTTTATCTTCTGAGCCCGGGAGTCAATCTTTTAGGCCCGGGTATTAATCTTATGAGTCCGATACTTATGTTTTCGATTAAATTTATTACTCTAATATTTTAATTAGCTTTTCGACACAACATGAGGCTTCCCGCATGAGGTGGCAATCCTTTGGTGTTGGATCAAAGTTTTAGAAAGCGAGTTCGAGAGACCAAGTTCACAACTCCTAAAAAATATTAAGTGTAATGTGTAAACGATGACTTGTGTAGTAGATTCGGGTGGCTATCATAAAATATTAAATACTTTTTTTATTTATTACAGTAAATAATGTTTTTTATATACCTGTATGGCATGCCTTTGTTTTGGATAATGTCTCCTAATTTAATGAGACTCCCAATAGGGGTATTTCATTTTAAGCCCGGTCATTTATCTTCAGCTTCCCTGCTCGAATAACCCATTCACAAATACTATTTCTACATGTTACGGCATATCTTGTCTTTGTCGATCGCTTAACCTTCAACTCAAACCTCTCTTCCAATGCATACTTCCCTAAATCCAGCTTCATCGTTTTCTTATCCTTGAAAATCTGTCCTTTGTATATTGGATCTCGGTCTTGGTCTTCAAAAAAGTCCTTTGATCTAACTGGTTGAATTAAGTACAATTCTGACCCCGGTATTTTCCACCGTGATGCCATAGAAGGTGTAGAATTGTTGGCTGCTCCACTAGCCCCTGGTTCTTGTCCAACACCTGTTGCCGCTTCTCCATCACCTGTTGTCGCTTGCCTACCACATTGAGCAACTTTTGGAAAATCTTTAGGATCATCACTAGTATAATCACTGATACCATACTCATCCCCCCTATTGGCGGTTTCACAAACATCCCTGTCATCCACCTTTGCCTGCTTGTTAGTTGATGTTGGAGTCTCCTGATCACTCCCCCTTGATGTAAATACAGGTGAAGGCCTACCGCTCACTGATTTGTAATGTGGAGTACCAGTTGGGGAGTGTTGATCACTGGGTTTAAAAGGTGACGGTGTACATGCTACATTGATTGTTGTATGTGTTGCCTTTGTTGGAGTTCGAAATATATTTTCAGTTACTGCTGCCGATACAGATTTATCAACCACTTCAACATTAACATCAGGCCAATCTGACTGCTTATGAGTAAGCACACAAGTTACATCATCATCAGTTGAAATGGATAATGTAAATCCCCCAGTCTCCTTTTTAAGCTGTGAACTTAGCTTCAGCTCAAATCTGTCGCTACTGACCCCAATCCGGTGGTATATTCTTTCCGACAATTCACTATATATTTCTTTCACCTTATTGGTTAGACAACATGCAAAAGAAATCAGACCAATGAACTGGTTATCCTTCCAATATCCACCGCAGTGCACTACCAAGCCGGTCATCGTATCCGTAGACCCTGAAAAACAGTATTAAACTCATTCAGATAATGAAACGATATATATATATATATGTTATTCCAATAAAAATATCAAATTTATTTGTTTAAAAGCAGATAGAGAGAGAAGACCAAACATGTGTAGTAGAGGAATCTAAGGGGGGTGGTGGGTGGTAGTTGCAGTTGCAGAAAGTATGAGGAATCTAATGTTACAGCTCTAGATCTGCTCTAAAACTCTCAGAAAACTCAGCTATTTCAGTCACCGTTTTTACAGATTTTTTTTTCTTTTAATTATTGAAATTACAAGAAAACTATATATTCTAACCCAATTAACAAAATTGAATGTTGAGGTAAACAAGTTTAATTATCTACAAATCATGTCAGTAATTTGTTCAATGGAAAGGTGGTCCCCTGGAACAAGTAATCTAGTTCTCTGTTGTAGCATTTGAATGGTCTTACAAGTAAATAATTGAACAAAGTTGATAAAGGAGATTTACAAGTAAAAGAAAATGATGATGCTTGTTACTTTGACAGTTAATTTCACTGATAATAATCTGATGTAGTATACAAATAAAAAATAAAAAGCACAAGTTTTATTTCGAGCTAGTAACAAAGCTTCAATAAATTCAAAACTCCTCTCAAGACAGGACCATACTGCATATTCATTGTATCTAAACTATCACTAGTTCTTTCTCAAGCTGTCTTCAACTTCCCAGCATAAAAACTAAGGAACAAAAAGGCTATTTAAACCAATTACCATTCAAAACAAATAAAAATTGTACTACCAATTTTGAAATGATTCCAAGCAATTATACTGGCCAATTTTGAAATGATTCCAAATAAAAATTATTCCAACTATTAGATATGATTCCAAGCAATTGTACTGTGCCAATTTTGATAACAGGATGAACATCTGAAACTATTCAAAACAAATAAAAATTGCAGGACATACTTATTCTTCTGGCAATGGCAACATAGAGCTGTTCAACCAGTTCATCATTTATACGCAAAAAGAATGAGACTATAGCCTCCTACAAGATCAACTAGCATCTAGCTCTCACAGATACTCCATAAGGTGGAACCTCATGAAAAGACTGCAAGAATATATCAGAGCCTAAATTTTCAACAATTTTAAGAGGATTTTTTTCATGTAAAACTAGCTGCAGAGCAACTTAAGGTTGAAGTACAGTAAAATACATCAATTTACCGTAAACCAACCTCCCATTTTACATTAACAACTTCAAGAAATCGAAAAGAAGAATTGCGTAGATATGTAATTATGTAAGCTGTAAGCAATTAAAGTTCATATGGCAACTAAACATTCTAAAATTTGTAGTCACATAAGCTTTGAAAAAAAAAATCCCAAAATTGGCACTTGCAAATCATACAAGACAAGAAATCGAATGCAGATTTCACAAATATTTCTTAATTGAACAGCGACAGGAGTAATTCAATATGAATAATATCACAGTTTCAGATACAGAATTAAGGGTTTAAAAAATGCATGAAACGAAACCCAAAAATAATGCATTCCATACATTTGTAAAAAGTAGTACACAATCTCAGTGAAGAATTTAAAACAAATTTAGGGCATTACCTTTGCCTTCGATTTTGATCTTCAAAGTGGAAATGGTGAAGAATTCCAGTCAATGATCTACGAAGCCCGGCGAACCATAAAGACCTCCACAAAGACCTACGAAGCCTGTCGAAGCACGAAGACCCACCACCACGAAACTCGCAAATGGCATCCGGTGAGAGGTCGAAGACGAATTAGGTTAGATTTGGTTGGAGGAAAAATTCCCTTTATTGTGAGAAGTCGAAGAATGGAATGAAGAATAGGGTAGATTGGATCGAATTAGGTTAGGTTTCGTTTGGGAAAAAATTCCCTTTCTGGTGAGAAAAAGAATGGAACGAAGAACAGGGTAGATTGGAAGTTTAAGTGTGGAAGGGTAGTTTAGTCCCTTAGAAATCTTAATGGACAATTTGGTCCTTTCATAAGATTTAAATAGAAAGGGTATTTTGGTCTTTGAGAGGCTATTTCGGAGAAAGTGAAATCCAAGAATGACCATTAAAGCAAATATTTCCATCGGTGACTATTTTTGGTTTTTGAAAACTGAGAGTGACCTTTTTCATCTATTTCCACTTTTAAAATTATACCATATTCTAGTTTTGTAAGTACACACCGCTTACACCTATTATTATGTTATTTAATCAATTTTATTATTATCTTTAATTCTATCACTGTTCTTTCTCTTCCTTCACTTTTTTTTTTTTCTTTCTTCTATGTTTTCATTCCACAAAATCATACTTAATTTTTCTTTAATTTTTTTTTCTCTCATATTGTCAAGCAACTCACACCATTTCTTATTGATTGTTTTTTGTCTACAAAATCACTACGATTGGAGTTTTCCGGTTGGAGATCCATTTTTTGTTTGTGAAAGTGGTAGAGATGCAAGGGTTGTGTTATGTCCCAAAATGAATTTGGAAATAGAAAAGTTTTTAATGAAATTGAAGAACAACTGATATTGATAACAAAAAAAAAAAAAAATGTCTAAGGGGTCGTTTGTTTTTTCTACTTAAAACTTAATGGGTCTAAGTTGTTTTGTTTGTTTTTTTAAGTGGTCAAACAACTTAAAAATACCAAAAAACAACTTAAAATAAAAGATAAAAAATCCTGACATTTCACTTAATAGCAAATCACTGAATTGCATTAAATGCAATCCAAAATCTTTTCTTCTGATATTATCCCCCATATATAACATATTTCCAATTTCATCATAATTATACCATATATAGTATAGAAATCTTTATATTAATATATTAATTATTTTAAATAGTTTTAAAAATAAAAAGAACCCTAATCACTTCTTATATTGGTGTTTAATATCAATACTTTATTATGATATTAGAGTGATATATATATAGTCTTTCTACTATTAGTATATCATGACGAAGAATGTGGACCATAGATTATGGAGAAGTTTTGACAAGTGCATACACTTTGAGTCAAAGTATGTAAATCTTCGTCTTGATATATTTTATATCAGGAGGAACTGACAATATAAAAATTGTATATATATATATATTAGAGTGTTTTGTGTGAGATTTCTTGCTGCCCTTTTATTTTTTGAAAAAAAAAAAAAACCTTTTT
This sequence comes from Acer yangbiense, assembly GCA_008009225.1. Taxonomy (NCBI): domain Eukaryota; kingdom Viridiplantae; phylum Streptophyta; class Magnoliopsida; order Sapindales; family Sapindaceae; genus Acer; species Acer yangbiense. Next base: position 13,981,418 of record CM017761.1, read on the forward strand.
TTTTCTTAGTAAAAATGAAGTTTGTTTGTAATTGAAGAACAAGATCATGATCATATGAGTTCTATATAATTATTATTTTTGGATTTTTTTTTATTCCATATTATATGTATAATTGTTTAACATGGGTATAAATGTAAAATTACTTATTTTCAGACAATTTTACTTTTAAAAAAGCAAACGTGTTGACAATACATTCATATGTGAGGAAAAAAAAAACATGTCATTCAAGTTCAGATTTCAGTCCCTATTTAGTCTTTAGAAAAATTCAGGATTGTTCAGTCTTCAGACAAAAAAACAAACAACCCCTAAGAGATTTTGATTTTGAAACTAATAATAATTAATTTAAAACTTTCACAACCAATTTTGGACGATTTTGATTCATTCTTCATACTTAACAATCAATTTGTATTTCCTTAAAAGAAATTGAAAATATATTTGAAATTAGTAATTAAAAGAGAATCTAGGGTTTAAGAAAATGGAAATAGTTTTTAATGATATATGTTAATATCTAATCATTAATAGAAAACATTTTTTTTTTTTTACAAAAGATTAAAATAGGAAACTAATTAATAATTATTAGTGGGGGTACTTACAAACTATTTAGTCTTATTGGTAATTTTACTCATGGGTATTATTGGATTTTCAAAAACATATTAATTTGGGGTAAATATGTAGTTTTTGAGGGGTGTAAATATCGCCACTCGTGCAAATATCGTCACTCATATCACATACAAAACAAGCTAAAGCCCACTGAAACCGGCCAAACCCGTGAGAGCAAGCCCACTCTAAATAGGGGGCTCATGGGCAAAACCAAGTCTCATAAAAAAATGAGTCACATTAATAATTATTAATTAGTTTCCTATTTTAATCTTTTGTAAAAAAAAATGTTTCCTATTAATGATTAGATATTAACATATATAATTAAAAACTCTTTCCATTTTCTTAAACCGTAGATTCTCTTTTAAATACAATCAATAAGAAATGGAGATAACCGTTTGATATGACGAGAGAGAAAAAAAGAAAAGAAAAAAAGAGTATGATTTTATGGAATGAAAACGTATGAGATAAAAAATGAAGGAAGAGAAATAAGAATTAAAGATAATAATAAAATTGATTAAATAGTATAATAATAGGTGTAAGTGGCATATAATTACAAAAATATAATACGGTATAATTTTTAAAAGGATATTTTTGGTATTAAGTAGGGTTTATTTACAAATTATAATTTTTTTAAAAAAATTTGATAGGTGTAATTACGAAAGGGGTGTACATATAGTTTTTAAGGGATGCTATTATCGCCACTCTATTTACACCCCTAAAAAACTGTATCTACACCCCTAATTAGTATCATTTTTAAAAAAAATCCAATATTACCCCTAAATATTTGGTAAGTACATTCATAAATTATTAAATGGCTTCCTTTTTTTTTTTTTTTAAACGTAAAATTATCATTCCAAAATCAAAATACAATTACATCAAACAACTAATATTCTTCCGAACTAAAGAATCAACGCATGTATAGAAATCCTCGATCCAAATTCCAGAACAAGTCACCTACCTTTCAAATTTTTTTTTTTTTTGTCATGATTAATTAATTTTAATTGTCTAAGTTATTTCAATGACATCTGATTCATTAATTTTAAAGGGTATTTTTGACATTAATCGGGGTTTAATTATAAATTAAAGATTTTTAAATTTTTTTAATAAAATATACTTACAAAAGGGGGTGTAGATATAGTTTCTGAAAGGTATAATCATCGCTACTCATGTAATATTATTGATTTTTTTTATATTTATAAACCCGACCCTCAAACTCGAACTATCGGTCTCACAAGTCTTGAAAGTTAATCCCGACCAACCCGACAATAAGGCTTGGACGTGGGCTTGACCCCTCAATTTGAGGACTAGGTGCGAGCCGCTCAATCCATTTGACATCTGAAATTTTATTTTATTGACAGATCAGTTATAGTCTACGGACCCAACCAAATAAATCTCTCAACCCTTTTAGCTTACTTGGATTTAAACCACTTCTTCGAAAATTGTTCTTTAATACGCTTCTTTGGCTGGATAGTGGATGCTGCACCCCAAGATTTTTTGTTTATCTATATATATTAGAAAAAAGATGGAGTATTTAGAAGGATGATTTGATTTGCTAAGTGTTAAAAGAACTTCTATTGTCAGTTCGAATTAATAACTGATATAAGATATATCAGTTCCCTGTATGTAGGCCATTGGATTTAAATGCTTTTACTTTGTTACATACACTTGTTAAAGTATCTTTTATATAAGTTCGGACAATAGAAAGACTGTGTATACCAAATCAAAATAATTGTTTTTTTTTTCTTTTTAAAGAATTTGAGGGACCCACCGTGTTAGGGGCCCTGGGTTTACTCTTTGGTGGAGACGGCTTTGTCCTTCACTCCGATTGTTTCTCGATACATGGTACTATATCATAATTAATTGTTATCAGTCTAACAAATAAAATAAACCGAGGATCATATAAAATATAGTTTGTTTAATTAGTACTAAATAAGATTATGTTGTTGCATTTGTTTATGTTGGCATAGCAAGTTATATATATCCACATCACAATTTCAAAAAGGGTGATTTGAGGAAATCAAGAAAAGATTAGAGTGAAGTTAAGGGAATCCAATTCCAATCTTAAAATGGGATCATAGATAGATTGATGTAGAATTTTAAAATAAGATTATCATTTGTTTTTTGTTAATTAAAGTTTTATAAAGAATATGACGATGAAGATATCTTAAAAGGCCAAAATAAATTAAATTAAATTGTACTAAATTTGAAAGTACTGATCAGACTGTAAACACATACTTAATACTTTTGATACTTTTTGGTACTTGATTAAAAAGCCCAACATTATTTCTTAGTTATTCTAATTAAAGATGTTTTTATTTATGGAAATTGCTTGGGTATTGACGGGTTAGTATACAAGGTACTGCACCAATGGGGTGTTGCAACGTGACTTTTCTCTTTTAACTTTTTACATTTATCTCCTTACATTTTTCATAAATGAACCACGTGGTAAAACCTCATTGGTTAGTCAGTACCGTATATACTGATCAGTCAGTACCCAAACATTATCCTTTATTTATTACTTATTTCTTTTTTGCATCTAATTTAATTGAATATATCCCATCAAATCATTCTTTTCTCAGTAAGCATTAAGCAAACATTATTTATTGTTAGTGCTTTTCTGTTAAACGTGTCAAGTGTTTGGTTATGTAGAAACTCACTGTACAAAAGCATCTATTAACTTAATCAATTTTCAATCGGAATTTAAGATATCAATTGCTACACACTTTACAATTTAATACGTAGGGATGGGCTTGGAACTCTTATTATAAACGTGAAGGGGAAATGATCGATCACTTTGTTAAGAGTTATTTTGTATTTTTTTTTTTAAGCGTTATTAGCACTAATCCCTTATGAACTTTACGCAAGTTTGCATTTTATCCTTTAAACTTTTTTTTAGGCATTAAACCCCATGAACTCTCATTTATTGGTAAACAGTTTGGTTTATTATCCTCTGAACACATGTTTGAAGGGTATTTACAGTCAGATTTTACTAATAAATGAAAGTTCGGAGGGTTTAATGTCTAAAAAAAGGTTTATGGGGTAAAATGCAAACTCGTGTAAAGTTCAGGGGAAGCTAGTGCTAATAACCTTTTTTTTTTCTTTTTTTTTTTTCAGGCAAACATCATATAGTAGACACGAAAACTCTTGAATATTTTTTGAAAAATATATAAAAACAGTAAAACACTTTCGAACATGCTAGAGTTGTTCTAATCATGCAAAAATTGACTACTTTATTATTAAAATTAAGCTTACATATAATTAAAAGCTTGAATTTTGTTACAACCCAAAATTCACATCCATCTGCATCAATCTAATATAAAGCTCCTCATGCTTTAAGAGGAGGCCTCTCATAATTAATTTGATAATAACAAAACTAATCAAGTACATGGAAAAACAAGACAAAACAGCAAGAATTTAACAAAACGGAGCAACCAAATTGTGCAAACTAGCTTTGCTTGTTGCACATGCCCCACCAAAATTGACATGGAAATCATCCAAGTTCCACAGACCATCCCACAAAATGTCCTCATTTGAAGTAGCAGTCTCTGCAGTACTCACAGATGCAGCACTGCCATTATTATTGGGCATAGAATTATAATTGAAGAAGCTGCCTGCAGCAGCTTGTTGTACTTGTTCATGGTCAAGATACAAACTAGTCCCCACCATTTCTTGCCTTGGTTGAGGAAGATATATTGGACTAGTAGTACTTTTCTGCTCATAGGTTTCATCAAGTAAGAACATGATTTTCTTCATGTCCAACTGATTCAGCTGCATCATTTGTTGTTGTTGCTGTTGCTGTTGTTGTTGTAGTACTTGCTGCTGCTCATGTTGCTGTTGCTGTTGCTGTTGTTGCTGATGAAATTGTTGCCTTTTTAAGAGCCGATTGTTTTTGGCCTTATCAGAATTATCAGCAGCACTAGAGATTTTGGCCTTTTTCTTGAAATGGGTCCTCCAGTAATTCTTTATCTCATTATCAGTCCTTCCTGGCAAGCTCCTTGCAATTGTTGACCACCTATATATATATATATATATGTATATAAGTGTTTGATAAAAATTATATACTTGGCTTGTTCAATTCAGTGAACAAATTTGATTTTTATATATACACACAAATTATAAGACAATCACCTGTTTCCCCATCTAGCATGTAAGTCCAGAATTATGCTCTCTTCATGTTCAGTTATCTGCCCTCTCTTGAGGTCTGGCCTCAAATAATTCACCCACCTCAATCTACAGCTTTTTCCATTCCTTCTCAAACCTGTATGTACGTACACACCCAAAAAACCAAAAATTCTCATTAAAAAGCTTATAAGTAAACTATAGCCTATGTACATCCAGTAACCTATATCCAGTACTTCACTATCGCAAGAAATTTAGTCTTTCGCAACCCGTAAAATGCGTATAAACTATATGCATATATACCTGCAAGCCTAGCGACAGAGTTCCATCTTCCTTCTCCATGCAGCCTGACATACTCAATAAGCAGCCTATCCTCTTCAGAAGTCCAAGGCCCTTTCCTCCAACCCTCTTCAATTATGCCCCAACCCAACTGTCCTGCCATCACTCCTCCCCAAGACATGTATCAAATTTTTAAAAAGCAAAGTGCTTCTGCTTTGGCTTTGGCTTTTGATGTATAATATGCTTTTGGCTAGTAAAGTAATTTGTGTCTTCCAAATTCTATGGTACTTTGGTGTGAGTGTGTGTCGCATATTTATATCCGAACTGAACCCTCCAGCTACTTGTCTCTGATACTTCATAATTCCCCAGTCAATCTTATCATGTCCTTTTCAAAATCATCCGCATATCTCTTTCTTTCTCTCTCTCTCCCTCCCTCTTATTAGCCGTATATTTTTTATTATAAAATATCAAGTGCAGAATCCATTATGCATATTTTATATTTCATACAAGATCATAATTTGTCGCATCCGACAATTAACTCGATTGATCTATGTAATACCCTTTTAAACTTTTTGCATCATTTAGGGTCATGACAACCCCCCCTTTTTTTTTTTTATTCTTTTAAATTTTCTGTCACACTCCAAATTTAATGAAACTGTCTTCTTCTCTGGTCTTGATCAAATCTCATCATCTCAGATTGATATGATCATCAAGTGGCTGTGAATTGAATCTGTGATGTCGATAAAGGGCACATATGGGAAATTGAAAAGAATGTTTAGGCATTGGGTGACATGTTCTACAAAGGATCAAATCCAATTAGAATATATTTGTTTTGATGCTAAAGTGAGACAGAGAGACACGAATCTCATGAGTCATGTCTTGATGCCACGTATAAAACTAAGGCTTATGCATCTAGACAAGACAATAATTAATATCTCTAATTAAAGCATAATTAACACAATATAAAATATAATTAAGTGGGTGGTGGATTTTTTTTAAACTTGAAAATTACCCTACAACAAATGGGATTTCAACAGCTGTTGGCCTTGCTTTCTTCTTATGGAGATTGATACATGGAATCTCCATTAAATCTTAATTAAATATAATTTTGTTGTATGCTATTTTGGGTATTGGGTTCATTAAAATATTAATCAGGCTATTCATAGGTGTTTTTGGTACGTCATTTAGAGGACAGGTGGTATGTTTGCTTACAAATATTTTTGAAGAGATGTGATTACTCATTAGTGAACTTGTACTGGATGCATGATTTTTCCGTACTTCGCTGCCTAACAATTATGTTGCTTTTTTTTTTTTTTTAGGGTTTGTAAGATCATCGCTGATTTGATTAGGTTTGTGAACATTCCTAGGATTTGTGTCTTCTCATGGACAAACGATGACACATATTTTTTCATAGTGAGACCCATATATAAATTAAGGTTAATGATTGTTCATTAATTGTACTATTGTACAAAGAGAATAATTAATGGAAAAAGGGTTAGGTGTTATTGCTATATTTGAGTGTCAATAAACTTGTTTTGTATATATATTAAAAAAAAAATGGCTAATGGTATAAAAATACTAATTTTGATACAACTAAAATATAAACCAAATATCTTTAAATATTGATGCACGAAAATAAGATTTATTCTGAAAATTACTAACGGAATCATAAAAGACTTTACATTTTAATTAATTAATACTCTATAGAAATTAATACAGATCTCTTAGTATGATTCTTAAATATGTAATCTATAAATAATCGTAATTATACTCGAAAAATATTGAAGATGTCTATAGCATTAATCAAATTATTTGCTTTTAGTGGATGGAGTGATCACAATATGATGATCATCAACTTAACAAGAAATCATAGAGAATATATAGAACTAAAAAAACAAAGAATTCAGCAAATTAGGAGACCACTATTGAGCATTTGCTCTTATCTTCTTGTAAATGTGTCAATAAGACAATAACATGATCACTAATTACTAATTAGTAGCATGAAATATGAGTACACTCTAATGTCAGACCATCTATTCTGAATTAATTAATTCAGATTAGAGACTAATGATCCGTGCGTTGTACGGATTTTTTTTCTACTAAAAAAAAAGTGAATCTTAAAATAGATGCTTATATATCAATAAACTTGGTTTAATTAACAGCTAAGCATGTATATGTGTGTGTCTTTAGACTTTAGTGATTAATTAGATTAAATTAATTGATTAATTAATTAATGAGGTTTGATTAAAGTAGTAAAAAGGGTTGGAAGATCTCGTGTGGGTTGCTTGTTGTACACCTTTTGTTTTGTTTTTTTGTTTTTGGGTGCCTTTTTAAAGTAGATTAGGATGGAGGTTTTGGGATGCTGTGGGGTTACAACATTACAACCAATATTATTGTTTTTACTTAAATTAATTAATTTTAATTTTCTTAATTACAAGGTAATGTGTGGCATGCTATGCTATGAGTTTCTAGAAACCCCTAGCCTTTTCAATTTTGAAACCAACTAATTAATATGGTATTTAAGTATTTAACTAGACAATATGAGGTTGGTCCAGTGGTTTGACGCCCCCTCATACCTACACCATAAGATTGTGAGTTCGAGTTTACCCAATAGCTACTATACATGATTGTATAGTTACCATGGTAATTATCGATGTGAGTTATTTATTTTTTAAATTTATCTTCATTTTCAAAAGTTTTATTTTTGAATTGAAATCCAATGACAGATAATCGATTATGTAACCATACTGTATCTATATATTAGCTTGACCCATTAAGTTGATTTACGGAACAATGAGTCTTGTGGTTTTTATTTTTTATTTTTATTTGTAAAGAACTGTAAAAGTGTTTTGTTTTGTTTTGTTTTTTTTGTTTTTTTATTTTTTATTTTTTATCTTTTTATTATGTCAATAGATTATTTTATATTCCAAAAAAAATCCTCGAATTATATAATATTTTAAAAAAAATAGATTATTTGACATGTGTATTTTTGTATAAAAAAATATTCATCTTTTAATTTTTTAGGGTACATGCTGATGTTAGGGAATTACTAAAAACATAGTACGAAATATCCATTACAGGGTATTTTCGTCACAAAAAAAAAACAGCATTAAGAAACTCAAGTCCGTAATTTTAGCATTATACAAAACTTTACTCATAGTATTGAATATCACAACGCTAATTAGTAATTAGCGTTATTGTTGTTCTCTAACAGGGTCCATTAATATAAGATCCTAAAACAAATTAACAAATTGTGTCAAATTTTGATTACCTATTTGTTTTTGTTTTTTTTGTTTTGTTAAGTATTACAAGTTACTACTATTACAATAGAACCGTCGGACCGGCCAAGATAAGACAAAACATGTGCGGCCAGGATAACTACCCCATAAACCGAGAGAAAACTCCCCACCTATTTGTGTGAATGATTTATTAATATATATCAAAGATCAATTATTATGATATGAGTGTTTAACCGTGTTACAGTTTTAAGAACATTAATAGAACTATCTTTTATTATTATTTAATTATCATATACGGTGTGATGACTCGAACTTTTGTCAAGCTGAATGAGCATCATTCATTACCGAGCCACATTGGACGGTGATTATAACTATTTTCATTTTTAAAGGAAAAAAGAAAACCATACTTTAAATTTAAAATGAGTTACAAAATCTATTGTTATGGTTTCATTTCACTCGTATGAAATGAAATGTATTAGATAGTAACTCTTAATTAAAATAATGTATTAATAGTTTACTTTACTTTTTTTTACCTTCTTTTTACTCCCTTGTCCCTACTAACAATTAAATAAAGAAACTAAATTAAATGTCTCTTATTTACTTAAAGTAGAGTTAAATACAGATGGACTTAAATAATATTTTGAAATTCATGAAATATTTTTCTAGTATATTTGTCATAACTCATAAATCTCTTTTTAAAAATTTCATACTTGTACAAAATAATATTTACAAATTTGTATATTATATGGATCAAATCCCACCATGCTGAATTACCGACATGTGTAGGGAGTTTCTTCCCTTATTGTGGAAGTAAATATACATACGGACTGCGTACGTAGTGATTGATCTACCGACAAACTCTTGACATGTTCGTTGTCATGTTCGTTGTCATATTTTGAAAAATTACGCTGAACAAATTTATTTAATTAATATTATTAGATATCCTAAAGATATTTCCCATTAAAAAATTGTTTATACAGTTTCAATTGAATAAAGGCAGATCACTTGGCTTTTCTAGTCAGATTTCACCGGAAGTGGAACCAATAATTAATGTATTAATATAGTTTTTGATAAGATAATATTTATTTGTTTATTGTAAGGAACCGAAAGGAAATACTGGAATTAGTATGATTATATCTTAGATACATAATTTTATTTGTTTTAACTCCAAAAACGGTGAAGGTATCTTTTGATAAGATAATATTTAGTGGTTTATCATTCATGTGGATTTTAAAATAGAAATTATATTGGAATTTGTATGATTACAAGATCTTAAATACTAATTATAAAATTACATTAACTCACTCTAACTGGCTCCAGATTTCATCTTTAAAGCAAGCATGGTAGTTGGTGGATCATGATGGGATCCAGAGTATAATTCATTTATTTTTATCTCTTTTACATTTGTTACTTGAAGAACTCTTTTATGTTGCTTAAAAAAAATTTAAATAAAAAAATACAAATACAAATAAAAATAAAAAACTCTTTTATGCTGTTAAGCAAAATTTCAGGAATATTTTTGGTAGGCAGTGCGCCAGTGCATACACAAGAAATTTAAAAGCTTATTTTGTTATGAGTTAAGGCTAGATCAACTTGAAGTTGAGACTTCAACATTCCTCTGTCCATTTACATTTGTCCATTTACATTTAGTGTATGTTTAGTATGACTTTTGAAATGATCAAAAGCGATTTTTTAATATATGAATTATCTCAATTACCCTTTAAAAAGGCCATTTTTTGTAATTTACACAACCAAAAGCCTTTTTTGTTAGAAGCTCTACTACAAAAAGATCAAAGCTCTACTACAAAAAGATCTACTTGAAAAACCATACCAAACACACTCTTAATCAAATGATTGAGACAATTGTTGAATTGAAATGCATTTAAAAAAATTTAGCCAGACCAGTTGTTATTTTATAGTTTTTATATTGTTTTTAATACGAACAAAATGATGTTGGTCCAGTGGTAAACCCATCACACATACTTCACGAGGTTATGGGTTTGAGTCCTCTCCCTTTTTGAATTTGTATAATATTGTAATACTTCAAAAAACAAATATTGTTTTTAATACATATTAATTATTTATATTAGATAGGTGTTGTGTATCTCTCCTTGCATGTTTGTGGTGGAGGGTACAAGTCTCATAAGTCATATTGCTATTTTACAAACATATGCGCAAGGGCGAAGCCAACTTTATCAAATTTTGAATTTTTAGAGGACTTTGATAATTTTTTAATTTTATTTTTTTGTCTTTTTTTATGTACTTATAAACTATATAATAAACAAAGTATTTTATTTTTTTTAAAAGATAGTTGTAGATATCAATGAGGTTTTGTTTTGTTTTATTTTATTTATTTATTTATTTATTTAAGATATATAAGAGAATTCCATATAGGGATGGACATTGGGAAAATGGGGATGGATATAGGTCCCCCCATCCCCATTCCCATTTCCAAAACCCTTCCCCATCCCCCCATTTCTCCAGTTGGGGAAAATGGGGAGGGGCGAGTTTTGGGGGAGATATCCCCTTCCCCATCCCCATTTCCCAGTTTTCCCCGTTCTTTTGTTACCCTGTTTCCCCTGTTTTACTAAAACTTACATACTAAAAGAAAATACAATCCATGGGGGTGGGGGGCCTCCCCCCGTCCCCATTTCAATTTGGGGATGAAAATCATTTTCATCCCTACCAATTTCTCGTTTATTTTTTTATTTTTTATTTTGTAATTTACACAACCAAAAGGCTTTTTTGTTAGAAGCTCTACTATAAAAAGATCAAAGCTTTACTACAAAAAGATCTACTTGAAAAAGTCATACCAAACACACTCTTAATCAAATGATTGAGACAATTGTTGAATTGACATGCATTTAAAAAAATTTAGCCAGACCAGTTGTTATTTTATAGTTTTTATATTGTTTTTAATACGGATGAGATGATGTTGGTCCAGTGGTAAACCCATCACACATACTTCACGAGATTGCGGGTTCGAGTCCTCTCTCTTCTTAAATTTGTATAATATTGTAATACTTCAAAAAACAAATATTGTTTTTAATACATATTAATTATTTATATTAGATAGGTGTTGTGTATCTCTCCTTGCATGTTAGTGGTGGAGGGTACAAGTATCATAATGCAAATTTTACAAACATATGCGCAGGGGCGAAGCCAACTTTATCAAAATTTGAATTTTCAGAGGACTCTAATAATTTATTTATTTATTTATTTTATTTTTTGTCTTTCTTTTATGTACTTATAAACTATATAATAAACAAAATATATATATATTTTTTTTAAAGATAGTTGTAGATATCAATGAGGTTTTTATTTTATTTTATTTATTTATTTAAGATATATAAGAGAATTCCAAATAGAGATAGGCATTGAGAAAATGGGGATGGATATAGGTCCCCCCATCCCCATCCCCATCCCCATCCCCCCATTTCTTTAGTTGGGGAAAATGGGGAGGGGCGAGTTTTGGGGGGAGGTATCCCCTTCCCCATCCCCATTTCCCAGTTTTCCCCGTTCTCCTGTTACCCTGTTTCCCCTGTTTTACTAAAACTTACATACTAAAAGAAAATACAATCCATGGGGGTGGGGGACCTCCCCCCATCCCCATTTCAATTTGGGGATGAAAATCATCTTCATCTCCACCAATTTCTCAATTTTTTTTCCAAAAATTCCACCGCCCCCCCCCCCCCCCCCCCCCCCCCCCCCCCCCCCCCCCCCCAAAAAAAAAAAAAACAAACAAAAAAAACAAAAAAAAAAAAAAAAACAAAACAAAACAAATAGGGATGGGGAAGTGGGGATTTGGGTATCTGGGAATAAATGCCCATCCTAATTCCATATTGAAAATATTTTAACCCTATATACAATTTAGTTCTACATCTTCTGTTTTATAAGGCTCTTACATTCAAGAAATTTATTGGACCATCATTAGAAGATGATTTTATTCCAAAAATGATATGATTATATATATATATATATATAAATTAGGTGTGTTAATGTTTTAAAAGAGTTTATAAATAAAATGTATTAAAATGAATATATTCATTTCAATAAGGGTATTATTGGCATTAGGATGAGTGCTTATAGTAATATTTATTTTTTAAATTTTAGACATAGATGTACTTAAAAAAATGGATATACCACTACAAGAATTTTAGTCTTTCCAGACAAATTACTTTCGTGGGGAAAGGTCGAAACTCATCTGGAAAGGTATTACGCGACTCAAAATTTCGTGGGCAATTTTGTGGGGACATCATGGTCGGGCAGGGTATTAGGCGACGAAATTTTAAGTTTCGTCAGCTAAAACCTTAGCAGACGAATGTATGCAGAGATGTTGGAACTTTAAAAATTAATCCGCCATCCGGCCACCCCACCGTTGACCGCCGTCGGCCCAACCTTGATAATATTAACAATTAATTGTCATTATGAGGAATTGAACTTGCAACCTTAACAATATCCTTTACCTCAAGCTGACTGGCTTTACCACTTGACTATTGCACAATATTTAAGATAATGCCATGACATAGGCATTATGAGCACTTTAAAGTATTTCGTTTTCCCTAATGTTCGGAATAATATGATAGATATATAGATAATTTAAAGTGAATATAAAATAATCAATAAATCTAAGGGCAAATTTGGTCTCTATATGACAATACAAACCCATATATTGGATCAAAAATAATTATTAGATCAAAAATCAATCGGGTTGGTATTTGAAAATATTTATTAGATTATTTTTTTTTTTTTTTCCTAGTTTATTTTAATTTTGTTATTAATTTTCTACCTCAAACCCTAGTGGTGGGTTGTGCAGATGGTGCTAAGTCGGAATGTGATAAGTTAATTATTGCTAATACTTGAGAACAGACAGATTTAGGGTTGCATTGCATATTGGAATCTTATTACACTTGAAAAAATAGGGATGGATATAGGTCCCCTTTACCTCTACCCATCCCCACTTTTGTTAACAATTGCCAAACATATCCCCCATCCCCCCTATTTTTCCATTTAAAAATGGTGGAATGGGGAATAATGTTGGGGTGAGGTAATCCATCCCCAACCCCAGTTCCCTATTTTCCCACATTTCCCCATTCGATAAATTTATCAATATCAAAATCAAATATTCAAACATATATTAAAATATATTAGATTGCACTATAATGTTTTTTTTTTCATATTATATAATTATACCTTATATCAATTATAAAGATATGTAAATTATTAATTATAATGTTTTAGGGAAAATTTAGGGTTGCAGGAAATGGGGATGGTCCTCCATCCTCATCCCCCATCCCCGTCCCCATTTCAATATGTGGGTATGGGGGAATTTTGGGGTCTCCCCATCCCTATCTCCATCCCCAACCCCAGTTCCCTATTTTTCCCATTTTTCCCCGTTTCTCCTTTTCCCCCGTTCCCCCATTTCCCCATTCGACTAAAATTTATAAATTAACAATAAAAAATCAAATATTCCATATATTAAAATATATATAACTATATAACATATTAATAAAATTATTTTTATATAATTATATTAATATATATAATTATATTTATATATGTTTTAGGGAAAATGAGGAAATGGGGATGGGTCCTCCCATCCTCATCCCCATCCCCGTCCCCATTTCAATATATTTGTGGGTATGGGGGAGGGTCTCCCCATCCCTATCCCCATCATCCCCATTTCCCCATCCCCATTTCCCCATCCTCCTCCCCCCACCCACACACACAAAAAAAAAATAATAATAATAAAAAAATAAAATAAAAATAAAAATCCCCAAATGGGGATGGGGACGTGGGGATTTGGAGATTCGGGAGAAAATGTGCAACCCTACACATATTAATTTAATGAGGACCAACTGCAGAGAAGATGCCACACCCTAAACCTAGGAAGTGGAAATCTATTGGATAAGACTTTATTTTATTTTATTTTATTTTATATATAAGTGTATAGTATATATTTTATTTAATCAAAGTTTTATGTACCGGGTGTCCACTACTGATTAGTTTTGTGGTGGTGGATTTATCCAAAAAAAATTGATTTTAATTTAATTAATTAACTTTTAATATTTTTAGCATATATATTTTTTAATTAATTAATTAATTTTAGTATATATTTTTAATTTTAATTAACTTTTCCCTTTACAATGTTTGTTGGGAAAAGTTAGAAAATTTTTCGTTAACCTTTCCCTATGAATTTTGAGTTTTGTGGGGAAAGGTTACCTGTCCCGACGAACTCGTTTTGTTGGGAAAAGCTTTGTACCCTTAGCCGACGAAACTCATTTTGTGGGGAAAGGTTGGGAAAATTTTTGTACCCTTAGCCGACGAATTTTGAGTTTTGTGGGGAAATGTTACCTTTCTCGACGAAACTCCTTTTGTGGGGAAATGTTAGGAAAAAATTTGTACCTTTAGGCGACGAATTTTGAGTTTTGTGGGGAAAGGTTACCTTTCCCGACGTAAAGTTATATTTCCCGACGAAACTCGTTTTGTGGGGAAAAGTTAGCTGTGCCTACAAATATTGCTTTGTCTCCTAAAGTTTTGTAGGGAAAGACTAAATTTCTTGTAGTGTACTAATTAGTTTTATGAGTGACAATATCCGCACCCATAAATATAATCTCAATCATTAAAACTGTTTTTGTTTATAGTCACAAATTTGAGGTATGATTTGTATATAAGATGGTTGTTAATCCTATCATTTCAAGATGATCGATCTCTAAATCTCTTTCTTTCACTGCAAGAGCACTTCTAAATTCTAACCAATTATACTATATTAGACTATCTTTTTAGAGATCACAAAAGGGTTTCTCTTACCATGTTAAAAATCCATAAACTAATTAACAAAAATAAAGAATAACTTTAAATTGTCAAAAATAACTTTAAATCCATAAACTAATTAACAAAAATAAAGAATAACTTTAATTATACTGTATATCGTACGTATATCTTACCATGATTATTTTGTCTATAGATTGGGTGGAGAAGTCCCTAGTTGTACATGAGAAGTACTTGGACGGGAAATATTTTGAATATTATTTTTGTTTAGGTCGGTGTATTCTACAAACAAATAAGAAAGCTTTTTGCTTATTAAAATATTTAGAGTGAAATGTCATTAATGAAAACATTAGGGGTAAGATTGGCATGCCAAACACTTTGAAAAAACAACATAGTTCATATGGCATGTAGATGCTAAACATGTTATATATATATATATATATATAAATGATCTAGTTGGTGCGCACTGATATAACTTCATTGGTGCGTTGTATGTAGACCATTAGATTTACATACTTTGACTCAAAGTGTATGCACTTGTCAAAACTTCTCCATAATTAATGGTCCGCATACATTGGTACTGATGTAGTTACATCAGTGTGTACTGATGTGAACGGGACCATATATATATATTGATGGATGTTGTAACCCGATAGACTAGTAACATTATTGTTGCTATATTATTTTTTAAAATGTAACAAGGGTCATGGTCTTTTGGACCAAACGAGATTAATCACTACAAGCACAATCCTAATGTGAAACTCAAATCGTATTATATCCCTTAATTGAATCTTATTTAACAAAAATTAAATTAATACGTTGATTAAATGATATACACACAGCATTGGCATGATGTAATGATGTGAGAATTGGTTTACAGCAAAGAGTGGAGCAGAGAACTGGATCAAGTAATTAATTAAATAATTAATTAGGTAAAGCTAGAGACATGAATCGGTGATGCAATGGGTGTAGTGCACCACAACAATAATTTGAACAAAATGTTTGACTTGAGAGTTGAGACTCTCTCTATAGCGTTGACTGTACCCATCAAGACCGGTAAAAAGCATAATTATAATTACAATTAAATTCAAACAAACAAACTTATTAGATTAATTGGATTGTTATTTGTTAAATGTGATTAAAGAACTCAAACACACACGCTAACATCTCACTCACTCACTCACACAACAATGACTTTGACTTTGACTTTGACTGTACCTGCCATTTATGCTCACAAAACAACTTACACGGCCAATGGTGCTCTTGACAAAACTATTATTGGAGACCTAATATATATATATATTTGTTACATGTTTCTGCATTTCATTTTCATAACTTTTTTTTTTTGTGTACTTAATGTCTTAATTGGAATATTTTCTAACTTGTGATCATGGTTTTAACCTGTCATTTATGTCCTAAATCCTAATTAAGTTTCAAAGCCAAAGAAATTGCAAATGTCAAAATGAGAGTGTAATGATAACGTTTTAGAGACCTAATTTTTTTTTTTTTCATCATTAACACCAACTTTGTATTTATTTTCTTACTCAACTATCTCTAGCCGACCTATTTACTAGGTTTTATTATTTTAGCTTTCCAGCTATATGGAAGCATATATGAAGTTCAATTATTATTATTATTACTTTTTTACCACTTTGGTTGGAAAAACATCTTTCGATATTCCACTCATAGTTGAAGTGTAAACCCTAGCTAGGATGAGTTTGATTCGATCCTAGCTAACAAATCTCTATGACTGAACTAGTTATATCCACTTATAAAATAGTTAATTTTCTCGATCACATGCATAATTAACGGCTAAACCATGTCTAAGATTGTGAATAAATTCTGATATTTTTGCTTTTCATAGGAAGGACTTTGACCTTTACTCATGCACCCTAGCTTTAATTTCTATTTTTGCTTACAAGTACTTCAATTTGTTGCAACCAATTAAAACAAGAAGATAGTATACATAATTTGATATATCCGATATTATACGCAGTTACATTCATCCAATAGAATCATGTCTCACACACACACACACACACACACATATATATATAGAGTAATTTTCCAATGAGGACTTTTTATAATGTACACTTTAAGCACCTTTGATGAAATTGCATGGAATATATTGAGTCTTGATTTTATTTTTTGTATAGATTGTGAAAACATTGAAATACATTTATGGAAAAAAAATTAAAAAAAATTCGGGTGCAAGAACTAATTTTTTCTGATTTTTTTTAAAATAAAAGATTTTAAAATAGGAAAATATAAGAAAAAATAGTTCTCAAATCCAAAAAAATTCCAAAATTTTACCAAATGTGTATTTTTATTTACTTAGGATGCATATAAAAAATCAAATCAACATTCAATATATTCCATACAATTTCATCAAATGTGCTTAAAGTGTACATTGGAAAATTACTATATATATAGACAAAAAATTTCAAGTCAACACCTCCTCATTGTATTACTATCAGCACATTTTAATAAAAGTCATTGCATTTAAATGTTTTGACTCGGCTGCATACACTTGTCGACTGCATGCACTTGTCAAAGCATCGTCAAAACGGTACTGGAATCCGGTACCGAACACACCCGTACAAGTCAGGGAAGATTGTTGTGCAGCACTTGCATGTTGTTGCGTGCTAGGAGTATTTGGGCCTATGGGGTATGTTTTTGGGGCTCGTGAAGGTGAGTGGAACTCCTGGAAGACATGGGAAAACATGTGGGGTGTTGGTTTTCTTGTTAGGGAAGGTTTTGTTTCAGGATTACTTTTTTTGAGAGATTTGTTAGGTGGTTTCCAACTGCTCATGATAGTCTAATTCCTTAAGAGACCAAAATAGTGACCCGTGAGGCTTATTCTTTAGTTGATAACAATTGGAGAAACCAGAAAGACACCTGGGAGCATCAGAGAGTGGGTGAATCTATGGAGTGAGATCTCGGGGAAATCCGGGGGGGGGACACCCCATGCAAGGGATGTCCGGGTGTGGGAGACTTGGAAGGAAATCAATGGAATATATAGGGGTGCAAACAGGAGGGACCTGGAGAGAGCTGTGAGCTGAGGGCTAGGATGTAAGCTTGGTTGTGAGCTTGGGGCTCGGTAAGGCTCGATTTTAATTGGGGTTTGATGTTAGATAAAGGATATTGGAATATATTGTGTAGTTGTAACAATTTTTTACATAGTGATATTTTTCTCTTATCGTCATGACAATTATGGTTTTTCCATGTTTTGGGTTTTTCATATAAATCTTATGTTGTATGATTGGATTCTGTCATCTTATTTTCTGCTAGTAAACGTTATTTGTTATGTGTTGATTAATAGACATGCGTTTCTGCGTCACCTTTTCCCAATAGGCACGTGTGGGGTACCGGTGTAATAGGTAAACTTTTGGGTCTATTGTTAATTACTAACGCGATTCAGTCAAATATTTTCCCAAAAACATGATTCATGTTTTCATTTTTTTTTTCTCACCTTATCATCAACAACAATAGATGCTTTTAGATGAGAACAGAAGCATTAACTAAAAGTAATAGCTAGTCCTTCATTCTGATCATCTCTCTAATCTCTTTTGATTTGCATGCGTTGTTTTGCACTACCAACTAATCCACATCTACTGTCTCCATTTGCTTTGACAAGCTTCGCTATTTAAAATTTTAAAACTACTATAATAATTAAACCTCCTAATAAAACAAGATCATAATCTAATCAAAAATTTGTTCTTCTCTATCCTAATCTTTCACATAACACAGATTCAATTCGAGTGCCGTAGTTGAAATTAAAAACCACTTTTTCTCCCATCACTTTGACCCTAATTCTACGCCTTTATTGTAAGCAAAATAAACTTTTTTGTGCGCACGAGTGTGTAGATATTGATCAATCAGTCAGCCCTAACAAGTTTAAAGGGTCTCAGCTTGGTAGGCAAATATTGCCATCACATAATAATAATATCTTTAATTAATTAATTAGTAATCCATATATATGTTTTGTTGCTGTTATACCAAGAAACATCAAAAATGTTTTCTTTCTTTCTTTTCATTATAGTCTTTTTGAAATACTTGATCAACTTTATACTACTCTCTCTATACGTCATTCTTCAAAAAGGGTTTCAATTTGTTTTAGGGTTCAAAAATTTTATAGCACTTTTACTCTCCTACTTTTAGGATTAGTACTAACTTAATAATTTAAGTTTTAATAGTACTAAAAATGTGTTACTGATAAAAATAGACTTAACACACAATCACAAAAATAAGTCTCGCACTTTTTTGTTTCCGAAACTTATTTTGTATTTCCAATACTTATTGAACAAATAAGAAATTTTTCAATTTTTTTTTCTTCATCTTCTTCAACCGGGCAATTTTGAATTAAGCTTCTGCGTCAATTTGTATTCAAAATATCTTGAATCAGTGGCGAACTAGCTATAATTGATCATCATGATCAGATTGCTAGAAAACTTGGCAAACAAAGTGACACATTTCATTTTCAGAACCTTTAAGCTTTCGGTAAACAATGACTTGTGCCAACTTTATGAAATATAATTATCATATTTTGTAAGTGGAAAACAACTTATAGTGGTAAATGTGATGGTAAAGAAGATGTATTTACACTTTTCAGTCCAAAAATGTAAATTTGGAGAAAATAATTAAGTCTTTGGATAAGTAGGGAGACAATTACATACATTTTAGAAAAAGACCATGCACCATACATATATATACTATAAAATATTTCAAAGGATAAGGTTATTGTGAATTGTAATTGCCAAAGAGAATGCTTGAAAATGTCATTACCCCCATAGAAATTAGTTTTGAGTGTTCAATTTAAAATTTTCTTGTTTCGTCGAAGTTTAATAAAGAAAAAAGAAAAAAGAAAAAAAAAAGAACTTCCAACTCCTTGATTATACATTACGCATAAACAAATTAAGTCAAGTCAAAATTGTCGATAATATTTTCTTTTCTGAATTTGTTAAAAGCCATGCATGTATAAAATTTCTCAATTCGTACGTTTTTAGGAAAGAATAAATCAATTTTGAAGCATTGTCAATAAATAAAGTAAAACAGACAAAAATTCCAATTTATTTGAGGATTTTGAGATAGGAGAGTTAATTTATATTAATAAAGTTATAGATAAAAATGTGATAGAGGGTGTTTACGGTAACCATTATATATATATTCTAATTCTATAATACTTTCTACAAACAAAAGGCACTAATAATTAATACTTAAAATATTATCACATATATATTTCTATTGAAAGTACTTTCAAATACAAATGATTAATAATTTGAACAGTAGGTTTAGAGACCAATTACCCTAATGTTGGAGAGAGATTAGTTTTAATTTGTGTTCGTACATGAGTATGGGCGGAGCTTAATGGGGGCTAACCTGAGCTATAGCCGGGTTAGGTTTTTAGAAAAAATATATATTATTATTTTAATTGGAGTCACCTCACCTCTCATCTCAAATCCCAACATCTATTCTCTCTCTCTCTCTCTCTCCAATTACTCTCTATCTCTCTCTCACATTCTAACAAACACTCTATCTCAAGTACCAAATCCAAATTCTTTCTTTCTCTTCCTCACACGTCCCAAATCAATTCTTTCTGATCTCCTGAATTAATAATTATCTCCATCCCTTCAAATTTTCAATTATAAAATTGAATATAAAAAAACATTAATTCTAGACAACCCAAATATATTATGTCAAAAACCAACCTAAATGATATGGCAAGTGCTTGTGTGATAATAACAACTCAATTGTCACATCATTTATGTTGAATTTTGGGTTAATTATTTGTGTTGTATAGTATTACTCTTAATATATTCACTAATGCTAGACAACCCAAAAATTAGTCCAAAAACCAACCTAAATGATGTGGCAAGTGATTTGTCGTCACCCCATTACCCCATGTTTTGTGTGGTGATGACAACTCATTTAACACATCATTTGGGTTGAATTTTGGGTTAATTTTTTGGGTCGAATGATATTACTCTAATCTATTATTTAATTTCGGTTCTTTAATTCGGGTATTTTTCATAGTTAAAATTTATTTTTTTCTAATTAACAAGTGAAAGTCTTGGGTTTGTTAGTCATAATTTTAAGTTATTGTTTTGTTATTTTTCTGACTATATTTTATTATTCTAGTGTTATATATATATATATATATATATATATATATATATATATATATATATATATATAATTTATAAAGTATCATTTTAACCAAATTGTTTAATTTTAGTTTACATTGTCAAACAACCATATATCAAAACCAAGAAAATCTATGCTTTCATATATTGGTTAAAAAATAGATAATTAATTATTGAGTGAGAGTAGACAAGTTTTCCATGTAATGTCGAAGACGGAGGTTCAAGTTTGTCTCCTTCATCTCAATGGAATAAAATCAATGTTGGCTTATTAAATCTAGTGGTCCACGTTTTTCGTTCTGATATATTTATTGTCAGGACGAACTGATAATAAAAAATCTGTATATATATATATATTCTTTCTACTATCAGTTCGTCCTGATATAAAATAAATCAGGATGAAAAATGTGGACCATAGATTATGGAGAAGTTTTGACAAGTGCATACATTTTGAGTCAAAGTATGTAAATCTAATGGTTCACATTCTTCGTCTTGATATATTTTATATCATAATGAATTGATAATAGAAAAATTATATATATATATATATATATGATATGGGTCAGGTTATATCAACTAAAATTTATGACTCAATTTTTTGACTTCACCCTCTCAACCATTGGATTAAAGAGCATATGAGCAAATGAGTGGTTGAGATGTTAAAGTTAAAAAATTGAGTCAGAAATTTGAGTTAATATAGCCTGACCTTATATATGTAATTTTGTTTTAGCGCACAATAGCAAAATATTCTAGATATGCCCCTATACATGAGGCACTTAGGGATGGCAATGGAGCGAATTCGGGGCGGGGTGGCCCTCCTCGCACCCCGCCCCATTTATTTTTTGAAACCCCATCCCCACATAAAACCTCACAATATATGGAGCAGGGCAGGGAAGGGTGGGGTATGCTTTCCACATCCCCGCCCATTTACCCCATTTAACCTATTTATCAAAATTATTTATTAAAATAATAAATATATAATCCAATTAATATAATATAATTGTTAACCGTAAAAAATGGTAAGGGTTCAAAGAAGAATTTTTCATCCACACTTAGGAATATTTTTGGTAGAAAGACATCATAGAAGAGCCTCCTGGTACCCCGCCACAAAATTGATCGGGTATGCCTTCTATCAGTCCAGATCAAGATCAAGGGTTTCTAGACTCAAAGGCACCAGGAAACAAAGAAGCCAAGTTACTAAGGACACCATTACTACAGAATCCTAGTACCCCGCTACCATACTAACCCGGTATCCCGGTATCCCGATACCCCGATACCCCGATACTCTTGTACCATAATCTAGTAGGAAGCGGGATACCTATGTAACCCGATCCCTCCTAGAGCCGGCCAACCAAGCAGTAAGTATCATATTAACAGACTACCAAGTATCAAGGTAAGATCAAGTACGCTAAGATCAAGCTACTAGGAAGAACAGTGAGACGTTGACGTTTAAACTAACAAAGGAAATTGATTCATTCTCGCCGCTCAAGAGTTTTACTTGAAAGCAAAGACAACTCTGCCAAATTCCGCCAAAAAAAGGGATCACTTGATTCCTTGAATCAATCCTACGATCTCCTCGCATATCGCCACGGAACGTCCCGAAAATCACTAGGTCACTGGACCGAATTTAAGGGAGTGCATAGCAAGTAATGGGACGTATATATACAACATGATATTCAACAGAAAAGGGACCGCAACTTGAGTCCAAAAAACCCTACGGTATTCTTTTCCACTTATTTACATGCACGAGATCTCCATCACCAACTATGTTTTAACCTTTCTACCATAACCACCGAAAATCTCCACTGTACTCTCATTACGTGTTTATTATCAATAAAATGTGTTATATGTGATCTTATTCCTATATTATTTTTGATTCACCATTTTCTTTGTATTTAATTTGCTTTACTAAGAACCCATAGGTATCGAATTACGTGATATCTCTCCGACTGTGATCCACCCCAATTTCAGTCATAAAGATTGTTAATTGGAAATTCACTCAAGTGACAATTTTCCGTTAACAATAATATATAAAGTAATTCCAAAATATTATTAAAAATCATCTCATAAACATTAAAAATAAACATAAATCTCACAATTAAACAAATAAATTTAATAATTTTTAATCATAACATTAAAAGAGAAAAACTAAATAATAAAAAAAATAAAGATTATATTTTAAGCGGGGTGGAGCGGGACGGGGATTATAAATCTCATCACCGCCTCATATCCATTGTGGGTTTTATTATCTATCCACATCCCCGCCCCATCCCTACCGAATCGATACCCATTCCTACCCCATAAGTGCGAGTCCCCGTAACCGCGGGTTATTTTGCTATCCCTAGAAGCACCCAAAGTTACATAGGGTAAGTAATGCTAGACTGCCATAATTATTTGTCCAAAAATCATACCTAATTGATGTGTGTAAGGAATTTTCTCCTGAGAGTAGAAATCTCAAGTTATGAGTGTATGCGAATATTGTATTTGATTTCAACAAATTAGGTCATTCACTTTATCCAAATCTCTATTGGTGTTGGATTTTAAAAATAAAATAATTGCAGATCTTGTCCCCATCGTTTAGAAAAGTTTTCAATATGGTCCAAACGGGTAGAAAAAATTATGTTATTAGACCCATCAACATGGACTGGAACGGATCTTCAAGGAAAATCCCAATTTGTTAGGGTATCGCTAAATGCGCCCCACTTATAAGGAAAATCCCACTTACATTATATTGGATTTTTTATTTTATTTTTTGAGTTGAATTATTAATAAATTTTAGTTGTTTCTAGTAATCTTTTTGCTGTGAAATTGAGAAAATGAGAATCGAATTCACAATTTCGATGTAAATGTAAGAGAACATGAGCATACCATTAGAACATGAGCATACCATTGGAACATGAGCATGTAGATATGTATGTAGTCATATGGCCCTTCTTCTTCACTGAATTGTTACATCATAATTTTGTAACATACTAGGTTTGGTGGCATATGCTTGATTTGACGAGATGTGTTCGGTAGTAAAACCCATAACATCTGTACCATGAGGTTACGGATTCGAGTCCTCTTCCCTTCCCAAAAAAACCCCATCTATGTAAAAGAATAATAT
Source organism: Acer yangbiense (assembly GCA_008009225.1). NCBI lineage: Eukaryota > Viridiplantae > Streptophyta > Magnoliopsida > Sapindales > Sapindaceae > Acer > Acer yangbiense. The sequence continues at coordinate 14,005,672 of CM017761.1, forward strand.
TTCAAAAAAAAAAAATCTATTTTTTTTTTCTAATTATGAACAATAATAAATCCCAAAACCCCTCTGCAATAAGATGTGAAAAGGATTACTAATGAAATGTGATAAAAGAGACGAGATGAGGTTAGTCCAGTGATAAACCTCTCACACCTACGCTACGAGGTTATAGGTTCAAGTCCTCCCCCTTCCCAAAAATCTCTAAATTTATGTAATATTCCAAAAACATTAATAATAATAATAATAATAATAATAATAATAATAATAATAATAATAATAAAACGTGATAAAAGATAATTTCATGAATAACAAGTTTTCACAAAAACAATAATGATTAAAAACTAAAATTCAAAAACTAACTATACGACCAAACTTTAAATTATAGTCATAGTGAATATATCCAAAAATGTATTTGGTGCAATTTTCGTATAAAAATAGTGTTTAGATCTTACAAAAATAAAATATCTTTTTACATACATGTAAAAAAAAAAACAAATCAAAGTCGTTCCTTTTCTTTTATATCAGTTTTTATATTACTTAAAGTGATTTAAGGGCGCATTTACTAATCAGGAATGGATGGAATCGGAATCAAGTTCCACTGGAAAGGGAATAGAGGGGAATTAGAATTAAGTTAATAAATTACATTCCAATGTTTACTAACAATTTAGGAACCGGAACATAATCAAAATCTATTCCATTTCTAGTGTTTACTTAAACAAAGGAATCGGAATGATAAATAATTGATTACAAAAATACCCTTGTGTACATAACATGATGAAGTTTTTTTATTATTATTATTATGAAAAAATATATTTTATATTACTCATAACACTATAATTATAATAATTAAAATATTTATTTCGTAAAATTTGATCTAATTAGATAAAAAAAAAAAACTATTGAGATAACTTGATTAAAAAAACGAAGTCACAGACTCGCAGTCAGGGACGTAACCAGGATTAAACCCTAGGGTAGTCTAGAATAATTTTTTTTTTTTTATCATTAACAATACGGGAAAATTGTATTAATTAAAAATAAAGATTCACCTAGTCAATAAAACATAGCTAGGTTTATCCTATAAATGTATATCCTAAAGGGCAAATTGCACTGCACCCCTTGAGGTTTGGGCAAGGTACACTTAGTTGGAAAAGTTTTGGTATTATACATTAACACCCTCAAGACTTAAATTTGACTTTAAAAATACCTAAAATGCCCCTAGTTGTATTATTTTAAACTTTATTTGTTTAAACTATTTATTTATTTGATTTTTTAAAAATTATTTATTTATTTGATTTTTTAAAATTTATTTATTTATTTAATTTTTTAAACTATTTGTTTACTTAATTTTTTTTAAAACTATTTATTTATTTAATGAATTATATCTTTTATTTAATTTTTATTTAATTTTATTAAAGTTTATAAAGTTTTTGGTTAAAACTTAAAAGGTAAAAAAATAAAGTTTAAAATAATACAACTAGGGGTATTTTAGGTATTTTTAAAGTCAAATTTAAATCTTGGGGGTGTTAGTATATAATACCAAAACCTTTCCAACTAAGTGTACCTTGTCCAAACCTCAAGGGGTGCAGTGCAATTTGCCCTATCCTAAATAAATATGTTAACACAATTAATAATAAATAAATAAAAGTCAAATCAAATTATAAAATAAACATGAAATACAAATACTAATTAAATTGTATCTTATGATTTTTCAAAAGATCAAATTTATCAATACTAAAAAATTCTAATTTATTTGATTATTATATTAATTTAGTTATGATTGAGCATTTATATGGAAATAAATATGCACTTATATTACTATTTATTAACAAATTTAAAAACAAAAGAATAATAAAAAATTAACTTAAGAAACATGTATCTAAATTTCAATAAAAACAAAAAGAAATTCATTAAATAATATTATTAGTTTGTAAATTTAAAATTAGAATAATTGATAATTAGATTACTCCTAAAATTTTATAAACTAAAAATTATAGTAATCAAATTTAAGTAAATTTGAGGAATTGTGAGAGGGGTACGGATATTGTCACTTATAAATATGATAAACATACCCATATTTATAAGTACAAATAAAATTAAATCATTCTTATAAACACTCATCTTAATACAAATAGTACCATTATTTAAATGAATTTATTTATTTTAATACAATTTATTTATAAACCCTCTTAAGTTATTAACACAGCAAAATTCACAAATAATATATACTGCTATATATATATTAAAAATTACTTCTCACTTTTTATTTATTGATAGAGTTCCTAACAAAAAAAAATAAGAAAATAAAAAATATGTACCTCTATATGATAAAGTCCTCTTAAAATTCTTTTACCATTTCTTTGTTATATGATAATGAGAGATTTTGAATATTTTTTATAGAATTATAGAATTAGGATTTAGTTTAGTTTTTTTTATTTTTTTTTTTATTTTTTTTATTTTAATAAAGAGATATAGTTGAAGATATGAGTGTAATTAACGGGTGTACATAGTATTTGGTTTATTTTTAATTAAACTAATTTGTCCTTATTAGTAAATTTCTATTATGATATTTTTTGTAAATAACTTTTTTAATAAAATATGGATTGGATGTATATGAATCGGATGTGATTATCATATTTATGGATGGAAATATCGGTATCCTCGTGAGAGAGATAATAATTATTAAAGAAAATATATAAAAAAAATAAAATAAAATAAAAATAAACTTGCCTCGTGAATCGTCAACTGAAAAGACTAAAGAGTCTTTAAGAAAGTTTAAATGTAGCCACTGCTGCACTGCGACAATAGTACAAATGTACAATCCAATTGGACCAACTCCAACAAGGCTACTGATTTACTAATTAGGTTAGGAATATTAATTAATTAATTTGTTTGTTTTTTATCTTTTCAATTTTTTGTTTGAAAGGCTAGGGTGGGCTTCGCCCAGCCCAGGGTACGTCTTTGCTTACAGTAGCATGTTTATATATATATAATTTCAAGTCAGTGCGTCATAATATAATTTCATAAGGATATTGAATGTGAACCATTTGTTTTACATACTTTGACTCAAGTGTGTATGTATTTATCAAAACTTCTCTATAATCTGTGGTCCACATTCTTCGTCCTGATATATTTATTGTCAGGACGAACTGACAATAGAAAGACTATATATATATATATATATATAAAAGACATGAATATGTAGTTTATAAATGGTAAAATGAACATTTGATAAAGAGATGACTTAATTAAAAAAATGAAATGGAAGTAAAGGTGGTTCTCTAGTAAAGACATCCTGAAATTATAAGTTAATGACATTCAACCATAGCCACACATTCATATTGTGTGTGAGTATTTGTTAGAGTGATGTTATTGGCACACCCCCTACCAATCTATTTATGCCCCACTTTTTAAATTATTGAGTATTATTTTTTTTCTTTTATCAAAATTACAAAAAGATACATACAATTTAAGAAAAAAAAATTCTATAAAGTAAATCTAATAAAACCCCAAATTCCTTAAAAAAAAAAAAACGTTATTTACTTCTTTTAATCCTTTTCTTGTAACTTTTTTTTTTTCAGAACTCTTAAACCCTAAAAATACTTGTATTGGATCTTATTTAAATAATAAATCAAACACTTAGGGGTCGTTTGTTTTTTTGTCTGAAGACTGAATAATCCTGAATTTTACTGAAGACTGAATAATGACTGAAACCTGAATCTGAATGACATGTTTTTTTTTTTTTTTCTCATGTCTGAATGTACTATTAATATGTTTGTTTTTTTTAAAATAAAATTGTCTGAAAATAAGTAATTTTACATCTATACCCATACTAATTAAAAGAAGTAATTTAACATGCAACACTCTTTATAAAATTTTGCATGTTCTTCCGCAAACAAAGTTTAATTTAACAAAACAAAAAATTCATCCAGGAATATAATTTTACATGTTATTCTGCAAACAAAGTTTAAGTTCAATTTATTGTGAAAAAAAAAATTCAAATTCAATTTTACATATTATCCAAATATCCAGTATATAATTCTAGAAACCATTTTTTTTTTTTTTTTTAAAGTTCCTAGATACCTTTTTTTTTTAAAAAAAAAATAGGTCCCTAAATTATATACACTGGTACATATATATATATATATATAAACAATTATTCTATAACTTCTTCAAGCCACGAAATCTACTCAATATCGAATGCAACCACACAAAGAATATTTGATAAATTATATAATTGCAACTATGACAATCATAACAAATTATCATTATAGATTATGTTTAAAGAGTTTTATAACTGTCACTACACATAGATTAAAAAAAAAAAAATTATGGAGTTCTTACCGGGATTTGGTAGAAGAGAAATTCAATTGTTTAATCCCATGAAATTTCAATATGAGAAGTGATTAGAGTTTTTTTTTTTTTTTTTTTTCTTTCTAAAAGCCTTTTAAAATAAAAAATACATTAAAAGAAATAATTCTACACCATATCAAATTAGGATAAATTTAGAAATATATCTTTTTTTGGAGGATAGACTTGGAAGAAAATATTTTAATTATAATTCAGTGATTTGAAATTAAGTTAAAGTCAGGATTTCTTACTTTTTTTTTTGTAAGTTGTTTTTTTTTTCATATTTGTAAGTTGTTTGACCATTTAAAAAAACAAACAAAACAACTTAATGAGTTCAATTCAGACCCATTAAGTCTTAAGTGGAAAAAACAAACGACCCCTTAGGCTGCATTAAACAAATGAGATATTGATTATTATTTAATCTCATTACTCTTTTAGAATCTAAAAGTAAATAGTAAATAATAATAACCAAAACAAATACTTGCTCTTTGCTTCTTATTTCGTTTTGTTTGTGGGTTGTTTCATTTTTTTTTTCTTCTATGTGTGTTTTGTCTTGGGTTGCTTTATTCTTTGCTCTTTTTTTTGGGCTGTTTGCTTGTTCTTTGTCTTGTGATTTCCTGGCCTTTTCTATAAAGCTTGATGTTAAAAAAAAAAAAATACTAAAAAAGAAATAGGAAAAAAAAAATCGTTCATGGGAGGTGAGAGAAAGACGAGACCAAAGATAAAGAGATCTGAGATAGATAAAGATATTAAAGATGGGGTTTATTAAGTTTGAAAAATAAGTAAAATGGTAGTTTTGGAAATAAATAAAATAAATTAATAAAAACATTTAACTTTATTTAATTAAATCAAAATTTAAACAAATGGGGTATAAATAGATCAGTAGGGGGTGTGCCAATAGCACCACTCTATTTGTTAATGTGGGGCTATGAGCCAACCGAAATTATAAAGTCTAGACGGTCCTGATTAGAGAAGTATTCATGGAAGTAATTATTATTATTATTATTATTATTAATTTTGAAAAGTGTTATAGTTATTTTTACTTCATAAATTACCGTATTGTAATATATATATATATATAAAGATGATTGTTTTTATAAATCACACAGCTAGAAAAATATAAATTATTAATTATGTAAACCAATATGAAGATTCAAAAAAAAAAGAAAAAAAAAGAGTAAATCAATATGATTTACGTAAATTAAAAACAAAACTCAATAATCATGAAAAAGACGATTTTTTTTTTTAAGTGAGGTTATTTTAGTAAATATAACATGAATTCCTTTTTCAACCAGGAAAGGGAACTTGATTCCTAGGGTGGATAAAAGGAATCAAGTTTCCTTTCCATCAAAAACTTAATTCCTGATTTGTGAGTGGGGTCCATGGAATTTAATTTCCTAAAAATTTAGTAAACAGTGAAATTAAAAAATCAGGAACTTAATTTCCTTTTCTAAATATGATTCCTGGTTAGTAAACATACCATTAGAAAACTAATAAACTAATAAACTAATAAATATGATTCCTGGTTAGTAAACATACCATTAGAAAACTAATAAACTATTCCATAACAATAATCCTTCAAATTTGCTTACTTTCGAATGAATAACAAATGATTAATGTAATTTTGTTCGATAGCAGAAATGAAAGAATTTTGAAATTTGTAAGCTATATGGTAATAAATTGAATTCTATTCTGGTTCTTGTTTCTGACTCTCTCTCCTTTGATCCTTGAAATTTGCTTGACATGTATTGGGTCCCAACTCTCATCCAAAGTGAAATACTAAACCCTAAAATGAATTAGGGTGAGAAAAGGTACCATCCGGACAGGACATAAGGGTTATCTCCTAGCCATGACTCGCATATGATAGCGTTCCAACGATCTATCGGCCTCATGATCTATTAACTATCGATGTGCCGTCTAAATACTCCTTCTTCTCCCTCTGTCTCCAAATCCTCTATGTGAAACGATCAATAAGACATTCAATGATTCTCAATTGATGGTTAAAGATTGAAGACACAAAGATAGCAAATGTTCATCGTATATAATTGTTCATGTTGAAAACAATTAAAAAGAAAAAGAAATGAATTCAATCACCTGAGCTCGACCTTTACGGGTTGCTATATGCAACGCAGTGTGGCCCTTGGTATCAACCATGTTTGATCGTAAAAAGGGTTTGATTGATGGTTACATTTAATAGTTTCTTTACCTGTGAAGATTATGGTTTTATTATGTACGTAATTGAAGATTTTGCTATTGATTCTTGTGATATTCAAAGTATGGTTAGACGATGCTTTCAAATCATCAACTTCTCCTATTATTGTAGGATATTATGCAACTCTTGTATAGAAATTAATCTCTATATATCCATTTCTCTTTAACTTTTTTATATGTATTAAATTAATTTAAAATGAACACATAAAAACAAAAAAAAAATTTGTTCTGTAGGAAGAGAGGTGGTTGTCTCATGTCTGGGTGAGGAGTGCCAATTAAAAACTTTTTTGTATAAAAATGTAATTTTTATTGGATAAAACAACACACTTTTAAATTAGTTATATTTGATTAAAATATATGAATAAAACCTGGCCTCCGAAGGGCTCCACCCATGATTGTGCATATGAATTCTAAGTTAAAGGAATAGTTTACTTAACAAAGAGTTCGATTGAGTATTTGTTATTAAATATTAAAATTTGGTTTTTAATCGATTGACATAGCTACTCACATAAAAAGATTGATTCGAAAATGTCTAAACTAATCAAGTATATTGTTTAAAATACAAACAAAATGTATCAACATATAAAGAATCACTTGTTTCAAAATAATATATAAAAATGACATATAAAAAAAATCACCATCCTATTTATATATATAAGCATGTTGTTGATTCTTTATATGTTATTATTATATATTATTTTGAAGCAAGTGATTCTTTATATATTAATATTTTTTTTTGGTTTGTTTAAATATTTTCGAATCAATCTTCTTACGTGAGTAATTATGTCAATCAATTAGAAACCAAATTTTCATATTTAATAACAAATACTCAATTATATTTGTTATTAAATATGAAAATTTGGTTTCTAATTAATTGACATAGCTCCTCACATAAGAAGATTGATTCGGAAATGTCTAAACAAACCAAACACATTGTTTAAGATACAAACAAAATGTATCAACATATCAAAAATCACTTGTTTCAAAATAATATATAATAATAACATATAAAGAATCACCCTTTTATATATATATATACACCTTATATATATATTTATATATATGAGTAGGTCGGTGATTCTTTATATTATTTTGAAACAAGTGATTCTTTATATGTCGATACATTTTGTTGATATCATAAACAATGCGCTTGGTTTGTTTAGACAGATTCGAATCAATCATCAATCTTCTTATGTGAATAGCTATATTAATCAATTAGAAACCAAATTTTCATATTTAATAACAAATACTCAATCGAATAGATTGATGATTCTTTATATGTTATTATTATATATTATTTTGAAACATATATAATAATAACATCACAAACCTGCTCATATATATTGGTAATGATGGTAAATTGCACTAAAATTTCAGTTCTAGAAAGACTTGATTAAACTACAACTTAAGAAAACCAATCAAATAACAATTATTTTTAAAGTGTGTGCACGTATTTTGTTAACATTCTCCAAATTTGGACTCAAAACTTGAACAAAAAACAATTAAAACTCTATTTCACTCCTATAAGTAATGTAATATAAGTTTTCATAAAAAAAAAAAACTAAAAGACAGTCAAAGTATGCAGATATCAGAGCAATCAAATAAGGAGGTGTAAAGAACCCAAAAAAGAATTTACCTTTAGTTGATCAAAAGCACCACCCCAAAAGTTCTGATAAATGAAGCAGGAAAAAAAAATACAAAACACAGTTATCTGCCATGAAAAAGAAAATCGATTTCTTTTATCCAAATTGCCATACCTTAAAGCCATCCAATAATAGTAGCACGCAGCTAGAACACTTCTGGTTCCTAAATCGTTGATACATATGATCATAGTTTTGACGTGGACCATACTCGACGTACCTTTGTCAACTGCCTGCACTGAAACCTCTCTTCTTTTCCTCTTTTTCTTTCCCTTTTCTATCTATCTTTTTTTTTTTTTTTTTTTTTTAATTTCTTGAAAATCAGAATGACATTTTAACCCCTCAATCACTATATTTTGCATTTAGTTATATGTAATTTGGGAACTTGTTAAGGGTATAAGAAAGGTAATAGAAAATATATAAAATTTAAAAAATAGGGAAAAAGTAGGATGGCAATTCCTCGTCGTGATTCCAGGCTCTGTACTCAAAAAGAGACTTCAGGATCTCCACGTGACCATTCCTTGCTGCAGAATACAGGGCAGTTTTCGCATTGCTCTTAGCTATGGCGACTACGCTGTCACTGCTACCTTTCTCCAAAAGAAAATTCACCACTTCTATATGCCCCTGCAAGGCAGCAGTGTGCAACACCATGTTGTTCAATGAATCACACGACCTTGAAAGTTCAGGAATAGCATCCATCAGAACCTTCAATACCACTGCATATAGAAACAAACATTTTAAATAGAGAGTTGTTTTTTTTTAACCAAATGAAATTCGTCAAATTTAATTCTCACCGGGCTGTGGTAAAATTTTGTTTTTAACCAACGTTTCTAATAAAAAGACTATGTTGTCCTTAATGAATTACATGTCATACATGTTACTGAAAATGTATTACATGGCAAGTTATCAAATAGTGTTCATCATAAACCCAGAAATTGAAGAAATATATTACATGATGAACTATGAAATATTACATGGCTGAACTGTCATGCAACGTTCATCAGAAACCCAAAATTTTAGAAAACTTTAAAATTGATTTTGAAAACCATGACATAATATAAAATAGTATCATAACGCATGAAATATACACCAGCACAAACAATTGTTAGCTATTTAGCATTTAAAAATCACCGTATGGTGACCAAAAGGAAGAAAAAAGGGATTTTGGAGAGAGAAAGTGAAGAACCACGAGAGAAGAAAGAAAGAGAAGAAAAAAAAATCTAGGGGCATTTTCGTCACTTTACGGTTAGTTTTTGGAATTTTTGGTTGAATATGGTTTTATTTTGAAAATAAGGTTAAAAGTGAATTTTGATTTCAAAAATATGTTAGATTTGTCTATTTCATCTTCTAAATATTTGTCGAAAAGAAAACGAAAAACTTTGATGCTAGAAAAGTCTTGACATTCAAAGCCAAATTTAGCAAAATAATGTCTGTTCTACAATTTCAACAAACCTCAACATGGTATATGTTAATTTCCTAACATAATCGACAACTAATCAATAACAGCAGACTAATTATACACAAGAATTTCAAGTAAATCATCTACAAAAACTGCATATTGTGTTTGTCTAAAAAAAAATCTGAAATTGCACAGAAAAATTTACCCAAATTTCCTTGCTTTTGCAGCAATGTGAAATGCTAGAAAACAAATCTCAACATGTTATCTTATGTTTCTAACAGAATTCACAACTAAAATCAACAACCAATCAATAACAATTAACAGCAAACTAATTATACCCAAGAACTTCAAATAAATCATCTAATCAAAAGCCAGAAATTGCAGAGAAAATTAAATTTTACCTAAATTTCCTTGTTTTGCAGCAATGTGAAATGCATCGTAGCCGTTTCTAGATTTGGTACCAGCCATAGCAATATCATGAAACTTGATCATCTCCTTGACCAAATCTACATACATAGCCATACTCAGCAGCAACATACAGTGCCGTATCGCCAGATTTGTTATGCTTAGACAGCAACTCTTTCAATTCAAAATCCCCACTTTTAGAAATCATTTCCATGACCAAATCTAAATTCCCAGTCCTCACCAAAGACAGCAAGTCGTCCCGTTTCGCCCATTAACTGCTTCGTCATCTTCTTCCGGCTATTAATTTGCTAACCCGAATGAGCTTCCAATGAAATCACTTCCCAGATCAAAATTTTAAAAGGAGTTTTTTTTTTTTTTTGGGATATAATTCTGAATTTGATCAAGAAGACGATGCACGTGGAAACAGTGCAGTTTGATTCCTTGAAACAGAAATCATATCTCTGACATGTTCTTGCAACCAAATTTGAGCATTAAATTAATACCCCACTTGTATTCCAATCAATAATCTATCATTATTAGCTCCAAAAAACCACCCTTTAAAGGTAAAAATAAAAATAAAAAATTGAAATCGATCAAAAGAAGAAGCAGAATGATCACCACTACGATTCTCTAGTATAATCAAAATCGCAAACCATTTAAAAGACTTCGTGTGAAAAGAACTTACAATCATTTCTGGAGATAAAAGAAACCGGCATCTCATCATTTTCAGGCAAGTCATCAACGGTGACAAAATATTTTCAGATTTCAGTCTCTCTCTTTGCAAGAAATCCATATCTTTATTCCTTGCTTTATCTCTCTCTTCAATCTCCCTTTTCTAATTTGTGTATGATTTTGCAGAGATACACCATCCATGTTCAATTTCAGAAAGCCCTCTGAATCAAGAAACAAAAAGACATTTTCACCTTTTTAGATGACTAGGTTTGGTGGTACATGCAAGGCATGTGCTTGAATCTTGATTTGTCTTCGTATTATATATATATATATATATATACAATTTTTTTTTTATCCCAATAATAAATTATATAAATCCAAAACCCCTCTCCATTTAGATGTGGGTTGGATTATTTATGAAATTTGATAAAAGATAATTTCATTAATATCAAGTTTTCATAATACAATCATGGATTACCGTACTTCCATATATTATATCAATCACTATATTCATGAACAACACTGACTTGGTTTCATTATTAACACAAAATAATCGTGACGAGGCATTACCTATCGCTCAACAAGTGACCCACTTACGTGTCAGTCAAACATTGGCACTTCTCCAACGAGGCTTGGTCTGTTGGTCGTTTATATTTTCTTCAAGTTGATCAAATCTTGTTTGCTTGAAGTTGATCAAGTCACATACATTCAATGTTATTGAAGACGGTTACAAGTTCTCCAAGCTTGGAGCAAAACCTGCAAATACAGTTTTTTTTTTAATTTTATTAATAAATTATTAAAAATCAAGGCCTATAAACTTTTACTACTATACCTTTCACACCACTGACCTCCAACAATCCATTGAATTCGCAAACCTAGAATAAAATTGATATCCAGTATGGCACCAACAGCCAACAAATCCACCAGTTACTGACATCAGATCAATCTTTGAGAGCAACTCAGAGTTAGAGTGAACCAGACTTACAATGGTAGAAGCACCTGATTCCTCTATGGTTGCTGTAGCAAGAGCTTCCACCTTCGCAAAAAAAATAAAATAAAAAGGCTTGCATGTTCTGCATGCAGGAGGCGATGACCTGACCCTCTTTGTTATTAATACTCACTCCTAAAACCAATCCCTCCTAAATTTTCAAATGATTCATATACCCCTCATCTATTAACAATCCTCATAAATTTTAAGTAATTTTTAGATATGTTAAAGGGTGTAAAGGTCATTTTCATATCAAACAGATGAAATAGGGCTATAATTCTCAACTCTATCTCATGATTTATATAGAGTCAATAGAATAAAGTGAACAAATTGTTTTGAACTCTTCCTTGAGTAATGTACATGAGTACTTCTCCCCTTTCAAGTTTGCGGTAGAGTTTGTGTCCTAATCGAGTAAAATAAGATATTTGGAGAGGTTAAAATAAAATTTTAAAATATTTAATATAATATCTATTAATTCGGAGCCAAGTGTTTTTTTGAAAACTTTCATCATTGGTATTCAAAATATTTAATATTAAATATATAATTCTTTCAAGAAAAAATTATTGTTTCGGGGCCATGGCCCCTACAAATCCCCATTTGCCTTTGCTATTAAATTAAATTGTTTTTAGGACTTTTGAGTATTATGCTATTAAATTAAATTATATTAAATTAAATTATATTATATTATATATGGCTCATTCTTGAATGTAACATGACACCATACAATTAAAAAAAATAGTATGTGATCACATATGATTACATGTGATCATAAATATATATAATATTATCGTATATGAATTGCACGTGATCACACAATTAAATTATTGTGATCGCATGTTAGAACATACAATCACATATTAGCTGATGTAGTTGTACTAAAGAAGACATGATCACAGTCAAAAAAATTTCGTTGCATCATGTAACGTTGCACCAAAGGGCAGCCCATTATATATATATATATATATATATATATATATATATATATATTAGGAAGACTTGAAACTACAACCTCATGGTGTGATCCACAATCTCATGGTGTGGGTGTGAGTGTATACCACTGAATCAACTTCACCTCTTCAATGTTGAATCACTTCACATCATATAACGTGGCAAGAAGTAATTGGCCCAGATCGAAGTAAACATATTTATGAAAGCACCATAAGGAACCCATAAACGCTCGGGAACAAACCCTCCTTCCCGCGAAAAGTACCACTGTTTCGCGTTTACTACAAATCCCTACACAGTCTCATAACTAGACACCGCCAATCACTATCTCTATTTTCAGTCGAACTCAGCCTGACACAGAATTTCTCCTAAAGGTATTTGTTCATTTCCGACAAATGGGTTTTTTTTTAATATTATTTTTTCTTCACTTGGATTGGTTTTGTTAACAACTTGGGTTTGTGTTGAATCTGAACCTGCATATGATACTGTTTTGATTCCTTGAATTGGGTTTTTTTTTTCTTTCTTTTTTTCTTTTTTTTGTGTGTGTCTGCTTATTCGCTTCAAAGTCTGGTTTCTGAAATTGACAAGTGCAAATTTTTTTTTTTTTTTTTGTTAGTCCAGAGGAAGCTCAATATGCATAACCCAAGTGACGATGATGAAGTCGATTCTAGTAGATGTCGTAGACAGGTAACAGATACTTTGTAAGCATGAACTGTGATATTTTGTATAAACCTGAGTAGAGTCTGAAAATTGGATTTCAATTGTAGGGTCTATTATGAAAACAAATGCTTTGTAAACATGAACTGTGATATATATAAGTTTTTTTTTCTTATAAAATATTTATATCATGAAGGTACAGTTGAAATTAGAGCATAAATTTGAATCATTTTGGATTAGCATGTTTATAATTTCTTTATTAGTACGTTTAAGATCGTTTGAACCATTCTAAATACAAGAGGAAAATGCTTTGTCTTTGTAATCAACGAACAATGTTGAGTACAGTCTTACTTTCACTAACAGATGGAACCTTTTATATAATCCCACAGTGTACAAACTATTTTTTGTACTTACCGATCGTTCTTGATTTGTTTTTCTTTTTTTGAATTATAACAAAACAATGTTTGGTGATTCTTCAGAAACTGAGGGTTTGATATGATCATTGATATTATTTAAAATTGAATTAGAATAGACTAGTTGAGACCATTATTAGTCAGTTTTATGTTGTTTCTGTCCTGCGTTGTAACTTGTAAGCCAATTAGACAAGTTCAAAGTGTTGAGGACGCCATCCTTTATGTTCTTCTAATTGTAGCAATTCATCAAATTCTGGACCAATGTTCTACGCTTTATATTAGCCAGCTACATATTGGTTTTAATTTTTAAATTTTTGACCATTTTGAATATATTCGAAGATCATAACCCTTAAGCTTTGATTTGCTTCTATGTACTTATTTTCATATCATCATCTGTATATTGGCAGGAAATTGCTCAAATTAAAAACAAAAACGCTGTATGTGAACCCCCTCTATATAATGACAATGAGTTGGTGAACGTTGATGTGGAGATCTCAGCACTTCCATGTACTAAGCGAAGAAAATTGGTGTCAAATGTTTGGGAGGATTACGTAAAGGATAAAGGAGAAGATGGAAAGGAATGTACCGTATGCAAACATTGTAAGATGGTGGTCAGTTCAAAGAATAGCAGGGCCACAAAGCTCAAGAAACATTTAGAAATATGCCAAAATAGGAGAAATGGAGATAGATTATCTGAAACAGGTTCAACTTCAGCTGTTATCAAAGAGAACTGTGTGATGGATCAAGAAATGAAGCATTTCGATGTGGCACATATTATTATCAAGAATGGAATTTTGTCACTAAACTCAATAAAGGCTGACATACTCCATGTTTATAGAGTAGAGAAGGAAAAACTTCGTATATTCTTCTCTAAGCTCCCATGTTGTTTTAGTTTAACAGTTAATCGCTTGAAGAGATGTTCTAACGAAAATGTCTATTATTGCTTGACAGTCCACTTTATTGATGATAATTGGGAACTGAAGAGGAAGATTATTGGTGTCAAATGTTTTGAAGGTGGAAGTGATATAGAAACACTTAAAAGCGTACTTTTGGATTGGAACATCCACGGATCTATAACTGCAGCAGATGTGATTGAAGATGATAATGAGATAAGAGACTGGCTTGAAAGTCAAGGTTCACTTCGTTTTGGTGGGGACCTGATAAGCATTAGTACCTTAGTACATGTTCTGGAAGATATCGTTTCTGTCGGAAAAAATCTTGCATCTGACATTTTACAGAAGATCAGGAAGTGTTTTGATTATCCCCGTGAAAGATCAGGAAGTCCTTTAACTCCAGATTCTGACATGGAACTGCTTGAAAGTGCAGTGAGGATAAAAAAAACATTTCTTGATCTGGCGAGAGCAGATCCGATTTTCAAGTCAATAACATTAACAAACAAGGAATGGAATAAAGCATCAGCCTTACATGAGTGTTTTCAAGTGTTGAAGGATGCTAATTGTATCTTCTCTGGAAACAAAACGCTCACTGCAAATATGTATTTCCTTAAGCTTTGTGAGATACGTAGGAAATTGGATCAATTGGAAAAAAAAAGCCGCTGGTATGTTACTAAAAAGGCATCATCTATGACTTATACTCTTCTGGATAGATATGACTACGGCTGGACTTCGGTCCTGGCAATTGTGGCAGTTCTTGATCCGCAGTTCAAAATGGATATTGTACAATTGGATATTGTACAGCACTGGTGCGGGAAGTTACATGATGATTGTAATTTTTTTTTTAAAATGGTTTTTCTTCAAATCATGGAGGCTCTTACAGAATATGAAGAAAGCTCTCCAAGCAATCTTAAATCGGCTTCTACGTTTGGTGATGTTAATCCTTCAACATCATATAACGTGCTAGACAACTTGGGGAGACCATGCGAATCTGTAGACACTGTTGAGGATGATGAATTTAGTCGGTATTTTCATGAGCCTAAGCTTCCATTTGTTGAAGACTTTGACATACTGGGCTGGTGGCATCTCAATGGTGGGAGGTTCCCAATACTTGCAAGGATGGCGCGTGACTTCTTGGCGGTATCCTTTGCAACTCCTCATACATGTTCTTTTGCTGAAGTTACGAAACTAGTTAACTCTGAGGACCTAGATTCTGATATCATGGAGGCTTTCATATGCACAAAAAGCTGGTTGGAAAAGTCCTAAACCACCTTTAGTTGAAGACTTTGACATTACTGGGTTGGTGGCGTTTCAATGGTTGGAGGTTCTCAATACTCGCAAGGATGGCTCATGACTTCTTAGCGGTATCTTTTGCAACTCCTTGTACATGATCTTTTGCTGATGTTACGAAACTATTTAACTCTGGGGATCTAGATTCTGATATCATGGAGGCTTTATTTCATATGCACAAAAAAAACTGGTTGGAAAAGCCTTAAAAGTAGTTATTTTTGTTAATTTTGATCTGTTCAGATTGTTGACAGATTTTGAAGATGCTCTGTATTGCTCTTCTCCTCCTTTATGTGTTAAATGAGGACCTACATTACCATCTGTGTGGTGTGGTTGCTGCTCATATGTCTCTGTTTTTTAGAGTTCAGTATTTCCATCACCAAAAATGTATTATTAACCATCTTAGACTATAAAATCTAGGCTTGGAAATTTAGTAAATAATCTCACAACAGGAAAAACAAGAGCTTCAAACAATGAAGATAAAATATCCACACAAAAATATAATTCAAAGAGAATTTATTGTTTCTGGATGGCTTCTTGATGGTTAATCTGCAACAGGGTATTGTGGCATTGAACAAAAGATAATTAGGCAAGAAAGAAGAAATCGATGTGGGTCTTGATGTAAGCAATTCAATCTTGAAATTTATCATTGGGATAGATGACAAGATAAAAGCTTTAAAACATTGTAAGCATATTTGTTCGGTAAAATTTCATTATGTATATAGACGGTGAATCTCTCATGATGATCCTTTATTTTAATTTCGGTAAGAATTTTGATGAAATCATATTAATTTTTATGAATTTTGATTTGAATTTTTTTCATGGATGATAAGTTTATTGAAATCTATTTTTGAATAAAATTTGAGAATTTTTTAAACGCTAGAACCAGTTTTCTTGAATTTTCATATATTTTTCCATTTTTCTAATGCTTTCATATTTAACAAAATCAGGCATATCAAATTTCATAAAAATCGATGTGATTTCATCAAAATCTTTACCAAAATTAAATAAGATATCCATTACGAAAGACTCACCCTATATATATATATATATATATATATATATGAATAAAATTTAAATTTAAAATCACCATCATAATTATTAGTTTTTCAAGAATGATCCTTTTTATGTGGCACGCTAGCAAGCATTGGCTCTCTACCTTGTCCTATCTTGCTAATCGTGGAGTACCTTTGGATGGGTACTGTCCTCACTGCCATCGCCGTCCGGAATCGATGGTTCATGCCCTTTGGGGTTGCCGTGACTTGATCAAGGTTACAGATAACTGCTTGTTCTTAAAGGGCTTAAAGTTGATTGATGGCATGCACTTCCACGATTTCATGCTTAGCTGCTTACGTTCCCTCAAATCCCATGAGTTGGAACTTCTTTGTGTCATCATCTGGAGAGTATGGTTTTGTAGAAACCAGTTGATCCACAGCCCTTGTAAGGCAGATTCTGGGGATGTTGTGATATGGGCTACGATTATCTTAGATGAGTGGAACTTGGCTCACCATGCGAATAGCCATATCTCTAACAGTGTTGCGCAGGTTCCTAAATGGAGGCCTCCGGAGGAAGGTTCCCGGAAGATTAATACTGATGCAACTACTTGTTACAAGAATCGAATAATTGGCTTAGGGATTATCATTCGAGATAAGTCAGGGAAGGTTAAAGTTGTTGTAGCCCATAAGTTAAAGGCTATGTTCTCGCCTCTAATGGCGGAAGCCATGGTGGTTTGGCAAGGTATTCTCTTGGCTATGGAGTCAGGCCTTGTGCCTTTTCAAATTGAAACAAATTCCCTCCAAGTGGTCGAGTTGGTTAATAAAGGTATGCCTTCCTCTAGTGAAATCCTTGCCTCTCTTAAGTCGATTCCTGGTTGTGCTATTTCCTATGTTCCCCGGAAAGGTAATTTAGCCGCTCATAATTTAGCTAAGGTGGCCCTTTTAATTGACAGGGATTGCTGTTGGTTGGATGCCTACCCTCCCTGCGTGGAGAGGCTTGTCCACTTGCTAGTGTTTTTGCTTTTTGTTGCTTTCAATATATATATATATATATGAGTACTGCTACTTTGTCCAAATCTAGTGCCAAAATGATGTGGTATCATTTTGATCTATTCATTTAGATTGTATTAGATTTGTTTGATTTAAATGAACAGATCAGAGTGATACCACATCATTTGGGTACCAAATTTGGGTAAAGTAGCATTATATATATATAGTCTTTCTATTGTCAGTTTGAACTGATATAAAATATATCAGTTCCTTGCATGTGGGTCATTGGATTTAAAAAATACTTTGACTAGTGGTGTAAATGTGGGCCGGCATGACCCATTTATGCCGGGTCGATGAGGCCCATTTTGAAAACGGGCTCGGCCTGGCCCGGCACGACACAGCACGGTAAGTTGCTGTGCTAGGCTCGGCCCGGCCCGACACGTGTCGGCGGAACGGGCCAAATGTGTCGTGCCAATGGGCCTGGCCGTGCAGGCATGCAGACCTAAAATTTAAAAAAAAAAATTAATTTTTTTTAGAATTTAAATATTTTAATTCAATTGTACTAACTTATAATATTGTTTTAACAATTTAACTTATGTATTTGTAATTGTAATTTGTCTATTTTATTTATTATTTTAGTTTAATAAAAAAAATGTAGAAAATAGATAGATTTATTATATTATTTAATAAAATAATTCAAAGAATAAATAAAGATAAAATATTAAAGAAAATAAAAAATACATGAAATTATGAAAATATGAAATGAAGAATTATTTATTTATTTCGGACTTTCAATATTACATGATTGCCTCATTAAAAACCTTACCAAGAAAAACCCAGTGTGATAAAAACTTGGTAAGGGAAAAAGAGTGCAATCTTACAAGTTAATGAACATGTTACATGTATAACCTAGTCCTAGACTTGGTTATTGCTAGGTTATTGCCGGAACTTTCATCGATGAGTTATTTCATAAGTTTCCAATCTTTAGCATACGCGGAGTCGTAACGGGCCTGTCTGGGTTCCGTTATAGTTATGTCTAGGTTGTACTGTCTACTTGTCCGTGTCGAGCCATGCATTTGTCCATATGCCTTTTCAAATGACCGGTTCTCTACTTAGAACTGGTATATAAGAGTTTACAAAACTTACATCGATATTTTGTTGTGACCCTACCGTCTGGGTTTGGTATTTCTTCTTTGTCAAAACACTGCCATACAACAGATGTCAACTTTCTGGCTTTGGGATGTGATGTCGGTGTGGAGGTGGTGTCGATTGGGTCGGTTCAGAAAGATCAAAATCATCATTGTCCACGTTAAGACCGTCGGGAAAAATAGTAAATTAGTAATATAGTATTAGAATAGTATATTAGTAGTGTAGAGATTAGAGAGAGAGAGTGAGAGTAGAGAGAGAGAGAGAGAGAGAGAGAGAGAGTAAGAATGAAATTATGAAAATATGAAATGGTGTAGATAATAGAGATTAGAGAGAGTAATGGAGAGTTGGAGAATGGAGAGAATGAGAGATTGAGAGAAAGTGTAAGGAAATTAGAATGGGTGTGGGTATTTATTGAAAAATTTGAAATGTCGGTAAAAATATGAAATAGAAGAGCTAAGGGAGCAAATTGTAATTTTCAACCCACTTCTAAAATTTTAACCGTTTGCTGACGTCAACAAAGGTAAAAAAAATTCAAAAATATATATTAAAAAATGTTGTTAACAGTAAAATATATATATATATATACAGTCTTTCTATTATCAGTTCGAACTGACAATAAATATATCAGGACGAAGAATGTGGACCACAGATTATGGAGAAGTTTTGACAAGTGCATACACTTTGAGTCAAAGTATGTAAATCTAGTGGTCCACATTCTTCGTCCTGATATATTTATTGTCAGTTCGAACTGATAATAGAATTTCTGTATATATATATATATATATATATATATATATATATATATATGGCAGGCCCAACAGTCGGCCTGGTAGGCCAAGCCGGGCCGGAACGGCAGGCCTCATTTCCAGACCCGGCCCATGCCAGACATGACATGGGGTCCGTGCCTGGCCTGGCCCGCGAAATAGGCGGGCCGTGCCGGGAACGACACATTTTGACACCACTAACTTTGACAAGTGCATGCAGCCAAATCAAATCATTTAAATCCAATAGCTCAATGGCTCACATGCAAGGAACTGATATATTTTATATCAGTTCGAATTGACAATAAAAAGACTGTATATATATACGAATGATGTCCAAATGTCCAATCCAAGTATTTCTCGAGTGGGCATATTTATAAGTTTTTTATTTTATTTTAAAAAAATGATATTGATTAAAAATAATTTTTGTAAATTTACTTTCATATATATATATATATATATATATATATATATATATATATATATATATATATATAATATTGTCAAAAAAAAAAAAAAAATCATCTCAAGTCTCAACCGTATAATCTCATAATTACTGTTAACATAGATTTTATAACTCGTATCCCAAATTTTTTATTTTTTATTTTTTTGAATATTACCTTGTGAAATATTGGGTGGGTTTTAGTTCAAATCGCCACGTTTTCAAGAAAATCAAATCACAATCACACGAGACCCAAATCACATCATACGCCCTCAAAAAAAGTAATTGAAGCACTAGGAAGGAACCCAGAAACGCGCGGGAACAAACCCTCCTTCCCGCGAAAGGAACCACTGTTTACTACGAACCCCAACACCACTCGAAGTCGCCGATAAGTTTCTTCCAAAGGTATTTGTTCATCTCCGACAAATGGGGTTTTCTTTTCTTTTTTTCATTTCTTCACTATGATTGGTTTTGTTTACGATATGGGTTTCTGTAGAATCTGATGATATTGGTTTGATTCTTTGAATTGAGTTTTTTGTGTTTCTGCTTATTCGCTTCAATAAAGTCTGGTTTCTGAAATTGACAATGCAAATGGACCCTTTTTTTTTTGTCAGTGCAGGGGAAGCCCAATATGTATAACCCGAACGATGATGATGGAGTCGATTCTAGTAAATGTCTTAGACAGGTAACTTCCACACCCGTCTAGATGATTGATTTTCTATTAAGTATTGTTGTATTCTGACAGTGAATTCAATTTAGAATGATAGGCTCTCAAGATGTTAATTGCTTGTTAATTATAACTAATAAAAGTGAACTTGCAACAACTATTATGTAACTGCCGACATACTATGCCTTAGTTTCTGTTCTAGAAGCCTTATATTCAATCTAGTGATGTCTGAATTATATTATCGTAGAATTTTATCTCATACACAGGTTGGTTTCCTGGATTTATTTGTTTAATATGCGTACTTACTGATGCATACTGATTCATAGATCTCATAGATAGGATGCTTACGTTTATGGGGGGAGACCAACAAATAATTGGAGTTCTTTGGGTGATAACTTAATGCGACGTGTTTGGTTTTTACTTGTGTTTCAGAAGTGATTAACTGAACAGGAAAATTTTGGAAGCCCATCTTGTATAATAACACCTGGGTAGAGTCAGAAAGTTGGATTTCAAAGGGTCTATTATGTAAACAAATGCTTTGTAAGCATGAACTATGATATTTTTATTTTCATATAAAATATATATATTATGAATACACAATTGAAAGTTGAGCATAAATTTGAAAATTTTTGGATCACATGTTTATAATTTCTTTATCTGTACGTTTAAGATTGTTTGAACCATTCTAAATACAAGAGGAAAATGCTTTGTCTTTGTAATCAACGAACAATGTTGGGTACAATCATACTTTCACTAATTGATGGAACGAGATGCTACATATCAACCTTTTATTTGATCTCACAGTGCACAAACTATTTTTTTTTACTTACCAATCAAAGAGAAGAAATTATAACAAAACAATGTTTGGTGATTCTTAAGAAATTGAGGGTTTGATATAAACTCTTAGACTTAGTCTTAGAACTTCAAAAATTGTAGCAAAGTGTAGAACTTTTGTGAACTATTAATTAGAAGACGTTGTTCATAGAAATTGTTTTTTTTTTTTCTCTTTCAGAAAATGAGTGACGCACCAAATTCCTTTGAGCCTACGGGCAATGCTAATAGAGTTGAAAGTGAAACTGCTTTGAATGATCATGCTCCACTGTGGAAATATGTTACAAAGCTTGAGAAAATAGGGAAAGGTGGTGGAAATACTTCATTTCAGTGTAACTTTTGCCAGCAGATTTATAAAGGATCATATAGTAGAGTGAAGAGTCACTTATTGAAAATTAAAGGAGATGGGATTGCAAGTTGCTCTAAAGTTACAAATGCTACTTTATCGGAAATGCATAAGGTAGTAGAAAAAGCTAAATTTAGGGTGAAACAATCTTTACCTAGACGAGTTCCTTTACCCACCACATCCTCAAGTAAAACTATTGGTTCTTCTATCGGTAGTACTTATTATGGATTGGATTTACCATCTCTTGGGCTAAAGAAGAGGAAGGGGATGAGTGGACCTATTGAGAAGGCCTTCAACAATGGTGCCAAAGAACAACTAGATAGTGAAATTGCAAGAATGTTTTACACAGGTGGCTTGTCATTTAACTTTGCAAGAAATCCTCACTATGTACGTGCATTTGAAATTGCTTGTAGTAATTCAATTCCGGGTTATCTACCTCTAGATTACAACTCATTAAGAACTATACTTCTTCAAAAAGAGAAGGGTAACATTGAGCGGTTGTTAGAGCCAATTAAGAAGACTTGGCAAGATAAAGGTGTAAGTGTATGCAGTGATGGATGGTCAGATTCTCAAAGAAAACCTCTTATTAACATCATGGTTGTTTGTGAGAGTGGACCAATGTTCTTGAAAGCCATAAATTGTGAAGGAAAGTACAAAGACAAGCACTTTATTTCCAACATGCTTATTGAGTCCATTCGAGAAATTGGCCCACAAAATGTGGTGCAAGTAATCACTAATAATACTTCAGCTTGCAAAGCAGCGGGACTTCTTGTTGAGGCAAAATATCGACACATCTTTTGGACACCATGTGTAGTCCATACCCTCAATCTTGCTTTGAAGAACATTTGTTCACCATCGACACATCCAAGACATGATGATGTGATCGAACAATGTGGTTGGATTACAAAGATTTCTAGTAATGCTTGGTTCATAAAATTGTTTATTATGAACCATAGTATGAGATTGGCCATGTTTAATGATCATTCTAAATTAAAGTTGCTCTCAATTGCTGATACACATTTTACTTCTACAATTGTGATACTTAAGAGATTTAAGCAAATAAAGCAAGACTTAGAGCAAATGGTGATTAGTGAAAAATGGGATGTGTATAAAGAAGAAGATGTGGAAAAGGCAAGAGCTGTGAAGAAAAAAGTATTAGATGAATACTTTTGGGTCGACATTGATTATATACTTGATTTTACATTTCCTATATATGAGATGCTTCGGATGGCTAACACGGACACACCTTGTCTTCACTTGGTCTATGAGTGGTGGGTTTCTATGATAGAAAAAGTGAAGCTTGCTATCTTTAGAAAAGAACAAAAGCAACTTCATGAAGAATCAAAGTTTTTTGATGTGGTGCATGGAATTTTGGTAGAGCAATGGACCAAAAGTAGTACACCACTCCATTGATTGGCACATTCTTTAAATCCTAGGTAACATTTTTTAAAGTATTTATTCTTTACACTTTAGTAAATTTTTTCTATTTTGTTTTTATCATTATATATTTTTATTTATTTTTACAACTCTACTTATAGGTATTATAGCAATAAATGGCTTAAAGAGGCTCCCGGTCGTGTTGCTCCACACCAAGACTTTAAGATTGCAAAGGAAAGAAAAAAATGTCTTGAAAGATATTTTTTTAATGAGGGGGAGCGAAGAAGTGTCAATAATGAGTATGCTGATTTTTCCATGTACTTGGAAGATTTTTCAAGTGGCGATTCTATGATGGATAGAGATTTTATGGCTCCAGTAACATGGTGGGCTATTCATGGAGCTTCCACACCAACTCTCCAATCCATAGCTTTGAAGTTACTTGGACAACCTTGTTCATCCTCGTCTTGTGAAAGAAATTGAAGCACCTATAATTTCATACACTCTTTAAGGAAGAACAAGATAACACCACAAAGAGGTGAAGATTTGGTATATGTGCATAATAATCTTCGCCTTTTATCAAGGAGATCCCCAACCTACAATGAAGGTGTTTCTCAATTATGGGATGTTGGAGGGGATAGTTTTGATTCTATGGACATGGAGAATGTCGGGATACTCGAGATTGTAGACCTTTCCCTTGATGAACCAGAATTAGAGGCCGTATTATTTAGTTGATTAGTTCCACCGACAACTTGAATGATGATGTATGAAATTAATTAGGAATTAAGAATATGTTTTATGAGTATTTTTTTTATTTTGTTTTTTTTATTATATATATATATGTTTTGTTTGGATTTTGGAATATGTTATATGTGATATATGTTTAACATTTGAAATCTAGAAACTTGTTGCAACTCCTCATACATGTTCTTTTGCTGATGTTACGAAACTAGTTAACTCTGGGACCTAGATTCTGATATCATGGAGACTTTCTTTCATATGCACAGAAAACCGGTTGGAAAAGACTTTCTTTCATATTTTTGTTAGTTTCTTTAATTTTATCTGTTCAAATTGTTTACAGATTTTTAGGATGCTCTTTGTTGCTCTTCTCCTCCTTTAACTATAATATCTAGGCTTGTAAATTTAGTAAATATCTTACAACAGGAAAAAACAAGAGCTCCAAACAATGAAGAATAAATATAAAAAATGTTCAAAGAGAAAAAAAATGATGGCATTGAAACTCTTGATGGTTAATCTGCAACAGGGAATTGCGAAGATGATTTTTATTCTCACTCGATAAATTCTTTCACCCCAGGTCCAGAATTCAAGAATTTCTCTGATGAAAGTATATTTATAACCATTGTCCAATTTATTGATAGTAAACGACGCTCATTTAACTAGGCACGGGCCCTCAAAAACTCCACATACAGTTACTACATAAGTTGGGCACTTGAGCTGCAGTTTAAACAACCAAAAACTATCCAAGTCAGTTCAGTTTCTGTCTTCTCTGATGATCCTCTTCTCTGCACGCAACTCTTTTACCCTCCTAACCTCAACCTCCCGTAGTTACACTTCCGCTACTCTCCTCAATTTTCTCCAACTCTCAACCACTCACCGATCTCTGCAACTAACCAAACATTCCCACACTCAAGTCCTGTCTCTTGGCCTGACTCAAAACTCATTCTTGGCTACAAAGCTCGTCACAGCTTACGCAATATGTGGTCACCCAACTCGGTCAAGACTCGTCTTTGACTCGGTTGAATACAAGAACGTGTATCTACACAACTCATTGATTAGTGGGTATGTGAAAAACCATGCATATTATGAAGCTTTTAATTTGTTTAATGATATGTGTTATAGCAACGTGTCACCAGATGATTTTACTCTTGCAACCATAGCAAAAATGTGTGGTGACGTCAAGGACTTGAAAGTAGGGAGCTTGATTCATGGGAAGAGTATAAAGATTGGATTTAATGAGGATGTTGTTGTTGCCAATTCTCTTATGTCTATGTACAATAGATGTGGAAAATTTAGTGGAACTAAGAACTTGTTCGATGAAATGCCTCAAAGAAACGCGGGTTCTTGGAACGTGCTAATTAAGGGGTATTCCAATTCAGAGGGTTGTAGTTTGGAATTGGGTTTATGGGAAATTGTCAAGTGTATGCAGATTGATGGAGTAAAATTGGATGCATTTACGGTTTCAAGTCTTTTGTCTTTGTGTGGTGACAATGATGATACTGCTGGGAAATGGGATTATGGCAGGGAGCTTCATTGTTATATTGTAAGGAATGAATTTGATTTCGGTTTGGATTCAGATTTTCATTTGGGTTGTTGTTTGATTGATATGTATTCGAAGAAGAGTAATAATCTTGATGTGGGTAGACGGGTATTTGATCAAATGAAGCGTAGAAATGTTTATGCTTGGACGGCAATGATCAATGGTTATGTGCAGAATGGAGCTTGGGACGAAGCATTGGTTCTTTTTTGTGAAATGCAGGTGAGAGATAGAATAGAGCCTAATAAAGTTTCACTTCTGAGTGTACTACCTGCATGTAGCTCACTTGTTGGTTTAACCGGTGGGAAGCAAATTCATGGATTTGCAATTAGAAAAGATTTGAATCATGATGTATCTTTGTGCAACGCTTTGATTGATATTTATTCAAAGTGTGGGAGCTTGGATTCTGCAAGGCGAGTTTTTGAGGATAGTTCTTTTCAGAAAGATTCAATCTCCTGGAGTTCAATGATTTCAGGATATGGATTACACGGGAAGGGTGAGGAAGCTGTCTTATTGTATGATAAGATGCTTTTGCTAGGGGGCAAACCGGATATGATAACAGTAGTTGGTGTTCTTTCTGCTTGCGGCAAGTCAGGATTAACAAGCGAAGGCCTTAACATATATGACTCGGTAATAAATGTATATGGAATCAATCCCACAACTGAGATATGTTCTTGTATTGTTGATCTGTTAGGTCGAGCAGGCCAGCTTGATAGAGCGTTTGATTTCATCAAAACGATGCCTGTGGAACCTAGTCCAAGTGTTTGGGGAGCTCTTGTTAGTGCTTCTGTAATGCATGGGAATTCTGAGATGCAGGATTTGGCTTATAGGTTCCTTATTCAGTTAGAACCAGAGAATCCCTCAAACTATATTTCACTTTCAAACGTATATGCTTCCTCTAAAAGATGGGATGTTGTAGCTAAAGTGAGAGCAACAATGAAAGATAGAGGTTTGAGGAAGGCACCTGGCTGCAGTTGGATTAGCATTCATGACAGAACCCATTGTTTTTATGTTGCTGATAAAGCACATCCTCATTCCAAGTCAATTTATGAGATGCTGGATAACCTTGTATTGAATATGAAAGGAGATATGGTTGACAGATAACTTGCAGTTGTTTGTGTTTGTGAGGGATAAAGGAGGACTCAAATCACTTCTTTACCATACAATGAAAATATTTCCATCAAAGGTTTATTATATTTTCTACCTATTCTTTCTTCAATTCTGTTTGTCCATCCATGAAGAAAAGTTTGTTTAGCCACAATTTCCATATCTTGCAAGTCTTTAAAAGGTTTTATAGTTATTGCTAAATATGATGTAATGAAACATGGACTGGAGGCCCATCTGGTGAATCAAATACTAAGTTTATTTTGATTTCATACTCTATCCTTGCAAATATACAAATGATGCTTAAATCTTCTTAATGTGCAGAGTTTCTCATGGTTATGATTCAGCCCTGTGGAAGTTGATCTTGTGTTTATGTGACGCCCAGAAAAACGAGGCAGCATATAGGCGCCTGGCCACCTGCATAATCTCTCCAGATGGTCTGTAAATACAAGTGAGCTGCATTGGCACATTGGACTCATTTTGCAGTCAGCTTCCACATTAAGGAACAGTAGATAGTTTAGCCACCTCTTCTGCTTGATCAAAGTTCTTTGGTCCAAGAAACCTTGCTACCAGGGTTACCGATCGATAAACTTGATGCGTTATACAACAAACTTTGGTAATCAGAACTCCAAATAGATCACATGAACATTGGTGAAAACAAAAATATTCCTCTTCATCGAAGACTGGTTGCTTTTTCGGAAGACCTTGAATGGTTGGAAGACAGCTCCAATGCGAGCTTTGGCTTGATCCTTGAATTGATACTACTGACCTCAGTGATCAATTCAAGATAGACGACAAAAAATTGGGATCTGAAGAATTATATGGTTCCTTTCTTGTAATCTCCAGATTTGTCAATGTAATAACAAGTTTGTTTATCTCTGTGCATCTGATTCTCTTTCGCGTCGGTAAACAAAAACTGAATCTAATGCAACTCTTCCGACTCTTCTATTTCTTCTAGTTCTTTTACTCATACCTCTCTTTCTTTCCTTCTCAGCAGCAGGTTGGGACATTGGAACATGATGGATCCATGCGAAAGGCAACAATGCTGTAAGGAACTGTATCAAGATCCCCACAGGTAAACTTGAGTAATCTCCAGATGTTATTCCGATCAGAGAAGCCAATCCAACACCCAAAAAGCCACTAACGATTGATGATAGACACAATGCGGAAGCTGAGAAAGAAGTGAGCGAGCCTTCACAACCCTGTGGGCATAAACTTGCCAATAGCATCGAAAAGGGAAGCAGCTTAAACTGTGCAAGAGTTTCTGCTAAACCCGAAAAACAAAGTGCAAACACCTCGTTGGGAATTCCTAATTGAAGATTGATCTGTCTCACAAAGATGAAGTCAAGAAGAAGTGAAGAAGCATACAAACCTTGTACTACCCCAATCAATTTTCTCAAGGGAACTTTTTTCCAGTAACGATCATAAGCCACAATCAATGAGAGAAGCGTCAACTGGCCAATCACTCGTGACATCCCAAAAATCGAAGGATCAAGTTGCAGACATTGAGTTTGATAGCAAAAGATTGAACCTGACAAAAGAGGGACCATGGCAACAGAAGCTACGAGCCAAGTAAGAGGCTTGGAGATGCTGTCCTCACCGATAGCTATCATAAGAGCAGATAGCTGATTCTTGATATTTTCCGAAATTGATTTTCCTGCAGCATTGCCATTTGATGGTTGTGCTAAACCAAGAGATTCCTCTTTCGCTGATGACGAGATTACAAGTTGAAGAGATAATAAAACAGCGAATATGAGGAACATGGTTTTGGAAGGTGATTTGAGTAAGAAATATCCACCCAGCAAGTTGCCTAAAATTCCACCACCAGCTGCAGCCATGAATGCGTAAGACTGAAGACCAACCACTCTCTGTTTCTGGCCATACTCTGCTACAAGAGCATCCTTTGCAACTTCTGCAATGGATGCTCCAAGATTACTGAGAAGGACACAAGCCATGAGGGTTGGAAGAGCTTGACTGGCCACCGGAAAAAATGCCAACGACCCCCAAGACAGAATCTGCAATAGAACTGAAAATCTTGATTCCTGTCAAATTCTTTCATTATTGTAATACTTTATGCACATTATTGATTATTGTAATATTACAATCATTTAAGTCAGTCAAATTCATCAAATATTGTGAGGAATCTGAAATATGAAGCTAACTTTACTTTTCAATTCCACAGGAAAAGGTTTGCATAATTAAAATGGAAAAGGAACCAAAAACCAAAACCAAAGAGAAGAATATAAAGAGCAGTACAATCCAAACAACTTCTGATTCTTTCCAAACCCATCAAAATAACAGAAGATGCCACCACAAATACACAGAAACTAAATCCAATAAAACATATAAAAAAATGTACAATTAAAACTAACCTCCAATGCAAATGTAAGGTATTCTATGAGCACCACCAATGTAAAGAGCATCAGAGAGAACCCCATAGAGAGGCTTGGCCACCATTGGAAGGTTAGCAGAGTTCTGCACAAGCTGCAATGTAGATGGGTGCAAGTTGAGGTTGTGAGCCATGTGAAAATTGAGAGCCAACCATGGAAAGCACCTGGAACCTTGAACCCAGTAACCCAACCCACACAAAACCAACATCTGTTTCACACCCACTAGCCCGATATCATCACCACCATCATCCCTGCTCTTACTGACAGACACTTGAACTGGGTCGGAGTCGGAGTCGGAGTCGGTGGTGGTACTGGTCTCTGTTTTGGGGTTTAAGATATGGGTTTTACGAATAATAGACTTTAAGGGGTTGTTGAAACTTTTGTTTTGAAATGAAGAGAATTTGGGGGTTATATAGGATTGCTGAATCCTTGGGACTTTTGAGGTGATTGTAATGAATGAATTTTTACAGGGAAGTAGTTGGAAAACCATGGTTTTGGGAGAGAAATACAGGAACTTGAATACAAAGATAATGGAAATATTAATATTAAGAAGCAGAGAGAGAGAGAGAGAGAGAGAGAGGCCAAAGTGCCAAACTCAAAACTCAAAAGGTAAGACTTGAGAGAATTTCCTCGAATTGTTAGTACACTTATTAGAAGAGTTAAAGGAGAGAAAAAAAGAGAGAGAGAGAGATCTAGAAGAGTATAGTGAAGGGTTTTGTATTAATAAAAATAATAATTAAAAGAAAGAAATTGAGACAGAAGGTGTTTGCTGGTTCGAGATTTTGGTCCGTTCACGTTCTTGTTTTTTCAGTCGTTGTCCTCTTTATGGGAGATTTTGAGGACCCCACCGTCGTCAACCAAGAACTATAACACACGCGCTCACGTAGTATTCGGTGACGGCGGAAACTAAGAGGCGCTCATCACGCGCTGTCAGATGTCAGTATGTAACTCACTAGACGTTTAAGCTCTTTTGCCCTGTTGAGTGCTGAGTTTGCTTGATGAAAGGAAATCGAACAAAATTCTGAATTTTCAGTGAAATGATTCAATACCTCTAGCATATGAGCACAAATCTATTCAAATTATGTCACGTGATATGAATAACCAATCACATAAGATATGTATATCACGTGGTATGATTTAAAACAGAGTAAGATTTGAATGTATATAACTGAAGCATTTCCCATATCACATATTTTGTATCTCACAAACATCTCAATTAATGATATTAATAAATGGATACAAATTAATAATGACTTATCTCATTTGACACATATAAATATATATCATTGGTTGAGATAAAAAATGGCCCCAAACGATAATATCGTGTCTCTTTTGAATTGATTAGTTTGTTGTTTACAGACAAGTGAAGAGTAATCATCTCTAAAGCTTTTATTTGAATGCAGAAAACTTCATTTGTCATAGTTGGATACAGCTTTGCATGTTCAAAATATATTTTTATAATATTTGATCCAATCTTATATCACATTAGTGCTGTCATTTCTGTACTTAGCCTTTTATTCTTGTGCTTATTTAATAATTTGGTTCCGCTTTTTTCAATGTTACCATATAAATTTATACAACTAACATCAACAGCCCGTCTAGCTCAGTTGGTAGAGCGCAAGGCTCTTAACCTTGTGGTCGTGGGTTCGAGCCCCACGGTGGGCGATTTTTGTTATTTTTTGTAACCTTTTTCATTTCTATTGGTAGATGTTAATAGTTTTGAGACACTCTGATCCACCAGATTGTGGTCAATTCATTTTCTTTTCCTTCTTTTCTTCGACTTCAATACAAGAAGAAGTTTAAGAAAAACTCATTTACACACAAGAGTCATTACTCATTCACTTCCAACGATCATCAACGTTTTCTCTTTTTTGTTTTCGTTTTTTACAGCTCCACCAATTACATTATTACATTTTAATAATTATAAACAAAAAATTAAAAAAGTAAGAATAAAAACTTAAAATATCTATCCCTTTTATCATCGATGATGGTAGATCTCCATCTCCTCTCATGGCCTCATCTCTCCATTCTCAATATTTTATATTTTCTTGCGGTGTAGATCTCCACCTGATGAAGATCGCTTGATGGAGAAACGACGAGGAATTTAGCAAGTTACTGGGATCTGTGACAATTGCTAACGGAGGCGTTTTGCGAAGGGCAAGAATTGGCTCTGTTTCTTAGGAGTTTGTTAGCTTTTGGTGTAGATTTACTATGTTGAATTGTCATGTAAAAAAGTTGATCTCCACTGTCAGATGTTTTTAATTTATTTTTTTCCAGAATGTTCAACATAATTCAACTATAATCAAATCTGAACAAGAAAAAAATAAATATATTCTTAATAAAAATAAGATCAAACCGATAAAAGTTTTTAATTTTAACACTACTATTAATAATTAAACTTTGTATGATTTTTCTTCGTATATTTTACAACATTAAAAAAGTTGAAATTTATGAAATAAAAATTGAATTATAACCTTATAAAATGTTTGATTATCAATTCTGCCAAACGCATTTTTAATGTTTTTATTTTCGGAATATCGTTTTCAACAATTGCTACCAAACGCGTTTTCAAATCAAAAAAATATAAAAAAACAATTTTTCGAAATCAAATGAAAACTAAAAAAACAGAAAACAAAAAATGAAAACGTTACCGAACGGCCCTTTATTTTCTGGGGATTTTTTCTTCATTCTAGACTTTACTGAGAACGAGGAACAAACCATGTTCTTGATTCTCGACTTACTCTAGGTATTTCCTGGATAGAGGACAATCTACATGATTCCTTTCATCAACAATGAATTTGAAAATCATGGCGTCAGATCAAAATTCGATTCCAATAGTGAGTAAACCTCAGTCAGTGAAGACACTGTGAAATCTGGTTTCAGATCCAACTTCTCAAAATCAGTAGGAGAATACCTCCCTGTTTCATCAAGCAAGCATGTGAATGCTCCAGCTCCCTTCCCACAAGCTACCTACAAAAACCAAGGCCGTCTTCAATTAGCACAGCATTTAGATGATCATAACTTCCAAACAATGTCAGGACCATCATCAATAGAGAATATAAGAAACAAGAGAAACATGGACATTACTGGTTTTTTTAATCATATGATACCCTAAAAAGGTAACTGAGATCTAACCACATAGACCAAAGTTAATATTGTAAGAAAATAAAAGGTAAAAAACATAATGTTTTGATAAAGCGAGTGAAGCAGAAACATACATCATCCTTGAGGCTATCACCAACCATCATAACTTCACTGGGTTGAACTTGCCACATTGAACAGATATGGAGTAGGGGAGCTGGATCTGGTTTATAAGGACGAAACTCCCTGCTCAGTGCTGGCGAAAAAGTTATCTGTGGAAATGACAAAAGTTACAGAAGATTTCAAATTACACCTTCAAAGAGTAGAAATTTTTGCAAAATAAAAATTCTACAAGCATTTCTATCATGCAAATTGCAAAGTGAAACATTGATGGGTGGGGGAGAGAAAGAATCAGAGGACAATTGAAGGTCACTAAATTATTAAGTTGACAAAGATCATTTACAGTTAATACATGGAGAAGGTTCACTCAACAGAACCTCCATCGAGTAAAATTTATTGAAAGCCAAAAGAGATTAGTCTTGAGCAATGATGCTTATCCATAACACAGATACTAAAATGGGAAATGGCACAGAAAATCTAACTTCAGAATCTAAAACATGGAGGAAGGCTAGTATGGTCTCTTTGAACATCACATAATAATTTAAAACATGACATCAAGTAATGCCCTCCAGTTTACTATGTGAAATGAGCATGCCATATAACTTGGTATAGGTATTTGCTTCCTGTAGCAATGGCGCAATGCAAAGCAAAATCCCTAGTCTACCAGATTTAAGCAAAGCTTCACAGGGACAAATTTTCTGTTAGGACCAAAAATAGCATTTTTGTGCAGATTGCTTGACCACTGGCATAGACAACTAACTTCGAAACATATGCTTTAAAAAGCGAGACTCCTCTCTTGGTATTCCCATCATATAAACTCTTCATCAAATTATACAGAACAGCTATGGCCCTATGATTCAGTAACTTCCATGTGATAATCGAATAACAGTTATACACTATTTACTCACATGCTACAAACAACTTACCCCAAATCGCTGGTGAAACAAATCAACTGCTTCCTTGACATTGCGAGTAATTAGTCCCCTTCTGTAAAAAAAGAAGTAAAAATAAAAAATGTCAACCTAGCTACAAAATTCAGGTCTACCTAGCAAATATCATTACTATGAAAGAAAATAAAATAAAATTCAGTAAACTTGCCAACTACACAAACTATACAAAATCTACCAAAGAGTACATGTAACATGATACACCCATTCATATGTGGACACAGCATAACTATATATACAGACTATTACAACAAAAAGAGGACCTTAAATGTGGTGGAACTTGACCTAATTTTCTTCGAATCAAGAAAACCATATAGTTCTGCTGCACCTGCATATAATATAACCTAAATCAGTTACTATCTATAGATAACTAATCAAATAGCGGATAGCCAATAGAGACATATAAATTGCGACACAAACTGATTGAAAACAAGATACATGCTATAACTTTCTATTATATCAAAAAATTTATAATACTAAAATCCCCAGCCTTGACGCAACATGACAGTTTAGTGTCTTATAAACTCAATTGCCCAGGTTCACAATTAATTGTTAAACTCAATTATATCAAAAGGTTTTGTGCACAATTTCGAATAAGAACAAACTTTTCTCTCTTTTCCTCTTGGCCGAAATTATCACACTATTATCTAGAGTTGTATTTTATTTTTCTCAAGCAAAAGAAAAATAACTCTCAATCAAGCATTAGGGTTAACCAAATTCTCTTTGCACTATATATATATATATATATATATATATATATATATATATATATATAGGTCGCATAATATATATATTTTGCACCGAATTCAACTTTTAATTATATAATCTATATATTTGCACGACTTTAACATGCATATATATGTGTGATATATATGTAAGTTGAATTAATGCAGATAATATATTATATATGCATGTTAAAGTCGTGCAAATATATAGATTATATAATTAAAAGTTGAATTCGGTGCAAAATATATATATATGCGACCTATATATATATATATATATATATATAGTGCAAAGAGTACATGCTATAACTTTCTATTATATCAAAAAATTTATAATACTAAAATCCCCAGCCTTGACGCAACATGACAGTTTAGTGTCTTATAAACTCAATTGCCCAGGTTCACAATTAATTGTTAAACTCAATTATATCAAAAGGTTTTGTGCACAATTTCGAATAAGAACAAACTTTTCTCTCTTTTCCTCTTGGCCGAAATTATCACACTATTATCTAGAGTTGTATTTTATTTTTCTCAAGCAAAAGAAAAATAACTCTCAATCAAGCATTAGGGTTAACCAAATTCTCTTTGCACTAAATATATATATATATATATATATATATATAGGTCGCATAATATATATATTTTGCACCGAATTCAACTTTTAATTATATAATCTATATATTTGCACGACTTTAACATGCAGATATATGTGTGATATATATGTAAGTTGAATTAATGCAGATAATATATTATATATGCATGTTAAAGTCGTGCAAATATATAGATTATATAATTAAAAGTTGAATTCGGTGCAAAATATATATATTATGCGACCTATATATATATATATATATATATATATATAGTGCAAAGAGAATTTGGTTAACCCTAATGCTTGATTGAGAGTTATTTTTCTTTTGCTTGAGAAAAATAAAATCCTACTCTAGATAATAGTGTGATAATTTCGGCCAAGAGGAAAAGAGAGAAAAGTTTGTTCTAAATTAATCTTTACATAATCAATTAATCATCACCGAACTAATAACTGTACTTAAAAAAAAACACATACATACATGTATGTGTGTGTATATATATAATATATACCATTTTCTCCTAAGTGGGCACTGATTTTTTTTACTTTTTTTTTACTTTTTTTTTAATTCAATACCCAATTCGTATCATTGCAAGACAAAAAATTCAGCTAATTTGTAATGACAGAGTCCGCTGATTTTTGGCATGTAATGACCAGTATCGATATACATCCGCGATAATGATATATATAACTTCAATGACATTTCATGTATAAAGGCTCCAACCTCAGTACACAGACAAAAAAAAAAGTTTAAAAAGAAAACATCTATACATTATACACTATTTCATGGCTGTATAGTAGGATTAGTAGCTAAATCCTAATTCGAAAATGCTATCTGCTATTTTCTTTTTCAATTTTCCATGAAATTCCTAGCAACTAAACAGCCAAACAGGTTAGGAAACATAAATCAGCACAGGAATAAAAAGAATAACGAATGTATATTAAAAAAAATAGGGAAACCAGGCATGATTTGGAGGCGATCAAGTCCCTGGCGTTCGTAATCGGCGATAGCTTGATAGGCTCTGCGCTGCTTATCGGGGGACCAGCTCTCAATATGGTGCAAAATGTCGATCCCAGAGGGGTTCTCGGCTTTGATTCGCTTGTACTCGTGTTCTCCGAGGACGGCCCTGTACATTGCGGCGAAATCGATGACGGGGACGGTGAGGGTACCGTCCATGTCGAAAACGACGCCTCGCAGGCGCGTTTTGGGGGGTGCAATCTTGGACATGGAAGCGAATTTGCAGACGGGAGAGAGGGGTTTTCGGGGGAGGAAGATAAATGATTTTGAGAGAAGTGAGGAGCGCATAAAGAGAGACGAAATGGATTTCAAGGGATGGGATTTGAGTGGACAGAGTGTTGAAGTGAGAATATTCTTTGGAATTTAGGAAAGCAAATGCCGCTAATGTTTGTTGGGTAAATTTTTTAGAGACATCATCTATTGATTTCCTTTCAAACATGTGTTATTTAAATTTATTTATTACCTAAACGTTTTGGGCGTATTTGACATCTAGGATTTGACTGGGATTGGACTATTTTAATTCTAATCCCATGACTGATGACATTTTAGGACATGGGTTTATTAGTCCCACCATTAAAATAATCCCATAATTGTAGGATAAAATATACCCATCTCCCACCCTATATCTATTTGTCCCAGGACTATTTACCATGTGGGCCCCACCCATTTAATTCATTCTCATCACTTTCTTTTCCAACGTTTTCTCTCTTTCTCTGAAACCAAACCCAATTTCTTCAAGACTTCAACCTTTCCTCTCACCAGATCTTGGGTTTTTTTTTTTCGTTCTTAACTTTTCTTTTCTTTATTATGATGATGATGATGGGCGTGGATGATGGTGATGATGATAGTCCCGAGATCTGGTGGCCGTGGTGGTGATGATGATGATTCTGAAGTTGGCCGTGGATGGTGGTGATGATGATTCTGGGGTTTGTGAGATGGTGGCTGTGGTGGTGATGATGATGATAATGATTCTGAAGTTGGCCGTGGATGGTGGTGGTGGTGGTGGTGATGATGATGATTCTAGGGTTAGTTGAAAGAAACTGAAAAAAGTGAAATGAAATGGGTTTTGAGATTGAAAGAGAGATTGTTGTTGTTGTTGTTGTTGAAGTTGGCCGTGGAGAGATTGAAAGAAAGGCTCAGAGGGTAGCGGGATGGAGGTCACTTGGGGTGTCATCTGATGTTGCTTCTCTGTTTGTTGGTGTAGTTTTTGCTTGTTGATGTTTGCTCTTGTATGGTTGGTTTGCCTTTGTTGATCTATGGCGTTTTATGCCCTGTTAATAAAATTAGACAATTGGGTTGTTTGTTAATAAATCTCATCTCTAGATCTAATTTGTGTTCTTAGGTTGTTATTAGCTTCATGTTTTTCGTGTAATTTCAAATGTTATATCTTTCATTTTGAAGTAATAGAAATTTCTTCATCTTAATCTGAAACTAGAGAGTTGTTTTGGAAGAAAAATTGTTGTATTTTCTCCTATTGTTTTGGATTTGGATTTTTGAAGAAAAATTGAAACTATAAGGTTTTGGATTTGGGTTTATTGATGATGATTGATGATTATTAATGACCTGGGTTTGTCAAATTTTTGGATCTGGGTTTAAAAGTTATTATATTGTTTTTGTCAAAAATTATGATCTGGGTTTATTGTCAAATTTTTTGCTAATTTTTTTGTCAAATTGACTATTGTTTAGTTCTCGTTATTTTGACAGGAGAGATGTTGAGGCTAAGCAAACCAAATGAGCAAAAACAATATAATAAATGATTGGGTTTGTTAATGAAGATTGATGATCTGGGTTTGTCAAATTTTTGGATCTGGGTTTATCGAAATAATGTGTTTATATTATCAAATTCAAAATATTATTATATTTTCCTTTTTAAAAAAATTATTAATTTAGTCCAATCCGATGTTTCACCAAACAAAACACGGGTATTAATTCAATCCAGTCTCATGTTTCTCCAAACACAGTATAGTATTAATTTAGTCCAGTCCAATCAAATCCAATCTCATTTAATCCCAGTCCTATCTCAATCTAATCCAATCCAATCAAATCCTATGAAATAGTCCAATCCAATCTCGCGCATAAAACGGTGCCTTTAGGGTTTATATTAAAAACCTCCCCCTTGACCTTCCAACTATTATTGGATGTGTAGATATATATTGGTTTTTTCAAAAACCTCCCCTGAGCTCTAACAGTGTTAATGGTTTTGTTAAGGTAGTAAGAGCAAAATGGTACGTTCAATATATCCATAACAATTTTTATTTTATTTTTAAATAAAAGTATATTTTGTCAACAAAAAAAAAATTCCACGATATTTCTCTCCCACTCTCTCCTCTCATCTCTCACTCCATTCTCTGTTACCATCATTAACAGTGGTGATTTTTTATTTTTTATTTTTAAAACAATTGGAGGAGATCTTTGACGACCTTCATGGTTTCACCGATCTCAGTCCATATCTCCTCTGGTGCAAGGAGACTGCACCAATTGCAAAGGTGGTGGTCGCGGTGATGGACGGCATAACGGCAATAAAAGGTGCACGGCGAAAGTTGGAGGCGTCCGATAGATCTTGTGGTAGGTGGTAGAGATTCAATTCCTCCACGCTTGATGCCGAGCATGGAGGAACTAGATATGGCCGTCGAGCTTTTATGTCGATGAATTTGGGTTTACAATCTCAATTTGTGTTGTTATGGGTGGATTGTTTGTTGATGTGGGTGGATTTTGTTTTGATGATAATTGGTTTGGTGATGGTGATGATACAGTTAGGTTTTATGTTGATGCATTAATGTATTAATTTGGGGTTGTATTGATGGATCTGATTTTTGTTTGATATTTGATAAATCTAGGTTTTGTGTTGTGTATTTGTATTGATAAATCTGGATTATTTGTTGATAATAGGTGGTGTTGTTACAGACTTAGAGCTTATTTGGTTGAGCTTTTGAAAAACTTCTAATGGTAAAAGATCTACTTGTAGTAGATCTATTAGAAATAGAGTTTTTGAAAAAAAAAATTATAATTGTTTGGTTAGCAGGTTTTTTTTTTATTTTAAAAAAAAGTCTATTTGGAGAAGCACCTCTTCATGAGCTTTTGCCTAGTAGAGGTTTAAACTCTACTAGCCTCTACTCAATTTAAAATACACAATCTGAACAGCTCAACCAAACAACTTTAAAAAAAAACTCAAATAGATGTTTGTAGACCTTTTGAGGCAGTAGAAAGCTCAACCAAACAAGCACTTAGTATACAACTCTAGGTTTTTTTTTTTCTTTTTTCGAATCTTTGTTTTTATTTTTCTTAATTTTTTTATTTGCTATTTCCTCATATTTGTTATCGTCGGCTTTGTTTTGAAACTTTTATTATTTTTATGAATTATTTATAATAATATTATTAAATAATTGATAAATATTGTTTTCTTTTTCCAATATATTTTTATTTTATTTTATCTATAGCTTATTCAAAATATATTAATTTATGTTTAGGGATATAATAGACTTTTTCTTAAAATGGCAAGGGCATAATAGTCTTTTCATATGGTCAACACAAGTCAAGCTAACGGAACCATTAACATCGTTAGAGCTCAGGGAGGTTTTTGAAAAAACCAATCTGTATCTACACATTCAATAATAGTTGAAAGATTAGGGGAGGTTTTTCATATTAAACCAACTTTTTAATTTTTAATTCATTTATTATGTAAACTTTTTAATTTTCTTTCAAACGTATGTTATTTAAAATCATTTATTATATAAACATTTAGAGTAAATTGCAGAAAATGGCTAAAATCCATGTGCTTTAATGACATATAGTCATTTTTCTGAAAAATTGTGTTTATAACAAAATAAAAGGGGACTAGGATCCTCTCATCACCTTTAATATCCTCATATAGTCCTCGGTTTTTTATAATCCATTGCCATGTGTCTTTTGAGGAAATGAAATCCCAATATTTAATGTTTTAATTTTTATATCTAAAGACCTCAAAACACAGTCGTTTTGATATCATCAAATTATTCACAAATTTGTGAATGACATCTTCATTTTCTAGTGCAAGCAATTTTTCAGAATTCGTAAGAAATATGTGATTATTCCATTTGACACTGTGATTCTTCAAATTTGTGAATGTCATCCTCAAATTAACGTCATCGTCGTCTCACATAGATAGCGACATTGTGATTCTTCCATTCGAAGATTTCAAGGTAACATTTTTATCACCAAATTATCTTGTTTTTTGTTTGGTTTCCATAAATCTCCGGTTTATATCAAGTAATTTCAATCTTAATAGACTTTTTGGATTTTCAATCTTAATCCAAGTAAGTTGTTATTTTAGCTTCCTTTCATTTTCTTCTTGATTAGATCTCATAAGCTCTTTGCTAACGTTGTTTTCTTCTCTTGTTTTTTTTTCTTTTTTTTTTTCTTTTCGATTTTCATTGGTAATGGACTTTTGGATTTTTCCCTGTTCTGTCTCAATCGTAATTCAAGTTTGATTTACGATCAAATATCCAAGTAAACTATTAATTTACTATTATTCTTTTGTTTTTGATTTTATCTTTTGCTATTAATCATCCTTATTATTTAATTTACTATATGTAGTTTCTATATTCAAAAATTTCAAAATTAAGTTACTTCAATTCTCGAAATTTTCTATATTGCGAAATTTTATCAATCTCCTCAATTATCACGGACAATTTCTAGACAAGGAAGTGATTGTTAATGCATTTTACATGTGGGTTATGTTGGTGGTGGTGCAGTCGGTGTGTCTTCTCCTATTACCGGAGTTGCTGCTGCTCTTGTTAAGGAGAAGAAGGAAGAGCCTAAGGAAGAGAGTGACGATTATATGAGATTTGGCTTGTGTTAAACAGATGTACTCGAATTTTTTGTAGAAGGATTGAAGTGGTATTTTTGAGTATATTGTATATGTACACAACACAACTTCACAAGTTGTAATACACAGTTGTTTAAGTCTATAAACAGATGTACTCAAATTTGTTGTGTAAGGATTGAAATAGTATTTTTGAGCATATTGTATCTTATACACAAATTGTAATACACATTTGTTTAAGTTTGTTATTGAACTAAGTGTGATAAACTTGTTGTATAAAGATTGAAGTGGTATTTTTGAGCATATTGATTGTTTAAGTTTGATATTCAACAAAGTGTGATAAGCAATTGTACTCAAATTTTGACATGTGTCTCTGCTCAAAGTTGTAAACATGAATGAAAGCACTTAATCATTAAAGGACTCAGTCAAGAGTCAAGACCAAAACTATCCGGTTGTTGAGTTGTATGGTGATTATAATCTATGTACAAGATACAATATGATGATTACTCATTTACTATGTTTTTGCACATCATTATCACATAATCCACATTGGATATCAATAGTTAACAAACATTTTCTGGACAAGCAAACCATAAAAAAATTTAAAACATGTTAACAGATTGCAGCAATAGTTTGAGGTTGAACAATCTTTCACAACCTTACTCATCATTTCCATTTATTAACCAAATAAATACTAATACTATATTATCAACGGTTTAGAAGTCTAGCAAAATAACAAAGTTCAACATTGTATTATACTTTCAATGAATCAATACTAATATTAAAATTTGATAGTTAAAATTCAACATTCACAATGTTTAAATTAAAGAAAAACTTGTAGAAGCTTGAGAAGAAAAACATGTAGAAGTTTGAGAATCTTTAAATGCAAAAGGGGTAGTAGCTTTATTTTGTTTAATTAATTCTTGCGGCTTAATTTTTTGGACTTGCTCATGAGGAGTCCATGAGAATGAATTAGGCTTATTATAATCTTGTAGTAGTAACGTGGGCTGTAACAAAAAAAAAAACATAATAAACAATAATTAATATTAAAAACTAAACTATAAATGAAATAAATTAATTTAAAATAGATAATACTTACTGGGTAAGGAGCATAGACCATTGATGGATTAATATTGTTACTAATCATAGGAACGACCGGATATGACCATATATATTAGACCATAGTTAAAATTTGAAAATTATTATGGAATAAATTAGTATAATCGAAAAAGAATATTACCTTGGATGTTTGAGAATGTGTTAAAGATTTAGACGATTTCTTTTTTTTTTTGTTAAGGCCTTCTCCAAACTACTCTTTATTCCGCGTCATCCACAACTTGACTCTTTCTTTTCTAGCCCTTTTGCTTTCAAAAGATTGAGATCTTAAATGGAATTCACTTCAAGATTGATATCTTGAGATTCATGTCTTTTCTTAAGAACATTATGATGTGGTCAAAAGAGCCATGCATGGGTGCAAACGTGACACGCTCATGTAAATCAGTGAGGGTGATTTGGTTAAGAGCTGTTAGTTGTTAGTGTTACCAATAAAAGGGGATTTCATAAGTATTTCATGACCATATTTTGTAAGTGGTGCTCCCACAATTACAAGATGTGGAACATGTCCCTATTATTTCCTATGGTTTTGCTAGTTGATTAACTACTATTTATTGTTGTTTGTTACTCATTCGAACATCAGCATATATATATATATATATAGGGGAGAATTCAAAAAGAACCAAAAAATTTATGGATTTATTGTTTTTAGCCACAAATTTATTTTTAATTGTTTTAGTCACTTTTTACCATATTTGGACAAAAATACCCTTAAATTCGAAATTTGAAAAAAAAAAAAAAAGCTGACATGGTGGGACCCACCCATCAGTAAAAATGATTTTGTAGGGTGGAACCCACCCATCAGTAAAATCAACGAGCAAAGGAAAAAAAGAAGAAGAGAGAGAAGCGAACACAGAGAGAGAGTGATCGCCGTCCGTCGCCAATCGCCGTTCGCCGTCCGTCGCCGAGAGAGACAGATCGCCATCGGTCCTGGTCGCGTTGCCCTCGTCGTGGTTTCGCTCGCTGTCGCTGCCTTGCTTGCTCGCCGTCGTGTCGCACGAAGGGGGGAGAGGCGCTGTCGTCTCGCACCTGCTTGGTCGCCGTCGCAACCTTCGCCGTCGCCTCGGAGCTCCGTCGATCGACCCGCCAGTAAGTGTTGATTTTGAATCTTCTTCTATAATTTGACTTTAAAATAAGGCTCTGTGTAGTTTGAATTGCCATCTCGTATATGTTAAATTGGAATTTAAAATATTGATTTTTTGTCTGTTTGTGATTTCCTTTTGGTTTGTGTTTAGAATGATAATGGGTTGTGTCTATTGTGTTTGGTTGATGAGAAACCATGTAAATAAACTCATATTTGTTACTAAAAACTCTGAAAATGAGCTTGCTGTTGGGATTTGCTTTCCTGTTCTGTATTATCTGTTTAGTTTATGAGAAAATAAGTAGACGCATTGAATTGCAGACTCTAACAAGTTAGGTTTTTAAATTACATTGATGTTAAAATGAGGTTTATGATTAAATGTATACCAGTTTAATTATTGGAAAGTTGAAACATTTACTAAAACTTTATGTTGAATAAGAATTACTGTTATAGTTCAATTTGCTCCATATGAGCAATAAACTCAAAATTTATGTACAGATTATTGATCTCTCCAGATTATTGTTTGCCTATAGCCCTATATTGTCCCAAATCTATCTCTGTTTTGGTTTACTATGTTGTCATTCAGGCTTACTAGGAGTCGCACTAGTTGAAAGGATTAAGAGGGTCTACTGCCATGCTCTGATTGTTTGTGGTTCCATTTTGCTGTAAGTGAAACATTGCCTTGTTCTTTCAGGGGGATTTTGATCATTATACATGGACTCAATGAGCACAGGTAATCTTTTCATGGCCTATATTGAAAAAAGCATCGTAACTGAGCAAGCTTATTTTTCACTGTGTTTTATTTGCCTTATTGGTGTTCTTTTTATGTTTTCAGTAGGAGATACTCTCAATTTGCAAAGCAGCTGAATTCTTGCAATTTTGGAGTGTACGCAATGGATTGGATAGGTTTATAATTTGTGAACGCTGAACTATTTCTTTTTGAAGATGTTAGATTTTTGTCATGTTAACATCTTATTCTTTCTTAATTTTAGGTCATGGTGGGAGCGATGGGCTGCATGGATATTTTCCTTCACTTGACCATGTTGTTGCAGACACTGTAAGTTATCTGTATTTTATATTATTTTGATTCTGCATTTTTTTGAATTTTATATAACTGGTTTATCATTCTCTTTCTAAGTTATTCACCTGAACCTCTTGATGTATAAAAGTTTCTTTTCGTATACCACTGCCAATGTGCTTGGCCATTGCCATTGCCATTGCCTGGCCATCACCTGAACTATTTTGCTGCATTACTTCACTGGCATGTAACTTACTCTACTGGCATGTAACTTTACTGGCATGTAACTGACGTTATTTGTATGTGATTTTGTAGATAGAAAATATGAATTATGAGGATTTCCTTCTCAAACCGAAGGATGAGTGGATTACAAAGTCAACTACGAACGTGTATTGTAATCTCAATGCCTTTCCAGACATTGTTAAGGTTCTCCGAAAAGTTGGAGAATTAGCTGCGTTCCGGCGCACCTGTTTTGGACACCTAATTGATATCCCTAATTGACACCTAATTGGTTGGATGTTTTTGTTTTTGAAGTTTATAAGGTTGAAAATCTCATGTACTTTATGAAGTTTGAACTGCCACATTTATTAATGTTGACAATGTCATTTTTGTAAGTTTATATCAATTTCATGAGAGTGGTTAACAGGAACTCAGAATGAACAACATTAGTTTCTTGAAGCAATGTAGTGCAGGAAATTTCTTAAAGCAACATTATTTTTTTGTATTTGCTCAATGTAGTGCAGGAAACTTCTTGAAGCAATGCACCAAAATTTGTGTTAAATTGATATAAACAAATAAACCATTTTAAACAAGGAAAGATAAGAGAAGACCCCTCTTTACATGGAAGGAAATTTTGAAACTTAATTTGATCACCATTTTTTTAAAATGAAAAGAAGGTTAGACATAGATTCATAATACATTGACATGTAACTTCAAAATACACTGGCATGTAACTTCATAATACATTGGCATGTAACTTGTTAACAGCCTTGACATGTAAAAATACTGGAATTAGGTTTGAGAAATACATGAATTCAATACTGTTATGTAACTTCAAAATGTCTCCAATACGAAATATAGTTTTTCACCAATACATTTAACAATAAAAACATCATTGGTAATAACTAAGTTGTACCACTAACTTCCGGTATTAATTGGAATTCACATTCGTCATCTTTACATCCGGTCTCATAACGTGTCTTGCTAGACCTTCTAATCCGGAGTTCAAAATTCTCGTTCAAAGCATACATGTGCACCGTATGCTTAAGATTTTTTTTTTGCAT
Source organism: Acer yangbiense (assembly GCA_008009225.1). Lineage (NCBI taxonomy): Eukaryota > Viridiplantae > Streptophyta > Magnoliopsida > Sapindales > Sapindaceae > Acer > Acer yangbiense. The sequence goes on from CM017761.1 coordinate 14,050,623, forward strand.
TGAAAGAGTTTACCCTTGTATAAGCAGCCATCATTTGAAATTACTTCGTCATCCATGAGATTGGGTTCTAGACAATACCTTTCTGATTCAGGAATAATCCAAGCCCGTGGGGTTGGATGTTCACCCGATCCATCCTCACCCAATCCATCATTTCCAAAGGAACCTTCACCAAAGCTAGCAAAACTCGATGGACCAGCACCCACACCATCATCCGAGTTATCGGTGTCTAACTCCTGATTGTTCTCTTGATGATGAATGGTTTCATCAGTATATACAATTGGGTCAGATATTGGAATAGACCCACATGCTGCCAGTTGCTGGAGAAACCCGCCATACCCAGGTTGTGGAGTAGGTTGGTTACATTGTTGAAGAAAATTTTACTGTAGTAGGTTGTCATCTTCATCCACTGTAGTACCATTCTGCACACTTCTGATAAATAGTGACATAAACCTCCGGTATCAACTTATCTTCATCCATCAAACATGACACCTCATTGCCATTCTTAATTAGCGGTCGAGCAACACCACTATTCGTACGGACCAATGAGTGTAATTCTATGGTGTACCTAGCAGCATCAATTTTGGCAACATTTTGTACCAACTTCACCAAGGCATCATAAGTCAAACCTCTAGGAACATGAACCCACTTTGTCAAACCACCCTCGTAAGAATTACCCACCCAACTTCCACCGTGATAGATGACCAATCTCTTCGTATCCATATTCCTGCATGTCAAGTATTTCACTATAAATCAAAATTACAAAATTACAAAATCACATGTAAATTAGAAATAAACTGGCATGTAACATGAAAACAAACTGGCATGTAACTTGAAATAAACTGGCATGTAAGTTAGAAACAAACTAGCATGTAACATGAAAACAAACTAGCATATAACATTAAAACAAACTGGCATGTAACTTCGGTACAGAAAAAAAAAAATCTGGGTTTCACTAAAAATCGAATCCACTATCTTAATCTTCATATCAAACAACATATAATTGTAAAAAAAAAAACAGGAGATTCATTTCACTATGAATCAAAATTACAAAATCACATGTAATTTAGAAATAAACTGGCATGTAACTTTAAAAAAAACCTGGCATGTAACATTAAAATAAATAGGCATGTAACATTAAACCAAATTGGCATGTAACTTTGGTCTAGAAAATAAAAATATATGGGTCTCACAAAAAATCGAATCCACTATCTTAATCTTAATATCAAACAACATAACATTATGGATCAAAATTACAAAATCACATGTAAGTTAGAAATAAACTGGCATGTAATTTTAAAACAAACTGGCATGTAACATTAAACCAAACTGGCATGTAACTTCGTTCCAGAAAATAAAAAATTTCGGGTTCCACAAAAAATCGAATCCACTATCTTAATCTTCATATCAAACAACATATAATTGTAAATAAAACAATTGGGAAGGGGATACATACATTCTAGAAGGTTGTTCGGCTCCAAATCTACTTCAAGAGAGACAAGATAGCACAAAACGATATCGACGAAATGGGTTTCGGTTTCGGTGGAAGAACCGAAATGGTGTGGAAGAGACGAAATGGAGGTCGAGGAAATGGAGGAGACGAACTGTAGGTCGTAGATCTCATTTTTAGAGAGAGAGAGAGAGAGAGAGAGAGAGCATATCAGATTTTTAAACATAAAATCTGATACAGCAAACATAAAAGGCATACATCAGGTGAAAATTTTGGGAGGGAAATTTGGAGGGAAATTTTGGTCCAAGTAAAAGTGTAAAACAAAGATGAGGGCAGTTTTGGCAATTCAAGCACAAAGATGACAAAAATAATAAAAAATAAACTTTTGGCTAAAAACAATAACTCCATAAATTTTTTGTTCATTTCTTGCAATTTCCTCATATATATATATATGCAGTCTTTCTATTATCAATTCGAACTAACAAAAGTTATATCCGTTCCTTGTATGTGGGCCACTGAATTTAAATACTTTGACTGACAAGTGCATACAGTTAAGTCAAAGTATTTAAATCCAGTGGCCTACATACAAGGAACTGATAATAGAATTTCTGTATAAATATGTAGCTGATTGTAATTTGGTTGAGGTCATGTTGAATTATATAAAAATAAATCTTTCCTTCAAATCTCCCTTTTCTCTCTTCTAAATTATGCTATTGTGTATTTGATACACATCAATTTGGTATTTGAGCCATGCTCGGTTCCATGGATACAAGAGGCAAATCAAACATTGAGTTTCATAACGAGGTTTATGAAATTCTAGGCCGTCGCGAATCAAAATTTGATCAAATGAACGCATCAATTGAGAAGATCCTCACTAAGCTGCAGGCTCTTCGTACTTTACACGTTCAAAATCCCATTGAACAAGACATAAACCCATTCGCTCAAGCTGAAACATCCCACACCTAAAACACATCACAACCTAACCACTCGCAATTAGGGATGACAATTTGACCTGCACCCACGGGCACCCACCCGAACCTGACCCTGTAGGGTCAGGTTTGAGTGGTGAGTTTATGATTCACGAACCCACGAGGGAAAAATGAACCCGCGAGTGAACCCGCAAACCCGCATAAATAAAAACTATATAATATTTATTATTTAAAATATTATAAATTTAAACTCCAATGGAAACTTTTTAACCATATAAAGAATAAAATATAAAAATTTCACTCATTCTAAGTTTGAGAATTACAATTCTCAAATCTCATTTATATATAAACAAAGTTGAACCTTGCATTCTTATTTTTCCAATGTGGGACCTTTAAAAGTCCCACATTGAAAAAACAAGAATGTAAGGTTTTACCATTAACTATATATATTTTGTGTTTTGCCTCGTCTCAACTATGAAACACACTTGAAATGAGTTAAAGTTTTCACTCTATCAAGTGTTTTTAATTTTTAAAATTATAATATTTCATATATATTTTTAATATAGAAATATTATTCAAAAAAAAATTAGCAGGTTTGTGGGTGTGACTCGTGGACCCGCTTAATTTCACGGGTTCATGGGCAGGTGTGGTGCCCCCAAAACTCGCGGGTGAAACCCGAACTTGAACCCATTTATTTTCACGGGTTTACAAGCGGGTGTGGGTGAGGAAAATTTTTGCGAGTGCAAGTTTAGATTTTGCAAAACCCGTCTGAACTCGATCTGTTGCCATCCCTACTCGCAATCCACCCTTCATGTGGAACCCACACACAACTTAAGCTCTCATTCCCAAAATTTAATGGCGAAGATCCAAACGGATGGATTTACAAATCTGAGCAATATTTCAACTTCAAGAGTATAACTTGCCACCAACGCGTTCAACTTGCTTCCTTTCACTTTGAAGGGATCACACTACAATGACACCGTTGGCTTAACAAGTTTAAATGGCCACTGACTTGGGAAGAATTCACTACCGCAGTCCTTAAACGATTTGGTCCAACGGACTATGATAACCTCTCGGAGGCCCTTGCTAGGCTCAAACAAGTCACAACCGTACAAGCCTATCAAGAGGAGTTTGAGCAGCTGTCTTAGTGCATTGACAACTTACCTGAAAATTACTTGGTGGGTTATTTTACTATTGGCCTTGAGGATGAGATCCGTCTCGACGTAAAAGTGAAGCAACTGAAGTCCCTATTAGATGCCATTGGTGTAGCCCATTTGATTGAAGAGCATAATTCTTTACAAAAAAAGACCATTACCTCATTTTGATCCCAGCTTGCCAAACCATCCAACTGCACCAATCCAACCCATCGACTAGCATTCTCGAACCTCCACCAGCTCAACAATCACCCTCTTCAACAATTCCTATTAGTTGCCTCTTGGGACAAAAAGCCAAAGAACAAAGAGAAAATGGATTATGCTATTATTGCGACGAGAAATTCATTCCTGGTTACCATTGCCAACGGCCTCAATTCTTCATGACTGAAGATTTTCCAACCCCATGCCAACCACCTACAAACTTCATCCTTGAGGACAATGATGATTTATCGGGGAAGGAATGATGTGGTCAAAAGAGCCATGCATGGGTGCAAACATGACATGCTCATGCAAATTGGTGAGGATGACTTGGTTAAGACCCGTTAGTTGTTAGTGTTGCCAATAAAAGGGGATTTCATAAGTATTTCATGGCCATGTTTTGTAAGTGGTGCTCCCATGATTACAAGATGTGGAGCATGTCCCTATTATTTCCTATGGTTTTGCTAGTTGATTAACTGCTGTTTATTGTTGTTTGTTACTCATTCGAACATCAGTCTATATATATAGCTGATTGTAATTTGATTGAGGTCATGTTGAATTATATAAAAATAAACATTTCTTTCAAATCTCCCTTTTCTCTTTTCTAAATTCTGCTCTTGTGTATTTGATACACCTCACATTACCAGCAATTTATAAGCGTAAAATATCTTCAACTAATCTTGTCAAGTTACTCACATGCTCATGTGCTACATTATATGCTTTTTCACTTTCAGAAGTCGTGCTAGATATTCGAGTGAAAATAAAACACAAAGACCTATACTGATATGTTTGTTACAACTTAAGGTCTGCTTGAATCTCATGTCCATGCATGTCTTGCACACATTCAACTTTAGCTTGTTTTGTCCATCTTTTCAATGCATATTGATCGGGAATGTCTTTAACATTCATGGCTTCTCTAAGAATTTTGATGACATGACTACATAAGACTCACTTCATCTCAAACATTTTGCAACTGCAGGATAATAAGTTGTCATTTTTCCCTTTCACAAGCCACTTCTTAAAAGATTCATCTTTGGTAACTATATGAAATAAGCTTCCATCATAATCAACACAACTCTCTAAGGGCAACTCAATAGCTTCTAAAAACTGAACTTGAAACTCTTCAAATATTGCCATTGTGTAAAATTCTCTAGTTTGAGTCAACATTTTAACAGGAACCTTCATATCAACCAGTATATAACACAAGTCATACTATGCTTCTAACTCTTTATAGCATTTATCATTAACCACCCTCTCAAAATGAATAAAGAATTGTGCAATATTAAGATTTGATTTCAAATAATCCTTTAAGCTAGCATTAAAGCTTTCACTAAATTGTAGGGTATTTATTATAGCAAACCATTCATGCCTAACATATGCATAAACCCATTTCTCTTTTATAGCAAATATGCTCTTCAACCAACTATTTTAATGCACATCATACTCATCAAGAATCTTATTCCACGCCATCAAGAACTCATTTTGTTCTTCAATTTCATTCATAATTTTTGACATGACATTTTTCACTCTGCAAGGTCCCCTAAATACACCATGTACATGTTTTAATGCATTTTGCATTATATGCCATGTATAAAGTATGTGGTATGCGTTAGGCATCACATATGAAAGAGTTTTGACCATTGCAGCATCTTGATCTGTAAAAATAGTTTTTGGAACCTTTCTAGACATTTCCTTCAAAAATGTTTCAAATAGCTATACAAATGATTTAATGGTCTCACATACATCAAAGCGGCCCCAAATATAATAGTTTCTCGATGGTGATTAAGGCCAACAAACACCGCAAATGGTCTATTTGCTTTGTTGATTTTGTAAGTTATATCAAAGCTTACAACATCTCCAAATTGGCCATAATCAATAATCATTCTAGCATCGGCCCAAAACATGTTCATGATCTGTTCTTCATTATCTAACTAAACTGACTAAAAATAAAAGATGGATTTTTAAAAGATTGATTAGAGAAATACTTCAAAACACATCCTGCTTCTCCAAATGCCAATTTCATTTATCTTTTCGACCTAATATAGTTTTTTTCACCTTGTTCTGTGTACCCAAGAAATTCTCTTCCACCAACTTGCTTACCCAATAACTCATAAGAAGACTTAAGTGAAATCCTAGATTCTTCTGCTAAGTCAACTTCAATTACTAGAGAATTAGTTATTTTTCTTTGTGAAGGCAACATATGAGTATATTTTTGCATAACCAAAGGATGATTATGCTCTTCCACAAAATAAGTAACAAAAAAGATATTTTTCACCCTATTTAACTTGATATATAATTGAGCATTACAACCGGTCCTAGTCTCTACTCTAGGTTTTACAGTTAAAAATATCACGTTTATCGTTTGACCGAATACCCTCCTTACTACAAACAAATTTCCTAGAAGTGAGTTCACCCGTACTTATATTCTTGCCAAACCCTTCTCCTTTAATGCTAAAACCCACTTTTCCACCGTACATATTGTAAAACTCAAGCTGATTGTTTTGAATCAAACTCCATATCACATTTAGGCTTCCATTCCAAATCATTCACACATCCTAAATTACTCTCGGTTGTAGTATCAGTAGCAGCCATTTAAAAATATAAAGAGAAAGAAAAAGTAAGAACCTGAAGCTTAACTACATGAATCGCCAATTGTGCATACCTAATACAAAAGAAAACAAATATTAAAAGAGATTGATGATACAAAAGAAATGATAAAATGGTAACTACATAGAATAAATTAAATAATAAGGATGATTAATAGCAAAAGATAAAATCAAAATCAAAAGAATAATAACAAATTCACATTTTACTTGAATATTTGATTTTAAATCAAGCTTGAATTACAATTGAGACAGAACAGTGAAAAACCCAAAAGTCTATTAACACTGAAAATCGAAAAAAGAAGAATACAATGTTAGCAAAGAGATTATGAGATCTAACAAAGAAGAAAATGAAAGGAAGCCAAAATAACAACTTACTTGGATTAAGATTAAAAAACTCAAAAGTCATTCACAAATTTGAAGAATCGCAGCGTTGAATGGAAGAATCACAAAGTTCTTACGAACTCTGTAAATTTTCTTACGACTGTGTTTTGAGATCTTTAGACATAAAAATTAAAACATTAAATCATGGCAGTTGATTCCCTCCAAAGACACATGGTAGTGAATTATAAAAAGCTGAGGACAATGTGAGGATATAGGAGGTGAGTGTTATGGTTGAATTTAGGACAAGGAAGAAAGAACAGAGAATAGAAGCAGAATATTATTTTACTACAATAATTTCCTATCTCATTCAATTAACTCCATAGCCTTATATAGGCTTACAAGTCCTACAAAATGGAAATGTGCCCCTAACAAGGTGCTGAGTGCACCACTAACTATAACAGACATGCATAATCAATAATGTGCAACAACTAACTAAAATTAAGGACATAATGCATAACAACTGTAAATAGCAACCGCTGCAAACACCACATCTGTTAACTAAGGGGGTGTATTCAATTAGGATTCTTAAGGACATTTAAAGACATTATAAATCCTGGTGAAATTCAATTCGAACATTTAAAGACTTTAAAAGAGTCTATATTAATCCAGTGGTATTCAATTCCGATTTCTATGGACTTTTAAAGAATCCTTCCAAATCCAGATGTACTAAATTGGGGCTTTAAAAATGTCTACAAGAATCAAGGTGTATTCAATTAGGACTAGATTTTAAAGGATTTTCTTAGGTCATGGATTTTGGTGGACTTGATGGTGAGAGATATAAATATCAAATGCTATAATATGTCCAACCCTTTCCCCAAAGATTTTGGTGGACTTTACTCTCTCTCTCTCTCTCTCTCTCTCTCTCTCTCTCTCTCTCAAAACAGAAACATGTTGCTTCTTCTCACTTCTTCTCTGCTTAAATAATCCTGATCGATGATTTTCCCTTGCTGATTTTTCGACTGCAATCTAATGAATAATGAGTTTGATACATATATATAGTAAAAATATTGTATATATTGTTATAAAATATTGGATTAAACACCACTTGCCACCTCCTTTGATTTTCATCGGATATACTTTGCTTAGTGCTTAAGTCAATGATGCAACTGCACCATTTAATTTGCAATATGCTTCTGTAATGATATCAAGTCATCAACGTTTTACAAGGAAATTATTTTATTTTGGATGAACCACTCATGATGATTCAATTATATATATTCTACAAAACAAAATATGTGGAATTCAATTAAGAAAAAAAAAATTGTTTCTATATTATGTTGAACTAGTTTTATTCTTCGTCAAAATATCTAATCGATGTCTCATTTTAGCTCTCTTTCATACGAATTTACAGTGAAATTTGAAAACATGTACTGAAAATAAAATAATAAGTTTTCTAGTCAATATATAAAATGAAAATCATGAGCAAAATTAGTAGATAAAATCATAACCTTCAATGAAACATTCAAGCAAAAATTCATACATGGTTTTTAATTAAATTCATAAATGGATGCATAGACGTATGTTATTAAATTATTATATAGATAACGTGATATGTTTCCTTTATTGAAACATAATACATGACAAAAAAAAAAAAAAAAAACTATAAGGAAGCCATAAGCAAAGTCCAAATGGAGAACTGGAAAGGGAAATAGTTGATTAAGGAGGTGAAAAGTAATAGAAGAGAAAAGGAAGCAAGAAAGCATAGATTGTTGTTAGTACTGCAAATTGTATTAATGTATTGGTTGAGTGTATAGATTGTGTTATTGGGCCATATAGTGGTATAATTCGATCTCCATCTATAATAGAAGTCAGAGATAACAAATCCATGAAAATCCATGGATGCCTAAACAAATCTATAAAAGTTTAAGATAGATATCTAAACAAATCCATAAAAGTCTAAGATAGATGTTTAAATAAATCAATGAAAGTCCATATGGATTTATAAGAGTCCGTAGAAATCCATGAAAATCTATCACTTAAAAAATGTCTTTAAATATCCTTGAGAATCCTAATTGAATACACTCCCCTAAACATAACAACTTCTGACTTGGTCCACAAGCACATATCAGTGAGGAGAGGATCCTGGTCCAATAAAGACAAAAATATACTGTTTTAAAAAATTAAATATAGTCAAAAGCAGGTCTTAAATGTCTTTGAATTCTTACAATTGCACTATTTCTCTCATATTCATAAAAAAAAGTCCCAAAACTTTTTGTACATCGAGTCACCCTGACCCGACTGTCCCCAAGCATTTCCTTTTTGAATCGCTCACAAGGAAATCACTATCTTCTCATGCTTTAAACCACACATAGGTCTTAAATGTCTTTGAATTTTTAAAATTGCATTATTTCTCTCATATTCATACAAAAAGTCCCGAAACATTTTGTACATTGAGTGACTTGAGTCACCCTGACCCAACTGTCCCAAGCAACACACACAGAGGGTAAACAAAACCAAGTCACCTCCATTTTGGACACACACACAGGGTAAACAAAATCTGAAATCCTCCATTTTTGGGACACACACACACAGGTAAACAAAATCGAGTCACCTCCATTTTTGACACACACACACATAGGATAAACAAAATCTGATCTCCTCCATTTTAGGGACACACACACACCATTTTGGACACACACACATGGTAAACAAAATCTGATCTCCTATACACACAGACACTTGTCTCTTTTATAAGATCAATCAATATTTTTTATTTACAATCCATTTTTTTGTTGCCACACCTCCATTTTGGAAGAGATATGAACTCATCTTTTTTATAAGATGAATTGATATTTTTTATTTACAATCCAATTTTTTAATTTTTTTTTTTACACTTATTTTCTAATACTCTTAACACACACACATGGTAAACAAAATCTGATCTCCTCCATTTCGGAAGAGATTTGAACTCATCTCTTTTAGAAGATCAATCAATATTTTTTATTTACAATCCATTTTTTTTTTTTACACTTATTTTCTAATACTCTTAATACTTAAAAACTTATTTTTCTTAAAAAAAAATAAAATTAAAGCAACTTCATCTTATTCTAAAATTATAATTTTTTACCTTTTAAATCTCCTATTCTAAGCACACCTTTTTAAAAAATAAAAATAAAAATAATAAAAACACTCCATTTTATTTTAATATTACACATCTAACATATAGTTAGTTAGTTACATAAAACATTTTTATTAGAAAAGAATACCATAAAAGCACCGACTTATTCTTCTTGCAAATTCCCAAAAAAAAAAAAAAAAAAAAAAAAAAAAAAAAAAAAAAAAACTCATTCAATTCATCTTTCAAAATTTCAACAGAAGTTCAAAATTCTTGAGATTAAAAAAAAAAAAATGTAAGTTTAAAAATAATTAAAACCTTACTTCTTCATTATTATTTGTTTTATGTTGCAAATTATTTTCCATCACTTCAGAATTCGTTGCTTTTGGTTGTATGTCATTCTCCATCATTTTAGAATCAAACAAAACTTTAAAATATTTGAAAAAAAATAAATATTTTAGGGTTTGTGAAAGAGGAAGAAAATTAATGTTGAAGTATATAAAATTAGTTTCAACTTTCAAGTGTTTTTAAAACCTTTTTTTTTTTTTTTTGGTCCCATTTAATAATTTTAATTAATGTAAAATTGTCATTAAAAAATAATTTAAAATAGAGTGTAAAAAAATATTTGGTAGATTATGAATAACATACCTTTTTTAGTGTTTAATAGTTATCTTGTTTTTAATTAATTAAAATTTTAGGGTATGGTGTGGCAAATTATGATTGGACCATATATATATTTTTTATATATTTATATATACTCACACAAACACAAAACTGAATTACCCATCCACCGTTAACTACCAACGGTGGTTCATGAATAACGGTTGGCAATATGGGCCGGGTTCAGAGGGTTTGGCCCTTACCCGCATGATGTGGTCCGGGCTCAAACTCTACATCTTTAAAAAGCCCACTTTAAACCCTTTATTATAAGCCCACATATATATATAGAGGCCGTCTGTGGGTTTAACCTGGTTAAATTTAAGCCCGCAAAAAAGTAAAAACCACATCAATTAGGTTTAACGACAACTTCTCTGTCTTCTTACATTCGCCTATCTGCATCTCTACTTCAAAAAACGAAAACAACTTCTCAGCTCTCATCGTCAGTGGTCTCAACCCTCTTGCCGCCGTCGTGCCGCCGTCGCTTCCGGTCGCACCTTTCAAGTCCGGAGACACATCCTCTTCGGCCGCACCTTCTTCGACTGCGTGACACTCCGGTAAGTGATTTTTCCCTCTGGTGTTAGTTGCGTGGAGTTCTTATCCTATGGTTCCAAAAAATTGTCACACTACAGACCCGAATTACTTTTCTGTTCTTGTCTTTGAAATTAAATTCTCTTCAATTCCTGACTGGCATGTTGAAGAAATTGTCAAGGCCTTTATCTTTTGTAGTATTGATCTGCTCAATGAATTGTTGAATTATTTGAAACTATTTTCCTGATGTTTTTGGCTTCTTTGTGCTTTTAGTTAGATTGCTTGAATCATTTCAAATTGTTGATTGTCTTAAATTAGCTAGCTTGAGATGCTTTATTTCTGGGGTAGTAGAAGTAGTGATAGAAGCTGCAGATTGGAGAAGACATTGCAAGTATTGCAAGTAGTTAGCTTGAATCACTAAAACCTTTTTTTTTTTTTTTTTAGTTTAATGCGCTTCGGTGGTCTCTGTTTTTCACTGTGATCATCCTCATCATCTCTAAGGTACACTAGTTTCTCTGTTTTTCTCGTTACATGTATGTATGTTGTTTTTGTTTAAGAGATACAAAAATATTGGATTTGGGTGTGTAGTGTGATTCTTTTCTTTTGCTCTGATTCATGCATAGTTATAGGGTTGATTTGGGGTTTTTTTACGGAGGAAAAGTGATCGACTTTGGGTGGTGACACTCATTTGATCTCCGGACTTAAAATATAAAATATGTGTTATATTTTATTGCTTTACAAATGGAATGGTTGTGTTATATAGATATATTCAAATATGTGTTGGGTTTGGTTTTTTGATTGAATTGTTTAAACAAATTAGGTAGCCAAACACTATGACAAGTTTTGAAGAAGGAAGTCGGATAAATACTTCAACGGGTAGTGGGAATAATGAAATAGGAGATGTTGAACCAAGTAGTTTTTCGGGTGGTTCTAAATGGAAGTGTGAAACTTCATTAGATTTGGGCTATTCCCGTCTCTACGGTGGCTTCTGAGTCTGCTTTTAGTGCTAGCGGTAGATTTTTTTAAAAAATTGTTCTATTAGGATTAATTGTTTTATTAGAATTTTTAATATGGGTCAAAAAATATATGTTAACAATATGGGTCTAAAAATATATGTAAAAAATATACGTTAAAAATATCGATCAAAAAATATGGGTCAAAATTTGGGTCAAAATCCGGGTCAAAATATATGTTAAAAATATGGGTCAAAACCTAGGTTAAAAGTTGGATCCAAATCCAGATCATAATATGGGTAATAATGTGGGTCAAAGGGCTGGCTTGGGTAAAGCCCTGTTTTTTGCGGGCTTGGGTAAAGCCCTAACCGCATGCATAAAATTGTTATTTGGGCTGGGTTTAAGCCCTTTGAAATTATGAGGGCTTTTTGAGGGCTTGGGTCCAGTGTGGGCTTAGGCCCGCAAATTGCCAACCCATTTCACGATAAGTTTTGTGTAATAATAACAAAATTAAACGGATGAGATGAGGTTGGTCCAAAGGTATACCCCTCACACCTACACCACTAGGTTGTGGGTTCAAGTCCTCCCCTCCAAAAAAAAAAAAACTCCGAATTTATGTAATACTTAAAAAAAAAAATAGCAAAATTAAATGTTACATGTCGTTTCACCTGAACTCAGAATAAGTTAGTGAAATTTGTCCAAGATAATAATATATTCTAGTATCAGAGTTTGAGTTGAATTTTATTGAATGGTTTTGGGTCACTGTCGAAACATTAAACCCGTTAAATGAATGATTCGTGTTCTATTTGAGCTTCTTCTAACTCATTAACTGTTTGACACATTATTTTTCATATATGTGAATTTTTTTTGTGAAAAATTGAGTTAACTTTTTTTTTTACAGTAAAAATTGTGTTAATTCAAGAATCCTTCTTATAAATGTATTTTGGCTGAAGATTATATTATAGTTAATTACTCTTATTTATTTAATGGGTTTAGTGAATTAATTTTTTTAATTAAGTTAAATAAGTTTTGGTGTTTAAAAATATTATATAACGATGCCCACTCAGTAACCTAATTTCTTGTCGTTTAAACATTAGAAGCTGAACAGAGGTTGTAAGTTGAACGTGAAACAATCCAGGCTTGATTTTGGTTGCTGAAACCATGGCTGCCAATTCACCACCACTCTCCTCTGAGCTGTCGAAGAACAAAAAACCAAACAAGAGAAAGCGAAACCATCGTGACCATCAACAACTCGATAAGCTCGACTCACTTCGATGGAGCTCCTCTTTCTCTGCTGACGACCATGACCCTTTCTCTCTCCTTGTCGGCACCACCGAACTCGATGGAGGTTCCATTTTTTACTTTCTTTTTTCTTCTCGCATTGCTCTTCGGCTAATTAGAGTCAAGTTTTCATTTTTCTAGTGTATGGTATTATAGAAACGGATGTTGTTGGTGTTATTATATTTACTAGAAAATCTATGTGTTGGAAATTATGTCTTTCTTTGAAGTAAATTTAGTGCTGGGTTTTATAGGGTTTAAGCTTGATCCTAGCTTCATTTTGGTGAATGCAGGTTTTCTTTCTCTTGAAGAGATTGATGAAGCTGATTATGATTTACAAATTCCGAAACCTGACAAGGGAAACCTAGAGAAGCAATTGAATTCGAAGAAACAGAAGCATGGTGATGATAATGAGGATGTTGTTGATGGGGTTGATGATGAAAGTGGAGAGGAAATAGATGAAGAGAAGGATGTGAAGAATGAGAAGAAAAAGAAAAAGAAGAAGAAGAAGAAGAAGGCTAAGAAGACTGAGAATACCGAGGAACCTGTGGCCGGTTAGTGTTTTATGTAATTTGCAGTTCTCAATGTGGTTTATGCTACTCACATTTTGTATTATGAGTATTAAGACCATTATACACTTCACTATTGAGCATGTTAAGATTTCCCATCTTTTTCCTTTTTATTCTTTTTTGGGTTCAATCTAAAATCTAGTCATACACAAATTGATTTCTGCTTATGCTTACTGGGATGATAAGTTCACAACATCCAGCTTTGTCATAGTCTTATTTTACTGGTTTTGTTGTACCTCTGTCAATGGTTTGACGATTAATTGATCTCTCTGTTTAGTCTATAATTTTGTTGGATACAATTTTGAATTCATAAATCATAAAATCTCTGGTCTCTTGTAAATAATGTATATGACATCTTTTAATTATTTAACATGTTTTGTGTGTATATGCGCATTTTTAGTTTATGTGATTTGTAATAAACATAAAGCTGCTGTAAGATAAGATGTGATCTTTAAAAGTAAGGTGATTCGGAAGTAAAATTTACACATCTTTGGATTAGTTGAAAACCATATTTGATAGTAATTTTGTATGTATTTGCTATGGTCAGATAATTTATGGATTACCTTTTTGAACTAAACTCAAAATATGAATTTTGATATACACTGTCATGATACGATTAGGTTTTCTGTCAGCTTTCTTAAGTGATTGGTCAATGTAGAAGTTTATGGTTTTAAGTAATTGGAGAGAGAGATGGATAACTATAATTTTTAAGGGGTCAAGCTTGCCATTCATATTGCTCTTTGGTTGGGTGAATCTCTGGTCTGCATTTTGTTCCACTTCGTTATTGCTACTTTGATGCACTAGTTCTGTATATTTTTTGACTTCAGACATTTGTATATCTGAACATATGTGAAACTAAAAGATGTCTGTTATAAATTGTGTCACTGTGGTTGTAGTTAGCAATGGCCAGGATGATGTTGAAGAAGATTTAGTTGATGAAGCTGAAATTCCCCCCGAGTACTCTGCATGGAATGAGTTGAGACTTCATCCTCTGCTTTTGAGATCGATAGACAGGATTGGGTTTAAGGAACCAACCCCAATTCAGAAAGCATGTATTCCTGCAGCAGCTCATCAAGGGAAGGTTCGTTTTTCTATAACAATCTGTAGCTCTACTGATGGTGGTTTTGGTTTGATACGCATGCTAATGTACATGACAGGACGTGATTGGTGCTGCAGAAACTGGGTCTGGGAAAACACTTGCTTTTGGTTTGCCAATTTTGCAACGTCTCCTGGATGAACGTGAAAAGTCTGTGAAGATGCGTGAAGGCAAGGGAGAGGAAGAACACAAATATGCTCCAAAAGGACTTTTAAGGGCTCTTATCATCACCCCTACGAGGGAACTTGCACTGCAGGTACGCATAATTGTTTTATATGTTGTGTATGTAAACCTGATCTTTTGATTGCTTAAGTATTGGAATGTAAATAACGATTGTTTAGTTTTCTCTATTGCAACCTAAATATATACTGTTGCCAATTAGCTCTTATTATTATTTTTTAAGGCAACTACATTACTGAATTCAAGCACTTATTTTTAATATTTTTTACTAGTTGCTAACCAAATACTCCTAATGACATGGTTGATTGATCACTGGACCAAATTAGCATTTCCTTTTTTGTGAATATCAAAATTGTCTTTCAATTGATCTATTTTTCCCTGTGGCGATCTTTTACTCAGGTCACTGATCATTTGAAGGTAGTAGCTAAGGATATCAACATTAGGGTGGTTCCTATAGTTGGTGGGATGTCAACAGAGAAGCAGGAAAGACTTTTAAAAGCAAGGCCTGAGATTATTGTTGGGACTCCTGGGAGGTTATGGGAACTTATGTCAGGAGGAGACCAACATCTTGTTGAGGTTAGTATTAGCACCTTTCCTGACTTATTGAACACAAGCATGATTTTACTAGAGTTTTGGCATATCGTATCTTAAGCGTATTCTGCACCTTTCTTGACTTATTGATCGCAAGCATGATTTAACTATAATTTTTCTTTTGCAGTTACATTCTCTGTCTTTCTTTGTGCTGGATGAGGCCGACCGAATGATTGAAAATGGACATTTTCGAGAGTTGCAGTCAATAATTGACATGCTTCCAATGACCAATGGTTCTATTGAAGGGCAATCTCAACAGACACAGAATTGTGTGACAGTTTCTAGCTTGCAGCGAAAGAAAAGACAAACACTTGTTTTTTCTGCAACTTTAGCACTCTCCGCCGATTTTCGTAAGAAGTTAAAGCATGGTGCACTAAAATCAAAGCAATCAACCACTGATGGGTTAAATTCTATAGAAACACTTTCAGAGCGGGCAGGAATGAAAGCTAATGTTGCCATTGTTGATTTGACGAATGCTTTAGTTCTCGCAAAAAAGCTTGAAGAATCATTTATTGAGTACGTGTTTTTTCAACTGGTTATCATCAACTCTCACTTACAATATGCCAATTCATGTTTCCATTTTAATTTATTGTATTGTTGTATATGCATATTCCTCCCTTTAAGCAAATGGAACTTTTTTTTATATGGATGTATGGAACTTAAGTGCCCAATTGTTGATAATAACTTAGTAACTTTTTGTACTTTTGCTTCACAATTTTTGTTGCCCCAGAATATGCTTGGTTATTTTAGTCATAATCTGTTCCTTTGCATTTAAAATATTATCCACTCTCGTAACTTGAAATGCTTCATGCTTTGGTTCTACAACCATCTTCAGTTTCCTGCTTAAATATGTTAATTTGAACAACTGACAAAGCCCTTATAAGAACAAGTAACAAAGTATAAGAAGAGTTGAACAAATAAGAAAGATAGATCTAAGATAGACAAAGAGGTGTATACAAAAATAGAACACCTAGTGGAGAAATTGGGAGAGGCAAAGGAAGCAGACCATGAAAAGATAGGAAGAGAGAGTGAGATGGAAACCAGTTAAGACTTAAGAGTAGCTATGACATATATGATACAAATACTAGTGTCCTTAAAAATTTAAAGACTTCACAAAATTAGATACTATAGTACTTTCAAAATTATATAAAGAAACCTGCTAGTAAATGCAAACAAGTAGTTACATCATTTCTTGATCCTGCTTCAATCATGTAAACTTTCTAAGGTTTCCCAAATTATAATTTTTACCAATGATTATATACTGTACAATCTAACCAATACTAATGTCCCAAGTATCATCACTAATTGTCATCCTGATAAACATGGCTGCCATAAATATGATCAATTTATAAATTCTACCTCACCCTGTTAAAAGTCAATTGTTCTTTAGGCCTCACATGAATATATGATCATTATAGATTTCTATCATAATATTTTCATTTTTTATATGCAAGTTTCCCTTGGTTCTGAGTGTAATGACTCCTCCAATGCATAATTCTTGAATCATGTTTGGCTTCAGCTGCAAGGAAGAAGACAAAGATGCATACTTGTATTATATTTTGAGTGTTCACGGACAAGGCCGCACAATTGTTTTCTGTACATCAATTGCAGCTTTGCGCCATATTTCTTCCCTATTGCGCATTCTTGGCATCAATGTTTGGACGCTTCATGCTCAGATGCAGCAGCGAGCTCGTTTGAAGGTTTGATTTTTAACGTCGAAATGTTGCTTTTGACTCTGAATGCTTCTGTATGACTGATTTAATACTGCATTCATAATTTTATTATTTATCAAAAGTTTTTTGCTTTCTCAAAATTCATTTAGCTATCGTTATGGCATCTCGGATTCTCTTGGGGAAATTTACATCACAACATCTATGAGCCATGATAGTCCAAAAATTTAATCTCTTTTGTTTGCTTCACATTAGAATGATGTGATCGACCCAACTGCCAATCATAGAAAACAGGAAAGAAGAAACCTGACAAAAATTTAGAAGATCAATCTGATTCCTCAACTGTAACTATCTTTCTGTAGGCTAATTCATTTGAATTGCCACCCTGTAAAGTTTAACTACACAAAAAGCGTGCACATCCAAAGAAACTTACTTAATTCACAAGTTACTAGGTGGTATTCCCAGAACAGATCCAACCATAGCTCTATGGTTGCTTCTAATTCACCTAACAATTAATTTATTCACTTGTGCAGCTGTTAATAATGAGTGGGAATATATATTTTGTTCACATTATTTTTTCAGGAAGGAAGCTTGACAGAAATATGATGTACCTTGATTGATTGAATCTTCTTGTGTTCTTTCATTCTTTCTGTTGTTGTATACTAATATCTCTTTCTCTGTTAACATCTCACCTTCCCTCCTGCTTAATGCAGGCAATTGATCGTTTTCGTGCAAATGAACATGGAATACTTGTTGCTACGGATGTTGCAGCAAGAGGTCTCGATTTTCCTGATGTTCGAACCGTTGTTCACTATCAGCTTCCACATTCGGCGGAGGTAATTCAAATGTGGGATTCTTTTTACCACGTTTTTGTTAAACCATTGCATTTCGTAATCACATTACATATCTCTTGTGTTAGGTTTATGTTCATAGGAGTGGAAGAACTGCTAGAGCATCTGCTGATGGGTGCAGTATTGCTTTAATCTCACCAAGTGATACATCAAAATTTGCCTCTTTGTGCAAATCATTTTCTAAGGTAGATCCCCTGAAAAGAAATTTTTGATTTTCCTTTAAAGTTAAATGCATGATTGACATATAGTATGCTTTTATGATTTTCTTAGATCACTAAATTAGAATGTGGCTGGAAGGTCGTGGAACTAGACAATACAATTTAATTTAATAAAAGTTTCAGTACCATTTCCTAATTCCTATTTAATGCTTATATCTATTTAGCCTGTAATTGTAAACTCACATGCATTGTTGTTGCCTCTGCTTTATACACAGGAAGGTTTTCAGCGATTTCCTCTGGAGAACTCATACATGTCAGAGGTCATGAAACGATTGTCTCTTGCACGCCAAATCGATAAGATCTTGCGGAAGGACTCCCAGGTATATACCTTTAAACTCCTTGGTTATGTTTTTTCTATTTTCTGATGTATGCTCTTAAGTTTTTAGTCAGCAATATAGAAGCTGGCCATGGCCTGTCCTAGTGCATGTTTTATGGCTTGAAATTGAATTTTGGGATGGATTAGAATTTAGAACATATGATAAACCAGCCATGTATTAGTGGCTATGCATCAATGATCTGGTGGCCCCAGTTACGCTGATTGACGAAGTTTTCATTTTCTTATAGTCAATACAAGTTTTGTGCTAATTTTTTCATGCTTTTCATAACTTTCTTCGTTTGTGAAAAAAAAGGAAAGAAAGAAAACTTGAATTTTTTATTTTCAAACAAATTTTACATTTACTTTCTTTTTTCCCCATACATCTATTTTACTATTTCAATAATTGATTTGGCATATTGAACCTTAACCTGCTGGCTAACCAGTTCCTATTGTTAATCTGCAGAAGTGTTATTGTTCTCTACCCATTAATTTTCTTTATCATTAATTACTCTAAATTACAGTTTGATTTCTTGCTGTACTGCATTTCATCCATTCTTAAATTTGTAATTTTGCATTCTTTTTTCCCTTATTTTCAGGAGAAGGCAAACAAAAATTGGTTTGAACGAAATGCGGAAGCAGTGGAACTAATTGTAGAGAATTATGACAGTGAGGAGGAAAGAGTTAAAAATCATAAGCAAAAGAAATCCAGCTCGATGCAATTAAAGAAATTGCAGCAGGTTATCTCTTGCTATTGGTTAATTGACATCTTAAACCTTAATTACTTTTCACTGGCTGACATTTTCATATGATCTGATCAATGGTTTTTGGTCAGTTCCTTTTCTTGCATAGATTTTTCTGACTTTCTGCTTGAATTTATTTCTGCAGGAGCTCAATCTGATGCTCTCACGTCCATTGCAGCCAAAAACATTTTCACGTAATTATTTGGCAGGGGTAAATATTTTCAATTTTCTTTGGTTTCTTAGATACCATTTCTTCGTGAATGTAGTGATTTTATGCTGAGGATATTATTTTTATAAATTCCCTGCTTCAAAAATAGTGTAATTGGATATATGTTGTTCCCTTGAGTGAAGATGATATAAATATTGATTCCAGATACTTGAGGCTTTGGTCATCTTTATTTGTCTGTGTTTAGGTGTGTGTGCTTGTTGGTTGGCTTTTCTTATTTAATTGGGATGCATGTGCCTATAGAGTGTTGTAATTACAAAATGAGCCTAATATTACAAGTAAAATGAGAGCTATCATAAAATGAAAATGACTGTTAAATGTGGAATCTGAATCATGTAACTGGGACCATCTTGCTAGTTACTCTTCAGATATTTTACCCCACAGTCCCACACAAGCAACCCCAACTGCGCATTAGGGAGATCAAATTGCAGTTTCATCTTCTTTGGACTTTGGTATTGATATTTTAATCAATGAAGTTGTCCGTCCTCTTTAAGTTCACTCCCCAGAGCTCTTTAGCTTGAAAATCTGACCGTCAATGGGTACTACTACCCACCTGCTTGCAAGCAGGCTCTTATCTGCTCCTTATGATGTTGAATATAGGAGATTCATGGTCACTTCAGTGTCTTAAATTACTTATTTGTCTCTCTTTTTTCCTTTAGTGAAAACATCAAACATTTTCAAAATTATTTGATATTGCTTGCATCGTTTTATATTTTATTTGAGATCATACAATTGTTGCTCAAGCAGTCCCTTTATTTGGGGGAACATGGGAGGAACTTGTATTTATATTAGACAACTTCTGATTGTTTTGAGTAATTTATTGATCCTACTAAGTGATATATCTGTGATCCTTTCTGTCAATCAATTCAAAAATGACCAAATATGGGTTCATACTATGTTGTATGTAAAACTTTCCTTAGAAATCATACAAATTCTTCAGTACAGTGATTATTGAAATGTTCTATAACAATTTTATCTTCCAGGCTGGTGTTTCACCTCTCCTGCAACATCAGTTGGAAGAATTAGGAAGAAAAAATCTGCCTGATGGGGAGACTTCCGGAGATAACAAAAGAAGGAAGCTAATGATTATTGGTCAAGATTGTGTGGAACCACTCCAGGCACTCCGAAGTGCTGGCCATGAGGTATATCTTCTTTCTCTTCATCTTGTATTCGGGCCTAAGAGAAAAGGATATCTAAGTTTATAATCTTTCTTATCATCACTCAAGTTTCGACCACAATCTTTGTTCTCTCTCCGTCACAGGTACGCTTTGATGTAAAAGAGGTGGCAGGAAAACGAAGAAACCTGGAAATTTTGAAAAGAAAGAGAAAAGAAGAGAAAAAACGTATTTATTTGTTCTTTTTTTATTTGTCTTGTATCGAAGTATTCTTTTCTTTTCAAAAAAATTCCCTCCTATATTTATTTGGGCACATGATAACGTTTCTTATCACCATTTTCTCTTCCAGGTATGCGCGATCAGCGAAGAAACCAAAAAAAGAAACAAAAAGGATTAATTGAGTAAGAAGTCTCTTTAAAGATCCTTTTTTATATATAATTTTTATGTTTTTACCTGTTGTTTGTTAGCAGTAGGAGGTCGGCCTTCAGTTTCAAAGTCCTTAAAGCATGACTCATGAATGTAATGAGCATGTCTTAAAAATTTTGTAAGATTTTATTTGTTTTATTTAATTTTGTCAAATTTTAGTACTTGCGAAGGGATGTGCATGTCAATTTCCAATATGAGTATTCAGTTTCTTTCGGTCTCAGGTTTAGGGTTTGTTTGGAAGAGCTTCTTCAAATAGATCTTTTACGGATAGAGCTTTCATTAGTATATCTTTTAAATGAAATTTTTTGGTCTTTTTATGTTTGGTTATCAATTAAAAAAACTACTTTAAAGGATAGAATTACCGAAACACGTAAATATATATAGTAGTATTAGACATTTTTAGTGTTAAAAAAATAATAATAATAACTAATACATGTCAAAATATTCAAAACCTACATGAGAATTATTTCTTTGGTACCAAAACTTGGTTTACAAATTACAAGAAACTAATTTGATTTTAATTAATGAAATAAAATATTAATTATGTTCAGATTGACCTTTTGTCTCCGGAACTCCTGCATTGTCCACTACGTTGTTTGCATTACTTCCACAGACTTTACCGTTGACTTTTATTTATTCATCAAAATTATTATTTTAATATAATAATAATAATAAATTTGCTAATTAGAAGAATTTTGTATACAAAACCCAGAGACGTTAAGTAACTAATGACGGGTGACTTTGAAATTTCAACAACTTATTAATACGATTTTTCTATAACAATAAAAATTAAATAAAACAAATTATGGGCTGATTAGTCTTAAAAGTGGAAATGGTGTACGGGTCAATCGAATATTTTTGACAATGATTCTTTTTAAATTATAATTTAATTTTGTAGTTTATTTATTTATTTTGTTTGTTTGAATCTGACTCAAATCTAATTTACACCTAAGTTGTGGTTAATGTACGGAAGATTCAATTACCAAAATTATTTGATAATAATTAAAGTATTTTGAACGTCATTAGCTGTTTACCAACTCTCTTGTCGACATATTAGAAGAATGATTATTATTATTTATTTTATGGTTAATTGTACAAACATCCCTATATTTATATCAAATTGTATACACACTTAACTTTTTTCTTTTATTGCACAAAATTCCTCTGGATAACGTTTATCGTCGTTTTATCAAAGATAATGTGTGCGCTTTGTATTAGTGATAGATCAGATCATGATCACAAGAATACAAACATGTATGTGGACGATATTATTTAATAATAGTGAGGGCATGATTATCAATTTATCATACACTAAACGAATAATGTTGATCAACCTATCATTGATTTTTGATCTTGCTTGTTTGTATATGAGAAAGTGTAGGGTTGATATTTAATGAAAATTTTAGATAAGAGATTGACAAGAACTTCCACCACAAGAGTTTCAAGAGGTTTCCAAAGTTTGAAGAGAATAGAGAATAGAGTAGTCAAAGTTTGTCTGGTATGCAACTAAGAAATTGCAATTTCTATCGTACAGAAGCTTGCGTATAATATATATTGAAGAAGAACCTTTTGGCTTTTTCCCAGAAAAACCAGCTAATAATTTCTATTTATTGCTTTGCTCAATTATCCCCCAATTTCTGTAAATTATCACTTTAATCCCGTAATTACAACCTAAGTTTACACCATTATTCAATGATTAATTGTAGTATTGTACCATCATACTACCGTATAGTTTTTAAAAATCATTAGATAATTATTATTATTATTATATATAATCTCTAAATATAAGAAATAATAGTTCAAAAAATGTATATAAAAAATAAAAATATTTTTAAAAACTTTTTACTAATTTTTGCACAATGTGCTTTGAAGATAAACGGTGCTTATTCAGTAAGTTAATCTACAAAACAATAGAGTTGTATTGTAGGCTTGTAGCTATACCCATAATGAAGATTGCACAATCGGATTATTATCTTTCATTGATGGTTCAAAAATCAAAATGACACCAATCATGTGTTGGTATGAGTGGTTCGGCGTTCTCATCCCTTAAGCAAGGTTGTGGGTTCAACTCCCCTTGTGAACGGAGCTACACATATTAGGAGCACTTTACCCCTTAGTGGGCCGACCCGGTGTGAGTCCGGATTAGTCGAGGTGTGGTCTGGGCTGATTGCACCGTATGGTGGATCCGCCCCACCCGGAAACCGGATGGTGTAAACAAAAAAAAAAATCAAAATGACCATCGGTGGTTGTTTAATTTATATATTTATTGTTTAATTTACCATCAGTGGTTGTTGAACAAATATAGGGAATATACAACTTCAATTTGACATTGTATATTCCAAATTAGGCATTAACCTTCCGATTTTCTCTCCTTTTTTTTTCTAATTAATTCTACAGAATCTAAATTTGTTATTTCACAACTATAAGAATCTTTTTTAGTATTTTCAAAAAAGTAAAGAATCTTTTTTAGTAGAGAATCTTTTTATTATTTATTTTATGGTTAATTGCCAAACATCCATGAGTTTAGACGAAATTACATGCATTTTCAACTTTTTTTTATTACATAAAATTCTTTAGGAAACATTGAACGTCATGTACTTTTGCACATGTGTGTGATGATCAGAAGAATAGAAACATCATTGTGGATGATATTATTTTATAATGGTTAAGATTTGATTATCATACACCAAACGAATAATGTTGAAGCTATAATTGATCTTTATCTTGCTTGTTTGTATATGAGAAAGTGCAGGACTTGTATTTTTAATCAAAATAGTAGATAAGAGATTTGACATGACAAAAATCACCACCACATCCACATGTGAGTTTGAAGAGGATTCCAAAGTTTGTGGAATCTCTTTCAAAAGAGAAACTTGAGTCTTGAGTGCACCAGGTTGAACGGTGCATCCAATCACTTAAGATAGGATATGTGGCTGCCATATAGACACCACATATATTTCTTTTCCGTATATTTAATCTCGAGTGGTCAAGTGCACCACTCAGCAGTGCTCTGGATGCATTTTTGAATGGTGCTAGAGAGAAACAGCTTCAATTACCTTGATCATATATCAGCTGGCTTTCAACTAAGAGATTTCATTTGTTTTAAATTACTAAATTAGGTCCCAAATCTGGTATGTTTATTTTTATTAAATTTAAAAAAATTAAATTGAGATGTCTAGTGTGCGAAAAATATTATAAGAAATCCCATACCGATGAAGTACCATTGAACCCCTTATTTCGGTTGAGACTTGAGAGTGACAATACATACAATAGTGGGGTAATTGAAGATAGTTGAGTAATTTAAAAAATAAAAAATTTAAAGAAAATAGAGTAGTCCAAGCTTTGACTAATATGTAACAAGAAATAGTTGCAATTTGTATTTTGTAAAAAGCTTGCGTAGAACCTTTTTCCGAGAAACCGGCTAAATAGTTTCCGATCTTCTTCATTGCTTTGCACAATTGCCCCCAATTTCTTTATATTCTCACTTTAACCCCATAATTACGATCTAAGTAATTTTTTTATTTATTTTTATTTTTTTTTGGAGAGGATTTGAACTTGTTACTTCGACTTCGTTGAAAGGTGTAGTTACCACCAAGTTATTGCCTTCGACTACTGCAACCCGAATTAAGATACAATTTTGCATTATAGTTAATGATGAATTGTACAATCATACTACCATACAGTTTTACAACATTATTATTAGGTAATTTTTTTTTGAAGGCATATTATTAGGTAATTAATATGTATGAGATTGTAATTAAATTATTTGAAAATATTATATAGTTTTTAAATATAAGAAATACAGACATTTTTAAAAATAAATTAATAAAGTTTTTATTACAGTTACATTTATTAAACCTTAACTTTTTTTTTTTTTTTTTTTAAATATTACATAAATTTGGGTTTTTTTTTAGAAAGAGGAGTCGAACCCACGACCTTATGATGTGAGGGGTTTACCACTGAACCAACCTTATTTCGTCTAAAACCTAAACTAGAAACTATGTAATAGTATAATTCTTAATTGTTATAATTAATTAATTTCAGTAAATGCCGCCTTGTTAATTAGTCCTCTCAACTAAAATTTGAAAGTTTAACTTCAATTATATAGAGTTAGAATGAGATTGCACAATCGGATTATTATCATCCATTGATGGTTCAAAAATCAAAATGACTAAATTTACATATTTGCTGTTTTATTTTATTTTTCATATTTTAAAACAAATTATATTAGCTGTTTTATTTACCATCAATGGTTGTTGCATAAATATAAATGCATTGAATCTTCACAACTTCAATTTGACATTGTATAATATCCCAGAGAGAGATGCTTCAGTACCTTAGGCTTAAAAGGTCACCATCATCTACTTCTTCATCATCACCATCTCTCACTCACTCACTCTTCGCATTCTCTCTCTTTTATATTATTGTTATTATTTTTATTATTAATTTCAACCACCTCTTTTAGGGTTTTCAACCTTACCGCCGAACCCGAGAGGAAGCTTAGAGCTTGTAGATGCAGAGGAGTTCGAAGTTGGACCCGCCACTTGTTGCGGACAAGGGCATGGTCGAGTTGACAGTCACCATTGAGGACCTCAACGACGATGTTGTTGATGTGGTTCTCAAGATTGAGGAGGAGATCGAGGTTGCAGAGGCCGTCGTTAGCGTTGATGGAGGATCCTCTGACAATGGCCTCTATTTTTTTTTTTAAATTTAATTTTTGAATTTTTTTTAATTGTGGGACAAAATAGTAACTTTAACATTTTAGGGAGGGTGGAATTCTATATTCCGACCTCAAGAGATAGGAATCCATTCCAACCAATTTGATGGAATGATGATTCCATGGTTAATTATGGGTAGGAGAGAGAGAGAGTAGGAGAGATGGATGAATCAAGGAGACAGAGTAAGAGGGATGGAAAGGATAACATATAACATTCGTGTTGTTTGGTATTGAAAAGAGAGTTGAATGGATGGATTGGTATATAATTTGTAAATTTAATATATTACCCTTTTATAAATTGGAGGGTAATAAAATATTGAAGGATAATATTGTCATTTCCCACCCAGTATACCCCTCCTCTCCTCTCATCCGCCCAATAATGGGGGGATTGAGTTTGGTGGGCTGAAAGGAGTCTCCCTCCCTCCTCTTCTCCTCTCCTCTCTCTTGTCTCTCCAACCAAACAATGGATCGGAGCTCTCCTCCCATCCCTCTCCCTCCAACCCTCTTCCTCCCTCCATCTCTCCCTCTTACCAAACAGAGCCGGGAAAACAAACGGTGGACAAGGATTCCCTTTTCCTTTCCTACCTAAATTCCATATACCAAACATCACCTAAGAACCTAGTCAAGTTTGTTTCACTGTAACTACAATTCACAACACTCAACAAAAACAGAAAAAAAAAAATTATTATAATAAGGCACTCAAAAAATATATTAAAAAAAAAATTAAATTTAAAAAAAAAAAAAAAAAAGCACAGCACACACAGTTTACATATATCAACCTAACTCTAAAAAAGGTTTGGAAAGTATATTCACAATTAGTTTGTCGAGAGCTTAAGATTTAGAGAGAGAATAAAACCCGAACTACTCATTTATCACTTCCAACGCCAAGAATCCACTGTGCAAGATGAGTCAAATATGGTTCTGCTTGGGAACTAGTGCTCAAGATTGGTCCGAGACTCTGAAGCTCGGCATTGAATTCCCTCTCGAATTTACTGCAATTATGTTAGTGTAAATGAGAGTGAGAGAGAGAGAGAGAGAGAGAGAGAGAGAGAGAGGAGTTTGTGTTTGTATATGTAAGCATGTGCACACACTCGTGTGTGTGTGTATTCTGTAGCCTGTTTCGAAAGACTTACAGGATAGAGTCAGTGACTGCTGCATCTCTGGTAATTGCTTTTTGCACCTGGGATGGGTTTTTAAACCTCAATTGCTTCAATTTTTGTGATGCAGATGGCTCCTCTAGCTTGGTAATGTCAATTGAAGATGATATTAACCATTGAGTAGCTGCCGCGTACTGCAGGCACAAGGACTTCAGCTTCTCCACCTTCTGCAAAATAAACCACAGGAAACCATGAAAACTAAATACAGGTTCCGAGTAGTGCCAATTATTCTTCTCTCACTTCGATAGGTTGCACATAAAAGTAGAGTAAATCATTCACACATTAACAAGTATTATTTATTATTTACTTTAGTATCGTATAATATATCGTTGTATTAACACTATTCCATTTCAAAGTCGATGATCCTGTCAGCTGCCATTGTTTCATTGTAATGCATTTTATATAAAACCATGGAAAATTCTATTGGTACACATCAAAATTTAAATTCTTCCATCTAATTGAAGCTTAAAATGGACAGTTAGTCAAAAAATATAAAAACTTAACTATGACTAACAATATGAAATTTGATCGAATGTACACATCTTTTAGGTTTCAATGATAATTTTTCAACTTTTATAATATATTTAGACAAAATTCATCCAAATAGAAATCACAAAAAAAGATTCAATTATTCTCAAAGAATGTTACTAAGAACGGATTTTCCAAGAATGCAATTATTTTTCTCAAGATCATTCCTTGTTTAGAAGATTTTACTTCCATAGTACAGTCATTCTAGTATTCTTGCACTTCTTTTCAATTGAGGTTGTTCAAAATCTTGTACATTCTTCTCTCATTTCTTAGAAACAAATATCATATCCATCATCTATGGTCATCACTTTTATTTACCTGAATAGGAAACTAGAATGGTACTCAAGAATTGGTAATCGTTTATCAAAACAAACCTTGAGCAGTTCAGGCAAAAGAAGCAAACATTCTCTAAGACACTTATCAAGGAAAAAGTCGTGATGTTGGATAACCTGTTCCAGAAAAATCAAAGAAAAATAAAATTACAATAATGATAAACCAACACAAGTAAATTTTGGCTTAAAAATAGCACATCTGCAGGAGAAGTTGACGAAGGCCATACCTCATCTATGCTCTTTACAGTTTGAAGTCTATTATGCATCGCATGCCAATTGGGTTCAAGAACCTGAAACCAATATGTGGTAAGTAATGCTACCAAAAGCAAGACACTTAAAATTCACTAAAAGCAAAATTGGAATATCAGGAGCGTTGAAACCAAAATGAATTTATCTTATCGGTCAACAATTTCTTCATATCGTTTTATAATTGACCCCTGCATCCTTCACCTTGTTTTATGCCCTTTTACCACCAAGATAGCACCACCTTGGTAGGTCAGATAAATGATGCAAATTTCAATTTTGTTTTACATTTAAACCGAAATAGAAAGTAAATGCAGCATATAAAAAAGAATAAAGATTTAAAAGTGTTAAAAGTGTGCACTCAAGAGTTGGATTCCTCTGCTTTCTATAGATTTTCCACTAGTATATAATGCCAGTCAGCTGTGACAAAATATTGTCCAATAAAAAATAAGCTATAGATAACAAGGTAAAACATACCTCAAATGTTAGATAATGTAGAAGACTGCTTATGAATTTAAGCATGCTACGGCAGAGCAAAGATGATCTAGAGATGGCAGTTCCACTTATGTTAAAGGCACGAACTCCCTGCAGAACCAGATTGCAACTGGATTAGAAGCACTATAAAAGGGCAAGCAAAATCTAACTAGGCTACAAGAGAAGCTGCAGCACATACTTGGTGCACTTGCCAAGCCCCACAGAGCTGGCGCTCTACGTGTTTACAGCGAAATAGAAAGCGAAAAATCAACTGGTATTTTGTTAGGGCTTTTTTTGATATAACAATAGATAATGGCCACTGAACCTGAAACACAAACCAAACACTCAAAACATATTAATGACAATTGCCTAACAAATATAAAACAATGCAAATTCCAGGTCGTCACAAGATGATATAGAACAAGCTTCAACAAATCGGCAAGTGATACCCACTCAATACTTTCACCAAGGATAATTAGCCAGATATATTCCACATTGACTATAATACCACCATCCATCATATTACCTCAACCAAGACAAGTCAACTCCATATGGTATATATTACACACATTACCGGGGATAAAAAAAAAATCCAAAGAATAGACCTTGTAGCTCAATGAAAATGTCTCGAGACCAGTAATGCTCACTGGCTCCTCCATATCATTACTATCAGAGAAAGACCTAACTTCGAGATCTTTGAGTGTGGCCATTCTTTTAAGCAAAGAAGATCTTTCCTGGCACCAAAAAGGTAAACTATGATTCAGGCACTAATTTAACTCGAAAAGTTTCACTTTCATATAAGTAAATACGAGATACTTGCTTACCACACAACATGTTAAGTCCTCATGGCAAGGATCAGCTGCAGCAGCTGTGGAACGCAGGGCAAGGTCTAGCAGAGACTGAATATCCAAAGAAGGCATACAATGAGAATTTTCTTTTATTATTAGTACTTTTTATTAGAGACAAAACAGATTCTATCAATTACAAAAACAAGAAGGAACATACAAATTAAGACATGTTATTTATACTAGGATCCAAAAATCTTGTTCAGTTTATTTTAGATTTACCAAAAGATTAAGAAGCTAATGAGAAAGTAAAGGAGGACACCTGCAATTTTTCCTCATTAATCTCATCAAGCTTTTTAGTGAGCTCCTCTCGAGCTATATCCATAAAATGAACCAAAAAATCACCCTGTAATTTATGAAATGATTATTACACTAAAATAACAAAACCAAAAGAGCAGCCCTAGAGATTATTTTGTCCTATGTAAAAAAAAAAGCCATCGTTTGAGAAGGCTACTACACTGATCCAGAAAAAAAAAATATAAAATATAAAATGATTAAACATTAAGTAAAACTATCCAAATTTTCGAAAGGCAAAGATTGTTCTAGTATATGCTGACAACAAGGGCCAAACGAGTATATGCTGACAGCAACTGCCAAACAAAATTAAAAACCTTTGACATACTTGTAAGATAAGGAACTAACTTTAGGAGAAGTTTTCAGTCTGCATAAGTACGTCGGGATACTAGGCAGCCAGGGATGCCGAGATCCATACATGAAGACCATGCTTGGTCTTCATTAGGGCTTGGAGAACTTGACGCTAATTGCTAAGTTACATCTTGCATATCAGGCAAATAATTTTTATCTAATCGTACAACTTTTAACCTAATCAGCAAGGACAATGTCACAATAACATCCGGTTTAATAAGATCCCTGTGAAAGTGATTTTGAACCTAATGAGCATATGGCATAGGAAATGGACATAGCAAAGCTGGTCAAAATGTACTCTAACTCACCCACCTGATATGAATAGGTGAGAATTATTAAGTTTATTCAAAAACTCAACTTTGATGTCCATATATAACAAATAGTGAAACACAAATTGATTTGAAATCCCAAGTTCCTTACTTAGATATTAAGTCTACCTGGTCAAGAAGAAGATAGTGCTTTATAGAGAGCAGCTTTCCCATTAGGTCATACTACATCAATAAGAATAGCACAAATCATTACAATAGATTACAAACTGAGGAAAGAGAATTCCACGAATGACATTTATACGGGCAGAACCAAAACCATTGATTTGATTCAATAAAAGAAATTAATCTTTACCTTTTCTTTAATAAGATTTAAGAGCTCACCACTGGCAAAATCATAAGCAACCTTTATACACTCCAGATAATGATGGTTCGAGCCAAAACTCATTAATTTTGAATTCTCTGAAGTAGGGGCCTATAAGTAACATTCCAATCCAATCAAAAGCATGTACTGATGCAACCAACTGGAAAAAAACAGGAAAATTTTATATTCTTAAAACAACATGGTAGACCATAAGGCAAGGATGCAAACAAACCTGAACATTATGGCCACATTCTCTCATGACATTTAAATATTTCCCTGTGGTTAAAATTGTCCCTGCTATATTTGCAAGGAAGCTAGGAATCCCGTCTTTTAGGCTATAACGTTGCCTCCAGTATTTAGCATCATAATCCTGAGTAAGACTTTCCTGTGAGAAAAAAAAAACAGTGAGCATCGGAAGCACTAATTTGATGAATTCACAATAATGAACAAAATTCCACGTACCTTTTGAAGAGATTTGTTCTCAGCAATGAAAAACTCATCATAAGGATCATCAATCACTCCTTCATAGACCCACCTAAAACATTTGTGCAATTTTAACTCGAGTGAGCAAACCAATCACAGTAAATCATACTGTTTATGTAAAAATAAAAAAGACAGTGTAGAATGCTAAAAAAATATAGTACTTGAATGATAAGGTGTAAATGTCTTCTCATATTGAGCATGTAACAACTGACTTCAACTAAAAGTTAAGAGATGGCAACAAGAAAAAAACTAAATACAATTTATCTTAGCATAGGTTTGATTTTGTGATGCATGAGAACATGGACAAGGAAAACGAATACTGCACCACAGGAGGAGGGACACCAACACAGAGAACCAGCGAAAGGAAATAGCTTTTAAACTACAACACATCCCTGTCTAACAAGCTGAGAAGGATGGTATTTGTTGCTTCAATGCCAATGCTTCACATGTTTGAATCTCTTACAATAAATACATTTTCTAGTAATATATTATGATTTACATTAAATTTATTTATACAAGAAACTTGAATCTTAATTATTCTTAAGCAAATAAACAGGTTTAAAAGAAGCAATATTATCTAAAGATGCATCTTTTACTTTTATGTGTGCTTCCGTTGTCAGGTAAGGGGCCACAAAGCATCTACATTCCAGTATAACATACTATGTTTCCACAGTGAAGAACAATGCACTATCTTTATTCTTTTAAAGCCAAAATGTAAAATAAACTATCACATAAAGCAGAAGCATTTGAAGCACAATTATGGAAAACCTTTTTGATGTCAACAAAAAACAGATACAGTTAGCAGTTAGTCCAGCAAAGTATACCTTTCTAATATACCTAGGTATGCATTGCTTGCACATTGTGTCATCTTCTCTAACAATGACCTGACTGTATTATCACCGGCCATAGCTTTAGCCTGAATATAGTGAAAACCATACTATTACCAGAGGAAACAAATAATATCAAATATTCAAGAAATAAAAACAAAAAATTATTACAGTAACTCGCTAAGGTTTTTACCTGGCTCTGCAAAAGGTTGAGAACTGCAGAACCCGCAAAATTATTAACCGAAGCCTTGAGTATCACAGTAGATAGTGCTTGCATGGATACAATCATGGGCTGCAAAACATGGAATAAAATCTCTTGAGTGAGAATCCTAGAACTGGAAATGGTTCTATCCGATGTAAACAAGCTCAAAAAAAATAACCTGACAGTAAAACCACAGTCCTTGTATGGAAAGTCTTCCAAGTCGAAACTGATGTTCAAGCTGTGCTACCATGGCCTCGTAATCCTAACAATGAAACCCAACAATTTTAACCCAAAACGATCGCAATGTCCATAAGAAAACAAACAACATATAACGAAAACAAACATACCAACAGAAATGCCCTAAGCGTCGCAGCAAAGGCATGATTAACCAAGCCAGTCTTGAACTGTGACCTTGACTCAACAAACTGCTCAATCAACACAAAACTCTCACACAACGGAAATATCCGTTTTGCCATTTCCTGCAACACAAATCATCTCTTATTTCAAAGGATGTAAATTTTGGTTTCGGTGGATATATCAATGGAAATATTGAAAATATTGTCAATATCCCTATATATGGGGAATTTTTTATATCTCTATATCAAGGATGTGATCAATATTTACTTCTTAGCTCATTTCTCATTTCTCAATCCATACCCATACCATACAATAGCAATTTAACTCTTTTTACCTGGAGGGCCAAATCCATGGAAGCATCAACTTGGAAACTAACAGAGAAATCGTAATTATCATTTCCTTGTGTGTGAACTCTCCTTTTAATCGAAATGTACCTCCCTTCAATCCCGACCAAAGCACACAGTACATCATCCATCACTATCACTTCCTACATTATAAATTTTTTTTCACATCAATTTTTTTTTTATCATTATTATTACCACTTACTTACTAACACAACCAAACAAAAATCAATAAATAAAATAATAATTCATAAGAATTACTTGAACTCCGACATCGTAACAGCCTATAGCTTTTTCGTCTCCAGTGTTACTGTTTCAACAAACACAAAAATATTTTTAATTTTTAATTATAATAATCGTTTTCATTAAATAAAAATAATAAAACAATTAAAATTACCTAAACGATTTGGCGAAACGAGAAGTTTCTTTTGTTTCCTGCACATTGTTTATATTTTTTGTTCATTTCAGTGAATAATCAGTGAATATATATTTAGAGAGAGAAAGAAATAGAGGGAGACCTGATGGAATTGGCCGGTGAGGAAGGGACGATCGAAATTCCAGCGAGGGGTGGTCGGACACGGCGTCGTTTCCATCTTTTTTATCAGTTCAATTTCAGTTTCGAGTCAACTAGTTGCCGGACAAAATTAAAAACCCTCCAAAAATAAAGGGTTATCTTGAATGGAATCTTTCTCTAAATTTCAAAAAATTCTCACAAAAGATATAAGAACCCGATTCCCAAATTTACGTTTGAATTTCAAAAACTATCTAAAGAAGTGGCTACTGTGGAGTAGAGAGTATATTGTTGGATATATAAAAAAAAATGTCCACGCAAGTTGTGACAGAACTAAACACACTGAAAGTTAAAAATCTGAATCATGACCTTTTTGACAAAGCATTAAAATTCAATTATGAAGCAATGCAAAACCCACGACCATCTGACCGTGAGAAGCTTCGCCGGCAGCGGACGGCGGCAAATACGTGATGGGTCGACAGCGGCACGTCGGCGAGAGGGTGAGACGATGAGAGCGTGAGAAAATCAAAGGATCAGAGGCGAGCTTGAGCCTGAGAAATCAGAGGAACAGAGGGTTTTTTTTTTTTTTTCCCTGTTTTTGAAGTATATTGGCGGGTTTTGGAGAACCTCTAAATTGAGGAGATGCTTCGGTACCTTAGGCTTAAGTGGTGACGAGGTACACCTGACCACTAAGGGGCTGTTCTGTATCATTTTTCAGACCCATTTTCATTTTCATTTTCATTTTTCGAAAATGATTTGGAATATGCGTTCGTTACTGTTTTCCATTTTGTTTTTCATTTTATTTTCAAAACAAAAACAAAAACAAAAACAAAAACAAAAACAACATCGGTGTTAAAAGTGAAAATTTTCCAAAACAAGTTTTAGATATTTTTCATTTTGTTTTTCACTTTAAATAAAAAGAGAGAAAACTGAAAATAGCCATCTAACTTATCATACTTTTGTTTTTAACCACTTTTGAATTTTTAATTGTTAATAACCACTTTTAAAAAAAAAAAATCAGTTTAGTACCTTCAATTACCAGAGTACCCCTAAAAATAGTGTTTGTTAAACCTCGAAGTAAACATGAAATCACGACTAAATTGAAATACACAAACTTGAAATCATGCCTAAATGAAAATATCAAAACTTGAAATCATGCCTAAAATAGAAATATTCAAACTTGAAATCTGGACTAAAATAAAATTTTCCCTTCTTCTTCCTCTTCTTCTTCCTTAGGTTTAGGTTTTTTTTTTTTCTTTTCTTTTTTGTTATAGATCCATGGAGGCCGCGGTGAACCAGCGAAGGAGCAACGCCATCGTCATCGTCATCGTCATCGTCATCCCGTCTCCGACGCTCGTCGACGAAGCTGCAGCGAACCGGCGAAGCTGCAACGACTGGTGATCCAGCTGCGCGTGAGGGGCTGCCGCGACGCCCAGAAGCTCGCCGAAGCTCGGCGACGCCGGCGAGAGGCAGATCGGGGAGAGAGTGTGGCAGATCGGGGAGAGAGAGAGAGGCAAACCGGGGAGAGAGAGAGGCTGATCGTGAGAGAGAGCAGAGGAGAGAGAAAGAAAAAAAGAGAAAAAGAGAGAGAGAGAGCTGATTGGGATGCTTTTATATGAGGGCTTTTGAGTAATTTCTCAAAAACATGGTTAAAAACAAGAGAGAAAACCATAACTAGCCATCTAACTTATCATACTTTTGTTTTTAACCACTTTTGAATTTTTAATTGTTAATAACCACCTTTTTAAAAAAAATTCAATTTAGTACCATGAATTACCAGAGTACCCCTGAAAATAGTGTTCTTTAAACCTCGAAACAAACTTGAAATCAAGACTAAATTGAAATACACAAACTTGAAATCTTGCCTAAATGGAAATATTCAAACTTGAAATCATGCCTAAAATAGAAATATTCAAACTTGAAATCTGGACTAAATTGGAATTATGAAAAGTTTTTTTTTTTTTCCCTCTTTCTTCTTCCTCTTCTTCTTCCCCAAATTCAGATTAGGTTTAGGATTTTTGTTTGGTTTACAGATCTGTCCGCCGGCGATCGTGCAGAAGGACGGCAGCAGCAGCGACGACCACGCCGGCCCACCTGCACGATGACGGCGCTGCATGACGACGGCCAACCCCTTCGTTCGCGAAGGAGCAGCTCGCACGACCCAGCTGCACGACGACGGCGCTGTCGTGCAGCCCAAAAGGGCACCGGCCCGCTGCGACGCCTTTGTCGGCCTTCGTCGGCCCTCGGCGACGCCGCACGGCCACGCAGGCGGTGGCTTTGAGGGAGAAAGAGAGATCGGTGAGAGAGAGGAGAGGAGAGGAGAGAGAAAGAAAAGAGAGAAAAGAGAGAGAGTGTTTTGAGGGGGGTTTTTATATGAGGGCTTTTGAGCAATTTCTCAAAAACATGGTTAAAAACAATTAAAAGTATGCATGTGGTTAAAAACGAATTTCCTATAATATATGTGGTCATTGTTGGTAATTTTCACTAAAAACAATTAAAAGTATGCATGTGGTTAAAAAAGAAATTCCCATAAGTAGATAGGCCAGTTTTGGCAATTTCCACAAATAAAAAACTCACTTTTTTTTTCTTCTTTTCTTTTTTTCTTGTTCTTTCTTCGACTCTCCAGAGTACGCGTTCTTCTTCTTCCTTTCCTTCTCTCTTCTTCATTGTCACTCTTCTTCTTCTTCTTCGAATCTATGGTCTCCATCACTCTTCTTCTTCTTCTTCTTTTCCTATCACTGGAATCTTCTTCCTATGCTTCCCTATTTTTCTTCTTCTTTTCCGATCGCCGGAATCTTCATCTTCTTCTTGTTCGAACCTATTTCCGTGACAAGCAAGAGCCCAAACCACCATAGATTGAATCCTCAAATGCCGATTTACAAAACCCATAAGTATGTGTAATTGGTGCTTCTACTAATTAGATTGGTGCTTCTACTAATTAGATTTATTAAAGGAGTAACACTAATTTTGTTAATATAGCTGCGTTCGATTCTATGTTGTTTCTTTGTTAAAATGAAGATCCAGATCCAGATCTAGATCTAGATAATTTGCAAATCAGGTTCTCATAGTGTTAATTATAAGTAACAACAATAATGAAATTTGTATCATCTATTCTTTTTCCAACTTTTTTACCCTCAAAATCTATTACCTGAGC
Organism: Acer yangbiense; assembly: GCA_008009225.1. Lineage (NCBI taxonomy): Eukaryota > Viridiplantae > Streptophyta > Magnoliopsida > Sapindales > Sapindaceae > Acer > Acer yangbiense. The sequence continues at coordinate 14,087,256 of CM017761.1, forward strand.
GTTTTACTATGTTTATTCTTCCTCATACAAAATTCTTTATAGACCTGGCAAAACACAATCTTCCATTCGAAGAAAATGGTTGATGGGTCTAGTTTTTAATTCATTAAAAGTTAGTTTCGAGTTCCCCTTTGAATTTAATTTTTTATAACACATGAATTTAAATATGTATTTTCAACTTTGTGTTCTAGGCATTGCCCCTATCTTACCCAAAAAAAAATCAACTCATCATAATTTTTGATATATTTCGGATAACCTACCAGACGCGTTTTTGACATTTTCATATTCGGAATACAACTTCCAGGATATGCTACCAGATTTCAAAACTGAAACCAAAAACACAGTTTTCATTTTCATTTTTATTTTTGAAAAACAAAAACAAAAATAGCTTTGAAAAACGTTACAGGACGCGCCCTAATTTTTCAACACATCATCATATTTATAAAAACCTTGTAATTTTCATTGCCAACACATACAAAAACTTTTCCGGTCATAAAAAACTTGCCAACTCGGATACCTGAGTTAAACCTAAGGTTTTGTTTGGTAGGAAGGAGAGATGGAGGGAGGGAGGGAGGGAGGGAGAGGGTTGGAGGGAGAGGACTGGGAGGAGAGCTCTAATCAATTATTTGGTTGGAGAGACTAGAGATAAGAGGAGAAAAGGAGGGATCTCAACTCCCTCAGGCCCCACCAAAATGCATCCTTCTTTCATGGGACGGATGAGAGGGAGGAGAGACTTCAGCTCCCTCATGGCCCAATAATATAGTAAATTTACAGTTATATATCAATCCATCCATTCAACTCTTTTTTCAATACCAAATAGAGGAGCAAAGACTTATCTTCCATCATTCCTAACTTACCAAACAACATGAAGGATAGATGGTACCCTCTTCATCCCTCATACTATCTTCCCTTCTTAATTCATTCATCCCTTCTACTCTCTCTCCCTCCTACCAAACATAGTGTAAATATAATTTTAATCCTCAAATACTCAACAACTTCAATGCGTCTTCTTCATTCACTACTTCTCTGTAAGACCGCAACCAATTAAGTTATCTGATACTTCTTAAATTCAGGTTTCTCTACATCAACCTCTCAATTTTCACTTTCGTTTTAATGGTAGAATTTTCATATCTGCATCTTCTATTTTGATTCTCTATTCATCTCACGATCTCTTGATTTTTGGTTTTCTTAATTTTTGTTTATTTGGGTATATAATGGAGACTCAATTTTCATATGGTTTGTTGTATATGGGAGACCTAATTTTCGCAATTATTGGAGTTGGAGAAGGAAGAGATTGTGTAATAAAGTTCTAATTTTTATTTTATTTTTGGAATAGTGATAATTGAGTAGATTAGCAGAAGAATTGCACACAAATATCAGAATCGTCAACGAGTATATTGAATTGGAAAAGTTAATAATCAAGCTACACATGGTTTGGCAATAAGAGTTAACATGACATTAACCATTTTGAATCAACAATGACATCCTGGTTGTGTCCTAGTTCTCTGTTTTCTAGTTGTGTTTTTGGCTTTTTGCCTTTGTTGCTGCTTTGTCTTGTAGGGCCCTTATCCCTCTGTTTTGCTTCTTCTCAGTTATGAATTACCATTCAAAAAAAAAAAAAAAAACAGTGACATCCTGGGAGATTCTTTCCAGACAAATCCACACACAAATCATGTTTTTCATATCAATGCTCCCTGCTTTCTTTGTATTATTAATCAATTCAAGAGTGTATGACACTTTAAAGCAACTTGTTATTTACAATCCATGAATATGTATCTTATATACAAATCAATTACTAAGTTTTAAATATCAAATGACTCAGAGTTGCATTCAAAGCAAAAGTTACTCCAAAAGTAACAAACTTTATAAGAAAAATAGTGCAGTTGGAGTGACAAACAAAATAAGTGTACACTTGCTTTCAGATATCCCAAAAATACTAAACTAAATCATAGATAAAATCTAAAATTGTCCAACATTTCATTCCATCAATTCTTCTTTTTTGTTGTGGCCATCAATTCTCTTGATTTGGAAATTGATTGACACCAGGAGAATTCAAAACCTACATCACATTTTTGTTATTATTAGAAAACAATTATTATTATTTGTTCTCATAATGAACATACACAGAATATGAAAAGAAAACAAGCCTAACTTAAATGAGACATTTGATCATTTCCTTTAAGTATGCTTGTGAAGCTAAAGTTAGAACCAAATTGAGAAGAACAAATATATATATATATATATATTATCCATTATAAATAAGAAAAGTAAACATACTGCATACATATTAAACTACAAAAATCAAACATGGTGATAAAAACTTAAATTTTGAGATACAAGACTTTGTTGGAATGTTGGATGAGTAGTTGCTGCATAATACAGAGTTGCCGTAAGATGAGGATTTGTCGTAGAATGATGATATGTACTCGTTTTATGAGAAGGGTCACTCACCAATTCTTGTATCTCTTCTATTGCATATATTTGTATATATTCTTAAAAATGAAACAAAGGCAATTGAAAAATAAAATTTGACATCAAGTTAGATAATGCCTATATACCTTTTCCTTTTGTTGTTTTCCACATTCGCTTCTCCAAATTGCTTTTCAATCTAGCATTTGTTTAGCGTTTAGTCTTAGCAATCGGTGTATTCAAAATTGGTGGCTCACTACTAAGAAGATCATCATGTGGTTGCTCGTCCACCTTTTTAAAACATTCCAACATACTAATAGTTTCACTACCTTTCTCGAGTAGCTCCATTGCCTCTACTAATTTGTTCTTAAATATCTTAGTTCCAGAAATAGTCAATGAAGCTATACTAAAGATATTATTTCCTTCATGCATCAACTCGAACATACGTAATGATTGGATGTGTTTCTCATTGTTACTTGATGAAACCAAACTTTCACAACTCACAAAATTTCCCTTTTTTGCCTCTTTAGTCCATCTCTTCAATATGTATCTTTATGGTATGCTAGTAACATTATTAAAATCAAGCACCTTCAAAGCATGACGATGTAAGGATTCTCATATATTGATTGGCTTATTTCGTGGACAAACCACAGTTTGGGGTTGATAATGTAAGGTTAGTTTAGATGTTTGAACTTCAAGCTCGAAGGCCCTTTCAAGACCTCAAGGGACAAGCACGCCAAAGGTATAATTTCTTGTGCTTGATTTTTCTTTGAAGAGATTTAGTCAGCACACACACACTTAGCATACTTGATCATGTGTGCATACTCTTCACATGTCACTTTACACACTAGCACTTTGTTTGATATCTTGTTGTGTGTATATGTGCTTAGTAATTCATTTCCCGATAGTGTTCAGAAACATCCGCGCTCGTACTAGAATGTGCTTGGTTTTGCGTGAAGACCGCCTACGGAGAATGCCCTTGGCTTCTCCTTGTTTTTCACCATTGTTGGTGATCGACGGTTATGATCGGTGGCCTGGCCGCCGAATGAAACCGCTGTTTCAGTCCAGAAAGGTCTGAAGCAATTCTGCGGTCAAAATCGGCAGTCACGACCGCCGTTCGAAACCGCCGTTCATACCTGATTGATTTTAATCTCTCGGGTTTGATTCGGCTGTTGGATCGACGGTCATGAAACCGCCGAATGAAACCGCCGTTGATGCTCTGTTCTTCACGGGCTCAATTCGGCGGTCGTGATCGGCGGCCAGGCCACCGATTGAAACCGCCGATCGGTGCGTTTCAGGGGCAAACTTGTCTTTTCACATGCCCAATTCTTGATGTCTATAAATATCTTACTTTCTCATTCTCTGATCAAGTTCTTTGAGTCATTAGAACCCTAAACTTCAAAGAGAGATTTTTGAGAAAAAATCAAATCAAGAACTCACCTTTAAACACTCAAATCAAATCCTTTTTGCATCAAAGTTCATCTTGCATTCATCTATGATTGGGTTTGCATCATCACAATATGCTTGGTAAGATTTTGATTAATTTCATCTTATTTTAGTATTTTACTATCAAGTATATTCTCTTTTAATTACTTGTATGTTTTTTATCATATGATAAATACAAGATTAGAGAATTGATTGTGATGAATTGATTGGGTGTTGTTTTGTGATAGCTAATTAGGTTTTTAATTAATATTGATTAGCTAAGCTATTTGATATGTCATTTAGCAATTGATATCTAGGGTTGATTTAAATTGATTACTTCATCATCCTAGATAAGCATCTAAGGTTACCTAGCCTTGTTTGTTATTTGAATATTTATACATATTCACATAGGTTGCATAATCTCTTCTTAGAGAATTAAGTCTTGAGGCTAAGGTTGCTTAGGCCTCAAGCAATTGGACTAGAGCCACTTTTAAAGGTCCGAGTGGTAGAAGTGGGGGGTTATTGACCGGAGTGTTAGACGAGGTCTACATAGGTTGTAAACTTTATTTCGATTAGTGGATTTCGAGGTCCGAGTGTGGCGCACTAAACAGCCCGTGGTTTTTCCCAGTGGTTGGGTTTCCACGTATACATCAAGTGTTATTTAAATTCCGCACTATATTACACTTGCTTGTATTTTTGTCTAGTAGGGGCATTTTCGTAAAATTGACTTGTATGCGAAAATTGGGTAATAATAGTTAAAATCTATTCACCCCCCCTCTAGATATATTTATCATACACACCGAGCGTTTCTTTCAATTGGTATCAGAGCGGGTTCCTAGATATACTTAGGTGATCCTAGCTCATTTTATGTGTGTTTTGCATTTGTGTGATTTTTGCTCATTCATACATTTTGCATTCATTTGAATTCATTCATTATATACAATGAGTGGATACGGTGGCAACCATGAGGGTGCTTCAAGCACACGGCCTCCTGTCCTCACTGGTGTGAATTATGCCTCATGGAAAGGCAAGATGGAAGCGTACGTGTGCCAAATCCATAAATCCATGATAGGGCATGGATGGCTATTGAAGATAGGTATGCACCTCCTATGATGACTCCCACGGGTGGTGGAGAAGAAGTACTCAAGCCTAAGGCTTAGTGGTCACTTGAAGAGTTTAAGACTTCAAAATGGAACAGGAAGGCATGGCATGCTCTTCTATGTGCAGTGGATGAAAATCAGTACAAATTGATTCAGAACACTAGGATAGCCAAGGAGGCATGGGATATCCTAGAGGTTGCACATGAAGGAACCGATGTGGTTAAGGATTCCAAGCTACAAGTCCTTCAAACGCAATTTGAGTTGCTTAAGATGGAGGAGGACGAGTGCTTCAATGACTTTGAAGTCAAGTTGATGGATATTGTGAATCAAAGCCATCAACTCGGTGATCCTTATTCGGATAGGAGAGTTAAGCAGAAAATTATGAGGTCTCTCCCTGCTAGGTTTGAATCAAAGGTGACGGCTTTAGAGGAAAATAGCACCTATAAGGACATGAAGCCGAGCGAGGTTATTGGAAGACTCCTCGCCTATGAATCTAGGAAGGCTCCTAGCATTTCACCTCCTAAAAAGCAAAAAGGAATTGCTTTGAATGCTTCCAAGGTTGTGAAGGAGGAAAAAGGTGACTCGGACGAAGACATGGCATTGTTGCTTAGAAGATTCAAGAAATTCGTCAAGTTCGAGAAGAAGGGCTTTGGATCTAAAGGCCAAGCCTTGAAGAAAAAGGCTCCCTTCAAGAGTTTTGAGCCTAGGCAAGAGCATAGTGAGAAGAAAGGGGTCCAATGCTATGAGTGTGGTGGTATAGGTCACATCTCACCCGATTGTGGGAACTTGAAGAACAAGATGGCAAAAGTGATGGCCACCACGTGGAGTGAAAGTGATGACTCCGGAAAGGGAGACAAGTCATCTAGTGATGATGAGCTTACCATCAACTACACGGCATTTGGGGCCACTTGTGTAGAAGATAGAGTTGTTGGTAAGAAAGCCTTAACTAGTGATCCCATATAAGCAAAAGATGAAGAAGTAGCTCTAGAGGTGATAGGCGAAGCTACTCATTGGGATATGGCTCTCATTGACTCAAGAGACCAAGGTGAAGGTCTTAATGAGAGAAATGACTCCATAAGAGAGATGGAGAGTGGAGGAGATAACTTAAGTGAAGATGACTCATCATCTAACTCTACAAATGGAAGTGTAAAGGAAATGGATGTTAATGACTTTATAGTCAAGTGTGAAAGTTCATTGGAGAAGAACAATAGAAAGTTGAAGATTTTAGAGGATGAAAATCTAGAACTTTCAACACATAATGACCACTTAAGTAAACAAGTGGAGGCATCCAAGAAGATTGAAGACAAGCTAAGGGATGAGCTAGCTATGTCTAAGAGGAATAAAGAAGGGTTGAAGAGAGAGCTTGTTGATGTTAGGATTATGCTCAATAGCAAGAGTGTAATAGTGTTTTTGACAATCTATTCATATTCATAATGTGATTTCTGGTTTAACAAATCTTATAGCAATTATAGTTTAATTATTATAATTGTCAAAAGTAAATAATCATAAAGTCAAAAGACTATGAGAAAAGAAGAATTGTTCATACATCTGGATATGTATGAGGTAGACACAATTCTTTAGTTAGTCTTGAATAATGTTCACAACTTAGGTTAAAGGTTGGGCACCTTTATCTTGTTAAAGTTGTAGAATTCTTTTACTAGCATTTGAGTGGGATCAAATGTGTTATGATGAGTCTAAAATCATCGGAGGGTCTTCGAGTAAAAGAATCTAGTGCACTGGGTGCATTGAACTGGATCACAATGAAATACTTTATCTATAACCGTCAATAGATAATAGTCTTTTCATTATCAGGACAATCGGAGAGCCTATCTTAATCCTGAGATAAATGATGGACTTATGGTTGCAAGTGGTATCATTTGAGTTATCACGAGTACGATTATATAGCATAGTCTATCCTCGATAGTTTGGTGGTATTCATTTGTTAATCGATAGAGGACTTCATTTATAGATATGGACATCGTGGCTCCATTTATTAAATGAAAGTAGAATATCATCATATGGATGTTTTGAGGTATTGGATATTAAATCTTAACGTTAAGTTTTCAATAATGTCTATTGAAACATGGCTTCTGGACAAGTCAAAATATCCAAGTTCAAAATGTGGTCATATGAAGAAATATGGTAACTTGAAGAGCTATAGGCGGTCTATGAGCTCTTGGCGATTACTGATATTCATCACGAGGATACACCATCTCCTATAAGGTTGTCTAGGGTATGAATGAGAATCATTTACTTATTCCATCTTTATTTAAGAGTGCAATTTTAGTTCTTTAGTGGAATGAACTAAAATTAATAGATTGAACCTAAGTAAATCATTTGTTGATTGTGATTGGGTTATGTCTATTGGAGCTTAAATTTAGATAGGCCCGCCAAGATCCCCAATCTTGCATGGATCACTTGATATATTCTACCGGACCAATTTATGGGTCCATCTAGAATTGTATTTAGTATATTAAGAATATAATTTGCACATTATTTATTTAATGGGCTGATCAATTATATTAATATATTAATGAAAGGCATGTGGGCTTGTTTCTTTTAGTAAGAATGGGTCTGGTTCACATGTGGGCTTTTTAATTAAAGTCTAATGGATTAAATAAAATAAGAAAATAATATTAGGCCCATGTATATGGTGTGGGCGGCAAGACTAGAATAATAGTCTAAAATATTATTTTATTTTATTGATTGATTAAATGGAAATTAATTAATTTATTAGTTAATCATTTAATTGAGAATCAAAATCTTTTTCTGATCAGGAAATATGTTTCCTAGAGTTATACTATTGGTAATAGTATATTAAATATTAAAGACTTTATTTGGTAAGTAGATAAATAAAGGGAATTTATTTATTTTGTCAAATTAGGAAGTCTTTGATATAGTCACAAATACACTAAAGAGTTGGATTAGGGTTTGGAATTCTAAGGAAATTTACCTAGAGTTAGAATTTAGGTCAAAAGATACAAATCCTACATGGTAGAAGATTTTCGGCCACATGATATATATATAGCTAATATATATATAATATAAATATATATGGCAGCCGGATATATATATTATAAATATATATGGCATATATATAATATGATATATATAATATGATATAATTAGTATAAAAGAGTGATGGCACTTGGCCGTATATATATATATATATATATTGATTTGTGAGTGCAGTTTAATAGGAGTACTAATACTTTGATATGGGCAAGTAATTGGTGGAACATATATTAATTATATAGGCATGCAGACAGTGTGCCGCGATATATTTTTTTAGGCGTGCATCATTGGTACATTTTTATATAGGTGTGCAGATTTATGATATATATATAGTGATATATAGATATTATATATAGATAGAATTCGGAGAACCCTAAGGTCTTGGACTTGAGAGTTTTTTCTTTTGCTAGAGAAAAATAGAATCCAACTCTTAGATTAGTGTGAGAATTCGGCCAAGAGGAAAAGAGAGAAAAGTTTGTTCTTATTTCGATAGTGCACTAGTAACTTTTATATCAAAAGGTTTTGTGCACAATTTCGAATAAGGTTCACGCGAGTTTCGATCTAACGATTGTGAATTCAAAAGTGACCAAAACATTCTTCGTAGCCTCTTGGAATTTGTTGTGACTAACGAAAAAGAAAATGTTTTGTTAATCCATCCTCAGGTACACAATTCAAAGAGAAGGGAGACCACGCTCCTAGGTGATTCACGTTCGTGATTGGATTGGAAGATCTTGCGGATTACCATCGACGCAATGTCAATCGGATCACACGACAAAGGTATGATATCTTTAGTATTATATGTTAATTAATTAGAGGGTTAAGGTTCAAATTATGGAAAAATTTTAAACTATACTAAACTCGTTTTTAGTCTCGCTTCCGCTGCGTTGACCGTATTTTTCCCTACAGTTGAAGCTATAGAGTCATTGACTAGGATGACTACAAGCACCAAGAAACTTGACCACATTCTTGGTAATGGAAAGAACCCCTGTGACAAGAGAGGTATTGGGTATGAAGTAAGCAAGGAGATCACTACTCCAACCAAGACCATCTTTGTCAAGAGTTTGGGCAAGAATGAAGCCTCACCGGTGCACACACCTAGGAAGAAAATCGATCTAGGACAATGCTCAAGAAATGCACATGTGAAGGAAGCTCCTAGGAGACAACCTCAAGCTCAAAAAGTTCCTCAACCAAACTTCCCTCAAGCTCATATTCATCAAGGGAAGAGGCCAATCATGCAAAATGGATCAAGGAAGCAAGCGAGACCGGTTCAACAACAAAGAAAATTTGAACCCGCTCAACCATAAAGTCATGGGAAGGCTCCTATGCATGCACAAGGACATGGTATGAATTCTAAATTTATCCCTACATGTCACTTTTGTGGTATTGATGGTCCCATTAGACCAAATTGCTTTCATTTCATTAAATTATGTAGAATCAAAAGCATGATTGAAAAAAGAATGACAAGAGCTAGAATGCATGCTAATAGGAAGGAAAATATTCATGTTCATGATCCTATTATTTCTAGTACTCTTGAACCATTGTCCACTAGGAAGAAAAATGTCATATCTATGTGGATAAGGAAAAATGAACCCACTTGCTATGAGACTAACAAGTCTCAAATAGGTTCAACCAAGTCAAATGGACTTGGGAGGTCCATAGGACCTCATGACCTTCATTGATGAAGGATGATATTGACCCCATATGGGGAACTCAAGGAAAGAAAGCTTATGCATACTTGTTGCATGCAAATATTTGAAAAATCTTATGCTTCTTTGTTAATTGCTTGAGTAAGCTTGGTTGCACATGTGTATATATGTTTTCAATTCAATAAGTGTGAACCATGCTTGTCTACAATCCATGTCATATTTATGTTCAAACATGCATTTTTGGACTAGGAGATTTACATAGGAAGTATGATATGAATGACCTATAGTTATCTCTATGACATGATGATTCTTAATGACATGCTTAAAAATTGAAAAGCATGAGTTGTTTTTATAACATGCTAATGTCAAATGAAAAAGCATGAAATTCATATGACATGCTCAAATGAAAAAGCATGAATTGATGATTGCAATTTTTAAATGCAAAACTTGTGTGAAAAAACTTATGGGACTCAAAATGAATAAAGGATCTTGTATTCATTCAAAGGAATTTATATTCCAAATTGTCTCTCTTTCTTTATTTGTTAAACATGTCTACTATCATACGGGTTTCATTCCCGGAAAAATCAAATAGGGTGCAAAGTTGCTCATGACATGTTTGGCTTATAAAGTTGGATATAGTTGCTCATATATTAAAATCAATGAAAACTCTATATCCTTGCTTCTCTCATGACATTGGTGAAATTGGTTTGAATTCTTATTAGAAACCTTTGTCATTCGCTTTGCCAAATACCATTATATTTTGGACTTGAATGCTACATATCTTGTATGCAAAGCATGTTTTGATTCACACATTTATTCTAAAATAAATCTCTTTGTTTCTCTCCATTTGATAGAGTTGCATAAAGTGCATTTTATGATTATGCAAATGACTTGAATGCTATCATCTCTCTTTGCTAAGTGACCCGGTTGGGGACTACTCCTTTGGCTATATCATGACAAAAATGGGGAGTAGAATGGTGGTAAGGGGAGTTGCAATTATGCATGTTGGGGAGACAATACATTGAGGGGGAGTAACCCATTGAGAGGGAGCATTGTATTCACAATTATTGCATGATGTTGTAGTTGTTCTTAAATTCTTAGAATGCAAATGCTTGTTTTTATTCTCACTTGATTCATCTCACTTTTTACTTGAATTGGAAAGAATAGAAACTTTGCTTTCAAGGATTGATTGTTCTACTTGAGATTGAAGACTTCAAGATTATTTTTACATATCTCTTTGTAAAGTAGAAAATCATAGTAGACCCGTAGTTTCTATTATATTGTGAGGAATCAATGTGAGTGGTGGTTTTGTCACGAAATAGCCAAAGGGGGAGATTGTAAGGATTCCCATATATTGATTGGCTTATTTCGTGGACAAACCACAGTTTGGGATTGATAATGCAAGGGTAGTTTAGATGTTTGAACTTCAAGCTCGAAGGCCCTTTCAAGACCTCAAGGGACAAGCACGCCAAAGGTATAATTTCTTGTGCTTGATTTTTCTTTGAAGAGATTTAGTTAGCACACACACACTTAGCATACTTGATTATGTGTGCATACTCTTCACATGTCACTTTATACACTAGCACTTTGTTTGATATCTTGTTGTGTGTATATGTGCTTAGTAATTCGTTTCCCGATAGTATTCGGAAACGTCCGCGCTCGCACTAGAATGTGCTTAGTTTTACGCGAAGACCGCCCACAGAGAATGCCCTTGGCTTCTCCTTGTTTTTCACCATTGTTGGTGATCGACGGTTATGATTGGCGGCCTGGCCGCCGAATGAAACCGTCGTTTCAGTCCAGAAAGGTCTGAAGCAATTATGCGGTCAAGATCGGCGATCACGACCGCCTTCGAAACCGCCGTTCATACCTGATTGATTTTAATCTCTCGGGTTTGATTCGGCGGTTGGATCGGTGGTCATGAAACCGCCGTTAATGCTCTGTTCTTCACGGGCTCAATTTGACGGTCGTGATCGGCGGCCAGGCCGCCGATTGAAACCGCCGATCGGTGCGTTTCAGAGGCAAACTTGTCTTTTCACATGCCCAATTCTTGATGTCTATAAATATCTTACTTTCTCATTCTCTGATCAAGTTCTTTGAGTCATTAGAACCCTAAACTTCAAAGAGAGATTTTTAAGAAAAAATCAAATCAAGAACTCACCTTTAAACACTCAAATCAAATCCTTTTTGCATCAAAGTTCATCTTGCATTCATCTATGATTGGGTTTGCATCATCACAATATGCTTGGTAAGATTTTGATTAATTTCATCTTATTTTAGTATTTTACTATCAAGCATATTCTCTTTTAATTACTTGTATGTTTTTTATCATATGATAAATACAAGATTAGAGAATTAATTGTGATGAATTGATTGAGTGTTGTTTTGTGATAGCTAATTAGGTTTTTAATTAATCTTGATTAACTAAGCTATTTGACATGTCATTTAGCAATTGATATCTAGGGTTGATTTAAATTGATTACTTCATCATCCTAGATAAGCATCTAAGGTTACCTAGCCTTGTTTGTTATTTGAATATTTATACATATTCACATAGGTTACATAATCTCTTCTTAGAGAATTAAGTCTTGAGGCTAAGGTTGCTTAGACCTCAAGCAATTGGACTAGAGCCACTTTTAAAGGTCCGAGTGGTAGAAGTGGGGGGTTATTGACCGGAGTGTTAGACGAGGTCTACATAGGTTGTAAACTCCATTTCGATTAGTGGATTTCGAGGTCCGAGTGTGGCGCACTAAACAGCCTGTGGTTTTTCCCAGTGGTTGGGTTTCCATGTATACATCAAGTGTTATTTAAATTCCGCACTATATTACACTTGGTTGTATTTTTGTCTAGTAGGGGCATTTTCGTAAAATTGACTTGCATGCGAAAATTGGGTAATAATAGTTAAAATATATTCACCCCCCCCCCCCTCTAGATATATTTATCATACACACCGAGCGTTTCTTTCAGACGATATAACATCCCCATTGACTCATATAGCATACAATAACATGAAACATCGTAAGAAATAGAATTAAAAGAAACTCTATAAACTCTTTCTTGCCCATCTTCATTTGCTTCATATGAATAAACTCCACTATCATTATGAACTTCATTCATCCTCACTCTCATACAACTTATTAACTATGTTTCAAAAATACTAAACATTTTGTTAGTATACACATGAAGTCCATGAGCTAAGATTTTATTCCTTACCTTTAGACGATATACACCATGTTTACATCGATAATCTTTTTCTAACTCTACCAACCACATCTCTTTTGTTTTTTTTCTCATAACGATGAACAAAGTTAATGAGATCCATCGTTCTTGTGGAAATTTGACAGAAAACATTATTTGTGCTCTCACTTCTTTGAGTAGATTTTATATTTGCCAAAAACGTATCCAGGGTAAAGATTGGACACCATTTCTCTCAAAGCTCGTATAACTTTTTTAGCCATCCATGATCTTGAAGTTTGATAGTATTGATCATGACATTCCATGAAGCTTGAAATTCTCTTTCACTACAACAACCGTAAAAGCATTTATTGAATTGCTTCTTGAACTCAGGCTTACCATAAAGAGATGAAAGATATTGCACAGCATTCTTGGCAATATGCCAAGTGCATAAGCGATGATGTGTCTCCAGAAGCATTTCTGCAATTGCATTTTCCATTGTTTTATCTATTAGAATATTTCATTATTAATGTAGAATATATTCGTTATTAATGTAGGATATATTTTTTATCTGAAATATAAAAATATTTAAAATGAATTTAGTTTATAGTTATATTTTTCATAAATGACACTACAAAAAAAAAAAAAAAAAAAAAGAAGGATTTTTTGCCGCAGGCAAATCCGCAGCAAAATCTATGGCAATTAAGTAGCAATTATTAAGGAAGAGCATTTGGACTGGTAGATTTTACGGTGTTTAATCAGAATCTACGGTGTTTAAGAGCACAAGCGAGCACAACCAAGTTTCAAGCTTCAAGCTTCAAGCTTTCTTTTTAGTCAACCAAATTCTGACACAACACACAAATTACACTCACTCTTTTTGAGTAAACCTGAAACCCATCACGTGATTTCACTCTCCCTCACTCTATCTTAATGTTCCTTTTTAAGTTGTACTATTGTGCATTTTGTTTGACCAATTTACGGTCCAAACCGAAAAGGTTTTGTGGATTTTTGATCTGAAATATAAAAATATTTAAAATGAATTTAGTTTATAGTTATAATTTTCATAAATGACACTACAAAAAAAAAAGGACTTTTTGCCGCTGGCAAATCCGCGGCAAAATCTGTGGCAATTAAGCATCAATTATTAAGGAAGAGCATTTGGACTGGTAGATTCTACGGTGTTTAAGAGCACAAGTGACCATAACCAAGTTTCAAGTTTCAAACTTTCTTTTTAGTCAACCAAATTCTGACACAACACACAAATTACACTCACTCTTTTCGAGTAAACCCGAAACCCATCACGTGATTTCACTCTCCCTCACTCTATCTTAATGTTCCTTTTTAAGTTGTACTATTGTGCATTTTGTTTGAACAATTTACAGTCCAAACCAAAAAGGTTTTGTGGATTTTGTTTGACCATCTTCATTTGCTTCATATGAATAAACCCCACTATCAATATGAACTTCATTCATCCTCACTCTCATACAACTTATTAACTATGTTTCAAAAATACTAAACATTTTGTTAGTATACACATGAAGTCCATGAGATAAGATTTTACTCATTACATTTAGACGATATACACACCATGTTTACATCGATAATCTTTTTCTAACTCTGCCAACCATATCTCTTTTGTTTTTTTTTTCTCATAATGATGAACAAAGTTAATGAGATCCATCGTTCTTGTGGAAATTTGACAAAAAATATTATTTGTGCTCTCATTTATTTGAGTAGATTTTATATTTGCCGAAAATCTATCCATAGTAAAGATTGTCTCGAAGCTCGTATAACTATTTTAGCCATCCATGATCTTGAAGTTTGACAGTATTGATCATGTCAGTCCATGAAACTTGAAATTCTCTTTCACTACAACATCCGTAAAAGCATTTATTGAATTGCTTTTTGAACTTAGGCTTACCATAAAGAGATGAAAGATGTTGCACATCATTCTTGGCAATATGCCAAGTGCATAAGAGATGATGTGTCTCCGAAAGCATTTCTGCAATTGCATTTTCCATTGCTTTATCTATTAGAATATTTCATTATTAATATGGAATATATTCATTATTAATGTAGGATATTTTTGTATAGTTGACAATTTGTTAATTGCTGATTATAGGGGATTGTTAGATTAATTATAGAGATTGTAGGAGATCAATTACATGATTCTCACTCTTTATTTTTTCCTATATATTACCTCCATATGGAGAAGAATAAATTAACAAACACTTTTGATTTGTTCATGGTATCAGAGCAAAAACTCATTTACTTCCGCTGCTATTGTTACTACTATTGCTATGGCCATTGTTGAAGATGAATCAGACAAATATAGCCACATAGTTCCACCACCCCCAACACTCCCTTCAATTTATTCTCATGACAACTCATCTAAGATTATCTAAGATTGTGAATAAATTGGACGGATCAAACTATCATTTATGGTCCAAGTTTGTCGAGATCTTCGTGGCTGGGAAAGACAAATATGGTTTTCTCACAGGGAAAAGTGTTAAGCCTGTAACCACCAGTCCCACCTATAGACGATGGTTGGTAGACAATGCTCTTGTGCAAGGATGACTCCTAGGATCTAGGATCTATGACTCCCAAAATTATGGGAATGCTTATCCGATTACCTATAGCTCAAGCCATTTGGGAAGCAGTTGCTCGTACCTACTATGATGGTGCATATCAATCCATCATCTATAAACTCAATAGTAAAGCATTCCATATGCGTCAATCTGGGCGTCCTATTTCTGAATATTACGGGGAATTGAACACAATCTAGCAAGAGGTAGATCAACGTTGTCCGAATGATATGACTGATGCTACAGATGTGGTTCGACTGAATGAATGCATTGAGAAACAAATAGTATACATGCTCCTTGCAGGACTAGACCCTGAATTTGATAAGGTGCGAGCTAATGTTTTACGTATGGATCCATTTCCTGGTGTTGAAAGAGCATTTGCCTATGTCCGTCGTGAGGCATAGTGTCAAGCCACTATGCTAGCTCCACCACAAATAAGTGACAGCTCTGCCATACTTATCAATAAAGGGAATTCAGGGGACAGGAAATGTACTCACTGTGGACAGAAGAATCATATTCGAGATGCATGCTGGAGATTGATTGGGTATCCTGAGTGGTACTTGGAAAAAAGGAAGAAAGGGCCTCCGAAGAATGGAACTGCCTCTCTTGCATCATCCTCTGGCAACCCGTCTTCCACTCCACAAGGTAACATATATGATTCTCAAATTCAATTCTCCAACTCAGGTACTTATCATTCTGCTTTCAGTGTTTCTACAATTTCTAATAATAATACTTGGATAATTGTACCTAGTGCAACGGATCACATGGCTTTTAATTCTTAAAACTTCAGCCATCGTAGTCCAACCGAAACCAACAATGTGTCATATGCTAATGGTACGCCCACCCCGGTTCATGGGGCTGAATCTGTATCTCTAACTTCGTCCTTAAATTTATCATATGTTTTACATGTGCCCACTTTATCTAACAACTTATTCTTGATTAGTCAAATCACTAAATCTCTAAATTGTGTTGTTACATTCTGGCCTTCTCATTGTGTGTTTCAAGACATCACAACAAAGGAGATGATTGGAATTGGTAGGGAAAAAGGAGGGTTGTACTACTTTACAGCAGACAGTGTTTCCAATCATCCTCACAAAGTAGTACAAGTCAGAGCCGACAATGAGAGTAATATCTTCCTTTGGCATAAGCATTTAGGTCATTGTTCTTTTAGATATCTCAAGTTTTTATTTCCTTCTTTGTTTAAAACTATTGGACACAATAATATGCAGTGTGAGACATGTGTTTTGTCTAAACATCATCTCATTGTTTTTCCCCCTAGTAATGGTAATAAAAGATCTATGCCTTTCTCTCTTGTTCATTCTGATGTTTGGGGTCCATCTAATGTTATGTCTATATCTTGTATGCGATGGTTTGTTACATTTATTGATGACTATACTTGCATGACTTGGATTTTTCTTTTAAAAATAAAAGTAATATATGTGACGTCTTTCAAAATTTTTATCATATGATTCTCACACAATTTCATAAGAAAATTCAAGTTTTACACTCAGATAATGGTGATGAATATCTGAACCATAATGTCAAAGCTTTTTGTTTGAAAAACGGTATTCTCCACCAAACATCTTGTGCACATACCCCACAACAAAATGGTATTATTGAATGTAAAAATCGTCATCTCCTAGAGGTTGCACGATCTTTACTGCTCGAAATGCATATGCCTAAATCTTTTTGGGGTGATACAGTACTATCTACTGCATATCTCATTAATCGTATGTCATCCAGTGTTCTGTCTTTTCAAACTCCACTGCAATCCTTGTCTCATTACTGTGATAGTAACTCCGCATTGCATATTCTTCCTCGGGTCTTTGGATGTGTGGTATATGTACATATGCATACTCCTCATCGAGGAAAGTTAGACCCACGTGCTCTTAAGTGTGTTTTTATAGGGTATTCTAGCTCACAAAAAGGGTACAAATATTATCATCCTCCATCCCGTAGGGTATTTGTGTCACAAGATGTTACATTCTAGGAAGATGAGGCATACTTTACCTCCGAGACTTCTCTTCAGGGGGAGAATCCGAACTATGAAGAGAAGTCTTCTAAAACTGATAGTAGTATACCCATTAGTCTGAGAAGTCAATCTTCTGAGAAAGAAAATTTATCTTCTGAAAGTGAGATTCCTGATAGTCTCACGGAAAAGACAAAACCAGCCTTGAGAGTGTATGAAAGGTGAAATAAAGGGAAAGAGAAATAGGGGGAGTCAGCTCTCATACAGGTAGTACAACCTTCCTCTTCTCCATCACCGGTTCGCCAATCAGACTCTGAGGTTGAAAATGCTCATGAGGTAACTCTTGAACCCTCAATTTTATCTAATGACTTATCCAGTGAAAATCACACAGATCTTGACCCTAGTCTATCTACTAGACGGTATCCTAGTCAAAAACATAGACCACCTGTACGGTTTGGTTTCTCCCCTGAGTGACCTCCAACAGATAGTAAGGTCCTTTACTCTATTACTGATTACACCTTAACTCATAGACTATCTGAAACCTTTAAAGCTTTTGCACATCAATTATCCTTTGTATCTATTCCTAGTAAATTGCAGGATATACTGACAGACCAGAATTGGGTCCGAGCCATGGATGAGGAGATGAAAGCTTTATAAAAAAATTGCACCTAGGAAATAGTGGATCTACCTAAATGGAAGAAAGTTGTTGGATGTTTATGGGTCTATACCATCAAACACAAGGCAGATGGCTCGATTGAAAGGTACAAGACCAGGTTGGTTGCTAAAGGGTACACTCAGACTTACGGAGTTGACTACCAGGAGACCTTTGCCCCAGTAGCAAAGTTAAACATTGTTAGGGTACTTCTATCACTAGCAGCTAATCTAGAGTGGCCATTGAAACAGTTTGATGTAAAGAATGCGTTTCTACATGGGGAACTTAGTGAAGATGTTTATATGGATCCTCCCCCTGGTTTTGATTCTAAAACTGGTAAAATTTGTAAACTAAAAACGGCTCTCTACGGACTAAAACAATCACCTAGAGTCTGGTTTGGACGACTTAGTACTTCCGTGAGGAAATTCAGATATCAGCAGAGTAACTCCGATCACACCTTATTCTTCAAACATAAGGGTGACAAAATCACTATAGTGATTATCTATGTTGACAATATGATTGTTACATGAAACAATGATCTGGAGATGACTAATCTCCAAAGTCACTTGGCCATAAAGTTCGAAATGAAAGACCTATGGGTATTAAGGTACTTTTTGGGAATTAAGGTAGCCCGATCTAAAAATGGAATTTTCCTCAGTCAGAGAAAGTAAGTTCTTGATCTACTTATAGAAACCAGGATGCTTGCTAGCAAACTAGTAGATACTCCTATGGACCAAAATCACAAGTTATTTGAACGTCCAGATCACCTTGATTGAACCCCAGCAAACAAAGAAAGATATCAAAGGCTTGTTGGTAAGCTTATCTACTTGTCGCATACTCGTCCTAATATTGCATATTCAGTGAGTATGGTAAGCCAATTTATGCACGCTCCTACTGAGAGTCACATAGATGCAGTCTTTCGGATTCTGAGATACTTAAAATGAGCTCCTGGTAGAGGATTAATGTTTTCTAAAAGTTGACATCTAGATATCAAGGGATACATGGATGCTGAATGGGCTGGGAATGCTAATGATCGGGGATCTACTTCTTGTTACTTCACCTTTGTAAGAGGTAACCTAGTCACTTGGAGAAGTAAGAAACAAACCGTGGTGTCACAATCTAGTGCTGAGGCAGAATTTCGAGGGATTGCCCAAGGAATTACTGAATTATTGTGGTTGAAGAATTTATTGAGTGATTTGGGATTTCACCAAAGAGATTGCATGAGACTGTATTGTGATAATAAGGCTTCAGTACAGATTGCTAACAATCATGTACACCATGATCGTACTAAGCATGTGGAGATTGATCGATTCTTCATCAAAGAGAAATTAGAAGAAAGGATAATTGAGCTTCCTTTTGTTCCAAGTAAGGACCAACTTGCAGATATCCTTACAAAAGCCATTAATGGAAGGAGTTTTCATGACTCAATTAGCAAGTTGGGCATGAGTGACATCTACGCATCAACTTGAGGGAGAGTGTTAGAATATTTCATTATTAATGTAGAATATATTCGTTATTAATGTAGGATATTTTTGTATAGTTAACGATCTGTTAATTGCTGATTATAGGGGATTGTTAGATTAATTGTAGAGTTGTAGGAGATCAATTACTTGATTCTCACTTTGTATTTTTTCCTATATATTGCCTCCATATGGAGAAGAATAAATCAACAAACACTTTTGATTTGTTCATTATCTTGATCGATAAAAATGGTTTTTGGTTGTTTATGTCCCAATGACTCCAAAAATGACTCAAACAACCAAAAGAATGACTGGGTGCTCTCATCCATTAAAAAAGCAACACCAAATAACACATTCTTCAAATGATGATTTACACCCACAAATAGTGCACAAATCAAACTATACTTATTGGTGCGGAAAGTGGTGTCAAAGCACACAACATCACCAAAACAATCATAATCTAACTTTGATCTACTATCTCTCTAAAAAAAATTATCATTCAATTATGTTGATCAACTTGTGTTTATATTAGACAACTGCTTATTGTTTTGAGTAATTTATTGATCCTATTGAGAAATATATCTATGATCCTTTATGTCCATCAATTCAAAAATGAACAAATATGGGTTCTTACTATGTTATATGTAAAACTTTCCTTTGAAATCATGCAAATTCTTCAATACAGTGATTATTGCAATGTTCTATAATAATTTTATCTTCCGGACCGGCGTTTCACCTCTCCTGCAGCATCAGTTGGAAGAATTAGGAAGACAAAATCTGCCTGATGGCCGGGGAGACTTCTGGAGATAACAAAAGAAGGAAGTTAGTGATTTTTGGAACATCAGTTGGAAGAATTAGGAAGACAAAATCTGCCTGATGGGGAGACTTCTGGAGATAACAAAAGAAGGAAGTTAGTGATTTTTGGTCAAGATTGTGTGGAACCATTCCAGTAACTCTAAAGTGCTGGCCATGAGGTATAATTTTCTTTCTCTTCATCTTGTACTAGTGCCTAAGCGAAAAGGATATCTAGGTTTATAATCTTTCTTATCATCACTCAAGTTTCGACCACAATCTTTGTTCCCTCTCCCTCACAGGTACGCTTTGACATAAAAGAGATGGCAGAAAAACGAAGGAACCTGGAAAATTTGAAAAGAAAGAGAAAATAAGAGAAAGAATGTATTTATTTGTTCTTTTTTTTTTTTTAATTGTCTTATATCGGAGGATTCTTTTCTTTGTTATAACTTATAACGTTTCTTATCATCATTTTCTCTTCCAGGTAAGCACGATCAGCGAAGAAACCAAAAAAAGAAACAAAAAGATTAATTGAGTAAGATGTCTCTCTTTTTTTTTTTTACATATAATTTTTTTTTTTTCATTTTTACATGTTTGTTAGAAGTAGGAGGCCTTCGGTTTTAAAGTCCTTGCACTGAGAAGAAAAAAAAATATATAGAACTTGAAAATAATGTTCTTATGGTTGTACACAAGTCTTAAAGCATGCCTCGTGAGTCATGACTGTAATGAACTTGTCTTAAAAAAATTGTAAGATTATATTTGTTTTAATTAATTCTGTCAATTTTCTAGTACTTGTGAAAGGATGAGCATGTCAATTTCCAATATGAGTATTGAATCTTCTCTCATTCTCAAGTTTAATTTGTTTGATCGATTGAAATATCATGGCTTAAAAAAATTACTAAGGAATTGATTCCACTATTTAATTGAAACATTAAATTATGGTTATAGTGGAATTATAAGTACAATATTTTGGCCAAAGCAATTACAATTATAAGATATTAAATTATAATGTTGTTATATAGTTTAAGTTCAAAATATTTTAAAGTATTTGGAAACATTTTCATAATTAGATATTTAGATGTGACATTACAAAATGTTTGAATTTTGACAATTACACCACCTTCCTTTCCCATCGGCGGTGGGTTCAACTTTACCCATGCTTATTTTACAAGAGAATTATTTAAAAAAAAAAAAGAATCAAGCTAAATCCAGCTAATGAATGACAAATTTTGCAGTTATTGATCTTGTCTACTAAGAGGAATCATTTCTAAGAATGAATAAATTATATAAATAATTGATTTTCTTCATTGTCAACCAAATAATAGAATACTCATTTTTTATAAAGAAAAATTGTTAGTGCAAATCACAAATGTAACAGTGGTCTACATTCTTCGACATGATATATTTATTGTTAGGACGAACCGATAATAGAAAGACTGTATACATAAGTATGTACAAACAGACAGTGACAGTTGGTTGTATATATTAAACATAGAAATTTTAATTAAGATTCTAAAACAAGATGATTCATTTTATTATTAGAGTAGTGAACAAAATATAAGGAACTGAATAAAGAATATAGTATAGGTCGTCGGATACTGAATATTCAGATGGAACATGATCAGTTAACGTTTGGATTAACCTTAAAATAATTAGATAGTTTGTAAAAATTAAGTTCAGATGTTGACTTTTTTTAGGGTTTGAATGTCACAATTAGAGAAATCGTTTGCTAATCGGGAATAAAAATGAAATAGAATCAAGTTTTATTAGAAAATGAACTTGATTCTTTTGTTTGGAAGAGAATTAATTTAATATAAGTAAACATTATAATATTTTGTTTTATTTTTTGAAGGAATTATCAACTAATATTAGCAAACATTGTAATCACAAGTAATGAATTAAGTTATCCGAAAATGATGTGTCATAGCTGTTTTTTATGAAAGATATTGAAATTTTTTTGGTACTGAAAATAAGTAAACACTGTAAAATTCTCATATAAGTATTCATCTATTGGTTATAGGTTTTCCGGTAACTAGTTAATTATATGTTTATTTTACACTTTAATCACATATGACATATCCAATAATTTAGATTAATGTTATAGGGTCTGCGTGCCCCTATGTTTTTTATTTTCTTTTCCCTCTATAGTTCTTTTATATACATGAAAAATATTTCTTCAATGGGTTTACAATTTACAAGAAACTAATTTGATTTTATCAACAAGGACGTAGCTCAGTTAGTAGATGGACGAGTTTAGGGTTTAGGTAAATAACTCCTAGGTCAGCAGCTTGAATCCTACCAATGGCGAAAGGTTTTAAAAAAATACCCGGTCCTTAATAAATATTGTCAAAAACAAAAAAACAAAAAAACTAATTTGATTTTAAATTTTTAATTAATGAAATTAGATATTGATTAAATTGTGAGAGCCAACGCAGCCAAGGTATTAAATATTAGAGTAATGCTACTTTATCCAAATCTGGTGCCCAAATGACGTGGCAACACTCTCGTCCATTCATTTAAATCAAGCAAATCTAATACAATCTAAATGAATGGACGAGAGTGTTGCCACGTCATTTGGGCACCAGATTTGGACACTAAATTCGGATAAAGTAACATTACTCTAAATATTAATATGATCGACCCCTTTCTCCGGGGCACCTGCATCGTTCACTACGTTATTTGCATTACGTCCACAAACTTTACTGTTGACTTTGATTTATTTCTTCTGAAAAAACCGTTTACTTTGATTTATTATATAATAAATTTTCTCATTAGAAATGGGCTGGGTTTAGAATTTTCAATTTTGTATACAAAACCCAGAGCCGCAGTATTGTGTACGACTATGCAATTCATGACGGGTGACTTTGAAATTTCTACGATTTTTCTATAACAAAAAAAAATTTAATTTATTAACAAATTATGGGCTGATTAGTCTGGAAATTGATTACGGGTCAATATAATACTTTTGACAATGATTCTTTTTACATTATAATTTAATTTTTCTAGATTATTTATTTTGTTTGATTCTGACCCATTCTAATTTACACCTTAATTAATGGTTAATGTACGGAAGACTTAGTTATCAACATTATTTTATAATAATAATTAAGTGTTTTGAACGTCATTAGCTGTTTACAAACTCTCTTAACTAATTTGTCGACATATTAAGACTTATTATTTATTTTATGGTTAATTGCACAAACATTCCTAAATTAAGACGAAATTACATTCATATTCAACTTTTCTTTTTACAACATAAAATTCTTCTGATAAATATTGAACATCGGTGAGCACGTGTGACATTAGCATTTTCTATGAACAATTGATTATCAAAATTCAAAAAGATAATGTGTTGTTTGTATTAATGATAGATAATGACTCGATATATGATATTATTTAACATTAATGGTGAAGACTTGATTATCATACACTAGCTAAACGAATAATGTTGATCATTGATGATTGATCCTTATATTTTCTTGTTTGTATGTATATGAGAAAGTGTAGGGCTGTTATTTAATGAAACTTGTAGATAAGAGATTTGAGATTTGACATGACAAAAATAAAAAATTTACCACCACATGAGTTTCGACTTTGAAGAGGATTCCAAAGTTTGTGGAATCTCTTTGAGAGAGAGAGAATGATTGAATGAAACAGCTTTAATTGTCCTAAAGGGCGTAGTTTTTTTTTTTGGTTTACACCATCCGGTTTTCGGGTGGGGCGGATCCACCATACGGTGCAATCAGCCCAAACCACACCCCGACTAATCCGGACTCGCACCAGGTCGGCCCACTAAGGGGTAAAGTGCTCCCAATATGTGTAGCTCCGTTCACAAGGGAAGTTGAACCCACGACCTTGCTTAAGGGATGAGAGCGCCGAACCACTCACACCAACACATGATTGGTTAAAGGGCGTAGTTTAACCAGTAGATGAAGGAGTTTGTGGTCGGAGCAAATGACTTCCAAATCAGCGATTTGAATCCTACCAATGGAAAAGACTTCAAAAAATATATATATAACTGATCTAGATATGTAGATAGATAGATAGATATTGTAACAAAACAAAAAAAAAAAGCCCTTTAATTTCCAACTGGCTTTCAACTGTTGCCTGCCGGAGAGATTTCATCGGTTTTAAATTTTAATCCTTATTATGTGCTAAATCTGGTATGTTTATTTTTGTAAAAAAAATTAAATAAATACAAATCTCTAACTTTTTTTTTTCTTTTTTTTATTAAATTGAGATTTGAGATGTCTAGTGTGCCAATAATATTAGAGTAATGCTACATTGCCCAAATTTGATGCCCAAATGATGTGGCAACACTCTATGCCATTCATTTAATTCATACAAATCTAATACAATTTAAATGAATGGCCCAGAGTGTTGCCACATCATTTGGGCACCAAATTTGGGCAATATAGCATTACTCATAATATTATGCAAAATCCCATAACGATGAAGTATTATTGAACCCCATATTTCGGTTGAGAGTGACAATACATAAAATAGTGAAGTAATTGAAGTCTTTTGAAGAAAGTTGAGTAATTAAAAAATAAAAAATAAAAAGTTTGAAGAAAATAGAGAATAGACTATAAAGTAGTCAAAGTTTGACTAGTAGAATGCAACAAGAAGTAGTTGCAATTTAGGGCCCGTCTTGCAAGTCGTTTTCTGTTTTTGTTTTTCGAAAAGAAAAATGAAAATGAAAATGAAAATGAAAATGAAAATTGTGTTTTTGGTTTCATTTTAAATTCCGAATACGCGTCTGGTAGCATTTACTGGAATCCATATTTTAAAAATAAAAACGGAAAAAACGCGTCTGGTAGGATAACCGAAAACTTTCGAAAATTGAAGTATCAATTTTTAAATTTTGTTTGATATTATAACAATTATAAACAAATTGATTAAATAATTAACTAAAAAAAAAAATTTATGTAATTTTTAAATTAAACAAAAGTTATCAGCTGAAGAGGAAGAGGAAGAAGAGGAAGAAGAAGAAGAATAGCAGATCGGCGGTGAGCTGAAGAAGAAGACGACGACGACCAGTTGAAAAAGAGCAAATCGGCGACGGCCAAGAAGAAGAAGGCCAGCTGATCAGCGGCGGTGAAGAAGACCAGATCGACGGCGAGTTGAAGAAGAAGAAGAAGACCAGATCGACGACGGCGACCTGGAGATGATCATCGGCGGCGACGAGCTGAAGAAGAAGACCAGATCGGGAAGAGAGAAAATGAGGAAGAAAGAAGATGAAGATGTGAAGAGAGAAGATGATGCACAGTGAGGAGAAAAAAGAAAAAAAAAATTATTGTAAATTTTTTTGAAAAACAAAAACAACTTTTTTTTTGTTTTTCAAAATTCCCACTTTTAACAATGGTTTTGTTTTTCATTTTGTTTTTTAATTTTGAAAATAAAATGAAAAACAGTTACTGGACACAAACTCGAAATCATTTTTGGAAAACAAAAACAAAAACAAGCTGAAAACAGCCTGCAGGACATGCCCTTATATTTTGTAAAAAGCTAGAACCTTTTTCCGAGAAACCGGCTATATAGTTTGCATATAAGTAGTCTCTCACTATTTGCTTCGCACAATTGTCCCCAATTTCTTTATATTATCACTTTAGCCTCGTAATTACGACCTAAGTAGTTTTGATTTTATTTTATATTTTTGGAGAGGGGATTTGAACTTGGTAGTTGGTACTTCAACTTCGTTGAAAGGTTGAAAGGTGCAGTTAACACTTCCCACCAAGTTATTCCTCCGATCAGCAGTGGAATTGGACCACAGGAAAAAAAAAAAAAAAACTTAAAAAATATAAATTTTTAAAAATAATTATATATTTTACAATTTAATCTCAATTTTAAATTTGTGTGTGTTTGTGTGGGAGATAGAGATGACGATGACGGCGGGTGGTGGTTTTGGAGATTGAGGTGGCATCGAGGATGAAGAGTTGGAGTTGGAGGTGGTTTGACTGGTTCCGATTCCATATTGTGGTGGTGGAGATCTTA
Organism: Acer yangbiense; assembly: GCA_008009225.1. Taxonomy (NCBI): domain Eukaryota; kingdom Viridiplantae; phylum Streptophyta; class Magnoliopsida; order Sapindales; family Sapindaceae; genus Acer; species Acer yangbiense. Next base: position 14,113,471 of record CM017761.1, read on the forward strand.
GATAATGGAGATCCGATGATGGATCTGGTGGAGCTGGTTATCCATTATATCTTTCTTTCTTTTTTTCTTCAAAATTTGTGTTTTTCATTATTTTGTTTAAATTTGAATGTAAAATGGTATAATTGGTTAGAAATGTTAACAGAATGTGGTTTTTGACTAATAAATCAAAAAGCAGGGTGGTTTTTGGCCAATAACGAAACTAGTTTTTTTTTTTTTTTTTTTTTTTTTTTAATAATTGTTTTTTTGAAGGAATATTATTAGGTAATTAATATGCATGTGATTCACAAGATAAGGTTGGTCAAATGGTACACCTATGCCACGAGGTCGTGGGTTCGGGTCCTCCCCTTCCAAAAATACTACAATATATATGAGATTGTAGTTAAATTATTCGAAAACAGTATGTAGTTTTTAAATATAAGAAATAAAGATATTTTTTAAAAATAAATTAATAAAGTTTTTTTACAATTACGTTTATAGTAATGCTACTTTGCCTAAATCTGATGCACAAATGATGTGGTAACACTCTAATCCATTCATTTATTCATTTAAAATGAATGGATTAGTGTGTTACCATATCATTTGGGCACCAAATTTTAGTAAAGTAGCATTATTGTTACATTTATTAAGCCTAAACAAGAAACTATGTAGTAGTAATGTACTAATGATTAATGGGTTTGATTAAGTTACTGTTAACAGTAAGGTTATCAGATCAATTTTAATCTTTAGATTTCAATTCAAATGTGTATAAAATTAAGGATTTAAAAATTTTAAAAATAAAAAATAAAACAAAAGGTAATCAACCCTCTCACATAACTATCGAGTAATCTTATTGTTAACAGCAATATAGCAAAACCTATGATTAATTATTATATTTAATTAATCTTAGTAAACGCTGCCTTATTCCTCAAAAACAGTAAATGCCGTCTTGTTAATTAGTCCTCTCAACTAAAATTTGAAAGTTTACCTTCAATTAATTCGAGTAAGAATGAGATTGCCCAATCGGATTATTATCATTCATTGACGGTTCAAAAAATCAAAATGACTAAATTAGTAAATTTACATATTTGCTGTTTTATTTTATTTTTCATATTTTAAAACAAATTATATTAGCTGTTTTATTTACCATCAATGGTTGTTGCATAAATATAAATGCATTGAATCTTCACAACTTCAATTTGACATTGTATAAAATTCCAAATTAGGCATTAACCTTCCGATTTTCTTTCCTTTTTTTTCTATAAAATCAACAATTTGTTATTTCAAAACTATAAGAATCTTTTTTAGTAGAGAATCTTTTTATTTTATTTTATAGGATTATTACTTCTATAAGAATCTATTGAATATACAAAATTTCGGACACCCAGGCTGGCTCTTTAAAGAGAAAAATAAAATTGGTATATTCCATATCTGACGTCATAAATAAGATTCCTCTGTCAATTAAAATCCCGAAACTACCCCTGATCCCCTAGAATCAAATCCCAGACTTGAATTTAATAAATAAATAAATAAATAAATAAATAAATAAATAAAAAGTAATTTCGAGATTAGAAGACATCAAGAAAAGTCTTGTATTAGCTTTCAAATTGAGTCCTATATAATAGGATCCAAATTAGACTAGTCTCCTGCTACAACACAGCCTCCTCTCTTATATATTTCTCTCTCTCTCTCTCTCACTCACTCTGTATTTGTTTTTTCTGTCTTTTTGTGAATTCCTTTTCTTTCGCTCTCTCTGGTTAGTTTCAGCAATGGCTACTTCCCCAACATGCTCGGCGGAGCTGGCGGGCTTACTGGGTGCCAACGCCACCAACACCGCCGCCGCCGAATTCATCTGTAACAAGTTCACCGACGCCGCCTTCGCTATCGACACCACTTACCTCCTCTTCTCCGCTTACTTGGTCTTCTCCATGCAGCTCGGCTTCGCCATGCTCTGCGCCGGATCCGTACGCGCCAAAAACACTATGAACATCATGCTCACCAACGTCCTCGACGCCGCCGCTGGCGGTCTCTTCTACTACCTCTTCGGCTTCGCCTTTGCTTTCGGCGGCCCCTCCAACGGCTTCATCGGCCGTCAAAACTTCGCTCTCGACTCCATCCCCTCCTCGTCGTTTGACTACAGTAACTTCCTCTACCAGTGGGCTTTCGCTATCGCCGCCGCCGGTATCACCAGTGGCTCCATCGCCGAGAGAACACAGTTCGTCGCTTACTTGATCTACTCATCTTTCTTGACTGGGTTCGTTTACCCAGTAGTGTCTCATTGGTTCTGGTCCGCCGACGGCTGGGCCAGTGCTTTTAACACTGGAGATCTATTATTCGGATCCGGTGTCATCGACTTTGCCGGGTCGGGTGTGGTTCACATGGTGGGTGGTATTGCTGGTCTTTGGGGTGCGTTAATTGAAGGACCAAGAATCGGCCGGTTCGACCACTCGGGTCGGTCCGTCGCTCTCCGTGGACACAGTGCCTCTCTCGTCGTTATCGGGACTTTCATGCTCTGGTTTGGATGGTACGGATTCAACCCCGGTTCGTTCAACAAAATCTCCGCCGCCTACGTTTCGGGAAACTACTACGGTCAGTGGAGCGCAATCGGTCGAACAGCTGTCACCACCACTCTAGCCGGTTGCACCGCCGCTTTAACCACCCTTTTCGGCAAAAGAATCCTCTCCGGTCACTGGAACGTCACCGATGTCTGCAACGGCCTGCTCGGCGGGTTCGCCGCCATCACAGCCGGTTGCTCGGTGGTGGAGCCCTGGGCCGCTATAATATGCGGGTTCGTGGCGGCGCTGGTTCTTATCGGTTGCAACAAACTCGCCGAGATAGTGAAGTTCGACGACCCGCTCGAAGCCGCACAGTTGCATGGAGGGTGCGGCGCGTGGGGGATCATCTTCACCGCTTTATTCGCAAGCAAGAAGTACGTGAACGAAGTGTACGGTGGTGATCGGCCGTACGGGTTGTTCATGGGTGGTGGTGGAAAGCTTTTGGCTGCTCATGTGATCCAGATTTTGGTGATTGTCGGGTGGGTCAGTGCTACAATGGGTACTTTGTTTTATATACTTCACAAGCTTAAGCTTTTGAGAATATCCAGTGAAGACGAGATGTCGGGTATGGATTTGACCCGACATGGTGGTTTTGCTTATATTTACCACGAAGACGATGATATGCAAAAGAATGGAATTCAGTTGAGGAAAATTGAACCCTCTTCTACTACTCCCATGTCAGTTTAATTTTTTTTAATATTATTATTGATTAAGATTCTATGTATTTATCTAGATTTTAGAGTTGTTGGTTGGTGGTGGGTTCATGTATGAAGAAAATGCAGACTTTATGTTTCTATTTTTGATTCATATGATAAAGTTTTATTGGTTTTTGATAACTTTGAAATCAAGCAAGTAAATATTTTAAATATTTTAAATATTATTTTATTTTATTACCTTGTTTGAAAAGGAACATATAGTTGATTGTGGTTTCTAAATTTTGTTGTTTTCCAATTAAAAATAAATAAATAAATAAATAAAGGTTTCTTTCACAGAAAGTAGCAAACTGGTTTGGTTTATTCATTTATTGAAATCTGACTGTTAGTGAATAGTGTAATCATGGGCCCAAAAAGAGTGGAAATTTTTGATGCCATAATGTTGGAACTGGTAAAACCCTTTGAATAAGGATTCTGTGTTTTTATTTTGAGTGGCGATATTTGCACCCCTGAAAAATTGTATGTGCACCCCTATTTGTATATACACCCCTTTAAAAAAATTTAAAAGATAAAATCTTGTAAGTACACCCCACACATTACCAAATATGCCCTTTGTTTTAATTTTTAAAAATATTATAAAATAAACACCTTGTATTCTTTATTTTACCTAAAACAAAATAAAAAGGAAAATTAGTTTAAAAATACTAATAAAAAGGAAAAATTATAAACGGATAAACAACAACAATAAAATTGCAGACATCCGCTTCGAATTCATCATTCTCCAAAAGAGAGAGAGAATGGTATTTTTTTATTTTTTTTTATTTTTATGTGTTGTTTTTTTATTATCTAAAATACAAAATTAAAAGATGCATAATATATATGGAGGAGCCGCAGTACTCCTCCCAAATTTTGGAAGAGGTTGTAATAATCTAATTTTCTAATCTAGAATAGAAGAGGATGAGGCAGCAGCCTCCTCCATATTTTCTTGAGAGAATATACTGTTTTTCTTCACTTTTTGATATATTTGGGATTTTGTTTTTCCTTATTATTTTTAATTTGATTTAGTTAGTTAAAATTTTGAAAATAAGATAACAATAATAATTAAGGGTAAGATTGGAATTTTAAAAATATATAAATTTGGGGTGCACATACGATTTTAAAGGGGTGCAAATATCGCCACTCTTTTATTTTATCATTTAGAAATGTACAATTTTTTTTATATATTTTTAAATGGACTCAATTATGTTTTTTTTAAGTCAACGGACCAAAACGCCAACATGACGTAACTAACCGGTAGATTAACGAGTTTGGGGAAAAACCTACAAGTAGCAAAAGCTTTTAAAAAAAATACTTGAAATAAAAAAAGTCAGTGGACCAAAACAGTTGTAGTGGTTGATATTTTAGGAAGATTTGTTCAAATGCTATCAAGTTTGAGTAAAAAACAAAATCATCTAGTTTAGGAATTAATTAAAAACTCAAGTCGGGTCGGGTAGGTTCCGTTGTACAAAATAGTCGGGTTTTGGATACACTATCCGAAATTTGTTATCTGACCCTGGAACTACAAGGTATTTTTTTTAATGAGTTTTGTAATTCTCTTTTCATTTTATGAATATAATTGTTTTCACTCATTTTTTTAACTATTAAAACGTATTAAAAAATTGAAGAACAATAATTAAATGAGTAGATATATAGCGTACAATATTCCTAGTTTTTTTTTTTTTCTTCTCCAGTACGGCGATTTCAACCTAATTGAACCTAAAAAGCTGAAACATTTGCGGACTATAAAATGACTCTTAAACAAATTAAAAACCCTTTTTGCCTTTTTCAAGAATTGTATTAGGAGGGTGTATTCAATTAGGATTCTTGCGGATATTTAAAGACATTTTTTAAGTGACAGATTTTCATGGATTTCTATGGACTTTTATAAATCCACATGGACTTTCATTGATTTGTTTAGATATCTATCTCAGACTTTTATGGATTTATTTAGATATCTATCTCAGATTTTTATGGATTTGTTTAGACACCCATGGACTTTCATGGATTTGTTATCTCTGACTTCTATTATAGATGGAGAATTATACCACTATATGACCTAATAACACAATCTATACACTCAACCAATATGATCTATTAATACAATTTACAGTATTAAAAACAATCTCTGCTTTATTCCTTTTCTCTTTTATTACTTTTCACCTCCTTAATCAGCTATTTCCCTTTCCAGTTCTCCATTTGGACTTTGCTTATGGCTTCTTTATAGCTTTTTTTTTTTCCCATGTATTATGTTTCAATAAGACAAACGTATCACGTTATCTATATAATAATTTAATAACATACGTCTATGCATCCATTTATGAATTTAATTAAAAACTATCATTTTTGAGCAAATAACATACGGTTATGCATTCATTTATGAATTTAATTAAAAACTATCATTTTTAAGCAAATAACATACGTCTATGCTTCTGTTTATGAATTAATTATATCTCCATCAACATGTTTCTATTTTGAATAAATCTAACACCATCAACACGTCTACTTAATTTTGTTTTTATGTGGAGTTGGAAGTTAGGGTCACAGTTAAACTTGTAAACATGGTTTCGATGGTTTTGGTTAGCAACCGGATTCAACGGAAAGTCGGGAACCTATGTTCAAGGTTCAGCTAGCTTTGGTAATTGATTTATATATTTATCATGTCTAAAACGGTGTCATGTCAATAATGTATAACACATTGATATTGTAAGATGTGTTGTTTTTTGATATGACTATATGAACCAAAGTTGTTTTGAGAGATTGTTAATGGAACAAATGGTGTACATAGAATATAATTATTGTGTTATTTTGTCCTTGTCTAAGAAACCTCAAAGACATAGACACATAGTTACAAATATAGTTATTGAATGAACAACCCTTTACTCGAAACCTTATAACCACCGAAGCTCCTAATAATCCACCGGTAAGTATAGATATAGTGCAAATTATTTATATTACTTTTTATTCAAATTAGTTAATTAAAAAATGAGGCAAAAATTATTCGGGGTTCTTTCTTTAAATAATTTTTTTAAAAATAATCATATTTGTTGGGTGTCAACAGAACCACCCAACAAATCATACTTTTTTGCTTTATTGATAATATTATCTTGTTCTGGTTTTCTTTTGTTCGAGGGTAGTTGCAAGATTGTTCCTTTTTGGAGTGAAATTTGGGGATCTATTTTGCAAATCCACTGAGTTATCTAATTATATAACTACAACTCTTATCAGATTAAGTAGCCAAAAGTGAAAACTGCAGTTAAGAACATTCTTTCGCTTAAACCGCAGCTAATAAAGACTCTTTGAGCAGTACTCATAGGTGAAATGGAAGTGGCAGTGTGATGTCCTTCCTTGGTCTTCAACCGTGTATAATTCTGCTGTGGCAGGATTTTGAGCTCAGCATATACAGTCAAGAAGGGTCATCGACATGCAAAAAGATCAAAGGATTTTGAGAAGAAGCAACACATTTCTTTTTTTTGAGTGAGAGAGAGAGAGAGAAAGAGAGAGCAAAGTCCACCAAAATATTTGGGGAGAAGGCCGGACATGTTATGGCATTTGATATTTATATCTCTCACCATCTAGTTCACCCAAATCCACAAAATTCCATGACCTAAGAAAATCTTTTAAAATCTAGTCATAATTGAATACACCTTGATTCTTGTAGACATTTTTAAAGTCCCAATTCAATACACCCGGATTTGGAAGGATTCTTTAAAAGTCTATAGAAATCTTAATTGAAAACCACTGGATTAATATAGACTCTTTTAAAGTCTTTAAATGTCCGAATTGAATACACCAGGATTTATAATGTCTTTAAATGTCTTCGAGAATCCTAATTAAATACACCCCCCCTTAGTTTAAGTTATCTAGTTTTGCATACATTAAACTTTGAAATCATTGTTTACACAATTAAGAAAAGTGGAATTGGTGAGAAATGTCACATTTTTAAACTGATTTGGTGACAATGTCACTGCTTTAATAAGTTAAGTTTAAAAGACACCTATTATGGTGAACGGACAAAAATACCCTTACTTTACACATTCTTTTCTTACTTTGAAGTTTTCTGAGATTTAAAACAGATCTCCAATGGATAATTAGTTTTGTGGCTCTACGCAAACGCATTCGCCCAGAGATTTTTTTTGGTTTTGAATCTTCCATTGAAAAGGCTCGAAATGAAGTGTTCGAGCCTTTTCATACACCAATCGTGCCTTTTCATTAGTGTATGAAAAGGCTCGAACACTTAATGAAAAGGCACGATTACTGTACAATCGTGCCTTTTCATACACCAATCGTGCCTTTTCATGTACAAAAAGGCACGATTACTGTACAAAAAGGCTGGAAACTTTGTTCAAAAAGGCTCGAAATATTTTTTAATTTTTTAATCGAGCCTTTTGGAAAAGTTATCGAGTCTTTTGGAAAAGTTATCGAGGCTTTTGGAAAAGTTATCGAGCCTTTTGGAAAGGTTATCGAGCCTTTTAGAAAGGTTATCGAGCCTTTTAGAAAGGTTATCGAGCCTTTTGGAAAAGTTATCGAGCCTTTTAGAAAGGTTATCGAGCCTTTTCCAAAAAGGCTCGATAACCTTTCTAAAAGGCTCGATAACTTTTCCAAAAGGCTCGATAACCTTTCTAAAAGGCTCGATAACCTTTCTAAAAGGCTCGAAATGATTTCGTGCCTTTTTGAAATATTTTCGTGCCTTTTTACATTATCATCGTGCCTTTTGAAGTTGTTATCGAGCCTTTTGGAAAAGTTATCGAGCCTTTTAGAAAGGTTATCGAGCCTTTTGGAAAAGTTATCGAGACTTTTCCAAAAAGGCTCGATAACCTTTCTAAAAGGCTCGATAACTTTTCCAAAAGGCTCGATAACCTTTCTAAAAGGCTCGATAACTTTTCCAAAAGGCTCGATAACTTTTCCAAAAGGCTCGATAACAACTTCAAAAGGCACGATGACAGTGTAAAAAGACACGAAAATATTTCAAAAAGGCACGAAATCATTTCGAGCTTTTTCCGAACTTTTTTCGAACCTTTTTCGAGCCTTTTGGTGAAGAAGGTTACTGTGGGGGGCAATTTTGTCCGTTCACCATAAATGGTGCCTTTTAAACTTAAGTTAGTAAGTTGGTGCCTGTTCTCAAAAAAGAGCGTCAAATAGTGCTATTTAATTTTTTAACCCAAAAGAAAATGTTGTTTATTTATTTCTATTAGATTGATTAGTGTGACAGCTATGATTATATTAATCTTGAATATGACTACGGTTGTTTCTGATCTGACTCCATGTTCAGTGTAATGATGTTGGTAAGCACATGATTAGATTAGCACTTAATTAGGAGATTAATAATTTTGTGGTTTTTATTTGTCACTTTGTATTGCACATAACCTCTTAGTAAATATAGTCGTGAACCTCCCTTCCACATTAGAGGTGAGAGATTCAATTCTCATTATACGTATTTTATAAGTATGTGTGAAGAGTTTTCTTCACATTTTCGGGAGTAATTATCTCTCGTTATAAGAATAAATACCCAAACCATACATGTACAGTTTGATCTCGGTAAGTTCTATAATGATTAAAAAAAAGAAAAAAAAAATTGTCACTTTGTATTCTACTATCCATGCGGTGGATCAAGAAGAAACATCATACTGTTCTTTAAGTGCTGCATTGCACATCTACCATTATTGATCCAACCACTGTTTTGCTGTTGTTTTTTGTTATGTCAAGTGATAACCGAGAGCAACTCCAACTTAGGCCAATTCTAATGTACAACATCAACCGGTGAATATTTTTACACCAATTGGGAAATATTCTTACATTAAATTTTTTACACTCCGGCATTCCAAATCAAATTTTACACTAAAAGAACATTTTTAAAGAATATTCTCTCAAAATGAGTAAATAAAATAAACTATATATATATATATATATATATATATATATATATATTAATGGTATATATATTAATGGTATATTTTTTAAGAATACATTTTATTTTAATTAAGTATAAGAGAATTAAATTAGAAATTAAAAAAAAAAATTAAAGCTTTGATTTGACTAATTAAAAAAGGGATAATGCTTAAATACTGATTGGTCAGTACCCAAGATACTGACCCACTAATAGAATGTTGATACGTGACATTTTTTCTTTCACTTTTTATATTTATCTCATTGCATTCTTTCAAAATGGGTCACGTGCCAATATCCTATTGGTGAGGTCAGTACCTTGGATACTGATTGTCCTTAAAAAAATAAAAGCGCTTGGCATCAAAGGCACTACTTATCGATGCACCAATTGTTTTTGGGAAGCGTATTGTGCACCAAATTGAAGCAACTTTGGAGTTGCTAAGAGTCGCTCTTAGAGCAACTCTAATGTTGGACACTAAACTCTATCCCAATTTGAAGTCGAATTGGAATCTTTTATATATATGTTTACACCAAATTTTGTTTCCACTACAATGTTCAATATCAAATTGTACACAAAAAAACATATTTAAAGAATATTCTCCCGATAAATATTTAAATTATTATAAAAGTTTAGCATTATTTTAATATATATAATTAATAAGTAAATTAAATAAATTGAATATGTATATTAATATTGGTGTCATTTTAAAAATTTCAATGAAATCTTTTCAACGATATTTTTTTTTTGGAATACATATTGTTAGAATTAAGCATAGGAGGGTTAAATTAGAGATTTGAATTTTTTTTAAAACAAATCAATATTATCAATGCTGTTTTGTTCTCTCACATGTCTTGTTTGTGGGAGTAGATATATCTTTAAGCCGTGAGTGTCGATATCCATATTGCTCATATAGTACTTGATATATTTCGGTTTTAAGAGTAGATATTTGAGTTGTAGATGTAATGTTTAATCTCAGCATGTTTGGCAGATCCCTATCTAATTCAATGTAAAATTTCAATATACATATAATAGGTTATGGGCGGTTAAGATTGATTTCTTTTAACCATTAGTATTATTAATAAGGGGGCTTTTTAGGAAATATCATTATAATATATCCTTGTTGAAGTTTACTGAAATCTCTTGTATGCAAATGGAATCAACAATATATTGAGGTTATAACTTGTAACAACATTTTGAACTATACGGATGTACTTTTAAATTTCAAATAAATATAGAAAGTCATTGGGATGCAAAAGAAGTCAAGAAGTCAAGAACCCAATTAAACCGGTCAATACATGTGAACATAGCGTATACTTGCTATCAATCTCTCTTTATTTCATTCAATAATAAATCTTCTTCCCATTCATTATTTTTGTGGTTCAAGAAAAGACTAGAGAATACTACCATTTCTTGCAAACCAGTATGTAAAGAATATACAATTAATTTAGGTTTTTGGGGATTGGGACACTCGATACTACAGTACTACTGGACCAACTTTATATCGTACTTTGATTATAATTTTAAAGAGATTTAAACGATGGATATATATACCATCTGTAGTTGGACGATTTGATGACCTCATATCATGTAACATTAATAAGATAATTGATATTGGCACATGATTTATAGATATTAGAAAAGATATGAAGACTTTTAAAGAGCAACACAGTAAGTTGTTGTTTGCTTGTTTTTTTTTTTTTAAAAAAAAAAAAAAAACTCAAAAAACACAAAAAGTAAAGCAAAAGCAAGCGGTGGGAGTGGTTTGGTTTACATCAATGTCATGGGAAGATTTAGAAAGTAAATGTTTGTGGACTTCACAAAAAAAAAAATGGGAATCGAAAAGTCTTCTTCTTTTTAGTCGTTACAATGCCCAATTGCCCAGGCCGCCATTCAACAAAGTTAAGTCCACACCCTCCATTAATTTTATCATTTATTGCACAATTGTCAAGTTATGCGTTCACAAACAGAGTGGCCCCTCCAAAAGCAACTAGTGTTTACAAATAGACTGATTATATTTTGAAGATTAATTATTCTTAAATAAGGGTATGATTGTAAGGAAGGAGATTTTTTTTTTTAAAAAATCTACATGTGATACTATTGATTGTGTGTGTGAAAAGATCTTTTTGAGTCAAAGTGGGTCTACTTTTAATTAATATATCTTTTTATATAATAAATCTGACATAAAATATAGATTAAGGTCTGTCAACACCTATCGAAATTAAAAATTATATATATAATCCAGATATTTACTTTATAATCGGAAGAAAACATCTTACACATAATTATAAAATGTCCATGGTTAAATTCGAACCCTACATTTATGAAAAGAAAAGTGTGCAACTTTTAGGATAAAATAATATGTGTGTGTGGTTTTTTTTTTTGACGATATCTATCAATTTGAGACTAAGTGTTTTATTGAAAGCTTTCGTCATTGGTAAGATTTAAGTCACCGACTTGGAAGTCATTTGCCTAAATTACAAGCTGGTCCATCTACCAGCTGAACTACGTCACTGTTGACAACACGACGTGCTTCTTAATGTGCGTTATTATAAGTTATAAATAGTTTTTTTATTTTTTTATCTTAAAAATATAAATATATTAACGTTTGTGCAAGTTTTCTCAAAAAAAAAAAAATATAATAATAAATAAATAAATAAATAAATTCAATGATGTTTCTTAGTTAGTTGATGGCATGTGTTTTTTCTTTTCACATTAATATTGAGCTATTAAGGAGAGACTAATTGAAAGTGTTTTTAACATCATAAAAGCACTTTATGATAAATAAGGTAAGACCGGATAATAACATTTTGGGTCGTGACACATTAAATTTCCATCGCAAGATATAACTTCAAAAAGGACAGATATTATACAAAGAATGACCCTACCAATGACCCTTTAGGCCTTTATCCTGGCTGATTGCTCAGGATAGGGGCTGCTTTCTTTAGTGAATTTTCTTTCAAAAAAAAAAATACCAACATTTATCAAACTTTTTAATTCATTTTTTTTTTTTTTGGCATAGGCCGAACGAGGCTTGGGTCCGACCCAAATAGTCGAATCTGGTTGTGGCGAAGCCACTTGGAGGCCTGGAGGTGCCGGCCCAATTTGTTTAATATATATATATATTTTTACCCTATTTTAAAAGATTTCTTGCCACAGCCCCTCGGTTCCCACAAAATTAAAGAAGTTGGCTTCACCTTTATGGTTTGCCAACAATTGGATTTAAGTGCTAGTCGAGCTAGTAAAGGGATATGATTCAAACCCACAACTAGGGGTGGGCAAAGTTCAGTTCGGTTTGGTTTTGGGTAAAACTGAACTTAACTGAAAATATTTCGGTTTTGATAAAATGAAACCGGTTTGAACCGATTAAAATATTTCGTTTTTGGGCCTAATGGGCCTAATGGTCTTTTTAATATGTTTTTAAATTTAATGGGTTGTTGGATACTAATTTTGGGCCAAAGTTTTGTAGATGAGTGACGATATTTACACCCCTCAAAAACCGTATGTATACCCAAAATTAGTATATTTTTGAAAATTCAATCTTACCCTTAAGTAAAATTACTTAAATGACCAAATAGTTTGTAAGTGCACTCACCAATAATTATTAATCAGTTTCTTAAAATTCCTTTTTATTTTCTCAAACCCTAACTTCTCTTTTAAATACTAATTTCAAACATATTTTTAATTTCTTTTAAGAAATACAAACTGGTTACTAACTATAGAAAATGAAAGCTTGAAAAAGCAAATTTTCAATTAATTTTTATTAGAATACACACTATTTCTCTGTAATATCTGTCTTTTTTTTTTGTTTAAAAAAATCTGTAATTTTTCTCTTTCAAAAACGTTTTGGATTTTTTTGTTTTTTTAAGAAGAGCTCAGAAGAGCCACCGATTTTAGACCATTGTCATCCTAAAGAATGCTATGATCATCCTATTGATGTCAAATGTTTTATTGATGTCAAAATAATAGAAGATCAACAAGAACACAATACAATGATTATTAATAACTTCAGTGAAGAATGCACCCGATCGAATTCTATTGAGTTCTTATTTTGAACTTAGAATTTGGTGGCTTGTCTATTGTGAACGATAAAATCACAAAAAAAGTAGAAGAGAATTAATTGAATACATTTTTTTTTTCATGTCACCCTGATCTCCTGCAAAGATCTGCAAAGCTACTCCATCTCCAAATGTTGAAAAGCATGAATGGAGAAGAAGCTGTGTGTGTGAGAAAGGGGTGTACAAACTAGAGATTTTGTAAGCAATGGTATTTTGGGTATTAAGTGGGGTTTATTTACGAACCAGAGATAATTAGAGGTTTTTAATGGGTGTGTTTACAAAAGGGGTGTACATACAGTTTTTAGGGGGTGCCAATATCGTCACTCTTTGTAGATTTCATAAATTAGTTTCATACTAATTTTGGGCCGAAGAATCAATTAAACCAAAAATTTAATTGATTCTTAGTTTCTTACTACAATTAAATTATTAATTAAATTAATTAAATTAAAGATTGTTAAATGGAATAACTGGTGGTTCTAGTAAAAGTGAAATTTAGGGTGGCAGATGGCAGGCAAATAACAAAGCTCTCTCAAATATAACATATTCATGAAGCAGATGCAGACGCAGACGGCAGACCCCACTCTCCAATCTCTCTCTCACCACTCACACACATATACATTGTTATCATGGATTTTTTTTTTAAAACTTATATATATGGTAGATCGGTTCAAACCGGTTTCGGATATCAAAAACTGAACTGAACCGAAAACTATTCGGTTTTAGATATCTAAAACTGGTTTGAACCAAATAAGATATGCGAACCGAACAGAACACCCTTTTTTTAAGTTCGGTTCAACATTTTGTGCCTACCCCTACCCACAACCTTTATTGTTACACAAACTTAGGTGATGTTTGGTTGCCATGGTGGAATGGTAATAAGAATGCGAATGAGAATGTAAAGGAAAGGAAAACTATTTTTTTTTTTTTTTTTTCGTTTGGTTGCGATTTTAGAATTAGTCTCTGAATTAATATTATTTTGTTTGGTTAACAACCGAATAAAATGGAGTTAACTGTACTTTGACCAAAATACCCCTAATTACAAAACATTTATAATAACATAATATATATATACTATATAATAATATATAAATATAAAAGTAATATTATATATATAATATAATACATATATATTATATATATAGTTATAGAGATTGGTTGCCATGGTGGAATGGTAATGAGAATGTAAAGGAAAGGAAAACTGATTTTTTATTTTTATTTTTTCGTTTGGTTGGGATTTTAGAATTAGTCTCTGAATTAGTATTATTTTGTTTGGTTAACAACCGAATAAAATGGAGTTAACTGTATTTTGACCAAAATACCCCTAATTACAAAACATTTATAATAACATGATATATTATGGAAATATAAAAGTATATATATATATATATATATATATATATATATAATAATATATAGTTATAGAGTTGGGCATAGGAGGGTATTTTTGGAAAACAAAATTTACTTTGGAATTGGAAAGAGCTTTCCATTGGGTTTTGGATGGAAAACACATTCCATCAAAATGGTGGAAACACCATTCCAATGGAATTCCCTTTCCAATAGATATTAGCAAACCAAACATTCAGAATGACTTTCTTTCCATTCATTTCCAGCCAACCAAACATAGCCTTATTGTAATCAACTAATCATTAATTCGTATATATTGTATGCTAATTTGAACTATCTACAACGATTTATAGTAGCAAATGTACAATGAAAAAATGTTTAATTTTTTTTCTTTCTATTTTCTAATCCTGTATGTAAAAAATAAATAATTGTATTTAGGTTCCATTATTATTTACAAGAGTAGAAAAAATAAGTATAGATGTGCCTGGGCCTGGGCCCAATGAGGAATCTGTAACACGAATCAAGTATGCAAGCGCGACGATAAGAAGTGAAAAATAAAGAGAAGCGAAATTGAGGGGCTCTCCAGTCTCCATGGAGGTCCTTGCTGCTACATCTCATTCTCTCTCCTGTCGTTTCACTTTCAGGCCCGCCATTTCTCAGGTACTCTTCCTCCCATTATAATTAATTATCTTCTCTATTACTCTATAATCTATATCATGAATTCTCTACTGACTCTGACTATGATTTCCTGTTTTATATAATTGCTGATGTTTGATTGAGTAGTAAATGGTTGTATGTTAACTTCTCAGGTTTTTAGTCTAGTTTGTTCAATTTCAACTAATTTTGTTGTGATTTATGAAATAGAATGCTGAATAGACTATGCAAATTTATACATTATTATAGTGATAAAGAGGCCATGTAAATGTGATAAGACTCTGTGCAGGTGCAGCCATGGAAATCTCTGCGTGTGAGGATTTTAGAATCCCGGTTACAAGGTTTTTCATTGTATGTAAGGACAAATGCCGTTAACAGGCATAGGAGTTGTAGTAATTCTGATGGAGCTTTTAAACACAAGCTCTTGCTACGGCATGTATGCAGGTTGAACAAAAGCTTTTTTTCTCAGCTTGGATGGTTTACTATGAAATATATTAGCAGTCTTCAAAAAGAGAGTAATTGTTCGAACAGAATCAAGCAACATGTCTCTACTCTTTTTGTCCAGTTGGTTGTTGCTGCATTGCTTGTTACGTCTGCTTCTGTTGCTGTTAGCAAGTCTCCCTCTTGTAAGTAAAGTTTTTATGTGATAAGAGTACTCATGGAGAGCTGTAAGTAAGATAAGAAAACATCGGATCATGTATATTACTTTCCATTCTAATTATTGATTTTGCTGTTCAGGGGCCCTCAGCGAAGAGAATCTCCTCTTTTTAGAGGCATGGAGGACAATTGACCGTGCCTATGTTGACAAAAGTTTCAATGGACAAAGTTGGTTTCGATACAGAGAAAATGCTTTGCGGAATGAACCAATGAACTCCCGAGAAGAGACATGTATGAATTCTCTTCTTTGCAATCAATTATCTATGTTAGTATGCTGAGTCTTATTTAAGTATTTGCAATCACTTATCTTTGGTAGTTTCCTGCACCTCCCTGAACTAAAATAATGGCTGAACTGTAGTTGCAAATTGCAATGCACTAATTCATATTACACTGATGACTTTGGTTTGTTGATTTTATTTTATTTTTTTAGTTTTTAGTTTTTCAATGGATGATTGTAGTGTTGTTACCTGATGATGCATACTTCTTCCAACTATGACCTGTGAGCGAAAACACAATACTATTTTCAATGATAACATAGGATGGCCTTTTAATTTTCAAGGGTTCAAGTGTACGTCGATGATAATAATATATTAATATCTTCATGTCTTTCTGGTGACCAACTTTGTACTTGCATGTAGACACGGCCATAAGGAAGATGCTTGCGACATTGGATGATCCTTTTACTCGGTTTCTGGAGCCTGAAAAGTTTAAGAGTTTGCGGGTACAGGGCTGTTTCATTTTACACCTTACTCTGTTGCATTTGAGATTGGATATCATGGATGTCACTATAGACAATCTAGATTTACTGTAGTTTGCTTCAGAAGATTTTATGTTTATTTTTACATCCCCCTTAAACCTGATAATATCTTCTTTGAAGGCAGTCTGGAACTCAGGGGGCTCTTACGGGTGTAGGCCTCTCAATAGGCTACCCTACAGGTTCTGATGGATCAGTTGCTGGACTAATTGTTATCTCAGCTTCTCCAGGAGGTCCTGCATATAGGGCTGGAATTTCATCTGGAGATATTATTCTGGCAATAGATGATACAACCACTAAAAGTATGGGAATATATGATGCTGCAGAGAGGTTGCAGTGAGTATCCTACTTTATGATGAAAACTAGCCACCTCAGCCATATTTGTTAGATATTATGATTATGAAACAATATCTGTCTAGTATTTCAGACAAATTAAACTGAAGTATAATTCTTTTGAGATCATTAGCCTTCTTGCACTAGAAATTTAAAAAATTTGGGATGATGATGCTTATACGTTTCATGGAACGTTTCTGTATTGTAATATGGCAACTTTGGATTTGAGGGTCACCTTTTTCTTTGATTCGGTTGCTGATTGCCTGTATTTTATTAGAGATTTGAATGGTTCATCTAATGCAATTTGTCTGGTGGTTTGTAAAACATTTGACTCCCGGTAGCTTCAGAGGAAGTAGTTTTTCATTTATTGTTTAATGGCTGCATAGTTGGGAAGATCTTTGTCCTATGGGATGCCTTGGTAATATAATCATTGTGCAGTAGGAACTTCTGTGAGTCACACCCTGAAGAAAATGGTAAATCTGGAGTATAATAGTGTTTATGAGAATATATGTGACCTGTTTTAAAGTTATAGGCATCTTTTATAATGTTAGTAAATAGTAATTGACTGTTGAATACTTAGAGACATTTTATGATGAAGACTATGATTATTATCATAACAGTTACTGGTAGTGCCTGGGTTTTTAATTATTTTTGTAGTTTGCATGTTTTTTTAACATCAATTTGAGAAGCTGCCAAGATCTTGATCCTTTCTGTATGGATACTTGTTTGCTTAACTCTATAAGATATCCTTCTGGAAGCATAAATTCTTTTTTATACTGCATTTCAGTCCTCTTTACTTGTTTATCATGCCTAATCATATCCTGGGAATTGCAGGGGACCCGAAGGAAGCTCTGTGGAATTGACAATCCGCAGTGGACCTGAGACAAAGCACCTAGCTTTGACGTAAGTTGACTGTTTCATGTTGCAATTTCGATAAGGGAAAACATTGTTCCATTTTGTCAGGGTGTATGTATTGCAT
This sequence comes from Acer yangbiense, assembly GCA_008009225.1. NCBI lineage: Eukaryota > Viridiplantae > Streptophyta > Magnoliopsida > Sapindales > Sapindaceae > Acer > Acer yangbiense. Next base: position 14,131,354 of record CM017761.1, read on the forward strand.
ATCTGTAAATACTAAATATGTGTCTTACAGTTTGAGATTTGTACTTTGTTATGTTTTAATGCAGGCACTTAGAAACCTTATGAGGGGATATAATTTCACCATTATGTTTTTGATTGTGCTCTTGTTATCTGTTGTCATTTGATTGGCACATAATCTTCAGTTTTCATCATATTCAAAAGATTTACAATTGACAACTTGTTGTTATCCAGGAGGGAGAAAGTGTCACTGAATCCAGTGCAGTCAAGACTATGCGAGGTTCCTGGTTCAGGGAAGAACTTGCCTAAGATTGGTTATATAAAACTAACAACGTTCAACCAAAATTCTTCTGGTAAGTCGAGATAGATGTTGTCATTAGTTTGGCAGGATTTGTGAAGGTATTATAAATGAGGAAGAGAAAAATGCTTTTCAGTGATAAATGAATGATTTGAGTATTCTATTTTCCTTTAATGAAGTTTGAACTTTTCTGGTATCCACATTGTTCAACAGTAAATGGCCTGCATCCCCCAATCTGTGATGAGATGTAGTTTTTGATACAGTCAAGTTACTTTGCCATATTTATTACAAGGTTTTTTTGGGTTTTTTCTTTTGTTTATTGTTGAAGATGTTTTATAAAATTTGATCTGTGAAAGGAATCTTATTGTTATTTTTTGTAATGATGCCTCGACCAGTTAATTACTTGGTTGTACCATTGATTGAAAGAATTCATAGCATGCTTTTAAATGATATCTCTTACAAGTTTAAATCTTCATTACCTTATGCAGCACTTAAGTCCTGCCTCTCAGCTAATATAGTGTGATTTTTACATAGTTTGTTGTACGATATCAACTGCGGTTTTACTGTATTTACTTTGATTATTTGCTCTCTCTGTAGGGGCTGTCAGGAAAGCAATTGATACTTTAAAGAGTAATAGTGTTAATGCATTTGTGTTGGACCTTCGAGATAATAGGTGATTAGTTTTCGATATGCTCCATTTTAAACTTGGCCCTTTGGCAGGCTTTCTGAAAGCTTAAATTTGATGCAGTGGTGGCCTCTTCCCAGAAGGAATTGAAATTGCCAAAATTTGGTGAGTTAAAGTTGTGGATTAATGGTAAATGATTTAAGATTAATTAACTTGATTTTAATTAATATGGATGCCTTATTATAACAACTTGGTGGTATATTTTGATGCCTTTTGACAGAACACTAGTGCATCAAATGTGACTATATTTATAACTTTCTAAATTTTTATTGTGTGAACAATTAGAAGATTTCTTGGTCTAACATCAAGATTATAGAGAAATGCATATTTCTAATATTATCTCATTTTGCCCAACATTATATAACCCTTTTTATTATTATTTTTTTATAGATAACACGAGCTCACAAATTGGGTGATTTCTTCATAAAAAATTCCAAATCCACCTTTTTCCTCTTCTTGATGTTGTTTGGTGAAGATGAAAATTATGAGTATTTTGGAAGTTTCCTTGGTGTTCCACCAGGAAAGGAATTCATTTCTCATGTCTTTTTAACTCTCCATGTAGATAAGATATCCGTGTCTTCCTAAAACACAAAAGATCATTTTATGACCAATGCTGTCCTTCAAAATGAGAAACCAAATAGAATTTATTGTATTGTAAATACTATTAAAAGGGAAAGTATGTTGAATAACATTATCCTTCAGCAACCAAACTTAACTAACGTTATACAAGAGAAAGTCTGTTCCTGATATAAAAAAACAAAGTACTAGTTTTTTCTCGAGGCACACCATTCTATTAAATCCATTTTTTCTAGAATAAGGCTAGTTGAATTTATAAACTTATATTAAGATGTTTATTAGCTTGAAATAGTGAAAGAAGTTTATGATTTTGTCTTGTTTGGAGAGTTGGCTTTCGCACTGATATGCAGTTTCATCCCTTATATGGTCTTTTTAAGTAACTCAAGCAGAAAAATTTTAATCAAAAGGAGAGGATGACATTAAATTCTTCTGTTTCTCTAGTTTATTAAAATTCAATATAGCAAATTTATTATTTGATATCTCGTAGTAATCAGCACTGTATCTAGATAGCAGAATATTACCATTTGATAATCTGTTGGTTACATTTTGGATCTTTGAGCTTCACCTCTTTGCCTTGTACAGTTTTATTGTCAGAAGCACCAAAATTTCAAAATTTAGGCATTGGTCCTCCAAATTCCTTTATTTTGCATCCTATCATCTGTTTCAACTCGTGGCACACATTCTAATAATTAGCTGTTGATATTCAGGTTAGATAAAGGTGTGATCGTCTATATTTGTGATAGTCTTGGTGTTCGAGATATATATGACACAGATGGAAGCAGTGCAATAGCAGCTTCAGAGCCCCTAGCTGTGCTGGTATATATTATGGTTTTTAGAATTTGGTTGAGATAATACTTGAGTTAAAGAGATATAGCAGCAAAAAGTTTCATTCACTACGAATTTTGATGTTCAGAATTGTTGTTGAACTTTCGACCATGTCGTCTTCTCCATGAAATGAATAATTTAATAATAAAATCTCATTCTTTGCATATTGCATAATCAATTTCTAATCTTCTTTCTGGTGTTGTCAGTTGCCATCATTATCATCTCTTTTCCTCTCCCTCTTCCTCTGTGCGTCTGTGTGGAACTTTTTTACTCTCGGTGAATTTCATAGTCAAATGGTGGTATAAAACCACTGATATGTCGCTTCTGAGGTTATGTCAGGTCAACAAGGGAACTGCAAGTGCCAGTGAGATATTAGCCGGCGCCTTGAAAGACAATAAACGTGCTGTGCTGTTTGGTGAACCCACTTATGGGAAAGGGTAATAATTTTTCCTTCTAACTAGGTGTATTATGAATACCATATGTTCCTAACTAGAGCCTTTTGCTTCCACTCTGCAGCAAAATTCAGTCTGTTTTTCAGCTATCTGATGGCTCTGGCTTGGCCGTTACAGTTGCTCGTTACGAGACTCCTGCTCACACCAATATTGACAAGGTCTGTCGTTGATTCTATTGCATCTCCATTCAAATTCTCTTTGTATTAAATCCTTGGCTTTGCTTCTATGTAGGTTGGTGTGATTCCTGATCATCCTCTGCCAGTGTCATTTCCCAAGGACGAAGATAGTTTCTGTCGCTGCCTCCAGGATTCAGCATCAGCTTGCCACATCAACGGAGTCCAGCTATTTCCAAGATAACACAAATTCTTTTGTATTCTTATATATAGTTCAACATTGTTTCGAACGAAAATAAAATTATTTTCTTTGAGTAATTTTAGCATTCTTTTGATGGTTCTTTAATTTTTATCAACTGTAAACTAACAGACAAGACAGATATTCGGCTGAAATTTTATCAAATATAAATATAGACAGTCTTGTGAACAAGAATTGTTTGGGGCTATTTGTCACGGGCTTAGAGTTTGCATAGCACACCTGTGCGACACCTAGGTAACTTCTAGGTGAATGTTGCTAAGTAAACCTTAAAAGTCTTGCTTGTCACTCTCAAATACAAAAGAAAGACTAGAGAAAAGGGTTGAGAGAGCTTGTGGGAATGTAAAGAAAACTTGTATTACTTAACAAGAGAACTTTACATGGCTTAAATGCTTGAAGGCTTGGATGCCTTACAAATGAAAGGAGCTACCTATTTATAGGTGTCCACCTCAATGGACGGTCTAGATCAATCTAATCTAACGGTGGAGATTCATTCTCTAGAATAATTTATATGTATCTAGAATTCTCAACAAATATTTACATGCTTGTAGGTATTTATAAGAGAGATCTAGAATAGTTCCACTCTAGAGACTTCTAGAAGATGCTCCATGCTAGAAATATGGAGAAACCTTACAAAATCCGATTTTGTTTGAGGGCTTCCAGAATATGTATGAACCATTTAATGTACTCGTTCGAATTGCCTGAAGGTGGAAGATTTACCTTTTTGGTCACTTCAAAATTGTTTATAATGGATGGTGACCGTTGGACAGAAATGGGAAGGATATGCCCTAATAGGGCAATAAGGATGCCTGAGTCGACAAGCATCCTTGAAAGAATAACGCTGCATAAGAATATCAAATTTGCAACTGATTCTTTGGATGCTGCAGATATCTTGAGTAATATAGCTTGTTGTGAAGGAAACCGTATTGTTAAGTAATCTTTCACTAGCATGTTTCAGTCCTCTTCCCCATTACTTTGAAAAAGTGAGACACCAGTTAAGGTAAAACCGTACAAGATACTATTATTACCGCCTTGACAATTAGACATCCAACCCGTACTCACAACAACTCAATTGTAAGAGCGGAGCTGTACCAACTGAGCTATATCCCCCAAGCCAAGTGAAGCATGTATAAAGGAGTCCGATACTACTGAAGAATCTGCATTCAATTTTCAGCATATGTATACGGACAGTCCAACAAGACAATAGAGCTTCTATACTTATATCAAGTACTGAGAGGCTGTAATGAACAATTATAAACCCTCACATAAATATAAAACTGCACCTTTTTTTTTTTCTCCAGTAAGGAAAAAGAAGAGTAACCCCAATCCCCAAGGTATGATTTACCTATATTTTCACGTGTCTTGAGTAAAAAATATAAATATCTTTACAGGTATAGATGAATCTAGATCTCACATGTATGCTACCAAATTGTTTCGCTGATTGCACATTGTAGAAAAAAAAAATACAAAAACCTTCAAAATAGCCCACCGCCCCTGTCAGAGTGAGAGGTAAAAGAACGTGTTTCAAACATATGTACTTACAGAGATAAAAATCATGGGCATGTTATGCAAATGGATTCTCTGGAAGTACATGATCCATTGATCACAACTCTAGCTATCAAACTCTATGTAGAATGTGCTCAGGCAAGATAAGGAATGAACCCCTTTAAATTTGGCGACTCACTGACTCCAACTTAGCACTTGCAAGCAAAACCAATCCAAATAATGCTCCAACGTCAAGCTTGCTGCATGGAATTCACCAGAACATCTCAGCCCAAGAACTTATAAATGGGAAAAGAGCAACCAACAGTCTCAATAGCAAGGGTGTTTCGCTGTTTCTCCCACTCCCACTCAACTTTTCCTCCTGTCTCCTTCGTGAACCACCTGTAACTCTACTTTTTCTCCGCATGGATCCTGCTCCATCCAGATGATCATCCCATCCACCAAAACTGGGGGCATCCTCGCTTCCCTTCCTAACCGAGCCATTATCACTTCCCACCCAGAATTCACTCATCCTTTTGTTCCCGTTCTCATGGCTTTCTTCTTGTTCTTCTTCATTCATTTCAACACTAGTTGCACTACTGTAAGATGTTTTTCTCCTCATCCTCGTCTTGCTTTTAGGCCTGCGTTGTAGCTTTCCCTGCAACTTCTCAAATGCTAGAGAAAGTGCTGACAACCCAAGTGAGAGTGCTAAAGCCATCAAGAAAGCTTTGGGGCCAGTAGCTAGTAGAAACGATATGATGATGGCCGGAAGCAGCCAACCGTAGGATTTAAAAACCTAAACAGACCCACAAGCAAAATTACATTTGTTTCAGGAATACATAAACATCAATCCCACAGACAAGACAAAAGAACTCCTCAGGTATTCAACATTTCAAAATTTATTTCAACATAAATATTCCTCTTAGAGAAAAAGCTGTATGATGCTACTAATTACACTAGAGAACAAGTATATGTCAATGAATTTTCACTTGTCCAAGTAACATAAACTCCAAGGATTGGTCAGTAGCAAGGAAGTGAGTGTAGCATAAGCTCTCAAAAGGCCATGTTAGGTCCATTTGTATTTCAAAATTTTCAAGAAGATTCCCATTAATGGCATCAAATTGGAGATAAACTATTACGCCATGGTTATTATCAAGTATGATTAAATGCAAAAGCAAACCAAGCCATGGTTTCAAGCTAGGTGAGCATATTCATTTATAGAAGCATTAGTCCACTGCAGTAGCTCATTGCAACCATAAAAGCATTTTCTATATATGAATCATGAAGATTAATCTGAACTCAGGAGTGACCTTTCAAATGGGGAAAGATCAAATCGAAGAAATGGTTTGAACCACTTTTCTCTTCAAACAAACTAGAAAAATCTATATTAACATGTCTTCTCACTTTCCTCTTTTAATTTTTTAAGCAATGAGAATTCACAGTCACAGCAGAATAATCTTGTATGGTGCATAATAACACAAATAGAAACTATATTAGAAAAACATAATTGATAGTATTATAGAATAACTATATCTTTATCAAAAAATTATGAAATCAAATCATCAAATACAGGAATAAATTCAATTTTGCACGTTCCACAAATACACGAAAACTCAAAAAAAAAAAAAAAAACCCATCAACATAACACAATGTTTTCTCTAAAAGAAGAAAACTTTAGTTACTAATAATGGCAGAAAAATGATAAATTGAAATTACCTTTAATATCCAGATACTTTCTATGACTTCCTCAAACAAATTCGTAGGCTTTTTCTTTCTCGTCCCATACTTCTTAGACCACCATTCTCTGTCCTTCTTTTTCTTCTTCACATTCCCAGAAAAAAATCCCTCGTCGTCGTCGTCTTCTTCTTCATCTTGGTCGTCGTCGTCGGGGTCGAAGTTGAAGGTGAAGTTGCGGGCACGGAGGATGTCGGCATTGGAGACCCACTTAGCGTGGTTGGTGAGAGTGAAGGAGAAACGGAGACGACGCGAAGTGAAGCGGAAATGGGTGTTGTTGAATTGAAGGAAGAGTGAGGAGGAGGCGATGATTGGTTGTAGGGGTGTGTGCGAGTGCGTGAGTGTGAGAAGGAGATCATTCTCCATTACTTGTTCTTCTTCTTCATTTCCATTTGCCACGTCCTCTTCTTGTTTATCTGCTCCGTTCATATTCTCCTTTTTATAGCTTTTCCAAACCAAGTCCAAAATCAAACGTTGTCGTTTTGTTTAATTCCTTTTTGTATATTCTAAAACTTTTTTTTTTCTTTAATTATCAAGATCGGCTGTCCGGAATAGGAATAGGAATGGGCAATGGGGCGGGTTCGGGCGGGTTCGGCAAAATCCAAATCCAAACCCAAACCCGTGAACCCATGAAAATAAACGGGTTCGGGTTTTACCCATGGGTTTGGGGGACACCCAAACCCACCCACGAACCCCGTGAAACAAGCGGGTCCATGGGTAAAACCCGTGAACCCGCCAATTTTTTTTTATTTTTTTTGAAAATTATTTCTATATTATTTAAATATATGAAATATTATAATTTTAAAAACACTTAATAGATTGAAATGTTTACATTTTATTCTCTATATAATTAAAGTTTAAATTTATAATATTTTAAATAATAAAATATTATATAATTTTTATTGTTCGCGGGTACGTGGGTTCGGGTATGGATTTTTTTTCCAAATCCATACCCGAACCCAAACCCGAACCCGTGACGGGTACAATTTTCATAACCAAACCCGTCCACGGGTACACTTATCCCAACCCAAACCCTTTCTAAGCGGGTTGGGTTTGGACGGGTTCTACGGGTTCAGGTTTAATTGTCAACTCTAGTCCGGAACCGTTCGTTTTCATAAAACAGTTCAAATATATTCGTTCAGTAACTGTTCTAAAAAACATTTTATGAACTGTTTTCTACTTTTAACTTTGATTAACGGCATGTGAAGTCATTGCCGATTAATGGTAAACTTGTTTCCGATCGTCAAAGAACAAACTTCAAGTAGGTTGGCTGTAATTCACTCTCTTAAAAAAAAAAAAACATGCATTACAATTATATTAGGTGCTGTTTGGAACCATTTTTAAAAATGGTTTTCTATTTTTAAAAATAAAAAACAACTTTAATATTGTTTGTTTACACGTTTTGCAAAAATGTTTCTTAAAACAAAAAACAACTTTTTGAGATGTATAACTAAAAAATTAAAAACAACTTTTTATTATTTTTCACCATTTTCAAAAACATCATTTCAAAACAAATCAACTTTTCCCTCTAAACAACTACTTTATCCATTTTAAAAACAACAACCAAACATTTTTACATAGTTTTCCGTTTCAAAAAACTACTTTTAAAAAATACTACCAAACACATTACATTTTTAAAAACATCATTTTTAAAACATGATTTCCATTTTAAAAAAAAGTTTTCAAAAACATCATTTTAACAACGATACCAAACACGCCCTTATTTTTCTGTTAACGTAACATTATCTTAGTGAAAAGTAAAAACACAATATTTTGTAGGGGCTCGAAAATATAATAGCACTATTTTTGAAATATTACACTATTACATAAATTGAGGGTTTTTCTGGGAGGGGGAGGACTCGAACCCGCAACCTCATGATGCAGGTGTGAGGTGTTTTACCACTGGACCAACATCATCTCTTCGAAAATTTAATAGCACTCTTTAAAGAGTGAGTTTAAGACTGTCACCAACTTAATGACTTAAGTTTTAATAGCACCTAAAGTGTGGATCTGATAAAAATACCCTTAAAACACACTCACAAAAATAAGTCTCGGTTTTTTTTTTTTCAAGACTTATTTTGGTTTTTTCAAGACTTATTTTGGTGTTTTCGAGATCTATTTTGTATTTATGAGACTTATTTTGTAGTTTCTGATACTTATTAGGAATAATTGCAATTTCCAAGACTTATTGGGTAAAAATGAAAATTTTCAATTTTTTTTTGTTCATCTTCTTCATTGATCTCCATGGAATCGACCTCAATGGGAGGTCTGTTCCATCTCAATTAATGGACAATTAAGGTTTTTTTTTATAAAAGAAAAAACAAAAAAAATGGCAAAAAGCGTAATAAAAAAAAGGAGATGAGGGTATTTTTGTCTATTGATGCTATTTAAACTTAACTTATTAAACTAATGTTACTCTTACAAGTCAACAAAAAAGAGTGATATTTCCCCATATTTCCACTTTTGTAAGAACATGCCCTGATTTCAATTGTTAGCAGAGGAAGAGCGGAAGAAGATGAAGAAAAGAAGAGAATATGTTTGAAGGATACATGTATCTTTTATCAATAACTTACTGGATAAATTCATCTAAGAAAGGTAACCTTGAAATTTCTATTTCGTATGTTTATTACTTAAAGTCTTTTTTTTTTTTTTTTTTTTTTTTTTTAAGTTTTAAAATAATTAGTTAATTGAGGAAATGCAAATCCAATTGAACTCTAGGGAATAAGAATAACACTGAGCTAGTAAGTTAAGTTTATATAGCATCAAGTAAGTGAGTGACAAAAACACACCATTATCTCATTCTTTGCTTATTTATTTATTATTTATTTCTCTTACTTTTCTCTTTCTTCGACTTCTTCAATGCCTTATTCATCTCTCTCAGTTTTTGGTTTCTTCTCTCACTTCACACGTTCTCTCTCTCAAAATTGAAGTCCATTTCACTTAAAATGTAGATCTCTTTCTTTCTTGAATCCCATTTACTTTTATTTTTGGGCTTGAATCTTTATTTTTTAGTTGTTGAGGTAGTGGTTGACTTAGGTTTCAGATGCAGAATTTTAAACTTCATTCTAGACTTATTGTGATTTTTTTTTTAAAATAATGATCTAGACTTAATTGGTGAAGATCACACATATTATGTTAGGGGCATTTTTGAAAGAAATCAATTTTGAATGTCATTTAAACTCAACTTATTACTGCGGTGCCAAGCCCTGAAGCCCACAAACCACCCTTTAAAGAGTGATATATTTTTTTTGGAATTTAAACCACCCTTTAATTATCCCTCGTATTAATTTAAAGTTTTATTTTTAAGGGTGAAATTCATTTTTGTCCATCTAGTTTGACCCAATAGCCAAAATGGTTCCCCAGTTTTTAGTATTATGCTGACAGGTCCCTCTAGTTACCAAAAATCTGTATTTTGATCCTTACTGTCTAATTCTGTTAAGGTTTTCAAAGATTCCTTCATTGTTGTGAGGGTAAAATGGTAACTTACATAATTAATGGTATATTAATAATTGAAAAAAAAGCGATAAAAAAAATTGATTTACTAAATAAACTAATATTAAAACAAAATTAAAACTAAAAAAAAAAAAAAAAAAACAATAGATTTACACCAAACCCTAGCCAATTCACACCTCACCGTCTTCTTCACCAACCCTTTGCCAAACCCAGCTCCTTCTCCCACCGCCCAGTCGAACTCAGCTCCGTTGCCCATTCTAACCTAGGAAACCCCTCCTAACACCAAAATTGAACCCAAAAACCCTTCCCACCATCAAAACCAAACCCATAAATACCTCCCACCACCAAAATCGAACCATCATGAACAAAACTCAAACTCTCTCTCTCTCTCTCTCTCTCTCTCTCTCTCTCTCTCTCTCTCTCTCTCTCTCAGTGATCTAGCCACAAACAAAACCAAAAATCATCAAGAACAAACGAAATCGAAACAAAAACCCATCAGAATCCTCTCTCAAATACAAACACCCACTGAAAACAATGAGAAGTCGCAAATCAATTCTGCCACTGTGATTCACACCAGCTTCAAATTGATCTCCCTCGTCGCCGTGATTCACACCCAACCCGAATCAATCCTGCCGCTGTCGCGATTTTCTCTAACTCCGAATCAATTCTACTACTGTGATGCAAATCGATCTCTCTCTTCTTTCTCGATCTCCAGCCGTTTGGGTTGGTTTGTCGGTGGTTGACAGTGGGGGTAGTGGTGTTTGTGAGTGGCTAGGGTTTTGGTGATTATAGTTGAAGGTGATGTGTGGATGGATGATGATGATGATAAATGGGGTGGTAGGGTTTTGTTAATATATTTATTTATTTATTTTATTTTTTAATTGTTTTTATTTTATTTATTTTATATGATAAATGGATAGTGGATGAGTGATGATGATCTCTCTTATTTAAAACAAAAATCAGGGGCATTAGGGTCATTTGACCCTCTATACTTGTTAGATTTCACTTTTTCAACAGAATAGAATGACTAAACGAGACAATTCTGAAAACTGGGGAACCAGTTTGGCTATTAGGTCAAACCAGAGGGACGCAAATGAATTTCACCCTAATGACAAGCATGTTATTTATTCTTTTCTAAAAAAAAAAACTTATGAAATCAATCGACTCAATTCCATATATATGGTACAGAGAGAAAAAACATGACTATCTCTAAAGAGAAGAGTGACACTTGAGCTTGAATTTGTATTGCCGTTGAAGGCTAATACGATTATTTAAAGATAATGAGAGTGTAGTCCTTTTCAGTACAAGATGATCCTCAACAAATCTATAAAGTTTTATTTGTAGATTTTGGACTCTAAAGTTATTGTTATATATATAAAGTTATGTGAAATTTGAATTTCACTGCTTATGAAATTTTAACTGTTAATAACCATATATAGAGTTTTTAACTGGTCCACAAGCACTAATTATGAAAATCCACCTGCAAAATCTTATCTATTTTTTGAAAAAAAAAAAAAAAGCCGTGAAATCTTCGACAAAAACATGACATTAGGGATGACAAAAACCCCACACATGTCCCAAACCGGTGGGGATTCAATCCGTTTGAGAGACATGTCCCAAAATGGTGGGAATTTCACTGCTTACGAAATTTTAACTGTTAATAACCACATATAAAATTTTTAACTGGTCCACAAGCACTAATTATGAAAATCCCCTTGCAAAATCTTTTCTATTTCTTGAAAAAAAAAAAAACGTGAAATCTTTGACAAAAACATGACATTAGGGATGAAAAAAACCCCCACACATGTCCCAAACCGGTGGGGATTCAATTCGTTTGAGAGACATGTCCCAAAATGGTGGGGATTCGGGGGGGTGCTGCTTGAGTAACACGTTGTTGACCCAGTTTGTAACTGGGTAAGATCATTATGCCCCGACTCATTTTGGTTGATCCGGTATTTATATAATTATTTTTTAAAGTATTAACAATATAAAAAGGAAAAACAAAACTATATTCTTTTTATTTTTATTTTTCTAAATGTTTTTTTATATTTAAATTTAAGGTTTATATAATTAGATGTTATACTCTATTAAATTTAAGTGTAAGTTCAACTTTAAGTTTTAATTTTTATTTATTGTTTATGTTTAAATTTAAGTATATTTTTTAATTTAATTGGATGTTAAAATTTATGTTCATGTCTTGAAATTCAACTGTATGGTAAATTTTGTATAATTAATGGTTTGAGCATATTTTAGTTTTATTACTGTATTATTTTAATAAAAATTATTTCAAATTAAATTTGATTGCTTTATTATTTTAATGTATTTTTGTTATTTTACATTAATTTTATTTCTTTATTATTTTAATAGAATATTTTATCTCACATTAATTTCTATCACCTTTTCATATTAATAATTTGTAACACTTTATTATTTTAATAGAATTTGTTTTTGATTAATTTTATCATTTAACTATATTAAAAGAATTTTTTAGATTAATTTTTATCACTTTATTATTTTAATTTAATTTGTTCTATTAAATTAATTTTTATCACTTAATTTTTTTAAAAATATTTTATTTCAAATTTGTTCTTATCAATTTATTATTTATTATTTCAAGGTAATTTTTATTTCTTTAATATTTTAATATAATTTTCTTTTGAAAAATATAATAAGAAATAGTTATATTCTACCAATTAAATGAATTTTTATTACAAAAATATAAAAGTATTATTTACTTCAATTGAGGCCACAAAAGTCATATCATAGTTAGAAGAGATTTTAAATTGTTCAAACAAAACAATCTCAAAAGCTCTTATAGGTATATAAGCTCTTCTATAATACACTATCCAAACAGTATTGAAAAGCCTCCAAGGGCGTAGCTCAGCTGACAAATGGACGAGCTGTGGGGCTGGGCAAATAACTTCTAAGTCAGCAGCTTGAATCATACCAATGAATTTTTTTTTAAAAAAAATACCTGTCTAAATAGGTGGATAGATAGATAGATAGAAAAAAAAAAAATAAAGTATTGAAAAGTGTTGAAAAGTGGCTTTAAATTCTTTATCTTATATGGTCAAAAACTAAAAATAAAAGCTATCACAAATGAGCCTTTAATCTGACTATAAAATTCCTAAATCTTAACCCTAATATGAATATATGATTTCTCTATTTGTAACCAACTCACTCTCTTTCCAATCGCTTTCATTGTCATTATCTCACACATCTGCTCTCATCGTCTTTATGTGTCATCGATCATGCCTCCCGCTTCGCTGTTGATCGTGCCTCTTGTTGTCGGTCGTTGTTTTCTCACATCTTTACTCAGACTATTGTTTTTTCGGTCATAGGTACCAAAAAACTCATGAAATCTCTCTTTTATTATTTTTAAGATTTAATCAATGAACTTTCGTTGTTGATTAATTTTCCTTTTTGATTTTCATATTAGCAGAGATTGATCGATCTCGGTTTCCCTTTTATGGATTCTTCAAGTATCCCAAAAGAATCAAAACTCTTTTGATCTCTTTTTATATTTTATTTGGCATGTTGATAAACTTTAAATTTTATTTGAATTTTTATCATGTAATAGGAGATGAGATTGCTAGCTTTTGTTAAATTATTTTGAGGATCAAACGGGGAAACGAGATCAAATATGAGATTTGAGAAAACAGGGAAGGGGGAAGGGGGAAGGGGGACCCATATTCATACCCATTTACAAAAATCACTTGTAGAGTTATAGCAAAAATATTAAAAATAGTAATTCGGTATAACAAAACTTGATTTTACATTTGCACCAAATAGCAAAAAAATGGCCCAAAATACTCCAACACATTCTTTTTGTTCTTCATATTCATCCCAACACTTTCTCTCTTATTTGTTAAACTTTTCTTACTCTCTGTCTCTAAATCTAACTTTGTGTAGGATGAACATGCCATTTTAGGGTGGTACGCTCGTGTCGAACATGTATCCGTGTCGACATGCATTTTGCCTTGTTCGTTGTCTTTTTCGAAAGTCAATGCTGGGGATACAGGGGGATACAACTGGATACAACTAGGACACGAGTAGGATACTATTGGGGTAGTTTTTCAATAATTATTTTTAATATAAAAACGGGGTCAAGTTATAATTTTAAAAAGTTTAGGGGTCAAAATTGTATTATTTAAAAAATATGTTATGACTTATGGATTTTGTAACATATGTTTATTAAGATTATGTTTTGAATAGATTATTGGATTATGTTTTCATATATTATTATTGTTTTTGAAATATAACTATATATTATTTTAATTGACATATCATTCTGTATTTGTATTCTAGTTTTTGGAGATTTACCATATCCATGTATCGTACCATGTTGTATCCTCGTATTTGTGCTACTTAGATCTAACTAAACCAAATTAATTTCCATCATTAAATCCTTATAAAATATAAGATTATCAACTCGTGAAGTGGTGATAAACAACATCTAAATAATATTTGCTCTATTGGTGATCCAAACACTTTTGATATCGTGATTTGAAGCTTATTTGTGTTAATCTTGTATAAAATGTGTTTATGGTTTTTGTAATATGATGCATTTCATGGAATTTGATTGCATTTATATTTTTTTTTTTTGGTGATTTTTAAATGTGAATTGTCGATTTTCTTGATGAAATTCTCAATTATCAATTTTTCTGTAATCTAGGTTTAACTTTCCATGATCAAGATCCCGTTTCCGGTGATCAAGATCCAGTTGTGCGATGCCAAAAATCAACTTCGTTGACAAATTTTTATAAAAAGTATTTTGGTAAGATCATGTTTTATTTGGTTATAAACAATTGTTGTTAGATGATAAGGTTATAAACAAAATTTATAAAACTAAATTGGTTATTTATAAATTTTCCAAATTGTACTTTTTTATTTTTTATTCTGTAAAAAATAAAACAAAAAATACAAGATGGCAGGCTCATTCGAGAAAATTTTCAGTGGACCGGGTGCATCAGCTGAGTGGTGCATCCAACCATTGATAAACTGACACATCACCATGACGTGAAATAAAAACAATATGAAAAGTAAAATAAAAAATTGATATAACGATGTGTCAACATATCAACGGCTGGTTGCACCGCTCAACTAGTGCACCCAGTACACTAAAGTTTCTATCGACTCACAATGAGGAGTTTCAAATGTATTAGAATAATACAATATAATGTTCGACTTGTTTTGTCTTGTGCATTGCATTGTATTAGCTAATACAATGGGTAGGGGTTGTATTAGTTAACATAAATGGGAAAATAATAATAAATTTTAATAATAATAATGTGATAATAATAATATATATTATTAATACTAAATTTTAATATTAAATAATAAAATGTAATAATAATAATAATGTATTGAAAAGTGTTGAAAAGTGGCTTTAAATTCTTTATCTTATATGGTCAAAAACTAAAAATAAAAGCTATCACAAATGAGCATTTAATCTGACTATAAAATTCCTAAATCTTAACCCTAATATGAATATATGATATCTCTATTTGTAACCAACTCACTCTCTTTCCAATCGCTCTCATTGTCTTTGTATGTCATCGATCATGCCTCGCGCTTCACCGTTGATCGTGCCTCTTGTTGTCGGTCGTTGTTTTCTCACATCTTTACTCATACTATTGTTTTTTCAGTCATAGGTACCAAAAAACTCATGAAATCTCTCTTTTATTATTTTTAAGATTTAATCAATGAACTTTCGTTGTTGATTAATTTTCCTTTTTGATTTTCATATTAGCAGAGATTGATCTCGGTTTCCCTTTTATGGATTCTTCAGGTATCCCAATAGAATCCAAACTCTTTTGATCTCTTTTTATATTTTATTTGGCATGTTGATAAACTTTAAATTTTATTTGAATTTTTATCATGTATAATAGGAGATGAGATTGCTAGCTTTTGTTAAATTATTTTGAGGATCAAACGGGGAAACGAGATCAAATATGAGATTTGAGAAAACGGGGAAGGAGGGACCCATATTCGTACCCATTTACAAAAAATCACTTGTAGAGTTGTAGCAAAATATTAAAAATAATAATTGTTTATAACAAAACTTGATTTTACATTTGCACCAAATAGCAAAAATATGGCCAAAAATACCCCAACACATTCTTTTTGTTCTTCATATTCATCCCAACACTTTCTCTCTTATTTGTTAAACTTTTCTTACTCTCTGTCTCTAAATCTAACTTTGTGTAGGATGAACATGCCATTTTAGGGTGGTACACTCGTGTCGAACATGTATCCGTGTCGACACGCATTTTGCCTTGTTCGTTGTCTTTTTCGAAAGTCAATGCTGGGGATACATGGGGATACGACTGGATACAACTAGGACACGAGTAGGATACTATTGGGGTAGTTTTTCAATAATTATTTTTAATATAAAAACGGGTCAAGTTACAATTTTAAAAAGTTTAGGGGTCAAAATTGTATTATTTAAAAAATATGTTATGACTTATGGATTTTGTAACATATGTTTATTAAGATTATGTTTTGAATAGATTATTGGATTATGTTTTCATATATTATTATTGTTTTTGAAATATAACTATATATTATTTTAATTGACATATCATTCTGTATTTGTATTTGTATTCTAGTTTTTGGAGATTTACCATATCCATGTATCGTACCATGTCGTATCCTCGTATTTGTGCTACTTAGATCTAACTAAACCAAATTAATTTCCATCATTAAATCCTTATAAAATATAAGATTATCAACTCGTGAAGTGGTGATAAACAATATCTAAATAATATTTGCTCTATTGGTGATCCAACAACACTTTTGATATCGTGATTTGAAGCTTATTTGTGTTAATCTTGTATTAAAATGTGTTTATAGTTTTCGTAATATGATGCCTTTCATGGAATTTGATTGCATTTATATATATATTTTTGGTGATTTTTAAATGTGAATTGTTGATTTTCTTGATGAAATTCTCAATTATCAATTTTTCTGTAATCTAGGTTCAACTTTCCATGATCAAGGTTCCATTTCCGGTGATCAAGATCCAGTTGTGCGATACCAAAAATCAACTTCGTTGACAAATTTTTATAAAAAGTATGTTGGTAAGATCATGTTTTATTTGGTTATAAACAATTGTTGTTAGATGATAAGGTTATAGACAAAATTTATAAAACTAAATTGGTTATTTATAAATTTTCCAAATTGTACTTTTTTATTTTTATTTTGTAAAAAATAAAACAAAAAATACAAGATGGCACGCTCACTCGAGAAAATTTTCAGTGGACCGGGTGCATCAGCTGAGTGGTGCATCCAGCCATTGATAAACTGGCAGTCTGGCACATCACCATGACACGAAATAAAAACAATATGAAAAGTAAAATAAAAAATTGATATAACGATGTGTCAGCATATCAGTGGCCGGTTGCACCGCTCAACTAGTGCACCCAGTGCACTAAAGTTTCTCTCGACTCACAATGAGGAGTTTAAAATGCATTAGAATAATATAATACAATGTTTGATTTGTTTTATCATGTGCATTGCATTAGCTAATAGCCTAATATTACGGATGTTGTATTAGCTAATACAATGGGTAGGGGTTGTATTAGTTAATATAAATGGGAAAATAATAATAAATTTTAATAATAATAATGTGATAATAATAATATTTATTATTAATACTAAATTTTAATAATAAATAATAAAATGTAATAATAATAATAATGTTAAATATAATACAAAATAATATATTATAATTTATTTTAATATATTAATTTTAAAATAAATTAAATAAATATTATGTAAATAAAATAAAATAAATTGTACTCTAATAGTGTAAATGTTAAAGTATTTACATGAATAATAATTTATGTAATAAAAATATTTATTATATATTTATTAATAATTTTAAAATATAACACAACAAATATATATTTTATAATATGTTTTTATATTCTAAAAATATTTCAATTTATTAGTTAACAAAATATTTAGAAAGAAAACCGAAAATAGCCATCCAAAACATCATACTTTTGTTTTTAACCACTTTTGAAATTATAATTGTTAATAACCACTTTTTAAAAAAAAATTTAGTGTAGTACCATAAATTACCAAAGTACCCCTGAAAATAGTGTTTGTTAAACCTCGAAGCAAACTTGAAATCACGACTAAATTGAAATACACAAACTTGAAATCATGCCTAAATGAAAATATCCAAACTTGAAATCATGCCTAAAATAGAAATATTCAAACTTGAAATCTGGACTAACATAAAATTTTCCCCTTCTTCTTCCTTAGGTTTAGGTTTTTTTTTTTTTCTTTTCTTTTTTGTTGCAGATCCATGGAGGCTGATCAATCGTCGGTGAACCAGTGAACGATCGTCGACACTCGCCATCGTCATCCCGTCGCCATCCCGTCGTCGACGAAGGAGCAACGAATCGGCGAAGCTGCAGCAAACCGTCGAAGCAATGAATCGGCGATCCAGCTGCGCGTGAGGGACCGCCGCGACGCCCAGAAGCTCGCCGAAGCTCGACGACGTCGGCGAGAGGCAGATCGGGGAGAGAGTGTGGCAGATTGGGGAGAGAGAGAGAGGCAAACCGGGAAGAGAGAGAGAGGCTGATTGTGAGAGAGAGCAGAGGAGAAAGAAAGAAAAAAAAGAGAAAAAGAAAGAGAGAGAGAGCTGATTGGGATGCTTTTATATGAGGGCTTTTGAGTAATTTCTTAAAAACATGGTTAAAAACAATTAAAAGTATGCATGTAGTTAAAAAAGAAATTCTCATAATTAGAGTGGTCAGTTTTGGCAATTTCCACAAAAGAAAAACACATCCTAACACTGTATAACTTAATATATTTTAATATGAAATATCACCAAACACAAGATTGTATAATAATAGTATAGTTGAATCTAATTCAATCTAATCTAATACAGTATAATACAATACAATGTGTCAAACGAGCCCTAATGACATGCTTGATGCCTTGTATTGTATTATATTAAGAGTTTAAAATTTATTATAATAATACAATGTGATGTTTGGGTTGTTTTGAATTATACATTGCATTGTATTAGCTAATACAATAGGTAAAAATATAATAACAAATTGTAATAATGTGATAATAATAATAATAATAATAATATTAATAATAATAATAATAATAATAAATATTTAATAAAAATAATTTTAAATATAATAAAAATAATATAATATAATTTATTTAAATATATTAATTTCAAAATAAATTAAATAAATATTATATAAATAAAATAAAATAAAATAAATTTTAGAGCAAATTGCAACCAACTTCCCTGAGGTTTGGCCTTTGACAACCAGAAACAACTTTATGCTTAATTGACAATGATCTCCCCTATTGTTAGTTAAAGTAAAGTCAAACTTATCAAAGATAAAGGTATTTTTATCCTTTTAAGCCTTTTTTATTTATTTAAAAAAAAAAAAAAAACAAATCTCAAGTTTTCTCAAGTTTTTTTTTTCTTTTCTATTTTCTTCTCAAGTTTCACTAACATGGAAGGAAAAAAAAAAAAAAAAACTGAAGAAAATGTTGTTGGATTGGATTTAGGTGAGCCACACTTTTTATTTTTTATTTTTGAAAAATCTGAAAAACTTGAATCTGAAGAAAAATCTAGAGATACATCAATGGAAGAAGAAAATGTTAGATTAGATTTAGATGAGCCAATTTGTTTTATTTTTTTTGGTTTTCATATATTTATATATTTTTAAAATCAATTTTTTTTTTATTCAGGGACATTTTGGTATTTGTAGCGCCAAAATCCAGTCAATTGTTAAATTTGACCAGCTTTGACTAACATTAGGGGAGGTCATTGTCAATAAATGATAAAGTTATTTTTAGTTGTTAAATGTCAAACCTCAGGGAGGTTGGCTGCAATTTGCTCTAAATTTTATTCTAATAGTATAAATGTTAAAGTATTTACAAGAATAATATTTTATGTAATAAAAATATTAATTATATATTTATTAATATTTTTAAAATATAATACATCAAATAAATATTTTATAATATTTTTTATATTCTAAAATATGTCAACTATTAGTTAACAATTTTTTTTTGTTTTTTTATATAAAAAAATCACATCTTAATATTGTATAACTTTTTTTTTTTGTTTTTTTTTTTTTGAAGAAAAATATTGTATAACTTAATATAGTCTAATATGAAATATCATCAAATACAAGATTGTATAAGAATAATACATTCCAATCAAATACAATTCAATCTAATCCAATATAATACAATACAATAGAGTGTGCCAAACGAGCCCTATAACAATACAATACAATGCTTGGCTTCTTTGGACTATGCATTGCATTGTATTAGCTAAAGTTGTATTAACTAATACAATGGGTAGGGGTTGTATTAGTTAATACAAAGGGGGAGAACTAATAATAAATTTTAATAATAATAATAATAATAGTAAAATTTAATAATGATAATAACTTTAAATATAATACAAAATAATATAATATAATTTATTTTAATATATTAATTTAAAAATAAATTAAATAAATATTATATAAATAAAATAAAATAAATTTTATTCTAATAGTATAAATATTAAAATATTTACATGAATAATAATTATTAATATTTTTAAAAATATAATACAATAAATATATATTTTATAATATGTTTGTATATTTAAAAAAGACACATATATAACTTAATACAATTTAATACGAAATATCACCAAATACAAAATTGTATAAAAATAATATAATCCAATCCAATACAATACGATTTAATCTAAAATACAATACAATACAGCGTGTATGACAATACAGTATATAAATCAGTGAGTATAAAGTAGCAGATAGATAGCGACGAGCCAACGACATCGTAATTGGTTTGGATTATATATTTTGATTAGCAGCTTCGTTTTTTATGCGAAAAGACAAAGGGGGGCAAGGAAGGATGAGGCCAATGCAGATGGAGTTCTTCGGAGAGATGGAGGAGCAGGCTTCCACGGTCGCCATGGACGTTGACGACGTCGACCCACTCGAGATCTTCGGTGAGGGCGTCATCTCCATGGACAACAAGCTCGCCGATGCCGATTTCTTCAACAAGTTCGACGACGATTTCGACGACGCCGACATCAACTAGCCCAACCCTAAAAGACGACACCGTTCTGCATGAACCATGTACCGGTTGGGATTTTATTCAATAAAGTAACTGAGTATCATCATATATTCAAGTGGAGTTTCTCTTAATTACAATATCTGTTTGGCTGAATTTTTGTGGTTTTGTCTGATTAGTAACAAATTGCTTGAATTTTGACACCATATGATCTTATGCTCTTGTAAAATCTAGGGTTCATATATTTATTTTCAGTTAGTGATTCTGATCATGCATTAGTATTTGATTCGATTGAATTTCTGGGCCTTATTAAATACAGATACCGATTTTCTTCTTTTTGGCCTATTGTTAGGTAAATTGAATAGGCTTTGGCTTCCATTGAAGCTATTAATGTAAGGAATTTAAGGTTGGGATGTGTTCAGATTATCAAGCATGTGCCGTAGGACCTTCAAGACCTTGCCTTTTGTGTTAAGTACTGATATGATATGGTAATGCAGTCCCTTGTGATTTGAGCAAGTATTTACTTGGTGTTCGTTGTTGGTTGTTACTTATGATATGAATGAAAACATAATGAATGTTTTCGGTTTATGCTTTTATTGATTATAGATAATTGTAGGGCAGAGTTGATGGTTGAAAGGTTTGTCATCATCAAAGCATATTTCTAGATACAAGTATACAACTGTTCTCTGCTGAGGAGGTTTTTCCTTGGGTAACCTAATAAAATTAATGTGGTGCAAATCAATCTTTCTGATCAACTTTTGGTCTTAATTCTAGTGAATCATGTTTATAGATGACTGTAGTGTTGGAATTGATTTAGGTGAACATCTCTTGTTTACTAGTTGGCTACTATAGGACATGTAGTGATCTGACTGCCATATTGATCATTTTGTTTGGTGTACTCTGATGGAGTATTGAGTAGTGAAAGTGCCGTTGTTGCTGGTAGTTGCGGTCACAACTTCATTTCGAGGGTGTTATTGAGTATCGACTGCCTAGAATGATAAATAGCAAGGGCTATGGGAAGGGAAAAGAGTGTAAACCAGGTTAGGGTAATGATTTTAATCCCTATCGAAACTGTTATTTCGCCGATCTCTCTACTTCATTATTCCTCTTATAAACTTGATGTCCTGCAATGCGTTTAATTAGAACACTGCAATTAGAGCTTTGTGCATTCCTAAATTTGCTTGGTGCCATTAATAATATTTAGTAATGAATGTGTTGGTAAACCATTTGCTATCATTCATTAATGTGTTTTCATGAAAAGCTCGGACATCTGTGGATTCTGCTTGCTCTAGATATCTGAATGGATAAAGTGCATGCTTCAGTCACATTCATGGTGTTTTATATATCAACTGTGCAGTTTTAGGTTTTTATCTCATTCGAAATTGGACCGTTGAAGTAATGTCACACAATTGGTAATTACATTTTAATTTCACACTTTACATTACAGAAAGTTATTGTAGAATTCAAGGTAATTACATTTCCAACCAATGTTTCCTATCTATTCCATCACTTTATGGCGTTTTCACCAGAACCTTTACAGGATCAATACCCAGAATGGGGTTAATGAATTTTTTCTTCTTCTTTTTGCAATTTTACAAACCTTGAGATGGGAGCGGCGACTTATGTTAATTACATTCCATCCTATAAAAAGCCTGTAACCAAAGTATTGAAGTTGAATAAAATCAGTGACTGCACAAGAACATCTGATATGACAGAACTCCCGAGGGACTAGCCGTCCATGGCAAATGCGTGCCCTTGAATCGAAACCTTAACCGACTTGTGTGTCGCTTTGTCCATCATTTTGTGACATTGCCACAGCTTGGTAATTCGATCTTACTTTCTGTTGAAAGATACAAAACCCAATCTGAAGTCAAATCATAAGAACCTATTGACTTTAATCGTAGTAGGACTTGCATAGCCACTATTAGAACAACTTGTGGGGTTAAAACTTGATGAATGAAATCAATAATCTGTACCTCAAGCAGTGAGATGTAATAGAAATCCTCCATATGTTGCATGAGTGCACTCCCGTCTCGAATTGATAGGAATATATTGATCTCAGTTTGCAATATCTTCTCAATAAGTTCCTTCTCACCTTTCATCTGAAAGATTGAATCTCAAATTCAATTACGATAAGTCTAACCAAAATGTTAACTCTGAAAAGAATACGATATTGGAATTGACGTTTACATCTCTTAGTATTAGAGATGATAAGTAGAAATTCAAAACTATTTGGACAGTTTTGCTCAACGATCAATGACAGGAAACTTACAAATTCAGTAACGAGAACATCTGGTGTGGACTCCCCGATCACATCACCTTGATAACCATCTTTTAGAAGCTCCATATTTTCCTGAAGACGATATTTTAAGTGTTTAAATGTTTAGATAATATGCAAATGAGCTCATTCCATTTCTGCTAATTCTATATTCTTATTATATTAGGGGGTATTATTGAGATAATCACAAAAGAGATTCTAGCAACTTCGAGAAGTGACCTACCAAGGCATCTCTTAGTCCTCCAGCTGCTAGGTACACAGGTTGAGCAACATGACAGTAGCCCATCAAGCGGGGGACGGTCGGTATTATGTCTCTGTGGTTCACAACTCTCCAGCTATCTTTAACTTTCTGCAGGATGAGCAGCGAGGAACAGTTGAGAAATACAAGGTAAACTTCTAGATAACACATCAGGAAAATTTTAAGAATTAGTGCGCAACAGGAGTTTCGCTGGCCATCGTTTAGGCTTCAGGTTAGCATTCTCATGATATCAATACTAAAGATTTTAGATTTCCAACAATAGATGAATTTAACAGCATCGTAAATGGAAGCTAACCTACAGTGTAAAACAAATTTGTATAAACTGATAGTAACTAGAAAATATGAAGGTGAAGTGTTTTATTACCTCATTATAACATTCTGCAAATCTTTTGTTACCAACTCTAGGAGATCCAAAGTTATACATAGCCATGGAAATTGCCCCACGCCTGATGCACAGGAAGAATAGAAAACCTAAGATATATCGACTCTAATAACTCCGAATATGTAGTAGAACAACAGAAAAAATTAACTTTGTTGAGTGGAAATAAATAACTCACTTTGCTAATTGACTTGATGAAAGTTCAAGAGCAAGGAGGGTAGCTAATGCACCACCCAAACTATGACCAGTCACATAAACGTGCCATTTCCACAATGGTTCAGCACCATCATCTCTGCAACAAAAGAAAAAAGAAAAAAACACATACAGAGAAAGAGAGATGCCTTGTCAAAAGAAAATCACATTATGCTTGAAAATCACATCAGTCGATATTAACACATCGGCTTTATGCTTGAAGATAAGTAAACTAGATTTGAGCAAACGCAAAACTTACGTGTAACCTATTGACAGTTTAATGAGAGAGATGATCCTTATCCTGACTGAATCATATGCACTTAAAAACCCACTATGAACCTGAAAAAGTTATAGCATCATACACTTAATAATTGAAGTAGCCATCAGTAAACTACGGATTACAAAATATTTCCAGAAAAAACTAAATTCAAAATCAATGAAGTATAGACATACTTGAACTTCTTGCTTGAAGTCACCACCAATCCTTTCAGGGTTTAACCTATATAATTGGAAGATTAGTATTATGAAGCAAGAATAAAATGTATTTCTATAGGGTTTCGTTTCATGTAGTGAAAAATGGATAAATTAATAACTAACCTAGGATACATTTTTCCGTAAAATTGACTTCAAAATAATTGTTGCAATAATGATATTCTATAAAAGCAAACTACTTAAAATACAATAGTACCATATCACCGTTTATTGCTGTGGAAGCTCATTCATATCATCGTTTTTATTTCCTTTTCTTTTTACAAAAAAAAATAATTTAGTGGTAAATTGTAATTTATGTTGCAGATGGGCAACCTTCCCATGGTAACCCTCGTCTACAAATTGATAGGAGTGCCATTTTCATCAATGCACTCTCAACCTATTAGTTTAGATACATTGAAGAGAATATAATCCTCATTAACTTTAATAAAAATAAATCACTAAACAAGTCAAAATAAGGATAGACATATTTGGTTTTCATTACCCGGCTGGAACTAGCATTAAATCAGTTAGCAAGTCCTTCCATCTTGCCTGGAAAAGAACAACAAATCAGTAATATAAACTGAAAGCAGAATTACATAATCCACATAGGTCAACAAAAAAAAAAAAAATCCTACTTGTTCAGTCCCCCTGAAAGCAACGACTAATCTTTTCCGTGCAGTATCACGCCAAATTGCCACCTGCAGATTTTTCAAATGACTTAGTGAGTGGCACAACGTAATCCTCAAAAGCAAACAGAGGTACTTTGAAAATATATTGTTCAAGAAAAAAAGCATATTTACTTGCGTAGAAGTCAAAGAATTACAACAAGAAGAACGGCTGCTTAGTGATGAGATAAAAGCTGACCTGCGTATCTGTTGATTCATTATCTAAAAAACAAAGTTTTTCAAATTCAGACTTGATAAAACTTGGATGGCCCAATGAAGTGGCAAGCATAGCCCAAGCCTCCATGGCAGTTTCTGCAGTTGAAAAGAGTTCTTTCATCTCCTCAGCTTTCTTTTCATCCAGTACTGAGCCCTCCACCGAACTTGGAAGACTCTTCAAATATTGCGAGGCACCATCTTCAACGTCGGTCGAAGATTTTTCCTTGTTTAACTGAGAAACAGCTGCAGTCAAAACCATTAATGCTCCTAAAACAGAATCAGTTTGCCTTAATAAATCCTTTGTTGCCTTCTTTATGTCTGGGAGTGAAGACTGAATCGTGCTAATGTTAAGTGAGCCACTTGCTTTATCATCATCCAGATCTTGATCTTCTGGAGTCGCTAATCCTGATTCAATATAACCTGCTTCTGCGACCTTCCGTGATTGCAAACCAACTTTATTTAATAAATCAAATGCATCCCACTTTAATTTCCCTTGAGCAGGTAGACCAAATTTCTGGACAACATTTTGATTGATACCGTCAGCAAAGTTCTTCCAGAAATGTTTATCAGACTGCACAGGTTCATTATCTTCCATTTTGTCAGTACCACTGAAAATCTCAGCTAGATCGATCTCTTCCTTGTAGCTTGAGTCATTCAATGAAAGTTGTGAACTATTCTCTGTTGATGAAGGCACATCCAATATAACAGTAGCATTCTCAGATTTTTTTATGCCTTCCGAGTCATCATTATTTGTGCTTGATAACTGATCCTTCGGAAAGTAGGAATCATTAAATGACTTTAACTGGCCGAAAGCATATTCTACAAACTGACGTGCTGACACAGGCTCAGAGCCAAGAACTGATTTAAGAGCAGACTCAAAACCATTTTTCCTAAGAAACTCTGCCAAAATGGGAAGCTTCCACCACTTCTTTTCTTCTTCAATTTCATCAAAACTTTTATACTTGACCTGAAACCTCACCAATTGGAACTATAAGTGTTATGGAACATAGACAAAAACAATTTGAACGAAAAATTTTCAGGGTTCACATAGATTTAACAATTCTACTTGTAAAGCCAATTAAAATAATTGAAATATATATATATATTTTATTTCTTTATAATAGTTGAATTATTTCATTATTCGTCAAACAATATGAAGACATAGAACCATCAAGTCCAAGATGAAGAGTATGATCAAGCTTGAACTGGTTTTAAGACATGTCACCTTTTTTTTCCCAAATATATAACACTTAAATTTTATACCAATAACCTAGCTTTATCTGGTAACGAAAGTAGTAAATTATCAATACCTGGCAACGACAAGGTAAAGGAAAAGGAAAAGAAACAAGTTGAACTGACACTTGAACCGTATGAAATTCTATAGTCAGTAACACTTACTAAGAGGAATCACAATCGATATCACAAACTGGAAAGAGAAGCTTCTAAATACAATGCAGTGAACAATATTTTCCAAGTGAGGAAAGAATAGAATAAAAGTATGCAACATCAATGTCTACTCGTTGATGAGTTGTTAGACAATGCCATCAATTGACATGTTTGATGAATAATAAAAGTTAACTTTTAACGTGCTAAAAGATCACCAGGGTGATAACATTGACTTATAAATTTTCGGAAATGAATTGGAACAAGACATAAAAGAAGACATTGCCATGAGTTCCTTTCAATAGGGTTCTACAACTTAAGAATGATACAGCAAGTTGTGAAGTTTTACAGAATTAATCTATAATCCATTCCCATCATATCTGCCAAAAATGATGATTTGTTGTGGTGGGCAAAATCATATGTTGTTAGTTAAAAACGTCCATGGATAATTGAGGTCTGATGATTAGAAATATAATAAAACTGCCATGTCATCTATGCGAACATAGTGGTTTCGTATTGAACTTCACTGTTAATTCTTTTCTCGTGCACAATCTTAAAAAATATGCATTCTCTTGACAACAAGCAAAGGTAAAAGGAAATTCTTTCTGATAAACTGTAAAATTTTTCTTACCTCTAGCTGTAACTTACCACCTCCACCCATTCCTTCCAACTCCACTAACACCTCATGCATGTTTCCTATCAAAATACATGTTTTATTTGATCATTTTGAAACAGAATTTGCATGACTTACAACAAAGATTACTAATCTGCTCTTATTAGAAAGTTATTGAATAAAGTTTCTATAAAATTCCCAAGTCAACAATAAATACAAACATAATACCCTCATCAATTTCAAAGCATTCACTCTATGCATGTAATTCATTTAATTCTTACCATCACAGAGGCCTTCCAGACGTAATCCTGCATTTCCCATGCGCTTATGTGGGGTCACAAGGTTTGCATCCCAAGCTGCAATCTAAGGTTTTAACAGATCATATTAGAAATTAAACACAATATTACAATTCAAATTCATAAAAAAAAAATTCAAAAATAAACTAATGGTTTTGATCAATAAAAAACCCCACACTAAAAACCAAACCACTCCACAATAAAAACATCAACAAATCATAAGGTAGAGTAGTAAAAAACACACATATGTTGTCAAATTTGCATGCAAGAAGTAGTGGAGGAAATATAGTGAAGATGATGATAACTTACTGATCAATAGCCTGGTATTGGATCAAGAGACTTGTTAATGATTGAACAATTCACTAACCTCCTTCCAAGAACGAATGCTCTACTTGACCAGTCCAAATATTTTCAGAATGATCAATGATCCTAATGGACAAATGTATGATTATGTACAACATGCACGATAAAGAGCATAGCTGACTATATAATGGATGAAATAGAAGAAAGTGAAAAACTTGGTTTAGTCGGTCCCTTAGTTCTACCACGACTTAATCAATTAATAAAAGTTGATAGGATCTATAAGGCACACGGAGGAATCTAGATTCCAGAAAATGATGTATTATTCCAAAAAGTCCATAACAGTACAACTTACATTATCAAAAAAAAAAAATCTCATGTCCCTCCCATTACAGTATTTCTCTCCTCATTTTCAACATAACAGCTGAAAGTCTGAAATCGTGGAATTCAATGCACAAGAACTTCCTATATGAGCAAAAATACTTAGATATTGAGAGAGAAAGCATATTGACCTGAATACTTCTTGTCGTGGGCTGCTTAATGTTAAAATTTAGGTCTTCATTCCATGTTGGCTCTTTTGTTCTGTCATCATCCAATTATTCGCATATGTAATTAATCTTCAGATTCGAATAGAGCTTCATAAGCTAAAGTATTTTTATTATTGTTGTGAAAAGAATGCATATAACTTGGATAGGCTCACGGCTCTCAAGCAGTAACTCATTGGTCCCATAATGGGAATTAACACAAAGTGATTTTGTCTAACTCGATTATTTTCTAAACAATTTAGAAAAATTTTCCAATTTACAAGCTAATTCACAATACCATGAAATCAAATTTTTACATGTTTCTTGAACCTCGATTAAAGAAAAAAGTATCAACTCATTCATGATAGCTTTTTCAAAATGAAAATCAGGGAAATTTAAATATGACTTAAGAGTTCGAATTATCAAGTAAATTCAAAGGAACAATAGCAAATCGAGAATGACAATAGCTTACCCCCATTTCACCTTGCTTTTGACTAACTGACCATCCAATTCCATGACCACATACGGATCACTTGTTCCCTAAAAGCAATGTAGAAGTTGTATGAATAATGTTCTAAAAGAAATGAAAACAGAACTAGTGACTTCCAAATTTTGAAAGAAAGAAAATGATAGCAAATAGCAAACCAAACCAACAGCCAATAACTTTTGTATCATCAAAATTCACAATCATATACTTAGCCATAAATGCAGAAAGAACTGGAAAAGAATGAATAACCTACCCATGGATCCATGGCAGGTAAATTAATACCCTTCTTCAACTTTATAAATAATTGACCATCATATATCTCACGTACAAAAGACCTACACACATATTATTCAAGAATTATGTTAACAGTACCCGAAAAGCACAAGTTAAGGAAACTTTCCAGCATTAGAAAGTACGAATTGACTGCATTTCACATATCAACAAAATTAATACCAACTTTTTATTGGTAAAAAAGATTTTCTTAATCAAGAGGACCCATTGATCAAAAATAGATGTACATAGTCATTAATAATCAAAAGTCAGTTTCTCAATTCACTTTTATAGATAAATTCACACAAGTATGAACACACACAAATTACTTCATGGTAATCTATATTTAAATTTAACAAATTCATTAACAACTACCAAGAAATGGACTCAACGGTACGAAAATCGAAAGAAGAACGAATAATTTAGCACAAATGGAGTCATACTCTGAGAGAAACACTGTCTTGCAACCTGCAGCATCAACCTCATATCTTCCAACATTTTCCTGATACAAATTTTAGTTCCAAAAATAACAACAATCAAGTAACCAAACGAATTGTATAGGCATATAAGAAACCAAAAAGATAGAAGAGTATGGAAAAAGAGGAATTTACAGGGGGGCTTGTATAGGCTTCAAATGCAAACCCAGCAAGAATGACAGCGAGATTGATATCAAACGGAGGCCGTTCGTTTTGCTCCTCAGTCTCAACCTTTTCAATCTCAGCATCCTTGGTTTTAGAAAAGCAACAAATTGAGCGGATTCTATTGTCTTTGCTTTTATAATTTTCTGGGTAAGTTAAAACCAACCTTATTTTCCCGGGAAATAGCCGGCGAGAAAGGTTGAAAAACTGAGGGTGGTGGGATTTAAGTGAGAAAGAATTGGAAATTGGAAGGGATTGAAAATTGAAGCAGCGAATTTGAAGAGAAGTCATTATTTTTTTTTTTAAAAATGATTTTGTTATTTTTGTGAATTTGAAGACAGAAGAGAAAGTGTGTGTTCTGTATAGTATCCAGTAAAGTGAATACTGATAGTGGCAAATGCGCACGCGCGCGTAATTAAAGGGAGGAAGAATCAAGAAGCTTTGTGAAAGTGGTGGATGCCACGTGGCCAAATCGTCGTCGTAAATAGGAGATGTTGTGGGTACGGTGACAGTTTTCTGTTAGTTGAGATTCTCTTCAATCTCTGAACTGTAATTGTATGATTAAATGGTATACTGCTATATCAATATGAGTTATTGTTCAAACTCATTAATTAAAATGATCAAGTTTTTTTTTTATAATTTTTTTATTTTTTATTTAAGAATAATAATAAAAGGAGAATTGTCTGATGAACACAAGCATAGATTATTAGAACAGTTGCAATTGAATAGCTTGGAAGGAGAATATAGTTATTACATTACTAATTCAGGAATAATTGAACAATAAAAAAAAAAAAATGAAGAAAAAAGAAGGCTTTATTACATGTGAAATGAGTTCTAGAAATAGAAATCTCAAATCAACAGGGTTCTTCTTCAGTGGTTAATTATCCTGAAATAATAGCCATTACAAGCTGGTGGTGATGATGAGAGTTGTGCGTTGTGTTGATTACTTGTGGCTGCTCTGATCACCCATTCCAAGTGTGTTCTTGACACCATCAACAGCGCCCTGTGCCATGTTCGCCACTTTCTCACCCGTCTGCTGGAGGAATCCGATGCTCTGGTCCGCGCCTTGTTGGGTAGAGTCGTGGGTTGATTGAGCTGCATTTGATGCCTTGTCTCTTGCTGCGTTTGCTGTGTTCTGTGCTGACTCAATCCACTCTTCTGTCTTCGCCTGCTCATGATGAACATTTAACACACAATACACAATTTCAAAACTTGATCAATCACTAACATAGTAACATGTACTCATTAATTAAACAAATTAATAAACATATTTTGCTACCTGGGCATTGCCTTTGGTTTGGCCTGCATTGAAGTTTTGTTGCATGTTCGACATATTTTTCTCTGAAAATATTTACTTTAAAGCAGATAGAACTAGTTTCTTCTTGTAGTACTTGAGATGTCTGTTGCTAGTGTTTGATATTGTGATGGATTTGGGGAGGGTGATATATATAGTGATTTAGGATCCACATGAAAATTGGTTACATTTGCTATGCGCCTATGCTTATGTGTCGGTTTCATCGAGAGTGGAGAGCGAGTAATTGTGCTATTGACATGGACCAGATTTTTTTGGTGAGTAGATATGGTCCTCTTCTGGCTAGAGAGGAATATGCATCTCCATTAGTTTTTTTTTTATAATTTAATAATTGCAATAAAATTATAATATATCTCTTGCCACTCTGTATGTATACGATATACCTATATCGATTTCCACATCTCCTTTTCATTTATTTTTTTATTTTTATTTTTTAAATACAACTACTGTCGGGACTCGGTGAGATTAATCAGACTCTACAAGAACGGCTCGGAATACTATTCCTACTACCGGAGAGAGGTTACATATGGATTACAACTCTCACAATCGGAGAAAGAGCTGCTTCCACAAACTGGGAGAAAACTTCCCACACATGCTTATAAAATGTGCATGGTGGAACCATCTGTACTAAGAAGTGATGTGTTGATTTCCACATCTCCTTAATAATATATATATATATATTTACGGTCCCGTTCATATAAGTGCGTACTGATGTAACTACATCAGTACCAATGCATGTAGACCATTAATTATAGAGAAGCTTTGACAAGTGCATACACTTTGAGTCAAAGTATGTAAATCTAATGGTCCACATCCAACGCATTGATAAAGTTATATTAGTGCGCACTGACTTGACCATTTATATATATATATACAGTATTTCTATTGTCAGTTCGTCATGACAATAAATATATCAGGACGAAGAATGTGGACCATAGATTATGGAGAAGTTTTGACAAGTGCATACACTTTGAGTTAAAGTATGTAAATCTAGTGGTTCACATTCTTCGTCCTGATATATTTATTATCAGGACGAACTGATAATAGAAAATCTATATATATGTATGTATATATTGTCATTCATCTTGATATATTTTATATCAGGACGAAGAATGTGGACCATTAGATTTACATATTTTAACTCAAAGTGTATGCACTTGTCAAATCTTCTCCATAATTTGTGGTCAACATTCTTTGTCCTGATATATTTTATATCAGGACGAAGAATATGAACCATTAGATTTACATACTTTGACTCAAAGTGTATGCACCTGTCAAAACTTCTCCATAATCTATGGTCCACATTCTTCGTACTGATATATTTTATATCAGGACGAACTAATAGTAGAAAGACTAATATATAGTCTTTCTATGTCAGTTCGAGCTGATATAAATATATGAGTTCCTTGTAGACCTAGCAATGTGTCGTGTTATTGCGAATTCATGTCGTTTCGTGTTTGGGTCGTGCTAAAATTGCTCAACCTGAACCCGATCCATTAGCTTAATGAGTTGAAATATACAAACCCGAAACCATTTATTAAATTAATGGGTAACCCGACTCGGCCAGTTAGAAAATTTTATATTTGAGATTTATTAAAAAGTTGAAAATAAATAGTACTGAAGCATGATCAAACTCATGCAATCAAGTTCACCGGTTACTTTTAGAGTTTTAGGGTTAGGGTTAGGGTTATAATATTGAGAAATAATTGATTTATAATTTTAGAGTTTTTAATTTAGAAATTTTTCCTCTTTCAAAAAAAGGAAAAAAAATTAGAAACTTTAAAAAAATTAATTAGTAAAATATATTCTTACCATAATTATAGAGATTTTTTTTTTATATATAAATTCCATAATGTGACTATACAAAGATTTTTTTAATAACTTTCATAAACATATTAAAAAAAAATCTTTATATTAATGGGTTATCGAATTAACGGTTTTTTTAAAGGTGAACCAAAAACCGACCTATTATATTTCGTGTGTTAATGGGTTGACCCATTAACAACCCGATCCGATAAACTTGACCCACCAACTGCTTTTTTTGAATGGGTTTGGGTCGTGTAAAATTTTGCATGTGGGCTATTGGATTTATAAGATACTTTAACAAGTGCATGCAACCAAGTCAAATCATTTAAATTCAATGGCCCACATGCAAGGATTCAAACTGATAATAGAAAAACTATATATATATATATATTAAAGAATTATTTTCAACACATATTAAGAGCAATTTTCCTTTTTTGGATATCAGGTTAACATGCATAGTGGTGCGCCCCTTACACTTATTTCATGAGATTTTGGGTTCGAGTCGTGCATCTCTCTCACATAATTAAAAAAAAAAAAAAAAAAAAAATTGAAATATGATAGCATTTAGCTAGGTCAAAAGGCTGTCAAGTCAACTATTGCAAACACGGTCTATAGGGGAGGGGTTTGTTTTCCCATGTGTTTATGGGGTAAATATGAGACTCGAATTTGTATCACAAAAATGAAAGGAAACGTCTTACTAAGGGTTTGTTTGATTTTTTCACTGAACACTTAATGACACTTAATGTGTGTCATTAAGTTGTTTCGTTTGATTTTATAAGTTGTAAAATCATTGAATGAGCTCCAAAAATCGTTTTTTATAATAAGTAAAAAATTTTCACTTTTCACTTGATGAAAAATAACTAAAATATATATTAATATATTACTTCCAAATTTATTCTTACAAATCTTATTTATTTCCAGTTTTCTCTTCTCTCACCGCCCTTAACCATATTAATTTTTTTTTCTTCGTACTATTTAAAAAACTTTAGCAGCCACTTTCAAAAATAAAAAATAAAATAAAAATTGATAGAGCATTTAGATTTAATTATAAATTTGTTATTATATTATTATTCCACATATACAATATAAATATATATTATTAGTGGCCAACTCTAATCTACTGCTATTTCATAAACTAAAATTCAATTAACTTGTTGTAATTTTTATACTCTAAGGGTTGTATTTTATACGGATTTTTTTTTTAATATAAATTTGTTATTATATTATTAAATTATTGTTTTAGTTGTATTTAATATATTAAAATATAAATATATAACAAATAATAGTTGAAAGGGCATAGATGTAAAAGTATTTATTTTAAAACATTTGTAAATTAAAAAAATAAACAACTTATCATTTTTATTTAGTTTTCAGTGAAAAAAAAGGGATAATTACCCCGGTGGCCATTGAATTGAAGACACACTATCAAAATGGTCACTGAATTGGAAAGTTGTTCCAAAATGGCCATTTTTGACGAACTTTGTGATACTAATAGTCATTCCTCCAATTCCATCCAATTCCATTCAATGAGTGGCATTTTGGTAAATAAGGGGATGACATTAATTTATTTTAAATGTTTTTTGGAAATCAATTTTTTTCAATGAGTGACATTTTGGAAAATAAGTGAATGGCATTAATTTATTTTAAATGTTTTTTGGAAATCAATTTTTTTTTTTTTTTTTTGAAAAGAATAATTATATTTAGTGTACGTATATATATATATATATATATACATATTTTCTATTATCAGTTCGAACTGATAATAAATATATCAGTTCCTTGCATATGGGCCATTGGAATTAAATACTTTGACTTGGCTGCATGCACTTGTCAAAGCATCTTTTAAATCCAATGACCCACATGCAAGGAACTGATATATCTATTGTTAGTTCGAACTGATAATTAATAGAAAGACTGTATATATATATATATATATACATACACTAAATATAATTATTCTTTTCAAAAAACAAAGGAAATGGTTTAGATCAATACACGTGTCTCTTCTTTTGTTTTTTAGATTTTTTAGATTTTGTAGCTTTTATCTTTTTTAAAAAGATATATATATTTATATATTTAAGATATGCTATACATATATACACACTAAATATAATTATTCGTTTCAAAAAATAAAAGAAAAAATTGATTTAAAAAAAAAAAAATCTAAAATAAATTAATGCCATCCTCTTATTTACCAAAATGCCACTCATTGGATGGAATTATATGGAATTGGATGGAATGACCATTAGTGTCACGAAGTTCGCCAAAAATGGCTATTTTGGAACAATTTTCCAATCCAGTGGCCATTTTGATAGTGTGTTATCAATTTGATAGCTATCGGGGTAATTATCCAAAAAAAGAAACATGTTTTCTAGTTTCAGTTTTCAGTCACTATTTAGTCTTCGATACAATTCAGCATTGTTCAGTCTTCAGACGAAAAATCAAATGCAACCTAAGATATAAGTCAAGTTTTTGAGCTTTTTATTTTAGATGGTTTTTTTTTTTTTTTTTTTTTTTTTTTTTTTTTTTTTTTTGTACTTTTTAAGTTTTCAGACCTTATAAAAAACAAACAAAACATCTGAATGGGTTATTTTCAGACCCATTCAGACGTAAGTCCAAAAAACAAAGAGGGCCATTCAAACGTACACAATACTTTGTTTACATACAAGTGTTGTGTGTTTGGTATGGCTTTTCAAGTAGAGTTTTTAGAGTAAATCTTTTTATAGTAAAGCTTCTAATGAGTATAGCTTCTAACAAAAAAGGTTTTTGGTTGTGTAAATTACAAAAAAAAAAAAAAAAAAAAAAAAAAGTGTTGACAATGTATTTTTAGAAATAACTTTTGGTTGAGTGAATTACAAAAAAGGTGTTGACAATGTATTTATAATGAAAGAGTTATGGTGGAATATCTAAAATTTATAAAGGGTAGTTGAGACAATTTATATGTTTTAAAAAAGCTCAAAAAAAGCTTTTTGGAAAAGCCCAAATTTTGGACTTCTCCAAGTAGACATAAAATGGCTTTTATAAAGGGTAATTTAGACAATTCATATATTAAAAAAGCTGTTTTGAGTTTTGCCAAACTACTAAAAAAAACTCCAAAATAACTTCTAGCATTAAAAAACGCTTTTGATCATTTCAAAAGCCATACCAAACACACACTTAAACTGATTATGAGAACATTAATTACACTGATTAGATATATGTAAAATTGCTACATGAATATCAAAGTAGTAACATGAACATCAATTTTCAAATTTTTTTTTTTAATTATTACATTTATACAGTATATATAGTGAGAGTTTTTGATATCAATAAATTTGACCCGTTACATGTGAGGTACCATAAGCAAAACTGTTGTATTAAATTAAGCATGAAATAGATAGATAGCTAGATAGATAGAGACATAGATAATTAACTAAGTAATTAATCTCTGCATTTCTCTTTTGTATTATTAAATATTAAACTCTTATTACATACTATTTCAAGACTAAATGAACAATCAAAAAAGAAAACAAGAAGGCTTTATTACATGTGATATGAGAAATAGAAATCTGAAATCTCTAACCAACTATCCTGAAATAATAGCCATTATAAGCTGGTGGTGGTGCAGAGTGTGATGGGAGTTGTGCGTTGTGTTGATTACTTGTGGCGGCTCTGATCACCCATTCCAAGTGTGTTCTTGACACCATCAACAGCGCCCTGTGCCATGTTCGCCACTTTCTCACCCGTCTGCTGTAGGAATCCGGCGCTCTGGTCCACGCCTTGTTTGGTAGAGTCGTGGGTTGATTGAGCTGCATTTGATGCCTTGTCTCTTGCTGCGTTTGCTGTGTTCTGTGCTGACTCAATCCACTCTTCTGTCTTCGCCTGCTCATGATGAACATTTAACACACAATACACAATTTCAAAACTTGATCAATCACTAACATAGTAACATGTACTCATTAATTAAACAAATTAATAAACATATTTTCCTACCTGGGCATTGCCTTTGGTTTGGCCTGCATTGAAGTTTTGTTGCATGTTCGACATATTTTTCTCTGAAAATATTTACTTTAAAGCAGATAGAACTAGTTTCTTCTTGTAGTACTTGAGATGTCTGTTGCTAGTGTTTGATATTGTGATGGGTTTGGGGAGGGTGATATATATAGTGATTTAGGATCCACATGAAAAATGGTTACATTTGCTATGCTTATGTGTCGGTTTCATGGAGAGTGGAGAGCGAGAAATTGTCCTATTGACATGGACTTTTCCAGATTTTTTTGGTGAGTTGATATGGTCCTCTTCTGGCTAGAGAGAAATATGCATCTCCATTAGCCTTTTACAAAAATAAAATAAAATAAAAATTACCCACGTAATTGCAATAAAATTATGATATATCTCTTTCTACTATCTATGTATACCTATATCGATTTCGACGTCTCCTTAATAATAAACATATATATAATTTTATAATTACCGCTATTGGTTCTATTAAAATATTTCTCTCTATGTGTATAAACGAAATATCATTCATCCACTAATCTCCAATTTGATTATGTAGTCGAAACTATTTCTATATATCCGCAGCAGAAAATTTAATTATAAAGCTACGAAATGCCAAAAAAAAGTCACACAAATTTAATTATAGAGCATAAAGTTGATTTTGTACGTGATTTATACAAGTTGATCATTAACATTGAATTTGATTCTTCCGGCCCGATCCTCTCCTCCGGAGCTCCTGCCGGCAGCCGTGGATCTCCTCCTCCTCTGATCGGAGTTTGGTTTGGTCGGCTTGTTTCAGTCCTCTTTGTGAGGTTTTTAGTTTTTGTTTGGTCCAGCCCTCCTTGTGAGGGTTTTGGGTAGTTTCGGTCCCCCTCACGTTTGTGGGTTGGGGTTTTTGGGTTGTTTCAGTCCCTCCCCCGTTTGTGGGTTGGGGTTTTTGGGTTGTTTCAGTCCCTCCCCCGTTTGTGGGTTTGGGTTTTCTCTCCCCGTTGAGGGAGCTTTAGTCTGGGCTGTTCTCCGATGTATAATCTCGATGGTCCCAGTTGTAGTTGTTGTCTGGATCAGGTATCCAGTTTGTAACCAGGTGTTACTTCCAATCAAAAAAAAAAAAAAAAAAAAACAATATCCATGTGATTGCACACATGATATTTGCCAAATTTGCGAGACTCACATGACACAAACATGGATGCATGCATGATTATTAAAGTCAATATATAAAGCAAACTCCTCAGACCAGGAAACAAAAACATGGTTCAGATTTAATTAAACTTCAGTTTGAGTCAAGTTGAGAAATTAATTTATGAATATCAATAGTTAAATCTTTACATATGAGATTTGTATTAATTGGAAATCATTTTTTCTTTAAAAGATTTAGGTAAACACAGTTATCTTAATTTCATAGATTGAAACTTAAAATAAAATGCAAGTATATTTTAGAACCTGACAGCTAGTGTTTATAACTTTTTTGTTTTTATTCGATCCAAACCATATTTAAATAAGCTAATTTTTTTTAATAAAGTTGATAACTTGATAAGTTGATATAGAAATAAATAATAATTGGATTGAGATCCCCTACCCATCTTATTTTTGCTCATCTTTCAAGCATCTATTGACATGGCAAACAAGCAAAAGAATGGTTGAGATTGACTTACTTCATTTTTTTTCTCTCTCTCTCCTAAAACTACACCGTATGTTTCTTCTTTCAAACAAAAAAAATTAAAACAAGAAGCATTGGAAATGGATTTGAATTTGAAGGAAAGAGACGATAAAAAAAAAATAAAGGGTATGAATCAATCAGGAGAAAGAGAGGAAAAAAAAATAAAGGAAAAGGAAAAGAGAAAAAAAAAAAAAAGTAAATTAATAATTTTTTTAATTTTTTTTGTTTGAAAGAAGAAACATGCGTATTAGTTTTAGGAGAAAGAGAAAAAAAAAAATGAAGTAAGTCAATCTCAACCATTCTTTTGCTTGTTTGCCACATGTCAATGGATGCTTAAAAGATGAGCAAAAATAAGATGGGTAGGGGATCTCAATAATTAATGACGAAAATTGAAGAAAAAAAACATGACAAAAAGAGAACAAAAACAAAAATTATCAACTTGCGTATTTAGTGGAGGAGGTAGCAGCTCAGCAGCTCCTTCATTGTTTTATTTTCCTTTTTTAAAATTCTTATGTCATTTTTGTATGTTTTTAATAATTAAATATGTTACTGTAATATTTCAAAAAAAAAATATGTTAGTTTATTTTAGTTAAGTTTTTCTTATTTAATAAATTAAAGGGATTTAATTTAGTTTTGATAGTTATTATTTTTAAAAAATAATTAGGTGTCAATTTTTTTCAAAATTAATTTCAACTAATTGTCTATTTTGTAATTATATAATGTCATTAATTATGGGTAAAATGGTTAATTTATCGTCATAAAAGGAGGAATTTTTATTTATTTATACCATGACTATGCCACATCAGCACTTTGTTGTGTATTATTAGAAGAGTAATACTAGAGTATTACTAGATAATCCTACTCATACATAGGGATGTCAATTTGACCCAACCTCGCGAGGCACCCGCTCGAACCTTACCTATAAGGCCATCTCCAATTAGTCTCTAAAACTTTCTCCATTTTGGAGACCGAAAATGGGATATTCATGAAATATTCAATCACCATAAATTTACTACTCTAATCATTCTCCATTTTACAATCTCCAAATAATAAAATATTATTATTTTACTTTATAAATTATATTTCAAACTTTCTTTAATAAAATTGTTTTCTCTTAATTATTTTAGATAATAATTTACTCACTTATAATGGATTCACACCTAAAATTTTATAATCTATTTTATAATTAGTCACACCTAACTATTTTTATATCTATTAACGATGGAAATTCGTTAACCAAATTCTGCAAGATGGATCTTGGTTGAAGGTCTGCCTCGAATTATGACCGGGCTGCCGTTGATGCCCAATCGAAAAGATATTTCTATTCTTATCACCTCACAAATGCACGAGTCAAAGGACTAGTATAGCATGTAAGCAAGGGTCTTGTTCCACAGGGAATGGATTCGTTAATTGTATCTAGTTCTAATGTTTATTAAAGCAATGGAAAAGGAAAGTGGTGTGGTGTGTGCGGAAATGTAAAATAATTAACTAAGGTAGAAATGTAGCCGGGTGTCTTGGCTATTTAATTAATCTACTCCTAATTAAGTTAATCTACTCCTAAAGGCAAGACACCCTAACTACGAAAATAAAGGTGGCTTGGAGATAAGCAAGATATGCAACACATATGGGAAATCGGATTACCAAACACAATACGCAAATCTATGTAGATTGTATAACATGTTAATTTCAATTAATTCAATAAAGGGTTCGTTCTCTTGATTAAGGAAATTACCCCGGAATCTTGATTAGGGAATTCCCGAAATCATGTCATCACTTTCCAATCAGAAGAGTGATTGTGTCTAGGGTTTAGACCCATTAAGCACAAGAACTATGAACCAAGGCTATCATAGCAAAGTCATGCATAAGCCTTTCCCATTCTATAGAGCTAATAGCCAAATTCATACCCGGAATGGTAATCCAAGCACAAACTCAACTCTCAATCTCTCTAATCACTCTAAGCATTGCATGATGAATCTTCTACCAACATACATACATAAATGAGATATTTGATTACAACTACTCCTACATCATTAGTTAATCTATTCCTAATCTCATTCATACATACATATCAATATACAACTCTACATACACATGAATATCATAATAAGAGATTATAAATGAATAGCATAGAATAGAACAATACATGAATCAAATCTAAGAAACAATACAAACATATATTATAGCATAAGTGTTGGTTACAAATATTCCCACATAAGTTACACATCAATAAACATACAAAGAGATGAGTAAATAAAGAAATCACCCTTGAAGACAAGCCTCCAAAAGCTCTTCCTTTCTAATGAACTCCTATGGCTCGGTTTTGACACACAAGCCTCTCCTATCTCTGCATATCTACTCTCCATGGAAGGCTTTCCATGGAGGAAAATCCCCCATGGAAGGCTTGGAGTTGCTCTCTCTCTTTTGTGGTGTAAGAGCAAAGCTCTAAGTGGTTTGTTGGTTGGTCACCCGTTGAAAGAGAGGCAAAAGGGGTGTATATATATGTTGGGCAAATTTGGGCAAGAATGGGGTGTGAAAAGACATGAATGCCCCTGAAAATATCATGATTTTGGCTCGGATAGGGGTTAGGCGGGTTTGTGCGGCGGGATATGTCTAGCCGCACGAACCAACTGTGGTCTTAGCGAGCTTGGACGGCGGGTTATGTCTAGCCGCATGAGCTAGCGGGAATCTTGGCGGGTTTGGTTCCGCGGGCAATGTCTAGCCACACGAACTAGCCAGAATCTTGGCGGGTTCGTGCGGCGGGACATGTCTAGCCATCCCGAAGGTCTGAACTAGCCATGGTGCTCGGCGGGTTCATGCTCCCCTGCTCGGCGGGTTCATTCCAGCCGCACAAACCAGCCATGGACTTCTTCACACAAAATTGCCTATTTTGCCCCCATTTGGTACAAACACCTTCTATATGGGATATTTACCTGCACATAGCTAAAACACACATTATATACACAAAAGTGCTCGGAAACAAACACAAAAGATAGGAAATGGGAGCGCTAAATGTGAACAATTGGAGCGCGATCAAATTAACCTAGAACACTTTCCTAGAAAGGTTGGAAAGGTGATGATATGTGGGATTTTGTCTTTGCATTCAAAGGAAAGGTATTCAACCAAGAACAAACATGCATAACAAATAATATAAGACATTCATACACACCACTATAATCAAAATAATTGATAACACTAAAAAATGGTAGTGCTTTGTATGTATTCGATTGATCATAGTTTTTTTCATGGTCTATCCAACCATTTTTATACATCGAGTCCACCTTCTGGTGGTTATTTAACCGTTGTTTCCACCTTGGAGATCGTGGGAGTTGTTTCCTCCATTGATCAGTGGTGCCCAAGTGGTTGTGCTTACTTGTTCATTATGAGATAACTGCCTTCCTCCAGTCACCCACTTCTCTGTTGATTGCTTATTATGGGTGATCCATTGTTTGAAGACTGGGTCAAACAGCGAGCCTCCTGTGTTTTAGAGAGTGAATCCACGTCATTTTAGGCAAACCTTGCTATAATGGATTTATTGTTTAATTCAATTGGGCTATGTCTGTACGTTTTCTAATGAAGCAGGACACGTGTGAGCAACAGAGGCGTTGGAGAGTTTGGCTCCAGCAAGAGTCCTTGTGCTAGTGGACTTCTAACGCAGCTCAAACAGCGAGAGTGGAATCCCGGTTCCTTAAAACTCTCAACCAACTTTATCTTTCATTTCAGGTTGCAATCTATAGTGTATGTAGACGTCCTATTTGTCTAGATTCATCCTTTTACACAAAACATCAAATAAAACCGAGCTTAATTGCACATCTAGCTTTGTGGATTAGAGCTTGTCTCGTCTTGAGAGGTACAACTGTCATGCTGCATGGTTTTTTGTCTAGCTATGAAATCAAGATTGACTTTTAGCGAGGACTAAGTGTCAAACTATAAGCTATGGGGTCGTGTAGGACCAAGGATGGGATTCATTCGATTTCCATATTTGAAGGGAAATCACCTTGGGACTTTGCCTTGGAAGGTGATCCGAGAGTAAAGCTCCCCGCGATGTGTTTAAACTTTCTAGTATTCCGAGGTTGGGAAGGTTGACAACATTTAGTCATCAACAAAAGTCCACCTGGTCCTCGAAGTTGAGCCAGTTAAACATCAAGAGACTAGCAACAGACACATGGCTCGAGGAATGTACCTTTTCTTTAGCATCTAGATTTTCTCACGACGTCTTCCTTTATGAAGGTGTCTATCGATCTAGTCATTCGTGGGATAAGTTTTCTTGTTGTTGCAATTGCTGTTAGAAAGGAACAAGAAAATGCATTCGTTGCAACAGTGCCGACTGAGAACGTCGCAATACATGTTCTAGTCAAGGTGATGTAGTTATTGTTGTAGCTACTATAATAAAGGAATAAGAAAATGCATTTGTTGTTGGTGCTGATGCTGCCAACAAGCTGTTGATGCTGATGCGACTGATGATTACCACAAGAAGCTACGTTCTTATGCGGCCATAGGTCACCCTAAGATCTCGTAGAAGTTTGATAACAAAAAGAACAATAAACAAGTCCCACTTGCCAACAAAAAAAAGGATAGGGAGTTGCCAGGCATTGGGAAGGGTAAAGATGATGCTGTTGTTGATGGAGTTGCTGATGGGGTTGTTGGAAAGGCTATAGAAAATGCGAAAGGTGATGCAACTGTCGCTACTAGTGGAAAGGACAACGAAAAATCTACAAGTGGGGTGCCCTTAATTACTGAAGGTGAAGTTGGTGCTGTTGATGATGATTATCATAAGAAGCTACATTTTCAATGAGACATAGGTTAGCCTGAGGTCCCGCATCCGATGAAGAAGTATGGTAAAAAAGATAATAAATAGGTCCCACCTGCCAACAAAAAGGAGGATATGGCGTTGCCGAAGGCCACAAAAATGTGAAAAGTGATGCAGTTATTGATCATGCTAATGCTGCCAACAAAAAAGAGGATACAGCGTTGTCGGAGACCATAGAAAATGTGAAAAGTGATGCAATTGTCGATAGAGCCGATGCTAGGGTTAATCATATAAAGAAAAAAAAACTAAGTGATTACCACAAGATGCCATGTTCTTGTGCGGCCACAACTTAGCCTGAGGTCTCGTGTTTGACGAATATGCGTAACTTTCTGTAACTGCTTATTAAAGAAAGAGTTTCTTTTACTTGATGTCAATGGAATTTTTACAAACATCGTTCCAATTCCTTGGAATATTAAAAAAGTTGTTGATGCTAGTGCAGCTGATGATTACCACAATAAGCTAAGTTCTTATGTGGCCACAGGTCACCATTAGGTCTCGCAGAAGCCTGATAACAAAAAGGACAATAAACAGGTCCCACCTGCCAACAAAAAGAACGATAAGGAGTTACTGGGTATTGGGAAGGGCAAAGATGATGTTGCTATTGCTAGAGTTGCTGCTGGGGTTGTTGGAAAGGCCACATAAAATACAAAAGGTGATGCATATTGCTACTACTAGAAAGGACAATGAAAAATCTGCTAGTGGAGTGCCATTAATTACTGAAAGTGATGCTGGTGCTACTGATGATGATTACCGTAAGTAGCTACGTTCTCATTTAGCCACAAAATGTGAAAGGTGATGCAGTTGTCGATCAAGCTGATGCTAGGGTTCAACAAATAAAGAACAAAGAACCAAGAGTTTACCACAAGAAGCCACGTTCTTGTGTGGCCACAACTCAAACTGAGGTCTCGTGTACTTAATGTCAATGGAATTCTTGTAGACATTGTTCCAGTTCCTTGGAATTTTAAGCCAGAATTTATCATAAGCAAAAAAACTGGTAAAATTAGATATTTTTAGATATTTTTTCTAATTAAAATGTTTGAATTCCTCTTATCATATATCAAGTCTAACTTTATTTTCACATGACATTTTCAGTGTGTAAGAGACCATATTGCAATGATTTTCTCAAATTTTGCTTTGAGAGATTCAACGTAGGAGTTTGGTCTTCTAGAGAAAGGTAATCTTTAATCTTTGACTAATTATAGTCTTTGCTCTTTCTA
This sequence comes from Acer yangbiense, assembly GCA_008009225.1. Classification (NCBI taxonomy): domain Eukaryota; kingdom Viridiplantae; phylum Streptophyta; class Magnoliopsida; order Sapindales; family Sapindaceae; genus Acer; species Acer yangbiense. The sequence continues at coordinate 14,176,033 of CM017761.1, forward strand.
TTAGTTCGTTTTTTTTTTTTTTTTGGTATATGAGCATTTGTTTTTCACAAAAAAATTATTTCCAATAAACATGATTAAATGTAGAAAATTTTACTATGATTATTTGTCCTGTAAATATGTATCCCACCCGGTTTCGACAAGGCTTTTTGATTTCTTGTAGAAACAATTTGATACCAATTGTCAACTATCTTTTCAAAGATTTCAAAAAAAATGTTACTTTTCATTTTGGTAAGCATTTCTTAACCCTCTAGGGATATTAATTCTATGAGTTTCCATCATAAAAAAATGTTGCATATATTATATATGCTATTATCATAATATGGTTTTCAGAATAAATAAGGTGTTTTTTTTATTAGTTCTATTATACGCAAAATAATTCTCATTGTACTAGAACCGAATGTTATACAATTGAGGAAAAAAAAAAAAAAAACCCTCTTTTTAAAAGAGCTAAAAATGTTGTGGGAGAACCTTGTACAGTTGTACCGGATCCTCCATAAAAAAGGGGGGGAGTACAATGAAACCAACACCTTATTGTTGGATAATTCACCATACAAAGTCTTGAGAAATTTTGTAAGTTTTAAACTTTGTTCATGGTTCTCAATAGCTTTGCTAATCTTTATTTGAATCAATATTTCATTGTTTAGACACTTATAGTTATATTTCTCATTCATACAACTACAATGATTATGATAATGATATTTCTTTAGGTAAGTTATACTCTAAACTAAATTAACATGTTCAAAGACTTATGGTTTCTATAATTCATTTATTATTACACTCATGTAATTTCAAATATGGTTAAATAACAGGCAATGATGCCGATCTTCAAAGGTATTTAAAAGATTTAGCTACTGCAGAAAACAATCAAGCGTATGTACAATAACATCCACCCGGTTTTGACCAAGCTTTTTGATTTCTTATTAAAAGAATTTGATGTCAATTGTCAACTATCTATTAAAGATTAAAAAAAAAAAAAAAAAAAAAACTTTCCTTATTGATAAACATTTCTTAACCCTCTAGGGATATTAATAATTCTACGAGTTTTCATAATCAAGAAATGTTGCTTATATTATATATGTTATTATCGTAATATGGTTTACATAATATACAAGATGTTTCTTTGATTAGTTATATTATACGAAGGATGGTTCTCATTGTACTAGAACCGGATGATATACAATTGAGAATAATAAAAAACTCATTGTTTTAAAAGAGCTAAAAATGTTGTGGGAGAACCTTGTACCATTATTCCATGGAAAATGGGGAGTACAATGAAACTAACACCTTGTTATTGGATGATTCATCATACAAAGCCTTAAAGAATCCGGTAAGTTTTAAACTTCGTTCATGGTTTCCAATAGCTCTGCTAATCTTCATTTATATTAATGTTTCATTGTTTAGGCACATATATCTGTATTTTCTCATTCATACAACTACAATAATTATGATACTGATATTTGTTTAGGTAAGCTATGCTCTAAACTAAATTAACATGTTTTGAAGACTTTTGGTTTCCATAATTCATTTATTATTACGGTTATGTAATTTCAAATATGGTTAAATAACAAGTAATGATGGTGATCTTCAAAGGTATTTAAAAGATTTAGCTATTGCAGAAAACGTTCAAGTGTATGTACAACAACATCCACCCGGTTTTGACCAAACTTTTTGATTTCTTGTAGAAAGAATTTGATATCAATTGTTAATAGCCTTTTAAAGATTTCAAAAAAAAAAAAAAAAAAAAAGTAACTTTCCTTATTGGTAAGCATTTCTTAACCCTCTCAGGATATTAATAATTCTACGAGTTTCCATAATCAATAAATGTTGCTCATATTATATATGTTATTATCATAATATGGTTTCTATAATATACAAAGTGTTTCTTTGATTAGTTCTATTACATGCAGGATAATTCTCATTGTACTAGAACTGAATGTTATACAATTCAGAATAATAAAAAACCCATCGTTTTAAAAGAGCTAAAAATGTTATGGGGGAACCTTGAACTAGTTATTCCATGGAAAAAAAAGGAGAGTACAATGAAACCAACACCTTGTAGTCGGATGATTCACCATTTTAGCCTTAAGGAATACGGTAAGTTTTAAACTTTGTTCATGGTTCCCAATTGCTCTGCTCATCTTCATTTGTATCAATGTTTCATTGTTTAGGCACATACATCTGTATTTCCTTATTCATACAACTACAATGATTATGATAATGATACATTATTTCTTTAGTTAAACTATGCTTTAAACTAAATTAACATGTTACAAAGACTTATGGTTTCCATAATTCATTTTTTATTACACTCATAATTTTAAATATGGTTAAATAACAGGCAATGATGGTGATCTTCAAAGGTATTTAAAAGATTAGAAACTGTAGAAAATGTTCAAGTGTATGTATAACAACATCCACCCGGTTTTGACATGGCTTTTTGATTTCTTATAGAAAGAATTTGATACCAATTGTCAACTTATCTTTTCAAAGATTTTTTTAAAAAAAGTTACTTTTCATTTTGATAAGCATTTCTCAACCCTCTTGGGATATTAATAATTCTACGATTTATCAAAATCAAAATATATTGCTTATATTATATATGCTATTATCATAATATGGTTTACATAATATACAAGGTGTTTCTTTGATTAGTTTTATTATACGCATGATAATTCTCATTATACTAGAAATGGATGTTATACAATTGAGAATAATAAAAACTCATCATTTTAAAAAGGCTAAAAATGTTGTGAGAAAACCTTATACCGTTATTCCATAGAAAAAGGGGGAGTACAACTGTACAATGAAACTAACACCTTATTGTCGGATGATTCACCATATAAAGCCATAAGGAATCTGGTTAGTTTTAAACTTCGTTCATGGTTACCCATAACTCGGCTAATCTTTATTTGTATCAATGTTTCATTGTTTAGGCACATACATCTATATTTCATCATTCATACAACTACAATGATTACGATAATGATACAGTATTTCTTTAGTTAAACTATGGTCTAAACTAAATTAACATGTTATGAAGACTTATGGTTTCCATAATTCATTTTTTATTACACTCATAATTTCAAATATGGTTAAATAACATGCAATGATGGTGATCTTCAAAGGTATTTAAAAGATTTAGCAACTGCATAAAATGTTCAAGTGTACGTATAATTCATTATACGAAGGATGATTCTCATTGTACTAGAACCTGATGTTATACAATTGAGAATAATAAAAAACTCATTGTTTTAAAAGAGCTAAAAATGTTGTGGAAGAACCTTGTACTGTTATTCTATGGAAAACGGGGGAGTACAATAAAACCAACACTTTGTTATTGGATGATTCACCATACAAAGCCTTAAGCAGGGACGTAACCAGGATTAAACACTAGGGTGGACTAGAATAATTTTTTTTTTTTTTCCGATCATTAACATTATGAGAAAATTGTATTAATTAAAAATAAAGATACACCCAGTTAAGAAAACAAAGCGGGGATTACTCTATAAATGTATAATCTAAATAAATACATTAAAAAAAATTAATAAAAAAATAAAGTCAAAACAAATTATAAAATAAACATGAAATACAAATACAATCAAATACTAATTAAGCTGTATCCTACGGTTTTTCAAAAGATCAAACTTATCAATTATGAAATCAGGATCAATAGCACCAGCAATTTCTCTTTCAATGTAGACAACCATGAAGTTTGTTAAAAATTCATTTTCCATCTTATTGCGAAGTGATGTCTTGATAAGCTTCATTGTTGAAAAAGCTCGTTCTGTTGTTGCTGTGGAAACAGGGAGAGTCAAAACTAGACAAATCAATCTGTCAATAAAAAAAAAAAGTTGTGACTTTTTTGTTTCAATTAACAATCGACATAATTATATATATATATATATATATATATATATATATATATATATATATATATATATATATAAGTAATATTACCTGTCAATAAAAAAAAAATGTTGTGATTTTTTTGTTTTAACTAATATATAATTGACATAATTCAGGGAGAGAAGAAATATTCTGAAATTGTGGCTGACGAAATACATCAAACTTGTAATGTTCCAACTGCCTCTTTAGTGCTTTCAACTCATCTTCGGCAAAGTCTTTAGGATAAAATTTCTCAGCAAGAGTACAAATATAATCTATTTTGAATGATTTGAACCCGTTCATAGGATTCAAAGCCTCGCTAAGAACAAGGAGTTCCATTGTTTCCTCTTTAAACCTACTATCCAACTCCACCAATTGAAAATCTATTACAACATTAAATATATTGAAGTGATAATAATGCTCAACTGTAATATTATTCTTTTGTTGACAAGAACGCCTTGTACCTTTCATGTAGCGGTCACTCATATTAGGCATATGAATGTCATGCTTTCTACAAAAAGATGCCACATTTCCAAAAAAGTCATTCCATCCATCTTGTAACTCTTGAAGTAGTAGTTTTGTACTTGAAACTAAATTTAGAGCATTTAAGATGTCTTGAGATTTTATTTGCAATGCTTGACATAACATATCAGAGACTCCCAACACTTTGTACAGTAACAATAGAATAAAAACAAATTCAAAGGTTTTCATCTCCTTATACGCACCTTTAGCCTCCCCACGTATATTACTATTCAACCCATTATCGATAAGTTTTTCAAGAAGGGTACAAGTTGAACCAAACATGTCAATCAACCTACTAACAGAAGTAAAATGTGAACTCCAACGAGTAGGTCCAGGTCGTTGCAAAGTATGAATTTGATTTGCTCCTGTACCAGTCTCAAGTTTTCCTGAAGATATCATATCTACAATTTCATCTTCTCGAATTGATTTTAATTTAGAACAATGCTTAGTAGAAGCACCAACAAAGTTGACAATAGAACTTAATTTAGAAAAAAAATAACCATACATTGGGCCCGTTTGGGATAACTTTTACTTTTGGCTTTTGGCAGTAGAAGAAGAGAAGTAAAAGCCCGAGCTTTTTAGTGACTGTTTGGATGGTATATTCCAGAAGAACTTTTGTATCAAGAAGAGCTTTTGAGACTGTTTGGTTGAAACATTTTAAAATCTCTTCTAATCATGTTATGACCTTTTTACCCTTCCAAAAGAAGAAATTATTTGGTTGGAACATAATAATATTTGTTCTAAAGGTTATATGACATTTGGACCATAATTGGAGTAAATAATATATGTATAAAAAAAATTCATAAAAAAAGTTATTATTTGGGATAATATAACATTTTTCTAATATATTTCCTTAAAAAATCTACTAAAATAATAAAGATTCACCGGATGATAAAGTCACAAACTAGACAAAATGATAATAAAAGTTATACTACAATTTTACAGGCCACAAATACAATGATACAAATACGAACGTGAGTTGGTACTTCTAAAATCAAAACAGCAAAACATTATTATAACAGTAAGTTTTTTTTTAAATTTATTCTGCAACCAATCTTTTTCATCAAATTTTGTACAAAACAAACGCATGCCTTTTAATTGAAAGCAGTGAAATCATATGAAGCTATGCTTCTCTGACATGCTATCATTACAAAATGAAACAAGGACTTTCAACACATCAGCCATCGTTTTTTTTTTCTTTTCCAATCAACCTAGTAAACAAAATGTGAATGGAAAGATTCACAGTACACACACTCTTCAAGAGTCTAAGGAGGATACAAAAACTTGCAGCAAGCAGTAAGCGTAGTAAGTGCGTGTTTAGCTAGCAGCTCTCTACTCCTCATCCCATTCATTGTTCTTGTACGATACAAGATTATCACTATCAACCTTGTGTATCTGCACAAACCCAAGATACACAAATTCAACATCATAAGCAATTAAACTTTTTCAGTTTTCATGGAATCAGAATTATCCTTCCTAACTTACCTTGGTATCGAACGAATGCAGTTTCACCATTTGTGGATTAGCAATCAGTTTAGGGTCACTCTCAATCCAAGTAAATGGGACTGCAATATCTGAACACATCAAAGACACCCAAGTACACAAACAAAACACAAAAATTCGATCAAAATGCTATCATTACATAGAACAACAGCTTCTGCAAAAAGACAACAGGATTGAGAAGCTTACAGGAATCATCAAGGCAAGGCAACTAAGTAATGCTTGGGGCAATCTGTCTCGTAATTGCTTAATCTCTCATTATTTCTTTGTCACTCTTCTCCCTTGAGACACTGAAATGGTATCACATACAAAAACAAAGAAATAAGATTGTCATGTAAGCATACAAAACAGGAGAATAAGTAGTTGAAATCAGAGAATTAATCAATTCTATCAAATCCAGAACATAATCGATTAATATCAAAAACATTTTCTCAGCAACCAAAAATCAACAAAAGAGCAAGAAATGAACCTGTGAGTTGAGCTGGACAAAAAAATGACAGAAAAGCTTTATATTTCAGAGAAATTTGAGGTCAATCTTTAAATCCAACTTTCTAAATACAAACTTTTAGTCAAACAAGATAAACTACAAAAATTAGAAGCAAAATTGGATCTTAATCCAAAAACCCAACCCTAAACAAAAAAAAAAAAAAAAAATGGCAGTATGGCACAAAAATAGAAACCCATTTCATATGTACAAACCAGATCCGATTCTCATCAATACCATACCTCCAAATGCAAAATTAATCAAAACCCACTTGCGTTTACAGCAATAAAAACCCACATTCAAATGCCAAACCACCTAGAACCCATTTTAAAACATCCAGAAATAAACACATACACTGCATGTAAAAAGTCAAACAAAAAATCGAAAGTTTCAGAGAAATTTGAGGTCAATTATTGCACTTTAAATCCAACTTTCCAAATACAAACATTTAGTCAGACGAGATAAACTACAAAAACTAGAAGCAGAGATGATCATCGAATACTTACTCGGTTGAATGGATTTTTTCGGAGCAAAAGACAAGAGTAAATGCTTAGTTCTTCGAAATCGTATTAATGGTGGAGTTTACACGGTGAGAGTTGGTGGGTTTCCATGGAAATTTGATTGATTGTTTTAAAAACTCAAAACATATAAAGGATTTGAGGAGAATTTAGATAAAAATCACAGTTAGGGTTCATCTCAAAAGGGAAAAATCGTGTTTGGATGTGTTAGAGCTGAGATAGGATACAATTGAAATTATTGATTTGGTATTTATACCTATAAGGGTAAATACGTCATTATAAAAGTTTCATTAAACCTCATTTCAACTTCCCTGTTTTTTCTGAAAGCTCTTTTAGCCCAAGCCAGTTGGACTTGGCTTTTGATAAAAGAGCTTATAATCATGATAAGCACTTATCATGAAACACCCAAACAGGTCTGAAAGCTGTTTTTGGGCTCCAAAAGAGCTTTTAAGCTCTCAATAAGCTTAGCCAAACAAGGCTATCATGTACCTCTTTAGATGCTGCAACTAAAGCAAGTTAAAGTCGGTGAGCAAAACAATGAACGTAGTAAGCATATGGACAATCTTTAAGGAATAAAACTTGTAATCTATTCCATTCGCCTCGCATGTTACTAGCCCCATCATAACCTTGACCTCGTAAATTTTCAATCAAGAGGTTGTATCGACTAAGAACAATACATATCTCTCTTTTCAAAGTTAAGGCACTCGTGTCATCAACACTCGTGTCATCAACACACACAACTTCAAAAAACCGTTCTCGAATAAACCCATCGTCATCGACATATCTTAAAATGATAGCCATTTGTTCCTTGTTAGATTCATCAACCGTTTCATCAACAAGAATACAAAATTTGGTATCTTCAATTTCTACACGGATTTCATCACGCACACTATCGGCTAGAATTTTTAATAGCTATTGTTGGATCTTTGGTGATGTATATTTGGCATTTTGAGCAGCATTATGTAGGACAACTTCAGCAATATCTTTGTTTACTCTTGCCTGTAACATTACCATTTCAATAAAGTTTCCACGGTTTACAGAATTGATAGATTCATCATTACCTTTAAAGGCACACCCTTGCATTGCTAGCCACTTCACAGATTCTATTGATGTCTTGAGTAACAATCGATTCCGCATAACTACTTGTGAAGATTGTTTATTGATCATTTTGTCAATATATAGTGATGGGTTCTTCAAGTGATCCCACTTTTGTATAGCAATATGGTGTAGCGAATTGTGATCTTCTTTTGCATGTTTTACAAGGGGGCATTGGTCTCCACCAACTCTTTTCCAATTTTAAAAGTCTTCAACAGTAAATGTGTGATACCTTGATGTAGAACTATCAAAAAGATAGCATGGAAAACAGAATGCACTATTATTTTCCACCGAGTACTCAATCCATGGAAATTTTATGAATCAAGATTGTTGAAACCGACGACTTTGACTCCCACATGGATTAAGTGGATAGTCATAAGTAGGTTGAAATGGTCCCATGTCAACATAGGCTCTTCTAATCTCATCTTGCTTGTCAACTGGATATTGCTATATTGGAATACACTTTCCAGGATCACGTTCATGATGAGAAGTATTGATGTGAGATAGAGTTTGAGTATCATCATTTAGAGTTTTGGATCTTTTAGTCTTGGGGGGTGGGGATATTGAATTTGAAGTGTGAACATCACATGAGGCATTTGACCTACTAGATGACTCACCGTCATTTTTTTTATTGAAATAGTGGAATAAGTTTCTTTTTTGCATTACGACCTATAAAAAAAAAAAAGACAAAAAAAAAAAGACATTAAATTAATTCTTATTTTATTACTTCTATATACTTCAAGAAATAAGAAATTATTTACATATAAGTCGAAATATACAAATACAATATTAAAGGAAATCTAATTCATTACTTTCTAAAATATATATATTTTTTATTTAATTATTAGTGTAGTTTAGTTATGATGGAGCATTCACATCATATAGAAAAATAAATATTCACTTATATTACTATTTACTAACAAATTTAAAAACAAAAGAATAATTAAAAAAAATTAACAAGCATGTATTTAAATTTCAACCAAAACAAAAAGAAATTTATTAAACATTAATGTTAATTTGTAAATTAAAATTAGAATAACTAATAATTAGATTAATCCTAAAATTTAATTACAAAACAAAATATTTAAATTTATAATATTCATAAAAATATACTTAATTGGAAGATGAATTATTGATGTTGATAAAGAGGTTGGACTAAAATTTAGAGAAAGATGAGAGAGAAAAGAATTATTAAAGAAAAAGCAAAAAAAAAAAAAATTATTAAAAAAAATTTGCTTGTTGCTGCGGTATGCAGTTGTAAAAAAAAAAATAAAAAAACATAAAAGCAAAATAAAAAAATGAAACATGATTGTTACCTTTACAAGACACCGCCTCGAGACTTGTGAAATCGATAGACTGATAGGTAAGACTGCACGGTATATGTAGGTAGCATATAATTGTGTCCTACACAGTGTAGGTTTCAGTGTTTCACTGATAGTTTTTTTTTTTTTTTTTTTTTTTTTCAATTTTTTTTAAAAAGGCTAGGGTGGGCTCAAGCCCACTCAAGCCCAACCCAAGGTCCGTCCTTGGCCTTAAGGAATCCGATAAGTTTTAAACTTTGTTCATCGTTCCTAACAGCTCTACTAATCTTCATTTGTATCAATGTTTTATTGTTTGGACACATATATATGTATTTCCTCATTCATACAACTACAATGATTATGATATTGATATTTGTTTAGGTAAGCTATGCTCTAAATTAAATTAACATGTTTTGAAGATTTTTGGTTTCCATAATTCATTTATTATTACACTCATGTAATTTCAAATATGGTTAAATAACAGGCAATGCTGGTGATCTTCTAAGGTATTTAAAAGATTTAGCAACTGCGGAAAACGTTCAAGTGTATGTACAACAACATCCACCCGATTATGATCAAACTTTTTGACTTCTTGTAGAAAGAATTTGATATCAATTGTCAACTGTCTTTTAAAGATTTCAAAAAAAAGAAAAGAAAAGGTAACTTTCCTTATTGATAAGCATTTCTTAACCTTCTAGGGATATTAATAATTCTACGAGTTTCCATAATCAAGAAATATTGTTTATATTATATATGCTATTATCATAATATGGTTTCCATAATATACAAGGTGTTTCTTTTATTAGTTCTATTATACGCAGGATAATTCTCATTGTATTAGAACTGGATGTTATATAATTCAAAATTAAAAAAAAAAAAAAAAAAACCCATCGTTTTAAAATAGCTAAAAATGTTGTGGGAGAACCTTATACCAGTTATTCCATGGAAAAATGGGGAGTACAATGAAACCAACACCTTGTTGTTGGATGATTCACTATACAAAGCTTTAAGGAATCCGGTCAGTTTTAAACTTTGTTCATTGTTCCCAATAGCTCTACTAATCTTCATTTGTATCAATGTTTCATTGTTTAGGCACATAGAACAGTATTTCTTCATTCATACAACTATACAATGATTATGATAATGATATTTATTTAGGAAAGCTATGCTTTAAAATAAATTGACATGTTACGAAGACTTGTAGTCTCTATAATTCATTTATTATTACACTTATGTAATTTCAAATATAGTTAAATAACAGGTAATGATGGTGATCTTCAAAGTTATTTAAAAAATTTAGCTATTGTAGAAAACGTTCAAGTGTATGTATGACAACATCCACCCGGTTTTGACATGGTTTTTTGATTTCATGTAGAAAGAATTTGATACTAATTGTCAAATATCTTTTCAAAGATTTCAAAAAAAAAAAGAAGTTACTTTTCATTTTGGTAAGCATTTCCCAACCTCGTGGGATATTAATAATTCCACGAGTAACAAAAAAAAAAAAAAATGTTGCTTATATTATATATGCTATTATCATAATATGGTATCCATAATAGAGAAAGTGTTTCTTTGATTAGTTCTATTATACATAGGATAATTCTCATTGTACTAGAACTGGATGTTATACAATTGTGAATAATAACAAACCCATCATTTTAAACGAGCTAAAAATGTTGTGGAAGCTATGTAAAAATGAGGAGTACAATGAAACCAACACCTTATTATCGGATGATTCACTATACAAAGCCTTAAGGAATCCGGTAAGTTTTAAATTTCGTTCATGGTTCCCAATAGCTCTACTAATCTTCAATTCTTCATTTGTATCAATATTTCATTGTTTATGCATATATATCTGTATTTCCTCATTCATACAACTACAATGATTATGATACTGATATTTGTTTAGGTAAGCTATGCTCTAAACTAAATTAACATGTTTCGAAGACTTATGGTTTCCATAATTCATTTATTATTACACTTATGTAATTTCAAATATGGTTAAATAACAGACAATGATGGTGAGCTTCAAGGTATTAAAAAGATTTAGCTACTATAGAAAACGTTCAAGTGTATGTACAACAACATCCATCAGGTTTTGACCAAGCTTTTTGATTTATTGTAAAAAGAATTTGATGTCAATTGTCAATTGTCAATTGTCAACTGTCAACTGTCTTTTAAAGATTTTTTTTTATTTTTTTTATAAAAAGTTACTTTTCATTTTAGTAAGCATTTCTTAACTCTCTAGGGATATTAATAATTCTATGAGTTTTCATAATCAAGAAATGTTACTTATATTATATATGCTATTATCATAATATGGTTTCCATAATATACAAGGTGTTTCTTTGATTAGTTATATTATAAGCAGGATAATTCTCATTGTACTAGAACCGGATGTTATACAATTGAGAATAATATTAAAAAAAAAAAAAAAAAAAAACCCCCCTCGTTTTAAAAGAGTTAAAAATGTTGTGGGAGAACCTTGTACCAGAGCTTCCATAAAAAAATAGGGGAGTACAATGAAACCAATACCTTGTTGTTGGATGATTCACCATACAAAGCCTTGAGGAATTCTATAAGTTTAAACTTTGTTCATGGTTCCTAATAGCTCTAAAAGTATATAAACAAGGTTAAATAACTTTAAGCATACCTAGGGGGTGGAGGGGAGGGGTGAATAGGTTTTTATGCCTTTTTCAATCCCTTGAACAAACTTTCGTTTGTTCCTTAAGGTAGCCTTACATACAACACATAAACCATAAATCCATACATAGACAAGATAAACATATGATCATATAAGCATAGTCTATGAATATCAATTAGTTGTATGAGGTATAAGGACACATAAACTCAACATCAAAGAGTACTTCTATTTCAATATTTGTTCAATGTATTACAAGTATAACCAAATAACACTATACACAAGAAATACAATATACAAAAGAATTATATTTACAAATAAGATCAAATGAATAAGTTCACAAATCACACTTTACAAAATCTAGTTTCAATATACATCATAAGTGAATAATATGCAATAAGATAACAACATACACATATACAAATATAGAAGATAGAGATAGGAAGAATTAACACAAGAGATTTTTTAACGTGGTAAAACCTCCAAGGAGGAAACATCCACGGGTTGAACTATAACCATTGGGTACTATATATATTGGAAGGTAAATTAGAAATTCCACAAAGTGACCAATCTTTAGCTCACCTACCTAGTGGAGTCTATGTCTACCCAACCCTATTGGAAAGTACGAAATCCCTCAATGATGCGAAGCCACCATATATTGGACAACATACAAAACCAACATCGATGGAAGATTAGAAATTCCTCAAGAGTGCATACACATCCCGTGTACCTCGCTCTTTTGGAGTCTATGTCTATCCATACGCCTAGGCCTACCAACATACAAGCCAACTCCTTATCCAATGCACTCATGCCTCTAGGGAGCCTCCCATGCATGACTATCCGAGTCCTCCCGACTCTAGCCATGACTTCTTGCTCGGTTATCCGGACCTCACGTCCTAACCAAGACTTCCTTGCTTAACTATCCGGACTCCTCGTCCTAGTCAAGACTTCATGCCTTTTACAAGGACTTCCTAGTGTGATCATGTAAATGCAAATGATGCAAACAATCAATTCAACATAGAACATGTGATCAATACATTCCATGGAACAACTAGACCTAAACATGTGAGAACACAAGTAAAGTAATCTAGATGCCAAAACATGAATTAAACCTAGAGCAAGTGAAAAACATCTAACACAAAAGCTCATAGTTCTATTCATACAAATAACACTTGAATAAAAACATATACATGAAACACATATTCAAGATGTCATAAACATACACAAAAATGCTAGAATCACAAAATATATTCAATGAATATTCTAGCCAACAATTAGAGCAAGGATATATTGAATAATCAATTAAAATCCTATTTGTCTCTAAATACACATACAAGAGCATTAATCCTAGATTTTATCAATCAAAGGATCAAAACACATTTCTAGGATTATTAATCATAAAATGATTCAATCAAGTCACAAATAATCCTAGATATCAATCTAATCACAATACAACTCTCAAACATGTGAAAAACCTAGAATCTAAGAAACTAGTTCACATATGTCTCTAATTAGACTTTTGATTAATATTGATTATAAAGCTATCTTTCTCAATAGCATTCACCATACATACACGTACATATAGAAGAAGAAACCTCAAGCAAATTGAAGGTTATAAAAGAAGAAATCTCAAAGATATGAACACTACCTTGGATTCTCGAGCTGGTTCGGTTTTCTGTATGCAACCATCAGAAAAGTCGATCAAACAGCTGCCAAACCACTTGGAAAAGGTAGAGAACTCGATTACGAACAATCTCCAACTTGAATCACTCAATTCCGACTTCGTATGAGAAAGTTATGGTGTTTGGAAGATGAGAAAAATTGGAGAGAAAATTCTGACGGGATTTCAATCTTTTTCTTCTTGAAAATGAATTGGAGGGAATGGGATAATTTAAAAGGAAGAAAGAGAAGGGAGGATTTCGGCCAACCAGAAGGTGCCACGTCACCCCCTGGCCGTGTGGGGCACGTGTGCCACACGGGGGCAGAGGCCTGCCCTGGCCGTGTGGCCCACGGCCTCCACACGGGGTGGCCAAGCTTGACCATTCTTCGGCCGTATTTGGGCCTTCGAACTCCGATTTTGAATCCGTCTTCGGATTACAAATCATGACTCCCTCACACACAACGACGACTATGAAACTTTGACAAAATGTTGAGAAATCATCTTAAAATACGACGATGAAAACAACTCAACGAATGAGAACGAAAAGTAGCATAGTTATATCGTTTGGACTCGAAACCTAATAAATGAGTAACAGAAATGAACGGGACTCAATAAGGAATCATAAGAGATCATGTTCAAATCCAAAATACAAAAAGAGAAAACATATAAACACAAAATCACACACGTATGCAATTTCCTAGACATAGTCCTAGAACATGCAAATTACAATGTTTGTCAATTTGAATCTAATGCATGAGCATACATTACTAAGTGTGTGAAAGTGATATATAAATGTTGTTCAATCATGCAAGGACATATATGAATGCCATGTGTGTGTGTGCCTAGCCTTGTAAGAGAAATGAGGTTTTACATACCTTTGTAGATCGATGAAGCACATTTCTCTTTGAAGCCGGCATCTTGCATGAGTTGTGGCCAAGACTTTCTTTGACGTCTTGAATCTCCAAATCCTAGACCACTAAACATTACAAGACAACATTGTTTTGTACATGCCAAGACAAACCAAAAACCTAACAAGCTCTGTTAATCTTCATTTGTATCAATGTTTCATTGTTTAAGCACATACAACTATATTTCCTCATTCATACAATTACAATGATTATGATAATGATATTTTACTCTAAACTATATTAACATGTTCGAAGACTTATAGTTTCCATAATTCATTTTATTATTACACTCATGTAATTTTAAATATGGTTAAATTATGAGGCAATGATTGTGATCTTCAAAGGTATATAAAAGTTTTAGCTACTATAGAAAACGTTTAAGTGTATGTACAATAACATCCAACCGGTTTTACTAGGCTTTTTAATTTCTTGTAGAAAGAATTTGATGCTAATTGTCAACTATCTTTTCAAAGATTTCAAAAAAAAAAGTTACGTTTCAATTAATGTTTATAAAACTATTTTAGATGTTTAAAAAACAATGATTTATTGTAATATTTTAAAAAATAAAGATCATTTTAGATGTTTTTCATAAATTCACAAATTAAGATAATTTATCTCAATAAAAAATTATTATTCATTTTAAATATTTAATAAAAAAATTAATGATTTAAAATATAAACAACGATATTTTTAATTAATGTTTTGTTTAACATAACTTCTAAGATATATGTCGCTTTAATTCATTATTTCACGGTGCCCCCAGGAACATAATCTTGGCTCCGTCCCTGATGGTAGCTAAACCATAATTCTAATACATCACCTTCGTTAACCTAGAAAATTTTTTATTTTCCTCTTTTGATCCTTAGATAAAAGTCAAGAAGTAGGTTTTAATTTTTAAGTACGGGAAAGCCTTATCATAAATTATCAGATCTGATAGTCTAGAAGGAAAAAAAAAAAAAAAACATACAAATTCTCATAACTTAAATTTTAGGGTTAATATTAAAAACCCCCCCTCACCTTTGAACTATTGTTGGATATATAGTTACAGATGCTTTTATTTTAGAAACCTCCTTTATGGACTAACACCGTTAGCATTCTGTTTGTTTTTACTGAGTTTGACTGTTAAAAAGTTTAAAATGTCCCTATTTAAGTTTTAATTGTATGATTTGACCATTATACCCTCATACTTTTATCGAATAAATTAATAAAATGACACAAAAGGTTGGAATGTTAACTTGCAAAGGAGAAGTTATTTTGTGGACACTTTTATCCCTAAAAATAACAAAATTACAAATGAACCAAAAGCATTGAAAATGAACCATAGTATGTATTTATTTATGTATTTATTTGTCTTTTTTTTATTACTCCTAGCAAATACTCATTTTCAATGTTTTTTGGTTCATTTGTAATTTTGTCATTTTTAGGGATAAAATTATCCATAAAATAACTTTTTTTGTGAAAGAGGGGGCTAACAGACAAGAAAAGAGACAAAAAAGAAACTAAGAGCTAGAACATAGCCTAGCAAAAGCAACACCATTGAGATCATCCTTCAGGCTATCAGAGACCAGAGAAGGGGGAGAATTAAAAATAGTAGTTCCCAAATCAAGAGAATGTCCAAGAAACGCCAGCCTATCTGCCACTCTATTACTTTCCTTGAAAGCATGCTAAACGTAGCAACTCCAGTCATTGTCCATAAGAGACTTGCAAGTTTTCCTTTGCAAGTTTACATTTCTGCATTTTGTATCATTTTATTAATTTATTTGATAAAAATATGAGGGTATAATGATCAATTCATACAATTGAGACTTAAATAGGGACATTTTAGACTTTTTAACAGTCAAACTCAGTCAACACAAACAGAATGCTAACGGTGTTAGTCTATAAAAAAGGTTTCTAAAATAAAAGCATCTGTAACTATATATCCAATAATAGTTCAAAGGTGAGGAGAAGTTTTTAATATTAACCCTAAAAATTAAGTTATGAGAATTAAGTTATGTGTTTGGGGGTTGAGAAAATGAAAGAGACAAAAAAAAAATGATTGATTTTGTATTTTTTTTTTGTTTTCTTTGTCTTTTATGTTTCGTTTTTTAATTATTAAGTTAAATAATAAAATATGTAACTAGGGGCACTTTAGTCATTGTGGATTAAAATTGTAGTCAACGGTTAGAGTTAACGGAAGTCAACTAACAGCAGGGGACGTTTGTGTAATTATGGGTAAAAGTTCCATACGCATGCAATTATGTCTAAACTTAGGGGACGTTTGTACAATTAGTCCTAAATATGAGATTTTTGGTTGGCATCTTAGGAACAAAGTTTTGATATAGAGAGAATGCAAAGATGGAATTTTAGATATAGATTAATGTGTTGTTAAAGTCTGAAGAAGACGAAAAAGAAGGCCTTGATCGATCTGCAAATATAAACATCTTTGTATCTGATGGAGAAACCATGTCACAATGTTTATAGCTTATGATTCGGAGCATCTTTGTAATGTGATCATATTGTTGTGAAATGGTATACATGGTGTGATTATAAATGGGATTAAATTAATTTATTCTAAAAGTTATTTAAATTTATTTCAGGTTATTTAAATAAATTTAAATATTTTCATTTAAAAGATAAATTAATTTTTAAAGAAAATAATTTAATTATTGTTCATTTCAAAGTTCTAATAAACATGATATTGTTTTATTTGTTTGACATAGGAATTCTCTATTTTTAATTATATCATGTTATATCAAACACATGATTACTTTATTTTTAATCCTATCTTATACCGTACTAAATACAGTATAATATTAAAATTAATCCAATTATATCCTATAAAAATAATCATAATATATCTCACGCAACAAACGGGATCTAAAATCTTCCTTTATCAAGCGGTGGGCCATTGCCCCATTTTGGTTATCAAATCCAAGCCACCCATCACAAGGAAAAAAAACAGAAACAAAATGAAGAATCCTCGAGTCTAAACACGTGTCAAGTGCCGACATATCCACGAAAGTACTTCATCCACCATCCGCCACGTGTCCCATATCTCTCCAATCCATCTCTCTTCTTCTTTTACGGTCCTTCCGTGGACTTCAAACTTCAAAGCTGCATTAGAAAACAAAAAGACAAAACCACCCCAATACATGTCTTAACCCTAAAAGCAAGACACGTGACCGACTGGCTCTATCTAACGTGTCGCCACATCATTCGTCTTTAAAAAGCCTTTTTCAAAAGCGCGTTTTCTGGAATCTTCACGCGTATCTCCTATCTCACCGTTCATCATCAATTGCATCCAGAAATCGTAGCCGTTGCTTCCTCAACCGCTCTCCTCCCGCCACGTAGTATCCACGCCACGCGTCGCGAATTTAACGGCTAAAAAGATAAATATATTATTTTAATCTTATCTGAATCTGAGCCTTATATACAAATAAATACTCACGATCTCCACCTTACATTCAAAATCTCAAACTCAAACCACTTTAGACTCAACAAGAAACTATTTTGCATTTCAAACGAAAAAGGCAACCTTTTACTTTTCATTTTCTACGGAAAATCAAGTCTGCAAAGAAAATGGCTCTGAGTATGACGCACCAGATTGGGGCACTTTCAGGAACTCCGATTACGACGGAAACAGGCGCCGTGAGCGATTCAACAGCGACGTTGAACGCGTCGGCAGTTTGGAAATCACCAACGGCAAACTTGAGTTGTAAAATTCAAAACACAGACATGGTGGACGCGTTATCGCCACCGATAAGCCCGTGCCGGTCGCCGGTACTCAACATGCGGGCGGATCTATCAGTGGCATGCCGCGCATTCGCGACGGAGGCGGCGGCGGAGACGACGACGACGATAACGGAGAGCGAGGAGTACGGACAGATGTACAAGCAGGGGGTTGCGCAGGATAAGGGAAATGGGGTGCCGGTGTTCGTGATGATGCCGCTAGACACCGTGAGCATGTCGAACACGATGAACAGAAAGAAGGCGATGGACGCCAGTTTGAGGGCTTTGAAAAGCGCCGGAGTGGAAGGGATCATGGTGGACGTGTGGTGGGGTCTGGTGGAGCGAGACCAGCCTGGCCACTACAACTGGGGCGGCTACAACGAGCTTCTCGAAATGGCTAAGCGTCACGGCCTCAAGGTTCAGGCCGTCATGTCGTTTCACCAGTGCGGCGGCAACGTCGGCGATTCCGTCACGTGCGTATTTTCATCTTTCTCTTTCTTCTCTACATTTTTTTTTGTCGGTTTTCGCCTTTGTTTCCGGAATTGTTATTATTTTTTTTTTTATAAATAATTTACGACGCGCGGTTTTGGAGCGTGAGCTTTATTATTTGTGGCCTGAGGCTGTCGTTGAAAAGTGGACTGGCTTTTTCTTCGTTTTTTGAGATTAGTGGATCTCAATAAAGTCCGTAGCGTGACAAGTGAAAAACAGTGTCTAGAAATTACGTGAAAAGCTAATTTGGAAATTGAAAACGGTGACGTATTTTGGTTTAAAACTTTGTTGTTCTGTTTGTGCAGTATTCCTTTACCCAAGTGGGCTGGGGAAGAGATGGAGAAAGATGAAGATCTTGCTTACACAGATCAATGGGGGAGGAGGAATTATGAATATATTTCACTTGGCTGTGATAACCTCCCGGTCCTCAAGGGCCGTACACCTGTCCAATGTTATGCTGACTTCATGCGTGCCTTCAGAGACAACTTCAAACACCTTCTTGGTGACACCGTTGTGGTAATTAATTACCATTCTCTCTTTACTGTCTTCGAGTGTATGATGCTATTATGAAGTACAATTGTATAAATTGAGATAAATTTGTTTCTTTCAGGAAATTCAAGTGGGGATGGGTCCAGCAGGTGAACTTCGTTTCCCTTCGTACCCAGAGCTGAATGGAACATGGAAATTTCCTGGAATTGGAGCCTTTCAATGTTATGATAAGGTACTTGTCAGTCACTACTTGATCAATCATCGTTTTATTTTTCTTAATTGATGTAATTATTTGTAGCTTTCTAGTTTCTAATTATATGGTGTTGGTAACTTTTTGTAGTATATGCTTGCTAGCTTACAAGCAGCAGCTGAAGCTGCTGGTAAGCCAGAATGGGGTAGCACAGGCCCTACTGATGCTGGCAGTTACAACAACTGGCCGGAAGATACTAATTTTTTCCGGAAAGAAGGCGGTGGTTGGAATACCACTTACGGTGAATTCTTCCTCACCTGGTACTCACAGATGCTGTTAGATCATGGGGAAAGAATCCTAACTTCCGCAAAGTCCATCTTCGAAAGTTCAGGTGTCAAAATCTCAGTGAAAGTTGCAGGAATTCACTGGCATTACGGGACCAGGTCTCATGCCCCTGAGCTCACAGCAGGATATTACAACACAAGATTCCATGATGGTTACCTCCCAATTGCCCGGATGCTAGCACGCCATGGTGCCATATTCAATTTCACTTGTATAGAGATGCGCGATCATGAACAGCCACAGGATGCACTCTGTGCACCTGAGAAACTTGTTAAACAAGTGACCTTAGCAACCCAGACAGCACAGGTCCCGCTTGCTGGGGAAAATGCATTGCCACGGTACGACGAGAGGGCTCACGAGCAGATCTTGCAAGCATCGTCATTGAATGAAGATAGAGAGATGTGCGCGTTCACATACTTGAGGATGAACCCAACGCTATTCCAAGATGATAATTGGAGACAATTTGTGTCGTTTGTAAAGAAGATGAAGGAAGGGAAGGGTGCAGAACGGTGTAGGGAACAAGTGGAGCGAGAAGCAGAGCATTTCGTGCATGTCACTCAGCCTTTGGTAAAGGAGGCTGCCGTAGCTCTTATGCATTAGTAATTTAGCTTCATTTAGTCTTTTTTATTTGTTGTTGCAATGTCGCAATGTCTCAACATGTCAATAACAGTCTCAAGCTCTCCCTGCATTGCTATAGCTCTTTTTTACATGCTGTGGCTATATTTATATATTCTGTGTATGTTATTTCATTAGTGAAAAATGTAATTCCTCTTTTAACAGAATAAAATAGAAATACACTATTTTGGTTATGAAGATATCTATTCATATGTCTTGTTGTTTTGCTATATTTTTTTTGGGTAGAAATGTATATCTGGCTTTCTCAAACCTAACTGTCCTTATATGGTGTAAGAAGTGAAGTTTGGGTACTGGTTAGGTTTTTGTTGCCTAACAATAACAAACAACAGTATACTAATTCAAAATTTGGTTTACTTGCAACAAGACTTTGAAGCTGTTTCTCTCATCTTCATGAAATTAGTTTTATTCCAGGTGGCTGGCCATGTCCAAATGAAATACTGATTGCCCAGAAAGTTTCACTTTCACCTAGTTATTTCTTGCAAGTATATAGACTTGAAGAAAACCCATGAATATTTGGACACTAACATGTGAGCTTTTGCAAACCCATGAATATTTGTACACTAACATGTTAGCTTTTGCATCTTCCATCTTGGATTATTATGTTGTTGAGGTAATTTAAACACTTTTATTAGTTTATTGCTCTACACTTTATTTGTTGATGTAACCAGGATTTATTGTTAGGGGCTAGAATAAATCTTCTTAATAAGCCTCTACGGAATAAAGAAATTTTAATTACTGAAAAATAAAGATGCATCTAGTAGTTAACAAGGTAAAATTTTAAAAAAAAAAATTTGAAATTTGAAAGGCAAATATTTTGAATACGTTTTCGGTGTAAGGCTACTAATAATGTACTAAAGAATTTTTTGAAAAGTTTTATCTCAATTTTAACAAGGTTAATTTCCCAATTATTCTAATTATAAGTATGAATATTCAAAGTATGAATCCAGCAGTAGTTGAATCCGGATCCCCATCCAGTAGTCCAAATTAGTCACTAGCGGAGCGGGCCAAAGAATTCAAGACTACCCTTGTATCAAGTTTGGTGGGAAGCTTGAAGCGGAATTGAAATAAATTTAGAGGAGATTAGGTTGGTTCGGTGGTATATCCATCACACCTATACCACGAGGTTGTGGTTTCGAGTCCCAATCCCACCCCCCCGCAAAAAAAAAAAAAAAAACCCCAAAGTTATTTAATACTTAAAATAAATTCCACATTTGTTAGCTCATGCCAAACCAAAACAAAATCAACAATATTTTGACTAAATAATGTATTATATAGTTGTATTTTCATTTGATGTTGCGCTCAATTTTTATATCAATTACTTTGTAATTTTGGAAGTAGATTAACCCTAAAATTTTATAAACAAAAAATTATAATAACCCTAAAATTTCAAAACAAAATAAAATATTTAAATTTATATAATTCACAAAACTATAAATTAGATAAACATTAAAATTTCAAAATAAAATAAAATAATAAAAAATATATAATTCATTAAAATATACCTAATTTGAAAACCAAACTTTTTTAGATAAAAAGTTTAAACCAAATTTAGAGAATGTGAGAAAGTAGTTAATAAAAAAGTCTTTTTTATTTGAAGTGGTAGGAGTGAGTTAAAAAAAAAAAAAAAAAGTTGTGAAAGGACATGAATGGTATTTGTTTATGTAATTGATCTAAATAGATAATTAAATAAATTACAAGGACTATTCTGCAATTTTTTCAATTTTAATTTTTATTTAAAGATGACCCCTGCTCTGGTCCGTCTCTGCACGTTAATAATAGAGAATTGTTTAGTGCTCTCAGTGTATACATCCAACTTACTCAAATTATATCACGTGACATGAATAACCAATTACATAAAAGATGCATGACACATTACATAATATAAATAAATGATACGTTTAGACGTATCAAAGCATTTATCCTACTAAAAAAAAAAGATTAAGAATCAGGCGCTTATTGAAGCAAAGAGTGGTATGCGAAAACACTTGGCATTTAGCAAGCAGAGTCAAACATTAGTATGGACTATGGAGGCACCCCTTTCAGCGACTTTAAAAACCAAGTTGGTGTCACGCTCAAAATCACGGGATGTCAATGTTTGTGGCAAAAATCTTGTGTGCAATCACATGAATTGCAATATTAGAGAAGCAAAGGAAAAAAAGAAGAAGAACTCAACTACATTTTGATCACGATTTTCTTGACCTAGTGAATACGTACCATACACGTGTAAGCAAACACAGGGACATATCACAGATGAGATAGGTCATAGGTGGGGGTTAGTCAAACCTGAATGTATCTTAATTTATTTGTCACTGTACTTAATCTGATAGAAGTGTCAAACGGGCCAACGGCCCGAGCCCGGCACTCAAATTGAGGGCCAAGCTAGCATCCAAGCTCTATAGTTAGGTGGGTTACACTTAACTTTGCCTGTGAGTTCGGAAGGCTGGTCTTCGGATTCACTAATGCTAGTTAATCTAAAAATTTAGCTTAAAAACTAATTCAAATAATGTGGTAAGTGATTTATCTTTACCATATCATTCACCATGTTACCTCATGATTTATGTGGTGACGACAACTCATTTACCACATCAATTGGGTTAATTTTTTGGATCGTATAGTATTACTTCTTTAGATTAGGACCGGATTTACAAGAAAAAAAAATTCAATAGTATTACATACAAAGATGAGTTGTAGAGCATGAGCAAAATAATTAGGTCATTTGTTTGGTTCCTTTGAAATCCAATTAAGTTGAGTAATTTGTTATAAGAGATTTTCTCCAACCATTTCTCAGATGAACAAGATATGTTATATTGTATTGGGTAAATTACACTCACACCCTTAAGGTTTGAGGCAAAGACACTTAGATGGAAAAGTTTAGTTATTCTACACTAACACCCCTATTTGACCATTGTAAAGTCCAAAATGCCCTTGGGTGTAAGTGTAAAAAAACTTTTATTTTTTATTATTATACAAGGGCATTTTCGACAATACAGGGGTGTTAGTGTAGAATAACTTAACTTTTCTATCTAAGTGTCTTTGTCTCAAACCTTAAGGGTGTGAGTGTAATTTACCCTATTGTATTTTTGTAGCTTATGGAGATGCATATTTGTCTCTTCCGAGAAGACCTTATCAACTCATGACCAAATAAGTCTCCAAAAATCCCATGTAAACAGGAGTAATACTCGCTCTCTGCACCATACCAAATGTAACCATTTTTCATGTGGATCCTAAATCACTATATATATGTCACCCACCCCAAACCCACAACATCAAACACTAGCAACAGACATCTCAAGTTCTACAAGAAACAAGTTCAATTTTCTTTCAAGTAAATATTTTCAGAGAAAAATATGTCGAACATGCAACAAAACTTCAATGCAGGCCAAACCAAAGGCAATGCCCAGGTAGGAAAATATGTGTATTAATTTGTTTAATTAATGAGTACATGTTACTATGTTTGTGATTGATCAAGTTTTGAAATTGTGTATTGTGTTAAATGTTGATCATGACGCATGAGCAGGCGAAGACAGAAGAGTGGGTTGAGTCAGCACAGAACACAGCAAACGCAGCAAGAGACAAGGCATCAAATGCAGCTCAATCAACCCACGACTCTGCCCAACAAGGTGCGGACCAGAGCGCCGGATTCCTCCAGCAGACGGGTGAGAAAGTGGCGAGCATGGCACAGGGCGCTGTTGATGGTGTCAAGAACACACTTGGAATGGGTGATCAGACCAGCCACAAGTAATCAACACAACAATTCTCATCATCACTCACCACCACCTTGAACATTTTCTGCAGTAGCTAAATCTTTTAAATACTTTAGAAGATCACAATCATTTCCTGTTATTTAATCATATTTGAAATTACATGAGTGTAATAATAAATAAATTATGGAAACCATAAGTCTCCATAACATATTAATTTAGTTTAGAGCATAGCTTACCTAAATAAATATCATTATTATTATCATTGTAGTTATATGAATGAGGAAATACAATTGTATGTAGCTAAACAATGAAACATTGATACAAATGAAGATTAGCTGAGCTATTGAGAATCATGAACGAAGTTTAAAACCTACTGGATTTCTTAAGGCTTTGTATGGTGAATTATATATATCCAACAATAAGGTGTTGGTTTCATTGTACTCCCCTTTTTAATGGAAGATCTAGTACAACAACATTTTTAGCTCTTTTGAAACGAGGGGTTTTTATTTATTTATTTATTATTATTCTCAATTGTATAACATCCGGTTATAGTACAATGAGAATTATCCTACGTATAATAGAACTAATCAAAGATACATATTGTATATTATGGAAACCATATTATAATAATAACATATATGATATAAACAATATTTCTCATTATGAAAACTCATACAATTATTAATATCCCAAGAGGGTTAAAAAATGCTTACCAAAATGAAAAAAGTAACTTTTTTTTTTGAAATCTTTGAAAAGTTAGTTCACAATTGGCATCAAATTCTTTCGACAAGAAATCCCTTGTCAAAACCAAGTGGGATACATATTTACAGGACAAATAATCATATTAAATTTTTGTACGTTTAATCATGTTTATTAGAAATAAATGTTTTTTGAAAAACAAATGCTCATAAAGAAATATATATAAAAAAAAAAAAGAACTAATGGAAAGAGTAAAGACTATAATTAGTCAAAAATTGAAGATTTCCTTTCTCTAGAAGAGCAAACTCATACGTTAAATCTCTTAAAGCAAAATTTGAGAAAATCATTGTAATATGGCCTCTTACAAACCGAAAATGTCATGTCAAAATAAAGTTAGACTTGATATATGATAAGAGGAATTCAAACCTTTTAATTAGAAAAAATATCCAAAAGAAATCTAATTTTACCAGTTTTTTTGCTTATGATAAATTATGGCTTAAAATTCCAAGGAGCTGGAATGATGTCAGCAACAATGCCATTGACATCCAGTATTGAGCTGTGGCCGCACAAGAACATGACTTATTGTGGTAAACTCTTGATTCTTTGATCTTTATTTGCTAAACCTTAGCATCAGCTTGATCAACAACTGCATCTCATTTCACATTTTTTGTGGCTGAATGAGAATGTAGTTTCTTACGGTAATCATCATTAGTAGCACCAGCATCACCTTCAGTAATTAATGGCACCCTACTGGCAGATTTTTCATTGTCCTTTCCAGTAGTAGAAAAAACCGCATCACCTTTTGTATTTTTTGTGGCCTTTCCAACAACCCCATCAACAACTCTAGCAGCAACATCATCATCTTTGCCCTTCCCAATACACGGTAACTCTCTATCCACCTTTTTGTTGGCAAGTGGGACCTATTTTTGTCCTTTTTGTTATCAGGCTTCTGTGAAACCTAATGGTGACCTATGGCTACATGAGAACTTAGTTTATTGTGGTAATCATTAGCTATACTAGCATCAATAGCTTTTTAAAAATTTCCTAGGAACTGGAACGATGTTTGTAAGAATGTCGTTGACATCAAGCTTTTTATTTTATTTTATTTTTTATTTTTTAACAAGAAGTTTTTTCTCTAATAAGCTATTATAGAAAGTTAGGTTTCTACATCAGACACGAGACCTCAAGCTGAGTTGTGGCCTCATAAGAACTTGGTTTCTTGTGGTAAACACTTAGTAAATGAGGACAACTGCATCACTTTTCACATTTTCTATGGTCTTCGACAATGCTGTATTCTCCTTTTTGTTGGCAGTATCAACATGATCGACAATTGCATCACCTTTCACATTTTGTGGCCTTCGGCAACACCTATCCTCTTTTTTGTTAGTAGGTGGGACTTGTTTCTTGTCCCTTTTACCAGGCTTCTTCATTGGATACGGGACCACATGCTGGCCTGTGGTTGATTGAGAACATAGCTTCTTATGATAATCATCATTAGAATCACCAGCTTCACCTTCAATAATTGAGGGCACCTTACTTGCAGATTTTTCGCTGTCTTTTCCAACAGTAGCGATAGTTGCATCACCTTTCGCATTTTTTGTGGTCTTTCCGGCAACTCCATTAACAACAACATTATCTTTGCCTTTCCCAATGCCTGACAACTCCCTATCATTGTTTTTGTTGGCAAGTGGGACTTTATTGTTGTCCTTTTTGTTATCAGGCTTTTGCGACATCTTAGGGTGACCTATGGTCGTATGAGAACGTAGCTTCTTGTGGTAATCATCAGCTGCACCAGCATCAACAACTTGTTTACCCTTTCCTTTAGATTTTTGCTTTGTCCTTTTCAACAGCAGCTACATCGACAACTTCAACAACAAATGCATTTTCTTGTTCCTTTCTAATAGTAGTTGTAGCAACAACTACATGACATTAACTAGAACATGCATTTGCGACGTTCTTAGCCGGCATTGTCACAACGAATACATTTTCTTGTTCCTTTCCAACAATAGCTACAGCAATAGGAAAACTTTTCCCTCAAATGACTAACTCAATAGACACCTTCATAAAGGAAGACCTCGCGAGAAAATCTCGATGCTAAAGAAAAGGTACATTCCTTGGGCCATGTGTCTCTTGCTAGCCCTTTGATGTTTAACTGGCTCAACTTTGAGGACCAAGTAGAATTTTGTCTTTTGTTGATGACAAAATGTTGTCAACCTTTTTAAACTCGGAATACCATAAAGTTTAAGCACCTCACGGGGAGCTTTCCACTCGGATCACCTTCCAAGGCAAAGTCCTAAGGTGATTTCCCTTCAAATACAAAAATCGAATGAACCCCATCCTTGGTCCTACATGACTCCTATAGCTTATAGTTTGACACTTAGTCCCCGTTGAAACCCAATCTTGATTTCAAAGCCGGACAAAGAACTACGCAACATGACAATTGTGCCTCCTAAGCCAAGACAAGCTCTCATCCTTAAAGCTAGATATGTAGTAAAGGTCAATTTTATTTGATGTCTTTGTGTAAATGGATGAATTTGGACAAACTATACGTCTACATACATTACAGAGTGCAACTTGAAATGAAAGATAAAGTTGGTTGAGAGTTTTAAGGAACCAGGATTCCACTCTCATTGTTTGAGTTGCGTTAGAAGTCAACTGGCATAAGAACTGTTGCTGAAGCCAAACTCTCCAATGCCTCAGACGCTCATGTGTCCCGCTTCATTAGCAAACATATAGACACAACCCAAATGAATTAAACAATAATCCATTGTGGCAAGGTTTGTCCAAAATGACATGGATTCACTCTTTAAAACAGAAGAAGCTCGCTGTTTGACCCATTCTTCAAACAAGGGGTCACCCCACGATCAGCAATCAATAAAGAAGTGGGTGACTGGAGGAAGGCTGTTATCCCATGATGAACAAGTAAGCACAACCACTTGGACACCATTGATCAATAGAGGAAACAACTCCCACGATCTCCAAGGTGGAAACAACGGTTAAATAACCACTAGAAGGTGGACTCGATGTATAAAAAGGGTTGAATAGACCATGAAAAAAACTATGATCAATCGAATACATTCAGAGCACTGCCATTTTCTTTTTGTTTACTGGTGTTATCAATTATTTCGATTACAATTGTGTGTATGAATGTCTTATATTATTCGTTATATATGTATGATTGTTCCTTGTTGAATACCTTTCCCTTGAATGTAAAGACAAAATCTCACGTATCATCACCTTTCCAACCTTTCTAGGAAAGTGCTCTAAGTTGATCTGAGGTGGACTTTCAGCCAATATCCATTTTGCAGAATTTGGTTAACGAATTTTCATCTTTAACAGATATAAAAATAGTTAGGTGTGACTAATAATAAAAAAGATTAGAAAATTTTAGGTGTGAATCCATTATAAGTGAGTAAATTATTATCTAAAATAATTAAGAGAAAACAATTTTATTAAAGCAAGTTTGAAATATAATTTATAAAGTAAAATAATAATATTTTATTATTTGAAGATTTTAAGATGGAGAATGGTTAGAGTAGTAAATTTATGGAGATTGAATATTTCATGAATATCCCATTTTCAGTCTCCAAAATGGAGAAAGCTTTAGAGACTAATTGGAGATGGCCTTATAGGTAAGGTTCGAGCGGGTGTCTCCCGAGGTGCGGGTCAAATTGACATCCTTAGGTATGAGTAGGATTATCTAGTATTACTCTTTTAATAATACACAACAAAGTGCTGATGTGGCATAGTCATGATATAAAATTATAAACAATTTTTTTCCTCATTTTATGATGATAAATTAACCATTTTACCCATAATTAATGACATTATATAATTACAAAATAGACAATTCGTTGAAATTAATTTTGAAAAAAATTGACACCTAATTCTTTTTTGAAATAATAACTATTAAAACTAAATTAAAATCTTCAATTTATTAAATAAGAAAAATTTAACTAAAAGAAACTAACATATTTAATTTTTTTTTTTTGAAATATTACACTAACATATTTAATTATTAAAAACATACAAAAATGACATAAGAATTTTAAAAAAGGAAAATAAAACAATGAAGGAGCTGCTAGTCTGCTACCTCCTCAAACTGAAGTTTAATTAAATCTGAACCATGTTTTTGTTTCCTGGTCTGAGAAGTTTGCATTGAGAATCGGTTTAGAGGCCAGCTTTATATGTTGACTTTCAGAAATTAGCTGATATGCATCAATGTTTGTGTCATGTGAGTCTCGCTAATTTGGCAAATATCATGTGTGCAATCACATGAATATTGTTGATTTGGAAGAATCAAATTCAATGTTAATGATCAACTTGTATAAATCACGTACAAACTCAAACCACCCAAACTCAACTTTATGTTCTACAATGATCTACAATAGTACTTTTATAGAGAGTCTATAAGCGTTTCTCTTAATTCTTAATCATTGAAAATTATTCGTATTGAGTTTTTATAGTTAAGAGTTAAGATTTCAATCTTAACAAAGTGTTCGTACACTTTCCTTCCATTTTTCTTGATACATATTCGAGTCTCATATTTACCCAATAAACATATGGAAAAACAAACCCCACCCCCAGGGACGGAGCCAGAAATGGTTTCCAGAGGGGGTATTGTAATATAATGAGTTATATCATATATTTTAGAGGGCATGTTAAAGAAAAAATCAATAATAATAAAAAAAAAATACCGTTAATGTGTATTCATTTGACAATTGACACATTAGTGGTTGAAATATAAGTTAATTTATAGAGTAAGAATGTCTAAAAATTACTCTAAAAATAATATAGGAAAACCTTATAGCCATTTATTCATGATTCAATAATAGTGTTTAGGAGTTAGAAAATTAATTAAAATTTAAATTGTATTCATAGTATTTTTCTAACATCCAAAACTATTTAAATTTTTTATAATTATAAAAGTTTGTTTCATAAAATATCATAACAGTTAAACATAATATGTGTACATGTTTTTGAAATATTGTAATAATTTGGGGTATGGGGAGGGGGAGAGACTCGAACATATAACCCCGTGGTGTGGGTGTGATGGGCATACACTAGGCCAACCTTATCTTGTGTAATATGTGAATATGTTTGGTTGATATGTTTTAATTATATAAAACAACACATTGATTATTTAAAAATAAATAACATATCAAAAATATAATATGGTATTAGGGATGAGTGAGATAGCCAGGTAAGATTATAAGAGAAAACAACATTACTTGAATGAGAAAATAATATAACATATATGTTATGATTAGATTTTCATTTATATTTAAGATACATCAAAATAAATACTATATATATAATTAATAATATATTTTTATATGATTTGATGGAAAAATATTAGATTTTTCATATATATAAAAACTAGAAAAAAAAAATAGGGGTAAAAATACAAAGACTTAAAAATTAATAATATTATAAAAATTAATATATAGGCAAAATTGTTAATTTTCGAAACTTCGGGGGGTTGGGCCGTTGGGGGGCCCTCGTCCTATACTCCCTCCGTCCTTGCCACCGTAGTGGGGAGTTCCATTCCAGAACGTGTTTGCAATAGTTGACTTGACAAACTTTTAACCTAGCTAAATGGTATCAGATTTCAATTATTTATTTATTTTTAATTATGTGAGAGAGGTGCACGACTTGAACCCAAAATCTCATGAAGTAAGTGTAAGGGGTGCACCACTATGCATGCTAACTTGATATCCAAAAAAAAAAAAAATGCACTTAATATGTGGGTATACTATCAAAAACTCCCCCTCTAGTTTGGGTTTTCAGTCAAAAACCACCTTCCAGTTTCGTTTTTAGCCAAAAACCACTTTCTAGTTTTTAATGGCCAAAAACCACCCTGTTTTTTGTTTTTTTAATAACCATTAACATTTCTAACCAAAAATACCATTTTACCCCTATATTCAAACAATATTAAATAATATTAATTTAAATAAAATAGTTATTTGATAAGAAACTAATATTAAATAAAAAAATCAAATACATTATTTTATCCATAATATATTAATTAAAAAAATCAAAAATAATTTCCTCTCTTTCTCCATTCTCTCTCCCTCTCAATTCATTAATCCCTCGCTCTCTGTCTCCCTCAACACTGTTTTTCTCCAAACAAAGATTAATGGTGGCTGGGTTTTTGTGGTGCTTTACCAGATTTGTCATTACCCAATCCAACACCATCAACAACCACACCACCAAATCCTTATGTCTCTCTCTCCTCTGAAATTCCAATCAACAGCTAGAGATGGCAGTATTCCCCGCGGAGCGAGGATGGAGGATAATATTCGAAGACGGGGACGAGGACGGGGATGGTGATGTAGAACAAGTGGCCGATGCATACATGATGAAGAGAGAACATCCTAAATTCAAGGGTAATCGAATTCCACTAGTCCGGGCATCGAAGTCGGAATGACGCGAAACTTTCACAGTTGAAGCGTTTCGGCGAGACCGTCAATAGTCAACAGCTTTGCTTTTGAGGCATACCTTTTTTTTAGTCGAATTCCGTCGTTTAGGCTCCGAAATTATTGTTTTTGCTATTTTAGGAAAGTTTTATTTTCGCAATAACTTTTATTTTCAAGTCCGAATCGACTTCCGTCAATTCTGGCTTGCTTAGGATTCTTAGCAGTTTTTATTTCCGTAATTATCTCAATTTTGCTATTTTTGGTAATTTTTAGTTTTTGGGCCCGTTTCTTGTCCAGCAAGGATTAGGGTTAGGGTTTTTGCTTTAAATATGCTTGTAAGCCTTACGGCCGAATTATCTTTTCATTCAATAAAATATTTAGAGTTTTCTTTGAGAGTTTCTCTCGTTTTCTGGTGGATTCCAGAGATTATCACAGAATATTGACGTTGGTCGTATTCTTATTGTTTTCCACTGCGTTAATTGGTATCAGAGCAAGGATTCGCCTGGCTCGATGGCAAATAACAAAGTGGGAGACAGAAACCCTATTGACGGTGATCGTGGGGTAGAGGCCTTATGGGCAACGATGGAGGAAAACCGATGACAGGTGGTGGAGATTCATGAGATGCTTGTAAGGCTGAACCTCAACACTAACAACAGGCAACCAGTTGACAGGACACGCGCCGAAGGATTTGCCCGAGGCCAACCTGTTAACAGAAACGAAGATTGTAAGTTTCCAAAGAAGATCACAAATCCGTCTCACTCCACACTCAAGGACAAAATCTCGCCTCCGATGTTTGATGATGCTACTCACGATGATTTTCAATCACAAGGCGAAGTTGCTAATTGTCAGAGTAGTGTTCAAGAGTGTGTTGAAGTTGAAGAGAATGATGATCAATTTGAGTCTTCAGTTTTTGAGAATCTCACCCAACAAATGGTGGAGTCAATTGGCCTTGAAGTGGTTGACAAAGATCACATTGAATCAACAAATCTAGTTGTTGAAGAAATTTACAAGACAATCGAGAGCAATATTTTTGAAGATTTGGTTACAATACCGCTAGCTCTTGTTGGTCAATCTATTGGTAAACTAGACATTGGGTTTGAAGATACTAAACTGAGACTAGGATTGGTTGATGTTGACTTTATTTGGGATGGATTTGAGGTGAAGAAAGATCTTGTCGGGTTCGTTAGCACTCTTGATCCATTCCATATTTATTTTGTGGGTAAGCCTAATTCGATGATAGTTGACATAGATGGTTTCGAGACCAAAGGGATAAGGCGGCGACAATGGTGGACAACTTGGACTCTCTTGGAATTTCATTGGGCTATTACTTTGGTGCCATTGTCGCTTTGGGATCCGCTTTGAAGGGACTTTTCGGTAGGGGTTTACCACTCCCACAAGACGACTAAGGGTTTTCTTTGTTTACTTGTCAATCCTCGTACTTCAACCGAACTTGAGGACGAGTTCTTTTTAAGAAGGGGTGACTGATGTAGGACAAAAAGAATGAACCGCAATCCAGACTGTGCCCTGACTCCATCGAAAGAAATTTGATTTGGGCAAAAAAATTTATTTTCATATTTTATTAATTTGGGTCTTTGTTTCTTGATTCACAAGTTTATTTATTTTGTTTTGATTAGGAATTAAATTTAGGTTTTGGAAATAAATCAAACTTACCTTTTAGGTAAGATTTGATCTTTATTTTTCAGTCAAATTAGGAATCATGAATCTTAGAAGATTATGATTAGTTTTTATCTTTTTCCTGTTTTAGTATTTTTAGGAATGTCGTATTCGAGTCGTATTAGGATTAGGGTTAGGTTTTTCGCTTTAAATATGTTTGTAAGCCTTTTGGCCGAATTATTCAATTTTTCAATAAAAATATCAGAGTTTGTTTTGAGAGTTTCTCTCATTTTCTGGTGGATTCCAGAGTTTATCAAGAATATTGACGTTGGTTGTATTCTTTTATTATTTCCGTTGCGTCAGATGGGGACAAAGTTTTATCCCAGAAGGTGAAGCGGGGCGGGGACGGGGAAGCACTCCCCACCCCGTCCCCGCCACGATATATAAATATATAATATAATATTCAGATTTTTAAAATCATTTAATATTAATTTTTAAACATAAATAGTTTTTTTTTTTTTTTTTACTAAAAAAAAAGAGTAATCATCTCCTAACTGAACATAAATCATTTAATATGCATAATTTTTTTGCTTATGATAAATTCTGGCTTAAAATTCCAAGGAATTGGAACAATGTCTGTAAGAATGCTGTTGACATCAAGTACACGAGACCTCATGTTGAGCTGTGGCCGCACAAGAACGTGGCTTATTGTGGTAAACTATTGATTCTTTGTTCCTTATTTGTCGAACCCTAGCATCAGCTTGATCGATAACTGTATCACCTTTCACATTTTCTGTGGCTGAATGAGAATTTAGCTTCTTACAATAATCATCATCAGTAGCACCAGCATTACCTTAAGTAATTAATGGCACCCCACTAGCAGATTTTTCATTATCTTTTCCAGTAGTACGACAACTGCATCACCTTTTGTATTTTTTGTGGCCTTTCCAACAATCCCAGCAACAACTCTAGCAACAGCAACATCATCTTTGCCCTTCCCAATACCCAATAACTTCTTATACTCTTTTTTGTTGGCAGGTGGGACCTGTTTATTGTCTTTTTTGTTAGCAGGCTTTTGTGAGGCCTAAGGGTGATCCTGTGGCCGCATGAGAACTTAGCTTATTGTGGTAATCATTAGCAGTACTAGTATCAACAACTTGTTTAAAATTCCAAGGAATTGGAACAATGTCTGTAAAAATGCAATTGACATCAAGTTCAAGAAGCACTTTCTCTATTAAGTTGTTACAGAAAGTTAGGCTTATTTGTCAGACACGAGACCTCGGGCTGAGTTGTGGCTGCACAAGAACGTGGCATTTTGTGGTAATCACTTTGTTTTGTTTTATTATTTTTTTTCTTTATATGTTGAACCCTAGCATCAGCTCTATCGACAACTACATCACTTTTCACATTTTCTATGGTTTTCGACAACGTTGTATCCTCATGATCGACAACTGCATCATCTTTCACATTTTCTATGGTTTTCGACAACGTTGTATCCTCATGATCGACAACTGCATCATCTTTCACATTTTTTTGTGGCCTTCGGCATCGCTATATCGTCTTTTTTATTGGCAGGTGGGACCTGTTTATTATCTTTTTTACTAGGCTTCTTCGTCGGATGTGGGAGCTCAGGCTGACCTGTGGCTGATTGAAAATGTAGCTTCTTACGATAATCATCATCAACAACACCAGCTTCAACTTCAGTAATTGAGGGGACCCCACTTGCAGATTTTTCGTTGTCCTTTCTAGCAGTAACGACAACTACTTCACCTTTCGCATTTTTTGTTGCCTTTCTAACAACCCCATCAGCAACAGCATCATCTTTGCCCTCCCTAATGCCCGACAACTCCCTATCCTTTTTTTTGTTGGCAAGTGGGACTTGTTTATTGTCCTTTTTGTTATCAAACTTCTACAAGACCTCAGGCTGACCTGTGGCCGCATGAGAACATAGCTTCTTTGTGATTTGTGCAAGGTTTGCCCAAAATGACGTGGATTCACTTTTTAAAACACAAAAGGCTCTCTGTTTGACCCAGTCTTCAAACAAGGGATCACCCCATGATAAGCAATCAATAAAGAAGTGGGTTAACTGGAGGAAGGCAGTCATCCCATGACACAACCACTCAGCCACCACTGATCAATGGAGGAAACAATTCCCATGATCTCCAAGGTGAAAACAACGGTTAAATAACCACTAGAATGTGGACTCGATGTATAAAAATGGTTGAATAGACCATGAAAAAAACTATAATCAATCAAATACATATAGAGCACTGCCATTTTTTGTTGTTGTTGTTGTTGTTGCTGTTTACTAGTGTTATCAATTATTTCGATTACAGTTGTGTGTTATGAATGTCTTATATTATTCGTTATGCATGATTATTCTTGGTTGAATACCTTTCCTTTGAAAGCAAAGACAAAATCCCACGTATCATCACTTTTCCAACCTTTCTAGAAAAGTGCTCTAGGTTGATCCGAGGCGGACCTTCAACCAAGATCCATCTCGTAGAATTTGGTTAACGAATTTTCATCGTTAACAGATATAAAAATAGTTAGGTGTAACTAATTATAAAAAAGATTAGAAAATTTTAGGTGTGAATCCATTATAAGTGAGTAAATTATTATCTAAAATAATTAAGAGAAAACAATTTTTTTTTTTTTTTTTGAAATGCAATTACAATTGTAGACGGGACCCGACGAGATTAGACTCTACAAGCACAGCCCGGAATACTACTCTCATTATCGGGGAAAGGGTACAAATAGACTACAACTCTCACAACTAGAGAGAGGGCTGCTCCCATTGAATCGGGAGAGGGCTCCCCACACTTTGAGATTTAAAGGCTAAAGGTGGGACAAATATGTACATACCAAGGTTTGAACCTTGGTGGTGGAACCTCCCTTGGGAGACTCCAACCACCAATGCAAGAGGCCATTGGTAAGAGAAAACAGTTTTATTAAAGAAAGTTTGAAATATAATTTATAAAGTAAAATAATAATATTTTATTATTTGAAGATTGTAAGATGGAGAATGGTTAGAGTAGTAAATTTATAGAGATTGAATATTTCATGAATATCCCATTTTCAGTCTCCAAAATGGAGAAAGTTTTAGAGACTAATTGGAGATGGTTTTATAGGTAAGGTTCGAGCGGGTGCCTCGCGAGGTGCGGGTCAAATTGACATCTCTAGGTATGAGTAGGATTATCTAGTATTACTCTTCTAATAATACACAACAAAGTGCCGATGTGGCATAGTCATGATATAAATAATTTTTTTTCCTCTTTTTACAACCATTTTACCCATAATTAATGACATTATATAATTATAAAATAGACAATTCGTTGAGATTAATTTTGAAAAAAATGACACCTAATTCTTTTTTGAAATAATAACTATCAAAACTAAATTAAAATCTTCAATTTATTAAATAAGAAAAACATAACTAAGAGCATCTCCGATGCAAGCATGGCTTGTGAAAAAAAAAAAGATGTCACGCAGGATAAATAGACGTTATGTTAATAATTGTGTCTCTAATGCAACCGTGCATATTCAACCTCAAACTGACGTGGCAAAAAAAATATATTAGACATTGTTAACATGACCGTCCACTTTTAGACGGTCTGTTGGACAGCTATTTTTTAGGTTGACTCAGTAAACATTTAAAACTGATATTAATTTTTCATATATTTTTGGTAAGGGAATAAAATAAAAAATAAAATAGGAAAAAAAGATGGGCACGTCATTAAAAAAATTGTGTTTTAGACGGAAGCATTGTAAACCAAATTTTGAGTTGATTGTCTATCAAGTATATTTTTTATACCACATATGAAGCTAGTCTCTTGACATTGTTGCCATGTCAACAATTATTAGTATGTGAAAATGGTGGGAAATATCACCTTTTTAAAGTGGTTTTGTAAGAAAGTTACAACTTTAATAATTTAAGTTTAAAAGGCACATATTATGGTGAACGGACAAAAATACCCTTACTTTACACACATTCTCTTACTTTGAAGTTTAATTTTTATTTTTTATTATTCTTTCATATTCTTCATAGATGTATGTTTAACAGACTTCCAATGGAGGTTGAACATCATTGGATAATTAGTTTATTATTTTTTTGGTTTTGAATCTTCCATTGTTGAGCCTTTTCAGTTTGTTCTTCGAGTATTTTGTAAACCTTAAGCTGGTTGTGTGAATTTTGAATCTAATTGAAAAGTCTCGGAGACAAATTGAAAAGGCTCGGAGACTATTTACAAAGTCTCGGAGCCAGTGTTAAAGGCTCGGAAAAGGCTCGAAGATACAAAATTAACAAAAAAAGCTAATGGTTAAAAAGGCTCGGAGACTATTTACAAAGGCTCGGAAAGTGTATGAAAAGTATCGGAAAACTGTTGAAAATGCTTGAATACAATGTTAAAAGTCTTTATTCGAGACTTTTTGAATCTTCGAGACTTTTAACATTGTATTCGAGCCTTTTCAACAGTTCTCCGAGACTTTGTAAATAGTCTCCGAGCCTTTTCCGAGTTTTTTTAACCATCAGCTTTTTTTGTTAATTTTATATCTCCGAGCCTTTTAACACTGGCTCCGAGACTTTGCCTTTTAACACTGGCTCCGAGACTTAGTAAATAGTCTCCGAGCCTTTTCAATTTGTCTTCGAGCCTTTTCAATTAGATTCAAAATTCACACAACCAGCTTAAGGTTGTTGTTTTGATGTGGTTTTTGTTGTTCGCCGTATGTTCGCCATGAAGTTTTCAGGCGTATTTCTTGCAGCCAATGTTTTCTCTCACTCTGTCAATTGTTTTCTCTCTAGGTTTGAAAAGACACAAACTGATAAAATAAGGGTATTTTTATCTGGTCACCCAAATAGGTGTCTTTTAAACTTGAATTAGTAATGTGGTGTTTGTTTTACAAAAAGCGCCCTAAATAGTGCTATTTAATTTTTAAACCCTTATTAGTATGCAAGCCACTTTTGCATTGGAGATGCTCTAAAATAAACTAACATATTTAATTTTTTTCTTAAATATTACACTAACATATTTAATTATTAAAAACATACAAAAATGACATAAGAATTTTAAAAAAGGAAAATAAAACGAAGAAGGAGCTGCAGACTTGCTACCTCCTCCACTTGTAAATATGCCAGGTGGAGTGGGTGGGTGTTGCGCCTCCTCTTGTTCTTTTTTTTTTTTTTTTCCTTCAATTTTCGTCATTAATTATTATTTATTTCTATATCAAGTTATCAACTTTATTAAAAAAATTTAGCTTATTTAATTACGGTTTGTATTGGATAAAAAAAAAGTTATAAACACCTGTCATGTTCTAAATTATGGTTTGGGTAAATGATTCCTAAATCAGTGGATCGAATCCTACCAATGGTAAAAACTTAAAAAAAAATACCTGTAAGTAGATAAATACTGTCAAAAAAACTAAATCTTTTAGAGAAAAAATGATTTCCAATTAATACAAATCTCATATGTAAAGATTTAACTATTGATATTCATAAATTAATTTCTCAACTTGACTCAAACTGAAGTTTAATTAAATCTGAACCATGTTTTTGTTTCCTGGTCTGAGGAGTTTGCTTTTATATATTGACTTTAATTAATCATGCATGCATCCATGTTTGTGTCATGTGAGTCTCGCAAATTTGGCAAATATCATGTGTGCAATCACATGGATATTGTTGATTTGGAAGAATCAAATTCAATGTTAATGATCAACTTGTATAAATCACGTACAAACTCAACGTTATGATCTCCATGGCCAGCTAATGAATATACAATAAAATTGTGTGACTTTTTTTTGGCATTTCTTAGCTTTAATTATAATTTAATTTTCTGCCGCAGAGAAATAGAAATAGTTTCGACTACATAATCAAATTGGAGATTAGTGGATGAATGATATTTCGTTTACTTGTTCGTTTACACACGTAGAGAAAAATATTTTAATAGAACCAATAGCGGTAATTATAAAATTATATATATGTTTATTATTACGGAGACGTCGAAATCGATATAGGTATACATAGATAGTAGAAAGAGATATATCATAATTTTATTGCAATTACGTGGGTAATTTTTATTTTATTTTATTTTTGTAAAAGGCTAATGGAGATGCATATTTCTCTCTAGCCAGAAGAGGACCATATCAACTAACCAAAAAAATCTGGAAAAGTCCATGTCAATAGCACAATCACTCGCTCTCCACTCTCCATGAAACTGACACATAAGCATAGCAAATGTAACCAATTTTCATGTGGATCCTAAATCACTATATATATCACCCTCCCCAAACCCATCACAATATCAAACACTAGCAACAGACATCTCAAGTACTACAAGAAGAAACTAGTTCAATCTGCTTTAAAGTAAATATTTTCAGAGAAAAATATGTCGAACATGCAACAAAACTTCAATGCAGGCCAAACCAAAGGCAATGCCCAGGTAGGAAAATATGTTTATTAATTTGTTTAATTAATGAGTACATGTTACTATGTTTGTGATTGATCAAGTTTTGAAATTGTGTATTGTGTGTTAAATGTTCATCATGAGCAGGCGAAGACAGAAGAGTGGATTGAGTCAGCACAGAACACCGCAAACGCAGCAAGAGACAAGGCATCAAATGCAGCTCAATCAACCCACGACTCTACCAAACAAGGCGTGGACCAGAGCGCCGGATTCCTCCAGCAGACGGGTGAGAAAGTGGCGAACATGGCACAGGGCGCTGTTGATGGTGTCAAGAACACACTTGGAATGGGTGATCAGAGCAGCCACAAGTAATCAACACAACGCACAACTCCCATCATCACTCTGCACCACCACCAGCTTATAATGGCTATTATTTCAGGATAGTTGGTTAGAGATTTCTATTTCTCATATCGCATGTAATAAAGCCTTCTTGTTTTCTTTTTTGATTGTTCATTTAGTCTTGAAATAGGATGTAATAAGAATTTAATATTTAATAATACAAAAATGAAATGCAGAGATTAAGAGTACGTTTGGGAGAGTTTCTCAAGTAGATCTTTTTACAGTAGATCTTTTAGAAATAGAGCTTTTAAATGAAAGTTGTTGGTCGTCAATTAAAAAGGAGCTTTTTAATTAGAACGAATTACACCCACCTCCCCTGAGGTTTGCTAAAATACACACGAAAACGACTTTATCATTAACTAACATTCACCTCCCCTGCCGTCAGTCAACATCCGTTACATTTAACCTTTGACCGAATCAAGAAGGGTAATCTTGTCTTTCAACTTATTAAACCCACTAAAAGACAAAAAAATATTAAAAAAAAAATGAAAATAAATAAATAAAAAGGCTCATTTTATTTGATTTGTTTTGATTATTATTGTTATTTAAAAAATTAATAAAAAAAAAAAACATTCCAGATTTTTGTTTCTTCTCTGTAAATGAATTTTTCATCAAATCAAACACAAACTCATCTCTTCAATCTCAAACACAAATACATCCACAACAACTCAAACAGGTAAAAAAAAATTGACAAAAAAAGTCCCTAGATTGCTTTCTTCTGTAAATCAATTATTCATCAAATTCAAACACAATTACATCTTCAATGACAAATAAAAAATTTGAACATCTGGAAATCTCCAGATTTTTCTTACACCCACACGGCCACACCCACACCCACAACCACCGTATATTCTTTGTTCACCAACACAGTCACACCCACGAACACCAACGAACCAAGCCATCCTCGTCGTCGATCGATAATCACCCAACAACCCAACATCCACAACACCACACCAACACCACAATCGGACCAACACCACCTCCGAAATACACCAACTACTACCTCTACGAACGTTGATCTTCTCCCAGCCGAAAAGATCCCGACCACCACATCTCTCTCTTTCTTTCCACCTCACGCTCTCTCTCTCCGACTTTCTCTCATGTTTCCTCTTCCATTTCCCATTTTCCGGCGAGGTCTGCGATGTTGATGTTCGATTTTGTTAGATCTGGTTCGATTTTGGGAGATCAGGTAGTTGGTTCGATTTTGGTGATGATGAAATCTAATGGTCGATGGTGAGTGAGAGGGAGATCAGTAGTGAGAGAAAGAGATTTGGTGTGAATTTTGGAGAGAAAGGGTGTGGATGATGAGATGGGTGGCTAGGGTTTGGTAAAGAAAATGATGAGATGGGTGGCTAGGTTTGGTGAAGAAGATGATGAGATGTGAGAGTGGCTAGGGTTTTATTATTTTATTTTATTTTTGTTTTATTTTTTTGACAATAGGTTTTATTATTTAATTTCATTTATTAATTTCATTTATTAATTTTAACCATGCTTTGTATAATAAATTTCTCTTAATATAGTAATTTATTTTTATTGTTTTTATTATTTTTATTATTTAATTTATTATATTTATTAATTATTGATTATAAATTTAATTAGTTTTATTTTTAAATTTAATTATTTATAAATTTAATTAGTTTTAAAATCTGGATTATTTTTTGTTATCTTTTTTTTTAAATATTGTTTTATTTAATTAATAAATTTCCTTTTATTTTTATTTTATTTGTAATTTGATTTTTTTTTTATTTTTAGTTTTTGTCTTTTTATGGGACATACTTAGGGTCATTTTGGACTCTTACACAGTCTGACAAAGTCAAAGGTTAAATGTAACGGACGTTGACTAACGGGAGGGGAGGTGAGTGTTAGTTAATGATAAAGTCGTTTTCGTGTGTATTTTAGCAAACCTCAGGGGAGGTGGGTGTAATTCGTTCTTTTAATTATAGAATTACCAAAATAGCAAATATTAAATTATAGGGTTATATTAGAGATTTTAGTGTTATTAAAAAAAAAATCCAAAAGATCTACTCGGAAAAGCTTTAAATTTGGGCTTCTCCAAGTAGACGTAAAATAGTTTTTCTAATCATCCAAAAGCTCTACTGAGTGATAACCAAACGATATAAAAAAAAAATAAAAAAAAAAAAAAATTAAAAAGAGTTTTTTTAATTAAATATATATATATTTTTTAGCCGGTAGACAAGCTCTTTCAAACGGACACTAATTACTTTGTTAATTATCCATCTCTCTATCTAGCTATCTATTTCATGCTCAATTTAATACAACAGTTTTGCTTATGGTACCTCACTTGTAATGAGTCAAATTTATTGATATCAAAACCTCTCACTATATTTACTATACACATGTAATAATTAAAAAAAAAAAAAAAAAATTTGAAAATTAATGTTCATGTTACTACTTTGATATTCATGTACGTAGCAATTTTACATATATCTAATAACTGTAATTAATGTTCTCATAATTAGTTTAAGTATGTGTTTGGTATGACTTTTGAAAGGATAAAAAACGTTATTTTAATTCTAAAAGCTATTTTGAAGTTTTTTTTTAGTTGTTTGGCAAAACTCAAAACAACTTTTATAATATATGAATTGTCTAAATTACCCTTTATAAAAGTTATTTTATATCTACTTGTAGAAGTCTAAAATTTGGGCTTTTCCAAAAACTTTTTTTGAGTTTTTTTAAAACATATGAATTGCCTCAACTACCCTTTATAAATTTTAGATTTTCCACAATAACTCTTTCATTATAAATACATTGTCAACACCTTTTTTGTAATTCACCCAACTAAAAGCTATTTCTAAAAATACATTGTCAATATTTTTTTTGTAATTTACACAACCAAAAACTTTTTTTGTTAAAAGCTCTACTTATTAGAAGCTCTACTATAGAAAGATCTACTCTAGAAGCTCTATTTGAAAAGTCAACCAAACACACAACACTTGTATGTAAACAAAGTATTGTGTAAAGGGGCGGACCCACCTTAAGGCCAGGTGGGGCCCGTGCCCTACCTCAAAATTAAAAAAAAAAATGATTTTGCTTTCAATTAGATATATATACATATTAAATAACAATAATGATAGCAAATTAGTTTTTAGTAAAACTGGTATTCGGTCACTTTTTTGTATTGGCGGTGGTGGTTCAAGTCCCACCATTTACTTTTTTCAAGGAAAATGAATATTTTATTTTACAAATTTAATTTTATAATATAATTTTAATAATTTTTTTTTCCTTTTTTTTTTTTTTTTTTTTTTTTTTTTTTTTTTTTACCATCTTTTACAATTTCTTTCTCAAATTTTCATCTTATTCTAAAACAAAACAATTTATTTTCTCTTTTTCGTCATTGTCAACTTCTTAACTACTTTCAATATGTGGTTACTTAATTCAATTTATTTTATGTGAAATTATTTATTATTGTGAACTTTTATTATTTCTAATAGTTTTAGTTTCCAATCAATAAATCAACACTAATATCTCAAATTTTAATTTATTATATTAAAATAGTCCATCTATTATTATGATTCATTTTATTTTATCCTTGGTATTTTTATTTATTTTATAGTTTTAATTTATTTTGAATCAATAAATCAATAATTTACCGATAATTAGAAGAATAAAAAAATCAAAAACATGTCTATTAATATTTATTAATCAATTATTTTTGTGTAAATTTAAAGTGAATTCATTATAAATATAAAACAAATTTCTTATTATAAAATTAGATTGTAATTTATTATTTTTAAGAAGAATAAATATTGCAATTTTATTGTTTATGTTGTTTTTCTTGTTACTAGTTTGTCAACCCATGCGATGTACAGGCTTTGTTAAAAAATTTATTTAAAATTTGCTTTTACTTTTCTTATTTTCTATCTTAATTTTTCATTTCATAATATAATTTAGCTATTTAAACTAAATTAATGTGCCAAGTGTTTTGAATAAGGTGGTAAAGCAACATAATTACTGAAATGGTGGCTCAATTGCAACCCAACAAATTTCTCCCAAGAAAAATTTAAGATCTTTGTATGTAAGAGTCTGTTTTATAGTGAAATAAAAAAATTTAGAGTCTATAGACTCTTCAAAAATACAAAAGTCTCCGATATTTATGATTTTATTTAATAAGAGTCACATGTCAATTGGGAAAAGTAAAAGTCAAATACAAATTTGAACCCAAAGTTCAAATATTAAATTCGAATTAATCATATTAAATGATATTATTTAAATTAAAATTCATAATATAGATAGTGGTTTACTAATATTTAAAACAAATCTAATGATAAGAACATAATAATCATTATTAATATTATTACAACGGTTGTGTCTCTATATCTTTTTAATTACGTTCTTATTAATTAGTAATTTTAATTACTAATAGTGCGACTCTTTAACTTTTTAAATTTTCCTAAAATGTTTTTGGTAGTTATGTTTAACATAATTATAAAGATTGTGACTCTCTATCTATTTAGCCATGAAAAAAAAAATTATTACATTAATTAGTAATTAATAAGAATATACAAATATTGTAACTCATTAACTTTTTAAATTTTGTGATAGTGTTTTTGACAGATTATTTTTTAAAATTATTTGATTACTTTTATTCCATGTTTTTTAATTTTCTGATAACG
Source organism: Acer yangbiense (assembly GCA_008009225.1). Lineage (NCBI taxonomy): Eukaryota > Viridiplantae > Streptophyta > Magnoliopsida > Sapindales > Sapindaceae > Acer > Acer yangbiense. Next base: position 14,220,271 of record CM017761.1, read on the forward strand.
TTATTCACTTGATTTAATTTATTATTGTTGTTGTAAAGGAAAAAGTGAAATTAGCCTTTTTCTTTTTAATCCATATTGTTTTGATTTTTTGAATACTTTTTTAATTTTCCAGATTTGTTTTAAAAAACAAATCTGAAAACTTATTATTTTTTTTTATACAGATTGTTTTAATTTTGTGATTATATTTTTTATTCCACATTTTTTTAAACTTTCCAATTTTAAATAATATATTAGATACATAGAAGATAAATATATGGGTTATAAACGGAGGGAGACAATTCACAAAAAATAATAATAATACTGGCTAGAGACAAAAAAGTAAGAAAACTTTAACAACACACCCTAGGAATTAGGAATTTAACTAAATTAGTAGCGGATAAAAAAACAATTGGTTAAAAATATATGAATGAATTCTAAAAGATTATATATATATATATATATATATATATATATATATATATATATATATATATATATATATATATAGCGAGAGAAATTTACAATCATGATTAAGGTTCGAATGTTGTACCTTTTAACTGATAACAATGGTTGTAGTAAAAACCATAGAAATCTCCTAAAAAAGACAGGGGGAATTAAACAAAATTAGTGGTACATATATAAAAAGATGTATGAACACATGAAATTCATGATCGAATGAAAGAAATAATCATTTAAAATAAACACGAATAGTTTTCAATTATAAAAAATCTAGATTATGAACAAAAAAGATTAAAAAGAAAAAAAAAAGGTTGTACTGGAGATGTTTAAACATGGAAATTTTTTAGAGAGATAGACCACACAAAACAACAGAAAGAGTGTTTACAGTGATCTGGTTTGAGAGATTGGATCGAGGGTTACATACTTATATGTATATATATAGATGTAGAGTTGGTATATTTTTTGGAGGAATGTCAAAAGAATTTTAAATATTTAATAAAAATATATTTAATTATATATTCAATTGATTTAATAGGAAGAATACCAAAAGATAAATATTTATTAATAATATTCTTAAATATATTTAATCATTTATTAAATAGGTTTAATTGAAAGAATTCCAAAAGATAAATAAATAGTAATAATATTTAAAAAAAATATAAAGACAATAAAAAGTCATTAATAAGGAAATGAGTAGAGAAATATAACAAGTTACTAAAAACTCATAGTAATTATATGGAGATGAAGATCAATACATTGAATCAGTAACAATTCATAATCATGATGTTAATGATTAAGGCATTTATCGATATTATTATTGAATATTATATTTTTTAATAAAAAAAGCATTCTTGCTTTGTTATTAATGTACTATATATTAACCATATTTAATATCAAACTTCTCTCACGACGATATGTGGCGCTAGTGAAACTCTATTATTATATATATATATGATTTAATATCAAACTTCTCTCACGACGACATGTGGCGTTGGTGAAACTCTATTATATATATATATATGATTATTTAATTTTTAATATTGTGTTTTTTTTACTTTTATTTTTTTGAACGTAAGATTATTTAATTCATTTTGAGTAGGTGTTCTATTTATTTTATTTTATATAAACTTCAGTATATCATCAAATTTTCTTTATGTAAAAAAACTCATTTTACTATGATCTTAATTTTTAATATTTTTTATAATATAATTGTTATTTTGTTCATATGCCCCACCTGGTTAAAATTCGTGGATCCGCCACTGATTGTGTACGTCTGAATGGCCCACTTTGTTTTTTGGACTTACGTTTGAATGGGTCTGAAAAGAATCCATTCAGATGTTTTGTTTGTTTTTCTTAAGGTCTGAAAACTTAAAAAGTACAACAACAACAACAACAACAAATCTAAAATAAAAAAGCTCAAAAACTTGACTTATATCTTAGGTTGCGTTTGATTTTTCGTCTGAAGGCTGAACAGTGCTGAATTGTACCGAAAACTGAATAGTGACTGCAAACTAAAATTGGAAAACATATTTGTTTTTTTTTCACTGAAAACCGAATATAAATGATAAGTTATTTGTTTTTTTAAGTTACAAATATCTTAAAATAAATACTTTTACATCTATGTCCTTTCAACTATTATTTGTTATATATTTATATTTTAATATATTAAATACAACTTGTTAACTGGTAAAATCGGTAATTAAATCAAGGAAGAATTTTTCCCACCATGGGAACCTGACCCGTCGCCGGTACCCGATACTGGGGAGTACCTGGTCCTCCTAGAGCGCCTGGTATAGAGAAGGATCTAGTCCCCCTAAAGCGCCTGGTACAGAGAAGGACCCAATCCATTAGGGATTCTAAAACGTCTGGTCCATCAGGGACCCGGTCCTCTCAAAGCATGTGATACAGAGAAAGACCAAGTCCATTAGGGACCTGGTCCTCACCGAGCAGCTATATCAAGATAAGATTGGGCCCAAGAAATAGCACCGGGAACCCCCTATCACCCAAATCAAGACTGGCCATTCATGCCCGCTAGACCAGCACTAATCACCACGTCCAACTGGGTTTAGACCTCCAAACACCTCTAAGAGCGTTCTAGAACAACCTAGGAAGCTCCTAACAAGTGACGACTCCCACTAAGATCTGACGTTAGCCCTCATACCAAACCATATGGGAAGGGAGAAAGAGCCGAGGCAACCTGCAAAAACCCCAACATTAGGCAATTAATGCAAAACAGCAAGCATGGAAGAGGAAGGATGGGGAATCAACGACTGGGATTACCCAGTAGTCACACCCTATCAACGGTCCTCCCCTGCTCCACCTAAGCCCTAACCAATGTCAACTACCTCATACATGAAAGAGAAAGCTGTGTTTCCCCAGCAAAAAGCCTGTAGAAGCTCAGCAAACACGAAGAAGGAAATGGTGGAGAAGGGCGTCTGACAATGTGCAGCGGGACAGGCGATGACACTGTCCCTTTCCAACCCAAACTATGACAGTGACGTTCCACAACAGCGGAGACCTTCTCCGACCAACCCGAGTGCCCCAAACGCCACACGAACGCCACATCAGCCCTGCTGAAGCACCTAAAGTGACCTAAGGCATATGTAGAGCAATCGTGGCCTTCTAGGGCGTGTGCCAACCACGGATCTAGTCCAAAACAACGGCTGGGATTGATTCCGCACATTTCGGCCTAGGGACTAGGGCTCCCACCTACCAAGGCTAAGATCTCAGCAAAAGGGCATACCCCGGTGGCACCATCCCATCCCTCCAACTCCTGCCACCTCAGAACATAACTTAAGGGAACGGTGGGGATCGAACCGGGTAATTCTCGCCTAAACGAGCATCTCTCACCTACCCCTCCAACATATACACTATAAATACCCCAACTCTCAAAGATTAAATGATTGGCCTCTGAAACCTCAAGCAAGTCCTAAAGAAAACCTCGCCTAGTTCAAGCTTTAATGTGTTTACCCTACTTAATTAGCTACTACCCCGCCTAAGTCAAGCTCCATTACGTTAGTCCTACTTGGCTAATGCCCCGCCTGGTTCGTGTTCCATTGTACCCGGCCCATTCGGCCATCACCCTCCTAAAACCGCCCACACCCACTCTTTATATTCCTCATTGTACCCGTTGCTGTAATATTGGCCATGATATAAGCGGCCGTATCTAATGTATTACTTTGACAATCAATAAAGAGCACTTCGTTACTGTTACAATATATCTCCGTCCTACCCCCTAAATGACCCATCTCAACCTCATATCCCATCAGGACCGGCCTAAAAACCTTGCGCTGGTCCCTGGTAACCGGACCAATGACTTTCCCCAGTACCTACCCCGACAGAAAATGAGCCATGTCCTACCCAGTCCGGGCCAACTGCTTTGCACCAGTACACCGTGGGTAACCATTGTCCCGAAGGCATCCGACGGATTTTTCAGGATAACACAAATAAAACAATAATTTAATAATATAATAACAAATTTATATTTAAACAAATTTCTATTTAAAAAAAAAAAATCTATTTCTCATATCGCACGTAATAAAGCCTTCTTGTTTTCTTTTTTGATTGTTCATTTAGTCTTGAAATAGTATGTAATAAGAGTTTAATATTTAATAATACAAAAATGAAATGCAGAGATTAATGACTTTGTTAATTATCTATCTCTCTATCTAGCTATCTATTTCATGCTCAATTTAATACAACAGTTTTGCTTATGGTACCTCACATGTAACGAGTCAAATTTATTGATATCAAAAACTCTCATTATATATACTGTATACATGTAATAATTAAAAATAAAAAATTGAAAATTGATGTTCATGTTACTACTTTGATATTCATGTAGGCATGTAGAAATTTTACATATATCTAATAAGTGTAATTAATGTCAGTGTAATTAATGTTCTCATAATCAGTTTAACACTTGTATGTAAACAAAGTATTGTGTACGTCTGAATGGCCTGTTTGTTTTTTGGACTTACGTCTGAATGGGTTTGAAAAGAACCCATTCAGATGTTTTATTTGTTTTTCTTAAGATCTGAAAACTCAAAAAGTACAACAATAACAAAACAAAAAAAAAACAAAAAAAAAAAAATCTGAAATAAAAAAGCTTGAAAACTTGACTTATATCTTACTTCTTATTCCTTACTTCCAAATTTACCCTCAAACAATTGTAAAAGTTACACCCACATGGGCCACATTGTATTAAAATAAAATATTATTTTATGTTGTAGGAGGCTATTACTGGCTTCCTTGGCCACTGCCTCCTACCGGAGATGAAAGGATTATGGATTCCTTTCTTCCTTCATCTCTAGTTACAAAAATTTGTTATATAATTTTTTATTTTCTAAATATTATTGTATATTATTATCTTAAAAATAATACTAATAATATAATATTATATTTAATTTAATTTAATTTATATTTTTAAATATTATTTCATTAATTTACTAAATAAAATTAAACTAAAAAATATTATAAATATAAATACTGTATATAAAACAATTAGTTACGGAGGTATATTAGATAATTAGTTAAAAGGGTATATGTGTCTTATCACGAATTTTCAGATGTTTCTATTCAGACATCATAAATGAAAAACAAACCAGATGTTAAGTTTTATTCTTTCAGAACTTTTCAGACTTCATATTACATTCAGATCTTTCAAACTTCAGACAAAAAAACAAACGCTACCATAGTCTAGTTAGGGGTCGTTTGTTTTTTTCACTTAAAACTTAATAGGTCTAAATTGATCTCATTAAGTTGTTTTGTTTATTTTTTTTCAAGTGGTCAAACAACTTAAAAATATCAAAAAACAACTTAAAATAAAAAAAAAGAAATCTTGACTTTTAATTTAATTCCAAATCATTGGATTACAATTAAAATATTCTCTTCCAAGTCTATCCTCCCAAAGAAAATATATTTCCAAATTTATCTTAATTTGATATGGTGTATAATTTTTTCTTTTAACATATTTATTATTTTAAACAGATTTTAGAAGAAAAAAAAAAAAAAAAACCTAATTACTTCTCATACTAAAATTTTTCAAGGATTGAACAATTGAATTTCTCTCTTACCAAATCTAGGTAAGAACTCTTTATTTATTTATTTTTATCTAACTATTCATACAGTGCTCAATAAATGTGTCTATCATATTGAGTAGATTTCGTGGCATGTCATAGAATAATTGTATATAAAAAAATTCAAGAACCTTTTTTTTAATTTTATTTGGTTTCCAGTGCATATGATTCAGGAAACCAAAAAAACAAAATGGTTTCATGAATTATATACACCGGAAACATGGACAACAAACAAAATTGAACTTGAACTTGAACTTGAACTTTTTTTTTTTTACAATAAATTGATCTTAAACTTTGTTTGCAGAATATGCAAAATTATATTTTTTGGTGAATTTTTTATTTTGTTAAATTAAACTTTGTTCGCCCAAAAAAAAAAAATGCATACAAAATGTTATAAAGAATGGTGCATGTTAAATTACTTCTTTTAATTAGTATGGGTATAAATGTAAAATTACTTATTTTTAGACAATTTTATTTTTAAAAAACAAACATGTTGACAGTACATTCAGATGTGAGAAAAAAAAACATGTCATTTGGGTTCAGATTTCAGTCTCTATTCAGTCTTCAGAAAAATTCATGACTGTTTAATCTTTAGACAAAAAAACAAACGACCCCTTAGTCTCCTCCAGAGGCAGAGGTATATGGGGGCTTGCGGGGGCATGGTCCCCCAACCAAATATATATATATATATATATATATATATATATATATATAAGTGTTCTATGTTTGATTTTGCAATGGTGCTATACAAATAAAATATATCCCATGTTGCCCCCCTATTATTTTTTAATTAAAAACATGATTATAAAAGTAAATAAATAAAAATTTGGCCTCACTAGTTATAATTAATTTCATATATTTCTATTACAACGCATTTACTAATCGGGAATGAAATAAAAGGAAATCAAGTTACATGGGAACGAGAATCAAGAAATGGAATTTGATTCCTTATATAGGAGAGAGAATCAAGTTCCCTTCCCAGAAACTTAATTCCTGATTTGTGTGTGGGATTCGTTAATGAACATAGTGAAATTCATCGAGCTTGTAAGTTGGTCAATTTAGACCCAATCTTGACCATTATGATATATCTGGACTAAATTCTCATCAACGTATCTTCCAGTATTCTTGGTTTCAATTATTTCCTTCTAGTATTCTTGGTTTCAATTATTTCCTACACATGAAACTTTATGTTAACCATGATTTCTCTTTAGTAGGCTAACTAAACATTTTGCAACGATTGCTTTCACTATTGACTGATTTAAAAGTTGGAAAAAGGTTAAGAATTATAACAATGTGTGTTTTTAACTCATGTAGGAAAAATCATAATTGTAACATTGCATATGAGACTAAACGATATTACATTTAATTTTTTAATAATTTAGTTTTTAAATATTAGTATATATGTCTTGCATTAACTTGAAATTTTGTTTTTATCTTGCCCACCCCCCACCCCAAGCCAAAATCCTGGCTTCGTCCCTTGTCTCCTCCATATCAGAGACAGATGGGCAAGACTCCACCTCCCAATATATGTTTTAATTTGGTTTCGAATAAATTTAATTATTAATAAAAAAAACATCAAAAAACGATTGTTGTTTATTTTTAAGTTTCAAAAGAGATTTAGAGGTCGTTTGTGTTTTTTGTCTGAGGACTAAACCATCATGAATTTTACTTAAGGCTAAATAAAGACTGAAACCTGAAATTGAATGACATGTTTGTTTTTTATTTTTATTGACTCTGAATATATTGTCAACTTGTTTGTTTTGTAAAACTAAAATTGTTTGAAAACAACTAATTTGACATTTACACTATTATTACTATTAATTGTTATGTATTTTCATTTGATATGGTACAATGTACAAATAATTTAGCAAATCCTAAACAATTTTTATGTAAACATTGATAAGATATGATAAATAATGATTTTGATATTTACAAAATAAATAAAACAATAAATATATAAAATTGAAGCTAGGTTCAACAATGGTGGTGGAATATTTAAGAGGAAAATCTTGAAAGAAAATATATTAAATGTAATCCATTGATTTGGAATTGAGTGAAAAGTCATGATTTATTATTTATTATTTTCAGTTGTGTTGTTTTTTTCTTTTCATACTTTTAAGTGATCTAATGTAGTCGATCAGATCTACAATTGATTTGATCGTTAATGTGGACACTGACAACCTGTAAAACAATAAAGAATAGCGTAGTGGCGAACCATAGGAGGGGGTGTTTCCTTGGGGGGACTCTCCGATGCTCAAGTCAGTATTTTATTCGATATAGAGAATAAATAAAACAGAAGGTAATAAACCGTATTTGTTCGATATGCTGAATCGAGCTATGGATCGATCGGGTTTGATCGAGTGGATATATAGGATATCGATGAATACTTTGGAAATATTGGGTCGATATGGGTTGAACAAGGATTGAGTCAATGTCGGATATCGATGTACTTGATATATCGAAATTCCGGTGAGCCTCTGATCAATATGGATTGATCGTGGATTTGGTTGATCAACCTTCAAATATGATTGGATCGACCTGAGTTAGGAGGTGAATTCAATTAATGCGGGGGTCACGGCAATTCTTCAACGTCTCGATCATTCAAGCGAGAGTGTGAATCAAGGGCCTTTATTTGCCCGTTTCGATTCAATTGAATCTGACAATAAAGGTCTTTGCCAAACGTTTTGGGACTTGTGCAACGTTTGACTTAATTATAATTCAAACCATTTTTGACCACGTGTTTTGACTTATGTCTAGTGGGCTAGGCTTGGGTTTTGGGGCTTATTTCAAGGATTGGGCCTGTTTTGGATTTGTTTATTGAGATGTCTAATCGTGGGTGTGCTTAATGGGCCAGTGGTCGATTTTTAGACCACTACATCTAACCACTCAAAAAAACAAATAAAATAACTTAATAGTTTCAATTCAGAATTATCAAGTTTTGAGTGTAAAAAACAAATGACCCCTTACTTAAATAAGTGTGGATTGTGACCTAAACAAGTTTTAGTTGAGACCTAAATAAATGACGAGATGAGGTTAGTCAGGTGGTAAACCCCACACACATGCACCACGAGATTGCGGGTTCGAGTCCCCCTTCCCCCCCCCCCCCCCCCCCCCAAAAAAAACCCGAATTTATGTGATAGTGTAATACTTTTAAAAAAAAAATTAAAAAATTGAGACCTAAATAAAGTCTATATTTTTTTTAGACTTGTGTAATATTTATTCACAAATCTGAAAAAAAAAATTCTTCTTTAATTTTTATTTTGGTAATTTGGTCTCTATATCTATTTTATGATTTTATCTTTTATCTTCTTGTTTTCATTTTAATATCTACTTTAACTCTATTTTGGTTTATCTTTCTGTTGGGTTTTTTTTAAGACAACTACCTGATGAGAATAAGGGGGCCACATCAAGAGATCCATTGCACGTTCCGGTTGGGCCAATAACAAAGGCAAGGGCTAAGAGATTCAAGGAAGCACTAAATGGCCTGATTCAAGACACTTGGGCTGATTTCGAATTATTAAAGTCCAAGATGAGCCCACATGAAGACCAAGGCTTAACTAACGTCATCAAGGCAATTGATTGGGCCGAATAAGAGAAGACTTGGGCGTGAAGTAGAAGCTTGGGCGTGTGGAGGAGAGTCAAATTCAGTTCTTTCCTTTTTCTTAGTTTTCCAAAGAATAATGAATTGATTTGTTTTCAAATATTAAGGGGCCGATTTGCTTCCAAATTTTAGCCTTCCAAATAGGGAGCAAGTCAATTAGTTGCTTGTTTTAGTTTATTTTCTTTCCCGTTTGTAAGGCATTAATTGCCAAATATTTATTTCCATTTTGGTTTTAGGGTTTCGGTATTTAAGGGCCCTTTTGATGTATTTTTCGATAGACTTGATTTTGAATGCAAATTGAGAGAATTTTCTCTATTGTTCTTTGAGAACTAATTGGAACTTATCAGATTTCTCTGTGGCGTTCCTCCTTGACTTATCAATCGAGTATTCCATTCTTGATTGTGGCGTCCTCCTTCATACAAAGGTTCACATCTCATTATAGGTGTTGGGTCTCGGTTTCCATCCGAACTAGAGGTTAGAACGATCTTAGGCATCAATCGTGATACAATCGACGAGGTTCGTATCACTACCGGAATTGTTTGCCCATTTGTTGCTTTCTTACAACTTACAAATGACCGGAAATCACAACACTTCTTCCAAAGATTAATGAAATAGTTTCCTCTTCATAGGAATGTTAAAATTACCTATTGGTCTGGGGATCCGTCCCATTAGGAGCGGGTTTAATGCCTACCATTTATATTGTGGTATGAGTTTGGTAATTTTTTCGATCCCCGATTTAATTTCGTGATGGTTTTGGGATTTTCAATCTCCGCCCCGACACATCCCCACACCCGTTATATATATATATATAGTGAGTCTCTCATAAGGGATTCCTTATTTTAATTTCGGTAAGGACCACCATGAAATCATATCGATTTGAATGAATTTTGATCTGAATTTTTTTGTAGATGATAAGTTCATTGAAATCTACCTATGAATAAAATTTGATAATTTTTCAAGCACTAAAACTATTTTTACCGATTTTTTTAAATATGAAGGCATCAAAAATATAAGTGAAATATAGGAAATTCAAGAAAAATAGTTTTAGTGCTTGAAAAATTCTTAAATTTTATTCATAGGTAGATTTTAATGAACTTATCATCTACAAAAAAAAAATTAATATCAAAATTCATTCAAATCGATGTGATTTCATGGTGATCCTTACCGAAATTAAAATAAGGGATCCCTTATGAGAGACTTACTATATATATATATATATATTAGAAATGTTCAAGTCAGCGCGCTCTAATGTAAATATATGAGCACATTGAATGTGAGCCACTCATTTTTCGTACTTTGACTTAGTGTGTATGCACCTGTCAAAACTTCTCCATAATGAATGGCTCACATTCAATGTCCTTATATATTTACATCAGTGCGTACTGATGTGAATGGGACCGTATATATATTTATTTATATTTATATTTATGTTGAAGAACGTCATTCAATATTAAAAAATATATATACAAAAAGCTACAACTTTCAATGTAATTTTCCTCTATTTTAGAGTTTGTTAATGAGATGTGTTATGGTATAATTGATTTAGAGTTTGTTAATTGTTATCGGTTTTGTATTATAATTTTTATATTATTCAATAATTTTGATATGATCTCTATTGAAAAAAATCATTAAAAAAAAAAAAAAAAAGACATTAATGGGATGAGGATGGTACAGGGCAAGGAACCGATCCCCTAATGAGAAATCCTTATACCCGTACCGTTTATTATAAGACAGGTATTCACCGGGATTGTATTTCTCATACAAATTGGGATTGAGGATGGTAATGGAAAACCCGTCCCCGACCCATATATACCATTGACATCCCTGCCTCTTTGATCTTGTCGAAATCGCCTCTTGAAATCCCTTTCGAATTTTTCTTTTTCTTTTTGGTTTTGATTTCTTTGTTGATTCCCTCTCTAAATTGCTTTACTTCGTCCTTTTATGTTGTTTGGTGTAAGAGGGAAGATGGATTTTTTTTTGTCCCAAAACCATTTAAAGTGCGATATTAACTTAATTTAATAAAGTATTGTCAAGCCCACAAAAATCTCTCCAAATAGTGACTCTTCTTTATAACCTAATTAATGAATCCTAAAATCCTGAATCCAATTTTTTTTTTTTTTTTTTTTTTATATATAAATTTTTTCCATATAAAATCTAAATTTATTGCATCAAAACTCAAGAAATCAATGAATTAATATCATGTTGAGTTATTTTGAAGTATCAAGTATATGCAATTTCTCTAAATCATCACAAAAATAATATAAAATTGTGTGACTTTTTTGGCATGTCTTAGCTTTATAATTAAATTTTCTGCCGTAGAGAAATAGAAATAGTTTCGACTACATAATCGAATTGGAGATTAGTGGATGGATGATATTTGGTTAACATGTTCGTTTACACGTAGAGAAAATTATTTTAATAGAACCAATAGCGGTAATTATGAAAAGATTATAAAATTATATATATATACAGATTTTTTATTATCAGTTTGTCCTGACAATAAATATATCAGGACGAAGAATCTGAACCACTAGATTTACATACTTTGACTCAAAGTGTATGCACTTGTCAAAACTTCTCCATAATCTGTGGTCCACATTCTTCATTCTGATATATTTATTGTCAGGACGAACTAATAATAGAAAGACTGTGTATATATATATATATATATGTTTATTATTAAGGAGATCGATTTCGAAATTGATATAGGTATACATAGATAGTAGAAAGAGATATATCATAATTTTATTGCAATTACATGGGTAATTAATTAATTTTTAAAAAAAAAAGACTAATGGAGATGCATATTTCTCTCGAGCCATAAGAGGACCATATCAACTAACCAAAAAAATCTGGAAAAGTGCATGTCAATAGCACAATTACTCGCTCTCCACTCTCCATGAAACCGACGGCCGATACATAAGCAAAGCAAATGTAGCCATTTTTCATGTGGATCCTAAATCACTATATATATCACCCTCCACAAACCCATCACAATATCAAACACTATCAACAGACATCTCAAGTACTACAAGAAGAAACAAGTTCAATCTGCTTTAAAGTAAATATTTTCAGAGAAAAATATGTCGAACATGCAACAAAACTTCAATGCAGGCCAAACCAGAGGCAATGCCCAGGTAGGAAAATATGTATATCAATTTGTTTAATTAATGAGTACATGTTACTATGTTAGTGATTGATCAAGTTTTGGAATTGTGTATTGTGTTAAATGTTTATCGTGAGCAGGCGAAGACAGAAGAGTGGATTGAGTCAGCACAGAACACAGCAAACGCAGCAAGAGACAAGGCATCAAATGCAGCTCAATCAACCCACGACTCTGCCCAACAAGGAGCAGACCAGAGCGCCGGATTCCTCCAGCAGACGGGTGAGAAAGTGGCAAACATGGCACAGGGCGCTGTTGATGGTGTCAAGAACACACTCGGAATGGGTGATCAGACCAGCCACAAGTAATCAACACAACGCACAACTCTCTTCATCACTCTGCACCACCACCAGCTTGTAATGGCTATTGTTTCAGGATAGTTGGTTAGAGATTTCTATTTCTCATATCACATGTAATAAAGCCTTCTTGTTTTCTTTTTTGATTGTTCATTTAGTCTTGAAATAGTATGTAATAAGAGTTTAATATTTAATAATACAAAAGTGAAATGCAGAGATTAATTACTTTGTTAATTATCTATCTCTCTATCTAGCTATCTATTTCGTGCGCAATTTAATACAACAGTTTTGCTTATGGTACCCGTACCTCACATGTAACGAGTCAAATTTATTGATATCAAAAACTCTCACTATATATATTTTGAAGTATTAAAAGAACTATTACAATAGAACTGTCAGGATCCGCAGAGATCAAACAATACATGTGTGGCTCAGATATCTACTCCCATAGCTAAAGATAACTACTCTCATAACCGGAGATAATTACTCTTATAACCCGGGAAGAAAACTCTCCACACATACTTGTAAAATGCGCATGGCGGCATTTGAATCCCTCACCACTGCACTACCAGTTTTGCTAAAAGGTGATGTACCTCTCACTATATATAATGTATACATGTAATAATTAAAAATTAAAAATTGAAAATTGATGTTCATGTTACTACTTTGATATTCATGTAGCAATTTTACATATATCTGTTTGAGTTTAAAGAAAACTAATCTATGAGAAAAACAGAGTAATTGAAGCTAAGAACTTTTGAGAGAATAAGAGAGAATAGAGAGAATAATTTCTCTTTGATTTTTCATTCAATGAATCCAAGGTACAGCTTAGCTTTTATATATATATACAGAGACCTTTCGTAACCGTTTTGATCACAACAAATTTGTCACACCAGAAACGTTTTCAACAACCTTGGAATCTTTTGTAATAGAATATGCTGAGCTGTCAAATGCTGAGTCATCATATTCCGTTATGTAGAAGAGGTGGGAACCACCTTTTGAGTCTTGAGCTGATGATGGTTGATAGCAGACTGGAGGCTTGTGAATGATCAGGATTTACAATTCACTTTAACACTCCCCCCTCAAACTGTGCTGATGTAAATCAGCTTGTTTGAATCTGGTTCTTGAAAACTGATCATCAGTGGCAGTAGTACCATCATTACTCCCCCTCAAGCGAGATTGCCCTCTATCGGCAACAAGCTTGGAAGAAAGAAGCTAAAAGCGAGAGATAGGTAGTGCCTTCGTAAAAATATCTGCCGTCTGTACCTCTGTTGGGATATATCTAATGTCAAGCCTATGAGCAATAACCAAATCCCGAAGAAAGTGTATATCAATTTCAATATGTTTTGTTCGAGAGTGGAAAATAGGATTGTGAGCAAGTTGTTTTGCACTCAGATTATCACACCACAGAATCGGAGTACCAACCAAGGTAACTCCAAGCTCCTTGAACAGAGAAGTGAGCCATAATATATTAGTGGCAGCTGAAGCCAATGATCTGTACTCAGCTTTAGTACTGGATCTAGCCACCACACTTTGTTTCTTTGATGACCAATTAACAAGATTTCCACCCTAGTAAAGACAGTAGCCACCAGTTGATTTCTGATCGTCCATATTTCCAGCCCAATCCGCGTCAGCAAAGCATTCTAGAGTCAGTGCCTTGGCTGGTTTGAAGAGCAGACCATGGTCAATAGTACCCTTAATGTAACGTAGTACCCTCTTAACAGCCAACCAATGAACTTGAGAGGGAGAGACTAGAAATTGACTCAATTTGTTGATTGTAAAGGCAATTTCTGGCCTTGTTAACGTGAGGTACTGGAGAGCCCCGATTGTGCTCCTGTACAAAGTGGAATATGAGAATGATTCACCATCATGAGAAGACAACTTACAACCAGGTGCTAGAGGAGTGGGACAAGGTTTTGAAGCAGCCATATTCGTCATGTGTAAAAGGTCCCAAGCATATTTGGTTTGAGAGAGGGAAAGACCACTAGAACCTCTTTGAGCCTCAAAACCAAGGAAATATTGTAATGATCCCAGTGATTTTAGAGCAAAACAGTGATTCAAATCGGTGATGACCTTTGTAATGAGAGCACTGTCATTCCCTGTTAGTAATATGTCATCTTCATACACTAATAGCAACAAGAAGGAAGTTGTAGTTCGAAAGAAGAACAATGATGTGTCTAACTTGGAGTTTTGAAAACCCCATTTCAGCGGAGCTGACTGAAGTTTAACATACCAGGCACGCGGAGCTTGTTTCAGTCCATAAAGGGACTTGTGAAGTTTGCACACAAACGATGGATGAGATGAACTCACAAAGCCTTCTTGTTGTGACATGAAAACTGATTCGTGCAACTCTCCATTAAGAAATGCATTATTAATGTCAAGCTGTTGAATATCCTAGCTGTAAGTAACAGCAAGACTCAAAACAACCCTTATGGTAGAGCTTTCAACCACAGGACTGAAGGTTTCCGAGAAGTCCAAACCCAGTGTTTGAGTGAAACCTTTCGCTACCAGTCGGGCTTTGAGTCTGTCAACCGAACCATCAGCTTTGTGCTTTACCCGAAAAACCCATTTGTTGCCTACAACATTCATATCAGCTGTTTGTGGAACTAAACTCCAAGTATTTGACCTTTGTAGTGCATCAAATTCAGCTTGTATTACAGCCTTCAATGCAGGGCTGTTCAGAGCTTCTTTAGCAAAAAATGGAACAATATCTGCAGCACCTAAAGAAGCAATATACTGATACACCCTTGGTCTGGAAATACCATTCTTGGCTCGAGTGACCATATTGTGATTATTGTTTGGGCCACAATCTGGTGTCTCAATAGAGGAATTTAGAGATATATGAAAGGGTAAAGCTGGTGATGTGGTTTGTAATACAGGTTTGGTGACAGTAGGTGAATTTATGGTTCTAGGTACTGCTGAAATTCCTTTGTAGAGAACAGACACATGAAGACTTGAAGATGAGGCATTTTCATCAGTTTGAGACCGAAACATAAATGAATATGGAAATTCTAACTCATTAAAGGAAACATCTCTATAAACATACACTTTGCCATTAGAATGTAGACATCAATATCCCTTGGTAAAGTCACAATAGCCTATGAAGACACATTTTACCGAATGAAAGTCGAATTTGTGTTTGTTGTAAGGTCTTGTGTGTGGAAAACAAGCACAACCAAAACTCTTGAGTTCAAGATAATTAGGCAATCAATGAAATAGACAAGTATAAGGAGAGGTATTGCGTAATACTGAGGAGGGAAGTTTGTTTATCAAGTATGTGGCTTTATGAAAAGCCTCCCACTAGAATGACAATGGCAGATTTACCTGAGCAAGTAGTGACAAGCCAACCTCTACTATGCTTCTGTGTTTACGCTCAGCAATTCCATTCTGTTGGTGCGTATATGGACAAGACTTCCTATGACCAATACCATGTTCAATCAAATAAGATGTGAGGGAAATAAATTCTCCTCCATTGTCACTTTGAAGGCACTTCAATCTAGTAGAAAACTGACATTCTACAAACTTGTGAAAGGAAATGAAAACCTGCTTGACATGAGACTTTAGAGCTAAAGGATATATCCAACAATAATGTGAATAAGCATCAACAAAGCTTACATAATATCTATATCCTTTTGAGGAGCTGTGTATTTGTGTGAAGTTGATGTGTTTTGCCCATTTTACAAGCATCACAGAAGTTTTTCAATTGAAAACTGGAAACATTAACATTCAAAGATTGAAGCACAGATGACAATACACGACCACAAGGATGGCCAAGCTTGTTGTGCCAAGTATTTACAAGTAATTACTTTAGAGAAGGAAGCAAACATGAAATAAGAGCAAAAGAATTACATTCCGGTGCTGTTACATCTTGGTGCTCATTTGTTTTATTTGCACAAACACTAAAAAATGGCACAGGACAACCAAACTTTGATGGTGGATCTTTTCAAGTAGTGACTTGATATAGTCCAGCTTTAAGGACACCTTTGGTCCTTAACCAAGCAAAAATGAGTGTCAAACTCTACCACAATATTGTTGTCTTTGATCAATTGAGAGACACTTAGCAGATTTTTGGTAATTCCAGGTGCACATAATACATTTGTAAGTAATAAACTTGATGCAGACTTAGTGTTTGAAGAAAGTTTTAAAGAACCAATGTGTGATATTGAGAGAGAGTGACCATTACCAATAGCCACTTTTTCTTTACCTCTATACTCACTACCGATGGAGAGATTGTTGAACTCAGGTGTGATGTGGTGTGTTGCTCCGCTGTCGACGTACCAGTTTGGGTCAGCAACTGATGAAGTCGATGCAATCATTGCATTGAGACTGCTGTTGTGAACTTGATAGGCATTATCATGAGAGGATTCAACTTGGTGAGCTATGTTGCCTTGTGGTGTCATAGATTGCCTGGAAGTATTGCCACTGTAGGACTGATCAAACCTATGATAGCAAATGTTGGTTGTGTGACCAATCTTCCCACAGACTTGGCAAGTTGGCCTTGAGTTATTTGTCCTGCCTCTGCCTCTGTTGTAACTGTTGTTATGACCTCTGGCTCTTCCTCCTCTCTGATTGCCTCTTTGGTAGTTAGACGAATCTCCTCTTTGAGATGTCACATGAACATTTACTGAAGCCTTTTATAAATCACCAGTAGAAGCAAATTGTTCCAGACTAGATTCAAAACTCATAAGCAAGAATTGAGCATCCTGCATAGTAATTTCTCCTTTTCTTGCAGTTATAGCAACCACAACCGGATCAAATTCTTATCTTACACCTTCTAACACATATGAGATTATATCATACTCGGTTATACTTTGACCTCCTGCTATAAGAGAATCTGCAATTCCTTTCATTTTCACCACAAACTCATTAATAGACAGGGATCCTTTTTTAAGAGTTTGCAATTGATGCCTTAGATGCATATTTCTGGCCATAGAATTTTGAGAATGAAGATTGGTAATACACTTCCAAATTTCACAAGCTGTTAAGCAATGAGTAACCTGACCTAGAATTAATTCACTGAGAGTTGATAGAATCCAACCTACAAGAAGTTGATCAATTTTCTTCCAAGTTAGGTAGTCATCGTTGATCATCTGAACTGTTTCGCCAGTTTCTTCATCTTCGGCGTCAACGAACTTTTATGGACCGATTACAGGTCCAAATAAGAACTCCTCCAGATCAAACGCCCTAATTATTGGTAGAATCTGCGCCTTCCAATACACGAAATTGTTCTGATTCAGCTTTATTGGCAAGCTAAAATTCAGGTTCTTGGATATGAGGCTTAACCGAGCTTCACGTTGCTTCTTTGTTAGAGACGGTGCATCTTGACTCACGAACTGAGTTCTGTTCGTCTAAGAGATTGGAGACTCCATGGCCTAGGATCAATGGAGCTCTGATACCATGTTTGAGTTTAAAGAAAACTAATCTATGAGAAAAACAGAGTAATTGAAGCTAAGAACTTTTGAGAGAATAGAGAGAATAATTTCTCTTTGATTTTTCATTCAATGAATCCAAGGTACAGCTTAGCTTTTATATATATATACAGAGACCTTTTGTAACCGTTTTGATCACAACAAATTTGTCATACCAGAAACGTTTTCAACAACCTTGGAATCTTTTGTAACAGAATATGCTGAGCTGTCAAATGCTGAGTCATCATATTCTATTATGTAGAAGAGGTGGGAACCACCTTTTGAGTCTTGAGCTGATGATGGTTGATAGCAGACTAGAGGCTTGTGAATGATCAGGATTTACAATTCACTTTAACAATATCTAATCAGTGTAATTAATGTTCTCATAATCAGTTTAACACTTGTATAGTTGTATGTAACAAACCTCGTTTAATGGCGGAGGCTATATATAGTCTAGTTAGTCTCCTCCAGAGGCGGATGTACATTAGGGCCGGCGGGGGCATGGCCCCCAACAAAATATATATATATATATATATATATATATAAGTGTTCTATGTTTGACTTTGTAATGGTGCTATACAAATACAATATTGTTATGAAATAAATGAAGAGATAGATGAAGAATAAATAAAGAACAATTGAAGAACATGAAGAACATTTGAAGATCATATAATAAAGTGAATAAATAATAAATTGAAAAGAGGGATGAGAGATGCGAGAGAGAAGAGAATTACTTTTGAGATATTTGATAAAAATGATCTTATCAGTTCAAAGCTTTACAAATGAGGTAACCACATATATATAGGCAGACAAGTGACCACGTGGTCAACATGGAGTGATTTACTTAATGAGGAAGCAAAACATATTAGTTAGTCAACTAAGTGAAAAGCCATATATTATAATACTCCCCCTTGGATTTTCCACTATTTGAATTGTAATTATCTAGGAAAAACCCAATAGGACAAAACCTAGTTAAAATACATACAATGACTTTCTGAATCTAGTGGGGGTTGGACATTAAAAACTATCTCATTAAAAACCTTGTCTGGAAAACCCAGTGGGAAAAAACCTGATCGAAGGGAAAAAGAGTATAGTGTATATATGTCCATTCAAAACTTTGCTCCCCCTGATAGAACGCTCCCCCTCATAAAATTTCAGTATTCAGTCTTGTAATTTGGAAAGTCGACGCATGCCTATTCCATATATCAGCTTCTCAAAAGTTGATGTAGACAATGATTTGGTAAACAAATCTGCAAGGTTATTTGTAGACCGTATTTGCTTAACATCAATTTGTCGGCTCTGTTGAAGCTCATGAGTATAGAAGAATTTAGGAGAAATATGTTTGGTTCTATCTCCTTTGATATATCCCCCTCTAATTTGAGCAATGCAAGCCGCATTATCTTCAAATATCTGTATTGGTATTTCTGTAGATAATGAAAATCCACAAGTATTTTGAATATGATGAATAACTGACCTTAGCCAAAAGCATTCCCGACTTGCTTCGTGAAGTGCAATGATTTCAGAATGATTAGATGATGTAGCAACCAAATTCTGTTTCGTGGAGCGCCATGATATTGCTGTGCCATTATATGTAAAAACATATCCCGTTTGTGAACGAGCTTTGTGGGGATCAGACAGATACCCGGCATCAGCATAACCAAGTAAACCTGAAAAATTGTTAGACTTTGTATAAAATAATCCTAAATCTTTCGTTCCACTGAGGTAACAGAAAAGATGTTTGATTCCATACCAATGCCTTCGAGTTGGTGCTGAGCTAAATCTAGCCAGTACATTCACAGAGAATGCAATATCTGGTCTAGTACACTGACCCAAATATAATAAAGCACCAATCACATTAAGATATGGTACCTCATGACCAAGTATCTTTTCATTATTTTCTTTTGGACGGAATGGATCCTTTTTAGGATCAAGAGTCCTAACAACCATAGGAGTACTTAATGGATGAGCCTTATCCATATAGAATCTTTTTAAAATCTTTTCAGTATATGCTGATTGATGGACAAATACTCCATTTGATCTATACTCGATCTCAATGCCGAGACAATATTTTGTTTTTCCTAGATCTTTCATTTCGAATTCCTTTTTCAAGTATTCAGTAGTTTTCTGAAGTTCTCCAGGGGTTCCAATTAAATTCATATCATCAACATAAACTGCTACGATAGCAAATCCAGATTCTGATTTCTTAATGAAAACACATGGACATATAGAATTATTAATATATCCTTCCTTTATCAGATATTCACTTAGACGGTTCTACCACATCCGTCCAGATTGTTTTAATCCATATAAGGACCTTTGTAATTTTATCGAATACAAATTACGAGATCTTGAGTTACATGATTCTGGCATTTTAAACCCTTCAGGGATTTTCATGTAAATATCTGAATCCAGTGAACCATATAGATAAGCAGTCACTACGTTTATTAGACGCATTTCCAGTCTTTCCGAGATAGCCATGCTTATTAGAATTCGAAACGTAATTGTATCCATCACTGGTGAGTATGTTTCATCAAAATCGATGCCAGGTCTCTGTGAGAAACCCTGTGCTACGAGTCATGCCTTATATCTCACGACCTCGTTTTTCTCATTACGTTTTCGTACAAAAACCCATTTGTACCCAACAAGTTTGACGTTTTCAGGTGTCTGGATTATTGACCCAAATACTTCACGTTTGGCCATTGAAGTCAACTCTGTTTGAATTGCTTATTTCCATTTAGGCCAATTAGACCTTTGTCTACAATCATCGAGATTATGAGGTTCATAATCATCATTTATAATTTCAGTTGCGACTGTGTATGAAAATACATCATCGATGATTGTTTCTTCACGATTCCACAATTCTCTTGTATAATTTATAGAAATTTCCTCATTTCTACATTCTTGTATCTCTTCAGAGATTCTTTCCTCCATATGGGATTTTGTCATTTTAGTAGCTTGTGTCCCTTCAGGGACATTTAACTCTTCTGGAGTTAACTTAGAGAAAGTGGATTTATTTATTTTCCTTTTTCGAGGAACAATATCTTTTGAGCCAATCGGTCTACCACGCTTTTGGCGTGCATTAGATGATTCTTTTGCTGTAATTTGTTTAGATTGTTTCTCTGGAATAATCACCTGTGCTGGTACATTAACAGCTGGTATGTATGATTTTGTTACCCTAGTAGCATCTGTAAATGCATCTGGCAACTGATTTGCTATTGCTTGAAGATGTATTATCTTACGTACTTCATTCTCACATTGAGATGTGTATGGGTCTAAATGAATTAGACTAGGAACTTTCCAGGAAAGCTCATGCTTCTCTTCAGAAGAAATTTTTCTCTCCCCTAATGATGGGAAATTTGTTTCATCAAAATGACAATCTATAAACCGTGCTGTAAATAGATCACCAGTCAAGGGTTCTAGATATCTAATGATTGATGGTGAATCAAGACCAACATATATTCCCAAACGCCTTTGGGGTCCCATTTTAGTTCTTTTTGTTGGTACAATTGGGACATATACCGCACACCCAAATGTACATAAATGAGATATGTTTGGTTGATGACCAAGTACAAGTTGTACTGGTGAATACTGATGATAAGCAGTGGGCCGAAGCCGAATTAATGCAGCGGCATGTAAAACAGCATGTCCCCATACGGAAATCGGTAATTGCGTTTGCAATAGTAAAGTCCTTGCAATTATCTGGACACGTTTAATGAGTGATTCTGCTAATCCATTCTGAGTATGAACATGTGGAACTGGATGTTCAACATCATTCCCAGCCACTTTGCAATATTCATCAAATGCCTTGGAAGTAAACTCACCAGCATTATCAAGGCGTATGGATTTAATTGAATAATCAGGAAAATGAGCCCGAAGCCTGATAATCTGTGCAAGTAATCTTGCAAAAGCAATATTACGTGTTGATAATAGGCATACATGTGACCATCTGACAGATGCGTAAACTAGAACCATAAAATAACGAAATGGTCCACTTGGTGGGTGAATAGGTCCACATATATCCCCTTGAATTCTTTGTAAAAATGATGGGGATTCAAAACCAACTTTAGAAAAAGATGGTTTTATTGTTAATTTCCATTGGGAACATGCAATACATAAATTCTCATGGGACAAAGGAATCTTTTGGTTCTTTAATGGATGCCCTTGAGAATTCTCAATGATTCTACGCATCATTGTAAATCCTGGGTGACCGAGACGGTCATGCCAAAGTACAAACATTTTTGGATATGAGAATTTCTGATTCACAACTGCATAAACTTCTACACCTTTGATAATGGTGTAATATAGTCCAGAAGATAAAACACGCAGCTTTTCTATGATGAGTTTCTGGAGTGAATCATGAGAGGTAATGCATAGATATTCAATATTATCTTCATTCATAGTTTCAATATGATATCCATTCTTCCGTATATCTTTGAAACTAAGCAGATTCCTTCTGGATCTACTTGAATATAATGCATCATCGATACAGATTTTAGTATTGTTTGGTAATAATATCATGGCTCTTCCAGAGCCTTCTACCAGATCTGCTGGACCTGATACTATATTAACATTTGCTCTGAGTAAATTTAAATTTATAAAATATTTCTGGCTCCGCAGAATTGTATGAGTTGTTGCACTATCAACTAAACATATATCTTCTGCTTCTAGCTTTTCAATAACCCTCAATTTATCGTTTGGATTCATTTTGTATGCTTCATAAAGAAAAATAAAATGCATATCAGACAAAGTGATTTCAAAAGTATATATATTGCATTGGAAATATTTTACATAAACAAAATAACAAAATACTACTACTGTAAGTAGTATTTAATTGGTATGGATATTCCCATCACCAATTGAAGCAGCTGGCATGTCTTTCGGGTCTGGAAAGAAATCTGTAACATTGAGATGCGTAATATCTCTAGGATATGAATCTTCAATGAAATGAGTTTCAGTTTTCTTTCCCTTTCCACTGATTGATGCTTGATACAAATCCACCAGGTGTTTAGGTGTTTTACATTCATTTGACCAATGATTATAACACTCACACCTAAAACAAACACTGTCATTCGCATTAGGCTTATTTTGAGCATTTTTTTCATTATACTGTCTGGCTTCATAAACATTCCACTTCTGCTGAGAGTTTTGATTATAGCCACCTGATCCAGGGTTACCACGCCCTCTTTTAAAACTACGACCACGGACCCGGCCAAGATTACGACCGCGATTAGGATTATAACCATTACCACGGCCATGATCAGAATTACAATTATACCCACGGCCTCGACCACGACCACGATATCCGACAGTATTAGCATTCGCTTCTGGGAATGCTGTGGAACCAGTCGGGTGTGATCCGTGATTTTTTATCAGTAGCTCATTATTTTTTTCTGCTACTAAAAGGCATGAGATCAGTTCTGAATATTTTGAGAATCTACGTTCTCGATATTGCTGTTGCAATATTATGTTTGAGGCATGGAAAGTTGTGAGAGTTTTTTCCAACATGTCCTTTTCAAATACATCTTGACCACATAATTTCAATCTTGTGGTGATTCTAAACAGAGCAGAATTATATTCAGAAACTGATTTATAGTCCTGAAATCGTAAATGCTGCCATTCATATCTAGCATTTGGTAACATTACATCATGCTGATGATCATAACGATCTTTTAGCTCTTGCCATAAATCTTCAGGTTCTATGACAGTAAGATACTGAGCTTTTAAATTTTCATGTAAGTGATGACGAAGTATCACCATCGCTGTGGATTTGTCCTGTTCATTAGCCTCACTACCATCATCAATGGTATAATACAGGCCTTGGGATTTTAAGTATAACCCCGCATCAATAACCCAAGACATATAATTATCTCCCGAAACTTGGAGTGCATCAAACTTCAGATTTGCAAGTTTAGCCATGCTTACAATTTCCTTTTTTTGTAAATTAAATTGTAAATTTAATTTAGTGTGAATATAATTAAAGATCATAATGAATTAAAACAATTTATCTAGAGACACAGTATAAGCCAGTCTCATATATTGCATAAAAATAAATACTGAATATTAAAACAGTTTATCTGGAGACACGGCATAAGCCAGTCCTAGGACACAGCATAAGCCAGTCCCGAGACACAGCATAAGCCAGTCTCATATATTGCATAAAAATAAATACTGAATATTAAAACAGTTTATCTGGAGACACAGCATAAGCCAGTCCCGAGACACAGCATAAGCCAGTCTCATATATTGCATAAAAATAAATACTGAATATTTAAACAATATAAATAAATTCAGAACTATATATAGAGGATCCGTTGACGGCATAGCCATCTTGTATACGGAACTATAAATAGATCCAGAATATTGAGATGTAAGTAAATCACCCATCAGGGGATCCTCTCTACTTACATGCAATCGTGCTGATAACGTATTATGAAATAAATGAAGAGATAGATGAAGAATAAATAAAGAACAATTGAAGAACATGAAGAACATTTGAAGATCATATAATAAAGTGAATAAATAATAAATTGAAAAGAGGGATGAGAGATGCGAGAGAGAAGAGAATTACTTTTGAGATATTTGATAAAAATGATCTTATCAGTTCAAAGCTTTACAAATGAGGTAACCACATATATATAGGCAGACAAGTGACAACGTGGTCAACATGGAGTGATTTACTTAATGAGGAAGCAAAACATATTAGTTAGTCAACTAAGTGAAAAGCCATATATTATAATAAATATATCCAATGTCTCTATTATTTTTTTAACTAAAAACATGATTATAAAATTAAATAAATAAAAAGTTTGGCCTCACCTGTTATAATTAATTTCATATATTCATATTGCAGCGCATTTACTAATTGATAATGAAATAAAAAGAAATCAAGTTATATGGGAACGAGAATCAGGAAATGGAATTTGATTCCTTATATAGGAGAGAGAATCAAGTTCCCTTCCTAGGAACTTAAATCTTGATTTGTGTGTGGGACTCGTTAATGAACATAATGAAATTCATCAAGCTTGTAAGTTGGTCAATTTCAACCCAATCTTGACCATTATAATAAATCTGGACTAAATTCTCTTCAACGTATCTTCCATTATTCTTGGTTTCAATTATTTCATGCACACGAAACTTTATGTTAACCATGATTTCTCTTTAGTAGGCAAACTAAACATTTTGCAGCAATTGCTTTCACTACTGATTGATTTAAAAGTTGGAAAAAGGCTAAGAATTATAATAATGTGCGTTTTTAACTCGTGTAGGAAAAATCATAATTGTAACATTACATATGAGACTAAACGATATTACATTTGATTTTTTAATAATTTAGTTTTTAAATATTAGTATATCTGTCTTACGTTAACTTGAATTTTTGTTTTTATCTTGGCCCTCCAAAGCCAAATTCATGGTTTTATTTTTGTTTTTGTCGACTCTGAATATATAGTCAACTTGTTTGTTTTTCAAAGATAAAATTGTTTGAAAACAACTAATTTGACATTTATACTATTATTACTATTCATTGTTATGTATTTTCATTTGATATGGTACAAAGTACAAATAATTTAGCAAATCCTAAACAATTTTTATGTAAACATTGATAAGATATGATAAATAAAACAATAAATATATAAAATTGAAGGTTCAACAATGGTGGTGGAATATTTAAGAGGAAAATCTTGAAAGAAAATGTATTAAATGTAATCCATTGATTTGGAATTGAGTGAAACGTCATGATTTATTATTTATTATTTTCAGTTTTTTTTTTTTTTTTTCATATTTTCAAGTGTTCTAGCGACTTAAAAAATCAAATAAAACAACTTAATAGATCCAGTGTTGAGTGTAAAAAACAAACGACCCCCTACTTTATTTAAGTGTTGATTGTGACCTAAATAAGTTTTAATTAAGACCTAAATAAATGATGAGATGAGGTTAATCCGGTGGTAAACCTCTTACTCATGCACCATGAGGTTGCGGGTTCAAGTCGCCCCTCCTCCCAGAAAAATGCCGAATTTATGTGATAATGTAATACTTCAAAATATATATATATATATATATATATTATAGATTTGGGTAATATTTATTCACAAATCTGAAGAAAAAAAAAAATCTTCTTTTTATTTTGGTAATTTGGTCTCTATATCTACCTTATCATGATTTTATCTTTTATCTTCTTGTTTTAATTTTAATATCTACTTTATCTCTATTTTGGTTTATCTTTATGTTGGTTTTTTTTAAGACAAGTACCAGAATTGTTTGCCCATTTGTTGCTTTGTTACAACTTACAAATGACCGGAAATCACAACACTTCTTCCAAAGATTAATAAAATAGTTTCCTTTTCACAAGAATATCAAAATTATCCATTGATTCGGGGATCCGTCCCGTTAGGGGCAAGTTTAGTGCCTACCATTTATGTTGTGGTATGAGCTTGGTAATTTTTTCGATCCTCGATTTAATTTCGTGATGGTTTTGGGATTTTCAATCCCTGCCCCGACCCATCTCTGTACCCGTTATATATATATATATATACATAAATGTTTAATTAAGTGCGCACTGATATAACTTCATCAGTGCATTGGTTGTAGATCATTAGATTTACATACTTTGACTCAAAGTTTATCCACTTGTCAAAACTTCTCCATAATCAGTGGTCCACATGCATTGATACTAATGTAGTTACATCAATGCGCACTGATGTAAACGGGACCGTATATATATATAATCTCGTTCTCATGCGGACGTCCTGATATAACTTCATGAGGATATTGAATGTAATCCACTAGTTTTGACAAGTGCATACACACTTGAGTCAAAGTATGTAAAACTAGTGGCTCACATTCAATATCCTCATGAAGTTATATTAGGACGTTCTCATTTGAAAATTTATATATATATATATATATATATATATATATATATATATATATATATATATATATATATATAGAGAGAGAGAGAGAGAGAGAGAGAGAGAGAGAGAGAGAGAAAGAGAGAGAGAGAAATTTTCCAATGAGGACTTTTATAATGCACACTTTAAGCACATTTGATGAAATTGCGTGTAATCAAATGTTTTTCGATAAGATTTTTTGTATGCATCCTAAGAAAATTAAAATACACATTTGGTACAAATTTGAAATTTTTTTGGATTTGAGAACTATTTTTTCTTATATTTCCCTATTCTTAAATGTTTTATCTTTAAAAAAATAAAAAAAAAAATTAGTTCTTACACCCAATTTTTTTTTAATCTCTCTCTCTCTCTCTCTCTCTCTCTCTCTCTCTCTCTCTCTCTCTCTCTCTCTCTCTCTCTCTCTCTCTCTCTCTCTCTCTCTCTCTCTCTCTCTCTCTATATATATATATATATATATATAGCTATAACTTTCATTGTAATTTTCCTTTATTTAAGAGTTTGTTAATAGGCTGTGTTATGCTATAATTGATTTAGAGTTTGTTAATTGTTATCGGTTTTGTATTATAATTTTTATATTATTCAATAATTTTGATATGATCTCTATTAAAAAAATACATTAATGGGATGAGGATGGTATGGGGTAAGAAACCGATTCCTTAATGGGGAATCCCCGTATCCATACCGTTTATTATAAGACAGGTATTCACCGGGAATGGTATTTCTCATATAAATTGGGATTGAAGATGGTAATGAAAAACTCATCCCCGACCCATACCATTGACATCCCTACCTCTTCGATCTTGTCGAAATCGCCTCTTGAAATCCCTTTTTTGAATTTTTCTTTTTCTTTTTGGATTTGATTTCTTTGTTGATTCCCTCTTTAAATTCCTTTACTGCGTTCTTTTATGTTGTTTGGTGTAAGAGGGAAGATGGATATTTTTTTTTGTCCCAAAACGATTTTAAGTGCGATATTAACTTAATTTAATAAAGTGTTGTCAAGAAGCCCACAAAAATTTCTCCAAAGAGTGACTCTTATTTATAACCTAATTAATGAATCCTAAAATCCCAAATCCATTTTTTTTTTTTTATATATATATAATTTTTTTTTCATATAAAATCTAAATTTATTGCATCAAAACTCAAGAAATCAATGAATTAATATCATGTTGAGTTATTTTTTTATTTTTTTTTATTTTTTAGGGAAAAGAGAAACAAGAAAACAAACTAGCCAGAGGCCTCAAGGAGAACAAGCCGCTCCACGCAGGGAGGGCAGCACTCCAGCCAACAGCAATCACTGTCCAAAGAAAAATCCCAAATCCATTTTTTTTTATTTTTATATATATATAATTTTTTTTCATATAAAATCTAAATTTATTGCATCAAAACTCAAGAAATCAATGAATTAATATCATGTTGAGTTATTTTTTTATTTTTATTTTATTTTTTAGGGAAAAGAGAAACAAGAAAACAAACTAGCCAGAGGCCTCAAGGAGAACAAGCCGCTCCACGCAGGGAGGGCAGCACTCCAGCCAACAGCAATCACTGTCCAAAGAAAGAGCCGCTTTAGCTCAACTATGAGCCACAAAATTAGCATTCCGGGGGATATGAGAGATCCCACAACCCGGATGCATATGAAGAAAGCCACAAATCATACTAATAATAGGACCAACATCCGACACCGGGGGAATACCCTTGTTAATCATCTCCACCGCTTGGAGAGAGTCCGATTCAATAAGATAAGGAGTAAGCCAATGATCACCGGCAAAGAGCAAACCATGCCAAACCGCCAAAGCTTCTGCAATGATAGGAGAATACATAGCCTTCAGGTGGGAGGATTTAACAGCACTAACCCCACCCAAACCATCACGAATAATAATCCCCAAACCAATAGAGCGGTCTTTGTAAAGAGTAGCCGCATCAACATTAAGCTTCCAAGAACCAACCTCAGGAGGATTCCACTTGACATCCTTAATACGCCCAGACAGAACTGGCCCAGCCGAAGGCTGACCCGAAAGCCACTCTTCAAGGAAAAAAGAGGCCCACCCCACAACATCACCACCATCGACCACACCAGGGTTGTGCACAACCTGATTTCTCTAATACCAGTTTCTCCATAAACAAACACAAAACAGGTCCAGCTGGAAAGGCTTTAGGCAACGCAAGCACAAAAGCATAAAATCATGAAAATGCGACATCTCGTTCAGCTTAGAAGCCTGAAGAGCAGGGAAAGCCTCACGCACCTGAACAATCGCACAACAACCCCAAAGAGCATGGATCATCGTCTCCGACCTACAACGACAACGGGGACACAGAACAGTTGTAGAGACACCCCTTTTAGCAAGATGAAACAACGTAGGAAGCCAATGGTTACTAGCCCGCCACAGAAAAATTTTAATTTTAGAGGGAATCTTCAACCGCCACAAAGTCTTCCACCAAGAGGCAGACTTGTCCAGACCAGATGAACCAGGATTATCAGTCTGCCCTTTTCCCACCCAATAGCCACTCTTAACAGAATACATACCAGATTGCTCAAAATGCCGCAGAAGGGAGTCAGCCCGAGAGGGATCAGAGTTATTTTAAACTATCAAATATATGCAATTTCTATAACTAAATCATCACCCAAAAAAAAAAAAAAAAAAAAAAAAAAAAAATTGTGACTTTTTTGGCATGTCTTAACTTTATAATTAAATTTTCTGCCGTGGAGAAATAGAAATAGTTTCAACTACATAATCAAATTGGAAATTAGTGGATGAATGATATTTCGTTTACACATGTAGAGAAAATTATTTTAATAGAACAAATAGCGGCAATTATGAAAAGATTATAAAAAAAAATAATATATTTTTAACTCAGTGAGTTGATTTTGTTTTACATAAACTTTTTTCGATCATAAAATTCGAGAAAAAAAAAATCTTACTACATATTAGTTTTTTTTTTTTTTTTTTTTAAATATTACATCAATTCGGGTTTTTGGGGAGGGGAAAATTTGAACCCACGACCTCATGACGTAAATGTGAGGGGTTTACCACTTCACCAACCTCATTTTATCATATCTTGTCTTATTACATATTTGTTATAACTTACAATTGTAGTATTAATAATATTTTTTTTAAGTATCCCTCTCGTATTCATTTCTACGTCCGGCATTGGTTTGAGTAGATAGATGCGTATTTGCTATCTAATTGTCATTATGCCAAAATTATAAAATGTTCCCTTAACCGTAAATTTCAAGCACCAGCAGCATAATTGTTGTTTACCCAAAAAAAAAAAAAAAGGTTGGCGGGGCATTTCGGACAAATGACAAAACATTCAACAGAATTCCAGACACAGAGAAGAGAACAAAGGAACCCCCAACAAATTAGAATCGCCTCTCTCTAGCAGTTTTTTGGAAACTTTTCCTTTCTCGAGGAAATGACGGAAAATTTTGGAGGAATTGTTTAATTTCGAACATGAGGGGGTCGATATGGGCAAGCGACGATGCCAACGTGCCGTCAACGTCGAGCTCACTGTCACGTCCCCCTCCTCCTCCGCCTGCGCCTACCTCCCTCAATTCCAGGCGCAGGTGCCCATTTAATCCCCAATTCTATGCTTATGAATATTTGATTGTTTAAATGTATTATTAGCGATTACGATTTATTGTCAAGTTATTATTATTATTATTGCTGTTGTTTTGTTAGCTAAATGTTAAAGCTAATGTGATTGCTATGCATATCTCTCTATTGAAAACTAAGAAAACTAAAGCTTTTAATTACTGTGTTTGTTTGTATTAGAATTTAGATTAGCATGTGTTTTAGTGAGTGCTATATAATTTTCTCTTTTTGGCAATACAGAAGTTGGTCAAATTTTGTTTGTTTTTACAATTGGACAGTTTATTTATTTATTAGGAGAAATTTTAATGGGTGGAGCTGCTTCATGGCTTAAAAGTTTTGAATGGCATGTCTGCTAATGCAGTTTTGTTTTAAAAATTTGCTAGTCGTAGCAACGTGTTTAGACTATTGGTGGGAAGAGAGGTTTCTCCTCGGACAAAACATTCGTCCAAAATACTATGGGGAGAAGCTTCAAAACAGCATGTTGATTCCTTTGGGTTGAGGTTTGAAGCAGAGCGAGATCCGAGGCGAGGTCTTATCTCATGGTAACTTCTGGGTTTGTTGTTTTGCTTTTGTTACATCTTAATGCATGATAGGAAATGTCACCAATCTTCTGCTTTGGATAGTTAAATTCACTGCAATGTTTAGATATTATACCTTGTGTTCTGAATTTGAACTCCTGGCATGTATTCAGGGTAGAGGCAGAATCATTGCGGTATTTATCAGCCAAATATTGTCCATTGCTGCCTTCTCCAAGGTCAACTATTGCAGCAGCATTCAGCTCTGATGGGAAGTCACTTGCTTCCACACAGTGAGTTCTGTTTTTGTTTTATTTTTTTTAGTTGATGCCGGGCTTAAGGATGATGAGTAGTTGAGTCATCTTCATGCCAAGAGATGCTTTTTGTCTTATCAAATTGCATTTTTACTGTTCATGCAGTGGGGACCATACTGTAAAGATTATTGATTGCCAAACAGGGAGCTGCTTAAAGGTGTTGCGTGGTCACCGGAGGACACCTTGGGTGGTAAGTCCCGTTAAATTCACCTTTGACATGATTTTATTTTTCTCTCAATCTTTTCACCTTATGCAACATGATACAAAGAATATCTGCTAGCTTGTGCTTGGCAAATAGAGTTCAAATTCCATGGATGTGCATCAGGTTTCTGTTTATCTTCTGAAATGCAATTTGATATGGTGAAAACATATGATCACGTTCATAAAATTTCTGGAGTGTAATCTACAAGCATCTGGACTTGTAGTCTAGCTTTCTGTCTTATAGTAGTTTCCTTTTATGTAACCTGGTATCGTATACCTTAGATCTTTTAAGGGGAGTTTTAACTTGATCTTTTTTATATATTGCTTGTACTATACTGTTTAATGCATAGAACATATGCTTAAATGAAATTTATGATATTAATTGAGCTACCTCTTTCCATCGCACATGCTTGTGAAATTCTTGCAGGTTAGGTTCCATCCTTTGAATCCTAAAGTACTTGCTAGTGGAAGTTTGGATCATGAGGTTCGGTTGTGGGATGCAAATACGGCAGAGTGTATAGGATCACGCGATTTTTGTAATTTTATATCATAATTTCTTCATGTTGCATTCTGATTATAATATCACGTTGGGATATAATTTCCTCTTTTTCTTTTTTCTTTCCCCCGTCTATGCAGACCGTCCAATTGCTTCTATAGCCTTTCATGCCCATGGCGATCTTCTTGCTGTAGCTTCTGGTCACAAGGTAATAATTTTTAAATTTTCAAATTATATTTGAAGTTTCGTCATGGTATGCTCTTTGATGGCTTTTTGTTTGAACTTCTATGTTAGCTATATATATGGCACTATAACAGGAGAGGAGAGACATCTTCACCGAGAATTGTATTGAGGACACGGCGTTCATTACGTGCTGTGCATTTTCACCCTCATGGAGCTCCATTTCTACTAACAGCTGAGGTCTATTGCTTGTCGCATTGAATTACTCTTTCCTTTATCTTTCTTCTTGTTGATCCTTACATTCTGCTTATTTGCAGGTCAATGACCTTGACTTGTCAGATTCCTCAATGACACTTGCAACTCGTCCAGGTTATTTGCACTATCCCCTGCCTGCTGTATATATGGCTGATGCTCATTCTAGCGGTCATCCTATCTTGGCAGATGAACCGCCTCTCATGAATTTACCCTTGGCGTGGCCTTCATTTGCTAGAGATGATGAGAGAATATCTTTGCAGCATTTTAATGTAGATGGTGGAGAAAGTCATGTACAACAGAGAGTGGATTCCTCTGCTTCAGTGCGCCTTTTGACATTTTCAACTTCATCAGGGCAGTATGAACTTCTGTTGTCTCCTATTGAACCTAATAACTCATCTCCTGTGCCAGTAGAAGAAAGGGCAGATACTCTCATGAGAGAAATAGATAGCACAATTCCTGAATCTGCTACAGAGAATGTTGAAACGATGGAAATGCAGCCTGGAGAGAGAAGCAATCATTTGTTTCCTTTAGGAGATCCAACCTATTGGGAGCTTCCTTTCTTGCAAGGCTGGTTGGTTGGCCAAAGCCAAGCTGGACAGCACACAACTGGGTTGCTTAATGGTTCTGCTCCTGATAACTTTGCAGCATCTGGTGAACCAGAAAATTCACTGTCCTCCTCAGTAATGCCAAACATTCTTGGTCAATCTAGGATCAGTGGAAGATCTGGTTCAGGGCATCGATCTTCACGATCCCATGTGATGTCTACTACTGGATTTGGTGAAGGAAGTGCTTTTGTTAACATCCCACATAATGAAAGTGGTACAGAGCCTGCTGTTAGAAGATTCCAATCGGAACTTGCCAAATCTCTGGCTGCAGCTGAATTACCTTGCACTGTGAAGCTAAGAATCTGGCCACATGATATGAAAGATCCATCTGCCCCCCTTGAAGGAGAACAGTGTCGCTTGACCATACCACATGCTGTGCTTTGTAGGTATAACCTTTTTATTGTGTTATCTTTTTCGTAGAATGCTATTATGTCAATTATTATCTTTTTTTTTTAACCTTGAAAATCAGTGATAGAAAGAATGACCACTGGTCTTCTAGTTTTTCTGGATACATATATTGAGATTAATGCAATTTCTCTTTATGTTAGTTAACTACTTGACCATGTTGTCATTTTTTATTGTTATGTCACAGTGTAGTATCAAAAGTTGCATAATTCTGAATGATTACTTGTTAGAACATGTTTGCAGTGAAATGGGTGCCCATTTTTCACCTTGTGGAAGATTTTTAGCAGCCTGTGTTGCATGTGTGCTGCCTCAACTGGAAGCTGATCCTGGACTACAAAATCAAGTGGACCAGGATGTTCCAGTCAGCAGAACATCCCCAACACGACACCCAATTTCAGCCCACCAAGTTATGTATGAGCTTCGGATATATTCTCTTGAGGAGGCAACGTAAAGTTCGAACTCTTACACGTCTGAGTTTAGTGCTTTGTTTTGACCAGATATAGCTTTATATTTTACTTTTTTATTTGCTCTAATAGGATGCTATATTTTTCCCTCTAGATTTGGCTTAATACTTGCATCTCGGGCAATAAGGGCTGCTCATTGTTTAACTTCAATTCAGGTTAGTTTGAGTTGCATTATATTATTAATTAAAATCTTCTAAGATAATAGTAGTATATATTGTTCTCTCGTGGGATTAGGTTGTACTAAGAGTAATTCATTATAAAGTTTCTTCATCACATTTCTATATCAATTTTGAATATGGAAGGTGCAATGTTATTAGAAACAGGTTCTTTCTTCACAAACAAGAAACAACTGAATACCTACTAGTTGTGCTTCAAGAAGGTACCCTTGGGTTTGGCTAGCTTTGTGCTTGCTAGGAAGAGGTTGTGGGATAAATATAGTGTTAGTGGCATGATGCTCATTTGATTTATCTTTACATTTCCTAACGTTTAAATGGGCTAAAAAAATC
This sequence comes from Acer yangbiense, assembly GCA_008009225.1. Taxonomy (NCBI): domain Eukaryota; kingdom Viridiplantae; phylum Streptophyta; class Magnoliopsida; order Sapindales; family Sapindaceae; genus Acer; species Acer yangbiense. The sequence continues at coordinate 14,254,695 of CM017761.1, forward strand.
TTATGCTTCATGAATTTTTCACTCACGTTTAATAAAAGAAAAAAGAAGAAAGAAAAAATCTCTGATTCTCCTCCTGTTTGGATATTTGCAAGCATGCTTGTATTAAGCAGTACCGCTACTAGATGGTGGTGCTCCTCATCCTCGATACTTTCCTTTATACACAGTATGTTCTAAATATAACCCTAAATTAAAATAATATTTGATAATTCTTACTGCTTTGGAAGCATATCTTCCTGGATACTCCCAAATGCCTATCAAAATCAAATTCAAATTGGACACATGCTTTTTAATATAGATTAAATATATAGATGTAACTGAAGCCTTAAGTTCATAATATGTTTTAACTCAAGTAATTCAATTAAATTACAATAAGATTCAACTGTAAAATATTTAATTGGTTAAATGAAAGAGATTAATTGAAATAAAAAAGCAATGGGAAAGCATGTGACCTTGGGACTTGGATGTATCAGAACTAGCTGATCAGTTGGTCAGAGAGTTAGTTGCGAGCCTCTGAAATTTATTCTGTTCTTATGAATCAACTAACATATCTGCAAAACTTGTTCAATCCTCATGTCTTGGTGTATATTTTGTGGGAGGGAAAGTTCACCATTGAAATGTATTATGGGATTCATGAACTGGTAGGCCTAATTATGGCCTTAATGTATATAAAATCAAATTATTCTTGGCTTCATTGAACAGAAGTCTGAAGCATGGTCTTGTGGAAAGTATAAATAGTCTTTAATTGGTCATGATTGATAAAATAAAACATTGATGATACTAATCCTTACTTCTTGCTCTTACATTTATTGAACTAACATATTGGTTTTCACATTTCACTTTTCAGTTCTCACCCACATCAGAGCACTTACTACTTGCCTATGGCCGTCGCCATAGTTCACTTCTTAAAAGTGTTATCATCGATGGGGAGACGACAGTACCCATATACACGATTCTGGAGGTATATACTGTTCTACTCTTGACCATTTACTTTGTGGAAACTTGTCTCTTAGTGGTTCTAATTTATATATCTTAGGAGGATTTAAGATTGTGATTATGTTTTAGAAGGATTTGATCAATACAGTTGATATTTATCTTCTTTCTGCTTTTTGTAAATTTATTAATTGAGTTATATTTGGGAGGGTGGCAATGAAGGTTGGTGCTGTATCATGGTTTCCGGTTGAACCAAAAGTGAAAGTTAACTTGATCTTAACCACATGCTGTTTGGGTTGGCTTTTGTTAATTTTTGTACTCTTTTATGCTTAACATTTGACATTCCAGTGGCTTAGAAGTTTTTAGAGTAATTAAAGAATATTATTAAAGACGCGTTAAGAGATGCTGCCCAAGTACAAAGTAATTGATAGAAGATTAAACCCACTGCACTTGTTTATTGAGCAAGTTCTGGAAAAAATATTTTGTTAATGAATCTACTTTTTATTCCTTACTTTTGCATTTATTTTCTTGATTTTAAACGTTCTTGACACTCAGGTCTACAGAGTTTCTGATATGGAACTTGTGCAAGTTCTTCCTAGTGCAGAGGATGAGGTTAATGTAGCATGCTTTCATCCATCAATTGGAGGTGGCCTTGTTTATGGAACTAAGGTAAACAGAATCTGATACAAGATTTTTGCTTTTGTAGTTTTGGGTACCTACAGCTTCATCTTTAACCATTGATCTGCTGTAAAATGCAGGAAGGGAAGCTTAGGATCCTACAATATGATAGTTCTCATAACATTGATCAGAAAACACCCTGTTTTCTCGATGAGAACATGCTTGAGGTAGTAGTGGGCACAGTATAGTAGATACTTTCCTCTCTATTCTTCTGATCCAAGTTATGTTTCTCATGATTTAATTTCTTAAAAACTTCAGTAGCAAAATCCATGACTGCGATGTGATTAAATCTGTGATTTGGGATTTTCTCTACTGTTTTATCAGTTGCTTATGATACTGTTTTATCATTCTATTGCAGGTCCCCTCGTATGCTTTAGAATGTTAATAACAAGTGATCAGTTAACATGTAAGAGATTTAGACTCTTGAACTTAAGGTTTGTTTCCCTTTTGGATTTACCACGTTATTGATTGTGTTGTTATGCTAATGCTAACAGGTGAGATGACTGCATGCCATGTGTTTTCAGGCGTAATATTGCCAAAAGATCTATTCTCAATCTTAGTTTCACCAAAGCGTTAAATTCGGAACCACACGGTGTTTTTGAGTAATCAAATTTGTAATTCTGATTTATGTTTTTGCACGCTAGTTACCATTAGGAAATTGATCTGACATAGATATAGAATTATAGATGTGTACCTAGTCAGACAAATCAAAGATGTCATTATATTGGCCTGTTCATTATCTAAAAAATGAAGATTATTTTTTGAATTGTTCACTTGAGCATCAATACTGGTGTAAAGAATTGAAATGTACAAGAATTTATTATTATTTTTTTTCTTTCGAAATCTTGTGAATTTATGAGAGTGTGATCATGTTATGTTTCCCATAAATGTGCCCTCGTTTTATGGGATTTATGTTAATTTTTTTGAATTATGGGCTACATCGTGTTTTTTTTTAGTCTCTAGTCTCTACTAAGATAATGATATGTCATTAACTGAAAAGTTCTTTTGGATAACGACAAGATGTTGGTTTAGTGGTAAAGCCTTTACATCTAGAGGTTGTGGCCTTGTGACTGGTGGGTTCGAGTTATGTTTTCTCTCCCGGTCGTGAAATATTTTAATAGTTAAAAAAAAGGTCCTCTTTGATATATTTTATATTTAAAGAAAATTTATTTGAGGGGAGGTGTTATATCATTTATTTTTTTGATAAGGTTGTTGGGGATCGGAATCAACCCCATCCTAACATATTATTAAAGAAAAAGAAAGAGAACAAGAGAGAAAAGAAAACAAAAGAAGAAAAACAAATCAACAGAACCTAAAAGAAGGTCTATTGCAAAAATAATTGAAAATAAAGGAAGTGTAAAAATTTGAAGCGGTCCACAACCATGTAGGAGAGACGATATTGGGGCTCCTGGACATTAAACTATCTATAACTTGGTTGCCTTCCCGATAAATATGAGTGACAACAAAGTCTATATGAGAGAGTAAGCTCAAACACCTATCTCAAGCGGGGCACCAACGCCAATGAACCTTACGAGACCTAGAACAAAGGATAACCACAACAAAAGCTGAATCGCTCTCCAACCATAACCGATGTTAGCCAAAAGTCCAAGCATAATCAATAGCATGGACAGCAGCGACCAATTCAGCCTCAAAAGCAAAGTAGACGTCAAGAGAAATAGCAAAGCAACCTTTCACGAAACCCTTGTATGTACAAAAAACACATGCACGACCAACAAGACTAGGACTACCAAAAACAGCCCCGTCTGTGTTAACCTTAAGACAACCCGATGGGGGAGGGCGCCAAGTAACCTCTAAAATACGAGGAGCCTTGGAAGGATGACCAGAGATATGAAGTCGCTGAAGAGTCTGAAGCTCATTCACTGAATTCTTCATAGTGCCAGACTAAAGGGAGTCTGCCTCACGAACGGAACGTCAAATCAAGGAAAGAGCATCGGTAAAAATAGGTCTACCACCCTCAAAGGTAGCTTAATTTCAGAGAAGCCACACCATCCAGAAAACCGTGATGATAGAAGCCCGCTAGCGAGCTGTTGGGGATAATTCCTCTAAACCGATGAATACGGAAACGCCGTGCCTAATATACGCCCATAACTCATAGCAATTAATAACGTCAATAAGCAGAAAAATAGATGAGAGAGAATAAACAATCACAACACAAGATATACGTGGAAAACCCAAATAGGGTAAAAAACCACGGGCCGTCGGGCCGTCGGGCCGTCAGGACGACAGAGAAAGTTCCACTATATGATAAAGTTTCAACCATATACTCCAGGATCCTCTCTCTCACAACCCAAACCCCAAAAGCTCACAAGATCCTCACCGAGTACCACCTCAATATCCCCTAGGTCTCCCCTAAATATCACCCACGGATCTCATACTTGATCCACCGATATTCCCTTAGATCCCTCCTCGGATATTCCCATTGGGTCTCCCCGGATCTCACTCACACTCTCTGATGTTACATGGTGTTCAACTCACACATTCAACCTAATTACAAGGTTCTATTTATACTAGTTACAGAGAGTTTAAGATAAAAGGAAATCCTACTCCTAAACGTACAAGACTTACTTGTTCCACATAAATACTATTTCCTTTTATGACAAGTCTTCTTGTAAGGAGTAAATCATTTTCCTTCAAGCACAAGAACTTCCAGAAGAATACCTTTTCCTATTCTGCGCAACATTCCCGATTTCAGCAATACATCGTCTCCGCTGTATTGGTCATGGTGTGCACCCCGCTTCCAACACCACGAAACAATTATCCTCCTGACCGCTTTTGCCACCGCTGTGGCTTTCACAGCGTCACTCGCAGCGCTCTCCACTGATCTTTGACCGCTCTCATTACCACTGTCGAAATCCACAGCGTACATCACAGCGCTATACCGCTGTCAAAGCCACAGTGCAACCCACATCAGTTTGCTTCTTTCTTCCGTTCTTCTAGTCTTCAACCTCCCTCAAACACTACCATTCAACTTCCAAACGTATCCCACGTCTCCAGGAAGCGCTACATCAGTTGAGTCTTGTTTGGTTCACATTTGGTTCGCTTAGGAATACAAATCAAAACCTAACAAGAGCTTTCAATTGAGTGTTAAAAACAACCCTCATCGCCTCCTATCAAAGGTCCAAACAAGTACCATCCTATTTAAGCTTATGACCAAACGTAGGCCAATATAATCATTAACGAATCGTTTTAGATGAATGACATATAAATAATAACAAAGCTCATTTCAATAAGAAATTAAGATATCAATATGTAAACGAGTCGTTTTATTCTATGAATGACATGTAAATAATAACAAAGCTCATTTTAATAAGAAAATAAGATATCAATATTCAATATGTAACTTGATGTTGCAAAGACAGCTAAAGACACTATCACATTTTCAATCAAAGCTGCCGATCCTCATTCATGGTTTACTTTGGCTCTGAGGTTTATATTATCATGGGTGTGTTTTTTTGACAAATGCAATTTTGCGGAGAAAGTCTTGGAAGCACGAGAGGGCTTTTTGTCGTAGCTCATGATTTTCAAACTCTGCCTGAGTATATCGATATCTCGTTCCCTTCTGTACACTTCTTGTTCCGTTGAAGTCAATTGTGCTTTTAGAGCTTCCATGCTTTCTTCCTTATCTTTCACTTCCATCCTTAGCTCTTGGATCGTTTCTTCTTCCTCCGCTCTCCGGTATACTACTCCATCTCCTGTAAATCAATCATCCATTCTTTCACATCAATATATATTACCAAAAAAATAATTCTTTTCTTTTTCTTCCTAATTTACATTTTTCCGACACATGTTAACATAATCACAGTATTAAGCATGACATGGGAGACTTTACTGAAAACCAGAATATTTGGAACATTGTAGCAAGCAAATAAGCAAAGATTTGTAGAATTGTGGAAAGAGAAGTAGAAACTAATTTCTACAAATCTTATATAATTACCTAGAAAATACAGTGAATAGAAAATAAGAAACTGAGATATATATGAGAGAGAGAGAGAGAGACCATTATGAGTTGTGTGGATGAGATGATCAAGCTCAGTCTTGATGGCAAGATAGAGATGCTTCCATTTCTCAACAGCCTCATCTCTTCTAGCTCTCTCCTCCCTCATTTGCTCCACCAAGAAGCTTGTCCCCAACAACTCCCACTCTTTGAGCTGGAAAGTACTGCTGCTGCTGCTGCTGATGTTGTTGTTGTTGTTGTTGTTCTTCATGAGACCATGATCATCATCTTCCATGACTGATCTCATCATCTTGTCTTCCTTGTCTTGAAGATTCTTCCTCAGTCTCTTCACTTCCTCTCTCAGCTTCTTCCTCTCTTGCTTCCACTCACTTTCTTTGAACGCAAATACCATCACTTCCCTCTCATAATCTCTCCTCTCCTTTTCTCTCTCATGCACCATCTCATTGATCTCCTCTCTCAGAAGCCTTATCTTCTCAGTCAAACTACTACTCTTTACATGGATATCATCATAACTAATTGCCTTATTCTTCTTCTTCTTCTTGCTATGGAAACCACCCATTATTCTTGGAATTCCCTCTTACTACACTTGTGTGAATAATGGTGGCTCGAGCTTGGATTAAAAGAGAATTAAAGATGTGACTGACAAATTCTGCTGTCGTTTGCATAGGCTCTCAAGTCTCATCTCATTCACCAATGAATGAAGAGAGAGAGAGACTGTACAATCTGACTTATTTTTGCTGCCTTAATTATTGATGGAAGCATCAAAGATTCCCGTGAACGATTTTTTCGATGGACTCAAATTATCTGTCCAAAAATGGTGTTCTGATTTGTATCTAACCAATCAAATTGGGATATATATTTACATTTAGTCATTTATGATTGATTTTACATAAAGATAGATACACACAACACATTTCTCTATGCAAATATATGAAAGGGGTCCAGTTACACTTTAAAGCCTTTTTTTTTTTTTTTTTTTTTTTTTTTTTTCGCATAATTTATACATGGAACATTATAGATCTAGTTAATGTGTTAGATTAATATCAGCTCTTGAAATGGCTTGCATTTAATGGTCTAGAAATTACATTATTTACTCTTTAAGGGATTTTTTTTTTTTTTTTTTTTTTTTTTTTTTTTAGTGTGGACAATTTGTAGCGATACAAAATTAGAAATCCTGAGATTTTTTTGTTTAGGGTTGTCTAAAAATTTTCGTTAATAAAATTCCTCGAGAATATATGGGTAACTATGTTCAATTTGTGAAGTTGAATACTAACATGTAAATTTGAACTTTACATATGTTTTATATTGATGGTAAAATCTTGAAGTTTTATGCAACTCTTATTAATCACAAATGGGTACCCTATAAATAATTTATTTATAAGAAAAGTGGCATTATATGATCACTTCATCCTATCTTTGTAAAGGGCACTATTAAATGTCTCACATAGTCACATGTACTGTACAAGGACAGATTTTTATAAATAAAAATTTGATAAGAAAAAAAAAGAGAGTTATTTTATTTAAACAAAACATCAAAATACAATTAATTTAATCAATATGAATTAGATTTAACATTTTAAACGGTTCTAGGTTTATTGTTAATAAAATTCATCTCCATCATAAATAGAGCAGATTTTTATAGATATCCGTATTTATGGATATAAACTTTCATACTATATGATATGCTTTAAATGAAGGATGCATGATGGAGAGGGTGAGAGTACAGGGAGGGCATTGAAACATTTCTCCAGAGTCCAAAACCAATAGATAGATGACAATTGACAACCAATTGTCGAATCACATGCATTACATACTGTTGAAGCATGGATTTCAGGATCCAATATTTCCAATTATTAGCAAATTTATAATGTGAATATGTGATCGGTTTTGAGTGGTCCTACTACTATATTGACAATTTGACCTTGTTTGGGAGGAGCATCATATATTTCTCTCTCAATTAGTGTTCTTAATTTGAACTGCTCATTTGAAAGACAGGCACTCGGTTTACATGGGTCCCTTACGTCGGTGGTTTGAGATTTCAGAATGAAGCTCTGCCGTTAGGGTTCAAATCTAGGTAATTTTATATTTACTCATTCAATCGTAAAATATGGAACGACCTCTCCCCTAAAATGTAAGTTGCATTCCGGATCGTTAGATCCGGCAGACCACTTACCCACAATGATGTCACATTTTAGAAAGAAAGAAAGAAAGAAAAAAACAAAAAAAAAAAACTCATTTTATTGCATCTTTGTTAGCTTTTACTTGAAGCAGCAGCACCATCATTAGGTCCACCAGAGCCTCAGTTTTCAGGAAAGATATTGTCTTTATCGTTAAAATCACTTTTTCCAAATTTCACACTGTTTAACTCTAGCTTGCTTTTTGGGTCAAATTATTAGGCAAGTGTGCTATTGAAGATATATCAATATATTTTTGTGCGAGAGAAAACTCCTTAACATTCTTATAAAATGCGTATGGTGAAATAGTGTAATTCGAACCCCTCATCACCATTGTGTAAAAGAGGTGCACTACTATTTCTAAGATGATATATAAATATATAATATATTAAAGATATATATTTTGATCAAAGTATCTATATTTACGATAACTAATCTTATTTTCGCCTAGTCTACGGTTGAATGAAGGCATGTTATATAAATTATATATTTATAGATAGAAGAAATATTTAATACTGTTATTGTTTTATTAACGCATAATCAAATAATAATTCAATAATGATCTACTTTATTACTTTATAGAACTAAAGACAAATAAAAAGGGGAGGCCTTTTTCTATTGTCATCATCATAAGCGCTTTTAAATGGCCAGTGTACTGTAGTGTTTTTTTCACTTTTTCTAAGATTGTTTTTATTTGATTTCAAAAAAAAAAAAAATTTGCTTTTAGTTGAATGTTTTACACTACTTTTACATCAACAAAGAGGAAAAGAAAACAATATTTTTTGGGGATAATTATCCAGATGACTATCAACTCGGGTCACCACTATCAAAATGGCTATTAGATGTGAAATTGGTTTCAAAATGACCATTTTTTACGAACATTGTTACACTAATGGTCATTCCATCCAATGAGTTGCATTTTGGTAAATACATAGATGACATTAATTTATTTTAGATGTTTTTTTAAAATCAATTTTTTCTTTTGTTTTTTGAAACGAATAATTATATTTAGTGTGTGTATATATGTATAGCATATCTCAAACATATATATATATATATGTCAAATATATTTTTTAGATTTTTTAGATTTTGTAGCATTAATCTTCTTAAAAATTGATTTCCAAAAAACATCTAAAATAAATTAATGTCATCCACTTATTTATCAAAATGCCACTCATTGGATGAAATGGCCTTTAGTGTAACGGTGTTCATTAAAAATGGTCATTTTGATCAGAGTCGGTCCTGACTTTATCAAGGCTCGGGGCGAAAATATAAAAGATAGGCCCTATGTGTATATTTATAGTGTTTTCAATATATACCGTTTTCATATATTTCAACATTTAATATTTTAATAAACTACAAGACTAATCAATAGGAATTCAAAAATTAAGGGGGGTGTATTCAATTAGGATTGTTGAGGACATTTAAAGACATTATAAATCCTGGTGTATTCAATTCGGACATTTAAAGACTTTAAAAGAGTCTATATTAATCCAATAGTATTCAATTCAGATTTCTATGGACATTTAAACAATCCTTCCAAATCCGGGTGTATTGAATTGGGACTTTAAAAATGTCTACAAGAATCAAGGTGTATTCAATTATGACTAGATTTTAAAAGATTTTCTTATGTCATGGATTTTGGTGGATTTTGGTGGACTTGATGGTGAGAGATATAAATATCAAATGCCATAAAATGTCCAACCTTCTCCCCAAAGATTTTGGTGGACTTTGCTCTCTCACTCAAAACAGAAACATATATACAATTCGCTGTCGTGACTTATTTTACTTTTATTAAGTTGAAAAAAATAGAAAATAGAAATTAATATTTTTTTTTTTAAAAATTCTGACATGAATTTTTATTTTTATTTTTGGTGTGTTTTTTTAAAAGGACATGCAAAATCAGTTCGTCAACAAGTAAAGTAATTATTTATATAATTTAATTTTGACTTGAAGACGGTTTCTGCAACTAATAATATATTTTGTATGCCCCATTAATATGTATTTTTAGGAATAAATTATACACATCAAATATATATATATATATATATATAAGATATTTAAAATTAAAAAAAAAAAAAAAAGAGGAAATTAGTTATGTATCTAAAAGCAAAAAATAAAAATATGAACACCGTGAAAAAACGAATAGCCAAATTGATATTCATTCTCTTTTCATTTCACTTTTATTCTTTTATTTTGACCATCTGAAAAGTATCTTCAATGGTACATTGGTACACGATGGCTGTGTATCATTCGATGGTACACTATGATTCTTAAGATTATTCTTCAAGACGATTATCCTTTCGTAGATACCGGTGTGATTGAAGAAAATCTATATTCATGATATATTTATTAAACCATGGTAATAAATGTTTACCTTTAAAAATTTATTTATATTGAACTTTATATCATTTAGAAATACACCTCAAATATTTATTTAATATTCATGTTTTTATTTTTGTAAAATTATATTATAATCATCGAAAATCAAAGAGAATAAATTTAAATTACAAAGACAAACTACGAAATTATTTAAATATTTTATTAATTATGAAATAGAAGGGCAAGTACAATAGATTAGAAGGATACGTGTTTGCAACAACAAAGGAATTTATCAGTGCAAAAGCCAACAGTAGTTGGACCGTGATCTCTGATGCAAAGTTGAGTACATATAAATAAAGAAGAGAGATAAGGAAGAGTGAGAGAGAGACGAGAGAGAGAGAGAGAGAACAACTTCTGTATTGATATCAAGTCATCAACGTTTTACAAAGAAATGATATATATAGGCTTCAAACACTATAGCTACTTGCATCAATACATCATCAGTTGCATCATTGGATATATATCAATTGTCTCATTGAGAACCACATGGCCTTATTACATATACTAATTATATTGAATGAGTATATTGATGACATGATACATGTTAAGCTCGTCCTATATATTCAAACATTTTTTAAAAAAATGCCTAATAATCAATCAACATTTATTTGATACGTTTGTTTTATTGAAACATAATACATGAAAAAAAAAAAAAAAACTATAAGGAAGCAATAAGCAAAGTCTAAATGGAGAACTGGAAAGGGAAATAGCTGATTAAGGAGGTGAAAAGTAATAGAAGAGAAAATGAAGAAAGTAGAGATTTTTGTTATTACTGCAAATTGTATTAATGGATCATATTGGTTGAGTGTATAGATTGTGTTATTGGGCCATATAGTGGTATAATTCTCCATCTATAATAGAAGTCAAAGATAACAAATCCATGAAAACCCATGGATGTCTAAACAAATCCATAAAAGTCTGATATAGATGTCTAAACAAATCCATAAAAGTCTGAGATAGATATCTAAACAAATCCATAAAAGTCAATGTGGATTTATAAAAGTTTGTAGAAATCCATGAAAATCTGTCACTTAAAAAATGTCTTTAAATGTCCACAAGAATCCTAATTGAATACACCCCCCTAAACTGTGATAATTAATCGACATCATCAGTTTTTTTTAATGATTCAAAATAATATAATCGATTTCATTTCAAAAACATACTATGTGCATTTTATATAAGAAGGAAAAACATACCTTGACCTTCGGCGACTGTGGTCAAGTGCGATCAATGCGTAAGAAGTCATCGGTTTACACTACTCTAGGACACTCAACCTATAATCAAAACGCAGAGCATTACAAATAAAACGTAATTAGAATAGAACATTAAAATAAATATTAAATTATAAATCGAACAACAGAGCATTAAAATAAAAATTACGAACAAAAACCAAATTAGAAATTACCTAGGGGCTGGGGCATTGAGAGACTGAAAGTGTGAGACATAAGAGTATGAGACTGAGAGTGTGAAACATAAGAGCATCTCCAAAAGATCTTCAAACAAGATATTTCTAAAAATCAAACGAGCCATGTCAGCATATTTGGCTTCAACAGGCTCTTCAAATGAGATTCTTCAAATAAGAATTTGCTTCTCACTCTTCAATATTGAAGAGTGACTTCTCACTCTTCAATTATTATTATATTATTTTTTATATAACATCATCATTAATATTTAACATCTATAACTTTTATCTTTTTAATTAATTTTAATCAATATATAATAATTTTTAATTTATAAATTTTATCATCATAAAAATTATACCACTAGAAAGGTCTCATCTAAATCTTTAAAATAAGACTAATATTGAATATTTAATAATAACATATTAATAATATGAAAAGTTACTATTTCTAACTTGAAAAAATGGAGGGTAATTAGATTTGTTGGTAGAGAGGGGGGAATTTAAGTGCTTTCATTAAAATAATATAAACTAATTTCTAATTGAAGAGTCTTTTGGAAGGGCTCTTCTTTTTTCACTCATCAAATTGCCACATAGGTAAGTAAATAGACATTTGAAGAGTGAAAATAAAATAGTCTTTTGGGGATGCTCTAAGAGTTGAGACTGAGAGATTGAGTCATTGAGAGAATGTAGTTACTGAAAATGAGAAAAATAATATAGAATTGAGACCTTAGAGAGTCGGAGAGAGGTGTGAGGTGTGAGGTGAGAGGTGAGAGGTGAGTAAAAGATGAATAAATATTATTAAAGAAAAAGATGAATAAATATTAAAGAAAAAAAGATTAAAATATGAGTAATGATTAAAAACTAAATTAGTTGTTTTTTTGTTTCACCATAGTGTTGTATTGAGATTCGAGAATAACACAAAGTGAATAAAAAAATTTAATAAGTAGGCCCTACACTAAACCCCATCTATATATTATATAATTGCGAGAAGCTCATGATGTGAATTGTGTAGGCCCTACACTAACCCTGTTCTGAGCCATTTTTAGACATAAATTGCACAAGTAGGGCCTACACCAACCCTTTTCTGAGCCATTTTTCCTTGAGCCCTGGGCGAGCACTCCTGGTGTCCCGCCTCAGGGCTCTGATTTTGATAATGGTAATCTAAGTTAATGACCATATAAGTAATTATCCCTATTTTTTTTTTATTTGAAACAATGCGGTTATTTTATATTAAAATATACAAGTAGTGAAGTAGTCTCACACATTTCAATATTTGTATGATGATTGGATACTGTTTATTATCTGCTGGCATCAATTCCAATGCATCAGCCAAAAATGGTTATCCCAATATTCATCTTCTTATTCTTTTACATTCTACAACAGCGACAACCTCAGACTCAGAATATATATATGCTAAGTTTAAACAAGGGTTAATTGCACTAACTTACCCTTAGTTTAGTAAATATAGCAAGATTTTAAAAAGATACCTAATATTAACACAAACTCCTCTTTCCACCAAGTCAATCCGTTATTTTTAATGGTTGACTAACCTTGACCTTTAGAAAGCCAAATATACATTTACCACATCATCTCAAACATAAAATATTTTTTAATTAAAAATTAAAAAATCAAAATTAAAAAAAACAAAACAAGATATATAATCTACCGGCTAGGGGTGGGCGTTGATTGGACCGGTTCGGTTTTTTATAGAACCGATAAAAAACCGATAAAGTCCGGTTTTTGAAAAAATGAACCGATCCGATCAAATTGACATTTACCAACCGATCAAAAACCAACCGAAATGGACCGGTTCGGTTCGGTTCAGTTTTTTCGGTTTTGGACCTAATGGGCCAAATTTATGGACTTATTCAATTACATAGTTTTTTTCCATATATTGAACCTATTGGACTGAATTTAGCTAAAATAAAAAATAAATACACAAGCCACATCTTAAAATAAGTCCACATAGTGAAAACAAGTAAACAACAATAGAACAACATTGTTAATGTCCACTACATAATAAATTGCATGGTGATGACCACACTTCCAGCATAAATTAACAGTCCAAAGTCATAAAATAACTGTCCACACTTCCACAACATAAAATAACAGTCCACTACATAATAAATTAACTTCATACTAATAACAGTCCACTTCATAATACTAATAACAGTCCACACATACAAACATTCGAGTTCAATAGAGACAACCACCCACGCATACACACAAGTTTACAGTAAAAAAAAGAAAAATAGAGACAAACTAGAGCTTTTGGCCACTAAATGGAAAAAAGTACCAATATAATTATAGAAACATTCGAGTTCAAAACCTGCCACCATTTCAAAAATCTTAATCTATAAACATCATTTCTAGAATATGTAATGAACTCCTTGATATTTAAAACAGTAATCATGTGGAATTCAACTTTATATCAACGAAATTCATAAACATCTAAAACAATTCAGAGACAAGAAAAACAACAACTTTTGAATTCCTAAACTCCCAAAAGCTATTCAAGAATGATACTTCCTTTTTCATTTTCAGGTTCAAAAATCAGAAACTAACTTCAAAGTCAATAAGAACACACACTAGCTCAATCTTTGTCTTGAAATAAAAATGTAGAATAAAAAATAACATAAAACAACCACTAGCACAACTATTTAACAGTTTCAATCAGATCCAGTGAACATAAACTTAACCTAAAAACAAAAATTAAACAAAAACAAACAAACATACATATGGCGTGGCTGATCGACGACGACAATGAGCTGATGGCGTGGCTATCGACGGCGACGAGCTGATGGCGTGGTTGATCGACGACGACTGGTGTGGCTGATCGACGACGATTGGTGTGGCTATCGACGACGACGAGCTGATGGCCTGACTGATCGACGGCGACTGGTGTGGCTGATCGACGACGAGGAGTGGCTGCTGCGTGGTGGTCTGATGACTGGTGAGTGACTGAGTTGTGACTTGTGAGCTGAAAAAAATCAGATTAGATCTAGGGTTTTTTAATATATAGTGTATCTACCGGTTCGGTTTACCGGTTTTAGTGAGTAAACCGGAAAAAAACCGGTTTAACCGGTTTTTTTTTAAAATCACCCGAACTGAACCGGCTCTTCACTAAAAACCGAAAAAAAACCGGTCCAACCGGTTTGAACCACTGGTTCGGTTCAGTTGGCCGGTTTTTTGCCCACCCCTACTACCGGCAATGGAGCTCCATCGCCGAAAAAAATAAGAGATCTTTGATGATCTCCTTCTACCGAAGGAGATCAACTTCCTACAGTTCGTAGAGGAAGCTCCTCCGCGAAATGGGGATATTTCCGTCGACGGTTGATAGATCATCTTTTTATTATTATTTTTTTTTTAATTTTAATTAAAAAATATTTTATGTTTGGGATGATGTGGCAATGGTATATTTGGATTTCTAAAGGTCAAGGTTAGTCAACCATTAAAGATAACGGATTGACTTGGTGGAAAGGGGAGTTTGTGTTAATATTAGGTATCTTTTTAAAATCTTGCTATATTTACTAAACTAAGGGTAAGTTAATGCAATTAACCCTTTAAACAATCACATTTTTGGGAATTCCAGACCTTTTTTTCTTTTTTGGCTATGGTGGTTTTCATTTTTATGGGGATTTTAGTGGGTAGGCGACAAATTTAGGATACAGAGGGGGGACCTATAGATATAATTGCATATGTACTAATTCATTAATGCATACTTCTTTGGATTCCCTGCCCAGAAAACGACAGGGGAGACAACAACTCTCGGGTGCATTCCATGTAGCTAAATTTATATGTACTATAGGAGATGTGAGTGTTAATTTTCGAAAAAATTATTTCCGAGTGTAAAATAACAGACCTTAGGGAGGTTTGATGCAATTTGCTCCGGGATAAATCTTTTTTTATATGATGTTTTAAAGATCTCCCTACGCTTTAGGGTTTAATAAATAAATGTGGAATTCGAATCCCTATCATAAAAGTAGGGGGAAAAAGTGTACGATCATTTTATTAAGTGTGGATGTGTAATTGAAGAATGAATTGAATAGTAAACAAGAAAATATTGCGTGAAAGTAAATCTTATTAATTATTCATGCCATACCGACAGAGAAGCTATGGAATGGTTGGTGAACGGAGTCAATGTGTACCATTTTCTTTACCAAATAAATCATAATTGTAGTATTTGACTCTGAATTTAGGCCTGCAAATTGCCGAAGTGCCACCATACACCAAACAGGGGGTTTCATATTTAATAATATATATTTTTTGATATATCACATTACGGTATGATCACTTGAATTTGAGATATGTCCAGACCGGATAGTGCTATCAGGATAATTATTTTAAGATAATTCTTTACATATTAAAATACTATTTCATTTTATATATCAGAACTTCTCCGGATGATTGAATGAAATGAGTGTATGTGTCGACTTTATGAAGATTCAATCAAAGATTGATAACAGCGGAAGAATATAACTAGTGTTTGATGGATGCCATTGATGTATCAAATGAGCTTTTGTATTCAATACACATTTGAGAGAATTACAGAGAATGTATATACATTCTGATAAGGGAAAAGTAAATTGCATTTACACGTGATGACTATATTTATATTACAGTCCTAACAACTTTCTAACAACCTTCCTGATAATCAGGAATGTAAATTAACTAGATACTGACACCTCAGCATTGCTCTAACTAACTTCCAGCACTAACTTCCTTTCTGTTGAGCTTGTTCAAGCATCTTCGACTCTGATGATCAGCTTGATCATCTCTGTTTTCTGATGCACAAAATGCAAGTCCAGTGAATGGTTGCGAGCTGCTATTCATAATTCTAACATTCCCCCTCAAACTAAATTGTGGTGAATCAACCAAATTCAGTTTGGAGCAGAAGAAATTGAACTTGTCAGCTGATAGTGCCTTGGTGAGAACATTAGCAACTTGAGAGTCTGTTAGCACATATCGAGGTTCAACCACACCTGCAGCAACCTTCTCTCTGATGAAGTGTGTATCAATATCAATGTGCTTAGTCCTTGAGTGGAGTATAGGATTGAGAGCAAGAGAGTTAGCTCCCATATTATCACACCAAATCACTGCAGGAGAGGGAATTTTTATGTGAAGCTCTTGAAACAAGGACTGTAGCCACAGAAGATCAGCTGTGATTTATGCCATGGACCTATATTTGACCTCTGTACTGGACCTAGCAACAACTTGTTGCTTCCGTAAACTCCAAGCTATCAAGTTTCCACCTAGAAACACACAATTCCCACTGGTGGAACGCTTGTCATCAAGACAGCTTCCCCAGTCAGCATCAGCAAAAGCATCCAAGGTTAGAGAGGAAGATGGCTTGAACCAAAGGCCTTTGTGGATAGTCCTACGCAAGTACCTTAACACCCTCTTACAAGCCTACCAATGAACTTGTGTTTGAGAGACAAGAAATTGGCTGAGCTTATTAACTGTGAATGATATGTCAGGTCTTGTGTAGCACAGATATTGAAGCCCTCTTATTACACTTCTATACATTGTAGGATTCTCAAGTGGAGCTCCATCATTTCTCATAAGTTTTGAACTGGCACTAATAGGAGTAGAACATGGCTTAGAGTCAAACATGTTCGATTTCTTTAGAAGATCCATTGTATACTTAGACTGAGTTAAATAGAGTCCACTTGAGTCTCACAATGCCTCAAAACCAGGAAAGTAATTGACTGACCCAAGAGTTTTTAGAGCAAAAGTGTTATTGAGTTGAAAGATGGTGCTGTGAATGAGAGAAGAGTTGTTACCTGATATTAATATGTCATCTACATATACCAGTAAGAACAAGATATCTGAACCTTGATGCTTGATGAATAGAGAAATATCAGATGTAGATCCTTTGAAACCCCATTGTAGAAGAGTTGATCGAAGCTTTGTGAACCAAGATCTAGGAGCCTGCTTGAGGCCATATAAAGCCTTTTAGAGCTTGCAAGCATGAGTGGGAAATTTCTTGTCCACGAAACCATTAGGTTGCTGCATGAATACTTGCTCTTTCAAGTCACCATTTAGAAATGCGTTGTTGATTTCAACTTGTTGCACATCCCAGTTGAAGTGGACAACCAAGGCAAAAAGAACACGAATGGTGGAAGGCTTCACAACTGGACTGTAGGTGTCAAAATAGTTTATGCCAGCTGTCTGATGGAAGCCTTTGGCAACAAGCCTTGCCTTGTGCTTTAATATCGAGCCATCAGGATTGAACTTAGTTCTAAAAACCCACTTACACCCAACTATATTCATGTCAGCAGAAGCAGGGATTAAGGACCAGGTGTTGTTGTCTTGTAAGGCCTGAAATTCAAACTTCATGGCAGTGAGCCACCTCGAATCAGCCATGGCTGCTTTGACTGATGTAGGTTCAACCTCTGATAAAAAACTAGAAGGAAAATCACTTTTTGACAAGAAGGCTTTAGGTCTTAGAGAACCAGTCTTGCCTCTAGTAACCATAGGATGAACATTTGTAGCATGATTAGGAATAGGTGGTGATGTAGCTACAGCTAATGGAGAAGATGCATCAGGACAATTAGCTATAGGCAGATGAGAATTTTGATCTTGTCTTGGATGACTTTTAGGTTGCTGAATTCTAACAAGCCCCAAAGGTTGATAAGCACACCTTTCAACCATCCTAGGAGCACGCAACTGATGAGAGATTCTTGATTCTTGAGCATTTTCAAAGCTTTGAAAAAGGTTAGACAGGGAGCTGACAGTGTCTAGGCTAGCATGTGATGGTCCAATAGAGGAAACTGAGCAAAATAAGGCTTTATAAGGAAACTCCAATTCATTGAAGAGCACATGTCTTGACACAAAAATCTTACCAGAAGAGTGAAGACACCTATATCCTTTATGGAACATACTATACCCAATGAAAATGCACTTACTAGAATGGAAGTCTAGTTTGTGTTTAGAGTAGTCTCTAAGGTAGGGAAAACATGAGCAACCAAAAACTTTGAATAAATTGTAATTTGGTTTCCTCTTGTAAAGCTTTTCAAAATGTGAAATGAAGTGTAAGAGAGCTGTAGGGAGATTGTTTATAAGAACTACAACTGTGGAAAAGGCATCAAACCAAAATTTCAAAGGTAAATCAGCATGTGCAAGTAGTGTCAATCCCATTTCAACTATGTTCCTATGTTTTCTTTCAGGGACCCCATTTTGTTAGTGTGTATAAGGACAAGAAAACCGGACAATGACACACATATTAAATAGATAGGGAATGAATGGTTTATACTCTCCTCCCATATCAGCTTGAAAGCATTTTATTTTACTGTCAAATTGTAGTTCAACACATTTTTTGAACTTGACAAACACATGGAAGGCATTTGACTTTAACTTGAGAGGAAAAATCCAAGTGAAACGTGTAAATGCATCTACAAAAGCAATGTAATATTTGTAGCCTTTACAAGACAACATTGGGGTTGGACCCCAAACATCACTATATATGAGCTCTAGAGGAGCCTTTGCAGTAATTTCAGCTCTTTGAAAGGGAAGTTTGTGCATCTTTCCTAGTTTACATGAGTCACAAAATTGTGCACATTGAACATTGAAAGGAAAATGCATTGTCTTTAATATTTTTTGTAACACCAAGGGTGCTGGATGACCCATCTTTGCATGCCAAAGAGAAAATTTTGTTCTAGCAGTAACAAGAACATTAAACTGAGTCACATTTGCTCTGCTAGGCAACATATTAGCACTAGCTTTATTTGCAAAATTCAAAGGCTTATTTCTATGTACATCAGTATCACTATTTATTCCTGAAGTTGCACATGAAACTGACTTCAACAAATTGAGACTTTGAGGAGTTGCTTCAACCAACTTTCTTTCATATAAGCCATTCCTAAGTGAGCCTTGAAGTAGAATCTTCTTGGTTCTCCGATCCTTAATAACACAATCATGGCAAGAAAATTCAGCAACTGCATTGTTATTTTTTGTGAATTTAGAAATGCTATGAAGATTCGTTGTTATGGTAGGAACACAAAGAACTTGGCTAAGATGCAGATTAGTGTAAGGAGAACAATGTGATTTAACTTTAATATTACCAACATGTGTACCGGCTAATTTAGCTCCATTTCCAACATAGAGTTTGTCATTACCTCTGTAGTCTGATCTGATTGAGAGATTGCCAAGATTTGAGGTGACATGGTTGGTAGCTCCAGAATCAACATACCAAGCTTGGTCTGCAACAGTTTCTGGGGTTGCAAAATTGGTTGCATTCTGATGAGCTCCAGTCTATGTCATTTGTGAGTTTTCTTGAAATATATTTTGAGAATTATAAGAGTTAGAAACACTTCCTTGTTCATAGGAGTTGTGATTCAGGTGCTGGTGCTGAGTCATGAATGCCTGACTTGCTTGGTTGTGCTAAGAGTTTTGACCTGTCTGATTTCCTTGAGCATGGCCACCTTGAAACTGCTGGTCAAAACGTTTGTAACATTTTCAGGCCCCATGACCAGGTTTTGAACACAATTGGTAGTGGATCCTTTGATTTGATCTACCACCATACCTACCACCTCTATTTCTGCCTCGATTTCCTCCTTTGTAAACACCACTTGAATTGTTCCTACCACCACCTCTATGGTTAAAATTGAAGTTGTTTGAAGCGAAATGAGCTGACGAATCTGATACACTCATATGAGCAAAAACATTTAGGTGTTCAATATTGTTCATGCATTAAAAACAAAAATTTTGCATCTTCAAAAGGCATTGTGCTTTGTTGAGAAGAAACTAATGTTACAACCGAATCATATTCGTGTCCCACTCCATTCAAGAGACTCATGATCATTTCTCTCTCACTGATAATTTCTCCAATTGAAGCTAAAGCATCACTTATAGCCTTCAGTTTTACAGCAAACTCACGGATTGAATCGGCTCCTTTCTTTAGAGATTGCAATTGTTGTTTTAATTGCATGATTCTAGCCATGGATCTTTGAGAAAAATTCTGTTCGATTTTTGACCAAATCTCAAAAGAAGTTTTAGAGCCTGTTACCTGACCTAGAACACTTGGAGTCAATGTTGAAAAGATCCAACTCATCAAGAGTTTATCTGATTTCTTCCAGTTGATGAAGTCAGGATTTTCTTGTTGTTATGTAGCTCCACCAGAGAGGACTATGATGTATTTTGGAGGAGGTGTCTTTTCACCATTTATGAAACCTTCAAGGTCTAAGGCTTTGATTGCTGTCAAGACCTGCTTTTTCCAGTAGATGAAGTTTGTGTGATCAAGCTTCAATGTGAGATTAAGACTTAAAGTCTTTGCCAAAGAAGAAAAATCCAAAGTTTTGCTAACTACAGATGAGATGGTGTGAGATTCTGTTGAAGATGAGTTATTGGATCGATTATCAGTCATTGATTCTAATCAGAAGCTCTGATACCATGTGAAGATTCAATCAAAGATTGATAATATCGGAAGAATATAACTGGTGTTTGATGGAAGCTAACACCTGTTTGATGAAAGTACTCTGAGAGCAAAAGAAAAACAAATAGAAGAAGATTTTGACGCCATTGATGTATCAAATGAGCTTTTGTACTCAATACACATTTGAGAGAATTACAGAGAATGTATATACATTATGATAAGGGAAAAGTAAATTGCATGTACACGTGATGACCATATTTATATTACATTCCTAACAACTTTCTAACAACCTTCCTGATAATCAGGAATGTAAATTAACTAGATGCTGTCACCTCAGCATTGCTCTAACTAACTTCTAGCACTAACTTCCTTTATGTTGAGCTTGTTCAAGTATCTTCGACTCTGATGATCAGCTTGATCATCTCTATTTTCTGATGCACAAAATGCAAGTCTAGTGAATGGTTGTGAGCAGCTATTCATAATTCTAACAGACTTACTCATATAATGAAAACGTTATTTAAAATATATATATATATATATATATATATATAGTCTTTCTATTGTCGGTTCGGGCCTGACAATAAATATATCAGGACGAAGAATGTGAACCATAGATTATGGAGAAGTTTTGACAAGTGCATACACTTTAAGTTAAAGTATGTAAATTTAGTAATCCACATTCTTCGTCCTGATATATTTATTGTCAGGACGAACTGACAATAGAAAATATGTATATATATATATATATATATAGTGAAAAAGCGTGGTTGATTTTCTACAATTTTTATTATGGAATAAGTTACTTGCAATGGTAAGACATGGTTGTAGATTTCTGGAATTATCATTCATAATTTTTATATTTTTTACATTAAATTATCATTCATAATTACTATTGGAGATCACAGAGTCTAATCTTTAAAGCGAAGAATATTATCTAATTCTCCACGGTTACAGACGAGATGAGGTTGGTCTGGTGGTAAATCTCCTCACACCTGCACCACTTATCCCAAAAAAAAAAACCTCGAATTTATGTAATAGTGTAAAAAAAAAAAAAAAAAAAAAATCTTCACGGTTACCTTAACAATGTTCTTTTTGGCCTCGTCCGATCTGAAAGTAATTAAGCCAAGCTCTTATTTAGGGATGACAATTTCACCAGAATCCGACCCTTGATAAGAGGGTATGGGTTTTGAAAATAGATTTTAATTCCTTCCTCTCATCTCATCCCACTAATGATCTCATGACATATAAGCATCGATATGAATGAGTGGTTAAAATATGATTGTTTTTCATTGTAACTTTATCAACGACCAATCATATACTTTGAAAATATGATGAAAAAGCTGAGATAAGTTGAGGAGATGTTCCAAATCTAACTCTAAAAATATAACCCGTGGGGTGGGTTTGAATGTGAAATTTCAACCAGCCATGGGTTTGGGTTAGAAAAAAATCCAAACCCGAACCGCAAACCCGTTTTAAAAAAAAACGGAAATAAATTTTTTTGCTCAAAACGAAAGCCCTAAAATTATCCAGACCAGACTTTCTGTCTCACTCTGTATTCCCATCGTTTGCAATTTCATAGCTCAACAGATCACCAGGCAACTGTGGCGCTCGTGGTCCGTGGAGTCGCGCTTCTTCTTCGTCGTCGTCCGTCGATCTTCAGCCAGTCTCCACTCTCCAGTCACCAGTTTCCATTCTCTACTGATTCCAGCTGACCCAAGGTTTGTCTTTCATGTCGAATTTCGTTTTCTTTTGTGTTTCTTGCTTTGCTTCTGAATTTCAATTAATTGGTCTTTCGACGCTTGTGGGGTTCTTCTGGACAGCCTAAAATTTTGTAAATTAATTAAAACAAAACCTATTAAACTATGTGTTAATCTGTGATGTGGTGTACTGGTATCTTGCAATTATCTCTGTTTTGTTCTATTTTTTAGTACACTGGTAGAACTATCTCTTATTCTCTTATATCCATTTTTAACATATTTTTCACTAACATATGGACATTAGTTATAGATAGTTTGATTGTTGCACTTCAATTTATTTTTAGGGTTCAGTTGCATCATTGGATGGTATTGGTCTTCTATGATGCTAACGATTCTAGGATTTCCAATTGATTTTTTTTTTTTTTTTTTTTACAGAAAAAATTTGGGTGCTTCCTTTTGTCTGTAAGTGTGTTTGTGATTCATGATTTGATTGATGCTATGTTTTTATACTGTTCTGTTTGGAATTGTATGTGACTTTTGCTATTGCAATAGTGCAAATTTTATGCATTGCAGGAGCTTAACATTGTTGATTTTGGATATACAGGTGCTAGGAGGAGCTTGTTGAAGAAAGCATGGCCAAGCATCATCCTGATTTGATTATGTGCAGGAAGCAGCCAGGTATTTCCATTGGAAGACTTTGCGAGAAATGTGATGGCAAGTGTGTAATTTGTGACTCCTATGTGCGTCCTTGCACACTTGTGCGCGTTTGTGATGAATGCAACTACGGATCCTTTCAGAGTCGATGTGTTATCTGCGGTGGAGTGGGAATCTCTGATGCTTACTACTGCAAAGAGTGTACTCAGCAAGAGAAAGACAGGGATGGTTGTCCGAAAATTGTTAATCTGGGGAGTGCCAAGACGGATTTGTTCTATGAGCGCAAGAAATACGGTTTTAAGAAAAGATGATGATTGCTGCTGTTGGGTAATGTTTCTGCAGCCAGTGCGTTTTTTCTCCCCTAATGTTACATTACTTGGTCATATAACAGATTTTACAATAGTGGAACTTGGAAGTTGGAACCGTGTTTTAAGTTTTGAGAACATGTTGGGTGACTAATATTAAACTCTGTTGATTGTGGAAACACCTATGTAGTTATGCAGCTGTTTGTTTCACGCATTACTTGTTTTGATTCATGGAACTGTTGTTGTTGTTGTTGCAGTTAAGTGATAATTGCACTATCTTTAGTGCCTCTGGTTTTAGCCTCCTATGGAGATTTTTGTTAGTGATAAGAAAGTAAAACTTGTTATATTTTCCATTGTGTAATTGACTTGTCAATGTGATGCAATAATAAAAATAGGGTTAGTTGCACTAAAGTACCGTGTGTTTATCCCTTTAGGCAAAATATCATTTAAGTTTATGAAAGTCTATACAAGCATACTCTATCATTAAATTAGGTACGTTAGCTCTTGACAGATCGATCTGGAGATGGAGGAGATCCAAGATCTCTATTTTGGAAGGAGATTGTTTGTCATCCAAAATGGAGGAGAGAGTCATGAGTCCTGAGATGGAGCTCGAGCTCCATCTTGCTTTGTCAAAGATGAGCCCGCTCCATTAGAGATGGAGCTCCTCTATCTAACGGAAATGGAACGCCATATCTCTGTTGGAGTGCTGCTTTAATCTGATGGAGGAATGGAGCAGATTTGTTCCTTTCTTCTTCTTTTTTTTTTTTTGAAAATATTTTTGTTGATTTGTATTTTGTTGTTGGTTAGTTTTGATGAAGATGAAATTATGAAGAAATGGATGGGTTGGTGATGATGTTGGAGATGGGATGAAGATGATGTTGGTGTTGGAGATGATTGAAATGCAATGGGGGCGATGATGTTGGTTTTTTGTCCAAGGGTATCGGTGAATGAGGATGATGAAGGTTTTATTTTTATTTATCTTTTATTATTTTTAAAATTAATTTAATTGTTTTAATAAATAAATATATGTGGAAGGATGTGACCTTGGCAAAAAATGTTGGTCACATATTCAATTTGCATATGAATTCAAGAGAAAGTACAAAAATCTCTCTTCTCACCCAAACTATGGCAATATTATAGATGAATAAAAATATGTTTTTTTTTTTCATTATATATAGAATTCTCTTGTTTGAGAATTAAACTAAGCTTTATTTTTTATTGCTCATGTGCTTTCCTTAAATATTCATATATTAGGGATAAATGGTAATATTGTTATTATAATGTAACCTAACAATTATATTGCTTATTATTTTAAAAAAACAATTATATTGTATATATATATATATATATACAGATTTTCTATTATCAATTCGAACCGACAAAAGATATATCAGTTCCTTGTATGTGGACCATTAGATTTAAATATTTTGACTTGGTTGCATGCACTTGTCAAAGCATCTTTTAAATACAATGGTCCACATACAAGGAACTGATATATCTTTTACCAGTTCGAACTGATAATAGAAAGACTATATATATATATAACAATTATATTGTATAGGGGGAATTACAGTTTGATCCTTATCTTTTAAGGAAACGTCACTTTTTTACTTGACGTATGCGTATTAGGGTCTTTGGTCCTCATCTTTTTGGAAATACATCAAAAAAGTCTCTCTGACCAAAAAGTTAACAGTCAACGTTAATAGAAGTGTCAAAAAGACGGTTTTACCCCTAAACAATGCGAAAAGACTGAAATGCCCCTCTAACAATTACTCTTAAACCCATTTAATATTAGGAAATTAAAAATGCATCCATCAAGGATTGAACCTTCAACTTCATGGTTAAAAGCAACAAGCTCTAACCAATTGAGCTACTCTAACTCTTTGTTGGAGGCTTGTTGATTTAAATGTATATATAGTTATATAATTTGTTTAAAATAATTTAAAATATGCTTATATAATTTAAAACAAACTCATATATATATAATTTGAAATAAACTTATATTTAATAATAATATATCAAAACAGATTTATGGAAAAGAAAATAAGGAAAAAAAACAAAAAAAAAACAAAAAAAAAATTCTTTTTTTTAATTTTTTTTCCCTTTTCAATTTATGGGCTTTGATTTTCTAGGGTTTTTTTTTTTTTTTTTTTTTTTTTATCAAATTAAAATAAAACATTTTTTGTAAAGGAAAAAAATTCAAAAAAAAAAGAAGGAAAGAAAAAAATCTACGGGCTTTGATTTTCTGGGTTTCTTTTTGTTTTCTTATTTCCATTTGATAAAGAAACCCAGAAAATCAAAACTCATAAATTAAAAAGGGAAAAAATAAAAATAAAAATAAAAATAAAAAAGAAAGAAAGAAAGAAAAAATTTCCCTTTTTATTTATTTTTTTTATTTTTTTCCCTTTTGTTTTCTTATTTTCTTTTTCTTTTTCTTAAATATGTTTTGATATATTATTATTAAATATATTTCAAATTATATACATGAGTTTATTTTAAATTATATAAATATATTTAAATTATTTTAAACATATTATATAACTATATATACATTTAAATCAATAAACCTTTATCCACAAGGTTGAAGGTTCAATCCTTGATAGATGCATTTTTAATTTAAATGGGGTTTAAGAGTAATTGTTAGAGGGGCATTTCAGATTTTTCGCATCCTTATGGGTGAAACTGTCTTTCTGACACTTCCATTACTAAAAATACCGTTTTACCCATGGACCAGTTAACTTTGGCTAACCATTGACTGATGGAGGGACCTTTTTGATGCATTTCCAAAAAGATGAGGACTAAAGACTCTAATACACGTAAGTCGAGTAAAAAAATGATGTTTCCTTAAAAGATAAGAACTAAACTGTAATTCCCCCTATTATGTAAAAACAATATCAATATTAATAAGGGTCCCTCGGTGGTCGTAGACTTCAAAATGAAGTTTCACCACCATGGTTTGAACCTTGTAATGTACGTAATGTCACCTTTTGGTCCGACCACCAACTTAACCATCCAACTTTTACCGATTAAATTACAAAGATCGAGTGTGAGACACTGAGAGTTGTACATTCTGGCCAGCTTGTAATGGTTAACTATAAAAACTTTTACAAATACCTTTTTTTGTCCTTTGAAATCTGACTCTACTTTTAGTTATTTTTGCTTTTAGGCTCCGTAAGAAAATCTAAAATACAACTCTCACTGTTGGATTAGGTTGGCAATGAAGTGATGAACCATTGATTCTTTTACAAAATAGCTTTTATTTATAAACTAAAAATGAATGATATTCATATATCTAAGGGTGTAACTGGAATCCTGGAATTGGGGACCAAACGATAAAAATTTAAAATTTATAGTACTGTAAAATTAATATTTTTTTTAAAAAAATTTATAATTTTTTTTTCAGTGGGCCAAGGGTCCACCCCTGCAATTATCATATATATCATCACAAAAAGGGTATAAATATAAAAGTAATATCATCGATGAGTATAGCTTAGCTAGTAGATGATTCCTAGGTCAGCGGTTCGAATCCTACCAATGGCCAAAGCTTTCAAAAAAAAATACCTCGTGCTGGATTAATAAATATTGTAAAAAAAAAAAATACGAAAGTAATACCAGCATTTCGAGCCGTGCAATTTGCTTCAAATTTCAACAACAATAATAATAAAAAATATCAGCTCATTGTTGAATTCCAACACGAGAAGAGTCAGTCAAAAGAAGTTGCTTTTTCAATTGATTTCTGATTTTCGATCCTTGGGCGCCAAGAAAACCTTGTAATATTTATCTCTCTTCTCTATCTAACTTTTGACCCTCGCAGAGTTGTAGAAACGTTCACAGCTCTCTCAAAGGCAGAAGCAGATTGTGCAGCCCTCTCGTCTCTCACAGGTTCGTTCATTTCTTTAACTCTCTTTTTGATATATATGGTATGGTATTTAACTTTGTTGATCATTTTTCACTTAGGGGGGTGTATTCAATTAGGATTCTTGAGGACATTTAAAGACATTATAAATCCTGGTGTATTCAATTTGGACATTTAAAGACTTTAAAAGAGTCCATATGAATCCAGTGGTATTCAATTAGGATTTATATGGACTTTTAAAGAATCCTTCCAAATCCAGGTGTATTGAATTGAGACTTTAAAAATGTCTACAAGAATCAAGGTGTATTCAATTAGGACTGGATTTTAAAGGATTTTTTTAAGTTATGGATTTTGATGGATTTTGGTGGACTTGATGGTGAACGATATAAATATCAAATGTCATAACATGTCCAGCCTTCTCCCCAAAGATTTTGGTGGATTTTGTTTTCCCTCTCTCTCTCAAATCAGAAACGAAAAGCACTAATATGTAAAAATTAAAAAAACCGATGCATGTGAGAATAATAAGCTTCCATCCCCAGTATGTTCTGTGAATTAAAAAGGAAAAAAAAAAACTGCACATGATTATATATGTGAGAATATGTTGCAGTCACATAATTATATACAGTATAACAAGTATAAAACTCACTACGTGCCAGAATTGCACAAAACAATACCAAATTAATCTGTAGAGCCTTCAATCAAACACCAAAATGCTCACTCTTTATTAGTTTTTTTTTTTTTTTTTTTTTTTTTTTTTTTTTTTGGAAAAACTCTTTATTAGCATTTTATTTTAAAGAAAAATAATTCATCTACACTTCATGCAAGCAGTGCCTTTACGCAGATAAGCCTTAGCCAATTTTGAGTTCAATTCAATCACTTTGTTTTCATCAGCAACAACCTCAAAATATATATATACGCAAATATAGATTAACTGGTGTATCAAATTTTGCTCATTCCAACTTCAAAGGTTTTTTTTTTTATAATTAGCTATAATTAGCTTACTATTGATATATAAGTTAGAGATAACAAATCCATGAAAATCCTTGGATGTCTAAACAAATCCATAAAAGTCTGAGATGGATGTCTAAACAAATCAATGAAAGTCCATGTGGATTTATAAAAGTCTGTAGAAATCCATGAAAATCTGTCACTTAAAAAATGTCTTAAAATGTCTTTAAATGTCTTCAAGAATCCTAATTAATTCTAATTGAATACACCCCCCTTAGATTGTACATCACATATCCAATTCTGAGTTTGGAGAAGCAAATGTTATACTGTTTTAATTACCTAGATCAGTACAGGTTTTTAGAATATAAATAAACTCCTGTTTTAATGAAAGTGGAGTTAATAATGTAAAATGGAGGAAACTGATCCTCACTCTGCTGCCTGTTTGAATATGCACATCAATCATTGTGTCTGATATTTTACTTGCAAAGCTTAGAAATATCAGATTGAAGGCAGCTTCCATTTTTTACTTATTTTGGACATACTCCTTTAATTGTTAATTTACTAAATGATGCAAGTGAATTGTTCCGATTTCTTTAGATTGAGTTTATTACTTGAATAATTTTGCTTTATTAATGTTTTACAACTTGTACTTAACCAATATATTGACACTAGTTGAGATTGTTTGATTGTTGCAGTTCAATTTTATTAGGGGTAAATTTGTTTTAGAAAAGAAAAGGGGGAAATTACAAGTTAACAAGCACTGTGCTATCAAAAAAGAGCCTCTAGTGGCAAAAAAAAAAAACATAAAGCTAGGCAAAGAGATGCCAGAACAATCCAAACACATGAAAATCCAACATAACTATCCCCAGAATATCCTCCTAATTATGTTGAGTGAAAGAAAAAAACAATTTTCCTAGAAATGTTTGGTGACTGAAGCCAATAAGAATGCTAAATAGAAAATATTGTCTTATAAGCGCTCTAAATTATTCTTCAACAACTCAAAAAGAATTCTGCTGTTCTTTTCCTGCCAGATTATGCACAATAAAGCTAGTACAGCCAAATCCAAAGGAACTTAATTCTAATTCCCTTATCAAAAGCGCGCAAAACTGTTCCAGGAAAAAATCTTCTTACTTCAAGAGACTGGAGCTGCCCACAAAATCTTTGCTTCTTACAGTAAGCTTAGACCGCATATAATGAGTGATGGTAGATGACAGTGGTTCTTTTGATGGCATTGATTACCAATTTTCCAGAAGAAAGATTTTTGTTTTTGTCATGACTATAGTGAGCTGATTTATGATCTGTATTTTGCTTTGCTCTTACGTTTTACTCTTTGTAAGTGATATAGTGATATTTGCTCTTGGCTTAGATATACTTGCAAATTGCAATGCTGATAATTTTTTATTTTTGCATTGGAAGAGCTTAACATTCATGATATATATCTGCAGGCACAACCGCACAAGCACACAGGGAGCTAGTGGGGGATTTTCAGAAAGCATGGCCAAGCATAATTCTGATTTGATTATGTGTCGGAAGCAGCCGGGAATTGCCATTGGAAGACTTTGTGAGAAACATGATGGTAAGTGTGTAATTTGTGACTCCCTTGTGCGACCTTGTACGCTTGTCCGGGTTTGTGATGAATGCAACTATGGATCCTTTCAGGGCCGATGTGTTGTCTGCGGAGTAGTGGGAATATCTGATGCCTATTACTGCAAAGAGTGTACTCAACTAGAGAAAGACAGGGACGGTTGCCCAAAAATTGTCAATCTGGGGAGTGCCAAAACAGACCTGTTTTATGAACGCAAGAAATATGGTTTCAAGAAGCGATGATGATGATGATTATGATGATGCTTACCGGGTAATTGTTAATTAAGCTATGGTTAACAAGGGTGTCAATGCTGTTGTGTGTTACTATGTCATATCAATTGGTGTTTGTTCTAGCTACCTAGGCTCAAAGACTTGCAAAATGAAATGTGTTTCTGGTAACATGTTTTTCTCTAAGATCTCTAGCATTGTCATTTATTATTGTTGTTACTGTCTCTCCCCGGTGTGATCTGTTATCTGTTATAGACAAGCTGTGTTTCATTTCATTGCAGTGCACTGTGAGTTTGCAATATTTCCTTTATGATGCCAAACTTTAATTTAACTTTTAGGGCTATTTTTATCTAAAATTGAAAAGCTTAATCAAATTCCAAGATTGTTTTCTTAATGTTATTTCGGGTTCTACTTTGAATTTGATTAAAATGATATACAAATTAAGAGTCTCTTAGTTTTTGATAAAATCATAGGGTTTTTTTTTTAGATAGGGGGAGGACTCGAACCCATAACCTTGTGGTGCGGGTGTAAGGGGTTTACCAATTACCACCTAACTAACCTCATCTTGTCGGTTCAAACTAGTTTAATAAATGGTATTGTCAAAATTCCTCTTGTGCTAAAATGTTTATATTTTGTTTCTATGGTAACCAAAATTAGAAACATTTTTACTTTTTATTTTTGATATATTACAATAATTCGGGGTTTGTGAAGATGAGATACTCGAACCCACAACCTCGTGGTGTGGATGTGAGGGGCATGCGACTGGGCCACTAAGTGACACACAGCCTTTGGAAGTATAATATCCTTGAATAAATGCAAGGGTGAGTCAATGACTTGGTCCAAGGCTTTAGCAGACAAAAAGTGGACTACTCTTTTGCTAAGCATGAAGCAATGCTTTAAGCCTTCTAAGTTGAAGTGGCACCTTTATGGTTTTCTTCATTCAAAATTCACATCTTTTTTGTAGCATCAAAGTAAAGTTGAAGGAATATGTCTCAATTGCCCTCTAATACAACAATGAAGACAATGCCATTATAAGGTGTGTTTGTTTTTTTTACAACTTATATCTTAATTTCATTAAGTACTTACATTAAGTGACTGTATTGTTTGTTGTTGTGACTTAAATATTAAATTAAGATAAAAAACATCTTATATTAAAAGTTAAAAAAAATCTGAACTTTTCACTTATTTAATAAGCCATAATTAACACATAGATAGTTATTTCCAAAATTAACCTCGTACACTTAATCTATTACAAATAATACCCCTAAACAAAAAAAAAATCCTCAATTTCTTAAACAACTCAAAGTCTCAAACCCTAACCCTAAACAATCACAATTTTATTAAACCCTAACCCTAAATTATCCTAGGCGGCGGCGACGACACCACCTCTGTGAGTTTTAAATAGAGGAGGCCGGTCGGTCTCCTCCTTGCGTCTGACGAGAGGAGGCTAGTTGGCTTCCTCCTGATTGAAGGGAGGAGACCGCCAACCTCCAAACTCAGCAACAGAGGCTACCAGCCTCCATTGTGACTTTTAGAGACGATCAAGCGGCCTCCTCTTGTTACAGCGGCGATAGGGGAAGGAGACCGACAATTTTTTTTAATGTTTTTTATTCTTTCAAAATTTTTGATAAAAAATACTTTTTGTTTTATAAATAAATAAGTACTTGTTAAAAAAATGAAAATACTATACATAAAATTTAAATCATTTGTTAAGATGAGAATAAAATGGTAAAATACGAGCCACTTAATATTTAAGTTAGAAAATCTTAAGTAAAAAACAAACAAATTGAAGGGTTTTAAATATTAAAAGATGTGTAGTACTTAATGACAATAAAGTCTTATAATAATTAAAGATAAAAAAAAAAATTAAATAAACAAAACAAAACAAACATAACCTTTTTGATGCTCTGCTTATCTGAAATCCATCATTCTATTTAGGGATATTATTCATTTAGTCCCTATGTTTTTTTTTTTTTTTTAAATATCTATCTTTTACTCACTTATATATTTTCGAAGGATTGAGCCCTATATTTTTAAAAATCACTCAATTTGGTCCTTCTGTTGGTCAAACGTTAGTCAACATTAACTGTTTCAAGGGTATTTTTGTCTTTAAACAAAGACATGCCACATGTCAACACAAAAATCAATGGAAAATAATAAATATTTATGTAATACTAAATAAATAAAAACAATAAACTAATATTAATTTATTAATGAAAAAAAAAAAAAAAAAACAAAACAAAATAATTAAATTTAAAGAAATTTTTTTTAGGGATAATTACCCCGGTGGCCATCGATTTGATGACACACTATCAAAATGGCCACTAGATTGGAATGTTGTTCCAAAATGGCTATTTTTAGTGAACTTTGTGGCACTAATAACCATTCCATCAAACACCATTATAACACCGTTAACTTCTTGTTCACTTGATATCAAAATGGTAATTCCCATATTTAAACTATAATCCCAAGTTTTTCATCCTAATTAATAATCAACATAAGAGATTTTTACCTCATATTCTTTTTTTTTTATAATTAATTTTATATTAAATTAATCACCATGACCAAGCTGAAACTTGGAGTTTGTCAAAAAAAAAAAAAAAAAAAAGTCACCATATTAATTTAATGGGAAGATGAAGATCTTAAAATATTCAAAGCAATGGGTGTTTTCACTTGAAAAGTCAGAACCGAAGTCTTGAGACATTATTACAAACCCAGTGAAAATAAGCACTCAAAAACCCCATCAATATGCTTATCGTTACGGTTAAGAAAATTAAGTATTTGCTTTCACAATATAGATATCAGTGCTTGGTTTATTCCCACTTATCATTTCTGTAGAAATCAAGGAACAAATCCTCCCCAAATTCAGCTGGCAATGATTTTCAGTGTAGACTTGGTTGCCACTTTGCTCCTCTTACAACCTTCAAAATTTCCTTGACCATGATCTTGCTCTCCCACTAACCCCACCCCACCCCGATGAAAGGTGGATACCATCGCTACACAAAGATCAGATGACATGATATATGTGTACAACAAGGCAATTTAATCTGGATGAAATCTATCCGATCATATAAACTGTCTCTCCTTTTTCGTTTTCAACAAATATGACTTGCAAGAAAACAAGAATACAAGAATTATAAGGAAAACATTTCAACTTGTGAAAGCAAACTTACGTAAAGCAAGCAGTTAGCCAATCGTCTCTTTGCTGCATTGTAGTCCAAAGATCAATGGCCTTCACATCCAGTTCGCGGCAGAGCTCCAAACAAGCTTCTGAATATGTTCGGCAGCCTTCGTTTGTTTTCGACTCCTATCTGGCACTATATCACAGTTTACGATGTCTCTTGCTTATTTCATCCGGTGTTTTTAGTGTTGTATTATATTTTATATTTTATTTTTGTAATTATAGATAAAATTACTAAAATACACATCTATTTAATAGCAAAGTTAACGGTGTTTGATGGAATGGCCATTAGTGTCACAAAATTCATTAAAAATAGTCATTTTGGAACAACTTTCCAATCTAGTGGCTATTTTGATAGTGTGTCATCAATTCGATGGCCACCGGGCTAATTTTCCCTTTTTTTATTAGGATCGGAGATCCAGAGTCCATCAGATAGTCCACCTAATAAATAAATAAATAAATAAATAAACTTAATCTTCTTCATCTTCTCGACTAAACTGGTTTTGTTTGTTTGTTGTAGAAACCTAACGGACCCAAACCAAGGCCACCAAAATCATCGTCCAACAAGTCGTCCTCGCCGGCTCAAGATGAGATTGAGATCGAGATTACGAAGGTTTTGTATGAGATTTGAATTTGCAGCTCCGAAAAGGAAGAAACCTCGACCTCGAGCTATATGATTGTTCATTGTAGATCTTCTTCTTTTTATTGGGTTTTGGTCAAAATGGTGATATGGGTCGGCTTTGTTTATTTGATTTGAGGTGTTAGTTTGGTTTGTAGAACGAGATTGAGTGGTTTTTAAAAATATAAGGCATAATCATCCGAAAATGTATAAATGAGTAAAAGATATATATTTCAAGAAAACATAAGGAACTAAGTGAAAATATCCCTTCTATTTATTTGATTCTCTCCCTCTCCATCATAGATTTTAGGAAAAATATGATACGACTTGGTGAGTTGGTGGAAATACAAAATGCAGTGGGTCCATGTTGCAACGTATGATTGGATATCGATATTATCACCATAAATATGATAAACACACGAGTTCATTTTTACTCACTCCCCTCCCCATTTCCTGTTTGGTGTCTAAAACTTAACCCAAAAGTTAATCAAGGTTAATAAATTGAGAGCTTCTTTTGACAATCCAATTTTTTCTTTTTACACTTCTTTTCTAAAAACACTCCATTCTCAAAATTTAAATTTTAAAAAATTCTAAAGACACTTCATTTTGTTATATGATTATCCTTTTTATCTTTTTTGAATTAAATTATTAAAAAAAAAGAAATTATCTATCATAAATCATTAGATTAATTATTACATATTAAATACTCTCTCCTAAATTTTTAATTACCATATTAAACTTTCTCTCCTCTAATACATATCTCCAATTTTTTTCTTCATTCTTTCTCAAACAAGACTAACAGTTAAGAACAAAAAAAAAAAACTTACTAATAAGTTTGATTTTTAGGAACTATATATATGTATATACTAAAATAATAATAATAATAATAATAAAAAAAACCTCACGAAATATGAAAATGATTTTTGTTACTCTTGTAAGTATGTGATTGCCTAAAAAACTTTAATTCTTTCATTAGTCTTAGAAATTTTAAGTTTAATAGAATCTAGTTGAAACAATTCAAGCTTTCATATATATATATATACATATAGAGAGAAAATAGGCTTTTTTAACCAAAAATTAAGGGCCTTGATTGTATTTGGCCTGAATTAGTAAAGTGATTGTATTTGTCAAAAAATCCATTGTAGAGACATAATTGCCCCTATTTTTTTTTCAAAACCTCTTTTCTCTCCTTTTCTCTCTCATTTTCACCAGATTTTTTTTTCTCTTTCTCTCTCTCTCTCCTTTCTCTGATCTCACGCCTCCTTTTTCTTTCTTCTCTCTTTCTTCTCTCTTTCTCTCCTCCTCTTTCCTTCTTTCACGCCTTCTTTTTCTTTTTCTTCTTCTTCTCCTCTTTCTCTTTCTCTTTCTCTTTTTTTTTTTCTAGATTTTAAAAAAAAAATCAGATTTATTAAAAGCAAAAAATTTTAGATCAGACGACCGGCGTTCGATCATCGGTCGTCCGATCTTCCCTCCTTCTTCTTCTCTTTCTCTCCTCTCTTCTCTTTCTCTTTGACGTTTTTTCCAGATTTTTTTATTAAATTTCAGTTTTTTTTTTTAATTTTGAAAAAAAAAAAACGACTAAACACACTAGGCAAAAAACGACTAAACACACCAGGCCAAAACGACTAAGCACACCAGGAAAAAAAAGACTAAACACACCAGGCAAAATTTCTGAATGAAGGGCATTTTTGTCCGAAAAGTGGATTTTTTGACAAAAATAATCAAAATACTAATTCAGGCTAAAAACAATAAACCTCCTTAATTTTTGGCAGTTTCCATTTTCACCCATATATATATATATTGAAAATTGACTTTTTATTATATATATTACGGTTAGTAAAAAACTGTTTAATATGGTAATAACAGATTTAGGAAAGAGAGTTTAATACCTAATATTTAATATAATGATTTAGGAGAGAGAATTTTTTTTTTTTTAATAATTTAATTAGTTTGGAGTGTCTTTAAATTTTTTTGTCTTGTTTAGTAATTTTAATTTAGGTTAAAATTGTCATTAATAAAAAAAATTAAATTGGAGTGTGAATAGATAATTTGTGGATTGTAAGAAAAAGCTCTCTAATA
Organism: Acer yangbiense; assembly: GCA_008009225.1. Taxonomy (NCBI): domain Eukaryota; kingdom Viridiplantae; phylum Streptophyta; class Magnoliopsida; order Sapindales; family Sapindaceae; genus Acer; species Acer yangbiense. Next base: position 14,290,761 of record CM017761.1, read on the forward strand.
AATTAATTAATATATATTTTAGGATTTGTTTTACCAATTTTACCCCATCTCTGTTTTTAATTTTATTTACACTGGAATTAAAAAAAAAAAAAAAAAACACATAATCCAAATCGGATATCGAAAATCAATTGAAAAATTTATATATATATTCAAATAACACCATAAACCATCATCTTCTAAACCAAAACCCACCAGTCACCACTATCCATCTCAATCACCAAACCCTAACCCTCAACTCCAAAAACCCCACCAATAGCCACCCCAAACCCATCAAGGCTCAAATCTGACCAAACCCATCTACCAAAACCACACCCACCGTTGTCTCACATCCAACCACCACCACCCCAAAACTAAACCCAACCTCTGTCTCCAGAAAATATAACCCAGTAACTTCCCACCACAGAAAATCAAACCCAGCAGCCTTCCACCACCGAAAATCAGCCACCACGAAATCAAATCATGCAAACCGAACCCAGTCACCCTCGTCGCCTCCGAACCCTAGCTACCAACCCACCTCAAATCCTCACCAAAACCACCAAAATTGGCTCGATCGAAGGAGATCGAGAGAGAGAGAGATAAAGAAGAGACAGAGAGAGAAGCGGTATAGAAAGAAGAAACAGACAGAGCAGTGATGAGAAGCGAGAGAGAAAGAAGAACCGTTGAGAAAGAGATAGTGAAAAAGACCTTCTTGCTTTTTTAATATTGTTTTTTTTTTTTTTTTTTTTTATCACGCATGGGATGATGGGATTTTCAATTTTAGTTAAGATTTGTTTTTTTATTTATTTTATTATTGTTAAATCCACATTGTTTATTGTAATATTTTAAAAATAATTTTATACTTAATTTGTAATTATTAATTTACCTATTTACCCTTGTAATTATATTATTATTAACCTTGAGTTAAATTTTAGACACTTGGCAGGAAATTGGGAGGAGGGTAATGCTCACCCCCCCTTAAGAGGGGGGTGGGGGATATGGCCGATTCTCTTTAGCGTGTTCAATGGGTCGTAGTATAGTTTTTTTGCCTATCATTGCCGGTTCTTTATATATAATTATATATAAACAAGTAAACTACCTTATTTGAGATAGATGAATCAATTTTATTTTATTATTATTATTTTTTTTTTTTGGGGGGGAGGGGGGGTGGGGCGGGGGGGTACACTCATTAATTACACCTATATCTATTAAAAAAAAACTTGTGATAAACCATAACATACGATAAACTCTAATTTAGATAATAAACCCTAATTTAGAAATATTTAGCACTACATCATATCCTGACTTTTATTGCAAGTGGAAAAAGAGGACCACATCAGAACTATCAAGCACCACTCACAAAAAGAAACGCACACAAACAAAGCCGAAAACAAAACTAAAACAGACTAGGGATTAATTTTGTTTTTATTTATGTTTTCAAGTTTGAAGAACTTAAGAATTTATTATTTGTGAAATTGTAAGTTTTAATAACTTAATAGGGTTTATAAATAAAATGTATTAAAATGAATACATTCATTTAAATAAGAGTGTTATTGGCATTAAGATGAGTGTATATAGTAATGATCTAATTTTAAATTTTAGTAATATAAATATGGATGTACTTATCATATTTATAAGTGGTAATTTCCGTACACTAAAACTAATTTCCAACTCGCAACCAAAAAGGCCTCCCTATCTATCGCATAATTATTTATTATTATCATTATTTTTTTTAATTCTACTTTTTAATTATAAAATTAATAGGATCCCGTCCGTATCTGGAGAAGAGTTTCTACTATTGCTTCGAATTTTGTATTCTCTGACTCTCCAACAGCTATGAGCCCATGAGTTCTGCCTCGATTTGTTGCAAACAATTTGATAATTCAATTCCAGGTTTGCCCTCTACGTTTCAAGGAATAACCATTGTGCTATCCCACCTATAATATATTAGTTGCAGTATTTGCACAATGACATATTGACACCTAAATAAAGATATTTTTTTTTTTTGATAAAACAATAAAGATTATTTTTAAAGATTATTTATGCACATCCACTCTAAATGCGTTAATGTACTCGTCTTCGTGTCTTTAATAAATTGATTTGGATCACTAAGAGGGGCGTAAATCAACTGGTAGATAGACGAGCTTGGGGTTTGGGTAAATAATTTCTAGATCAGTAGCTCAAATCATATCAATGGTGAAAGCTTTCAAAAAAATGACTGGTCCGAAATTAATAGATATTGTCAAAAATATATATATATATTGATTTGGATCGACAGATTGTTCATATACATTGCCTTTAAAGGTATGTTCATTTGGCAAGATAATCGAGTTTTTATGTTTATAGGCTATGATTGGATTGTTTTTTAATTTTTTAATAAAAAAATTAAAATCCAATCAATTTTAATTAAAATAATTTTTTTTTTATTAAAGACATATAAAATAATAAATTTCATATTATTTATTTTATATTTTAAAACAAAAATTATCTATAAAATAAAACTACCTAGTTTAAAATAATTTTGAAATAAGATGAAATAACTCTAAATTATTTTGAAATAAGATGAAAAAATAATACCTAAAATAATAGTAGATAAGACAAAGGAGAAGATTAGTGTAAATTGTTTATTAAGTTGTTGATTTTACTCCAACTTATGGTATTATATTTTTTAAGTACAAATTTGAGATTTGGATGCGACATCAAAGTGTGAGTGGGAGGAGTTTAGTAGTTTGCCATTGAGTCACCTCAACTTTAAGAGCATGTTTGGTAGATTATATTGTATTGTATTGTATTAGGGGTTTAAAATGTATTATAATAATGCAATACAATATTTGACTTGTTTTGTATTATGAATTATATTGTATTATCTAATAAGATCTTAGTTTTTAATTCCTTCCTGGGAGGAAAAGAGGGAGCCATGAGGAACCCTAGGAGAAAAAAAAAAAAAAAAGTGAATAGTGGTTGTTGCTACAGTAATTCAGTCACTGCTACAGTCCATCATGCTACAGTGTTTCCGTCGCTGCTACAGTCCAATACAGTGTTTCCGTCACTGCTACAGTGTCACTGCAATGTTTCTATTGCTGCTACAGTGGCCCCCTACAGTGTTTCCGCTACAATCTCGTTCCCAGCTACAATATGCTACAGTATCTTCTACAATGATTTCTCTACAGTATTTCCGCTACAGCTTATCGAGCTCTATGGATCCTATGTGCATGGAGGCCGCTTTGTCTCTTTCATCTCCGGTGGCGGTGTCTTCCACCTTGAATAGTCAGGTTGGTCTGAGTACGGTGAGTGGAGTGAATTCCTCTTCTCGGGTTGTTCCTCTCGCATCTGGTGGGATGTGTTCTTTGGTTGGCAGGCCGATTCCTCCTCAGCCTGAGGGGGGTGTTTCGGTGATTGTTCCTGATTCGGTTACAGGTCTCATTCAGAGTTCAGCACCTATGGTCCAGGGTGGTAAGTCTTTTGCGGGTCTCTTCAAATCTTGTCCTGTTAAGACTTTACCGGTGCCATCAGTTCCCTTTAAGAAGGGGGGGTATGTGGATATTTTTATGGCTACCCAAATTCAAGAGGATAATGTTTCCAATCCTTCGATTCTTTCGAAAAATGGTGGTTATGTGGCTGTTCAGGTGGATCCCTCTACTTATAAGTCTAGATTGGAGGTTTGTAAGTTTTCTCTCATTGGTCAAGTTGTCCTTTCTAGTGGTGAGAAGCCTTGGAAGTTGGCTGATCTTAAAGCCAAGATGCAGTCTATTTGGAAGTTGAACTCTGTTTGGAGGCTGATTTCTTTAGGTAAGGGGTACTTTCAGATTCTGTTGAATTCATATGCTGACAAGAATATGGTTTGGAGTTTAGGTTCTCTTAATCTCAAACCAGATGTTTTACGGCTTCAACCTTGGATGCCGGATTTTAATCCAGCATTACATAAGTCTTCAAATGCTCAGGTTTGGGTCCGTTTTTATGATCTGTCATGGGAATATTGGCATCCGAAGATTATTTCTGATTTAACTAGAGGGATTGGAGTGCCTTTACGGCTGGATAGGGCTACTGTGGAGGGTGATTTTGGACATTTTACGCGTGTTCTGGTGGATATTGATGTGTCTACTGTGCCTCCGTCTTCTTTGCTTCTTGAGAGGGATGATTCTCATAGTTCTTTTATTTCGGTGGAATATGAGAATCTCCTAACTTTCTGTTCTACTTGTTCCTCTATTGGTCATTTTCCCAATGTTTGTCATTGGAACAAGTCCGACAAGGGGATTCCTGTTAGTTATAGTAAGCCCGATTCGGCTAGAGATGGTCCGGCCACGGTTGTTGTAGTAGAGGGGTTTTAGGTTCCTCACAAACATGCTCATAAACTAGTTTTTCCTCAGGCAGAAGTTCCAATTTCTAATGTCTTTGCCGCTATTCAACAGGATTTAGGGTCTTTGGATTCAGTTGTGGTTCATTCTTCAGCAGGTTCAAATCCGATTTTGGGTATGGTTTCTTCTGCTAGTCTAGTTGATTCGTCATGTTTAACTTCTTTGGTGGCTCCTACTACTTCGATGGTGGCTGCTCAGGTCTGTCAGTCCCAACAGGTGGGGCGGAGTGAGGATTCCCTTATTGGTATCCCTGTTCATTCCTCCAGAGTGGGAGCAGTGCCTGTTTCTTCAGAGGGCCCTTATTCGATTCTTGATGTTTCAGTTGGTGCTGTTGTTTTAATCTCTTCAGCTGCTTCGATGGTCGGGCAGGGGTCGAAGGTTAGTAGGGATTCTGTTTCTCCGTTGGTTTCTTTTGCTCAACCCATTGTTTCTTCAGTGGTTTCAGTTGATGAGTTGGACGATAGGGTGGGTATAGTTTCTCATTCGGTTGAAAGGGTTGAGAGGGTTGTTTTGAGGAATGGATCTGGATCTTCATGTTCCCATATCTTGAATGTAGACTCTGATGTTCAGGTACAGGGTCCTGAGCGTCCGTTGTCTGATTCCCAATCTGAATTTCGCCCCATTGATGATTCTTCCTGGGCTGACCAGGTTGAGGAAGAAGAGTTAAATGATACTACTACTATTACTCGAAGGTCCACTAGGATTGCACGCAGACTAGCTTCTTATAAGTCCGGGTCCCGGGCTTTTTTGAGGGTTTCTGATGATTAGTGTCCTGTATTGGAATTGTCGTGGGATTGTGAATGGTTCTTTGAGGCAGGTTCTCAGTGATCTGAGTTGACTGCATGGGTCGGGAGTCTTTTCGTTTTTCTTGTTGTTTTTGTTTTCTTGTGTGGCGTGCTTGCCACTTTTCTAGTTGGGGCTTTTGCTCGTGGTGTTTTTGTGGTTGGTTTGGCCTTTGCTACTTTTTGTTTTTATTTATTTATTTATTTATTTATTTATATAGTTTTATTTGATTGAAAAAAAAATATATATATTGTATTATCTAATAATAAATGTATTAGCTATACCTTTTAATTGCTCTAATACAATGATGTTGTATTAGCTAATACAAAGGGGAGAGAAATAGCCCATAGGGGCGTGGGCTTGAGCAAATGACTCACAAGTCAGCGGTTCAAATCTTACCAATGATAAAAAGCTTTAAAATATATATATATATATATATCTGGTCTAGATAGGTGGAATGTAAAAAAATAAAAATAAATAAATACTAGTACATGTATCCAAATAATAATAACAATAATGATTATAATAATAATAATTTAAAATATAATACAAAAATAATATAATTTTATTGTAATATTAAATTTAAAATTAAATTAAATTAAATAAATATTATGTAAATTTAATTAAATGAAAATAAAAATAAAATATTATTCTAATAATATAAATATAAATATTATATAATTTAAATAAAATATTAAAAATAATTATCAAATATTATTGATATTTGTTACAATATTAATTTTATAATATGTTTTTTATTCAAAAAATATTTTAGTTTAATTAGTTAATAAGATATTAAGAAACAAAAACATATCCAAACATTGTATAACTTAATAAGGTCTAATACAAAATATCATCAAACATATAATTGTATAAGAATAATACAGTATGATGAAATACAATCTAATCCAACTTAATCCAATATAATCCAGGACAATACAATACGGTATGCCAAATGAGCCCAGAATAACAATTTTTTTTTAATAGAAATAAAATATATTTTTTAAAATAGCAATACAAATAAAGTATTATTTACTATTTTACTCAATTACTTGATTAATTTATTTTTTTTCTTAATGCATACATGATAAATCATACATCTTTGCTTTGAGCAAGATTATAAACTCACTTGGCGAGTTGATTAATCATATAAATATGCGGTCATATATTAATTGTGCATTTAGTTTGAAATCATAAATCACATTGAAAATGTAATTTTAGTTTTTGAAAATGAAGAACATTAAAGATAAATTAAAAAGCAACATATTTCGTATATAATCACAAAAAAGAAATAAATTTAAGAAAGTTGTAATGAAAATTCGTGGGGCCGAAAGATGCACCCAAAAGAAGTGAAGTTAGAATGAATTAAATTTCCTTTATTTAATTGTTGTAATTTATGACAGATTATTCATTTATTTAGAGATTTAGTATATATAGTTGTATGGATAGTTATAAGAAGTTTTTCTATTATCAGTTCGAACTGACAAAAGAAATATCAGTTCCTTGCATGTGGGTCACTGGATTTAAAAACTTTGACTTGGCTGCATGCACTTGTCAAAACATCCTTTAAATCCAGTGGCTCATATGTAAGGAATTGATATATCTTTTGCCAGTTCGAACTGATAATAGAAAGACTGTAGTTATAAGAAAGTGATTTTTTTATTTTATTTATTATTATTATTTTTTTTTTTTATAGATACTTGGATAGTTGGATTGATATCCAATGATAAAAACAAATCATGTAAAGATTTATTAGTACATGAACCCTTTATTTAGATATCCTATAATAAGTGTAATCTAATTAGGTCTAACTTGAAGAATCATTACTATTGAATAAAGATTTATTATTATTTGAAAGTATAAAGATTTATTTTTTATTTTTTGAAAGGAAAATTTCATAGAACCGAAAAGGATTACAGCAGTTTAGGGTATTCACCCACGACAATCGGAGCCACTCATAAAGATTTATTATTTGATTTGATTTTATATCCATTCATTACTAATATATTGAGAAATTTTAAAACTACATATTGCAGTCTACAAAAATATGCACTTTAACAACATTTCACTTATTATAGGAAAGAGTTTTATAAAGTGTCATTCCTCCAAAATATTTGATGGAGGATTGTCCTCCTGTTGTGGTTCCTTTTGTGCTGGGCGATTGCCAACCGTTTCTGGTTTTATGAATTTCCTTTTTTTCTCAAAAAAAAAAAAAATATAATAATAATTTTAAGAGAGGTATCGACTGATTGATTGATTATAACGATTTTAGTTTTATAATTGTAGGCACCTCCCTATTTTATATATATATATAAAAATATGATTTTAGGTTTAGGTTTTTTTTTTTCTTCTTTCTCTCTTTTAGATATATGATTTTGCTACGTTATAACATAATTTTTATAAAGTAATAACGTTGGCATCATATAATCTATTAATTTTTTGATAAATTAATATTATTAATTTATAATGATATTGAAGATGTATATTGACAACATAACTAAGAATTTTCCTTATAACGAAGTTGATGACGATACAACAATTTTTAGAAACCGTTACACTCAATAAAAGCACTCAAACATCAATGACACTACAAAATTTCTGGTTGTAATACGGGATTCAACCCCATAAAATTTTAAGTGCATTATGAAAATTTAAAAATCCAACCAGCCTTAAAATTCAAGAAAAGAATAAGCAGTAAATTCATTTTCAAGAAATATCTTAAATTATAAAATGGGTGGAACATATATTCTACAAGAGGATTTCATTAATATATTATTTTATAATTTAATTGAACACTATTAATTTATCCTATAGGTCAAAATCGTTGACTGGTAAAAGGTTATTATATATAAAACTAGGGGTATTTACAATTTGGTCTCAATTTAATTAGGAAACGTCACCTTTTTTTACTCCTTAACATTGAAATTTCATCAATTTTGGTCCTTACATAATTGAAAATCAATCAAATTTAGTCATACTGTTAGTCAATTTGACTAACAGTATGACTAATTTTGATTGATTTTCAATTATGTTAAGGATCAAATTGATGAATTTTCAATTAAGGAGTAAAAAAAATGACGTTTCCCAATTAGATTGGGACCAACATTGTAAAAACTGCTAATAATTATATGTTATATGATTTATTTTTATTTTTTTAAATAGTATCATTTATTAACATGCCACGTGTCGTGAGCATAGCAAAAGTAGTTATTTTTATTACATATAATTATTTAATAATATTATTAGTATATGTTATATTGTATAATTATATATATTAGAATATGGGAATTAAAAAATAAATTAATATGATCGTTATTATATATATGCTTAATATTAATAGTATCATTTAATATGTATGTTGCTGACTTTGTGAACCCTAGAAGTTGTGACTATTATATATATCAAAAACTGGAAATATATAATTATTATTATATATTTTTTAAAATTATTATTATTATTATTATATGTTATATTGTATAATTAGATATATTACAATATGGGGAATTAAAAACAAAATTTATATGATTGTTATTATATATACAATTATTATTAATAGTATCATTTAATGCGTATGTTGCTGATTTTGTGAACTCCAGAAGTTTAAACTATTATATATATCAAAAATTGAAAATATAAGATTATTATTATATGTATATATATTTTTAATAAATATTATTAGTATTATACCTTATGTTGTATAATTAGACATATTAGAATATGGAAAAAATTCTTAAAAAAATTCTTAAGAATATAGTATAATTTATTGTATACCATGTGTCGCGGCCATAACAAAATTCACTATTTTTATGTTATATGATTTTTTTTTTTTTTTTTTAAATATAGTATCATTTAAGTGGAAATTGCTAGAAATAACCACATAAAACATACAAATTTTGTTTGTAACCACAAACGAAATTTTAATTGTTAATAACAATTTTTTTGAGAAATTACTTGACTGCCCTCATATAAAAACCATCCCCAAACACTCTCTCTCTTTCTCTCTCCTTTCCTCTCTCTCTTTTCTCCTCTCCAACCCATCAATCACCACCGGAGATCGTCGTCAAGCACGATGCCACTGGTTCGCGCGCAGCCCAAGCAGCGCATCGATGACGTCCGGCGATGATTGACCCCCAGACGACGACCTTCGACGGTGATTGACGACCTCCGATGATGATTGACGCCCATCTTGATGACGACAGGCGATGATTGACGGCATGGAGAGGAGAAAACCTTTATAAATAAATAAATAAATAAATAAATAAATAAATAAATAAAAACATAATTTGGGGAATTTGGGGAAGAAGGGAAACATGTCATGATTTCAAGTCTCACATTTTAAGTTTTAGGCATGATTTCAAGTTTGATCTAGATTTTAGTCGTGATTTCAAGTTTGATCCAAATTTTAGTGGTGATTTCAAGTTTGCTTCCAAGTTAAAAAAAAAAAAAAAACTAATTCCAGGGTTACTTTTGTAATTTATTGACATACATTGATTTTTTTTTTAAAAAAAGTGGTTATTAACAATTAAAATTTCAAAAGTGGTTACTAATGAAAGTTTAATGTTTCCAATGGCTACTTTTGGTTTTCTCTCATTATTTAATATAGGCATATCTAATAATAAGAGGTATTTACAATTAGGTCTCAATCTAATCGGGAAATGTCACTTTTTTACTCCTTAATTAAAATTTCATGAATTTGGTCCTTACATATTTGAAAATCAATCAAATTAGTCCTACCGTTAGTCAAAGTAAACGGTTTTGACTAACGGTAGGACTAATTTGATTGATTTTCAATTATATAAGGACCAAATTAATAAAATTTCAATTAAGGAGTAAAAACGTGACATTTCCCAATTAGATTGGGACCAAATTGTAAATACCCTTAGAAAATAATTTTTTTAAATGGTATATAAAAAATAATTAATTTATAGTAATTATTATGATTTTTCTTGGATGCAATCATTTATATATATATATATATATACAGAAATTCTATTATCAGTTCGAACTGATAAAAGTTATATCAGTTCCTTGCATGTGGGCCATTGGATTTAAATACTTTGACTTGGCTGTATGCACTTGTCAGTCAAAGTATTTAAATCCAGTGGCCCACATGCAAGGAACTGATATAACTTTTGTTAGTTTGAACTGATAATAGAAAGACTGTATATATATATAGCATTATGTCAACAACTATACATATAAATTACCAACAGGGGCGTAGCTCAGCTGATAACAAGCTTGAGGTTTAGGCAAATAACTCCCAGGTTAGAGGTTCGAATTCCACCAATGTCGAAAGTTTTCAAAAAAATACCTGATTTCGGATTAATAGATATTATCAAAAAAAAAAAAAAAACTATACATATAAATTATTTTTTAATAGAATATATTAAAAATATGCTAAAATAATAACAAAATACAGGAATTCGTGAAAGATCTATTTACCAAATTGAGGAGAAATTGAAAAAAAAAAGAAAACAGTTGAGGAGAAATGAAAAAAAAGAAAGCAATCAGCCCAGGAGTTATGTGCAAAACATACGCGAGATAAGGGCAATTACGTAAATAAAAAAATAGAAATGGAGTTTACGCGTTCATGTTATTGAATGTTTTTTTTTTTTTGCAGGGAAAACACCCAACAACGAAGGGAGAGAGAGAGGGAGAGAGAGAGAGAGCGAAGAATATATAACGAGGGAAAATAGCTGCAGAGGAGAGTTTTGGCTCGATTCTTTTCTCTGTTTTAAGCTCCCGCCATTGTTGCCTTTTGTCTCTGCAACGCCATTTTATCCTATGTATCACAGATTTCAAGTCCCTCAAATACGCAGTTGATACATTCATACATACATTGACACATTGCGATAGAGAGAGATAGAGGGACGGAGACAATAAGTTTTTGTACGAGTTGACGGCTTCTTGATGTTTTGATGATCTTATTCTCTACGGTCTTTATTCTTGGATTTCGAGATTTTTGTTTTGTTTTGTCAAATGGTTTCTTATGCATTGTGCGGCGTTTGTTGGTGACGGAATCTAGGGTTTAGCTTAGCTTTATTGGACGCAGTCGTTGGCTCTCGTAGATTCTCGTGATCAATGGTACGCATTTCTGTTCTTTATTCTCGTTTCTTGCTTTTCAAGTAATTGTTTTGATGGATTTTGTATCAGCTTGTCTTACCTTTTGTGCTAAATATACCAATTTGTGCATTAATTTTGAATCACTATGGTGAAATGTAGAAAATGGATATGAAGAATTAATGTTGAATTTCTTGGGCTACAATGAATTGATCTGCTTCTTGTTTTTGTGAGCCGTTTTGGTGTAGTATAGTATTATTATTGGAAAGTTAAGTTTAGTTTAGCCAGTCAATTGTTGGTTCATTAATGGGAACTTAACAATTATTTTGAATTAACTAAGAGCTCTTTTCTGATTGCACATGTAGTGTAATGCAAATAATGCTTTGTGTTTCCTTGCCATTCATATTTTGTTTGATGATATACTTTATTTGTTTCATCTACGTATTTTACTGTGATTGTATGGCTCACATTGAATCAACTGTTATGAAATTGTGGCATTGTCAACTCGTCATTCTTGTGACCGTACACCTAGAGTGACTTGTCTTGAATCTTTCTGCCAATTTAGTGATAACTTATTAGTAGCATCACTACTGAATTTCATTGTCTTTGGAGGGTTAAAAATGCTAAATCCTTTTGGGATGTGCTATTATGGAAATTTATTGGGTTGTTTGGATGGAAGATATAGAAGGATTTTTGAATACTCTAAAGAGGAGGATTTAAGATCTCTATGATATTCATTTATTTTTTATTCTAAATGATTGGGAAGCAGTTGCAATGTCAAGTGTGCTGGCTTCTTTTGTTTCTGTGTTTTGTGAGGGGTGGGGGCATATTTTTGTATCTTTTTGTTCACACAACTATAGGTTTTTGTTTTTTCTTTTTGTGGACTCTCGGTTCACATAAAATTTTGTATCAAAATTTTCTTTAATAGTTTATTTTTCCTGTAAAAAAGGAAAAATAGCATTACTACTAGAGGAAACCAACAGTAAATTAGCAATTTAATATATCAGTATTTGATATATTTAGTAGTAAAAATGATGATGTGCAAGGAGCTGATTTTCTTTGTATGTGGAGGTGTGAATATCTTGGGAACTTTTATAGTATATTTTGTTGTCGTAGGTGTAGAAAAGTGAACTTCATATTCTCTTTTGTTATTATTCACTCAATTTCGTAATGATGTCTTTCTTGAGGCAGATAGCATTTACCATGATTTTTGATATGTTGAGAGGCTACAACTTCTTACTGCTAGATTTATCTCTCTTTTTTCATGGTTGCAACTTGTATCTGATGCTCTTATCTTACATTTAGCAATGAGACTGCTGTTTTTGGCTAATGAATTGTTAACTACATTGTCCACTCAGGCTGCTTCTTCCACTATTGTGGTTGGGTCTCTTGTTTGGACAGAGGATCCGGAAGAATCTTGGATAGATGGGGTAGTTGAAGAAGTTAATGATGAAGAGATCAAAATAAATTGTACTTCAGGGAAATTGGTAAGTGCTGCTTTCAAAGTAATTTATGTTATGGTTTACCACACTAGAACCAAGGAATCTGTTTTTAGTGTTTCTGAATTTATTTTTCCACAATCTTGGTACTTTTTGATTTGTTAAAATTACTCTGTTATTATATCCATATATATACAGCTTACATTTAATCAATTATTTATTTAGCTATTATTGGTTGGTTGTGGATTAAATTCTTTTCTTATAGTATGAAGGTTTTGGAGTTGGAAAATTATTAAATGTGGCAACAATACTTCATTAAAACTCATGAATTTAAGGAAAAAAGTAATAGTTGTCAAGAATCAAGATGACTCTTAGAAATTGCAACGATTTTCTAGTTGCTAAGTTATCGTTGGGAACATCATTAGAGAATTATATTATTTTTATTTTTTAGAGGATATTCTTATTAGAAATATATAGCAAGTGGAAGTGGTTGGTCTTGCTGAAACATGCTTGCTGATTTCAGTATGGGTGACTTTAAAATAGTTTAAATAAGTAGATAGTAGTTCCTGAGGAATGGCTTGAAATGTGCATGACCATGTCGAACGGAGTTAGTTATATAAGAGTAAACAAGTGATTTTTCAGAAAGCTGGTTGCTTGCTTTAAAGAATTCCAAAAAAATTAAAAGGAGATACTGGTTTTGGATGTCAAACAATGCAGAGGAGTTTTTGCCATTTATATAGGACTCTTATGTAACAAGGGAGCCTACATTAGAAGAACCTTTTTATTGATCCTTAATCTAAATGACTTAGCACAGTAACCAGGGGTTTGTTAAAGCTGCCTGCTATTTGTTACAAGGTGCACACCTTCCAACACTTGATCTTAATAACATAGAAGAAAAAAGAATAGGATTTATTGTATATTGGGATGGTGAGACTAAATTTCAGTGGCAGATTTTTGGATGGAAAGAATAAAGATCGTGTTGCTGAAAATATGTGGCAGCAGTTAGAATAAGGGTAATTAAGGCTGAATTTATGGTTTATTTGGAGGCCAGTGGTCAGGAAGATGGGAATGAGCTTATGGTTTATTGTGAAATAATGGATGAAGTATGCGTGATGTCAAAATATGGAAACTAATTAGAAGCGCTGTTCCATGGGCTGTGAACAATTATATAAGATGTGGGTGTACATCTTTTCAGTTTCTGATTCAAAAAAGAAAAAAAAAATTATAGAAGATTTGAGTTTAATTTGGGTTTTTATGGGGATGTGAATTCTGCGTTGTGGCCTGTGGGTATTATTAGGCTTGTAAAGATAGGATTTTGGGGTTAGGAAAAACTGTAGTGTGCTTGTAATTGCTATTGTTATTAGAGGTTTTTTTATTTATTTTTTATATGGGGTCAGGGAATGGGGATGGGGATGGGACGGTGGGTGAACCTCCTCCCACCCCCATTTCCCCCATGGACATCTCTACTAACATCTAAATTTGAAAAAAAATTAATGGCAAACTGAACCAATGGATGTATAGAAATCTAAAACCAAGATGCTTTCACATCAAGTGTAGTGCTTGTTCACCTTGATGTGTTAACTTTTTTGATATTAATATTTGTTCTTTTCTTATTAAAATAAGAGACTGAATATGAACTTGATAAAGCTATATGAAGTTTCAAGCGAACTTGGTATTGAATTTGGAATTTATATGAAAAAAATACCTTGTTTATAATTAATTGAGTGAGTAAATGAGTTGTGGCATTGTTATTGTAAGGAAAAATAATTGGTAGTAATAATAAAATGCTGTAGAAATGTAGTTGGTTCTTTCATTGATTTAAATTTTGTTTTAGAGTATAATAGGACCTAAATATGACCACTGAAGGAAGGAGCATATTCAAATCACCAAAATGTTGATGTCAAAATTATTTATGGTTTGTCAAGTTATGTGTCTTACCAATAGTAGTAATTCTGTAATTTGCTTTTAAAATATGTCAATTAGTGCATCCTGATTTCAACATAATGGCAAACAAATGGACAATCTTTCGGGGTAAAAAATCATAAGCAAATATGAAAATTTTATTGCATAATGAAAGTTGCTTTCGCCTTTTCTTTTTGGGTGCTTATATATATATATATATCTAAGTATTGTGGTTTTCCTCACTTTATCGATTGATTTTATATTGTGCAAGTAACTTAGTAATGAAGATTTTTATTTTTATTTATTATTTTAATTTTTTTGAGGATCATGACACATCTTGGTCATCTAACAGAGCTATACTCATGTTTAAGTTTTTATTTTGCTTAAATGTTAATATAGATGTCATGCTGATTGTATTTATATGAAATATAAGGCTTGGTTCATTTATTGTTTAATTACATGAAGTTTGTGGTTCGAATGAAATCTTCTTGATTTGAGTTCTAGGTGGTTGCCAAAACCTCCAGTGTCTATCCAAAGGATGCTGAATTTCCTTCATCTGGTGTGGATGATATGACAAAGCTGGCTTATCTTCATGAACCGGGGGTTCTGCAGAATTTAAGATGTCGATATGATATGAATGAAATATATGTGAGTACTAGTAAATGATTTCCCTTAGCCTCCTCTTTCTTGGTTTACAGTTTGGTAAATGTATTTTAGAGTGTTTTGGTGTTGTTAGATGCTTGGTATCATTATAACAATGTTGCATGCATATTTCTACTATCTGTTGTGGCTCTGGAGTTAGAGCATATTGTCATCTAATGTCTTTGGTATTTGTCTGCTTGTTTTTGTATATTAAGCTAAACTCACTAATGGTGATTCCAGACTTATACAGGAAATATATTGATTGCTGTGAACCCTTTCCGAAGACTTCCTCATTTATATGATAGTCAAGCAATGGAACAATATAAAGGGTCAGCTTTTGGTGAGCTGAGTCCTCATCCTTTTGCTGTTGCAGATTCTGCATACAGGTAATTTATCTTAAGCCTCTGTCTGTGTCAATTGTTTTGCTTTAGGATTTCTGATGTGGCTCACACGCATAGAAATTTATAAATTCAGACTGATGATCAATGAAGGAATAAGTCAGGCAATTTTGGTGAGTGGGGAAAGTGGAGCTGGTAAAACTGAGAGTACAAAGATGCTAATGTGTTATCTTGCCTATATGGGAGGAAGAACGGGAACTGAAGGTCGTTCTGTTGAGCAGAAAGTTCTAGAGGTAGTAATTTTATTACATTTTTTACCTTTCCTGCTTGGTGGCATGCGAATTGTTTTTATTGTTTCATGCCAAGATGCTGTCTTTTTTGGTAGGATAGTGAGCCTGAACAAATGAAATGTCATATTCATTTCACTCTCTTTTTTTTTTTCTTATAATTTTTTGTGCCTCCTCTTTGTTTCTTAGTCCAACCCTGTTCTGGAAGCATTTGGGAATGCAAAGACTGTCAGAAACAATAATTCAAGGTTCGAAACGGTTCTAGGATTTTTATTGCATAGTTTGTATCATTGCAAATTCTGCCTTCAATTGAGTGGTTTTGTAATTGCAGTCGTTTTGGTAAATTCGTGGAGCTTCAGTTTGATGAAAGGGGAAGGATTTCAGGGGCAGCAGTTAGAACTTATTTACTGGAACGTTCCCGTGTCTGTCAGGTGTCTGATCCTGAAAGAAATTATCATTGCTTTTACATGCTTTGTGCTGCGCCAGATGAGGTAAATTAATTGCATCTTGTTTCGGTAAACCATTCTGGTTTGGTGAAGTTAATTCTTCTTCAAGTACAAGTTTTGACGTGACTTCGTCTGATTTTTTTCTACTTATTCCTCTATTATATCTGGAATGCTCTTGTACAATGTGATGCCTAGATGATATGACTTGCCTAGATGCCTTATGGAATGCTCTTGGCCTAATACTATCTGATTTTTTTCATTCTCTTCTGTTTGGTGGCTTGTGAAGCATTGATTTTGGTTTTGTGCATTCCATAAGTGTATAAAGACTTTTGAGTTGTATTGTTGGCTATATTTTGGTGTTCTTGGGGCCAGAGTACATTAAAAATATTCTTACTTTCTTCCACACAATTCAATTTTAAAGGACTTATATGTTAGAAACTCCACACGCCGGTCCAACTATAATGGTTTCTTGTTGGCTTATACTTTTGATTTCCATGGAGAAGTACAACAGGAGAGCATGCTGTCCTTGTGATTCTGTTTTGTGTTATATGATTCAATTAGAGATTCTTGACATGATAATGATGTTAATAAGAGATCAACAGATTTCAAATTCTTGATTTGTGGTGATGCTGATATTTAAATTTTGAACTTTTATTGGGAGATTCTCAAACACTCTGTTACTCTTTTTTTTTTAATAAAAAAAAAACAACCTTTTATTTTCTTATTTTAAATGAAACTCTCTAAATTAAAAACTTGAGGGTTGTTTTTGAAAAAGGTCAAACCTTATGGATTTTTTTGCAATTCTCACACTTTAATTGTTGGAAACAAATTTTTCCATGAAGTAAATAGGTTGTTGTTTCCTTTTATTATTATTATTGTTATATATATACACACACACACACATGTGCGTGTGTGTGTTTATAACATAATAACTTCAATAGGTTATTCTCACAATGATACTCCCAATTCAAGATCATCGGTACCTGTTTAAGGATATGATTTTTTTTTGATACAATATTACTGTGCATTA
This sequence comes from Acer yangbiense, assembly GCA_008009225.1. Classification (NCBI taxonomy): domain Eukaryota; kingdom Viridiplantae; phylum Streptophyta; class Magnoliopsida; order Sapindales; family Sapindaceae; genus Acer; species Acer yangbiense. The sequence goes on from CM017761.1 coordinate 14,308,019, forward strand.
CCCTGACCCAATCACTAAAATTACTCGTTAATTGTAACAGATAGTATTAGGCCAACAAAATATATTTTTATATTTGGTATGCTCAATTGTCCTTTAGAAACTTGAGATGTGTACTAACAGTGGATAATAACTCAACTTACGATTTGTGGCATATTTTGTACAGAAAGGTTGTCGGGTGTGTAGGAGAACCATACTTTTTGTCTTATAATCCTGTGAATGCAATAGCTTTTACCATAATCAAGATCATGCTTTATGTTGACTTTTCTGTGGCTGGATCAATTATAATCAGAAATGCATAGAACGTTATTTAGAGTTCCAAAATAATACTGTCTTATGGTGGAGACAGGTTATGACAACTATAGATTTAAATTGTATGTTATGGGGTATTTCAAGTAAAAAGTGTGCTGTATACTTGACAGCATGATGCTTGTATAGACAGTTATAAGAATTTTCACTTATTTGCTAACACACACACACTCACACACACACACACACATATATATATATATAGAAATGTTCAAGTCAGTGCTCACTGATATAACTTCATCGGTGCGTTGGATAAGGACCATTAGATTTACATACTTTGACTCAAAGTGTATGCACTTATCAAAGCTTCTCCATAATCAGTGGTCCACATGTATTGGTACTGATGTAGTTACATCAGTGCGCATTGATGTGAATGGGACCGTATATATATATATATAATTTATATATATATATATATATAATATATAAGGACGAAGAATGTGGACCATTAGATTTACATACTTTGACTCAAAGTGTATGTACTTGTCAAAACTTCTCCATAATCTATGGTCCACATTTTTCGTCATGATATATTTTATATGAGGACAAACTGACAGTAGAAAGACTATATATATATATATATATATAACATTATAAATGCGCCAGCATGCCATGTATAGCCATATCCTTGTATGCCTGGCTTTTTTTGGAATTTTTGTGCAAAATCCCATTCTTTGTCTACTGATCACGGGATTAAGTTCTTGGATGGTGTTGCAGACCAAGTTTGTCTGATACTCTATGCCTTATACAAAGAGGTCTCTACATTTGCAGCTTGATAATAATCCAGCAATTATATGCACTTAATGTTAGTTACATGTCAAATTAGTTCACTGACCAGTTTTAGTAGGTACTTTGAATTCCCTTTAACTACATAATTTGTTATGCCCACTTTCAGGACATTGAAAAGTACAAATTGGGAAATTCAAGAACGTTTCATTATCTTAATCAATCAAATTGCTATGAATTGGATGGAGTGGATGAATCCAAGGAGTACCTTTCTACTAGAAGAGCTATGGAAGTTGTTGGAATTAATTCTGAAGAGCAGGTAATTTGGCTGGATATTTTGTGAAATGAATTATTTATATAAAAATTTCTACTAAGATTTTACTATTCTTAGGATGCGATATTTCGCGTTGTTGCTGCAATACTCCATTTGGGCAACATCGAGTTTGCCAAGGGTGAGGAAGCAGATTCTTCAGAACCGAAGGATGATAAATCTCAGTATCATCTCAAAACAGCAGCTGAACTTTTCATGTAGTTTATCACACTCGACGCTTTTATTAGATATTTACATAATTATTTCCATGTTTAGAATTGTGAAAGGCAAGGGTTGATCTGCTACTCTTGTTCAGGTGTGATGAGAAGTCTCTTGAAGACTCCTTATGTAAACGTGTAATTGTGACGCGTGATGAAAGCATAACAAAATGGCTTGATCCGGATGCTGCTTCTCTCAGTAGAGATGCTTTGGCCAAAATTGTTTATTCAAGATTATTTGATTGGTAGGTTTATCTTTATAAGTTCATTCTATGAGAAAAATGTTAAATTAGCCTGTCATTGCTTTATCTAGTAGCTGATGTTGTTACTGTCTTTAATACTCATTTCCCCAGGATTGTGAACAAAATTAATAACTCTATTGGTCAAGATCTTGATTCAAAATTCATAATCGGGGTTCTGGATATTTATGGATTCGAGAGTTTCAAGACAAACAGGTGCTTAACCGGTACGCTTACGCTTTTGCTTTCATCATTTAAGAAATTAATTTCTTGTGGTGAACTGCATAAAATCCCTGTGTTTTCTTGAGTTTGGGGTAGGGGTGGGTGGGGTGGGGTGGTGGGGGTGTGCTTAATTGAGGAATTGGAACCTTAGCGGTGGAGGTGTAATAATTAAGTTGATATGAGGATTCCTCATGTTTCTCTTTTTATTAATGATTTTCCTGATGCATTTGATCCTTCGACTCTTACAAACATCTAACAATAGAGGAAACTTTGGAGGGTAGCTGTGTGCTTATTTCTTGTGCTAGCTCATTAACTTTTGTATGGATGATGACCGGTGGTGTAGATATTTTGATTCTGAGCAGATTTCTTTACATGTTTGTATTTAAATACGTGCATTCATTCTTTTTTTTTTTTTTTTTTTTTGAGTTGTAATCAATGTTTTCTCATGTTGAACTTTTGATGCTCATATATATATATATATATATATATATATATTCTAAGATGTTAATTGCTCTTTTGCAGTTTTGAGCAATTTTGTATCAATTTGACGAATGAAAAGCTGCAGCAACATTTTAACCAGGTTTACCATGAGACATATGCTTTTATGTTCTTTAACATTTATTGGAACTCAAAAACTGCTTCTGTTTAAACATTTATTCTCTGTTTGCAGCATGTTTTCAAGATGGAGCAAGAAGAATATACAAAGGAAGAAATTGACTGGAGCTATATAGAGTTCATTGATAACCAGGACATTCTTGATCTCCTTGAAAAGGTGTGCCAAACTTTCTTCAGCCAATTGTTTTGTGTTAGTTACATTTATCAACTTGCATTTTAGTACCAACATTAATGATTTATACAGATTGATGTACCTTATGTTGCGGTTTTTTTAATTGAAGACAGAACAATGCTGAATTGACCGAAATTGGATACCGTCTAAAAATTGAATACCATGTTTGTTTGTTTGATTGTTTTTCTTTTCACTGAAATCTGGATATAAGTATTGAGCTATTTGTTTTTTTTAAGGTGGAATCTTTTGAAAACAAAAAATCTTACATTTATATCTTTTTAATTGTTTATATATATAAATTTAAAAAAAAAAATATTAAATACACATAAAAACAAACAATTTAATAAATTTTAACAAAATTTAGTTATCAAGAAAAATTCCAAAATTTAATTTTATGATTAATAATATCGACTAATTTTTTTTTTTGATATATAAGTATTTTAGGAAAATAGTCTTCATATAATATATGAATCTAGTTTGCTACTAGTCTACTACAACTAAAAAACAATTAAAAGAACGCTTGTAAGAGTTTTTTTGCAATGTGGTCTTTAAACTGTTGCATAAATGTTGTATCTAATGTCTGAAACCTATTGCTTGTACTTGGTGATTGATGATTTGCATGATGTCCAAAATCTGTTGTCTGTAATTAGCACTAGATGATTTGCAAAAACCGTTCATCATTTTTTTTTCTCTATGCACATATCAGTTGTAAAAAGTAGCTTTGGTATGCAACAATCTAGTGGTATAGAAAGCCTTTTCTTAGTACTGACTGTTTCTGATACATCTGAAATGTATAAAAGAGAAAGAGAAAATGTTTTGGTACGCGACTGTTTGTTGACATAGTCACCGGAGGTTAATTTTTTGCTTCTTTCTAATACATATTTATTTTCTTTTCTAATATTTATTTTTTTAGTTTGTAATTTACTTGCAATTGTATTTTGTGTTTCTTCCTAAATTGGTTTTCCTTATTGCTATAGAAAAAGGGCTTTGTATGATGAACAAGAGAATTTTCTGCGGCTTATGTGTGTCTCTGTCACATTGATGCTTTACGATTTATCATTTTCCCTTCTTATGCATGTGTTACTTGTAAAGAAAAGGTTCAGTTTGATCCAGTGATGAATGAAGTTATTTTATTATTTTTTATTTTTCTTAAAACTATCGACTGTTTCTGGTGCTTATGGAATGTACATAAAAGAAAATAATTCTGCATGTAATTGTTTGTTCACTTGTATCTTGCTGTTGTATTCTGCATCTATTCCTAAAATGGTTTTCATGCATTGCTGTAAAGAAGGCTTTGCACGATGAATAAAAGAGATTTTTGTGGTTCATTTGTGTCTATCTTGCTAATCTGTACTTTATAATTTCAGAAACCTGGTGGCATCATTGCTCTTCTGGATGAAGCTTGGTATGTATTATAATTAAAAATACTATTACAATTGTCTCCTGTTTTTCTTTCTCTGTTCCTTTTATTCCAAAAGTTGCTATATTTTCTCTTCTTGCATAGTTCAGTATGAGAATTTGAGATCTTGACATGGTTTATGTTAATTACTGTAGTATGTTTCCCCGATCAACATATGAGACATTTGCTCAGAAGCTTTACCAAACTTTCAAAGATCATAAACGTTTTAGCAAGCCAAAGTTGTCACGTACTGACTTCACTATTTGTCATTATGCTGGTGATGTAAGTATCTGCAGTGTTTTGGCTGCAAAATAATATGCCAGATTCATCACAAATATGTATAGCAAGAAGATAATGATTTCATGTCACTCCTTATCCATGGGAACTGTAATTTCAGGTCACTTACCAGACTGAGCTCTTCCTTGATAAGAACAAAGATTATGTTGTTCCTGAGCATCAAGCTCTCCTGAGTGCTTCAAGATGCCACTTTGTTCCAGGGTTATTTCCTCCTTTACCTGAGGAATCTTCCAAATCATCAAAGTTTTCGTCAATAGGTTCTCGGTTTAAGGTCTTTCTTAACAACCCTTAGTTAGAAGTGGATCATTTCCTAGAATTTTTTCGGTTTAATCCTTATCATTCTCTAAATACAACTCTGTGTTAGAAATGGATCATTTCCCTTAAAAGATTTTCAGTTTCATTCGTCATTCTCTTAATTACAGCAACAATTGCAATCATTGCTTGAAACATTGAGCGCCACTGAGCCACACTACATACGTTGTGTTAAGCCGAATAATGTTCTTAAGCCAGCAATCTTCGAGAACAGCAATGTTTTGCAGCAGCTACGCTGTGGGGTAAGTTATGCCTATTTTGTTGTAATAGTGTTGACGTTGGTGTTTTTGATATCTGCAAGCTTAATGGATGTAATATACATATATCTGTTTCCAGGGTGTCATGGAGGCAATTAGGATCAGTTGTGCTGGATTTCCCACTAGAAAGACGTTTAATGAATTTCTAAATCGTTTTCGTATTCTGGCACCTAATATCTTGGATGCCAGGTATTTTCCTTAAATTTTTGTTAATGCTATTCAAGTTTACTTTGATGTTCGAGTGCTTTGGCTTTTGTTAGATTTTAAATATTGTGCTCTTGCGGTTGCATTAACATTCTTTGGCTGTCACTTGTTTCATGATAGCTCTGATGAGGTTGCAGCTTGCAAGAAGCTTCTAGAGAAGGTGAACCTCAAAGGTTATCAGGTTTGTTTCATGATTAAATGACCATTTCAGAGCCATTTTGCTTATAGTTCTTACCACCATTAATAGCTGTTGGGTGGTATGTTTAAAACTATTAAGTTTGATGTCTCCTGTTCTGTGTATGTTGAATGTGTGCATCCAGTAGAAATTTATTAGTTAGTTGTATGTTTTGGGTTCTAATTGCATCACAATATTGTTGCTAATAATACAATCCATCAAGATTCATTTTTTTTTTTTCAATTTTAGACTGCCTGGTAATGGTCTTACTGTCTACTTTGCACAGACCACCTTATAGTTTCAATTTTGTTGCAGGTTGGAAAAACCAAAGTGTTTTTGAGAGCAGGTCAGATGGCAGAACTAGATGCTCTTCGAACTGAGGAATTAGGAAGATCAGCAAGCATCATCCAGAGGAAAGTTCGCACATATTTTTGTCGTAAGAGCTTCATCTTGTTGCGGTTCTCTGCCATACATATTCAAACCTTTTGTAGAGGTAATTACATTATATGTTTTGGTGAATTCATTGCTTCGTAGTGCATGGGATCTTTTGATTGAAAATTTGGTTTGTAACAAGATTTTTGTACAACTTATTGATATACTATCTCTGAGCTGATTGTAGGACAAAATGCTCGCCATCAGTATGAGAGAATGAGAAGAGAAGCCGCTTGTGTGAATATTCAGAAAAATTCACGCACATACCTTGCAAGAAAAGCTTACAGTAATTTGAGATCTTCAGCCATTTCTTTCCAAACAGGCATGCGTGGCATGGCTGCTCGTAATGAACTTTGGTTCAGGAAGCAGAGAAGAGCTGCAACCGTTATCCAGGTAAGATGAAAGTTTCATTGTTTTAAAAAATAAAAAATAAAATAAAATAACAAATGATATTTTGCTTGTCTTTTTTTTTTTTTTTTTCCCGGATGCAGCGATGCTCAATATTTTACATTTCACCTATTGTTTACCTCTTTTGGTTAGTCTAAAAATTGATTAGCTTAATGCTGATCAGTGTGTCGAAGCTGCTTAGGAGGGCCTTGTTAATAATGTATGGATGTGTGACGGTTGTGGTTTGTCACACTGGTGTGCTTAGGCAATGGCCATATCCTAAGAACAAATTGTTGTAGCATGAGGGTAAAAGAATATAATTTTTTGTCAGTTTTTTTTCCCTTTCCTTTCATGTCATTATTTTGCTGTGTGACATAAGGATCATCGTATGCACTCTTAAGCTTTTATTTTCTGTAATTACTACACCTTCGTCCCTGTTTTCTTTTTTTTTTTTAGTGGTGGCACATGATGCAATATGGAGATTCTCAATTGATAGTTCTAAGATTCAAATAATGCACAGTGCAATCTGGTACACCCACCAAATTGAGCTACACTAATTTGGTTCTTAATGTCTTCTATTTGGTATTTGTTGACTGTAATAGTCTCTTTTACATGAACGTTTTTAAGGAATTGGAGTGGTAACTTTAAGAGTAAATTTTATCACAATAGCTGTCTCAACACTTCGTAAATTCTACTTTTTTCTTCAGATGGTTGCCTGTACTGCATAGGGCAAATGTGATGTTCTTTATAATAGCATCCACTGATTGGAATTTCTGTGACTTGTTATATGGTTTTTGCACTCTGATTGGGGTGCTTATATGTATTGCAGACTCAACGTAGACGATATTTAGCTCGTCTTCACTATTTAAAGTTAAAGAAAGCAGCAATAGTCACACAATGTGCCTGGAGAGTAAAAGTTGCACGCCGAGAATTACGGAAGCTTAAGATGGTGATATGTTCTTTCTATCTTTTGTTCATATTGAATCTCCTTTCTTATGATTAAATTTTAAGGTTGCAATTGCGTAGAAAGAGAATGTTTACTATTGATTCAATAATTTCAAGTCAATTTATTTTCAGAGCAATCATAAATCATTCAGACAGTTGATCCATTTTTTTGCATCAAACACTTATCATTGTTTTTTCTAGTTTTAAAAATAATTTCCATGTTGCAACATTTTCTCACAGATTCAAGTGCTATATGAATATTTAGTTATTGACAGCTAGGAGATTCAATCCAAGAGCTCAAGTAGGTGGAGAGGGCAAACTAGTTTTAGTAGTCTTATCAATTACTAATATCTAACTAATGTGGGAGACACCGACACTTTTTATGTGGAAGCCTTTCCGAAGACTCAACAAATTTGGCTTTATACCATTTTCGAAAATTGATAAAATCGTGTAGGTTAGAAATGAAAATGTCACATTTAAGGGGTTGGATCTATTGTAATATATACTACCATTACAAGATGGATTTACTGTAATCTAAGCTGACTGAAAATAACTCTCAACATTTGCATCAATTTTGAAAAGTTCGGGTCTTTTTGTTGGTCAGCATTTTCCATTTTTGAATACATGTGTCTGCAATATATCTGCTTCAGGATGACTGCAACTTATCAATTTCTTGACCATTATATTCACCCTTTCCCTCCCTGTGACTTGCATGTGGTCCACTCCGGGAAATGTACATGTTGAAATTGTCATCCATTGATGTATTTACTTTATTTTTTCTTGATATCAAGTGTGTGAAATATTTTTTGGTGCTTCCTGCTGCCTGTAGGCTGCTAAGGAAACTGGTGTTCTTCAAGCTGCCAAAAGTCAGCTGGAAAAGGAAGTTGAAGAACTCACATGGCAATTGCAGCAGGAGAAACAAATGAGGGTAGATTTTTATTTTTGTTATATTTTAATGAATATATCTATCAAGCCACAGGGTTTCAATATTGTTGTCGACTTATTGTCATGCTGATGATATCAATATGTACATACTAATTATGAAGTGGGGTTTTTATAGTGAATGTTAGGTGTTCTTTTTCATTATGATGACAAGCTATTCAGTTGCATGTACCTGTAAAATGTATGTGTGTGTGTGTGTTTTTTTTTTTAATCTTTGTCCACTTAATGGTCTAAGTCCAGATTGATGGTCCAGTTAACTTTGTTTCAAGTGGTTCTTTTCTATATTTCATTTGTCATCGCAAGGGGAAACTGATGAATAACAAAAAGGGGATGAAGTATTATATGTGATGTTTTTATGCTTAATGGTTCTACAAAGCACATAAACCTCTGGCTTAGAAAAGGAAAGAAATTAAATAGCTATTCCATATTGCTTGTTTCTTATTCATGAAACAATCATTGCAGACTGACCTTGAGGAAGCCAAAACACAAGAAAATGCTAAGTTGCAGTCAGCTTTGGAAGAAAATGCAAAGTTGCAATCTGCTTTGGAAGAAATGCAACAACAGTTCCAGGAAACCAAAGCACTGCTTATCAAGGAACAGGAGGCTGCGAAGAGAGTAGCCGAACAAGTTCCAGTCGTTCAGGAGGTTCCAGTCATTCAGGATGTTTCAGTTTTGATCAATTAAATAGCTATTCCATGTTGCTTGTTTCTTATTCATGAAACAATCATTGCAGGCTGACCTTGAGGAAGCCAAAACTCAAGAAAATGCTAAGTTGCAGTCAGCTTTGGAAGAAAATGCAAAGTTGCAATCTGCTTTGAAAGAAATGCAACAACAGTTCCAGGAAACCAAAGCACTGCTTATCAAGGAACAGGAGGCTGCGAAGAGAGTAGCCGAACAAGTTCCAGTCATTCAGGAGGTTCCAGTCGTTCAGGATGTTTCAGTTATTGATCAATTAAATAGCTATTCCATATTGCTTGTTTCTTATTCATGAAACAATCATTGCAGGCTGACCTTGAGGAAGCCAAAACACAAGAAAAAGCAAAGTTGCAGTCAGCTTTGGAAGAAAATGCAAAGTTGCAATCTGCTTTGGAAGAAATGCAACAACAGTTCCAGGAAACCAAAGCACTTCTTATCAAGGAACAGGAGGCTGCGAAGAGAGTAGCCGAACAAGTTCCGGTCATTCAGGGGGTTCCAGTCATTCAGGAGGTTCCGGTCGTTCAGGAGGTTCCAGTTATTGATCAGGACATGATGAACAAGCTTACTGCTGAAAATCAACAGCTGAAGGTGAGCATTCATATATTCTGCTTCTGAATGAAACCTTGGGTTGAATTTTATGTATTACTCCCTTCTAGTGGAATTTGATATCTTTTTGGATCTATGTTTATTGACATTCTTCTGGCTGTGACATTTCCTAGGCTTTGGTAAGTTCACTAGAAAAGAAAATTGACGAATCTGAGAGGAAATTTGAAGAAACGAATAAATTGAGCGAAGAGCGGTTGAAGCAGGCTTCGGAGGCAGAGTCAAAAATGATTGATTTAAAGACTGCAATGCAAAGGTAAATACAATTGCTTATATATTTTTGCCAAAATGGGTCAATGTCTTATCTGATGCCATTGAAATTTTCCTTGATCAACTTCTGGTATTATGGTTTTATTGCCTACATCTCTTCTCAGGCTTGAAGAAAAGCTTTCTGACATGCAAACCGAGGACCAAATTATGCGGCATGAATTGAAGAATTCAGCTTCTAGAAAAATGTCAGGAAATTTATCAATGAAAGCAATTCAGGTACCATGCCAGTTCCCTCCTTCTACCTTGTTTCCTTTTTGGTTGCATAGGGCAGCTGAGATATTTGCTAATCCTTGCCCTTGCATTTTGCAGGAAAATGGACATCATGTGAGTGAAGAACTTAAAGCTACTGTAGATTACTTTTAATTGTGTGCAAGTATATTAGTTACATATTTGGTGCCTTGACATTTCTAAGAGCCTGTTCCTACAGGAACCTCAAAGTTCTGCATCTGTAAAGAAATTTGGTATTTCTGATAGTATATTGAGGAGATCCCAGATTGAACGGCAACATGTATGTGCTTACAAAAAAATTTGACCTAAATTTCTGTCTATTTTCTTTCATTTTGAGTACACTGAAAAACTGTATTAAAAGAAAATAAGTGAACAAGCAGTCCACTGAGAGGACCTTACAACCCAATGGGAGGCAACCTACATTTTCGGTTGAAGTTCATTTGGACTTAATTTTTAATTTGGTCACTCATCTGTGTGGTGCAGGAGAATGTAGATGCTTTAATTCAATGTGTCACAAAGAATCTTGGATTCAGTCAAGAAAAACCAGTTGCAGCATTTACCATTTACAAGTGTCTTCTCCATTGGAGATCATTTGAAGTTGAAAAGACTAGTGTGTTTGATCGTCTCATTCAGATGATTGGTTCTGCAATAGAGGTGATTGAAATTTATTGTTGGCTCCTTTTGTATTTCTTTTTGCAACTCAGATGCTCAAAAGATTTGCTATTTATGGTATGTTTAGGGAATACCAGAAGCTTTTACACAGTGATCTCTGTTAAGATCATAAGATTCATCATGTTTAAGTTAAATTTTCACTTTGTTACCTAAAGAAAACCGGACTTTATCCACACCTCTTACCTTTTTTATTCACGGCAAATGATGAGAAATATTGAAGCGAATCAATAAAATAGCAATTAATGATATTGTGACCGAGTTATCAAAAACATTGAGAGCCCTTGAGCAAATTGACTTTTCTCATCTTTCTTGCTTCTGATAGAGTTATATGCTTTGAAGACTATAGTTAGAGTTAGATGTTTTCATCCATTCTGTTTTTGGTATGCTTATGTTGAATATTTGATTCTCCCAATTATTATATGCCATATATAAAAGATTTTATATTGTTACCTTTTGTATTTCAATTTGAATTGTTTCCATATTATTTTATATTTCCATTTAATGTACTATTGTATGCCTATAAATAGGCTTCTATTGTAATAGAATTAGTATCACGAATAATAAAAATTATTCCTCTCTGATATATTTTTACAGCTTAAAGTTTTTGTAACCAGTAAAGCAGGTTGCACTAGGGAATTTACACATGCCTTAGTGCACAAACACATGGTCACACCTACACTAAATGAAGAAAAAGCAAAAGAAGAATGCAAGAAGAATCATGAAGTGAAGGAAAAAGAAATTATTTTTGATTCAGTGAACTGAAGTCTAACATGCTTGTTGTGTGCAATATATTGCAGAACCAGGATAACAATAGTCATATGGTTTATTGGCTATCCACTACATCTACGCTGTTGTTCTTGCTTCAATGGAGTTTGAAGGCTGCACAAAAGCCTCCCCAACCAACGTCATTTTTTGGGAGGATGACCCAGGTAGATATATATCTATCCATTCATTTATATTTTCTATAAACCAGTTTGTGCATGAATATGATTGCTTCTAATACATTTGTCATATAATTAATATCATTTAGCATTATATAATGTTTCTCAGGGTTTCCGTTCATCCCCTTCTTCTTCCAATATTCAAGTTGATGCAATGCGCCAGGTTGAGGCCAAGTATCCAGCTTTGCTTTTTAAGCAGCAGCTTTCAGCATATGTGGAGACATTTTATGGAATCATTCGAGACAATTTTAAGAAGGATTTGTCACCACTTCTTACTTCTTGTATTGAGGTAAAACGATCCTGAGTTTACTTAGTTTCTTTATCATCTGATTTTTTCTTGTATCCTAGCTTTCTACTGTTGATTTTTCCTATGACTTATTAGCTTTTCATCTTGTTTTCTGTGTTATATATTGTTGTGCTTTAGTATTTCCAGGTTACCTTTTCACGTATAAGTTATGATATATTGGGTTTTAAAGCATTCACAAAAAAAAAAAAAAAAAGAGAAAAAAAAAAAGATTTTATTGTGTGATCAACTGATGATTGATTTATTGATTGTGACATTGTATCTACAATCTTGATTAGTTTCAATTCTAACTTTGAAGTTCTTTCTTTGCTATCCTGTTCACCAATCTCGTGGTAGGTTTCTGTTCATACTCTAAACATGTAACATTGTTTATGGCGTGTAAATTTTGTGAAAATGTTTAATTGCTGACTAAATGCCAGTTTGATAGGCTGGCGGCTGGATTGGTGTAGTTTCAAAGATATGTCTGTTGTACTACATTTGAATGCTTTTTGGTCATTAAAATATTGAAGTTGATGTTATATTAATGGGGTTTGAAATTGTTTAGTCTCATGATGTCATTCTTAATTGAAATTATGTGCTAGTGCTTTTGTTTTAGGTCAATTACTTGTATCCTAGAACTGAAATTGTTAAACTCCATTAATGTTTCATCTCAATGATCAGGCACCAAAGATATCTCAAGGAACTGATCTACAATCATCTAATCCACCATCTAGTCCGCCATCTAGTCCGTGGAATGACATTATTAAGAACCTTAATGGACAGCTCTCTATATTGAAAGAAAATTTTGTATGGGATTTCCACTTTTGTTGATATCAAAGTCAATGATGATCTTGTTTTCAATGTGTGTTAAACTAATGGTTATCAATGTTTTAGGTTCCTCGAGTTCTAGTACAGAAGATCTTCACACAACTTTTTTCTTATATTAATGTACAGCTCTTTAATAGGTAAAAGTTTTGTCCAATCTTAGTTACCTATCTTTGTTTGAAGTTATATGCCTCCATTCACTTGTTAATGTCGCGTTATTGCTGATACAGCCTTCTTCTTCATCGAGAGTGCTGCACATTCAGCAATGGAGAATATGTGAAGTCGGGGTTGGACGAATTAGGACTTTGGTGTTCCCAAGCAGAAGATGAGGTACTGTTTTGAGTTGCTGATAGGTGCCTGTGAAATGGCACATTTTCACGTTTTTGAGTAATCCTCCTTGCATGAGTTTCTTTTTTGCCAATCTTGATTGTATCTTAGAGTTGTGTATAAGTCTATCTGAAGTGTCAAGTATTGCTTGCTTGAAAATTCTTGTTGCAGTATGCAGGTTCAGCTTGGAATGAACTCAAGCCCACAAGAGAAGCTGTTGTATTCTTGGTATGTTTCTTTATTCAATGTATGACAAAACACAAACAAGGTTACTTATCTTTTATGCGTTCTGTATATTGTGATATATGATTCTTTTTAAATGTCTGCATTCATTTTGTATGCCTTGTTATCTACTGTCTCTGTACTTTCATTTTTTTTTATAGGAAACAAAAAATAATTACTTCCTATTTACTTCCTTTCTGTACTCTTCATGTCTGATGCATTATATTTCATCTCATTATATGTTGGGAAGGTTATGCTGCTATGACACTCCATAAAAGTTCATATGCTTTGAGGTTTCCAGAGACTAGGTATTGCAGGAATAAAGTGGTGCCCTCCTTCAAAATAGGGGTTTTCAAGGCCAAGATATATAGCAAAAGGGTTTGTCATTGACATGCTGAATTGTCTTAAGACAGTATCAGCTTTTTAGAATACTGCCAGTCTCTGTTGTTGAAATACAATCCATTCATTATTTATCTGGGTTTTGAGATTGGTGTTAGGATGGCTGCCTAGGGCCAACCTGTAATAAGCAATGATCTTTTTGACCTTCATTGATGACTTCTTTTTATTAGATCTATTAGGAAGTATTGATGAATTAAAGGATTAGGTAGTGGTGACTTCTTGTATGAAGCCTCCGTTTGATCAAGATAAAGATTTTGACTAGGAAGACTTAATAGGATCATAAATGTGAAAGTTTATTCTTTTTCACTTGAAAAAATCTGTACAAAGCAGCCCTAATATATATACACACTAGGCAGTAACAAACTGCTTAATCTAAGGAATTTGTTTCCTCTTTAAAGAAGGAAACTAATACCAAATCTTCTTATAATAGGAAACCTAATATACATCATAATTAAATATCTAGATCCCTAGAAAATAGTAACAATATCTCCAACACTCCCCCTCAAGTTGGGTTGTATATGTTTAACATACCCAGCTTGCTACACAAATCTTCAAAGCCAATCCTTGGAAGTGCTTTTGTAAGTATGTCTGCATTTTGTAATGATGAAGGAGTGTATATAGGTTCAATGACTCCCCTTTCTATATTCTCTTTGATAAAATGTTTATCAATCTCGATATGCTTAGTCCTGTCATGTTGAACATGATTTTTAGCAATACTGATAGCTGCTTGACTGTCACTCTGCAACTTTATAGATCCATCAATAGGAACCTTCAAATCAGTTAACAAGCGTTTCAGCCAAATTCCTTCACAAATCCCTTGAGCCATGGCTCTAAATTCAGCTTCAGCACTGCTTCTTGCCACAATAGATTGCTTTTTACTCCTCCAGGTTGTCAAATTTCCCCAAACATAAGTACAGAGACCTGAAGTTGATCTCCTGTCAGTGACAGACCCAGCCCAATCTGCATCTGAATACACCTCAACATCTCTTCCTGTATTCTTTTTAAAAAACAGTCCTTTTCCTGGAGTCATTTTTAGATATCTCAGAATCCTCTGTACTGCTGTCATGTGTTCTTCAGTGGGATTGTTCATGTACTGACTAACAGCACTTACAGGGAAGGCAATGTCAGGTCTTGTATGAGAAAGATAGATTAATTTCCTTACAAGTCTCTGGTACCTCCCCTTTTCCACAGGAGCACTATCCTGAATTGACCCTAGTTTGGTGGTAGAGTCCATTGGTGTATCAGCTGGTTTACAATCGAGCATAGCAGTGTCTTTGAGCAAATCTAACACATACTTCCTCTGTGAGACAGCAATACCTTTCTTCGATCTAGCAATCTCCATCCCTAGGAAGTACTTGAGGTCCCCTAGATCCTTGATTTCAAATTCTTTTGCAAGAACTCCTTTAATTCTAGGTATTTCCTCCTCAAAATCTCCTGTAAGCACAATATCATCTACATAGACAATCAGAACAACCAACTTACCACTAGGAGAATGCTTTGTGAACATTGTATGATCAGCTTGCCCTTGGATGTATCCTTGCTCTTTCAACACCTTGGAGAATTTCTCAAACCATGCTCGGGGAGACTGTTTAAGACCATAGAAGGACTTCTTTAGCCTGCATACCTTGCTGCCATTGGTTGCATTTTTAGTCCCAGGAGTTCCATGTATATTTCCTCATCTAAGTCTCCATTCAAGAAAGCATTCTTGACATCTAACTGATAGAGGGGCCAGTCAAGATTAGCAGCAAGAGATAATAGAACTCGGATGGAGTTTAACTTAGCCACGGGTGCAAAAGTCTCCTGGTAGTCAATGCCATATGATTTGGTGAAACCCTTGGCTACCAGTCTTGCTTTAAATCGTTCAATACTACCATCAGCTTTAGTCTTCACAGTGAAGACCCATTTGCAGCCCACTGGTTTTTTCCCCCTAGGTAAGTCACAGATTTCCCATGTACTGTTTTTTTCTAGAGCCCTAAGCTCCTCTTCTACAGCACTCTTCCACTCGGCTATAGACAAAGCTTCCTCCACACTATTAGGAATTTGCACTTCTGAAATTTTTGCAATAAACCCTTTGTATCTCTGAGACAACCCTTCATAACTGACATATTTGCCCATAGGGTACAATGGTCTACTTCTGCATTCTCTCACCCCTTTCCGAACTGCTATTGGCAAATCACTATCAGTTTGTTCATTGTCAAGGTCTGAACTGTTGGAGGAATTATTGTCTTCAACCTGTGCATTAATTTCTTGAATTTGAGGTTCGGGCTCAGATGATTGAACTGGCTGAGTGTGTGTTGGAACCACTACTTCTTTCTGTTTTTCCCGTCTCCTTGTGTAAACAATATTCTTTTGATCAACAACAGCTGGAACATGACACTTAGATGGTTCTTTAGGAGTTTCACTCAAAGGCTGATTGCTAGGAGGTTCATTAGAGTTTGATTCAGGAGTATGAGGACTAACTGAAGGAATTTCAACCAAGCTAGGAGTCCAAAACACATCTAAACTCTCAAGGCTTTGTGGTGACAAACTAGGTCTCTCAGATTTCCAAAACTGATATTCACCAGAATTCTCCCCCTGAATAACAGTTTTGGTAAAAAATGGTTTTGTTTCAAAAAAGGTAACATCCATACTGTAATAAAACTTATGATTAAGAGGACAAAAACACTTATAACCCTTATGAATGGAAGAATAGCCAAGAAAAATCCCCTTGACAGATCGCTTATCCAACTTACCCCGTGAGTGTTTATGAAGATGAATAAAAACAGTACACCCAAATATTTTCGGTGGTAAATTAGATATTAGGCGACATTGGGGATAGAAGTGAAGAAGTGTTTTACTAGGAGTTGAAAACTGCAAAGTCTTTGAGGGAAGCCTATTGATCAAGTATGTTGCTGTAAGAACAGCATCTCCCCAAAACCTTTTAGGCATGTTTGTGGAAAACAACAAGGATCGGGCAACTTCAAGGATGTGTCTATTCTTCCTCTCGGCAATACCATTTTGTTGTGGGGTATCAACACAAGAACTTTGGTGAATGATACCCTCACACAATAGGTAATTGCCAAGCTGAGAATTAAAAAATTCTCTGCCGTTGTCAGTCCTGAAAATCTGAATTTTAGTATTGAATTGGGTTTTAATCATGGTATTGAATGTTTTGAAAATTTGAGAGACCTCAGATTTGTGTTTCATGAGAAAAATCCAAGTAAGTCTTGTGTGATCATCAATAAACGAAACAAACCATCTAGCACCAGTGACATTTGGGGTTTGTGATGGTCCCCAAACATCACTATGTATCATGGAAAAAGGTTTAGATGATTTGTAAGTTTGACTTGGAAAACTTGTGCGAGAGTGTTTAGAGAATTGGCATATTTCACACTGGAAAGACATAAGATTTTTATTATTGAACATTGAAGGAAACAGTTTAGCAAGATACATAAAGCTTGGGTGTCCTAAACGGTAATGCCATAACATCACATCACTATCTAGACTAGACTCCCTAACAAGGTCATGTTTACTAATACTGTTATCACAAGGCCTACTCACTGCTGTTGATGCTTGTAGTTTAGGAGAGGGTTGAACTTCCAGAAGATAGAGTCCTTCACAGCCTCTAGCACTGCCAATCATCCTCCCCGTAGTCAAATCCTGAAAAACACAAGTATTTGAACGAAATTCAGCCACATAGTTCATATCTTTAATAAGTTTACTCACTGATAATAAGTTGCAATTTAGTTTAGGCACATATAAAACAGAATGCAAAGTCAGGTTCTTAGAAGCTATCACAGTGCCGATGCCCATTACTTTAGATAGAGTTCCATCAGCAATCCGTACATGAGGGTTGTTACCACAGGCTGAGAATTGATGAAAAATGCTTTTATCTCCAGTCATGTGGTCTGAAGCTCCAGAATCAACTATCCATGACTGAGATTTGTCTAAGTTAGCAGCCAAAGCTTCAAGAAAATTACCTTTTTGTGCAATAGAACCCGTACCAATTACAACTGGACTAGGAGACATCTGTGTTTGACTAAGGATCTTATGCAATACATCCAACTGGTCTTTGCTGAAAGGTTCAGTTCCTGTGGTGAAAGATAGGTTCGCTCGACCCTCACGGTCCTTGGCTGGTTTCCAATCGGCTGGTTTCCCATAAATCTTCCAACACTTCTCCTTTAGATGTCCAGGTTTTCTACAGTGATCACACCACGGTCTACCTCCTCTGCGTGGTTCCTGATGATTGCGGGCAGCCAAAGCAGAAGCTTCACCCCCTGTTTCTGTTGTTTCTGTCCCAAGCATCAGAGTTCTGCGACTTTCCTCTCGTCTGACCTCAGAGAAAGCCTCATGAAGACTCGGCAATGGCTTGGTACCGAAGATCCTTCCTCGCACAGCATCGAGATTGGAAGTTAAACCCAAGCAGAATTTGTAGACTCTCTTAGTCTCGATAATCTTCTTGTACTGTTGAGAGTCTTCGGGTGAACTCCACTTATATTTTTCAAATGCATCAAGCTGCTGCCAATAAGTCTGAAGTTTGTTGTAGTACTCGGTCACCGAGAGATCCCCTTGCCTTAGGTTATGAAGGGCTCCTTCAATTGTTACTAATTCAGGAGTGTTGTCCTTGTGAGAGTATGTCTCCTTCACTGCTTCCCAAACCTCGGCAGCTGTCTCGTAAAGGAGGAAATTCTCACCGATATTAGGCATCATCGAATTTATCAACCAAGACATGACTTGGCTGTTATCTCTCTTCCATGCTATATCTAGCATCCTTCTCTTCGGGCTTGATGACCTTTTCTGTAAGATATTCTTCTTTCTCTTTGCTGCATAGATAAAGTAGGACGGATTGAGACCACTGGAGGTAATTTCGACCGGTAAGTTTGTAGGAAGTAATGGACATATGAGGGAAATTTTGAGATTCTCCACCACTGCCTCCAAGAATGGTGGTTTCAGAACTGCTGGATTCAATTTCTTTGGACATGATGAATGATGAGGATTGTTGCTGGAAAGAGCAACAAGAAGATCGGAGTTACTGCTGGAAAAAAAAAAAAAAAAAAAAAAAAGCAGTAAGGAATTTGAAGTTGAGATCACTGCCGGAAAGAGCAGTAAAAGGAGAAAAAAAAAACACCGCCGGAAAGAGCAGTAAGAAAAAAAAATTTAGGGTTTTAGAGGAGGCTCTGATACCATGTGAAAGTTTATTCTTTTTCACTTGAAAAAATCTGTACAAAGCAGCCCTAATATATATACACACTAGGCAGTAACAAACTGCTTAATCTAAGGAATTTGTTTCCTCTTTAAAGAAGGAAACTAATACCAAATCTTCTTATAATAGGAAACCTAATATACATCATAATTAAATATCTAGATCCCTAGAAAATAGTAACAATATCTCCAACAATAAATGTACAGTCAATAGCTTTGATCAAGCAGTGATGAAGCTGTCATGGGCATGTATGCAGAATTTTTTCATAATTGGTGTCTTCATATGTCTTCTTCTTATGATTGAAGTCTTTATATGTCTTTTTGAATTGACAGGAAATTCCACTAATTAGTGAGAGAATTATCTTTCAAGGATTCTTTATGTTGAAATTCATGTGATACAAAATCCCACATTGAAGAAGTATACATAAAAAAATTTCAAGATACTAATTGGCTTGCAACTCAAAAGATAGTTTTTTTTTTTTAGTTTTATATTGATTTATTATATATTAATCCATTTCAAATATTGATTTCTAACATGGTAGCATACATTCTAGCCTATGCTTGTCTATTTATATGCAGTTGTATATGTACGTCAATATAACTGGGGTATGACATTTATGAAATTGTCATAATTGTTAGTTAATTAGAAGAATTAGGCTTTTACAATAGGGATGAAGAGGTTAACATTTATGGGATAGAGTTCCATTTTGAACATCTTTGTGGGTCTCTATTTCAAAATTTAAACATTCCTTCTTTTTCATCCACTTAATATGGGATTCATCACTAATTTTGTATATCATAGGTATTTTGTTGATTTTAAATAATGGTGCAAAGAGTAAGTTGTACTTTTTATAGTTTTGAAGCGACTTAACTTTGTACGGATTCTGAATTTCTTTTAAGAGATTTCAGGTTTTGTGGAAAACTTGTTCACTTTATAATGCTTTCTCATTCATAAAATTCTTTTGTGTACACTCAAGAAAAGAAATGAAAAAATGAAAAAAGAAAGAAAGAAAGGGACTTCTCACTCTGTGTTGGACTGATTCCAAAAAACCCGCAATAAATTCTTAGTTTCCATAATTTATATCCATCTAGATATGTTTTAGGCATTTGGAAATATGTTATATATGAACATAATGCAGTGATTATCAGCAGTTTGTTCATACAGCAATGATTTTAAGTCTTTATGACTATTTCATCTCTATTAATTAGCATTAAACATTTTTGTTGTTCGATTTCAGGTAATACAACAGAAGACTAGAATATCCTACGATGAAATTACAAATGACCTCTGCCCAGTAAGTCTGTGTGTGTGTGTATGTGACAGTAGCTTCATTATCATGTTTAATAAATAGAGAGCCAGTGGCAACAACAATTGCATGATTTGCTTACAATTGAATCGTGGATTCTTGCAACAAGATATTCAAAAATGCTGATGTAAACCTGGAATTATTCACAAGCAATTTTGCATACATGCTAGATATTTTGTGAATAATGTTTTCCTGAAGTAATGTATTTTTGAATAGTTACAGCATTATTGATAAATTAGGGTTAAATATATAAAATAATATTTGAAGATTCTCTTTCTCATTGGTGCTTTCTGTCTTCAGGTCTTGAGTGTTCAGCAGCTTTATAGAATATGTACACTGTACGGCGATGAGAACTACGATACCCCAAGTGTATCCCCAGATGTAAGGCAATTTAAATTATTTTCCTATATATGGAGAACAAATTAGTCGATTAGAATATCTTTCCAAATTTGGTTGAGAGGTTTATTTTCATGTTAATCTGGTTTTTCACCTTTTCTTTCGACAGGTTATTTCTAGCATGAAAGTTATAATGACAGACGACTCCAATGATGAAGATACCAACTCCTTTTTATTGGACGACAATTCTAGGTAAACCAAATGTACAAAAGTAAAAGAAGAGAATAATGTTGTGTCTTTTTATGGAAAACTAATGTTTCAAACTCCTATTGATTTTACCTTGTAAATACAGCATTCCTTTCTCAATCGATGAAATTTCTGGTGCTCTTGATGTGAAAGAATTTTCAGATGTAAAACCTGCTGCAGAACTTCTAGAGAATCCAGACTTCCAATTTTTACAGGAATAAGGCCATGATAGCCAATTTTATCTCTCCATGTTCCACTTCTGCTCAAGATCAAATTGATGTTTGATCTTCCAGTAAATGCCGCACTGTAAATCCCCACCCCGATATTCTTTTCTTCATTTTAGGTATGTTTTTACTTGATCGCATCCATTGCCCCCCCTGGATGTAATATATTATTCTTCGAATTACAGTTGTATAATTTCATTAGGCCGGTTCTGTTAGTTCAAGGGGCAAGGATATCTTTGTTTCTTAAGTTGGTCACTTGGGGCTAGCATTCTTTGTAGGGATGATAGGAAGGAAAATGTAACATGATGGGAGAGAGCTGTTGTTATGACTACTTCTCCGGCCTCTGTTTCTTATTGTACAAAAGTAACAGAATACGCTTAGATTTCTATAGTTTTATAATAATTTCATTGAACCTTGCTGTGTTGTTTCTTTTCATTTAATTATCAGAACAAGAACACATATATGAGTGCTCCCACGTACACATAACAATGTGGTTACTGGAGATCTATTTTTGAGATATATATATATATATATATATATATGCACATAAAGCATTCAATGTCACTGCTCATTGTATTTGTATTTGGACCTTTTGGTGCCTCAAGAAGATGCTGTGGACAAAGGAAATGTAATTCTGAAACTTTATAACATTCTTTGTTTCTTCTTCTCTATGTCTTCTTTATAATAGAACAAATGGGGTTAGTATATTCTTCTTTTCATCGATTATAGTTTTCATTTTATCCAGTTGGGATTGGGGCCTATAATTCTCTCATGTTTTCGAATTAATCTCTCGTAGAATTTTACACATTTTACACTCAAATTATAAATGAAATTTTACGCGTTAGATATATAAATTGTCAGTTTCTCTGTTTAACTTCTAACTTCTCTCTCTTCCAATTCTCTTAGTAAATTTCTCTTTCATCCAATTCTTCTTGTAACTTTACCTTTCTAAATTCTAACTTTCTCGCTCTCTAAATACCATAACAATTGGGCGTGAAAATAGAGAAAAATGCAGAGATAGAATTAGAAAAAGAAAGAGAACGATGAAAAAAGAGAAGAGAGAGAAACGTAATGGAAGAGAGTAAGACAAAATAGGGGTATTTCGGTCACAAGAAAAGAAAAGTTATGGGTGTGGATAAATTTTAAATTTCCCATAATTTAAAGGCTAAAACTAAGAATTTCTTCTATGGTGTTTATTGATTGAATAAAGGTCTTATCTTAAAGTGAGTAGTAGCTATGTGCTTGGATATTATGATAACCATTAAAGTGAAGCATGTTTGAACTTTGAAGAAGAATAATACTAAGAAGAGTAAGCTCTTGAATAACCCTTTCGGCTTTTGTGTTGGTACATTCCTTTAGAAGAGATGAGATTTAAAAGTGGAAATTAAAAAAAAGTTGAAGGTATGGGTAAGCTCAAGGTTCAAAGCAGAAAAAGAGGATAGGACATGAGTCATGACAGAGACCACCAGTACTATTTTTAGCACATGGAGGTGGTGTTGTTGTTGCAGAATTTCATTTTATCATTAAAGATGAGACTGAGATTCCCTGTTGACCGTTTCTTTAATTTGCTGCTCATTCTCACCCAACCAGTGTTTGCAATATATATTCATCATCATCATCATGATCATGTGATGACATGTGTAGCCATGTTTCACATATTCACATATTCTCATCAATCATGAATGCATGAGTCTCTGAGTTAGAGAATATTTGACTGAATAATATTATTTCCAGTTATTACCGTTGTGGAGTTAGTTGATATTAAATAATATCATGTGCATGTCTCGTGTTTCTTGGGATGCTTATTCTTTTTGATCTTCTTGTTTAATATGTAATGAATTGATCAGGAGTTGGTAGAAACGCAGAGACCTGCAGAGCTGATATGCTTTCATGGTGGGATGGACCATATATATAATCGACTTCACTTAACGTACCCATTCATTGAATCAATTTTTTGGGGATGCATGGAACATCTTTAAACTAAATCTCTGTTAAGATCATGTCATGTCAGAGAGATAAAATGAAAAAAAAAAAAAAAAAAAAACATTTATTTATCTATGATATACTATACTAGAAATTAAAGAATCAAACATGAATCTATCTACTTGTGTTCAAATTTAATTTAGTCATCAACTACTTCTCAAATTTGAAATCAAATCAATTCTGTCTTGTCCTTCTCCTTACCCATACACCATACCTAGGTTTATAATCTATTCATTCTCTGGTATTTTTGAAGCACATAGATTTTGATCCAAACTTGAAGTTGGAATCTAGTATACTATATAATTCCACGAGAAATAATTGCGTGGGACAATCTCATGGTGAAATACTAATATTCGGAAGTTAATATAGCACAAAATAATATATAATTGGTTGAATGGATACATGCATAAAAACACAAATGTGGGGAAAACATTTAAGTGAAAATTGTCAAGTTTAACCTAAGGGGTCGTTTGTTTTTTTTCATTTAAAACTTAATGGGTCTGAATCATAATTATTAAGTTATTATTATTATTTTTTTTTAAGTGGTCAAACAACTTAAAAAAAATAAAAAAAAAATAAAAAAAAAAACAAAAAAAAAAACTTAAAATAAAAAGTAAAAAATCCAGACTTTTCACTTAATTACAAATCACTGAATTGCATTAAATGCAATCCAAAATCTTTTCTTCCGATACTATCCTCCATACATAACATATTTCCAATTTCATCATAATTATATATGGTATATAAATCTTTATTTTAATATATACCTTATTTTAAATAGCTTTAAAAAATTAAAAAAGAACCCTAATCACTTCTCATATTGGTGTTTAATATCAATACTTTATTATGATATTATGGTAATGCATTTATCTATTATTTTTTAGAGTGTTTTGTATGAGTTTTCATGTTGCCTCTTTTATTTTTTGAAAAAAAAAAAAAACCTTTTCTTTTCTTAGTAAAAATAAAGTTTGTTTGTAATGGAAGAGAAAGATCATGATCATATATGTGTTCATATATAATAATTATTTTTGGATTGTTTTTATTCAATATTATATGTATAATTGTTTAACATGGGTATAAATGTAAAATTACTTATTTTCAGACAATTTTACTTTTAAAAAACAAATGTGTTGACAATACATTCAGATGTGAGGAAAAAAAAAAAAAAAAAAAACATGTCATTCAAGTTTAGATTTCAGTCCCTATTCAGTCTTTAAAAAAAATTCAGGATTATTCAGTCTTCAGACAAAAAAACAAACGACCCCTTAACAGTAGTTTGTGGAAATTTGTTTTTAACCACTGTTTTGATTGTCACTTCTTCAAAAACAATTTCACTCCAACTAAGAAAATTACAAAAAGTCCACCATAAAAATACCATCTTTTACTTTCCGCCTTTCTTCCCTTCTCTTTATCTCACTAATTTCTTAGGGGTCGTTTGTTTTTTTTATCTGAAGACTAAACAATACTGAATTTTACTAAATAGTGATTTAAAATTGAAACCAAATAACATGTTTAGAAAAACACTTCTAATATTTTATGAAACTTTTACGAATGAGAGAGAGTTCTAGTGAGAGAAAACCTGACTCTCTTGGCCATGAAGAGAGTTAGGATGAAATCAATGGCAAGGTTGAAAGAAAGGATTTTGGGGATGTTTTGTTTTCCATCTTCATCGACAATCTGAATTCGGATGTGGAGGTGAAGGATCTGTGGAGCTTTTTCAAGGTGTATGGAAGAGTGAGACATGTTTTCATCTCGATGAGGAACAACCATAGACGTAGGGGCAAAAATGGTCAAAACATCATTATTACACATTGCCCATGTTAGAATCCCTGCATGGGAAAAAATGATCAAAACATCATTATATGCAAAGGATACCTACAATCAGTTTTAAGATACAATTCATTATTTAATTCCAAAATGGTATTTTTAAAATTGTACTGTACATTATATTGTCAGATTTTCATTTGGCCTCGAGATGAAAATTTTGAACGTTGTAGGATTGGCTAGGACGAAGAACAAACTCCACAAAATTGAAAAACAAAGTTCGACTATTAAAAACGCAAAGGGTACCTATAATCAATTTTAAGTTGCATACTGGCCACGTCGATTTTCAATCTATTAATAGATTATATGGCAGAGGAGCAACTCAAGAAAACTGAGTCTCCGGCCGCTCCATCTCCGGTTGTAGCCGTGGCTAAGAACGAAGTCGTTGAGCAGAAACCTTAGGTTCAACAAAATGAAAGCCTACCTCATATTTCCCACAGCCATAAAACCTTCGATTCGGGTTCTTATCGGTCATTGAGATAAAAATCTTAGCCTCTACCCCATAACGACAATACTCTTTTCCCAAAGAACTAACTTCGTTTTCTTGAAAACTTCAAAAATTTTAGACCTTGAGCACCCCATTCCTTTTCGTAGCAGAGAAAGGACCCACTTCGGATTTTCTAGGGAGAAGGGTTGAAAGAATTAGCTTCGACTCTTGGAAGTGTTTTCTAGGGTTATTTAAAGGTAATGTTCGGTTCTTGGAAGTGTTTGAGTTGGAAGTCTTCTAAAAAGGCAATACGTCGTCATTTTTAGTTGGAGTCAAGTCAAAAAAAAAAAAACACACTATGCCAACGTTGGAATCCGTGTGGGAAAAATGATCAAAACATCATTATATACAAAAGATACATACAATCAGTTTTAAGATACAATTCATCATTTAAATTCCAAAATGGTATTTTTAAAATTGTACTATACATTGTATTGTCAAATTTTCATTTGGCCTTGAGATGAAAATTTTGAATATTGTAGGATTGACAGCGACGAAGAACAAACTCCCCAAAATTGACAAATAAAGTTCGACGATTAAAAACGCAAAAGGTACCTGCAATTAGTTTTTTAAGTTACACACTAACCACGTTGGAGACACAGGGCTTGCGAGGAGAGATTGCATGGTAAATGTTGAGGAAGCATCAATTTGAAGGAGTTAGCTTGGAATTAACATCAGTTTAGGTTTTTAAAAATCCTAAACTTCTCAACTTTTTCTCAGCTTCTCAACATCACCGTCGGTTGCATTGTCACCACCGTCCATGATAACTTACTCAAAAACATGCCTTTTAACAATCAACCATGAGCCGCACATATTCTTCTAACATCGGTTCATATATATCCTTGGGTGATGACAATGTTGAGCCATCGGGTGATGACGAAGTTGTCCCCGAGTCACTTCAGAATGACGAAGCTGGTGATGACAGAGTTCTCTCATTGGAGGTTAGACAGTTCTCTCCTTCTCCATTTTGTGTAGTATGTTTTTTTTTTTTTTTTTTTGTATATCAAGTAGTTGAATAGTCTAGGACTATTGTTATTGTTGGTGGTGGTTAGTTCAATTTTTCGATACATCACTAACTTCCTTTAAAATTATGAAACAGAATTGTGTTCCTTATTTAGATTGTCTGCCCTTTACTTGTACTATCTTGGATAGATGTCGTGATCAGGTTGCTTTTCCGAAGTATATAGATATTGATCCGGAAAACTTTTTAATCGATTTCATGAATGGTTTATTAAGAGTATCATGTCTTATCAAAATTGGCAGTGTATTTCATTTGATGCCCGAGTATATGCTAGGTATGTTCATTTGGTTTAGGCATTGTAATTTATTTATTTATGTGATATTTTTCAAGTGTAGGCTTGTCTTTGTCAACACTCAAGGAGTCCACTCAGCATCAAGAGTAGGCCCTGAACCTTCTTTAATTCTGAGTTTTGAATTAAAGACTGACACTGGGTGGAGGGGTAGCTACTTCAACATAAAATTCGATTGAGTTCTGTCATTTGTTTGCATTTGTTTCATTGTTGGGCAATGTCACTTTTCTGAAAGCGAGGCTGAGGTTTTACGATGCTGATTTGAATGATGTAGAGTTGAAGGTAAATGAATTGGGGGCGTTGTCTGTGTTCATCCATAGATTAAAAGACATGGACCAATCTCTGAAAAATGCAATTGAGTTGAAGATAAATGAAATCTGGACCCAATTGGAAGAGTCATTTGCATGATCTTTCAAGTAAATAACAACTCAACATTTGTTAGCTCCAGCTATAGGACCAGCCTCTATATATTGCAATAGATGCTGACTTCTGTGTCACTCATTCAATGACAAAAAATGTTGATGCATTTTTGCTTTGAGATTCAGGTTTTCAGATTTTTGGATTTTTAACTCAACATAAATTTTTAGATTTTTGAATTTTTCAGTTGTTCGTGATGTTTTTCGGTTGTGTGTAGATGGCCAAGAGTAAACGAAAGAAGAAGGGCAAGGATTTGATACCTAGTGGTGGGCAGCCTAACCCTAACTATGAGAAGAGATTAAAGGCGAATTTCAAAAGAAAGATCTTTATGGAGAGACGGATCAACATGAAAGAGTTAGTTGACACGTTTGTGATAGAGGAGCTTGGTAGGCTGGAGTGGCTCACTTTTATTACAATGAGGAATTAGTGCAATGAGCTGATGGTAAGATAATTTTATGCTACAATGATCCCCCAACGTCTTCGAGTAGGGAGGTCTAGTGTTTGTGAGGGGTAAGAACGTTTACATCAACCCCAATGACATCAATGATTAGCTTGGCACCAAGAGTTACTAGGAGTTTGAGGATGGGTATCAAAATGAGAAGGATTACAAGATGTATAATTTAAACCTAGCCAAAGTGATTCAAGACAACCCCAACTCACATTGGCATAGAGGCAAAGCTCACTCAAAGGCAACTGAGTTTCAGACAACGCTTTTGGAACATTTTCTTTAGCTATTCATTGATCCCAGCCAGGCACCATAACTTTATCTCCCTTGATATGGCTATCATACTCTACTACATGTCTAAGAAGCTGAAGTTTAATATTGAGACTCTCATCCACCGGAGGATGGTGAAGATAGGGAAGAAGAAATCCGCAGTCCTTGTCTTTCTATGTCTCATAACACATTTTATGGAGAAGGCAAAGCTGAGAGTTGATGACCCGACTAATGGCATAAAGAGTTCTTACATATGTGGGCGGAAGGCCTACAACGTGGCCGCTAGGCTGAGAGGGGTTTTAAAGCTTCTCACCGAGGTAGAGTAGAGAGTAGAGAAGAGGAGGCTGGAGTAAAATACTGCATCAATAGAGAAAGGAGAAGACTCAAAGGAGGTTGAGTCAGAGGACTTAGAAGATTTAGACGACTTTGAGGATGAGACCCAGTAGATGCTTGATTGGGGGCGGAAGTTGGTCCAGAGCGTCAAGACCATAATAGTAAAGTTCCGAGGGTTCAGGAGGTTGAATCATTATCCTACAAAGAGAGGTAACAGGTATGATTGATAGTTGTATTAGATATTCGCAGGGTTTTTCTATATATTTTTATTATATTTTCTGGTACTCGACTAGTAGATTTTTTTTTAGAGCATCTACTTCAATAGCCACTTCAGCAAAGGTGGATTGTTCAAAACTAGATACAGAGACAGAGGATACAAAGTAGAGGATGAAGAAGAGGCATGACAGTAGAGCAGTAGCCGATTCATTAGAGACTATGCAGACCTAGGCTAAGCAGCCAAAGCTAGCGACTCCCATCCGTGACCTTAAGCATGATAAGACACATATGCAGACCAATCCTCCAGCTCATGATGAGACACATATGACTGATCCTCTAGCAGCTCAGACCCATGCCCAATAGCCTAAAAAGGGTTTGGTTTCTTACAATTTTAGATCCTGAGTCAACATTCCTAAAAAATGGGGGGTATGGAGACCTACCCTCACTATATAAGGACTGCAACCCTGAAACTGTGAGTTAATTAGGGGCCGTTTGGTAACGTTTTCGTTTTTCAGTTTTTGTTTTCTTGTAATTTGAAGTTTTCGAAAAACTGATTTTTGGATTTTTTGAATTCGAAAACGCGTTTGGTAGCAATGGTTGAAAACGATATTCGAAGAATCAAAACATAAAAAACGTGTTTGTTATAATATTTTTAAAATCATTTTTAAAAGATTAATATTATAAATAATGAAAAAGTGATATTAAAATAATTAAACATTAAAACTAAAAAAATTAAAATTAAATAATAAATAAATTTAATTTTCATCATCAAACCTATCGAAATCATCATCATCTTTTTGGTATAGATCCATGAAGGTATAGATCCATGAAGATCCAAAGGATTTGGTTTGAGTAAATTTTATTGCTAAAAAAAAAGTTTTCAAGAATACTGAGAACAACAAATTGTTGTTCTCAGAGTTCTCAATTTTTTGTTCATTAAAACTGAGAACTGTTTTCAATGTTTTATAAAACAGTTTTTTGGAATCATCCCACCAAACGGGTTTTTCCAGTTTTTGTAACTCAAAAAACAAAAAACAGTTTTTGAAAACATTAACAAACGCGCCCTTATATTTTTGGATTTCCCAACTTGTTTCCGAGAAATTAAACAATGCCTTTGATGGAAGGGCTCATGATGTGGGTGTTGTTTTTAGATTTGTATTGAACCTTTAAATAATAAGCACATACCAGAGTCTTTCCAACAACATTCAATGGTCAAAAGTTGGATGATGAATTAGGTAAAGAATTGATCTGCACACAGTTTTCTTTTAAAGTTTTGAAAAGTGATTGGTAAATAAATTGACTGAAATTTATAATAGTTACTTTATAGGCATATCTGATGAACTATATGGTGGCAATCAAGGCAAATAGAAGTCACATATGTGGGTGGCCTATAGCTTCGAAGATGGTTGCAGTTGGGTGGAAGAATCGACGTAGTCTTACTTTGAGACAGAGAGATTCGAGAATGGTTAATGGCAAGGAAAATCACGTGGTTGGCAAAGTTAAATGTGACATGGAATGGCAGCAAAGGAAGCAGACCTTTGTGGAGGTGATAAATGGGTACTAGATCAGTTGTCATGAAGAGGGTTCGAAAGGTTTTGAGAAGAGTTTGTCTATGTCTTGGGAGATGGAGAAAAGTGAGGAGGATTGGTTTTCAAGGTGTACAATAAGAGACCTTAAGTTTTTTTTTTTTTTTTCTTTTTTCCAAAGGTTTCCAATGTGAATTCTTGTCTATGGTCGAAAGATTTATCATTCCAATCGTTTTATTTAGGGGACAAGCACATTTTGTGGTGCTTTGAGTCAGTTAATAAGAAGGTTATGTTCATGAATAACAGCTCTTTGTGGAAGCATTGCTTTTATTCTATGAATGAATGGTCGGATTCTCTAATTCCTAAAACTATGTTGGTTTGGATAAGGTGATCGAGGGTTCTTCTGTTGTGTTTGAACTCTTGCTTTTTCATGAAGCTATGAAGATATTTTGGAGAAGTTTTATATGTGGAAGAGGATACAGAGATGAGAAGAAGATTGGATAGAGGGAGGTTGTTAATGCTGGTTCCTCTTGATTGGCAATGTCCCTGTAAAATTAATGTAGAGATGAGATGGGGTTTGTTTGAAGACCTAATTTCATAAGAGACTTTTTCGGTTGATAATACACGGTTGGAGAGCTTTCTGGGTTTGGTATTGGTGAGTGGTCATGTAAAGGCAGTTTCTCTTCCGTTTAAGGAAATCTCAGGCCATCTTTCAATAAAAAATGGGTATCCCTTTTTCGGTCGTGGATCAGGTAGATAAGATCAAGAAAGTGACAGAAGATGGTGGTAAGGCAAAAAAAAAAAAAAAAAAAAACATGGTCAAGAAGACCAGATAAATTAAAGTGGACTTGCTCTTGCATAATTCTGGTAATTCCAGTTATGAGATGGTCAATATGCCAGTCAACCCCATCTTATTTCAGCTTAGAGACAAAAAGGTAGTAGAACTAGTTGGTTATAGAGTTTTTGGTGTCACAAGAAGGTGTGAGTTTCGAGGTTAAAAAAAAAAAGGATGGAAAACTTTTCTTTCCATATATTGTGTTGGATTATGATTCTTTAAAGGAACCAGACAATAGAAAGGTTTATAGGGAGGGATTTTTGTCGTATGCTTTTGAAAATAAATTAAAAGTGGGGTTGTTTTCCAATTCCAAACTCTTGAGGGGCAGTAAGGTGAAAATGACGAAGTTTACTAGATCTGATTTGGGCTAGGAGTTTAGTTCTTTAGACTCAAGAGTTAAAGACCCATTAGAAGAGGGTTTAAAAGAGCATAGGGGCTGTGAATGCCCATTAGAATTTGGTTTAAAAGAGGATGTGGGCTGTGAAGGCTCGTTGACAGATTTACACGTTGGTTTCATGGATAGTGTTTTTGATTGTGTTGAGGGAGGTTTGAAAGGCCCAACATAGATTTTTTTGTTTGTTAGAAATGGGGTGTTGACCAACCCAACTAGAGGTAGCCATTGTGAGAGGCTGGTTCGAAAAGATAGGTCTATGGTAAGAGGTTTATCACTGGTTTTGTTTGGTATTACAAAGAAAGGAAGAGAGATGTGTGGTAAGGTTTTGTTGAAGAGTCACAACATGATTCTAAGGAGCTATAGTGTTTGTTCAAATCGGAAGAATCAGAAATCAGAGTTAAATATTAAGGAGGGGTGGAACTTGGACGATGAAGTTGTGAATGTGTTGGAAAAAGAAATGGCCTTTGGTCTCAATTTCAATGGGAGGAAGAAGGAATTGTTTGAGATTATTACTAGGAGGGAGGAGGTGAACGATAATAGGTTTTAAGATAAAATTGTTTGAAAAACAAATAATAAAAATATTTATACCCTTATTACTATTAATTGTTATATATTTTAGGGCCAGTTTGATATTGTTGTAATTTATAGAATAATTGTTGTTAACTGTGCTGAAGAAATAATCAACTGTGAAGTTAATCAACATATATTTGGTTATTTGTAGTTTTAAAACTACTATATATCTCAAGAGTAGTATACATACGTTTGATAATTTTATTGCAAAAGTGATGAGATCGGTTACAATGACTAAAATAGACATGATTTTAGAACAATACTTATTTTTTTTTTCATTAATTATATAAATAAAATTAATATTTAAGTAGAATATTTAAATTAGAAAAAAAAAATTCCATAAATCAAATCAATATTTGAGTAGAATATTTAATTTTAAGATAAAATAAGGTATAAATGATTTTATCTTGATTTCGTAAGGTTAATAATGATATTTTAAAGCCAACAGGGGCGTAGTTCAGCTGGTAGATGGACGAGCTTGGGGCTTGAGCAAATGACTCCCATTAGTGGCTCGAATTCTACCAATGACGAAATCTTTTTAAAAAGATACATGGTCTCGAATTAATAGATATTGTCAAAAAATAAAAAATAACAATGATATTTTAAAAGATTTATTAAATGTTGAAATAGATTATTCCACATGGTCCCGAATTAATAGATATTGTCAAAATAATAATAATAATAATAATAACAATGATATTTTAAAAGATTTATTAAATGTTGAAATATATTATTTCACATGGTCCTGAATTAATAGATATTGTCAAAAATAAAATAAAATGATATTTTAAAATATTAATTAAATGTTGAAATAGATTATTCCATAATCACTTTTAAAAAGTAATCCCTCACCTACTTTTCAAAATTACTATCAAAACTTGTCAGATTATCACTTAATTACTTTTGAAAATTTTACCAAACATCATTTTAAGTCAAAATTATTAAATAAGTAGATTTTAACTTTTCAAAATCAATACCAAACTATCCATTAATTTGATATGATGCAAACAACTAAATAACATTAATTTAACAAATCCTAAACCATTTTTATGTAAATATTGATAAGATTTTATTCATGGTTAAGATATAATAAATAACGATATTGAAATAATTTTGATTTTTACGGAATAAATAAATAAAATTGAAGGTTCAACAATGGAGTAGAAAGTGACAATGTGATTAAGGTTTTTATTTTATTTTATTTGTTTATAATTATTTATCATTAGTAATATGTTAAAAAAAAAATTGTATTATATAAAATCATAGTAATATTGGAAATAATGTATATTTGAGAGGATAATCTTAGAATGAATTTAAATACAATCCATTAATTTTGAATTAAGTGAAAAGTTAGATTTTTTTACTTTTTAAGATTTGTAACCAAAGTGACCAGTTTCCAGTCGCTAGAGCCTTTTCCTGGTGAGCAAAGCCCCAACGAGGAAGGTTTTAGTGGTTTAGCTTTGGATCACTAATCACTCTTAAGTTGTTGTTTTTTAGTATTTTTAAATTGTTTGACTACTTAAAAAAAAACAAACAAAAAACCTGTTCGGTTCAGACATCGTTAAATGGAAAATACAAACAAGTATCCCTTACTCTTTCTCACTAGATTTGTGCAAAATACAAACTTAATTTGATTTAGGCCCAAAAAATTATCTAAAATTGTTGTTAGTGTCGCATTGCTCAAGTGTTTGAAAACTTCTTATTTGTTTAGGAACTTCTCTTTTTGAGAAAAGATACAGTCAAATCTTGTCATCATATTTGCGTGTAAAATTCTTACCGAAAATCTTTCATCGTCTATGTAGAATCATGCATTTTATGGGTTTTGATGGTACGTGCAATGCTAAAATTTTTAAGTAAAAAAAAAAAAAACACCTAATAAAAAATCGAAAAGAAAATAATAATCGAAGTTTGTAATTTTTCAAAACATTTAACGTAGTTTATTGCTATGTGAAAAATGTGAAATCATGGCCCTGCTACATGAAATGTTGTTTCTTTACTAGGTAAAATCTTATGTTTTACTACAAGAAATCTTGCATCTTTGCTGCATGATTTGAGTCATTTTTGTTTCTCGATTCATGCAACTCTTACAATAATAAGAAACTCTCAGAATGTGTATCCTTAATTACCTACAAACGTCAACAAAACCCATGAAAGTATAGGATTTGTTATTGGTTAATTTTAGCTCCATTCACTGTAATAATTAATCTCAAATACACTCAAAGTTCATTTGGATAATTAAGAAAATGAAATGACCTTTACAATTAAATAGTAATCATCACATAACCAGAATCTACCTATCAGGTAAAAAGTTAATTTACTGTATCAATGTATTGGGTCTCTCTTCTTCTTCTTCTTCTACTTCTACTTCTACTTCTTCTCTCTCGCCACCAGATGCAGGGAAAGTGGGAGGAAGAATTTGATAAAAAATGAAACAAAGTACAAGAAAGATTTTGGTTTTAGTTGAGGCAAGTGCAATAACAGCAATATCTCTACATGACTACATGCCGCACATGGTATTTGGATGATTTAATTGCAACTGACTTCATTAACATAATCTTCTCATTGGGAACTCTGACTTTACAATATTCATATTAATTATTTTATTAATCTGGGAATTATTATTTCTTTAAATGAGCCTAGCTCATCCACATTATACCACTGCTTTTCTAGATCATGCTTCTCTTTAAATATTAATTACTTCTTTCACTAACTCTCTATATTAATACTTTCTTTTTTCTATTTTCTTTTTGCTTTAATTTGGTGATTTATACACACACACATATATATTATAATTAACAAATAAATAAATTAAATTCTAACCAAACTAATTTAAAAAGTTATATATAACAAAAAAGGATCAGGATCCTCTCATTGTCTTGTTTGTTTTTCCTTGACTTTTCATAATCTATTAACATCTAAGCAAAATAAAAAATACATGGTTAATATTTAATCACTTTTTTCTCTCTCATGTAACTTATTGTTTTAATTATACTTGAAAAAAGCCAAGGAAAAACAAGGAGAGGATCCTGATAAAAAAAAAAAGGGTAATTACCTTGGTGGCCATCGACTTATGCCATTACTATCAAAATGGTCATCAAATGGAGAATTAGTTTAAAAATGACAATTTTTGGCAAACAATGTTACACTAATGGTCATTCCATTATAACACCGTTAATTTTTTCTAAGAATGTTACACTAATGACCATCAATTTGTTCACCTGGTATCAAAATGACCATTATAATAATTTTTTTCCAAAATTACTCTAGTGGCCATCTATTTTGTCTCCTTCAACTAATCATTTTTCTCCAAAATACAATTTTTTTTTTTTTTTTTTTTTTTTTAAAACAAAGTTGGAGATCCAATATAAAGATTGCCTCTCCTATAAAAGTAGGTGGTGATCCGAATTTTTTATTTATTTAATCTTCTGAATCCATCTCAAAGATGGATTATGGAGATCCATTTTTTTTTCTCACTAATTTATTAATTTTTTTTATTTGATCTCAACCGTCCATAGACCAAGATGGATGATGGAGACCCATGAGTTAAATAAATTAAGAATAAAATGACAATATTACACTTCAAGGTGTTAAATTTAATGGTTAAACCAACGGTAAGAGAAGTGAGTGTCAATTTTCAATAATGTTGTTTCTACGTGTAAAATGGCAAATCTCAAGAAGATATGGTATAATTTTCTCTTTTTTTAATAAGAAAAATGTTCAACCAATTATCATAAAATATATTTGGTCATGTTTAACAAATTTATCTCTCTTTCTCAATGAACTTAGCTCAAACACAAACATAATAAAATTCATGCACAAAAAATCATTGCAAAACAGGTTAACCTCCAAAATTTCTCTTTTGTTCGTCTGATGTGTTTGGCTTTGTGTCTAGAGCTATTTTGCATGAATTGGGCTTTCTGTCTATGTATTTTTTTATAGGAGGGGCAATCTTTATGTTGGATCTCCAACTTTGTTTTTTTAAAAATAAAAAATTATATTTTGGAGAAAAATGATTAGTTGAAGGAGACAAAATGGATGACCACTAGAGTAATTTTGGAGAAAAATGATTATAATGGTCATTTTGATACCAAGTGAACAAATTGATGGTCATTAGTGTAACATTCTTAAAAAAAGTTAACGGTGTTATAACGGAATGGCCATTAGTGTAACATTGTTTGCCAAAAATGGTCATTTCTAAACCAATTCCCCATCTGATGACCATTTTGATAGTGGTGGCATAGGTCGATGACCACTAGGTAATTACCCCTTAAAAAAAATGTATTCTTTCAAAAAGGGAAATGATTGTCAATATGTTCTTCTTTAATCAAAATGATACTTGTAATAAAAAGGCCAATGATTGACGGTTGAGGTTTCATCAAACTTGTTTGAATATTATTAGGTCACATGTAAATAGGAAAAAAAAACGGCACATCTTGTATTAATTTTGTGTGTCTTATACTATTAGATCTAGTATTTCTGTTGCATTAATAAGATCCAACAATTCAAAAAGGTCAAATATTATAAAATTAAATATGAAAAATTAATAAATTAGGAAAGACCAACGGGTTCCCCAAAGCCTAGTTACTACTCTCTCTCTCTCTCTCTCTCTCTCTCTCTCTCTCTACATATATATATATATATATATATATATAATTCTAATTTCTTGATCCTAATATTTTCTATTGATGTGAAATTCACAAATTTAATTTCACAAAAATAGTTGTATAAAAAAAATTATCTATATAAATTTGTACTAAACTTTATATTCCAAATAGAGATCAAACCGTATGAATCCCCCAATTCATTGTTTTTGGATGTAGAGATTAAAGAGATTAAACAATATATATTTTGATACAATTTATTTGAAGTAATTAAAACAAAAATTGGTTCCTAAGACATATATAAGTTATCAGCAGTAATGCTACACATCCCATCTAAAATCCCATCTTTTTCATCCCACTATATGTGGCATGTGAGGTGTTAAATTGTGAGTGGATACATGGGGTAGGTGTCATTAATATGTATCAACTCACAATTTCACACCTCACATGACACATGTAGGTGGGATGTTTAGCATTATTGATAAGTTATAGACAATATGAGGTTGACCCAGTGAATATAGTGATATGCTCATCAAACCTACACCATTAGGTTGTAGGTTCGATTCTCTCCCCCTTCCCAAACCCCGAATTAGTGTAATATTTCAAAAAAAAAAAAAAATCATATAATTTATACTTATTTTAATTTTCTCGGTTCTATAATAAGAATTTTCTCGAAGGGTAGTAACCAAATAGCTAATTAATGAAACGAAATTAAAATATGATGAAAATTGGAATTTTTTTTTAAATCGCATTATTAGTTACCTAATAATTATGATTTTTTGGTTGGATGTGAGGAAACTAATATAATATTATTTATTGCCAAGATATATCTTACTAGCTATTATTGTATTAGCTGAGTTTGTTTAAGCATGATTAATGAGCGCATTAATTTTAGTGTTTTCTGATTAGTCAAATGAGAGATCACAAAGTCAAATAATGGGTTATGTGATTTGTAAATTATTAATAGTTTTCAATCAAAATGTTCTCAAGTCTCCCAACAACAAAATGTGTTAGCGCAAATGATGGCCATGGAAGCTTGTGGGGAAGAAGAATATTTATTTATTTATTGTTTCAATCTTTTTCTCAACTTCTCATGTTTTCATGTGACTCTTATTATTATTATTATTATTATTATTTCAATAATCCTCACATTCACAATCCCACAAAGAATGTGAAAAAAGGGTCAATATCATCATTGACCATTCTTGTATTTTAGATTCCGGATTCGGGCGGTTCATCTTTATAATTTTCATTTAAATTAAACCATATTTTTAATTTTTATACTTCTTTTTTTAATTATTATCATAACTTTAGGATTTTGGTGAATGAATATGATTTGAACCCATACCATCATAATGTAGGTGTAAAGGGTTAGTATTCGACCAACCACATATCATTATTTTTTTATAATTTATTTAAGAAAAATATATATGCGAATAAACTTAATTAGAACACTAGAAATCTGTTTTTGTTTAACTTAATTAACAAATCGTATATATAATGATTAGGGTTCAATCAAGAAGACAAAATCAATGATAGGCGCATTTAATGATTAGAAGATCTGCTTTTATATATATATAGTTTTTCTATTATCAGTTCGAACTGACAAAAGTTATATCAGTTCCTTGCATGTGCGTCACTGGATTTAAATACTTTGACTGACAAGTGCATACAGTCAAGTCAAAGTATTTAAATCCAGTGACTCACATACAAGGAACTGATATAACTTTTGTCAGTTCGAACTGATAATAGAATTTCTGTATATATATATAGTTTGATGATATTTTTCTTAGAGAATACTAAATATTTGCTTATATAGAGATTGAAAAACATACAATAGAGGTGATAGAGGCAAAGGCAAATATCTTGGGTGAGAGCTTTTTATTAAATGAAAAAGTATATACATGTCAAACAATGAGTGTGAAAGATAAATGGGAAAGGTAGATAGTATTCCCCAATATCTTATGGGAGCAGATCTTCTAATCATTAAATGAGCTTATCATTGATTTTGTCTTTTTGATTGAACCCTATTAAGAGCATCTCCAATGCAAATATGCATTTTTGAGTTTCTAAATAGTGCCACATCAGCATTTCTATTTATTATAGGCCCACTTTTAATTTTTTTTTAGAGAAATGTATATTCACATCTCCAATGCAATTATCTAAAGTCAAATATGCATCCATTTTATATCCAATCATAATAAAACAATTATTACACTCTCTCTCCTCTTTTATTTTACAATTAAATGAGGTTTAATCTTATTGGTGGAAAGAGTTGAAAGCTTTAATCTTATTAGTAGAAAGAGTTAGAAATCCTAGTCAGCATTTCTAGGAGAGTTTCTAGAATTAGAAACCTAACTCTATATTATCTAACTTTTTTTTGGCCACACCATCTCCATATTCAAATTAGATAATAGCATTGGAGAGAGTTTTTCTAACTTTTTAAATATCTATCCTATGTGGCACTCCATTTTCTCCAAATGCATAATATCATTGGAGATGCTCTAATGATGCATATTTATTCTCGAACCTTATTAGACCAAGAACAATCCTATAAAAACTAATCAACAAACTATACTATTTATTTATCCTTTTAGAATATATATATATATATATATATATATATATACAAATTTTCTATTATCAGTTCGAACTGATAATAAATATATCAGGACGAAGAATGTGGACCACTAGATTTACATACTTTGACTCAAAATGTATGCACTTGTCAAAACTTCTCCATAATCTGTGGTTCACATTTTTCGTCATGATATATTTATTGTCAGTTTGAATTGATAATAGAAAGACCAGGGGCGAAATTTGGGGGGGGGGGGGCCATAGGGGTCATGCCAAAGAGAAATTTGTTTCCAGAACTTCAAACTTCATTAAGATTTTATATAATCTTATATAATATAATATATATTCAAATGGTAATGAGCCCCCCTATTGGCTGTCATTTTTTTTTTAAAATTCTCTTTAATCTTATTTTTGAAAAACGTGATTGAATCAATCTTGTTTTACTTATTTAAGCAGGTTAGTTTTAAATTAAATTATAATATATTAAGGAAAGTCCAATTTTATATATTCCAATTTATGTATTTCAGTTTCTTTTAGAAGAGAAAATATAAACCTTTTAGGATTTGGTTTCCTATACATCTTAAACTAGTCTAACCTATATAAATATATGTTTATTTTTTTCTAGTTTTTCACTTAAGCAATTTCATTTCTACTGCTGCAATTAAATTCTTCGTATTCTTCAGTTCATCTATTAGAATAATTTCTGATACGAGATTACAAATTAATAAATATTTTAGGTTTTTTTTCTAACGGTTAATTTCTTAGGTTATTAATATAATTTCTTTAATGAATTCTTTATATATATATATTGTGATTTTGCTACATTTATTATACTAGTTTTTTATTTAAACATTTATTTATTTAAATTTATTCAAAAAAAAATTATTTGATCTTTAGATGAGTAAGCCATCAACAATTGATGGATTTTTTCAAAAGAATTAAAACCTCAGAAGCTGGTTCATTTTCGTTAACATTATCAATATTCCAACTTCTGCTTCCGGTGTCAACTGCAACTACTGAGAGGTCGTTTTCAGCTATGCGTACCGTCAAGATTGGGCTTCGTAACAAGATGAAAGATGAATTTATTACAAATTCTTTGATCATGTATATTGAAAGGGAAACCGTAGAGAAACTTAGGGGGGTGTATTCAATTAGGATTCTTGAGGACATTTAAAGATATTATAAATCCTGGTGTATTCAATTTGGACATTTAAAGACTTTAAAAGAGTCCATATGAATCCAGCGGTATTCAATTAGGATTTATATGGACTTTTAAAGAATCCTTCCAAATCCAGGTGTATTGAATTGAGACTTTAAAAATGTTTACAAGAATCAAGGTGTATTCAATTAGGACTAGATTTTAAAGGATTTTCTTAGGTCATGGATTTTAATGGATTTTGGTGGACTTGAGGTGAGAGATATAAATATCAAATGTCATAACATGTCCGGCCTTCTTCCCAAAGATTTTGTTGGATTTTGCTCTCTCTCTCTCTCTCTCTCTCTCTCTCTCTCTCTCTCTCTCTCTCAAAACAGAAACTAAAAGCACTAATATGTAAAAGTTAAAAAAACCGAAACAATTGAGGACAGTATGCAAGGAATGGTGTGGTTCCGCTATGTTTATAGATAATAGAATGAGAAGCAAAAGAGGACTTGAAATTAGAAGTGAAATTAAATTTTGGTTGAGATTGTGAAAAAAACTAGTGTGCCCCCACAATTTTATGCACGATATAAGAATATAGATAGAGTAAATTGGTTTAGCCAATCCAAGCAGTTTGAATCTCTCTCTCTCTCTCTCTCTCTCTCTCTCTCTCTCTCTCCTTATTCCTTTTTCTTTTTGCTAAGAAAAAAATGTACGAATAATCCTTTTTTTCTTTTTGACAAGAAAAATATGTAAGAATAATCTTCTTTGTGACTGGCAAAGTTACTGAGTTTGGTGTGTCATGGGTGATTCAGTCTACAGAATTGTCTGAGGTGTGAATTTTAGGTTATGATTTGTGCTCTTAAAACTGTGAACTATTCTCCCTTAACAAACTTAAGCCTTCCACCACCGTCTATTGAGTGCTAACTGAACTTTTGCGTTTGCCACCATTGGGATTCACAAGAACATTAGGTTTTTCCACCCATTCAAAATAATGACAATTTTTTTCGTCAAAATATTCTTTGCTAGATTACATTATACCTGAAAAACAAAGCCTTGATAATATAGCTACTTGTGCTTTGAAGTGTAATGGTCCTGTGAACCAACAACAATTGTGGTGACCGGTGATCTACTTTATTTTGTAATCAGAATTCTTGAAGCTTCAATATTGGAAATTTGGTTAGACATTGTGAAGGGGTTGCATACTTTCTTAGTGCATAACTCATTCTCGGGTTTTATAAAACTGTTTTAAATGAATTTGTGACTAGTGAATTATATATTTAATGAATTTTTCAAAAACGAAAAAGAAGGAAAACAAGGATAATTAAAGTGACTAGCAGTCTCCTGAGTGAACATGTTTATATGTAACAGGGCCCTGTTGACATACCTAATTGTTCTGTTGCCGTACATAATAATTGCTGCTTGTTGTGGAGGCATCACTCTACCTTCCTGTAGATCTTGAACCACAGTTTGCTGTAGATCTTGAATCATAGTTTGTTGGTGTCAAATTTCTTGTGAGGACCGTGAGGTACGGCATTAATGTCTTTTGAGGTGAATTACGTGAGTCCATCTTGGACGTTTTGCCATGATTTTATAGTTCAAATATTTAAGGTGTATGTGAAAAATATAGTATCTATACAATTGCAAAGTTCCAGGAAATAATCGAGCTGTTGTCGCACTTGGTATGAGTGGTATATGTATCCCGAAATCATGTTGAGTTGAGTTCTATGTGCCGCCATTGTACTTTGTAAATGCTTGAAGGTTTAGTATCTTATAATTTATTAATTTATTGTTGAGGTTCAGATAATAAGCTTTCATCACCAGCATGTTCTGTGAATTAAAAAGGAAAAAAAAAATCGAGTTAAAAAAAAAAAACAAGCCACATACAATAATAGAATATGTTGCAGTCACATAATTATATATAATGAGTACAAAACTCACTATGTGCCAAAACTGCACAAAACGACACCAAAATAATCTGTAGAGCCTTCAATCAAACACCAAAATGCTCACTCTTTATTAGCATTTTATTTTAAAGAAAAATAATTTATCTGCACTTCATGCAAGCAGTGCCTTTACGCAGATAAGTCTTAGCCAATTTTGGGTTCAATTCAATCGCTTTGTTTGCATCGGCAACAACCTCAGACTATATATATAGGCAAATATATATTGACTGGTGTATCAAATTTTGCTCATTCCAACTTCAAAGGTTTTTTTTTTTATATAATTAGCTTACTATTGATAAGTTAGAGATAACAAATTCATAAAAATCCTTGGATGTCTAAACAAATCCGTAAAAGTCTGAGATAGATGTCTAAACAAATCTATAAAAGTCTGAGATGGATGTCTAAACAAATCAATGAAAGTTCATGTGGATTTATAAAAGTCTGTAGAAATCCATGAAAATCTGTCACTTAAAAAATGTCTTTAAATGTCTTCAAGAATCCTAATTAATCCTAATTGAATACACCCCCCTTAGTATAAATTCGATTATAAATGATTTTAGATATTTAAAATAGCGATGGGTTCCATTTTGATTTATAAAGCTGGTGTCTATGTTGTTTATTAAATTAAGTATTACATATGAGACTAGACGCTATTACATTTGTTTATCATATTTGTTTAGAGTTTGTTTTAATAAAAAAAAAAATTTGTCTTAGACCCCCAAAGTCGAAATCCTAGTTTCGCCCCTGAGAAAGACTATATATATATATGTGAGAGAGAGAGAGAGGTGGAATCTACAAATACCTAACTTTTTTTAGTGATTTGTTTTGTTATGAATATATTATATACCTCAAGAGTCAAGAATGATTATCGCTGTTTAAGTTTTGTTTTGTTTCCTCCTGTTTGTTCTCTTTTCTGCTGTATGCAGTTTTGTAAAAATAATAATAATAATAATAATAATAATAATAATAATAAAAATAATAAATTTTCTAAACTGTAAAGTTGTTTTTTTTTTTTTTTTTTTTTTTTCTCCTTTTTCTTTTTCTTAACTTGAGATCAGTTGGTTTGTTAGATTTGCAACTTATCCTACCATGCTAATTGCACATGTTTATATTTGTATTTTAAAGCAAATAATGAGATCTCTTATTTTAATTTTTAATAATTTTTTTGTTTTAATTCTAAACCGAAATGGTTCCTTTCCTTATTTTGTTAAAGGCCACTTTCGTGATTCCATTGCAATGGTAACATAGTAGAGTGAAATTTTGAATGATTTTTACTGTTTTTTTTTTTTTTTTTTTTTTTTTTTTTTCATTTTTTACTATTATGATTTCTTTATCTAATTTGGACTTTAGACATAATCTAATTATATGTAAATAAAAAATTGAGTTATTACAATTATAAATTGGGGTTTGTAAGAGGAAGACACGACTCAAACTCATAATTTCAATGATATAATTAATATAATATTGATGAATTGGTTTTTCATTACTTATCTCTTTTATCAATATGGTTTAAAACTAATTTCAAAAAGATTATAACATTTTCCAAGAGATACAAGGAATGTTAGAAATTTAGAGGTTTGTGACAAAATTTTGAAAATATAATAATCAAATGAAGATTTTATAAACCAATGATATCTCTAAACGAATGTTTTTTCTTAATAATACTCAAATATAACAATAAGATTTTGGAATATTCATGCTTAATTAGAAAATAAAAACCGACTCCAAATAGGATATTAGGTTTCTTAAACCGACTAAAATAAGAAAAACCTTGTATTAATTTATAAAAATAAAACAGAAGCAAATTAATTTGAGTTATCGACAGATTCTAAACAAACATAACAAAATAAACCAGAAATTAATAAAAATGAGTGAATTTGAGAAAGCAGTTGCGGATCACAAGACTGTGATTGTTGTAGGACTCATCAACACAATTCCAATAACATAATATTTGCTCAGATTCAAGTATTGTTTGTTTCTTTCACCGGCTTTTAGAAATGCCCTATGTCA
Source organism: Acer yangbiense (assembly GCA_008009225.1). Taxonomy (NCBI): domain Eukaryota; kingdom Viridiplantae; phylum Streptophyta; class Magnoliopsida; order Sapindales; family Sapindaceae; genus Acer; species Acer yangbiense. The sequence continues at coordinate 14,351,819 of CM017761.1, forward strand.
AAATCTTTAGAGTATACCTATATATATTTAATTTAGACTTACTTTAAGGGAGACAAATGAAATCAACCATCAATATTATATTTATATTTATGGACATTTAGGAATCCTTCAGGGAGCCTAGTGGTCTAGTGGATGGAAGCAAGTCTATATTCTTTTGGATTCCAACAATATAATCTATATTAATTAGGATTAAATTAATAGTAATGGTTGTTTTAGTTATTTAATTAGATGATTTTTATATATAGAAGCACTAGCTTATTTTTTGCATGTACATACATCCCCATGCATTCAAGCATGTTTGTTTTGTTGTATTGTATTGAATAATGAACCCATTTTGTATTAAATAATCCGATACATGTGTTTTGCAGTGGTTTGGGTATTGTATTAGCTAATCCATAATAACTAATCTAATACACCCACATATGCATTACACCATGCAATAGTAGGAGGTGTGTTTACTATGTATTACATCTGCTGTTGTCAATTTTTTTCTTTCACAACTTCTCAAAAAAACAAATAAATTATATTTGGTGTAAATATAGAATTTTTATTATTAAGTTATGCTTTTTATTTTTACAACAATTATTTGTTCAATATAAGGATATTTATTATATCATGAAATATAAATAATTATTTAATTCATACGTATTACAAATATTTAAAATTTCAAATCATTTTTATTCATTATTTAACTTTTTAATGTTAATATTATAATTTTTTATTTTTTAAAAATTTAAATTTATTAATTTATAATCATTAATATTTATTAAATACAATACAGTACTACATAATAACTTACCAAACACTGTATTATATAATACAGTCTAATACAATATATTACTAAACACATGATTGTACTAACAATAATACAACACGGTACAATCCAATACAATACAGTCCAATCCAACGTAATACAATACAATACATTATAGTGTACCAAATGAGCCCTCATATATATATATATATATATATATATATAGATTTTCTATTATCAGTTCGAACTGACAATAAATATATCAAGACGAAGAGTGTGGACCACTAGATTTACATACTTTGACTCAAAGTGTATGCACTTGTCAAAACTTCTCCATAATCTATGGTCCACATTCTTCGTCCTGATATATTTATTGTCAGTTCGAACTGATAATAGAAAGACTATATATATATATAACGTCCCACCTACAAATCTCCAGATATAACGTTACATACAAACCTATTTATTATCCTTTGGAATATATCGATCTGCAACTTTTTGTCTTTTGGATGAAGCCTAGATGGTTGGATATTTGATTATTTTCCAGTACTGTAGTTTTAACCAGCAAACACATCACTTCACATCCTTTGCACACCCCACCATCAACAGAAATAAATATATCTGGATCTCCGATTTCAGAAAATATTGAAAGAAGTAATTAGTGACCCCATGTTGATACGATATTGATTATACTTAGCCCTACGATTAATAAATGGCAACATGGTACAAGTAGGTCCCTTATCCGACTTCTAGCTGGCTCAACAAGCTTTTTCATAGCCAAGCAGCCAACGCAATGATATGGATTGTATTAACATGAAAATTATAAAAGTGAATATACATGTTAATTATAAAATTTAAGTAACTAAAAATCGATAGATATACCGAAATATCTATCGATATATCCATATTTTAGAAAGACCGATATCGAAATAGGCAAATATCCAATATCCTGCAGAATATCCGCCAATTTCAAAATATCCATAGAAATTTCCTGATATTCCTGAAATATCCCAATATTCCTGAAATTACACGAATTTCACCCTGAAAGTCCATGGATATTTTGTATATTGTTAAAATATTTTTTTTAATCCTAAAATTTAGATTGAAAATTATTTTAGAAGAAGCATTAACAAATTTATAAAAATTTCCAACATAATAGTCAATAGTAAAATTACTGAGGACTTGAAGTAAAATTAGACAAAGAACCAAAGAGTGGAGGTGTAAAATATGTAAAATTTTGTGAAAGCAATCTAAAAAAAAAAAAAATTGTTTGTGACTCAAATGTGTAAAACTAATTCCAAATATTAGTAAATATGTACGAATCAATTTATAAATATGTATAATTGGTTTTTTTGTAACTTTGTGCCGACATTCCAAATAAAGGAATCTCAAAATTGTTTGTGCAAAACGTGTAAAAACTCATAATTGTTCCTTTTGAGTAGAGAATCTAAAGAAATTCAATTATTTTTATCAAAAAATAAAAATAAAAAATAAATAAGAAGTCAATTATTTGGTATGGGCCGTATGGCAAAGAATCATAGTGATAGAATTTTAAAAAATAGAAACAAAATGAATGCCTATGCATCACGTATTATTTATTCATTGCAGCGAATATAAATGAATGCAACAATGAAAATCTCCTTCAATTATTCATCTATTTTTTCACCGTTTTTACTTCATCTATAAAATAATCTTCACTCTTCTCTTTCAAGTATTCATCCTACATGACTACACTTTACATAGCAAATTTTACATCACAAGTTTATCTCAAATTCTCAATATCTTCATCAAATAATCAGGTACATAAATGTTTACTTTGATAAAAATTTTTTATAAAAAATAATGATATTATAATTGTATGCAAATTTTAGATGTTGTGTGGTATTGTTTCTAAAACTAATTAGAATTTTCATATTTATAAATTGATTGGTACAAAATTTATTTTGTTTGGATAGGGAATTATATTGCATAAGATATTTAGTACTAAAAATGATCCAGCATGGGAGTATTGCCGACCAATACCGAATAATAAAAATGGAACTATATACAAAATGGTATGGTACCAAAGTGGAGAAATTATCTGATTTAAATTTCATTAACCGGTAATGAGTTGTATAAAAATGTAAAAGTATGCTCAAATGTGCCATCGGAAGTTAAATTTCAAATATCTCAATTACAAAAAAAAAAAAAAAAAAAAAAAAAAGTTTCAAGGGAGATTGAACAAATTCAACAAAAATTGAGGGGAAATTTCCCTAATACAGAAGAGGAAGAAGATATCTATCATTATCCTTAAGGTATGCTTCTTGATGAACGAGATGATTATCATTCTGCAATAGATGCATCCAAAGCATCTGAATGGCAAAGAGAACAAGAAGCAAGAAGCAAGAAGCAAGAATATTTGGAGGGAGGTCAAAGAGAGGAGAGGGTTTAGGAGCCAGTGGTAGTATCCAACCACCACAACAAGTACGTCGCACTCAAAGTGGATGAGAGCCGCGTTATAAACTTCCAGTTGCACCTTTATTGTACAAATCATCAGGTGCAAAGCAAAAGAATATTAAAGATATGTTCAAGGGGGGTAGCATTAGAGAAAAAATGGGGAGGCTGGTATCGAAGTTTTTTATTTATGATAATGTGCCCCCACATAAAGCTAGCTCTCATCATTTTAAGAACATGATTATTGGTGCTCAAGAATTAGGTATTATTTTTTCTTAAATAATAATGTTTTTGAAATTTTTGATTTGTTTTTATTTTTTATTTCACAATTAAATTTAATATGCATGTGAATATAGGTGTCGGAGTTCAATAACTTGTGTATTGTTATTATAATATGAAGTTGAAAATTAGGGATATGGTAGCTGAAAAAGATAAAGTAAATAAAACTTATTTTATGGATCTACTTCAAGTAGCTGCTGGAGTAGGAGACGATAATGAGAATCCTATTTTTGACTGGGTTAGACCTGCCTCCTTGGATGATGATGAGGGAAATCCTGACCCACATATTGCTTCTCATGCTCGAGATATGAAAATAAATGTTGAACAAGTGATTGGAGAAGAAGTTGATGTAGAACGTGGAGTTATTGTTACCAGCTCTTCCGATGACCAACATACCTCTGATGGAAATAGTGGAGGAAAAGATGATGGAGATGATGGGGATGGTGGGGATGAGGCAAGAGGTTAGGATTTTGGTGCAGGAGGTTGGAATGCTGGTACAACAGGTTGGAATGCTAGTGCAGCATGTTGGAATGCTCATGCAGGTAATTTTGATCAAAATCGTGGTAGAATACATGTCAAATTGATCAAGATTCTTTAAATATGACTTTCTCCTCAATAAATATAGGTACAAAAAATAGTTCTTTAGGTGATTCGCAGACAATGTCAGGTTCTCATGTACATATTATGGTAGTTATGGTGGCTGCAATATATTTGATTATCCTTCTCCACAAATGCCATATGCAATACCTATACATGCAGATCAACAATATCCATCAAGTTGAGTAAATCAAAACTACTTAATTTATGGATCAGTTGGAAGAGATCAAACAACATACGTGTGGCATATTAATAACTATCTTGAAAACTATACAAGCACATTTTAATTTTTTGGGAAAATTATTGTTCGAATCAAAATAGAAATGTATCTTATGTATTTGAACCAGTAAGGAATTCATTTTGGTTTTAAATTTCAGACATGCAATCTATTATTGTGTATAAATTATGATTTATGATAGAAACTTTGAAGTATGGAACTATATATATATATTAATAATAATTTTGTTTATTAAATATTTAATCTCTTTATATTGTATATAATATTGTAAAAGTGAAACAAAATATTATTCTATTAAATACTCAATTTTAAAAATTATATACAGACTCTATCTATGTTATAATTTATAATAAACTCATAACTATGCTAATTTATCGTTGAAATATGATTTATTTGATGAATAATTACTTCTTTAAGCTTGTCCTAAAATTTCACAAAAAAGTTCTAACTTTAGATGTAAATATCCATCATTTTTTTAATTTTTAACAGAATATCCACCAATATCGATAATATCCCTGAAATATCTGTAAATTTAGAAGCCCGATATTGATACCGATACCGATATTTTATTCTTGAATTATATTCATTCTTTCAAAACATGAGAATTTGTGCAATAACAATTTGAAAGAAAAAACATTAGAGTTAATGAATAATAGTACATATTATAAAAGTGAATATATATGTTAATTATATTCATTCTTTCAAAACATGAGAATTTGTGTGACAACAATTTGAAAGAAAAAAACATTAGAGTTAATGAATAATACTACATAAATAAATATATAAATATATATATATATCCCACTTTTATTATAAAACGGCATGTTAAATAAGGATCCATTATTTTTTTTTGTTGTTGACAAATTCAGGTCCTTTTATTAAAATAAAATAAAAAAAGAAAAAAGAAAACAAAAGAAATGAAAAAGAAAAGCGAAAGCAAAGTGGCGCGCAGGCCCTAAAACAATAATCTAAAAAGGTACGCAGACCACAACAGGAGGCAAGGAAACAAGTTAATCATTCCCTTCTGCCTCAAACGGTGCGACCCAATTAGAAATAGCAACATGATGTAATTCTGCATTGGCAACACGATGTAATTTTGCACGGGCCGATGGAGTCGCAGAATCAGGGCGAATCGTAGTCTCAGCAACAGGGAGGCACTTAGAACTTCCCTTACTCAATTGAGAATTAGCTAAAAACTTGAAAGTTGGTTTCCCTCTTCTATTCGATTTTCTCACCACGGGAGTCCAATTATTATCCAGATCTTGAGCTTCCGCATACTTGTCATCCTTCCTTGAGAAGTTGTTACCTGGATTCCCAGAATTACCGCTTCCTAAATGAGCAGAGATTGAATTGGTAAAATCCCTATCATTGACAAAGTGATCTCTAGATTCTTCTCCCAAAACTGTTGTAACAATCGGAGGAATCTGAATTGGTATGGTAATCTCCTCTGACAATTGTGGAACCAAAATAGGAATATTTTCCTCAACCGGAAACTGCCTCTCAATCTGGCTGTTATGCTCCTCTAAGACCAAAAGCTGTATATTGTCTATCTTTTTTGGATCAGGATTGTCAACAAGAGCCTCTGTGTCTAAGGTCCCTACATTTTGACTCATACCCCTTGTATCTTGCTGATCATTGTCGTAATTGTGCACCACATGGTCCGCATCTGAATCAGTCTCGATGTGCGTAGTAAAACCATCTGTATCATCTTGAGAAATAATTTGAACCTGTTTATTAACAGGTCTATAAACTTGTTGTGGCCCCTTAGATTGAGATCTACTGTGAGGATCCGGACCCTCTCTAGCCGATTCGGGCTTACTAGAGCTAACAGGAATCCCCTTGCCGGACTTGTTCCAACGACAAGCATTAGGAAAATGACCAATGGAAGAACAAGTAGAATAGAAAGCCGGGAGATTCTCATATTCCACCGAAATGAAAAAACTATGAGAATCATCCCTCTCAAGAAGCAAAGAAGATGGAGGCACAATAGACACATCAATATCCATCAGAACACGCGAAAAATGTCCAAAATCACCCTCCATAGTAGCCCTGTCCAGTCGTAAAGGCACTCCGATCCCTCAAGCTAAATCGGAAATAATCTTCAGATGCCAGTATTCCCATGACAGATCATAAAAACGGATCCAAACTTGAGCATTTGAAGACTTATGTAATGCCGGGTTAAAATCTGGAATCCAAGGCTGAAGCCGTAAAACACCTGGTTTGAGATTAATAGACCCCAAACTCTAAACCATATTTTTGTCAGCATCTGAATTCAACATAATCTGAAAGTACCCCTTACCTAAAGAAATCAGCCTCCAAACAAAGTTCAACTTCCAAATAGACTGCAGCTTGGCTTTAAGATCAACCAACTTCCAAGGCTTCTCACCACTAGAAAAGATAACCCGACCAATGAGAGAAAACTTACAAACCTCCAATCTAGACTTATAAGCAGAGGGATCCACCCGAACAGTCACATAACCACCTTTTTTCGAAAGAATCGAATGACCAAAAACATTTTCCACCTGAATCGGGGCAGCCTTAAAAGATCCGCATAAGAAGAGCCCCTAATAGATGATAGACGCAAGGAAGAAGCCTCCATGTTCATCGGATCCATGGAGTTAGAAACCATATAAACCACAAAAACTAAACCCTAAATTTTTTTGTGAACAGTACTGCTACAGTACCGTAAACATTGCTACCACATCACCCATAAACAGTGCTTTACAGTGTCATAAACAGTTACCGCTACAGTCATGAACAGTGTCCCCCCGCTACAGTACTTGTAAATAGTGCCGCCGCTCTACTACAGTACCGCTACAGTCATGAACAGTACCGTCTGAAACCCTAAGAGAGCTTTTTCATCAAATAAGGATCCATTATTTATTTAGATCGTGAAATTGTCTTATCTTTTCCCAAAGGTACATTGATATTCAATTCACCATACTTAGGTAGTATATATGTCTATTCAATAGTATAGTATGTATCACATATATATATATATATATATATAATCTTTTTTAATTCTCTCTTTCAAAGAAGAAAAAGTATCAACCATATGACAATGATTTAGAAGATTAATTAAGAAAGGGAGTTTGCAGCTAAATTCATACACATAATAGACTTTTAATTAGATAATGAATGTACATGATATATACGTCTTATTACAAATTTTCTCCTATTCAATATTCATAAAACATCAAGGCAAATAATACTAGTTAATTATTACATTTAAGATACAAGCCATCACAATATTGGGATGATTCATGATTCTACTAATCCCAAGCAAAACCATAGATTGGAATACAATAAGGTAAGTAGAAGAAACCTAAACAAGTGTGCATGAAAAGAATATATTTGATATTAAGGCAATCGAGGTTCCATCCATCATCATCCATGCACGTGCGTAGCCTCTTTCTTCTCGTATAAGGCTTGAAGAGTTGAATAGTGTATCTGTATAACATATATATGGAGTTTGGTGCATGGTTCCAAGTTCCAACTTCCAATGCAAAGAAAGAAGAACAAACTAGTATACACCTTGCTGTGCTTCCAAATACCAATAATAGGGTTAGGGTTTGGGTTTGGGGTGGTGATCCCCCAAGGTTGAAGGTCCAGCAGTAGTGTCAAATTATCACCTGCTCCTTGTCAGCATTGTATGTTGCCCTATCCACATTCTGTTACAAAGTTATTTTATTTATTTATTTATTTATTTATTTATTATTATTATTATTATTATTATTATTATATTCAAGAACTTGGCTTGGCTTTGAATCCTAATTATTAACATCTTAGGGCTTGCCAAAACCTAATCACTTTCACAAGATTTAACTCCACTTGCATTTTCCATTTCAGGAAAACCATCCACAGCACCTGTTTGCTTGTATCTCAATTAAAATCTTGCTCTACATGTATCACACAATATTTTACTTGTATATTATTAGTTTAAGCCATCCAACTAATTAAACTTTCTGGTTTAGAGTTTAGACTACGATTGATTGATTTGATTTGATGAATTAGAGTCAGATTTTTATTTCTCTTATTTTTACAAGCTTATATTATTGCTGAAATTTTCATTTCTATTTTTTAAATATGCGGATATAATCGAAACTGGAATATTACTAGGTTGAATGAACGGCTTTCGGGAGGTATAACGTGTGTATGAGTCATCTAGTAGGTAGGCACACAAATAATGTGGGGCAGATGCATGCCCTACCCAAACTCTATATACTTATGATTAGGTTTTTTTTCAAGAGAAATTATTAATTAGATATAATAGATATACTAAAGATATAACATGATTTTTTTATTAAACTATGTATATATCAGGTCCCGTCAGACTCCTCGTTTAATTGGTATCAGATCTAATATATATATAAAAAAAAATAATAATAATAAAAAAAAAAATCATAAGCGGCTGAATTACTCGTCATTTTTTAGAAACAATAATTAATAAAGTACATTATTTGGAGTAGAATTTAGAAGCTGCTAGATAGAAATTTGTTCCATTCTGAAATAATTTTCCATGCTCTAAAGTACTAGTGTGACTTTAACATTCCAACTCAAATTTACAATAAATCATAAGTCTTAGAGTCCATTTTATTGATGCATGTTAATTGTTATTCATTTATAAAACAACCAATCTGAATCAGATGAGGTTGAGTTAGTGATATGCTACCCACCCTATATATTGAGATTATGATTTCAAATCATATCTTTCTTCTTAAACTCTGAATTAACTGTAATAGTAAAATAATAATGATAAGGGATTGATTAGTTAGAATTCCATGATATATTTTATCAAAATTAAACCGATTCTATATTGTTACCAGAGGGTTCAGCTACTATACATGATTGTATAGTTGCTAGGTCAAATTCTAGCCTTTAGATTTCAATCAATGGTGTATAAAAATTAAGGATTTAAAAATTAAAAAAATAAAATAAAAGAAAAAGAAACCATCTTTCTCACATAATTGTCTATTAACAATACAGTTCTTGTTAACTAAACCCTGTTATTAGATATCAAGCATCAGAATTCAGAGGACTAAAATCTAGTAGTTAGATAATAATATTTATCGCCATCTATCAAGATTCAGGACTCTCAGGATTTTCAGGACTCTTATGGATATTAATCCAACTCCACCTCATACTTGAAGTCCAACTCCACCTCAGATTTGAAGACTTTGTTTTTATCTTATACTGCTGTATTTAATCTAATCTCATCACTTGTTGTAATTATCTTTTAGTTTAATGTTATCAGTCCAGTAATTTAATTAGAATAGACTACACCTACTGTCCACTTTAGTTTAATGTTATCAGTCCAGTAGTTTAATTAGAATAGACTACACCTACTGTCCATGACATGTGTATATATATATTTGTATAATTCGTGAATAAAGAATAACAACAGCAGAACAATTGTTCTACAATATCTCTTCTCATTCAAACGTTGATACCATCCAAAATGGTTTGTTGATATATGATGCTTATTCAACTTAATAATAAGTCGCCAATGGCCCCTTGCCAAGATAGTTGGACCCTCCTTTGGAGCCCTCCACCATCACCACCAAGGTTCAAGTGCCAAGGCATGCATGGATATATGCAAATTTTCCTTGATCCTCCTAGTGTGGATGTTGTCCCCCATTAGTGTGGTGTTGTCCCACCTTTGTGTGGGGTGCTCTCTCCTCGTTTGTGGGAGCGTCTGTTTGGGCTGTACTTATAGTTGTGTTTTATCCTTGCAGGGTCCCAATTGTTGTATTCCAATAAAAAAAAAAAAAAAAAACTTAATAATAAGTCGGGTTTGAGTTGCTGCAAAGCATATATATATATATATATTTTTAAAATAAAAAAACGAACAAATTAGATCTTATAGATAAAAAAAGAATAATATTTTAAAATATAAAATGAAAAAAAAATTAGAATTTTTTTTTTATGGATTACAGGTCTTGTAAGGGAATAAAATCCAAATATTTATATTACAAGAAAGATAGTTAAAGAGAATGAGATTACATAGATAAGATGAGGTTGGTTTAACGGTAAAGCCTCTCACACCCATATCACAAGGTTGTGGATTCGAGTCTGTCCCTCCTTCCCTAAAAACCCAGTGCCGGCCCTGAAGTGGGTCAATTAAAGGCGCCTGCCCAGGGCCCAGAAAAAAAGGGCCCATTTTTTTTTTTTAATTTTTTATTTAGTGCTCACATCTTTTGACTTTGATAAATAAATGGCCTAAAAAGGGTCCAAATTTATTGTTATTTTTCAAACTTCATATAATTATATCAAATTTGGGCCCTAAATAAGAAAAAAGATGTGGAAATCAACTTCTTATATAAAGATTGAGCTCAATATGGATTTTCATCATGCTTATCAAAAACAAATGAGTTGAGTAGCTCTATTTGCATCACCGGAGATTTGTATGTGCATCCCTTTTTGTATGTACACCTACTCATTAAGAGTTCTTAAAAAATTATATTTTGTAAGTACACCCCAAACATTACCAAATATACCCTTTCTTTTATTTATTTTTTTAAATTCTAAAAAAATAAAATAAAAAAGGAGGAGGTCTCCTCATCCCCTTTCATTTTCTAAGCAAGTTTGTCTCTCCTTATTTACATACGTTATTTCTTTGAGTAAAAACTATCATACAGATCTATTTGCTCGTAACTTTTTTTTTTTTTTTTCATTTTTTTTCTATGTATTGCAATATAAACTTAATGAAAATTACTTTGATTAAGCTTTTGTAAATTTTCTCAAAAAATAATATATATATATATATATATGGTCCCGTTCTGGTCAGTGTGCACTGATATAACTACATCAGTACCAATGCATGTGGACCAATGATTATGGAGAAGTTTTGACAAGTGCATACACTTTGAATCAAAGTATGTAAATCTAATAGTCCACATCCAACGCACTAATGAAGTTATATCAGTGAACATTGACTTAACATTTCTGTATATATATATTAAAAGTACATGATTTCACAAGATTTAGATACGAGATTGAATAAAGGGCCCCATTTTAAATATTTACCATATATGCATGGGGCCTCTAAAACCTTATGACCGGCATTGCAAAAACCCCACGAATTGTTGTAAAATCTTAAAAAATAAAAAATAAAATGAATGAATGGGACTGTCTTCCTATGACAAGATTCTCTAAGATAGAGAAATGAAAATTGCTAACTTTGGAACAAGATCCAGTATATGCCTTGTCCATTAAATTTTAATATACTTTTTTGGTTTCAGTATTGCATAATATCTTATTAATACTTAGTAGGTTATCAAATGATTAGTTTCTTAGAATAAAAAATCTAATTTAATAGTTCCATAGAATGTGCTATCACATGAAATAAGAGACGAGTCCTTATTCCGATATTTAGTTTATCGAAATTTTTATTTGCATAAACAAAAATGTTTAAATGGGATCGATTCTATTCTGTTACAAAATTTAACCTATAAAACATTGTAAGGTGATACGTTCTCTAAAAGAATGACCCAGTTCATTTTGTAACGGTATAAAGTTGTTGGATTTTGTAACATTGAAAAGCTGATCCCATAAAAATATATATAGTTTTTTTATTATCAGTTCGAACTGATATAAAATATATCAATTCTTTGCATGTGGGTCATTAGATTTAAATACTTTGACTTAACTGCATGCACTTGTCGTCAAAGCATCTTTTAAATCCAATGGCCTACATACAAGGAACTGATATATTTTATATCAGTTCGAACTAATAAAAGAAAAACGGTATATGTAAATATATATATATGCAGAAATTCTATTATCAGTTCGAAATGACAAAAGTTATATCAGTTCGAAATGACAAAAGTTATATCAGTTCCTTACATGTAGGCCACTGGATTTAAATACTTTGACTTGACTGTATACACTTATCAGTCAAAGTATTTAAATCCAGTGGTCTACATACAAAGAACTGATATAACTTTTGTCAATTTGAACTGATAATAGAAAGATTGTATATATGTATATTAGTCTTTCTCTCCTTACGATGAACTTACGAAACTTATATATATATATAATTCTACTTGCGTGGAATGTGTAGCCGCCTGTTATGGTACGCAAACATCTATACTTCATAGGGACTTGAACACTTGGTGGATTTATCTCGGTTTAATCTATAATCTATATCACCAAACCATGCAATATTACAATCCAACTAAATAAAATTATACAATTATAATTTATATTGATTAACCGAGTTACGTGATTCGGTGGGAAAACGACATTTACAATATTTCAAGTCCAAATCGACAGGCGGTATATAAAAAAATTGAATTATAATAATTAAAGTCATTAATTTAATTTAATTTTATTTTTTTTCCATTTGAAACCAAATTTAGAGGTTTCATATTCTCATACAACGTCCACATAATAATGTGTAACGAGTTTCACATAATAATGTTTTTGGCGACGTTTTAGAAAATTGACAAGAAGTTTTTGACCAACTTGAAGATGATACAAATTATAAGAAAAAACGTGAATACTTGATTGTGTATTAAACCAATCTTAGCTATTGAAAGTTTACTTTGTCCACACCAAGACATGTTTTCATGAAAAGGCATGCATTTTGAGAAAGTGGACTTGGAGTTCAACATATATTTTCAAGTTCAAATACTGCGGTTGAATTTGGTAAATTCCTATTTTAAATGCGTGAGTCATGTTGGTACTTTAAAGTCCATTTATGAGATTTGATTTTATATATGATAATAATTTTAAACTCATAATAATTTAGATTTGAATATATATATATATATATATATATATATAGTCTTTCTATTATCAGTTCGAACTGACAAAAGTTATATCAGTTTCTTATATGTGAGCCACTGGATTTAAATACTTTGACTGACAAGTGCATACAGCCAAGTCAAAGTATTTAAATCCAGTGGCCCACATGTAAGGAACTGATATAACTTTTGTCAGTTCGAACTAATAATAGAATTTCTGTATATATATATATAAAGGTGTGTTGTAAAAGATAACTCGGTAATTATAGATACTAGTAGAGGCACTGACGGGTATAGGAATCATCTGGGAGATTAATTTGAAAAATTATTAAAATTTTAATAGAAAAATGTAAATAATAAAAAATTAAGAAAAATTTAAATAAACAATTTTATATAAAAAAAAAAAATTGTGGGCATGGGCTATGACCCCTAATGTTAAGTCCATAATGTGAAGCTGCCGAGTTTAGCCGGCAAGATCTTTTGTTTTCAAAAATGGCAGCAACACACCTCTTTTTACGATTTTTTTTTTCTATCAAAGAATCATAGGAACAACTGATTCGATCTCTAGTTGTGATGCAAAAATCTTTTCGTTCAAATCTTAATTGTATATATGTTTGCTTAACTATCAAGCCACGTTTGTCTCGAAATTCATTCTTCTTGACGTCTTGAAATTGATTGGAAATGTTATCTAAAATTCACCATAAACTTTCTTCAAATTTATCTGAAATATATTTATTACAGAACAGGTGGTTTCAGCCTTACCATTTTGATAAGAGTTTTGACATTTCCTGACACCCCTTGTTTTTGTCTCCTCCATCTATGGACCAACAAAGAAAACAAAAACAGGGAAACTTGTACATGAAAATTTCTCTGATTCTATACAGTCTCTGTGTTATTTTTTTTTTTTTTGCTTGGATGCTCAATTATAGAAATCTAGCAAGTAACTTTCAAGTGGCCCCAAAGGAGTCACAAGTTAATGTTAAGGTCATCATTTGGTTATGATGAATTATTGAACCTTTTCTGAGGGGCTCTCTCTAGTCTCTCCTGATGTAAAACTAAACAGAGGGGTGGAGTGGACCATTCACCATTGTTGTTCTCTATAATATTACAATCTCATGCAACCTATAGCTAACAACTACTTTGTGCGGACCAGACTTGTATATGTGTTATGTGTATGTATTAATCAATCCCCATCTATCAAAACTGTTATTTTCAAAATAAAGTTTTGTTCTTTTGGCCAAATCTACAGAATTCTTGAATGTTTTAGATGATTATAGTAATAATATGCCCACCGCCAGAAACACAAGAAAGTAGTGCTGTATACAGTTTGCAATTTCAGGTTCATTATGTGTTGTAAAAATGGGCAAAAGAGGCTAATCAAGCATGTATGATAGCTATTCATTCTCAAGTTTAAAACAGAGAGAGAGAGACCCTTTTCAAAAAAATCTACTTATTTATTGAAATGGGGTTGCAAATGATAGATAATTTGGAAGCTTTTGAGTGAATCTTTTGTAATAATATTTAGTGGGGGGGTTGTGAGGATTAATAGTATAAATGCAATAAAGAAATAGAAACTTATGATTTGAGAGTTAGGGGCTGAATTTGAAAGCATCATTTCAAATCCCAATCACATGGCCAAGACCTCCCCACTTTCTATTTAACCCCCCCAACATCCCTCTTTCCCTCTTCACACACTCACATATTCACATTCACATTCTCTTCTCCAATCTTCCTTTGTCCCATCTCCATCTCTATCTCTATCTCTCTGGTCTCTACACAAAAGATCAAACAAAGCTAAAGCTACTTTCATTCCTTTTGGCATTTGCTCTCTCATCTTCTCTCTGCTCTTTTTTGCAGTCAAAAGTGTTCAAAACCTGTCCTTTTCAACCTCTTTTTTTACCACCCCAAAAGGCAATAATTTTATATTTTATATTCTTGTTAATGTTGTATAACAACAATAGTTGCCTTAATATACCAAACATGTCTCAAAATCTCATCCATGATGACTTGTTGTTTAACAGCCGATGCATATGGGTTAATGGACCTGTAATAGTTGGTGCAGGTCCATCAGGATTAGCTGTTGGTGCTGGCCTTAAAAACCAAGGCGTCCCATTTATAATCCTCGAACGAGCCAATTGCATTGCCTCTCTTTGGCAAGATCGAACTTATGATCGTCTCAAGCTTCACCTCCCTAAACAATTCTGCCAACTACCCAATTTTCCATTTCCAGACGACTTCCCGGAATATCCCACCAAGTATCAGTTCATTAACTACCTAGAATCCTATGCGAAACACTTCGACATAACCCCACATTTCAATGAAACAGTTCTGTCAGCCATGTATGATCAGACTTTTGGTTTGTGGCGCGTTAAAACCATCTCTTCAAGCAGTTCAAATCCGGGTCAAGTCGAGTATATCTGCAGGTGGCTTGTAGTGGCCACTGGAGAGAATGCAGAAAAGGTGTTTCCAGAGTTTGAAGGTTTGGAAGAATTTGATGGAGACGTTACACATGCTGGTGATTACAAATCAGGTGCAAGCTATCGCGGAAAGTGTGTGCTGGTAGTTGGTTGTGGCAATTCAGGCATGGAAGTCTCTCTTGATCTTTGTAATCACAATGCTAAGCCTTCAATGGTTGTTCGAAGCTCGGTGAGTACTATATATACATATATCAATTCACTATTGAAGTTTTTAGAGTTTCAAAACATAACTAAACTCTGTTTTGAATTTTGATCAAACAGGTTCATGTCTTGCCTAGAGAAGTTCTTGGGAAATCAACGTTTCAATTAGCAGCTTTGATGATGAAATGGTTTCCACTCTGGCTAATAGACAAGATTCTGCTCATTCTTGCACGATTGGTTCTCGGCAATGTCGAAAAACATGGCCTGAAAAGGCCATCTTTAGGCCCTCTAGAGGTCAAGAACACACTAGGGAAGACTCCTGTACTTGACATTGGGGCCTTAAAGAAAATTAGATCGGGTAAAATCAAAGTCGTCCCTGGAATCAAAAGGTTCTCTCAATGCAGAGTGGAGCTTGTTAATGGACAAATTCTTGAGATTGATTCTGTTGTTCTTGCAACTGGGTATCGTAGCAACGTTCCTTCATGGCTAAAGGTGACCAATTTTTTTTCATTTCAATATATATTTATGAGACAGTTATGGAAGTTTTAGATTCTGTCCTGTTATTTTTACACTAGCTCGAAGAAAAAAAATGGTGATGCTAAGTACTTGCCAGTTTTTCCTTTGATAGACTAATGTTTGTCTTATTCATAAAATTAGATGAAAAATTTGATAAAAATAATGATTGAGAAGTTTCTTCTGTCACCCTTTTGTTGTTTTCTGCAACTGGGATTTGTGATCTTGATAAGGAAAACTATATTCTATACAATTATTTCCTTTTCTGGTTAGGTACTCACATATATTCTATTGAATTCAATTATTAATGATTTTGATATCTCAAAAACAATAATACCCTTCAGGATTTTTTTTATAAGAAACTTGAGGGTACCTGTCAGGGTAGTTAGCTAGGTTCTGTTTGTGAGAAAATGAAGTTAATTAAATGTTATATTTTATGTTGTGTGTGTTCAGGAAAATGAGTTCTTTTCAGAAGATGGGATTCCAAAAGATCCATTTCCAAATGGGTGGAAAGGGAAAGCAGGTCTGTATGCAGTTGGGTTCACAAGGAGAGGTCTCTCTGGTGCTTCTTTGGATGCCATTAGTGTATCACATGACATTTCCAAGGCCTGGAAAGAAGAAACCAGACACAAAAACAAATCCATTGCTTCAAGACACAGAAGATGCATTTCCCACTTCTAAAATCTGCACTGTTTTTCTTTTCTTCTGTTTTTGGTCTAAGTTTGTGTAGAGCACTAGAAAGAAAAGAAAAAAAAAAAAAAAAAAAAGGTAACACAAAAATTAACACCAGCCCTCTCCTGTAGAAAAACAAACCCCCCCAAGATTTGCAAATAATTGGAGTTTTTTTTTTTTTTTTTTTGGGTACAAAAGGAAGATGAGGCTTATTGTTGTTCATTTCTTGTTCTGAGGAATTTTGTATTTGCAATTTAATAATTCAAGTCAAATGGGAAATTGGGAATTGTTTATTTTGTTTTTGTTTTTTTTCTATTATATATGGTCCACTTGGCAATTAATGTAACTCATGGGCTTTCTCTCCACAATCTTGGCCCATGGATTTTTGTGGACCCCAGGTACATTACATCCAAGTATCACAAATCTCTTAATAGTGATTCTGACTTTGACTACTTATTCATATAAAATAAAAAATAAAATAAAATTTAGAAGTCATTTGTTTTCATGTTGGATTTGCACATGGATAGAGCCCACAAATGAGAGAAATAGTAAATGTTATCTAAGTGAGGAGAGATTCTTGGGTGCACGTGGCAATATTTGGGTGGAGGATGCATGATGTATCCCGTTGCACCCAAGTTTTAGTCCTAAGTGAGAAATGGAGGTGAAGACATGTGTGATATGATATGACTTGGATCCAAAAATCAATTGACATACCACCATCTTAATAAATTCAACCAGCTATGTCTGTAAAATGCCAATACTCAGTTTTCATGCAACATACCTATATATAGCAAGTCATCATCAACATCTATTCTAGATTTCTAGTATAGGAGGGATAATACAATTGCCGAGCTTCTGTTACGAGTGTCTCATTATCTAGCCTAGTTCTTCCCACTTCTAAGATTAAAAGTGGCATTAGTTGTTCACCTAACAAGTCAAATTATCTATTACGTGTACGATTTGATTAAGGAAGAAATGGTACTGATTTACTTTAAGAGAAACCAAAATCTCTAAAATGTTAGAGTAAGTCAACACTTTATTTCAAAAATAAACTCTAATCATCTTATTTCATTATAGCACGTCCTAATTTATACAGTAAATTGAAAAGATAACAACCTAACTAGATAGAAACTAACGATTGATGAGATTGAATAACTTTAATTCTATCTTATTCAAAATCGCAATTATTAGTTATTTAAATTCAAAAGATAAAACATTTTTATCTCCTCTTTTATTATTATTAAATGTGCACATAACAATATCCAATCTCTAAATCTTGATTTTCTACTTCAATCCATGTTAATTGCTTGGTTTAATTAGAAAATGATTGAATCTTACCATCAATCTTAATTCTAATCAACTTGAACACAATTTTGTAGTTATTACATCTCACATTGCTAGCGACCGATTGGTTTCTTCAGCTCATATTGTCACATCTCACATTACTAGCGAGTGAGGTCCGAAAGTTGTATATAAACCTTTGTTTTCCTTAACTAAGTAGATATGTTTATAGGTAAATGACACTTTTGTGAACTCCATTATCCAAAACAAATCCATAAGGGCAAAGGACGAGTGCATGAAACCCATATCTACTTGGTGGGCCTAAATAGAACAATGAGTGACGATATTTACCCTCCTGAAAAATTGTATATACACCCATTTTTTATGTGCACCTCACAAAAAATTTAAAAATGTTAGTGGTTCTTTGTTGTTTCCTCTTAAAACTTAATAGGTCTTACTTGAACCCATTAAGTTGTTTTGTTTATTTTTTTTAAGTGGTCAAACAACTTAAAAATATCAACAAACAACTTAAAAAATAAATTTAGAAATCTTGACTTTTAACTTAATTCCAAATCACTGTATTACAATTAAAATATTATCTTCCAAGTCTATCCTACTAAAGAAGATATATTTCTAAATTTATCCTAATTTGATATGGTGTATAATTCTTTCTTTTAATATATATTTTTATTTTAAACGGCTTTTAGAAAAGAAAAAAAAAGTCATAATCACTTCTCATAGAGAACGGTGCATATAATTCAAGAACATATATATATATATATATATATATATATATATATATATATATATATATATATATATAATCAATAATCTTTTTTTTATATATATTTGGTTTCTAGTGTATATGATCCAGGAAACCAAAAAAATAAAAATGGTTTTCTCAATTATATACATTAGAAACGTGGACAACATGCAAAATAACTTGAACTTTTTTTTTGACGATAAATTGAATTTGAACTTTGTTTGCAGAACATGCAATATATTACAAAGAATGGTACATGTTAAAAATAAAAATGGTTTCCTCAATTATATACATTGGAAAATGTAGACAACATGCAAAATAACTTGAACTTTTTTTTTTTTTTTTGACGATAAATTGAACTTGAACTTTGTTTGCAGAATATGCAAAATCTTACAAAGAATGGTACATGTTAAATTACTTCTTTTAATTAGTATGGATATAAATGTAAAATTACTTATTTCCAAACAATTTTATTTTTAAAAAACAAAAATGTTAACCGTACATTCAGATATGAGAAAAAAAAAAATTTTAAAAAGAAAAAAAAAAGTTACCAAAAAAAATGTTACCTAAGAATTTGTAAGCATACCTCAATGTTACCAAATATGCCCTCCCTCATAATTTAGGACAAAATATTATAGATTATTAAATTATAAAATAACTGTGCTTTCTTTTCAAAAAAAATAAGGGGGAATTGCACAAACATCCCCCAAGGTTTGATAAAATTACATAAATATGGCAGTTTTGACTATATACGCACAAACTTCCCTCAACATTTGAAATTTGTTGCACAAACATCCCCTACCGTTAGATGGATCCGTTAGTCAATGGTCAAATGTGTAAAAAGTCCAAAATACCCTATATTTTTATTTTAAACAAAATTCAAAATTCAAAATTCAAAAATAAGATAAAAAAATATTAAAAAATCTTTTAGAAAATATGAATGTATCTTAAATCAAAAAGCTGAAAAAAAAATTCATCTTTAAAAAAAAAATAGTTTGTGCAATTCCCCATTGATTTTAAATAAATTTTAAATTTTAAATTTATTTATTATTAAATTGTTTAAAAAACTTTTTTTTTTTTTTATTTGTAAAGATGAATTTTTTTTCTAGGTTTCAGATTTAAGGTACATTCATATTATCTAAAAAATATATATATATTTTTATTTTTTATCTTATTTTTTAATTTTTTAGTTTATTTAAAACAAAAATAAAGGGTATTTTAGACTTTTTGCACTTTTAACCATTGACTAACGGATCAATTTAACGACAGGGGATGTTTGTGCAACAATTTTCAAATGTTAAGGGAAGTTTGTGTGTATATGGCTAAAACTGCCATATCTATGCAATTTCATCAAACCTCGAGGGATGTTTGTGCAATTCCCCCAAAAAATAGTAATGAAAAGTACAGTATCTCAGCCTAAATCCTAATCTGGGCAGCAACCTTCATCCTCAAATCTTTTCCTTTTCTTATTTTATTTAAGTATTTTTAATCTGTTTTTATTTTGATTTAGTTACTTAATATTGTTAATTTAAAATAATTACTATTTAAGTTTTAACTAATAAATATTTATATTGTAATAAAATTTATTACATTTTTTTAAATATTTATATTTTTTTAAAATGCTCAAATATTAAGTATTGTACTACTATGATATATGAGATGTATTTAAAATTACTTTTATAATTTGAATTAAGGGTAATATTGGAACTTTAAAAAATTTACTATTTTAGGGTGCACATACAATTTTAAAAATGTGCAAATATCGTTACTCTAGAACAATATCTACTTGGTCTTGTTTGGCCTAAATAGATGTGTATGAGTTCGTAGGTGAAACGCGTTTGTCTAACGCACATAACACAAAGTGAGGACGAAGTAAACCAATCTATGAGGGTGTACTTGGTGAACCTAAATATGTGTATTGAGTTTACTAGGTGAAACACGTTTACGTAGAACATTTGAATACTCTCTTCACCTCAGCTTTTTCCTCACCTTTAAAGTTGAGGGGAGGAGAGAATTCAAGTCCTAACAACCCATTGGGCAAAGTAAACCAACATGGTGAAGACACCTGCTGCCTAACTTAGACTGTTACAGCTGATACATGAGCATATCATTGACTAACGAATCATTCTAAAATCTAAATTGACAGAAAATTTAGCAATATTTTACTTAAACATGAGAATTATAGAGGCAGCTATGGATTAGAAAGTTACAAGAAGCCTATATGCTACTTGCGAAGAACAATTAGGCGAAGAAGGACTGGAGGGTTCATGCTATATTGCTATATATATTCAAATTGTTTTGGATAAAACTATTGCAACACATGAAAGTTCAGCTTCACTATCACTATCACAATTGTTGAAACCACATGCATCCAAACCTTTTCGATCTTCTGTATTTATGATTTTTCTCATCTTGTTGAGCTACAATTGGTTTCCCATTTGACATTGAAAAGTAACCAAAAATTCCTTATTTTAACAAAAAAAAGAAAAGAAAAGGAAATTTTAGAAAGTAAAAAGAGATCGACAACCCATATGAGCACCCATGCTGCATTGATTCATACATACACAAGAGAGAAGGAAGGAAGGAAGGAAGCCTTTAAACTTCTCACTGGCCCATCTCAAATTTCTTCGATCATCACCACACAATAAAATCTCATCTCATTCCTTCCTTCATGAACGTGCTATGATATCTGTTGTATATATCTTCTCCAAAAAGGGTTTCATGCAAATCATATAAAATAAAAAAAAAACAAAGATTTGACATTCTGAAAATTGCCCTACTTCCAGCCTACAACATTAAAAACTACAACTGTATATTTGTCGAATTCCACTTACAGTTTCTATAAGGTTCTAAGAATCCTGCAGCCTCTCACTTAGACAACACAGTTACCAATACATGAAAATACACATGGGTCGAGAGTCATTCCACGCTACAACCCCATTCCTTCATGTTCTTGTTACCAATTTATTATCATCATTCATCATTTTCTCTACTTGCAATACAAACATCGGAGTTACATGTGGGTGCATGCATGTTTCCATGTTTGTCACAATGCAAGACAAAAGAATAACTCTGCGACCCCACGTGTAGATATAAGTATAGAATAATTAATGTAAACTAAACATTCAAATCCTGATATGAACGGAATTCGATGCAAAGACCTATTTGTACAACAAGAAGCTTTAGTCAAAAGGACTCGATGATAATGTTTTAGCTTTGTGTAGTTTAATAATTGTATTCAAGGACTTTTATCACAAGAGCCAAAAAGAAAAGGTGCTGTTGTGTATACAAATTGAAGTTGTTGAGTCAACCGGTTGAGCATAAGCTGGATGGAAAGACTTTATTAAGTTATTAGTCAACAGCAAAGAAACCAACATATATACCCCGGAAGCTAGTTTTCAGCTCAGCAGAACAGTTTGAATTTTGATTCAAATAGTTGCAGAATTTCACAGGGTCAGAGTCGAACATCAAATTAAAGCTGCTTCAGGGCATGACACAACACATGAAATGACTTGGTTCAACCTTGTTTGGTGATTTTATTGTTGTTGAACGAATGAAGTAACCACACAACACATGACACAAAGTACCCTAACAAGAGGTTCAAGAAAAAAAACCAGAACAGCTATTTCATTAGGACGCAGGTTAACAACTATAAATTTACTATAACAGGAAATTCAATAAATATACAAACAGAGACAAGACAATCAATGCAGTGATTGTGCATTCATTAGGTTTCCTATAGAATAGTAAACTAGGCCAACTTATACATATTTTCATATCAAAACTAAATTAATTTTAGCTAGCCAGCTAATCGACTGTGAAAAAAACATTTGCAAGACATTAACCAGATTGAAATTTTAATTTAGGTTCAGCATTTATGAATTTTCATTTGCTTTCGATTCTTGACATTTATAAACCAATGAACTCTGATCTGCTTGAAATCTCTTTCAAAAATTGGACCAGACAACCACGCACATCCAAAAGAACAAGAACATTATTATTTTCCCCTCTCTTTTCAGTATTTCCTATAACTGTAACCCCAGAAATAACGTCGGAAGAATTCTTACCATTTTGATGCATCAGTTGATTTCCCATGAAATTGACAGCAAAAGTTCACTGATATTATTAGTAAAAAAATTTGCCATCTACATGAATTGTTTGGAATCTACGCGAGCAACATCTATTACTTATTTACATTGTATTCAGAATTCCACACACATGGAAGTGCCCTGCCGTCGTCTTCCATTTTCCCCATTTAGTGCAGTCACTTATTTGAAAGCATCTGATCTATTTGACCATTCTGGTTGTACATCTCCACAAGTTTCTTTGCATAAGAAGGCATGTGCTTGTCAGCTCTGCATGTATGAAGATTTCATATATTAATAACCAAGCAAAATGCATTCCTAATAGAATTGTTACTCATAATAACACACCTTTCTTTTCCCCAAGCACGGTTTACATGCAAATAATTCCGAATGGTATGGTAATCAAGTGAATAACGTGCAAATTCCAAGCCTTTTGGGCCAACCTAAAACAGAAGAACCGCATCAGAATAAGGTTATGTATTTGTTTGCTTTTTCTTCTTGATGAAAGTGTTAGTAACCAACAGACCCAAAAGCTTAAACTATTAGGAAAAGACCCAACAATAGTATTTAAACCTTCTAACAGAAAGCACTTTGAAGTAAATCTTTACCAAATTCAGTAAAAAAGCTATTAAGTTCCCGACAAACTTGGGGGCAGGTTGAGAAGGACCCTTCCCTGAAAAAAAGAGAGAGATTTGAAAAGAAGATTAAAAACATTATTTATATGCAAAATTAAAAGCAAATCTAGAGTATGAACATTCACAATTTCTTTTTGCTACAAGAAGACATGGTATGCAGACAAGAGTTCCAATGTGCAGAAAATAGGTTTGCATATTTGATTGTCTACTTATTTTAAACAGTTGATGCTGTCTTCATATATTCTTAAGATCAGATGGTCCAAAATCAGTGAGTGCATGATAGTTATTTTTTTCTTGTCAGTGAGCTAATATTTTTTTGGTCCCCACAGCACCAAGACTTGGATGTATGTCCAGTTAAAGAGCTGGAAAAGTATTGAGTAGAGTCTAAGACTGAAATGAAATGCACAGGAGTTTCATCAAATAACAATGAAGAAGATGCAATACGCACCCATCTTAGCAGCATCATCTGCCTTAACAGTCTCCATAACAAATGGGCGCCTGTTACCCTGGAAGAATAAGATCAATGTCCAAGTAAGATTTTACAATTTTAGAAGATTTCAAATATAACCTGAACGAGAATGAGCTCAGGGGCTTACACTACTCATTGTCGGAGTAATCTCCATAAGATTTTCTACCAAACTAAGCATTTCCTTTCCACGTTCATTCCTGCAATTTGAATAAATGGAAAAAGAAAATAAAAAGCGGCATACTTTAGTTTTCAACATGCAACTAGAATAACGACAAAGAAATGTAATCAAACAAAACAAAAGGGCCGAGAAAGAAAAGGATAGATAAACTCTAAAAAAGCTGACAGCATACTTGTAATCTCAATAATGACATTACCTGACTGTAACATACTGTGGATGCTGTGTCATGCTCATTCCTGGATATTTTGGCACACCCATATATCCAACCACCAGATCCTGAAGTGAATCGGACATTAGACAATATTACCTCAAGTTGCTCATATGGATAATAAAGTAAATGTTTAATTTTAAATGCTTGTCAAACTAATAAGATAATTGCAGAAAAATAATTGCTCATATTGAGGTGAAGAAAACTCTATATCTTTTTTCTTTAAATCAGAAACAAAATGAAGGAAGAAGATAACAAGGGAGAGGTGAGCAATAAGTCCACCAAACAAGACCAAAGCAATGACTAGGACCTAAACAACTAAATAAAGCAAACAGGAAACAGAAAGAGACCCTCAATATATGAGCGCTGGCATCTAACTGAACAAAAATGAAGCGAAATAAATAAAACCTAGCCGGTGACAGACTTAACAACAAAAATTAAGCCAAAAAAATGAAGCGTGACTGTAATTCTAGCAACAGATTTACAACTTCCCTCCCCGATGAATGCAAGGCATTTGACTATGAAAGATGAAGGGACAAGGCAGGCACCCAAAAAGGTGGGGTGTAGGACAAGGTAACTATATGTTGAATATCATGGAATAAAGACAATGTATTTAGATTGTTTAACAATCAGTTTTAAAACAAAACAAAATTAAAGAAAGATGGATTTTTCAGACATGGTAAACCTGATACCTATAACAACCGGGAATTTGGATCTAAACTTTCAATGACTAGATGTTTATAATTTTCAATATGTCTTTTAGTATCATCGAAGTTTTTATCCACATTATCAAATTAATTATATTTCTTTTACATTCTTATGATCTCTAAAGATACTTTTTATTTGGACTACCTTTGACTTCAAGTTAGTTTTGACATAAATTGGACAATTTGGGAAGGTTATGAAAGTTTTATATCACGGGAATTTTACACTGTTGAAGGAAATGACCGATAAACTTTTGGGCTAATTTCTCATAAAAAGAAATAAGAAAAAAAATATATATGGCAATATAAGTGAAACATAAATTAATTACAGTGCCTTGTCATAGAAAGACAACATTACTATGAAGTAAATGTAAGCAAGCTTAACACAAGCTCTGTGAAATCAAAGAAATGCTGCATACAAATAAATATATAACAAGTAACAACTCACCGCTAAAGCATTTGTGTAATCAAAGCAGCTGTTGAACACACAAAATTTGGATTAGTTAGAACAATCTTCAATAGCAGAACAAGCAATATAATGAATATAAAATCATCTCTAAACAAAGTCTGTTGAATCAATTTATAGGAATTTTGAAAAAAAAGAGAAACAATTAAGATTGCATAAAAGAAGGACAAGACAAAGCAATAGTTTTTTCTTTTTTAGTAAGAAACTGCTTAACATTTACTGATGAATGGGAATGTACATTCAGAAAGTGAACAGTATCTTACAATTCCACTAATCTACATCAACTATTTTCCCAGAGTCAGGATCATTTTGATTCATACCTTGAAGGTTTATAATTTGCACAGAAAGATTGTATATTACCTATAGCAAGATGGAGCAATAACATCAACTAAGTCATTTGCTGGTAGACAGAAATAAGGAACCTGTTTTAGTTAAAAATTGAAGAGATGAAGCAGCTTAATCTTTTAGGACCAAAACCAAATTGAAAATGCAGAGACAATGTTACCTCTTCAATATGGCCATCTAAGTGCTTCAAGTGGACCTACCAAAGTGTAACAATCTATCAGCCATGATTAATAAGATACTCTCTGCCATAACAAATGAGAGTTGAAAGCAAATGATTACTCAAATTGGACATATCAGCATTTAAGAATTAGTTGGTGAATTTTTGGATAAAAAGCACAAGATAAGATAATACAACTATCTAACAGACCTAGGATATGCCATTCACATTTAATCTACAGATTTTGATAACATTTTCTATGTAAATTTTTATTCGACTTCTAAGAGATAATAAAATAAAATATTTTCTATGTAACCTAGCATCATGTTCAGTGGTTATGGGCAGGTGATGTTACCATTCAATCTACACAGATTGGTATTCACTGAAATCCATCAAAAGAATACCAAGCCCAAAACTGCATCCCACGGCCATCAACCCCATGGCCAACCTATTACTAATAGCAACAATAACTTAAAAAGCCTATGATGGTCAAGCCTTCAGGCTTACCTCAGTGAGGCCAAGCAATATGTAATAAGGTTAAAAGAGCAACTAATTTGAAGATCGCATTTCTTAGACAATCAGAAATTTCAACATTCCTAATAAATGTATGAGAGACGTAAGCTAAAAGAATGAATTTTTCTTGAACATATATATTAGCTAGATATTTAAATATCTGTATGCAATAACTATGTTGAATGCAACAGAGAGAGAGAGAGAGGAATGATCCAGCACAAACCTTGTAATCCTGCATAAACTCGTAATGAAGAACTGTTTCTGGTTCACTACTTGCAGCTTTTAGAAACTTATCTAGTCCTTCTCGTTTTCCATTGTCCACTGTTTCATCAGATTGAATGGCAAACAAGGGTCATAATGGTAATTGAAGCTTAAATTCATCTCTTTTTTTTTCCTCAACCATATTTGAGAGAGATTTAAATTGCCACCTTTTCTACCCTTATTTATGAGTCTATAGTCTTTTCTCTTTTCTAAACAGTGTTTTTGACTGTGTAATACACCCTTTTCAATATCTACAGCTTTTTTTTACTTTTCTGAATAAAAGAAAATCTAATGAGTTACACCATCAGAAAGCATGTTAAAATATAAAATTCATTATGTTCTAACAATAAGATTCGATGATACATAGTTTCAACTTAATGCCTACAATATCATAAAATCCACATGTTAGAGTATATATGAACTCGTTGTAAAGATTTAATTACCACAATTGGTGCCTAGTACATAAAGCTTATCCAAATTCAGATGGTGCTCCACAGATCTTAGCGCTGCAGTTCAAGAAATCACTCTGCATTACAGTAGTACAAGTCACATCAAAGAAAACAACTGAACCTGATAAATTCTGAAGAATGAAATCAATAATACCTTGCACTTGGCAACCGACACCACAGAAAAGGAGACGCTTTACACCTGCAGCCTGTTGTAAGGAATAAATGACTGATGTGTATTTAAACTTAAACTTGAAGTAATAAGTAACTAAATAAAAATGAAAGAGTTCCCACTATATTACTGAGGAAGCTGATAATGGACTAGTTGGCAGTTACAACATATACACACACAGGTTTTCAAGTATTTGTTATGATTTGTAACTGTGTCGACAGGATATTATAAAGTTTTTTTTCTCCTCAGTGCGCACCGATAATATAAAGTTAGTTTTTCAGCTATCGGCGGTTAAATTCATCACCTTCTACTTATCAGTGCGCACCGGATATGATAAATCACGAGTAGATTTTATTCTTATCCACCAGATATATTTCTTCTTCCAATTACGGCAAAACTCTAAGCTAATCCTGCAGGATGCAGATATGGAGACTGGATACCCAGTATTGGGCAGTAAGGTGGCTATCCTCTTTTTTCCTTTTAAAAACATTGTTGCCTGCTATTGATTGTAGATTTGTAGCTACCAAATATGTTAAACTTCCAAGGTGCAAGATAGATTTGAAATCTTCAAGACCCTCTGCATAATCCAGGTCTAGCAACCCTAACCTATATAGTGATAGTGGATGAAATCTCAGTGCACATATTTTTTTTCAAGGAAAAATTCTTAGAGCCTGTCTAAGCCTTCGAGAGCAAATATTTTGGTTTTAGTTGCAGCTCTAGGATCATAGTCTAGGATCAAAGCTATCTCATCTAGAGAAAACCAGGGCAGTTTCATGCCATAGTCTCTGCAAATGCCAACCATGCCAGTTTTCTGTACTTTTATTTCAACTGAAACCCAGGCATGTCAATGCCCAGCAAACATCACTTCAAGACATCTTTTATCTAAAGGTGACCGAGCTTAACAAGCTAGAGTATGTTCTTTGTTTAAAGATGCATCAAACACAGCATGCATATTGAAGTGCAAATACAGATAGAGATAAGCTTTGTTAAACAGACCTCAACTAAGGCAAGGGTATTCAGATTAGGAGATAATGTAGGCTTGACACCTTTAGCAGCCAAAACTTCATCTGGTGTTCTGTTGGGAAAATGAGGAAAATAAAAATTAAAAGATAATCCTTGGTCAGAGTAAGTAAACAGGAATGTGAAAATCTTTGATTAAAACATTCAAAGAATGGAATAATCCAGATCAATTAGAAGACTATAGGTGCAAACCTTGCTAACACAGGTCTTGGGCTGAATCTGTCATCTGGATCACTGTATTAGTAAACTAAAAAGATCATGAAACTTCAAACCAGACAATTCATATACTAAAAGTAATCAAAATTTAGTATATCATTATCTACTAAAAACATGTGCTTCTACCTCTGTACACAAATGACTGCCTCAACCATGCCTGTTTTCAGCATCTCAATTGCAATAGTTGTCACTATCCCTGTCCACTGAGCTCCTACAGTTGAAAGAAGTTAAGAACATATAAGTCAGAACTCCTATACGTGTGCATCAAAACTTTGAAGGGAAAGAAAAACCAAGATCAGGGAAACATATTCAATTTGTAAATTTCAAGATAAGAAAGAGAAAGACATACCTTCTACTGGCTTAGTTTTACGAGCATATAACAGCTCCTCGTGGACACCTAAGTAAGTCTCATCCAAGGACTCTTTTTTCCTCCCTCTACCATGAACAACAGGTTCCAAGCTCTGATGATAAAATAGATTAGAAAAACGTTTGTACAAGTTCAAAAGGAAAAAAAAATGCCAAAACTGTGATATATATATATATACAAAAAGTGTAAGCAATAAATTAGATAAAGACAGAAGATGTTATGCTTAATTAAATGTCAACTAATAAATCCCAAGGTTATTAAAAAAATCAACTTGAGTTTGACTGAATGAGAAAAAGACTAGATAATAAAAAAGTAATAATCGAGATAATGTCACATTCAGGCTTCAACATGATTGCTCTGGAAATTTAACATGATGATTTAAGCAATTCTGTCAAACTAATTGCACCAGCATCTTCACTGTCATCCATGGCATAGAGTCTTCCATTTTGAATGATCCTATTTCCTCAATGACCAAAGTGTAAAACTAGTTCATATATGTGGCAAACAATACAACACAGTGCACTTCCATCTCCACAATAAAGACGAGTATAGATTTCAGCAATGATCATTTCCCAATTTTCAAAGACAATTAGAAACCAAATGTAAAAAGTGAAAACAAGCAAAAGTAAAAGAAGTTACTTCAATTCTAGACATTCCATCTCCAAGGAAAGCACAAGCATTCTTGACATGGGCTATGTAATAAGTATCGCATAGACCGCACTGACTGCACCAGAAACAAAGAAAACAAAATCAAACCCAAATCCCAAAAGTAAAAAACAAAACAAACTAACTAACAAGAACCTGCAATGGTCTTTAGCTGGATAAGTGCCTCCAGGTGGTATAGGTCTGGAGCGTTGTCTCCAGTCCTCACTCAGTTTCAGTGACTTTCTTGAGCTTCGGTTTGCATCTGCTCCACCGAGAATAACAATTGAGAAAGAAAGATCTTCATGCATAGTGAGAGTGAAACAGAGAGAGTTAGAACAAGTACCTTGAGAGGGAGACGAAGATGAACAGATGGTGGAGAGCGAGATTGGAAGAGAGTATGGCATGGCCATGACTATGAGAGACTCGAAGAGAGTGAAAGTTTGTAGCTCAAAGATGGAGTCGTTTCACAGCCACATATTTATGATTTGTTGTCCCACCATGACCACAGACCACCCACCCCAAGGTTACACTAGACATGCATTTTGTCAGGAGATCAATTGCTACATTTACATTCACGGTCAATCAGATTCACTGCATACAAAACCCGATTATTTAATCGGCCCGAATATATATTCGGGCCTAGGTATGTTGGACTATGTTTGGATTGATGAAGAAGAAATGAAAAATGATAGTATTTTTAATGATTATTAAATGACTATGAATAGAAAGTGCCGTGAGCAAAATTATAATGCAATATTAATAGGATTAGCTTTTGAATATTGATAAAATTCATCAACTTTTGATTCGTATTCCTTCTTTTTTCGTACAATTTTGATGAGAAACCAAATTGGATGAATCAATAAGAAACTATTCACCAGACTTAATCATTGTCATGTGGAGACACATTTTTTTAGTTAAAAAATAAATAAATAAAACGTTTCTATTTATCCAAATTTATAATGACTTATAATTTATCAATTAATAAATAATTTAACTCTAAAAAAAATAAATTGGAAGGGTTTCGATTTACAGAATTTTTATTTGGACTATTAATATTAATAAAACAAAAATTATGTTGATACGTTGATACCTATTCCTAGGGGTGGGTCCGGTTTTGCGATCCGTGGCTGTTAATCGAATTGAACCGAAAATACGTGTTCGAGTTGAATCACCCTGCTGAGATGAGTCAATCCGATTAAAAAAAAAATGAAAACCAAGTTTAAGTGACTTATGGATGGTTTTGCGGTGCCAAAAACCGAACCGATCCGACTAAACCAAGTAAATATTAAATATATAAATAAAATAAGGTTTATTTTAAGTAATTATACATATTTATATATTATTTTATTAAATTTTATTAAATATTAGATTTATATTGATTTAAGTTAATGAATATTGTTTTATTAATATTATATATATTAAATATTAACTAAAATATAAATTCATTATAAAAACTGAAATATAAATAGAATAATACATTCATGATTGTTATTATTATCGACTATATTTTGAATTATGATGGAATGTATTATGGATTATTTGAATTTTCGTTTATATTATAAAGTTAAATATCTCGTAAGTCCTAACATTAAAGCAAAAAAATTCGAGAAAAATGAGCACGTGGGGTTAGGTATTTGAACGCGCCTGATGTGGTTCCGTTAGTGATCTCCTTTCTCGATAGTTTGTTCACCACCGCCTCCTTTTTCGTTTTTTTTTTTGCGATCTCTTTTCGTTTTCTGCTTTCTTTTCTTGTTCCTTATTCGGATATGGAGAATCCGAATGGAGTTTTCTTCTTCTCAGCCCAACAATCAACCGGAAGTGATGGGAAGGAAGGATCTAGTTTGAATCTGGGTATTGGTGGTACTGCGAAACGCGCGAGAGCTAAATATGATATCCTTGGTAGGCATGATATTCCAAGGAAAGAAGATGTGGGAAGTTTTAAAGCTAAGCTTATGAGCATGTCTTGCCCTAGGTCGTGGTCTGGGTTTGAAGCTGACAGTGGAAAACTCAAAATAGAGCAAGATAACATTATGGTGTCTGATGGACCTAGTGGTCCGACGATGAAATTATCCCTTAAACTAAAGGAACAGCTACATAAACCGTGGGTGAATGCGTTGATACTGAAAAACATAGGGCGTCCCCATACCTTGAGCTTCATGACTACAAAATTGACACATAAATGGTCTCTTATCGGGAAGTGGCACTTAACCGATCTCGGAGATGGTTATTTTGTGGCCCGTTTTCAGATGAAGGAAGACTTAGAGTATGTGCTCACAAGTGGACCGTGGGTTATCATGAATTAGTATCTAGTGGTTCAGCGCTGGAAGCCTAACTTTGTCCCTGGAGAAGACTCGATTCAGAGCATGCCTATCTAGGTGAGACTCTCCAAACTACCAATGAAATGGATGGTCTCTGAGCTATTATGGAGTATAGGTGGCATGCTGGGCGGGATGTGTAAGGTTGATCCAGTTACTGAGAACCAAGCTAGAGGAAGGTTTGCTAGAATCTGTGTGGAGATTGACATTACAAAACCATTAGTAGGTGAATTGAGTATTGAGTATAGATCAATTAGAGTAGAGTATGAAAGTCTTGGCTTAATCTGTTTTAAATGCGGACGGTATGGACACAGCAAGGAGAATTGCAAGGATGGTGTGGTGGAACCAAGTCATGAGGAAGCTATGTATAACACCTAACCAAATACTGATAAGGAGGAGGCTCCTTATGGACCCTGGCTTTTGGTTTCTTATGGAAAATAGGGAAATAGGAATTCGAAAGGAAGAGATGGAAAGGCTGGAATTGGTGCTGGTGGTTATACCAAGAATGGTATGGGTAGCTATGCCAAGTTTGGTGACAGTAATATAAGAAGTGGCCCTGAGAATAGTGCTAGGAAGATGGATGGAGAGTATAATGAGGCTAGAGATGGTAAACAGAACAGTATGAAAAATGTAAGACCTGTAAAGAATTCTAATGGGGTTGCTAATGGAGCTAATGGAATTGCTAAGCCTCATAGTAACAAATTAGAAATATTGAGTGAAGAGATGGAAGTGAACATGGGTGAGGGAAACCAACAACCACAGGTGAAATCCCTTAACTCTAAGTTTAGGGAAAAATGTGTGCTGACTGAAATTTCTAATGCTCATGGTAGTCAGGGTACACCACCAGGAAAGGGAAGTAATAGGTTTACTAAAACGATTGATAAAATTGGCTCAAAAGTAGTTGCTGCTAGCTACTTAAAAGGGAGTATGAATACCAAAGTCAATATCCCAGCTCAACAAACCTTGTCTCTAGGTACAGACACGGAGGAAAAGGGTAATAAGAGTGCCCCACGCCAGTCTGTTATATAAGCCCAAGAATCTGTTACTAAGTGTACAGAGGTAATGGACAGTTGCATGACACAAGACAATTTGAGCAAGTCTGATATGCAAGATGACAGTATGTTTATTGAAGTAGCCTTCAATTTAGAGAAGGCTATGGGTGTTATCTCAGAATAGAGATTCTTTCATTTCCATCGTTCCTATGATTTGTGTATGGAATGTGAGAGGTGCTGGTAGACGAGGTTTTTCTAGAATTATTACTGATTTACAAAGTGTTCATCGCTTTGACATTTTGGTCATTCTTGAACCAAGAATAAGTGGTTCTAAGGCTAGAAATATTATTAAGAGACTAGGTTTCTCTAATAGTTTTTGTGGTAGAAGCTGATGGTTTTATGGCTCGTATGGAATGTGAGTAGTGTTAGAATGCAGATTATTGCTAAGTCTAAGCAAAACATTTCTGCATTGGTGGCTGATAGGACGAATATATAGGTGTTTACTGTTGTGTATGCTAGTCCTTGTATCATTTCTAGGAAAATTTTATGGAACTACCTTGATTCCATTAGAGGTTGTTTCCAATTACCTTGGCTTATTGCTGGGGATTTCAATGAGATTATTTGTAGTTCTGAAAAACGAGGAGGTAGGAATAAGTTTTCTAACAGTGGGTTTGCTAATTGGATTGACAGGAATAATTTGGTTGATTTAGGGTTCATTGGCTCGAAGTTCACTTGGATGAACAAAAGGGGAATTGGTAAGGAAATTTGGGAGAGATTGGATAGGGCTCTTTGCTCTATGGATTGAATGTTGTGTTATGCGTAGGGATTTGTCAAGCATCTCCCAAGAGTAGTTTCGGATCACTGCCCAATTCTTATTCAACTTGATAGTAGGCATATCCCTAAGTATGGCCTCAAACCTTTTCGTTTTGAAGCCATGTGGTTAAAGCATAACAAATTTGATGAAATGATTCACAATTACTGGAAGTCTCATAGGTTAAGTGTTGGTGACAAACTACAAGACTTGGCTGAGTTTCTCAGTGGATGGAACAAGGAGGAGTTCGGTAATATTTTCCGTAATAAGCGTAGGTTACTTACAAGAATTCAGGGAATCCAATGATGTCTTAGTAATATATATGTCCACCATCTAGCTTGTCTTGAAGAGAAACTTGTGAAAGAATACAATGACATTCTAGAACAAGATGAAGCTTTTTGGCAACAAAAGTTTAGAAATTGTTGGTTGAAAAATGGAGATAGAAATACAAAGTTTTTTCACCTTTCCACTGTGGTTAGAAGGAGAAGAAACAAACTTGAGGGGCTCAAGAAAGAGGATGGAAGTTGGATTGATGATATTGAAGAGATGAAACAAGAAGCTGTACAGTACTTTTTGAATCTTTTTCGAAACAAACACAGTGAGAAGAATTACTCTAAGCTTCGAGCCATGTTCCTCCCATTAGGTGAGCACAATATGAAGGCCTTGAATGCTAGAGTGTGTGAGCAGGAAATTAAGCTATCCCTCTTTCACATTGGTGGTTTAAAGGCACTAGGGCCGGATGAATTTCCTGTAATCTTTTTCCAAAAATACTGGAACATTTGCAAAGACTTAGCTTGGTGACCGAGTGCTTCATGAAAGGCTGTGTGCCCGAGCACATTAACCAAACTTATATTTCTCTCATACCTAAGATTCTAAATGCCTCTAGTATATCCCAACTTAGGCCCATAAGCCTCTGTAACACTTCCTACAAAGTGATTAGCAAGATAATAGTCCTAAGATTGAGACACCTTGTACCAAAGCTCATAAGCCCTAACCAAGTTGCATTTGTTATTGGAAGACAAATCCAAGACAACATAATTGTTGCTCAAGAAGTGCTCCATAAGTTCAAAAAGGCTAGAGGGAAAGTGGGTTTTATTGCTTGGAAGATTGATCTTGCCAAAACATATGATATGATCCAATGAGATTTTATTAGAGAAGTGTTAAATGAAGTTGGCATTGAAGGAAACATTAACAAGCTGATTATGAGTTGTGTTTCTAGTGTCCAGTATAAAGTGATTGTGAATGGTGAAACCTCTAGCAATTTTCGGCCTAGGAGTGGTATAAGACAAGGTGATCCACTATCACCGTATCTCTTTGTGTTATGTATGGAGAAATTGTTGCACATCATTAATAAGAAGTTGGATGAGGGCTGTTGGAAACCAATCAAGAACTCTAGGATAGGCCCTGCGATATCCCATCTCTTCTTCACAGATGACCTCATTTTGTTTGGCCAAGCTTCCTTGCAACAAGCTCATGTCATGAATGAATGCTTGGATACCTTTTGTGAGTTGTCTGGTCAGCAGGTTAGCTTCGATAAATCCAGAATTTTGTGTTCAAATAATGTTAGCAATGACTTTGTTAAGGAACTTGCTGATATTTGTGGTTCTCCTGTTTCCAAAAACTTTGGTAAGTACCTTGGCATCTCTCTTATTCAAGGTCGAATTACTAAGGACACTTACAATGAGATTTTTGAGAAAACTAAAAGTAGATTGGCCTCTTGGAAGAGTTCCACTCTCTCCCTTATTAGAAGATGCAAGCTTATTAAAGCCGTGTCTTCAGCCATCCATATTTATGCTATGCAATCGGTGAAGCTCCCAGCGGAGGTCTGTTCCCAAATTGACAAACTCAACAGAAATTTCTTATAGGGCCACACAGAGGAAAGTAAAAAAGATGCACCTCATCAAGTGGGATACAGTGTGCCTTCCTACTTGTAAAGGAGGCCTGGGTATTAAGAAAACCAAGATGATGAATCAAGCTTTTCTAGCTAAAGTTGGGTGGCGGCTCCATCTCAATGAAAATGGTTTGTGGGGCAACATGCTCAAACATAAATATTTGAAAAAGGAGAGTCTAGCTAATTTTGGCAAGAACAAAATCAATGATTGTTCTAGCACTTGGAGAGGTATAATGTATGGAGCTAAGCTTGTGCGTGATTGTGTGAAATGGAGAATTGGAGATGGCTGTGTTGTTGATTTCTAGGTTGATGATTAGGTTCCTAACATTGGTAGACTGTTGAATCATGCTATAATACCTTTATTCTCCACACAAGTTGCTGAGAAGGTTTGCGATTATATATCCAAGGATGATTGGGATATTCAGAATTTAAGTATGGTGCTTCCCTAGCATATTATCCATATAATTGTTAGCATTCATATTGGAAGATCTCAGAGTAGAGCTGACATAGCCATTTGGGGTCTGACTAATAATGGTGAGTTCTCGGTTAAAAGTGCTTATGAGAGTCTCTTTGGGAATGATGAGATGCCTGATTGGAAGTGGAGATTCATTTGGAAGCTCAGAATTCCTCCTAAGGTTCAGAAATTTCTCTGGATTTTACTTCATGGTAAGCTCCTCACTAATGAGCATCATGCAGAGAGAAGCATTACCATGGATACCACTTGTGCTACTTGTAAGGAGGGATGTGAAAATCTCAACCATATGTTTAGGAAGTGCTCTGCCTCTTTGAAAGTTTGGGAGGATTTGTGTAAGGGAATCACGAAACAAATTCTTTCAATCTGGTCGGGTGCGATTTGTTGCAGCAGAGTTTGAGCTGTAACATGATGATTATGGGTAAATTTCCTACGTACCTTCTTTTCTCTGTGACCTTATGGTATATATGGAAATGGAGATGCAAGTGTGTGTTTGACATACAATTTAAAATGCCTGAGTGTGCTGGTAATATCATCCTTAAAGTCAATAAAGATTGGTTAAAAGCCAATGAGGACAGTAGTACTAAGAGTGAGATGAAGTCCTGTCTTATAGGTTGGTCTCCTCCTGAGATTGATTGCATCAAGCTTAATGTTGATGGTAGTTTGAATCCTGACTTGGGTACCATATTTGCTGGAGGAGTGGTATGTAACCATTTAAAGAAGTGGATTGGAGGGTTTGCTTTGAACAAGGGAGTTGGTAGCATTATTGAAGCTGAGCTTTGGGGCATATTTGAAGGATTGCAGTTTTTGTGGAATGCTGGGTACAAGAATATTGTTGTTGAATCAGACTCACAGACTGCAATTGGTTTGCTAACTACTGATATTTCTATCAACCACCCTCTCTACAGTATCATTGTTGCCTGTAAAGCTTTAATGAACAACAAGTGGTGTTGCTGCATTCAGCATGTCTATAGAGAAGGTAAGAAAGTTGCGGATGGCCTGGCCAAGCTTGGACACTCCTTAGAGTTGGGTATCACGATTTTTGAAGACCCTTCTTTGCAGATTCTTAACATCCTAGCAGATGATTCTGTCGGTCTAGTAGCTACTAGGCTTGTTCCTTCTGTGTAGTTTCGTTTCTTTTTTGGGCTCTGTTGCCCTCCTTCTTACCCCTAAATATATATATATATATATATATATATATATATATATATATATATATTTTTAATACTTGGAGTTGTTCAATTATGGTCCAAAAGGCTGATACAGTTAAACACGTAGGTAAAATTTTCATTAGACTCAAAAGACTCATCAAGCCCATCAGGTCTAAAACCGTATTAAACCAAACCGACTCAAAACCAGAAAAAACAGGTTCGAGTCAAGTCGAGTCACCATGTTTAGACAAGTCAATCCAATTTAAAAAATATATAAATTAAGTATATATAAGTTATGGACGATTTCGACCAAATACTAAACCGACTCGTACCCACCCGTACCTATTCCAAGAACAGATACTACAGATTGAATAAGTTTATATATATATATATATATATTATAAATATTACACTATTACATAAATTCAAGGGTTTATTTTTTTATTATTTTTTTTTTAGAAAAAGGGAGAGGACTCACGATGTAGATATAAATGATTTTACCACCGGATCAACCTCATATCATCAAGAAGTTTACAAAACTCCTTTATATATATATATATATATATATATATATATATATATATATGTGTGTGTGTGTGTGTGTGTGTGTGTATTATTGAAATTTTTAAGACCATGATATAACCAAGTTTCACCATTCACCATGTAAATCTATTCGAAAGTCGAAACTTCCCTTGGAGACCAATGAAAGATCTTCACACAAGTAAACATTTTCCTTTCTATATTGAACACGATAATTGAACAAAAAAAAAAAAAAAAATCATTGCCCAGTTAACAAAATGACAGACTTGGCTACAATAAACAAAATAGAGCAGTAAATTGTAGAAGAAAAATGCACTCTACAAACACTCCGATATATGTATACCAGCACCTGATTTCCTTTGATGTATAACAAAATACAAATGTCCCAGTAAACTATAATGTCCAAACATCTAATTCGAGGCAGCAAGGGACCATTTTATTGTCTTCTATCGAAACAAATGACACATTGGGATGTTCCCAATCAACAGGAAGCCCTCTCAAAACAGCTCACTTTTCTCCTGTTCTAGAAAAAGAATGGATTACATAATCGACTCAAAATTTACAGATTACGGCCTCTAATGTATCACCAATACATAGGCAAGTGAGGGAAAACACAACCAGAGCTCAAAAACTATTTCGATACATATCAAAGAAGCTTGCTGGTTCTTCGTCTTGACGGTGGCCCTCCAGGAAAAAGCTTCATAATCCATCCCAAAACCCTCTCTACAACCTGGGAGGACAAAAATCAACAACAGTTTTAACAGCAGTTTCCAAAGACGGAAGCTGAAATAAATATAACACTAATTACAATAAATCTCTCCCGCGATAGTTTGTTAACAATTTTCAATGCATACACCCATCTGCCTGAGAGAGAGATAGAGATGGTACCTCATCACCTTCATCTGCATCTGCATCTGCATATGCAACGTTGTCATGGACAATGCGGGAATCTGGTTGTCTGGTAGAAACATTCTCAGTGGCCATATTTTGAGCAGTAAGAAGCTCTAATCTTTGAGTTTGAGCTTCAAGTTTCCGTGACAACTCTTCGTTCAAATCCTTCAATCATGCAAAATGATCAGAAAAATAGCACACTCAAGATACAGAACACCACCACCGTTTCAAAGAACTTTTAGGATAACAAACACAACAAATACTGCATTGTTAACTCTTGGAAGACAACTTAGACATTAATCACATGAACTTGACATTTTCAATTAGCTCACATGAACCTGGGAGCTATAGTTGTCATGAGAAAAATGGAAAAAATAAATCAAATCAAATTAATGAACTGGTCATGTTCTATGTTCTGTTTTGTTTCATATCGAATACTGGTGGCTGATTTCACTTTAGTTTGTTTTTAAGAATTACTTCAATGTTTTGTTCGGTGTACATTGTTGAATAGAGATATGCTAGAGGACATGACTGAAACACATATTAGGCACCATCCTGATTCCTGTTTAGATCACTAAACGGGAACCAAATAGATATACAAGGGACAAAAAATGTGCTTGGAACATGGTCAACATGAGGTCAGAAAGTAGAATGCAATCATTTTGCATTTGAAAAAAAAGAAAAGAAGAAGTACCATGTAGTACAATTAAGAAGTATCTACAGGATTACAAAACTGGTTAATCAAGGATGATGAGATGGAAGAATGAAAAAACAGCGGATAGAACATTTCTAAAGATTTCAAGGTAGAACAATTTGAAACAGCATGAGAGAAGGATTTAGTAAGATAACCATGGACACTAATAGAGCTACAAGTGTCCAAGACATTACAAGAAAGAGAAAAAAAAACCAAAAACTATCATAGTCAAGCTCGTGATGAAAGACGTAATTGTTGATTTTAAACTCCCTTATTGATCGTGTTTTCTTGATAGACTACGATAATAAACTTATAGGATAATGATATGCGAATATGCGGAATAAACTATGAACAATAAAGAAAACATGCCACACACACAACACAAGAATTTACAGGTTCGGCTAACTTTGCCTACGTCCTTGTGTGATCTCTCTTGAGAAATCAAGAGCACTATGAAGAAAAACGCTTGGTTACAAGGAACTTATTGAAACACCTTAACTAATTCCCCAAAACCTTGCTAGAACCTCTCTATCACTCTTGCTCTCAACCCCTTGTATGCTTGCTGTTTTTTTGTGTTACAAATAAGCTCCCAACAGCCCTATTTATAGATATAGGACTTGGGTTACATTCCTTGCTAGAATAGGACTCCTAAATCCTCTTAGAATAAGAAAAGCTAACTTATTTCCTAATCCTAATTGATTTGGGACTCTTGAGAAAATATAATTTCCTAATTCCAATAGGAAATTATGTGCACACTTTATTTTCTCCTAATCCAAATAAGATTCCTTCTTAAGCCTTGACTTGGGTTTTGATGAGCCAAAAACACAGATCATACTAAATAAAAAGCATTTGGTCACCCAAAGCTAAAAGGTTTAAGTCTTTTGCTGATTCAAGTTAGAATGATAAAAACAAGCATTACCTGTCCAATAAAAATAGCATTAAATATCTAGCTAGTGTGATAGAAGGAAGGAATCAGAATTAACAATGTGTGCATTAATGTCCTAATGGGCACCCTTTCATGTATCTCCTGCTATAATGAATTGCCATGCCAATATCTATCAATCAGATGCCAAAAACAATCCCCTGTTCCTGTCCATGTAGCAGATTCCCATGGTGGAATGTCCAGTTGTGACTAGTTACAAGTAACAAATCTTATACCTATCGAACGGTGTCTCTAGTCATCCAAACAACCACCTCCAGCTCCACCCCCAAATGAGAAACATAAAATAAAATAGCAAGCTTATGCTTCTTAAAAATTCTAAGAAATGTTACGACAATTATTACCAAGTGTGGGTGTGTGTGTATATATATGTGTGTGTGGGTGTGTGTGTGTGTGTGTGGCAAACATTCAAGATAACCTGAACAATAAATTCAATTTAAGAAACTATAAAGGAATAAAATAATCAGCATCCTGAAACATGATTTAGTAACTGCATTAGAAAATTTAGTTCAGGTTCAACTTACCTTCAATTTGGAACTTTGTGATAACTCAGACGACAAGGCTTGCATCAACTCTTCTTTCTCCAATGACAACTGCAACCAGACAAGAACCATTTTTTATATTGATAGATAAAATTTAGCAATCTACTTCAAAATTCGAACTACAACTTTGACATTTTATTAGAAAACACAAAAACAGGCGGAAGGACTGGATCTTTGAAACTATGGTACCTCAGAAACTAGTGCATTGATATTTTGAATCATTCTCATCTGATCGGGAGGAATATTCACAGCTGAAACATCAAGAGCTAATAGTCCATTTTCAGGTAGCAACGGTAAACCGGAAGCATCAATTTCAAGGGAAGAAGAATTATCATGCACTTCATTGTTGGAGTTGTTGAGGGCAGTATCTGTATTTGCAGCATAAGTGAAACTGATAAATTTAATACCAACAATATAACCAATATATATATATATGAGGTCCCCTTTAGTACACCCATTGTGATCATGCTTTTTTTTGGAACAATCACATGAGATCACATTCAACAGTACCCACAGGTGCATTGGTACACCGGTGCACAATAGAAACCTCCTATATATATGTGTATGTATATATATATATAAGAATTTGTCATAGAGTATATAAATTACACTCTATGACAAATTCTACTTACTGGAAAAAAAAATTCATGGGAAATTAAACTGCACACCTATCTAATAGTCCCAGATGTTTAAGAACCAAGCAAAACAATCATTTAAGAAGAATTCAACTGTTAATGAAATTCAATGAAGGGAAAAAACAAACACAGACCACTATACCACTACTACTTTCTAAAATTTGGTAAGTCTCAGTTCACATACCTACACCAATCATGGGAGAATTATATTTATAACCAAATGAGAATAAAAAATTACACTTTATTTGGAGTGGAGAAAAAACAAGCAGAGAGGAGGTTTCTTAGAATGTAATGAAATATTGCATCAATCACCAAAATAAACAGAAGTTGCAAAGGCATTTTAGTTTTTTTTTTTTTTTTTATATAGGAAACAGAAACTTTATTCAAAAACACAAAGGCATTTTAGTTATTGGATCGCTGACACTAGCCAAATTAAAAGTATGTAAATTAACAAAAACACATTGTATCCATGACAGGTCAATATGGTATGTCCCAAATGTTTCTTGAGCAGGCTACTAAGGATGCTTCTTAGAGGAGCAAGGTCAGTTCTCTTATACAATTTCTCTCAAAAAGGACAAGGAAAGTAACATCAATATTCCTCTATATAGGATTCAAGTTTACTTATGTACTAATCGAAGAAAAGCTAAACAGTAAATTCTAATATATTTGTTGGCAAATAACATCTTGACCATGACAACAATTTCTATACATCACATGTACATAGAATAAAATCAGTTCTTTTCTGTCTAATTATGTTATAAATCTACTTTAAGCATCAAGGGGGAATTCTCAATACCACCCTTGTGCATAACATACAGAAGTGTGGCCTCAAAGCATAATAAAGAATTTAAAGTACATGCATTAAACAAAAAGATCCATTCTTTAAATATCTGTAACAAACATAAAAAAAATACCATTCCAAAGAACCAAAACAAGTCTATAGAATACAATATAATTGTCTAATTCTGTAGAACCAAACTTCAAACTCCAAACTTCTTAAATCAGTAAACTAAAGTAAATTTACTTTTTAGGGACAACAAATATTAAAAGTTGACTTGGCTCGTTTAAGATTAACACTTGCATATAAGTGGCAGCACGTCACCCAAATGCTCTGTCCACATCATTTATCAAAAAGAAAAGAGGATTAGCCTAGGCAACTAAACATGATCTTGCTAAATTAATTTGCACCATAAAAGCAGATCTACTGAATAAATCCAATAAGGATATATATACACACACCAATAAAAAGAGAAAAAGAAAAAGGAAAGCTATTATCACCTAGATCTTCTGTAGAAGTTGACGCATCTTTCCTACTACTAGGATTCTTGTTAACATCAATAGATTTCATACTTCCAGAAGTTTTCCGAACCTTAGACTTTAACACCTTCTTCTCTGTGTGATAAAAATAGAATAAATGAGGGGCAAAAATATTGCAAGGACATGATTCAATGTAAAAATTTAGTAGAAACCTCCATGTTCACATTAACAGCAGCCTTACCTTCTTGGAGAGCATCAATAGTCAACTGCAAATCCTGACGCTCTTTCTCTAGGCTAGACACTTTCTTTCTGCAAGAATCAGTGGGAATCAAATGTGTGAAAGTTAAAAATCTGGAAAAAAAAAAAAAAAAAAAAGTCTTATCATGGAGGATCTGATAGTAGAGTTTTATTTATTTTTAGCAGCAGCACCTAATGTACAAAAGCAGATTAGTTTAATTCTGAATCACGTTCTATGATAAACAAATTTACATAATTGATTTCTACTTTTTTTTTTTGCTACTCCTTACAGTATTGTA
Source organism: Acer yangbiense (assembly GCA_008009225.1). NCBI lineage: Eukaryota > Viridiplantae > Streptophyta > Magnoliopsida > Sapindales > Sapindaceae > Acer > Acer yangbiense. The sequence continues at coordinate 14,395,268 of CM017761.1, forward strand.
AGTATTTCAGCCTTTCAAAAAGTTCATCAGAATATCAGATTTAGCATCAGATAACAATACCATGGCCGGGCATTAGCAATAATAAGTCAATTGATGCTACTATGTACAATATAAATTCTTTATGGGAAATCAAATAAGAATTAAAGCATACTTGTACAAAGATATTTCAGCTTGTGAGTTCTCCAATTGCCTCTCTAGCTTTAGTTCACTAGACCGCAGTCTGAGTGCCTACAAAAATCAAATTAAGATAAAACTTTTTCAAGAAAAATAAAATGTAACCAATGCCAGAGGCTTTGCAACTCCATATCAATAAGTTAAAAACAGAAATCTATTGGAGAAAACAACCCAAAAATTGATATCATATAAAGTTACTCAAGGGTTACATGGTTTTTTTTAAATACCTAGAGCTCCCTCAACCTTCCCCTTGCTTCTCAGATTCCAAACTGAGGACTGCAGTTGGACCCTACAACCTTGATAGTCATACAACTCATAGGATTTTTAATATCTTAGGTAGGTGGCTCAAAGGGGTTATGAATCCTTGACCTCTTAGTTGAAGGCACTGCCACTCAATTACTAGGCCAACCCCTTGGGGTTAGTTTTTTATTTAAGAAAACTTCAAGCATCTAAGTGTTTGAGATATATGAGCATGTTTATAACTAGGGATGGCAATGGAGTGGATTGAGGACGGACACCCCAATCTCCATCCCAGTATCCGTTTGAAATGTAGATCTCCATCCTCGATTCTAAGTAGACGGGGCAGATCGAGGAAGTCCCAAATCGAGGTAGGGACATCCATCCCCGCTCTCTCCAACCCCATATCCGATAAAAAAAAGGTTAAATTTTTATATTTTACAAACGAAAAATGTAACTAATATCCATAATCGTACATTATAATGATATTTAAAAGAAGAAACGAAACTTGGAAGATATTTCAAACATTTTAATTACATTAAACAATATTGATAACTTTATCAAAATAAATATTTAAAATAATAATAAACTCATACATTAGACCAAATTTGAATAAAGATTATATTTATGAAAACAGCTTTTAGGTTATTGTGTGAGAAAAAAAATATAAAGTAATTTATATAATTAGAGTAAACAATAACCAAGTAAAACATAAATTCATTATATTTATAAAATATTAAAACTTATACCATATCCATCCCAGTCCCGAAAATATAATGGATATAAGAATGGTATCCATTCTCGTCCGGGCTCCAATGCAATAGTATCCATCCCCGCCCTAAATGGAGTGGATCCCTACGGATATTTGTATTCATGAATAATTTTGCCACCCCTAGTTATACCCTACTGCACAGGTCCCATCCACAAAATTGTGAATAGCAAAACATATAAAAAAAATAAAATAACTTATAGCAGTAAATCATAACTCCGTTAATCTACAAATGAAACTGACTGAAGCTTTTAGCGTTGCTGAATTCATTATGCCTTCATCATCACTAATCAGTTTTACAGAATGAGGTATAGTTAACAGTACACTATCACATGATATTATAGGCCATGTTAAAATTTATTCCTAGAAAGACAACCGGCCTAGATCGTAATCGGTAATCTCACCTAATTTCTTGTCTAACCACCACCTCAATGACTCCATAACTCCATTATAACAAATAAACAACCAAATACAAACAGGTCAAACAACAGTTTCTAGGAATTTTTTAATGGTTCTCAGGGTTTTTCTGTCAGGTAAACATTAAAATAATTTAGCTCAATATTTTCAAGTCATGTGATTAGAGATGGATCTCAAAATTCATACTGTCAGCCCTGAATTGGGTGAGGGAGAAATATGGGGGGTGAAATTGTGAACTAAAGGCTCATCTATTTAAAGTCAAGTCCAAGCTCGTTTTTTGAAATTTAGTGCATCCATTTTACCTGTTTTCTCTTTCAATCCATGTGTAACATTCCCAATAATTGAAGGAGAAGTTTCATAGGGACATGTAGGCTAAAAATGCAACATAGAAATGAATCAAATAAACATGTGTAAAGTGTTACAGGGCCACCCACGATATCAAAAATAAGTACATCACCAATCAAGTTCAATTGTAGCTCCAAAGGCATAATACTATCTATAGATCATAAATTATGCCTTCAATGGTGGAATAAACAAATATGATACTGCTATTACCAACTACATAGCATTGTCAATCACTCTGCAATGCTTTCATTAGAAGCATATTATTGAGAAGAAGAAGACAAAAAAAAAAAAATCCATTTGATTGGACAAAAGAGAGAAAGGGGAAAGACAAATAATGAACTTAACATATAAACAAAATTATTACCTTCTCTTCCAAGCCGATGACTTCAGAAGCCAATATTTTGGCACGTTCATCAGCTGCATTGCATTCTAGTTGTACATTTGCATATTCATTTCTGAATGACTCAAGTTCCACCTGCAAACATCAAATACTAGAAATAGTAATAAAAGTGTAAAGGAAAAAAAAAATACTTTACCTTCCGCTCAAACATGTAGAAACAATAAAAATTATATAGCCAAAGCTATCACATAGATCATTAGTAACATCTTTAAACAAACAAAATCAAATATGTTCTACATCAAAAGGAACTGCCTACAAGACTTCCAATGCCTCAAATTAACACATAGAAAATCATTAAAGCCAAACCAAGCATAAAACTGATACTTTCATCAGCATATCAAACTTTTTCTACATACAATAACTTTCATACACTTGAAAGTACTAAAGGTTAACAATTCACACATGCATTTTAATATTTCATAAGCAAACTGTACTTTTATATCAAATAGTAGGATTGATAAATCAATAGTAAATTCACAAGTATAGTTTCAAGAATTTAATTTCCATTCAATATTCACCAGTTAATTAGAAGTTGAAACAATTACTACAACTGTAAGCAAATTCACATATATAACATGAAACTCAGTGTAAGGCTACAGGATACCATTGACTATATATAAATACTCCAGATAAAAGTTGAGCTAATAATATTAACGGCTCCATATGGATTTATTTCTTAGTTACTTCAATTTAATCAATACCTCCAGAAGTAGTAAATTGGTAGATTTTCTGATGAAAACGTGAATCATTTCATTTTCCTTAAAAAGAAAAATGTGCCAGTAACACAGCAACGAATGTACGGATTGGCAAACACATAATACTAATATAATTATGCAACAGATAGAATGCTCATAAAATGAACCGATATGTAAATAGATAGCACACTTGAGGTAAACTATTTCTGGAGATGGAACCCAGCAAAAACAAGGACAAAAAGGCAGCAAGTCAAATAACAACATATACTAACCAACTGAGCCTTGATTTCTTCTTGCAAATTCTCCATGTCGGATTTTAGTTGATTGACAACACTTCTCTGTATAAAAAAAATTCAAGTAAAAAAATATATAATACAGTAAAAGAAGCACTGACCATGAATCATAGGTTGGGCCCCTTAAAAGCAAGAAGGATACAAAATATTAGATTTAGGCAAATAGATGCTCGATGAAAGCTTTTAGAACTTGAGCTCAACTTCCTACTTACTGACTAGACAGCCAAGAATATTTAGAAAGTTGTGAGATAAACTTGCCAAGGTCTTTCTCTTTCCCAGGCAATCTCCAACTCATTTGACAATAAAGCGTGCATAAGGATTTGACACATATTCAATTACTAGAAAGCGTAAGTACAACACAATAAGAACATTTGTAGCTTAGAGACAGAATAATTCTAATTTGTTTCTACCCAAGGGGCATCAAAATCGAATAACAAGGCATAAATAAATATTACAAATGTGCTCTAGGTGGTCATGAATAAAGGGCCATTATAATATATATATATTATAGGATAATTGTACTATAAAATGAACAGAACAAATAGAGTATTCAACCATATCAAAACTCAAAAAAACCTTAAAATTAGATAAGCAATCCTATTTATTATAACATAGTCCACAAGCCCACCTGTTGATTATAACTATCTGTCATTGATGAATTTTCAGCAGCTAAAGATTCTGCTAAAGCTCGTGAAGCCTCTAGAGATCGTTGCAATGAAAACTTTTCTTGTGTCAAATCTTCTATATGCTGCAAGCAAGAATTACAATTTCTGAGACAAGAAGCACATGGAACAAATTTGGTGCAAAAGGATATGACATATAGGTAAGTTTTCCACATCAAGAATGTAAATAAAAATATCAAAGTGCAAAAGGAAGCATGAATCTCAGTAGCTTTATACAACTCTCTTTACTAGACAAAGATAAGATTCATCAACCACCAACCATTGCTTTTATAATAAGTACCATCATTGCTAACTATAAATTTCTTACATTTAAAACTTTACCCCTCAACTGAACGCTATATATCAACTATGAATCTCCCTAATGCAAATATTCAATATTCACTTACAAATTTTAACACAACTGAGCATGTCATAAAATAAATAAACTTCAAGTAACTTAGAAATGTATCACTCCCAACACCATAAACATCAGTAAATATGTAGAATGCGTTTTTTTCTTCAAAGACTAAATCAGGTAATATATGTATAAAGAACATCAACACACCAGTGAAAGTATTAAATATCACAGTAGATGTAGATACCTGTTCCAAAGCAGAAAAATCTTCATTCTGTTTGGTTGAATAGAAACCATGCATCTCCTTGCTGTTTTCATTAGTACCTGGTCTCAGCAGGTCAGCTCCAGTATTAACAGAAACTGAAAAATTCCCCACATCATTAAATGCACTAGGTGCATTGGGGGTTATGGACTTTGAAAAAGGTCCCATGGTTCCAGTCTCCGATGATGGCTTCTGTGCAAAAAATGATCCCAGGACGTCCACGCTGTTTAATTCTGAGCTATTAGACATAAACGGCTCCTTTTGTGGTTCAGTTCGTTGAAAAGGTGACCCTGAAGGAGCTCTTGGAATGTCAAGAGAATCGAGGAAAGATGGACGAGATCTCCTAGAAGTAAATTCATTTGTGGAAGAATGCACGGGTACATGATTGGACGAATTGGTGACATCAAAACTGAAACCTGACGATTTAGATGTTTGAACAGGTCCATTATACAAACTAGGAAAACCACTGGTGGAGCTACTCAGCTTTGTTTCCTCTGAATCTGAAACTGCAGGAAAACTTGACTTCACAACGCCTTGCATGTTTTTCCCAACTTCAAGCACAGACCCTCTTGCATTACTGGTGGGTTGGGTAGAGTCTACCATTAAGGTCAAAAAATATGCAATGGAAATCAGTTGCTTCACTGAAGTTATTTTTACTAAAAATTATAAATAAATAAACCGATTTGACTTCCACTTGTATGTATTAAAGCAACAAAAAAAAAAGTCATGTTCTGCATCACAAGGTTACCTTCAAAAGAAGAGTAGAATGTTCGGCCATTACCAAGACTGCTGGCAGTACTGAGCTTACTTTGCAGCAGCGTACTTACAGAATTTTGAGGAGAGATCTGAGCAACAAAAGCGTTGGAAGAATCAGAATTAATTGCAGAGACCTTGAAAAAACTGTCCTTATCTTTTAACGGCGGTTCTTCAATCCCTTGAAAACTGGATTTACTCGAACTGCTATCATAATCTTGACTTGCTTGAGGGTGTAGACCGAATAATTGGTCAGGCGTACTCCCATATTGAGGTCTACCTTGTCCCATTGAATGTACAAAATCATTATTCACATCCTTAGTCTCTAGGCTATTATTGGCACCTAATTGTTCAGCAGACCCTGAAGCAGCATAAATCCTAATATCTTGATTGTTTGAATATGTCCGCACTAGATCTATAGAAGATGAATTTAAATCATTTACTGAGGAAGGAGGATTAGAATGTGTATCATTTAATGATCCTTGTTGATTTTGCATGCTTAGTCCAGTCGATTTGTAGTAATCATTATCCAGTACAAGAGTGGGTCCAGTAACAGCTCTATAAGATCCATCAGATGTACCAACTCCATCTGAATCTGTGACTCGCACACGATCAGCTTCTAAATGATGTTTGTCATGCAGGTTAACATCAGAAGCATGAGACTGGCTAACAGAAGTAGATTTCTTGGCTCGCTCTGCTGCCTTTTTCTTACGAAACTCCTCTAGCTGGAAGAGAAAGGAAAAAATGCAATAAACATTAAAAATAATTAACTACAGATAATTGCAATTCATGGAAACAATAAAAGGGAATGCAAATAGAGAAGCATGAGTAATAAACAACTTACACTTCAGCTTGTGAAGAAAATAGGAAATTATAATGATATGCAAAATACTGCCATCTACTTAAGGAATAGACTCAACACACAGATGGTTATAATTTCTTAAAATTTAATGAAATTTATAAGGCAATATGCCAATATAATGGCATTACGTTGACAATCCAATTCTTAACCTGTTAAACAAATCTTGTTCAGATTTTCTAGGATTCTTCATTGCATATACTTCTGTAGACTTGTTTGCCCCCACTTGCTTAAAAATGTCTTTATTAATAAACACTTTTTCTGATACGGAAAATGCCCTTTAGATGGGATGTCAAAACCCTCAAACATGCTCTTTGGGTTAGAATTAAGGTTCCAAATAAACCATCTTTAACGATGCAGCAATTCTTCTCCATACTGCTCTTGTCGTGCAACTAAATAAACAACTGAAATAGCAAAACTTGCCTCTTGTCATGGTGAATTAACTATAGATGTCCAAAATACATTACGAAAGAGTTGCTAAATTCAAATTATCCCACAAATCCCCTTAGCACACTCTTTACCCGCACAAGTAGAAAGACATCTGATTGCACCAATCAATTATAAAATTCTTCAAACCACATAAATCTCTCAAGCCTAGCATACCCACAAGGCTAGTACAGACAGTTGAAACAATGCTAAATCCAAATAGGATGATTTGATCATTTGGGAAACAAAGACTCGCAGTTGCACCAGTACTGGCACAAATGCAAGACCATGTGAAAGGGACGAAAGATACACCCAGAACCTCCTAATAGTCCGTAATCTAGAAAACGTTTCTCATGTTTATAATAAAATCATTGATGCTATTGCTAAGCATAACACACAAACAGTTACAATATAACAAAGATTCCACATTTTTCTGCCAAAGTTATCACATATGATATATCATCAAAGCAAAATTTATGCAAAAATAATAATAATAATAATAATAAAATAACAATAATAATAATAATAATAATAATAAACAAATTGGACATCTAGATATGGAAATCAATAAAAAAAAACAAATTGAATTGCGAAAAAGTACCCGGCGTTTTCCAGCTTCCAAATGCTCCTGTTTGCGGGAGGTCGACAACACCTGAGCCGACGCCATTCGATCTAGAGGAGCTTCAATGCTCAAAAAATTATCTGATCAAATTGATACTTGTCGGAAACGAATATGATAATAATTTTTGTTTTTTTTTTAAAAAAAAAAATTTAATCTTGAAGAAGAAAGAATGAACCCTAGATATTGAAAAGGATAATTGAGATGAAGATAGGTATAAAAATAGGAGAAATGGCTGCGTGAGAAGGTAGATAATATGTTTTTAGACAATAAAATGGAGGCTGCGATCGGATCGGAGAGAAACAAGAGAGGTGTCCCTGCGCCTCTGTTTTATTTATTTTTATTTTTTTTGGAAAATAAATATTTGTTTGAATTTTGTAGTTGTGCCAGATCTCCCTTCCTCTCTCTCTCTCTCTCTCTCTCTTTGCGTTTTTTCATGTTTTTAATTTTTTATGTTAGGAGTGGTAATGTTACCGGTGGTGTAACAGAGAACTGACGTACAAAATTTGTTACCATGCGCCACGTTTGGTGAGCCAGCGCCAGCGGTCACCCAAACCAAAACCAACTCTCTTTCTTTTTTATTTTTTCTTTATTTTTTAATTTTCAAATTTATTACTAACTTTTTCCTATTAAAAAAAAAAAACAAAACTATTTTTCTATTTTAAAATTGTATCTTGATAAAAATATATTTCTTGAGTTATGACTATCGTCACGAGAAAAAAAAAAAAAAAAAATTCTCACTGTAATCGTACTTTAATTTAATTTTTATTGGTCTAGAATAAACCAAATTAAATTTGTGATTTAATGTCTTGACTTCAACATTCGACAACCGGGTGTTTTTAATCCAAGACTATTGTGAATGCATTACAATTTAATAATGATCTCAACCATTAGATTAAGAACACATAAATGGTTGAGATTTTAAAATAAAAAATGATTTAGCTTTGAACTTTTATTTTATTTTTTTAAAATAGCTTTGACCTTTTATTATTAACGGAAAATGGAATGGTGTGATATTTCAATAGTTCAAATTTTGAAGTTGTAATAATTTTAAAAGAAATTAATAATGGATTTTCTCATTTGAATAAGAGCATTTGACTACCTTCCTTTAGAGGTTGAATTCAAAAGTAAATGCTACCTTCCTTTGCCGATTAGATTCAAAAGTAAAATACGATTCCTAGCCTAATATTGTACTATGCATGCATTTACTATTAGGATTGAATTAATGACGTGTTTACTAATCAGGAATCCTACCTTGGAAAGGGAATTAAGTTACTGATTTTCGAATTCATGTTTTTACTAAATTTTTTGAGAATTAAGTTCCGTGGACCCCACACACATATTAGGAATTAAGTTCCTGATTGAAAGGGAACTTGATTCCCCTCACTCACCCTAGGAATCAAGTTTCCTTTCCTAATTGAAAAGGGAATTGATATGTTTTTACTAAAATATCCCCACTCTTTTTTTTTCTTTTTTTTTAAATAACTATATATACATATCGGAAGGGTGACAAATTGAAGTTCGCCAATCATGCTCCTGATCCAAATTGCCATGCAAAGGTTATCATGGTTGCAGTGGATCACCGGGTAGGCATATTTGCGAAAGAGCGAATTGGTGCTGGAGAGGAACTTTTCTATGATTATCGATATGAGCCAGACAGAACTCCTGCTTGGGCATTACTCGATTACTGTGATTAAGGGAGGGGGCATTACTCGAATCCACAACATCTTATATGTATGTGTGAGGTGCTTATCACTAAACCAATATTATCTTGTTTTGATTTTTACAATTGTATGTAGGACCGGCTGAAGCTATAGGCAACTAAGGTAGTTGCCTAAGGCCCCGCCTAAAATCAAGGCCCCATATTTTTATTATCAAAAAATATGTATATATATCTTAACAATTAATATCCAATATTTTTCTTTCCGTTTATTATTCAAAAAATATCTCTTTTTAACTTCTAAATTGCCGTTTATTCCTATTTTCAAGTAAAAGATTCATATTTTTCAAGTAAACCACATTTAAGTGGACTTAAATACTCATTAATGTTAATTTTTTGTTAATTCCACGAGGTATCCCTCACTCTGATCGGCAACCGATCGTTAACGAGTGGGACTAATCCCTGCTCGACCTGGGAGGCATGGGACAAGGCTGGCCAAGTGTTGCTCCAGAGCTGTCCAAGTGTTGCTTCATAAATGTTATTTTTTTTCTTTCAAGTTTCAACGGTTATTTTTTATTATTATATATTATTAATAAAATCTATTGTTTTATATATTCTATATTCAATCAAATCTTTCTATTGAAATCAAACCTGCTGCAATCAAACTCTCTTACTATATCTTTTTCCTGTCAACATTCCGGCCTTCTGGGTTTTATTGTTCTAAACTCTGTTACTTTAATTTATTTATTTTTGTCATTTTATTTATTTAATTTTCACCTGTAACTTAATTATTTGTTTTTTTTTTTTTTTTTAAGTGTTTATAATTGATAATCTGATATTAGACAATAGACATAAGACATGTCTTGTAGAAAATACGAATCCGGATACGAAAAACTCAAAAAATTAATTTTAAATAAACTGTTTTTACTTTATATTTAATATATTTTGACATATACATCCAAGGTCTCGTTTTATAATTTCGCCTAAGGCCCCAGATACTCTTGAGCCGCCCCTGATTGTATGTATACAATTAATAAGAACAATACAAAAGCCATAACAAGCCTGAATCCTATGAACCGAACACCCTTTGTTGGAGAAGGTGTGTGTGTCTCTATCCAGCATTCTAGCCATTAAAGAACACTCAGGGCTCGTTTGGTATAATGTATTATATTGTACTAGATTGTATTGAATTGTATTGAATTAGACTGTAACAGTATTAAAATATATAATGTTTGGGATGTAATTTCGTATTAGACTATATTAATAGATTTATGAACAAATAATCCAACTCCACCGCCTTTTCGTTTTTTTTTTTTTTTTTTTTTTTTTTTTTTTTTGCATCAATAAATTATGTTTTTTGATTTTTTTTTTTTGTCTTATCTATAACTTATCTAACTCCACTTGAATCCCTCTCTCTCGTTCATCATCGAATCCCGCCACCATGAAATCACGCATCCTGGGTTTGGCTTTTCAGATCCAATTGTCTCTCTCTTTTAGCTCTCTGGATCTCTTCTCTTCCTCCTCGTCTTTTTGATTCGTTCATCATCGTTGTCTTTTTTAAGCTAGGGTTTTTGATTGCGTCTCAAATATTGAGTTGTGTTTGTGTGTTTGGTTGATTTTTTGTTTGTGCGTCTCAAATCAAGTTGTGTTTGGTTTGGTGTTGATGATGTTGGTTCCTAGAATTGGGGTTTTCTATTTTGTTTTTCAGTTTTTCGAGTTTGGTTTGGTGTTGATGAGTTTCTGGGTTTCATTTCAGTCTTGGGTTTCTAGAATTGGTTTTGGTATTGTTTTTATTTTTTTCGATTTCTTTCTTTTCAACAACAAATTGGTTTGATTGGCTTTATTTCTGGATCTGAATCAAGCTTTGATTTTGGATTTGGGTTTGCTTGTTGAATGATGTTTGGATATGATGAGGTTTGGGTTGGTGTGGATGTTTTTGGTTTGGGTTGAAGATGAACTGATGAAGGTTTCTGGAATAAAAATAAAATAAAAATCATTATAATATAATACAACCTAAGCCCATGTCTCAACTATGTATTATCTAACATAATTGGAGGTGTATTAGGAGCTACTATTCACATTAGCTAGTACAATACAAAGGGACCATCCAAACACATTATAGTATTAGTTAACACTCTAATACAATACTATACCTTGAAACAAACGCACCCTCAGATCATCACCAAACAAAAGAACATACAAACGCTTAAATCATATGCATTTATTGTCTATTAGAATACATAAGCAAAATTTAGAAGATAAGAGACAAATTTTGGATAATGTTAAAGTATCTCTAATACAATGCTATTTTAGTGTGACAATGTTATAATTTAGCATAAAGTAAAAAAAATAAAATAAATAAAATAAAAAATTGCTCCAATGCAATGCCAAATTTGGCACAACAATAAATGTTGTTTTTTTAATTACAAAAATATCATTTTTAATTGCATTGAATGCTTTAATTGTTGACTTTTATAAATTTAAATAATAATAAAATATTATATAATTTGAATGCATTAATTATATTTGTGGACTTTTATAATTTTAAATAATAAAAAAATAAAAAAAGCATTTTAAATAAAATTATATATTGGAATACAATGTTAAAATAATGTGCTAAATATAACATTTTATTATTTTGTGTGTAAAATTTAGCATTAGCATATCACATATGCATTGGAGATGATTTCAATATGTGTAATAAGACAATAAGGGTGTGTTTGACGCCTGGGATTAGGCTGGGATTGAACTATTTTAGTCCTAATCCCACGTTTGATGACGTTTTAGGACATGAGATTATTAGTCCCACCAGCAAAATAGTCCCATGATAGTGGGATTAAATATACCCACCTTCAACCCCATCTCTATTTGTCCCAGGACTATTTTATATGTGGACCCCACCCATTTTCTCCTCTTTCATTACCGATTAAAATCTTCTCTTCTCTCTCTTCAACCAAAAATATTGTCTGGTTTCCTCTAAAATTCCACCTCAATCTCTTCACTTGGAAAATCTTCTTCTTGTCAATCCATCTTCATCTCCACTGCACTTGATTATGCCTTTGTTGAATAAACAGAGTTGCCTGAGAAATGTTCGGTTCGCGAAACCAATGAAAATTTGCCAAGTGGGTATTCTGATTTCAGCTTCTCTACGTTGTTGTTGTTGTTGTTGTTGTTGTCGTCTTCATTGATGTCTCCAAGTAGCAGATAGATTTCAGAATCAACCAAAACTATGACATAACACTCATTGCTTGGTTCAAGTCCGTTGTCATATTGAGCATTGGATAGATCCCAAAACACAATGACTTTTGAATTGCAAGAACCAAATTTTTTTAAAATTTTTTTGTAGATCTGCTGCCCTCAATCAAATTTTTCTTTGTTGTGTGTAAGGGAACTCTCAATTTACCTGTATTTTTTTAAAATTTAAAGTTGATATCTTGATTATAAAGATCTGGGTTTTGAACCCAAATCTGCCCCAATTATTTTTTTCCTTGATTATTTTTTATTTTTTACAAATTAAATTTAAAATTAAAATGTTATCAAAATTCTTTTTTCTTGATTATTTCCCAAATTAAAATTCTATTTTCTTGATAATTTATTATTCAATTTTAAAATATTATCAAATTAAAAATATTATTATATTTAGTCTAATCCAATGTTTCACCAAACAAAACATGGTATCAATTCAGTCCAGTCCCATGTTTCCCCAAACACAGTATTGTATTTATTTAGTCCAATCTAGTCCAGTCCAGTCCAATCCCATCTAATCCCAGTCTCATCTCAGTCCAATCCAATCCCATGAAATAGTCCAGTCCAATCCAATCCTACACACCAAACGGGGCCTAAATGCACTAATTTATAGGTGCTTTTATTCCCTTTTATATAAATAAAATAGTTGTTAACATGTACTCTAAGGGTGCGTTTGGTGCGTTTGGTGCGTGGGATAGAATTGAACTATTTTTAAGAGATGAGATTGGATTGGATTGGATTTGATTGAACTAGATTAATTATAGTGTTCCCCGTGTTTAGTGTAACATGGGATTGAACTAATAATTGTCCAATACTGTGTTTGGGTAAGTAGTTGGATTGGACAAAATAAAAAATTTATCTTAAAAATAAATCCATCCACCAACCATCCACATCCACTCATCAGTCATCACTATCAATGATCTCTCTTCTTCATTCTCTTTCTCTGCCTTTCTCTGTTCTCTCTTCTTCCTTCTCTTTCTCTGCCTTCCTTCTTTCTCTTTTTTTTTTTTTTTTTCACACAACTAAAATCAACAATTTTCATTCACAAAATCCAACAATCAACTCCATCTCCATCTTATCACAAAAAAATTGAATCTTCCCCTTCTCTCTCCTCCCATCTCTTTTTCTCTATTATAATAATGGTGGAAAAAAATTATAGATCTATTATGGTGAGAGGACGGCGGCCAGCGGAAGTTGGGGGCGACGATCGTAGCAACTGCGGTCGAAGGAAGTTGGAGGCATGAGATTTTGTGGTGGTCGTTGACAGCGCAAGCAGTGAGAGCTTGAGAGGAGGGGATTATTTTATCCCGTTGATTTGGAGAGGATAGTTTTATCCTTCTCTAACAGGATAAAATTTGTAATGGGATAAAAATTGTCCCGTTGCTTGGACTCACCAAACGTGGGAAATGGCTTAAAAATAAGCCTATCCTATCCAATCCTGTCAAACAAACGCACCCTAAGGGCGTAAGTTAACACTACCCTATATAAAATTCATCGGCTTAAAAATCAAAACAAAATCCTCACAATTTATACCATGCATCTCAATTCATTGTCCAATCCTACAATGGTTTTTTTTGTAACACATAGCTGCAACACAAATTGTTGTGTTGCTATGTTGTCAACTCATGTGTCTGGTACAAAAGCCTTGTATGTGACAATTGTTTCAATCGGGGGTGTACCCAAGAAATATTTGTTGCCTAGGCTAAATTATATGTATAAATAGTCTCTTTTTTTTTCCTCATTACACACTAACATTATATAGACAACTCATTAGCCATCAATAGTTGGATTTATCTACTTTTGTTTAGTCAATATTTTCCAGTGTTGTAAAAGTCGCTAGGCGCCAGTCGGGTAGCAACCCATCGCCTAGCGCATAGGGGGATTAATCAAGGATTAGTCGGGGACTAGGCAGATGGCCGGAAGTCGGCCATCGGCCGACCGACGGCAAGCCGGCAGCCGGTCGGAATTTTTTTTAAAGTATTTTTTTTCTTGTAATTCAATAAATATCATAATATTTCCTATATTTTCATGTATTGAATGTTGTTTAAATGTTTATAGTTTATATTTTTTTATGTTTATAGTACAATCAATTTGTACTACACAAACTTTGTAGTACATGTACAAGTAAACAATGCACAATACACAATGTACAAGTTAATAATGCATAAAACAATTTAAATATATCAATTAAAACAGTGATGAGAGGAGCAATGAGATTCGGCGAGAGGAGTAGAAGACCAGTTCGACTGGTGAGAGAGAAGATCAGGTTGCGACGGCGACGGCAACGAAGGCGGCAAGAACAGAGGAGAAATTCGACGTAGAAGAGAAAAGACCAGGTTCGATTTGGATGTTTTTTTCTTTTGAAAGTCAACGTCGACTTCCAACGCCGTTGATCACCGCCGCGACTAGCTCCGACGTGGACCGACTTTGACCACAGCCGCCTAATTCAGCCGACTACCCTATAATCGCGGCGGAAGACCACAGTCGAGCGACTAGTTGGCGACTAGGCGGCTCTAGGCGCCGACTTCTGCAACACTGATATTTTCTAATGCTTGATTAATGACTCACAAACTCGCACACTAAATTTATTAAATTTGGTGTGCAATGTAGAGAAAACTTTTGTGATTTTCCATTTTTCCTCCTCCATGCTCATTGATATAATAAAGTCAGTGCAAGACATACAAGCCATTGATTAAGAATAACAACATTTTTATATGATTATTGATGATATCATTTGTTTAATTTTTTAATAATAAGATGACATCGATAATAGACTACTCAATAATATAAAATATATTGTAAAATTTATGCATAAACAATTATTTAAATTTGTAGTTTAAAAAAAATTATTTAAACTTACAAATGACTTAATTCTATAATGTTAAAAGCCATAATATTATGTGTATTTTTACCACTTACTTTGAACAACAAAATATTTACATTTCACTAAATTTAGACAAACACATCATATTCATATAATATTATCAAACTTTAGGGGTTGTTTTTGTAATTAACCTTTTTTTCAACAACCCGGGGCAGCCCTCTCATTGTTCCGCCCCTAGTTTCCATGATCTTGCTAAAGAAAGAAATAGAGATCTCTAATTAATTGACCAAGTTCCTCTCACTATGATGCTTATATCTTTACAAAAGTACTCCTTATATATAGAAAGAGATGTCTATGGAAGGCAAAAATAGTGGTACCTTTCATATTAACTTAAGGAAAATGAAACAATTTTTCTTTTTTTTTTGAAAAGTGGGAAATGAAACGATTGATATCAAATGGATGCGATTATTTAATGGTTATTATATTCAATTTTTTATATATAAAAAAATGGAGTGTTTTCCACTAGGGCCAAGGCTCTCCAACAACACATGTATTGCTTGTTAGACTCCACCAGAAAGGTAGGGATTTTAACCACTACGATTAGTGGGACAACATGGCTAAGGAGAGAGAGAGTCAAGGCAGTGCCGGTGGCATCAAGGAAACACCAACCACGGTTTTTCTGGTTGAAAACAATGGTTATTATATTCATGAATGCATGCATATGAGGTATTCACAAATGTTGTACCGAAAAGTAAAATCAATTGAATACTCTAATGGCCACACATGATACATTGCACCAATTTAGTAGATAAATTAAACTAACAATTGGAAAAATAAATGCAATACTTAAAATATTGTAATTAAGAAAAAAAATTATATATAATACCTTCAGATTCATTATAGTCTATAGATATAATAATAATAATAATAATAATAATTAAGTGTTTGTTTTGTTGAGTTTTCTACTGTCTCAAAAGGTCTATAAACGTCTATTTGAGTTTTTTTAGAGTTGTTTGGTTGGGCTTTCAAGATTGTCTATTTTAAATTGAGTAGAGACTAGTAGAGTTTAAACTTTTACTAGGCAAAAGCTAATGGGGGAGATGCTTCTTCAAATAGACATTTTTTTTAAAAAAGTCTACCAACCAAACAACTATAATTTTTTTTTTTCTTTTCAAAAACTCTATTTTTAATAGATCTACTACAAGTAGATCTTTTACCGATAGAGGTTTTTCAAAAGCCCAACCAAACATGAAAGAAAAATAGAAATCAATTGTATTAAAATTTTGGGGTATGGTCCTTTTACTATTCCCTATAACAAAAGCCATTCATATTCATATTATAACTACATATTAAAATTCTCCATTTTCCTTCCGGACTAGGATCCTCTCATCACCTCACCTAATCTCATGACACACAAGTATTACAATGAATGTGTGGTTAAGATGTAATTGTTTTCCACAATCACTTTATTAACAACCAATCACATGCTTTAAAAATGTGAGGAAAAACATGTGATGTGGGAAAGGATCCTAGTCCTTTCCTTTTAACATCCATTTTGCATTCCTCACTTATAATCCTTTTAAAATGAACTCATTAATCAATGCTAACTAATAGAAGCCAAATCAATTAATTAATTTCAAACCTCCATCATGGCGACACGTATTAAAAGCCAAAAAGACGTTTTGTCCCTTTAGCCATTAATATCCAATAGTGCATCATTAACGGTAGGGAATGTCTATGTAAATTTGAGCAAAAGTAGGAATTTTTTCTCATCTTAAATTACAAAGTCAGGTGATTGAATTTGCACCAATTGAAACCATAAATTTCATACACAATAGAAAGATATGATAGATCCATGTTTTTTAGATAGTGAATGTAGTTCTTCCATTCTATATGATTCACCGGTAATGCTTAGAATCAATTTTACGCTGGTCTCTTTACGCGTTTTATAAATTAGACCTAATGTTAGGGGTGTTTATACAATTATCCATGCAATTTTGTTATGGGTTTTCTTGTTCTATGTAGTTATAGTTGTTAATTATATGTTCCTTACGGTCTATTTGACAATAATTAACCTTAAAATATAGTAGTGATTAATCACTAATATTTAATGACGAACACCTCACAATATTGATTAACCTGCACACAATTTGATTATGGGTTTACAGGTTCTATATAGTTACTAGGTTAGTTGATAGTCATTGAATTTCAATTCATAAGTATTCTATGTTTTTTTTTGAATGGTAGAAAATCAAGAAATTACTAGTTCTAATTTTTTTTTATTTTAAAGATAATTAATTAATTAATTATTAACTATTATATAAATAATTATTAATGAGCAAAATGATGCTTTTTCCCTCGGCTGTTAAAGTTTAACAGTTCACCACTGACGAATGGGGATATTCATGCAATTTCGAACAAAAACTGCATATACATGCAATTAAGCCTAATATGAGAGGATGTTTGTTCAATTTACCCAAAAAGTAAGAGAACAGTTTATTTGCACCATTGATCCATCCGATGTAAGATACTAATCTTAGTTTGAAAACAAGCTAAAAAATAACATTGACATGCTTACTTCAAGTCGCAGATACAATGCTAATATAATAACATCAAATTTGCACACAAGCTTCTATTGATAACTCACTTAATTCAGCATCCTTGCAGTTATTTAGTCACTTAATTCAACCTCCTTGCAGTTATTTATTTACCCATTTTTGGGCCTGATCTCAATCCCTTGGACAACAAGACCCTGTTTCCAGTTACCACGATGAATCTCCAAAATAGTCAATGATAATTCACCCTCTTCATCGGTACTTTCATAGAAAAATTCACCCAATTCACTTTCCAACCACCCATCTCTTCTTGTCTTCGGGAAGAGGCCATGATCATCTCCGGGTACAATGCCTTGCCGGTTCGGATGAAAATACACAATTCGTTTTTGGCCATTACTCCCAGCAAGTCCAACAATGGCTTCTACCGGGTTATTATCAAATCCGTAAAAATCATGGGTTGATTTGAATACAAGGTAAGCTATGTAAGTTGTCATCGGGGACATGAGTGAAGTATTAATCTTGCCAACAATTTCAAACCAGCACACTACTTTCAGCCGGGCCACCACCGGGAACCTTTTTATTTTTATGCGTAGGCAATCAATATTACTATAATAAATTGGAAAAAATACATGAGGAATAAGTAGGACAAGAATTAGAGAAAAAAAGATACCTGGCCTCGGATAAAGAAATCCATTTCCAATATTGAGGAGAATCAACCCAAACAATCTTGAGTTCCTTGGCAGACATCATGTAACATTTCTTCCCACTTAGTTTATCCAACCAAAAGCTCTATTCAATATTTCAATTAAACAATCACAAATTTATCAAAGCAGAGATTGCTGGGCCATTTATAAAATCTACCAAATCGAAAACAATTAAAAGGGTTGTTTGACATAAATTTTTTTCCCACAAAATAAACAACACTCTATCGATCACAACATAAACCTAACAGACTAAACAAAATTTAGCAAATACGTAATGGATCGATCATCCACAGATTCCAGATCGAAATATCAATCTCATAACATACAAACATATATAGATCCCTAAAATTGAACACAATTAGTTTCAAGACAAAAACAAAAGAAAAATCAAATATCGTGATTTCGTGAAATTACCAATTTTCCCTCGTTAATGAGGAGAGGGTTGTGACAGGCGTGGTGGTAGAGCTCCTTCTTCGACAACAATGACAAAGTAGGAGAAGAAGTGGAGTCTGAGATCGTGGACAAGTAATCGGAAGGCAGGAAGCGATCCCAAACGACGTCAGAATCGGCGGCGGATCTGAAGGTGGTTGAGACGCAAGCCAAGCGACATGTGTCACGAGGGGTGGTGAAGGAGATCACAGCCGCTATGCAACCCTCCGGTAACGCTAATATCCCACTCATCCTCACCAAAGCAGTAAATGAAGGGGTGGTCGGTGTAATGGTCTATCTATTTTTTGATGATGGATTCTTTTATAGAGTGATTACAGGGGTTCAACGAATGCTTGGCTCTTAAGTATTCTATGTAGAGTTGTTTACTTGTCTCTGACTCTTTTGAGTAGGTTTTCATTTTCTAGGTTTGTTTTAAGGATTTAACTACCATAAAAACCTGCATAGTTGCATGATTGTTATGTGTGAGAGGTTTATTTAGTTTTAGTTTTATTTATTATTTTTTAATTTTTTTAATTTTTTTTAATTTTTGTATTACTAAAAATTAATACAGCTACTATACAGTACTGTATAGTAACAAAACCCTTTGTCAAAAGAGGATTTGCAAATTTAACCAAATATAGTTTCGAATTTATCAAAATCGGTTCGAATTTTCGAGTTTATAAACATAAAAGTGGATCGATCCAGATTTGGGTCTCAAAAGCATGAGGATATGATTTACAAACAGAAAATTAAGATCCAATCCCATTCATATATATGAATCCACATAACATCAGATTGGATTGGATTGGATTGAATATCTCTCTCTCCTTCTATGCGTACTATTGTCACCAACAAAAAATATAAATTCTCGCCACTCTCATATTTTAATGTAATTTTTATCATTAGTACTAGACAATCTAAAAAAATTAGCTCAAAAACCAACTATAATGACATGACAAGTGATTTGTTCATGATTGATGATATTTACACCCCTCAAAACAATATGTACACTCCAAATTAATATTCTTTGAAAATCAAATATTATCCTTTATTAAAATTACTAAAAATGACTAAAAAGTTTGTAAGTATACCCACAAATTATTATTACAGTTTCCTTTTTTTTTTAGAGTAAATATTAAAGTTTCTTATTATTTGTTTGATTTACACGTATATCATAAAATCATTTCTATTTTCTCAAACTCTAACTTCCATTCTAAATTTCTAAATACTAATTATAAATATATTTTCAGTTTCTTTTAAGGAATGCATTTTTTTTTTCTTGAAGTATTAATGAATACAAATTGATTGGGAAGTATTTCATATATTTTTGTTTCCCTCGAAATGAATTTCCGGAGTGATTTACTTTTCAAAGTACTATTTTTTTTTTCAAGCATTTCCCATCAAAACTCACTATGTTGGCTCAGATCACGTTATCTTGGAATGTTATTTTGTTATGCATCCAAAAAAAAATTGGTGAATATTATTACATTAATGTGTTCTATATGCAATTATACATTGATGATTATTATTCTGAATATATGGATTGTTGCAGGATTCGTTTAATATACAACCATGAATTAGTATAAACTCTGATGATGATTATTTTTGTAAATATCCGGAAGAAACCAACCAAAGTTTTTGTGCTAATATGGAAGAAGAAGAACCACATGGCCCATACCATAAGAGCAACAAACTTTCTAATTCATATGAAGATTGAAATTAAAGCAGATCATGCATAGAAAAAAAAAAATTAAAGCAGACCAATGTATTTTAATTTTTTTGATACAATTTTTTTTTTTTTATAAGTTTAATTTATTTTATTCATTTTCCCCTTCATTATATATACAATGAATTTATCTAACTAAACACTTGTGTTATAAGAATAATGGTAGACGTCCCAATTTGTTTTTCTTTTACAAATTCTGTCCTAAATGATGTGGCACATGAGGTGTAAGCATCTTATAAATCTTGAGATTATGTGGTGACTGATGAGATGTTGACACCTCACGTGCCATATCATTTGGGACAGAATTTGGGAAAAAAAATTGGGACATCTAGCATTACTCGTGTTATAATATATATCAACCGATCAATCATGTGCTATTTAAGAGTTGGAAATTTTTTTTTTTTGAAAAACAAGAAATAAATTAACAAATTTTAAAATAATAATAAAATTCATTATATAATAAATAGGTGTAGGTGGGGTAAAGCTACAAAAATAGAATACAGTAAAAATAAAAATGGGTATTTTTGCCATTAAGTGGGGTTTATTTACATATTAGAATATATTTTTTTAAATTTTTAATGGGGTGTGATTATGAAAAGGGGTATATATGGGATTTAAGGGGTGCAAATATCGTCACTCTTTGTTTATTACTAATGCTAGTCAACTTAAAAATTTAGCGCAAAAACCAACTTAAATGATATGCCAAGTGATTTGTTATTACCATATCATTCATCACATCACCTTAGGGGTGTGTAGGATCCAATCCGATCCAATCTAATCCAATCCAATCCAATACGGTCCATTAGATTGAATCGGATCCGAGGGGGAAATTGGATCAGATTGGATCCTAAATTCTAAAATCTATTGAATTGGATCGAATCGAATCTTGGATTTCGAACCGTTTGGAAATCCGTCGAATCTACCAATCCACCTAACATATATATTATGCCTTGTTTTTATATCAGGCAATTATTCTAAGCACTTATATGCACTCAAAATTGGTTGGATTCTACTTCACAAATTAGTCTTGGTGAGATTGTAAATAACATGGAAGAACTTGAAACAGATAATGTAAATCTAACTTAAGTTTGATTATTGCTCTTTATTAAATTAAATGATTTCACTTATTAACTTTTTATTTTATTTTATTGTTTTTGTATAAATTCTAGGTGCTGTTAAAGACCTTTCTTTGGAAGAAAATTGAGCAAGATGTTAAAGGGTGATAACATGTAGGAACACTTGAAACAGGTAATACAAATCTAAGGTTGCGTTTGATTTTTTGTCTGAAAACTGAATAGTGACTAAAACCTAAAAACTAAATCACATGTTTGTTTGTTTGTTTGTTTTTTTTTTTCACTGAAAACTGAATATAAGTAATAAGTTGTTTGATTTTTTAAGTTACAAATATCTTAAAATAAATACTTTTACATCTATGCCCTTTCAGCTATTATTTATTATATATTCATGTTTTAATATATTAAACGACAATTATAGCAAGTAATTTAAACTATTATTTGTTATATATTTATATTTTAATATATTGAAAGACAATATACAACAAGTAATTTAAATACTTCAAAAAAATTTTAAAAAAAATATTATTTAAAACATATATAGTTTGAGGCCCTCACTTCAATTTTGTTGTGTGGCTCTCTTACATGGAACTTTGATAATTTTAATGATCGATCTGATCCCAAATTGTACAAGTAAAAGAGATGTCAAACTCTAAAGTAAAATTACTAAAACTAATAAAATTATTTAAAAAGATGGAAATCGAAAATTGGATTCCAATGGAGTTGTTTGAGTCCTAAAGCAACTAGGTTTTATGGCTGCTAATTTTTTATTTTTTTTTAAAGGTGAAAAGAAAAAAAATATTAATATGATTAAGGTCATGAGAGAATGGAAACTAGAAATATATTAAATTTATAAGGATATTTTTGAAAATATAAAATTGATATAAATTTAAGTTGTTTTTTATCAAGTGAAAAGTGGAAAATTTTCACTTTTATAAAATAGTGATTTTAAGAGTTATTCAAACAAAACAACTTAATGGAACACATTAAGGGGTCATTTGTTTTTTTTGTCTAAAGAATGAATAGTCCTGAATTTTTCTGAAGACTGAATAGTGACTGAAATCTGAATTTGAATAACATGTTTGTTTGTTTTTTACTCACATCTGAATGTATTGTCAATACGTTTGTTTTTAAAAAGTAAAATTGTCTGAAAATAAGTAATTTTACATTTATACCCATGTTAAACAATTATACATATAATATGGAATAAAAACAATCTAAAAATAATAATTATATATGAACACATATGATCATGATTTTCCTCTTCCATTACAAACAAACTTCATTTTTACTAAGAAAAGAAAAGAATTTTTTTTTTTCAAAAAATAAAAGAGGCAGCAGGAAAACTCACACAAAACACTATGTGTATATATATATATATATATATATATATATATATATATATATATATCATCCTAATATCATAATAAAGTATTGAAATTAAACACCAATATGAGAAGTGATTATGGTTCTTTTTTTTTTAAAGCTATTTAAAATAAGGTATATATTAAAATAAAGATTTCTATACCATATATAATTATGATGAAATTGAAAATATGTTATATATGGAGGATAGTATCGGAAGAAAAGATTTTGGATTGCATTTAATGCAATTCAGTGATTTGCAATTAAGTGAAAAGTCAGGAATTTTTACTTTTTATTTTAAGTTTTTTTTGGTATTTTCAAGTTGTTTGACCAATTAAAAAAACAAACAAAACAACTTAATTGTTATGATTCAGACCTATTAAATTTTAAGTGAAAAAAATAAACGACCCCTAAATGTCATAAGTGTTAAGTGAAAAAATCAAACATGCCCTAACTCAACTTAAATTTGGTTATGTTCTTTATTAAATGACTTCACTTATTAATTTTTTATTTTATCTTTTGCAGAAATTCTGGTGATATTTCATACCTTTTTTTGAATAGCAAATTCTAATGTTGAGCAAAGTCTGGGTGTTGTCTTCTTTCACATGTTTCTTTGGAAGAAAATTAAGCAACTTCTAATGTTGAACATTTGGATGATTTTATTAAGTTTATATTTGGAGCTGATGTTTAATGCTTATAAACTTTTTGAACTATATAAAGTTTACATTTTAAAGTTATGTTATGTATTTCTTTTAATGTTAATTTTATTTAGACATTATTAAATTTGAATTAATTAATAATGTCTTAATAAATTATTTGATTTTATTTATTTCGGGCTATAACTTTTATATATTAAGAATGGCTTTATAATAAATTGATCCATAAAATCATATCAGATTAGTGCTAGCAAAATGGGATGGGCTCGGCAGGTTAGGCCTGGCCAGCTCGACCAATGATCAGGTCAGGCCTGGCACGGCCGACCAAGAAATAGGCCAAGCCCAGGCCTAGCCGCAATAGTGAGGCCCGCATGCCTCACAGGCCGGCCTGTAGCCTGTGGCCGACGACCACTTTAATTTTTTTTTTTTTTAATTTCTGGAAAGCCTAACGGTTGTTTTTAATTTTTTATATATATATAAATTATAAATTAAATTTATTATTTTATTTAATTGAATTTTGTTTGAAAAGTGGAATGTAAGGTTCTCATATTTTGATTGACTTATTTCGTGGACAAACCACATATTGGGGTTTGAATGTAAGGGTAGCTTAGTTGATTGGTGATCAAGCTTAAAGGCATTTTCAAGACCTCAAGGTGACAAGCACTCCAAACATATATCTCTTGTGTTTAGTTTTCTTTGAAGAGATTTAGGAGGGTGTATTCAATTAGGATTTAAAAGGACATTTAAAGACATTTTTTAAGTGACAAATTTTCATGGATTTTTACAGATTTTTACGGACTTTTACGGACTTTTATAAATCCACATGGATTTTTATTGATTTGTTTAGACATTTATCTCAGACTTTCATGGATTTGTTTAGATATCTATATTAGACTGCTATGGATTTGTTTAGACATCCATGGACTTCCATGGATTTGTTATCTCTGACTTCTATTATAAATGGAGAAGAGTGACAATATTTGCACCCCTTAAAAGCTATATGTATACCTCTCTGGTAAGTCCAATCAACTTTATTATTATTTAAAAATTTGTTATTGAATTTATTGTTTTCAAAAAAAAAAAAAATTCTAACTCTTATTAAATACATAAATTACATCAAGATGAGTTAGGGTTAAAGCTAATTTTATTTTAAAGTGGTATATTAAAATAATAAAAGAAGGTAAAAAATAAAAATAAAAATAAAGGTAAGTTAAATGTCTAGAACCTGTATAAAAGGCAAAACATAGACAAATAAAAAAAAATCAAAAAAAAAAAAAATCAACGTTTTTGCTTGTATGTATTGCCACTTGCCAGTGTGTGTAACTCACAGGGGAAAAAAAAAGAAAAAAAATAATGAGGGCGCTAGTCATGGTGGTGGAATGTGCTTTGGTTTATTGTTTTTTTTTTTTTTTTGGTGTTGTTGGGCAAGATTGCAGTCGAAAAATCAGCAAGGGAAGATCATCGATCATGATTATTTGAGCAGAGAAGAAGTGAGAAGAAACAACACGTTTCTGTTTTGAGAGAGAGAGAGAGAGAGAGAGAGAGAGCAAAGTCCACCAAAATCTTTGGGGAGAAGGCTAGACATGTTATGACATTTGATATTTATATCTCTCACTATCAAGTCCACCAAAATCCACCAAATCTATGACCTAAGAAAATCATTTAAAATCTAGTCATAATTGAATACACCTTGATTCTTGTAGACATTTTTAAAGTCTCAATTCAATACATTCAGATTTGGAAGGATTCTTTAAAAGTCCATATAAATCTGAATTGAATACCACTGAATTAATATAAACTCTTTTAAAGTCTTTAAATGTCCGAATTGAATACACTAGGATTTATAATGTCTTTAAATGTCCTCAAGAATCCTAATTGAATACACCTCCCTTAGTTGCACACACACACACACTTGCCATGCTTGCATATATGCTCATTACTTTTGTGTGCATTCTCTTCACATGTCACATTTCACACTTGCACTTTGATTGTTGTATCTTGTTGTGTGTTTTTGTGTCTTGTAATTTGTTTGCCAAATATGTTTGGAAACGTCCGCGAATGCTCGATGGAGTGCTTGGTTTAACGAGAATATCGCTTTCGGAGAATGTCCTTGGCTTCTCTTTTGGTTTCACCACGTTTGGAACGGCAGTTGTGATTGGTGGCCTGGTCGCCGAATGGAAACCACCGTTTTATTCCAGAAAGGTCTGGAGTGATTCTGCAGTTATGATCGGCGGCCACGACCACCGTTCAAAACTACTGTTCGAAACCGCCATTCATACGTGATTGATTTTTCTCTCGGGTTTGATTCTACGGTTGAATCGACGATTTGGTAACTGCCGAATGAAACCGCCGTTATTCCCCTGTTTTTCTCGGGTTCAATTCGGCGGTTGTGATCGGTGACTTGGTCACCGAATGAAACCGTCGATCATGCATTTTTAGGGGCAAACTTATCTTTTCACATGTTCTATTTTTGATGTCTATAAATACATCACTTTCTCATCTCTCTGAACCTAACTCTTTCAATACAAGAACCCTAAAGTCTATAGAGAGATTTGTGAGAGAAAAGGCAATCAAGATTGCTCATTTAAACACTCAAAACCATTTTTATATGCATTAAACTTCATCTAGCATCTTCTAGCATATCTAGGATGCTTGCTTGCATGGGTCTTTCATCAACACACTTGCTTTGGCAAGTTCTTCACTATTATCATATATAATTAGTGTTTTATTTATCAAGGCATCTCTTTTATTACTTGCATGTTCTTAGATTAATTTATAATATTCAAGATAGAGATTGTTGTGTTGATATGATTGAGTGTTGTATTATGATAGCTATCTAGGTTTATTTAATCTATGTTTAGCTAAACTTTATGGCATGTCATTTAGCTCTTGATATCTAGGATTGAATTAATTGTCATATTATCATCCTAGATAAGCATATAGGGTTTCCTAGCTCTATTTGCTCTTTGAATATCATTATATATTTACATAGGCATATTATCTCTTCATTGAGAACTAAGTCTTGTGTAGCTACCGGGATTATGTTGCTTAAATCACAAGTAATTTGACTAGATTCACTTATATCGGGATTAGGTAGTGGTGGTGAGTTATATACCGGGAGTAGGTTGTAATCACCTTACCATTAGTGGATTCGAGGTTTGAGTGTGGCGTACTTACCAGCCCGTGATTTTTTCCTGTTGAGGGTTTCCACGTATATTTCAAGTGTTATTTAAATTCCGCACATATTACACTTGTTATATTGAATTGACTAGTTAGGGGTATTTTCATAAATTTGACCTAAATGCGAAAATTGGTAATAAGGGTTTAAAATCTATTCACCCCCCCTCCTCCCTTTAGATTATATTGAACACACCTTAATTTGTTTCATGGAAAATGAAATGATTGATATCAATGGTTATTATATTCATTTTTTTAATAAAAAAATGGGGTGTTTTCCCCCGGGGCCAAGGGCTCTCCATCAACACATGTTGCTCGTTAGACTCCACCAAGGAATTTAACCACTACGATTAGTGGGACGACATGGTTGAGGAGAGAGAGTCGAGGCAGTGCCGGTGGTGTTGCGGAAACACCAACCACGGTTTTTCTGGTTGAAAGCAATGGTTATTATATTCATGAATGCATGCATATGAGGTATTCAAAGAATGTTGTACCGAAAATTAAAATCAATTGAATACTCTAATGGCCACACATGATACATTGCACCAATTTAGTAGATAAATTAAACTAACCCTTGGAAAAATAAATGTAAGACTTAAAATATTATAATTAAAAAATGGTTAATATTAAAAACCTTGATAACTCTTATTTCTACATGAAGTGTAACCCCTTTATTTGTAACTTTTATGCTCAATTCCCAAGTAAAACCATGTTTTTAACGGCTCAAATAAGTGTTTTCGGATTGTTTCTAGTAGAGGGGCTAATTTGCAAAAATTTGGAAATTCTAGTGCGAAAGCGCAATTTTGAAAAGTATTTATGCATCTTTGGGATTGGCGGTTAAGGGCCGCTGAATAGGGCGCCAAATCAGGACAGAGATTCAGCTTTTCATGACCAATTCAGCGCCCTTGATTCTGCGGTTAGGGGTCGCTGAACAGGGCGTCGAATTCTTGGCAGAGGATCACTATTTCTCATTTCTGCACCCAAGGGCGCCGAACAGGGCGCTGAATTTGCCTAATGCTGTCCATTTTAGTTTTCTTTTTTGGATTCTTAGGCCCCTTAATTTGTGGTAATCAGATCTTGGTTTTGTCCCTTATCCTTAATAAGTTAAGGGAGGTCTCTTTTTGAAGATCTTGGTGGTCCCCACTTCCATTAAGAAGCATATTGATGCTTGTCTTTGGAGTGGTTATTAAGAAGACTTTTTTGATCACTATTCACTCATTCTTGATCAATCACAACCGAGACACACTCCTTTCCCAGCAGAAAAACTCCTCCCTTCTTTGATTTTGGTGGATCATCATCAACCTTGGAGCATCTAGGAGTTGGATTCTAGGAGAAGGAAGCCATTGGAGACCAAGCTTTGTAAGAAGGAGATCATCATCTTAGTTTATTTCTATAAACTCTATCTTTTACCTTCTTGTAGTTGTTATGGTTTGTATTTATTAGAGATCTTGTATGGTTTATTTGTGTAATATGAACTAAATACTCTTGTACTAGAACAAAGATAAAACCAATCCCTAAATCTATTATTAATGACTCCTTAGTTTCTCTACATGTGCTTGTGTAGTTATATGAATGTTTTGTATGCTTAATGCTTTTGTCTTGATTGACCATCTTGTTGAATGATCTCTTGAGTCTTGATGGACAAAATATTCACTATATATGACTAGAAAGTGAGAGATACACTAGGTTAGCATATAGGGTTCATGTGTGTGCTCCACAATTCTTAATGGATTCATGCATGTTTTGTGTGTATGGATGCAATCTCTAAGACATCAAGAGAGATTAAAGATTAATTTAGGGAACACGAACCTATAACGTATACTTACACAATTGAGAGGTTAAATGAGTCAAGAGTTAATTAGAAGGGTGAGGTGGATTCGAGTTCTAGCACATTTTTCATCATATTATTACACTCGTTCTTGTTGTGATCGGTATTTTACATTGCCATAGAATTAATTGTTTTAGTGTAAAAACTGGAAACTTTTATGATCAATTGTCCAAATAGTATATAAACCGAAAAAAACCGGTAATCAATCCTTCAGTCCTCATAGGAACGATCCCTCTCGGCCATTATACTACACTTTGACCTCGTACACTTGCGAGAGTCACACCATGTGTTAGTGGACCGATCAAACCTCCCCTCACCTTTGAACTATTATTGGATGTATAGTTACAAATGCTTTTATTTTAGAAACCTCCCCTATAAACTAACACTATTAGCATTCCGTTTGTGTTGACTGAGTTTGACTATTAAAAAGTCTCAAATGTCTCTATTTAAGTTTTAATTGTATGAATTGATCATTATACCCTCATATTTTTACCAAATAAATTAATAAAATGATATAACAGGCGTGAATGTTAACTTGTAAATGAGAAGTTATTTTGTGGACAATTTTATCCCTATAAATAACGAAATTACAAATCAATCAAAAACATTGAAAATGAAGGTATAATAGTCAATTCATACAATTGAAGCTTAAATAGAAATGTTTTAGACTTTTTAACGATCAAACTCATTTAACACAAACGGAATGCTAACGGTGTTAGTCCATAGAGGAGGTTTCTAAAATAAAAGTATTTATAACTATACATCCAATAATAGTTCAAAGGTGAGGGGATATTTTTAATATTAACTCTTAAAAAAATTACATATAAAACCTTTAGATTCATAATAATAATAATAATAATAATAATAATAATAATAATAATAATAATAAAATAAATAAATAAATAAGAAAAATAGAAGTAAATTGTATTAAAATTTTGGAGTATGTTCCTTTTACTATTCTCTATAACAAAAGCCATTCATATGATAGGTTAATATTCAATTCATTAATTATTGCTATTATAACTACATATTAAAATTCTTCATTTTCCTTCTAGATCAAGATTATCTCATCAACTCACCTAATC
The DNA here is from genome assembly GCA_008009225.1 of Acer yangbiense. Lineage (NCBI taxonomy): Eukaryota > Viridiplantae > Streptophyta > Magnoliopsida > Sapindales > Sapindaceae > Acer > Acer yangbiense. The sequence goes on from CM017761.1 coordinate 14,424,862, forward strand.
GCATGATACATAAGCATTACAATAAATGTATGGTTAAGATGTGATCGTTTTCCACAATCACTTTATTAACAGTCAATCACATGCTTTAAGAAGATGATAAAAAATATATATGAGGTGAGGAGAGGATCCTGGACTCATGGTCCTTTCCTTTTAACATCCATTTTGTATTCCTCACTTATAATCCTTTTAAAATGAACTCATTAATCAATGCTAACTAATAAAAGCCAAATCAATCAATTAATTTCAAAGCTTTATCACGGCGACACGTATTAAAAGCCAAAAAGACGTTTTGTCCCTTCAGCCATTAATATCTAACAGTACATCATTAACGGTAGGGGATGTCTATGCCATTTTGAGCAAAAGTATGAATTCGATCTTTCTCATCCTAAATTGCAAATTCAGGTGATTGAATTTGCATCAATTGAAACAATAAATTTCATACACAATATAAAGATAAGATAGATCCATGTTCTTCCATTCTATCTGATTCACCGGTAATGCTTAGAATCAATTTTACGGTGGTCTCCTTATGCGTTTTAATAGACCTAATGTCAGGGGTTTTTATACAATTAGCCATGCAATTTTGTTATGGGTTTACTGGTTCTATATAGTTATTGTTGTTAATTATGGTTCTATATAGTTATAGTTGTTAATTATATATATGTTCCATACGGCGAATTTGACAATAATTAACCTTAAAATATAATAGTGACTTTTGTTCAAATATATATATATATTAATTAGTGACTAGTCACTAATATCTATCGTGGAAAATGATGAACACCTCATAATATGGATTAACCTGCACACAATTTGATTATGGGCTTATAGGTTCTATATAGTTACTAGGTTAGTTGATAGTCATTTAATTTCAATTCATAAGTATTTTATGTTTTTTTTTTCAATGGTAGAAAATCTCGAGATTACTGGTTCTAATTTTTTTTTTAAAGATAATTAATTAATTAACTATTAACTATTATAGAAATAATTATTAATTAACAAAATGATGCTTTTTCCCTTGGCTGTTAAAATTTAACGGTTCACCATTGACGAATGGGGATATTCATGCAATTTCGAACAAAAGTTACATATACATAATACATGCAATTAAGCCTAACAATATCGGGGGATGTTTGTTCAATTTACCCAAAAAGTAAGATAGCAATTTATTTGCACAATTGATCCATCATCCATCCGATGTATACTAATATGAGTTTGAAAACAAGCTCAAAAATAACATTGACATGCTTACTTCAAGTCACGTATACAATTCTAATATAATAACATCAATTTGCACACAAGTTTCTATTGATAAACTCACTTAATTCAGCGTCCTTGCAGTTATTTACTCACTTAATTCAGCCTCCTTGCTGTTATTTATTTACCCATTTTTGGGCCTGATGCCCTGATCTCAATCCCTTGGACAATAAGACCCTTCTTCCGGTTACCACGATGAATCGCCAAAGTTATAAATATGTTTTAAATATAAGAATATGAGAAAGTAAAGGCCCTTCCCTAAGCAATAAATTCCATCAAATTTGTTTCTCTAAAGTCTAACCTAAGTCAAATTTGACATGCAAATAAAAATAAATGTTGATTTTAAATAGGTTTGTGAGAGGATATCATATAATCATATCCCTTCGTCCCCATCTCTTTCTTGTTCATCGTTTTCTTCGTTCTTCTTATTTTATTTCTAAAACGCTTACCTTAAACTATTATATTAAGATACAAATACAAGATCAAAACACAAGTGACAAGTCTATATAACTATTATATTAAACATTATAAAAAAGTTTACTAATTAGAACATAATCTAACATTACTATATAAATTCGTAAGTACAAAATTAACTAAACTTCATCGGTATCTCTTTCTACCAATTCGGCTTGTGGATAAAGAGTGGGTCCGGAGTAAATGGTTGATATAAAATAGTAGTAACAAACATTGAGAAAACTAATAATCATTAATCTCATATAGTATGTGTCTAGGCGACTGTCCTTCAAAGTGGAACTGAAAATGTTTCTGTTTGCATGCACGAAGAGTATGCTAAGGAAGCTTCCAAGTCCATCGATGACAAACCCATTCATTGCCGAGGCATAGTTCTGCAGTGATTTAGGGAGCTCATCAATCATGAATTTGTCCAATCCATCTGCACTAAAGCCTAGCATAAGACCTAAAATGCAGTACTGTGGTGCCAGCCAGTACACGCTTATAATTTTTTCTGCAACCTGCCAACTTCAACCCGCCATGCCACGGCACAGAAAATTGTACATAGCACCATTTCAATCCAAATTCTCAAAATTCTAGCTAGTTTGTACTGAGTATTTGGAATCCGTTCATAAAAAACTATGTAAAATGAAAAACCTATGGGATCCTCCAAATCTCCTCCCTGCTCACTAGAAAAGGTGTCTCCTGTTGATGATACCAAACCAATCACAAGGATGGTACTCCACATTGGAATCATTTTTAGAAGAAGTTTTGTTTCCTTGACCTGTTCCACGGTGCAAAGCCGACCTGCCTCTTTTTGATCTTGTGGACTAAGGTTGGAGTGCTCAATAATGGCAGCTTTGTCGAGCCATCTAAAATAAATAGAAATTGTATGTTAAATAAATTAATATTATTCTTAAAAAAAATTGGGAAAAAATAAATTAGTATTTTTTGAATTTTTTTTCAAATTTTGTTTAGATATCATTAAACTTATCATTCACACGAAAATTCAGACTAAAATTCGTTAAAATCCATTAATTTCATTAAGATTCTTACTTTATATTAAAATAAGGGTTCCAAAGTTGTCAATATTTTGGCATGTCTTGATTCTTGAACAAAATACACATATATACAAATGAATTTAACAAGATATGACTCTGTTTTAACATGATTATTTAAACGGATCGATCTTGTTTAGATTGATATAAACAAGTACAACATAATTATTAACAACATGCATGCATGAATTGCTACCATTACCGGTGTAGTTGTTGGTAGGTATACAAGGGAGGGGAACAAGTACCTGAGGATCTTGACTTGAGGTGATAAGTGGTTTTGATTTTGATGATCATGAATATCAGGACCATAGAAGTAGTTTTCTGAAGAAGAAGAAGGAGGATAGGGGAGGTGCTTTTTCAACCAAAATGCCTTGATGACTGGGATAAAATTAAAAAGGCTGCTGCCAGCACCGGTAAATTCCTTTCTATGGTAAAAAGGAACACCACACAAGAATAAGATGATAGTTACCACCAATACGGAAGCTGAAGAGACGAACATAATTTTCCAGGAACGATTGGATATGAAAAGTGTGGCAACTACACTGCAAAGCCAAGCAACAATCAACCACACTCTTTTTCGAACTTTTACTGGATACTTATTTGTGTTTGTATCCACTGGTTCATGGCCACTCAATTGATTCCCAAGAAATACATATAGTTGAGGATACACTCCTTCACCCACTGCTAATAGGAATATTCCCCGCCCCCCCCCCCCTATCATTAAATTAAGAGTAAACAGCACCAGTCCCTGCAATAGAGTTGATGGCATTTAAAATCCAACTTATCAAGACTCGTAAACGTAATTTGAAAGCCTAAACGATGAAATTTAGCCGAAATCCAACACCACTGAGTTCTGAAAAGACTCATCAAATGGCTAACCCTATTATTACCAATTAGTTGTACATCATATAATCAAAATGAAATGCAAACTAAAACAAATCACTTACGATAATGGTGGAGGCAATTGAACAACTGATGATTATGAGATTACCGAAATGGGCATCTAACATGTAAGCCACAACTATCTTAACTGATGCTGATACTCCCCCTAGAACAGTCGCCAATTCAGCAGCTTTCACAAGATGATAGTTGGTTGGGTTGTCGGTGAAGTATGTTATAAAAATACCCAATATAGAAGATCTTACCAAGTTGTAACCGAACACCAAGACTACAAATTAAAATAACTATATAATCAGAGAAATTAATATAAATATATATATATATATATATATATATATATATATATATATATATATATATATATATATATATATATATTTATAGGACGTAAGTTGGCTAGTCGAGTGGTTGTTTTGATTTTGAGCAAATTGTACCAAACCTCCATATGCTTTGTCTTTTTAGACCCATAAACAACTTTATAGTTAATTGACACTCACTTCCAAATTTAACTAACGACATGAGAGATGAGTGTGAATTTACTATAAAGTTGTTTAAATGTGTAAACGGTAAACCTCAGTCTTAAATCTTAATTATAAATTTTTGATATACTATTGTCTTTTTCTATTTTTTATTTTTTTAAGGAATACATTATTGTAGATCTATTGATATGTTGTTATCATTTGCATATTTTAGATATTATCAAAATCATCCTTGCTGTTTGACCTATTCGCCATTATCACTATCTAGTTCTATTAATGACCATTATCCCATTGTAGTTCACACTGGGATAATGGTCATTAAAAGTAAATTTTGACATTAAAAGACATGTTTGCATTTGTATAGTTTTGGTTATTGAGAAATTACATTTATACCTCTATTTAGTTGTTGGGTATATTTGAGAGGTTTTTTATTTTTTATTTTTTTTAATTCCTTAATAAGACCATTAGATTGAAATTTAAAGACTAGAAATTAACCCAGCAACTATATATACTGATCATGTATATATAGTAGGCTAGTAGCTGAAACCTTCTGTTCAAATTGAAAAAAAAAAAGAGTCTCTAGCCTTCAAAATAAATTGGAAATAACCGTTGCATCCTCAATATATTTATAAAATAATAAGAATCAAACATTAAAAATTTAAGAAAATAAAAAAAAAAGTGAAAAATAATAAAAATAAAAATAAACGACTTTCTCCTCCATCGAAAGGAGATCGAGCTGCTATCTTCACCGTCGGAAGGAGATTGAGTTGTGATCTCTTTCCGATGGAGGAGATTGATCATTGCTTGATCTCCTCCCTTGGAAGGAGAGGACCCAACCCAACACAACCAAAATCCAGTCAAATAAAAAACAACCAATACAATCAAACCAACAAAAAGAAGAGAGGTTCGAGAAAAAGAAATGGGGACAAGAGTGAGAGAGAAGATGACGCAGAGGGGTATGGCGAAAATAAGAATGATCATTTTGTCGAACCCTGAGGCACACTCAGACGAACCTTGACACAGCGACTGGCAGTTACCCAGGCATGGATCGCCATGCAGGGGCCATCATTCCCTAATCTACGTTAGAAAATGGCGCTCTCGAATCCTCAAAGAGCATGTCGAATCCACGACAGATAAGCTAGTGTTCCAAAGAACGATTTTATTGATTATGAAAAAGTTACAATAATTGTAAATAATAAGACTATTTATAATAAACTAACCTTAATACGACTCGAATACGACATTCCTAAAAAGACTAAAACAGGAATAGATAAAAACTAATCATAATCTTCTAAGATTCATGATTCCTAACTTGACTGAAAAACAAAGATCAAATCTTACCTAAAAGGTAAGTTTGATTAATTTCCAAAACCTAAATTTAATTCCTAATCAAACTAAAATAAATAAACTTGCTAAACAAGAAACAAAGACCCAAATTAATAAAATAAGACAACACCCAAAACTGTCCTACATCAGTCACCCCTTCTTAAAAAACGAACTCGACCTCGAGTTCGGTTAAAATATGAGGATTGACAAGTAAACAAAGAAAACCCCTATTCGTCTTGTGGGAGTGGTAGACCCAAACCGAAAAATCTCTCCGTAGTCCATCCCATATCCACAATGGCACCACAGTAATCCTCCAACGAAATGTAGAAGATGCCCAAGCTATTTGCCATTGGCGATTCCTATCGGTTGCGGCTTGGGCCGCTGGACACCTGCGGAGGTTTGGACGGCATCGAATCCTCTCTACTAGCTTTTCCCATCACACATAGTATTCTCCTCCTCTTAAAAAAGACTCGTCATCGAGTTTGGCAAGGTTTCGTTTAGGTGGATAATACTTGAGATGTACCACCTTGTCAATTACTAGCTTGAATGAACTTTCTTCAGATGGTAGAACAATGTTGGATCTTCAAAATCCGAATGAAGAGAAGCAATCTTCAAATTACCCCTAAAAAAATTGTGTGGATTTTCAAATAAGTTGTCACCCTCGGAAACTTTTTCAATGTAAATTGATTTAGCTTCCAGTTGTGCTTCAACCACGGTTAGATCACAGTCTTCAACTTCTAAGATCAGTTGATCGTTTTCAATTCCTTCGACAGTTTCCACTTCATAAGAAATATCACAGTCTTCAACTTCTAAGATCAGTTGATCGTCTTCAATTCCTTCTACAGTTTCCACTTCATAAGAAATATCTTCAACTATATTTTCTGCATAACAAAAATCTTCAAAATAATCATCTGGAAGATATTCCTCCTGCATTACTTGTTTCATAACAGGCCATGATTAGATCCTATCCATTCCAAATCTTTTTGGATCTTTTTGAAAGTCTTCCCACCAAATTAATGCATCGTTTTTCAAACAATCTTCTACACATAAATTTCAGACTTTCTGTGATTCTACGATAGTCAAAATATTCTTCAACTTCTTCCAACCAATTAATAAATTCTTCAGTTTTCATATGTCCAGAAAAAAATCGAAGTCTTGGTTGATAATCATTATAGCTCGAAAAATAATTATTGTAACCAAGTGAACCTTTGAAACCCATTGAGAACTGAAATCAGAGTCCGAAAAAAAAAACGTACCAAAAATTGAACCTTGAGAACTGCTTACGAAAATAAATCCACTCGCTGCTTCAGGTGCATGCCACTTTGATGGATGAGAATGCGTGGCTGTCTTTGGGGCTGATTGTGAATTCTTTGAACTATCACACACCTTTTTTTTTTCTTTTTTCTTTTTTCGATTTCTTTTCTCTCTCTCTTTTTTTTCACTTTTTTTTTTGGAAATATGGAAGGTGAATATGGCTAGGAAGGTAGTTGGTTGTGATATGTGGATGCTGAGCCTTGCAAAGAGGTAGACTCGGTAACTCTGATACCAATTGACCCAGCGGGGTATGGCGAAAATAAGAATGATCACTTTGTCGAACCCTGAGGCACACTCAGACGAACCTTGACGCAGCGACTGGTAGTTACCCAAGCATGGATCGCCATGCAGGGGCCATCATTCCCTAATCTACGTTAGAAAATGGCGCTCTCGAATCCTCAAAGAGCATGTCGAATCCACGACAGATAATTGTTCCAAAGAACGATTTTATTGATTATGAAAAAGTTACAATAATTGGAAATAATAAGACTATTTATAATAAACTAACCCTAATACGACTCGAATACGACATTCCTAAAAAGACTAAAACAGGAAAAGATAAAAACTAATCATAATCTTCTAAGATTCATGATTCCTAATATGACTGAAAAACAAAGATCAAATCTTACCTAAAAGGTAAGTTTGATTAATTTCCAAAACCTAAATTTAATTCCTAATCAAACTAAAATAAATAAACTTGCTAAACAAGAAACAAAGACCCAAATTAATAAAATAAGACAACACCCAAAACTGTCATACATCAGAAGAGAGAGGGTTTTATTTTTACTTTCTTATTATTTTAATTTAAAATATTTTGTTAAATAACTTTTATCTTAGATTTTTTAGTAATATTCCTATTTACCCATGAAACCAGAGAGGAGGCTTTTGAAGAATAACTCAAACTATAGGGGCATTTTAATAATGGAGTACTGATTTAACTTGTGCCAAAATAAGAAAGGTTATTGGAAGGAGCTCAACAATACAGTTTCAGAATGTATTTATGTATATCTTAAATCTTCTATATGTTTATCTGAGACAAACGCAGCGGACTTGCAGAAGTTTGAGCGCAGCCAAGATATGAACTTGATCAAGAAAATATTGTAAGACAATATTAACAAAGTTTGAGTTAGCAAAGTTTAAATTCAAACCTTCAGAGCCCGGAGCCTTGTTCCCGTCACAATTGTTTTTTATAGTTCAAATGATTTCAAAATATAACTTGTTCTCACAAGCCAGCAAGCCCCTATCAAAATCTTTGATGAGATGTAAATCAAGTCAAACATTACATGTAACCGGTCTAAACAAACATAACAATGCATTATTTCTGAACTACATGAGTAATACAGGGAATGGGATTCCAAAGAAACTAATCTTATGCTGGTGACTACCACGATCCTTCCGCACCTACTATTGGATTCTGAAAAGCCGAGAATCCACAGAAGGTCTTCAGTGAGTAGGGCTTGGAAATTGTCACACCTTCCTCGGTTATCTTTGCTATCTGCAACTTATTAACAGCAGATCGATCACGATACAGGAGCACATGCATGCACTTTTCCTGTAACTTAACACCTTCTTTGAAAGTTAAGTCTTCATGCCACTCATCACGAAGGATTGGCCTTGCAAGGTGGTTACCAAACCCAGTTGCTACATGATCATCCTCAAAGTTTACACCTATCATTGAAACCATCCTCAAACCCAGTTGCATTTTTCCAATAACTGTCACAATTGTTAATGGCTATCCAAACCTCTTCTTCCGAGAATGGTCTTTCTAGATTTTCCTGATCAAACTTCGAAAGGGTTTTGAGGTCTAAACCTGTGATGTTAGGTCTCTTCCATGGGATGTTTTGAAATTGAATTTTGAAAAAGCTTCGAACTCCTTCCTTTACCAAGCTCGGTTCCGAGATACGTATACCATAAGTTACTATATCTCCAATAAAATTGCTTCTCCTTCTCCCATTAGCCAAAATGTGGAAGAACTTGGAATTCCTATCTCCCTCTTTGAGCCATTTCACCCTGGATTTCTGACACCACATTTGTTCATCCTTTCTAATGCTTTTCCAAAGCTATATGAGAATATCAACCCTATCAGCCCTCATACTGTCAAACCACCCCTCTCGAATAGCTCAGTTATCCAAGTCCTCTAACCTCTTTTCTAAATCTGTAATAACCATAGACCAATTGGTGCAAATCTTGCAGATTTATTCACAAAAGTGTTGCCAACCGCAATATTCGCGAAGTTAGTGCATAATATTGGGATGTGGCAATTGAAAAGTATTTCTCAAACAATTGAGACGGCAACATCAAAATGAGCATATTAATGAGGGGGAGTAATTGTTTTAAAGGAAAATCTGTATACTGTACTCTTTTTCCTTCATTGAGTTTTTATCCCACATGGTTTTTCTCAGTATGGTTTTAATGGGCGGTTGTTATCACCTCCAATATTATTTTTCAAATACATATGAATAATGTACTCTTTTTCCTTCACTAGTATTTTTTTCTGAAGTTTATGGCTCCATTGATTCTCAAGTTTATTGCTTATGTCTTTTCAAGTTTGTAACTACTACATTGTGAGCCTATAAAAGGGAGGTCTCACCAAGTTGTAAATACCATTGAGAAGTGAATAAAATATCATATTTATATGTTGTCTGTCTCTTGATTTCTTCTTGTGTTCTTACTATTTAGTTCATTTCATATATATATATATATATGGCTCATTCTTGAGTGCAACATGACACCATACAATTTTAAAAAATAGTATGTGATCACATATGATTACATGTGATCATAAATATATATAATGTTATCGCACATGAATTGCACGTGATCACTCAATTAAATTATTGTGATCGCATGTAGAACATATAATCACATATTATCTGATGTGGTTGTACCAAAGAAGACATGATCACAGTCAAAAAATTTTCATTGCATCATGTAACGTTGCACCCAAGGGCAGCCCTATATATATATCTATATATATATTGTATTAGATTTACTTGATTTAAATGAATAGATGAGAGTTTTGCCACGTCATGTGGGCACCAAATTTGAGCAAAGTAGCATTACTCATATATATATATATACAATTTTTTTATTATCAATTCGTTCTGATATATTTTATATCAGGACGAAAAATATGGACCATTAGATTTACATACTTTGACTCAAAGTGTATGCACTTGTCAAAACTTCTCCATAATCTATGATCTACATTCTTCGTCTTGATATATTTTATATCAGGATAAATTGATAGTAGAAAGACTATATATATATACATACACGTACACGATTAATTAATTGGGTCATCTGCCTTGGGCGACAAGATTCAAAGTGTGACTATTATTAGTCAATGAAAGACTATTATGTTTTTGGCTGATAGACCGATAGCAAAGTCTTTGAAACCTATTTGATAATATACGATTAATTAATGGGGTCATCTGCCTTGGGCAACAAGATTCAAAGTGTGACTATTATTAGTTAACGAAAGAATATTATGCTTTTGGCTTATAGGCTGATAGCAAAGTCTTTGAAACCTATTTGCTTTATTTATCCCTGTATTTATAGCTATTCAATATTGCCTCTAACTTATTTTTAATTAGCATTTGTTTTCAAGACGTAAAAAGGAATACTGTTAATATATGTTATTGATTATAATAATACAATAACCCTCTCTAGCCATCTTGGTATGAACGAGATTTAAACTCAAGATATCTTGTACCGTGACAACTGACAAGAGGGTTTTATAGCTAAATTAATTATATGTATAAAAAATTACTTAAGAATCTTGTTCATCTACATATAGGGGTTAATTTGCAAAGAAAAGTATCATTTGGCGCAAAGGATGGAAACCTGGAAAATATAGGTATCGATATGAGAATATGAGAAAGTAAAGGCCCACCCCTAAGCAATAAATTCCATCAACTTGTTTATCTAAAGTCTAACCAAAGTCAAATTTGACATGCAAATAAAAATAAGGATAACAAATGTTGATTTGAAATAGGTTTGTTAGAGGATATCATATATTCATATCCTTCTTTTGGTGGTCTTGTCATTAGATAGGCTTCAAACAAATTGCCCTTTTAAAGTAAATATATATAATAGTAGTAACAAAAAGAATAAAAGAATCAGATGCAACAGAATATAAAAAATAATTACCTGGCCAAGCAAAGTAAGTTCATTCATATCTATGTGATGAGATAAATAACATATTTTCAATGCATTACTTTAATTCTGGTTCTTCATTTGCATTTGCCATGAGCCCTCAACCGACACTATCTATAGAAGAAGATAATCTCATAAGGAAACTCCTCATCAGCCATGATCCTGATGGCCGTTGGCTTGATTCTGCGCAGTTGCTTTGTGCCATGGAGAATATAATGTGCTATGCTACTACAATATCAGAATTGCTATAACTCTCTGCTTGGTTACATTGTTGTTATTCTGGATTATATGTTCTTCCATAAGCTTTATCCATGTTATATTACTTGATTTTATAATTAACTAATTGAATTCATCTTATAACAGGTTTCTGATATCTATAGAGATGCATTAACAATAGATAATGAAAGCAACACTGAAGTTTTTGGATCAATAGAACCACTGGGACACACTATCTATAGACTTTCACACGAGGTTATTCCCCTCACTATCTATCTGGATCTGTCTATGTGTCTGCGTCTCTGATGCATTCAAAGGGGTATTATACATATTTTTTGTAATTTCAGATACTCTGCAAGTGTTCTGGAGAAGGGGATTTACACACAAGAACAATGAACATTTTTGATTTGTTGAGGAATTATAGATGGGATGCAAAAGTGGTTTTAGTACTTGCAGCATTCGCGACAAGCTATGGTGAATTCTGGCTCATAATGCAGCTGTACCCTCGAAACCCCTTGGCGGTATTAGTTGCAATGTGAAACAAATACAAATAGATTTAGTACTTGCAGCATTCGCGATAATCTATTATGGCGGTACCCTCATAATAGATTTGAAAGGGACCCATTTTTGTTTATCGTTTTCTTCGTTCTTTTTTTATTTCTAAAACTCTTACCTTAAACTATTATATTAAGATACAAATACAAACTCAAGACACAAGTGACAACTGACAAGTTTATATAACTATTATATTAAACATTATAAAAAAGTGTATTAATTAGAACATAATCTAACATTACTATATAACTATTATATTAAACATTATTAAAAAGTGCATTAATTAGAACATAATCTAACATTACTATAAATTCGTAAGTACAAAATTAACTAAACTTCATGGGCTAATTATGATATCTCTTTCTACCTTTTCGGCTTGTGGATAAAGAGTGGGTCTGTAGTAGATGGTTGATATAAAATAGTAGTAACAAACATTGAGAAAACTAATAATCATTAACCTCATATAGTATGTGTCTAGCCTACTGTCATCCAAAGTGGAACCGAATATATTTTTGTTTGCATACATGAAGAGTATGCTAAGGAAGCTTCCAAGTCCATCGATGACAAACCCATTCATTGCTGAGGCATAGTTCTGCAGTGATTTAGGAAGCTCATCAATCATGAATTCGTCCAATCCATCTGCACTAAAGCCTAGCATAAGACCTAGAAGGCAGTACTGTGGTGCCAGCCAGAACAAGCTCGTAATTTTATTGTTCAACCTGCCAACTTCAACCTGCCATGATACGGCACAGAAAATTGTACATAGCACCATTCCAATCCAAATCCTCAAAATTTTAGCTAGTTTGTCCTCATTTTCTAGAATCCATTCCGGAGATAAAAACTTATCAAAAAGATAGGATATCATTGCTTTTGAGATAGGTTTAAGATAAAAAACTATGTAAAACAAAAAACCTATGGGATAATCCAATCTGTTCCCCTGCGCACTAGAAAAGGTGTCTCCTGTTGATGATACCAAACCAAACACAAGGAAGGTACTCCATATTGGAATCAATTTTAGAAGAAGTTTAGTTTCCTTGACCTGTTCTACGGTGCAAAGCCGACCTGCCTCTTTTTGATCTTGTGGACTAAGGTTGGAGGATTCAATAACGGCAGCTTTGTCCAGCCATCTGACATAAATAGAATTTGTATGTTAAACAAATTAATGTTATTCTTTAAAAAATCAGGAAAAAATAAATTTAGTACTGTTTGATTTTTTTTTTTTTTTCAAATTTTGTTCAGATATCATTAAACTTATCATTCATACAATAAATAATAATAATAATAATAATAATAATAATAATAAAATTAGATTAAAATTCATTAAAATCCATCAATTTTATCAAGATTTTTACTTTATGTTAAAATAAGGGATCCAAAGTTGGTAATATTATGACATGTTTTGAACAAAATACACATACAAATGAATTTAACAAGATATGACTGTGTTTTAACATGATTTATTAAACGGATTGATCTTGTTCAGACTGATATAAACACGTAACATAATTATTAACAACATGCATGCATGAATTGCTACAATTACCGGTGTAGTTGTTGGTTGGTATACGAGGGAGGGGAACAAGTACCTGAGGATCTCGACTTGAGGCGATAAGTGTTTTTGATTTTGATGATCATGAATATCAGGACCATAGAAATAGTTTTCTGAAGAAGAAGGAGGATAGGGGAGGTGCTTTTTCAACCAAAATGCCTTGACGACTGGGATAAAATTAAAAAGGCTGCTGCCAGCACCGGTAAATTCCTTTCTATGGTAAAAAGGAATACCACACAAGAAGAAGATGAAAGTTACCACCAATACGGAAGTTGAAGAGAGGAACAAAGTTTTCCAGGAAAAACTGGATATGATAAATGTGGCAGCTACACTACAAAGCCAAGCAACAATCGACCACACTCTTTTTCGAACTTTTACTGGATCCTTATTTGTGTTTGTATCCGCTGGTTCATGGCCTCTCAATTGATCTGCAAGAAATACATTTAGTTGAGGATGCACTCCTTCACCCACTGCTAATAGGAATATTCCAACTATGTACACAAATTCATAGCGTCCCTCCCATATCATTACATTAAGAGTAAACAGCACCAGTCCCTGCAATAGAGTTGATGGCATTTAAAATCAAACTTATCAAGACTCGTAAACGTAATTTGAAAGCCTAAGCGATGAAATTTAGCCTAAATCCAACGCCACTGAGTTCTGACAAGACTCATCAAATGGCCAACCCTATTCTTACCAATTAGTTGTACATCATATAATCAAAATGAATTGCAAACTAAAACAAATCACTTACGACAATGGTGGAGGCAATTGAACAACTGATGATTATGAGATTACTGAAATGGGCATCTAACATGTAAGCCACAACTATCTCAAGTGATGGAGATTCGGTTGGCTTGTCGGTGAAGTAGGTTATAAAAATACCCAATAAAGAAGATCTTAACACCAAGACTCCAAATTAAAAAAAACTATATAATCAGAGAAATTGAAATACCAAGTTTCTTTTTATTTTGTTTTATTTTAATTTTTAAATCCTTAATTTTTAAGACCATTTGATTAAAATTTAAAGACTAGACTGAACCCCTTCTGTTCAAATTGAAAATAGAAAAGTCTTTAGCCTTCAATATAAATTGGAAATAACCGTTGCATCCTCAATATATTTATAAAATAATAAGAATCAAACATTAAAAATATAAGGAAAAAAAAAAAAAAGTGAAAAATAAAATAAACGACTTTCTCCTCCATCGAAAGGAGATCGAGCTGCTATCTCCACCGTCGGAAGGAGACTGAGTTGTGATCTCTTTCCGATGGAGGAGATTGATCATTGCTTGATCTCCTCCCTTGGAAGGAGAGGACCCGACCCAACACAACCAAAATCCAGTCAAATAAAAGACAACCAATACATTCAAACAAACAAAAAGGAGAGAGGTTCAAGAAAAAGAAATGGGGACAAGAGTGAGAGAGAAGAGAGAGGGTTTTAATTTTACTTTCTTATTATTTTAATTTAAAATATTTTGTTAAATAACTTTTATCTTAGATTTTTTAGTAATATTCCTGTTTACCTATGAAACCAGAGAGGAGGCTTTTGAAGAATAACTCAAACTATAGGGGCATTTTAATAATGGAGTACTGATTTAACTTGTGCCAAAATAAGAAAGGTTATTGAAAGGAGCTCAACAATACAGTTTCAGAATGTATTTATGTATATCTTAAATCTTCTATATCTTCTATATATCAAACGCAGCGGACTTGCAAAAGTTTGAGCGCAGCCAAGATATGAACTTGATCAAGAAAATATTGTAAGACAATATTATTGAAAAGTTACTGATGATGAACGAGCTCGAAAACTTTGAGAGCTGACTACTCTGGACCATTTTGACCGGTACTAATTAATTATGTAGATTCACAGATTTGAAAGTAAAGGATTAGAGATTCGGGTAGGGATTTATCATTTATGTTGCGAGTGGATAGAGATTTAGGATTGTTGGAGTCTCTCCTGAAAATAATTTCTGGTTGTTTCTTCCTTTCAATAACCTTCCGTTGCAGCATGTCAATAAAAAGAAATGATCGCACCAAGTGAGAGAATCTTGCATGCACAGGAGCAATGCATCCATCCAATCGGTACATACCATATCCAATTAAATGAGTCCTCCATGCCACATGGCATGCACCCATTGATTAGGGTTTCCATATAAGATTTTCTCACTAAAAGTTCATTCAACAGTAACACTAAAAGCTACAACAAATAGATGTTTTTAACTTTTGATCGACAACCCTGACACAGACATACGCGGTCATCAATGGGTCGAGCTTGGGTTTGGACGAATGATTCTTAAATCAGCTGCTTAATGGTAAAAAGCTTTAAAAGAATATCTGGTATAAATAGATGAATAGATAGATAAAGTAAACAAAGAATCAATTTTAGCTATGATGAAAAATACTTATATAAAAAAAAATTCAATAATTTTCAGTTTGGAAACTAGATTTCTAAATTTTGAAGTCAAAACAATTTAAAATATAGAAAAACATAGAAGAAATGATGAAAAAAAAGTTCAAAAGCCCGACAATCAAGGCTTTTCCTTTATTCGGTGCATGACAATGTGAATAACGTGGTGCAGTCAACTGAAATTTTTTTCTCCCCGAAGGAATTAAAACTGATTTGAAATGTATTAATGTGCTGCTACTTTATGTAACACCAAATTTTATACAATTTGGTGTTAAAAGAGTATATTGGAAAAATATGTTTATATTAAATTATTTTCCACTCCAATATTACATACCAAAATTTACACAAAAAGAGTATTTTTAAAGAATATTTTTTCAATAAATCTTTAAATTATTATAAAATTTTAAATTGATTAAATGTATAATTAATAAGTATATTAATTAAATTAAATATGTATATCAATATTGGTGTCATTTTAAAGATCTCATTGAGATCTTTCCAACGATATATATTTTTAGAATACATATTGTTATAATTAAGTATGATATGATTAAATTAGTAATTTTTTTAAAATAAAAATGAGTGTCAAAAGTTGGTACAGGTTGGAGGCCGCAACGAAAAGTCATGCAATCCTCTGGAGACGGGTGCGAGATGGTGGTGAGCTGAAGGTCGAAGATGAAGTGGGTGTATTTAGAAATAGGCTAGGGTGTAATTAGAGGCCCAAGTTTGTCTCTTTGTTGGGAGCATAAAATAGTGGGCTGGGGTGTAGTCGGAGGCCAGAATCCAACTGAGCAAAACGCACAGCATCACTAATTGACGTAGCAGGCTAGCAGCTGGCGAATTTGAATGGAATATTACGTAAAGGTCCCCTATATTATACCTTAATTACAAAATCTTCAATCTTGAATCTAAATTACACGTTTTCCCCTTATTTCTTCATAATTATACAAATACCCCTGAATATTGATAAATCCCCGAAACACTCATTTTTACCCATTAAATACACAAAAGTGTCTGAGAAATAAACGCAAAACATATGAAAAAGGAGCTAAAAATATGAACATTTTTAGCGCGGTCACATATCGATCATTCACGAAATTATATTGTATTTATATTTTTAACTTTGTAAGCAAGCTCTAGTCACTAGAGGTTCTAGTTGATTGAGCTGAAGTAGAACTGAGTTAGAACCAGTAGACAGACTAATGTTACAAGTAATGAATGGGTCTATAGATGGTTGATATAGGATAGTAGTAGCACATATTTAGAAAACTAAGAATCAGTAACCGGAAATAGTACTTGTCCAGGCGACTTTCATTCATGGTGGTAGAGAAAAGTTTTCTGTTTGCATGCACATATAATATGCTCAGGAAGCTTCCAATTCCATCAACGACAAATCCATTCATCGCTGATGCATAGTTCTTCAGTGATTTAGGAAGCTCACCAGTCATGAATTCATTCAGTCCATCTGTAGCAGTGCCTTGCATGAGACCTAAAAGGCAATACTGCGGTGCCAACCAGAAGATGCTCATATTTCTTTTAAGATTAACTGTCTGCAACCTGTGAACCTCAACTCGCCATGCAACGGCACAAAAAATTGTACTTAGCACCATTCCGGACCAAATCCTCACAATTTTACCTAGTTTAAGCTGAGCTTTTGAAGCCCTTTTTGAGTTTAACAACTTATTGTAAAAAATGGAAATTGTTACTTGTGAGATAGGTTTAAGAAAAAAAACTATGTAAAAGGTAAAATCTGTTAAATCCAAGTTCTTTCCTTGCTCACTTGAAAATGTGTCCCCTGTCATTCCTACCATACCAACCACAAAGAAGGTAGTCCACATAGGAATCATTTTTAAAAGAAGTTTTGAATCCTCCACTTGTGTTACGGTGCAAAGCCGGCCTGCGTGTTTTTGTTCTTCTGGAAGAAGAGTGGAGGATTCAATAATGGCAGCTTTGTCCAACCATCTTCATTCCATAAAGATAATTTGCATGTTAAACGAGTTAAATATATAGGGTTAGTAATTTTTTTTACGTACCTTGAACAAAATACAAATGTGAAATGAATATAGTAGGTGTGAATACAACATGTTAGGGTTGTGTGTTTTGACATGATTAATTACACTCATATTATCTAGATTGACATAAATGTAAACAACGTGATAATTAACCACATGCATGAATTGCTACCATTATTAGTACATTTGTTCGTATATGATAGCAGGGTCGGACCATCACGAGGGTTGACCTGGGCTATAAAAATTTTTGTAAAAAATAAATAAATTAATGTTAATTTAATATTACAAGCAGTCGTTGGAGAGTGTAGCAGTCTATTGATTCTTTCCTACCAATGTTGGATACAATCACACAGTCACGTCAAGTCATCAATATCCACATTATATATATAACCGGTCCCAATTCCCTCACTCTCTTTCTCTCTAACACATATCACAATTCTCTCTATCTTCCTAATTAATAATTCTCTTCGTTCTACCCAAAATTCTTAATTATAAAATTGAAGTAATTATAAGTTATTGGTTTGTTATTTTTTTATAAATGTATTTTCCCGATTGCAATTGATTATTTGTAGTATTATATTATAATTTATTAAATATCACTTTAATTAAATTGTTTAATAATTTTAGATTGTAATGTCAAACAACCATACTCACTAGTCACTATGTCCCTTTATCTAGGTGTATTTTTGTTTTTTGATTAATGAAATTTTCTAGTTTTACCTAAGTTCACCTACCATTAATTATATATATAGTTTTATTTTAATCTACCATAACAAAAAATCATAGATACGTTCTTGTATGAGAGAGTTAAGGAATTTCTTGAGAGAGAGAGAGAATGTACCTGAGAAATTTGACTTGTGGCGATAAGTGTAGTTGATTTCCATTATTGTGAAAGAAGTGACTCGGAGAAGAAGGGTAATTGAGGTGCCATTTCAATAGGGAAGTCTTGATAACAGGGATAAAATTGAAAAGGCTACTGCCATCACCATGAAATTCTTTACTGTGGTAAAAGTAAATACCAAATAAGAATAAGATGAAAGTGCCCGACAACAGTGACGTCGAGGAGATGAAAATGATTTCCCATGAATAATTGGATATCACGAATGTTGCAATTACACTAGAAACCCAGGCAAAAATCAACCACACTCTTTTTTGAGCCTTTACTTGATCATCTACTTGATCATCCTCTTCTGGATCCTCCTTTGCTCGACTGTCCACTCGATTCCCCACATGATGCTCTATTGGATCCTCTGATCGAACCTCTACATGAGCCTCCACTCCATCTTGATTATCTGTGTTAGTATCCAACTTATGTCTTTTTAATTGATCCCCAAGAAATTCTTTTAGAAGAGGACGCGATCCAGCTTCACCCACTGCTAATAGTAGTATCCCAATTATGTACAACGATTCATGGTTCCCCCATAATTTTAAATTAAGGGTAAACAGCAGCAATCCCTGCAATAAAATTGTTGGTTTACTCTTGTTAATATTCAATTTACAATCTTACATTGAATATTAATCCCCATGCTTACTTTGAGGGAGAAAATAAAAAATACCCCTTCTATTTTCGTTTTTAACCGCATATGAAGGTTTTGAACTCGTGAGTCGTGACCACAAGGTTATGCGACACTCTAACCAACTAATAAACTAATAAGTTAAGTTAAATAATTTTAATGATATATAATATTGAGGCTGTCCAAAATCATGTCCAAATGATGTCGTATATGAGTTGTAATTAGCATATCAACTCATATGTCATATTTTTTTATTTTATTTTTTTATCAAGGATCCCGGACTTCGTCCAGCACCCATCCACCTGTCCTCCCCCAACTGCGTACTCATATATCATATCATTTGGATATGATATTGGACACATAATTTGAACAACCTAACATTACTTTTTAATATTTAACATAAACGAACGGTGAAACGTTTATATTTAAGAAAAGTGGCCCATGCAGCTCTCGAATATGTGACCTCAAGGTTATTGGCGTAACACTATAATCAACTAAACTAATAAGCCATGTTGAATATTTTTATGATATATACAGTAATATTTAACATAAACAAATGGTTTCTCCTTTTTTTTTGGGTTAATTGCACTAATTTACCCTAAGCATATGCATAATTGTACTAAAACCGGAAAAACTATCATAATAACACAAACATACCCTCCAACCGTTGACTAACGGTTGACTACCGTTAATTAGCAATAAAAGAGGAGCAATTACACTTTTACCCTTACTAACTACATTAATTAATGGGGTAATTGCATAAACATCCCCTGAGTTTAAACCTAATTACACCAATATTGAACTTTTGCTTAAAATTGCATAAACCTCCCCTACCGTTAGTTGAATTCCATTTAAATTAACTGTTGACCAACTTATTAGTATAAATGTCTAAAATGCCCTTAGTTATTTTATCTTTTAATTATCCCTAAAATAAATAATATTTGAATATTTCATTTATTGAAAATTAAAAATATAT
The DNA here is from genome assembly GCA_008009225.1 of Acer yangbiense. Taxonomy (NCBI): domain Eukaryota; kingdom Viridiplantae; phylum Streptophyta; class Magnoliopsida; order Sapindales; family Sapindaceae; genus Acer; species Acer yangbiense. Next base: position 14,445,033 of record CM017761.1, read on the forward strand.
ATATAATTGAGAAGACAGTCAGATAGATCTTCCACCTCTTTTTTCGTAGTAGGCCTCTCGTCTTTGTGGCGGTGGAGGCCATAACCCTTTTTGTTTTTGTTTTTGTTTTGCAACGACAAAGAGATGGATGAGACACCTCTATTAGATGATCCAATGGATCAATATCCTCCATCGACGAATTGTTGTTGTGGTGGTGTGGTCATTGAAGAATTGGTTGCGGTGGTGTAAGGGTCAAAATCGGGCGGGTGCATCTTAGAGTCCACTGCTCCATCTCTACCCTCTGAGGGAGTTTGGAGGATATCTGAAATTTTTCAGATCTCTTCCCAAAATTTTCTTTTATTTTTTAGAAATTTTTTTATCATATTTATTTACAAAAAGAAAATATTAATTATTTATAAGATTTGTTTGTTGCAATCCGAATATGGTAATGGATTTTTTAAAATCTTTTTTTTTTAATCATTATATTTTTTTCATTTTTCATTATATTTAATTAATTAATGTAGTTGGTAAAAGCAAAAGTGTAATTGCTCCTCTATTATTGCTAATTAATGGTAGTCAACCGTTAGTCAACGGTCGGAGGATATATTTGTGTTATTATGATAGTTTTTTCGGTTTTAGTGCAATTATGCATATACTTAGGGTAAGTTAGTGCAATTAACCCTTTATTTACTTATTAGCACTGAGACAATGACTAAATTGTCCCTTAGCTGATGTTAACTAACGGTAGTCAACCGTTAGTCAAAGGTTGGAGGGTATGTTTGTGTTATCATGATAGTTTTTCCAGTTTTAGTGCAATTATACATATACTTAGAGTAAGTTAGTGCAATTAACCTCCTTTTTTTTTTAAATCATGGTTTCATGTTTTCTGACAAATTTTGATAGTTTCACGTTTTTGAAATGTGAAACTAGTTGGAAATTGGTTTTCGATCGAAAAATATCGAAGAGATTTTAATTAAAAACTAATTGAATGTTAGACCGATGCCTAGCATCTAAACACTGCCTAGATGCTAACTAGACGGCGCTAAGTGGATAACTTTTTTTTTCCTTTCTTTTTTTCTCATGGACAAGGATCATCTCCTCTCCTCACCTCACCTCACCTCACCTCACCTCACTTAATCTTATGACACATAAGCATTGTAATGAATGAATGGTTAAGATGTGATTGACACTTTATTAATAACCAATCACATACTTTAAAAAGGTGAAGATGTGAAGATGAGGTGAGGTGAGGTGAAGTTCTTGGTCTTTTTCGTTTATGTTAATTTGCTCTATCTCTTATTGTTTGTGCTTTTCAGTTTTTATACTTTTTATTTCTTTTTTGGTTTTGGTGCCGTTGTGCACATCCACAAAGCTACCCCATCATTTGGTTGACCCCATCCATCTCACCAATCACCATCACTTGTGGCCGACATCATCTACTTTTGTTTTTCTATTATTATTTTTTTTCTTTTGCTTTTATCATTGCTTTTATCTTCTTCTCTATCAAGTTTCAGACTCTCGCTCTACATCACACTCTTCAAACTCCATATCCTTCGTTTATTTTGTTTTCTCTGCAACTCATTATTACTCATCTTCAACTTCATCTTCATCTTCTTTTTCAGCTTTTTTTTTTTTCGTTTCTTATTTTTTTTTTCTCTGAACTAAAAAAACTAACCCTGAACGGCTGCCGGAGTGATTGACCAGGACGACCGAAAGACAGCGGTTGCAGCGACGAGAGGCTCTGTTTTGGTTGAGTGGTTTGGTTTCAATTGAGAGGTCCGGTCACAGGCCGACTAATCGGCGATAGAAATCGGACTAGGCGGTCGACTAATCGGCAATAGTCACCGACTAGAAAGGCCAATTAGGCCTTCCTCGCGGCGGCCGGAGTCGCCTAGGGCCTAGTCGGCCGCCTAGAACACTGTTAAAAACTAAAATAAATGATGAAATAACTCAAAATTTATGTTACATTAACTGTTTCGAACTAAACTAGTGTAAAACGAATAAAATTTACTGTCTTCAACCCTTGTGAGCCAATCTAAGTGTTTTTCCTCCAAACTTCTCTCGCCACCCACTTCTGTCAGCAAATCTTCACTCTAATCCTTGCTCAAATGTGTTTCTTTAGCATCAATATGTTTTCTTCCAACTATTTAAAGTCTTGATTTTGTTTAACTTAATTTGTGTTTGATTTGTTACACAATGGAAAAGAATGAGGAGAAAGAAAGAAAATGGAGAAGCAAAAAAAGAAAAGATAAGAGATAGTTGTCGAGGATATGGATAATTTGTTGTTATAGACTGAATTTTTTTTTTACAATGTCGTTTTATATTAACAATCAAAATTTCATATACAGTTAAAAACAAATTTCATATAAAATTTATAGTCATTTTTTACAATTAATCTTACATATTTAAATATATAGTGTAGAGTTAGAGCCAAATGACCAAATCACAAAAACCTAAAATTAGGTTGAAATGTACTGTGTACACATGTTTTAAGTATGGAACCCACATTCTCCACATTGGTATGATATTGTCCGTTTTAGGCCTAAACTCGTATGGATTTGCTCTTGGGACCCACATTCTCCACATTGGTATGATATTGTCCACTATGGGCCTAAGCTCGCACAGATTTGCTTTTGGCACACTTCCTAAAAGGCTTTATACCAATGGAGATTGTTTCTATACTTATATACCCAAGATTATCCCCATATCTAGCCAATGTGGGACTTTTGTTGCATACCCAACAATCCTCCCCTCGAACAAAGGATCATCATTATCTTCATGGTCCAGGCCTCCTCTCAAGTGATCATCCATCCGTCAATGCTAGGAAGGACACTCCATCGAGGTTACTCCTCTCCATCGTGCTTGGTATCACACGTCTTACGTGAAGATCTGGAGCATCTCCTGTCTCAAGAGTTAACATCACCGACCCATCGCGAGCTACCTGGGGCCCACCACCTCGGCTACAGCTAGCTAAGTCTGGGGGCCGACTCTGATACCACTTGTTATAAGTGCGGAACCCACATTCTCCACATTGGTATGATATTGTCCGCTTTGGGCCTAAGCTCGCATGGATTTGCTCTTGGGACACTTCCCAAAAGGTCTCATACCAATGGAGGTTGTTTTCATACTTATATACCTAAGATCATCCCCATATCTAGCCAATGTGGGACTTTGGTTGCATACCCAATGACGCACACAATATTGATTCTCTACTTAGCAATCCTTTATTTTAAATTTCCTTAAAAGACTTTGATTAAATCCAACTATTTTAATAAAATCTACTTATAAATAAGATTTGAAAAAATAATAAATAACACTGTAACTATTTTTTTTTTTCGATTTTATTAAATATAAAGCACGAAGAAAAGAAAAAAAAAAAGATATAAGCTTAAAAAAAAAATAAAAATCAATATTTACTTACGAGAATGGTGGAGAAAACTGAACAAGTGAGGATTTTGAGATTACTGAAGAGGGCATCTGACATGTAAGACACAATGATCACAAGTGACACTGTTACTGCCTCCAGAATATTCGCAAATCGAGCAGCTTTGACAAGATCATATTTGATTGGCTTATCGATGAAGAATGTTATCAAAATAGTCAGTATCGAGTAGCGTACCACCTTGTGCCCGAACATCACCACTACATATATTAAACATTCATATGCATATCAATATTCTGATTCTGATTTATTAAATTTACTATGTAATCACTCAATAAGATAATGTTCGAAACTGGAAAAACAAAACAAAAAATAAATCACTCAGCTAAATATATACAGAGCAAATCTTATATCATTACAAATATATATTATAGAGGAAATTGCAAGAAGTATCTAAAAAATTTATTGGTTTATTGTTTTAAGCCATCAATTTATATTTTATTATATTTATCACCTTTATCCTTGAACAGATAAGATTGTCTTCCATTTTGTCTTTACTTCACCCACCCAAAAATTTGGAAATTAACAGACATATAAATCGAAAATCATTGACATGTAAGTTGAAAGTCAATTAGTATGTAATTTAAAACTTACCTGATATGTAATTTGAAAAATCAACTGTTATATAATTTGGAATCAAATGACATGTGAAGTAAAATATAAGGGTAATTTTATTCAAAAATAGTCAAAAGTGTTTATATATATTTATATATATATTATAAAAAGATGGATTGCTGAAGAGAGGAGGCGAAGAAGGCTGTAGGTGATGACAGAAATTATAAATGAGTGGATTGGATAGGGCAAATCAAAACATAAGGGAGGGTAATTTTGTCAGTTCAACCCTAAATATTCATAAGAAAAGTAACAAAGCTACCATTAGTAAGTTTGATTTACGTTTTCTATCTTTTTGCCTTATCTATCAGAAAACTGAGAGGAGAAGCAAGCTATTAATTCCCCATAAGAAACCAGCTTAATTTATTTTAGCTTCTCACTGAATTTCAGACTGCATGAGAGCCGGAAATGGAAAGTTGGGTTTATGGAAATTTGGAAGTTAAAGAGGAAGAAGAGAACACATGTATATAGAGGATCCTTGAAAGCTTAGGTAAAATTTGATCCCAAATTTTTGTAGAGAGGTTTACTTACGACAAGAAATTTTAATTACCACATGCATGCTTGTAAATTGTAATGAGTAGAAATTTTACCTGAGACAAACGCAGCGGCTCTGCACCAACAAATGTTGTACTTTACCCAAGACTTGAACCACTTCGCAACCCTCATATCGATCAGTAAGGTAGATTTACTCTCTGTACTTGCAAAGGAGATGATTTAATATGGAAACCATTTTGCTTTGATGTTGTTGTTTTTTACTAATTTTATGTTCCAAAAGTACAACTCAAGTCATTTTTTTTTTACTTGTACATAGGGGCATAATCGGTAACTACTGTATATTACACAAATTCCATAGCACTTTTTTTTTTCTTTCTTTTCGGATGGATGGAGAAACTGATATCAATGATTACGATTTATTTAAATTTTAAAGTACAGAAGTTGTTATTATACCTTTCTTTTTCCTCTCTCTTAGATATATTCTCTCTTTATTAATCAAATAATATTTTTTTGGTAGGTTGCTTGCCTCTAAACTCTAAAGTCTAATCTCAAACTTGATTCTTGGATTTATCTGCTAACTCAAATGCAAATCAAATATATGTTGCAAGCATACATAGTATTCTGATGTTAAGAAAGGAATATTTTATTTCAATAAATAAAAGAAGTTTTTTTTTTTTTTTTTCTTATTTGATGCCTCATCCGAAATTTTAATTTCATGATATACTCAATCTTGATTATGAGTTCCAAAAGCTTGTAGCTAGAGTGGTGGTGTATATATATCAAGGATGAGATCATTACAAGATCAATTACTATATTGAAGCTTTGGAATGTAAATTAGTTCCTCTTTTACATTTTTAATTTGTGATATGAGAAGCTGAGCCTGAATGTAAATTTATGCTCGGATCCACAGTTATTAAAATGAAAAATATAGTAGGAAGTTATATTAATGACCGTGTTTAGAAATCGATCTCGGCAGATTCTGGCAGAGGTCTGAGTTCTGAGTTCTGATCCAAATATCAAATTGATATCAGCTTAAAATAAGATATCTATTATGCGCTAGTAACTTTTTGTCCCTCAAACAGTGGTAAAGTAACCCACGTATATCATGTTTTTCCCTTAACTCATAAACGTAGGATTAAAAAAAATGCTTAAGATTTGGTTTCACCTAATTGTTTAATTTGAAATCTTCTAGCTTCTATTATTCTCTCCCTTCAAAAGGAAGTGCATTTTATTTTATGAATAATGCTTGACAATATAAATTACTTAATTTATATCTAAATGATATAGTACATGAGTTATAATAATACGTGAAATCATAAAATGATGGGATGAATGATTGATGTGTTAATTATAATTCATGTATCGCATCGTTTGAACTTGAATCTAGACAAATAATTTGGGCAATGTAACAAGAGAGAGAGATTCTTGTTTGAATTCCATTTAATTTATTCTTATTTTTGGTCTTGAATCTTTTTTTTTTTTTTTTTTTTGTGATGTAGTGATTGATTTAGGTTTGAGATGCAGAATTTCTGAAATTCATTTGAGATTTATTGTGACGTTTTTTTTAATAATTTTTTTATAAGGGATATTATGATTTTTGTCCCTCTATTTTGCATTACTCTAGGTTTGGTCCACTAGTTTTTGCCTTTTGGAATTACTAACTTTAGTCCATTAGTTCTTTGACAATACAAATTCGAGTCCCTACTGTCCAATTCCGTTAGATTGTTGACTTCCGTTAGGTCAACAAGGGCATTATGGGAAATTTGACGAAAGCATCTAGAAACATGTCTGGAACAAGGGTAAAGACCTTTATGCCCTCCAATCATATATATATATATATATATGTGTGTGTGTGTGTGTGTGTGTGTATTAAATGCATTTAAATTAATAAAACAAAACAAAAATATTAAATGCATCATCATCTAACATCTCCATCTGCAACATCATTATCTTCAACATTTTCATCAACCCCACATCTTCATCACAACAAACCAAACACAAATCAACGTGGCCTCCAAATTGTGAAGGTTGCAGATCTGAGTCACATCTCATTCTCTCGATCTCTGTCTGTCTCATTTCAGTCTCTCTCGCTGCCGCGCTCCGTCAATCTCTCTCTCCCGCCACCGCGCTCCGTCGATCTCTCTTTCCTTGCTGCGACGACTGTTGTTGCTGCTATGTTGTTGCTGTTGCTATTGCTGCTATGTTGTTGATGTTGCTGTTGTCGATCTCTCTCTCCTTACTTCATCGATCCCTCTCTCCGACGACTGTTGTCTTTCCAGATCTGCGCACAACTAGTAGCTTTGACACAGCCTTGACGCGGTTTGGGAGAACAACGGTTCAACCACGGGCAGAGTCTACGCTATAATGCCGCTATCTTGCTTGGAGGAACGTCGCTGTCTTCCGAGACGACACTTAAATCGTGGAAATAGTTATGATTGCTGCCACTGTCTATTGGAACGGCACCTTAACCATGACATTTATTCTCCAAAGCTATTGTTGGGATTTATGCCATAAAGCTTGTAATATGTAAATGTTATAAAGCTTGTGGCTAGGATGGTTTGAACAAAATAAATGAATCCACTCATTCTTGCGAGAAGTAGATGAATAGTTCCCTTAAGGGTTGATTCGAAGCTTGAACAATTAAAGGGTACTCTCCTTCTTCCGTATTGGAAGATAGGATATAATTGTTCATTAGAGAATCAATGGTACTTAAAGGAAAAGATATAATTGGAGAGGTATAACAGACTTTATGACCTAGCTCTAATTATGAACTACTCGTGGAGGATCATACCATATGTAATAGCTATATCGATGGACACTAAGATTTCAATATATGTAATACAACTGCAATTTCGAGAATACAGTCTCGGGTTTTTAGTGGACTAACTCCGAGATTAATAATCATAGAATATTAATTAAACTCTTTAATTAATATTTCTAAGTATTATTGGAGCTCAAAACTTTGTCCCCTTGCTAGCCTTTTATGGTTAATGGTAACAAGGGTCACGGTTAATTAATTGGATAGTCCAATTAATTGTGTTACGAAAGTGACACGAATAAATTCAGGGAACTAATTAAATAATATGTTTATTTGATTAGTATATTAATAATTGAATTATATTAATAATTAAGAATTATTAATTATTTAATTATTAATAGGAGGTTACAGGTTCGAACCATGACTTATATAAAAGGATTAAAGATAATAAAGATTATTTTAAATCCTAGAGGTCACGGGTTCAAGTCCTAGTGGTTACCAAATTAAAATAGGATTTAGAATCCTATTTTGATTTGGACAATTGAACCCTAGGATCCTGATATAAATAAATACTTATCAGGAAAGAAAAATCAATCAAAAACCTAATACAGAAAAGAGAGAGATGAGGCCAAAGCAAAAGAAAAAGAAAAAGAAATTTGTTCCTCTTGTAGGGGTCGGCCGAACACAAGGAGAAGGTAAGGGATTGTCTTCTTGATTTTTGTAACCTCCGTCTAGTCCTATCTGTATCCGTGACGTGCCCACACACAAGTTATCAGGCCGTGGGTTATAGCTTGGAAGGCTTGGTGGTGAAAAAGGAATCGAAGCTTCAAGAAAACAATCAGGTATACTTAAAGGGTTTTTTTTTTTTTTAAATTTTTAAATTTTTTTTTAATACGTGTATATACAAAATCCGGTCCCGAAAATATGTTTTCTAAAGGAATTTTTTTTTTTTGAAACCCTATTCCACAACAATTTATTTTATAATCAAAACTGTTTTTTCCTATAGCTACAACTCTTCATAATTGCACTTTATGCCCCATATCTTCTCTCTTATACCAAAATACCTTTGCTTAACAATGATAACCTGTGAAAACCTCAATCGAGCCATAGACACTCGATTTTACCCGAGAATCGAACAAAAACGTAGGAAACGGAGGCCAAAATCTAGTATTGCAATGGCTCGATCAAACACCTCCAAACCTAGCCTTTGCTTGCCCTCGAGCAAAACCGAAACAAAACAAACAAACAAACGAGACACAAAGACACACAACTATAGGATACCAACAAAAATCCAAATCAACAAAAACACCAACAAAATAAAATAAGAAGCCACCGTGATGAGATCCCACTCGAGCTATGCAAATAAAGAGAGGTGCACATGCAAAAGTTGCTAAGCAAATTTTAAAAATATGTCAATAATGTGAACACACCACGCGTCATACAATCCCACACTTAAAATGCCTATGCTTCAAAAACAACACATTCTCCAACAAGGAATGTGATTTGCCTCGACTCTATCCTTACCAGATTTCTCTCAATAACACTCTTAATCCTAAGCTAACACACCTCACAATATGCAATATGAGTTTATGCAGTGAAATCAAATTTTTAATTGCATATAACATTTAAAGGAACACACATTTCTGTAGTTAAGCCTCATGGATGGAACCAAATGTCATGAACGTGGAAAGAGCATGATTCAACTAACATTCCCTATCTAGATTTTCCCTAAGATCAAGCATGTCTTTTCCTTGGTTGTAACGGGACTTTGGGTGATTGGGTAATGAATGAATGGGAAAATGGGGGAATTCGAAAACCAATTGATTCAGCTAAGGCATTACATTCTAATTCCAATGATCGGCTCTGTTACAACTTTCAACTTAACATTTGGCGTCTAGGCTACAATTTGCTCCATTGATCTTCAACCACAACTCTTATTGTTTTGAGTTGTACTTACAATTCAGCTCAAGGCTTTGAAGCATTTATTTGTTATGCTTCTTAATTCTTCATCATTCGAACAAGCCTTACAATTTGCTCTAACTAATAGAAAATTAGCTAGAAATAAAAACTAGAAAAATAAATAAAACCATCTAAACTAAAGAGAGGTAGAAGAAGAGAATGTTGATAGAGTCTTCAATCTTCAATCTTCAATCATCCACCTTTGCAGAAAACTCTTGGTATTTATAAGCGACTTCTCCTTGTAAGCTCCCAATTTTTCTTAGGTTTAGGAAATCCATCAAGTAGGAAAGTAGAATGAATTAAGGAATAAGATTTCTTTCCTAACTTGGATTTCCTCTTTTGATGATTGATTTCTAATTTGAGTTTAGGAAGTTTCCTAAATATGTCTTGTCTTCTAGAGTCATTAGGATTTGATTTGAGAAGTTTTCTCTTAATTCTTGTCAAATTTGGAATTGTTCCCTATCAGGAACCGCGGAAGACTTTTCATCTTTGACCTTCAATTACTAAAACCCCCATAACTTCTTCTAGAAATTCGGATTGATGAACCGTAAAATGCACCGGAAACTAGACATTCAGGGCTTTTCGAAGACATATTGATCTCAACCTGGTTCAATTTGGGGAGGAAGATATGGTATTCACAAGTTGGACATGCTGTAGAGACATTTGTCCAAACTTTACTAAAATCACCTTTTTAATCTTCAAACTCAACACAAGAGCCAAATTCTACACATTCTCAACAAACACATTAAAATTAATATTCAATTATACTCTAGAATAGAACATAAAACATAGGAATTATGGGTCTCAAATATCAACATTTATCGACCGAACACTTATACTTGGGAAAAGGCTACCAATAATCTTGAAAGTATGAAGAAGGCAACTGCCTCCTGCCTACCACCATCGTAGATTGAAAAAGATAAAGGAGACCGCCTCCTCTATCAAAATAGGAGAAAGCCGCGACCGCTTACCAAAAATGTGGCTCCTTTCAAATTTTTTATTTTTATTTTTTTATTTATGATTTATTTACTTATAATATAGTTTTTTTTTTTTTTTAAATACATATTTGATAATACGTGGGTTGTACTAATAAGATATAAGCTTTTAAAAGAATATAATGGGTACTTATACAAAAAGGGGTGCACATATAATTTTTCAGGATGTAAGATCAAAAGTTATTTACTTTATTAAATTTAATATAATGGGGGACCCTGATTTGAAAGGGGTAATAAAAGATATTCCATATTTTTATATGTAAAGAAATGATAAATACTGTATATGTTGGTCAAATGACAAAACTATAGTGATTATAGGAACATGATTTGACACAAAATTTTAATAAACTTTAAGACTATTAGATGTACCTTTTTTTTTTTTTTTTTTGATGGGAAGAAGCCAAAGGCTTACAACTCCTGGACATCAGATCCAGGTCAGTAAACATGAAAAACATGTTCACAACTACAGCTGGGACTCTACAGCATATGACACACAAGCACAGCCCAGACTCGAAAACCATAACCGGAAAAACCCACACACAAATGTGGGACTTACACCCTCACGAAGAGGGAACACTAACAGACCACAACCAAGCAAACCAAGGCACTCTGGTGTTGGAGGATCCAGTAGAAGGGTCAAACACACGAGCTATCGACTAGCGGCCAAACGGTTCACCTGAGAAGCATCTGGATTACCCCAAAAAACAGAAAACAGAACCAAACCTCACAAAGAGGACTGAGACTAAACGGAAGAGAAAAAAACTACTACACAACCGACTAAACTTAACACCGATCGGAGGAGAAGGAGGCCCTCGACTGTCGGCAAGTGTCCTGGCGGAGAGGATTCGGCTGGAACGCAGCTCATGCCGAAACACTCTAGATCTGGTTGGAACCAAGAGGATCAGGCCGATCTGACGGCTGCTGGAGTCGGCTGGAAAAAAAGACCTGCCCAGTGGCAAGGGAGGGTCGATCGAACGATCTCCAGGGCCATCGTAGCAGCTGTAGAAGGCCCCCACCTGGATTGGGTAGGCTCAACGCGAGGAAGAAGACCGCCCGAAGGGCGCGACATCGCCGCTGACTCCTGCTGCCACAGCAAGAAATCGGCGACGGACTGAGGCGGTGAAGTTTGAGTGAGGTTGAGAGAAAAAACTGTAGAGAGAGAAAGAAGAGAGAGGATCACTTTTTTATTAGATGTACCTTTTTTTTTTTTTTTTTTTTTTTTTGAGAAAAAAGAAATTTTATAGAAGAAAAAGCCAAAGCTACAAACCTCCTGGGAATCACCCAGGACCAGACTCTCCACAGCTAACGGACAGTCATTCACCCAAACAAAACGACCCACATGGCCAACAGCTAACCGAGCTAAACCATGCACAACCTTATTAGCTAATCTAGGAACAAAACAAATAGAAAAAACAGGAAAAGAGGTAAAAATCTCAAGGATGTCCTGAATAACAACCCCAACCTCAGACAAAGGCATCGACTTCAGACGGACAGCCTCAACCACAGATAACGCATCAGACTCCAGAACAGTAGGCAATAAACCAAGCTCAGCAGCTAAACGACACCCATGAAGGATAGCTAAGGTTTCAGCGACCTGAGGAGGATAACAGACATCAAAACCCTGACAGAGGGAAGCGCGAACATAACCATCACTGTCCCTAATGACACACCCAACACCAGACCTTCCATCACGGTCCCGAGTAGCAGCATCAGAGTTTATTTTAAAACACCCAACATGAGGGGGGCTCCATTTGGGGGGCGGACTGACCACCAGCTGCTTCTTGGTCTCCACAAAATTGGCCACCCGAAAATCATCAATAAAAACATTAGCCCAATCCCATATATCAGACACAGGAAACACCTCCTTATGATGAAGGAAACGGTTCCTCCTATGCCACACCCGCCACCACATAATACAACACACCTCAAACAGCTTCACCTCCACCCCTGAAAAACAGGAAAGAATAAAAGCTAAGAAAGACTCAGCGTTATTCGACTTAGTCCCACTATTAAAACTACAAGCAGCACGTAATTCCTTCAGCAGAGAACAGTCCCAAAGGGCATGAAGCGTGGACTCAACTTTCTTTGAACAAAGAGGACAATAAACCATCAGCTTCATACCATGAGAGGCCAGATTCATTCGAGTGGGAATCCAATTGTTGCAAGCTTTCCAGAAGAAGAGTTTCACCTTCGAAGGAATATGCAAACGCCAAAAAAATTTCCTCCAAGACTTGGCAGAATTAAGACCCGAAGAGCTGGGATTCAAATCAAGACATTTAGCCACCCAATACCCGCTCTTAACTGAATAAACACCTGACTGCTCCGAGTGCCAAAAAAGGCTATCATCCACCCTAGCCGAGCAAGGAGGCAACCGCAAGATGGCAACTGCATCCATCTCATTGAACACCTCCTTCACCAAAGAAGAATTCTAGTCCCCATTCGAAAGCTTAAGGGAGTCCACTGTCGCCTCCACACCAAGAACCGGAGGAGAGGAGATTTTAAGAGTAGATTCCTTTGGGATCCACCGATCTTTATAAATCTTGATCTCCGACCCATGGCTGACTCTCCACCGCGTACCCTTCTCCATAAACTCCTTCCCCCACATCAAGCTTTTCCATAAAAAGGAACCAGACTTACCCTTTTTTGCAGCAAGAAAAGGCACATCCGGGAAGTAACAGTTCTTGAGAACTCTAGCCACCAAAGAATCCGGATTCTCGAAAATGCGCCAACACTGCTTGGCCAACATAGCTTTATTAAAAGCCCCAATATCACGAAACCCAAGCCCCCCCAGCCCCTTAGGCTTACAAAGATGCTCCCATGAACACCAATGCATCTTTCGACAGTTACCACTCCCACTCCACCAAAATTTTGCACACAAACGATGAAGATCAGAGACGAGGGATGAAGGCAGCCTAAAAAGGTTCATCGAATACACGGGGATCGACTGAATAACCGCTTTAATGAGGACTTCACGACCACCTAAAGAAAAGAAACGGTGGTTCCAGCTCACAAGCTTGCGCCACACTCTTTGACGAACATTCTCAAACATCAACCTCTTGCTTCTACTAGTATGACAAGGAAGACCTAAATAAGAATCATGCGAATCAACCACCTCCATCCCGAGCAGCCCAGCCATCTCAGTTCTCCGAGCAAGAGAGATGCCCTTACTAAAGCAAACGCCAGACTTGTGGAAATTAACGAGCTGCCTCGAAGCCATGGAATAAACCTCCAAAATCCTCTTAATCTCAATACACTCATCAGAACTTGCCTTAGTAAACAAAAGGCTATCATCCGCATAAAAAAGGTGCGAAATCTTGGGACCATACCGGCTACAACGAAACCCCAAAAAATTCCCAACACTCTCCGACTTCGCAATCAAACACAATAAACCCTCCGCACAAAGAAGAAATAAGTACGGAGAAAGAGGGTCACCTTGTCTCAACCCTCTGGAAGGGACAATTTCACCCCTAACGTTACCATTAAGAATAAAAGAATACCGCACCGAGGTGACACACCCCATAATTAAAGCAATCCACTTATCGGAGAACCCTAAACGGCGCATCATACCTTTCAGGAAACACCACTCAACCCGATCATAAGCTTTAGCCATATCTAATTTCAGAGCCATAAAGCCTTTCTTATTCTTAACCTTCCGACGCAATGCATGCATACACTCAAAGCCGACCATCGTATTGTCCGTAATTAATCTCCCAGGAATAAAAGCACTCTGGGATTCAGAAACAACCCATTTGAGAACATGACGCAGCCTATCAGCAATAACCTTGGAGATACACTTATAAATAACATTGCACAGACTAATAGGCCGTAAATCAGACACCCGCTCCACCGCTTTCACCTTAGGAATCAGACACAGGAGAGTATGATTAAGCAAATCCACCGCCCGCCCATTATTAAGACAATCCAAACAAAGATTTGTCACGTCGTCCCCCACAATCCCCCAAAACTTCTGGTAAAAGTATGCTAGAAAACCATCTATTCCAGGAGCCTTAGATGGGCTCATCTGAAAAATGGCCAACCTAATCTCCTCTGCAGTGAACAAAGCATCCAAGTACTCCCTCGAGGGAACCGGAAGTCTTGGGCTAACTGACTCCAAAATCGAATCCATCTGACTTAGAGAAGGAGCCGAACTAGCAAATATATTCTGAAAATACCCACCAATAATATCCGCCAAATCACCCTCATGATCTTTCCAAACTCCCGCCCCATCGAACAGCCCATTGATGCAATTACGAGCCTTACGCGAAGAAGCTTTTGCATGGAAATATTTCGTATTTCGATCACCATCTTTCAACCAAGAAACTCTAGCTCTTTGTCTCCAAAAACTCTCCTCATTCTTTAGTAAGCCATCCAATTCCAATTCCACCTGATCCCGCCTCCCCCAATTTTGAACACCACCACCCTCCTCCAAACACGCCAGCATCCTTTTCTTCTCTTTAATATCTTTAAACATTTCCCGTCGATTTAATGAATTCCAATTGGACAAACTCTTAGAGCAGACCGCCAACTTCTCCACCACCCGAACTAAGTTGTCCCCACCCTCCCCCATCTGCCAAGCATCACTGATAACCCCAACACACCCACCCTTACCCGCCCAACACTGCTCATAATGGAACCTGCGCCCAGAATGGAGATTAATTAATTTGACACGTATCACTAATTTATATGAAAATTAAGTAGCACATACATAATGCAAATCTCTATCATTCAAATGGTATAGTAATCTAATAGGTTTAATAATATCCACTACAGTCAGGCCCCCGCCACAGAAGCCTCCAAAGTTTCACGGCGAAGCTTGAAGAAGATGATCATCTTGTCACGATCGGGAAGGTTTTGTTTAATCACTGGCTCTTCCTGGAAAATTTGAAACCATTTATGCAGGCGAGGGAATTTGTGGGGCTGAAGCAGTTTCACCCCAAGTACCTCTTCGTTCACTCCTAACCAGTAAACAATCGAACCCAATGCTATGTCCACCATGCCAATCTTCTCTCCATTAAAATATTTATTGTCTCCATACAAGCCATGTTCTTTAATGATTTCTAGCATTTCTAAGCTCTCCTTAATCGCCTTCTCTAGTTCTTCACCGATGCTACGGAAAGTTCTCCAGACTGCTAGACCCTGCCACAATAATTATAAACAAAGAGTTGGGCACATTTGATTCGTCATTAATTAGTGATTCAAATACAATCTTCAAAAACAAAAAGAAATACTAAATATGAAAGCCGTTATTTAGCACTGAACCTTGCCGTTATTTGGCTCGATAATAAAGATGAGTTGGGAGCAAATTAGGAGTGTGTGGCCACATCTCTTCGATGTATTCAATGATAATCATGGATTCGCAGACTGGTTTGCCGGCATGAACAAGCACAGTGATCTTCTTGTGGACTGGATTATATTGTAAAAGCAGAGCAGATTTATTGAAGAGATCCTCTTCTGCATATTCAAATGCAATGCCTTTTAGTTTGAGAGCCCATATCACTATGAAACTGAATGGACTTTCCCATGTCCCATGAAGCTTCACTTCTTCACCCTTTATATGATTTGTATGATCTATTTAACTTAGAAAGTAGAAACACCATCTATCTCATTTCTCTATTTATAGTGATAATTGGCTGAGTTATTGCTTAGGAAGTAAGCTTTAGATTTCTATTAATATAATAATTGTTTAGTCAGGTCCATAATGAAAAATAAAAATTGAGAGCCATGATTATATAATATTATATAATCCATTTAAATAGTCGTGGTTTTTAGGTTTAGCTCCGGACTAGAGAAGATTCTTCTATTAATAATTTAATTTTAATTTATTTATTGTTATAATATTTTATAATAATAAATAAATCGATTGTAAGAGATTGAAAATTTCTAAATTGACCAATCCCATCAAATTTTTAGGTTTCTTTTTATTTTTTCTCAACTAACTGCATGTGTAATATTTAAATACACATGCAGTGAGTTAGGTCTATATAAGAAAAGAAAAAAAGAAAGGAAAGATTTAAGTACGGATTTGACCAAATGAATCCTATGTTAAATTGAAAAGTAGAAAGATTTGAAGAGGGTGACTGTGAGATAATTAATTAAGTTGGTCATCCTGTATTATCTGGCATTCGCATACCAATGTGATGTGCGTCATGCATGATGCCAATGTTATGATATTGCTGATGGAGGATGTTCTTGAAGGTTCATTTAGAAAAACAAAAAAACTAGGTTTGGATTTTGGATAGCTATATTTATTAAAATAATTAGTTATTTTATAATGTTACTTGTATTTTAACATGTGGAAAATTAATTGTAACATATTTTAATACTATTGATACAATATATAGAAAATACACATTATTTTCTTATTAATTTATTATCATAAACGTAACAAAAGAAACCCTCGATCCTAGCCTTGAGCACTAGAAAACATGAACAACAAACAACCAAGGAAGTAGAAACCCTTTAAAAGTTAAAACCCATACAAAATGAAACAGGACACGGAAAGAGGAGGCTCAAAACAGAGGATTTCAGAAACTTCATAGTCAGTCAGAAGTCTGCAAATTTTCATGGAAACGCTTGAAGGAGACGACCAACTCGTCGCGATCGGGAATGTTTTCTTTAATCACAGGCACTTCCAGGAAACTTTGAAACCATTTATGCAGGCGAGGGAATTTGTGGGGTTCAAATAGTTTCACTCCAATGGTCTCTTCAATCGGTCCTAACCAGTACAGAACCGAACCAAATGCGATGTCCACCATGCCAATCTTCTCTCCATTGTCTGGCAAGCCATGTTCTTCTACAGTTTCCAGCATTTCCAAGCTCTCCTTAATCGCTTTCTCTACTTCTTCACCCCTGCTATAGAACATACTCCACACTGCTGAACCCTGCCACAATAACTTATGTCATCATATTATCATAGACAATGATAAACAAAAGGTATGGCACATGTTTTTTTTTAAGTTAATTCCATTGTGGTTCAGTGTTCTCGGACCTGTATGCTGAGATTAGAATCTACAAACACCGTCCGCAATGCAAATTTCATTACAGGATAGGGGTTTTCCCACATTTTATGATTTAATGAGCAAACGTAAGAATATACCAACAATTCCAGGGTTTGAAGTCTCGAACCACCGAGACAAAGGACCCTCGGTAGAGTAGTGCACGTTTGATTCATGATTCAAATACAATATTTAAAAAGAAGTTATATAGTAAAGCTGTAAAAGTAATAGTGCACCTTGTCTTCTGCAAATTTAACCCAGAAACGAGCGATGGCTCGATCATAGGGATCAGTTGGGAGCAAAGGAGTGTGTGACCACATCTCTTCAATGTATTCAACAATAATCATGGATTCGCAGATTGGCTTGCCGCCATGAACAAGCACAGGGATCTTCTTGTGGACAGGATTGTATTGTAAAAGCAGAGCACTTTTGTTGGAGAGATCTTCTTCTACATATTCATAGGCAATGCCTTTTAGCTTCAGAGCCCATATCACTCTGTAATTGAATGGACTTCCCCATGTCCCAAGAAGCTTCACTTCTTCACCCATGATTTGCTAGCTAGATCTTATCAACTAAATTCAGCTTCACTTGACATGGTAACCACAGTCTCATTCTCTATTTATGGTGAGAATCGGAGTTTCGTTGCTTGAGGAATAAGCTTCAGTTTTCTATTATTAAAACAATTAAATTAGATTTATTATCAGAATTTTAACTTTAATCATATATATATAGTAAAAAATGAAAAATCGAATTATATTATACAATTTTACTTGATTAGCTGGGTACCAATTTTGGGTTTTGTTTTAGTATTATACGAAGTATAACAATAAATTCCTAACATTGCAATTGGATTAGAGACTACCTGGATCTACCAAGATCAATCTGTATATGTGCAATTTGGATTTCTACTGTCATAATTGGTGATACCCGAAGGCGAATGATTGTGGGGGCTGCAGCCCCGTCTAGCATTTTTTTTTTTCTTTTAATTTTAATTTTTATTGATATGTCAAATTTACACAAGCCCAATACAAGCTGTCAATACTGATTATAGATTATAGTTGACAAATATATTCAACAGTCAAAGTCCAAACCTAATACCTCTAATGTGAATATAAAATTATCAAATTGTCACCCATAAGTCATAGCCGACCATGTGGACTCTTGGGTTGCATGCCCTTTATTTCCAAATCCTACGGCTCCACTAGGCTTTTGTTTTTTCCTTCTTCTTCTCTCTTATATTTCTCTTTGTTCTTTTATAGTTTTATGCATGATTTAATCTCTCTACTTCATACTGAATTATTTTTAACATTACTAGGACCACATTTGCAAGAACACTCTCTCCATACAATAAAATAAAAATATTTATTCTTCTCTATTTACTTATATATTATTTTATTATTTACTTATTATTTTTTTATTTTGTTAGGGATTCCTTATTACATTAAAATTGATTTAGTATTAGTTTGATTTAATCAAATTTATTTGTGATTTGTTTGTTGCTATAATTATAGGGCATATAGATACAATTATTTGTTTGTTAGCTTGTTGGAACATTTTTTTTTTACTATTTGGTGATTAAAATTATTTTTTCTTGACTTCATTTTATTTTGTTGGAATATACATTTTGAGTGGTTAGATTTATTATATCTTATGACTCGTTGTGTATTTACTTTTTATTAATGAAATCCATTTTCCTATTAAGGTTGTTTAAAAATTTTTATAACTAGTATTTAGTTCAGCCCCGCCCGATAGAAAATCCTAGATTCGCCCCTAGTACTGATATCTACTCTCAAAGTATTGGATAGAAAACTTTTGGAGATATCTACTATCAAAATATTGGAAAGAAAACTTTTACATATGTTTGTAAAATATATATGGTGAGACTCGAACATCCATCACTAACGTAGAAGGATAAATGTACTACCATATGTACTAAAATATGACCGGCTAGAGTTTCTTTTTCTTTTTCCTTGAAAAACTCTTTTGATAGTATAAGTTGTGATAATGCAAAATAACAATAATGAAGTGAATAAGGTCTATATAAAAACCAAAAGGATTAATTAAATGGTTTTGACTGAAACCCTAATTATATACTTACATTTGACTAATGGAAAGATTTTGTGGGTGAGATCATTAGTTAGGTCATATTTTCATCATCTGTCATTAGATTATATACCAAGGTAATTAAGAAGCGTCATGCATGATGCCAATGTTATAGTAGTCGTAGTTAATCAAAGATGTCCATGCAAGTTCCTATTAAACTATCTTTTAGCTAGGTTTGGCTTTGGAATTGTTATATATCTAATGATAATTAGTTATTTCATTCTTTTTATTTTATTTTATTTTAAATAGTGTATGTAAATTTTTTTAAGAGGGTCTATCATATAGCTATATCGATTTTGACTTCATTGTGAGTTAAATTATGTTATAGGATACTAAATTATAAAAAATATATATTATTTTACAATCGACAGCAAGTGCTTTAAAAATACACATCTTATTTTATTCTCAATGTCAAATATGCATACACTACAAGAATTTTAGTCTTTCCAGACAAACCATTTTCGTGGGGAAAGGTCAAAATTCGTCTGGAGAGGTATTACGCGACGAAAATATTTCTTCGGCAATTTCGTGGGGACATCATGGCCGGGCAGGGTATTAGGCGACGAAATACCTTTAAAAATTAATCCGCCATCCGGCCACCCCATCGTCAACCGTTGCCGGCCCACCCTTGATAACATTGACAATTAATTGTCATTATGAGGAATCGAACTTGCAACCTCATATCAAAGTGGTAAGCCTTTACCGCTGGACTACAACACTTGATTTGTTAACAATTGCACAATATTTTTATATAACCTATATATGAGTTGTTAGGAAAAAAAAAACTTGTTAGATAAATTTAAATTTACTCAACTAATCATAAATCTAATTTGAATGACAAACATATATCGAAAAATATTTATTGGATTGCAAATCGGGTTTGGTGATAATGTTTTTTTTTTTTTTTCAATTTTTGTTATTTAATTAAATGATCAATACCTCAAAGTGGTAATCGATTGAGATGGTGCTAATCGAGAATGTGATAAGAGTTAATTAATTAACAATTAAGTATAGATTTAGGGTTGCACATTGGGGAAATAAGGATGGATATAGGTCCCCCCCATCCCTATCCCCACTTCCCAAACCCTTCCCCCATTGGGAAATTTTGGGGGGAGGTATCTCCATCCCCAACCCCAACCCCAGTTCCCCATTTTCCCCATTTGACTAAAAATTATAAATTAACAATAAAAAAACAAACATTATATATATATGTTTTAGGGAAAATGGGGAAATAGAGATGGGGGAGGGTCTTCCCATCCCCATCCCCATCCCCATCCCCACTATTTCCCCATTTTCCCCTAAAAAAAATTCCCCAAATGGGGATGAGGACATGGGGATTTGGGGATCCGAGGGAAAATGTGCAACCCTAGATAGATCAGTTTAATGAGGACCAACTGCAAAGAAGATGTCACACCCTAAACCTAGGAAATGGAAATCTATTGGATAAGACTTTTTTTATTTTTTATTTTTTATAAGTGTATAGTATATATTTTATTTAATCAAAGTTTTATGTACTGGGTGTCCATTATTGATTAGATTGGTGGTGGTGGATTTATCCAAAAAAATTAATTTTAATTAATTAACTTTTAATATTTTTTAACATATATATTTTTTAATTAATTAATTTTAGTATATATATTTTTAATTTTAATTAAATTTTCCCTTCAAATACAATGTTTGTTGGGAAAAATTTCCATTAACTTTTCCCTACGAATTTTGAGTTTTGTGGGGAAAAGTTACCTTTCTCGACGAACTCGTTTTGTGGGGAAAAGTTTTGTACCCTTAGCTGACGAAACTCATTTTGTGGGGAAAGGTTGGGAAAAATTTTGTACCCTTAGCCAACGAATTTTGAGTTTTGTGAGGAAAGGCTACCTTTCCCTACGAAGCTCGTTTTGTGGGGAAAGGTTAGGAAAAATTTTGTACCTTTAGCCGACGAATTTTGAGTTTTGTGGGGAAAGGTTGGAAAAATTTTTGTACTGAAACAAATTAACAGTGTGTTTAATATTAATCTATAGGGGGGGGGGGGGGGGGGGGGGAATTTTCGTGTTTAGTCAAATTACGAAAATAACCTCAATCTAGTCAAAACAATAATCAAGTGTAAAGGTATGGAAATATAAATGATACTTGATTTTTACGTAGAAACCCTCAACAGGGAAAAACCACGGGCTGTTATGTGCGCCACACATGAACCTCGAATCCACTAACTGTGATAACGTTTACAACCTAATCCCGGTTTACGACCTCATCTCGGTCAATAACCCGCTACCACTACCCGTAGGCGTGTAAAAGTGGACCTAGTCCAATTGCTTGTGGACACCTAATCCCGGTAGACACACAAGACTTAGTCCTCCGAAGAGATCAACACCCTAAGTGAATATGCAAATATATCCAAATATGCAAGTAATGCTAGGGTACACTAAATGCTTTTCTAGGATTATATGATGACAATAAAATCAATCCTAGATATGAAAATAACTATATGACATGGCATACACCTTAGCTATGTAAAGGATAACAAATCCTAAATACAATAGCTATCAAAGACAATCTCAATCATTTTAATGAGATAAATTAGCTAGATGGCATATTAGCATGAAATCCTAGCTATCAAAAAACAATCTCAATCATACAATGAGATTAATTAGCTAGATGACATATAAACATTTAAACCTAGCTATCACAAAATAACCCAATCAACACATAATCTCAATCATGTATGTAGAAATTAATCTAAAATCATACATGTTATAAATGAGATAAATTGCTAAGTTAGAAACACTAATTATGTAAGATAATAGTGAACAACTTACCATACCATGTGTGTTGAAGAAGACCCATGCATTAGCACATACTAGATGATTCTAGATGATGCTTAGATGATGATTTATGCATATGGAAAAGGGTTGGGAGAGTTAAAGAAGTAATCTTGGTGCTATCTCTCACTAGGGAACTCTTAATCTCTCTATAGGGTTTTATAGTTTTTGTTCCTTGAATACAAATGAGAGAAAGAGATGTGTTTATAGTGTTTAGATGATAGCCCTATAAATTTCGTACATTTCCCTTAAAAAAATGAGCCAAATCGGACTCCAAATGAGTGAGATATGGTCAAATTACGAAACAAGGGGCGGAGCAGTGCGCTAGTCCATTGCGCTGGTATAGACTCGCGCAGTTACTAGCGTACTGGCAAATCAGCACAACAGCTTGATTTTCGAGCACCCCAAACCATGACCAAACGACATCGAAACCTTTCGTATGATATACCGTTGAAAAGGTATGGATGTCTACTTTTTACTCTTTTTTATGGAATGACATTTTGATGTCTGTAGAAAGAGTTATGGTCAATAGAGTGACCAAAGGTCAGACTTGGAAAACAGTAGAGATGCCCTGTTTTAGTGGTCACTTTGGAGATATCAAAACCAATCCAAACGGTCATGAAATATTACGAATAATATACCGTTGGAAAGGTATGTGTGTCTAGTTTGTACATAAATTTTTAAAACTAATTTTGAATCTTTGTATAAAATGCTATGGTGGTAACAAGACCATGCAAATGTCAGTTTTGAAAACATTTGAAACATTGAAATCCAATCTTTTGAAACTAGACACTTCACTCCAAACAACCAAACCAAATCTAACACTTATCTAAGAGAAGAATGAGACCTTCTCAAGTGGTCAACCATCGCGCTAAGACATGCACACCATCGTGCAAGCACGGACGTTTCTGATCACACAAACGGAAACGAATTACACCACACTTAAGACTAACATACATGAAATGCAAGTGTGGGATGTGAATGCATCCTAATGCCTAACATGTCATGGCATTGTCATTGAACAAGATGCACTCAATTAAAATATGCATGAATAGAATTCATGGTTTTGCATCTTAATGCCTAAATATGTCGTGACATTTCAATAAACTAGATGCAATCAAATAAACATTCATGAAGAGATATTCAAGAACATGAGTGCACACATATAAAAATACACAACATACAAGTATTAGAGATATGCATGAGTTGTGAGTGTGTACAATTAGATCTCTTCAAAGCAAGTAAGCACTAGAATATACCTTTGGTGCTTCTTCTCTTGAGGTCTTGAGAGGGTCTTGGTTGTGCAAATCACCAACTATCAAATGCCTAAGCTACCCTTACATCAAGCCCCACATGTGGTTTGTCCACGAAATAAGCCAATCAAAACTTGAGGACCTTACATGTACCCTTAACCGACGAAATTTGAGTTTTGTGGGGAAATGTTACCTTTCTCAACGAAACTCGTTTTGTGGGGAAAGGTTTTGAAAAATTTTGTATCCTTAGCCAACGAATTTTGACTTTTGTGGGGAAAGGTTACCTTTCCCGACAAAACGTTATCTTTCCCGATGAAACTCGTTTTGTGGAGAAAAGTTAATTGTGCCTACAAATCTTGCTTTGTCTCCTAAAGTTTTGTGGGGGAAAGACTAAATTTCTTGTAGTGATAATGGTTGGATTATTCAGTGATTGTTTTTTTTTATTAAAAAAATTACATTAATTAGAGATTAAGAGAGGGGGGACAGACTCGAACCCACAACCTCGTGGTGTAATTGTGAGCAGCAAACCACTAGGCAAATCTCATATTATCTGGATTATTCTGTAGTTAAGGGTTAGGAAATGTAGCATTTTATCTTCTAACAAATTTTTGACATAAATAATTAACTCTAACATAAAAGGTTCACTTAAAAAAGATAAAGATAAACATTTTATGAAATATGGATGTTGGCACTAAAGATTTCATATATAATATTTGTTTGGGTACGGATATTGACACCCATAAAACTTATTAATACACCAATTTTTATAAGAACACCCATATCTAAAATTTAAAAAATAAATATTACTATAAGCACCCATTCTAATGCCAATAGTACCCTCATTGAAATAAATATATTCTATTTAATGCATATTTTTTATAAACACTCTTAAATTATTATCACACCCAATTTATAAAAAAAATCATACTATTTTTGGAATCAAATCCTCGTTTAATGATTGTCCAATTTACTTTCAGAAATATCTCAAATGTAAGAGTCTTATAAAGAGGAATAGGTGGAACCGTATATGGGGTCAAGAGATTTTCAATATGTAATTCTCTTATTTATACAGCTATCTAAAAAAAAAATTAGAAAAAAAAACAAAACAAAAAACTTACTGATATCTACGGTTATTTAAAAAAAAAAAAAAACTTATTGATATCTATAGCTATCGTTAAAATATATATATATATATATATATATATATATATATATATATATATTGTTTACTGATAGAGTTCATAACTATACATAAAAGAAAGACAAAAACAATATGATAATCGTGTGATAATGAGAAAATTTGAAACTTGAAATAAAATTAGAGTTTAATTAAAGTTTATCATAGGTTTTTTTTTTTTTTTTTTTTTTTTGAAAGATAAGTTTTTTTTTAATAAAAAAATATAGTTGAAGATATGAGTGTAATTAATGAGTGTATATAGTATTTGGTTTATTTTTAATTAAAGTACTTTGTTCTTATTGGTAAATTTCTATTGAAATATTTTATAATTAAATTTTTTAATAAAATATAAGTGTACTAATAAGTTTTATGATATTCATATTGACACCCAACGTAGGATAGTTCTTTTAGTATAATAAAGTTTAGGCTAGACACGAAAAATGCGGATTAGAATCTAATTGATGAATTCATTTTGAAATGTAAATCCGTCTACTAGAATTTTACTCAACTCTAATGCACCCCTATTAATTTAATTGGTTTTAAAAATAAAACCATACCCATTTAGGCATTTACATATCTTTTATGGGTAACCCAAAACTGATATTTAACCCGTTGTCTTTCTTTATTATTCTTTTTAGCAATTGAATGTTCTCTCTACTGTTTCAAATAAAAACGTCTTTCTCATGCACACTTATGCTGATTGTTATTTGAGTATTAGAGGGTTTTTGAGATGTGTAAACTGCCTTTGCTATTGCAACTTCCATTGAAGTTCAGCTCAAGAGAGGACTTGACATATATATCTTAAATGATAAATCCAACAGGTGGCCAATTTTTAATGGAAGAATAAAAAACATTATAGGAAATGAGCTGTAGGTACATAAATTAATAAAAAAAATTACAATCGAAACCAAAGCAGTCACTCAGTCCTTTCCTCTCCCTAAATTTTTCTTCTAAAGTTTCCATCCCTGTCACTACTTTGACAAGAAAAAAAAAATTATATACAACTCTAGATGTATACTGACTAGCACCTCTCTCAAATAAATACATTTTGAAATGTAAACTAAACGACATTTGCAATGGTGGATTGCGATTCGTCACATACTTTTCCTGCGTGAGTGTTGCTGCTGCGTGTGTACAAGGTTGATATGAACCAATAGTAGCACAAGTTGACAAAACTAAGTATTGTTAACCTTTGATAGTATTTGTCCAGGCCACTGCGGTTCAAAGGGTTAGCAAAAAGGCTTCTGTTTCCATAAATGCAAACTATGCCAAGGAAGCTTCCGATTCCATCAATAACAAATCCATTCATTGCTGGTACAAAATTCTCCCATGAATCAGGGAGCTGATCAGTCATGAATTCCTCCAATCCATCTTGAATAAGGCCTCTCATAAGACCTAACAAACAAAACTGTGGAGCAAGCCAGAAGGTGCTCATTGGTATACTTGCATCAGGTGTATCTAACAATCCATTTTTTTTAACTATCTGCAACCTGTGCACCTCAACCCGCCATGCAATGGCGAAGCAAAATGTAGAAAACACCATTCCAGCCCAAAATCTCACAATTTTCGCTTGTTTCCATTTAGCTTCTGGAACCCATTTTCTAAGTAAAAAGTCATACAGATAACAGACTTGTTCACATATACCCTGAAGTACTAGTACAGGAAGTAAAGAACCATACATGTTGTTTCCTTGCTCAGAAAAAAAGGTGTTCCCTGTTGATAGCAGCAAACCAAACCCAAAGAAAGCAATCCACATAGGAACCATTTTTAAAAAAAATTTAGATTCCTTGACCTGTGTCACAGTGCAAAGCCTCCCCGCCTTTTCTTGTTCATTTTGCTCACAAGTAGACTCAATAATAGCAGCTTTGTCTACCCATCTGCATGCATGTACGTTTTAGGAAATTGTCATGTTACAAAATCGAATTTTCCAGCTTATATTGAGCTTTGCATTGCACTGTCTTTTTGAGAGATTAATAAAATTAATAAAGAAAGGTCAAGCGATTGAGGGGAGGGATTATATTGTATACCTTAGGAATTTGAGTTGAGGCTGCAACTCTAATTGATTTTCATGATTGTGAAAGAAATTATCCGAAGAAGAAGGGTATTCCATGTTCATTTTCAATAGGGAAGCTTTGACAACTCGGAGAACACAGAAAGAGCGATGATATTCAACATCATCATCAACATCACCATCTTCATCTGATTGATGGTAAAAACGAATACCGCACAAGAACAAGATTAAAGCCATTCCCATCACAGATGATGTAATTATAAAAGTTAATTTCCATGAACCGATTAAGGCAATTGAAGACACTACACTTAAAATCCATGCAACACCCCACCACACTTTTGTTCGAGCCATAACTCTATCTTCGTTTACGATTGGTTGAGGTTTATGCGATCGGAATTGATCAGCAATAAATGTTCTCAAAGAAAACTCCACTCCAGCTTTTCCCACCGCCAATAGGATCACACCCATTATGTTGAATATGTCAATCAAAATCACTGACGTGGAAAACAATTTCGCTGATACAAGGCACATCACCACCATTCCCTGCAACATAATTTCGCTCAAGTTAATTATTAGCAATTAGCATAGCGGCAATGCATTATAAAGGATAATTGTATTTAATTAGGATCGTATATCTTTGTCATTATCTCTTGCTAGATTGTTGTATCCACCTCGTAGTATAATTCCCATTCTTTCTAGGATTTACTAGTTTAATTGTTACTAGGCTGCTGCTTGTATATATATTCCACCGGTTCTACAGAATTAAATACCGAAATATATTAAATATATTAAATCTCTATATGGTATCAGAGCATCAATAACTCAAAAGAGTCAACAATCCAACAATGACCACTTCTGCTTCTTCTTCCTCAACTGCAGTAACAGTCATCTCATCTTCTTCCTCTGCACATGACGTAATTTCGTCCGGAAACACCATTATCTCCATTAACATAGCTGCTCAAGCACCTTTAAAACTCACAGCGACAAATTATCGCTCCTGGAAACTTCAATTTCACACTCTTCTAATCGGTTTTGATCTCATGGGATTTGTCGACGGAACACGTCCATGTCCTCCTGAAACCATCACTCTAGGCGACACCACCACACCAAATTCCGCCTACCACATATGGGTTAGACAAGACCAATTGTTACTAAATGCAATACTTGGATTCATATCCCCGTCCATCATCCCATTCATCGCTTCCGCCAAAACTGCTCATGATTCATGGACCGCTCTTGCTAACACTTATGCCAAACCCTCCAGAGGCCACATCATGCACCTAAAAGGTGTTCTCACTAATATCTCTAAAGGAACACAATCAATTACCGAATACATGCAACACGCAAAAAGCATCGCTGATGAACTAGCCATGCTTGATGTGCCAGAAAATCCTGAAGATCTGAAGTTAAAATTTTAAATGGCCTGGGTGATGAATTTAAAAACATATCGTCAGCTGTCTGTGCCCGAGACTCTGTATTATCCTTCAAAGAATTACACGAAAAGCTTCTCAATTCTGAAGCACTGTTGAAACAAGATTCAACAAGGAACCAACGCCTTCCCATCACAGCAAATTATGTGGCTAAACCTTTTTCAAGTGGACACCAATTCAACAATCACCATCTAAATTACAACAACTGTTCCACTACATCACAAGTCACGACCAACAAGCATGGTGCGCAACCCACCCACACCAGCGATCAGAATTTCAGCAGCCCATATCAATGAAATTCTACGCAAAGACCTGGTGCTAAGCCGTACCGTGGGTTCTGTCAGCTCTGCAGTGAACAAGGTCACACGGCCAAAAAGTGTACCACATTCAGCATCTCTCCTGTCAACACTCGATCTCAGCCAAGTCAGCCACGTGCACACTGGCAGCCCCGTGCGCATTACGCAACACCGAACTCCAATACACCGGAATGGCTTCTTGACTCTGGCGCCTCGCATCATGTCACCGCTGACCTGAACAACTTGTCTTTGCACTCTCCATATGATGGTACCGATGACATTATGATTGGTGATGGTGATGGTTCAGGTTTACCTATAACACACTCTGGCTCCCTACATCTTCCTACTAAAACCTCATCTTTTTTGCTATCTAATGTTCTATGTGTGCCTAATATGAAACAAAATATGATTTCGGTCTCTAAATTTTGTTTGTCTAACCAAGTTGCCATTGAATTTTCACCCTTTTCTTTTTTTGTGAAGGATCTTCATACGGGGGCGCAAATCATGCAAGGACGGACTAAGAACGGTGTCTACGAGTGGCCGTCTAATGCTAAGCCTGCAACATCTCCAATAATAGCCTTTTCCAGTATTAAGGCCTCTCTTCCTGACTGGCACCACCGTTTAGGTCATCCGTCATCAAAAATAATTTCAAAATTAGTAGAGTCTCAAGCTTTGTCAATTATTTCGTCTAGCAAGTCTAGCAATTCATATAGTGCATGTCTATGTAATAAAACGCATAAGCTTTCTTTTTCAGTCTCAACTGTTCTCAACTCTAAACCTCTTGAAGTAATTTACTCTGATGTGTGGAGTTCCCCTATTTTATCTAAAGATGGTTTCAAATATTATGTGTTATTTGTTGATCACTTTACAAAATACATGTGGATGTATCCATTAAAACAAAAGTCTAAAGTACATGCTGTCTTTATTCGCTTCAAAACATTAGTGGAAATTTTTTTTAATCACACCATCATCTCACTTTATAGTGACAATGGTGGCGAGTACATAGCATTAAGGCACACTCTTGCGAGTCATGGTATATCTCACTACACCACACCTTCTCACACGCCGGAACACAATGGTGTCTCCGAGTGTCGATATCAGCACATCGTTGAGACGGGTTTATCTCTTCTCACACATGCCTCTCTACCTCTCACCTTCTGGTCATATGCTTTCACTACCGCCGTATACCTCATTAATAGGATGCCTACACCATTACTAGACATGCTGTCTCCCTTTGAAAAAATATTCAACACACGTCCATCCTACGCCAAGATGCGTGTATTCGGATGTCTTTGCTACCCGTGGATAGGCCATACAATAGTCACAAACTTGAGTCTAGGTCCAAAGCATGTATTTTCGTAGGGTATTCCTTGACACAAAGTGCTTATCACTGCCTGGACATGGAAACTGATCGTATTTTTGTATCCAGACATGTTAATTTCGTTGAGTCAGTTTTTCTGCACAAAACACTTCATACGAGTCTTCCTAGGTCTAGTGTTAACACGAGTACGAATTGGCTATCTCATGAGACCCCAACCGTATCGGTTCCGGTCTCACATTCTCACTTTTCCGTAGATATGGCTTCGCATGAGACCTCTTGTCAGACCTCGCCATCTTCTTCTCGAGCAAGGGCTATACACTCGTAACCTTTACTGATCTCTTCAGCTCCGATCACAGTTGCAACTATCCCAAACACAGACTAAACCAGCTCCACAACAGACCAGCCGCTCCTGATCACCCCACCCGTACCACCACACCTGCCCGCAATAGCTCCACATACACACCTGATTGCACCAGCCACGCCTTCACACTAAACGCACACCAGCTGCATCGTTACAGCCCCACCTACACATCTTATCACCTCAGCCGAGTCCCCACACCACATGCACACCAGTCACCAGCTGCACCCACGATGCCAATATTCTACCCCATACCATCACCGACCCAGCAGCATCTCAACTGCCACCCATACCCGTCCAAACCAACAACTATCCCATGGTGACCCGATCCAAGAACAACATACACAAGCCTCTCACCAAACTATCCCTTACCTGTGTCTAGTCATCACCTCAGGCTGAACCTACGTGTGTATCTCAGGCATTAAAAATTCTGGAATGGAGACGAGCGATGTCAGATGAGTTTGATGCGTTCATTAAAAATGGAACATTGGCTTTGGTTCCTCCGCACACATCCCATAATGTTGTAGGGTGCAAGTAGGTGTTTCACATAAAACGGTCCCCGGACGGGTCCATATCACGCTACAAAGCTCGTTTGGTAGCTAAAGGATTTCACCAACGCACGGGTATTGATTACACAGACACATTCAGTCCGGTAGTAAAAACAACGACAATCCGTGTCTTGTTAAGTGTAGCGGTCACAAGAGGTTGGCTTCTTCGTCAATTGGATGTGAACAATGCGTTCCTTTAGGGACACTTGGCTGAAGATGTATTCATGGCACAGCCGCTAGGATTTGTTGATCCGGCCTTCCCATCACATGTTTGTCACCTACAACGAGCTACCTATGGTCTCAAACAAGCACCTCGGGCGTGGTACAATGAACTTCGACAATGAACTTCGACAAAATGGGTTTGTCAATTCTCTCTCTGACACCTCTCTTTTTATCTTTAATGCTAACGGTTGTGTAATGTTCTTGCTGGTGTACGTTGATGATATTATTGTCACCGACAGTGATGGAAGTCTTGTTGACAAATTTATTTCATCGCTTGCTCTGCGATTCTCAATCAAGGATCTTAGCACTTTATCCTATTTCCTTGGAGTTGAAGTTCTACCGTGCTCAGCAGGCCTGTTCCTCACTCAACAAAAATATGTAACGGAACTTCTAAATTGCACCAAGATGGGTAGCTCAAAACCGGTCTCCACCCCTCTTCCAACTTACCATGATCTCAAACTCCTTGATGGCACGTCCCTCACAGATGCCACTGAATATCGTCAGGTAATTGGTGCCCTTCAGTATTTATCATTCACTTGACCTAACATTGCCTTTGCTATGAACAAGCTCGCCCAGTTCATGCACCGTCCAACAACTGGTCATTAGTCCTTAGCAAAACGCCTCCTGCGCTATCTCCATGGTACAATCGGTCATGGGCTTCTACTGCACCGTGACTCACCGATCTCATTGCATACCTTTTCGGACGCGTATTGGGCAGGCAATCAGGATGACCGGACATTAACCAGTGCCTATGTGGTCTTTCTAGGGTTAAATGCTATCTCATGGTGCTCTCGCAAACAACGCTCAGTCGCTAGGTCTTCAACTGAGGCTGAGTATAGGGCGGTTGCTACAACTGCCTCTGAGATGGTCTGGCTCACCTCTCTTTTGCGTGAAATGTTGATTCCTACAACCGATCCTCCTACCATTTACTGCGATAATATTGGCGCGACATATCTTTACTCTAATCCTGTCTTTCACTCAAGGATGAAGCACATTGCCATTGACTTTCATTTTGTTCGGGAAAAGGTTCAAAACAATCAACTTTGAATATCACATGTATCTTCCGCTGATCAGTTAGCGGAATCTCTTACCAAGCCGCTCTCCAGGACAAGGTTTTGCCTCTTGAGGTCCAAGATCAGTGTCTCTGAATTGCCCACTGTCTTGAGGGGGCGTATAAAGGATAATTTTATTTAATTAGGATTGTATATCTTTGTCATTATCTCTTGCTAGATTGTTGTATCCATCTCGTAGTATAATTCCCATTCCTTCTAGGATATACTAGTTTAATTGTTATTAGGCTGCTACTTGTATAAATATTCCACCGATTCTACAGAATTAAATACCGAAATATATTAAATATATTAAATCTCTACATGCATGACATTATGCTGCTGAGTTGCGAATGACAAGCCATTTCAATGCTATAACCATCTTATTTTGAATCTTACATCCTTTACAATTAATAATGTGTAAATTGGTGAGTGAATACATATTAATTACAATTTATCTCACTTACCACGTGCATCAACTCATCAATTGACATATCATTAGAGGAAGAATGTAGGATACAAAAGTGGGAATTGGGATGTCTAGCATTAATCTATATAATATATTATTATATTGGGATGCAAAGCTAACGTAAAAATGAGAGAGAGTGGCAGAGTGAGGAATTCTGGCTTCAGATTTCACAAAGGCAATGAAGGTAGAGGAGACTTCCGGACAAATCTAGTTTCAGTTTTTGTGGATGACTTGAATCCAATAGTTGATCAAAAAGGATTGTGGGGAATCTTCAAAGCTTTTGGTCTTGTCAGAGATATTCATTTATCTTCTAAACTTAGGAATAGAATGAGTTGCTACGCTTTTGTTCGGTTTGCTACGTTGGATGAAGCGGAAAGAGTCGCTATGATTACTAACGGTATGCATGTTTATGGTTGGCCCATCTTGGCCAAGGTCGCCAATTTGGATTGGAACAGAAGACACATGTACCAGGATAGTCATCAAAGGATTAGGACTGTTAACGCAAAACCTATGACTGAAGCTCTTCAAAGGTCTAGGACTGTTAATGCAAAATCTATGATCGATGTTCATAGGGATAATTTCGGGCAGACGTTTGCGGAAGTGGTAAATAACTCATTTAATGGGGGTGGACCTCAAGAATCAAAAGCTGGCCAAAGGGTGGAGGTGATGAATTGGGATGAAAAGCTGTGCGTTGGTAGATGGCTGGAGCTCAGTGTGGTGGGGGTTCTTAAAGCTTTTTCTGATGTGTCTCGTGTGGTAAAGGACCTTCTCAACCGACATAATTTGTTCAATTTCTTTTACTTAGGTGACAAGAATGTGTTGTGGATGAAGGACAGAGATGATTTTATTAGAAATAAAGCCTTATGGTCTAAATTCTTCTCTTCAGTTGGTGCATGGTCACCAGCTATAACTCCACAAGCTAGGCTGGCATAGGTGGAGTTTCGGGGTATACCTTTAGATTGTTGGTGTGAAGAGTTTTTCAAAAGACTCGAATGGGCTGTGGGGGAACCACTGCTGATTGATGATGAGACCTTAAACAGAGATAATCTTGCTAGAGGCAGAGTTTTGACGTTGATTACATATAACCATGTATGTCCTAAGTTGATCAAGGTTGTGACAGGGAGAAGATCATTTTTAGTATTTGTTTGGGAGGATCAAGGTTTATGAATGGATGGAAGGTTGGGTTGGTTTGTGCTACTCTATGTCTAGTTTAAGAGCATGGAATCTGTTGTTTTATGCACTGGTCTGGACTATCTGGGAATTTCGCAATAATGTAGTGTTTTATGGAAAGTC
The DNA here is from genome assembly GCA_008009225.1 of Acer yangbiense. Taxonomy (NCBI): domain Eukaryota; kingdom Viridiplantae; phylum Streptophyta; class Magnoliopsida; order Sapindales; family Sapindaceae; genus Acer; species Acer yangbiense. The sequence goes on from CM017761.1 coordinate 14,478,611, forward strand.
AGCTAATGTATCCATGGCTTTAGACTCAGTGAAATTTAGGGTGTTCTGGTGGTTTAAAACTTTAGGATGGGTTTGACTGATGACAATACTTTACTCCTTCTTGATGTTGCGGGGAGATGTGTTGATAGGAAACTTGAAAAAAATTTCAAACCCTGTTCATAGACTCCTCCTTTGAATTTTGATCTCATTTTCAATGTGGATGGTTCTGTTAGGGGTAATCCAGGCTTAGCAGGTATAGGTGGTGTTCTTAGAGATGGTAGTGGAAAGATTTTATGTCTTTTCTTAGCTTCTATTGGCATTACGGATTCTATTTTGGCTGAGATACTTGCCATCCATAGAGCATGTGAGCTGATCTCATCTTGTCAGCTATCTGCAGATAGGTGTATTACAATTTTGAGTGATTCCAAATCGGTAGTGTCATGGATTAATGGAGAAGGTGTGGGAAATTTAAAGCATGTCAAGTTGATATATGACATTAGACAGTGTATTCTGTCGAGGAATTCTATCTTCATCAAATTTATGCCTAGAGGCTCTAATTCATTAGCTGATGGTTTTGCTAAAGAAGGTGTTGGGTCGAGTGGTGAAAGATTGGAATGGGGAGCATGATGCCTTTTTGATTTATCTGATCGGTTTTCTGCTGCTTTTGGGGGTTTGATGTGTTTTTTGTGTGGCTTCTCTGATTAGTTTTCTCTTGCGGCCTCTGTTTGTGTGTTCTTTTGTTTTGAAACTGTTTTGGTTTGTATGTTGTTTTTTGCTAGGCCTTATTTTCTTTTTGTCTTGTTTTTATGGTTTGGGTGGTGTCGAATTCACCTGGGTTGTTTTGGTTGTTGGCTTTCATTTGCCTTTTGTGGATTCTCTAAAAAAATTGCTATTTCAAAAAAAAAAAAAAATTATATCGAGGGAATTCTTAAATAATCATTTTAGTTTTATAAAAATCGTTTATAGTTACCTTCAAAACTAAGACTGTTTCTAACCAATTAAAACACAATCTTACCAAAATACACTTCATAAAAGTTTCTCTGAACACCTCCATTCCAATAGAGGTCTAATGCAATTTTTATTCATACTTTTTTTTTTCAAAAATGAAAATTCATCGAGGGCATTTTTGCCCAAAATGTTCAATCCAAACATGACTCATTTACTTAACGGGTTTAATGTATTGAACCATTAGTGACTTGAACTTCATAAAATCTAACTCACACTTGAAATATCGTATCGTGTTCGTGTTCGTGTCATGTCGTGTTGTGTCTCTAGGACGGTAGGACATGAACTTATTAAGTTAATGCTAGTTACACAGAACAAGCACAAGGAGAATGTCGGAAAGTTCTCATCAAATAGATTTTACCTTTCTTAGAACATTATTATCCTAATGTGATCCCTACTTTAATGAACTGAAGAAACTTCTAATTTGGTACTATTAACAAAGTAAATAAGGTTAATGATATTTGCCATAAATGAAATGCTCTCTAGTCTCTATTCAATTGCGTTTGTGTATGGGATGGGATGGGCATGTTTTTGTATTTTCTGTTGGTGAGTCTATTGGATTTTTAGGCACACTACGATTAGGGTTGAGCGTTTAATGGATCGATTCATTTTTCAATAGAACCGATAAAGTTCGGTTTTTTGAAAATATGATCCATGCAATAAAATTTACAAATGTCAACCGATCAAAAACAATCGAATTAGACTGGTTTGGTTCGGTTCGGTTTTTTCGGTTTTGGTCCTACAAGGCTAAATTCATGGGCTTTAATTATTACACATATATTTATATTTTAATCATTTTGGGCTTTCGACCAAATTAAATTAGGGTTAATTGCAATAAATTACCATGACATTTTGTAATATCACAGCTATATTGCACTTTTCCTTTAATTAACAAGAATATACCATTGACCAGTTTGACTAGAGTTAGATTTAACAGAGAGTTAATTTTGGGAAGGGCATGATTGTCTTTTATTCTTTTTCCATAAAAAAAAAAATATAAGTATTTATTATAAAACTAATACATATAAATTATCCTTACAATATATTTTGAAGGGAAAGACAAAAGGAAACAAAACACAAAACCTAGCCTGGGTAATCACCCAGCACTAACCCCCATATCATTTTTGCCTCTAGGAATGTTAATTTGGTTGCTAATAGTCTTGTGAAAATGTCTTTGTCCATTGATGAAGACATGTTTTGGTTAGAGTACATGTCAATCTCATTGGACTATTGGAGATCTCAATCTCGCCCAATCTCAGAAAGATATGGTTTTATCTCATTGAACCAGATAGAACAAGATTTCTAGATCTCTTCGATGGAGATTTGGTCTCTAACAGAGGAGATCCTTCATTTTCCATTTAGGTGACCAGCCTCCACCACCGCTTCCTTCGCCACCGCATCACCAGTCATCTCTCTTATTCGTCCACAAGATCACTGGTAGATTCGAAGTTTCTTGTGGTGGTAGTTATTGGGAGGCTTGTGGACGACTAGTCTCTCCATCGCCGCCGTCAGATGGAGTGGTGCTCAATCTGTTGCTGATGGAGTGCGGCTTCATTTCAGATGAGCCAACGAAGCCATCGGCGTCTGATGGATCCACAACGCTTCGTCTGTCGACGTCGATGGATTCACGGCTCTCCGTCCACCGGCGTAGATCTGGTTGTGATGGTTTCCAAGGATGGATTTTTAGGTTTGGTTTGTGAACTTGTGATTAGATCTTGTTTTTTTGATGATCTAAGTGAGACTGAGAGATTTGAATTTTTTGTTCTTTTCTTTTTATGGGTTTTGAATTTCGATGGTGTTATACCTGAAATTTTTAGTATTCATGCGCCATGTCAGCAACGTTGACAAGTCAACATTGAGTTTGTTAGTGCCACATCTTGGAGACATGGTTGACAGGTCAAGGGTTTCCACAATCAAAACCACTGGGTTGTTGGGCCATTTTATGAGCCGCTGAAAACGGTTTCAGTCGTGGATCAGCGAGTCGTAGACCCAAAAACAATGATGCATGCCCCAATGTTACGTCGGGCTCATTACAGTTCACTCAGGTCACTCGGGACACATAAATCCTATCACTTCTCATCTAAGTAAACCATGATGCATGCCCCAATGTTACGTCGGGCTCATTACAGTTCACTCAGGTCACTCGGGACACATAAATCCCATCACTTCTCATCTAAGTAAACCATGATGCATGCCCCAATGTTACCTCAGGCTCATTACAGTTCACTCAGGTCACTCGGGACACATAACTCCCATCACTTCTCATCTAAGTAAACGGGAATTAAGGAGAACCGTTCGTACCACCTTGAAATATGTGTACCTAGACTGTGTCAGCACCACAGGCTATAAAGTCACATGGCAAACATATATAGGGTTACCTACTTTGACACTCAATGTAAGAGTATGAACCTGGACCAATGAATTAAGTGGGCTCATGTCATGTCTGTCAGAACCAATGGCAAACCTGATTTCTACTTGAGTACTAGTTGGCATTCACGCAACCTGGCCTATAAATAGATAAATGAAACTCATAAAATGGAAAGATCAGAAAAGAAGAGAGTTTCTTTGGAGGAATCTAACATCCCTCTAGATCAAAATTAACACTAGCAAAACGGAGTATAAACACTGTCTACAGGCGGCGCTCCGCCTCTTTTTCCTACTTTCAAAACCAACCAATTTCAATTCACTTGGGACTACCTCGTCCTAACACACATTTCCTTTTCTTTTTCATTGACTATTCAACGATTGCCTACGTGGTGGTGTTGAATCTTTGACCTTAGTGTTAGCAAATTCTACTCGTTAACAGATGGGTTCCAAGGATGGGCTTTTTTGGTGGTCAACTGTTGATGGATTTGAAGAAAATCATATCTTCAGCTCAAACTTATTTTAGATTGTTTGAAGAATAGCCTCTTGATTTTCTTAAAAAGAAGAAGGAAAAAACGGAGGAGATGAAGAACTTTCAAACATTTTTTAAATATTGAGTTACTGGGGAAAAAAAAAATGGAGCAAGCGCTACTTTTTCTCACACGATTTTTCATAGATTGAATTCATCAAGATTGGCCTCTTTTGACTTTTACAAAGAGAAATTTTCGGTTGAAATCAAGGCTTTGAGAAGATTTGGAACCATATCTTTTTATTTTTTATTTTTTTTATTTACTTCTCAAAAATTCTAGGAATTCTTCAAAAAGAATAAAATGAAATTTTGGGAATCTTCACCCAAAAAAATATGAGAATCTTTTTTATAAAACTTTTTATTTCTTTAATTGTTTTTAAAAGATTTTATTACAAGTTTATTTATATTTAATAATTATTTAATAGTTAAAAATTGATTATTTTAATAGTAAAGGGCATTTAATACTTTTTAAAATAAAATACAGGGGTATTTAAGTCTTTTTCAAATCAACCGTTAAATCTAACGTTTGACCATTGGATAGGAAAAATAAAAATAAAAAACTCTAAACCTTGTGCAGCAAGATAAAAGTCATTGGGCAACAATCAAAGTGGCTGGATCTGGGCCTGTTACAGCCCGTTATGCAAGACAAAGATTTCGTAACAAATGTATGGCTCGGCGAATTCATCAGCCCTATTTTGGGTACACTATGCGACCCAAATACGAAAATGCTATTCGATCCGCATCAGTTAGCTAGGTATCTAACTTGACTACTGACATGTGAGGTTGTTAATTGTAACTAGGAGTCGTTAATTATTCTCTTGAAATTCTAGAAATTAAAGTTAGTTTTGAATATAGAATCTCGTGTATACAAGTAGGAGCTTCTCTTGTAAACATTTCAAGCAATACAGTTATGTTTTTACTCTGTTTTCTGCCATTAATAGCTTCCTAGTTGCAAAGAGCTTCTCTCTCAGGTTTTCATCAAACAATTTCATTTAATTAAATCTCTTGAAATTCTAGAAAGTTAACTAAACATGCATGTGAAACGAATTACTTACATTGATGTAGTAGACACTTGAATGAATAATGATTTTCTGATGACCGAAGTAGGCGTCGACAGAAAAATAAGTCAAAAGAATCTCAACTGACGCTGATAGTCCCTCCCGAATATTCCCAAAAACTGCAGCTTTCCCGACAGGATATTTGCTTGAATCATCGGTAAAGTATGTTGTCAACGTAGCCACTACAGCCAAGTCTACCAACTTTGTGCTGAATACCAACCCTGAAATATACATTTAACATGGAAATTATTATCCGATGAACTCATTTCTCTATGTTTGGAAGCTGTACATGCATGGACTGATTCTATTATGTGATAATCATCATGTTCTTTTTTTTTTTTTTTTTTTGTAAAGATAGATAGAGTACTAAGATATCTACGTTGGTTAGCAAATATTACCTGAGGCAAACAAAGCGACCTTACAAGAAAAGATGTTGTAGTAGTGTTTCCTGGAAAGGATCTTGTAGATATAGTTAGAGAATATGATTGGGTTAAACGAGCTATGAAGCTTCAAAAAATGATTTCTTGGGATCATTTTTGTTTGTTGAGTAGATTCACTTCTCTGCAAAAGAAAACCGTTAGAGATACCCAAACTTCTGCTTTCTCTTCTTCTTTACATACACATATTTGACATTATTTGCTATACGTGTCAGAGATCAAAGGGGAAGTAATCGGCGGATAAAAGGTGAAGTAAATTAAGAGAAGGCCGGTTCCTTGGTCTCTATTTTGTAAGGAAATTGAAATTGATTTTTGTCTTCAACTGTCCGGTAGGGTTTCTCGGAGAGTGAAGAAGACGTGTGATTGAGCGTGTCGTAAAACCATTCATATTTCACACACAAACATCTAAAGATATAACGTACGTCTCCACCGAGTGGAGATTCTATAATTAAATTTGGATTATTCTTCTAAAATTTGACTATCTTGAAACTGAATACCAGTTGGTTAATTATAGTCTCGTGTCTGTCTCTCTAGATAGATCTCCTAGATCAGCCTGTAGCTTTAGAAAAGAAAATAAAAGAGTAATTAAAGCTTAAGTTAGGCTCATTTTCTCTTTTAAAAACTTTAAAAACTTTGTGAAAATTTCAAAATTAAGTATTAATGTTATGTTTAAAAAGAGGAAATTAAAAGAGATTATAAGGTTTTTAGACTCATTTATTTATTTTGAAGGAGGAAAAGAGATCAGATTTAAAGAGGTTTCAAAATTGAATGAAGCAGCAAGCTTAGAGCATAACCAATATAATGTAAAAATGGTTTTTATTACAAAAAATATTAACATGCATGTCAACAATGTCATGAGACTTGCTTATCAGGTGGTATAAAAGTATATATTTATAGACAACCAAATAAAAAATTTGTCTCCAATGCTTTTGTTAAAAAAACTACTTGTCAACGACTTATTTTATTCTTTTTTATTTTTTAATTTTTTATTTTATTTTTAAGCATATATATATATATAGTCTTTCTATTATCAGTTCGAACTGACAAAACATATATCAGTTCCTTGCATGTGGGCCATTGGATTTAAAAGATACTTTGACAAGTGCATACAGCCAAGTCAAAGTATTTAAATCCAGTGGCCCACATACAAGAAACTTATATATCTTTTGTCAGTTCGAACTAATAATAGAAAAATTGTATATATATATATATTCTTTAATAGCATTTTAATATTTATCTTTGTTGTTCAACTGACCATTTGAGAGTAGATATTTACGTTGATAATGTCTATAATTTTTTATTTTATTTTATTTTTACACATCAGTTTGACGGCAGACAACAATAATTGTATTTTTTTTTTTTTAAATATTACATTAATAATGATTCTATGAGGGGGAACAAACTCGAACCCACAATCTCATGATGAGAGGTGGATCTTCGTGGAGGTCGGGGGCCATGGTGATCTGCACTTGGCCATAGAAAAAAAAAATATATATATATATTTAGTTAAAAAAAATTGCAGTGTAATTGGGCGAAAGAATTGGACAAGGAATCTATAACAGTAAATGTGTCACGCCGTTGGAAGTGGCTGCGAACTGAAGAGGAAACTACGTAGTGATTGCGCCGGCTGCGAACTGAAGAAGAAACTACGTAGTGATCGCAATCGTAAAACTTATGAGTTAAGAATTGGGAAAAGAAACTACGTAGTGATCGCAATGTGTCTTTTTCTCTCCTGAGAAAATGAGTCCTTGGGTAATACTCTCCATGTGGTAGGTTTTCTTATACTATTTCCTGGTTCGTTCCATCTTGATAGCAGGAGAATGTTTGTTAGGGGATTTGTGGGGTCCAAATATGTTAATATGGGTATTGACTACTTGACTGTTGAGGCGCAATCAATGAATATATTGTGGAAGTGAGGAAGTTGAAGAGCAGCTAGGAATGGGCTTTATGTCTGGGTGTCCAAGCCCAGTCCAAAGTGCTTGATTTCTATGGGATTTGAAATTGAACTTGGAGTAGAGATATTTGCACCTTTTTTAGATCTTCCAAATAGTATATTATGTTTAAGTAAAATTATTAAAAGGATTAAATAGTTTATAGGTATATCCACCAATAATTATTAATTAGTTTCTTATTAATGGTTTGTCAAAAAAAAATTATATCATATTAATTGTTTGATATTCATGTTATCACATTTATCATTAAAAAAACTTTTCTATTATCTCAAACCCTAACTTTTCTTTTAAATACTAAGGAATACAAATTGAGTTCAAAGTCAATTTAGTGGATTTCCAACAGAAAAAAAAATTAAAAATTAAATAAATAAAAATCTCCAACAGGAGTGATTTAGAGTTTATTTTGTGGAAGGCAAAAAATAGAAGGGGATTAAGGGAGATAGAGGTGTGTTCACGTTAGGTAAAAGAAGAATTAGTGAGAGAGAAAACTGGGTTTTCTATGCATAAAGCAGATAGAGAAGAAAAAATGTTATATATATATATACATATATAATTTTTCTATTGTCAGTTCGTTCTAACATAAAATCAATGGCGGAGGTATATGTAGGCTAGACTGGGCTGTAGCCCGGTCTCGATTTTCAAAAAAAAAAAAAAATTATATGCATACACATATATACTTTTATTGTTTTCTTTCACTTCCACTCACCAAAGTGTGACTGCCACTCACCTGACATCACAGCTCCTTCCACCAATTAAAGGAGAGACAAAGCATAAAAAAATGAAAAGCCGTAGAATAATATTAATATTCAATGTTAGGCTGTCAAGTTACAATCTAAATCACATTTTATGTTGATTTCACAGACCTCCTACAGCGAACCCACCCAAATTCCAGTATAGTCGAGGTTGTCAGGCTGTTAAGTTCATCAAATTCCTCTAATTTCCTCGAATCAGAAGGTCCCCATTCTCTCTATCACAATTTTGTTTTCGACTTGCTTTTGTTTTTATTCTTATTTGATTAATGATGCTCCTACCAACGGGTGATTCTTTTTTGAAGTTTAGGGTTTGCTTAAAGATAATTTAATCTGTGATTTACATTTGATTAGAAAATTTAGTTAGGCAAATTAGGGCTTTTTGAGTTCAGATCCTTGATTTAGTCATTTAGAGATGTAGAATTAAATTGTTCTAGAAAATATATTTACATATTTCATGTTATTTGGATGATTTTTGATTGAGATTGTGACCGTGCTATATATATATATATAGTCCCATTCACATCAGTGGGCACTAATGTAATACATCAATACCAATGCATGTGGACCACTGATTATGGAGAAGCATTGACAATTGCATACACTTTAAGTCAAAGTATATAAATCTAATGGTCCACATTCAACGTACTGATGAAGTTATATCAGTGCGCACCGACTTAAACATTTATGTATGTATATGTATATATATATATATGTGTGTGTGTGTGTGTGTGTGTGTGTGTGTGTGTGTGTGTGTGTTTCTTATTGAATTCTTAATATTGTAGGTTATTATGTCAAATAATCAAAAATTCAAGCAAAGGAAAAATATTTTAGATTTCTTCCCAAAATCAAATGGAAATCAATCATCAAGTAAAATAGCTTATCCGTCAAATGTTGATGTTCCAATTATTGAGAACCAACATATTTCTAAGCCTAATACAGTTGAGGTTAAAGATGTTGATACTAGTGCTCTTGAACGTGATCCAGGGTTATGTCTTCCATCGACGGTGAGTCTTTGCAACGACTAGGCGGAGTCAATGACTCCGCTTAGCTCGATTTTCCCGGTCAAATCGGCCGATTTTCTTTTGGTTGCCTAATATGGCCGATTTGACCGAAAAGGGCCGGTTGGCTAGCGTCCGCCTAACGTATAGGCGATTGATTTTTCCATTGTTTCGATCATTGGTTTTAGTCTCCCCCCAGTCAAAAATCCTAGCTACGCCACTGCTTAAAACATATCAGGACGAAGAATATGGACCATTAGATTTACATACTTTGACTCAAAGTGTATGAACTTGTCAAAACTTCTCCATAATCTATGGTCCACATTCTTCGTCCTAATATATTTTATATCAAGACGAACTGACAGTAGAAAGACTATATATATATCAATAAGTCTACATACAACCGGTTGTAGGGAACCATTGGGGAACCGCGTCCTACATGGACCAAATTTTTCAGACACGTGAGTCTACCCCAAACCACTCTTCTTCCCCAAACCAAAACAGCACCTCTGTTCCCAAGCACCTATAATCCCCAAATCTCCACTCTTGAAAAATCCCCAAATCCCCAAATCTCCACTCTGAAAAATCCCCAACCCGTCTTCATCTTGACTTCGAACCCGTTCTTGATTACCCATTAATTTAACCCATCTCGTTCTTGATTTCAAACATTCTCAAGCGGAAGGTCAATCAAGAAGCTTCTGCTCAAGTGCAAAAGCAGAACCCCGTCTTCATCTTCTCAAACATTCTCTCAGAAGCTGAATCAAGAAGCAGAAGCTCAGGTGAAGAAGCAAAAGCAAAAGCTCAGGTGCAAAAGCAGAACCCGTATTCATCTTCTCAAACAGAACCTGCAGACTTCCTCTTGGTTAGTCTGATTTGTTTTTTTGTTTTTGTAATAAATGTGTTTCGAATGTGCTTGTTTTGTTCGTTTGAAGATAGAGAATTCAGTAGAACATTCGTTATGAGGATAAAATTAGTTATGAGGATAAAATCTCTACATTGGTTATGATTAATTAATAAATTTAGTAGAACATTTTGTGTGACTTTAAAGAGACATAAACAAACAGAACGTGAAACGCACAAAACACAACCAAACAGAACGTTGTTTGTTTATGCATAGATTTAGCTGATTGCACGTCACCATACCAACAAATTCAGTAGAACATTTAGCTTATAGACACATTTTGTTACCGGTAAGAGTTTTTTTTTTTAACATGTCATTCATGTTATGGGAAAATGTTAAGTTGCTATAGGTCTGCATCATGGTCTCCTAAGTTCCCAAATCCACTAATTTTACTATAAAGAAGCGTTTTTCTTGAACTAGTTTATATGAACTTTTACCTTTGATAAGGCACAAAATTTTATGCTTCCACTTTAAACTAAATCCAGCTTATGAATTTATCTTTCTTTGTTTTTCTGATGAGAAAATAGTAGAGCAGTTCTGCAATTTGGTGGCACCATCTCTTTGTTTGCTCAGCTTCCAAGTCATCGAATAAGCTGTAGTTTGTGGTATAGTTGCTGTCTCATTCTCGTCAGCTGTTTAAGTTGAAAAGATTAAATAAATAAATAAATAAAACTATCTAGGCAAAGCATTTAATGTGTGAGCTTATATTAACACAATGTCTTGCTTTGAAATTTTCATCAATTAACATGGTATATATTAACATGTACTTGAACACCATACTGAGACAGGATATTGCCTTCTTTGACACTGAAACAATAGCCGGAGAGGTCATTAGGAGAATGTTTGGAGATACTATCCTTATTCAAGAAGCCATGGGAGAAAAGGTAATTAATTAATCAAATACATGTGTGATTTTCCTAATTAATTAACCCTAACAGTAGTTAGTTAATCATGATCATTCATATGTATTAGCATAGGAGGGAAAGTTTATACAACTAGCCAGCATATGAATTTCAAAACTAAATCCATAACACACAAAGTTGTTAGTCGATGACATCAAGCACATATAGTTCTGAAGAAAGATATAAAACTCACATACCATTCCTATCTCTCAAAAAAGCGGAAAATTCACTAAATGAGTTTACCTTTACCAAAGCTAAAATTTAAAGAATAATGAACATAACAATTGTAATAGAGTACCTGAATTCCAGCTGCACTTTTTTTTTAGATTACGAATCCCAGCTGCACTTTTTTTTCATTCAATTCAACAAGTGGGTGTTCTGCTCACGAATTCCGGGTCAGATACCTGCCATTCGAATCACAATGTTCTACTCACGAATTCCAGCTGCACTTTTTTAGCTCAGGGATACCTGCCATTTGAATCACAATCTTTAACAAATAAATTCGAACATTATGCAGATATGAACAAATTCGAAGACGAAGACGAAGAAGACGAAGATGAAGATGAAGAAGACGAAGAGAAGAAGATGAAGAAGACGAAGACTAAGATGAAAAAAATTCGTTGATGGCACGATTCGGTTCGAAGACGAAGACGAAGAGATGAAGAAGAAGACGAAGAAGAAGAGATGAAGAAGAAGACGTTGGTTTGAAGTCGGATTTGAAGAGAAGAACCTAGGGTTTTGGGGATTTTTTCAGATTTGGGGATTTTTCACTGTTGGGGAACATAGGTGTTGTTTTGGTTTGGGGAAGAAGAGTGGTTTGGGGAAGACTCACGTGTCTGAAAAATTTGGTCCACGTAGGACGCAGTTCCCCAATGGTTGCCCACAACCGGTTGTATATAGACTTATTGTATATATATATATTATAGACAAATCTCAAGTGATCCTAGATTTTTAGATTTTTTTTATTACCAAAATCCATTTAGATCAAGTAATCACATATATATCTTTTTTATTTTTCGTTATTTTAATCTATAACAGCAGGGGTGGCCCTGGGGTGGGTCAGGGGAGGTGCCCACCCGGGCCCGTCTTATCTAGGGGCCCCAAATATATAATGTGAGTTTTTATTATGGGTTAAGTTGTAAAATAAAAAAAATAAAAATAAAAAAATAAAAAATAAAAAAATTAGAACCTAGCCAAATTCGTTTTATTCTAGTACAAAACCAAATTTTTTTTAAAGTTTCATACTTTCCTATCACCTACTACCTATATATTCTTCATTTCTTCTCCACCCAAAAAAATAAAAATAATAAAAAATAATAATAATAAAAGGGCAACCGAAGACATAAAAATCATGGATTTTTTTTAATTTTTAATTTTATTTTGGGATGAAATGGGGGTGATTTTGTTGGTATGAGGCCCATTTTTTAGATTTCACCCAGGGGCCTTGGAATAGTCTGGACCGGCACTGTTAATAACAGGTAAACAAAATAACTTCAAAACACAACTCATTGTAATATACTTTTTTGTATTTAGGAGTTAGAAATTATTTATTTGAATAAAAAAAATAACAAAATTTCAAATAATTATAAAATCGTTTAAAACAAAATAGGTGTAGGTCGGGTGTACTTGCAAAAATAAAATATAATATAATTAAAGAAATGGTATTTTTTTACATTAAATGAAGTTTATTTACAATTTAGAGTTTTTATAATTTTTTTTATGAGTGCACTTACGAAAGGGGTGTACGTTGTTTTTGAGGGTGTTAATATCACCGCTCTTGAACTTGTTAGAGAAAGGTCCTAATCAGATAATCAGACATGTTACTGTAATTAATCTAAAAAAATTGACAAGTTGATTAGAGAATACAAGTGTTCTCTTAATTGTAATGTTACAAGGCTGCAACTTATTTTGAACCCATCAAACAGCAAGGGTACTCTCTCAAATGTTACACATAAACCAATTTTTTTTTTTTTTGATGGAACACATAAACCAATTAAAATTATTGAAAGCAGCAAGCTTAGCTAGAGCTAACTCGATTGGTTAGCAATCAACTTCTCCCTTACATTTTTATAATATGCAAACAGTTTCTGAGGGTCAGGATGATTTTCTTTGATCACATCAACTTCCTTCAAGTTCTGAACCCATGTGTGCAATCGAGGTAGAGTTCTAGCTTCCAACAATTTCACACCCACTACTTGTTCAAAGGTCTCAAACCAGTGAGCCAGCCAACCGTGTGCTATGTCTACTAAATTTATAGTGTCGCCACCGAAGAATTTCTTCTCACCAAGGCCTTGATCTTCCAATATTTTTAGAATCTCCAATATCTCTTTCGCTGCCTTCTCTTGTTCTTCTCTAGTCGCTTGAAACAACGTGCAAAAGTAACAAGCCTGGATCGAATATAGGAAAAACCAAATCGAGCATGATATTAATTAAAAGTCATTAAAGTGTAAGTTATTTAAATGATTCCAATTCAAATTAAATTAAATTACCTTCATGTCCACTCCAAATTAAATCCAAAACCGAGCTATGGCTTTGTGATAAGCATCAGTTGGCAGCAGAGGACTCTGAGGCCATGTCTCTTCAATGTATTCAAGGATGACAAGGGACTCTGTAATTGGTTTTCCATCATGAACAAGAATAGAGATCTGCTTGTAAATTGGGTTGTACTTCAAGAGCAGTTCACTCTTATTAAAAATGTCTTCTTCTACATAATCATATTCAACACCCTTCAGTTTGAGAGCCCATATCACTCTGTGACTGAAGGGGCTTGCCCAATATCCATGGACCTTCACTTCCTCCATATTTTAGCTATGACAGGTAGAGGAACCTATGTAAGGGCAATATATAGTGATAAATGGGGTCATTTTTCTTGGGCGTTATGTTTCAAACTTTGAATGATAGATAATCTGTGAAAGATCATTGAGTAATACTAGACAACCCAAAAATTTAGTCCAAATGGTGTGGCAAGTGAATTGTCATCTCAAAAATTTAGTCCAAATGGTGTGGCAAGTGAATTGTCATCTCAAAAATTTAGTCCAAATGATGTGGCAAGTGAATTGTCATCACCACACACAACATGAAATGATGTGGTTAATGAAAAAAAATCACTTACCACATCATTTGGATTGAAATTTGGGCTAATTTTTGGGTTGTCTAGCATTAGTAAAGATCATTTTCTATTAAAATATTGTTTGCTCTATTTGCATTTATGACTTTGCATTACACTCATTCACACTTTCCTCCGGAAGGCTTGACTATTATTTTTTTATTTTTTTCTTTGTCCTCTTTTTCCATGTTTTGATTGGTAGTCGGTGCAAAAGTAATCAAAGAAAGGACGTACAATAACCATCCATCTCGAAGTTTGAAAATGTCGCTTTGAAGTCTTCCATGACAAGCAATTAGTCTTTTTCCTTTTTTCTCTCTGAGTCAAAAGGGTAAAAGTAGGTGTGTCTTTTCTGGGTGTAGGTCTCCCCTCCGATAAAGAAGTAAGGTTTAGTAACTTCTCTTTCCTTCCGATTGTGATAGATAAAAGATGATTGATTCAGAAATAGCAAAGCTTTATGAGAATCTCTCATTAGCTGATGAAGATAGGGTTATCCATGAGTCGGCCGAGGATGCCCAGCAGGATGGTGAGGCAGAAGTGAATCACTCTTTAGTAGGGAAAGTCCTGTCAGGGAAAAGAGTTAATAGGGAAGCTTTCAAAACCCTAATCGATCAACTATGGAGCCCATTCGGGGCCGTGGAAACCAAGGTGGTAGGAGACAACATTTTCATGTTCTACTTCAACAACCAGGTAGATAGAGACCGGATCTGGCAGAGGGGACCTTGGTACTTTGAGAAAAGCCTAATAGCTCTAGAAAAACCAGTGGGTACTGGTAATATCTCCCTCCTGGGTTTCAACAGAGTGGAGCTTTGGGTCCAGATACATGATGTCCCAATAATGTGCATGAACCGAAGAATGACAAAGTGGATGGCTGAGCAAATAGGGGAGGTGATTGACATCCCATTGGAATCCAAGAAGTGTTGGGGGAGATATATGAGAGTTAAAGTTCAGATTGACATCCTCAAACCACTGAAATGGTGGTTGCGATTAAAGCTAGATAAGACAGATAATATAGTAGTGGTGGGGCTGAAATATGAACGACTGCCGGAGTTTTGCTACGCTTGCGGTAAAATTGGACATGGAATCAAAGAATGTCTAGATACTGAGGCAAGAAATGAGGCTCTGTCAGGGAAAAATACAAAGTTTGGGTCGTGGATGAGAGCGGCGATCCCAGATAGAGCGAAGACAAGAAATCAATCATACACAAATGGGAGTTCAACCGACAGGGAAAGATCGGTGGAGGGGTCACGTGGATTGGAATTAGAAAACTCCTTCAATACCATGCCTGGATCTCTCATATCACAGAAGAAAGGTACTACAGTGGCTGCGGCGGCACAGGAAAAGATAGTGGAAGAGACAAACTCCCAAACCCTAACCATCAATAGTGGGCCTGGTCCTAGGCCCAAGCCAGTACCAAGTCTAGAAGGCCCAATAGTTGAGAAAACCTTAAACACAAAAGTGCTAGACGAGACTGTTAGGCAGGCCCTACCTATGACAAAAGTGGAGATAAGTGTTCTGGGTCTGTACCCGACCCAAAAACCTGATGGCGAGGTAGCAGAGTCAAGTTTCTCACAGCCAGTGTCGTCTGACATGGTAATCTCATCAAAGAAAAAAGTGAACAGAAAATGGAAAAGGTCAGCAAGAGAAAGCGCTAACTCATAGACCCCAGGGAAATTGCTCAGTCCCATTAGGCAAGTGCTTGCAGTAGGCAAAATTGGGAAGAAAGGAAACAAAGGAAACACCTTCATTTCCCCTGGCCCGAAACTGACTGGTAGAATCAGCAAGGGTAAAAGTCCTGGGAAGATTGTTCAGTCCTCCAAGAAATCACCTAAGGTGGAATGCCCCACCTCTCTTGTCCAGCCAGAAGATCCTAAATCGGCATGTAAGCGAAAAGTGGCTTTTGAGACAGAAGTTGAGACCAAAAGTCTGAAGAAAATCAAAGTCCCTTCCACAGTGTCGGAAGCTATGATATCGGCGGAGCTTAAAATTCAGGCCCACCGAGAACAATAATAGGCCTCAGTTGGAACGTTCGGAGTTTGGGGAACCTCCGGGCGTTCACGGCCTTGTTAAGGTTGCTCAAGAGACACTCCCCTAATTTTGTCTTTCTCTCAGAAACAAAAGTTTCCGGTCGTAAGGCAACTAGTATTAAAGATAGACTTAGATTTGGTGATGGTTTTTTTGTTGACAGTTCTGGTAAAAGTGGTGGGTTAATGCTGCTTTGGAAGAAAGAGTTATTGGTTACAATTCTCTCTTACTCGGTGGGTCATATCGATGCGTGCATTAAAATGGAAGACAGTTTCACTTGGCGCTTTTCGGGTTTCTATGGCGATCCCAATCCTATTAAAAGACTGCTTTCTTGGACCCTTCTCCGTCGCCTTCGAGCTGTAAACGATCTCCCGTGGGTGTGTGGTGGGGATTTTAATGAAATCCTCTGTATGAATGAAAAAGTGGGTGGTTCAAAAAAATCGTTCTTGGGTATGTTTCGGTTTAGGCAAGCTACAGATGATTGTGATCTTTCGGATTTGGGCTGCTCTGGGCCCTTCCTTACTTGGAACAACAGGAGGGACGGTAGGGGAAATGTACAAGAAAGAATTGACAGGTTCTTGGCTGATACATGGTGGAAGGACAAATTTGAGGGAGCTAGTGTTGAAAATCTGTGTTTTAACTCCTCGGATCACCGGGCAATTTTGTTAAATTTCAACTGTGGCCAAAATCCTCTCATCAATAAAGGCATAAACAGGTCTTTCCGGTTCGAACCGTTCTGGATCAAAGAAGTGGACATAGGGGGTGTGGTGGAAAATGCTTGGAATGCTGCTGGGCCTACAAACTCGATGATGGACTTGGTTAGGAACCTTAATTGCTGTGCTTCTGATCTTATAGGATGGAGCAATAGTAGGTTCAAAAATCTGGGCAAACAGATTACTAAGAAGACCAAGGAAATTAAGGCTTTATACGTTTCCTGTGGGACTATTGGTGTAATGCAGAGGATAAAGGCCCTAGAATCGGAAGTGGAGGGTCTCTTTGAGAGGGAAGAAATCTACTGGAAGCAGAGGTCTCGGGCAAACTGGTTGGAGGCGGGTGACAGAAACTCCAGGTATTTCCATGCAAAAGCTTCTTATAGGAAGAAAAAGAACTTCATTGAGACGCTCATTGATAGCAGTGGCAACACTCAAAATGATGAGACCAGCTTGGCCCGTATCATCCAAGAATACTTCTCCACTATCTTCAAATCCTCCAGTCATTCGGTTCAAGATATTGACAAAGCTACTGCTGGTATTGATACAAAACTGAGTGAGGAAAGGAGGGAGTTTTTGAATAAGGTGTTCACTAATGAGGAAGTTAAGACTGCAGTTTTTGAAATGAATCCCACCAAGGCTCCGGGGTCGGATGGTTTCCACGCGATTTTCTTCCAAAAATTTTGGAACATCATAGGTGAAGACTTTACTAGAGTTTGCCTCCAGGTTCTTAATGGGACAGCCTCGATTAGGGCATTCAATGCCACCAACATAGACCTCATTCCAAAGATAAAAGTGCCATTATCCCCAAAAGATTTCCGGCTGATTTCACTCTGCAGTGTTGTGTACAAAACGGTAACAAAAGTTCTAGCTTTAAGACTCAAGACCTTTCTTCCTGAGCTGATATCTCCTCACCAGTCTGCCTTCGTCCCTGGTAGGCAGATTTTTGACAATGTCTTGGTGGCCTTCGAATCGCTACACTCAATTGCTCACCGGAAAAAAGGGAAAAGAGGTAGGATGGCCTTAAAGTTAGATATGAGTAAGGCGTACGATAGGGTTGAGTGGAACTTTCTCAGAGCGGTAATGGTCAAAATGAATTTCCCCCCCAGCTGGGTTTCTTTGGTTATGGACTGTGTCTCCTCCTCCAACCTCTCTTTCTTGCTCAATGGTTGCCCTGTTAGGAAATTATACCCTTCCACAGGATTGAGACAGGGGTGCCCACTTTCCCCCTATCTCTTCCCTTTGTGTGCAAAAGCGTTATCCAGACTCATTTCTAACTCTGAAAAAGACGGTAGAGGTTTGGGAATTAAATGTTGTAGAGGAGCCCCAAGGATCAGCCATATGTTTTTCGCAGATGATAGCATCCTCTTTTGTAAGGCTTTGTTGAGTAACAGTAGGTGTATCAGAAATTTGCTGGAAATCTACGAACGTGGCTCGGGTCAGCAGGTCAACCTTCAGAAGTCTTCCATCACTTTCAGTCTGAATTTTGATGTGAGCACCAAAGCTGGAATCCAGCAGTACCTGGATGTTGATTTCAATAATAGCCATGACAGATACCTGGGGTTGCCCTCTATGGTGGGTCGAAATAAAATGAAGCTTTTTAATGAGATAAAGGAGCGGGTTTGGAAGAAGGTGAAGAGCTAGAATGGGAACATTTTCTCTTTTGGAGGAAAAGAAGTGTTGACCAAAGCGGTGGCCCAAGCTGTTCCGGCATACACGATGAGTCTGTTTCAGATCCCTGGTGGCTTATGTAATGAATTAAGCTCCATGATTTCTAAGTTTTGGTGGGGCTCAAGATGGGGGAAACGGAAAATTAGTTGGGTTAAATGGGAAAGCCTGTGCCGTCCAAAGTGTCAAGGTGGCTTGGGCTTCAAGAACCTATCAGCTTTCAACCAGTCCTTACTTGCAAAACAAGCCTGGAGGGTGTTGCAAGAACCTAACTCCCTAGTTGCCCAAGTTCTGAAAGCGAAATACTATAAGAATGGCGATTTCTTGTCAAGTACAGTTAAGGCGGGTTGCTCCCATATTTGGCGTAGCTTAGTTTGGGGTCGTTCGCTGCTCTCAAAAGGCCTTAGATGGGCTGTTGGAGATGGGAAACTGATAAGAGCGTTTCAAGACCCCTGGATCCCTCGCCCTGCCTCGTTCAAGCCTATCACTTCTGACCCTTCCTCTGAGGTGCGTGTGGAGTGGTTGATTGACAGAAATCGCAGAAGATGGGATGTGGTTAATCTGAATAGCATAATGTTGCCGATCGATAGGGATAGGATTCTTTCTATTCATATCAGATGGAGTGGAGGGAAGGACTTCCTTACTTGGCATTTTGACAAAAAAAGTATGTATTCTGTGCAAAGTGGTTACCGTCTTGCGATGGAGCAAAGTATGAATGCCTCTGTATCTAATCTCTCTCAGCCCAAGAAATGGTGGAACACCCTTTGGAATCTAAACCTGCCCCCCAAAGTTAGGATTTTTATCTGGAGATGTTGCTGGAATGCCTTGCCTTTTTTAGAGAACCTCTAGAAACGTAAGGTTGTAGATAACCCTTGCTGTAATATCTGCCTCACTGGTATTGAATATATCAACCATGCTCTGTTTGGGTGCAAAGGTGCTAAAAAAGCCTTGGGGGTGTCTCGGTTTGATACTCTCCTCTCATCCAGACGTGATCTCCCTATCTTTGATCTATTTGGCTCCCTTCTCTCTGTTATTTGCAAGGAAGACTTTGAGCAGCTCTGTATTACCATCTGGGCTGTTTGGGAGAATAGAAATTCTTTCCTCAACTATGGTAAGCTTAAACCTCCATATATTGTTGTTTTAGGGGCGCTTGCTTTTCTGTCTGAGTTCCAGAATTCCAGAGTTGCTCTCCCTCCTCAGTTTGCTCCTCTTCCCTCCTGGACCTCCTCTGATTGGATTGCACCACCTCTAGGGCGTCTTAAACTTAATAAGGCAGTGGCTTTCCGAAAGAATTCGAACTCTATTAGAATTGGTGCTGCTATCCGTGATGATAAGGGTCAGGTTTTAGTTGCTCGGGCTTTTACTTTGAGGGGCCGTTTCAATGCTGACGTGGGGAGTTGTTTGGCTGTCCGTGAAGGTTTAGCGCTTGCCAATTTCTATAGCCTTCAAATTGTTTTAGTTGAATCTGCACCTCCCTGGAAAGATTCCTTTCTTGCTGATACTAATCAATCTTTCAGGGACTCTAAACTCATTATTAATGATATTAAGGCTCTTATGTTAGAGGTTGGTTGCTGTAAATGCTTGGCGATTTCCAAATCTGGAAATTCCTTGGCATACAAACTGGCCCTTTCTGCCTTCTCCTCTGCGAAGGAGCTTTTCTGGCTGAATCCCAGCCTTGTTGTTTGTTTTGCTGTGTAATGTTTCAGTTTATATCAAAAAAAAAAAAAAAAAAGACAACCATCCATCCTACTTTATGAATTATTATTTCATTTTTTTAGGGATATTATTACAGGTACCTCCCGAATCACTTATCATATCATTTGGGTCAACGGTTTATCTTTCTTAACTTTCTATTTTCATAATAATTTAACTTCACACGACTTAAACCCACAATCTCATAGTGTAAGTGTAGGGGACATACCATTGGCTAACCTCATCTCGTATTTTTTTTAATTAATCTGAGACCGGGTATTTTTTTGAACGCTTTCGCCATTAGTAAGATTTATGCCGCTGACTTGGGAGTCATTTGCTCAAACCCTAAAACCGTCCATCTACCAATTAAGTTATGCCCCTGTTGGCAACTCATCTCGTATTTAACTTCATTACTCATCTCATATTTAACTTCATTATTTACTCCTTACCTGTAGCTACAAATTTTGCTACTTGTATGAGTCATTGTAAAAAATAAATAAAAAACATACAAAACGCAACCTCAATCTTTCAAATGGCATTAATCCTCACTATATATGCTCCGGATGATATATTTAAAAGCAGAATCCCTTCATTATTTGTACTCACAAAATCACTAAGTAATTGACAAAGCACACCATGTCCTAGGCCTTGAAAACCCATAAAAAGTGAAACAGAGAACATAAAGAAAAGAAAAGACTCGAAACAGCAGAGGCACTACAGTCAGGGTTTTTTTTCTTTGTCCTCTTTTTCCCTGTTTTGATTGGTAGTCGGTGCTAAAGTAATCAAAGAAAAGAAAGGACATACAACCACCATCCATCCTACTTTATGAATTATTATTTCATTTTTTTTAGGGATATTATTACAAGTACCTTTCGAATCACTTATTTATCTTTCTTAACTTTCTATTTTCATAATCAGTAATGCTACACATCCCACTTAAAATGAGAACATTTTTACTCACCCTCCTTCAAGGGAGGTAACCATTACCCCCTCTTAAATGGATGATATGTGTCCATAGAGGAGTAAATATTTAGACAATTTTACCCCTCCATAGACACATGTCATATGTATGGGAGGGAGGTAATGCTTACCCCTCTTGGAAGGGGGTGAGCAAAAATGGACTCACCTAAAATCCCATTTTTTTCATCTCACTACATGTTGCATGTGAGGTGTCAAATTGTGAATGGATACACATTAATGACACCTACCACATGTATCCACTCACAATTTGACACCTCACATGCCACATGTAGTGGGATGAAAAAGGTGGGATTTTAGGTGGGATGTTTAGCATTATCTTCACACGATTTAAACCCATAACTTCATAGTGTAAGTGTGGGGGACATACCATTGGCCAACCTCATATCGTATTATTTTATTTATTATTAATTCAAGACCATGTATTTTTTTTGAAAGCTTTCACCATTAGTAGGATTTATACCGTTGACCTAAGAGTCATTTGTCTAAACCCCACGCCCATCCATCTTCCAGCTGAACTACGCCCATGTTACTCATCTCATATTTAACTTCATTACTCATCTCGTATTTAACTTCATTATTTACTCCTTACCTATAGCTACAAATTTTGCTACTTGTACGAGTCATTGTAAAAAATAAATAAAAAAACATACAAAACGCAACCTCAATCTTTCAAATGGCATTAATCTTCACTATATATGCTCTGGATGATATATTTAAAAGCAGAATCCCTTCATTATTTGTACTCACAAACTCACTAAAGTAATTAACAAAGCACACCATGTCCTAGGCATTGAAAACTCATACAAAGTGAAACAGAGGACATAAAGAAAAGAAAAGACTCGAAACAGAGAATTCCAGACACTACAGTCAGGCCGCAGAGGCCTCCAAAGTTTCACGGCGATGCTTGAAGGAGGCTACCATATTGTCACGATCAGGAACATTTTCTTTAATCACAGGCACTTCCCGGAAACATTGAAACCATTTATACAAGCGAGGGAATTTCTGGGGTACGTCGTCGTTCACATTTGACCAGTAAAGATAGGAAGCAAATGCTATGTCCACCATGCCAATCTTCTCTCCATTGAAATATTTCTTGTCACCAAAACCATGTTCTTCGACAATTTGTAGCATTTCCAAGATCTCCTTAATCGTCTTCTCTAGTTCTTCACCAACGCTTTTGAACATTCTCCGCAGTACTTGGGAAATAAGATAGGACTTGACATATATATCTTAAATCAAACAGGTGGCCAATTTTTATTGGAAGAATAAAAAACATTATAGGAAATGAGCTAAATTAATTATAAAAAAAAAAAACAATCGAACCAAGGCAATCCCCCGGTCCTTTTCCTCTCTCCTTAAATTCTTCTTCTAACATTTTTCCTTTCCTGTCACTAATTTAACAAGAAAAAAAAAATTATATATAACTCTAGATGTGTATAAGTGTATTGGCAAATATATAATTGAAATGTACACTAAACGACATTTGCAATATTGGTGGATTGTGATTCGTCGCCTACTTTTCCTGCGTGAGTGTTGCCGCTGCGTGTGTACCAGGTTGATATGAACCAATAGTAGCACAAGTTGACAAAACTAAGAATTGTTAACCTCAGATAGTACTTGTCCAGACGGCTGCGGTTCAAAGTGGTAGAAAAAAGGCTTCTGTTTACATAAATGCAAACTATGCAAAGGAAGCTTCCAATTCCATCATTAATAAATCCATTCATTGCAGATACATATATAATTCTTCGATGAATGAGGTAGCTGATCAATCATGAAGTCCTCATATACCTCTTTAACAAGGCCTTTCATGAGACCTAATAAACAGAACTGTGGGGCAAGCCAGAAGATGCCCATTGGTATAGTTTCTTCGGGCTTGTCTAGCAATCCTCTCTTTTCAACTATTTGCAGCCTGTGAGCCTCAATACACCATGCAAAGGCAAAGCAAAATATAGAAACCACCATTCCAGCACAAATTCGAACAATTTTAGCTTGTTTCCATTTAGCTTCCGGAACCCATTTTCGAAGTAATAAGTCATACAAATAAGAGACTAGTTCACATATACGCCCAAGTGCTAGTATATAAGCAATGGATTCTGGAGAAGACAAGTTGTTTCCTGCTTGCTCAGAAAAAAAGGTGTTCCCTGTTGATAGTAGCAAACCAAACGCAGGGAAAGCAGTCCAAATAAGAACCATTTTAAAAAACATTTTACATTCCTTGACCTGTCTCACAGACTCGTTCAGGAGTAGTCTCAATAATGGCAGCATTGTCTAGCAATCTGCACGATTTAGAGAATTGACTTATTACATATAGAATTTCCTTTCTTCTTTTTCCAAATCCATGCATGGATATATATTTTAGTAACTTTTCAGTGCGGAATTCCGTACAAATTTTTCGTACAATTTCACTAGTTCCAACCGGTTGGAATTAGTGTAATTTTTTTTTTCATTGATGCCAATCTGTTGAAATCAATGAAACCACGCGAATTTTTTTATATATGATTATGCACTTGATAATATATATATATATATATATATATATATATACATGACATGCAGTGGCGGCGATTCGAACCTAAAATATTGCCAGATTTAACGAACGCTCTTACATAGGGTACACACGAAAATGGGAGAGTTATTTTTAATCATAGTGATCATGCTTGAATGCATCTAATTAATTAATTAATTAGGTGATTTTTTCTTTTTACTTTTTAAGTTGTTTGAGAAGATAAATGAGACTAGTCTAGTAATTTGTCCCTCACACCTACACCATCAATTGTGTGTTTGAGCCTGTCCCTCTATCTATATACCGAATTATTGTAATATTTCAAAAATAGAAGGTGTTTTGAGAATAAGAGTAGGAAAAAAAATATAAAAAAAATTAGAAAATACTTAATTCTGATGGTTGAGAATTCGAGATACGATTTTGTAAAATCCACATGACGTTCAATCTTCGTAATATATATGGATCTAGAATTCTAGATTATGTAAGATTAAATTCGTAAAAAGAAGTATATATGGGTGGTGTGAATTTTTGCCGGGTTTAATTAATTCACATCTCCAGAAAAATTTCTTAGCTTCTATATAAAACATTTACACAGCAAAAAGAAAAAAAATGAAACTACGTCGTTTATAAAGAATAAACCCTAAATCACAATTCTCTTAACAAAAAATAAACGTAAATCCACTCCACACCATCTCAGTCTTGAAGACAAGGATCATTTGAGATCAGCTGATACTCGTCCTTTCACCAAGTGAAAGCTAGAAGACGACAATTTTAAACACCCACTCTCCACCAAGAATTCTCTATAAATGACGTAGTTTCATTTTTTTTTTCTTTTAGGAAAGTTGCAATGTTAAACATGAAGTCGTTTAGGTGTAAGTGAAAAAAAACAAAAATAAAACAAATCTGTACCACATATTTGTTTTAAAGCAACGTGGCAATAGATTATTAGAAGCTCAGCACAGGACAGCACCGAAAGGATCAGCAAAGGATCCTGGTCCTCTTATTTAAGTATATGTTTAAATTTCCAAAAAAAAAAGAAAAAAAATTGTGTATATATATATATATATATACATACATACATATATAGATAAATTTAATTATATTTTAAAATTTAATTGAATGTTGAAATTTATATCAATGTCTTAAAATTCAATTGAATGGTAAAATAATTTGTATATTTAATGGTTTGAGAAAAAAATTTAGAAAAAAAATGAAATGGGTCATCTCGAGTTGGTTATGGGACACTCCATGTCATTTCGGGTCGTGTTTGGGGCAACTCGTGTAAATTGGGTTTCGGGTATGGGGCACCTTTGATTCGAACCGATCCGACCTGACCCGACCCATTGCCATCCGGCCCATTCCTAACGAAAGTTTGACTTGTCAAAATTAAATTATCCAAGTGAATTTTTGAGCCTATTATTTTTCTTGGATGGTTGCCCACTGTGCCCATCATTGTTTTTACAGCTTTGTTGTTTATAATTGTTTGTTGTGATATGTGTGCTCTAATTGCCGATCAATAGTTCAATATGGAAATGGTGGGAAATGTTACCTTTTTGAGTTGGTGTTGTACGCGGTGCACCACTTTAATAACTTAAGTTTAAAATGCATTAAAGTAAGTGATTTCCATAAATATCCTTACTTTACACTTTCTCTTGCTTTGAAGTTTTCTGAGATTTTATTCCAAAAATAAATGGAGGTTGAACATTATAACATTATCAATGCATCTTCAGTGGATAATTAGTTTAGTGGCGTTACGCAAACGCATTCGGGGGTGGGCAGGGGGCAGCGCCCCCAGAGCTTTTTTTTCTATTTCAAACCCAAATTAGGTTCCAGAAATGATTGTTCTCCGAGTCTTTTGTAAACCTTAAGCTGGCTGTGTGAATTCTGAACCTCTGAGCCTTTTCAATTGTTCTCCAAGCCTTTTCAATTGTTCTATGAGCCTTTTCATTTGTTCTCCGAGCCTTTTCAATTGTTTTCCGAGCCTTTTCATTTATTCTCCTAGCATTTTCAACAATCAATTTTTTTTTTTTAATTTTGCATCTCCGAGACTTTCTATATAGTTCTCGAGCCTTTTAATGAACTGTCCGAGCCTTTCTAAGCTTTGTCTGAGACTTTTTAACAATTTTTTTTTTTGTTTGGTCGTGGTCGTCGATGGCGACGTACGCATATTCATGGTCAACCGTCGTCGTCGGTGTACATGTGTTCATTGATTGGTCGACGTACGTGTGTTCGTCGATTCATCAGTTCCACTTCCATTGATGGAGGATTTTGAAAGGAAAAAAAAAAAAAAAAAAAAAACCAAAATGGTGAAGGGGTTTGGCATTTTTGTCGTTCACCATAATATGTGCATTTTAAACTTAAGTTATTAAAGTCGTGACTTTTTTACAAAATCTGGTCCAAACAGTGACATTTATTTTTTGAGCCCATAGTTCAATACCCAAAAAAAAAAATTGTTACTGCATTTGAAAGATCATTGAATTTTTAGACATACATGGATGATTTTTTAGCCTACCCATTATCATATATTTTTCCGTAGTTAGCTATTTGAGCCTTTTAATAACCATATTTCTTGTTAGCTAATGACCTTACCTTACACCAATTCTAGAGTATTCACCCAAAAAAATCATGGTATCCATTATCCATTTTTGTTTGAGGGAATAGAGTTGATGTTTGTAAGGAAAAGGGTGATTCATATTCTTGAAAAAAAAAAAAAACTCTGGATTTTTAGTGCCTTACATTACATGTGGACCATTAGATTCAACTTCTTTAACTTAAAGTGTGTTTGGTATGACTTTTCAATTAAATCCTTTTGTAGTAGAGTTTCTAACAAAAAAGACTTTTGGTTGTGTAAATTACAAAAAATGTGTTAATAATGTATTTTTAGAAATAGCTTTTGGTTGAATGAATTACAAAAAATGTGTTGACAATGTATTTATAATGAAAAAATTATGATGTAATATCTAAAATTTATAAAGGGTAGTTAAGACAATTTATATATTTTAAAAAAGCTCAAAAAAAAGCTTTTTGGAAAAGAGAGCTTATTTTGACAATCCAATTTTTTCTTTTTACATTTCTTTTCTAAAAACACTCCATTCTCAAAATTTAAATTTAAAAAAAATTCTAAAGACACTTCATTTTGTTACAAGATTATCCTTTTTATATTTTTTGAATTAAATTATTAAAAAATAAATTATCTCTCATAAATCATTAGATTAATTATTACATATTAAATACTCTCTCCTAAATTTTTAATTACCATATTAAACTCTCTCTCCTTTAATACATATCTCTAATTTTCTATTTCTATTATTTCTCAATCAAGACTAACAGTTAAGAAAAAAAACAAAAAAAACTTACTAATATGCTTGATTTTTAGGAACCATATGTATGTATATATATTTAAAAAAAAAAAAAAGATACTTGTTTTTTTGTTTTTTTTGTTTTAAATCTAAATGTGAAAATGTTTTTTGTTACTCTTGTAAGTATGTGATTGCCTAAAGAACTTTAATTCTTTCATATATCTTTTTTTAAAAAAAAAATTGACTTTTTAATATATATATATATATATATATATATATATATATATATATATATATATATATATATATTACTGTTAGTAAAAAACAAAAATATTCATAAGTTTTTTTTCTTTAACTATTAATCAGAGATTGATTGAAAAAGTATGAAAATATGATATATTTTATTTATTTATTTATTTATTTTGAAAAATGGAGAGAGATTAATTATGAGAGAGTGTTTAATATGGTAATAACAGATTTAGGAGAGAGATTTTTTTTTTTTAAATAATTTAATTAGTTTGGAGTGTCTTTACATTTTTTTGTCTTGTTTAGTAATTTTAATTTAGGTTAAAATTGTCATTAATAAAAAATATATATATATTTGGAGTGTGAATAGATAATTTGTGGATTGTAAGGAGAAGCTCTCTTTGGAAAAGCCCAAATTTTGGGCTTCTCTAAATAGACATAAAATGACTTTTATAAACGGTAATTGATACAGTTCATATATTAAAAAAACTGTTTTGAGTTTTGCCAAATAACTAAAAAAAAACTTCAAAATAGCTTCTAACATTAAAAATACATTTTTGATCCTTTCAAAAGTCATACCAAGCACACACTTAGGGGTTGTTTGTTTTTTTGTCTAAAGACTGAATAGTCCTGAATTTTACTGAAGACTGAATAGTGACTGAAATTTGAATTTGAATTTGAATGACATGTTTTTTTTTTTTTTCTCACGTCTGAATGTACTGTCAACATGTTTATTTTTTTTTTAAATAAAATTATTTGAAAAAAAGTAATTTTACATCTATACCCATTCTAATTAAAAGAAGTAATTTAACATGCAATACTCTTTATAAGATTTTTGCATGTTCTTCCGTAAACAAAGTTTAATTTAACAAAACAAAATATTCATCCAAGAATATAATTTTGTATGTTATTCTGCAAACAAAGTTCAAGTTCAATTTATTGTAAAAAAAAAAAAAAAGCTCAAGTTCAATTTTACATATTGTCCAAATATTCGGTATATAATTCTAGAAAACATTTTTTTTTCCTGGATCATATACAACAAGAAACCAATTTTATTTTTATTTTTTTAAAAAAAGGCTCCTAGAAACCTTTTTTTTTTTTTTTTTTTTTTTTTTTTTGAAATAGGTCCATAAATTATATACACCGATACATATATATATATCAAGATATGCAGGAAAAACAATTGGATTACTGAAGAAAACAATATATCATAACATCATGATCATAATATCATAATAAAATAACGATAACAAACACCATAATGTGATATATATATATATCAAGATATGCAGGAAAAACAATTGGATTACTGAAGAAAACAATATATCATAACATCATGATCATAATATCATAATAAAATAACGATAACAAACACCATAATATGATAGACAAGTTTATTCACCACTATACGTAGATAAAAAAAAAAAAAAAATTAAAGAGTTCTTACCAGGATTTTGTAGGAGATAAATTCAATTGTTTAATCCCAGGAATATTTCAATATGAGAAGTGATTAGGTTTTTTTTTTTTTTTTTTTTTTTTTTTTTTCTAAAAGCCTTTTAAAATAAGAAATACATTAAAAGAAAGAATTTTACACCATATCAAATTAGGATAAATTTAGAAATATATCATTTTTTGGAGGATAGACTTGGAAGAAAATATTTTAATTATAATTTAGTGATTTGGAATTAAGTTAAAAGTCAGGATTTCTTACCTTTTTTTTTTTTTTTTTAAAGTTGTTTTTTGATATTTTTAAGTTGTTTGACCACTTAAAAAAACAAACAAAACAACTTAATGAGTTCAATTCAAACCCATTAAGTCTTAAGTGGAAAAAACATACGACCCTTTAGTCTGTATGCACTTGTTAGTGCTTATCCATAATCTATGATGCACATACAATACACTAATGCATTTAATATCAATACGTATGGAGGAGAAAAGGGACAGTTGGGCCCAATATGCACATTTGGACTGCATTAAAAAATAATTAACATTTTGTCTCATTAAAATCCCTTACAAGGGCCGGATTATATTATGGACCGAATTACTGTCCGACCCATTTATACAGTCCAATACTGTGTAAAAATGTATTTGGTTGATTATCTTCTGTGAGATCATTTGTGTAATACAGAGGTAATTTGCACATTTCAAATTTCAAGGTTATTCAAAAGATGGTCTTCAGTGGAGATTTGAACAATTTTCCCAAAAGTATATTCCAGTTATAATTACGGATCAAACAACACTAATGAAAATGATTGACAAATTCTAATTTTGAGTCAGTCAAACATATTACATATCCTAAAAAATTATTTTAAAAGTTATCTTTCAAATCACATGGATAAAAACTTTATGGTTCTGAGAATATTTCTTTTTTTCAATATGCATTATAGCATCTATATTTCTTTTTATTTTATTTTTTTTATTAGTATAATTATTAGAGATACTTTGAAGAATTGAAATCTCTTATAGTAAATTTAATGTGAATTTCGTAAATAAAAAACTGATGTTTCATTCTTATTAAATTTGTTAATAAGAGCACAAATTAATACTATTATGTTCAATGATAAACCTGGAAAATAAATACACAAATTTTGTCTTGAAATTAATGAGAAGGATGTGTTGAGATACTGCAACGTGATGAACTTTAAATAAGTCAATAACAATGATAAGATTATTTTTAATCAATAAAAAAAAATAAAAAATAAAAAAAAGAGTGTAAAAAAGACTTAAATAAAACAAATGGTGATCTCAGTCATATATATTCAATTTATAAATATATGATGTAATTAATATCATACCTGACATAACCATCTTTTTGTAGTCGTCCAAGCTATAGTTTGAAATTAATTAACTTAATTTGTTATTTTTGACAAATTCTCAAATTCAATGATTTAAACAAGTTGTATTAATTATATATCAACTAGATGAAATAAATATGATTCATATATGCACGTACCATGTATGATGGTTTGAGCTTTCAGATGTACAGAAGCAACCAAGAGAGCCACCAGGAGCTAGAAGCTGCTAATTATACGTATAATATCATATGATATGATCATCTTCGTTAAATCAAATTCTAATTAATTTGAAAATGAAAATATGAGAGAATATAAGTGAAAAATTCTGACCTCCTCCAATCCTGCCATGTATGAAATCAAGGTATTGTTGTGCCCATCCTGATAACGAACGGATTGGTCTTAAAGACATCAACTGACTCCACAATCGTTCTATGTTATTGGCAAGCTCTTCAAGCTCTTCTTCGAATCTGTTAATATTTTCTGCATTATAATTCCCATTTTCACTAAATAGGGTTTCATGGTTATTTTCTGAATCGTCTTCCAACTCGAAACGACAAACCGGACAGGTGTTTTGGATGCTTAACCAAGGAAATATGCAGTCCGAATGATACAAATGCTTGCAAGGCAGCTCTCTAACCTCTTCACCAACCTCCAACTCTTCCTTGCAAACCGGGCAGTGCAAATGGGCTTCCGAGATTTTCACCGTGGGCAACGCTTCCATCACCGAAAGAGGCACAGGTGGGGGACCTGGCCTGTCCAGGTCGTCGGGGATATTGATGATAGGTCTAGTTGGGTGAGGTGGTGGCGGTGGTGGTGGCGGTGCGGGATCAAGAAATTGAAGGGAAATCCAGGAATGGGTGTTTTGTCCATCGTTTTCAATTTCCATATCCCACCGAGTCCGAGTAGTTGGTCTCGGGTGGAGAGTGGCTGCCAAGGAGTCTAGGAGACGAGTAGCTGGAGAGGGTTGGAAGGCGGTAAGGTCGGCTATGAGGCGAGGCCTGGATATCGTGTCAAGCTCGTGAAAGCTGCAGAGTTGTGTGGAGCAATGTGGACAGAAAAAGAGGTCATGATGTGGGTTGGTGGAGGTCATGAACCTTACGGTTGTTTGGCAGTATTGGCACCGGAAGAAATGGAAAGTTGTTCGGATCGCAACAGGAGGTAAAGACATGAGAATTATGAGAGACTTGTTGGGAGATGAATATGATTGTGTTGTTTTCTTTGAGAAGAAGAAGAAGAAAACATTATATATATGTATTTGCATGGGACTTGAGAGTTATATTATAATAATAATAATAATAATAATAATAATAATAATAATAATATAACTCCTATTGTATGTGAAATTTAGAGAGAAAAAGGATAGCTTTTGAAGCTACAGGAAGAAAGGCATGTTTTTCTTTTACACGAAGCAAAGAATGATTCACAAAGAGTTGCGATGTGTATGGTGAATTGTTTTAAAAGTAATTATAATATATTTTAATCCTAAGCCATATTTTTAATTTTGTAATCGTAATGTGTAATTGTGTATGGTGAATTGTATGGGCATATTGATGCTATTGTTTTTCTGTAAACCACACTTGGGACATTTATCTTGGGATCTTCTCCGACGTTTGTATTCTCTTCTCGACTTCACTCTTTACCTTTTACCTTGGATATTGACTTACAGATTGAGATTTGACTAATCGTTTGAAGTTTCATCTTCTTGCTTTGATTTCTAATTGTCACCAACACGCAAACCAATCAACCAAAACTACCATATCAATCCATACCCGACTCATTAAAAACCCCATCACCATTCAAGTTAAATTTTATTAAAAAATAGAACATAAAAGATGAGAGTGAGGTAGCTAGCTAGCGAGACTCCTCGGCGGTGATGAATCTGAAGGCGGAGGCTCTCCATGAGAAAATGGGAAACTATGGAAGACATCCTATGTGGTTAATAAATAAATAATTTTTTGGCCACCACGTACAGAACAGGGGAGGTCACAAACAGGAGGCCCAAGCCTCTCCCCTCTCCGCTTTAAAACCATAATTGTTGAAATATGTGAAGCCTTAAATCTGCCAAAGAAATGTCTGCAGGATACCGTGGCACAGACCGCCAGGGCCGGCCCTGGGCATAGGCCGACGAGGCGGCCGCCTAGGGCCTCCATTTCCCAAGGGCCCCCAAATTCATTTAGTGTGTATTCTATGTTAGGCTCGAGTACAGTTTTGTTTTTTTAAAAAAAAAAACGACCCACATACCAATTATTATTTAAAAGGCCCACCAAAGAAATATTTATATACAGCTCATATGTTTTTGAGAAAATTGTCAAATTTAGCCAAATAGATTATGGGGAAATTGTTTTTAGCCTTCTTTTATATTTTAATTGTTTTTAACCATTTTACAATAAATTCTTTCGATCCTTAGCAAAAATTACAGAAATACCCCCACTACCATAAAGTTGTATAGATTGGCACAAAAGCAGGACTGTGATGTAAAGTTGTTTGGTATAGTCTATATTTATTGCCCATATTTATTTATGTGAACATAAAATATGAATGAATTGTACAAAACAAGTTGATAATAAAACAACATGAATTGGATTGAAACCGTATATATATCATTCAAATGTGATACACTCGCTCTGTGTAGTTAGCATTGTATGAAGAAAAGCAAACGACTTGCATATCAGCTATCTAAGTCCATCACTGTATATTCTTTACATTCATGGGATTGAAACTGTATATACGTATCACCCAAATTTCCTACCAAAATCTGTCTACTTTGGTTATTCTGCTGTTTCTTTAACTACAGAAATTGCAGCTCTGAGTCAAGATTCTCATCTGTAGAAACCGATTCAACTCATCTCAACTCTCACTTGAAAGGGAGTTTAGTTGGGTGAGAGTGTTGTTCGGTCATCCAGCCATTGAATTTTGGAGATGGAAAAAGTTGTGTCACGGGTTGATTATGTTATGATTCCCACTCTTGTTTTGTAGAATGAGGCATGTAGCTACAATGATGCTGGTGAATTGGTCCTTTAAACAAATGCATCAACTGTTCCATCTTTTGGAGGAAACTGCAAACATTCTCACAAACAAAACAAAATACATTTAAGTATTATTCCTACAAGTAGACCTGACACGGGTCCGGTTCGGTTCCGGTTCTAAGGTTTGGTGGAACCGGAACCGGTATATGCTGGTTCCGGTTCTGGTTTCGGAACCGCCGGTTCCAGTTTCGGTTCCGACCAAACCGGCGGTTTTGAACCTTTTATTATTTTTTATTATTATTAATAAAACTCAAACTCAAACTCAGTCTCAGTCAAGTCTCAAGAGATCAAAAACTCTTCCAACACTTCAACAGTTCAACCCACATCAGTCCTAATCAACTGTCCAAGAACAAAAAGAAGAAAAAAAAAATCAAAATCAGATCGATGGTGCCATACTGCCATGGTGGTGATGCCGTGATGATGGTGGATCGAAGGAGAGGAGATCCGAAGAAGGAGAGGAGATCGTTCGATGATGGTGGATCGAAGAAGGAGAGGAGATCGTTCGAAGAAGGAGAGGAGATCGATTGAAGAAGAAGAAGAAGAAGAAGAAGAAGAGGAGGAGGACATCGAAGGAGGAGGAGGAGAAGAAGAAGAAGAAGAGGAGGAGGAAGAAAGAAAAAGAAGAGTCTGCGGCTGTGAGAGAAAAGGAGTTAGGTTTAGGTTTAGTATTTATATTTAAAAAAAAAAAATGGAACCGCCGGTTCCGCAAACCTTGGAACTGGAACCGGAACCGGAATTTCGGTTCCGGTTTCGGTTCCGATTCCGATTTTTCTGGTTTTGGTTCCACGGTTTGAACCGGAACCGTGTCAGGTCTACCTACAAGTAAAAACATAGACACTGGAATGTGCGTCTCTTCACTTTGCCAATTGACAAGTCAGTTCACTGGCACTTGCCAAAATTGTAGTATCTTCGGCTTTGCATTCTCTTCACGGAAATTATTCATTCTACCCAAATCAATTTCAAATCCCTAAAAACAGCCCCAAATCAATTCAACCAACCATAACATCACAAATTATGACTATATATCATCAATTGCTAATCCCTACCCAACAATCTAACATCAAATCACATAAAGAAATAGGAAATCATAACTGAAATAAAAAAATTTAAAAAAAAATCTCAATTTTGACTTACCTCAAAATTAAATTTCAACTTACCTCAAAATTAAATTTCAATGGCACAAACTGGGGCTCGACAGACTCTGATCGACGGGGGTTCCCTCTCCGGTGTCGTCTCCCCCACGTGCGCCGTCTTCTCTCACTTTCTCGGCAGTGTGTCTCTTCTTTGTTCTGTCGAACGAATGAGGAAATAGAGTGAGTTTTTTTTAATGGCTGCTTTTATATAGGGGCATTACGGTAATAACGTAAAAAATAGGTTATAAACAATTAAAATTTGAAAGTAGGTTATAAACAATTACTCGATGTTTCAAATGGTTAGAAATGAACTTTTCCCTATGTTTTTGTTGTTAAAAAAAATGCCCATTAAAGAAACAAAATCATTATGCTTTTTTTTTTTTTTTTTTTAATAGACAAAATCATTATGCTTACTCCATCACAACATACCAAATTGCAAATTGCAATTCATTGTATCAGACATTCAAAAATTTTTAGGGTTCTTTACTTCTTTGGCACTTGGCATCTCTCAACTCTGTTCTTGGCTTTTTACGAAATTGGGAATTAATGGGAAAGTAATTGTTCTTGGATTGGAATTTGGAAGCTCTATTCTTGAAAGCAACTGTAGTTGTTTTAGAAGGTAATTTAACACATCTTTTCCTTTTTCTTCTTCTTTTAATCCGAAAACCTCTTTTCGTTTTCTATTTTAAGTTTTGTTAGAATTTTGTATGTAATATGTATTATGGAACTCGAAGGTAAGGATTCAGGAACCCAACTACCCAATAGAAAAAATTGTTTTTAAATTTTTATGTATGCATTGCTAGAATTGTTCTTGAATTTTGTATGTATTATATTAGAATTTCGTTTTTCTATTTTAGTTTTGTTAGAATTTTGTATGTATTATGTATATGTAACCCGGAAGTCGGGATTTGGCGGCCTCAATTTTTTAGTTCGCCTTGGGCCCCCGAAATCTTAGGACTGGTCCTGCAGACCGCGGGGCACCAACCACGGTGTAGACCGCAGTCAATTCAAGAGGTGTTACCGCTGTTGAAGCGCAGTACAAAAACCGTGGTATATACCGCAATGGATTCTAGAGGTTTTATTGCAACGTGAGCGCGGTACACACACCGCGGTTTTCTAAGCGGTGAAAAACAAAGGAAGCAATTCGGGTGCGAGATGGATACTGCAGCAAAATGAGAAACCATGGAAGACATCCTATGTTGTTAATAAATAAATATTTTTTTGGCCACCACATATAGAATAGGGGAGGTCACAAACAAGAAGGCTCGAGCCTTCCCTCTCCACTTTAAAACCATAATTGTTGAAATATGTGAAGCTTGAAATTAGTTGAAGAAATGAAGTTTGCATGATACCGCAGCATAGATGGCGGGGCACCAACCACGATATAGACCGTTGTCAATTCCAGAGGTGTTACTGCTCTTGAAACACGATACACAAACCGCGGTAATTACCTCGATGGATTCCAGAGATTTTACCGCGACATGAACGCGGCACACACACTGCAGTTTTCTTAGTGGTGGAAAACAGAGGAAGATCACGGTTTGGGCGCAGAATGAATACTGCGGCCCAAATCACGATGACAATGAAAATTTTGCAAAACAGGAAATTTTGTGCGGGAAGAAAAGGACTCATTTAGGGTTTTGGCTTATCCTAGTGCTCCTATATAAATACTATTATTTCTCTATGCTTAAGGGTGTGTAAAAAATAGCAAGTGAGGCTGAGAGCAATTTGTATAGAGACTGAAAAAGAGAGAACAAATAGATTGTAATCAACTCTGATAGTGGATTGAGTGCAGGTGTACTTCGTGGATGTAAGCAAATTACTGAACCAAGTAAAATCTTTTGTGTCTTCTTATTTTCTTATTGCTTTCATATTATCTGTGTTTGTGATTGTGATTTGCGTGACTATGGATTGCGAATTTTCTACAACTAGTATCAGAGCCCAGGTTAGGAGGATCTAGAGATTTAGGCAAATCTAAGGTTTCTTGAGGCCATAATTTTTTTTTCTCATCGAGTGAATTTGAAATCAGAAAAAGATTCTTATAGGATTGAGAAATTCGATGGTACAAATTTCAGTTTCTTAAGGATACAGATTGAGGATTATCTGTACTAGAAAGACCTGTATTGACCTATAATAGAGAAGCTGAAGAGTGAATCCGACACATATTGGATGGTCAAGCAGATGTGATCGCGCTCCAAATGTTCACATTTAGCGCTCCTTATACCTGGTTTTTATAACCGTTTTTCGAGCATTTTAGGTATTTAACGTTGTAAATAAGTGTTTTTAGGTAACTTAGGTGTTTCAAGGGCATTTTGGTCCATAGTGATGAAAAGAAGGCAAAAAAGGAAGAAAAGAAAAGAATCTTTGCCCCCGTGGGTTCACAAAGCAAAACCCCGCGGGAATAAACCATCGAAGCAAAGTCGCGGAGCATATCAGGTGTTCCGGCGAGTTCAGTTCTTCTGTCTCGCAGGAATTAATTCGCAGCATGAAACCGCGGGACATTCAAATGCAAAGCCGGCGAGTTCATATCTTCTGTCTCGTGGGAAATTAGTCGCGGAAGGAAAACCGCTGGAATTCCTCATCTGAGGCCAGTGAGTTCATTCTCTTTACGATGCAAGAATAAAGCCATCGTGTAAACCCGCGGGACAATTCAGCGAGTTCAAACAGACCTTCTAGAGAGAAAGTATTCACCGAAGGAATCCACGCAAAAAGGGAAAGATCACCCCGCAGGTTCATACCGTGGGAAAGAAGCCACGGAACATACCCGCAGAGGAGTCTGACGAGCTTCAAGTGGATCAATTCTAGTCCAAAACCAATAAAATCAATTCTTTTTGCATACACCTTCCATTATTGGCCTTAATTATAGACAAAAATACCCTCTCTTGCTTTTGAAAGGCCTCCCCCTTTTGCACAAACCATCCCACTTACTTCTCTATTAAAAACCTCAACCACCACACTTAGTAGGAGCTACTATTACATTTTAGAGAAAGTTAGATATTAATTATGAATTCTCTTAGAAAGGAAAGGCCAAGTTAGTTTTCTTTGGACTTTCTAGGCAACCAAACACCTACTTTGGTATCTTAGTTTAGCTAATTTCAAGTTTGCATAGAAGAAGTTGTTGCTTGGATTACAAGGAGAATCACATCTTCATCACAAGAGTTACTAATCGGTGATGTTTTCTTCATTTGCAGTCCCTTGTTACTTTGATTCTATGTGTAACTAAATCCCTCTTGTTAGGGGTTAGATGTAATTCTTGGAAATAACCTTGCTATATAATCAATCATGTTATTTCACTTCTCAAGTTGTGTGTGTTTATTATCTCATTTATGAGTGATGGTTTTTACAACCATTCATCCCTTATTGAATGCACCACATGCTTGAAGATTCAATATGCCTTAAAGACCATTATTGCATAGGACACTTATGCCATCTATGTGGTAGAGATTTACTAATTTGTGAATCCTTACCAACACCTTTGAGTAAACCTCCTTTAAATCACTTCTCTAATCTTAGGTTGTGATTAAAGTGAAGGATTTAGTGCCTTATAATTGATATGGATAGATGCATGCTTAAGGTCCTTATAAATGAGCTTAATGAATGATTGATTATCGAATAGGTTGTTACTTGAATGAATCTTTCCCCTAGCAATCTTTTAATCTAGTTTTGAAATCAAGTAATTGTAGTTCTTAATCTTAATCAATCGCAATCTTAATTTAGTTAATGTTTTCATCATCTTAGTTAATCAATTAAACTTCTGTTAGAGTTAATCACTTGTGTTATCACTTTCTAGCTACGTAAATTTAAACCTGTTTATCTCATGGGAAGAATAACCCGTACTTGTGCACCCTATACGAGTTAAATGACTTGTGCACTTGCAAAGGGTGAAACACTCGCGCGTCCCTTTAGAATAGCCGAGGTAGATTAGTATAAAATATTGTAGTTTATTTAGAACCGGTTCGGGTGCGCCAGGATGCCAAGGGCATGATCGATGAGGAGTGGTTACTCTAAGACCGCAGAACACTAGGAGCGATTTACCTCAGTTCGACGAAATTGGTTAACTTCAACGTCAAAGATCAAGTGATAGGAACAAATCTTATAAAGACCTTATCGAGCCTATACAAGCAGCTTTCTGAAACTAAATAGGTCTATCTAATAAAAACGCTGATAAACCTAAAGATGTCAGAAAATCAGAGTTTCAAGGATATCATGAACCAGTTCAACGAAGTTGTTGACTGTGAATTTTGGATCGTTGAAAAGTCAACCGCCAAACAATAACACGTAGGCAAATCGAAGCTTTAACCAGTATAGGGTTGAATAATCAAAGCCTCTTTCTCCACGTGGATGTGATACAATTTGTTCATATTTGAGGATAATAATATAGAAAAGTAGGAAATAAAGAATAAATCAAACATAACACATGTTTTACGTGGTAAAACCCCAAGGCGGGGAAACATCCACGGTGCCGGTGACGGCGAGAAGAGATCCACTATGAATAGAATAATTACACACTCAATACTCGCTTTCTCTCAGATAATTGTTTATGTTTCGTATCTTTTTTCTTATGTAAGTGTAAATTGCTCATCCTGTTCCCCCTGATATAATGAATACATGGATGTATTTATAGGGCATAGGGTTCGATCTAGGGTTGCCCTAGTTTCTGTCGTATAAGTGGTGGATTCATTAATTAGAATCTTTGTAGGATTCCGGTAGAGTAGACCAATTAGGACTTGTTTCCCATTTGGTGTTTATCTTTCTGGAAGCTTTAAATCCTTTTCGGATTAGACTTCTCTAGTACTGGAGATGAAATAGGGATATTTCCTTATTGGAATATTATCCTAAGATTTCGTATCTGAGTGGATCTCCGCTTGATAAGACGTATCTTGATAGGATTGTATTTCTTGTTTTTGCCGAGTAGTTCCTGTTTTGGCCGAGTAGATCTTGCTGAGTAAAGATTTTCGGCGAGCAGGATCTTCGGCGAGTAGGATCTTCGCTCATTAATATTTCTTTAACTAGACGACTTTACTTGGCGCATATGCTTCTAACTTCCATATTTAGCTTTCTTGATGACGTGTCCAGACCTGGTGACGTGGAATTACTGTACTTCCGTATTAACCGCTATCTTTGCTGACGTGTCATGCTGACGAAAATATACGTACAACAGAAGTTAAAGATGGGTTAAACTTCATGTCAATGGTGTTTGATGAAGAGTTCTTAGGCAGCATTCTACTTACCCAGATGTCATAGAGTTGGCAATGACGTGTCAATTGATCGCTAATTCTTTCGAAAAAGAAAAGATAAACTTCTAGTAGGTAGTGAAAATGATCATGACCGAAGAAATTAGGATT
The DNA here is from genome assembly GCA_008009225.1 of Acer yangbiense. Taxonomy (NCBI): domain Eukaryota; kingdom Viridiplantae; phylum Streptophyta; class Magnoliopsida; order Sapindales; family Sapindaceae; genus Acer; species Acer yangbiense. The sequence goes on from CM017761.1 coordinate 14,518,014, forward strand.
CCTGAACACAGTATCAGTGGCATCTTCCTCAGCACTGAATATGGAAGGTAGAGAAAACAGGGGTAGAAATCGGAATAGGAATCAACGAAGTAGATCAAAATCAAGAGGTAAATCTAAATCTAGGGCTATCAGGGCAATAACTCAGGTAATCAGCAGCAAAGCAAGAAAGACATATAATACTGGAATTATGGAAAGATGAATCACTACTCGAGTGAGTGTAGGTCTGGTAAGAAGGACGATGACAAAAGTAGTGCAAACTGTATTTAAGATGAGTCAAACGATTGCCTTATCAATTCATTAGAAAGCAAGATGGAGTTTTAGGCGTTAGACTCAGAGGGGTCATTCCATGCCACCTCACACATGTATTTGTTTCAGAATTACGTCTCTAGAAATTTGGTTAAGGTGTATCTTGGTGATGATCACGCATGCGACATTATCGATTTACCGGGAAAAGAGATGTGAAGATTCAATTGAATGGGTCAATTTAGAAACTTGACAATGTGAGACACGTACCGAAGTTGAGGAAGAATTTGATCTCCAACACTTAGACTGTATGGAGCGGTACTCCACGGTCGGAGGGGCCCAGGTATGGACTGGCGAGCCGGGTCGCAGTCAGAGGCATGGTGCAAGGACAAGGCTTAGATGTCTAGAGCGAGGTTGCCTGGCTATAGGGGACTAGGATGTGCCAGGTATCAACTAGGATCGGTTCCTAGATGTACCGAAACTAGTTGTGACAGATCCAGTCACAACACAATAGAAGGATGTAGGTAGCGTATCAGGTTGACAATTTGATGGTGGTCAATGATCAATCATATATTTACACAAAGATGAGCTAGTTATGATTCTCATTCATCTTCAATTGATTACACTTCTACCAAAAGGGGTTTCCCTCTTTCTCTTTCTCTTTCTCTTTCTCTTTCTCTTTCTCGGTATAATGAGGGTTTCAACTAATGATACCAGTCGTTCTATAATAGAAAATTACGTAGTAAGAGTGTCTCACTCGAGACAAGTCATTCTATAGTAGGAATATACTCTTCTTGACTCTTAAAGAAAAATGCTCTCCTTTAACTCTTCTTGAGTTGGGGTATTTATAGGGTGCCTTGGACATGGTAAGTGAGAAGGATCCTCCAATGTGGAAGTCTTTGGCACGATTCTCACCATTCTTTTACACCGGGCATAGAGTGGCACATGCCCTAGAGGGCTGTGATTGCTCCAGCTATGCCCTAGTGCTGACTAGAGGATCAAGTGGGTAGGTGGGAAACTTATCTTTTAGGTGGGATAGTCATTAGGGGATTTCCACCGCTCCTTTGTATCGGGCACAGGCACGGCACACGCCCTAGAGGGTCAAGATGGTTCCACCTATGCCCTAGTGTCCATGTAGGTGCTTCGTAGGCGATTATGAGGTGTTTTCCCCAATTTTGGCTGGCCAGAGGTGCTAGAGTTGGCTTGAGATGTCGCTTTCACAAATAAGGCGCGTCGGGGGACAATGATAGTGTGTGTCACGCTGCATCTATCAGGTGCTTTCTCCTACCATTTATATTCTCTACCTAGGAGCTTTTTGCATCCGTTCTGCCTGTTAGAACTTAGGTTCCTATTTGGTGATCGTTGGAGTTAACATCAGGTTAGATTAAGATGAACCGTCATCGAACTGTTAGTGCTAGGTGATGGAGCGCGATTAGGGCTGTCGATCCTTGCCCTTCCTTTCCTTTGATAACTGGGCGAATTTAATGCCCAACCACTAATTGCCTTCCGTTAGGATTTCTTCTTTGGTCGAGTTGGTTCACCTCATTGGGCTTGGATCAGCCTTGACTAGTCCTATGGTGATCTTGGTGGTGATTCTAGAATGTTCTTCAATGTTAGGGCATCTTGGTTCCCTTGGAGTAGTTCGGCTTCCTTAGGCAATTTTTCCTTCCTAGGGATTCTCCTCTGCCTGGGTGGACCACCTCGATGGACATGATTGAAGAGGCCTGGTCATCATAGCATAGTGACCAACCACGATTGTACCGTGACCACACCAAAATGGGGTGCTCGTAATAGTACGAGGCCGTGGTGTAGTACAATGATGAATAAAGTTTGTTCCCACATAGATTGATGTATTGATTATCGAATTTTATCAATTTAGCTACTATTTAAACAACTGAAATTAAGAGAGTTATAATACTCTACTCTAATTTAATTAAATGCATAACATAATTGACAAAGCTAGATAACATGAAAATAAACACACAAGCACTTGATTTGTAACTCTTCTAGAACTGAGGCTAAGACCTTTGAATCCACATACCCAATTCTCTCCAATCTATAGACTCACTATTATGATAAATTATGCAAGTGTTAATGAAGACTCGTGTAACCCTTAATTAGTCTCTACTCTCTCTCGAGTAATAAAGACAACATCTATATGCACCAACAACCTATCTCTCGATGGTTATCCGATCTACACACAAATTCATTAAGCATAGTGGCACACAAATAGAATCATATAAGCTACCATCGTATATTTTTATCTTACTAGACTTATATCGTGCATTTCATCGAGCACATTGTGTTTTTCTCCTCTCGGTACATCACCCAACAACCAAATAACTACTAAATATAAGTTAGACATTCGATAGTGATTAAAACATGAAATACACATACAAAATACAAGCAATGAAAATAAAGTAGTGGTCTTTATTGGAGATTCATGGAAAGGTTTCATCTTGGCCTTAGCCAAGATGGTTTTAGTTCATGTTACAAATTTTAGCTTCACAAAATATGAGTTTAGTACAAGCCATATCAAATACAAGTAATAAATGAAGAGAGAAAGGTAAAGAGAAAACTATATATGAAGATCTCCTCCTTTCTTGGTTGATGATGTGGTTGGCTTGCTTCTTCTTTTTTAATTAGTCCCCTTTTATGCTCCAAGGTTGGATTTTGATGGTATATTTAGGTGGGGAAGTGAGATATAAGGTGTTTGGTGAAGTGAATTTGAAATTTGGATGATGGATTTAAGGTTCGATGTAGTGATTTTGTGATTTTTTAAGGTAAAGATGTGTTCTTGGAGTTTTGGAGTTCAAGGGTGGGACAAGAGGTCCCTAAGAATGAGAGGAAATGAGATATTTATAGGGTGTGGGATTTATGGCACGAAACCCTATAAAACTGTTGATGTGGCTTCTTTGCGCGGTACATGCGCAATACACTTTAACGCAAGAATTGTGGCAGCTTTTCTATGCGCAATACAACTTAACGCATGAATTGCGACTACTTTCTGAAGAAGTTGCTCAATACGTGCATAATACAACTTAACGCACGAATTACACAAGACTGTCTTCATTCTTCAACAACTTCAATTCAGCCCCGATTTCTTCCAATTTTGCGCAAACATCCTTGGTGTTAGGATTATGCTCAATAGCAAGAGTGTAATATTGTAATTGACAATCTTTTCATATTAATAAAGTGATTTCTGGTTTAACAAATCTTATAGCATTTACAGTTTAATATTATAATTGTCAAAGTAAATAATCATAAGGTCAAAAGACTATAAGAAAAGAAGAATTGTTTATACATCTGGATATGTATGAGGTAGACACAATTCTTTAGTTAGTCTTGAATAATGTTCACAACTTAAGTTAAAGGTTGGGCACCTTTATCTTGTTAAAGTTGTAAAATTCTTTTGCTAGCATTTGAGTGGGATCAAATGAGTTATGATGAGTCTGAAATCATTGAAGGGTCTTCGAGTAAAAGAATCTAGTGCACTGGGTGCATTGAATAGGATCATAATGAAATACTTTATCTAGAACCATCAGTAGATAAAAGTTTTTTCATTATCAGGACAATCGGAGAGTCTATCTTAATCCTGAGATAAATGATGGACTTATGGTTGCAAGTGTTATCATTTGAGTTATCAATGAGTACGATTATAAAGCATAATATATCCTCGATAGTTTGGTGGTATTCATTTGTTAATCGATAGAGAACTTCATTTATAGATATGGACATCATGGCTCCATTTATTAAATGAGAGTAGAATATCATCATATGGATGTTTTGAGGTATTGGATATTGAATCTTAACGTTAAGTTTTCGATAAAGTCTATTGAAACATGGCTTCTGGACAAGTCAAAATATCCAAGTTCAAAATGTGGTCATATGAGTAAATATGGTAACTTGGAGAGCTATAGGCGGTCTATGAGCTCTTGGCGATTACTGATATTCTTCACGAGGATACACCATCTCCAATAAGATTGTATGGGGTACGAATGCGAAATATTTACTTATTCTATCTTTATTTAAGAGTTCAATTTTAGCTTTTTAGTGGAATGAGTTAAAATTAATAGATCGGACCTAAGTGAATCATTTGTTGATTGTGATTAGGTTATGTCTATTGAAGCTTAAATTTAGATAGCCCACCAAGATCCCCAATCCACACGGACTTGCATGGATCACTTGACATATTCTACCGGACCAATTTATGGGTCCATCTAGAATTGTATTTAATATATTAAGAATATAATTTGCACATTATTTATTTAATGGGCTAATCAATTATATTAATATATTAATGAAAGGCATGTGGGCTTGTTTCTTTTAGTAAGAATGGGTTTGGTTCACATGTGAGCTTTTTAATTAAAGTCTAATGGATTAAATAAAATAAGAAAATAATATTAGGCCCATGTATATGGTGTGGGCGGCAAGACTAGAATAATAGTCTAAAATATTATTTTATTTTATTGATTGATTAAATGGAAATTAATTAATTTATTAGTTAATCATTTAATTGAGAATCAAAATCTTTTTCTGATCAGGAAATATGTTTCCTATAGTAGTAGTATATTAAAGATAAAAGACTTATGTTAGGTTTATAGTTTGTGTTGGCATGTATTCCATATCAAAACGTGTTTCTTTTGTAATGTTTAGTGGTCCTTATGTTGAAGATTTATGAAGACGAAGAAAGTCTTGGTCACAATTCATGCAAAATGTCGGCTTCAAAGAGATATGTGCTTCATTGATCATCAAAGGTAATATAAGACCTCATATCTCTTACCTCTTACAAGGCTAGGCACACACTCACACATGGCATCCTTGTGTGTTCCTTCATGGTTAAACATCATTTATATATCACTTTCACACACTTGATAATATATACTCATGCATTTATACTATCTTGACAAACTTTGCTTATTGCATATTCTAGGACTATGTCTATGAAATAGCATATGTGTGTGTCTTTGTGTTTGTATGTTTCCGTATTTTTGTATTTGGACTTGAATATGCTCTATTATGATTTCTTATTAAGTTCCGGTCGTTTCGGTTACTCATTCATTTTGTTTCGAGTCCAAACGATGTAGCTACCCTACTTTTCGTTCTCATTCGTTGAGTTGACTTCATCATCATTTTCCGAGATGATTTCTCAACCATTTTTCAAAGTTATGTAGTCGTTGTCATGCGTGAGGGAGTCACAGTTCGTAATCCGAAAACAGATTCAAAATCAGAGTTCAGATGCCCAAGATACGGCTGAAGAACGTGAGGGAGCGGGCGAGAGGAGAGCGTGGCCAAGAGGTCACATGGCCCAAGCCGTGTGGGAGCCGTGAGACCCACGGCCAGAGGACCCCTCTGGTCCCGTGTGGTCCACGCACCCCCCACGGGTTAGGTGACGTGGCCACCTCTGATTGGCCCGAAAAATCTCTCTCTCTCCTCCTTTTAAATTCCCTCCATTCCCTCCATTTCATTTCTAAGAAGAAAAATTGCAAAATCCTGTCAGAATGTTTCTCCCAAATTTTCTCACCTTCCAAATACCATAACTTCTTCATACGGAGTTGGAATTGAGTGATTCAAGTTGGAGATCATTTGTAATCGAGTCCTCTACCTTTTCCAAGTGGTTTGGCAGCTGTTTGATCGATTTTCTGGTCGTTCTACATAGAAAACCGAACCAGCTCGTGAATCCAAGGTATTGGTCTAATCTTTGGGATTTCTTCTTTTATAACCTTTAATTTGCTTGGGGTTTCTTCTTCTATATATACTTGTATGTTTGGTGAATGCTACTGAGAAAGATAGCTTCATAATCAATCCTAATCAAAAGTCTATTTAGAGACATTTGTTAACTAGTTTCCATGATTCTAGGTTTTTCACATGATTGTGAGTTGTATTGTGATTAGGTTGATATCTTAGGTTGTTTGTGACTTGATTGAATCAATTTTGTGATAAATGACCTTGAGATTTGATTTGATCCTTTGATTGATGAAATCTAGGATTATTGTATTTGTATGTGTTTTAGAGCAATCTAGGATTTAATTGATTTATATCTTAAATCCTTGCTCTATATTTTTAGCTAGAATATTGATTGATTTAATCTCATGTATCTAGCATTTTATTGTATGTTGATAGCATCTTGAACTTGTACTTCATGAATATATTTTGTTCAAGTGTTGTATGTGTGAATGAGACTTTGAGCTTATGTGTTTGGTGTTTACACATGCTTTAGGTTTTATTCTTGTATTTTGCATCTAGACTTTTATTACTTGTGATATCACATGTTTAGGTCTATTTGTACCATGGAATGTATTGATCACATGTTCTATGTTGAATTGGTTGTTTGCATCATTTACATTCACATGATCACACTAGAAAGTCCTTGTAAAAAACATGAAGTCTTGGTTAGAGTCGGGATGACTCGGATAGCCAAGCAAGAAGACTTGTCTAGAGTCGGGATGACTCGGATAGGCAAGCAAGGAGTCATGGCTAGAGTCGGGGGGACTCGGATAGTCATGCATAGGAGGCTCCCTAGAGGCATGAGTGCCTTGGATATGGAGTTGGCTATTATATTGGTAGGCCTATGTGTATGGTTAGACATAGGCTCCAAAAGAGTGGGGTACACGGGAGGTGTATGCACTCTTGAGAAATTTCTAATCTTCCATCGATGTTGGTTTTGTGTGTTGTCCAATATATGGTGGTTCCGCATCATTGAGCGATTTCATACTTTCCAATAGGGTTGGGTAGACTTAGACTCCACTAGGTTGGGTGAGCTAAAGATTGGTCACTTTGTGGATTCTCTATTTTTATCATCCAATATATATAGTACCCTAATGGTTGTATTTCAACCCGTGGATGTTTCCTCCTTGGAGGTTTTACCACGTTAAAAAATATCTTGTGTTAATTCTTCCTATCTCTATCTTTTATATTTTATTTGTGTATGTTATTATCTTGTTTCATATTATTCACTTGTGATATATAGTGAAGCAAGTATTTGTAAAGTGTGATTCGTGGATTCATTCTTTTGATCATTTTTGTATATATGATTCTTTTGTATATTGTAATTTTTTGTATAGTGATATTTGATCACTCTTGTAACTCATTGAACATCTATTGAAATACAAGTATTCTTTGTTGTTGTGTTTATTTGTTCTTATACCTCACACAACTAGATGATATACATTGACCTTGTTCACATGATTATATTCTCATATTGTCTATATATGTCTTTCTTGGTTTATTTTGTTGTGTGTAAGGCTACCTTGAGGGACAAATGAAAGTTTGTTCAAAGGATTGAAAAAAGGTGTAAAAACCTATTCACCCCCCCCCCCTCTAGGTATGCCTTAAGCAATTTAACTACGTTTGTATACTTTCAACTTATTTGGTAAGAAGATAAATAATAAGGTTTATTTATCTAATCAAATAAGGAAGTCTTTTTAATAAGTCATAATAGGATTAAACACTTATGAGTTATATTAGGGTTAGGATTCTAAGGTTGATAGGAATTAGGGTAAAGCACAAATCCTCTTTGGGAGAGAATTCGGCCAACCCTAAATCCTAATACAAGAAGAATTCGGCAACCCTAATAATAATACAAGAAGAATTCGGCCACCTTATATATTTGATAGGATAGCATTCGGCCACCACTTCTTCTTCTCCTAGCTTGAGTGAATTATTTCTTTTGCTTAGAAAAATAATTCATACTCTAGACAAGTGTTTAATTTCGGCCAAGAGAGAAATAGAGAAAGAGAGTTCTAATTTCGATAGTGCACTTGTAAGCTTGAATATCAAAAAACTTTGTGCACAACTTCGAATTAGGTTCACGCGAGTTTCAATCTTAACGGTTGTTAAATTCAAAAGTGACCGGAACATACTTTCTAGTTTCTTGGATTTTATTGTGACTAACGATCAGGAGGAGAGATTTTGTTTTCCATCCTTAGGTACGCAATTCAAAGAAAGGGAGACCACGCTCCTAGGTGATTCACGTTCGTGATAGGATTGGAAGATCTTGCGGATTACCATCGACGCAAAGTCAATCGGATCATGCGACAAAAGGTATTCTACTTTTTAGTATATATATATGTTTAATTAATTTAAGGGTTAAGGTTCATAATATGAAAAAAATTTAAACTATACTAAACTCGATTTTAGTCTCGCTTCCACTGCGTGACCATATTATTCCCTACACTTGGAAATCTACAATGACTTGCACAAGCTTATTTAGCTATTAAATACACCCGTTTTACCCGGAAATGGAAAGCAAACGATAGGAAATAGGTATGCACCAAGTGTAGAAATATGCATTATCAAATACCCACAAACCTATCTTTTGCTCTTCCCCAAGACAAGCAAACTCTAGACAATCACAAACATGACTTAACCTAAAATAAAAACTAAACCTAACAAAAACAACACCGCTTTCATGGATGACACGATGATGAAAATATATATAATGTGTCCAAATTATCATAGAGAGGAGGTGAATAGGTTTTAATCAAGTTAATTACCAATTTTTCTTGATTAGTCAATATTAAAAAATAACCAAATGTAACAAGCAATCAATTGACAATATAAATTGCGGAAAACAATAAATGACAGGTCAATTGATTTACGTGAGACACCCTCCAACTGGGCAAAACTCATGGGTTATTGTGCTAGCCACACACGATCCTCAAATCCACTATTTGAATGAAAGTTTACAACCTAGGTTGACCTCAAACCAAACCATTCCTAGTCACTAACACTTCCACTCTACCCAACGGGCCTTTAATAGTGATCCTAGACTAACTTGCTTGTGCACTAATCCACTTAGTCACAAGGCTTAACACTCATGGAAGAGATAACAACCTATGTGAATATCAAATGCATAAATGCTAGGTCAACACATTTAATGCTTATCTAATAATGAATGAACAAGTCAAACAATCATAGATATCATGTTGATATATGTCATACATATAACTTAGCTATATAAAATAAAAGCAAACCTAGATGCAATAGCTATCATAATACAAAACCCAACAAACAACACAAAAATCTCAACAAACAACATAAAAACTTAATCTAGATGCAAACAAGTCATAAAAGAGATTTCTTGTTAAGCAAGAACACTACAATGAATGAAGATGGTGTTCTACTTACCTGTAAGTCGTGCAGTGGAAAAAAGATAGGTTTTAAAATTATCTTGGACCTTTTTCGGTATACACGAATATGAGGACGGATTTGATTAATACCTTTGAAGCTTTCTTCTTCGTTTCTTTTCGATCCGTCACCACTAAGCCTTTAGAGCTATGACCTGCGATCTAGCAACTGTGTGTGGGCACGTCACGGATTCCGGGAGTACTTAAATGGAGGCTACCGAGATGGAGAAGACAACCTCTTTTCTTCTTGCTAGGGTTCGGCCAAGCTTGAGCCAAAAAAAAGTTTAATTTTTCTTTTCTTTTTCTTCTCCTTGCCGCACCTCTCTCTCTCTCTTCATTAGGGTTAAGTTATTTTGTTTCTTGATATTATCTTTATATATTATCAAGAGACTAGGGTTTAAGTGACTAAGTTAAGATAGGATTCTAAATCCTATATTAATCTTCTTGTTGTCACTAGAACTTGAACCCTTGACCTCTTTTAAGTAAATAAAATAATCTCTATTATTTTATTCCTTTGCTTTTGTCAAGGTTCGAACCTGCAACCTCCGATTAACAATTAATAATTATTAATTATTAATTTGTCAATTAGATAATCATATTATTTAATTATATTTAATTAATCAATTAAATAATTTATTAATTAAATAATCATATCATTTAATTAATTCCCAGAATAATTCAAATTACTTTCGTAACATAATTAATTGGATCATCCAATTCACCGTGAGCCTTATTACCAATAATCGTAAAGGGCTAGTAAGGGGACCTAATGGACCCACAGTTTTGAGCTCCAATAATACTTAGAAAAAATTAATTAAACTCTTTAATTAATATTTCACGATTATTAACCTTGGAGTTATTCCACTAAAAACCTGAGGTTGCATTCTCGTAACTGTGATGTTTTACACAACCAAAATATCAGTGTCCATCGATATAGCTATTTCATATGGTATAATCCTCCACAAGTAGTTCATAATTAGAGCTAGGTCATAATGTTCGTTATACCTCTCTAATTATATCGTTTCCTTTAAGTACCATTGATTCTCTAATGAACAATTATATCCTTCTTTCCTTTACGGAAGAAGGAGGGCGCTTTTAATCGTTCAAGTCCCAAATCAACTCTTAAGGAAACTACTTCTTTACTTCTCGCAAGAAGGAGTGGATTCCTCTATTGTGTGCATACCTTCCCAGCCACAAGTCAAACCGTGATTCCAAGAAATGGAGTTATTGATCGGGAATGCAACTCTGATTTCACCCATGGTATGTCAAGAAACACGATCTAAATTAAAGGAGTCAGTAAGACACTCAGGATTTAGATTACCCATATACAGCCATCATTTGTTTATATATATGAATCTCTACATAAAATGGATCTTGATGATAGATTTATATAGATCGTGGCCCAATCCTATATCTCATATCACCATATGAGTAGTCTAGGATAAGACCACTGTACATTACGGAATTGACCTTAGCTGTAGATTAACCACAAATAAAGTACCCAACTTTATTTGCTTTTTACGGACTCTTTAGATTGCACGTCTCAAACCAAATTCCTCTGCATATGACATTTATATACTCAGTTTGAGATTTACATCTAGCGATCTTAAATGTTTAGCACATATGATATAAACATACGAGTCATATTTATTGAATGAAAATACTACTTCTTTTATTAATGGATTTATAACATTTACAAATTACAAGCTTTAGGGCATAAATCCCAACATTACCAAGTCATGTGTGTTGATGTAAACCCATGAGAGAAAACAACCTAGATGATGCTAGATGATGTTGGATTCATGAATTGATGATGGGTATTTGGGTTTTGGTCAAGAAAGATTGAATCTTGAAGTATTTTCTTGCAAGACACTATTAAGCTTTCAAGAATCTGAAATTTTGAGCTCTAAAGTAGCCAAGAAGAGAAGATGGAATATATATATGAGGCCCTAGACAAAGAGACATCGTTTTTGAACACGAGAGTCAAAAATCCGTCAAAATCGTAGTGTGTGCCACGGTACAGACATAGTGTCCAAACTACGGTACATACGGCGTCACACCTCTTGAAGACGTCATGGTTGAGACTGCTGCAGAGGCAACATGGACCAGCTGCGACATAAGCCACAGTACACAACAAAAGCTGCACTTGATAAAACCGTGATTCAAGCAAGATGAACCAACCACGGTAATCACGAAAAAAAAGAAAAAATCTCTTTTCAACCCAACAAAGCACACCTAACCTATATGAATGATGTGCAAGTGTGAAGTGAGTAAAGAACATGCATGAAGATAGATATGATCATGAATGAGCACCAAACATGTAACACATGAAATATACGAAATAAGAGAATGCATGTGTGTGTGTGTGTGTGTGTGTGTGTGTGTGTGTGTGAAACTAAATCTCTTCAAAGAGTTTGAGCACAAGTGATATACCTTTGAAGTGCTCTTGATCTTGAGGTCTTGAGAAGGCCATGAGCTTATTCACGAATAATGAAGACTTAATCTACCCTTACATATTAACCCCAAATGTGGTTTGTCAACGAAATAAGCCGATTAAAATATGAGGAACTTACAGATGACACTTAGCACGTGCCATAAGCCTTTTAAACTCATAAGTGATCCCTAGAGGATGAGTGAAGTCTTGTGAGGATTTACAACATGATACCCATAAACATAATTTCTACCGAGTCAACTAGAGATGAGATGCGACGTTGTGAACCACATTGAAAACAAAGGCATACTAAGTTCATTTACTGAAGGCTGGAGATATGTAAACCAAGGTGCTACAACACTAATGATTATAATTCTGTACTTCTTAGTGAAATTAGTTTCAAAAGCATTGAACACAAGAGTTATTTGATAACATTTCATTTCAACTCTAAGCCTTTCAAGATTTCTGTTGTATGTATACATTCGACTAGAAGACACGTCAGCAGAATGTATAGAAAAAAGGAAAGCCACACTATCTCTTGACCAAGTCAATGAAAGAAAAACGTCAAACATTTCACCTCATTAGCAAGCCCCACATCTCAGATTAATAAAGCCAGAGATGTACTCGTCGAAGACAGAGATGTACTCGCCAAGTCCGGAAATGTACTCGCCACGGTAAACCAATTAAAAGAAATGAAGGTATTCGCCGCATAAACCTACTCAGCATAAGCCTAGTTGGCTAAAACACAGGAACGGTGTCCTTACTCTAGTAGACCTCTTATGAGAAGGAATCATCCAGGGGGAAGGTCTAAAGAGACATTACACCTTAAGGAAAGAGAAAACCGACCTCAACCTAGGGAGGTCCAAAGGGAAAACAAATCCTAATCCATTTACCACACCCGACTCCCAATGTAAATCAAAGAGGAGACTCCTCCACCAACACGGCATGAGCTAGGAGAAGCCCTAGCTAGCATGATATAAATAGAACCCCCTGTTCTACAAAAAAAGGGTTCGAAATTAGCAAAAGAGAAAAGAGCAATCGTGTGAGAGATCTGAGTGTGTAACGTTGCAATAAATCATAGTATTATTTTTCTGCCCTTTGGGGCGCCGTGGTTTTTTCTCATTCAAGGGTTTTCCACGTAAAACCTGTCTCTCACATTCATTGGATATTTTCTTATTTCTTATTTAATTTGATATTATTGTTGAATCTTAGCAATCCAAAATTTACCGTCAACAATTTCACTCCTTTTTTTTCGCACTGAACTTAGGCTCACTCATCAAACATATGCGAGTTGGAGTTTATGCACAAAGAATTTTCAATTTACACACATATGATAAATTTTAAGAACGCTCATGTTTTCATGCAATTGGACCTCGAGAACGGAATCAAACATTAAGAACACCCTTGTTTTCAAGTTAGACCCCTCATAAAGATCAATTAGGACTTCTTTTTAAGCTCAAGTGAGGTTGATAGTTGGATGGTGATGAAGAGGTAGGGTAGGTATGGTTTTATTGGCAAGGTAATGACCATGCTAAAGTCTTCTACTTTGTGCACCTTGCAATCCCTTTTTGAGCATCTAGGCATTTAATCGACTTTAAGCACTTTGTACAATTTGTAGTTGTTTTACATTTGGGAAACTTTCTCTAACTTTGAAGTTTGAAGGTCTTTTATGCATTTTACATTTTAGCATATTTGATGCAAGCCTAAATTTTAGTATAATTTACTCTACAAAAAAAAAAAAAAAAAAAAAAAAAAAGGCTATTGGGATGTTTTTTTTTTTTCGTCCCAATAGCCCATAAATCGTCCCAATAGGTCTATTGGGACGAATTTTATTCGTCCCAAATTCTGTCGCCTCAGGTGGGTCGCAATAACTTCTTTAAGACGAAAATTGAAATTCGTCCCTTAAAACTACTTATAGGGACGATTTTTGTTCATCCCCTTTGACAACCTATAGGGACAAAATATTTCGTCCCATTAGATAAATTTTCGTCCCTATAAAACGAAATTTATATATATGTTCCCCACTCAAGCCACCCAACCACCTGCGCACCACCCACTAGCTCGCCCAACACAAATTACAAATAATATGTGTTATCATTGGGTATTGAACCCAGCTCGCCCATGCCCACCCACCAACCTTATCCACCTTACTGCTGTTTTGAATGTGATAATAAAAGCATAATTTTTATATATAACCTCTAATTGTTATTAAATTTTTATTGATTTTTTTTCAATCAAAATTTTATTTGTAGATCGATTCCACTAATTTAAATTTTATTTTTATTTGATAAACAAATTGATATTAAAAAACATTTATTATAACATTTAATTAAATTATTTTTTTTAAATCATATATTGTCAGATCAAATGGTCAATCGTTAATCGTACTCGGAATTAGACATGACCCCAGTTCCGGTTCTCGATTTAGAACCAGTGGTTATGATTTTTAATTGGGAACCAGTGGTTTCAGTTTTCGATTCAGAACCAGCGGTTTCAGTTTTCGATTCAGAACCAGCGGTTTCGGTTTTCAATTCAGAACCAGTGGTTTCGGTTTTCGATTCGAAATCAACGGTTTCGGTTCTAGTTCCAGTTCCAGTTCCGACGGTTCGGTTCTTTTTTTTTTTATATAATAATAGAAAATCTCTCAAGACTAATAGTTATTGATCCTTATGAAGAATTTATTGGAAAAAACAAAATTCATCTCGATAGAGAACCACTTTGGACGAACAAAATGATCCATATTGCATCATTTTTTAATTTATATAGTAATTTAATTATTAATCTACCTTTAAGGAAAAACTTAAAAAAAAAAAATCAAGAATTTTCAACAAAATTAATTAATTAGTTCTTTGTTTTTTTTTTTTTTTTTGGATTTTTGAATGGATAACATATTTTATATCATAAATTCCAGTATTTTGATTATGTCAAAAAAATTCCAGTCAAAAAAAAAATCGAGTACTTTGAAGAATTTTTATCAACTATGTATTTATTTTATTTAAGCATTTCTATCAATAAATAAAAAAAGAATGCCACAAGTGAAAATATAAAAAGAGATGAAATAAGAAATGTTATAAGATGAAAAGAAAATAATAGTAATAAGAGAGGAAAGAGAGAAATAAATAGCTAGAGAGAAACAAATAAAATGTTTAGGAAAAGAGAAAAAACACATGAGAGAGAGAAACAATTAAGATAATTAATGATCATGAAATCTTGACCATTCAGACAAGTATGATCTAATGGATATATAAGTGTGACAAATCCTGTGTAAAAAAAAAATGGTTAAGATGCACTCATAACTATAAATACAATAACTATTATACACATCAAAATAATATATATTTTTTTACCTCTATTATTTACCTCATTTTCTCTCCTATCATCTTAAAGTAATATTTTCTTCATCTTCGTCTTCTAATACTTTTTTCACGTTTCTTTCTTCACTCACATTCATCTAAGCCTTTTGAGGATTAATTGAAAACACTACAAAAAAAAAAAGGGCTATTGGGATGATATTTTTCATCCCAATAGCCCTAAAATCGTCCCTATAGACCTATTGGGATGAAAACATCCCAATAGGATGTCTATTGGGACGAATTATATATTTCGTCCCAATAGATATTCTATTAAGACGAAAAAAATTCGTCCCTAAAGATCATACCACATTGGATAAAATTTGTCACAATAAACATTCTGTTGGGACGAAAATCTATTGGGACGAAATTTTTTCGTCCCAATAGGCAGTCTATTGGGACGTTTTTTTTTTTCGTCCCAATAAGATGTCTATTGGGACAAAATATATAATTCGTCCCAATAGACTACCTATTGGGACGAAAAAAATTCGTCCTAATAGGATGTTTATTGGGACGAAAAAAAAAACATCCCAATAGATTTTTCGTCCCAATAGGTCATTTTTCTTGTAGTGTTACAAAATGAGCCTAAATACATGCTATTTGAATACATTTTGGTACATTTCTTTTTCGGCTTCAATCTTCAATCTTCAATCTTCATATTTTCTAGCTATGATCATTACTATGGGTAGTCTCCACTAATGATCTTGACATTTCAAGCGCGTTACCTCATTCAACAAAATACAAAGAGTCTGGAAAGGTGCATGTAAGCAATTTGGGGTAGCTTTGGCCAACATGACCCTAGATTAAACTCAATAATGCATGGCATACCAAAAATGACTACACTGGCCCTATTTAAAAGCATCTTAACAAGCTGCCCTTGCTGCTCTAAATTTTAACTCGGTTTGGTAGAAATTTTAACAAAATTTGACTCTAAATACACACAATCATGCAAAAAATTGAAAAATATTAAGCAAAGCACACGAAACAATCATGCAAGATACACAAAAACAAAGCACACGAAACAATCATGCAAGACATATAAAAACAAAAATCGGTCACTGAATGGCTGCACCCTTAAACCTGAACGAAACATTATCCCCAATGTTTGCACATATAGAAGGATTGGACAATGTAGACTTAGAAGCAGGAAAAATGCCAAACATGACCCAACACGAAAAACACAAACTAAACATGCTAAAAAAACAAGCCTAGAACCTATGCACAATACATCTACTCACACTTAGAACTATACGAAAATGTAAATAGCACATAAAGGCATGAAAATAAAACTACTATTTGTACCTCCCTTGGTGATTTCAAATTGGGTCCTCAAGCAAGGTCGTTGACTTGAGCTCATCAAACACCCATTTCATTTTCAACTTATGTAAGGCATAGAACGTCCTCACCCTAAACCCATTCACTTTCTTTGTTTTTTCAACTGCACATGTTCTCTTCCTCTTATCCCTTTTTTTTCTCTTTTCTCTCATAGGCGAGTTCTGATTCTTGCTCATGACACCACATGAGACCGATTTACAACCTCCTTTACCATCTTTGTTAATAGCATTTTGAACCATAGAAGCTTCAAGTAGCTTCTTCGAATTGTCCCTCCTCAAAACTCCTCAGTGACCTTGAACACGTTGAACTCTTAAACAACTTGAACACCTTTGGAGGACTTAAGACATCAATTTTACAACAAGTTTCATATTGTGAAAGGTTCTCTGTAACCTTGAACACGTTGAACTCCTCTATCTCGCTCCCAACTCTTAATGTTAGCTTTATTTCTTGTACATCTATTAACGCTCCTTCGGTGGCTAGGAACGGTATCCCAAAAAAGCAAAGGGACTTTGACATCCTCTTCCATTTCAAGCACTAGAAAGCCAACGAGAAAGTAAAACTTTCCCACTTACACTATCACATCTTCTATAACTCTGTGCGGGTACTTTACGAATCGATCCGCCAATTGAAGAGTCATATTTGTAGCCTTGACTTCACCTAATCCCAGCTTTTTGAACACACTATACGGCATGAGATTTATACTCGCCCCAATATCACAAAATGATTTATCAAAATCTGAATTTCCAATTGTGCACGGGATGGTGAATCTCCTCGGATCCTTCAACGTAGGAGGTAGCTTATTGTGAATGACTGTACTACATTCCTCGGTCAAAGCAATTATCCTGAAATCTACAATCCTCCTCTTCTTGGATAAGATCTCCTTGAGAAACTTCACATATAAAGGCATTTAAGCCAAGGCTTCTATAAAAGGAATATTGATGTGCAATCTCTTGAATACTTCAAGGAATTTGGATAAGTTCTTATCCCCTTTTTGTGTCTTGAGGCGTTGAGGATATGGAATTTGAGGCATATATGCCTTAACTTGTGGCGGCGGTGGTAGATCAAAAGAAGTAGTGGGCAACTCATCTTTACTCTTTTCTTGTTCTCCCACCACATTCTTCTTGTCTTGACCAAATCCTTCGGGAAATTCCACCTTTTTTCCACTTCTCAATGAAATCGCCTTACATTGCTCCTTTGGGTTAGTTTCCGTATTACTAGGCAACACTCCTTATTGCCTTCCTCGAGCCACTCTTACAAGTTGACCTAGTTGAATTTCCAAATTATGAATAGCCGTTTGTGAGTGTTAAGTGACTTGATCTACTTTGGCATCCAATTTCTTCAAAGCACTATCTTGAGTCTCCATCCTTACATCATCTTGTTCATAAACTTGGAGAATATTTCTTCAAGGGTAGGCTTTCTCTCGGGTTTGTTATTGATGAATTGATTTTGGAAGCCGGATTATTGACTTTGGAAATTTTGTTGTTGTTGAGGTTGATGGAAGTCGAGTGATCTAAGGTTGGGTTGTTATTGAATAGGTTGTTGGTTGCTTTCTTTTCAAGAGAAATTAGGGTAGTTTCTCCATTCGGGATTGTAGGTGTTGGAATATGGAATGTTGTGTGAGTTTCTTTAGTGGTTTTGATTGTTGAAGTTGTGGTTGTAGTTCATAAAGGAGACTTGTTCATTTGATGGTTGGGCAAAGGGACTTCCAACTTGACAATTGGTGCTCTTATAAGATCCCATACAAAAATCACAACTCAACATGTTGACTTGGGCTGCACTAGTACTTGCTCTAACATTTGCTTGCTAACTTGCTTTGTCAACGCCTCAATTTGTGCATTCAAAGATGTCACCTCATCTACTTAAAAAACACTGGGTGCCCTTTTTGGCAATTGTCTATCACCTCCTAATTGGCTATTGTTAGCTGTCATTTCCTCCAATAGCTCATAACCTACATAAGCGAGTTGGTTCATCAATGCACCTCTGGCCGATGCATCAACTAAGCACCTTGTAGTGAGGGTCATTCCCGTGTAGAAATCTTGAACAATTTGCCACTGTGGGAGTGTATTAGATGGGAATCTCCTCACTAGCTCATTAAAGCATTCTCATGCCTCATAAAGTGATTCATTGTTGAATTGGGCAAATGAAGTGATTTCATTTTGAAGATGAAATGCCTTCACTGGTGGGAAATACTTATTGAGGAAGGTTTGAGCTAATCTTTCCCAAGTTATGATTGAATCCGGTGAAAGTGAGTTCAACCGTGCTATTGCTCTATCCTGTAGAGAGAAAGGAAAAGGCCTCAATCGGATTGCATCTTCCGAAACCCCGTTGTACTTAAAAGTCTCACATATGTTGAAACTAATTACGTTGTGTATAAAAGTAACCTAGAAGGGGGTGAATAGATTTTAAATAATTTTACCCAATTTTCGTTTAAGGCCAAGATTACGAAAATGCCCCTAACTAGTCAATTTATATAGCAAGTGTAATATGTGGGGAATTTAAATTAACACTTGATATTTACGTGGAAACCTTCACGGGAAAAACCACAAGCTGTTTTATGCGCCACACACGGACCTCAAATCCACTAATTGAAATGGAGTTTACAACCTATGTTGACCTAGTCAAACACTCCGGTCTATAACCCCTCATTTCTACCCGCGGGCTTTTTAAAAGTGGTTCTAGTCCAATTTGCTTGTGGCATAAGCACTCTTAGCCACAAGTCTTACTTCTCAATGAAGAGATAAAAGGGCCTATGTGAATATATGATGATATTCAAAAGGCAAACAAAGCTAGGGAACTTTAGATGCTTATCTAGGATGATTAGATGACAATAAATATAGTCCTAGATATCAATTAGTTAAATGACATGTCATAAAGCTTAGCTAAACATAGATTAGACAATCCTATGATATAGCTATCAAAATACAACTCTCAAACAATCAATACACTAATCTCAATCTTGTATATAAAATATATATGAATAACATACAAGTGACAATATGAGATTGCTTGTTAAGAAAGACACAAAATATGTAAGATATTAATGAAAAGCTTACCAAGCAAAGTGTGTTGAAGAAACCATGCAAAATGACATCTAGATGATCATGGATGATGCTGGATGATGCTAGATGATGATTGATGATCATGGAAAAGTGTTTGAGTAATCAAATGTGAGTTCTTTAGTGAAACTTTTCTCTTGGAAAAATATGTTAAGTAAAAATATGATTTTTAACTATCTTGGTCGACCTAGAAATGAAAGAGGCATATTTATAGAGTGTCAAAATGAAGTGATAACGTTTTGAAAAGTTGACACAAAAATTTCCTTGACCGCTGTTCACCCGTTGTACGTAGGGCGGGTGTACAGCGGTTCACCTGGGATTGTGAAGAACATGTTCTTCATGACCGCCCTACGTAGGGCGGATTCCAGGTGACCTAGGGGCGGTTGCTCTCGGGTCTAGAGAGCCGCCATTCACCCGCTGTTCGTAGAGCGGTTTTTGGGCGGACCATCAGGTGTGAAAAACATCACCAGTGGCACTACTGTTCACCCGCTCTACGTAGAGCGGGTGTACAGTGGCTAAGAGCAAATTTGCTCAAAGCCCCATATGGGCGCTATTCGTAGGGCGCCAGTAGGGCGGGTGAACAACGCCTATACTTTTACACAATGCAACCTAGTTCTAATCATGTCATGGCATTTGAACTACTAGCTACAATTAATAAAAAAATGCAAGAAGAGATATTATATAATCATGAATGCACACATAAAAAGACACACATATACACAAAGTATGGAAAATGCATGGAATGTGTGTGTGTGCAACTAAATCTCTTCAAAGCAAAGTAAGCACTAGAAATTTACCTTTGGTGCTTCTTCTCTTGAGGTCTTGAAGGCCTAAGCTATCCTTACAACAACCCCAATTGTGGTTTGTCACCGAAATAAGCCAATCAAACTTAAGGAACTTACATATTTCATCAAAGCAATTGAGATAAGCATTTGGATCATCATTCAGTAAACCACTAAATTGGCAAGTTGTGGCTATTATTTGTATGACGGCAGGCTTGATCTCAAAGTTGTTAGCGGCCACCATTGGTCTCCGAATCGATGACATGTTCTAGTCCACTCTAGGCATTGTATAGTCCCTTAATGCCCTAAATTCACCATCTTCAACCCGACCTTGACTTACATCCGGATTGTTGTTCATCATGTTGACTCGGTTTCTTGTTTCCTTTCTCTTCCTGCCAACCTCTCAATTTATGGGTTGAATTAAAAAGAACACGATCTATTACTCCTTGTATATTGGTTCATACAAGAGCAACCGCCTGTAAATACAAAAACACGAACACAAAGTAAAAGATCTAAATTAGTAGAAAATCAACTAGTATCGATATCAATAAAGCATTCAATCCCCAGCAGCGGCGCAATAAAATTGACCACACCAAAATGGGGCGCTCACAATAGTACAAGGATGTGGGTGTAGTATAATGATGAATAAAGTTAGTTCCCATGGAGATTGATGTTTTGATTACCGAAATTTATCAATTCAACTACTATTTAGACAATTGAAATCAAGAAGGTTATGATTACTCTACTCTAATTTAATTAAATGCTAAAGATAATTGACAAATCTAGATAACATGAAAATAAACACACAAGAACTTGATTTGTAACTCTTTTAGAAATGAGGCTAAGACCTTTGAATCCACATCCCCAATTCTCTCCAATCTATAGACTCATTATTATGATAAATTATGTAAGGGTTAATGTAGACTTGTGTAACCCTTAATTAGTCTCTACTCTCACTCGAGTAATAAAGACAACATCTTTATGCACCAACATCCTATCTTTCGATGGTTATCCAACCTACACACAAATTCATGTTGGGGTTTTGAATGTAAGGGTAGTCTAAGTGTTTAGTGTTGAAGATCAAAGGCCCTTCCATGACCTCAAGATACAAGCACGCCAAAGGTATAATCTCTTGTGCTTGTTTTTCTTTGAAGAGATTTAGTAGCATACACTCACTTAGCATTCTTGCTATGATTGCATACTTGCTTATTTTTATGTGCATCTCTTCACATGTCACTTTACACACTAGCACATTGGTTGATATATCTTGTTGTGTGTATATGTGCCTTATAATTCGTTTCCCGACATTGTTCGGAAACGTCCGCGCTTGCACTAATTAGTGCTTGGTTTCGCGCGAAGACCGCCTATGGAGAATGCCCTTGGCTTCTCCTTGGTTTTCACCATTGTTGGTGATCGGCGGTTATTATCAGCGGCCTGGCCGCCGAATGAAACCGCCGTTTCAGTCCAGATTGGTCTGAAGCACTTATGCGGTCAAGATCGGCGGTCACGACCGCCGTTCGAAACCGCCGTTCATACCTGATCGATTTTAATCCCTCGGTTTGATTCGGCGGTTGGATCGGCGGTCACGAAACCGCCGAATGAAACCACCGTTAATGCTCTGTTCTTCACGAGCTCAATTCGGCGGTCGTCATCGGCGGCCTGGCCGCCGATTGAAACCGCCGAACGGTGCGTTTCAGGGGCAAAATTGTCTTTTCACTTGCCCTGTTCTTGATGTCTATAAATATCACACTTTCTCATTATCTGAATCAGTTCTTTGACTCTTAAGAACCCTAATCTTCAAAGATAGATTTTGAGAGAAAATCAAATCAAGAACTCAACTTTAACCACTCAAATCAAACCCCTTTTGCATCAAATTTCATATTGCATCTCCTATGTCTATATAGAGTGCATCCATGTATGGGTTTGCATCATCACAACTTGCTTGGTAAGATTTTGATTAATTTCATCTTATTATAGTATTTTAAATACCAAGCCATCTCTTTTAAATTACTTGTATGTTTTAGATCATATGTTAAATACAAGAAAAGAGATTATTTGTGATGAATTAATTGAGTGTTGTTTTTGATAGATATCTAGGTTTTTATAATCTATGATCATCTATGCTATTTGACATGTCATTTAGCAATTGATATCTAGGGTTGATTTAAATTGAATATATCATCATCCTAGATAAGCATTTAGAGTACCCTAGCTCTTATTGCATTTATTGAATATTCATATATATTCACATAGGGTTGTATTCTCTTCAAAGAGAAAGTAAGTCTTGTGTGTAGCATCCGGGATTAGGTTGCTTAGAACGCAAGCAAATTGGACTAGAGCCGCTGTAAAAGGCCCGCGTGGTAGATTAGAGGGTGCTCACGCCAAGAGTAGTGTATCAGGGGATATCACTAGGGATTGAACCAAGAGTGGCGATTGGTAGTGTCCATAGCCTGAGGTTATCTAGGGTGAGAGTCCGAGAATCACTTGAGGGTGTAACCGTCTTTTCATATAGTGGATTTCGAGGTCCGAGTGTGGCGCACTTAACAGCCCGTGGTTTTTCCCAGTGATTGGGTTTTCCACGTATACATCAAGTGTCATTTACTATTTCCGCATCTTATTACACTTGTATGTTTTGTTGACTTGCTAGGGGTATTTTCGTAAAATTGACTTGCATGCGAAAATTGGGTAACAATTAGATAAAATCTATTCACCCCCCCTCTAGCTTTATATTGAACACGCCTCTAGGACTTTCAAGTCTCTACTCTCACTCGAGTAATAAAGACAACATCTTTATGCACCAACATCCTATCTTTCGATGGTTATCCAACCTACACACAAATTCATTAAGTATAGTGGCACACAAATAGAGTCCTATAAGCTAGAATTGCATATTTCTATCTTACTAAACTTATATCGTTCATTTCATTGAGCACTGATCGGTCATTTATTGTATATGTTTTTGATCCCCTTTCCTCCAATTCCTCCAATCAATTGTTTGTTGCTCGAGTCTTTTTAGGGGTTTAATGTGTGTGTTTGAGCATTTTCAGGTTTTTAGATCCAACTGAGTTGTTTGAAGAATGTCAGGCAAAATGTGTTATTATAGAAGATCTCAGGGACTTTCTAGCAAAAGGCCAAAAAGTGCTGTCAAAACCGCTCCTAATTTCGGGACAACGGTTCAACAGCGTTCTAACATCAGTAGTGTTCACTGCCTTGACCGCTATCAAACCGCTCTCAGAGCCACGGCGATTGTCTATCAAAGGAGAATATCGCTGCCGACACCGCAGCGGCTTTGGCAGCGGTTTGACACTCCGTCCAGCATAAGGCTTATTTTCGTGTCTAGGATTCAGAGCCTATTTATATGAAGAAGGATTTTAGGGTTGAGCTCTCTGGCTCGAACTCTCGCTCTCTCTAAGACACAAGCTTACCCTCTGGAACACAAACAACTCATCATACAGTCTTTCATCCATCTTTACACATAGAAGATTCGAAGACAAATAAGATTTCAACATCGAAGATTTGAAGAATCATTGAAGTTTCTCAATGGGTTTTATCTCCTCTATCTCTTGTCTTGTTATTTTCATGATGTGTAACTAACTCTATACTAGGGAATCAATGTGAACCTCTATGAATACTCTTTGTTATAATTGATTATATTTTCTTAATTCAAGTTTTGATTCATTCAATTCATCCTATATCATAATTCCTTATTCTTATTAATGCATAGTTTTATGCTAGGTATGAATTTAGGGTTGTTGATAATTTAATGGTTGAGATGCGCGTGGGTTTCACCATTCTCAACCAATCTTCAATTGAATGGGTAAAATTATTCACCCCAAGTTTTTGGACGTAATTTTGGTTCACTTATTCTTTCACTTAATGGGTTTTTGGTTGTAATTTATATCTCAAGTTTTTGAAGTAAATTAAATTATAATTGAAAACACTTGATTCATCCCATGATCATACGGTAACAATCATACTTAAGATAAGAACGAACCCTTAACTAGTCACATCTTTTATCAAAGTCAATTCGAAGCATTGAGTAAACATAGTTGGGGAGCATTGATGTCCTAGTTCTCTCACCTCTTGATCACATTCACATATTCTTGTTAACTGCTTTCTTAGATAATTCGGTTCTAAATCAATCAATCAATCAATCAATCTCAAATCTCTTGGATACTTTTAATTGCTTAACTTTAATTAGAATTAGTTTTAGTTAGTAAATCACTTTTCCTCGTGGGAACGATCCCTACTTGTCGCTGTACTTATCTCACATTGTGTGCTTCTCCTCTCAGTACATCACACAACAATTAAATAACTACTAAATGCTAGCTAGACATTCAATAGTGATTAAAACATGAAATACACATACAAAACACAAGCAATGAAAATAAAGTAGTGGTCTTTATTGGAGATTCATGGAAAGGTTTCATCTTGGCCTTAACTAATATGGTTTTAGTTCATGTTACAAATTTTGGCTTCACAAAATATGAGTTTATTACAAGCCATATCAAATACAAGTAATAAATTAATAGAGAAAGGTAAGGAGAAAACTACATATGAAGATCTCCTTCTCTCTTGGTTGATGATGTGCTTGGCTTGCTTCTTCTCTTTTAGTCCCCTTTTATGCTCTATGGTTGGGTTTTGATGGTAGATTTAGGTGGGAAAGTGAGGTGTAAGGTGTTTGGTGAAGTGGATTTGAAGTTTGGGTGATGGATTTAAGGTTGAATGTAGTGATTTTGTTGTTTTTTAAGGTAAAGATGTGTTCTTAGAGTTTTGGAGTTCAAGGGTCATGCAAGAGGTCTCTAAGAATGAGAGGAAATGAGATATTTATAGGGTGTGGGATTTAGGGTGAAAACTTATAAAACTGCTGATGTGGCTTCTTTGCGCGGTACGTGTGCAATACACTTTAACGCACGAACCGCGACAGCTTTTCTAGAGTACTAAATGCACAATACGTGCACAATACAACTTAACGCACGAATTGCGACAACTTTCTAGAACAAATGGGCAATACGTGTGCAATACAGCTCAACGCACGAATTGCGATAACTTTCTGGAGCATATGCGCAATACGTGTGCAATACAGCTTAACACACGAATTACACAAGGCTGTCTTCGTTCTTCAACATCTTCAATTCAGCCCTGATTTCTTCCAATTTTGCGCAAACATCCTTCGAAATCTACAATGACCTATACAAGCTTATTTAGCCATTAAATACATCCGTTTTACCTGGAAAACGAAAGCAAATGATAGGAAATAAGGCTACACGAAGTGTAGAAGTAGGCATTATCATACCGGGGATCCCAGTACTAACTATGGACCAATAATATTGGAGGAAAATGGTGGGTTTGCGCTAGTCCTGATTGTATTGAGATCAAAACGACTCTTGATGGACCGAGAATTTCTAGGACCGGTCCTGATCCTGCTGCAGTCCACCAGGAAAAGTGCTTCTTCGATTTCTCGACCATTTTTGGCGGTTAACGGTATGTAAGCTGCATGATATTTGCATAAATACCGTATTCCAATTTATAGCCTAGCATTGGTATTTACTAGATTTAATAATAGGAACTCATTAAGAACAAAAACAATATGAATATTACATAAATTCTAAAACATTATATTTATTCTAGGTAATTCATGAATCAATTTCCATTAACTAGGCCGTAATTAAATTAATTGTTGCACGTAAAAATATTTTTGTAAGATATTCGAACTATATTCTGCAACTTAGATCCTAAAATAATGCTTCTAAGGTGATCGGTCGAAGAAACAAGATAATAGAGAATACAATTCTTCTGGAGAAATTGAAATCATCAATTAAGAAAAATGATACTTTATTAAAACTTTGTCCATGGAATTGAAATAATGTTCATGATTTCAAGACAGTCCTAACTCCTAACTATTAAGAAAATTAGCTAGACATAACTACTAAGAAAATAAACAAAAATATCTTAAACTGAAGAAAGGTTGAAGAAAGAATGATAAAAACGTTGTTCGATCTTTAGACACGAAAATTTAATTCTGAATTCGGAACTCTCTAGGAGAAAATGAGGACAGTACTCCAAACAAAGTTTTTCAGATACAACATTCAGGCGGATGCCTGCAAAGTTTCACGGCGGCGCTTGAAGAAGACAGTCATCTTATCGCGATCGGGAAGGTTTTCTTTAATCACAGGCTCTTCCAGGAAAAATTGAAACCATTTATGTAAACGAGGGAATTTGTGGGATTCAAGCAATCTCACCCCAAGTACATCCTCATTAACTCCAAACCAGTAAAGAATAGAACCAAATGCGATGTCCACCATGCCAATCTTCTCTCCATTGAAATATTTCTTGTCTCCCAAGCCGTGTTCTTCAACAATTTGTAGCATTTCCAAGCTCTCCTTAATCGCCATCTCTAGTTCTTTACCTGTAGTACGGAACATTCTCCACACAGCTAGACCCTGCCACAATAATTATAAACAAAGAGTTGGGCACATTTGATTCTTGATTCAAATACAATTTATTTATTTATTTCATAAAGAAAAAGATCGATTATACAGTGAAATTGTAAATTAAGTGCACCTTGTCTTCTGCAAATTTAACCCAGAAACGAGAGATGGTTCGATCATAAGGATCAGTTGGGAGCAAATTAGGAGTGTGTGGCCACATCTCTTCAATGTATTCAATGATAATCATGGATTCACAGATTGATTTTCCGGCATTGACCAGCACAGGGATCTTCTTGTGGATTGGATTGTAGTGTAAAAGCAGAGCACTTTTGTTGGAGAGATCTTCTTCTACAAAATCATAACCAATACCTTTTAGCTTCAGAGCCCATATCACTCTGTAACTAAATACACTTGGCCATGTCCCATGAAGCTTCACTTCTTCACTCATGATTGCTGCTAGCTATTAGCTTGATATATGATACGATGATAGTATGTATGATGCCCAAGGAAACAATCTCATATCTAATTTATACCGATGATTGGAGTGTTACTGCTGGGGAACTAATCTTCAGATTTCTATTAATAGAGCAATTTAATTAAAAAAATTATCAGAATACTTCATAACTATTAAATTAACTCACATTATGGATTTTTTTTTTCCTAATTTTTTTTTTTTTTTTGAAATATTATATAAATTTGGGTTTTTTTAGAACGGGAGACTCGAACCCACAACCTCGTGATATAAGTGTGAGAAGTTTATCACTATACCAACCTCGTACCGTATCCTAAATTGAGGGTGTATTCAATTAGGATTTCAAAATACTTTTAAAGACTTTTTTTAAGTTGATGACTTTTGTATATTTTAAGGACTTTTATAGACTTTACAAAATTATGAAAAACTTTCATAGACTTTTATTTAAAAGACTTTCATAGACTTTCATTTCAAAAGACTATTGTAGACTTTCATTTTAAATGACTTTTATAGATATTTATAGACTTTCATTGACTTTTTAAATATAATGTATATTTTGTTTTAGTAAAATTATATATATTTATCATGTCAATAACTTTTTTTTTTTTTCAAATGAATTAAAAGAAAAAAGCATCATTAATTAAACTTAACAAAAGCATTCATGTCTATATATGTGATTTTAAAATTTTTATTTTTATTTTAATTATATTTTGCATTATAAAGACATTATGCTCCTTTTTTTTTTTTAAATAATTAGTCAAAATTTTATTTGTTTTTTATAATTAGTCAAAATATTATTTTACATAAATAAAGTTCATTTGATTTGTTTCGGTGTTGTTTAGTTATTTTAAAAATATAGGTAAAAAAATATGAAATCTCTCGTCCTTAATTACATAGCTGATGAAGAATTGTTTTATATTATTTATTTATTTATTTATTTGTTGTTGTTGTTGTTGTTGTTGTTGTTGTTATAGATCATTAACGTTTGTATGTTTTTTTTTTTTTTTTTTTTTTGATATAGTTTATTTATTTTAAAGTTATTCGTTTTATTTTATTTATGAAATTTGTTAAGAATGAGAGTGCTTTTATTTGAAAATAGAGCATATGTTTGGTGTTTGATGTTTTCCAAAGAGTTTTTTTTTTTTTTTTCTAAAGTGAAATTCTTTCTAATATTTTTTTTTTTAAGAAAAAAAGTCATTCAAAGTCTTTGGTAGAAATGGAAGATAAATTGTGATATTTTTTATAACTAAAAGTCGTTAAAAGTCATTGATATTTTAAAGTCGTTAAAAGTCATTGAAATTTTGAATACCTCATAACTTTCATAGACTGTTAAAAAGTCTTGATTGAATACACATGACTTTTAAAGACTTTTTAAAAGTCTATAAAAGTCTATATTGAATACCTCATAACTTTTATAGAGTTGTTAAAAGTCTATATTGAATACGCCTAAACATTTTAATTCCATAAAAGTCATTAAAGATCTTTTAAAATCATAATTGAATACACTCTCCTAAAAGTCTAGTTTCATAACTCTATAGAATTATGAATTTAGTTATATGATAAAGAGGAAATAAAAAATAGGTATATATGGATGTGACCGAAATCCTTTGGATATTTTGAGTAGCGGATAGGATTCTAGTGGTTGAGACTTGAGAGAGTGCGAGATCATTGATTAGGTCCTCTTATTGGTAACGTGCGTCATGCATGATGCCGACATGTTACTGTACAATATTCAGATTGATCGTATTAAAATTTAAAACCATGGGAGGATCCATGATTATTGGACAAAACAAATTTCATATTTCAGTGAAATTACCACAATGCCATCATCATATATATTCAATTCTTTACATATAATATTCTTATATTTACCATTATTTGTAAGTGTCTGCCCCATTTGGTATCATTTAAAAAAATATATTAACATAATTCAATAATAATATTCTTTCCTATGATATTATTGTAGTATTTTTTTTTTTTTTTCTGAAATCCAACACTATACAAGTCAGTAGTCAAATGTCAGCTTTAACCTATTAAGATCAAACACTATTATACAGCTAAGATATCTATTTTTATATTCTTGAAGTATCTACTGTCATGACAATGGAATGATCTCCCTATATCTTGAGGTTTTATAGATAAAGGTGAGATATTATATACAATGCCCTAGTTTGAATTTTAATGATGGAGCTTCATTTTGAGACTCCAATTAACCACGAGACAATTGACCATTGTCATATTCTTGCTGCATTTATATGGTATTTTGTAAGTTGAAAATTACTAGCTAGATTAAACTAGTGGACAATATTAGTTAACCAATTACCATGATAAATACTTCGGTGCCGGTGTATATATTCAACATACTCAAATCATGGTATACGAATAATAGGATAAAGATAACTAATAACACAGGAGATTCATAACATATATATAGTACAATATAAATGGTTTGGACATACATGGAGACCTGTTGAAACTTTCTCACCAACCAGTTTGCATTAACAAAAGTCAAGAGAGCCACATAACATACGAGTCTATGGTACACAAAAATGGCCCTTAGGCCCAATGCCTAGGCCCACATGGTTTCTACCAGTAGATCCGAGTCAAGTCCATGTGTTTATAGGTCGATCTAAGGCCCAATTAAGGATGGTAAAATTATCCACAGATACGGATATCCATGAGAATCCGCTCCATTTAAAATGAGGATGGATACTATTATTTCGAGGATAGAACGGGGATGGATGTCATCTTAATATCCATTTTATTTTCGAGGATGAGGATGGATATCGTCTATGAATATCCATCCCCATCCGGATGCATTATAGATTTTAATATTTTAAAAATATAAAAATTTATTATGTAATTATTAATTCTAATTATATTAGTTATTATTATTTTTTATATTTGAATTTTATTGGATGTATTTGTTTCTCTTTAAATAGGATAAAATGTACTGTTACATATGGTAGTTACAATTTTCTCTTGTAAACTATAAAAATTTAAAGTTTTTTCATCGGATACAGATATAAACGGAGCGGGAATGGATATCTTTATCTTAATTAGCGGAGTATCCAAATCCGTCTCGCTCACTTAGAAATGGGGATGGATGCGGCAATGGAGATATATATCCCAAATGGATACAGGGATGGATATTGGGGTATCCATACCCAATCCAATCCATTGCCATCCCTACGCCCAACTAACCGGGTCTACACCCTCAACAAACACCTGATTTAGTCAAACAACTAACCGAGATTCTGCCCAAATTGATACACAGATTACCTGAATTTAGTGGTGGCCACGGTTCGGTTTCGGTTCGGTGGCCACCCAAAACCGAAACTGAAACCGAAACCAAAAATTTGGTTTGGTACACGGTTTCAAACCGGCGGTTTTACGGTTTCGGTTTAGTTGGGGTCGGGGTCGGTTTCGGTTCGGTTTTCGGTTTTAAGCGGTTATTTATTTATTTTATTTTTTTTAAAGTGCCACGTGGCAGCTTCTGATTGGTCAAATTTTTTTTTTTTGTTCAAACCACGGACAAAACCGTCAGTTAAACCGCCGGTTTCGGTTTTCAATTTTCGGTCCGGTTTGGTCCGTATGGTTCTGGTTAAACCGCGGACAAAACCGACGGTTCAACCGGAACCGTGGCCACCACTACTTGAATTTCTCAATCACCACATCTTTTGAGCTCACTTCTCCGGTTGAATCCATCAAATCTTCATTTGGAACACCTCAACGCTAAGGCCAAGCTAAATAAGGCCAGATTCGAGGATCAACCAGTTTTTCTTCATTTTTTTTTTCTTTTTTGCAGGTTAATATAGCAGTCGACAACTTGGTTCGATAAGGATCAATCAACAAAGTTGCTTGGGCCTATTCATACCCAGTCCAGTCCACTTCAAATGTAGATCTACCGTATATATATTCAACAGATATGGCTATATTGTTGGGAGATTAAATCTCAAAAACGTTATTGGAATGTTATTACAACATTCCTCCAATACTTGGTTGACATGTGACAACCAAACACTTAAAAAAAATGAAGTAACTGGTTATAACCAATTAACCGGTTACTTTCAAATTATTTTATTATAAAAATGTAATAATTTAATTTAATTTAATTTAAATAATTGTGTTAAATAATTTTAAATGATAATTAGATAAGGATGATGCATATCCTCACAAAAAAATTATTATTTGAATTTGTATTTAATTTAATAAAACATTTATAATATAACATATTTAAAATAGTCAAAAAAAATTATATTTTAAACTATTATTATTTTTTGAAAATAAATAAATAAATAAATATATTAATTTTTAAATTTTTTTTGATGTATTATATTTGGAAATTAATATTTATTTGATTTAAGTTTATAAAATATTTGTAACATAATAATTTTTGAATTAAAATTTCATTTTAAATATTTATAATTATTTTTATTATTTTTTATAGGATAAATTACGTATAACATAATTTGTGTACAATGTAACAAATTTATAATTTAGATGTCTGTGATAACAATTTCAATTTTGTAACAAATTTTAATTGATATGTAACAATAAAGTCGTAGCTTGTAACAACTTTACCGTAGCAAGTAACAACTCGGTTTATATGGGTAACAAAATATATATGTTTTGTAACAAGTTTCACGTAGAAAGTTGTAGTTAAAACGTTTGTGGTAACAATTGCACGTTGATTTAATATGTAACGATAAAGTTGTAAGTTGTAACGATAAAGTTATCAGTCGTAACAACATTGTCATATCATGTAACAACTCATTTTATATGGGTAACAAAATATTTGTACTATGTAACAAGTTTTACATAATTTTTTTTAATTAAGATGTATGTCGTAACGATTTAATATTGTAACAAATCCGACATGATGTGTAACAATAAAGTCATAGTTCGTAACAGTTTTAACGTAGCATGTAACAACTTGATTTATATGGGTAACAAAATATATGTGTTTTGTAACAAGTTTCATGTAAAAAGTTGTAGTTAAAATGTTTGTAGTAACAATTTCACGTTGGTTTAATGTGTAACGATAAAGTTGTTGTAAGTTGTAAGTTGTAAGTTGTAAGTTGTAACAACGTTGTCATATCATGTAACAACTCATTTTACATGGGTAACAAAATATTCATACTATGTAACAAGTTTTACATAAAAAAATTAATTAAGATGTATGTTGTAACGATTTAAAGTTGTAACAAATCTGACATAATGTGTAACAATAAAGTCATAGCTCGTAACAATTTTAATGTAGCATATAATAACTCGATTTATATGGGTAACAAAATATGTGTTTTGTAACAAGTTTCATGTAGAAAGTAGTAGTTAAAATGTTTGTGGTAATAATTTCATGTTGGTTTGATGTGTAACAATAAAGTTGTAAGTTGTAACAATGTTGTCGTATCATGTAACAACTCATTTTATATGGGTAACAAATTATTCATACCATGTAACAAGTTTTACATAAAAAAAAATTAATTAGGATGTATGTGGTAACAATTTAATGTTGTAACAAATTTGACATGATGTGTAACAATAAAGTCATAGCTCGTAACAATTTTGACGTAGAAGTAACAACTCGATTTATATGGGTAACAAAATATATGTGTTTTGTAACAAGTTTCACATAGAAAGTTGTAGTTAAAATGTTTGTGGTAACAATTTCACGTTGGTTTGATGTGTAACGATAAAGTTATAAGTTGTAACAATGTTGTCGTATCATATAACAACTCATTTTATATGGGTAACAAAATATATGTACTATGTAACAAGTTTTACATTAAAAAAAAAAAAAATTGTAATTATGATGTATACGTGGTAACGATTTAGCGTTGTAATAAATATGCCGTGAAATGTAATGATTAAAATATACATGTAACAACTTTGTGGTAGAATATTAACAAGTCATTTTATTTCAAAAATATATATATTCATAATAAGTAACATGTTTTGTGTATAAAACATTGCTATTATGTTTTTATTTAAAGAAAAGTAAAACAATAATATTTATAAGTTCGCCGTTTTCAAAAAAATAGGTTCTGATTAATATTATATATTTATGTAAGTTTCTTTAATAAAACATTTATAATAAAATCATTTATTTACTTTGTCAAATTATATCCAATATAAATATAAAGAGAAATATATCCAATATAATTACTTTATTTTATATATATTGACCTCATTTCAATTAAATAGTTTCACATTGCTAAAAATATATGAGGTTAATAAAGCCTTATTGAAATTATTATTATCAATGCTACTGTTAGTAGTGTCTAATTATGAAATAAAGATAAATTATAAATAATTAATATAATTTCTTTCATTCTAGTCATTAATTCTTTATTATTTGTTCAATATTGTACTTTTAGTATGTATATTACTTATTGTATATTGTGAATTTGTATATCACATTATTGTTTTAAGAAATTATCAATAAATTTTTATTAAATTCATATATTATTCTATTATATACATTATTGTAATATTTTTACTATGTCATATGGATGAAATTCTAGTTATAAGTCATTTCCACCGATGATATATCTTATTTTGTGTTAGGTGAATGATTAGTTAACTGCATTTGAAATTGTTACTATCATTACTATTGTTAGTGTAGAACCTCCTAAACTTTAATATAATATTTTTACATTAATTTCGGTAAGGACCACTATAAAATCAAATCGATTTGAATGAATTTTGATATGAGTTTTTTAGGGATGACATTGAAATCTACCTATGAATAAAATTTGATAATTTTTCAAGAACTAATTTTTTGTTTTTCTTGAATTTCCTATATTTCACCTTTTTTTTCAGATGCCTTCATATTTAAAAAACATTGGTAAAAATAGTTTAAGTACTTGAAACTTTTAAAAATTTTATTTATAAGTAGATTTCAATGAACTTATCATTCACAAACAAATTCACAAAATTCATTCAAATTGATGTGATTTTATGGTAGCCCTTACCGAAATTAAAATAAAGGATCTTTCATGAGAGATTAACTATATATATTACTGTATTACATGTATGAAATTGTCTATACCCATCATTTTCATTTATGGTATGGTATCTTATTTCTTGTATTAAGGCGATGATTAAAATTGAAATCGTTATTATTAATATCATTGTTAATATAAATTATAATTATTTAATCGAATATTGATAATATACTTTGTTTATTTTTTAAAATTTGGAAATTTAAATGAATATTTGTTGCTTTTAATTGTTGATCCTTATTGTAAATATTTTGAGTTTATCCCACAAAAATGAACTTTAATTAGACTGTGATAATTGACGATGAGATTGGTCCGGTGGTAAATCCGCCACACATGAACCACGAGATTACGGGTTTGAGTCCTCGCTCTCCCCAAAAAATCCCAAATTTATGTAATAGTGTAATTTTTCAAAAATTAAAATTAAAAATTAGATTGTGAAAATTTACTTTTGTAGTTGTCAAAACAATTTAACTCTTTATTTAAATTTAAAAAAGCTATTTAACTCTGGATAAAACTCTGAAACAGTTATAATAAATAAATAAATAAATAAAAACTCTGAAACAGTAGAACCTGAAAAAGAACCGTATATGCTTAGCAACACCAATTTAAAAGATGACTATTATTTCACAAGCATAACAAATAGAGTAATGCTAGGCGTCCTGTTGATTTCCATCTTTTTTTTTTTTTTTTGAATAGCGAATTTTTATTCAAGAGCCAAGCAAGGCAACAACAATACAAACACAGAGGCAAAAGGCTGCAGTACAAGCTGAAGCCTATAGAAACAGAGCATAGACTTCAAACAAAAACAAAACACCTGACCAAAAAGACCGCAAAACAGAAGACTGCCAACTCTTCATTAGACACCCCACAACCTCCAAACCCCTACATCGCCAAGGCCAAGGAACCCAAACTTGAGTCTAGCACTTCATTAACACCACTAAAATTGCATCCTCGAACCCCACTAAAATTGCATCATTTCTTTTCTTAAATGATGTGGCACGTGAGTTGTCAACATCACATCATTCACAACATAATCTCA
The DNA here is from genome assembly GCA_008009225.1 of Acer yangbiense. Classification (NCBI taxonomy): domain Eukaryota; kingdom Viridiplantae; phylum Streptophyta; class Magnoliopsida; order Sapindales; family Sapindaceae; genus Acer; species Acer yangbiense. The sequence continues at coordinate 14,553,288 of CM017761.1, forward strand.
TGATTTAAAAGATGTTGGCAACTCACGTGCTACATCATTGGCGAAATTTTTTTTTAGGAAGCCTAGTATTACACTAAAAAATATGATGGCTAACCTCCATTGTGATTTTGGTGACACCCTTGGAATGCAACTTCTCACACTCAGACCTACTATAATTGAGTAATCGCATACAAATTATTAACTGCATTTTTCAAACATAAAATTATATTTATAAAACAATGATAAATAAATTAAATAATTATACTCACAAAAAGTTTACCCATGCCGAACCACCCAATTTCAATGGTACATATTCGCTACAATCTTCCTTCTTTCTTTTACGAGTGTTGTCACCATCATCCTTTTGTTTCATTGGATGACTTGTTTCTTCCATTTAAACCTACTAAATTAAAATTTTGATTTTAATTTGGAAAAAATTATAGATATATTGATTAGAATCAAATCAAATCAAATTTACATTCATACTATACCTAATAACCCTCATTAAACACCATGTATAATTCCTCATAAAATGCAAAAAATGTAATATATGATCAATTAATAGACACATTTATCAAAATATACAATAACAAACACTAATAATTAACTGAATCAAAATAACATTTCACTTTAATAAATATAATACTATTTTTATTGTTGTAAAGGTCAAAAATAACAAAACAAATTAAACTTCCATTTCACTTGTTTAGTCTCTATATCTTACTTTCCTCATAAAATGTACTCATAATAATAATAATAATAATAAAGGCACTTAATTGTTACTGCTTTTATCTTTTTCTTATTTTACTAAATTTAGACTTTCTATTTTTTTTATAAATTTTTTCATTAAGTTGGGATTTAGGGAAGTGGACAGATTCGAACCCGTGTAGGTTTGAGAGGCAAACCAGTGGACCAACCTCATATTGTCTTCAGATTTTCTATTTACTGTAGCAAATATCTTAGTAAATATTCTTTTTCTTTTTAAGAATAACAACAATAATTAGAACCTAAATCCTTAAATCCTTAACACACACTAATAAAGGTATATAATTCTCCGAAGAGTGGAAATTCCTAGGGCTATTGGTCAATTTACTCCTTCCTTAATTTTTATTATGAACATATTTTCCTAATTTTAGATTAACTAAATGTTTTGCTTCATGAATCTATAAGTTTTTTTTAGAAAAAAAATGTTCTTTTTCATGCTTTTATAATTTCAGTTTACTTACCTCCGGGGTGCTTATTCAGTCTGTCAACAATTAAGGTTTAAGTACTGTACCGCAATCAGTTATCAAAAAAAAAATTGCAATTCACTTTCAAATAATAATTATAATATACAAAATCAATTATACATACACAGACACAATAATTTAGGTATGAAGAATATATCAATCTCATTCTAATACAATTATATAATTAAGCAAAATCTAACATCACATTGATATAATTATATTTATTAATCACAGATCAATATTTTTTTTTAGTAAAACAATTGGTTAATCAAACATTTTTTTAAGGCAAATTTATTCAAATGCACAAACCAATGACCAAAACACCAACAGAAACAGAGGAGAACAAAACACAAAGACAAACAAACTGAACAAACCCGACAGAGCTGAACAAAACAGAAACATGACACAGAGCAACAACAAAGAGCTGGAAACAGGATCAACTGAAAACATGACAAAACAAACCAGGAGAAACAAACTGAACCCAAAAAAACACCTAGAAAAAACCAGGACACCGAGGGAGCATCATATATCACTCCAAGTTAACACATCTCTACTTTCTTTTGTTATCAAAGAAGTTTTAGCTTAAGAAAAATAAGTTTAATTTTCATAAATCTTTACATAATAGTTTAACTTTCTCATTTTCATAGCATTTATACACAAAATTAAAATGGATAAATTTGTTATTAGCTTTAATTGGGTCGTTATTTCTTTTCCTATGATATTTTGTGGCATTGTCCTTAATTTCCTAATTGATTGTTCATTTTAATTATAAAAATAATAAAAAAAACAAAGGTTTGAAATAAAGCATTAATTTAATTTTAATATACAATTATACATATAAAAAAAGATCATTGGATCAACTTTCAACCTCACGGTCTTCAAAATCGGCCATCATACCGTTACTTATTATTAGATAAAATTTTCAGTGACGAGAGCACTATGACTTGTATTGTTTTACTACACTACTCATACTCCAGGAATTGGAAACTGGGTTGTAAGAGCTTCAACTCATCTACGAAGATCCGACACCTTATCCAACAAGGAGAAATTGGGTGATGTGACAAATTTCATGAAATCTTGAAGCTTTGATCCTTTAACCGATTGTTTAGCTTCAAGAGTTATTTGCACACCCTCGTGAATGAAGTCTGCTACTGCTATGAATTCTTTCTCTGTAAATCCTCTTGTTGTCATAGCAGGTGATCCTATGCGAATGCCGCCTGGCACTAGCGCGCTCTTATCACCTTCATAACTGGCACTGAAATAAGGCAATTATGTCTAGGGTTTTTATTAATTCAAACTATTTAAGGGTTTGATATACATCAGTTTCTTTTTATTTTTAAGTACAATACATTAGTTTCTTTTTTTCGATTATTGTATAGTTTTCTTAGTTTTGAAACTACCAAGACCATAAGAAGAAAAAAACCCTAAACCTCACATCGATTACTACTTGTTGACGGTGATTTTTCGTCAACACTCAATCGATGATTGGAGATCACGTTTGCGAGTGAAAATAGTTTGAATTTTAATACTGTAAAAATAATGAGCAAGAAATACGTGGTAAAACTCCGATGATCGGAGAAACGTCCACGGGTTGTTGCCTAAGCAACGAAGCCAAAATCCACTATATAAAATTGATTACAAAATACGCTCGGGTCTCTCTTATGATAAAAAAGATCGATCCCTCTCTTATGCCTTACAAAGGGTATTTATACATGTTGTTTCTAGGGTTTGGGGATGCCGCTAGGGTTTGGTGTCGTGGCGCCCAAGTCTTGAGTGGATTCCTAGTCTTGAGTGGATTCCCAGTCCTAGTCGGATTCTGTTTCCTTCTTGGGCGTGATATGTTTCCTGTTTTGGCTGAATCCGAGTTTGGGACAGATTCATTCTCCTTTATTCGCGGGAGGCATGTTTGTTTCCTTGTTAAACTCTGAAGGGTTACACTGCTGCGTATCGTGGAAGTGCTTACTGCTGATTCCTTCCATGTATTTGGGAAGTGAGTTTCCGCTGCCATCTCTTCCTATTGATTCCCGAGTATGCCCGAGTATGCCCGAGTAGGTGTTGTTGCCCGAGCCGGTTCTCTTTGTTTGTAATCGGGTTACTTTGGTTTCAGCCGAGTGGGTTACTCGGGGGATTTTCCCCTTTCGAGTTGACTTTTCCTGGCTCCTGCTTACGTGGCTTCTTCATGGGGGTGACGTGTCCTTTATGACGATTTTTACCTATAACAATACCCCCTTAAATGTTTGAGCCGAATATCGCTTGCTCGGGACAAATATTTAACCTCTATTCATAACTTGTTTTCATTTGTCGTCTTTCATATTAATTTTGGTTTTCAGTATCCTCGTTTGATTCGAAGTATTGCTGACGTGTCTCAATTATGTCCACACATGCTTGATCCGCCCACTATCCAGAAATCTTTTGATGGTGACACACTGACTTCCTGACGGCGGCTCAAGGCTCTCTCTGCTTGCCACCTGTCCCCTTTTGCCTGGTCGTGGTAAGAGGCATTAATGGGACACGACCTTTCTGTTCATTCGTACGCAACCCACGTCACTCCCCTTGCCTCTGTGTTTTCCTGCTTCTTCACCTACCCTCTCTAGGGTTTCGATTTTTTTTTAAACCAGTACTGCCTATATATACCAGCTTGACGCTTCGTGAGAAAAAATCCTTTTCTCTTCTCTGCAAAAAATCCCTTGCTATTTTTCTTTTCTCTTCCTGAAAGAAGTTCACTTGCCTCTGCTACTTATCTTTGAGTTTTCTAGGTTTAGCCGCTCATTTCTCAGCTTTTGCCAAGATCCTCGACCTCAAAACCCGGATCTTTTCTTGAAGATCATTCCTCTGCAGTTTGCGTTGCTCCAGTTTTCTAATATATCAAGGTTAGTTCTTATGGATCCTGCTGCTAGGAATCGTCTTTTTACTGTTGGCATGATTGCTATTGAACAAGGTGATGTTTTTCTTGCCACGGTTGTCCACAGGTTGCTAGGAGACTTTCTTCCTGATCAACCTCAATTTTTAGACGCCGACGTTTCGGGGCTTTTTCGTGAAGGACCTGCTACTTATGAAATTCCTCCTACTTCAGAGATTCCCTCCGTTTCTTCGAATTCATCGCGGCCTGATTCTTATCAGCCTGAAGCTCAGCCAGATTCTTCTTTTTCCATTCGTGCTGATACTCGGCCGTGGAGACGAGTTGGGAAGAGGATGAGTACTCGTAAAAAGGATCCCCTGGAGAGCCGAGTCGGGATCCAAAAGGTGATTATGAGTGATATTGAAGAGGAGCATAGGGCCGCTCGCATCCTTTTCTCTTCCGAGCGGATATGTGCCTATGATGTCGAGCCGAACGTGGTCGACCCCGAAGAGATAGAAAAGTATATGGGACGCTTCGACCCGGACAGCAACATGGTTTCACTGGTTCCTTCTGACGGTCGAGCTGCATGGAACCCCCCACCTGGCCACGTTGCAATCTATGGGGCGATGCTTACTTGCGGTGTTACTCTTCCCTTTCAGCCATTCATCACCTGGTTTTTGGCTGAGGCTCGGCTTGCCCCTGCACAGTTAACCTTAAACAGCTACCGGATTTTGATGTGCATGTGGCACATGTGGCATAGGATGAAGCGGCCACCTCCCACACCTCACGAAATCTGGCACTTTTACACACTGAGGCCCGTGGGGAAGACGGGGATTTATTTTCTTCAATTAAACCAGCCTGAGCTCTGGATCCCTAAAGACGTAGTGGTTAAGAGTGACATCGAATCGACCACTGACGAGAAGATGAAGGGGTTTGTTTGGGGCTTCCCTACTTCAAATAAATTTTGGAAGAACAGCTGGTTCTTCGTGGGAGGACAATAGGGCCAATCAATCAGTTTTGATCTTGATGGCACTCGGGTGACTTGCAGGGTTCCTCGATACTTTTGTTCGCCTCAATGGAACCATATGACTCTTGCCTTCACCGACGAGGAGCTGAAGACTTCGGCTCGGGCAGCCGTTCGCCCTTTGGAAAAGAGTGGCAGGCCTTAGCTCTTCAACGAGGCGAAAATGATTAAAGCTCACCTTTTTCCCCAGATTTTTGCATGCTGCAAATGCCGTAAGTTTTTATAAGCTTTCTCTGGTTATTCTTGCATTCTGTCTTTTGAATCAGCTTACTGACTCGAGGAAACACCTTCCATTTTTTTTTTTAGTGTTCGACGTAGACATAGTCTGCGATGCTCAGGCACGCCGGATAAAAGGCATCGTGGAGGTGAGCCGAAGAGCGGCTCTTCGCCAGCGAGATGCTGGGATAGCTCCTCCCGAGGGTGACTCTGACGAGAGTGTTCCCGAGAATCCTCTCGAGGGAGATGATGAAGAGGGAGTGCCCGATTATGTGCCCGAGGAGACCCATGGTCAAGAAATGACCGCATATTCAGCAGAGGCTGTGGACGATCTAGAGGGCTTTGGAGCAAGTAGGACCCACTTTGGAGCAAGTAGGACCGCTGCTGGGTAGGACAATCAAGCGGGTCCTTCTTCTAAGGGAAAAGAGAAAGCTGGGCACTCCCCTGAGCCTGCCTCTGAGCCCGAGCCAGCGGTTTTCTCTCGTGGAGACAACTCCCCCTCACTCTGTTGCAAACACACCAAGTGCTACATTCCAGGGTATTGAAGCAGCTGGGGAACACTTGGGCGTGATGGCTTCGGAGACTCCGACTCCTGCCGAGCCAATTCCTACTCCTCCTGGGGTCAGCGGTGTCGAAATGGGGCATCCCGATCTGGATTCTGAAGATCCTGCGGCTAACTTGAATCATCGCGGGAGGCAATCTGAAAAAAGAAAAGCCTCGTTTTCTCCTAGTCGCCCTACCCCCAAGATTCCCCGAGTTGTTGCATATGTTGATTCATCTTCAAGTGATGAGGGGGGAGCAGAGGTTGGGAGAAAAACGGGTATGACCCCTCCACGGGACCAGATCAAGGACAGTGTTGGCGGCTCCGCTAGCTCTCCTCGGGTGGCCTCGACTGCCGGGCTCCCTGAAACTTACGTGGGTGGTTTGGGCCCCTCGACCCAGACAGATGATCCTACCCCCGAGACTATGCTGAGGGTCATGGCTTCAGGCCGAGCCTATATTAGGGAGGATCATTGGAGTCACTTCAGGGGTGGAACCGTGTCCGACCGGCTCTGCAACTTCTTCAACAGTGCTTCCTATGTGAGTACCGCCTTGATTATATGAATAATTATATATTTTTCTTCCATTTTTTGTTACTTCACCCCCGTTTGCTGTTGATTTGCTGCAGATGGTGGCCGAAATGTCCGGGGCTTGCCAGACTGGTGAAGCCCAGGCAGAAAGAATAAGACAGCTAGAAGCCCAACTAAAGGAGAGTGAGGACCATCGCTCTCGGGCTGAGTTAGCTTGTCAAGAGAGTGCTAGATCAAGTCAGGTGCTCCTAGATCAATGCCTGGCTCGTCAGATAAAGGATGAACAGAAAGCATCTTTTGCTGCTGAAAAGGCCACAACCCTGCAAGATCAGTTGTCATCCACCCAAGAAGCTTTGCTCCAGGCCGAGCAGGCCGCTGAGGACGTAAAAACCTCTTATGAACGCCGAATAGAAGACTTGGAGCGTCAGGCCTTGACAGTCAAATCTCTGTCAAAGGAAGCTAGGCTGGAGTTGGAGATACAGGGGGTTGACCGCTTTAAACGATCTCCAGCCTATGATGCTTTGCTTCTTAGGGAGTTCCAACGAGGAATGGTCTCGACTGGAGAATTCTTCAAGATGAAGAGCAGGGCGACCGACCGGGCCAGGGCCAGGGCCAACTGGAGCCTTTCGATCAAGAAGCATGTGGATACGTCTCTGGAGTCTCTTCGGATCCAGATGAAAGAGTGGCGAGCATATTGCCGAAGTAAAGGTAAGGTGCCACATCCCATGCATCTGGAGGTTCCCACCGCCAACTCCTTCTCTACTTTTCACGCTTGTTAGAAAGCGGGGATCGATGGTGAGAATCCTAATATTGGTCCCCTCCCTGGGATGGACTATAGCGCCTGGATGAATGACGATAATTAAGAAGATGTGATTGTGTGGCCTTCTGAAGACAGCCTCCTCAGCGAGTACGTGATGGAGCCTGACCCGAGTGGGAGCAGTTCACAACCCCCAGCACCATCTTCTTGATTTTTCTTCTGTATTTTTGTAACGATTCTTTGTATTATCCTTACATATATGAATTTTCATTCTTACCATTCTGCTTTCTTATTTTCGAGTGCTTTCTTAACTGGTCGCTTAGCCAGTCTAGCCAAGTATCTTATTTAACTGGCAATTAATTTGGCCAAGTATCTTATTTAACTGGCAACTAACCGATCTTAGCCGAGTGTCTTATTAAACTGGTAACTAATGTGGCCGAGTATCTTATTCAACTGGCGTTTTTCTTTTTAACCTATTTAGGTTTTACCTAGACGTTACGTCGAGGCTCACCCCGACCATACGTTGAGGTCCTTACACAAGTCACCTAGGACGTCTCCCGGTTTTGTCTGTGCAAGGTTTTGCCGAATCGTTGGGGTACTCTGTACCGGCCAACACAGCTGCGCATCTCACCAGTTTTTCTGGCGGCGCTCCGAGCAATTTTCCAGTTACCCTGGTGCCTCGGTTTTGCCTTTTTGCTAAGAAGCGCGTTTGCACTATCTTAACTAGGCGGGCGTGCTACTTTAGCTTCTTTGCCCTTCAAGCACTACTCGTCCGCTCTCTCGCGGCTTTGTAGCGCCCGAATTCTTTTTTGCGTTTGTTTGGCCAACTATTAAGTGGCTGTTGTTTGTTCACCGGCCATGGAATACCTTTGATCATGAGACTCATCGACTTCAATGAATAACCTCTTTATTGGCAAATGAACTTTATTAGAAAATCAAATGAATCTGAAACAATTGATGTAAAGCTAAAATGGGACAAGAAACAAACTGAATTAACATAAACATTGAGATAAGTTCTTTAGGGGTAGAAAATCTTAAGGTACTGGGCATTGCATGGTCGGGGCACTAGGATCCCCCCTGGTCGGGCTATCATGTACGCCCCGTGACTCGAGACTCCCTTGACGATGTAAGGTCCCTCCCATTTATCGACGAGGGATCCTGCCGACCTGTCCTTGGTGTTCGGGGATACTCTTCTTAACACTAAATCTCCAAGCTGGAATCTACGCACGCGAACATGGGAATTATAGTACCTCGCAGCCCTTTGCTGGTATGCGGCGTTTCGCACTTGTGCTGCATCCCTGACTTCTTCAAGCTCGTCTAGGTTTTGCTGTAGCATGTTAACATTGTGCTCGGGACTGTATAGCTGTACCCTGGGCGATGTAAAACTTATTTCTGCTTGGATAACGGCCTCTGTCCCGAATGCTAACGCAAAAGGAGTCTCCCATGTGGATGACCTTACAGTTGTTCGATATGCCCATAGCACCTCTGGTAGCTTGTCCGCCCAGCTGCCTTTCTTGGCTTCCAACTTTGCCTTTAACGTGTGCTTGATCACCTTGTTCACAGCTTCGGTCTGGCCATTGGTTTGAGGATGAGCAGGTGACGCATAGTAGTTTGCGATCTTATACTCTTCGCACATTTTTCTGAACTTGCTATTGTCGAATTGGGTCCCATTGTCTGTTATGATGATGCTCGGGATCCCAAACCTATATATTATGTTCTTTCTGACAAAGCTGGTGGTGTTTGCCTCAGTGATGTGCACGAGAGCTTCTGCTTCCGCCCATTTAGTAAAGTAGTCGACTGCCACAATAGCATGCTTCGCGCCCCCCTTTGTTCCGGTGGGCATTGGTTCTATCAGGTCGAGGCCCTACATGGCAAAGGGCCAAGGTGAAGTTAAGCTTCTGAGCAATTCCGAAGGTTGCCGAATACCGTTTGCTATTCTCTAGCATGTCTCACAGCTCTCCGCGAATCGCTGTGCCTCTGCAAACAAAGTTGGCCAATAGAATCCTTGCCTAAGTACTTTATGCGCCAGAGTCTTACCCCCAGTATGGTTCCCACATACTCCACTGTGAATATCTTCCAGGATCTTTTTTGTTTCTTCGCTGGTGATACACCTTTGTAACACCTTTGAGAACCCTCTTCTGTACAATTCGCCTCTCAGAATTGTGTACCGGGTTGACCTGTACTTGACACGTTTTGCTTCCACAGCATCCTCGGGTAGAATGTTTTCCTCTAAATACTTTCTGAGCTGTGTGGTCCAGTCGTCTTGAACTGGTCGAATCTCTGACACCATGCCTTCCTCAGATTCTGCTGTACTCGGCCTAGTCAGGTGTGCCACCGGTATCGCTTTGGACCTGATACTCATGGTGGCTGAAGCTAATTTGGACAAAGCGTCTGCTTTCTCGTTTTCTTCCGAAGGAATATGAAAAATCTTGTACATTTTGAATTTTCTGAGCAGTTTCTTTGCAATGTCCAGGTAAGCTATCATGTGTTCCTCCCTCGCTTGGTATTCATCCAATACCTGGTTAACCACAACTTGCGAATCACTATAAATCTCTAACTCATCCGCTCCTAACGCTGTACAGACCCTCAAGCCAACCAACAAAGCTTCATATTCTGCTTATTTGTTGGTTGCTTTGAAATCGAACCTCATGGCGCACTCTACAGCATCTCCCTCCGGGGTTGTTATGACTATCCCGGCCCCGCTGCCATGGGTGTTCGATGATCCATCTACATGCAACCTCCATCGGGAACTATTCTCCTGTTTTCCTTCCATCATTCTTCTTACTTCGGCATCTGGCTCAGTGAATTCCACTATAAAATCTGACACTGCCTGCCCCTTGACTGCGGATTTTGGGTTGTATTTGATGTCAAATTCGCTCAACTCTACCGCCCATTTAGTCAGCCTACCTGACAGTTCGGGCATTTGCAAGATAAGCTTTAGCAGACAGTCGGTGTACACTTCTATTGTATGCGCTTGGAAATACGGCCTTAGCTTCCTGGCTGCCGTGATCAAGGCTAGCGCTATCTTTTCTGCCGGTGAATACCTTATCTCTGCGGGCAGCAACGCCTTGCTGGTGTAATACACTAGTCTCTATATTCCTTCCTCCATTCGGATCAACACCGAGCTTGTTGCCACTTCCGTGACTGAGAGGTATAGGTATAATGTCTCTCCAGCTACTGGCTTTGAGAGGATGAGTGCTCACCCTAAGTAATCTTTCAACTTCTGGAAGGCTGCTTCACATTCTTTGTTCCACTCGAGCCCTTTTCCTTTCTTTATTACTTTAAAGAAAGGGGCACATCTGTCTGTTGATTTTGCTATAAATTGGTTAAGTGATGCGAGACATCCCGTCAGCCTCTATACGTCCTTCAGCGTTTTTGGCGAAGCCATCTCTTCTAATGTTTTGATCTTCTCGGGGTTCACTTCGATTCCCCTCTGATGCACCTGGAAGCCGAGAAACCTACCCGATGGTACCCCAAACACACATTTGTTCGGGTTAAGTTTCATCTCATACCTTCTTAGAACTTTAAAGGTTTCTTTTAGATCTTCCGCGTGCCTCTCTACCGTAACACTCTTGGTCAGCATATCATCTACATATACCTCCATGTTCTTCCCAATCTACCGGGCGAATATCCTATTCACTAACCTCTGGTACGTTGCCCCGGCATTCTTCAATCCGAATGGCATCACCTTATAGCAATACAACCCCTGGTCTGTGGTGAATGCCGTTTTCTCTTCATCGGCTATACTCATTCAGATCTGATTGTACCCCGAGTAAGCATCCATGAAGCTTAACAGTTCATGCCCTGCTGTTGCGTCCACTAGTTGGTCGATCCTTGGTAGTAGGAAGCTGTCCTTCGGGCAGGCCTTGTTTAAATCCATGAAATTCACACACATCCTCCACTGGTTGTTCTTTTTATTTACCAGCACCACATTGGCCACCCATTCCGGGTACTTGACTTCCCTTATCGACCCTGCGGTAAGTAACTTTTTTACTTCATTTTTAATAGCTGTACTCCTTTCGGGGTTGAACAGCCGCCTTTTCTACTTCACCGGACGAAACTCTAGGTTGATGGAGAGACCATGTGATATCATCTTCGGGTCTATCCCCAGCATATCTTCGTGACTCCAAGCAAAAACATCCTTGTACTCTCTCAGTAGCGTGACAAGCTAGGTTTTGACATGTACATTTAAACTTGCCCCTACCTTGACTGTCCTACTTGGGTCTTCTGGATCTAGTGCCACTTCTTCGGTCGGCTCATCTTTCTTCGCCTCAGGTTCCTCTCTGGGATCCAACTCAAATTCTCTCGGCACCTCTGCATGCTCTTCAAGTTCACCAACCTCTTGCTCGGCTGTAACCGCGTACACCTGGTGTACTTCCCTATCTTTATAAACTGACAAATTTGCCCTTCGGGCCATTTCCTGTGACCCCTTGATCACTCCTACCCCATACTCTATCGGGAACTTCATCATGAGGGCGTAGGTCGCGGTCACTGCTTTGGCTTTATTCAAGAATGGTCAGCCCAATAAGGCGTTGTATGGCCAATTTTCTGTATCCACCACCACAAAGTCAAGTAGCACTGTTTTTTGGCAAGGAGCCTGCCCGACCTTCACGGGTAACTTCACCGTGCCAAGTGACCTTACTTCGACTCCTCCAAATCCTCTAAGGGGTATGGGAAATTGTTGTAGGTCTTTCCTATCTAGCCTCAGCTGATCATACACTTCTGCACTTAGAATATCTGCTGAGCTTCCATTGTCAATCAAAATTCGATGAACCTCTCTATGACCAATCCGTGCGCTGATCACCAGTGCGTCGTTCGGCCTAACATCAACTCCATGTGAATCGGCTTCTATGAATATGATCGGGTCCCAGCCTTCCTTGATTCTCTTCGGGTCAGGTTCAACAGAATTGACGTCCAGGTCTCTCCGTGCTTCCACGGCCTCCCAAATTTCCTGGTTCCTTTCCCTATTACTCTTGCCAGTCGCTAGTCCCCCGAAGATAGTATTGATTGCTCCTTCATCCTCAGCTTTCTTGGGACTAGGCTTTCTTGCCCGTCCGTCCTGTTGGCTATCCTTCTGTCCGTCCGCCCGCCCTGTCAGCCTTTTTTAAGACGATGTCTTTCAAATGTCCTTCCCTGATGAGGGTTTCAATGTGGCCCTTTAGCTGGAAACACTTAGATGTCTCGTGCCCATTCTCCTTGTGGAACTTGCAATACTTGGTGGTGTCCCTCCGAGCATACGTGGATTGCTTTGGCGGTTCTTTAGACATGTTCTTTTCTTCTAGGATTGCCAAAATTTCCTCTTGATCTTTTTTCAACGGGGCATAGTTTGTATACCTGCCCTGGAACCTCTGTCGCGGTTGATCGAATTTTGGGTCATAGGCTCGACGTCCATCTCGACCATCCCGCGCCTTATTCTTCTATTTGTCACCTTTGGTATCGGGCGCCTTTGCTTGGTCTTTGGTTTTAGATCCTTCTGGGCGATCGCCATGTACGAAATAACCTCCCGTGGTAACTTCCTCCTCCTCAGCCAGGGCGTAGCCCCCGGCCATGTCCATCATATCGGCATAACTAGTTAGTCGGGCTCTTCGGAGGTCATATGACAATTGGCCGTTCTGAAGGTTGTTGATGAACGCGGCAATTATGACTTCGTCATTTGCACTCCCAATTTTGGACACTTCCTGACCGAACCTCCCTAAATATTTTTTCAGTGACTCGTCTTTTCCCTGTTTTAGCTGGGACAAGTGGGCCACTGACTTCTTCCTATGTACATTACCGAGGAATTACCTTGAGAAGGTTTTACTCAGCTCGCTGAAATTGCCTATACTTGCTACTGGTAACCTACCGAACCACCTGGAGCCTAAATCCCCGAGAGTTTGGGGGAAATTTAAACACAGCAAGGCGTCATTGTAGACATTCTGGGCCATGGCATTCTTATACCTTCTGACGTGTTCCTTTAGATCAGTATCCTTTTTGAATTGCTCTATGTGAGGCATCTTGAATCTCTCCGGGAAGGGTGTCCTCAGGACTTCATTGGTGAAAGGGCTTCCGGTCTCGTCGTCCGACAATTCATTACGCCCATATCGCCTGACCAAAGCATCCATCTGTCAACGATTATTCTGAACTTCCCGGGTCAAACTCTGTATAAGTATGTCCCTGTCTCCTTGCGGTTCTCCCATCGTATTGAAATTCTGACTTACGATCAGCTTTTGGCCCATTTCCTCTGGATTCAACTCTCTATGTTCTCGGTTTAGGCCATGCAGCCGAACTGTGCCCCTTTGGCGTTTACGATGATAACTCTGCTCACTCTCTCCTAAGGATGATGACCTGGCTCTCCGATGAGTACGTCTCCTGGGACGATCTCGATCCTTGGCCAACCGATCCCGATCATGCCTTCTATCAGAATCATTCTCCTCTCTATGCTCCCTGCTATCCATGGCTAACCTTTCAGACAAAATTATTGGCCTATCTGCAGGACCTCAGCTCACCTTTATGGGTGCATCCGGGGTTGGTACCACCACCGTGGAACGCAATCTCGTTGCCTGCTGATTTAGGGCGGAAAGATTGTGAGGTGACATCAAACCCTCCGTGGTGGAAAGATCAACTCCCTGCCTCGCTGCGTCCGCCATGAGTTGCTGTAGAGAAGTACGAAATCTTTGTACGATTTCTTCATTAGTTGGGGGGAAGCGCTGGATGCCAGCCAGGGCAGTTGATTGATCTACAGTTGCTAAGGCTGCATCCGCAGTGTTGGGAGTGGCGTCATCCTCCAACTCATTAGTGGGTAGTCCGTGACTGTACCTGGAATCGCTACCATCTCCTTCACCGGCCATTGCTTCACAAGTGCTTCGATCCCCCTCCTTCTAGCGCCAATTGTTGACGGTGATTTTTCGTCAACACTCAATCGATGATTGGAGATCACGTTTGCGAGTGATAATAGTTTGAATTTTAATACTGTAAAAATAATGAGCAAGAAATACGTGGTAAAACTCCGATGATCGGAGAAACGTCCACGGGTTGTTGCCTAAGCAACGAAGCCAAAATCCACTATATAAAATTGATTACAAAATACGCTCGGGTCTCTCTTATGATAAAAAAGATCGATCCCTCTCTTATGCCTTACAAAGGGTATTTATACATGTTGTTTCTAGGGTTTGGGGATGCCGCTAGGGTTTGGTGTCGTGGCGCCCAAGTCTTGAGCGGATTCCCAGTCTTAGTCGGATTCTGTTTCCTTCTTGGGCGTGATATATTTCCTGTTTTGGCTGAATCCGAGTTTGGGACGGATTTATTCTCCTTTATTCGCGGGAGGCCTGTTTGTTTCCTTGTTAAACTCTGAAGGGTTACACTGCTGCGTATCGTGGAGGTGCTTACTGCTGATTCCTTCCATGTATTTGGGAAGTGAGTTTCCGCTACCATCTCTTCCTATTGATTCCGGAGTATGCCTGAGTATGCCCGAGTAGGTGGTGTTGCCCGAGCCGGTTCTCTTTGTTTGTAATCAGGTTGCTTTGGTTTCAGCCGAGTGGGTTACTCGGGGGATTTTCCCCTTTCGAGTTGACTTTTCCTGGCTCCTGCTTACGTGGCTTCTTCATGGGGGTGACGTGTCCTTTATGACGATTTTTACCTATAACACTACTAAAAAAAATCACATGGAATACAGTAAAACAACAAAATAAATAAATTAAACAATGCAAATTCGGACTATTTACGGTTTTGATATACATCAGTTTTTTTTTTTAAGTACAATACATCAGTTTTTTCCTTATTAATGTCTATTTTTTCTTAGTTTTGAAACTACCAAGATCAGCAGAGAAAATAACCCTAAACCTCACATCAAATCACATTGAATACTGCTTCAAAAAAAAAAAAAACATGGAATACAATAAAACAACAAAATAAATAAATTAAACAATGCAAAACTTTAAGTTTCAAAAACTATCACATGATTTTTATTAAGAGACAGACAAAGTACCTCTTTTTGAAGCCACGGATAGCGAGAGAGAAAAACAATAAATATTCTCCAATAAGGAGGGTGTATTCAATTATGATTTTAAAAGACTTTTAATGACTTTTGTTGAATTAAAAAGTTTAGGTGTATTCAATGTAGACTTTTAACGACTCTATAAAAGTCATAGAGTATTCAATACAGACTTTTATAGACTTTTAAAAAGTCTTTAAAAGTCATGTTAAAAGTCATGTGGTATTCAATCAAGACTTTTTAATAGTCTATGAAAGTTAAGGGGTAATCAAAATATCAATGACTTTTAATGACTTTAAAATATCAATGACTTTTAATGACTTTTAATGACTTTTAATGATTTTTAGTTATAACAAATCTCACAATTTGTCTTCCATTTTTTTCAAAGACTTTGAATGACTTTTTATTTTTTTTATTTTTAAAATAGAAAGAATTTCACTCTAAAAGAAAAATATAAAACTCTTTAAAAAACATCAACGACCAAATATATATTCTATTTTCAAATAAAAGCACACTCATTCTTAACAAATTTCATAAATAAAATAAAATGAATAACTTTAAAATGAATAAACATTAAAAAAAAAACAAACAAAAAAACATACAAACATTAACGATCTATAACAAAAAAAAAAAATAACTAAAAAAAATATAAAACAACTATTCATCGGCTATGCAATTAAGGATGAGAGATTTCATATTTTTTTACCTATATTTTTAAAGCAACTAAACAACATCGAAACAAATCAAATAAACCTCATTTATATAAAATAAAAATAATAAAAGACAAAAACCACTACTTAACCATACCAATATGCCATAATCAATGTCGCGTATGAGCGTGACTCCATGTAATTATGATCAATATCAAACTACCCACTTTTAGGCATGGACCTTATTCAACAACTATGTGCGGTTTTTATGTTTTATCTTTAGTAACTTGAATGAACTTTTGGTTGATTTTTTATACTCATTGTCATACTTTCGTAGAGACATGTAAACATTAAATATTATTGTTGGTTTGCTACATTTATTCTAAAAAAAAAATTATAATATTTTGACTAATTATAAAAAAAACAAATAAAATTTTGACTAATTATCAAAAAAAAAAAAAAAAGGAGCATACTGTCTTTATAATGCAAAATATAATTAAAAATAAATAAATAATTAAATCACATATATAGACATGAATGCTTTTGTCAAGTTTAATTAACGATAGTTTTTTTTATTCATTTGAAAAATTATTTTTATTGACATGATAAATATATATAATTTTGCTAAAACAAATTATACATTATATTTAGAAGTCAATGAAAGTCTATAAATGTCTGTAAAAGTATTTTAAAATGAAAGTCTACGAAAGTCTTTTAAAACAAAAGTCTATGAAAGTCTTTTAAATAAAAGTCTATGAAAGTTTTTCATAATCTTGTAAAGTCTATAAAAGTCCATAAAATCTGCAAAAGTCATCCACTTAAAAAAAGTCATTAAAAGTCTTTCGAAAGTCTTTCGAAATCTTAATTGAATACCCCCCCCCCCCCCCCTAAATCTCTTAGCAACCACTACCTTCAAGACTCTCTTTAGAATTTTGGAGGGGGTGAAGATGAATGAAAGCAAATTCGGTTTAGGGTTCTTTTAGAACTTAAAAATAAAAAATAAAAAATGCTGAAGATGAAAGAATTGGTTGTTCAGAGCTTGATTAATTTCACAGTATTTTAAAAAAAAAAAATTCTCTATCACGATGTTAATCCAATAACCGTCTTATTTCCTTTTTTTTTTTTTTTTTTTTAAATAATCTTTTATTAGCTGTATACTTTCTTATCTTTTGCAATTATTATTTTTTTGAAAAGAAAAAAAAAAAAAAAAAAAAAAAACCTGTTGAAAGGGTTTCAAGTTTTTACTGTAATAAAATACATTAATTTCAAATTTTAATAACATCTATTGGATTTGTTTTTATCCAATCTAATGGTTGTTATTAACTCCAATAACGTTATTGGAACAGTAAGGTAGTATGACCCCATATTCAACATACTCAAATCATGGTATACGAATAATAGGATAACGATAACTTGTAACACAAGAGATTCATAACATATATATATACAGTACAATATAAATGGTTTGGACATACATGGAGACCTATTGAAACTTTCTCACCAACCACTTTGCATTAATAAAAGTCAAGAGAGCCACATAACATACGGGTCAAGGGTATAGCCAAGACATTTCCAACAGTACTTCTAAAATATATAGAAATATTAATAGTTTTTTAAATTGGACCCTCAAGATTCTTGCAAGCACTACGGAGATGCAAGCAAGCTTTCCCTAATACTCTTAAAAGTGAGGACCATCTGATCACGATCAGGAAGGTTTTCATTGATAACAGGCACTTGCTTGAAGTTTTGGATCCAGGCTTGAAAACGAGGGAACTTGTGAGCTTCAAGTAGCTTCACACCAGCGACTTCTTCAATGACACCCAGCCAGTGAGCGTGAGCTCCAAAGGCTATGTCTACTAGGCCTATCTCATCTCCCCCAAAAAATTTCTTATCATCTCCTAGCGCCATTTCTTCTATGGTTTTCAGCATTTCCAAGCTCTCCTTCTTGAATTTCTCCTGTTCTTCACCACTACTACGAAACATCATCCACACTGTTGGACCCTGCAATTATTTAAAACACAATAATCATATCATCACGCTAACAAATCTTTTAGTAAACTGATATGATATTTAGTAGTCCACTGAAGGAAAAATAAATAAGCAAATTACTTTTATTTGGAGTTCGCTATAAGACAAAAAATTCATATATATATATATGATCACTTCAATTATAATTTAATAATTATGTACAGTGATCCATGGTAGCTAGCTGTTAAAATCAGAAAAATATTTATTAATGTCTTCTATGATATGATGTTATAAACTTATAATTATATAGATCCAATCGGTCTCAAATTATATATAAGTAATGTTAACCTATTAAAAACATAAAAAATGTTTTATTTTATTTTATAAAAAACTCAATCACTGCATTTATTGAAACAAAACATTACCCAAACATTAAATAAAGTGTTAACTTTTATTTTATAGTAATTTTTATGTTTTTAACATTTTAATTTTAATAATACATCACTACCTATATATTATATCTAAGAAGCCAATGAAAATTAATTACAAGCATATTGAATTTGGATCCTCTGCTGTGCTGATTTTTGTCCTATCCTATATAGATCTGTTGACATGTGTAATCAATGGCTGTCATTTATTTTATTTATTTATTTCATTTAAATACAAAGTCCTATTCTCAAGTGTTTTAGATTAGGAAAAAGATCAGTATAGCAGAGGATCCTGATCCATTGAACATACCTTTTCTTCAGCAAATTTGATCCAAAAGCGAGCCACGGCTCTTTGAAAAGGATCAGTTGGCAGCAATGGATTATGTGGCCATGTCTCTTCAATATATTGAAGAATAATCATGGACTCACAGATTGGTTTTCCGCCATGAACAAGAACTGGGATTTTCTTGTGGACTGGATTATAGTGCAAAAGCAAAGGGCTCTTATTGGATAGATCTTCTTCAATATATTCATACGGTATGCCCTTCAATTTCAAAGCCCATATCACCCTGTAACTAAAAGGACTAGTCCAGTGACCATGCAGCTTCACTTCCACCATGTTTGTTGAATTTGAGAGAGAGAGAGAGAGAGAGAGAGAGAGAGAGAGAGAGAGAGAGAACTGGTTAAATGATCATGATCATACTCACTACATAATCACCATTATATATAGAATATCATCCACTATTTGATAAAAGTCTACTGGGTGCCGCTTGTTTGGGCAGAGAGCTGCTCAAGCTGTCTAGCTATTAAAAATTAATGGTTAGTTTAAGTTTGACATTTTGACTTTTAACAATTTTTTGTTATATATTAATGTAGAATCAAAGAGTTAAGAGGATTTCCTTGTTTTTTTTTTTTTTTTTAAGTGTAAATGATTTATTCACTTGTATGAGAGAGAAATAAACTAATAAATCTTGACCATACATTTTCATATATATTTAAGTGTCAACATCTAGTGTAAAGTTAAAGAATAAAAGGACAAGAGAGATCGAATACTGTTACAAAATCCAAACCTAAGTGGGGATACTACAGTTAGTGATTAAGTTTGAACATCCTTTCTATGTTTCCAGCTAATTGGATGGGTTGGGAGTTGGGACTTGAAATAATTAGGAGAGTGAATTACTCTGATAAATGAAGTCAACATAAACAAAAAAGAGATATTATATATATATATATATATAAAGCTAACCTGGCACGGTTCCGGTTGGAACCGCCGGAACCGGCCGGAACCGGAACCGGAACCGGTTTTCCGGTTCCGGTTCAAGAGTTTGGTCGAACCGGCGGTTCGAACCGGATTGGAACCGGCGGTTCCGGTTCCGGTTCGAACCGCCGGTTCGCACAATAATTTTTTTTTTTTTTTTTTTTTTCCTATAAATACCACCCCCCCTTTCATTTTTCCTCACACCAATTTCCTGAAATCACATAGAGAACCTTAAAAAAAATTAATGCGGTAAAAAAATTTTTATATATGCCTTAAACTTTGAAGGAATGTCGAATCAGGTGAAATCACATAGAACGATGCAAGGAGCAAGTCCAGAGGGCTTGTGGCCACTTTTCGAGCCCTAAAAACCCCTTTTTCATCAAAAAAAGTGTTTTTAAGTGTTGTGTCTATTTCGAACCTCGTTTAAACCTAGTAAGAAACCTTTTCCTCCCGATCCCACACCACATCTGTGCCCGTCTTGGTCCGGAGAATTACTTTAACATCAGGCCTTGTGTAAATGGACCTGTTTTTAAAAAATCCTTTATACTACTTATAGTTTTTGTTTGAAATATTATACAAGTATTGAATGTGGCTTTAGTGGCTAGTTTAGTTTGTGTTTTTCTTTTGCAACCATGGTTCAAGCATCCATAAGAACCCATAAATTGTCATTTGTAATTTTATTTTATAATTTAATTTAATTTTGTAATTTGTCATTTATATATTTTATTTTATTAGAGAAGTCTTTTTTTTTTTTTTTGTAAAAACAAAAAAAAAATTTTAAAAAAAAAAAAAAAAAAAAAAAAAAAAGGTTCAAAACCGCCGGTTCCAATGGAACCGGAACCGGAACCGGCATATAGCGGTTCCGGTTCCGGTTCCATCAAACCGCGGAACCGGAACCGGACCGGAACCGTGTCACCACTTATATTATTATAAAGTATTGAAACAAAAGAGATATTATTACTTGGAGTTGAAGGAATGATAAAGAATAGTTAATAGTTCAAAAAAAAATCTACAAATATAATATTATTATAATAATAAAATAACAAAAGTCATGGGAAATTTGGACATTTAACATTTTAGGCAAGGAAGCACGGATACTCCGTTTGGTGGAGGTAACCCGTATCGAACTCGTATCCAGTTCGGATACACCCCGGATACACTAGGATACGTATCCGATACGCCAAATGGCGTATCCGTTGACTTTTTGAAGTTTGACTGGCGGATACTTGGGGGATACGGCTCGGATACTTGGGGGATACGTTTGGGGCAAAATCATAAATATTTTAGTACAAAACAGGGTCAAATTATAATTTTAAAAAAATATATCAGGTTAGGTCAATTACTCAATTGCAAAGGGCTCGTTTCAATTTCATTCAGCATTGAAAGAAAAATCAGAAAGGTGCTTCCAATTTTTTGGCTGATTTTCTGGCTAAAAAAGGTGCATAGTGCTGAATTGGAGTTTCTCTTGATCGTGGCTTCGGGGGCTGTGGTTCTTGTTCTTTTTTCTTCTCTTGTGAGCTTGCTTTCTCTGTTTCTGGGCAGTGGCTGGCTGTGTTGTTGTGTTTTGTTTTTGCTTGGAGTTTTTTCTGCGTCTCTTTTCTCCTGTTTGGCTTTCGTTGGCTGTAGTATTTTGCTAAAGTTTTGCTAAGATTGGCTTCCGTCTCTTCCGTTGGCTGCGTCTCTTTTCTCGAGTCATCTTCCTCCTAAAGATTGCCTTTCAAAAAAAAAAAAAAATCAGAAAGAAAAAAAGAAGAAAGAGTTTTGTGAACTGGGCACAAAACAGAGCACAAAAACTTAATTTGGATATTGTAATATGTTACATTTATTTAGATGATTGGATATGAATATGTTTTGATTTTTGAATGAATTATCAAATATCCTTTTATATATTCTTATTTTAAATAAAATATAAATATATATTATTTTAATAAACGTATCCCTGCCGTATCCGTATCCTAGTTTTTTGAGATTTGCCGTATCCCCGTATCGTGCCGTATCCGTATCCCGTATCCGTATCCGTATCCGTGCTTCCTTGATTTTAGGGTTAGTCAAAATTTAATAATATGTCAGTCTCGGCCAAAGCACAAACTTATAAATAAGGTTCGGCCTAGAAATAGATCTTGGCTTAGGCATAGATTTACTGAAAGTGTTTTCTTGACCAAGTCAATAAGTCTTATAATATGTCTCGGCCGAAACTTTAATTTAATTTTTATTCTTTTTAAAAAGTCTCGAAATTAATGTGACATTACATAATTTTTCAGTTTTAGACCCACAAAAATGAATGCTACTAATAAAACACTATGTACGAAACTAAATTTAAAGTTTAAGGAATATTGATTAAATGTTGATTTTAGTGTGGTGTTGCAAGTGTAAACATACATCTCACAAGATTAATGCTCTTTCAAGTCTTACACTACGAGATTTTGTGTTCGAATTTTTCCCTTCCTCATACCCAACCCCTAAATGTATGTAATACTTGAAAAAAAATATATATATATATATATGCTCTTTCAAGTCTTCTACAACGGGAGCGTTTTACTCACCAAGAAGTGAATCTAGTGTTTTTAATGCCTATAATTGAAATTTGTCCTATAATTGAAATTTGGAATAAAATGGTTTTTTGTAAGGATAAATAATAATTAAGGCCAGTGAGCTAAAATATTTTATTGAGTTAGCGAAGGGTATTTTTTAGTTCATATATATATTTTTAATTATTACAATATTTCGAAATTGGGAAAGTGGTAATAAAACATGACTCGAACCCACAACATTTTGATTGTAGGTAGAGGCTTACCACTGAATTAATCTCATTTTATCTTAATTCACTGATTTTAGTATAAAATAAAACTCAATTTATTAAGTCGTGACTGTCACAAAAATGCATGTCCCTATACAATATAACCTCAATTAAATAATATTTTTGGTTAGTCCCGATTTGAAACTAATGTGGTAAATTAATAATTTGCTAAATTTATAAGATAATATATTTTAAAAAAACACATAGTTCTCACTTGATATATAAATTAATAAACTCTTTATACATTAAAATTATATATATATATATATATATATATATACATGACTAAATTAGGAGGCATTTATAAAATATGACTTCAATGTTACTTGTTTCCTCTTAAAATTGATGTCTCCTTTGACCTCATCTCTAACTTTTCTTAGTGCATTAAGAAGCTCTAGTGTAGTGTTCTCGTATTGCAAGAAAAAATTATACATGACTTCTATTCAATAAGACTAATTACATTCATGAACTTGTTTTGGTTAAACAAATACATAGAATAATGACAATTCATAATTTGGCAATTAGGTAATATTCGTATAATATAATACACAATACATTAAGTTCAATGTTTTGGAAAAAAAAAATAAAGATTATCTTGATAAATTAATTTTTTATTAATTAATATATAAATTAATAAATTTATCTATTAAATAACATCTCGATTAATTAATAAATTTTCAGGATCTCAAGGATCTTAATTTATAGAGATTTAACTGATATAATATCCTTATCATTATTTTATTTTTTTCAAAGTAATATCCTTATATTTATGGTTAGTCGTCGGTGGAAGGTCACTAATTAATTAACCAGATATGTTATTATATTCATGCATTAATGACTAAACACTGGCTGACAATTTTGTTACCAAACACACAAAAAAAATGTCAACAGATCCACGTACATAGGCCATGAAACTCCCAAATTTACTTTAAGAAAATAAAATATATTAATAAAGTGGAATATTATCTTATTCATTGTTTGACTAATAACCATGAAAATAAAATAAAAAATCCAGAAACTGGATGCAGCTGCAAGTATCATGAAGATGCAAGTAATCTTTCCCTATTGCCCTTAAAAGTGAGAACCATCTGATCACTATCAGGAAGGTTTTGGTTGATAACAGGCACTTGTTTGAAGTTTTGGATCCATGCATGTAAGCGAGGGAACTTGTGAGCTTCAAGTAGCTTCACACCAACTACTTTTTCAATGACTTCTAGTAGCCAGTAAGCATGGGCTCCAAAGGCGATGTCTACTAGGCTTATCTGATCTCCCCCAAAGAATTTCTTCACATGATCTCCAAGTGCCATTTCTTCTATGGTTTTCAGCATTTCTAAGCACTCTTTCTTGCATCTCTCCTGTTCCTCACCACAACTACGAAACATCATCCACATTGTTGGACCCTGCAACAATTTAAAACGCAACATAAAATACAGTACTACTATACGTTCTAGATACGAACAAAATTGTACCATTTTTTTAATATCTTTCATTAAACTTCAACATTTCGTGGTTCGCTATTATTTGGAATTCGCAAAAAAAAAAAAAAAAAAAAAAAAAAACCAGATCCCTAACCTGGAAACTTTTAATCAAAACAAAGATCATATATAATTATATGTACAATATTGATAAATGTTAGCTAGCTGTTAAAATCAGAAGAAGAAAAAAATCCAGTATAATCTCTTCTATGATTTGATCTAGCTAGTTATGTAGATCCAAGTCTGTCTCAAATTATATAAGGATATGCAAATGAATTGAATTTCACCTTATAAAATTCGTGTGTGAATACAAACATACCATTTCTTCTGCAAATTTGATCCAAAAGCGAGCCACGGCTCGTTCAAAAGGATCAGTTGGCAGCAATGGATTTTGGGGCCATGTCTCTTCAAGATATTCGAGAATAATCATGGACTCACAGATTGGTTTTCCAACATGAACAAGAACTGGGATTTGCTTGTTGACTGGATTGTACTGCAAAAGCAAAGGACTCTTATTGGGGAGATCTTCTTCAATATTTTCATATGGTATGCCCTTAAGTTTCAGAGCCCATGTCACTCTGCAACTAAAAGGGCTAAAACAGTTCCCATGCAGCTTCACTTCTTCCATGTTTTGAATTTGAGAGATCAATGTGAGAGAAAGAGAGAGACGCGCTGGTTAATTGACCCCACGACTAACCTTTACTCATCTATTTATAATCCACTGGGCGCCTCTTGCTTGGGGAGTAAGTTTAATGTAGTTTGACCGTAAAAAGCTAGCGGTTCATGCAGAGGACAATATCTTATTTTCAAGTGGCTGCAGGCATATAAATCGTAATATAAAAAAAAAAAAAAATTTAAAAATAATAATAAATAAACTATTCTCTGGCAGCCCACCTATTGAAACAATTGACTATCTTGAATCAGTCTCTTCCAAGGACTTAAAAAATCTTAGGACAACTAACTGTCAATCAGTACGCGAAGACAAGAAACTAATCTAATGGTTGAATTAAAAAAAATGTTAAGTTTTTTTTTTTTGCCAAAAAAATGTTTAGTTTAATTAAACTAAACATTTTTTTTTTTTTTTTTGAATTAAACTAAACATTTTTTTTTTTTTTTTTTTTGAATGTACAACAACTGCCGGGACCAGCGAGATGGAGCTCTACTAGCGCAGCCCGGACGAGCAGCTCCCACAGACGGGGAGAGGCCACCCACATGCAAGTGGGACAACACCCACACACACACACGGTGGGAAAATTGGCATATATCTATGCATGCATGGCCACTTGAACCTTGGTGGAGAGGTCTCCATTTGGAGAGCTACACCACATTGGCAAGTGGCCAAATGCAAAACTAAACATTTTTATATGGGTTTCATAAACATATATAATACAATTATGTTGAGTGGAAATAAAAGAAAAAAAAAATCAGTTTCATAATTCAGATGTTTTATTTTATTATATGGGTTTATTTTTTTCTTTATTATAAAAAAAAAAAATTAAGGAAATTTTTAATTTTAAAAAATAGCATAAAAAATTACAAGCATTTTTTGCCACGGATGGCTACCGTGGCAAATATAAAAAACTTTGCAATAGGTTTTTGCCGGTGGGTAATTTGCCGCGGCAAAAACACCTTTTGCCACAGCTACGTACATCCGTGGCAAAAAAAATTACCATGGCCGTATTTACAACACCCACAATCCACAACAAATCCGCGGCAAAAAGTCCTCTTTTTTGTAGTGTAAGGGGTCATTTGTTTTTTTGTCTGAAGACTGAATAGTCCTGAATTTTTCTGAAAACTGAATAGGGACTGAAATCTAAACTTGAATGACATGTTTGTTTGTTTTTTTCCTCATATTTGAATGTATTGTCAACACGTTTGTTTTTTAAAAATAAAATTGTCTGAAAATAAGTAATTTTACATTTATACCCATGTTAAACAATTATACATATAATATGGAATAAAAACAATCCAAAAATAATAATTATATATGAACACATAAGATTATGATCTTCCTCTTCGATCGTTTTCACGGGAATGAACATCATAGTGGTCTATCAGAGCCGTAATGGTATAAAAGACACGGTTACATATCTAACTTAGGTCAAAGTTTTGATAATTTGGTTAAGGACAATGATTAAAATAGTAAAAAACAAAAGAAGTGAAATACAACTGAAATAATCTAGAAAGAGGTGAGCTAGCAGTTAAAAGTAGAAAGGCATAGAATGGGGCTTTTTATAGTGTAGTTCTTTCTTTTGTTCAGAAAAGGTTCAAAAGTGTAAACCATAAATGGGAAAATTATAAACGATTAACAACCAGCGAAATTTTTACGACACTTATTTATAATTTTTCCACTTATAGGGTTTACTTTTTTTTTTTTGAAACTGCAAGCGAACTTTATTGAAGGAGCACAGAGAAGAACAACAGCCAAAACAAAAACAACAGAAAAGACAATAGCACCCATGCCCAGAACCCACCCAAAACAAAACAAAGAAAAGGAAAAACAACAGCACCCACACCCAGCACAAACAGGACATGGGAACACAACAAGAAGAGGCAGCAGACCACTACACACCCTCCTCACTCCAAAAGACTAAATCATCTTCCATCGATAAACCCCTTTTGGCTAAGCCATCCGCATAAGAGTTGGAGACTCTAGAGGCGTAAGAGATAGTGGTGTTGCCCAATGTCCGGATCATAGAATGAATATCATAAATCACATTCACTAAGCAAAGATTTCCAAAGACTTCATCATTAATCCAATAAACCGCGACCCTGGAGTCACTAATAATCTGAATCTTTCTTCCAAAGAGAAAAGGCTTCGAGCAGCAGAATTGAGCAGCTTTATGAATCACCCAAACCTCAGCAGAGGAGGCGTCTGAAACCCCAATGCACGTCGAAAAGGAACATAAAACCTCACTTTTGGAATTGCGGAGAACACCCCCAATACTAGCACACCCATCCACCACTCTTCTACCTCCATCAACATTGAATTTCAAATCCTCATTCAGATGAGGAACCCAAGCCACCTGCTTGCCAGCCTTAGGAGGTTTAACATCACAGCAAAAAATAAGGAGATTTTCTAACATCAGAGTAATTGGAACTTTGGACTCTTTACCATGGTGTTTAAACCACCAAACTACCCGAAATTTAACCAAATCCACACAGCTACCAAAAACCGCAGCAATACCTCTAAAAATGACATCATTCCTTACCTCCTAAATTGTCCAAATAATAGCTGAAAAAAGAGTAGCACAAGCTCTGTTGAATTCGGATCAGGACAAAGAGAATGCCACCCTTTAAACCAATCAGCTATAGAGCTATTGGAACAGCTAGACACCCTCCACCAGCCCATACTTGAGTACCACACACCCCACATCCAAGAACAAGTCAGAAACAAGTGATCAACAGTCTCTATACTGACACCACAAAGAGGACATTCCTTCCCAGAATTATACAGCAAACCAAAATAATCAAGACGCTCTCTAACCATAATCCTACCTCTTAAAAGTTGCCAAACAAAGACTTCCACCTTGGCTGGACTGATGCCTTGTCTAATCGTACCAACATCCTACCTTGGTTTACTTGAAACTTAAATTTTTTTTTTTTTTTGGAACAGTAGAATTTTATTGATGAAATTTATGGTATCTTGAACTTTTTCTAAACAAGAGAAAGAACTCCACTATAAAAAGCTCTCATCATTTGACTTTTGACCCACAACTAGCTCATATTCTTCTAGATAAATTCTTTCGTATTTCACTTTCATATTTGTTTTACCGTTTTTATCTTTGATTTATTTATTTATTAATAAATCATGTCTGGTTATAGCCGAAACTCTAAAAATCCTAATGGGTTTAACCGTCCTCAACCAAATTATCATAACTCTGACTGGTTTTTGATATGTAATCATATCTCATACACATTGTGACACTCATGCCCAAGAAATTGATCTTACGTTTCACGCTCCAAGAGTTGTTCATTTAACTCCCATTAATAATCCCTCCAACAACCATTTAATCCTCTCAATCCCTCATCTGTGTCATCCATACCGGCCTTTAACTTGTAAAACTACTATTTGCAACTACAAATCCAAGAAGCTAGAAGAACCTTGCTTCACTCCTTCTCTAGGTTCCTGCACCAATTGCACAACCTTAAGCTCCGCGAGTCATAAATGATTATGCAATCTTACAATGCCATCAACGGATGCAATAACAACCTGTTCAGCTTGAACGTAGACAAAATTGTATTCACTCTAATGTTAACATGGGGCCCAAGGGCTCCCCATGCTTAGCCAAATCAACTTGTTGCCCTAGTCTTAAGTCTCGATGAAGATAGCAATAATGATTGTTCCATCGATTTGGTTTTTACTTTAGGGTAATGAAAAACCTTAACAATGAAGATGGAGAGTGTGATGATTTTTTAAATCTCCGACTTATTTGAAGTCCTTTCATTTTTTTTTTAATAGTTGTTGTTGTGTGCTTGAGTTGGCGGTCGAGTGATCGTCAACTTTTTTGTTGTTCTTGTCTTTCGTCAATTGTATTACTTTGTTGTTGAGAAATTAATAACAAATATATTAGTTTATTTACTGGATGACATGTTTGATTCATTTTCAATGCAACTTTCTCTATATTTTTTTATGTGCATTCTGATTAATTAATTATATACTCATTTACAGCTATTTCTTCTTTTTTTTTTTTTTAAGAAATTAAGAAATTAGATTATTAAAAGCTCACAAAATTCCATAATATTACTTATTCGATTTGAGGTTAGAATTTTTAAGTGATTTGTAAAAAAGTCTCTCCTTTAGTTTTCTCTCTGAAAACCTAAAGTGAGAGTAGAGCGGTAGGATGTTTCGTTTTGCTTAGGTTTTGTGTCTAGGGTGTGCTTTTGAGCAAGGAGGGTATGGGGATGGAGGAAATAGTGAACTTTTATGCTACAATGTCCCTGAAGGAGAGAGAGGGACCGGTGCGCCGTCTTCGAGACGGTTTAAAGGTCGAGGGGGGAAAAAAGATGGCCCTTTGTTTGGCAGGAAAAATCCTGTCTCAAGATCTTGTTAATAGAGACGTTTTTCGTAGTGTGATCTCAAAAATCTGGAGAGTAAGAGGAGAGATGGAGATTGAGGTTCTCGATAGTAATACGTATGCCTTTCACTTTCAATTCCCAGACGATCGTCGGAAAATTCTTGCGAGCGGTTCTTGGAGTTTTGATGATTCTCTCATTGTTCTTATGGAACCAATTGGTAAGAGAGATTTGAAAAGTCTTAAGTTTTGCAAGGCAAAGTTCTGGATCCAGATATCCAACATCCCAATTTTGTGCATGACGAAGGAGATCGGGAGATTTCTTGGAAGCATAGTTGGTGAAGTGGGTGAGGTAGATACGGGTTCTTCAGGGGATTGCCTTGGTAAGTTTCTATGGGTTCGAGTTGCTATAAAAGTTGACAAACCGTTAAGACGATTCTTACGTGTTGATGTATTAGGCGATGGGGAAGAAACGGTGATGCCTATTCAGTATGAGAGGCTTTCTAATTTTTGCTTCTGTTGTGGTGTTCTGGGACATATTACTCGAGAATGTCTGGAAGCAGCTATGAGCAATCAACGAAGGGATTTAGCTCTACCATATGGTGCCTAGTTAAAAGCCCCTATGAAACAACCGGTCATTTGTAGATGGGGTGGTAAACCTTTGAATGGAAAGGTGAATGGCATTGACAGACCCAATGACTTGGTGGAGGAAGTGAGACGATATCGGCAACGGAATGTGGTACCGGAGAAATCCAATGCTGGGAAGAGGGTGGAGTTGGCTAACGAAATTTCATGGAAAGGAATCGTGGATAGTGGAGCTAATTTAGGGGGAATTTCAAATTTCAATTTGGGGGTTGACTCTAGCTGTGATTCTAGGGATCGATCCAAATGAGGAGGGATTATTTTTGGTACCCCTATTGAGAAAGTTGCTATGGAGGTAATGTTGGAGTTGAATGCTGTCAGTAGTCGAGATTTGGGGATAAGATCTAGCCCAAGAAATAGGGGATATGATTCATTGAAAAACGATTGTATGTATGGTAATAAGGAATCGGTGGGGATTGAGGAGAGTTTGGATAGACCTGAACTAGGTGGTGTGGGCCCTAGTATAAGAAAGGGCCCGTCTGGTGGGCCAAGCAACAATACAAAGGATGTTGTCGATCCAGGGCCTAATTTGTGAAAGGGGGTTGATATGGAGGGTGTTGGGAAAGTGGGGATTATTTTTACTGATGAGGGTATTGGGCTTTCGAAAGGGAGTAGTGGTGGCCTCAGTTTGAAGGATGAAATTGGATCTAAAGGGAGAAAGTGGAAGCGGGCTATGATATTGGGTCAAGTGAATTGTATCCAACTGGGTTCAGAGGGAAGCGAATGTGGGAAAAGGGATGTGTCTGTTGTTGTTGAAGGTTTCATTGCCAGTTCTAAAAAATCAAAGAATGATTCTTCTACAATCCTATCTACTCCATCGATCGATCGGCCTTCCTCGACCCACTGTTCGCCATGAATTGTATCTCTTGGAACGCCCGAGGGTTAGGGAATCCAAAGGCATTCCGTGCTCTGTCGAATTTTAAGAATATCTTCAATCCGGATTTTCTTTTTATTTTAGAAACTAAAGCTTTGCATACTTTGATGGAATTGTATCATGTTCGATTGGGTTTCAGTGGTAAATTAGTGGTGGATACCGCTGGAAAGAGTGGTGGTCTTTGTTTATTCTAGTCTGATAAAGTTTCGGTTACGTTGATGTCTTACTTTAGGTTTCATATTGATGTTGGGGTGGTGTCTAATGGTACGAGTAGCTAGAGGTTAACTAGATTATACGGTAATCCAGAGCCGGATTAGAGGCTCCATGCTTGAAACTTGCTTCGGAGGCTTCGTGGATTTTTGGATTTACCATGGTTGTGTTTTGGTGACTTCAATGGCATGCTCAAGGATTCTAAAAAAATGGGGGGCTCTCTTCATTCTCGAATCTTAATGGAAAACTTTCGGGATGCTTTGGATTCTTACGAATTGGAGGACATGGGTTTCTCTGGCCCTTGCTTTACCTGGTCAAATAAAAGAGAACGTGGGCTAATTCAAGAGAGACTTGACAGAGGGGTTTGTGATTTTAGGTGTAAACAATTATTCCCTTCTTCCTCTATTGTGAATTTGGATTTTTGACACTCTGATCATAGGGTTGTGTTGGTAAAAGTTTTGGTAAGGAACGGTGGGGTTACTGATGGGTTTTTTAGAACCAAGCAGATTTCACTTTGAGGCGTGTTGGGCCGACGAGCAGGAATGTCGGAATGTGGTTTGCGAGAATTAGGGCACTGTTGATAGAAGAAATGATATGGTTGGTGTTAATTTTAAGTTGAAGAAGTGTGCCGGTAATTTGGCTAAATGGAACCAGGTTAATTGGAGAGGTTTACGTCGGGATATTGAGCTAAAGAAGAAGGAGTTGGTAGATATTTCGAAAGATATTAGGGAGGGTTCTTGGAGAGAGGTTAGACGGGTCAAGAATCAGCTTGAAAAATTACGGGAGAGATATGAATGTTCGGATTGATAGTCTTATTGATGATTCTAGGACCCTTTGTGATACTAAGGCTAGTATTGAAAGGACTGTTGTCAACTATTTTTCGGGGCTATTTCGGTCTGACAATTCGTCAAATGATCAATGGAAGAAGGTTTTGGATACGGTTCCGGTCAAGCTTGCTCAGAGGCGTAGTATTTTTTGGACACTCCATTTTCTATGGCCGATGTTAAAAAGGTTGTGTTTAAAATGTTTCTCACTAAGGCTCTAGGGATTGACGGGATGCCAGCCCTCTTCTACCAGAAATTCTGGGATACAATGGGCGGTAGTGTTACAAAGGCATGCCTTCGCTGCCTTAATAATGGGGATCCCTTGGATGAGGTGAATAGGAATCTTGTTACTCTTATCCCGAAGGTGCCAAATGCTACTCGTATGTCTGAATTTCGCCTTATTAGCCTCTGTAATGTGACTTATAAAATAGTGGCTAAAGTTCTGGCAAACCGAATCCGGTTAGTGTTAAGGGATGTCATCTCTGAGTCCCAAAGTGCTTTCATTCATGGTAAGATGATTTCCGATAACGTGATGATTGGTTTTGAATGTCTTCATACTATCCGTACTTTAAAAAGAAAGAATGGCTCCCTGGCTTTGAAGTTGGATATGTCCAAGGCCTATGATAGAGTGGAATGGGGTTTCCTCTCTCAAATTATGTTAAAGCTTGGTTTTTCCAATTCTTGGGTTAAGAAGATTATGGGCTGTGTTAACTCGGTGTCTTTCTCCTTCCTGGTCAATGGAGAAGTCTGTGGTCACTTGAAGCCGTCGAGAGGTTTATGTTAAGGGGACCCTTTATCTCCCTATTTGTGCTGAAGTCCTTTCCAACCTGATTCATAGTGCAGTCTCCTATGGTGATTTATCTGGGTTTAGATGCGGTCGAACGGGTCCTGTTATTTCTCACCTTTTCTTTGCCAATGATAGCCTTCTTTTTGCTAAAGCTACCTTGAGAAATTGTAGGACTATTTGTCGTATCTTACATGATTATGCTTTGGTGTCTGGTCAAGTGATCAACTACGAAAAATCTACCCTCTATGTGAGTCGTTCGGTGCCTGTGTCAGAAGGTGCTGTTTTAGCTAAGTTTGTGGGTGTCCAACTGGTTAAATGCCATGAAAGATACCTTGGGCTCCCTAGTATGGCTGGTAGAAATAAGAGATAGTTGTTTGATAGTATCAAAGATCGTATCTGGAAGAAATTGAAGGGGTGGCGTAAGATGGTCTTTTCTATTGGGGGAAAAGAAGTGTTGCTCAAAGCTGTGATTCAATCTATCCCAACCTATTCCATGAGCTTATTTCGTCTTCCAAAGGGCCTTGTGAATGATATTCATAATCTGTGTAATAGATTTTGGTGGGGTAGTTCCGATTCTGAGAGGAAGCTTCACTAGTGTTCATGGTTAAAGATGTGTGAGAGTAAGGAAAATGAGGGTTTTAGGTTCAGAGATCTCTCTCTCTCTCTCTTTAATCAAGCTATGCTTGCTAAGCAGGGGTGGAGACTCATTAAAAATCATGGTTATCTAGCTGCTAGGGTAATTAAAGGCAGATACTTTCCTACTGGAAGCTTTCTTAAGGCTGAGAAGTGTGGCTCTGGGTCGCTGATTTGGAGGAGTCTATTATAAGGTTGCGATCTTATTAAGGCTGGGTCTAGGTGGCGTGTTGGGCTTCGTTCGTCGGTTTTTGTCTATGCGAACAGATGGATTCCTCGCTCTTTTTCATTCATGATTCAGTCTCCCCCAATCCTTTGTAAGTTCACTAGAGTCAGTGATTTATTTGACCCTTCTGATGGGTGGAATACAACTCTGATTCGTGCTTTTTTTGCTCTTGAGGAAGCTGATACTATTCTTAGCATTCCTCTTGGCTCCTCTGCTTCCGTTGATGTGCTGCAATGGCACTTTGAGAAAAAAAAATGTGATTTTACAGTCAGGAGTGGCTATAAAGTGGGCAAGATGCTGCAGGGTCTGGACTCTCCTTTGGGTTCTAAGGATAGGGGCTGGTGGAAAGCGTTGTGGAGGCTGAAAATTTCGTTGAAAATTAAAGGTTTTATTTGGAAAGCTTGTAATCATTGGCTGTCGACTATGGTTAATTTGGTTGGTAAAGGCATGCCGGTTGATCAGATATGCCTTGTTTGTCTCAGGTTGCCTGAAACCACGGTTCATGCTTTGTGGGGGTGTAGTGGGTCTAAAAAAGTTTGATCCAGTTGCTATTTTCTGAAAGACACCAGTTGAAGAGATGGTGTTCACTTCCAAGACTTATTTCTCTTCTTTCTTCATTCGTTGAAAATCTGAGGAAATGGAGTTATTGTGTGTTGTGCTGTGGAGGTTGTGGTTCTGGAGAAACTAGAAAATTCATTCCCCTAAGGCCTGTAGAGTTGAGGACGTGGTTTGCTGGGCCTCTGGCTATCCTGAAGAATTTAAGGCTGCAAATAAACCTGTGTTGCCTGTGAACATTTCTGGTGGTAATATGGTTAAAAGATGCATGCCCCACCCCCCCCCCCCCTGTTGGGTTATTCAAATTAATACGGATGTTATTGTTAATGAGAGAGCTCAAGTTGTCGGAGTTGGTGTTATTGTTCGAGACTCTAGTGGCCAAGTTTTAGGTTCTTCGATCCAGAGATTCTCGACTTGTTTCTCGCCTTCGGTGGCTGAAGCAACGGCTATCCTAAGAGATTTGCATTTTGCGGCTGATGCTGGCTTACTTCCTGCTACTTTGGAAAGCGATGCGAAATGGGTAGTTGATTTGATCAATGCGAATGAAGTTACCAATGCTGATATTGGTACTATTATTATGGATATCGTTTCTTTATGTAGGCGTTCTGGTGTTGCTATTTCTTTTATTCCTAGATGTGCTAATAAGGCTGCTGACTCTTTATCTAAGTTGGCTCTTTCGTCTGATGCTAATGTTTTCCGGTTGGAGGCTTTTCCTCCTTCCATTAGTGATGCAATTCGGGAAGACTGTCTTCCTTAGTTTTTTTTCTAATGAATTTTTTTCCCTTCAAAAAAAAAAAAATATACTGATTCGATTTGAGATCTCTTATATATGATTTTTGGCAAAGTTTTAATCACTTTTGATAAAATATAGATAATCAATATTGTTTCTTGTTAACATAAATATCAGTTTAATTTTTGTTTATTTCAGTTAATGTTATTTGGGAGGAAAACAACACATAATTGGAATAAAAATTTAAATTATAACCAATTTAGTAAAATTTAAAATAGTGTGGTGCTATTGGCACACCCCCTACCTATCTATTTATACCCCACTTTTTTAATTATCTAGTATTCTTTTTTTTCATTTATCAAAATTACTTAAAGAGACATACAATTTTAAAAAAAAAATCTTCTACAAAAGGTAATCTATTAATACCCCACATTCCTTTTCAAAAAAAAAAAAAAAAACATTCTTGTAATCCGTTTTTTGAAAAAACTAATAATAATAAATTCTTAACTCTAAAACCCTAAAATTTACCTCTTACACTCATACAAAATATTATAGAAAGTCTAAGAAAGATATCAAGCATATGGAAGAATTGTTCTTTAGAATGATATTAAGTTGTCTTTGTGTTGAAGCAACCCTGTTATTTTTTTTTTCTTTTCCACCATGAAATAAGAAGAAGAAATAAAAACTCAAAAAAAAAAAATAAGAAGAAAAAATGAATCGTTCAATGGAGTCGAGAGATAGACGAGAGAGACGTATACAAAAGCCAGAGATAGAGATATTAGAGATGTGGTGTATTACTGTATTAAGTTGGAAAAATAAGTAAACAATGTAGTTTTGGAAATAAATAAATAAATAATTAATAAAAACATTTAATTTTATTTAATTAAATCAAAATTTTAAAAAGTGGAGAATAATTAGACTGGTATGGGTGTGCCAATAGCATCACTCACAATTAATTCTATATTTTGTCAAGCATATAATAATATAAAAATAGCTTTTTCTCACCGGGAGCCATCATGTGTCCATATATAATTACATAATTCTATATTCTATATGTTGTGAACTTTGATCACAAAACAATCATGAGGTTGTTTTCGAGTTTTCAGCTAATTAAAATGCATATACATTATCCGCACTAAATAAAAGTATTTAGGTATATTAACTAAATATAATAAACTTATAAGATTTTGTCATGTGTGCCAACACATATTTAATATAAATTAAATATTCTCTTTTTTTTTTTGGTTTTTAACATATGTTGTTCTTGTTCTT
The DNA here is from genome assembly GCA_008009225.1 of Acer yangbiense. NCBI lineage: Eukaryota > Viridiplantae > Streptophyta > Magnoliopsida > Sapindales > Sapindaceae > Acer > Acer yangbiense. Next base: position 14,588,715 of record CM017761.1, read on the forward strand.
TTCAACCAGGTTGTTGTGGTGGCTAAACAAGCGTGGAGATTGGCTATTGGATTAGAGTCTCTGGCCTTCAAATTGTTAAAAGCAAAATACTTCAAAAGAGAGGAGTTCCTGACTACTCAATTGAGGCTGCTCATACTTGTGGAGGAGTTTAATTTAGGGAAGGGAATTACTTCTTAAAGGCATCCGATGGAAGGTAGGGAATGGTGAAAACATTTTGGCTTTTAAAGATCCTAGATTCTGTTACGTGCACAATTGAATTAAAGAAGAAATGGTACTAGTTTACTTCGAGAGAAATCAAAATCTCCAAAATGTCAGAGTAAACTAACACTTAATTTTAGGAATAAACTCTTCTGATATTATTTCATTATAGCAAGTCCTAATTTATACAGCTAAATTGATAAACATGAAATAACTAAAAGACATCTAATTAGATTGGGTAACTGCAATCTAATTTTTATTTAATCTAACAATTATCAAAACTAATCCTAAAAATCTAAAAACTAATTTTATCTTTTATTTATTTTGACTTGCACATGAATGACATCATTGTCCTCAAGGATACTGATTGATGGAGAAAATCTAATCATCTCACTCCTTCAGCCCACTTTCCATTTGTTAAATTTGCATCTTATTCATTGAACCAGATTCTTTCCATAAGAAATAATTTTTTGCATTTGTGATTTGGTCCAAATTTCTTATTGTAGATAAAGCACAAGCCTTTTTCCTTCATTTTCTTCAATTCGTCTGAACTCAATCTTGTAACTGATGAAAAGCTGTTCTTGTACATCGTTCGTTTGTTCGAAATGAGCATCTTCATTTCTGTTTGAATTGAACCATATGAAATTGAAAGTGGAGTTGACTTGGACGTTTGTACATCCATCGTTGTCGAGTTTGATGCTTGAACATCAGTCGTTCATGCTTTGCAAATTTGAACATAGTGTTTGATTGCAAAACCATCAACTTGTAGATCTCGTTGTTTATGAGCAAGAGTCTAGGACTCAAAGAGTTGCTCAAAGCGAGCATTCAAGGCCAAAAAGATTTCTCTCATCTCCTTTCGGAGTGTTACCAAAGAAATCTCCAAACGCTCTAGCATTTGATCCATAACCAACTCTGATACCAACTGTTATGTGCACAATTGGATCATAGAAGAAATGGTACTTGTTTACTTCGAGAGAAACCAAAATCTCCAAAATGTCAGAGTAAACTAACACTTAATTTAGGAATAAACTCTTATGATATTATTTCATTATAGCAAGTCCTAATTTATACAGCTAAATTGATAAACATGAAATAACTAAAAGACATCTAATTAGATTGGGTAACTGCAATCTAATCTTGATTTAATCTAACAATTATCAAAACTAATCCTAAAAATCTAAAAACTAATTTTATCTTTTATTTATTTTGACCTGCACGTAACATTCATTTCCCCTTAAAACATCATTGTCCTTAAGGATACTGATTGATGGAGAAAATCTGATTATCTCACTCCTTCAGCCCACTTTCCATTTGTTAAATTTGCATCTTATTCATCGAACCAGATTCTTTCAATAAGAAATAATTTTTTGCATTTGTGGTTAGGTCCAAATTTCTTATTGTAGATAAAGCACAAGCCTTTTTCCTTCATTTTCTTCAATTTGTCCGGACTCAATCTTGTAACTGATGAAGAGCTGTTCTTGTACATCGTTTGTTTGTTCGAAATGAGCCTCTTCATGTCTGTTTGAATTGAACCATATGAAATTGAAAGTGGAGTTGACTTGGACGTTTGTACATCCATCGTTGTCGGGTTTGATGCTTGAACATCAGTCGTTGATGCTTTGCAAATTTGAACATAGTGTTTGATTGCAAAACCATCAACTTGTAGATCTCGTTGTTTATTAGCAAGAGTCTGAGACTCAAAGAGTTGCTCAAAGCGAGCATTCAAGGCCAAAAAGATTTCTCTCATCTTCTTTTGGAGTGTTACCAAAGAAATCTCCAAACGCTCTAGCCTTTGATCCATAACCGGCTCTGATACCAACTATTACGTGCACAATTGGATCATAGAAGAAATGGTACTGGTTTACTTCGAGAGAAACCAAAATCTCCAAAATGTCAGAGTAAACCAACACTTAATTTTAGGAATAAACTCTTCTGATATTATTTCATTATAGCAAGTCCTAATTTATACAGCTAAATTGATAAACATGAAATAACTAAAAGACATCTGATTAGACTGAGTAACTGCAATCTAATCTTTATTTAATCTAAAAATTATCAAAAACTATTCCTATCTTATTTAATCTAACAATTATCAAAAATAATCCTAAAAATCTAAAAACTAATTTTACCTTTTATTTATTTTGACTTGCACATAACAGATTCCTAGGCCAAGTTCCTTCAAACCTATTTTGTTCAATGATCTCTTAAATGCTGATAGGAATTGGACGGTGGGACTCGAGAAAGATTTATCAGCATTTCGTAAAGGGTGATAAGGATGCCATCCTTTCCATCCCTCTGGGTTTTAGAGGAGGCACTGATTCCTTACTTTGGCATTATGGGAGGAAAGGAAACTATGAAGTTAAAAACGAATACAAGGTTGCTATCGAAGATAAATATCAAGAATCCTACTCCAACTCTGCAGCCGATAAGAAATGGTGGATATCTCTGTGGAACCCTAATATCCCTCCAAATGTGAGAATCTTTGTGTGGAGAATTTATCACAATGCCATTCCTTCATTGTTTAACCTTGGCAAAAGGAGGGTGGTTAATGTGGCTTATAGTAGATGCAGGGTGCATGTTTTGGGAAAGAATAAATCGTTTTAAAGGGCTGGAATGCTATGATGTTCTAAGGGGTACTCTGATTGCAACAGTTAACAAGGAAGAGTTAGAATTAATATGCATGATTTTGTGGAGTATATGGCTGAATCTTAATGACTCGATTCATGGTGGCAAGACAAAATCAACTGAGGATCTGGTTAGCTAGGTGTCAAGCAGGGCCGGCCCTGGAGTGGTGCACCAAGTGCAACCGCCCTAGGCCCCTTTTTTTTTTTTTATTAAAGCTAATATGTAGTATTGGGTTTTGAGTACATAAGTTTGAGCCTGGTGTGAGTTGCTATAGTCCATAGAAAAAAGAATCGACTCTGAATGGCCAAATTCATTTGTTTTATAATTATATGTATAGAATATATTAAAAAAAATTATGAGACCCATTTTGTGACGATACCCTATTCCTCATTTGACATGTCATGGGGCTTATTATCCCATAGTTTAAATTTTCGCCTCAGGCCCCAAAAACGTCAGGAGCGGCCCTGGTGTCAGGCCTTCTATTGGAGTTCCAAAACACGTACACAAATGGTTTTGAATTCTAATTCACATTCTTCTCCCAATATCTGTACTGTTTGGCAACCTCCTCCTCCGAGGTGCCTGAAGGTTCATACAGATGATGCTATAAGAGCATATAAAGGTTTCATTGGAGTGGGTGTGGTTATAAGGGATGATAGCATCCTGATTGTTGCTGCGTCTTCTAAGATTTTGGTGGGGAATATCCAGGCTAAGATGGGGGAGCTTCTAGCTTTGAGAGAAGGTTTGTTGTTGGCTAAGATTCTGGGTTGTAATGTTGGCAGAGGTGGAAGCTTGTAATGTAGCCTCATTTGTTATGAAGAAGAATACTCATCGTGGAGAAGCTGAGATCATTATCAGAGACATTAAAGCCTTGTTTGAGGAGGGAGTAAAATGTTCCTCGCTCAGGAAACGTCAAGCTATTCCGCACATAATCAAAACACAATCAGTAACAAGGACTATACCATTGCAAATACAGCTTCACTTCACCCGTAATGGTTTGAGTCAGAGAGGATCCTAACGAGAGTTGGTTTACGATTTATTGATGGCCAATGAAACATGAATGATACGAACAAATTTAGACTCATTTTCTCAACAAATTTATTTATCAACTGTAATAAGAACAACAGTGTGTAATAAATTAGTTGAACCTGTTGATTAGTATTTTATTAAAAGAGATTTTTTGAGAAAAAGAGAAACGGATTTTAACATGGAATTATTGATATTGTTTGTGTCACAATAAATGTATATAATTTTTTTTTTAAATAATGAAAAACTTTTTATAATATAGATTATAGAAATTCTTCAACAACAAAAAAAGGACGGCTCTACAAAGTTGAGTTTACATATGATATGAGGTATTGAGGTTGGTTAAATGGTACACCTCTCACACCTGAGGTTGTGAGTTCGAGTCTTCCCCCTTTCCAAAATCTTGAATTTATTTTATACTAAAAAAAGTGTTGATCGAGCTTACAAATTCGAATCCATCTCCCCTGCCTAATTAAACTGTATTTAGTCCTTTGGGAAAAATCAATGCATGTGGTCCAAGGGTACGTTGTGGCACATCTACAAATGTTTTTTCTCCGTCTTGTTGAGGGCTTCTATTGAAGTGGGTTCCAAAAACCAAGAGGCAACTGCAATGCCCCCACAATATCATTTTGTTTGGTTTTTTTTTTTTATGTACATACATAGATCAAATGCGGTGATGGTAACTTAAACCTGAGACATTTTCAAGCTACGAGACAGTAATTAGAACCTGAGATATTTTCAAATCGAATGACACATTATGCTATGGTCTTTTCTCTAGTCTCATTGCAATTATATATATGTATGTGCAGACGTAAGTGCATAAATAAATGTGGATTGGGTCCACTCCACAACCTTTCTCATTGTCATTCTCGATTCTCTGCTTGCTTTAATTCAGTTCAATGTACTTGATCTTCCAACTTGGAATAATGTATTATAACCTCTGCAACTCTATTGTTTAATTGTCTTTTTCCCTTTTTTAATAATGTAGTGGACCATCTCTGTTACCTTTGATATCTTTAAATCTTATTTGACCAAAATATATTTCAAAATAAAATGTGTTTCTTTTTTCCTATAACTTTTTCTTTTTAAAAATAGTTTACCATATCTCTGTTAAAGATTTGGATTATCTACTGAACTGATCTATTTCCTGATCTAAAACACTGGAAGATAATATTATACAACCATCGATTACACATGTCACACGATCTATTTAGATCACGACAAAGATCAGCTTAGTAGATGATCTAAATTCCTCTATGAAAGGAAAAAAAAAAAAAAAAAAAATTCCTCTATCAAAGGCTCATTGTTTTGGTTGCTAGAAACAATTCATATAATGTAAACATAGAGAAAAATTTATTCTTATAAGTTGCATCTCATTAACCAAATGGGTATTTTTTTTCATAAAATTATATGTTAAATTTTAAAACATAACTATTAATTTTCATAATTTTTAATAGATGATCTTTTTTAAAAATTGTAAAATAGTTGTACTTCAAATCCAAACTATTACAATAAATTGAAGAATTGATAAGATGGATACGTCTTTTTCTTTTTCTCTCTCTCTCTACAGAGTCAAAAAGGTAAAAGTAGATCTGTGTTTTAGGTGTGAGTTCTCTACTCTTACGAAGAAGAAGGTTCCAGTTCCGTATCTCCTCTTAGATTTTCTCTTTCTTGGTTTGTGATAATGGTGGATTCAGAGATTGCAAAACTCCATGAGAACCTCTCGCTAGCAGATGAAGATGGGGCTGTCCATGAGATGGTTGAAGATGCCCAGCTAGATGGAGTGGCTGACGTGAACCATTGCTTAGTGGGGAAAGTTCTCTTAGGTAAAAGGGTTAATAGGGAGGCATTCAGGGCTTTAATCGATCAGTTATGGAGCCCATTCGGGGCGGTGAGTACTGAACTGGTTGGTGAAAATATCTTCATGTTTTACTTCAATAATCAGGTGGATAAAGACCGGATATGGCAAAGAGGTCCATGGTATTTTGAAAAGAGTCTGATTGCGCTAGAAAAGACGACAGGTACAGGTAATATTTCTCTCTTGGGTTTTAATAAGGTGGAGCTCTGGGTTCAAATACACGATGTCCCCATAATGTGTATGAATCGGAGATCGGTAAAATGGATGGCTGAACAAATTGGTGAAGTTATTGACATTCCCTCGGATTCCAAGGAATGTTGAGGAAAATTTAAGAGATTTAAAGTTCAAATCGACATTCTAAAACCACTGAAGCGATGGCTACGCCTAAAATTGGACAAATCGGATAATATCGTGGTGGTAGGGCTGAGATATGAAAGGCTCCTTGAATTTTGTTATGTTTGTGGGAAGATTGGGCATGGGATCAAGGAATGTCTAGACCCAAAGGCGAGAAATGAAGCTATTGTAGGGAAAAATACGGTCACGCAGTGGAAGCGAGACTAAAAATCGAGTTTAGTATGTTTTAAAATTTTTTCATAAGTTGAACCTTAACCCTTAAATTAATTAAACATATATAATCAAAAGTACCATACATTTGTCGTGTGATCCGATTGACATTGCGTCGATAGTAATCCACAAGATCTTCTAATCCAATCACGAACGTGAATCACCTAGGAGCGTGGTCTCCCTTTCTTTGAATTGTGTACCTGAGGATGGATAACAAAATCTTTTCTTTTTCGTTAGTCACAAAACCTTCCAAGAGATAACGAAGAACATTCCGGTCACTTTTGAATTCTCAATCTAATGATCGAAACTCGCGTGAGCCTTATTCGAAATTGTGCACAAAGCCTTTTGATGTAAAAGCTTACTAGTACACTATCGAAATAAAAACAATTCTTCTCTCTATATCCTCTTGGCTGAAAATCACATTATATCTAAGAGTTGGATTCTATTTTTCAAGCTAAAGAAAAATAACTCTCATGCAAGTCCTTAGGGTTAGCCGAATTCCACACTATGTTTATTTATAGTGGCCGAAATTCCCCTTGCCTAAAATAATATATTTCTATATATTACAAATTCAATGCTCAATATAATATATATCTATATATGACGAATTCAATGCTCAGTATAACATATATATTTGCATGCAAATTTTTCTTGTCATAAATATAATATATGTATATATACATACGAATTCTTCTTGCCATTATCTTACCTATATGTAGGCGAATTCAACTCCATATCATATATCTATATATGACGAATTCTTTGCATAATATCATATATAATATTGGACGAATTCCTTGTCATATATATTGTCTATTTAGGACGAATTTCCTGCACCATATAAATCTTTTTAGGGTGACCGAATTCTCTTGATTGATTTCTTTGTGGTGACCGAAATCCTCTACAAAAGAGGATTTGTGTTTCCACAAAAGACTCATATCAATCTTTATTATAATTCAAACCCTAATCCAACTCTTTAGTGTATTTGTGACTATATCAAAGACTTCCTAATTTGACTAGATAAATAAATCTTTTCATTTATCTACTTACCAAATTAAGTCTTTAATATTTATTATACTACCACAATAGTATACTACTAAGAAATATATTTCCTAGTCAGAAAACGATTTTGATATTTAATTAAATAATTAATTAATCAATTAATTAATTTCCATTTAATCAAATAATAAAAATAAAACAATATAATATCATATATATATCTCGGCCATGTGCCATATATATTAATATATCTATATATTGTTTTTCTATTTTATTAAATCCATTGGACCTTAATAAAAGGCCCACATGTGAACTAGGCCCATTATTACTAAAAGAAACAAGCCCACATGCCTTTCATTAATATATTAATATAATTGATCAGCACATTAAATAAATAATGTGCAAATTATATTCTTAATATATTAAATACAATTCTAGATGGACCCATAAATTGGTCTGGTAGAATATATCAAGTGATCCATGCAAGTCCGTGTGGATTGGGGATCTTAGCGGGCTATCTAAATTTAAGCTTCAATAGACATAACCTAATCACAATCAACAAATGATTCACTTAGGTCCAATCTATTAATTTTAGTTCATTCCACTAAAGAACTAAAATTGCACTCTTAAATAAAGATAGAATAAGTAAATGTTTCTCATTCGTACCCTAGACAATCTTATTGGAGATGGTGTATCCTCGTGAAGAATATCAGTAATCGCCAAGAGCTCATAAACCGCCTATAGCTCTTCAAGTTACCATATTTCCTCATATGACCACATTTTAAACTTGGATATTTTGACTTGTCCAGAAGCCATGTTTCAATAGACACTATTGAAAACTTAACGTTAAGATTTAATATCCAATACCTCAAAACATCCATATGATAATATTCTACTCTCATTTAATAAATGGAGCCAAGATGTCCATATCTATAAATGAAGTCCTCTATCGATTAACAAATTAATACCACCAAACTATCGAGGATAGACTATGCTATATAATCGTACTCATTGATAACTCAAATGATAACACTTGCAACCATAAGTCCATCATTTATCTCAGGATTAAGATAGAATCTCCGATTGTCCTGATAAGGAAAAGACTTTTATCTACTGATGGTTCTAGATAAAGTATTTCATTGTGATCCAGTTCAATGCACCTAGTGCACTAGATCTTTTACTCAAAGCCACTTTGATGATTTTAGACTCATCATAACACATTTGATCCCACTAAAATGCCAGTAAAAGAATCTATAACTTTAACAAGATAAAGGTGCCCAACCTTTACCTTAAGTTGTGAACTTTATTCAAAACTAACTAAAGAATTGTGTCTACCTCATACATATCCAGATGTACGAACAATTCTTCTTTTCTCACAGTCTTTTGACCTTATGATTATTTACTTTTGATAATTATAATAATTAAACTATAAATGCTATAAGATTTGTTAAACTAGAAATCACATTATTAATATGAATAGATTGTCAAAAACACTATTACACTCTTGCTATTGAGCATAATCCTAACAATCTCTCACTTGCGCTATAGCAAATGTGTCATATCTCTCATTCCCATGTACCCCTATATACAATTTCCCTTAAAAGATGATACTTCTTTTCAATGTGTTTTCCTCTCTTACGACTTCTTGATTCTTTCGAATTAGCCACTGCTCCACTATTGTCACAGTAGATAGTGTTCTGCTTATTCGCACTGGGAACCACTTCCAAGTCAATCAAGAATTGGTGGAGCCAAACAGCCTCTTTGGCAGCCTCGCATGCAGCAACATACTCAGCTTCCATGGTGGAATCAGCAATACATGATTGCTTGATACTCCTCCATATGACTGCTCCTCCTCCAATAGTAAACACAGATCCTGATGTGGATTTTCTGGAGTCAGAATCTGATTGGAAATCAGAATCTGTATACCCAACGAGAATCAAATCCTCTCCAGAGTATACAAGCATATTATCTCTCGTTCTCTTGAGATACTTGAAAATATGCTTGACTGCCGTTCAGTGATCAGGACCAAGTTTCGATTGAAACCTGCTAACTATGCCAACAGCAAAACAAATATCTGGTCTAGTGCAAAGCATTGCATACATGAGACTTCCAACTGCCGAGGCATATGGAACTCTACTTATGAATAGCTCTTCATGCTCGTTCTTAGGAACTTGCTCCTTAGAAAGTTTGATTCCATGTCTGAAAGGTAACATACCTTTCTTGGAATCTTGCATGGAAAACCTAGACAAGATTTTGTCTATGTATGAAGCTTTGGGATAATGCAATCATTTTATTCTTTCTATCCCTTATTACTTGGATACCTAGAATAAAACTTGCTTCTCCTAAATCCTTCATATCAAATTGTTTTGCTAACCATTCTTTTACTGATGTCAATACACCTACATCGTTTCCAATGAGTAGTATATCATCAACATAAAGAATTAGGAAAACCAACTTGTCGCCTTTAATCCTTTTGTATACACAAGGTTCGTCAAGATTCTGAATAAATCCAAAAAATTTCACAGCTTGATTGAACCTTATGTTCCAGGATCTGGATGCTTGCTTCAATTCATATATGGATTTCTGCAACTTGCATACCTTTTCCATTTGGCCATTTTCAATGAATCCTTCTGGTTGCATCATGTAGATGCTTTCGTCAAGACTTCCATTAAGGAAAGCTGTCTTGACGTCCATTTGCCAAATCTCTAGATCTAAAGATGCTGCAATGGATAAGAGTATCCTAATGGAATTAAGCATGGCCACAGGAGAGAAGGTTTCCCCGTAATCGATACCTTATTTCTGTGTGTAACCTTTAGCTACCAATCTAGCTTTAAAAGGTTTCCACCTTTCCATCCATACCTTTTTTCCTCTTGTATACCCACTTGCACCCAATGGGTTTTATCCCTTTAGACAAGTCTACAAGGGACCAGACTTTGTTATCGAACATGGATTCAATCTCAAATTGCATTGCCTTTTGCCAATGGCGATAATCAACATCCTCCATTGCTTCCTTATACGTGTAGGGATCATCGTCGTCCAAGAGATTCTCCACTTATTCTCCCAGACCGATGTATCTCTCGGGTTGTGTACTAACCCTCCCACTATGACGAGAAATGGTAGGTTGTTGATTTTGTGTTGGAGTGGAACTTACAATTGGGCTAGGTTGTAAAACCTCTTGTGGAATTGTATCTCCTGACATCTCATTCAGGACAATTCTACTTTTTGGCACAAAATCATTCATATAGTTCTTTTCTAGAAATTTAGCATTTATCGAAACAAATACTTTTAGATTTGAAGGACTATAGAAATAATATCCTTTAGTTCCTTTTGGATACCCCACAAATATACATGTTTCCGGACTCCATCTTTTCTGTCTTTCCTTTTAGAACATGTGCAAGACAACCAAATACCCTTAAGTGTTGTAAACTAGGCTTTCGCCCAGTCCATAACTCATGTGGTGTTTTCAGGAACCAACTTAGATGATGCAACGTTTAGAATGTATATTGCAATTTGTAGAGCATATCCCCAAAAGGAAAGGGAGCGTTGAATAACTTAACATAGACCTAACCATATCCAAAAGAGTTCTATTTCTCCTTTCTGCTACCCCGTTCTGTTGAGGTGTACCTGGTGCAGAAAACTGAGAAACTATCTCATTATCAATAAGATATTGCTGAAACTCACCAGATAGATATTCTCCACCACGATCAGATCTCAAGATTTTTATGTGTTTCTCAAGCTGATTTTCTACTTCAGCTTTGAATGCTTTGAACATGTCAAAAAGCATCCAACTTATGTCTCATGAGATACACATAGCCAAATCTCGAGTAATCATCTGTGAAGGTGATGAAGTACTTATATCCACCTCTAGCTTGAATGCTCATAGGACCACATACATTAGTGTGTATTAGTCCTAAACGTTCAGTGGCTCTTGCGCCTTTGGCCGAGAACGACCTTTTGGTCATTTTACCTTCCAAACAAGATTCACAAGTTGGTAGATCATCAACCTTTAAGTCACTTAAAGGTCCGTCACTATCCAATCTAATAATCCTATTAAGGTTAATATGACCTAGGCATAAATGTCATAGGTAGGTTTCATCTATTGATAATTTTACTCTTTTATGATTAGGTTCCGTTAATACTGTGTCTAACGAGTGAGAGATATTTCTATGCAAAAAGAACAGACCGTTTTCCAATGTACCTTTGCAAATAATTTTGTCATTCTTACTAATAATAAAAACTTTATTAAAAGTAACCGAATATCCAAATTTATTTAAACAAAAAACTGAAATTAAATTCCTCTTGAATTGAGGTACATAATAAACGTCTATCAATTCTGAATGCCTACTAGAATCAATATTAACTCTAATATCTCCCACTGCACTTGCAGACACTAACGTTCCGTTGCCCAAACGCAAGTTGATTTCATTTTTATTCAGTCTTTTCCTTTCCTTGAACCCTTGCAAGGAATAACAAACATGATTAGTGGCTCCAGAGTCTATGATCCAAGAATCTGTAGAATCTACCAAAAACATGTTTCAAGATAATTAACATTACCTTGTTCCTTCTTGTTCTGAGACTTTGGGCAATTACTTTTCCAATGTCCCTTTTCACCACAAAGAGAGCACTTCCCTTTGATCTTGGTTACTATCTTGGTAGGCCCAAGTTGCTTTTTCTTCTGTTGTTTCTTGACCTTCTTACGGGTCTTAACAGTAGCAACTTTACCAACCAAATGAATCTCTTGACTTGTCCCATTAGATTCATAAGTATGAGCAAGTGGCTTAGGAATAGATAGAATAAATTTATGTTTTTCAGCTTGCAGCAACAACCCAATTTTCCTTTTCCATGGACATAATTATTACCAGTTAAAGTTTTATCTTTTAAGATGTTCATAAGTGATGGGGTCATGATTTCTGAATAAAACAAAACATATATAAGTAAATAATCATGATAAAGCACTTTTAAATATTTATCTTGAATTAAATAAATAACTCAATCGTAAAAATTCAACGGTGATCCAACACCCATAAATGTTACGCCTCCTTTGGGAGTACGAACATTTACTAGTTGGACTAGGTCCCACCTAATTGTTAACATAACAACCAGCGTTTTCAATTTTAGCCTTGCGATTTTATTGACAAGAACTCTTGGGAGGATATCAATAAAATCACATTGAGTGTGTTACCAAGATATCGACCCTCAATATTTTCTCTCACGAAAAATCCCTCCTTTGGGAGTAGATCTCGTTTGAGTCAATTGTTTAGTCTATCCTTGTAAGGAAGTATATTGCTAAATTCCATTCATGGACGCCCCTTGGGGGGATTACCAATAAATAATAAAGCTCAACTAACCTTGGAGGCCATAGGCGTTGCAAAACACCATCTCCCACTCAATTATTTAAGGCATGTGATTAAATCTCATAGAATGATTTACCAAGTTATCTAGATGCCAATTTAGATACCTAAATCATTCAATGCATGTTCATACCAAAAGAGATATATGAGTGGCACTCCTATTCTATATGACATGTTATCATACAATAACAAATATTGTAATATGTATGCATAATATAAATAGCCACAATTTTGGTCCATCCTAGAAAAGCAAGTAAATTACAATTGTTGGAATTACAAGATCTTCCTTCTTGGCGAACAAGTCTTCAAGCGGCCACAATCCATTCGCACACCCCTTGGCTGCCTCCTATGGGCTTGCGCACCCCACAGCACCATGAAGGGTTGCCGTGCGCAGCCCATGGCTTCCATAGGGCTGCCGTGCGCAGTCCATGCCACAACAAGCGCAGCTGCACGCTAACTTGCGCGCACGCTTGTTGCTATGGTGCGCATGATCCCAAACGTGTTCCAGTTGCTTCCAATTCTTCAAAACTTCGAATCTTCGATGCTTGAATATATTACAACTTTATTTAACAAAATAAACTACTGCAGAATTTATTTATTATTATTATTTTTTAATCACTGCAGTAATTTTTTACACAATAAAAAAAATCTGCAGTATTTTTAAATACAATAATAAAAAAAGATAGTGAACCTAGCAACTACCATGAAGGAACTTGTGACGGTAATAGGCCACCCTTCTTGTTACAATTCCGAAACAAAAATTACATTGAAATTCTAGGACCAAAATCGAGCAACAACAATTCACTTTATAACAACATATATAAATCCATACATTCAACATGTAATTATATATGAGAATACCTAGAGTGCCATCTCTTTCTAAAACATGCATAATCACAATAAAAAGAAATAGATTCACGTATATATACGTTAATTAATTAAAGGGTACAACCAAGGCTCTGATACCAATTGTAGGAAAAAATACAGTCACGCAACGGAAGCGAGACTAAAAATCGAGTTTAGTATGTTTTAAATTTTTTCCATAAGTTGAACCTTAACCCTTAAATTAATTAAACATATATAATCAAAAGTATCATACCTTTGTCGCGTGATCCGATTGACATTGCGTCGATGGTAATTCGCAAGATCTTCCAATCCAATCACGAACATGAATCACCTAGGAGCGTGGTCTCCCTTTCTTTGAATTGTGTACCTGAAGATGGATAACAAAATCTTTTCTTTTTCGTTAGTCACAAAAACTTCCAAGAGATAACGAAGAACATTCCGGTCACTTTTGAAATCTCAATCTAATGATCGAAACTCGCGTGAGCCTTATTCGAAATTGTGCACAAAGCCTTTTGATGTAAAAGCTTACTAGTACACTATCGAAATAAAAACAATTCTTCTCTCTATATCCTCTTGGCTGAAAATCACACTATGTCTAAGAGTTGGATTCTATTTTTCAAGCTAAAGAAAAATAACTCTCATGCAAGTCCTTAGGGTTAGCCGAATTCCACACTATGTTTATTTATAGTGGCCGAAATTCCCCTTGCCTAAAATAATATATTTCTATATATTACAAATTCAATGCTCAATATAATATATGTCTATATATGACGAATTCAATGCTCAGTATAACATATATATTTGCATGCAAATTCTTCTTGTCATAAATATAATATATGTATATATACATACGAATTCTTCTTGCCATTATCTTATCTATATGTAGGCGAATTCAACTCCATATCATATATCTATATATGACGAATTCTTTGCATAATATCATATATAATACTGGACGAATTCCTTGTCATATATATTGTCTATTTAGGACGAATTTCCTGCACCATATAAATCTTTTTAGGGTGACCGAATTCTCTTGATTGATTTTTTTGTGGTGACCGAAATCCTCTACAAAAGAGGATTTGTGTTTCCACAAAAGACTCCTATCAATCTTTTTTATAATTCAAACCCTAATCCAACTCTTTAGTGTATTTGTGACTATATCAAAGACTTCCTAATTTGACTAGATAAATAAATCTTTTTATTTATCTACTTACCAAATTAAGTCTTTAATATTTATTATACTATCACAATAGTATACTACTAAGAAACATATTTCCTAGTCAGAAAAAGATTTTGATATTTAATTAAATAATTAATTAATCAATTAATTAATTTCCATTTAATCAAATAATTAAAATAAAACAATATAATATCATATATATATCTCGGCCATATGCCATATATATTAATATATCTATATATTGCTTTTCTATTTTATTAAATCCATTGGACCTTAATAAAATGCCCCACATGTGAACTAGGCTCATTCTTACCAAAAGAAACAAGCCCACATGCCTTTCATTAATATATTAATATAATTGATCAGCCCATTAAATAAATAATGTGCAAATTATATTCTTAATATATTAAATACAATTCTAGATTGACCCATAAATTGGTCCAGTAGAATATATCAAGTGATCTATGCAAATCCGTGTGGATTGAGGATCTTGGCGGACTATCTAAATTTAAGCTTCAATAGACATAACCTAATCACAATCAACAAATGATTCACTTAGGTCCGATCTATTAATTTTAGTTCATTCCACTAAAGAACTAAAATTGCACTCTTAAATAAAGATAGAATAAGTAAATGTTTCTCATTCGTATCCTAGACAATCTTATTGGAGATGGTGTATCCTCGTGAAGAATATCAGTAATCGCCAAGAGCTCATAGACCACCTATAGCTCTTCAAGTTACCATATTTCCTCATATGACCACATTTTGAACTTGGATATTTTGACTTGTCCAGAAGCCATGTTTCAATAGACGCTATTGAAAACTTAACGTTAAGATTTAATATCCGATACCTCAAAACATCCATATGATAATATTCTACTCTCATTTAATAAATGGAGCCACGATGTCCATATCTATAAATGAAGTCCTCTATCGATTAACAAATTAATACCACCAAACTATCGAGGATAGACTATGCTATATAATCGTACTCATTGATAACTCAAATGATAACACTTGCAACCATAAGTCCATCATTTATCTCAGGATTAAGATAGACTCTCCGATTGTCCTGATAATGAAAAGACTTTTATCTACTGATGGTTCTAGATAAAGTATTTCATTGTGATCCAGTTCAATGCACCTAGTGCACTAGATCTTTTACTCAAAGCCACTTTAATGATTTTAGACTCATCATAACACATTTGATCCCACTCAAATGCTAGTAAAAGAATCTACAACTTTGAAAGTTCTCAAAGTGTGTATAATATATAAAGCTAGAGGGGGAGTGAATAGATTTTATATAATTATTACCCAATTTTCGCGTGCATGTCAATTTTACGAAAATACCCCTAGCAAGTCAACAATACATACAAGTGTAATAAGATGCGGAAATACTAAATGACACTTGATGTTTACGTGGAAAACCCAACCACTGGGAAAAACCACGGGCTGTTATGTGCGCCACACTCGGAACTCGAAATCACTAATTGAAATGAAGTTTACAACCTATGTAGACCTCGTCTAACACTCCGGTCTGTAACCCCTCACTTCTACCCAGCGGGCCTTTATTAGCAACCCTATTCCAATTTGCTTGATCCTCGAAGTCACTACTTGTAATGATGTTTACAGCCTAATCCCGGTCTGTAACCCATCACTACTACCCAGCGGGCCTGTAATAGCAACCCTAGACCAAGACTTCAATCTCTCAAAAGAGATGCACAACCCTATGTGAATATTTATGAATATTCAATTAATGCAATAAGAGCTAGGGTACTCTAAATGCTTACCTAGGATTATAAGATGACAATATAATCAATCCTAGATATCACATATAGCTATATGTCATGGCATATAACTTTAGCTAAGTAAAGGATAACCAATCCTAGATACAAAGCTATCATATAAAACCCACAAACATTCAAAGGATTAACTAGTTAATTAAAAAACAATCTATCAACCTAGTTATCAATACATCACACAAGAATGTTCATGGCATAGCTTTTAGGCAATAATGACCTAATCAAATAAGCTATGAAAAATAATCTCAATCAACAAATGAGATCAATTAGCTAGATGGCATATGAACATTAAAGCCTAGCTATCAAATAATAACCCAATCAACACATAATCTCAATCTTATATGTAGAAATTAATCTAAACACATATAAGTAAAATATGAGATAAAATTGATAAGTAGAAACACTAATTATGTAAGATAAAAGTGTTCAACAAATCATACCATGTGTGTTGAAGAAGACCCATGCATTAGCATATGCTAGATGAACCTAGATGATGCCTAGATGATGATTTGTGCATGTGGGAATGGGTTTAGAGAATTAAAGATGTGATCTTTTAGGCTTTTTCTCTCAAGTCTCTCTAAATATCTCTCTAGGGTTCTTGGGATGCAAGACTTGTATTCTGAACCAGAGATAAGGATGTATTTATAGAGACCAAAAACAGGGCAGGTGAAAATACAATTTTGCCCTTGAAACGCACCGATCGGCGGTTTCAATCGGCGGCCAGGCTGCCGAATTGAACCGCCGAATGGCTCCCGAGCGGAACAGGGGAACATCGGCGACTTCGTTCGAAGGTTTAGAAATCGCCGATCCCAACCGCCGTTTTGGACCCAAGAGAAATATTTCAATCAGGTCTCATTCGGCGGTTTCGAACGGCGGCCAGGCCGCCGAACGTAACCGCCGTTTCACCAAAAATGGTGAAACCAAGGAGAAGCCAAAGGCATCTCCACCGGCGATCATCGTGCAAAACAAAGCACATCAACGTGCACGCGCGGACGTTTCCGAACATCCTTCGGGAAACGAATTACACCACACTAAAAGCTAACATACTTGAAGTGCAAGTGTGGGTATTGAATGCATCCTAATGCCTATCATGTCATGGCATTTCATAAAACAAGATGCAATCAATTTAATGCAAGAAGAGACATTGAATAAACAATAAAGCATAATGCACACAAAATATAAACACAACATTCAAGAATAAGAGTTATGCATGTTGTGTGTGTGTGCAACTATATCTCTTCAAGCCAAAGTAAGCACAAGATATACCTTTGGTGCTTGTCCTCTTGAGGTCTTGGAAAGGGTCTTTGATATTCAACCTTAATCACCTAGACTACCCTTACAACCAAACCCCAACATGTGGTTTGACCATGAAATAAGCCAATCAATTTAATGGGAATCCTTACAATCTCCCCCTTTGGCTATTTTGTGACAAAACCACCACTCACATTGATTCCTCACAACATAATAGAAACTACGGGTCTACTATGATTTTCTACTTTACAAAGAGATAAGATAAATAGTCTTGAAGTCTTCAATCTCAAGTAGAACAATCAATCCCTGAAAGCACAGTTTCTATACTTTCCAATACAAGAAAAGGTGAGATGAATCAAGTGAGATAAAACAAGCATTTGCATTTAAGAATTTAAGTACAACATCATGCAATGTATGAATGTGCAAATGCTCCCCCTCAAAGGGTTACTCCCCCTCAATTAGTATTCTCCCCAACATGCACAATTGCTACTACAATTTGCAACTCCCCTTACCACAACCTACTCTCCCTTTTTGTCATGATATAGACAAAGGAGTAGTCCCCAACCGGGTTACTCACGGCAAAAAGAGATAGTAGCATTCTAGTATATGCATAATCAATATAAGTCACTTTATGCAATCTCAATTTATTGGAGAGAAACAAGGAGATTTATTTAAAGAAAATGTGTGAATCAAAAAATTGCTTTGCATACAAGACATGTAGCATTTAAGTTCAAAATATCATGGTATTTGGCAAAGCAAATGACAAAGGTTTTCAATATGAATTCAAACCAATTTCACTAATGTCAAGAGAGAAGCAAGAATATAGGCTTTCATTGATTTCAATTTAAGAACAACTATATCCAACTTTATAAGCTAAACATGTCATGAGCAACTTTGCACCCTATTTGATTTTTCCGGGAATGAAACCCGTATGATAGTAGACATGTTCAACCAATAAAGAAAGAGAGACATTTGGATTGTAAAATCCTTGAATGGATACAAGATCCTTTTTCATTTGAGTCTCATAAGCTTTTTCACACATTTTTTGCAGTTAGGAAATGCAATCATCAAAACATGCTTTTTAAGATTAAAAAAATTTAGCATGTCATTTTAGCAATCATCATATCATGGAGATCATTATAGGTCATTCAAATTTTATCCTATGTATATATCTCCTAGTCCAAAAATGCATGTTTGAACATAAATATGACATGGATTGCAATACAAGCATTGATCACACTTATTAAATAGAAAATATATATACATAGTGTAACCAAGCTAACTCAAGCAACAAAAAGAGAAGCATAAGATATTTCAAACTTTTTGCACGTGACTAAAATGCAAAATAGCTCTCTTTGCTTAAGTTCCCCATATGGGGTCAAATTTCCATACCACTTCAAAGAAGGGTATGAGGTCCTATGGACCTACCAAGTCCTTTGTTGAACCTATTTGAGACTTGTTAGTCTCGTAGCAAGCGGGTTCATCATTTTTAATCCACCTAGGTGACACTAAGTCAATCCTAGTGGACGAAGGTTCTAGAGAACAAGATAAAAAAGGATTATGTAAATTATTTTCTTCCTTTTTATGAAGTATCTTATCTCTAGCCTTTTTCTTGTCAAACATGCTTTTAGCTCTACACATTTCAATGTAATGAAAGCAACTTGGTCTAATATGACCAACAATACCACAAAAATGACAAGTGGGAATAAAGTTAGGAATCATACCATTCCCTTTAGCATGGATAGGAGCTTTCCCTTGTCGTTGTGGTTGTCTTGGTTGTTGGATAGGATCTTTCCTCCTTTGTTGATAACCAAGACGAGGTTGCTTGCTTGTCTGAGCTTGCATGATTGAACTCTTCCCATTCTGTTTTTGAGTTTGAGGGAAGATAGTGTGAGGAGCCCTTTAGGTGTGAGCTTGAGCTTGACCTTTTGGTGCCTCAAACACTTGGGCACTTCTTGAACACTCTCCTAGGTCACTCTTCTTCCTAGGTTGTTGAGGAGGAGGGGACATATTGAAGTCCATGTCCATGGCACAGGATGTCTTGCTTGTGGAGGAGGCATCCGTGTCATCAATGTAGCCAAGACCTCTCTTGTCACTTGGCTTTCTTCCAACTCCCAACATGTGGTCAAGCTTCTTGGTGCTTGAAGTCATCTTAGCCATTAAGACCTTAACTTCTTCAAGCTCTCTTGTTAGCTCTTCTTCTCTCCTCTTAGATAAGACTAGGTCTTCTTTTAGCTTATCTTCATCCGCCATGGATCTCACCACTTCTTCACACAAGTGGTTTACTAGTGTTGAAAGCTCTAGATTCTCTTCTTTTAATCTTCTAATTTCTTCCTTGTTCCTCATCATCGAGCTCTCAACTTTGACTTTGTAGTTATTAAGATCCATACACTTCACACTTCCATTTGTGGAGTTAGATGACAAATATTCAACACTTGTGTCATCTCCTCTAATCTCCATTTCACCAATGAAGTCATCTCCTTCATCAAGATCATCAAATTTTTCTCTTGATGAGGAAAGAGCCAAATCCCTATGAGTAGCTACACCAACTACTTCTATACCTAGTTCTTCTTGGGGATCACAAGGAAAAGCAACTTTGCCATCTTCTTCAACTTCTACACTCTTGGCTCCAAATTCCGTGTAGATGATGGCAAGTTCTTCATTACTTGAAGGATTTTCGTCATCTTCATATTTATCCCATAAGGTGGCCAACGCCTTCCCTTTTCTTCTATCCTTCAAGTTTCCACACTCCGGGGAGAAATGCCCGAATCCTCCACATTCGTAGCACTGAATCCCCTCTCTTGAAGACACTCCATGGTTTAGCTTGTCATTGAGTCCTATGTCTTCAATTGAGATACCCTCCTTCTTGTCATGCTTCGAAGTTTCCAAAGCAATTGTCTTCTTCTTCTTAGGAGGTGAAGTGGTCAACTTCTTCTTAGGAGGTGAGGTGGTTAATTTCACAAATCTCCTAAATCTCTCTAGTAAGAGAGGCATCTCCTCAACGGAGTCAATTTCTTCTCTCACAAATTCACTCATAGTGTTTGCGTTGAATGAATGCAAATGAGAAGAATGCAAAATGTATGAAGAAATCAAACAAACATACAAAATGCAAAAAACACACCAAAATGAGCTTGGATCACCTAAGTATATCTAGGAACCCGCTCTGATACCAATTGAAAGTTCTCAAGGTGTGTATAATAAATAAAGCTAGAGGGGGGATGAATAGATTTTATATAATTATTACCCAATTTTCGCGTGCATGTCAATTTTACGAAAATACCCCTAGCAAGTCAACAATACATACAAGTGTAATAAGATGCGGAAATAATAAATGACACTTGATGTTTACGTGGAAAACCCAACCACTGGGAAAAACCACGGGCTGTTAAGTGCGCCACACTCGGAACTCGAAATCACTAATTGAAATGAAGTTTACAACCTATGTAGACCTCGTCTAACACTCCGGTCTGTAACCCCTCACTTCTACCCAGTGGGCCTTTATTAGCAACCCTATTCCAATTTGCTTGATCCTCGAAGTCACTACTTGTAATGATGTTTACAGCCTAATCCCAGTCTGTAACCCACCACTACTACCCAGCGGGCCTGTAATAGCAACCCTAGACCAAGACTTCAATCTCTCAAAAGAGATGCACAACCCTATGTGAATATTTATGAATATTCAATTAATGCAATAAGAGCTAGGGTACTCTAAATGCTTATCTAGGATTATAAGATGACAATATAATCAATCCTAGATATCACATATAGCTATATGTCATGGCATATAACTTTAGCTAAGTAAAGGATAACCAATCCTAGATACAAAGCTATCATATAAAACCCACAAACATTCAAAGGATTAACTAGTTGATTAAAAAACAATCTATCAACCTAGTTATCAATACATCACACAAGAATGTTCATGGCATAGCTTTTAGGCAATAATGACCTAATCAAATAAGCTATGAAAAATAATCTCAATCAACAAATGAGATCAATTAGCTAGATGGCATATGAACATTAAAGTCTAGCTATCAAATAATAACCCAATCAACACATAATCTCAATCTTATATGTAGAAATTAATCTAAACACATATAAGTAAAATATGAGATAAAATTGATAAGTAGAAACACTAATTATGTAAGATAAAAGTGTTCAACAAATCATACCATGTGTGTTGAAGAAGACCCATGCATTAGCATATGCTAGATGAACCTAGATGATGCCTAGATGATGATTTGTGCATGTGGGAATGGGTTTAGAGAATTAAAGATATGATCTTTTAGGCTTTTTCTCTCAAGTCTCTCTAAATATCTCTCTAGGGTTCTTGGGATGCAAGACTTGTATTCTGAACCAGAGATAAGGATGTATTTATAGAGACCAAAAACAGGGCAGGTGAAATTACAATTTTGCCATTGAAACGCACAGATCGGCGGTTTCAATCGGCGGTCAGGCGCCGAATTGAACCGTCGAATGGCTCCCGAGCGGAACAGGGGAACATCGGCGACTTCATTCGGCGGTTTAGAAACCGCCGATCCCAACCGCCGTTTTGGACCCAAGAGAAATATTTCAATCAGGTCTCATTCGGCGGTTTCGAACGGCGGCCAGGCCGCCGAACGTAACCGTCGTTTCACCAAAAATGGTGAAACCAAGGAGAAGCCAAAGGCATCTCCACCGGCGATCATCGCGCAAAACAAAGCACATCAACGTGCACGCGCGGACGTTTCCGAACATCCTTCGGGAAACGAATTACACCACACTAAAAGCTAACATACATGAAGTGCAATTGTGGGTATTGAATGCATCCTAATGCCTATCATGTCATGGCATTTCATAAAACAAGATGCAATCAATTTAATGCAAGAAGAGACATTGAATAAACAATAAAGCATAATGCACACAAAATATAAACACAACATTCAAGAATAAGAGTTATGCATGTTGTGTGTGTATGCAACTATATCTCTTCAAGCCAAAGTAAGCACAAGATATACCTTTGGTGCTTGTCCTCTTGAGGTCTTGGAAAGGGTCTTTGATATTCAACCTTAATCACCTAGACTACCCTTACAACCAAACCCCAACATGTGGTTTGACCACGAAATAAGCCAATCAATTTAATGGGAATCCTTACAAACTTTAACAAGATAAAGGTGCCCAACCTTTACCTTAAGTTGTGAACTTTATTCAAAACTAACTAAAGAATTGTGTCTACCTCATATATATCCAGATGTACGAACAATTCTTCTTTTCTCACAGTCTTTTGACCTTATGATTATTTACTTTTGACAATTATAATAATTAAACTATAAATGCTATAAGATTTGTTAAACCAGAAATTACATTATTAATATGAATAGATTGTCAAAAACACTATTACACTCTTGCTATTGAGCATAATCCTAATAGCTTTAGCAGGGAAAATCATAAAATTTGGGTCATGGATGAGAGCATTAGTCCCAGAAAAATCAAAAATCAGAAATCAGTCCTATACGTATGGTAGTACTTCTGAAAAAGATAAATCTCTGGAAGTGTCGCGGGAGGTAGAGATTGAGAATTCCAACAAAAAAGAACTAATATCAGGCAAGGATCAGAAGAAGATTACTTCTTCCTCGACGGCGACACAGATGAAGAAGTTTGATGAGTTAAGCTCCAAAACCCTAGCTATTGAAAGTGGGCTTGGATCTCAATACATGAGAAGCCCATTAACGAGTGTTCCAGTAGTAGGTGAAGTTGCGGTCACTAATGTTGCTAGTAAAGTTGAAGTCAAGGCCCAAAGGGAGCAAGGCTTGCTTACTATAGAACCCACAGATAAGTTGAACAATAGAGACCCAATTGTGATTACAGAATTGTCCTCATCACAACCAGTGGCATCAGACATGATTATTTTCCCGAAGAAAAAATCCAACAGGAAATGGAAACGATCGGCGAGAGAAGTACTCGCCCATCAGCAACCAGTTTTAGTATCTAGTCCGATTCAGAGAGTGCTAGCTATAGGAAAACCAGGTAAGAAAATCTCAAAATGTGTCAGCTCCTCTCCTCCAGGACCACAAATTACAGGAAGAATTGGCAAGGTTAAAAGTCCAACGAAAGGAATCCGGCAATCCAAGTTATCTCCTAAGGTGGAGGGCCACATCCCTCACTCTCAAAAGGAAGTGGCTACCCAATCCTGTAGACGTAAAGTTAGCTTTGAGCAAGAAGAAGACAGCAGGAATCAGAAGAAATCTAAAATTCCTTCTCTAACTGATGCAGTAAAATCTGTGTTCAATTTACTAAGAAAGTTCGTTCATTGGGATCGGCGATTCTATCGGTCAAAGCCAATTAATCTAGCAAGGATTTACTCTAAATGAGAAAAAACTAAATTGCATAATGCTATTCTTTGGAAGTTTGTTGAAATCTAATATTAACCTAAATTATGAGAATCTAAACTAGAGACTAAAATTAATCAAAATAAAATCAAATCAAAGATCATACAAGGGATGAATATATGGAAAGAAATACTAGGGAATCGATGCGCATTTCTTAGATACTCAATGCTCTCAATCAGTCACAATAAACACTTTAATAAAGTTTAGGGCTTGCTTTGATGATAAACAATTAAGAACGAATCTCTTTCCCACCACTCACACAAAGGCCATGTGTCAAGTGACGGTAAAGAACTCTTTAAGAACAGAACTCTTTTAGAACAAAACTCTAAGCCAAATCAACGCAGCAAGGCCATGCAAACATTAACTTTCAAATCTATTCAACTTATGATTATGATTTAAATGGAAAAGGCCATTCACATCTAAACCCTAATCTCAAGGATAAACTAAATCACAAACCCATATCAATTGAGGCCACAAAATAATACGAATAAGTAATGTAGAGCAATTAATTCAATAGACAAGACTAAAACCCAATTGATTAACAAAAGATAGACTAATTGATTACATAGAGTTGTCCAAAATCGGTTACATCAATCCCCTAGTTAGAGGTTTAGTTACACATCAATGGAGAAGATAAAAACATAGAAGAGATGTAGAGAAAACCCGATGTGTGGTGGTCGGAGTGGCTTGGAACCTCCCTTCGCTGTCTCATTTGAATCGAAAAGAATATGAAGTATTTATAGGTGATTTTTCCTTGTGAACCCTCAATTCTTCTAGGTTTAGGAAATCCACCAAGTGGGAAAGTAGATTGAAATAAGGAATGAGAATCCTTTCCTAACTTGGATTTCCTATCTTGATGATTGACTCCTAATTTGAGTTTAAGAAGTTTCCCAAACATGTCTTGATCTTTTAAAGTTATTAGGATTTGATTTGGGAAGTTTTGGAACAGTTCTGGACCAATTAGAAGTTCAAATCCGTCAAAAATACGTAACACCGCTCCCTGGGTCGTTCCGGAGGTAAGTTGCCTCGATAGTTGCACGTCAAGCGGAATTCTTCTGCTCTGGGTCGCTGCCCAAGTCGCTCCCTAGGCAAGTTGCACGGGCGGCGGTCTTGGGCCGCGGTAAACTTTCCAACTCTGACCTTCGGTTACTAAATCAGTCATAACTTCTTCTAAGAATATCAGAATTGCGATCCGAAAAGTTCACCGGAAACTAGACTTCTGGGGCTTTCAATCCATGAGTGGTAGGACACACAATTCAATTGGAGCTAAGAGATATGAGCCCCGTAACTTTGAAGTTCTACACTAGCCAAAAATCATTTTTTCATGGTTTCTTCCAATTTGCTCATTTTCTCCATCTTTTGATTCCTTTTCTTCCAAAATAAGATTTAACACCATTTGAATGGAATGGACCTAACATGCTCAACAAACACATTAAACAACCTAATTTACTCAAGAACAAAGGATAAATAATAGGAAATAAGGGCCTAAAACATGTATAAAAATGGACCGATCACTAACATTTGAGGGTGTTCGATCGGCGGAGCCTAAATATCAGGCCCGCCGGGTCCAATGATAGGACTTAGCTGGAACACGCGAGGTCTGGGGAATCCTCGTGCGTTCGCGGCCTTGTCAAGGCTGCTCAAAAAGCATTCCCCTGACTTTGTCTTCATCTCTGAAACGAAAATTTCTGGGTGCAAGGCAAATAGCTTTAAGATCGGATTAGGTTTGGTGATGGTATTTGGGTTGACAGTATTGGTAGTAAATGTGGGCTCATGCTTCTGTGGAAAAAGGAATTAGTGGTCAATGTGCTCTTTTTCTCCATTGGCCACATTGATGCTAGTTTCCAGATGGATAACGGTTTTGTTTGGAGGTTCTCGGGTTTTTACTAGGACCCTAAGCAATGTAAGAGAGAGGCTTCCTGGGATCTTCTTCGACATCTTAGGGCTGTTAATAATCTCCCCTGGGTGTGTGTGTGTGTGGGGGGGGTGGGGTGGGATTTCAACGAGCTATTGTGTATGAATTAAAAGGTTGAAGGTTCTGAAAAATCTATCTCTGGTATTATTAGGTTTAGACAAGCGATGGACGATTGTGATCTCTCAGATGTGGGTTGTTCTGGGCCTTTTCTTACTTGGAATAATAGAAGAGAAGGTAAAGGTAATGTCCAAGAAAGACTGGATAGATTCTTGGCTAATACCAATTGAGGGATACTTTCGGTAAGGCTTCGGTGGAACATTTAGGCTTTAACTCCTCTGACCACCGTCCGATCCTCTTAAGATTGAATAGAGTTGAAGTTCATCACCATGGTAGAGGGGGTGTTATTCCATTCAGATTCGAGCCCTTTTGGCTAAAAGAAGCAGATATTGCAAATGTTGTTAAATCGGCCTGGATTGAGTCTGGTAGGTCGACCTCAGTGTTGGCTTTAAAGAGGAATCTGAGCTGGTGTGCTTCTAAGTTATCAGGGTGGAGCAATATTCGTTTCAAGAGTCTAGGGAAGCAAATTGATAAGAAAAACATAGAGATAGAAGTCTTTTATAGATCTTGCGGTAAGGTTGGTGTAATGCAGACAATCAGGAAGTTGGAATCTGAAGTGGAAGGCTTGCTTGAGAGAGAGGAATTATACTTGAAACAACGGTCCCATGTAAATTGGTTGGAAGCGGGTGACCGCAACTCCAAGTACTTCCATGCAAAGGCTACAACTAGGCGTATTAGTCTGGCTTGTGTTATTCAAGAATACTTCTCCACCATCTTTAAATCTTCCATCCCCTCTCCCCAAGATATAAACTTGGCAACATCTAATATAAGTGCCAGGTTAAGTGAAGATCAGAGTATTAGTCTAGCAGCGACTTTTACCACTGAGGAGGTTAAAAATGCAGTATTTGATTTGAATCCAACCAAGGCCCCCGGTCCGGACGGGTTCCATGCGGCTTTCTTTCAAAAGTTTTGGAGTATTTTAGAGGAGGATTTTTCTAGGGTGTGCCTTCAGGTGCTGAACAGAACTTCATCCATAAGGGAGTTTAATTTTACCAATGTGGTTATGATACTGAAAATCAAGCACCCCACTTCCCCGAAGGATTTCCGACCTATATCACTTTGTAGTGTTATGTACAAGACAGTGACCAAGGTTCTGGCCTATAGACTCAAGTCCCTGCTTTCGGATCTGATATCCCCTAACCAGTCTGTCTTCGTTCCAAGGCGGCAAATTTTTGATAATGTGCTTATGGCATTTGAATCTCTACACTCCATTGCTCGTAGGAAATTGGGTAAAAGGGGAATGATGGCCCTCAAATTAGATATGAGAAAATCTTACGACAGAGTCGAATGGGAGTTCCTTAAAGCGATAATGATCAGGATGAAGTTTCCTACAGCCTAGATTAATTTAGTGATGGATTGCGTCTCCACCTCCAGCCTTTCTTTCCTTCTTAATGGCCAATTAGTGTGCAGTGTTTCTCCTTCCAGAGGGCTGAGGCAGGGGTGTCCCCTCTCCCCCTACCTTTTCCTTTTATGTGCTGAAGTGCTTTCCAACCTCATCTCTAACTCAAAAAAGAATGGTAGAGGTTTGGGTATCAAATGTTGTAGGGGAGCCCCTCTAATTAGCCATATGTTCTTTGCGGACGATAGTATGCTGTTTTGTAGGGTTTCTATGGATAGTAGCCGTTGTATTAGAAAGCTGTTGGAGATTTATGAATGAGGTTCGGGCCAACAGATAAACCTTCAGAAATCCAGCATTACTTTTAGCTCGAATGTCAATCCAATTGCTATGGTCGAAATCAAAGACTCCCTAGGGATTTCGGATCACAATAACCAGGATAAATACCTTGGGCTTCCTACTACAGTGGGTCGGAACAAAAAACGCTTTTTTAATGGTATAAAAGAGCGGGTGTGGAAGAAGGTGAAGGGGTGGAACGGTAGCCTTTTTTCTTTTTGAGGAAAAGAAATTCTGATCAAAGCAGTGACCCAAGCTATCCCTACTTACTCTATGAGCTTATTCCAGCTCCCGGTGGGGTTGTGCAACGACTTAAATTCTATGATGTCGAAATTCTGGTGGGGTTCCAGAGGTGGGAAATGGAATATCAGTTGGGTGAAATGGGAGAGTCTTTATCGTCCTAAAAATCAAGGCAGCCTGGGGTTCAAAGATCTGCAGGCTTTCAATTAGTCTCTTCTGGCAAAACAAGGCTGGAAAGTGTTAACTGGCCCTAATAACCTTACTGCCCGGATCCTAAAAGCAAAATATTTCAGAGATAGTGATTTTCTCTCAGCCTCTACCAAGCCGGGTTGTTCCCATATTTGGTGCAGCTTGCTATGAGGCCGATCGTTGCTTTCAAAAGGCTTAAGGTGGGGAGTCGGCGATGGCAGTTCCATTAAGGTTTTCAACGACCCTTAGATCCCTCGTCCTTCTTCTTTCAAGCCAATCACGCATGTCCCTGCTTATGATATGCCTGTGTTGGACTTGATAGACGGTAACCTTAAGAGATAGGATTTGGAGAAGTTAGATAGAACTCTGTTCCTAATTGATAAAGATAGCATTCTTTCCATCCATATCAGTTGGAAGGGTGGTAGTGACTTTCTCCTGTGGCACTTTGACAAGAGAGGTATGTATACTGTGCATAGTGGTTATGAAGTGGCTATTGAGCATTTTTCTTCTGCTTCTGTGTCCAATTGGGAAGTGTCCAGTAAATGGTGGAACTTTTTATGAAGCCTTAATGTGCCTCCTAAAATCCGCATCTTTATTTGGAGGGCTTGTTGGAACGCCTTGCCTTCTAAGGAAAATCTTTGGAAGAGAAAATCAGTGGACAATCCAATCTGTTCTCTCTATGAGGCTTGTAATGAATCTTCTGGTCATGCTCTGTTCCAGTGTAAGGTGGCTAAAAAGGCTTGGAGTTACTCTCGTTTTGGTAGCTTCCTTCTGGCTAGAAGACATCTTCCTCCCCAGGAGGTTTTTGGTTCTCTTTTGTCACTTTTTGGAAAGGAAGGAATGGAACATTTCTGCATCATCGCATGGGCTATTTGGGAAAACAGGAACTCCTCCTTAAATTCTAGTAAGCAAAAATTCCCTACTCTGGTCGTGACTGGTGCTTTATCCTTTTTAGAGGAATTTCATAACTCTAGGAGTGCCCTCCCTCTGCGGATCCTCCATTCTCCTTGTCGGCTCTACCTTGATTGGATTACGCCTCCCCCTAATCGTCTCAAGCTTAATACAGCAATGGCAGTCCGAAAAAATGTTAATTGTATCGGAATTGATGTTGTGATTCGTGATGATAAAGGGTTGGTCTTGGTTGCTCGCTCGTTTACTTTGAGAGGTAATTTCTCTGCTGAGGTAAGGGGGTTGATGGCTCTGTGGGAAGGCCTCTCCCTTACTTGTTTTTACAAGTTGCAGGTTGATTCGGCTGAGTCCTCTTCTTCTTGGATGGATTCTATCCTCTCTTCCTCTAGTCAGTTGTTTGGTGTTTCTAATCTTATTGTTAAAGATATCAAGGCTTTGTTGTTAGAGGCTAGCTGCTGTAAATGCGTTGCGATTTCCAATTCTGGGAATTCCTTGGCATACAAGCTTACTCTCACTGCCTTCTCCTCTGTGCAGGAGTTTTTCTGGCTGAATCCCAGCCCTTTGTTGTTTTCCTCTTTGTAATGTTGCCTCTTTAATAAAAAAAAAAGATGGATACACTCAAGTAACCTTAGGTGTGAGTGTGAGTATACCACTTGACAACCTTGTCTAATCATTATAATTATTTTTATTTTTTATGTAATTATTATTTTTATTTTAGAGAAACTATTATTATTATTATTATTATTATTATTTATATAATTATTATTATTATTTTAGCGGCCATTATTATTATTATTTTGAAATTAACATATTTCTTATTTTATTGGACAAAATTATATCATATGGTTTTCAAATTTTATTGCATGTGCAAGTGCAGTAAATGAACCATTTTAATATATTATTTACGGACAAGGATTCCATGCTAACCTTTTAATGATCTGGAGACATGTAGCTTTAAGAAAATGTGTGGTTGAGATTGCTTTTCTAATTAATTCTTTTATGTAAAATTTAAAACTACACCGTATTTTAAAACCAAACCTAACCAACATAAGTTAAAATCTAAAAAAAATAAAAATGTATCATCTTCTTCTTCTGTCAATCGGCTCCATTCTAATGTTGTGTTCTCGAATCAACCTAAATCTGTATGTTCTCGAATCAACATAAGCTAAATCCTAAAAATTTGTTTTTATAGTCTTCATCTTCTCGAATCAATCCAAATCTTTCTTGAAATCCCAATAAATATGTATTTCTTCTTCTACAACTTCAAATCCTGAAAAAACACTCTCTCTTCCTCCATAATTTGTAACTTGTTATTTTGAGGGTTTTTTTTTTTTTTTTTTGGTTCTGATTTCATGAAAAAGCTGTAGTTATTGTCGATGTTGGAGATGTTGTGCTCCTCTCTCTCTCTCTCATTCATATCCAATCAAAATTACCTAAATTGTTGTCAATATTTTTTTGAGTCCTTTTAATGTTGTTATCAGGAGATATGGAAGTTGTTGTTTGTAAACAACAAAGCCTAAACAAAAACAATAAAACAAAAATTAGAGGAAGTTTCAGATGTCCAAAGACTTCACATCAACCATATGTTTATTCTAATCTTGCCAAAATCGAAGAGGAAACCGATTGTGTTTGTGTAGTTTGATTTGGAAAGAAGAAATACAAATGATTGCCAATTGCCAGAATTTATGGCCGATTGGTAGAAGATGAAGACGACAAATTTTTTTATATTTAGAATTTGGCTTGTATAGGTTAGGTTAGGTTTTAAAAAACAGTGTAGTTTTAAATTTTACTTAAAAGAATTAACTATAAAATCAATCTCAACCACACATTTTTTTAAAAGCCACATGTCACTAGATCTTTAAATAGACAGTATAGTTCAGCAAATGGGAAGTTAGCAGAGGATCCTTGTCCATTATTTGTGGGCAAAGTAACATTGAGGGTAGGAATCCAGAATTGCGCCACGTATATCAGATAATACAACTGCTTGTCTTTGATTAGTCAACTTTTTTTTTTTTTTTTTTTGAAACACTTTGATTAGTCAACTTACTAAAACTCTATGTGGCGGTCATTTGTAGGAAAAAACTTGCATATGACGGTCTTATTGTCACGTGGTGAGACAGTCCAATAAACGTGTATCATTTACATTGGAAATATAAAGTATACTTTTCAAAGTTCTACAAGATACACTTTTATTAAACGGTCATTATTATAATTATTTTATATAATGATTATAAAATTATGTAATTATTATAATTATTATGTAATTATTATGTAATTATTATTTTCAAAGCTCCACACGATACACATTTATTGAAAGGTCAGGCTTTTTTATATTATTTTTATTTTTATTTTAGAGAAATTATTATTATTATTATTATTATTATTATTATTATTATTTTTATTTTTATTTTGAAATTAACATATATTTTATTTTATTGGACAAAATTATATCATACGGTTTTCGAATTTATTGCACGTGCAAGTGCAGTAAACGAACCATTTTAATATATTATTTGCGTGCAAAGTAACATGGAAGGCACTAGAGCAGGAATCCAGAATTGCGCCACGTATATAGGAGAGTACAACTGTCTGTCTCTGATTGGTGTATTGAAACTCTGCGTGGCCGTCATTCATAGGAGAAAACTTGTATCGGACGATCTCATTACCACGTGATGAGGCTTTCCAATAAAAATGCACCATTTAGATTGGGCCACATTAGAGCATCTCCAATGCTGTACTAAATATATGTGTCACTACTAAAATTTAGCATAGTGTTTAAAAATTATCCTTCAATGTAGTGCCAAATGATGTGCCAATTTCGTATAGAGTAATGCTACTTTGCCCAAATCTGGTGCCCAAATGACGTGGCAACACTCTCGTCCATTCATTTAGATTGTATTAGATTTGCTTGATTTAAATGAATGGATGAGAGTGTTGCCACGTCATTTGGGTACTAGATTTGGGCACCAAATTTAGACAAAGTAGCATTACTCTTTGGTATATGCTATATTGTGTGTCAAATTTATACCAAATTTGGCACACATATACCAAATTTGGTACAGCAATAAATACTCCTTTTTTAATTACAAAAATACCATTATATATATATTTTAAATAAAATAACAAATGCATTAATAAAACTTTATATTGGAGTATTAAAAGAAATAATAAATACATTAATGGTAAGTATTTACTTTTATAATTTTAATTAATAAAATAATAAAAATAGCATTTTAAATAGGATTGTGCATTAGAGCACAATGCTAAATTAATATGTCAAATATAACATTTTACTCTTTTTTATACCAAATTTGACATTGGTATTGGCATTGACATATACATTGGAGATGGTCTTACTAGGACGGTCTCATTTAAGATTTTCTACATTTACAGTCGGTGCATACAGTTAAGCGATTGTCCAAAGTTATCTAAATAAAAAAAAGGAGAGAAAATGACATCGTCGACCATATATCACGTGCCTCACACCTGCCATCACTTTTCACTCCTCCAACAAGTCTCTCTGTATCTTATATCTATCACTTTCTCTGTTGACAAACATGGAGCCCGAAATGGAGGACGATCTCGAAGACGACGTCGTATTCGGAGGAACGGAGAAGGAGGTGGCGGAGGAGGACGGGAAGGGTATTAAGAGGAAGAGAAAGAAGAAGAAGAAGAAACGAGAAAAAGAGGTTGTGGTAATAATGGAATTGCAGGACCCACTAGAGGTTTTTGGTAGAGACATTATGTTGATGATACTAAGAAACCTCGACGCACACAGCGTGGCACTAAGTCTCCTTGTTTCCCGTGCCTGGCACGGTGTCGCTTCCAGCGACTCGCTCTGGACCTCCAAGGTTTCTTTTTTCTTTTCTATTCTATTTTCTTCCTCTATATTATCTCTATTTAATCTGCTCACTTTTGTTATTTTATTTGACAATTTGGGTCTGATTGGTTTATGTTAAAATGTGTGTTTGTTCTTTCTGTGAATTGGCTCTTCATATTTTGTTAGTTGGATTTCATTGACTGAATTTTTGGGACTGGTTTTATTTTTACTTTATTTCTTGACATGCTGTTTTTATATATATATAATTAGATTCAATTTGGTCTAATTTGGAGATAAATTCAATATTTTAGAGTCAGTTGTTGTTTTATCAGTTTGGTTTGGTGTTCTTAAATGGACAATGGACAATTATTGTGTTTGGATGATATTTTATTTTATTTTATTTGGTCTCATGCTCTGTAATGCAATTTAGCTCCATTTATTTGTACAATAAGAGTTGATTCTGGATGTGGAACTGATTATGATGATCTGTATTACAGTCAATTTGGCTTGTTGCTTTTATTACCCAGTGTTTACTTAGCTAATCAGGCAGTTTGGTTATATTGAACTCTGAGGCAGTCGAGTTCATCTTTGCTATATTGATCGATTGCTGTTATCTCTGATCTTGGCCTTTTGTGTTATTTGGTTCTTTCCTTCAGCTTCTTTGAAACATCCCGGTGGTTTTTGGTATGAAAGAAGCACCTGGTTTTGTATAATATAATTGTGGTCTGGTGTTGTGAAGATATAAGAGCTAGAATAATGGATTTCTTTATAACACACCCTGCACTTTGTGATGTTATTGTTTCATGTGTGAAGAGAAGCAACTTTGTAGAGGTTGTAGTTTGAGCCTGTGTAATTTCATTACTATCATTGTGCACAATATAATGGCCAAATTAGGTGACTCTCACTTAAGGGGGACTGACATGTAAAAATATAGATATAAGGTTTGAACTTTGAAGGCAGCTGTGTGCATTGCGTGGTTGATTTTTTTTCTAGTTCTCTTCATATTTTTTTCTTAACTTCCATGTAATGAATAACAGGATTAGGATAATTAAAATATTTAATTTATCAATATTTGATTTAGGTTAAAAATAAAATAAAAAATATCTCTTTTCTGATGAGATAAAAGATTAGGTTAGGTTTTAGTTTAGTTTATCTTTATTTTTAGGTTTAGTTTATTTATATTCTCATTTGTAAGGAGACTATGATTTTCAATGAAATAAAATGATATTGAATTCTCCTCCTAATTTTTTTTCTCCTCTGCTTTTCTCTCTTGCTGGAAGAGTTAGGGATCTCAATGGGGCTAGTTTGAGGCAGGGATTTGCCCCCAACCCCGACAATTGAAGTTCGGGGTCAGGCCTGCCCTCGCCACTAGTACACCTCCACCACCAAGATTATTTTTTTATATGGATACTATGCCATTTTTGTATATTCAGTAGTTATTTTTTTATACAAGAAATTATTATATTTTGAATAAGCTCAATACCAACTCTCAAACTATAGTTTAAATTTTCAATTCAATGTTTTAAAATACGTTTTTAGTATCAAGGCGTTTTCTTCCGACGAGGCGAGGTTTAAGCCTCAAGACGGAACGAGGCGTAAGCCTCACAAAAGATAGATAAAGCACATAAAAATATATATATATAAAGTACATAAAATTTCATAAAACAACCGATAATCACATTAATAATCATTAACAACCTAGTTTATCCAATAAATATCAAGTTACAAAGCTAAATGTAAGGTTTAGAACTTTGCAAACAATTAATAACGTGACGTAATTCGTAAAATAATTAACATGCAATCATCATACTAACAACTAAGATGTTCAAATT
This sequence comes from Acer yangbiense, assembly GCA_008009225.1. Lineage (NCBI taxonomy): Eukaryota > Viridiplantae > Streptophyta > Magnoliopsida > Sapindales > Sapindaceae > Acer > Acer yangbiense. The sequence continues at coordinate 14,623,477 of CM017761.1, forward strand.
AGTTTCTAGGCTCTAGCTATCCCCAACTCAAACAAAACCAACTTCATAACATCTTCAATGCATCTTCATCTTGGGTTGTAAAGATTGAATTAGTTTTGTTGTGCTACACTAACGCACTTTGAAATTCCCCGAAGAAACACAAGGAGAGATTGAGGCGTACGCCTCAATTGGTTGAGGCGTAAGCTTCATAAACAACTAGTTACACCTCAGTGCGTTTTTGTAAAAAACATCTTAGAGGCGCACCTTGGAAAGTTTTTTAAAACAATGATGCTCATAATTGACTTTAGAATAAAATACAAGAATTTCATTAATAAGAAACAATAAGAGAAGTAAATTGTGAAAACCACAAAAAAATTACAAGCTGCTCAATCCTTAATCACAAGATAAATTTAAAAAATATGTAAAAAGTTGTTAATTATAAATGAGTTAAAAAAAAAATCTAAAATTTTCCTCTAATGCAATTGTGTTCTTTCAAGTTCAATTCTAAAATGTTCTCACTTCTCAAGCATCCTGGATATGCTCATTGTACATTAATATTAAGTATTCATTAGGTTTAAGTTTTAGTTCTTTTAGTCTTTGTAATAATAGTCAAACTCAAACTCTTTAAAATGAAATAATTTATTTGTTAAAAAAAGCACATTTTTTATAAACTTTACATATTAATTTTTATTAGTCAATAAACAATGTATTATTTTATTAATTATAAAACTACATATTAATTTTTTTATTGATTAAATATTAATGTTGTTAATAAATATTAAACGAGGTCAGGGGACAACTAACCCCTTACCTTCCCCGCTTTTAAAACGAGGTTTGAAATCAACCTCGAACCCATTTATTTTGGTACAAGGCAGGGCAGTGCGGGGTCCTTGCGGGGTTGGGTTTTTTTGACATCCCTAGGAAGGATAACTTTAGCATAAAGTGAACAACTTGAAGTTAAAGAAATAACAAAAAATATGGAGAGCAAACAACTGATTTCATTCATTACTGCTCTACTTGTTGAGCTAGCAAGTAATCAGTACCTCATGTACAAACAAACAGCATATAGCCGTTTTCCCATCAGTTAAAATTTAACCGTTTGCCTCTCCAAGTGTCGATTTTCATACACCAAATCTTCTACCACTCAGGTGGACTCGTTTTAAAATATATTGTGCTTGGTGTCATACAAAATAACAATGTTGGGTTCAGGATGTTGTCAATTGTATAATACAAGTAAAGAAGAAAGCTATGGGAACATTTATGAAAATCCGGTGCTGAAGTCGAAGTCACAGAAAGAGTTTAGTTGGATTCTTGTGTCTTGATAAGAAACAAAAAGGATGAGGGGCTCAAGAAGAAGAAAATAAAATAAAAGTAGAATATAGTTTATAGGCTATAGCACCCTCCAGCCCACCCTCCAAGACCTAATAAAAGGGGTGGAAAGAAAGGGACAAATGAACATTGAAGATATAACTTGACTTAATGTCCTAGGTTCAACTATCTCCAACTAGCTGGCTCTGCTTGTGGACTTGATGATGACAAAAGTACGATGAATAATTGCTGGTGACTTTAGATTTTCATTCTATTTAAGCTTTGTAACCCATTATTTGGATGGTTTATTTTATTTTATTTTTTTGATAACTTATTTTTTATTTGGATGATTTTTAAATCTTGCTCAAGCTGTGGTTGGCTTGAATACCTGACAAAATGCTGTTTGTAACTTATGTGCCTGATTGGAATTTGAGATTGGGAATTGTCATGTTGTTTCATTGAACATTATTTGGTGAGTTTCCACAATGAATTGTTTGTTGCAGTGAGCATGCTTCTGCTGGACTATTGATCCTTAGTTTTCTTTATTATTCAAAATTTAACTAAAAGGACAGTGCTTTCGAGTTATTAAGCTGTTTCAGTGATGAAAGCAACATGCAGAGGTGGTTGTACTTTTAATTATAAGAGAATAATTTACTCAAAATTCCTGTTGTTTTTAGTGTGAAGAACTGTGGCTTGGGAAAGCACACATACCTCGCTTGGCACAAGTCCGAGGATTATCAAAGTTGGCCGCATATTCGTTATCTGTCATGGATGGAAAACGTGTGAGTCACATGTCATTTTCCATTGTTCTCTCTCTCTCTCTCTCTCTCTCAAAAAATGTGTTAGCAGATAAACACACAAGCACATGCATGCATGAGGCACGACGTGTACAGATGGTGTTGTATACTCACTAACATGATCTTTTTTTTTCATTGCCCTTTTTATTTGTCAGACTCGTATAATGAAGGAAGATCTGTATGACCATATATGGGAGTTCCATTTTACAAAGGTATGTATTTTATGAGGTGTCCATTTTACTTGGGAGGCTGAGATACCATTTCATGAATTTATAGTATGCACATCAATATGGTGCCTAATTAGAAGAAGTCTAGTTCAGTGTTGATTTAACAGGTTGGACTCACATGAGCTTGAGTTGATAGGATAGATTAAGTGATTAACAGCATCCTTATTTTTTTTTCATTTTTTTTTTTATTAGAATCTCACATCGGTACCTTCTGTGATAGAACTCTCAGAAACTAGGCAGAAAAGCACCTGTGTTATACCCACCCAGCCATTTTGTATAGTATGTTCAAACATTTTCTTTCATATCATCACCGACCAATCGCTATAGTTTCTGAATTTATAAAGTAGTTAATGTTGAAACATCTCATAACATGCAATAAGGTTTCCTATGTAGTTCGTTCTTCTAATTTTGGAACTGCCATACCATGTTATGGTACTACAACTTTCATGTGCTGTTAATTATCAATTGTTCCCTACACAAACTAACAGGTTTTTGTAATGATTGTTATCTTACTTTCAGGCAGCACCAGAATATTGGCGTAATCTGGATCCGTACTGGAAGGGTACTGGCCCTCCTATGCGCCGATACTTTCACCCAGATGGGAGCCAAACTGCAGATCCTGGTGACACAGTATGGGGCGGCCAAGAATGCTGTTTTTGTATTGTTACTAGTTTTGTCGGTGAAGAAACAATAAGGGAGCACTATGTTAGGATAAACAGATGGCCTCGGATGTTTGTTTCAAGGAAGCAGGACTGGAGCTGGGAAATGTCCAACTTCCTTTACTGCTACTGCAGCATTCCTGATTCTGACAAGGAAGGTGGCACAGGTCCAGTTCTTTAGATTGGATTGCAAATGTCACGTATGATTCTATGTAAATAATGGTAAGCACCTGTACTCGTTGGTCAAGTATGGTTTGTACATAAATAAAATAACTTTTCTAACCAAATATGAGTAGATTATAACATATGATCATGTAATGATATTTGGATTAAATAAACAGAAGCTTTTGGTTCATATAATTATTGAATTGTGTAGCAAAGAAGCTAGCTGATTATTCGTGTTGCTATTCTGACAACGATTTTCTGACAGCATATAAGGGATGGATTTATCAAATAAAAATAAGAGGGTTTATGTTTTCTCTTACTTTCTACTTATGCCACAGCTTTCTTGTAAGTACAAAAACTTCTCTAGATTTAGCATCACTGAACACACCATCATAATACTTGGTAAACATATCCTCTTGCACGATTAAAGAACCCAAAAATGAGGATGAAGAATCACATTATCACCTATATGTTTATCTCTTATTATTAGTTCACCAGCCTTACAAAGGGCTAACATCAGCAATCATTCTCTCTTTGCCACAACATTTCACATAAGAAGAGATGAGATACTGGCAAAGTATTCTTCCTAACTCCCATATTCTAAATTAAATGGGGAAAATCAAGTGTATGAAACAAAGAAATCACTGGATTTTGAAATCATGTAACGCAGTTTATCCAATACATTTTTATTTCATTCAAAAGGTGTCGAGACCAAACAACAGAAGAAATCCAACTCTTGACAAATTAAACTGCAGTTGCACCAATATCACCAGACTTCAGGACGGAGTTCACCGGTTGCCGGGGGCATCCATCTCCCAGAGTTGTAGACATTTTCACCAACTTTCCAGCCAGGTACATCCTTCATTACTTCGGCTTCATACTCAAGATACTTCTTCCACTCTTTGACAAACCTAAACAAGGCGGCAGATCAAAAAAGAAATTAATCCTTTCTGCAGTTAATACATTGGGCATGAGTGGGAAATGAGAATATTTGTAAAGGCTATCTGTTCACCTTTCATCTTCCTCAGCTTGAAGCATGGGCAGTATTGCCCTGCGTGCAGCATACTTTTCTTCCTTAAGCGCCCTGCAAAGATAAAGCATATTGTACATTTACCTTTCAAACCCCTCTTAACCATGGAAGAAACTATGCTTTCCCCATGACAAGCAATAAAAAAGCATCAATATGTCAGATACTCAGATATCAAACAAAATTTTCAGCGTGTGTGTGTGTGTGTGTGTGTATATACATATATAAATAAAATTAGCATTAAATTATTTAATTATTCTGAACCCAACCTCTACTACCGATTTTCCAAAGGGGAGTTTGAATTCAGAGAAAGCTGGTGAACATAGCAAGCTAAGCACATAACACTTGAAAAGGAGAATACCAGAGCACACCCAAAACAAGAGTATATTATAGCACATCTCTCAAGCATCCACATTCCATGTCTCAACCATGGCCTTTCTCTTCGAACTTAGATGTTAATAGCCCAAAAGGTTCCAAAACAACAAACTTCTCTTTTTCCATTGAATTGATATATGGTGGGGTGTTGAAGAAAATCATTACAAGATGGTTTTAGCTTTTCTTTCATATGTCATCATGATGAATGAGGTAAAAGCACTGGTTGAAAATAGTAAAGAGTTTTCGAGCATCCTGATGGGCTGTATCTAAGTAAGTTTCTCTTAGTTAATTATAAACTATGGTGACATTTTACCAAAGAAAGTTGGACAGGAACATATGGTGAGACCCTAAGGCAATGAAAGTTGGGTTGGTTTATGGTCTATTGAAAATTGATACAATGAATTTTGGTTAAGTTCTTTTCTTTAGTCAATAAGGATATAATGTGGGTTAGGTTCAAAATGAACTTGCCTAAACAAAAATTAGCACCATGATCATAAACAACTATCCACGAGAAGTCAACATTAAGGACATCATAGTGCGAGTTTCAGAACTCTTTTCTTAGAACAACTATCCCTGATTACAAAAACTAATCCAAACACTAAATTTAAAAATTCATGATAAAAATTGTGATCTACAAGGACAAGATCTTAAACAATTTTTTTATCATTGTGAAGGAAAAGGAATCCAAGGTTCAGACATCAAAAGGCATAATTATAAGCAAAACTCGACAAAAGGAATGTCTATATTTCCATGCTTATCTAAACAAATTTAAATAAATAAATAATAAATAATAAAAACTTTGCCATAATCACCACCTAGAAAAATCGACAAACCCTGAAAAATTCAGCATGATAAGTACAGTGACAGTGATCACCGACAAAAATTATCCACATTGTGGTTAAAAACTAAAAATTCATTATCATCAATCGCTAAAATGAAAAAAATTCAAGAAAAGGTAACAAATATATGATGCTAATCGCCATAAAACCTTTGACAATCTAAAAAGCCAACTTCAAAAAACTACCAAATGCACTTACCAATCATCAGAACTATCAAAAATAATCCAAAACCCTAGTAAGGACCGACATGAGCTTGCTAATGATACCAACAATCTACAAGAAGTATCTGCACACTGGCTCCTATTTTTCCAAAAGACGAAAAAAAAAAAAAAAAAACGAAACCCATCTTCCAAACAACCATCACAACGAGAAAAAAAAAATCAGTAGAAACATCACCAATCAAAACCCAAAACCCAAAAAGCCTCCACAGTTCCAGCCCTAATTTCCAAAAGCAACCCTATTCGCTAGACGCCATCGATAGAAACAAAAATAAACAAAAACCCAATTGAAGATCAACAGAACCCAAATCAAAGATCAAAACTTTAATAGTAACTGGAGCATCGACAATTGAAGAAATGAAGATAGATGGGCATGTGAGTGTACCTGCGGACCTTGTTGCCCTGGCCAACCTGATACATCCCCCAAGAGAAGGCACCAAAAGTAGCGAGAAAGATGGCCATAGCACTGGGTCCCTTGGTGGGGATCCGACGAGCGTATCGGACCGGAGCAAACCCGCCCGGCGGCGGCCCATCTTGGAGAACCGGCATGTCCTTCACGCTAGCCATTCCTGGCTTCTTCCTTATCATTGCCTCCGTCATTTTCTTCTCTGCGTTTCGTGTGTGTGTTCCTCTCTATCTATGTTTCGATGGAAAAACTGGTATCTGATAGTTGCAGAATTATGTGAGACGACGAAGAGAGTGCGAGTACAATGAGAGGGGAGGCACGTGGATAAACTACGTGAAGTGGTATTTGAGAGTTGGGTCACCTACGGGTGTTTTTATCTTTTTAGTTTATTTGTTTCTAAGGCATTGGCTATTCCTGATAATATTACTTGGCCAGGTAAGTTCTGTTTGACTGACATATGGTAGTCAAACTTTAGGCTATGTTTAGTAAGAGAGAAGGAAAGTATGAGGGATGGATGAATTAAGAGGGAAAGAGAGTAGGGGGGATGGAGAGGATAACATCAATCCTCTATGTTGTTTGGTATTGAAAAGAGGGTTGGATTGATGGATTGATGGATTGGTATTTAATTTATAAAATTACTATATTAAAATTGGAAGGTATTATAAAATTATAGGGCATAATAGTAATTCATCTCCAATCTTCTCTCCCTCCTCTCATCTGCCCATCACATGAAGGATCCAAAATGGTGGGCCCAGGTGGATTTGCTCTCCATCCTCTCCTCCTCTCCCTCCCTCTCATCTCTCCAACCAAACAATGGATTATACCTCTCCCTCCAACCCTCACCCTCCCTCCATTTTTCCCTCATACCAAACAAAGGCTTAATAATTAACAGGTGATAGCCGGTTACAACCGATAACTACTTTAAAAATTTATTAATTTTTATTTTAATGTTAAAATAATATTTTAAGAGTATTAAATTTATAAATATTATTTATATGAGAGATAAAAAAAGAAAAAAATAAAAATAACTTAACAATTAAACGTAAAATGTAGCAATTTTGATGTAATTTTATTAATCATTCCAACATAAATGTTACACATCAAGGTGATATTATAACTTTGACATTATATATATCCACAATTTCGTTATATATAGCAAGTATGATGTAACATGTAACAAGTAACAATTTCATTTAAAAAAAAAAAAAAAAAAAAATCAATTTCATTTTACTCATCGTGACATTGATCATAACCATTGCAATGTAAATGTTCCAAGTTAACATGATATTACAAGTAAAATGTTGAATTTACAATTATCACATAGTTATTAATCATACAGACATTAAAGTTGCAAGTTAATGTGATGTTGCAATTTCGACGCTATAGTTACTTAAATTCGTAATAGACATAACCACTCCAATGTAGTATGTAACAAATTAATTTTAACATTTAAAATTTTAATTCAAAACTTTTCTAGTATGACATAGCCATAACCATTCAAACGTAAATATTACTAGTTGATGTGATATTGCAAGTTAAACGTTGAATTTACTATTATCACATAGTTATTAATCATATAGACGTAAAAGTTGCAAGTTAATGTGATGTTGAAATTTTGATGTTATAGGTACTTAAACTGATATTAGTATGTAACAAGTTCATTTGAATATTTAAAAATTAAACATAAAATGTAGTTAGGATCACATAGCTCATGACCATTCGAACGTAAACATCACAAGTTGATATGATGTTGCAAATTAAATGTTAGTATATCTATTATGATGTAAATAGTAATCAAACAAACATAAATGTTACAATTTATTTTTATTTTTATATTTATCGATCTTGCTTTCAATTAAATCAGACTTGGATACTAGAGGGAGCGGAAAAAACTTATAAGCAATTTTCGGTGGTTCTCCTAGGGTTTTACTCTCTCTAAAACCCTAGTGTAGAAGGAGACGGTTTTTTGGGGCAGTTTTACTTGATTTCGACGGCAATCTTTTGATAGTCTCGGAAGGCTTGATTTGTTCTCAGTTTCAATAATGGATCAAGAGGAGATTGCGAGATTATGTGCGGCTCTTTCTATTAAGAGTAAGGACGAAAAACTTTGGAGCGTTCAAGATACTCTGAAGGAGTCGGCGGGTAGAAAGCTTGATTTATGTTTGGTGGGTAAGATTTTATCCAATAAACATGTTAATAGAGATGTTTTTAGAACAGTGATTCCGAAGATATGGCAAATACAGATGGAGATTGAGGTAGTGCAGGATAACACTTTTCTTTTTTATTTCCGGAGTCAGAGTGATCGGTGTAGGGTTTTGGCTGGCGGTCCATGGAGTTTTGACAATAGTTTGTTGGTTCTCGAGAAGGTTTCGGGGGTGGGGGATATTGCTAACGTTAGTTTTAACCGAGTGGAGTTTTGGATTCAAATCATGAATGCTCATTTGTTGTGTATGACTAAGGAGATGGGAATTTTCTTGGGTAAGATCCTAGGTGACTTGGTGGATATTGATGTGGGTGTTACGGGTGAGTGTTTTGGTAAATACATGCGACTTAAGGTTGTTATCGATGTTTCTAAGCCTCTTCAGAGGTTCCTGAGGTTGGATTTGCAAGGTAATGGAATGGAGTCACTGTTATTGTTACGTTATGAAAAACTCCCTGAGTATTGTTTCAACTGTGGTCTTCTTGGCCACTCTTACCAAGTGTGTATTCATGATAATGCTGGAGGAGATAAAAGGGCTTATACAGATTTTGAGTTCGGACCATGGATGAGGGCATCGAGTCCTCCAGGGCAGAATAGAGGTAATGGCCTACATCGGTCGCATGGAGGGGTTTGGAATACAAAGGATAAGAATCGGTTAAACTCCAAGTTGGGGAATCTTGAGCAACATAGCAATAGTAGTTCCTGGATACCGAGGAAGGCTGGAGAAGTTGAGCAGAGTCAGAGTTCTTTGGACCGTCAAATACCGAAGATGGAGGTTGATAGGCAGACGTTAGGTGTTGAGGGTGTAGATAAAGGTACTCTAAGGGAGGTTCAGGTGTCGGGGAATGTGGTGGCAGATGTGGATACTAGTTCCAAACTAGGGTCTCGACCGAAAATTATTCTGCAAGCGGTTGAGGTTACTAAGGGCGGTACTACGGTTGGCAAGTTAGTGGGTACGATTTCTGGTGGTGGAGTGGCAGGAATTCAGTTGGGTTCTGACGGACAGATGGGACTGTTTAAAGGTTTGGAAAAGAAGGTAGGGGATCCAAAACTTGTTGGTAGGTCAGTTATAAGGGATGATAGTATTGATGAAGGTGGCCAATCAACTGGTTGCATAGGTGCTGGGGACGGGGTTGTTCAGAAAAAAGGAAAGTGGAAGCGTTGGGCACATAAGGGAGGCTTGCGGGTTAAGGGTCCTGTAGATGACGTGCATGGGGAGAAAAAGAGAATTAACAGCGTGGTGGATATAGGCGAACAGTCGGATTTAAAAAAACTGAAAGGTGATGTTGCTTTTGGCCAGGAGTCAATTGAGATATCGGCGAGTCGGGCAGGTTCCCCGGCTTGCCGGACTCAATGAAAATCTTGAGTTGGAACGCTCGGGGTCTGGGAGGATGTCGAGCGTTCCGGGTTCTGCATTCGCTTATGCAGGACCATCGCCCAGAGGTTTTGTTCTTGTCGGAAACTATTAGTGATCACAATGCAATGGAATGTCTTCGTATTAAGTTGGGTTTTGATTCTAAATTGGTGGTGGATAGAGAGGGGAATAGTGGTGGTTTATGCTTGTTTTGGAAGGTGGATGTTGACATATCTCTTATGTCGTACTCTCGTTATCACATTGATACGATGATTACGTCACATAATAATAAAAGATGGAGGTGGACAGGTTTTTATGGTAACCCAAGTACAGTTCAGAGGGTTCATGGGTGGACGCTTCTGAGACGATTGGCGGACCTTTCGTCCCTCCCTTGGCTGATAGGTGGGGACTTCAATGAGATTTTACGCCTGAATGAAAAACATGGGGGTTCAGTTAGACAGGAGGTGCTTATGGTTAATTTTCGAGATGTGTTGGAGTACTGTGGTCTTCAGGATTTAGGTTTTTCGGGTCCTATGTTCACATGGTCGAATAGCAGTGATCCAAGTCAGCTAGTGATGGAAAGGTTGGACCGTTTCGTGAGTAGTGTGGTCTGGCAGAATTTGTTCCCTCATTTTTCGGTTCGTCATCTTGATTTTCTCAAGTCCGATCACAGACCGATTCTCCTTTGTTTTGATGATCAAGAGGTCGTTCAACCCAGGAGACGAAGGTTTCATTTTGAATGCTGTTGGGCAGAGAAGCCCGAGTGCCTGGGGATTATCCAATGAAGTTGGAAGGGGGTGGTTGACAGTAACAAAATGATTGGTATGGTTAAAAGGATGTCTACGTGTGCTGAGAAACTTCATAGGTGGAATAGACTGAATGTGAATGCTCTAAAGGAGAGGATTGTTGCTAAAAAAGCCGAGATGGCGGCTTGCAGTAATAATGGGGTGGCGGCTGATTGGAAGAAGTGGAGGGTGGTTGATAGGGAGCTTGATGATCTCTTAAAGGAGGAGGAGATGTATTGGCGTCAATGGTCAAGAATTTCTTGGCTAAATGAGGGTGATCGTAATACCAAGTTTTTTCATGCTAAAGCTTCCTCTAAGAGGAAGAGGAATAAGTTGTACGGTTTGTTTGATGACAATGGTGACTGGAAAACGAAGAATGGTGAGATGGAAAGTATAATTTCTAATTGTTTTTCTTCTATTTTTATGAGTTCCCGTCCTTTTAATGAGCAACTTGAGAGGGTGCTTAGGTCGGTTGAAACTAGACTTCCCCATAATTTGAGGGATTTTCTTGATGGACGTTTTACTACAGAGGAGGTAAAGGTGGCCTTATTCCAAATGAGTCCATCCAAGTCTCCAGGGGAGGATGGTTTCCCAGCGGCCTTTTTTCATAAATATTGGGGTGTTGTCGGTGACGAGGTTACACGGCTTTGTTTGGACTGTCTCAATGAGGGTCAGTCAGTGAGTATGCTCAATCACACTATTCTTTGCCTTATTCCAAAAGTGAAGAATGTAGAGAGAATGTCTGAGTTAAGGCCGATTAGCCTCTGCAATGTTATCTACAAGTGTATATCCAAGGCTCTCACAAATCGGTTACGGAAGGTGCTTAATTTTGTTATCTCGGATTCTCAGAGTGCGTTCTTGCCTGGCCGTCTTATTACGGACAATGCTATGGTAGGCTTTGAATGCATGCATGCTCTCCGGCGGAAGGTTAATGGGAAGAAAAAGGGGTTCATGTCTCTCAAATTAGATATGTCCAAAGCCTATGATAGGGTGGACTGGGATTTTTTGGCTGGTATGATGTTACGGTTGGGTTTTTCTGAGACTTGGGTTTCGAAGATTATAGGATGCGTTTCTTCGGTCAGGTATTCTTTTATTCTTAATGGTTCTATTATAGGGAATATTACGCCTTCCAGAGGGTTGAGAAAGGGGGACCCCCTCTCTCCCTATCTTTTTCTCATTTGCGCTGAGGGGCTCTCCAGTTTGATTGCTAGGTCTGAAAGAATGGGTTATTTTAATGGTTTCCGGTGTAGTAAAGGGGGCCCGAAGGTGACACATCTTTTCTTTGCAGACGATAGCCTCCTTTTTACTCGGACGAATATGGAGGAGTGTTATAATATTAGGAGATTGTTGGGGGTTTATTCGCAAGCTTCTGGGCAGATTATCAATTTTAGCAAGTCTGCGGTTTGTTTTAGCAAGAAGATTGCTTGGTCCGTTAAAAGGAGGTTGGCGGAAACTCTTGAAATAAAGTTGGTTGAGGTTCATGAGAGGTATTTAGGGCTTCCTTGTGTGACGAATAGAAGTAAAAGGTTTATGTTTGATGATATTAAGAATCGGGTGTGGACGAAGCTCCAAAATTGGAGTAATCGATTTTTTTCGGGTGGTGGGCGTGAAGTGCTTATTAAAGCAGTCATCCAGTCAATCCCAGTGTACTCCATGAATTTATTTAGGCTGCATGGGACAAATTCTTGATCTTTATCGTCTCTGTGTGAGGTTCTGGTGGGGTGGTAATGGTAAGAAACGCAAATTGCACTGGTGCTCTTGGGATTCTCTCTGTAAAGCTCGTAGTGAGGGTGGGCTTGGTTTTCGGGACCTGGGTGGTTTTAACAGAGCGATGTTGGCGAAGCAATGTTAGCGGTTGCTTAACAATCAAAATTCTCTTATTTCTCGAATTTTGAAGGATTGTTACTTCCCTGATATCGGTTTCCTTGAAGCTAAGAGGTGCAAGTCGGGATCCTTTATGTGGAACAGCTTAATGTGGGGCAAGGATTTGGTGGAGAAGGGTATTAGATGGAGAGTGGGGAGTGGGCGGTCTATTCTGGTTTACAAGGACAGATGGATCTCGCGTGCCTCTACTTTTAAAATTGCCTCTCCTCCTGTGATGGGTGTGGATACGGTTAGTGATCTTAAAAGGGTGGATGGTTCCTGGAATGAGGCTTTGGTGCGTCAGAGTTTTTGGGAGGATGAGGTAAAAGCTATTCTTGGTCTCCCTACTAGCAATTATGAGTTAGAGGATGTCCTGTTATGGCACTATGAAAAATCTGGTTGTTTCTCGGTTAGGAGTGGCTATGAGCTTGCTATGGCTGCTATCTCTAATCCTAGCTGTTCCGGTCTTAGCAGTAATGTTTCATGGTGGAAATTCTTGTGGCGTCTCAATATCCCGACTAAGATTAAGCTATTCATATGGAAAGCTTGTCACAACTGGTTCCCAGCTAAAGTTAATTTGGCAAAGCATGGTATCCAGCTTGATACGTCTTGCCCTGTTTGTAGCCAAAAAAATGAGACTTCTCTTCATGCTCTTTGGCAGTGTTCTTCTCTGAAGCTTGTGCGATCCAGGGTCTGTATTAGCGGGTGGGGTAAGGTTTCGGAATCCATGACTTTTTTAGATTTTGTGATTTCTTGCAGTAACAGTATATCTACAATGGATTTCGAGTTCCTTTGTGTTGTTTGGTGGCGGTTCAGGAGAAACACTTTGGTGCATTCTAATCGGCTCCTTCCTGATTCGGAGGTGACTGATTGGGCCACCAATTTCATCCAGGATTTCAGAGATGTGAATAACAATATCGGGCGAGTTGTGCTGGCTCAGCCTGACCATCCTCGCTGGTTAGCCCCTTCAGCTGGTCAATTAAAGATAAATACGGATGCGGCTCTGAATGAACAGGGTCAGGTTTCTAGGATTGGTGTGGTCATTCGCGATAGTGGTGGGCGGGTGATGGCGTCTCTTTGTAGTCAGCTGGGGGTCTGTTTCAGTCCTGAGGTTGCTGAAGCGTTAGCTATTCGACGAGGTTTACAGCTTGCGTTAGAAACTGGCTTGACTCCAGCAGTGTTGGAATCGGATGCGTTGTTGGTTGTTAATGCTATAACTTCTCAGGATATGCCTTGTTCTGATATGGGTGTTATTATCCATGATGTTTCTCTTTTGCTTGGGAGCCCCTCTTTTATTTCTGTTAGTTTTGTTCCTAGATTAGCAAACAAAGTTGCCCATAAGTTGGCTAAACTTGCTTTACGTTTTGTGGGTGAGTCGGTTTGGCTGGAAGACTGTCCTTTGGAGGTGGAAAGTCTGGTCTTGGGTGATGCCCCAAGTTGTGCAACCTTTTCGTTTTCTTCTTCTTGAATGAATGTCTTTTCTCAAAAAAAAAAAAAAAAAATCAGACTTGGATATAGGTGGGGCATGTGCCCCACATTAAATTACCAACAAAAAAAAAAAAAAAAAAAAAAAAAAAAAAAAACTTAATTCTATTTTAAAAAAAATCAATTTAAAAAATGATTATGAATTTAATTTTATCCTCTAATTTCAATAATATTTTTTAATGTCTTTTTTATTTTACACTCTTTTCCAATTTATTTCTCAAATTTTTATCTTCTTGTGCATCAAAATAATTCACTCTTTTTCTAGTCATCATTGTCAACCTATTGCCTATACTCAATTTTTGGTTAGTAAATTAAATTTACTTGATATTATCTCAAAATTAAATTTATTGTATTAAAATTGTCAATATATTTTTATGATTCATTTTATTTTATTCTTAGTATTTTTCTTTATTTTATAGTTTTAATTTATTTAGAATCAATAAAGAATAAAAAATATAAAAACATATTTAGTAATTGTTAATTACGAAATTTATCATTTTATCTAACATCGAGAATTATACTTCAGACAAGACCTCGTCATGACCTCACCTCAGAAGCACCTCTTCTGAAATATTTCGAGGTCCTTTTGCTATCGATTGTGGGGCCAATCAAAGCTACTACTTGAGGATTTGGGACCCCATGGCTCTTATGTTGACGTATTGCTAAAGATCATAGTTATATTAGCATTCACCGAAAGTCGTGACTAGCGAGGTCTAGTTTTCAGCTTACGACAAGCTTCCTACTGTTGTAGAAAATCCGCAATCCATAGTCACGCAAATCAAAATCACACACGCAGATAATATGAAAATAATAAAGAAAAGAATAAGAAGGCACAAAAGATTTTATGTGGTTCAGCAATTGCCTACATCCACAGAGCACACGTGCAGTCAATCCATTATTAGAGTTAGATTACAATATCTTTGTCTTTCTCTTTCAGTCTCTCTACAAGTTACTCTCAGCCTCACTTGCTACTTGCTACTTTCTACACACCCCTAAACATGGAGAAATAATAATATTTATATGGGTGCACTAGGGCAAGCCAAAACCTACTTAGAAGTCATTTTCTTCCCATGCAAGATTTCCTGTTTCGCATGAAATACGTCACTACCACGGTCTGCAGCCCACGTCCTGAACCGTGGTCTTTCCCTGTTTTTCACCGCTCAAAAAACTGCCTTGTGTGCATGCTGCGCTTACGCTACAGTAAAACTCTGGAATTCATCGCGGTATGTACCGCGGTTTGTGTACCATGATTACACATCTGGAATTGATTGCAGTCCGCATCACAGTTGATGCCATGTGGTCTATGCCGCAGTATCATGCAGACTTCACTTTTTCAGCTATTTTCATGCTTCACAAATCCCAACACCTACTTGATACATGCACAAGAACTATTTCTAATTATTTTAGATAATTATTATTATTTTAATAAAAAAAAAGGCCAATTTTTTGCATTGCTCTATGTTCGTTCAATTTGATTGGACTATATAATCAATTATTATGAGTTCAATCCTTAAAAACCGACGAATTAAAAAAAATTATTGTGTTGATGGCATAATATGAGATATTTATTCAATTACAAGTTATGCTATTTTTCGTTTCTCTTTTCATATTTTCATATTTGTTGTTAGACAAATCTATTAATGTACATTTGAATTATTTTATTTTTACTTCTTTAAAGTTTTAAACTTAAAAATAAAAAAATAAAAATAATAAAAAAGTAAAAAGAAAGTAAAAAAAAAATTTAATCGTTGCCAACTTGCCTTAAGTTTGAGAAAAGAACAAGAAGATGAAGAAAGAAAATGTATAGAGAAAATACTGAGAGGGGTCTCTGGGAATATTTGGTAGGATGAAAACTTCGTCGGTGGAGACATAATTAACATCACAGAGGAAATTGAGCAGACCGACTTGAAGGATTTGTGGATACATTTTTGGATAATCATATGTGGTATGCCATTCATAACTGGAGTTGGCAGTCCAGAGGAGTCTTTTGTGGGGATTGTACCTGTAGGGCCTATTGAAGATCCATATACAGCATACAGAGGCAGCTGATTGTTGAATTATTTTAAGGGTAGGAATGAAAAATGTAAATTGAAAGAAGGAGAAGGTTATTCTAGAGATTTAAATAGGGTGCACAAAGCAAATTTTTAATTTTTTTTGGTTAGGTATACTTATTAAATGAGTTTTTTTAATTAATTTTATAGGTGACAATACAAGCACAATGTACATATATCTACTTGAGTTTTATAATAAAAATATATTTAGTTAAAAAAAAAAAAAAACAACAATAATTATAATAATAACTGTAAGATCTCAGTTTATTAATTGGCTTATTTCGTGAACAAACCGCATTTTGGGTTATTGTAAGGGTAGCTTAGGCTCTCAAGACCTCAAGAGAAAAAGCACCAAAGATAAATTTCTAAGTGCTTGCTTTGCTTTGAAAAGATGTAGTTGCACACACACACATTCCATGCATATCCATACTTTATGTATTTTGTGTGTCTTTATATGTGTGCATTCATGTTTATATAATATATCTTCTTGCATATTTTATTGATTGCATCTAGTGGTTCAAATGCCATGTCATGATTAGAACTATGATGCATTGTGTAAGTATGGACGTTGTTCACCCGCCCTACAGGCGCTCTACGAACAGTGGCCAAAAGGGGCTCAGAGCAAATTTGCTCTTACCCACTGTACACCCGCTCTACGTAGGGCGGGTGAATAGCGGTGCCACTGGTTGATTTTTTATCAACTTTTGGTTCGCCCTAAATCCGCTCTACATAGAGCGGGTGAAGGGTGACTCTCCAAACCCAAGAGCAACCGCCCCTAGGTCGCCTGGATTCCGCCCAGCGTAGGGCGGTCACGAAGAACATTGTTCTTCATTTCCCAAGTGGACCGATGTACACCCGCCCTACGTAGAGCGGGTGAATAGCGGTCAAGGCATATTTGGTGTCAACTTTTCAAAACGTTGTCACTTCAATTTGACACACTATATAAATGCCTCTTTCATTCTAGGTCGAGTTAGAGAGTTCAAAATCACATTTTTACTTAGCATATTTTTCTAAGAGAAAATTTGCACTAAAGAACTCACATTTGTTTACTCAAACACCTTTCCATGATCATCAATCATCATCTAACATCATCCTTGATCATCTAGATATCATTTTGCATGGATTTTTTCAACACACTTTGCTTGGTAAGTTTTTCACTTATATCTTACACATTTTGTGTCTTTCTTTGCAAGCAATCTCATTTATCAATTGTATGTAATTCATATATATCTTAGATACAAGTTTGAGATTAGTGTATTGATTGTTTGAGAGTTGTATTGTGATAGCTATCTAGGTTTTCATAATCTATGTTTAGCTAAGCTTTTTGACATGTCATTTAGCTCTTGATATCTAGGATTGTATTTATTGTTATATCATCATCCTAGAAAAGCATATAGGGTTACCTAGCTCTTGTTGCATTTTTTAGTATTTCATATATTCACTTAGGTTGTATTATCTTTTCATTGAGAAGTAAGACTTGCGTAGCTTTCGAGATAAAGTTACGTAAATCACAAGCAATTGGACTATGTTCACTTATACCAGGATTAGGTAGGTGTGTGACTATATATCGGGATTAGGTAGGTGTGTGATTATATACCGGGATTAGGTTGTAATCTTTATCATATTTAGTGGATTCGAGGTTTGAGTGTGGCGCATTTACTAGCCCGTGGTTTTTCCCATGTGGGTTTCCACGTAAATATCAAGTGTTATTTAAATTCTGCACATATTACACTTGTTATATAAATTGACTAGTTATGAGCATTTTCGTAATCTTGACCATACACGAAAATCGGGTAAAATCGGTTAAAATCTATTCACCCCCCTCTAGATAATATTATACACACCTA
This sequence comes from Acer yangbiense, assembly GCA_008009225.1. Taxonomy (NCBI): domain Eukaryota; kingdom Viridiplantae; phylum Streptophyta; class Magnoliopsida; order Sapindales; family Sapindaceae; genus Acer; species Acer yangbiense. Next base: position 14,641,062 of record CM017761.1, read on the forward strand.
TAATTTGTTTCAATAACAAATATATGATACGTAAAGCATCTACATAGCCATGGCCATTCACATGTAAATTATAATTTGTTTTTACAATCAATTAATTCTTTCCTTGATTTTCTACAGCACAACCGGTATAACAAGTTCCAAGTAAAAAACTTTTTAATTAAATTTAATAAAGATTCTTTAGTTTAAACCATTAGATTACATCCAAGACTATTAAAACACCTAGCAACATTGCCCAAACCAGTAAGTTAGCCAAACCCTTGTTTCTAATTATAAGATTGATTTTTACGATATTCTTGTTTTTAATGGAGAAAATAAAAAATAGCCTTAAAATATTAAACCTCCGTTTTAACTATACAAAATTTTAACCGTTAACTACCACGTTTTTGATAAATTACCTAAATACCCTCATATAAAAACCTTCCCAAAACTCTCTCTCCTCTTCTCTCTCGCCTCTCTTCCCTCTCTCTTCTCTCCCTCACTTATCTCTCTCAAATCTCCCACCTTCGATGATGCCGTCAGTCCAAAGAGAGATCGACGGTTGCTCCCTAGGTATCACGCACCTAGGTGATGCTGCGATATTTCCATTGTAGCACTCTAGCATATGGTTGCCTCTGTCTCTCCTCCTACTCCTCCATTCCTTGTCTCAATCTCCTCCATCGGAGAAAATGACGATTTGGATTTCTAATGTTTTTGAAACATTATCGTTGCTGCCTAATTTAACATAAATCACAAGGACTCCACTTCAAGCCTTGGTTCAATTTATTATGAAGAGTACCAATTTAGAAGCTTCGGACAACAATAATAAGATTGAATTCAAAGATTTGTGGTAGGTAATCAAAGTTGCAGTTTTGATTTTTTTTTTTTTTTTTCGTATTACAATTATATTTGATGTCAATCATGAAGATTTGAGGTAGTTTTTTTTAATGTATGGAAAGTAATAAGAGAAGTTGTTAAGTTTACATTTACATCATTAAATTTGGATTTGAACGGACTCAGATTGTAAGGAGCATCATTTGTACCGCTTTATTGTAGTTTATGGTGGGTTGAGATATGTTGATTTGTTGGAATCTTGAAGTAAATACATATGAATTTATGAGTGATTTGTTTTGGTTGAATAAAATTTGTTGAGGTCTAGTTGAGAAATATCGGAGAACCAGATCTCTTCTGGTTTTTTTTTTTTTTTTTTTTTTTAACAAATATATATTTTTTATTTTTAAAAAAATATTTTGTTCAAAAACAAATCAATACATTATTAAAGGAAGGAAAATTTAATACTTTCCAACTACAAGATAAGATCACCGTTAGGTTTAACTTTAATCAAACTAGTCAATGGTATATCTCTTTAATTTCAGCAAAAATACAATATTATTGTGTTATTGCAAAACATTAAGGTATGTTATTGTAATTAATCCTAGTGAAAAAATAGAACAAATTTTACAAACTCCTCAACTTTAGACAATATTACACACATCAACCACTTTTGCCATAATTGCACCAACATCCCCTAGAATCAAACATGGCTATAAATTAAAGAATTTGTTATAATATGTGGTTTTTACCACATGTGATAACAAGCAAAATATCACCACAAATATCACCACAAAATATCTTCTCTTACACATGCAAAATATCACCACAAATATCTTCTCTTACACATGCAAAATATCACCACAAAATATCTTCCCTTACCTCCACTCCACCGTCTCTCTCTCACCTGATGCCACCCATTTGTTCAACATGCTTTGCCTATATATATGTTTGTATCTCATGTAATTTTTGGTTAGAAAAATTATCCAATATCAATACATGTAATGCACTGCTCTCTCTCGCCTCTCTTGTTTACATTTTTCTCTCATATCTCTCTCTCAATTATTAATTAATTGTTCTTCATCTATCAATTCTTCTTTTATTTTACAACACGTTATCAGCACGATCGTATGTAAATAAAAATGATCCCTGATGGGTGATTAGATTACATCTCAATATTTTGAATCTGTATATATTCCGTATAAACTGGCTTTTGCCGACAATGGAACATATATATATAGTTTTGAATTTACTCTCTAAAATCTCAATATTCTGAATCTGTATATATTCCGTATAAACTGGCTTTTGCCGACAACGGAACATATATATATATAGTTCTGAATTTATTCTCTCTAAAATCTCAATATTCTGAATCTGTATATATTCCGTATAAACTGGCTTTTGCCGACAACGGAACATATATATATAGTTCTGAATTTATTCTCTCTAAAATCTCAATATTCTAAATCTGTATATATTCCGTATAAACTGGCTTATGCCGACAATGGATCATCTATTTATTTACGCACATAACAGGTGAGCTCAGCCTCCTGGAATTGTTTTTACAAGACATATATACCGTTCTGGAACTGTTTATTTACGGTACATAACAGGTGAGCTCAGCCTCCTGGAATTGTTTATTTACAGAACATATATACCGTTCTGGAACTGTTTATTTACGGTACATAACAGGTGAGCTCAGCCTCCTGGAATTGTTTATTTACAGAACATATATACCGTTCTAGAACTGTTTATTTACAAAACATATGAGATTGGCTAGACCGACGAACCAGAACTTAAAGTTTCTGGAATTATGATATTTAAGTCGGCATGGTTTTGTAAACCGATGAAAACCTGGAGTTCTGGATCCAGTATTATATTCATGAATGTCATACTTCATTATTTGGAACCTGGGGTTTCAAATCCACTCATAATCTGAAGTTTTCTAGATTATAATTATATATGAACTTACAGTTCATGGTCGAACCGGAAGTTCAAAAAATCATTATGATCCATGATTTTATTTTATCTCATATATATAAAGTGATATATTTACATATCATTCATTTGAGAAAAAGGATTTACACATCCAACAGGATGATGTGAGTATCACATAAAAGGATTTAAGATCCTAACGTATAATGAAACTGGATGTAATATTTTATCCATTTCATTCATGTTTGATGCTCCTAGAGAGCAAAATTTAGAGTTGCTGAAAAAGGGGAATTCTGATATCAGTAGTCTGCTTGACAGTAGATGAACTTGATAAACACGTGAATGTGATGGGTGTTGGATCATCAGATCATCTATTTTGGTATCACCAAACCCCTATATGGGTTTGCTTCTGGGTTTGGTGGGTTTCAACCCAGACCCATCGCCTCCTCGGGTCAACGCCACCTTGTTGGTGGGCTTCGTCTGTTTTCACACCAGCCTAGTGCGTTTTACGGCGACGATTAGAGATCGTCGATCATGACCCATGATCTGGTCCAGATCAGTCACAAAGCTCGTTTTTCTTTTGGGCCACTTTTGGAGAATTCGATAATCTTGATGGACTGTTTTGCAATTATTTTGGGCCATTTTGTAATTTTGATAAAATTTTGGATCAATTTATAATTACCAAAACTTATTGGTCCAGTTTGCAATTTTCAAAGAGTTTTGGGTTGATTTATAATTAATAAAAATTTTGAGGGGTCTTTATTATCATTCCAGATGAGATATAAAATGATATTACAAATAATATCCATAAAATTCCTAGAAGGAAAAATATATGTCTTGCTGAGAGTGCAACGACTCATATAATTCTGCGGAGTCAGAAATATTTTATAAATTCGACTTTGCTGAGAGCAAATGTTATTGATGTATTAGGTCCAACGGATTTGATAGAAAGCTCTGGAAGAGCCACGATATTGTTATCAAACAATACTAAATTATGTATCAATGATACTTGATATTATTTAAAGAACAACATAAAGAAATATGTTTAGTTCAAAAGCATATAAAGTTAATACCATATCAGATCCAGCGGATCTGATTAAATGCTCTAGACGAGCTACAATCTTATTACCAGACAGTATTAAATTGTGTATCAATGATACTTTATATCATTCAATCAAAATATAAAGAAATATGTTTCGATCAAAGACATATAACTTTATTAATGTCATAGGAGTGTTGAATATCTGTGCATAATTCATGCCAGAAACTCATTATAGAAAAGTTGTGTGATTTATCATCGGGATTATATCGCTGATCAGAAAAGGGGATATATGTGGATATATTCAACCACCAAATAAACCATCTCATTCTAAAGTTGGTTTTGAATCCCTATCATTCAAGGGGATGTATGTGGACATATTCATCCACCAAAAGAACCCTTTTATTATTTTATGGTTCTAGTTGATACATCTACATGATGGTCACATGTTTGTGTATTATCAAACGTCTCCAGTTGAGATCGACGTTCAATATCCAGTTTTCGCATGTACTTATAATCAGAATGGATCAGCGGAATCACTTATCAAATGTTTCCAGGTAATTACGAGAACTTTATTATTTACAATTACCGATTTTTATATGGAATATTCTATATTACAAGTTGATGCATTCATCTATGACTCACTACCTATCATCGGTATTTACCATTACAACTTGAAATTGGTCATTGAATTGCTCACATTTTTAAGATATTTGATTGTGTAATATATCTCCTTATTTCATCTCTGACATGATCTAAGATAAGAATTCTATATCATTATGAGATTAATTTTGATTTTGATTAATCTCTATTAGATTATTTAAACTTTTAAGAGTTTATATTTTTACGCACAATCTATATATCATTATATTGATTAATTTCCAAATGGAAAGTTTCTCCAGAAAGAGTAAATGAAAAGTTACTCTTATATAAAATAGAGATACCAGTTCGGTTCTCTATATATAAATGTGTCTCATTTCAATCTTTGTATCACTCAAATACGAAAGATAATTGATCATTAGATAATTATCAATTTGTTACTTGATATATTAAAGGTAACAAGATTTTATAAGTTGTCATCTCATAAACCCCGGCCGGGTGATTGTTCTTAAAGAATGATCAGAGTAAATGACAACAAATAAATCATCTGATGCATATCATAAGCTTATGAACCTTTTTGAAATGTATTATTATCAGGATCCTAATGTAAACAAAACTCGAGTTATAAATAAATCCACTTTCTCTAAATCAACTCTGAAAGAGTTTGATATATCTAATGAGACACAAGTCTATGAAATGACTAAATCCATTGAGAATGGAAGAAATCTCAACAGAGATACAAGTATATTGAAATTGAGAAAATTTCTATACTAGTCTATGAAATGACTAAATCCATTGTAATGGAAGAAATATCAACAGAGATTCAAGTATATTGAAATTAAGAAAATTTCTATAAATCATGAAAATTTCTATAAATCATATGAGAGAAATGTGGAATCATAAGGAAACAATCATTGATGATGTATTTTTATACACAGTAGCGCTACTGAAATTATAAATGATAATTATGATATTCATAATATCAATGATTGTATACAAAAGGCATGATTGGCCTTAGTGAAAAGAAGCAATTCAAGAAGAATTGACTTCATATGCTAAACATAAAGTATTTAGACCAATAGTACTCCAGACACCTGGAGATGTCAAATTAGTTGGATATTAATGGGTCTTTATACAGAAACGTAATGAGAAAAACGAGATCGTGAGATATGGGGCACGACTCGTAATATAAGGTTTCTTACAGAAACTTGGTATTCACTATTGATGAATACGATTACATTCCGATTTTTTGATAAAATTGGCTGCCTTTGAAAGGCTTGAAATGTGTCTTCAGACGTAATAATAATTTATCTATATGATTCACTTAATGCAGATATTTATAATCCCAGAAGGATTTAAAATGCTAGAAGCATGTAAATTGAGATCTCGTAATCTGTAGTTGATGAACATACAAAAATCCTTATATGGATTAAAAACAATCTGGGCGGATGTGGTATAACCGTCTCAGTGAATATCTGATAAAATAAGGGTATAATAATTATATTATATTATATACCCATGTCTTCGCAAAGAAATCAGAATTCGAATTTACTATATTCACAACATATGTTGATAATATGAATTTAATTGGAGCTCCCAGAGAGCCCTTGAAAACTCTTGAATTTTTTGTAAATGAGTTTAAAATGAAAGACATGGGAAAGGAAATATTGTCTCAACCTGAAGGTTGAGCATGGATCAAATGGAATGTTTGTCCATCAATCAGAATATGTTGAAAAGATTCGGAAAAGATTCCATATGGATATTACTCCATAAAGCAAGTCTTTGCTTATACTCCCCTCCCATCATTTATGATGTTATTTCAGTTCATGAAATAAACATCTGTATACCCCAGTTTAGCAATCTAGAAGATTGTTTTAAAAAGAACTTTTATCAGGGGGAGCGTCCCATCAAGGGGAGCATATCAAATGAATTATATTAATTATATTGGGGCATATGTGCATTGTACTCTTTTCCCTTTCAATCAGGTTTTTCGTCCCATTGGGTTTTCCTGATAAGGTTTTTAATGAGGCAATTCTCCAAGCACACCCTAAAATCATTTGATCCACAAAATCATTATAAATATAACATTGATTCAATATGTCATCATATATATGTTATCTTGATCAAAAATATCATTGTAAATATTACTTTGATCTTGGTAATCATCGTATATATATTACCTTGATCCAAAGGATCATCATGAATATTATTTTGATCCGACAGATCAATGGATATCTTTGCTCATGTTTTTATCCCACTGGGTTTTTCCTGGCAAAGTATAAATGTAAGAAATGTTTTGAAGAAAACATTAACTATTGTTATATTTGCATTGTACTCTTTTTCCCTTTGATCAGGTTTTGTCCCACTGGGTTTTCTTGACAAGGTTTTTAACGAGACAATCAAGGGGAGCAAAGTTCAGAACGAATATATGTACACTATACTCTTTTTCCCTTCGATCAGGTTTTATCCCACTGGGTTTTCCTGACAAGGTTTTTAACGAGATAGTTTTGAAAACATCTAGCATCACAAGATCTAGCTAGGAGATCATTGTATATATTTTACTTAGGTTTTATCCCATTGAGTTTTTCCCTAAAAGATTAATACATGTGGTATAAATCCAAGGGGGAGTGTTATAATATGTGGTTTTTACCACATGTGATAACAAGCAAAATATCACCACAAATATCACCACAAAATATCTTCTCTTACACATGCAAAATATCACCACAAATATCTTCTCTTACACATGCAAAATATCACCACAAAATATCTTCCCTTACCTCCACTCCACCGTCTCTCTCTCACCTGATGCCACCCATTTGTTCAACATGCTTTGCCTATATATATGTTTGTATCTCATGTAATTTTTGGTTAGAAAAATTATCCAATATCAATACATGTAATGCACTGCTCTCTCTCGCCTCTCTTGTTTACATTTTTCTCTCATATCTCTCTCTCAATTATTAATTAATTGTTCTTCATCTATCAATTCTTCTTTTATTTTACAACAGAATTTTTTTTTTTAATAAGTACAAGTGAAACATTCTGCCCTTGTTAACCATAAGGCATGAAATCTAAACTCCTGTTTTATATAGTCATCAAGTATTAATTACCAAATTTCCAAGATTATTACATCAAGGGTAAATTGCAAGAAAATACCCTCACATTTGCCAATACCATTGCCATATTGAACTTTTACCTTAATTACAAGAAAATACCCTTGACCAAGTTGACCACAGTTAGTCTTAACAGTGGACTTAACGGTTTAAGGGCAAAACGGTCCTTTTCAGCATATTTGAGAAAAAATATAAATATAATAAAATATCAAACAAATATATAAAAAACAAATAAATAATTGAAAAAACAATTATATAACAAAAAAAAAAAAAAAAACTAATATCTTTTAAAATTATTAAAAAAATTTTTTACAAAAAATATCAACAAATCTCCATTGAAGTTCATCGTCCAGTTCTTGAATAGAGAATGGGAGATCATCCCAAACACCCAATGAAGACAAAAAATCAAACAACCAAAAATCACAAAAATATGACAGCCAAATCCACTTCACTCAATGCAAGCAACCAGCCAAGACCAACAAAAAACACTCACCAGACCTCTGCATGATCTCATCCCATTTACACAATTTCACTATACTCGTCCATTTCATTATTCAACACCCACACAAGACCAAAAAAAAAACTACCAAAGATCTTAGAAAAAGAAAAAAGAAAAAAGAAAAAAGAAAATCCAAATCCATTTCACTCAATGGATTACACAGCCAAGACAAAAGAAAACCATCCAAAAATCTAAAAAAAATCAACCCAGAATTCTCAAAGATAATAATAATAATAATCGGTGACTGGCCTCCACCACCGTTTCCTTCACCGACGCAGATCCAGAAGAAACGTGTAGGAGCGACGCGGAGGAGCAGATCGATACGGATCCAGAGGCATCGTAGAGGAGCAGATCGTCGGTTTTAGAGGCGACGCATAAGAGAAAATTGTCAGATTCTGAGGTTGTTCGGGTCGACCCAGAAGACGTAGAGGTTTTCCGATTCTCCATTTTTCTAGTTGACGTTCTTGAGGTGTTTCCGAAGACGATTAGGAGCTCAATGTCAAACGGATTCGAATGGTTTCTTGGGACTGGGACTGGATTGTTTTATTGAAGAAAAAAGAAGAAAAAAAATTGCTTTCTTTTTGTGTGTTTTGATTCGGTTGATTGCATAAAATTGTTTGTAGATTGATGAAGATGAAGATGAGAGGGTTGAAGTGTTGAACTAGTGAGGAAGATGAATAGGGGATGAGTTTTTTTTTTTTTCAGATTTCATAGTTTTGGATTAGGGGAGATTTGTTGAGGTCTCTGAATGTGTTGGTGACCTAGTGATGATTAGTGTGGCTGGGTGGGTGTAAATTTGGGAGGATCAGTGATAGTGGGGTGTTAGAGATCTGGTATCCCCGGATCTCTGTTTTTATTTTTATTTCTTTTTTTTTTCTAAATGATATTTTATATTTGTTATTTCAATTTTTTTTTGTTTTTATTGCAACTTTATTTTTAAATTTTTTTTGCTGTTTCTTTTTTATTTCTTAATTTTTTTATTGTTATTTTTATCATTTATTAAAATAATTGATAAGATATTTAAGAAAGGGCAATTTAGACATTTCAATCTCAAAGTTAATCCCACTGTCAACTTTAACTATGGTCAAACCAGTCAAAGGTATCTTTCTGTAATTAAGGTAAAAATTCGATCTAGCAGTAGTATGAGCAAACGTGAGGGTATGTTATTGCAATTTACCCTTACATCAATTGTCAACCACTAGATCTACCAAGCTATACGTCCATATATTTCGACCAAGCTACATGTTTTTGGTAAATCAGTTTGGTTGGAAATTGTTTCTTAGTGTATTAAAGTTTTTTTTTCTGGAAAATCTCCAAACTTAGTTATATTAATTTTATTTTTTTTTAGGATTATTATTGTAATGATTTATGGATTGAAATTTCAAAACACCACACACACAAAAAAAAAAGGAACTCAAATAATGCAAAAATCATTTTCCATACAACTTTGACAATTCTTGAAATGAAACACAACAAAGTAAAATAGATTTTTTTTTCTAAGAAAATAAAAACAAAAATTGCACTTAAGAAATTACAATAACTAAAAAAGCAAACCAAAATTATAACAATAAACAGGTTGGAAATTGTTTCTTAGTGTATTAAGACTATTTTTCTGGAAAATTAACAAAACTTAAATGAAAAACAACACAAATAATACAAAACTCATTTTCCATACAACTTTGACAATGAAACACAAAGCAAACCAAAATTATAAGTTTATAACAATAAAACACACAAATCAGCTTACAACTAAAAACTATATTATTAAGTTCATGAACAATGGAAACTATTTCTTAGTGTATTACGACTATTTTTTTGGAAAATTTTAAAACACAAAACTTAAATGAAAAAGCAATTCATATAATGCAAAACTCATTTTCCATACAACTTTGACAATCCTTGACAATGAAACACAAATCAACTCAGATTATGCAAAACCTATTTTCTATACAACTTTGACAATCCTTGACAGTGAAACACACCAAAATAAAAATATTTCAAAAATAAAAACGCACCAAAATAAAAAGTAATTTTTTTTATAAAAATAAAATATAATAAAATAAATTTTGCACACAAATCAGTTTATAGCAACTTACCATTTCTTTCGCTTGAAATGAATGAATTTTGTGTTTGCTTTTCTCTTTATATGTGTTCCACCCAAAACACAAATTATGTAGGAAATGTGGAAGAACGGTTGATTATATTTTATTTTGAAATATTACAATAATTCGAGGTTTAAAGAGATACACATAATTTGAACACACAACCTCTTGGTGCATATGTAAGGGGTGTACTAAGGGGCTGTTTATTTTTTTTATCTAAAGTCTTATAAGACCTTAATTTATTAGACATATGAATAAGTAAGTCTTATAAATTAAGATATTATGATATGTTTATTTTTTTCATTTTGGATGACTTATTATAAATATAAAATTGATTAGGTTGTGTTAGGGTTTCTTCAAAATTGAAAATTTTTGGAAAATTGATTTTTAGGATTTTATTATGTGTGGATAAAATTATAAATGTATGAATTGTTATAGGACATTTGTGGAAATTTATTAAAAAACTCTACCGTATCACTTTTTGAATAAGATAAAAATAAAAAAAATTTACTTTTTCTAAAAGACATAAATATCTTAAAATAAGATTATCTTAATTTAATATATAAGAGGCAATAAGTCTTATAGTAAAAAAAAAAAAAAAACAGCCCCTAAGTCTATTCATATCTTCTTTTTTCTTTTTTCTTTTTTGAAAGGAAGTCCATTCATATCTTATTTATTTACTTCCGATGGCATTAATTGTTTATGATATAGTTAACTAATGTATTTTTTTTTTTTTTTTCTAAATAATTAACAAATGTTCATCTAAATAGTCTTAATTAATTTGAAACGTTCTTAAATAAACACAATTGTAGTATTAATTTAAAATCAACATTTTAAAATAAAAACAAACATGAAAACTCTAGATTAATAAAGCAACTTTAATTCCTTGGTCGATTAAAAAAAGGGAAATTGCACAAACATCCCTTGAAGTTTGATAAAATTGTACGGATATGGCAGTTTTGGTCTTATACGCACAAACTTCTCTCAACATTTGAAAATTGTTGCACAAACATCCCCTACCATTAGATGAATTTATTAGTCAATGGTCAAATGTGTAAAAAGTCTAAAATACCCTATATTTTTATTTTAAATAAACTAAAAAATATTTAAAAATAAGATAAAAAATATTTTAGAAAACATGAATATATCTTAAATATGAAACCTAGAAATAAAAATTCATCTTTAAAAAAAAATAGTTTGTGCAATTCCCCCTTGATTTTAAATAAATTTAAAACTTAAAATTTATTTATTATTAAATTGTTTAAAAAAACTATTTTTTTAATTGTAAAGATGCATTTTTTTTCCAGGTTTCAGATTTAAGATACATTTATGTTTCCTAAATTTTTTTATTATATATTTTTATCTTATTTTTAATTTTTTTTTATTTTATTTAAAATAAAAATAAAAGGTATTATAGACTTTTTACACTTTTAACCATGAACTAACAGATCCATCTAACGGTATGGGATGTTTGTGCAACGATTTTCAAATGTTGAGGGAAGTTTGTGTGTCTATAGCTAAAACTGTCATATCCATGTAATTTTATCAAACCTCGAGGGATGTTTGATAAAATTACATGGATATGACAGTTTTGGCCATATACACACAAACTTCTCTCAATATTTGAAAATTATTGTACAAACATCCTCTACAGTTAGATAGATCCGTTAGTCAATGATCAAAAGTGTAAAAAGTCTAAAATACCCTTTATTTTTATTTTAAATAAACTAATTTTTTTTAAAAAAAATGGATAAATAAATATAAAAAAATATTTTAGAAAATATGAAAGTATCTTAAATCTGAAACCTAAAAAAAAAAATTCATCTTTACAAATAAATAAATAATAGTTTTTTTAAACAATTTAATAATAAATAAATTTTAAATTTTAAGTTTATTTAAAATCAAAAGGGAATTGCACAAACTATTTTTTTTTTTGAAGATAAATTTTTTTTCCAGGTTTTAAATTTAAGATACATTCATGTTTTCTAAAATATTTTTTAATATTTTTTTATCTTATTTTTTTAAGTTTTTTAGATTATTTAAAATAAAAATATAGGATATTTTAGACTTTTTACACGTTTGACTATTGATTAACGGATCCATCTAACGGTAGGGGATGTTTGTGTGTATATGACCAAAACCACCATAACTGTGCAATTTTATTAAACCTCAGGGTATATTTGTGCAATCCCCCCCCCCCCCCCCCCCCCCCCCCCCCCCCCCCTTCTTTTTTGGTTGTTGTACCTTTTTTTTTTTTTTTGGTTGTTGTACCGTTTGAGTAAGATTGTTTAAAAAAAATCACAAAATCCATTATTATTTTTAATTATTTCATATTAATCAAAACAACATGTAGTTATCTTTAAAAAAAACAAAAAAAACATGTAGTTGTATCAAAAATGACCTTGAGGAGCCAACATGGGCGTAGCCCAGCTGGTAGATGGACGAACTTGAGGCTTGGGCAAATGACTCCCAAGATAGCGGTTCGAATCCTACCAATGGCGAAAGCTTTTAAAAAAAAACACTTGGTCCAAATTAATAGATATTATTTTAAAAATTAAAAAAAAATTAAAAAAAAAAAACCTTGAGGTCAGATCGGGTCGGGTGGATTTGAAACCTATCGAAAAGTTGACCCGACAAAGAAAGTTGCAAGAAAGTAAAGGGAAAAGGATTATTTAAAAAAAAAAAAAAACATTAAACCCTAAACCCTAACTATAAACTTAGAACCCCATGCTGCTTCTAGAGTCTTCCCTTGTGTTTTAAAAGCCAGACACTTTCACGCTTCCTCTGCTTCAACTACTTACCGTCTCTCTCTCTCTCTCAGAAACTCTAGTTTTCGCTTTTGTTTTCAGTTCACAGTGCGCAGCAACTATGTATCGATTTGCTTCAAGCCTCGCTTCCAAAGCTAGGTCAGTCACTTCATTCCCATGATTTCAATCTCTATCTCAAACGTTTTGTTTTGTTTTATTTAAATAAAAAAATTCTGTCTTTCTCTGTTTCCGGGAACTTTAAGGAACATAAAGTGAAATTGTTTATTATAGTATTAGCAATCGGCATTTTATTGTTTGAAGATCCAATATGACGAATCGATTTATCTGCGAAAACATGAGATCCATAATGCCGTTTGAATTTCTTGATAGTTCTAACTTTTTTTTTGTTTTGGTTTGCAGGGTTGCTAGGAACAGCACCCATCAGGTGATTGTTGATGAGAAATTGTTTTAGTTTTATATTTATGAAAGATTTGTGTGTATATATATTTACTACTTGATAAGTTATTCTTTTGATGATGTTTGTATTGATGTAAAGAGGTTTTTGTAATTAGATTGGAAGTAGATTGAGTTGGAACAGAAACTATGCAGCGAAAGACATTAGATTTGGAGTGGAAGCTCGAGCCTTGATGCTCAAGGGTGTGGAAGAGCTTGCTGAAGCTGTCAAAGTCACCATGGGGCCTAAGGTACTCTTCACAAGAAATCTTGATATTTTTATTTGTTTTGTTTGTGATTCCTAAATTTTCAATTTTATTTCCTGTTTATGGATTTGATTTGTGATCTTGGGAAGTTAAGAAATAAATTTTGAAATAATTACACATGAAAAGAAGTTTGTAATCAAGAGAAACAAACTGAAAACATAGACTGTATGCATATAAAGACTACAAACAAAGATGTCTGGTCTTAGTTTCCCTCTGTATCTGTTTCTTTTGTTTGAGCTATTGCTCGAGAATTAAGTCTGCTTGCTTATGTTTCTTACAAATTTGGCAATCGTTCATCTTTTCTGCTGAAAGGGGCGTAACGTGGTCATTGAGCAAAGCTGGGGTGCACCCAAGGTAACCAAAGATGGTGTTACTGTGGCAAAGAGCATTGAGTTCAAGGATAAAATTAAGAATATTGGTGCTAGCCTTGTGAAACAGGTTGCAAATGCCACCAATGATGTTGCGGGTGATGGTAAGGTTCATACCTGCTAAAAAGGATTTATTTAAATCTTTGGCTGATATTACTTTGGCTATAGTAGCACATAATAGCATATGTTAGTGGAGGGTTTTGCTTGTGAAATTAACTTCCATGCAACAATTGCTCGTGTTACTTGAATACTGTATTGTATTGAGCTGTGTTAACTTTTCAATGTGATTGCAGGGACCACTTGTGCAACTGTTCTTACTCGAGCTATATTTACCGAAGGGTGCAAGTCTGTTGCTGCGGGTATGAATGCAATGGACTTAAGACGTGGTATCTCGATGGCTGTTGATGCTGTGGTAACGAACTTGAAGAGCAGAGCAAAAATGATCAGCACATCTGAGGAAATAGCTCAGGTTCTCTTATTGTTCATTCTCTCAAAACCTGTTGCGGCTTGATTATTAAAGTTCTAGTATTGTGTAGAGATATAACCTGAGGCCCCTAATATAAAATTACTTTTATAGGTTGGGACAATATCAGCAAATGGTGAGAGAGAAATTGGTGAATTAATTGCCAAGGCTATGGAGAAGGTTGGCAAAGAGGGAGTGATCACAATACAAGTAAGTTGTTTCAATAAATGATGTTTTCTCCTACTTAATTACTTCATGTAACATGTCATGATGCTGTTCCTACTGTAGGAGAATCCTTTTACTTAATCAGTGAAAGCTTGTGCGCATAAGGTGTGATCACAATACGGGTTTTTTTTTAATTACAAATTGAAACTATAAGGTGTTTTTGGTACACAATAAGGGGATATTCATTTAAATTCAAAATTAGAGTGTTTTTTTTTTTTTTTTTGTAAAAAGGTCAACATTTTCTCCATTTTTGATTTGCCAAAATTTTTGTTTCAAGGGGAATTTAAAAATGTTTTACTGTAGTACTTACTGTCAAGGGATTTTCATCATGCCATTTGTAAAATTCTTAAGGTGAAGTTGCAATCCAGTAATGGCTACAATGGTTGAAAACTTTTGAATGTAGCAACTAGCAACTAGTCTGGCTGTGTTAATGAGAACTAGTAAAATTGTTTTCTTGATATTTTTTCATTAGAGTTCTCTTCATTTTGTCTTATTCTAATGGTTCTTATTCTCTGTTGCAGGATGGAAAGACATTATATAATGAGTTAGAAGTTGTCGAGGGGATGAAACTGGACAGGGGTTACATATCCCCTTATTTCATCACCAACCAGAAAAATCAAAAATGTGTAAGTACTCGCTTTTCTCATGACTCAACCGGTAACTGGTTGGCTGTAGTTTTGGATCTTTGATGACATACATGACTGATAAATGTTTAAAAGCTGCTTATGTCAGTCAATTGGCTTTATTTCTCATTTTGCTTGCTATCTTTTGACTTTACTTCTGATAGTGCTCTTTGCATGTTTACTGACAGGAACTAGAAGATCCTCTCATACTCATACATGAGAAGAAAATCTCAAATCTACAGGCTGTGGTGAGAGTATTGGAGCTGGCATTGAAGGTGAATATTTTTCAGTGATGGAAACACTATCTTCATTACCATTGGATGTTTGGCTGACAACTTTCTTCTTATCTTTATTCAGAGACAAAGGCCTTTATTAATTGTTGCTGAAGATGTGGAAAGTGATGCACTAGCAACTCTTATTTTGAATAAGCTTCGTGCTGGAATCAAGGTGGGATTTCCTTTTTGAATTCGACTGTACTATTTTCCAGTAGGGATTTCCCTTTTAATTTGGGAAGTCAATTGTTGTGTTCTGATATAATACTGTTTATGCATTATATAGGTCTGTGCTATTAAGGCACCTGGTTTCGGAGAGAACAGGAAGGCCAATTTGCAGGATCTTGCCACTCTCACCGGGGGTGAAGTAAGTATATCTTTGCTTACATGTCACAAATATCATACAGTATATGACATGACCCTTTAATGATATGTTTTATTTATGTATTGTAGGTCATAACAGAAGAGCTTGGTATGGATCTTGAAAAGGTGAATCATGAGATGCTTGGCACTTGCAAAAAGGTATATGCTCTAATGATATTGGCAGGCTGCCCATTAGCATTTCAACTGTTTGGTAATGTTGTACACATCTGTTATATGCAGACATTAACTTTTGTTTACTGTTTTAGATTCGATTTTAGGAATAATATAATTTGATAGATTATCTCTTTAATACATAAATTGTCTTGTAGGTTACAATATCAAAGGATGACACTGTCATTCTTGATGGGGCTGGTGATAAGAAGGCCCTCGAGGAAAGATGTGAACAGGTATGTTTTGTGTGAACGATTGGGTGTCTGTTTGTAGATATAGAAAGATTGGCAATTCTTATGTATTTTAAGTTCCTGCTTTATTCTGTTGACTCTTTGGTTGTATTAACAGATCAGGTCAGCGGTTGAATTGAGCACTTCTGATTATGACAAGGAGAAGTTGCAAGAAAGATTGGCAAAGCTCTCTGGTGGTGTTGCTGTATTGAAGGTCTGTTGCTTTTTTAATCCCACTGCTGGGTTCTTCATTTACATAGTTGTTCACTATTTGCTTTTGTCTTGTAAGTGTAAAAGAAAATGAGACAACAATGGTGGTACTTGTTTGTTGCAGATTGGGGGAGCCAGTGAAGCCGAAGTTGGTGAAAAGAAAGATAGAGTTACTGATGCCCTAAATGCTACAAAGGCAGCTGTAGAAGAGGGTATTGTAGCAGGTAACATTTTTTATTCTTAAATCTTTTTTCTGAGTTGTCTTGATAGCTTTTTGCAAATTCTTACACCTGGACATATCTTGTGGAATTTTTATAAAAAATAAAACCACATCTTATTAGATTATTTTGGAAAATTCTTTTGCAGGTGGAGGTGTTGCCCTTCTTTATGCTGCAAAAGAGTTGGACAAGTTGTCCACTGCCAATTTTGATCAGAAAGTCGGTGTTCAGATTATTCAGAATGCTCTGAAGGTGTGTATCTGGCTACTATATTCATATGCATTCACCTTGAATTGGCATGCAAAGATGTGGTGTCACTCTAATATCTTAATTTAACAGACCTTTTGAATTTTCTTGCTATCTTTTGCATCTTCTTACATTTTATATTATTTTCTTTATCACTGCTCTTTGGACTGTTACAAGGATTAAATTTTGGAGTTTGCAAACTAACCAATTAAATAATGTTACTTTCAATCGCAGATGCCAGTGCATACAATTGCCGCTAATGCAGGAGTTGAGGGGGCTGTTGTTGTTGGTAAACTGTTGGAGCAGGATAATCCTGAGCTTGGGTATGATGCCGCCAAAGGTTAGTAGTAGTCTCTGGAAAATTATATTCTCTACCACCTGCTCCCCACCCCCGTCCAGAAAACGACTGCTTTATTGAGTGAATTTGTTGTGTAAATAGGTGAATATGTCGATATGGTTAAGGCTGGAATTATTGACCCATTGAAAGTAATCAGAACTGCTCTGGTTGATGCTGCAAGGTAAGCTCTTCTTTCTCTACATTCAATCGGTGTTATTAATATTAGTAATTATTATTTGTTTTAACAAAGAAAAGCCTCTTTCGATCTTTATTATGCAGTGTGTCCTCTTTGATGACAACAACTGAGGCTGTTGTAGTTGAACTTCCAAAGGATGAGAAGGAAGGTCAGGCAATGCCTGGTGGTGGCATGGGAGGCATGGGCGGCATGGATTATTGAAGTGTCCCTCCACACAAACATACAAACTGAACATTAGGGTTAATGGCTTGTTAAAAGGGTTAAAAATTGTTTCGATCATAAGGCATCCATGTAATCATAGTGAGAGAGATGAGCGCGTTAGGTATTTTCATAATTAAGGAAAAAATTGATTTATGTTGCCAGGAAGAATTGGTTTTGGACTGAAATTTTGTTTCAAAATAAAACATTGCCTTCCTTGCATCTCTTCTGCATAATTTAAAGAATTGAATTTGTGTTTAATTTTATACCTATTTAATTGACAATGGAGTAGTTGTTTCTTTTGAGCTCTTTTAAGTACATGATCTGGAGCTTAAAGGTCTAGTCTGGACAGTTCTTTTAAAGCTGTCTACATGATCTGGCAACTAATATAATAGGTGTTTTAGCTTCACTAACTCGTTAATACAATATAAAGATTTAACTTTTTAAACGATTTCAGATATAATTTTTACAATAATTTATATTTTTAATTTTGTTAGAATATTGTGTTTTAAATTATCAAATAATGTTCATTTGTAAGATGAGAACGGTCTTATATATAAAATATTTTGATAATTTAGTGTATTTTTTTTTTATCAATAAACGGATATATTTAATAAATCAACAAATGATTTATACTTGAAAGTTAAACCGGTTATGTTGACAGGTTAGATAAGATAAAAATTTAACACGATACAAACTCACAATAACACAATCCATTGCTATCTATCTACACCTTCGGGCCATGAACACTGCAAATGTTTGACACACCAAAATTAACGAGCTTTATACCCAAGTTCATGCCCCCCCCTTTTTTTTTTTTTTTTTTTCAGTCACCAGTGGGCGTATGTTATTATCTCTCACAAGTCAGCAACTCAAGTATTGGCAGAGACAAACATAATGTGCCAGAAAAAGCTAATAGACAATGTAATCAAACTCAAAACAGTGTGAGAACATGAATTTTTGTTCTATAGAATGTAGTAGAAGAATCCAGTTAATTAAGAAAGCAGAGCTAAGTAGCAGCAAGAGATGTGTGTAACAAAGAGATCCTGAAACATGAAATTTTCACAAAGACGAAGAAGGAAATTCAAATTTTATCAAAACTAGTGCCTATAACATATTTAATTCCACATGAAGGATGTATAAAATGCATACAGCATAGTTCGTTCCTACACACATCATCTGCCTTTTCTACGGTTTTTCGGAGCTACACATTCTGAACAGTACCATTTCCCTTTTGGTTGTTCTTTCAAACCAACACAGCCAAAGTGAAACCATTCTATCTTGCACTGTTATAAAAATTAAAAAACTTCCATAAGATTAAGAATACGAAAGGGAAAAATATATTACAGAGAATAAATATACAAAGAACTTGATAACATACTTCTTGATTATCACATGCAACCATCTCCCCGTAACTGACTTGGTTGCAGAAACAGTATGTGGGTTCATTTGGATCCACAGGTAAATCTAGCTCCACACCAGTAGGGTTTGCAACTGCTGTTGCTGTTTCAATTGTTGCTGTTGCCAGGCGTGATCTGCAGATATAGATGGCATTAAACAATGTCTCTATCATGCACGTATGGATATAATCATCATCTTGTTTCATAAACATTCTTATATTTGACATGGGACATAGGTTATCTTAGAAAGAAATATCTGCTCCCATACTGTCATCTCTCTCTCTCACACTCATGCAAACAGATCACTTTATTAAACAAAAATTAGATAAATATGCTTGAAGAATATGTGAAACTAAAAATATATTAATGTTTTAACTAGAATATCCTATTGATTTAAACCATCATTGGATCAGACCTAAATACATATATATATCTTGGCTTTAAAAGTTCTTGCTCTATCAAAATGAACATTAACTTCTCATGAGTTATTGACAGCTCTGCTCACCCACCATGTCAGTGAACTTAGTTGCTGATTCACAAAATGAAAGGAGTTCTATCAAAGAGTAACACAGCAAGTATTCTTCCTCTAAACTATCTCACATGCTCCTATGTCGGGCCCTTTTGCTTTCTCCGCATCTTCATTCTGCTGTTATTGTTATGATTAGAGGAAACCCACTCATTCCTATTCAATATTTTAAACTGAGTCTCATTGTATTTTATAACCCTATCTTGAATAAGGAGGAATACAGATCCATCCTGGTTTACATCTCCTAGATACAAATTAAATCTCAGAATGTTAAACATAAAGAACCTTCCTGGTTTAGATTTCTTAGCTATGGAATCAATCTCATAAGGTTAAACATAAAGCAGTTTAGCCCAAAGCCAATAAAACAGATAATAATGCGATCAATACGCAACAAAAAGCTTCCTATAGAAGAAAGCAGAACTAAATATTGAAAAGCCTAGATAAACTTTTATATATATGCTAGAAACTTCATATGGAAACTATATGAGCATGTATAGGATAGGTGATAATACTTTTTACGCCCTCTACCACCCTCACTACTCCTTCCTGATTTTGTGCCAGCATCAAGGCTTGTAGCAGGTGACATAGTGGTAGCAACACTATCTCTTTCTGCAAAATACCATATCATTACAAAAAAAAAAGGGTAAAAACATTAACGAAGGATAGAGATATTATGGCTGTTCATAAAGAAAATATGAAATCTGTTAAAGAACAAACTAATGTAGTATCCAAAATAAGCTAAAAAGCGCAGAAAAGCTGAGTACAGTACCACGCCGAAGCTCATCATCAAAACTTTTCAGATACTGATCTAGTTGCTGTATGTGTGTATCTACCTGAGGGACAGTTGTGGCATATGCATTAGAAACAAATTCATAAGTGCGTATTTGCATGCATATTAAGTATTTACACAACTGCCTCAACAGAACTTAAGGCAGATAAAATGCAAAATCTAAATAGACCTGGTCAATTGTATTATAATAGCTAGTAATGGCAAGTTATCCGATAATATCATTTGATAAAAAAAACAACGGATATTTATGGATTCCCACACATCATTAAAGAATTATATGAGCACATAAGTAAGTCTTTGATTATTTTCCCAAGCACATACTGGCAGCCACCCAGGGAAACTACTGAAACAAAGTACACATACATTCCAAGATTTTCAATATAACAAAATTCCATAAAGCAAACATATATCCTTTAAAAAATAGAAAAAAAATATCATATGCTGGTCCTCAAAACCAGTCTGAAAGTAACCGTTAGTTTTATATCTTAAGGCAAAAAAATTACTTCATTTAGAAGGTACTGTTTCTTATATTTATTGTATGAAAAAATTTAAGGCTTCAAATGATTTTTTTTTTCCAAACTAATGTGCAAAAACTACAAAAATCAGACATCTTTATTAACCTTAGAAACAAAGGTCTATATCAGAAATTATTTCAGTAATATAATAATCATCAGAACATAAATGTTTGTTTGGCCTTTTCAAATAGGTTTATTAAAATAATCTAACAGCATCATCTACTTAACTGCTCAGATAAGATAAAAAGAATTTCACGACGTGAAGAATTTCAACAACTGGCAATTAGAAATGAACTAAGAATAAGAATTCTCAGAATGATAGAATGCAGACATTAATAGGACGGCTCCACATACCAAATCATATGCCTGAGCAGCCAAGGAAATCTTTTCATCTGCAATTCTGATGGCATGCTTTTGCTCATCAACTGCATCATCTGAGAATTTAATAAGCGAAGTATTTGGTGTAATATTTCCAGCCCTAACTTCCCGCTTAAAGTCCTCTATCTCTTTTTGACAGCGTTGCTCATTTTGTCTTTGAATCTCTGTCAGGGCAAATAGAAAATGCTTAAGAATCTGAGCCCAAAGAAGAAAAGAATTCGACTGTTAACATAAGCATAAAACTTGAAACCTTTATAATTCTACTTGTTTCCACAAGAATGTATACCTAATTACTGAATACAGAAAAAGATTACTATATCATTTATCAGATGGCTGTAGGACAAAAAAATTACCGCAAGGGGAATGGTAGTGTGGGCCGTGAGTGGCAATCATAACTACCTCCTAAGCTCACATGGATAATTATTGAAAGTCTGTGAAACTCATCACTCCCTTGAAAGGGCAGTGACACCACAGCATGGGTGGCGTAGGGAAGATAGATAAAACATATAAAACAAGCCTATATTAAACACATAAAGCCAAGAATATAACATTAATAATCATATCTTTCCATGGTGACACATGCATGTTTTTCTTTTACTGTCATTGTACTTGGACCCATGACTTTTCCCAATTAAGTATATCATAACAACAAATTACGATCTACAACTTATCATAGACTACATTAAATTGGTGACAACTGTGGTTCTGATCTAGTTTCCATACATAATAGAAAACCTGAAATTGTTTTATGAACCGCCAGACCCTATAACAACGGTGAAGCACAGACTGGCTACACAAACTAAATTATTATAATAATACTTCTAATTTCAGACATTCCTTTATATATATATATAGGAAACAAAAAATATATTGCAAAAATAGAAATATTACAAAAGATCCCTATACAAAGAACATAGGATGTAGCAACACAGCCCTTTACAAGAATGAACAAGAAGTCCACCTAGGCTGACAAAAAATCACATAGGGAACCAAAGAAGGCCTACAAGACAAAAACAAGGCCTACAAAAGAAAATGGAACTCAGACATTCCTTCTCCTTACAGAATCTAAACTGAGAAGAGCTTAACTGATATAACAATAAAGAACAACAAAAGGTTGAAAATGACAACATTAAAATTTTGTTGATAATTATATAATGTGCTAAACAAAGCCTGTTAGTAGACAGCAAACCTTGTAGACTTTTATCTAAATCATGAAGCAATGAGTACTTCTTCTGCAGAATGTTGGGCAGTGATTCCAGATCTGTAAAAAAGCAACCAGCTGAGACATTAGTATTAAGAAAGATGTAGTTTAAAAAAAAAGGATATTAAGAAAGATGTGAACAAGAGCTTAACATTAAAACAGATTAAAAAATATAAAGAAGAATATCAACATTAATAGGACAACCGAATACATGTAGTGTAGTTTCATTGTCTTTGAATTATCTGCGAAAACATTGAATTAGCACCGAATAAGGACAAAAAAGGGAAAATGTTATGATGGTAAAACATATGAGCAGCGGAGACCTAGAAAAGAACTAGAAAGAGCGATTACCATATCTAGGAGGCATTGAAAAGAACTAGAGAAAGCTAAAAAAGACATGGATAGCATTAATAAAAACTACGAGCATGTTTATTGATCAGGAATAGAAATGAAAGGGAATTTAGTTGAACTAGAAAGTGAAAGGAGAGCAAACTGGAATTAAAATTGAAAACAAATTGATTACAAAAATACTGCTATTCATACAACATGCGGAATAGAGGGTATTTTAGAAAAAAAAATATTGTTTACTTTTTTTTTAATCAGGGAAGGGAAATAAATTCCTTGGATGAGAGAGGAGAATTAAGATCCTCGATTTGTGTGTGGGGTCTACCATCTACGTAACTTAATTCCCAACCGGTTTAGAAAACATTTGAATTCATTAAAAATAAATTAAGTTTCTTTCTCTCATTAGAAATCCTAATTCATAAACACACCCTAAAATGAAAGAGAAAATAAAGGGGATAACATTACACAATACATAACAAGAATACTCCAAAAGATTCAAATAGTGAACTCATTCGGTCGGAATTCAGGCTTACATGAGACAAATAAAGAACCTAAACATCTTCTATCTTCCAATACGCAAATAGCAACTCAAACAAATAAGTTAAAGGTGAATCACAACATCTCTCATCTGCTCTCATATGTCGCGCATTTTACTTCACACATTATGCGGAGAAATTTGAACTTCAAAACCAATAACCCATCAAATGGAAACGTTCTTAGCTCAAAATAAACCTAATTTTTATTCAAATAATATTACTTTCATAAAATTAGGTCCAAATAATCAATATTAGAACACCCAATTAGACGATACTCATTTCATTTTTATATTTTAATTTTAAATACAATATTCACAATTGAAACGAGAACAAAAATCTGGACGTTGAACTTAAACCTGAAATTGAATTTACTTAAAAGGCACATAATTGTTTAACAAGTTAAATTAGGGTTTCTACTTTCTAGAATTGAAGATGACAGCGAAATTAGGGGAGAAGAGGAAGACTTACTGAATTGAAATTCATCGAGAAATGACTTTTTTGTGGAGTTCAAGAGATCAGCTACAGCTGATTTTGATTTTTGGTGAAAATTTCAGGATGTTCCTGCTACTTTCGAGCCCTAAACAAAAAATAATGAAGAAAAAAAACTAGCATCGTGGGTTTATAGCTAAAACAAAGAAGAATGTGGTTATCTGGATCGGTGGTAGTACAGCTAACATTCGTTTAAAGATTGAACCAGAGAGGCCTCAAACATAACAGCTACCGGTTGTTGGGGAGTGCAAATGTGGTTATCTTGATCTGGGCTTGCTAAGGTTATGTCTGGTTGATGTTGACAGAAAACCCTGCCTAAGGAACTCATCAAGCACACAAGAACCATCCATTGACACTTGACAGGATGTATAGCTTTGGATTTTTTTTTAGTACAACTTGAACCCACAACTCGAAAAAATAAAAGGTGGATAATATGGGCTGAATGATCCATCTAGCCCAATCATGAGGAAATGGACTTAGAGATAGATTGCTCATGAATGGTATTATGGTCTTATGGTATTATGACACCGGAGAAAGACAAAACAAGGGGAAAATGTTACGATGGTAAAAAAACATGAGCAGCGGAGACTTAGAAAAGAACTAGAGAAAGAAAAAAGAAAAGACATGGATATCATCAGTAAAAACTAGGGGCACATTGCACATTTATTAATTGGAAATAAAAACAAAAGGGAATTGAGTTGCACTAGAAACTAGAAAGGGAAAGGAGAGCAACCAGTATTAAATTTTAAGATTTTGTAACCGTGTTTACTAATTTTTAGGAATTAAAAACGAAAACAAGTTGATTACAAAAATACTCCTATTTATAGAACGTGTGCAATGGAGGGTATTTTATAAAAATATATTGTTTACTTTTTTTTAATCAGGAAAAGGAACCTAATTCCTTGGATAGGAGAGGGGAATTAAGTTCCCCGATTTCAGTGTGGTGTCTACGTAACTTAATTCCAAACCATTTTAGTAAACATTGGAATTCATTAAAAATAAGTTAAGTTTTTGTTCCCTCGTCAGGAATCCTAATTAATAAACACACACTAAAATGAAAGAGAAAATAAAAGAGATAACATTACACAATACATAACAAGAATACTCCAAAAAATTTACATAGCGAACTCATTCAGTCGAAATTCAGGCTTAGTTGAGACAAATAAAGAACCTAAGCACCTTCTATTTCCAATGTGCAAATAGCAACTTAAACAATTAAGTTAAAGGTGAATCACAACATCTCTTCTCTGCTCTCAGTACTTCACACATTATGCAGAGAATTTGACCCTCAAAACTAATAGCCCATCTAATGGAAACATTCTTAGCTCAAAATATCTTACTTCAGACTAAATATTGGTATACCATTAAATATACCCTAATTTTTATTCGAATGATATTACATTCATAAAATTAGGTCCAAATAAACGATATCAGAACACCCAATTAGACAATAATCATTTCATTTTATATTTTAATTTTAAATATAATATTCACAACTGAAACGAGAATAGAAATCTGGACGCTGAACCTAAAACTGAAGGCACAGAATTGTTTAACAGGTTAAATTAGGGTTTGTAGAATTGAAGAAAACAGTGAAAATTAGGGGAGAAAATGAAGACTTACTGGCTTGAAATTCATCGAGAAATGACATTTTTTGTGGAGTTGAAGATATCAACTGCAGCTGATTTTGATTTTTGGTGAAAATTTCAGGATGTTCCCGCCACAGATTGAACCTACTTTCGAGCCCCAAACAAAAACTAAAACGCAGGTTCTGTAGATGTCGAAATGACCTTTATAGCCTTCAGCATTTTCCTGAGTTATTTATTCGGTCAAGGAGGTTGGTTGATGCGTACAACGGTACAAGGACTACGACGTCGTATCTGTACACATACACTACAAATCTACAATGGTCTGGTGACTCTGATCTCCGATTTATACACTTTAGAGGATCTGAGTCCATCAGAAAATTAGATAAATGGAAGGCCAGGATTAATTTATAGCCTTGTCACCTTAAACCAAAACAAAACCTGTGTACACTACAAATCTACAATAGTCTGGTCGTATCCGTCACCGGCGAAGCTTCTCGGTTAGTCGCCTCTCTTAGACGAACTGTTTTCTAATCTCTCTACGTACAAAGAGCAGCTGCAACAGGTATTACTCTCTCTCTCTCTCTCTTCGTGGGTGGTTTTGGTTTCAGCTTTGTTTGTGTTTTTCGTGTTGATTCCGTGATGGGTTTTTGGAGATTACGTGAATAGGGATCAGGGCTTTTTGAGGTTTAGCGAAAAAGGGGTGTTTTTTAATTTTGTTTTCGCATACGTTGATGATTTTGATCCACCGCAATCACAATCAGAACTAGTGGCATACTGTAAAATTTACCACCATTTTCAACTGGTTCTTGCCTACCCGTACCCCAATTTTTATGCTCCTTTGTTGCTATATATTTGCTTGATTGACTTCTTGTTGTTGGCGGGATAATCTGATACAAACCGTCTGATTCTAGAAAGCTGTGTAGTGTCCTAATAACAGTCTCCATTAGTTCGAATCATAGCACTAGTTAGACAATGCCAACATATTAATTAGAGGGGCATTGACGCCATGAGCTCCATACTGAAAGAGAGGTATTGTTATCTGACGAGGTTGACAGTCATTGAGAAAGCAGGATTCTCGGAACTGTTCTAGTGTTATAGCGCGGGTTTAGCAGTGTCCTTAGAGGTTTTTGAATAGTTCTGGATAACAGCATACCCTTGTGTAGAGGTCGATTTACAAACCCATCTGGGGTCATACAAGCTCGGATCTGAAGATCACATGCTTGAAATGGGGCTAGAATTTAGTTGTTGGTCTCTCATTAAAGTCGAAAATTTTAGAGATTTACGAGTGGTGGCATGATGCCAGTGATCTTATCTATATCATTCTTTCTCTCAATATGTGTGCTCTATAATTAAATTCATACAAATCTCAAAGGGCCTTAGATCTTTGTAAATAATAATCATAATGCAAGTTAAATTACTCTTTCCAAAGTAGAGTACCATTGTGTTTTCTTTCTGAGACAGAGTAACTTTAAAGATGAACCGGTTAGATAACTTAGATCTTGAAATTGAATGGGATGGGTGATTCCAATCCCCAAGCTTCCACAGGGCTAGATGGAGGTTTCATTTGCCTTGGGAAAACTGTGCCTCTGCCATGTTACATGACTTACATCTAATAGATGTCCAATATGTTATTAATCTATTTGCTTTCTATTATATAGTATTTGAAATTTATAGCTGTTTATTAGCATTTCAACAGCACACTAATCTAAGTGTATTTTTATTAGATATGATTGGAATTTTTTTTTGGGATCAGAAACAAAGATGATGCATGAGGTAAATAGTGATTATCAGCTTAGAATCTCTTTCTGCTGTTATTTCCTTCTGCCAAAGGGTCTCTTTTACTTCTGTAAAACCAAATACGTCTCTTTTGCCAAAGGGTTGAACTTACTTTTGTTTTATTAAGCTTATTGGCGTGTTGAATTTACTTTACCTTTTCTTTCATAATTGATTGACACATGAAGATATATTATTCTTTTCCTGCTAAGGTTGTAACTTTTTATGTTTCCTTTGGATATTCTACTTGCCATTAGGGCCATGTTGGCTTTTCTCATGTATGCACTCTTTGAGTGGGATTTATATCTCAAATTTTTGTAATCATCTAAGTTTTTATCAGCTAGATTTTCTCTTCAAGTTTAAATAAACAATGCCATTCATATGACGCTTATTACCAGTTGACGCTCATGCTTCCACTTCTTTGAAAGGAATTTTAGCTTTTTGCTCCCTGTTCGACCAAAGTTAAAACATTCAGGGTGCTAACAGTCTTAACCATGAGAGCTTCCTCCATTTATGTAGTGTTTTGATAGCCATCATCCTAATATAGAGTGGAACTTGTTGGATATATATATATATACTGGTGTAAGTTTGTTGGTATTTATAGTTAATTAGATTTGATGTATAACTAATCATCTCCATTGCATAGTTTTTGTTCAATTCAAATAATATATTACTAATGGTGGATTCATTCATCAGCATTTAGATGGAACAAGAAGCAGAGAAATCATCAATAGGAATGGGGAGTTCAGGTGGGTCTGATACAGACGGTTCAGAAGTTGTAAGTCAGGTGAGGAAAATGCTATTTCACCGGATGCTAGTGGGTATTCAAGATGGACGGTTTTTCTTGGGCACCTTTCACTGCATTGATAAGCAAGGGAACATAATTCTCCAAGATGCAGTGGAATACCGTAGCACCAGAAGGTCCTCTCCATCTCCGATGGAACAACGGGGCCTTGGACTCATTCTTATCCCTTCCTCTTGTAGAATTTCTTGTCATGTAGATTTCTCCATTGATGAACAAATGTCGCTGCTAAAAATTAAGCAATAGATTGGCGTCGATGTGTTCACTAATGTTTTTTTTGTTGTTTTAAGAAATGAAGAATTATCATTTATGATGTATATTTTTCATGTTTGCTTTGCTGACTTGATGAATTGAAGATTAGATATAGAGTAATGTCATGTATCCAACTTTTCCTATAAAAAAGAATGTGAAGAAGATAGCATTTAGGTGATTAGTCTGACAAATTCAGAGATTAGTCATTAAGCTCTTTTCCTCATAATTATGAACTAAACTGTATCATCGAAACTATATATTGTTATAACTTTTGAGAATTTGGACAAAATTATTAGATAATTCATCACATTTTTCCTCTTATTCAGAGGACAGATACAAATAAATTGTTATATCATATGGAACGAAAAAATTAAGTAAAACAATAGGATACATAATATTACTCAATAAAGGCAATATGACTACATCGAGATATATATATATATATATATATATATATATATATATAGAAGATGAGGTTCGTCCGGTGATGTGATATTAAAAAAAATAAAAAATAAAAAAGACTACATATGACATATATTTAGGCGGGCTTCGGGTTTGGGCCGCCCATTAGCCCACTTCCGTTTGGTTTTAGGCCCGGCCCATTAAGAATGATTTGTTTGGTGCTCAGTAGAATTGTGGAAAATAAAAACAGAGCCATCTCAATTCTCAATCCAACGATTGACGTTTAGCCGACTTCAACACACCAACGACCTTGCCTGAGTACAACAAAGTGTTGCAAATGGAAGGAAAAGTGCTTGTGTTCGCGGGACTTCATGTTGGGTTCGCTTCGCTGCTTTGCTCTGCTGCAACTAATGATCGATTATTACACTTAAGTTTCGTCAAGTAAGCTCTATAAATTAGTAACTTTTTCATGTGGGTCTCGACTGTTAACTTGTTTTCTTTGAGTAAATTCATCAAACACCATCACTTCATTGCCCTCCGTTCAGTTTCAGCTCTTGTCCAGTTGAAACCGCTCTCATCTGATTCTGATTCTGATTCGGGACCCCAAAATACAACTAAAGTGGTTGAAACATTGAACCGTTTGAAAAAGAAACCAATTGATGCATTATCATATTTTGATAACTTAATAAAGGAAGGGTTTTTGCATGATGTTTGTACATACGCAGCAATTGTCAGGATACTGTGTCATTTTCGTCTTAATAAGGAGTTGGATTTGATATTCTTGCAAATTATTAGGAAACAGAATAACGTAGAATTTGAAGTTATAGATTTGCTTAAAGCTCTTTACCATGATGGGTCGGATTCGTTTGTTCGAGTTTCTAATGCAATGGTAAAGGCTTACGTTGTCCTTGGAATGTTTGATCAAGTTCTTGAGATTTTGTTCCTAACCGAGCATCATGGATTTGTTTTCCCTATATCATCATACAATTTCTTCATGAACCAGTTGGTTCATTGTGGAAAAGTGGATACGGTTCTAGCCGTTTATCAACAGCTGGGAAGGCTTGGATTGAGCTTGAACGTTTATACTTATGTTATTGTGCTTAAGGCCCTTTTTAAGAAGGGTTGTTTAGAAGAAGCGTTTGAGGTTTATAGGGAGATGGATAAAGCTGAGGTAACCCCAAATGAATTTGCTTACTCTACTTTTATTGAAGGGCTTTGTATGAATGGAGAGTTAGATTTAGGTCATCAACTTCTCCGAGCATGGGCAGCAACAAAGATTCCTTTGGGTGCCTTCGCTTACACTGTTGTGATTCGTGGGTTTTGTAATGACACCAGATTGGAAGAAGCAGAAGGTCTATTACTTTTCATGGAAACACAAGGGGTTGTTCCTGATGTACATGTATATAGTGCCTTGATTTCTGGGTATTGCAAATTTGGGAACATAAGTAAAGCTTTGGCTCTTCACAGTGAGATGGTGTCAAAGGATATTAAAACCGACTGTGTGGTTGTGAACTTGATTTTAAAATGCTTTTGTCAGTTGGGTAGGGTTTCTGAAGCTGTACATCAACTTAAGGAGTTGGAAGAAATT
Source organism: Acer yangbiense (assembly GCA_008009225.1). Taxonomy (NCBI): domain Eukaryota; kingdom Viridiplantae; phylum Streptophyta; class Magnoliopsida; order Sapindales; family Sapindaceae; genus Acer; species Acer yangbiense. Next base: position 14,671,332 of record CM017761.1, read on the forward strand.
GGGATCGTTGACAATATTTCTTACAATGTAGTAGTGGATGCTTTGTGCAAACTTGGGAGAGTAGATGAAGCCATGGTATTGTTCAGTGAAATGAAGGATAATCAAATGGTTTTAGACGTTGTCAACTACACAACTATGATTTATGGTTATTGTCTTCAAGGTAAACTTTGTGATGCATTAATTTTGTTTAAGGAGATGAAGGAAAAAGGGCATGAACCTGATCTTGTTACATATAAGATACTTGCTGTTGGGTTTGCTAGATGTGATTTTGGACAAGTAGCAATTGATCTCTTAAATGATATGAAGAAGCAAGGTTTGGGACCTTATTTTGCTAGAGACAACATGATCATTGAAGGCCTGTGTTTAGGAGGCAAGGTGAAGGAAGCGGAGGCTTTTTTCCACAGTTTGCAAGAGAAGTGTCTGGAGAACTATAGTGCCATGTTTAATGGTTACTGTCATGCAGACTATTCGGAAAAGGCCTTTCAACTATTTATGAGGATTTCTAAGCAAGGATTCTCAGTGAGTAAAGGGTCCATCTTTAAACTGCTCAATAGTCTTTGTATCAATGGTGATAATGCCAAAGCTAAGATGTTGTTTGATAGAATCCTGACTTTGAACCTTGAACCCAGCAAAATAATGTATAGTAAACTTATAGGTTCTTGTTGTCATGCTGGAGAAATGGGAATGGCACGGTCAGTGTTCGATATTTTGATTAGCAGAGGGAACACACCTAATCTGATGACCTATACAATGATGATAAATGGTTATCGCAAAGTAAATTGTATGCAGAAAGCTTTTGAACTTTTCAAAGATATGAAACGGCAAGGGATCACACCGGATGATGTGACTTATAAAATATTGTTTAACATTCATTCAAAAATAAATCTAAAAAGCTCTTCTTCATCGTGAGAGGCTCTGCAAAGTAAAGAAGAAATGGTGAATGCTGCAAACAAGAAGTAATCTCATTTTTAATTTCTTTTTTATATATCTAACATTTATTTGGTTATTTGATTGTACTGTGAGTTTGTTTATCTTGGTTATTTGAATTTATATTTCTGGCTCTATATGTTATTTTGGTTATTTGAAAATTAGGGGTTTTCTATATAGGTTATTTGAGAATAGTTTACTTGCTTCATTTTGAAATTAGGGTTCCTTGTTAGATTATTGCAGTAAGAGTAAATAAAAGAAAGAAAAGAAAAACTCTATAACAAATGCATCATTATCAACTCTAATATTTATGATGATTGCATTTGAATTTAGAAATGATCTTTTGTTATTGACCCTCTGCATTTTTTGCTCCACCTTTAGATCATTGACAACAGGATTCCCATTTGCCACCTCTAATGTTTCGATCATTGACAACAGGATGGTCCAAGATGATAAACCACATGGATAGCTGCTTTGTTGACATGTCCAAGATGGTCAAGCTATTGATGGCAGTGGATCCAATTCATCTTGAGAAAGCTATCCAGGGTGGACTACACAGTTACGTTATTTGCAACTCACCTTCCTTTCCACATTGATGCTAACTTTGGTAAGCTAAACCATCAAAGAGATTTTATTTTAAACTAAACAATAAACCAGGTACAACTTCTTGGCTTGGCGGGGAAGCCGAAAAGAGTTTGAAGTGCTCTTTTGAGGCCATCGCAGAGTATCTGGTTGAAATTATTTTCCCAATAAATCTGTTTAAACCTTTAATTTTCTTTCTTGTTAATGTTGTTATCATTATATCATTACATTTTTTGCTTTAACTTAATATCTATATAGACCAGTCAACAATGAATATGCTTTGACAAACACCTTGATGTTTGTCTTTTTTATTATAAATCGTTATGGAATTAATTTCTTTTCCATTGTATCTTTAAATATAACCAGGAAGCTATGATGGAGCAATCATTTCCGCAACCTTTCGTTTCAGTTTTATAACAGCAGATGCAGAAATGCTTGTACAGAGTAACTTGGATGACCTGTTCGTACCTGCTTACTACTCTTCCCCTAGATAGATGGCCGAGCAGATGTGTGAAAGGACTGAAAGATTGAAAGCTTACAGTCTAGTGATTGACGTCAACATCAGCATATGCTGGAATGAAGGAGATTGTCGAGAAGATGTTACAGAAGAACTAGAGTTACAGTAAGTATAAATTATAATTATCTGGTAGAATTTACACATTCAATGGACTGTTAAAATGCATGAATATCTCTACTCAATTCTCAGTAGTCTCTATTTCTTAAATATCAGCTTCAACGTGATGCCTCGAGGCTACGGAACTAAAGATTTTTGTTAAGCTATACCTTCTTGCTGCTGTTGTTGTGTGCTATTTTTTGGTTTCTGCCCTTCTAAATGGTACTCCACCACATCATTTGCTTGGAAATGGAAGAATTTGTGTCTGCAGAGTTGGCCTGGATATAGGGTTTTGAGTCTCTTGCTGATGCCTTTTTGGTGCTGGATTTATATGTTAGCAACTATTTTTGTCCCACTTTTTTTTTTTTTTTTTTTTTTAAATTTTGTTCTTGGCTAATTATGTCAAATTCAACGATTGTATTATTATATGTTATGTATATTGTATGGCATAAACTTTGGTCCGTCCTCATTATCTAATTATAATTAAACGATTTTAATTATAATTAGTATGAGTATTAGCTGGTTTAGCTTGTAAAGTCTCTTGTTAATGTATAAAAGGCCTAGAGTTTTCGCACCAAAGTGGGAGATTTTTTTTTTTTTTTTTTTTGATATTCAAAGTGGGAGAGATTTGGTTTATATTTTTTGTAAATGGAAAAAAATTAAAAAGAAGTTATAATTGGTATTCTCCATCCTTTATTTTCAATTTTTCCTGTCTGTTTCATATTACTTTCTACGTAAAAATATATTTAAAAAGTTGAGATAATATTAAAAGGTTGATTTACATTAGTAAATTAAATGAATAACCTAAAAATGATGGTAAATTGTATTTTTACATGGATTTAGCTACGATACATATGCTCACAAAATTTAAATGTTTAAAAAATAAAAATAAATAAATAATGGGAGCCTTATTGCTTCTGACCATTAATTTAATCATGCAATGTGTTGCACTGAAAAATAGGGATTACAGCCAACAGGGGTAGCTGAGTAGATCAGCTGGTAGATGGACGAGTTTGGGGTTTGGGTAAATGACTTCTAAGTTAGTGGCTCGAATCCTATCAATAGCGAAAGCTTTCAAAAAAAATATCTGATCCCGAATTAATAGATATTTAACAAAACAAGAATGATCAAAGTTGTCCCATATAGGTACCACTACTGCAATATACTCACTAGAATTGGATTCAATCTATAAAAACTAGATTAACTTTCGCTATCAAAAATTATAAGTTTTCCACATATTCTTTAGGCAGAAGATTTTTTGTGTTATATAATTCACCTAAATTATCAAGTCAACTCTAATGTTTAGCTATCAATAACTCGAGAACACTGAAAAGTTTGTAAATGGCAAATCCATGCAAGTTCAGTATTCCAACTCAATTAAACCAGGAGCATTGTTCTGAATAGAAATTTTAATCCTTCCTGAGTTCTATGTATTCACGACGAATGTCATTGCATTTAAGACGACAATTTTAAGCTTGTCTTCCTGTTACGCATCACACAGATGTTTGAATAGAGGCAAACAAACTTTAAACGACGAGAAAAAAAAAAAAAAAAAAAAAAAAAAAAAACTTAGCGCCAATAATAAACAATATAGGTCAAAATGAAAGTCTTGCTCTTCTTATTCTAAGTGTAGCACATATCCGTGATGAATATCCACTCCTAAACAGTTGCTATAAGTATGGAGCTCACATTCTTTATATTAGTATGATATTATCCGTTTTGGGTCTAAACCCGTACAAATTTGTTTTTGGGACTCTACCCAAAATGTCTTACACCAATGGAGATAGTGTCCATACTTATATACCCATGACATGATCATCCCCATGTCTAGTCAACGTGGGACTTTGGTCGCACACCCAACAATCATCTCCTCGAACAAAGGATCATATATTATCCTCATGGTTCGGGCCTCCCCTCGAGTGATCATTTATCCAGCAGGTACACCTCTATCGAGATCAATCCTCTCCACTGCGTCAGAGCACTTGCCTTACGTGAAGCACTGTAGCATTGCCTGCCTCGAGAGCTCAACATCACGAATCCATCACGAGCTATTAGGGCCCACCACCCCCAGGTTTGGTTCGACTACACATGTCTAAGTCTGGGGCATGGCTCTAATATGGAACTCACATTCTCCACATCGGTATGATATTGTCCACTTTAGGCCTAAGCTCGCACGGATTTGCTTTTGGAACTCTACCCAAAAAGTCTCATATCAATAGAGACAGTGTCCATACTTATATACCCATACCATGATCATCTCCATGTTTAGCCAATGTAGGACTTTGGTCACACACCCAACAATAACGTGATAACATACATATAAATAGATAGCATGGAGATCTCCATTCTACGATCAGAAGAAACCTATTACTAATTCAAAAGAACTCACCATGTACATATCTCTCTCAGTTGTCGATGCAAAACAAGTTTTGACCAAATCAACAGCTTCAACTTCTGAGAGTGGAGTTACAGCATCCTGAACATGCTTTGAATTTTCAATCAGAATAAACGCACAGAAGAATATGTGATGCTGGATATTTCAAATTAAGAGAAGTACCTAGGCAGGCAATAAGAGTGGACTGGGAGACTTCAATTGATTATCCAGAAAATGCATGATTAGCGTTGATCCGAAACCTTGGCAACCATATCCAAGTACTCTCATGCGAACCACTATTAAGTTTTGGGAACCAATTTAACGTTGAAGTCAACACTTAAGTAGTTCTCGAAACAACTGTTCGTTGGAAACCACTTCAATGTTTGTGTGAACCCTTTTAACGTTCTAGGCAACGTTGGAGTTTTTCTTAGAAACCACTTAATTTATTTATGGGACATTATTATAATGTTTTCAATTAAGGTGTATTATTTTATTTTATTTTAATTATTGTGTATATAAGAAAATAAATTAAACTTTTAAACACGTACACAAACCAATTCCAATTTTTTAGATTTTTGATCTAATGAATGAGAAAGAAGAAATTGAAGGAGAGAAATTTGGGGCGGGCTGTGTAGTGTGAGATGAGAGAAAAAAATGGAGTTTTCAAATAGAAGAAACTTACAAGAGGAGGAAAGAGAGAGATGGGGCAGTTACTAGTAGAAAGAAATACAGTCTCCTAGTGTTCTTGCCAACTTTCACCTAAACCTAATCTCCCCACAGTTCAACATCAAATCACCCACAAGTTTACTCATCACCAACAATAATATTAATTAAGACAAACCAAAACTTGAACCCAATTATAATACACCTAATTACAACGCTATAGCTTCTTGTATAAAATATCAATAAACAAGTTCACAGGAGGAGAGATAACAAAAACAGTTAAATACGAAAACAAATTAATTAGCAAGTTAGATGAAGATATATTTATACAATAATTTATACTTATATGGTCGCATTTTTTTAGGTTAAATATAAACTAGTTATTTTAAAATTTGTCAAAAAAACACTAATTCAGGTTTTTTTAGAGGGAAGAACTTAAACCCACAACCTCGTAGTACATATGTGATAGAGGGTTTACCATCGGACCAATCATATCTCCTCAAATTTGTCAAAAAAAATTAGAAAAAGAATCTAGTATTCGAATAGTTTTCAAAATATTGTTGATGAATTTGGAAACAACCATATTTATTAGGGTTTAATCCCAATTATGCTGATATAAAGAGATTAAGCGGGGTGTATTCAACCCAGATTTCATTGGAGTTTGATAGATTTGTTTTAAGTGATGGATTTCAGTGGAATTCACAAATCCCACGGATTTCATTAGATTTTGTAGGAATTGTGTAAAGAGTTTGTTGGATTTCGTTGGAATTCGTTATATAGATTTGGATGGATTTGGATGGATTTGGATGGATTTGTCTTAAAATAAAAATAAAAAATTGAAGTTTAAAATAGATGGATTTGTCTTGAAATGGATTTGGATTTCCCAATTGGCCCAAGTTTGCTGATGACCTAACCCAATAGAAAGCTTCAATACGACACCGTTTCGAGTTTTATAGACAAAAAAATATCCAAATTTCATATCCAAATCCCTAACTTCTTCTTCTTCTTCGACAACCAAAACCCCAAATCTTCTTCTCTCCTTTTGCTGTCTATGAGAATTTGCTTCTTTGTTTCTTTATATATCGTGCAAGTGCTTGATATGTTTCCCTTTTGCCTGTTCATATCCACTGACATCTTGATTTGAATGTTTCAATTTCTTCTTGTATGCAATGGTTATGCAGTTTGCACTGCCTCTGTAATCATTAAAAACCAACTCAATAGAGCTCCTCAAAATTTTCATTTTTGAAACTTGAGGCTTCATCTTCAATGCATGAGATTGTCAAAACAGTCGCTTGGTAATTGCAAGCTTTTTGTGAATTTTCCATATTTTCCTGACATTGTGAACTGGGGAAACTTCATTGGCTTTAATTTCTTGTTTCTGGTTTGGTGGGTGGTGGAAGGAGTAAAAAATTGGATTCAAAGCAAATCCATCCAGGTTTTGAGCAAAGAAAATTTTGAGGTTTTGCGCAGAATTTTTTTTGCTTGGGCGATGTTCTTGAGCAGAGGAGTCAAATTGGATTAAGACCAAATCCATCCAAATCTTGGCATAAATGGCAAGATTTGAGAATCACCTCTCTATTTATATTTTCCCCTTCCAAATCCATCCAAATCCAACCAAATCCATCACTTAAACAAATCCATCCAAATCCATTGGATTTCCAATACACCTGGATTTCATTGGATTTGTTTGGAATCCAACGAAATCTGGATTGAATACCCCCAGACTTTGTTGGATTTCAAACAAATCCAATGAAATCTGAGTTGAATGATTTCTAAAATCCAACAAAATCAAATCAAATCCAACAAACTCCAAGTTGAATACACCCCCCTAACTCTAAAAAAGTTGAATGGGATTATTGTGTATTTACATTGGCATATTATGTCAGTTTTGACTTTTTAAAATAAAGACATAGTTGCACATCTTATTTTAACAAAAGTGGTAGTACACGTTCCTTCCATATATGTGGTGAGAGATTCAAAACTCACTATACGTATTTTATAAACATACGTAAACTCCAGTTTCCAACAATCCTATTGAAATAATTGTAATACTTTGAAAAAAAAAAAATACATGGTTAGTTGTGGCTTCATGTCATATCATCCCCTGCAAATTCTAAATTTATACTTAAAAAAGGAAAATTTAAGATATGATTATGGATTTTGAAATAATCTTGCAACTGTTCATTCATGACTCACAATTAGAATTTAAAAAAGTAAAAAACCAAAAGACGAGATAATGACAATTAGGAGTGTGCGGCGGATCGAATCCGATCGGATTGAATTTTAGAGCGGAATTGGATTGGATTCATATGAAGTAAATCTTAATGTATAAAAGTTAAAATATTTCTAAAATTAACAAAATTAAAACATTAATTTATATAGTACTTCAAATAAAATTCTCAAACTAACAAAATACAATTATATCTATACTAAAGGAGCTCTTGAAATTGGACTGTTTATGTGAACAGTGAAATTGGTTGGATTTCAATTTATTCACAAAAATGCCATTATATTCTATAAAATGACACTCAATTGGATGGATTTCTATATATTTACAAAAATGCCACTAATAAATCAGCTAAAATGAGAAAAAAAAAATTGATATGGCACGTGGCCATACCACTACCACAACCGCCTCTCTCCGCTCAAAAGTCAGAAAACTCTCTCTTTCTCTCACAACCATCGCCTCTGTGTGCCATCCCTCTCTCTCATAACTCTCCCTTTCTCTCACTCTCTCCATCTTTTTAACTCTCTCTTTCTCTCACTCAATCAGTCAACCAAATGTATTTTTAAAATATTTGTCTTACAAAATCTGTCTGGAAGAGAAATTGTTTGGTGGAGATAGTGAATGGTGAAGAGTTGAAGAAGAGATAGAGAGGATGATGGACGTTCATTATAATGTGGTAGGTAGATTTTCTTTCTTATTTTATTGTTTTTTACTCTATTTTTACTCTAAAAGTATGGAAAGTGTTTTCAAAGTATGGTCATGATCTTAAAACAATAAAAGAGGTATGGTTTTTTTGTACTAGCATTATGGGTTTCTTTTATTTAGGATTGATATACGGGATTTTTTGTTTGAGGCATACAAATATGAAAAACTAAGCAAACGTAGTACATAGCTTCACACATCTTTTACTCTGTCTAAAAAAAAAAAAAAAAAAAAAACAAGCTCCATATCTCCCAGTGATTGCAGCAAAACCACAGTTGATTAGGTTAGAAATCAGCAAACGATTGTTATTATTATTCTTATTTTGGGTGGGTTTTATTTATTCATTTTTTTTTACTTGATTTATGTGCTTTATATGCCTATCATGAATTCTGGTTGATGTCTTTTTACCTGGGTTTAGGTTTCATTTTTTTTTTTAAAGGCTTAGGTTTCGATATCATCATTATATTTATTCTCTTTTTATGAGTTTGGGTTTCAAATTTATATGTTTATTAGTGGATATGGTTATACTGATACAATTTTGTTTTTGATATAGTTTTTTTAGGACGATTTGAGTGTTAAAATGCACTTTGTTGCTGGTTCGATTCGGATAGTGAAGTGACTGGAAAGTAATAAATTGACTTATTTTGGGGTGATTGTAAATGTGAAAAGAACGATTGCTTGGAATATGATGTCTGCATGTAAAGGAGAAGATTGTGTTGCATATGTTGTTTTTTGTTTCAATGAAAGTGAGGAAGTAATCATTTTGTGCAGCCTATCATAGACATCAAAAGTTGATTATTGTACCTTTTTTTGGGTGATTGTATGTTTATGTAATTGGTAAAATTGAAGTCTCTTAGATGTTACATATTAGGTAGAGAATAGAGCGGGTAGAGAAATGTTCAATTGTGTGCTTTATGAGTGACTTCCTAGGTTTTGGACTATAGAACACATAAATCTTAGCTGAAATTGGAGTTTAAATTGTGAAAGGGAGAAATTTTAATTGATTACAATGAAATTTGGTTTCTTGGTTAGACTCTAAGATGACACTTGCCAAAATTTTAATGTTAAATAGATTATTTACATTTTGCTTTTATTTTTCTTTTCTTTTTTTGGTAATTGTAATTGTGAAAAGAACGGTTGCTTGGAATATGATGTTTGCATGTAAAGGAGAAGATTGTATTGCATATGTTGTTTTTTGTTTCAATGAAAGTGAGGAAGTAATCATTTTGTACAGCCTATCATGGGCATCGAAAATTGATTATTGTACTTTTTTTTGGGTGATTGTATGTTTATGTAATTGGTAAAATTGAAGTCTCTTAGATGTTACATATTAGGTAGAGAATAGAGCAATCAACCAAGTAGAATGGAAGTGTGGTTTGTTGGTTCTTTAAATAAATATGTGATTTATTGAATTTCTACGTGTTTAATCGGGTAGAGAAATGTTCAATTGTGTGCTTTATGAGTGACTTCCTGGGTTTTGGACTATAGAACACATAAATCTTAGCTGAAATTGGAGTTTAAATTGTGAAAAGGAGAAATTTCAATTGATTACAATGAAATTTGGTTTCTTGGTTAGACTCTAAGAAGACACTTGCCCAAATTTTAATGTTAAATAGATTATTTACATTTTGCTTTTATTTTTCTTTTCTTTTTTTGGTAATTGTAACTGTGAAAAGAACGGTTGCTTGGAATATGATGTTTGCATGTAAAGGAGAAGATTGTGTTGCATATGTTGTTTTTTGTTTCAATGAAAGTGAGGAAGTAATCATTTTGTACAGCCTATCATGGGCATCGAAAATTGATTATTGTACTTTTTTTTGGGTGATTGTATGTTTATGTAATTGGTAAAATTGAAGTCTCTTAGATGTTACATATTAGGTAGAGAATAGAGCAATCAACCAAGTAGAATGGAAGTGTGGTTTGTTGGTTCTTTAAATATATATATGTGATTTATTGAATTTCTACGTGTTTAATCGGATAGAGAAATGTTCAATTGTGTGCTTTATGAGTGATTGCTTGGGTTTTGGACTATAGAACACATAAATCTTAGCTGAAATTGGAGTTTAAATTGTGAAATGGAGAAATTTCAGTTGATTACAATGAAATTTGGTTTCTTGGTTAGACTCCCAGATGACACTTGCCCAAATTTTAATGTTAAATAGATTATTTACATTTTGCTTTTATTTTTCTTTTCTTTTTTTGGTAATTATAACTGTGAAAAGAACGGTTGCTTGGAATATGATGTTTGCATGTAAAGAAGAAGATTGTGTTGCATATGTTATTTTTTGTTTCAATGAAAGTGAGGAAGTAATCATTTTGTACAGCCTATCATGGGCATCGAAAATTGATTATTGTACTTTTTTTTGGGTGATTGTATGTTTATGTAATTGGTAAAATTGAAGTCTCTTAGATGTTACATATTAGGTAGAGAATAGAGCAATCAACCAAGTAGAATGGAAGTGTGGTTTGTTGGTTTTTTAAATATATATGTGATTTATTGAATTTCTACGTGTTTAATCGGGTAGAGAAATGTTCAATTGTGTGTTTTATGAATGATTGCTTGGGTTTTGGACTATAGAACACATAAATCTTAGCTGAAATTGGAGTTTAAATTGTGAAAGGGAGAAATTCCAGTTGATTACAATGAAATTTGGTTTCTTGGTTAGACTCTAAGATGACATTTGCCCAAATTTTAATGTTAAATAGATTATTTACATTTTGCTTTCATTTTTCTTTTCTTTTTTTGGAAAGTTTGCATGTGGGTGACGTATATCTAGCATTTGGTTGCGATTTTGATTGTGCCTTATAATATGTAAGTGTGTTGATAGAAAATTAAAAATGTAACAAGTTTATCTTATGCTTCGTTAAAATAAACAAGTTTACCTGTTTATGTAACATACCAGTTGTATGGTTATCCTGATACAATTTTGTTTTCAATATAATTTTATTTATTTATTTATTTATTCTATTATGAGTTTATGGTTTCAAAATTTACATATTATCAATGGATTTACAAGTTAGTGAAATTCAACAAATTCCCATGAATTTCGTTTTATATTATCTATTGATAATTGTTCTGTAAGGCTCATATGTTTAATAGTTTTTTTAGTGATTATCTTTATTTTACTGCAACTATTACGATTTCGAAAATTTTGATAACGATGATTTATTTATATATGTATTTATGGTTATGTAATCTTGATGTTCTTTGATTATTTATTTTAAAATAAAATTTTCTTATGCTTTTCATCTGTTTTCATTATTTATAGTGTGGTTTGAAAAATTTATGCATTTATGATGTTTTTAAAAATTTGTTTATGGGATCCATTTAGTAATTTTTAATTCTTTTAAACTAACAAAATGAGTTTATTCAAGATGTTATAAACTTTAAATTTCAATACATCAAGTTCAATATTGAGTTTATGGTTGGTTTGTTTGTTTATTATTTTATATTATAAATTGTTGTTACAAGAAAATCTATGTATAAAATATATACAACAAAATATACTTTTTTTTTGCTTTTTGATTAATTTTTTCTAAAAAATTTAAGAGTTTTAAGTATTCTTCTGTCTTTTATATTTGTTGTACAGATTTTTAATGCATATTTGATGGTTTTTCATGATATTTAGGTTTTTATAATGCTGGTGAAAACTCTTAGCAGTTGCTGTACAATTGCTCTCTTGGTAAGTTAGTTGTAATTTTTTGTAGAAAATATAATGATTGTTTGTTTATAAGTATTCATTGTTCTTGGATTTTTTTTTTTATTCTTTTCTTATTTTATTCCATTTTGTTTATATAGGTATTTTGTGATTTGTACATTTTTTGTTGCATGATAATTATATTTTCATAGTATTTATAACTTTATATCATAAAAACTGCTTACATTTTTTTGTTGTGTTACACGTGCTTTTCGTGGTTTTTATATTTCCGGTGCAAACTCTTTGCGGTTATTGTGCAGTTGCTCTTTTGGTATTTAATTTTATTGTAAATCTCAATATTAATTTATTTATACTTTTTATCTGTTTTTGATGTGGCTATTTTTTGTGATTACCGATTATAATATGGTTATAACAATTGCATTAATTGTTTATCTACATAGTACAATGTCTAGAAATTTGATAACTCAATCTAGAAAAAATATTATCATACAAGATAGTCAATCTAATGTTGGTAACAATATGGATTTCGATGATATCATTTGATATGATGTGCCAATAATGGTTGATGAAAATATTTGTTAAAAAAGAAGCATTACCAGCATTTATAATTTTGAAAATTATTGTGGTGAAAGCTCTGCTTCTGCCTTAAAGAAGCATGCATCTGCTGAGAATAGTTTGAACCCTTTTTTATCTGTTTTTGATGTGGGATATAAAGATCATCTGTTTGTTAATGCTATTGATTGCAATGTTCTTTGTGATATGACTGATGTTCCCGAATCATTGAATCGTATCAACAGTAAATGTTCTCAATTAGATAGTGATAGCTTTAACCGAACCAAGGAATTCATTTTAAATCGAAAATTTCACCGTTATAGTATGAATGGTCAAGCAAGCTATCAGAAAAAGAGGAATAGTAAGCATTTTTAAAACTTTTTTTTTTCTGCTCAGTTGTATATTTATTTGAATTCTAAATATTGACTCACAAAATTTAAATATATTTATATAAACATTGTTAGGAACTAAGTTTGACTTGCTCCTTAAATAATTTGGTTGATGAACAAAGTTTTCTTTATAATGCAACCAAATTTCAAATCATAAATATTGAAAAAAAATTACTGTAAAATAAATCTCAAATTTCAAAATCCAATTTGACTTGACTACAAATTTATGCAGCTTTATTGATCAATCAAACCTTACCTACTTTCCTGTACTTGAAAGCAGAAACACTGAAATAAGAACATCAAACTCAAGTTCCAATATCCAATTTGAGTAAAAACATTTATACACCTATAACTCATTTATTGGATCCAATCTACTTTTAACTAATATGTTTTCATTTTAAACAAACCTAATAAATGAAAGCAGATTAGTTGAATCCAATAAATGAGTTATGGGTATATAAATGTTTTCAATCAAATTGGATCTTAGAACTTGAGTTTGATATTCTGCTTTCAGTGTTTCTGCTTTCAAGTACAGGAAAGTAGGTAAGGTTTGATTGATCAATAAAGCTACCTTTCTTTTGTGATAGGAAGATTGGTAGATGGTGATCGACTAATCACTCATGCTTTTGACTTACTGTTGAAATTTTTAACCTGTGCAAATAAATAGGTAATAAGTATGAGTTATTGTGATTGTATTATTACTTGCACATGCTACATTGATTCCAAATACGAACATGTATAAACCGTATGGGGACTGTATTGTTTTTCTAAGTGATTAGTTTTATTTTGTTGGGTGTAGTATAATAATGATTATTTGTTTATATGTATTCATCTTTCTTGAAAAAAAAAAAATTTTCTAATTTTATTCAATTATGCTTATTTAGGCATTTTGTGATCCGTACATTTTTTTATTGCTTAAATAATATATTTTTCATGGTATTTATAAATTTATATCATAAAAACTAACAATTTTTTGTAGTGTTTAAATTTTGTGTATACTTTTCGTGGTTTTCATATTTCCGATGCAAACACTTTGCAATTATTGTGCAATTACTTATTTGGTAAGTTATTTACTATTTTTGATTTCATTATAAATCTCAGTATTAATTTATTTATGCTTTTTATATGTTTTTTATAAGTTTTATTTATTTATTATTATTACCAATTATAATATTGTTATAACAATTGCATTAATTGTTTATCTACATACAAAATATGTTTATTGCTACTTTTATTTCACATATTAATATTCAAGAGATTTGTAGTCAAAATCTCTTAAATAATTTTTTGATAGGTAAATTCAAACGATCTATAGGATTTCTTTGATTGCAAAATTAAAGAAGTCATGTAGATCGTTTGAATCTACCTACCAAAAAACTTTAAAACTTTAAACACACACCACCAAAACATCATATTTGACAAAAGTGTGTTGTTCATTAATGAACACTCATTATCTGACACAACAATTTGCTTATATTTTCACTGTGAGAGCTCTATTCTACTCTTCAAAGATATTTTGTTTCAATTTTCACCGGTAGAATACTGAAACAAAATGTCTTTGAAAAGGATAGTAGGACCCTCATATTTCTTCAAGGTTATACTCAATTATACACTTGAGTATAACCTTGAAGAAATGTAAGGGTTGTACTCTCCTCTTCAAAGACATTTACTTGATTATCTTTGTTTGTTGGATTAAACTTAGAACATCTGTTAAAATCTAATCGGATTGAATAAATGGAAATAATTAGTTGAATCTAATTGATAAGTTTTTGAATGCACATATTTGTAGTCAAATTGGATCTTAAAATTTGGCTTTGATCCCTAAATTACGGAAAAATTTATAATCAAAATTCCTTCAATGTTTCTGATTTGAAATTCAATTGCAATTTAAGGAACTAAGTTTGACTTGCTCCTTAAATAATTTGGTTGATGAACAAAGTTTTCTTTATAGTGCAACCGAATTTCAAATCACAAATATTGAAAAAAAAATTACTGTAAATAAACCTCAAGTTTCGAAATCCAATTTGACTTGACTACAAATTTAAAATTCAACTTATTTCCTTTTAATCATTTAGTTTGCTTAGCTTTTAAGAGATATCATAAGTTTAATATTAAATACATTTAATGTTCACTACACTTACCTATTTAACTAAATAAATTCATTTTAAAAAACAAAATATGTGTAATGGATGATACTTTTGTTTCTCAGTAATATTTAATGTATAGATTTTTGTTTCTCATATTAATATTCAATACACTATGAATATATTATTTTCGTATTTACACGTATACATATCAGAGAATTATTATTTTACTTGGTTATCATTTTATTTTTTATTAATATATTTTTTATATTTTAATTTTGTTTGTTTCATAACTTAGATCAATAAATTTATTAAAATTGAAAATAATATATAAAACGGTATAATACGCCCGCAGCAAAGCGCAGGCCATTTTACTAGTAGAATCCAAAATTTGCTCAATGTTCATCTATATAATACAAAATAAATTGATCTAATATAAATTGTGCATTATATTTTGGTAGATCCATCAGATTTTCATATGGAAATCCAAAACCTGATCCGATAATCCAATCTTTTCCTCATATCCAATCCAATCCAATCCAATAGTTTGGATCAAATCCAATGAATCATTTTGGATTAGATTGGATTCTGCACACCCCTACATTTTATTAATTGTACAAGATACATGGCGAGATGATATTGATCTAGTAGTATACCCCTTCACACATACGCCACCAAGTTGTGGGTTCAAGTCTTCCTTTCCAAATTCTGAATTTATATAATAATTCAAAAAAAATGGTACTGGATACTTGCTGCAACAGCAGTTCAAATATAATAAATACGAAATTGTGCTTAGATCCCTTGAGGTTTGGTTATTCTATAACACTATACTTATAGTGTGTTTGGTATGACTTTTCTTTTGGCTAAAAGAGTTTTTTTAATGTCAAAAGCTCTTTTAAGTTTTTTTTTTTTAATTTTTAGAAAAGCTTTTTTAATGTTTAAAAAGCTATTTTATGTCTATTTGATTCCAAGAAGCTCTTTTTGAGGTTTTTTTAATAAATATACATTGTCTTAACTACCCTTTATGAAACTTAAATATTCCATCATGCACATCTTTTATTACAAAACTTAATTACTTTGTCTATACAATATTTTATAATTTATGACAATCAAACGCTCTTTTGAAACAACCTACTAACTTAAAATTATTTTCTTAATTGAATATTAAACAACATACAACTTTTAGTTAAAAGCTCTACTTATAAAAGATCTAAAAGCCCTATTTGAAAAGACATACTAAACACATGTTAATAGCCATCCATCAACCCTTAACACAATAAGAGTATAATAGTCTTTTTGGAGTATTATATATTAAGAAAAATAATTTATTTTTTTAAAAAATAAAATAAATTGAGGCATTTTGATATTATTTTGTAATTGTAGGTTAGGGTGTCGTGTTATGTTGATCCATATATAATCGTGTCGTGTTTATATTTAGGGAGACAAACTAGTTTAATAAACGGGTCGTGTCAAAAATAAATGGGTCGTATTCGAGTTGACCCTAACATGACCTGCCAACCCATTTTGCCACCCCTAATTGTGCTTCTTTTGTGGTAAGTGCGGTGTAGCCGTGGAGTAGGCCCACAACCCCTCTCCACTTGTTGAAAGAGTTGCCTCCTCCATGGACATGTATGTTTAATTGATGGTAAATATAATTGTTGTTATAATATTTGTTTATAAGGGTATTTTGGAAGTCAAATTTTGTTAGCTTAACCGAATACCAACTTGTGTCAAATCCAAGGGGTTTAAGTGTCAAATAACCAAACCTTTTCATATAAATGTCTTCTGCCAAACTTGAGGAGTGTGAGTGCAATTTACCCAAAAATAAACCATTAAAAAAATGGCGCGGCGCCACTGGCTGAATTCTGATTACAAACGGTTAGTTTCATTTGAGTAGAAGCAAGTAAAGACTAAAGAGTAAAGACCCCACACGTGACACGACACGCTTCCTTCAAAGTCAACCAGATGGGACCTGTCTTTTTTGTTCCTTTTGTTTGTCCTCTATAGTCTATAGTCTATACCTTAGCTTCTTTTGTTTAACAAAATTATATAAATATTTTGATTTCCCATTTTTTTTTTTTTTTTTTTTTTTTTGTTACATTCTAGTGTTTGAGTGTTCAAAGGGTGACTAATTAAATATATCAATAAGTCTAAATGTTAATATCCAAGTCATTTTACAGTGAAGAGAGACGCAAATGTCTGCCAATTCTAGTTGCAAGAGCTAGCTTGATGAGGAGGAAACAAGCTTGAATAAATACCAGTTTTCTTCTAAATTGTTTTGTACTTGCTTGGAAGATATTGGAAAAAATAAAGAAAGAAATAATCTTGGAAGATGATGAGCTGTGTATGGACAATTGCAAACGTCAAGTGATCATTGAACGACACCAGTCAAAAAGACAAGAAGAAAATGAGTGAAAAGAATACCAAAAAAATAGTATACAAATGTATCTCTCTTTGTGTGTGTGCATGTTCCTAATTAAACCATTCATCTGATGCTCTATATATATATATATATATATATGTCAAACAAAAGCCGAAAGAGGAGAAATAAAGTAGAGACTATGAAATAATATATAAGCTCCTGCACTCCATTTCTTTTGGTCCCTTTTAAGAGCTAGTGACAAAGGAGCTTCACTCCATTCACATTAATCTTCCAGACAAGGAAACAAAGGTTAGCATTTTATCTCTTTGTTTTTGGTTGTGGGGTTTTTTTCTGTCCATTGTCAAATTTTGTCTCTGTTGTTGGGCATTGTTCATAACTTGCTATGACTGAATATATTGCTACTATTTGTCAGTTTTCCTAGAGAAAAAACAAACTGGGAAAATGATTTAGTTTTGCTTGGTGTAAATTTAACAACTTTGCTGTTGATGTCAAGAAAATTGAATATTGATTCAGGTTAACTAAAGATCTGTTTACTAGCTCTCTAATAATATTGATATGACTTTTGAATTTCCATTTTCTATAATTCTTGTAAGAGCAGAATGAGTAGGTCTGCTGAAGCAATTGAAGCTGGGGATGTACATATAAGACCAAGCAATTCTGAGATTGTTGGTCAGCACAAGTCCATTGATAGTTCAGCAGAAAAGAGCAAATCTCTGCGAGCTCGTTACATATATGGCATCCTTTTCTTGGTAACAAATCTTAGTGCTTGGTTTATTCGTGACTACGCGCAAAAGGTTTTACCTCAACTCCATTGTGAGTCAATCTTCTTTCCTTTCAAAATGTAGATGCCATGATTCACTTTTTTATGAAATTTTGGTCTATACCGCATCATCAAAGGATCGGATAATTCCATGATAAGCAATAGTCGGTCCAGTTGCATTTTGATTTTCTTTGTAACACATTCTTATTGAAAATACTTCAGTCGATGCATTCTATTGCAGAAGTGGTCGTTAGAGTGCTTAAATACTATTGCTGTAAGCTTAAACTTTTAGGTCTGATAGTTACAAACATATTATCAGAGTCTTGGTTGTCCCAAGAGTCCTGTATTCAAGTAGGCGTGGGCCATTTCCTATAAGCTTAAGCTTTTAGGTCTGATGGTTGAGTAACGAATGTTTGAATGAATTTTCTTTTGCAGATATAAAAGCTTGTGGGGATGAGGGACGTGATTGCTTTCATACGCTGGGAGTTCTTCGCGTGAGTTTAGGATGCTTTGTATCTTTCTATTAACAGAACACGAAGTATTCTGAATTCTATGTCAATGTTTAATGTGAAAAGTATTCATTGTTTCACTTGCACTTTCTCCTTCTTTATACCCTTGACGATGATTTCAGATATTTTTCTTCCTAATGTTTCTCACTACATGTAATACTAAAAAATTATATGAAGCTCGCAATAACTGGCATTCAGGATGGTGGTCATTGAAGTTTTTCGTGTTGGTTTTATCAATAGCAGTTCCATTCTTCTTCCCTTCAGATTATATTCAATTATATGGTAAGTTTAACCTGAGAGTCTATTGCAAAATGTCGAAAGTTTTAAGCATTTATATCTATCTTTGTTCATCCATCAGATAGTAGATGAAGAAACATAGGCGCAATTGAGACGCGAGGCATGCTAGCTTCCTCTTAATGCTCTATGTTTGAAAGAAGTCTACTACTGTTGACTTTGATTTCTTTCTTTTCAAATTTAGAAAAGCTTGTTGTTTTTCTTGCAGGTGAACTTGCTCGTGCTGGCGCTGGGTAAGCTTCATATATTTTGTAAAGAGAAACTAATTATATGAAAACAAAAGATTTGGAATGTGTACAATGATTTATTTTCTACAAGTTCTGGAATGTGTACAAATACAATGACTAATTTTTTTTTATGATCTAGGATTTTCCTCGTCCTCCAACTTGTAAGTGTGATTGAGTTTATCGCTTGGTGGAATAAGTACTGGATGCCGGATCAGGAAAGGAAACAAAGGTGATGTCTCTAAATCATCACAAAAACGAACCTCCCCTGTACATACCGTGTGCAGTTTGCTCATATCAACTTGTTTTGTATTTTGTAGTTGCTCCCTGGGATTATTCATGTCAACATTATTTTACATAGCATCTATATTCGGAATTGTGTTAATGTATTACTTGTATGCGCATAGACTCGCATGTAGTCTCAACATATTCTTCGTCACATGGACTGCAATTCTTCTCGTAGTGATGATGGTTATATCCGTACATTCTATGGTATGTTGAATTATGACTTTAGTTAAGAGAGGACTTTGTGAAGATATTTTCCTATATATAAGCCTATTCTGTATCTGAAATGTTATTCGATTTGATGCTTTATGCAGGTAAATAGAGGTCTTTTATCTTCAGGAATTATGGCATCTTACATTGTTTTCCTCTGTTGGTCTGCTATTAGAAGGTTAGGACTTGTTGACTTACTTTATCATATTCGGTTGAAGTTCTCCAAGAAATGCTTCGGTTTTCTCAGCTGCTCCATGATTTCTTATAATTCACTAACCGGTGAGGACTAGGTCGAGTCATAATTGATGCATGTCTAAATCATGTCCCGGTAGGGATTGTTGTTATTGGTCTAATATGAAAAACAAGATGGAATCATATATCTTGTTTCTATATTAGAATTCGATTATGTGTTCCTCGGTTCTGGTGTAATGTGGTTCATTTTCTGATAGTTTGTCTACAATTCTTGAACTAAATTGGGGTTGGGTCCTAACCGTAGGAATCTCTGTAGTCAGAAGAATCTGTTTGGTTCAGTTTCTAGTTAAAATTTCATCATGCTTTTCTAAAATATAACTTTCTGCTTTTACCATTTGGCTTTTCAGTGAACCAGCTAATGAGATATGCAATGCACAAAAGCAAGTGAATGGAAATGGTGATTGGACAACAATACTTGTAAGAGTTACAGTCTTTACTGTTTTTTCTTCAATTTCCATATATTAGCTTAACCTTGTTCTGTTTCCAGAGCTTCTTGATTGCGATATGTGCCATTGTCATGGCAACCTTTTCGACTGGAATTGATTCGCAGTCATTTCAGGTGAATTATATCTGCCAATGTCATCTATTCTCTTAATTTAATCAATTTCTATAACCAAACTGAATGTACATGTAAAAGCAAGTGACCATTAGATTTTATGCTTCTCCTGCTGTACAGTTTCGCAAAGATAAAGTCCAGGTGGATGACGATATTCCTTATAAATATGGATTTTTCCATCTGGTATTCTCCTTGGGAGCCATGTACTTTGCAATGTTATTCATTAGTTGGAATCTTGAAAACTCGGCAAGGAAGTAAGCAACCAAATCACTGATATTTCAAGTCATTTGCATCAGTTCTCTTTTCCTATTTAGCATTAACGGTGTCATACTCACTTTAAAACAATCAGGTGGAGCATAGATGTGGGCTGGGCAAGTACATGGGTGAAAATCGTCAACGAGTGGTTTGCAGCCACCTTATACTGTATGTAACTTCATTTATACATTTTGTGTGGATAACTTAGATGACATGCTAGTACTTCTCTTATATATGATTAAGCTCAAGTTTGGTTTCTTCGAAATTCCGGATTCATGACCGCGAATTGTCCCTGAACATTTACACTTTACAAACAAATCAAAATACCCCTTGTATTTATACAGAAATCAGCTGATAAAATCCTATTGTCATTGTCTGAGCAAGTGATAACATTTCTTTATTCTCATACTTTTGATGCAGTATGGAAGTTAATTTCCCCAACAGTGAGGCAGCCCAAAGTCATGGATCATGAGGAGCCAAATCAGCAGATAGATGACTCAATTTCGCCATGATTCAAATCAACGAATGAGATTGAAATGTGACGAATTATCTTTTTATTCTTTCTCGATTTTTTTATTGTCAGGTCCAACATGTCCTGTTCATTCTTCAATCCAATGTAATAGACTAGATGAAGAATGAAGTATCTTCTATTTCTTCTGAGACAGATATCAAGTGATTTTGGTTTAGTTGTTGTACCCAACACACCTGAAGGTCTGACCTCTCCCCTCTGCTATCTCCTCAGTCTCACTATAACAACTCCATTCAATCTGTTCTCTCTATTAAAGTGCAAGCTCTTCAATCCTTTAGCATAATCATCCAAAACGCCATTACGTTCTATACGCATAGAATTAACACGATCTTTCAAGATGTTCAAGGAACTGTCGGCTTCTATATTCCTCTCAATGATAATTGTTCTAATGCAAGCTGTAACAATTATCGCGGCAGTAGTTGCAACAGGAGAAGAACCAATTCTTGAGCTATACATGCATGACATTCTTGGAGGTAGCAGCCCAACAGCTAGGCCAATAACTGGCTTGCTGGGGAATATATATAACGGTCAAGTACCCTTTGCAAGGCCAGTAGGATTTCTTCCCCCGAAAAATGGGGTAGCCATTCCCAATGCCAATGGAGCCATTCCTACTGTGAATGGTGTCAATGGCATCCCACTAGGAACTGGTTTAGCCGGAACAACTTTTGCCGGTCAGAACCTAAATGGGCAGCTAGGACCTGATGGATTGGGACTTGGCTTTGGGACAATAACGGTCATTGACGACATACTGACCTCTAGTCCTGATCTGGGATCACAGATCATAGGCAAAGCTCAAGGAGTTTATGTGGCAAGTTCAGCAGACGGGACTGCACAGATGACTGCATTCACTGCTGTGATCGAAGGAGGCGAATATGGTGATAGCCTCAACTTCTATGGCATATACAAGATTGGAAGTGTTATGTCACGTTTATCAGTGACTGGTGGAACTGGTAAGTTCAAGAATGCATGCGGGTTTGCTGAAGTTAGGGCTCTCATACCTCCCGGCCAACATGTCACCGATGGTGCAGAAACATTGCTGAGGATCACTGTCCATCTGAGCTACTGAAGAGAATATCTGAATTATTTGTATTAATTGAATGGTTTCTTTTGTCATTTTGGTAGCAATCAATCAATATTTTTCAACATTTTTCCCCAATAGCGTCATCATCATCAGCAGCATAGTTTGCATAACAGGGGAAACCTTATATTTATCTAAATGATATGTGAATTCATTTAAACAAAGTAACTATTTGTCTGATTCTCTGAACAAAGTAACTGGCGAAGAATCGAACACTAATGAAATATACTTCCAGATGGGATTTATAAGCAAGTTAAGGCAAGCTAAGTTCTAACACTTGACGGGATAGTTACTGAAAGGAAGAAGAGATTGCATGGAAGATATATTTTTAATGAGTTTGTGGTGCATAAAAACTCACCATAAATATAAGAGAAGCTGGAGGGTGTGGCCATCAATCCTGTCAAGTTCATATTGCAATAAAACATCTCCAAGTTTGTGGTGAATTTTTTTGTGTCGATCTCTTCTCTGAAATTGTAAAATTGTGGTCTTTCCAGTAGTTACTTCATTCTCTGTTAAACAAACACAATTCTTTACATAGATAGTGAAGACCATCTCTAGTTTTTAGAGTCATTAAACATTGATCTATATTGCCAAAAAAAAGACAGGACCCCTAACATATTCTCAAGATAAGTTAATGTTATCTATATTTTTGAACCACTGTACTGACCTATTATCCAACACAAAAATAGTCAAGAACCAGAATTCAAGAATTATTATTTACTTAGTTTGAGTGCCCGGAGGTTTACCCCATAAACATTTCTTTTAATAAGCTGGCCAAATGATTGAGCATAGAACCACAAATCATAGGTAAAGTGAACAGCAGCCCTTCCTCTCCGGTCCCCTAAAAATGGCATAGGACAAAAACACAAGTACACAACATTTGGCATCAGGAATTGAAAAAAAAAAATTAACAGTTAAAAAAAAACTGAAGAATAAAATGCGATAATGAAGATTACTCTGTAGTCCGACAAGTATGCATACCTGTTAAAAACTAAGATTTTCATTTTTGTATGTACTTCATATTTATGAATATTTCTTTGCACACAATCTACTTGAAGGGAAGAGCATTTCAAGCTTTGCATTATAGTTAAAAGGATCTTAAGACATTCAGTACATGTAATTACCATTTCAAAATTTAACTTGAGCTCTTAATATAGACATGGTCATATATGTTATGCTATCATTACGAAAACCTTAAAACTGATATTTTGCTTTCTTAATTTTTCATTAATGATTAATATTGAGGTTAATGGATATTATGAAGAAATCAATTGGTTGGTGTTTGGAAATGTGGAGAACACATTTTTTATTTATGAATACCTAGAGAATACAATTATATATGCTTAATCGCCCTTGATGTAATTTTTCAACTTTCCTTTTCCTGCAACTAGTTTTGGATCCTCGTTTCTCTCCATGCTTGAGTGGAAAGAAACTAGCAATTGTTAAACAATTAGATTGTTGTAATTGAAGAATAATAGTTTGCTAGATTCATCAGTCATTTGCAGATTTGGGAACAGTCACCAACTCCAAAGTTATAACTTGAAAAAAAATATTAAAAAATATTACCCACTCCATCAAAAACTAAAGGGATTTGTTCAAACCAACTCCAATGAAACACAATGCCTGCCTACAGACTATCATCAACAATTATGTTATTAGCAAGTGGAGGGTTGTGATCATACCATCAGTTCATCATTGTTCAAGAAGATGTCCTATTCCTGCATGCACTATACTTCAAAGAAGAAAATAGGATGAATATTCAATAGTGGACATTACCTAGAACAAAAAGATCCAACTTCCCATAACTAAACCAATTTACAACAACTTCACCATGTTCAAAACTCCCCAACAACTCCATCACAGTCTGATCAAGACCTCTCTATTTAAACACCAAAATCCATACTCACTTGCATACAAATCCGAAAACCTTCTCCTTCATTTCATACAATCTAAAAACCTCATACACACACATTACAAGATGTTCAAGCAATCATCTCTGCTTAATTTCATTACAGTGCTAACTGTAACTATATATATGATGATACTTGTGGATGCAGTTGGCCCTGCCCCAGCTGGCGGAGAAGAACCCATCCTTGAATTCTATATGCATGACATTCTTGGTGGGAGTAGCCCTACGGCAAGACCAATTACAGGCTTGCTAGGCAACATCTATAATGGTCAAGTACCCTTTGCTAGGCCGATTGGGTTCCTTCCACCAAAAGGCGGAGTTGCCATCCCAAATGCCAATGGTGCCATACCAACAGTTAATGGTGTCAATGGTATCCCACTAGGAACCGGCTTGGCTGGTACAACTTTTGCAGGAAATCAGAATCAGCAGAACCTAAATGGCATTCAAACCCAGATAGGACCAGATGGATTGGGACTAGGCTTCGGAACAATCACCGTCATAGATGACATACTAACTTCTAGTCCAGAGCTGGGATCGCAGGCACTAGGGAAAGCTCAAGGGGTTTATGTGGCAAGCTCGGCAGATGGGACAACCCAGATGATGGCATTTACAGCTATGGTGGAGGAAGGGGAGTATGGTGACAGCCTCAACTTCTATGGTGTATACAAGATTGGAAGTGTCATGTCACATTTGTCCGTGACTGGTGGCACAGGAAAGTTTAAGAATGCTTTGGGACTAGCCGAGGTTCGACCACTCATACCACCTGGTCAGCATGTCACAGATGGTGTAGAAACATTATTGAGGATCACTGTCCATCTTAAATACTGAAAATGTGTTGCGTTTTAAGTTACATGTGAGTTCCGTTGGTGTGAAGATGATTCTGCGCTTGCTTTCCATTTTCCTTCTGTCAATGTGGTAATTTATGTATACAATATTGTCAATCCCTCAGTTGCTATACTGTCATAGATTTGCATAAATGTGATGATGCCATGTGAAAACAGTGTCTTCTTAATTTGCCAATCAAAGAGTATATATCTATTATAGAATGTTTCATCAGCCCATACTAAATATCATATAGCAGTATATTACGCACATAGCACCAATAATATAGATATGTTTAGGACTTGTACAAGTAGTTTTCGAGGGGTGAGCAACATACCAATCAGCCGGTAATGTTGATATGAGAAAGCAGAGCAGGTTGATCAAGGCCATATAGAGAATCAATCAAATGCATCCGCAACGACGCAGGGCCTTTGGCCAGCTCCATTCCCATTTCACCAGCAATAGCAAACACAGACAATGCTGAAACAGTTGCATCGAAAGCGTGCAATGGATCAGCAGCAGCAACAAAAGCAGCAATGAGAGCAGTGACTGCACATCCAGTTGCAGTAATCTTCTGCAACATAGGCACCCCATTGTGAACAAACACAAGTCTGTCCCCATGTGTTATGGATTTGATGCTACATATGATGTCAACAGCCCCAGAGACAGCAACAATGCTGCCACTTGCTTCTGCCAAGAACTTGGCTGCTTCCACTGCATCCATCGATTCATGACAGCTGTCTACACCCTTTAAAACCCAAAGCTATTTCGATTATGTTTTGAAAAATCATAATATTCAAAACCCTAGAGACAGGGAAGTTGAAAATTACCTTAGTTGGACCCATATCGATGCCGGCCTGAGAGAGTGCGATGATCTCGGAAGCGTTCCCTCTGATGACGGTTGGTTTGAGTAGCAGAAGCTCCAAGCAAGCATTCAAGCGGAATTGGGAAGAACCGGCGGCCACGGGATCGAGAACCCATGGCTTACGGTGCTCATTGGCGAGGAGAGCGGCGGCTTTCATTGACGGCAGCCAGTCGGGGGAGAGCGTGCCGACGTTGACGTAGAGGGCGTCGATGTGAGGAGTGAAGTCTGAGAATTCTTGGATGGAGTGGATCATAGCGGGGGATGCACCGGCGGAGAGGAGAGTGTTGGCGACGAGATCCATGGAGACGAAGTTAGTGATGCACTGGATGAGCGGTGATCGGTCCCGGAGTGCCGTCAGGTGGGACCAGACTGTTGGGCCCCACTCTAGTTGTTCTTCTTTATTCGTTTCCATGTTGCCTTTCAATTTCCACCCTCTCTGCCACAATTTCAACAACTGGAGGAGTGGAGGTGGAGGGAGAGTCGATTTATTCTATTCCGTTAACTTTGACCAGCTTTTTGACTAACGAGTAGGTAAGAGAGCTTATTGTTAACGGAAAAGTGGGGAGATTACTGTAATTTGAACGTGGGATGGATTCCTATTACTGTATGTCGTTTTGTATTGATTTCACATCCTTTTGCATGTCGTTTTCATCCTTTATTTCATACATTTACAGCTTACCTATAAGGCTTTGAGAACTAGTCCCATCTTCAAAAGCAATTTGAGACTTGAAAGCAAAGAAAATATCCAAAATGATAAATCATTCTCGCAAATCGCAATAAAGCTAAACTTAAAATTCAACGGTCACTGTTTTTAATGATTTTTATTTGGATATTACGAAAGAAAAATTAAATTAATATATTTTAGAGAGTTTTTCTTTACAATCCAATATTTTTCTTTTTACATTCCATTTTCATTCTAAAATTTTAAGTTTAAAAAAATTCTAAATACATCTCATTTTCCTCATTTTTTCCAAAATTATCTCTTTTATCTATTTTGCACTTCCATTTTAAAGACACTTTATTTTAAAAAAAATTAAATTTCTAAAAATACTCCATTTTATTTTAATATTACCCATTTTGAATATCCCTCTTTAGAAAAATTTGAAATGGAAAATGGAAAAGAGATGTGAAGTAATCAAATAAAAATAAAATAGAGAATAAAAAAAGTGAGGAGATCGAAATAATACAAAACTGTTTTGGAAATCAAACTATGGAAACAGGAAAATAATATTTCTTTTTCTCTTTTGGATTTTATATTGAGTAAAAAAAAAAAATTAAATATATTTTTCTGGAAAAAAGAATATATATATATAATTTATATTCTAGTGATGGTGATAATTGAATGTGGTTAATATTTAAGAAGAAGAAAAAAAAAAATTAATTTCAAATTTTGTTGAACACGAAAACATGAAAACTCTTCTTCTATATATATATATAAACAAAATTGGTGATGATAATAATGGAGGTGTGTGAGAAAAAAACACAAAAGTGGAAGAAAAAACTAAATATGAAAAGGAAAAAAAAAAAAAAAACTTGTTTAAACTTGTTTTCTAAAAACAAATGTTTAGAGTGTCTTTAAATCTTTCTTGTCTTATTTAGTAATTTTAATTTGAGTTAAAATTGTCATTAATAAAAAAATTAAAATGGGATGTAAACAGATAATTAATAGATTTGTCGATTGCATTTCTCATATTTTATTCTATTTATAAAAATATTATTCTTCCAACAATACAAATGATAGTTATATAGGCTTGGGACATATATGTCAAAAAAAGATCAAATTGCACTAAACCTCCATGAGGATTTGAGTGTGTCGATTGATAATCTTTATTTGTGAAAATTGATGATCTGGGTTGAAGACCGATGATCTAGGTTTGTCAAATTTATAAAGGATATGTGTTTGCATTTGGATTGATGAAGGTGATGTGTTTGGATCTGGAATTCTAAATTGACGAAAAGATGTGTGTTTGTATTATTATTATTTATTTTTTTGCTGGAATTTGATTCAAGGAAAAAATTTGAAATTGATAAATGTTTTTTTTTTTTTTTTTTTTTGTCTAGATTATTTTTTATTAACTTTTTTTTATTAAATTAAATAAATAAATCAATCGATAATAAAATAGACACTAAAGGCATTTTTGTATTTTAATGGTCAATATTAGTTGACAGTTAAGTTTGACTAATGGCATGGGATGTGAGTATCAATTAAGAATAAAGTTGTTTTTAGCTGTCAAAGAGTAAACCTCAAGGAGGTTTGGTGCAATTTGCTACCAAAAAAAAAAAAAAAATTTATCATACAATATTAATAGGGTTACTTTTAAGATATTGAAAAAAATTCAATTTTGGATTTCTTTCTCTTCTTTTCCTCCCAAAATTGGTAGAAAACCAATTTGGGTGAAATGAAAAGAAATTATTTCATTATGTTCCCTCATTTTTCTTTCTTTTCTTTTCCATTTAACAATCCAAAAACAAGATATTATAAATCCATTCAAATTATTTCTTTTCCTTACTCTTTTGTTCCATCAACGATCAAACCAAATAGAGGAGTGCGACACTCTCTCAACTCACTCTCCCAACCCACTCTCTCTTCTCCTTTTAACACTTGTCCTATATTGACTTTTTAAAAATAAATTTTAGAGCCATCATTAATGAATTATTTTTTTTTGCATGTTATTTAAAATTCAAATCATCCACATCTTCCCAAATTGCCCTTTTTTACACCAAATTGTCATTACCAAATATATGAGCAAAAATATTCAATGGTAAAATGGGTTGAATAATATTTATTAAATTTATTTTATATTTATTTTTAAAAAATAGCAAATATATTATTAACAATATTTAAGTTATTAAAATACCATAAATATTGGCATCTTGCGTTTTTTAGTATATTTGAGTTTTGATATTATTAATGAAATTTTAATTTTTTTTAAACTATATTTTTCAAATTGCGTAAAAATAATCACTTTATAAAATATGATGAACTTATGATAATATAGACAAAAACGATAATTTTTCAAATATAAATTGTATTTGTTATGATATTTTAGAAAATAAAAAAGAGGTATATATAAAATAATAATATTATTATTATTTAAGAAAAGGATTATGATAATTATGTGTAAAGAAAAAGGGCAATTTAGGAAGATATGATGGTTTGAATTGTAAATAACATATAAAAACAATTCATTAATAATGACTTTAAAATTTATTTTTAAAAAGTAAATAATGGACAAGTGTCAAAAGGGAAAAAGAGCGTGGGTTGAGAGAGTGAGTTACTTATTACATAATAAATAATAAGGCGACAGAAAAAGAAAAAATTATAAAATTAGTAAAGGCAGAGACGGCCACAAAGAAAGAAAATCAGACACAAAATCTAAACCACGTATTCACGTTGACAAAAAAAAAATAAAAACATTATAGAAAGTTAGAAACAATACAAATCCAGTTAATCGACATTGTCGATTGTCGAGAACAAAGACGACCATCGAATCCCCCAAAAAACGATGCAACATCCGATTCAACCACCAGGTACGCCGCCGTTATCTGTCCAAAAGGACCAAAGCAGAGGCATCTCCGTCATCATAGCCACCTTCTTTTTCTCTCTCCTCTTCATTCTCACTCTCTCCTTCTCCACCTCACCAGCCTCCGTCCAACCCCAACCCGACCCTTTCCTATTCCCGACCCGACCCACATTCCCTAACAAGATCCCCTCTGATCCCTCCCCTCCCTCCATCGCTTACCTCATTTCCGGATCCTCCGGTGACTCGGGTCGGATCCTCCGCCTCCTCTTCGCCACTTACCACCCCAAGAACCACTACCTTCTCCATCTGGACAGCTCCGCTCCGCAGAGTGACCGTGACCGTTTGGCTGTCAGTGTCCAATCAGTCCCAGTCTTCAGAGCTGCCCAAAACGTCGACGTTATAGGAAAAGCTGATTTCAGCTACTCCAAAGGGTCGTCGCCCATTTCATCGACACTTCATGGTGCATCCATACTATTGAAGTTGTCCAAGAACTGGGATTGGTTTATCAACTTGAATGCTGCTGATTATCCGCTTGTTACACAAGATGGTATTTTTTTTTTTTTTTTTTGAGGCGTAAATTCGGTACTTTGTTCTGGTTAATTGTTTTACTTGACTATTACTTTTCTATTTAGGTTTTGTTTTCTGGATTTATCGTTTTTTGTTTTGTGGTATTTTTGCAGATTTACATGTTATTGCTGTTTATGGTTTTGTGTCTGGGGTCTTTGTTGTTTTTATTTATTTATTTATTTATGTTTTTCTTTTTGTGGTTTTGCAGATCTTCTTCACATTTTGTCATATTTGCCTAAAGATCTCAACTTCGTGAATCACACAAGCTACATTGGCTGGAGAGAGTACGACAGATGATTCATTTCTAAGTTTTGTAGTTTTAATTCCCTTTCATTGTTGGGTTACATAACAATGTGATTATTTTTCAAATGAATGTCAGAGGTTTGACTGTGTTTTGATGTTGTAGGTCGAAGAAATTGAAGCCTATAATTGTTGATCCAGGGCTTTATCTTTCAGAGAAAAATCCGATGTTTTATGCCAGTCAAAAGCGGGAATTGCCCAGAGCTTTCAGATTATTTACAGGTGTGTGTTTTGGTTTTGGGACTTCTTTTGTCTGAGTGCTTGCATACTTTCTGTTCTCTCTTTTGGTGGGGAATTGATAGAAATATCATGTTTTGGCATTCTGCCCTAGCTAGGAAATATTTAGGAGGCTATGTACAATAACTCAATTGGAAATAAATTTTTTGTAAAATTGATGACAGAGATCAGATTTTTGGATTATTTACTAGAGAAACTATCTCTAACTAAAATTCTATTACTTTGTATTTTCAGTCGGAGTATTTTATATATAATTAGAGCAAGTGATCGCCAGTTAACTTAGAAATAGTATCTTGGGACTTATTTTCGAATGCTCCCCAGTTAAATAAGAAAGTATTTTGGTTTTGGGCCCTTTTTTCGTAAGTGTTAGCATACTTTTGGTTCTCTCTTTTGACAGGGAAATGATTGAAATATCGTGTTCTGACATTCTGCCTTAGGCTTAGCTAGGAAATATTTATGAGGCTAATGAATAATAACCTGTGGACTTGAAAATTTTGTGAACATGATGACAGAGACTGGATTATCATTGTCATTTTTATCTTTGTTATTTACTAGAGAAACTATCTTTAATCAAAGTTTTATTGCTTTTCAATTGCTTTTAACTTGGAAAATTGTATATAGTCTGGCTAAAAGGATCATTAAAATGACATATTTAAAAGCTAAAGAAAGTCCACAAGGGGTGTGGGGGAAGAGGATTGTAAGAGAATGTCATTTAGAGGCTAATGCAGTTTTAGATATTTATGTTAAGGGTCGATTCAGCAATTATGCTGCTTACATTCAATGGAGTTAGAAAAAAAGGAGCCAAGAATGGCGTGTTGTGATTTTCTGGTTCATTTAACTAATTACTGACTTATAGAATCAAGCCATGTTTGGAGCACAAGGCTCTTGAAACAGTTATTAGCTCAAAGCTAACTCGTACTTATTAACATTCTTTTTGGTTATCAATACTGTGCTGGTCTGGCATTAACAATGAAATAAAGCAGTCTATTATGTGCTGTGCCTGTTATTATCAATGGCATGAGTAGTTTGGTGAATAAAAGATTTAGTGAACAAGAGAGGAATCACATTTCGTAAGAGCAGGTTTGATGATGCTTGCGCTCAAGTGGTGATAATTGCTCTGTGGCACTGACACTTAAGAGAGCCCACAGATTGGTGTAAAACCCAGTAATTCCCTATCCAACTGAGTGAATTTAGCAGCTCTTGCTCTCTTTTAATTGATCTGAAAGGTATGGCTAACAATTACAGTTCCAGTTCTTAATTTAGAGTTATGCTAGCAATATTGAGAGATGAACTAGAAAGCAAAGTGTGTATTGCTTCTGTCTCTCTGTGGCATCATTGATTGTGCTAAGTGCTAACAATGCCAGGAAAGAATCTATTGTTTTGTTTCGTCTTTACGATAATCGTAGTTGGAGGGAAGAGTATAGTATACCAAAAATGAGTAAGGAGGTGGTTTCAACTGGGTGGAAGATGGTGGTTGCTTGAGAGTAGATGTAGGGACAGGACTCAGAATTTAGTGAGAAACGCAGCAAGCTTCCATCTACAGATTGGTTTGAATGTTTGACTCTTATTCTAGTTATATGAATAGGTAAAGACTGATCAATTGCCCATAATCAAATAAAGAAGGGGTAGTGGTTCTAAAAAATGTGCAGAACTTGGATAAGATATTCACAAACTTAGTGGACCTTAAAATTTGAATTACTTATTTAATGGTGAATCAATCAAAACCATCGATAGAGTTGCTTCATTATTTAAGGACGTGAACATGTGGAAGGTAATTTTCTTTCCTTAGTGATACAACATCAAAATATTAGGATTTGATATGTTTTTACCCAAATCAGTCTTGTTAATACTGTGCCGAGATGATATGTGCCCACCATTTGGTGGCCAAGATGTTCCATGGTGAAGTTTGGATGATAGCAGATTCTCAAACCATACCTAAACCCAATGCATCCATGATTCAATCAGAAATCTGCTTGATAACATCTCCTGTCCTGGAAATGATGGATTCTTCCTCTTCGTCCCCCAGGGGAGAAGCTTACTTGGTTAGATCTTTAACTGTGGAGCAAGAAATCTAGAGATTAATCCTCTTTCAACAACATTGGGGAGGTATTTAGTTTAATTGTGAGTTTGTGTTTTGACAGGTGGTGGGGATATGTGGGTAAAAAGTACAACATTCTTTCTCATCTCTTTCTGAAAATTAGTACAGATGAGCTTTTCTGGTCCTCTAACATCTCATGTACCTCCATTGATTAATTGTTTTGTTATTTCAATTGTTGAATACAGCCTTA
Organism: Acer yangbiense; assembly: GCA_008009225.1. Lineage (NCBI taxonomy): Eukaryota > Viridiplantae > Streptophyta > Magnoliopsida > Sapindales > Sapindaceae > Acer > Acer yangbiense. The sequence goes on from CM017761.1 coordinate 14,703,951, forward strand.
AGTCATTTGTTCTTTGTATGTTGGACATGTCTCAAAGGTCCATGGAGCTTTGTGGATAACTAATATTACTCGAAATTCCTTATTACCGGAAGAGTTACTAACGGAGAATTTTAGTGTGTTTATAGTAGTCTGTTATTATGAAGTCCGATGAACTTTTAACAAACATCTGGTGCAATGAATTTGGAGTACTATTGCTTTAAAATCAGTTCAAACAGAGTGCTATTACCCTGAATCTTAGATTAAGTATCCTTATCAGGCTTAGGACTATGATCTGTTGAAGAGCACGTGTAGATACCATGATATCATTGACTTCATTCATTAGATTGTAAACTGCATTTGTTACTCTTGACCTTGCACTACAAGCAACTTATTTAAGATGTTGAACTAATGGTTGAAATCCTTTGTTTCAGGTTCAACTTTTTTTATTTTGAGTCGTAATTTTATTGAGTTCTGCGTCTTGGGGACGGACAACCTTCCTAGGACTCTGTTGATGTATTTATCAAACACTCTTTCATCCCTTTCCAACTACTTTCCAACTATACTATGCAACTCTCATCAGTTCAGCAAGACTGTCATAAACCACAACTTGCAATATGTAGCATTTGACAAGCCCTCCAAAGCGAATCGCTTCCCACTCAATTCCACGGAGTTTGATGTTATGATTCAGAGTGGAGCAGCCTTTGCCACACAATTCCAGTTTGATGATCCAGTGCTTGACCGCATTGACAGAAAGATTCTGAATCGCAGCCCTGGCGAAGTTGTGCCCGGTGGATGGTGTTTAGGTGATCCTGGAAACAGCACATGTTCAGTTTGGGGTGATGCAGATGTGCTGAGGCCTGGTTCGGGATCAAAAAGACTTGAAAAACAGCTCGTTGATTTCCTCTCTTCTGGTAAGTTTCGCAGACGGCAATGTATAGTTGAATGATAATTTACCCATCTACCTACCAAACCAAAAAATGAAAAAAAAAAAAAAATGGGTGGAGGCGGAAGAGAAAATGCTGGGAGATAGTGAGAAGAGTCGAGCTCCATTTTGCCATTGCAGAAGAAGTGAAAGTTACGTTGAGCCAATACATTTTTCAGCAATACCCAAATTTTATCTCAGTGAAGATGAGATTGTTGTAAAGAAAATTAGTTGTTAAGCTCTAATTGAACATCCGATTGTATCATCATGTAGTGTATATCTCCTGGAATTCTACTGAATATCTGGATGTAATGAATGATTTAAATGATTCTTTTACATGAAACAGGACTGCTATAAGCAGAACCAGAATACAAAGCTCGGTTAGCTTTCAAAAACAATGGTGTTTGCTTGAGAGGACTGAATGAATAAGATAATAGTCAACATGGAAACAAATTGAAAAACGATTCAATCGTTCTGATTAACAAATATGAGTTCCTCAAAAGTTTTCAGGACTGTCATCCAATTGTTTCTCATCTTCAATATCCACCTCCAAGATTTCCTGGAAAGCAAGAACCACTTGCTTCAACAAAACAGACAGCAAATACAATATATAGTCATAAGTAATAAAAAACTTACAGGGATCCTCTGTTTCAAATAGTTGCCAAGTCTTGCAAGAACAAGAGAACGTTCATGCCAAAAGCGACCCCTGAGACTGATCTTGACAAATGGTCCATCCAATTCAGCTAGTTCTGCCTCCCCTGTCATCCCTACCGATCTGTCAAACAGCTGTCCAAACTGCAATCAATTTTGAGAGATTCATCACAACTGAGAATATTCGTTAATTCAGAAACGATGGGTCTAAAAACATGAAAAAAAAAAAAAGACTAGCCTCTTCACGAGCATCGGCTAAGACTTGTTTGACATTGTCTTCGGTCAAATCTAGTGGAGGAAGTGGAACTCCTCCTGGGGTTGCTGCTGCTGCTGCTGGTCTTGTCCTGTTACTACTTCTGGTTACCAGAATTGGGTTCCTCCTCCCACTGTCTTCTACTCGGTAGTTATGAGTTTGATACTTGTTACATACATTTTGATGATTACAAACAGAAAACACTATACTGGGAACACAGTAACGGTGGCAATGGAGAATTAATGCTTCCATGGACACCTTTCCTGCCAACCTTTTTGATAAATTTGGTAATAAAGATTAAATGGATGGGACTGGTGTCGTGGCAATTTCTCGACCAACTAGTTGAGACCCTCAAAATTTTTTATTTTTTATTTTTTATTTTATTAGGGCCCCGCCGAACCCTACCACCTTTGCTCTTCAAATCAATTGTGTTTAACTCTTCATAGGTTGGTGTTTCCTCGTAATTAGAGCTTGCATGTGAGACTCCAAATCTCCAGATTGATGACTACAAGAGTTATGTTGTTGTAGGCACATCAACTTTCTTGAAATTCTAATTTTCTTGTACAATTCAAGCAGTCAAGCTTTGACTATATATCTTTGAAGGAATGCAGGAAAGAATGCAGAGAATCCCCTTTCAACATTTCTTTTTAATCATTTTCGTTTTCACATTCTTCTAAGATTTCATAAATTCAATTGTAAAATCAAGTTATAAGAGTTGCATTTTGTGACACGAGGAAAACATAAGACCAAAGGAGAAGCCATTAGAAATGCCTGAATCATTCATCAAGCTGTTCATGTAAATACATGGAAAAATGGTTTGATAGTTACACCATTAAACAATTATACATCTGAGAAACTCTTTTTTCATAACATAAGCTAGAGTTATCTGATTTGTAAAAATGAAACTCGCAAAGCACCGGTAAAGATTTGCTCTTTCACACACCACAGTTCCAATCATCTCAAGCTTTTTCAATTCTTTCTCTACTATCTAATTATGTCTCATCTTTAACACTTGCTCTTATGATTTTCTAGCTCTCTAGATTCCTAAGAAGTAATTAGAAAACCCCAAAAAATGTGGCCACGGCAAAAACCATAAACAGCACTCCGCCAATGTAACCAACCTGAATGAAAACACAATGAGTTGCATGAAATTTGAACTTTAAGTTTCAAGGTTTATAATAATCAATGGAAATGTTTTGTGCTCCTACCAGTTTTTCAGAAATGTAGTTGGCAAGAAAAGCTCCTCCTATAATTGCAATAAGTGTTGCTAGTAGGTGTCCGGCAATTGCTCCACTAGCCACACCCCATGGTGACTGTTGAGAGAGAGAGAAAGAGAGAGAGAGAGAGAGAGAGAGAGAGAGAGGCAGGAAGAAAGAAGCAGCTAGCATTAAATGTTGTGAAATATTGAAGAATATACTTATCATATGGTTGAAAGTCTCGGAAGCTCACCTGTGCAGCACCAAGAGCAATTGTTGCAAGCATTGAACGATCTCCCCATTCCTAGAAAGAAAGAAAAAAATTTAAGTTTAAACTGGATTATGTATTGAGCCAAGTGAAGATGTCAAGTAGTAATTTATTAAAGCAGCCTGTGAAAACAAAACTCAAACTACAAATGTTCATCCTACAATTGCTTATTCTGCAATTTACAGTCCTATGTCATGATACAGAAAACTGCCAACTTGCTTGTTATGTACGTTGGTAAACAAACATGTTGACACGAACGTTGTTTTACATATTATATGATGGGGGCAACCTCCGGATGTTGTAAAGAAAGGCAATAAGTCCAATTTGTTTTTAAATTGATAGAGGAAATTATAACTTTAAGCCAACATCTTCTATCTAATACATAACTTTGCTGCAAATAGGAACCAAAAGTTACTCACAGCAAAAAACACAAGGCTGAATGACTTCCAGACAATCTCCAGAGGATTTGAAAGCCTTTTTGACACCTGAAGACATTGAAGAAATGATCTGTTATTTTGGATTTACCAACATAAGCACACACATACGAACAAATATGTGGGGAGAGAGGGAGAGAAATCTTTCTGCAAAAAATATTGGGAAATAAATAAAGCTTGCATATACCTTATATCTTGTACTTTAAATGCATATACTCAGTAAAAATGCATAAATACAAATTTATTTTTTTCTTTTCAAAAATAATCCAAAATTTATTTCTTAATAAAGCATCAGGAAGCTTTACAATTGGATGATTACCTTTTCTTTCACAAGTTCTTCAGCTTCAACAAACTCATCAAGTCCAGGGCCACTCTTGTCACCATTCTTAGCTACACTTGATGGAAGGTCCCAAGCATCTTTTATTGATTTGAGGCCAAAAAACATCAATAGAGTTACTGCTGCATATTCTCCAATTGGCAAGGCTGTTCCCATGACCAAAACATTGTTATGCAGAACATCAAAACTTTTGAAAAAAAATTGATTGATAGAATTGTTGCTCAACAAGCTTAAAATATCTTTATAAGATATGGAACTCACCAACATTTGCAAGCTTATATATTACAAATAAAGTGGAATACCAAAATAAAAGCATTACCGTTAAGCCAAATGTGTAAGTGAAACTCATATGCATGAAAAAAGGAAGGTGTACAGTATAACAGTTAGTAACCAATGATTTCGGTCAGAAACTGAGTTCTATGAAATCTCTCATAATGACAGTATAGCAAACAGTATAGCAACAAGGTTTGGGAATAGACCTACAGGCTAACACTTTCCAGATTTAACTTAACAGCTAAGTGGAAATCCTTCTGGTACTTATCATTCAGTCAACTTAGATGGATTCCATATTCTTCAGGAAGATATCTATCCATCTAGATCTAAATTGCCAACAATGTTTCATATTTAGCTGTTTGAACCCAATCAAATCGACATATAAGAACCACATAAAAGTTTTCAAGCATCTAGTGTGGTTATATTTGAAAGGAATTCTTTTTTTTTTTAGAGAGAGAGAGGGCATCTTAGTTGTCCACTTGTCCATGTCATGTTAATTCATTTAGAAATAAGCTCCAACTAAAAAAGGATGAAAATTTATGGACTGAATAGGCTGACTCAGCTGCAAGGTGTAATTTTTTATTTTCATTAAGGTATTTGTTATGTCAATTTTGAAGACTTTTCTTTCCCAGAATTATTTTATAGGGAATCACTCAAAGGTTGCAGAAGTGGAGGTAAAAGATGTGACTTTATGGTTGGGATGGAATTGCTACTTCACATCAAAGAAAATTTTTATACAAGAAAGGAGCGACACAATTCAAGCAAAAACACCATGAGGACTAGTAAAAGACTGTAAATACTAAAGAACCTTGGTTAAGGCTGTGCAGAATAGAGAAAATCAGCAGTGAACTAATAAATAAATATATTATATATGCAACAAACCAAGCAATCAGCAAACTAAAGGAATCGAGTAAGTTGTAGCTGAACCATAGAGCGCAGGTGTAGCTTTGATAAACTGATAGAAATAAATGACCAACCAATATCTTCCAAGCAATTTTCTTGAAGTTAAAACATTAGCAAGCTCCAAGCAAAAGGTAACTTCACAATTTACCGGATGCTAGTATATAAAACGTTAGCCTCTGAAATCATAATTTTACTAAAAATAAAAACATTTTCAGAAAGAGGGAACCAAGAGCTACGTCTTACTTGTCTGGAATTGAGCAGGCACCGAATTAAATATCAGTCCAATTACAACTGACAGGATTGTCATAAGCGCAAGAGCACCCATCGATCCCAGAAGTACCTATTCAATGATTTAAAACACTTGTGAGACTGATTTACTCCAAAAGTAAGCAGTTGTCGAACAACACAAGATAATAAACTTTAGATTATAGAACATTGTCTATCATACAATAAACATCAGTTTAAACTAGTAAGTAGTTTTCCAGGATTATACATTGATCATACTGAACTTAGGTACCACACCCATTCCCCTCACCAATAGCCAACCCTTCTTATGCACTGGAAAGTTCAAAAAACTCCCACAAAGAAGATAAAATAGTAAATTTAGCAGAAACAGACAACCAAGATAACTTCCTTATGAACATTTCCTTAAGCTTATACACTGGAAATTTCCTCTCTGTCAAAGACCAACAATTCTTCACATTCAAAATGCTTACAAGAAACATAACAGCACAGCTGTCCACCCAATTATGCTCCTGTTTCTACCAAAACTCAGTGACTACCACAACATCGATTTTGACACTTAACAGGACCGATATACCCTAAAGAGTGTATGGATCAGGAACCAGCATATCTAGCTTTTATTGATGAAAATAATCTCTATGTCTTGCTTAAATTCTCAGCCATAAGGACACAACTCAAGGCTACACTCCCAAAGAAATGAGTGACAGGAAAGAGAGGAGAACAATTTTGAAGGTACACCAGCATGTCAAACATTTTTCCAAGGAAAAAAATGACTCTGATAACTCACAACACATTATAGTAGTTCTATCCTTGAACTTCAGGATCCTGCTTGGCTTCCAGAAAATACTATCCTTGGAAGAACCATCAATTAGCATACTCTTTCCCACTGTAACGATTTTACAACCATTACATGTCTGCTCTACCCTCTTATGTGTATGTACTTCTATCCCTCTACTTTGAGGGCTAATACAATTTTTATCCCTCTTCTTAAATGGTGTGTGAATATACTCATTGGAATCTAGAAATGAACAGATCTACAACTAGAACCAGGGCCCAGTTGTCAATTATTTTTACTCTTTTCAACATAATGATAGACATTATATGCAAAACCACTCGTTAACAGTTTTATCCAAACTAACAATACAACAATACAAGTACCAATAACTTCATGTTCAACATTTCACATAATTCTTCCTTGACACATTTTGGTTGTATTCAAGAACAAGATGCTGAATTGAAAAGGCTGGAATCTAGAGAGAATATGTCCTCTATTGATATTTTATGCACTTGGGATAAGGAAGTAGTAGACTTTTATAGTAAGAAACAAAATCAGTGTGAGTGAGCATACCATAACAGGTCTCTTGTTTTTCTATGTCCACTATATATCTTGCATAAACCTTTATAGATTTTATATACAATAAAGTAAAATAGAATTTGGATAGACAAAAATGCAGAAAATAAAAAAGGTTATGAGAGAACATACCAGTCCTTTCTCATATTGCATGGCCAATAGTGCAGCAATGAAAAATGTCTGTACATATGACAAAGAATAACTTACGATCCATCTAAAATTCTAGAAGCAAACATAACACTTTTCAAGAATTTAAATAGAAAGGATGGATGTTGTAGTTGTACTCATCGTACTATGAGAAACTAGGTTTAACAGGAGAATTGCAATCAGTCAATTTTAACAAGAGAAATGTAATCAGTCAATTTTAGCATGAGAAACTTTAAATACATTTTAATATGACATGCAATCAGTCAATTTTAGCAGTTGACTATAAATGGTCTTAAAGTTTGTGGTCTGAAGAGATGCCAACAGTTAGTATATAACATAATCTGATCATTGATGCATAAACGATCTTCTGGGTTAGAAATATTAAAAAACATTATGCAAAAATGCATAAACCATCCATGTTCACTTTTCCCCCATTTTCTTTCAGACCAAAACAGAAAAGGGCAGTGCCACAGTGAAATACGCCTTAAAGTTAACTATGAAGTACCAAAATGGAGATGCCTCAAATTGAGATATATAATTAAAATGAATCAAATGCACCAAGAAGTTTAGTAATCAGAAAAAGAGGAACAAGACACACAATCTAACACGAGCTGAAAAACATTTTCCAGTGATTACATTAGTAAAAGGACAAATAAAATAGGAGCTTTTGATGGTAAATCAGCTAACCTTGTCCCCAATTTCAGAAACAAATATTAATGAGAATGCAGCAGTGAAGCCTGACTTTGCGATTGCAGGTAGGAGTGCTGTTGGTCCTTTCACAAAGGCAATCAGTGAAAATACCAAAGTGCATCCTAAAAGCACAATAGCTATGGATAGAGGATATGGAACTCGAATAGGAGGTTGCTCACTGCAAATTCATGAAGATATACATTAGTGTGGACTTGAGATTTGGTTTAATTAAGTGGATCTTGATGACACATAAGATCATTAGACAATTTGTATTATTGAATGAATTGTTGGCCATTAAAGGTCAATGAAAATCAAAACTCAAATTATCTACCTAATTCACGAAACAAATCTATAATTGTGACATAATCTGAAGTTCTGAACACACTTCCAGCTTTTTATTCTTTCTTATTCTTTCTTTTTCTTTCTTTTTGTTCTTCTTTTTCTCCCCGCCCCTCATTTTTTTTATATAAAAAAATTGTTAATTGGAAACTTAGATTCTTGCTAAATCGTGTTGATGTTTTGCACCAACATAGCGTGTGGAAAGTTAGAAAATACCTAAGTTAACTATTTGCGTTTCTAACAATGGCATACATATATGACATCTCTTCCACATAAGAAAATCAAGAACCATCACAGGAGAGTTATCGTTGAAGTTATTCAGATCAACTTCACATAACTTCAGTCGCGGAACATATCTAAAAGCTACAACAAAGGACTGAAGGGTAACTAGATTACTTCTCTAGAGGTGCAAAATTTATGTATTAAAAACTTACAAGAGAACTCTTGGATCTCTACTTTGTTGCTGCAACCAAACTAACATTCATACTTTTCAAATCACTTTTACAATTAGAACTCATAAACTGCCATATTGCTGACACCAAGGGGTATAGCATTTTAAAGGTTTAAACAACTTATAACTCACATTTTAGATGAAGCATCACTTGGTGGACTGTTGACAAATATCTTTCGATCGTCATTTTCCTCCCTCTCATCATATCCCCCAGATCCAACACCGACATTAGATGCTTGAACTCTGAATTTACCACATGTCAAGTTCAACCTTGATTTTTCTCTACATCTTACTAAAAGTAAGTGAAAATTGTTATAATATGATCATAGTATCATACATAATAATAAACACCAATAGATTCAAATAAATAAGTAGAATAAAAGAAAACTTTATCCAACAAAAAGATTCATATGATATTCATTTTAACTGCACTGAATTTATGGTTCAGCTACTAGTTTGGGGACTGATGCTTAGTTGAATCTCAGTCCACATAGCTCAAACCCAACAAAAGAAAGAGTCAATTAATTCAGATAAACAATTTTTACTCTATTAAGTGTATCAAGGATTGAATACTTGCACTAATAAGTAACACTCACTTTACTACAAATACCGAAAATAAATCCACAAATGAAAAACAATATGTTAATGATAATTGAATTCAAACCCAGATTACATTCTATGAAACAAAAAAGAACAAAAGAAAGGAAAAGAGATGTAAAAATTACCTGAATGTGAAGTGGGGTTTTTGGATAAGTTAGCACGAGATGGCAATGAATCAACTAGAAGTAACAAGGGATGCTTCCCTCTATTGAGAGCCAAATTATGCATCTTTTTTTTTTTTTTTTTTTTTTTTTTTTGACTCAATTTGACTTCACATGTTCATTTCAATTCACTTCAAAAACCATGCGAAGTATTTTATTTTATTTTATTGTTTTCAAAATCTGAAGAGGAGCAGCAGCCAGCAACAGCAGGAACCACTGTCCGAAATCTGAATTGAAAAAACTTTTGTTCCCAAATGGGTGGGGCATTTACTAGCTGCCACGTGTATAATGGTAGATAAAATGGAACCTGTGTAGGAGAAATAAACGACGACGTTTCTACTCAATTGACCGAAATCTGACCTAGACTGTGTTCGACACGCTCTCTATAATTCAAAGGAACCTTGTACAAATACCCCCGAGTTTAGGTTTAATTTCACATATAGGCACGTTTTGCTCAACATTGCAGATGCATCCCCCTCCGATAGTGGTGTTCCATTAAGCCATCTCCAATAGAAAGCTATATGCTCATTTTAAGTCTCAAAACCATCTCTAATAGAGAGTTAAATTGAGAGTTAAAATAGGTTGAGAGTTATTTGAGTGAGTTATATTTAGTAAAAGTGAGAGTGAGAGTTATATGGTGGGACCTATGTGTAAGGTGGTGGGGCACATGTGTTGGATGAATAAAATAATGATATTTTTGTTTTTTTTTTTACCCATACCATAATTAAGAGAGATGAATGTGTGGAACCTAGTTGGATTTGTTGACCGTTGGAGATGGACAGATCAGATTTGTTGACCGTTAGAAATGAACGGTCTACAATTTTTCAAACATTTAAATTTGAAATAAATTAATTTTTCATCACAAAAATACTAGAAAATCAACAAAAATTCAAAACAAATTATAAAAAAATATAGAAAAATTCAAAAATCCTTCCAACAGCTAGTTTTTTGAAATTATCTATACATACTTCATTCCCACATAATTTACATCACATTCATCCATAGTTTGAGCTTCTAAATTTTCTAATAATACAATGGATTATTCTCCCTCTTCTTCTTCCTCTTCTGATGACAAAGCTTCTCTATTTTTGTTGGAGCAAAGCATGATGATTAGCCAAGCAAGCCATAACCTGATGAGGCAAACAATTATGGTATTAGACACTCTGCATCCACAACATGGTGGTTCGTCTTCTGGTCACCATTACATAGATCGAGATAGGGAAGCCGGCCACCTGCAATTGATGAAAGATTATTTTTTCGGCACAAACTCGACGTACAACGAAGATCTATTTCGTAGGCGCTATCGAATGAGAAGGTCACTCTTCACCAAAATCTTAAATGATGAGACTAATTTTAACCTTTATTTCATGCGCAGAAAGAACGCGACTGGGAAATGGGGTGCCTCACCTCACCAGAAGATAACTCCGGTGATGAGGATGCTCACATATGGTATTTCGGCTGATGCCGCTAATGAATACTCTAAACTGGGTGAGAGTACTATCATTGAATCGTTCCAGCACTTTATCAGAGCCATCCCACAAATCTACGGTGCGACTTACCTTCGCTCACCAACGAAGGATGATCTTACCAGGCTATTCATAAAGCCAGTCAATGAGGATTTCTAGGAATGCTCGGTTTATTGGATTGCATGCACTGATGGAAAAATTGCCCCACAGCCTTCCAGGGGGCTTATGTTGGACATTGTCATAGCCCAACAATTATACTTGAGGCAGTGGCCTCATATGACACATGGATATGGCATGCCAACTTTGGATTTCCTGGGTCATTTAATGACATTAGTGTTCTAGATTGTTCTCATCTTTTTGATTATGAGGTTCAAGGATGCAATCCAATTGTGAAATATACTGTCAATGGGCAACAATACAAGGTTGGGTACTATCTTGCAGACGGTATATATCCAAAGTGAGCAACTCTTGTACAAACAATATCTAATCCACAAACAGTGAAAGGGAAGCTATTTGTAAGACTACAACAAGCATACCGAAAGGATATCGAGAGAGCTTTCAGGATTCTTCAAGCACTATGGGCTAGTATCAAACAACCTGCCCGAGGTTAGGATGCCAATGATCTTGGCTATATTATGAAGACATGCATAAGTTTGCATAATATTATTGTAGAGGATGAGAAGCCAGATGATCCTATTGATGAATCAGATGATGAATTAGATCCCGAAGATAGGCTAAGGAGAGCGGTATCACGTTATGATGGTGTAGAAGAAACTCCATCTTCTCAATCAGTACTCACATTGGAGGAAAGGTTTGCTCATCAACATTTAATTCGATCATCTACAATCCACGCGACTACGCAAGACTAAAACACGATCTAATGGAGCACGTCTGGAATCTATTTGGAGAGACAAATAATAATCTATGATTTACGTTTATATTTGTGCTTTCAATTATGCATGTAATTTTTCCTTATGTTAGTGTTTATGTTCATTGTTTTCTAATCTATGAAATTTAAATTTTATGATGTTTCTTATTTAAAAATTAAATTTTTTAATGTTATCAAACTTGGTAATAATTTATAAATATTTAAATATATTAAATATTAGTACCATTTTAAAGATCTCATTGAAAAATTTACATTGGTGTTATTTTTATCAACATTAAAGTTTATAAATTACAATTTATTGATCCCTTATTATAAATTAGGCATAATTAAATTTGGTACAAAAATATCACTCTCAGATATCACTCTCAGCACCACTGGAGCAAAAGTACATATAAGCATCACTCTTAACACTATTTGAGACCCAAATATAATTATAGCTCTCACTCTCTATTGGAGATGGCCTAAGAAATTAACAGCTTGGCAAAAAAGTCCTTTTACACAAAATACTGATTAACTATTTATCTAATACATATATTTTTTTTTTAAATGGACGGAGTTTAGATCATATGAAAATAATTATTTAAAAGAAAAGAAAAAAAAAAAAAAACTCATCTTCTTTCTCATGGAGGAGAGATGAGGAGACGATATCCTCCTTTTGAATTAGACGAAGAAGATCAAATCTCTTATTCTAATTTGATGGAGGAGATAATCAAGAGGAATCATATCTTTTTGATCCTTTATCCTCTCAATTAGAGGTGAACCCATACATTTATATGAGAGATAACACTTAAAAAAACATTAATAATAACTATAAGGGTGCCGATATTAACACCCATAAATATGATAAGAACACCCATATTTTAATAAAAAATTTAATTACGTACAAAAATATCCCAATGAGAATTTACCAATAAGGACAAATTAGTTTAATTAAAAATAAATCAAATACTAATGTACACCTATTAATTACACCCATATTTTCAACTATATCTATATCTATATAATATAGTAAAATGGAACCTCACCTTGACACGTGTCGTCGTGAGGGAGTTTTGGACTTAAATGCTATATATTCATTTCTATTTCTATACCTATATAATCTCCTATAATTGAACAATTAATTATTATTATTACTTTTTTAACTTGACCATTAATTAGTTGTTTTGTTTATTAATATTATTATTATATATAATCTTTATACTCCTGAATTACAATATTTTAAGTCTTGCATTAATTTCATTATCGGTTTCGTAATTGCAATTCTTATCGGTCATTTGATGGATTAGTTTTGGCTTGGTTTGTCTATTAAGGGTCAGTTTGGTATTGCTATAACTTTTATAATAATCACTGTTAACTGTGCTGAATGAATAATCAGCTGTGAAGTTAATCAGTAGATGTTTGATTAATTATACTTTTAAAACTACTGTATAGCTCAAAAGCAGTATACGTATGTTTGGTGATTTTATTTTAAAAGTGCTGAAATTAGTTACAATGACTAAAATAGACATGATTTTAGAACCTTATTTTATTTATATAATTAAATCAATATTTAAGTAGAATATTTAAATTAGAAAAAAAAAATCCATAAGAATAATAAAAATATTCTTAAAAGGTTTTATAAATCAAATCAATATTTAATTAGAATCTTTAATTTTAAGATGAAATAAAATATATAAATGATTTTAATTTGATTTCATAAGGATAATAATGATATTTTAAAATATTCATTAAATGCTAAAATAGATTATTCTATAATCACTTTCAAAAAGTAACCCCCAACCTACTTCTCGAAATCACTGTCAAAACTGGCTAGATTATGAATTAATCACTTTTGGAAGTTTTACCAAACATCATTTTATGTCAAAATTATAAAATAAGCTGATTTTCACTTCTCAAAAGCAATACCAAACTGGCCCTAATTTATCTATGATAGAGCTTTAACTTAAATGTTATAATGATCAATGATAAAAAGCCAAAACCCCTTCATATTCTCCTTTAAATCTGAGTTTGAGTTTTGTCAATTAAACCACATAATTATAATATGCCTATCACAATCTTTACTCAAAAACCCTCTTCTCTTTCTCAAAATACCCAAATAATGGGGGACTGGATGGCATTGGGTGGTAAGAGTAATTTCTACAATTTTTTTTTTTTAATATTTGGTTGAATAATTTTAATCTTTTATTTTTTATTTTATTTTTTCTTTCAATTCGTGATGATTGCCAAAGGCCTATCTCAAACATCATTCTCAGCTATTATTTTCTTATCAAAATAAAACATCTTTATATGTTTTTTTATTCAAACACTTTAGAAGTTTTTTGTTTATTGTTTTTTTTTTTTAGGAAACCCTTTAGTAGTTGTAAATATAATTTTGGACTGATTATTGTTTTAATGTATTTTGGAATCTGTAAAAAGGTGTTCACTATGTTGTTCGCAATGCAACCCTCCGATAAGGTTAGCATCCCGCTCATCACAACAATGTAGAAAATCAATGGGACCGGTTGAGAATTTGATAGACAGACTACTAATACAAATAAATATTAGTGTTATGGTTTTTGGTTCTAAGTCTAACACTATATGTCTGTATTGCCTCTTTAAAACATTATATCCACCCGGGTTTTTGGGTATCCAATACCCGGATTTGTTTTTAATGGAAATTTACATCGATTTTTTTGTACAGGTTTTTTTTCTTACTATTTTTAGCCTTTTCGTTTTCTTTTCTTTTTGGTTTTTTTAGAATATATTAAGTATGTATTAAATACATTATGATTATTACCAAAAATAAATGTTTTGAATTTTAATTATTCTTATAAATGATAATAAATAAATATTTTTCAAAACAATATCAATTGTAATACCAAATTAATGGTAATCCATTTTTTTTTTTATGGAATTAATGGTAAAATTTATAAATATATCAATGGTAATATATTAATGATACCATAACAAAAAATTAAAATAATATTTTTTATTCAAATATTAACGGTACTATATTAGAATATTAATTATTACATTCAATTCAATAGATTCTTTTTCTAAATATATGAAATTCATTCATAATTCTTTTTTTATATAAATGGTAATAAATAATTTTTTTGTAAGATAGTTAAAAAAATATCTCCACTACTATTTGCCTCTCCATAAAAGTCTTCACCTTTATATTTTTTTATTGAATCATCTAAGAGACAAACACGTGAAAAAAAAAAATCTAGAAATTAGTTTATTAAAAAAAATGGAATGTTTTTAGAAAATAAATGTGAAATATTACATTATTTGGTAAGTTAAAAGACAAGCCATAATTTGCTAAAAATATTTCGTAAATAACTTATCAATAGGTAATCAAAATGCAATCCCGTAATCAATGGGATAGTGAATAAGAAGTTTTACATTATTTGGGAAGTTTAAAAGACAAGCCATAATTTATTTTATTTTTTATTTTTTTGCCAAAGCTATTAAGTAGTTATTAATTGTAATAATTTTTAATAATATAATTTTTTTTTCCTAAATCCAAAATCTATAGGTAATCAAGAGGCAATCATGTAATTAATGGGATAGTGAATAATTTTTTTTAACCAATCTCATAATTGATTTTTAATTATTAAGTATTTTTTTTTTTGATGTATTACATTATTTGGTAAGTTTAAAAGACAAGCCGTAATTATTTTTTCCAACAAGCTATAAATTCGTATTAATTAGTTTTTTTTTTTTTTTTTTTTTTTTGAAGTATTGTTAATTAGTTGTAATATTTCAAAACACAAATGTACTCTTAATTTGTTATCTATACAATAAAGATTATAATATTTGGTAAGTTATTAATTGTAATAATTTTTAATAATATTTTTTTTTTATAAATAAAAAATCTATAGGTAATCAAAAGTCAATCACGTAATTAATAGGATAGTGAATAAATTCTCCTAACTAATCTCATAATTGATTATTAATTATTAAGTATATATATTTTTTGAAGTATTAAACCATTTGGTAAGTTTAAAAAACAATTCATAATTGTTTTTTCCAACAAGCCATAAATTCGTATTAATTAGTTTTTTTTTTTAATGTATTTTTAATTAGTTGTAATATTTCAAAAAAAAAATGTATTGTTAATTAGTTATCTATACAATATATATTATAATATTTGGTAAATTATTAATTATAATAATTTTTTTCTAAATAAAAAATATATAGATAATCAAGAGTCAATCACATAATTAATGGGATAATAAATAAATTCTCTTAACCAATCTCATGATTGATTTTTAATTATTAAGTAATTTTTTTTTAAGTATTACATTATTTGGTAAGTTTAAAAAACAAGCCATAAATATATTTCATTTTTCTCTTCAAAAAAAAAAAAGACAAACCATAAATCTTTTTTCCAACAAACCATAAATTTGTATTAATTAGTTTTTTTTAAGTATTGTTAATTAGTTGTAATATTTAAAATATATATATTGTTAATTAGTTATCTATATAATATATAAATTATAATACTTGTTAAGTTATTCTATTTTATTTTTGGTTCATTAAGAGAATTTATTTATTATCTCATTTGTTATGGAATTAAGTATTTATTTTTATTCATTATCCCATTAATTAATTAAAAGTAAAAAATCAAAAGTTAACCTTTCATATTCAATTTGGTAAAAAATAAAACATTTCCTACTCAATTATCTTATTTTAATTACCTTTTATATAATTTTAGTTGGGTTTGAAAAGCTTGCTAATTTCTATCCAAAATAAAAGGTCAAAAACTATCTTTCTCTATTGATATGTTTATTTTTTTTGTTTGTTTATCACTCAATCCATACACTCTGACTCCAATGTTTATTCCTCCTCTTCCGGTCACCACCTGTCCAAATCCGCACAACCCACCAAATCCATTAAGGTTCATCATTTACGATTTCATGTTTTTCTATTGCATTTTTTTCTTTTAAAAAAACTTATATTTTGATGTGTTATATCATATTTAGGATTAATGGATCTCCATTATAGGTTCTAAATATATGTGAACATATGATTTGATTTGGGCATTCAAGTTTTTTATTTTATTTTATATATTTGTGTATAATTCATGTAATACAAATTGCAAGACATTGTCACGTATATCTATGCATACTATCTCATATTTGTTTTGTATTGAATCATATTAAAGCAATCAAAGAAATGGTTTTAGGTATTGCTCATCGCAGAATCACCTTGGTATTTTTTTAATTTATATTTTTTTTTCTTTTGGTTTTAGTTAAAATTATAGTGTTCATGTTTGTATTCAACAGGCACAGGTGATTGGTCAGTCAGTCTCTCAGATTAAGACGTGATTTTACATTATCGCGCATAAGGATTTGATCATGTTCAGAGCTCTATCTTCCACTATTTTGGTATTTATATAAATAAGATAGGTTTTAAACTCTTAATATATACATCTCTGTTAATTATTATTATTATTTTTATTTTTTTTAAGTTGTGATCGATTTGTTTAACTTGATTTTCTTTGCAGTATGAATTTGTCAGAGACCAGGGATTGAATTACAACATCAACTTAAAGAGTATAAAGCAATGATTTGGAATTATTTGAATTAGAATTTTCAAAAAATTATTAAATTTGTGGTTGAAAGCTTTATTTTGCATATTTCAAATGTAATTGCAGAAATTTATAGTCGAATGGTTTTTTAGTGTCTTTTTTCTTTCTAATATATGTTAATTCCATCAATAAAATTACACACGAAAGTAAAAATTGGAAATACACACGAACATTTTTTAAAATATAAATTCGATAACGATTACATTATGTTTTACCACGGGCTGCATTCTAGTCACTTTATTAAAATAAACTAAAAAATTTAAACCCTAATTATATTTCAAATATAAAAATATAAAAATATCTCATTATCAATGACACTATCAAAAGAGTCGTCAGGGAAGAAACTCATATCCCTAACATCCATTTTCATATCTATTTAGATCGATAAAGAAAAAATAGACAAACATAGCTGTGATTTTTAAAGAAACAAAATCCCAATAAGCATCATTCGATGTCTCTTTAGCAGGATACATTTTAGCTGAGGAATATCCTCGTATTTTCTACTCATCATGTCAATAGCCACCGAAGAAATGTCTATGTTCATTATGTCTTCATATCCATCATTGACCATGTCCTCCAACATAACTACAAAACATTAAGAATTACCCCATTAGAAGATCAATCAAAAATCGCAGACCAAACAAAAAACATATCAAATTCAATTAAGTATTCAAATTGCAAAAATCAGAGCCTCTTTTGATAGGAAAATGCAAAATTTTCAAATCAACGATTAGATGTTTACGATAAAACCTCAAGAGCAAATTTGATTCCTGCATCGATAATCCTTACGAAATTGTCAAGCAAAATAGCAAGATATACCCTAAAAAAAAAAAATCTAAAGCTCACCAAATTTGAAACTTTTCAAGTTTCCCACCACACTTTCTCAGTAATCAGACACAAACAAAAAACAAATCCTCTAAATACAACTATCAAAATATAATTTTACAAAAAGCCAAAGGCTTAGATTATGTCCTAATCACAAAACAACACCAAAAATTTCCAAATTTTCTCCTTCACTCTCTAAGCAACCAAACAGATCTATCAAACAAAATCCTATAAAATTCAACTAAACCATGAATCGATTCAGACAGTGTTTTCGAGCCCAAAGAACTTTAGAATTTATCATTTGTGAAATTGGGTATGTTAATAACTTAAAAGGTTTATAAATAAATTGTATTAAAATGAAAACATTCATTTAATTAAGGGTACTATTGGCATTAAAGTGGGTGTTTATAGTAATGTTTTAATTTTAAATTTTAGACATGGGTGTGTTAGGATTATGATCAATAGCAAGAGTGTAATATTGTTTTTGACAATCTTTTCATATTAATAAAGTGATTTCTGATTTAAACAAATCTTATAGCATTTATAGATTGAATATAATAATTGTCAAAAGTAAATAATCATAAAGTCAAAAGACTATGAGAAAAGAAGAATTGTTCGTACATCTGGATATGTATGAGGTAGACACAATTCTTTAGTTAGTCTTGAATAATGTTCACAACTTAAGTTAAAGGTTGGACACCTTTATCTTGTTAAAGTTGTAGAATTCTTTTGCTAGCATTTGAGTGGGATCAAATGAGTTATGATAAGTCTGAAATCATCAGAGAGTCTTCGAGTAAAAGAATCTAATGCACTAGGTGCATTGAACTAGATCACAATGAAATACTTTATCTAGAACCGTCAATAGATAATAGTCTTTTCATTATCAGGACAATCAGAGAGTCTATCTTAATCCTGAGATAAATGATGGACTTATGGTTGCAAGTGGTATCATTTGAGTTATCAATGAGTACGATTATATAGCATAGTATATCCTCGATAGTTTGGTGATATTCATTTGTTAATCGATAGATGACTTCATTTATAGATATGGACATCGTGGCTCCATTTATTAAATGAGAGTAGAATATCATCATATGGATGTTTTGAGGTATTGGATATTGAATCTTAACGTTAAGTTTTCGATAGAGTCTATTGAAACATGGCTTCTGGACAAGTCAAAATATCCAAGTTCAAAATGTGGTCATATGAGTAAATATGGTAACTTGGAGAGCTATAGGCGGTCTATGAGCTCTTGGCGATTACTGATATTCTTCACGAGGATACACCATCTTCAATAAGATTGTCTAGGGTACGAATGAGAAATATTTACTTATTCTATCTTTATTTAAGAGTTCAATTTTAGCTCTTTAATGGAATGAGTTAAAATTAATAGATCGGACCTAAGTAAATCATTTATTAATTGTGATTAGGTTATGTCTATTGAAGCTTAAATTTAGATAGTCCGCCAAGATCCCCAATCCACACGGACTTGCATGGATCACTTGATATATTCTACCGGACCAATTTATGGGTCCATCTAGAATTGTATTTAATATATTAAGAATATAATTTGCACATTATTTATTTAATGGGCTGATCAATTATATTAATATATTAATGAAAGGCATGTGGGCTTGTTTCTTTTAGTAAGAATGGGTCTGGTTCACATGTGGGCTTTTTAATTAAAGTCTAATGGATTAAATAAAATAAGAAAATAATATTAAGCCCATATATATGGTGTGGGCAGCAAGACTAGTTTAATAGTCTAAAATATTATTTTATTTTATTGATTGATTAAATGGAAATTAATTAATTTATTAGTTAATCATTTAATTGAGAATCAAAATCTTTTTCTGATCAGGAAATATGTTTCCTGGAGTTATACTATTGGTAGTAGTATATTAAAGATAAAATACTTATTTGGTAAGAAGATAAATAATAAAGTTTATTTATTTAATCAAATAAGGAAGTCTTTTAATAAGTCATAATATGATTAAACACTTATGAGTTGTATTAGGGTTAGGATTTTAAGGTTGATAGGAATTAGGGTAAAGCACAAATCCTCTTTAGGAGAGAATTCGGCCAACCCTAAATCCTTACACAAGAAGAATTCGGCCAACCCTAATAGAAAAGGAAGAAGAATTCAGCCACCCTATATATTTAATAGGATAGATTTCGGCCACCCACTTCTTCTTCTTCTAGCTTGAGTGAATTATTTCTTTCACTTAGAAAAATAATTCATACTCTAGACAAGTGTTAAAAATTTGGCCAATAGAGAAATAGAGAAAGAGAGTTCTAATTTCGATAGTGCACTTGTAAGCTTGAATATCAAAAGGCTTTGTGCACAACTTCGAATTAGGTTCACGCGAGTTTCAATCTTAACGGTTGTTAAATTCAAAAGTGACCAGAACATAATTTCTAGTTTTCTTGGATTTTATTGTGACTAACGATCAGGAGGAGAGATTTTGTTTTCCATCCTTAGGTACGTAATTCAAAGAAAGGGAGACCACGCTCCTAGGTGATTCACGTTCGTGATAGGATTGGAAGATCTTGCGGATTACCATCGACGCAAAGTCAATCGGATCACGCGACAAAGGTATGATATCTTTTATTATATGTTAATTAATTAAAGGGTTAAGGTTCAACTTATGGAAAAATTTTAAACTATACTAAACTCTATTTTAGTCTCGCTTCCACTGCGTGCAAGTATTTTTCCCTATAGGGTGTACTTATAAATATGGGTGTGCTTATCATATTTACGGGTGTCAATATCCACACTCTAACTACAATTACAATTAGTAAGATTTTTTTTTTTTTTTTTTTAAGTTATGATCCGAAGAAGTTTATGTAAAACAAAATTAATTCACACTTAGCTAATATATATATATAATCTTTTTATAATAGCCCCTATCAATTTTATTTAAAATAGTCTTCCCTAAGTGTGTGAGCGAGCTAACATTGATCCATTACTCTCCAATTCATTATGATGTTGAAACTATTTCTAATTATCCACAAAAGAAAATTTGTTAAAAGCTAATACATGTCATACAACTTTTAAAAAGTCACACTAAATATATATATATATATATATATATATATATATATATATATATATATATATATATATACAGAAATGTTCAAGTTAGTGCGCATTGATATAACTTCATCAGTGCGTTGAATGTAGACCATTAGATTTACATACTTTGACTCAAAGTGTATGCATTTGTCAAAGCTTCTCCAAAATCAGTGGTCCATATGTATTGGTACTGATGTAATTACAACAATGCACACTGACCAGAACGAGAACGTATATATATATATATATATATATATATATATATATATATACAGTCTTTCTATTATCAGTTCGAACTGATAAAAGTTATATCAGTTCCTTGTATGTGGACCACTGGATTTAAATACTTTGACTGACAAGTGCATACAGCCAAGTCAAAGTATTTAAATCCAGTGGCCCACATGCAAGGAACTGATATAACTTTTGTCAGTTCGAACTGATAATAGAATTTCTGTATATATATATAAATTTTCAAATGAGGACGTCCTGATATAACTTCATGAGGATATTGAATATAAGCCACTAGTTTTACATGCTTTGACTCAAGTGTGTATGCATTTGTCAAAACCAGTGGCTCACATTCAATATCCTCATAAAGATACATCAGGACGTCCGCATGAGAACTTGACTGCATATATATATATATATATGTAACAAATTTAGATTATAGATCGACAATTTTGATAAAATAAAAAAAAATGGTATTTTAGAATTTATTAATTTCGATTATCGATAATACAAATTTTCATAAGAATAATGGTATTTTAATAAATAAATAAAATTAATATGTGTTGCGAATATGATAATAAGTATAATAGAAAAAAAAATCTTATAATAGTAAAGAAAAAAGAAAAAAAAATCAGGTATATTTATATAATATTCATTTTTTTTTATTATTAATAAATAAATATAATATAAAAAACTTTAAAAAAAAATTGAAAAAAAAAAATTTGGGGCACATGCCCCACCTGATCCCAAGCCGAGTCTACCAATGCTCTCAATTTAGGAGGATCATGTCTTTAAATCTAGGAAGTGTCCTCTTAGATTTAAGAGGAGACTTTAAGGGCCCGTCCTGTAAGCGTTTTTTGATTGATGTTTTTTGAAAATAAAAACAAAAATGAAAACTGATTTGGGGTGAAGAAGAAGAAGAAGAAAGTTGATTTGGGTTTTTTTGTCTTGAATTTGGGATCTTGGTTGAAGAAGAAGAAGAAGAGTGATGGAGAACATCGTTAAAGAGGGAGAAAAACAGTTTAAAAAAAGTAATTTTTTTTTTTTTTAAATGAAGTGAAAAACAAAAGAAAAAACATGGAAAACATATAAAAGTTGTTTTTCAAATATTCCACTTTTAACACCGATTTTGTTTTTCGTTTTTCGTTTTGTTTTTGTATTTTGGAAACAAAATGAACGAAAATCGGTTAACGAACACGAATTTAAAATTGTTTTTGAAAAAATAAAAATAAAAACACCACTTTTTGTTGTTACTGGATAGACCCTAATTTTTTTTTTCTTTTTTCAATAGATTTATATCATAAATTACTAATATATCCTTTGACTCATGGTGGAGGCTTGTGCAAGTCTCCAACTTGTGGTAGTTGCGGCTTCTTATACACAAACACCCTTTTTCATTAGTCAAACATTGTGAGTCAAAGGATTTATTAGTAATAATAAGTTAGGGATGGGCACCCAAGGGGGATGATTTTCATCCCCATTTCCCCATTTTCCTCAAACCTTTTATATATATTTATATATATATACAGATTTTCTATTATCAGTTTGTCCTGATAATAAATATATCAGGACGAAGAATGTGGACCACTAGATTTACATACTTTGACTCAAAGTGTATGCATTTATCAAAACTTTTCCATAATCTGTGGTCCACATTCTTCGTCATGATATATTTATTGTTAGGACGAACTGATAATAAAAAGACTGTATATATATATATATATATTCTTAATATTTTTTATTATTTCTATTCTTAATATTTGTGTATTTGAATTTGAATATATATATATATATATATATATATATATATATATGTATATTCTTAATATTTTTTATTATTTCTATTCTTAATATTTGTGTATTTGAATTTGAATTTGTAATAGGGGAAACAGAAGAATGGAGAAAACGGAGAAACCGGAGAAATAGGGAAAACGGAGAAATAGGGATAGGGGAATCCCCCATCCCCATTTTCTCCAAATGGAGAAATTGGTAGAGATGGGGAAGGGTTTTGAAAATAGAGATAGGAATGTGGGAACCTATATCCATCATCATTTACCTCCCTTGAGGGGGGGGGGGGGGGGGGGGGGGGGGGGTAAAAATGGACTCGAAGTGTTCTTTTGTTTTTTTGTTTTTTTGTTTTTTTATTTTTAATGATTACAATATTTTGGAATTGAGGAAGTGGGCATGGCTCAAATCATATTGCCATAGGAAACTTTTGATTTTTAATTTTTAATTTTGTTTTAATATATTTAAATTGTAAATTACTAATATATCATTTGACTCACAATGTTTGACCAATGGGTATCAGTGCATTAATAAGTTATTAGTGACATCTTTAATGTCATTATACCATTAACGAGGAAGTATCGTAGTGAAGTTATTGCCGTCTTTGACCCTAGCTCGAGAATATTATATGATAAATTCTTATATAACTATATACAATAATTAAGTAGCGACTAATCCGTTAAAAAAAAAGTGATAAAGAATGTTCATGTATAGCACGTGAGTGTCACGTTCTCGATAAGGTGTCGTCTTTCCATTGCTCTACCTGTCTACCACCTACTACACTAAAATTGAGTAACATGGGCTAACACAACTCCTCACATGCACATACTCCATTCAATGGGCCCCATCGGCTTGGATCCACTTCTAATTATTTATGGATATGTTAATATGCATAGAATAACTTTAGATATCACAACTTTTCAATCACAATAAATGTGATAATTGAGGTGTTAATTAGCAAGTGAATATATGAGTAAATGAGATAATTGAGGTGTTAATCAAAATATGTTTAGGGGTAAAGTTTGCCCCCACTCCCACCCCTAAAATCCATTTTGAAGTAAATTTTACCTCCAAAACCCCATGGGTGCCTGTGGGGGATGGGGCCCCATGAGGAATCGCCCATCCCAAAAGTGGATAGACATTATAAAAAAACAAAATAAAAATAAAGGCAACCAGAAGAGAAAAACAATCGACTCCATAACGTAGTATTTATTTTTTTTGGAAATAATAATGTACAGAGTATCTGTAAAATATTATTTGGTAAGTGCAAATTGCCAACCAAGTAATTTATTATTTATTTGTGGTGTATAAATAATTAAATATATATATTACAATTACAATAATATATCATCAGTGCCACGTGAGTTGTCGGGAGGCAAAATGGTATTAAATGAACCATTTTGAAAATCTACGTGTTGGAATATGATTGGAGTGTTGACGTGTTTATATGGAGCTGATTGGGCGGAAGCTTCGTTAAGGTCGCCTTATGGAACAGGCCGTTGCGTAAGCGGCCCGCCTCTGTGCATAATATTCCAATTTTGCCCTCCTGATTCACCATTTTTATACCTTTATACCCCTATCTTATCAAGAAAGATACAAAAAGGAAATTGCAAATGTTATATACAAAGAGAAAATTGTATAATAATAAGGGAAATTACACTAAACCCCTTGACATTTGGCCATGAATCATGATACACCTAGAAAGGAATAAAGAAAAAGTAGAATAGGCAATTTCCTTGTTACAGAATTTTCTACACTGAACCCCTTGTGGAAATTGGTAATGTTAATCATCATCACGTCCTAAACTTTCCTTAATTACCGTTAGTGGGTCCCAAAATTACAGGCAAGAAAATATCAACCATCTTTATAATTATTCCTAACGCATCAATTGATCATGCTTGCTCCCACGTAACTATATAAATATCCATAAAATAAAAAAAAATAAAAAAAATAGGTAAATTAAATCAACTAATTGATCATGAAATGAAGTTAATCACGGAATGCTTTCAAAATTCAACTTAATTAACTATGTTATATAACATGATATTTCATCAAAATTCAAGTTGTTAAATTTAGATAAACATGAATATAATTTAATTTAACTTTTTGTTTATACATTTGAAAGTTCGAAAAAAATAAATAAAAAATGCCCTCGTTTGTTCCCACCCACCCAAAGAGGGAGGCACTCAAAATGACGTCGTATATTAAGTGATAATATAACAAAAACCTTCTCTTTTCTCTCCTGACCTATTATTATTCTCTCTTTCTCTCTCTCTCGCTCTGCAAAAACACAACAATTTTCGGAACTTGTTTATAAAAGAAAGTAATAAATGGAGCCTTTGGAGACGGCGGCTGGTTTCATGGACGACCTCCTGGACTTCTCGTCGGACGTAGGCGAGGAAGATGACGACGAAGGACTCAACAACAACAACAAAAGAACTAGAACTGCCCTTACCCCAAATAGCATTTTGAACCCTAGCCCTCCCTTCCCTGTAAGTTTTGAACATCGTTTTTTTTTTTTCTTCCCTCTCTGGGCAAACTGAGTTCCTCGCTCGCTCACTCAGCCCTTTTTTTTTCTTTTTCTTTTTTTGTTGGTATTTTTTTGGCTGTCGACTCGTTCGTGACTCGGTCAGTGTGAGCCGGTGAGGGTTTGTGCCGAGTCGAAACGGGCGAGTTTTGCTACTCGGGTTGTTTGGGAATGTGGGACCTAGTCAAAAACGATGGCATTTGACCGGTTCCGGTTACGATTAGTTTGCAATAATTCCTATTTTTACTGTTGTCGGGACAATTTTACCCTTGAAAAACATTATTATGAAATTGAGGATGGTGGAAGGGTAGTTTTGGCATTCGAAAATTGATGGTGTCGTTATTGCATTATGAGCTGTACATTACAAGGATAGAGGTGTAGGGCCTGTAGGCAATAAATGTCCAGCGAAACAAGAAATTGATTCATTGATAAATGTCATTTTTAAAAGACAATATTGTCCTTTGCTCTAAATATTGTTATTATTATTCCCACTTGTGTCCTTGGTTGGTCACGAGTTATATGTGCACCCGAAAAAAACAGTAACTCATTCGAGTTTGCCGAGTCGGCTCACAATAATATGTCCTCTTGTTAACTAAACAGGAATCTGCAGAGGAAGAACTGGAATGGCTATCGAACAAAGACGCCTTCCCAGGTGTCGAAACATTCGTCGACGTTCTATGTAATCCAGTAATCCCAAAGCATCAGAGCCCAGTTTCGGTTCTTGAAAACACCCAACACCACAACAACTCGAGGAGCAGCAGCACTAGCACTAGCACCAACAGCAGTACAATCACAAGCAACAATGGCAGCAAAACCATCATGAACAGCTGCGGCAACTTCACTGTGCCGGTGCGTGCTCGCAGCAAAGGCCACCGGACCCGCCGCCGCGACTTTCAGTGCAAGGGTACTTGGTGGTGCATTGAAGAGAAGGCCAAGAATGTGAAACCTGTGGTTGTGAAAGTGAGTATAGGGAGGAAGTGTCAGCATTGCGGTGCCGAAAAGACCCCACAATGGCGGGCTGGTCCGTTAGGTCCGAAAACTCTTTGTAATGCTTGTGGAGTTAGGTACAAGTCTGGTAGATTGGTGCCGGAGTACAGGCCAGCGAGTAGCCCGACGTTTTCAACGGAGTTGCATTCGAATTCGCATAGGAAGGTTGTGGAGATGAGGAGGCAGAAGCAGATGATGGGAATGGAGTCATGTTGGGGTTAGGTTAATGGTAGGTTTTAGCATTAGTTAGATTATAGTGTTTGATGTAATCGGGTCAGCAGAATTTAGATATAGTGTTTTTTTTTTGGTCCTGTTTTGAAACCTTGTTGTTTAAAGAAAAAAAAAAATAATCAATTAACATGGATTTTGTGTTGTGATCAATTAGTTAATATTTGTGAAGAACAGGAAAGGAAGATAGTGTTTGATTGGTTTTTGGTGGTAGAGACTGAAAATATTTGTGGGAGGGATAGGTGGTAGTGATGATGATGAGTTTAGGTGTTGTTGAGTGAAATCCTGTGTTACTGTATCTGGTTCTGGTTCTGGTTCCTGCAATTCATACAATTAAAAACTGAAATGAGTTTCTGGGTTGTTCTGGCTCTAATTACTTGTTTTGAAAATGTATATGGATTATGGATATTGGAAATCTGGAAAGGATGGTGGTGAAATCAGTCACATGGGTTTGGTGCATGCATGGGTTACAATTATTGCACATGGCATGTTGTTTGTTGAAAATTATCATCCACGTCTTTCGAAAAGATGGTATGATATTATTGATAATGATTAATGATAATGTGGTATATATCTTTGTTCCATGAAATGACTAAACAACTACTTGGAAGCAGAAATAGATTGATTAATTTTATGAGATTTATGGAAGGATGTACTTCCCTTGTCCTATGTAGAAAACATTTTCTATTGTGCACTGAACTGAAATATTGGCTAACCTCTCTCATATGATCTTAATTAGGGTGGTACATTTTTCGGTTTGGTTTGGGTTGAAGCTTAGTGTCAAACCAAACCAATATGTATCGGTTTGATTATATTTCAATCCAAACGAATGTCATTTATCAAACCGATTCAAACCAAATCAAAAAAAGTTAGGTTGGTTTGGATAGATTTATCGGTTTAGGTTTGAACCCAGAACTCAATTTTTGTATTATTATAAAAAAATATATTTAAATATTGGTGTTATTTAATTATTTTAAAATTTTAAAAAATATTATATAATTAACAAATTAACAATAACAAGTAGCATAACAGAAAAATAAAAAATAAAACATAATATAGCTCATATTCTAAAATGCATTAGAATAGATTAGTAATTATATTTTATTTCTTAAAAAAAATATAATATATAAAAGAAAGAGGATTGGTACAATACCAAATGGTCAATGGAGATGAATGAGAAGATAAAAAAAAACTTATTTATATGAGAAGCAAATAAGTATAAATAAAACTTAAAGACCCCTAGAAAATATGGATTTGACTTTTATTGAATATATGGGTCAGTTTGGGTTGCATGAATTTTATTTTTAGTAAACCCAAACCGAACCAATCTTTGATCGGTTTGTTAAATGACAAACCTATTAATAATTTTTAAATTTGGGTTGGGTTAGGCAAGTTGGTTCGTTTTGACTATATTTTGCACACCCCTAACCTTAATACTAATTATCAATTCAAAGAGAATTTAAAGGATGAAGCATGGAAATTATATAATTAGGTTTTGTAAGTGTGTGTAGATATGAAACAAAGGACATAGCTTAAGTGGGTGAGAGATTCAGTAAGGTGATTCATACTCTGAAAAGTTGGGTCCATTTTTGATGATAGGGTTGTGCACGTTCATTTTTCCTCCATGGAAGTATCAAGTACCCCCACAGAAATTGAGAGCAAAGTCAGCATTCAAGTCTGATGGTTGGGTGGGTCGGACTTTCACTATCAAGGCTCAAATCTCTATTGCCCGGAGGACCGAGCTTGATGGTAGAGATGGGTTTTAAGAATGACTATATTAACGTCCATGAAAATCGTATGTACATCCTTTTTTGTATGTGTATCCCGTTATATTTTTTTTAAATGTTCAAGTTTTTAAACATACCCCCAATGTTATCAATCATGCCCTCCCTTTTATTTATGAGAAAATATTTTAAATTATTAAATAACTATAAAAACGAAAACAAAAATCGTCTTTTCTTTCCAAAAAAAAAAGAAAAAGAAAAAGAAAAAAGAAAAGTAAGGTATCTCGGCCAAATCTGGCCTTCAACCTCAAATATTTTCCTTTCCTTATTTTATTTTAAGTATTTTTGTCTGTTTTTATTTTAATTTATTACATAATATGTTTAATTTTAAATAATAACTATTTAAGTTTTAAGTAAGCAATAAATATTTTATATTGTAATAAAAATTATTACATTTTTTAACTATATATATATGTTTTTAAATGCTAAGAATATTAAATATTGTACTATGTATTTAAAATTATTTTTATAATTTGAATTAAGGGTAATATTTGAACTTTTAAAAATTTACTACTTTTGGGTGTACACACAGTTTTAATGGTGTGCAAATATCGCTACTCAAAAAATAAATAAATAGTATTACATACAAAACAATCTAAATCTTGATGAAATGGGTGTGCAAACATCGCTACTCAATAAATAAATAAATAGTATTACATACAAAACAAGCTAAATCTTGACGAAATGCCCAAGCTTGTGCGGGCAACTTGCTTTGGATAGAGGCTCATGGCTAGGGTCGGGAATCACAAAAAAAAAAAAAATTAGTCACGATATTTGCACCTCTTAAAAATTGTATTTGCACCCCTTTATGTATTTACACCTCATTACAAATTTTTATGAGATAAATTTTTGTAAGCACATCCACATATTACCAAATATGCCCTTTCTTCTGATAATTTTTATTTATTTTTTTATAAATATTATAAATAACAAAATTATAAAATAATTATAAAATATATACGGGAGGGGCCGCACCTTCTCCAAAATTTGGTTGGAGGCAAGCCACCTCTTTACTTTTTGATGGAGGACTCCTCCATCTTTTCCGATACTAGTGTTTATAGTATGTTTACTGAAGAAAATTCGTCTAACCTTATTTACTCAAGGCAACTATTATTAGAAGTGAGTTGAAAATTCACCCTTTAATCATATGGAGAAGTTGACGACAACTTTTCATACCAACCTTCATGTTAGCCTCCTCCATCTTTCTAGACCTAGTAGAACCGTAGAAGGCTATTGAGTTCTTCCATATTTGATTTGGGTTATTTTATTTTATTTTATTTTTATTGTTTTTATTTAATTTAATTTGGTTTAGTTGGTTAAAACTTTGAAAAATCCAAATAGTTTTAAAAAATATCTTTTAAAATATTATTATTTAAAGGGCAATAATGTAAATTTGAAAATATATAAATCTGGGATGTAAATACAGTCTTATAAGGGTACAAATATTGCCGCTAAAAAATTTAAGGCCTAGTCTCTATCCAATTCCCAAGTCGATTGGGCTTTAAAACTATGGCCTGGTCCAGTCCATTTGATACCTCTACTCTGTTGGGCTTCGTTGGGTTTCAATTCTATTTTTAATTTTTAATTATTTCCTTGCACCTTTTTTGACATTCTATATAATGATGAAGCCTATGTTATCAAGTTTTCAGCAAAAACACCAACACTATTACTCTATAATCATCCCCACTTAAACCATGATCACCATATTGATTTTGATGTAAATTAAAGATGAGGGGAAATTATTGATTTGATAATGTGTCAAATTAAAAAGATTAATCTGATCAATAAAAATAAAAATATTAATTTTAATTAATGTTAAACTAAATATATTAATATTTGAAAAACGTGGGGAAACGTATTAATTAAGAATACAAGATTATTGCACATCCTCTCTTAGTAGTTAGTATAGGTATTCCACGTTAGACGTAAGTACTACTCAAGGGTTGGCAATTTGAGGGCCCAAGTCCGCACTGGACCCAAGCCCTCAAAAAGCTCTCATAATTTCAGAGGGTTTAAACCCAGCCCAAATAAGAATATTATGCATGCGGGTAGGGTTAGAACCCGGCCCATAAAATACAGGGCTTTACCCAAGCCCGCCCTTTAACCCGCCCTGTTACCCATATTGTGAGTTTGTGACCCGAATTTAGTAGTGGAAGTTTGAGTCCCACCATGCATATTTTACATGTATGCATAAATAGTTTTTTCGCCGATGTTGTGAAAATAGATATTTTCCAATTATGGTAATAGATATCTGGACCGCTTATGTAGTGTTTGATCTTGGTAGATACAGACACACGGACTACTTACCCGAGATTATCCTTGATTCATTATTAATGGGTAGCTCAGTCGAGAGCTTCTGGTTACATGCACTTTTTAAGTATTGGAAATGTTCAACTGGATAGAATTTCCGCTACTGAGACTTGCTTATTGTCCGAGCACTTTCTTGGTCAAAGAAAAAGTTGTCAAACTTTATCAAACATGTGGTTATCAGTGTATTTATCTTCAATTCTTGAATCTTGATCAAGTTGTTTTAGACCTGCTTTATTTTGACTTACTAAACCAAAAAGATAGAAAACCCATCTTGGAGTTGTCAAATTTTCAATGCATATGAATCAAATTCTAACATTAAAATTTAAAACAAGATCAAATGGAGGGCAACGAAAAGATATAATAAATGCATTCAACAAAATCTATCGTCAAGAATCTTACAAAATTTCACCTATATAAAACTGGTCAAATGTCAATGGAGTTGTCCAGTTGTAGTTGTAATTAATCTGTTACCAAGGTCAATAAATACCTACTTTTGTATAAAGCAATTATTCATGTCATTTCAAATGACGTGAAGTGGTATACCGGTGAATAACGAACGTTACATCAGGTATAAGGACACATATTTCTTTTCGAGCTTTTTACATATTTAAGGGGTTTTTAGATCTTACCCATTGGAAGTCAAGCGAAATCCAAGCATGGTATCCACAAGTTTCAACGGAAAACCTGGCAATGAAATAAAAACTAAACTTAAAAACACTGTTGAATTGTATGATTTCAATTAAGAAAAACTATGCTGGTTCAACGCATGAACAGTCCAATAAATTTATTATATAATCACAGATTAATATTCGGACCCAGAAGGAATATGGCATCATTCCAACTCTAATTCACATTAACAATGATAATAATTTTAAAAGCTTCTCGATTGTTGACAATAATGGTCAAAGTAGGATGATTTAACTTTCCAAGAAATTCAGGCTTCAAAATTGTTTTCTAGTTACTTGAATTCATCAAAAGAAAAACAAAATACCTTCGATTTGAATCAATCTCAAAATAAATAAAATAAAATAACTTTCCAATGCTTAAAACATAAAATGTTGACCAATTAAACAGCTTTTACTAAGTTACGTTAACAACTAATTAGTCAAACAAAATTTGGCAAGAGATTGAGTTAGGTTTCAATTAAGAACATTGCTTGGGTGCTGACAAGCTTTTTCCTTCAATTAATTAAATTGCTTGTGAGAATGTGTTAAAAGCAGGCAATTAAAACTTAAAAAGTGTGTTAACAAAAAAGGAGTTGGAACCATTTTTTGGGAGCAGAAATCGTAGAAGAATCAATCTACCTAAGTTATGTGAAGGAATGTGGACCCATCTCCAGCCAATCTAGATGGTATTTTATAAAATATAATGTTGTACGAAAAGGTTGGTACTTGGTAGAGAGATTTTTTATTTAAAAAAAAAAAAACAATTAATAATGTTTAAGGGAGTGACTTTTGTTGTAATGATGGCATGTAAATGTACCATTAATATATCATATGATACTTTCTAATTCTAATTATAATAATAATCTTAAACTTAATATATACATGCATATTAAAACATGTAAAACAGAACTCGGTTTAATGTAATTTGATGTTAAAGAACGCTTAATTATTACAATGTCACATTTTTTTTTTTTTTTTTTTTTTTGGATTGTATAAAAGTCTAATGGAGTGATGAGATTGGTTCCGGAGAGAATTGGAAGAGAGACAAAGGGTCAGTTTGGTATTGCTGCAACTTTTATAATAATCATTGTTAGTTGTGCTGAAAGAATAATCAGCTGTGAAGTTAATCGGCAAATGTTTGGTTAATTATACTTTTAAAACTACTGTATAACTCAAAATCAGTATACATATGTTTGGTAATTTTATTTCAAAAATGCTGAAATTAATTACAATGACTAAAATAGACATGATTTTATAACTTTATTTCATTTTTTTCATTAATTATATTATATTAAATTAATATTTAAGTAGAATATTTAAATTGAAAAAAAAAATCATAAGAACAATAAAAAGATTTTTAAAAGATTTTATAAATCAAATCAATATTTAATTAGAATATTTAATTTTTAAATGAAATAAGGTATATAAATGATTTTAATTTGATTTCATCAAGATAATAATGATATTTTAAAAGATTCATTAAATGCTGAAATAGATTATTCTATAATCACTTTCAAAAAGTAACCCCCACATACTTCTCAAAATTACTGTCAAAACTTACCAAATTATCAATTGATCACTTTTAGAAGTTTTACCAAACATTATTTTATGTCAAAATTATAAAATAAGTTGATTTTAACTTCTCAAAAACAATACCAAACTGACCCAAAGTTATTATTTAGTGTTTGTGGAGTGAGGAAATTATGTTATTGGTGAAGAACAAAACTTGATATGATTTCCACCTACTTTAGAGGTTAGTGAATTTTTTTTTGTTATTGACAGAATTTGAAGAGATTGAAAATTAGAGGTTAAAGAGAGAAAAATGTTTTTGATTTCCACCTTTTTAAAGGTAATTTGTTGGTCACAATGGCCATGAGCTCACAACTACAAACACATATAACATCATGAGTCCACTTGGGGGTTACTGAGTCCACTCACGATGCGGCAATCTAGAGAATATTCGAAGAGTAATGCTAAATATCCCACTTACAATCCCACCCTTTTCATTCCAACACATGTGGCAGATGATGTGTCACTTGATGAGTGGATACACATTAATTGTAATTTATCTCACTTACTCATGTATCCACTTAACAATTAATGTGTATCCACTCATCAAATGACACCTCATCTGCCACATGTGTTGGAATGAAAAATGGTGGGATTGTAGATGGGATGTGTAGCATTACTCATATTCGAAGTCTTTGTTTGGGAAGCTATAATTATGGGAATCCAGATATTTTATGTAACAATTATGATGTGGAAGTCTTAGGTGGTAAGGATAACAAGTATGCGGAAGATCAGGATCTAGTAGATCTCGACAATAATTGGATTCCCGTGGTGACAAAATCGAAAAGAAGAGTGAAACCAACTTTTAAGAATTTATCTAGTTTAAAGTCTCAAATGAGTAAGGGAAGTTCTAAGTGCTTCCCCGTAGTTGAGACTAAGATTCGCTCTGATTCTGTGGTTTCAGTTGCCCAAGCAGAATTACGTCTTGTTGTTAATTGGGCCGCAAAGGTTAAGGCAGAAGGGAATGGTTAATTGTTCATGCCTTTTAGGCTATATTTGGTAGGAGGGAGAGTATGAGAGATGGATGAATTAAGACGGAGAGAGAGTAGGAGGGATGAGAAAGATAACATCTATCATTCATGTTGTTTGGAATTGAAAAGATAGTTGAATGGATGGATTGATATATAATTTATAAAATTACTATATTGCCTTTTAAAAAATTTGTGGGTAGTATAAAATTGGAGGGCATTTTTGTCTTTGCCTTCCGTTCACTCTCCTTTCTTTCTCATCCACCCATCATTGAGCGGATCCAAAATGGTGGGCCCAAAAGGAGGAGCTCTCCCTTCTCTCCTCATCTTCCCTCTCTTCTCCCTCCAACCAAACAAGGGATTGGAGCTCTCTCTCTAACCCTCTCCCTTCCTCCATCTTCCCCTTATACCAAATAAAGCGTTAGTTTTATGTTTCCTTGCCTCTTGTTGAGATCTGTTTGCCTTTTTAGATTATTGTTTTAGGACCTCTTTTTTAGATTATTGTTTTAGGACCTGTGCGCCACTCTGCTTTTATTAATATAAAATAAATATTAAAACATGTAAAACAGACCATAGTTTAATGTAATTTAGTGTTAAAGAACCTTAATTATTACAATGTCACATTTTTTTTTTTTTTTTTGAATCGTATAAAAAGTCTAATGGAGTGACGAGACGACCATCTGAAAGTTTTGGAAAACTATTGATAATTAAAGATGTTTGAGAATGTTTTTGAAAAGGATGTTCATAAAGCAAAAATCAATGAATGAAGGCAGAATCTGCCCAACTCATTTGAATTATCCATGAAGTGGAAAAAGGCCAACCCCAAAAGAAATGAAAAAAAATGAAAAGGCAATCGAATATGGATTGCTTAATGGTTAGTGGTAACCGATAAGTGGTAACCTTACATTTATGTTATCCAATTAATAGGAATGTTGAAGAAATTGAGAGTTGAGACTACTTGAGAGAGAGAGAATTTGTCAAGATAAAATATGATTAGTTGTCAGACTCATTAGCCCAGGAATAAGGACCGTCTGATGTAGACATAAAGCAAATGAATGGACAGCTTAATATCTCTATCTTCAACCAATTTGTGGGTCCATTCATCCAAAAATCGATCTCTTTCAATCTTCAATTCTTCATGCCTTCATGCCTTCATGGGTGGTGGACGACTGTGTCTGTGTGTGATAATATGACAAATACATGGGGGCCCCCACCTACCCAGTCCCATCAAATTGTACTCTCTATCATTAACCATTTTTAATTTGTATTTAAACCATATTAATTATTATTTATTATTTATTAAACAAAACCAAAACCACTTGGCTGGCTCCATTTTCTATCAAGTATTATCAAGTATCAACTAGCAAGTAATGTATATCTTTTTCATTTTCCAAACAATGGTGTCTCTCCTCTAAGGTTACCCACATCCAATCAACTTATACACCTTATCCTTTCCAATCCATTCTTTTTTCTTTTTTTTTTCTTTTTTTTTTCAACCATATATATATATATTTTACTGTACCTATCTATCCACCTATCGGCTATCTATATCATATATATATATATATATATATATTTACCATTGGTAGGATTCAAACCGTTAACTTTGGAGTTAGTTGTCCAAACTCCAACCTCATCCATCTGCCAGCTGAGTTACGCCTTTGTGAGTTTATTTGAACCATATACAGTTGTAAACTTGTAAGTGATATATATATATAGTCTTTCTACTGTCAGTTCGTTTTGATATAAAATATATCAGGACGAATATTGTGGACCAAAGATTATGGAGAAGTTTTGACAGGTGCATACACTTTGAGTCAAAGTATATAAATCTAATGGTTAACATTCTTCGTCCTGATATATTTTATATTAAGACGAACTAACAATAGAAAAACTATATATATATATATATATATATATACAGATTTTCTATTATCAATTCGAACTGACAAAAGGTATATCAGTTCCTTGCATGTGGGCCATTAGATTTAAATACTTTGATTTGGCTGCATGCATTTGTCAAAGCATCTTTTAAATCCAATGGCCCACATGCAAGGAACTGATATATCTTTTGCCAGTTCGAACTGATAATAGAAAGACGGTATATATATATATATGTATATGAGGGATCATATTACTACATAAATGAAATAATGTATATTTTTTTACATACCAAGTACAAGTATGATGATTCGAACTTGAATATTATAAAGAAAAAAAACATTATTTACCAATAAATTATATTAGGCGGAAAAAAATAATAATTTACCAATAAAAAAATATACCAATAAACTACCATTGAAAAAATAAATCATTCAATGGAGGTGAGAGAGACGCATAGAGATCAAAGATGCAATGTAATGAGTTTGAAAAATAAGTAAAAATGATAGTTTATTGGTAAAAAAAAAACATTATTTACCAATAAATTATACGTTTTTTTATTAGAGCATCTCCAATGCAAATATGCATTTTTAAGTTTCTAAATAGTGCCACATCAACATTTCTATTTATTATAAGCCTACTTTTGAATTTTTTTTTTTTTAGAGAAATGTATATTCACATCTCCAATGCAATTATCTAAAGTCAAATACGCATTCATTTTATGTCAAATCATAATAAAACAATTATTACATTCTCTCTCCTCTTTTATTTTACAATTAAATGAGGTTTATTTTTATTGGTGGAAAAAGTTGAAAGCTTTAATCTTATTGGTGGAAAGAGTTAGAAATCCTAGTCAGCATTTCTAGGAGAGTTTCTAGAATTAGAAACCCAACTCTATATTCTCTAACTTTTTTTTGGCCACATCATCTCCATATTCAACTTAGATAATAGCATTGGAGAGAGTTTTTCTATTTTTTTTAATATCTATCCTATGTGGCACTCCATTTTCTCCAAATGCATAATAGCATTGGAGATGCTTTAATGCAAATATGCATTTTTGAGTTTCTAAATAATATCACATCAGCATTTCTATTTATCATGGGCCCACTTTTGAAAAAAAATTAGAGAAATGTATATTCACATCTCCAATGCAATTATCTAAACAATGCAATTATCTAAAGTCAAATATGCATCCATTTTATGTTCAATCATAATAAAACAATTATTACACTCTCTCTCCTCTTTTATTTTAAAATTAAATGAGGTTTAATCTTATTGGTGGAAAGAGTTGAAAACTTTAATTTTATTAGTGGAAAGAGTTAGAAATCCTAGTCAGCATTTCTAGGAGAGTTTCTAGAATTAGAAACCCAACTCTATATTCTTTAACTTTTTTTGGCCACATCATCTCTATATTCAACTTAGATAATAGCATTGGAGAGAGTTTTTCTAACTTTTTTAATATCTATTCTATGTGGTACTCAATTTTCTTCAAATGCATAATAGCATTGTAAATGCTCTTATAAACATTTGGAGATTAGAGATGTAGTGTATTAAGCATTCCTAAAAAAATAATAATAATAATAATTCTAACATTATCTAAAATCTAAATTAATTTTAAAATGTCATTATATGATTGGCTACGGACACAGTTGGTTGCTTTAGTGTCAACGTACAAGTAGCGGTGCAGCAATAGCTTTGTCCAACGCGGAGCAGAGGATCGAGGCTGAATGAACATTTAGAAATAAATATGGTAGTGAAATTTCAATTTCCAAGATTGCAAGCTACTTACCAACCAAACCAAGAAAAAGCTGTCCCAATCGACAAATCCAAATTAATTTCTTTATCATACAATTGGCTTTCTTCTTGCCAGAATAGTTCAACAGTGATTTTACCTTTTTTGAAGCACTAACACAGAGAGAAACAAAACAAACTAAACTAGAACTTGTCCATGTATGATGTATCTCTGTACATGAAGAGCGAATGAGTGAGTTAGAGAGAGAAAAAAAAAATGAAATGAGAGCATGCCTTGTCGGCCATTTTTGAGCTTCAAGCAAGAGACCTCATGCCCACCCTTTCATTCACCTAAAGATCCTTTCTTTCATTCACCATCATCACTGTTTTTGTCCTTTTTTCAGTCTCTGTTTTATAATATATTATATCTGAAAAGGGAAAGTTAAAAAAAAAAAAAAAAAAAATCTTTCTGCGGTTCATTTTGAGGGATTATTTTTTTGGTAATGTCTTTTGGGCCCGAATCTTTGTAGATCCTCTGTATTTGAGGAAAAAGATTAACTGGGTTGGTTTTAGATTTTCCTTTTGGGTAATGAATTCAATTGTTTTCACTTTGGGTTGGTCTCAAGGAGTTACATGGAAGTGGAACAGTTGTTGCTTTTACTATCTCTTCCTTGATGGGACTTTATAAAAAGGTATGTTTTCAGGCTTGGATCTTATGTTTTGTTTAGTATTATTAGTTCTTCTGATTTGTTGTTGAATTTTAGTGTTTTTATATTTGGACATGGTTATTTGGTTAATTTGGTTTCTATGTTTAGAGTTATTGGGTTATGCAAATTTGACTGGTTAAATTATACATGTAAACGTGAGAATTTGAATTTCTAGGAAGTTTTTAGACTGGTCTGTGATTGGATTTCTGGGTTTGTGTTAATTGCATATATGGGTTCTTGAATATGTTCTTATACTGAAATTTATTGGGTCCTAAAAATGATTGCTTTGTCTTTTTTATTTTACAACAACTTGAATTTTCTTGGGTACCGAGAGTGATTTTCCAAGACTTGTTTGAATGATTTTTATGCTGAGTGATTGGAAGTAGCTAGAATATTAGTTATAGTTACAAATTGGGATTTTATTTAATGGTATTATTTCTTTGGCATTGCAATCTAAAGTAGCTATCTATTTGCAGGTTCTAAGTTATCAGACTATGTTTAAAATTTAAATCAAGCTGAGGGTTATTACAATGTCGTGGAATTTGAAATCAACGGGAATCTTGGAAGTCGGATTTTCAGGGTTTTGGCTGGTTGCAATGCTACTGGTTTGTACTTCAGAAGGATTGAATTCTGAAGGGCAATATCTGCTAGAGCTGAAGAATGGCCTTCATGATGAAGTCAATCATCTGGGGAATTGGAAGTCCACTGATCAGACACCGTGTGGGTGGATAGGTGTAGATTGTACTTCAGATTATGAACAGGTGGTCTGGTCTCTTAATTTGAATTCGATGAATCTATCTGGAACTCTGAGCACCAGTATTGGCGGTTTGATCCACCTAACATATCTTAATCTTGCTTACAATGCGTTCACTGGAAATATACCGAAGGAGATTGGAAATTGTTCGAAGTTGGGACATCTTTATTTGAACAACAACCAATTCAGTGGGGAAATTCCTTCTGAATTGGGTGAGTTATCTTCTTTAGAAAGTTTAAATATATGCAACAACATGATCTCAGGTACAATGCCGGAGGAGCTTGGGAACTTGTCTTCACTAGTGGAGTTTGTGGCATACACCAACAATTTAACCGGTCCATTGCCTCATTCTATTGGGAATCTCAAGAACTTGAAAACATTTCGTTCAGGGCAGAATGGAATTTCTGGTAGCATACCTGCAGAAATAAGTGGATGCCAGAGTCTGGAAATGCTTGGTCTTGCCCAAAATGATTTAGGAGGGCCATTACCTAAGGAAATTGGGATGCTTCAGAACTTGACTGATCTGATCTTATGGGATAACCAACTCAACGGTTTTATCCCAAAGGAGCTTGGGAATTGTACAAACCTTGAGACTCTTGCTTTGTATGGAAACTCTCTTGGGGGACAAATACCTAGGGAGATTGGAAATCTCAAGTTTCTGAAGAAGTTGTACCTCTACAGGAATGATTTAAATGGAACCATTCCTAGGGAAATTGGGAATCTGTCTATGACAACAGAAATTGATTTCTCAGAGAATTATTTGATGGGGGAGATCCCAACTGAGTTTAGTAAGATAACGGGTTTACGCTTGCTCTACCTCT
Source organism: Acer yangbiense (assembly GCA_008009225.1). NCBI lineage: Eukaryota > Viridiplantae > Streptophyta > Magnoliopsida > Sapindales > Sapindaceae > Acer > Acer yangbiense. The sequence continues at coordinate 14,743,928 of CM017761.1, forward strand.
TTCAGAACCAACTTACTGGAGTAATACCAAATGAGCTTAGTAGCTTGACGAACTTGACGAAGCTTGATCTCTCAATCAATTACCTAAGAGGTCCTATACCATTTGGGTTCCAATATTTGACTCAAATGCTTCAGTTACAGCTTTTTGACAACTCTTTGAGTGGTGGCATTCCACAGGGGTTTGGACTTTATAGTCGACTTTGGGTTGTTGATTTTTCAGACAACCACCTGACCGGAAGAATACCTCCTCATATTTGTCGACATGCTAACTTAATTTTGTTGAATCTGGGGTCTAATAAGCTGTATGGAAACATCCCAACTGGGGTCATCAATTGCGAGACATTGGTGCAACTTCGTCTGGTCGGTAACAGGCTTGCTGGTAGTTTTCCTTCAGGGTTGTGCAAGTTAGTGAATCTTTCTGCTATTGAGTTGGACCAGAATAAGTTTAGTGGGCCAATTCCGCCAGAAATTGTTTACTGTCAAAAGTTGCAAAGGCTTCATATTGCGAACAATTACTTCATGTCTGAGTTACCCAAGGAAATTGGCAATCTATCTCAACTAGTGACTTTTAATGTGTCTTCTAATATGCTCACCGGAAAAATTCCACATGAGATTGTTAACTGCAGGACACTTCAACGACTTGATCTGAGCCGGAACAACTTTGTTGATTCTTTACCAAATGAGCTTGGAACCCTCCTTCAACTTGAACTTCTCAAGCTTTCGGAAAATAAATTTTCTGGAAAAATTCCTGCAGCATTAGGAAACCTCTCTCATTTGACGGAGTTGCAGATGGGAGGGAACTTATTTTCTGGTGAGATACCTTCCGCGTTGGGTGACCTTTCAAGCTTGCAAATTGCTATGAATCTCAGCTATAACAATCTCAGTGGAAGTATACCACTAGAACTTGGCAATCTTTATTTACTGGAATTTCTCCTACTCAATAATAATCATTTGAGTGGTGAAATTCCCATTACATTTGAAAATCTTTCGAGTTTATTAGGATGCAACTTCTCTTACAATGACCTAAGTGGACCTTTGCCTCCCATACCACTGTTTCAAAACATGGCCATCAACAGTTTTATCGGAAACAAAGGGCTCTGTGGTGTACCTCTTCGTAATTGTGGTGAAAATCCATCTTCTGGTTCCGTTCCACCTTTGAAAAGTGTAACTACTTCTCGGGGTAGAATTATCACTATAGTTGCTGCTGCTGTTGGTGGTGTTTCTCTCATTCTAATTGTAATTATCTTGTACTTAATCATACGTCCATCCAAGATGGTTGTGTCCTTGCAAGATAATGAGATTTCACCTCCGGATTCAGATGTCTACTTTCCTCCAAAGGAGGGTTTCACTTTTCAAGATCTTGTTGAGGCGACAAACAATTTTCATGAGAGCTATGTTATTGGCAGTGGAGCTTATGGAACAGTTTATAAGGCGGTCATGGATTCTGGACAAACCACTGCTGTCAAAAAGCTAGCATCTAATAGGGAGGGTAACACCATTGAAAACAGTTTTCGGGCTGAGATTTTAACTCTTGGAAAGATTAGACATCGTAACATTGTGAAGCTTTATGGTTTTTGCTATCATCAGGGTTCCAATCTCCTTATTTATGAGTACTTGGAAAGGGGTAGCTTGGGTGAATTACTTCATGGCTCTTCTTGTAACTTAGAGTGGCCAACGCGGTTCCATATTGCTATTGGAGCTGCTGAAGGTCTTACTTATCTGCATCATGACTGCAAACCAAAGATAATTCACCGTGATATCAAGTCCAATAATATTTTACTTGATAAGAAATTTGAAGCCCATGTTGGTGATTTTGGTTTGGCTAAAGTGATTGACATGCCTCAATCTAAATCAATGTCAGCAGTTGCAGGTTCATATGGGTACATTGCCCCCGGTAAGATCTTCATTTCTCTCTCCTAGATATCTAAAACAATAACCGGATCATTGCTATGTATAAGAATATTTCCAAGAAATGCGTTTTATATGTAACTTTAACAATATTTTTCTTTTAGGTTTGAAGCTCCATTTAGAATACTTTGGTTTTTCATTATATGTCATTGTTTGAAGATACAAAACTGATGCTAACCCTGCCATCTAGGTTTCTGATCCATTCTTCATTACTTTCAATCTAGATACATGACATTGAATTTTGTGTATATGAGTTCTAGAGCTACATTTGAGATCCGCATGTTATTAGATTGTTACAAGATTCTTATGGATTTAGTTTAGCGTTCTACTTGAGAAGTTAAATTATTTGTCGATTATCGTAATACTTTCATTGCAGAGGAATATTTGTTATTGTAGTGTTCTAACTGTTAACGTTGTACTTGAATCGGTAGAAGTATATCGAACTATCAAAGATAGCTAGTGTGTGGTTAAGGAAGGTTATTGGTGGCAGTCATTTATCCTGAAATCTTATTCTAGCTGTTTTGACAATTTTGAGATAGCAACTTTTACTCTGTTACCCCTCTAAGAACCAGTTGATACATACAAGATTTCTAATGTTTTTGAGGCAAAAAAAAAAAAAAGATTCATACATAGGGTAGTAATCACCTTATAACTTCTTTGTTTCCGTCTCTTTTGTTTTTTTAACTTGTTCATTGCTTCTGGATTTTCATTTAATAATTCTTTGCTTGTAAGTGATTGACATTTGATGTATACTTCTTGTTGATGTCAGAATATGCATACACTATGAAGGTTACAGAAAAATGTGACATCTACAGTTATGGAGTTGTTCTACTGGAGCTGCTCACCGGAAAAACCCCTGTACAGTCATTAGATCTAGGAGGCGATCTTGTCACTTGGGTGAGAAATTACGTTCGGAATCATTCGCTGACATCCGGAGTGCTTGATGCTCGATTAAATCTTGAAGATAAAAGTACCGTGGATCACATGATTCTTGTTTTAAAAATTGCTTTAATGTGCACAAGCATGACCCCTTCTGATAGGCCATCAATGCGGGAAGTTGTATTGATGCTCATCGAGTCTAATGAACGAGAAAGCAGCTTTAATTCATCGCCAACTTCTGATCTTCCTCTGAAAGATGATGCTTCGTGAAGTTAGGTGACAGTTTCCCAAATTTTATTAACAAAGATCATATTTTTTTTTTGGTCCTGATTCTTCTTCCTCATATATAATTTGCCATAGCAAGGTGATGATATCTTGTACATTTTCCATAAGAAGATATGATTTCTGGTCATTACTTGATCTTACACTCAGATTCTGTATCACTTTTCATTGAATATACTGTAGTAACATCCAATGTACAGTTGATAGTACCATCATACTTGTATCTTGAAGGTCTTTATTGCATTAAATTTTAGCTGATTGATGATCATCATATCTCTCTCATCTTTTTTACTCTCTTTGTAATATGTTACACACTTGTGTGATGTGTCTAAGTATACTATATGCTGAGGCTTTTGATATAGATTTTCACCATGCCAACACCAGTCATATGACTTAAAACTTTTATTTTATTTTATTTTATTTTATTTTTAAAGCAAATTTATGAGAGGTAGCAAATTAAAAGCAAAAGGAGAACAACTTTTAAGTACAATTTGGGCTGTTACTAATAAAGTATCCTAACAAGAAATATAACTTAATTTCTGATTTCTGATTATAGTGTTTATTGGTTATGTGGATCCGTGCATAAATTTTGAATTAAATTTCTGCTGCAAATGAGAACTAAATTCCCCTCCCCTATTCAAAGAATTAAGGATACGTTTACTAACTAATCAGGTATTCGAGAACTTTATTCTCAATTTGTGATTACATTGTTTACTAAAATTATGAAATCCATTTATGTTGACTCCACACACAACTACACAAATCAAATATTAAGTTCCATTTTCTTTCATTTTCATTTCTAATTAGTAAATGATTTCATTTAATTCACATTGATAATTCGTTCCCAATTAATAAATGCGAAGGTTAAAGGATAAATGAAAAACCATCATAATTTGTGTATGAATATTAAAAGCAATAGGAGAACAACTTTCAAGTACAGTTTGGGCTGTTACTAAAAAAACATGCTAACAAGAAATATAACTTAATTTCTGATTTATGATTACAGTTTTTAATCAGGTATTCAAGTAAATTATAATAAAGGATATTGAACTTTAATCCCAATTTATGATTACATTGTTTACTAAAAATTATGAAATCTATGAAATCAATTTATGTTGACTCCACACACAAATCAACAATTAAGTTCTAATTTCTTTCATTTTCATTTCTAATTAGTAAATGATTTCATTTAATTCCCTTTGATTTTTCGTTCCCTATTAATAAATGCGAAGGTTTGAAGGATAAATGAAAAACCATCATAATTTGTGTATGAATATTAATTACTAATTATATCTCCTTGAAGAATGACTTTTGATTTCCTAGGCTAGTGTGCTTAACTTTAACATAGTTCTTAAAAAAAAAAAAAAAATTAAAATTAAATAGTTTCTCTGGACGTTTTATGAATTAAAACATGATCATCAACACAAAACCTTAACAAAGTAGTGAATTATTTTAAGGAAATTGACATCTATAATCAAATCACTCAAACTTTGAGGAATACAAACAAACAATTAGATATTATTTCACATGAAAACCATAATTAATTTTGAGGAGTACATGATATTATTTGGCAGATAAAAAAAACACACAATAACAAACTAAGAATAGAGATTGGACGACAATACGAGATTAAACCAGTAACCTGTCCTTCACACTTACACCATCGAGCATGTATTTTAATAATTAAGAAGGCCATTGATAGCAAAGATTGATAGTAGTTTGATTAATCATCAAACAAGGACCAGTTGGTTTAATAAACCAAAGACAATGTTTACCACACTTATCATCATCCCTGTATTGTTTGTACACATCAAACCTGTGCAACTCCTCCTTCCATGCCATAGTACAGAAGAACAAGGTTCTTCCCATCACACTTTCTCGGAAATGGAAAACGTAGCTCTCTCGAAACGGGACTACGTGTGGGCAAAGATCATCGTCTCCGGATTTACAGTGAAGAGTAAGATCTAAGCCTGATCCCAAATCATTAGTCACCTGGACATGCACATTTGGTGTCAAACCAAAAGCATTGCAAACACTACTACTACTCACAACTAGAATGATCACCAAGGAGATGATGAGTTTTCTCAAAGGAGGACTCATGCTTGTGAATTTAACACTTGCTACAAAATCAGACTTTGTTATCATCTTTAAATAGAATAATTACGTCTCTCTGTATGCCTAATACAGTATGATTATCGTCTTCTACTAAATCAAATTAAATAAAAAATTTCATGTGTATATATATATATATATATATACGGTATCTGCTTCTATTTCATCCTAACGTGCTCAATATTTAATGTGATTGGTTGGGCATGTTGGATTTTTTTGTGCCCCATTTAGTAGATTTTTTTTTTTTTTTTCTTTTGATCTTGGTTATAAAAAACTATATAATTAATTTGATATATATTAAGATAAAAGGAAATAAATAAAAGTTATGGTATTTGTTTAAAAACCATTTGACACATTATTTAGGTTGAAATTTGGACTAAATTTTTTGGTTGTCCGGCCAGCACTAACGTAAAAAAAGAAAAAAAAAGACTTTACAATAAGTAAGGTAATGATAATTAAAAAAAAAAAAAAAAAAACTTTAGAAGAAAAGAACTGAACAGCTGTTGATCTTCTTCATCATTTACCCAAACATTAAAATGAGTTATTATTATTTAAATTAATAGTCAGGACTCAGAAATGATGTATTATTAATTGCGATGTAGAGAGTAGGACTCAATAGGAAAAACATTCAACCAAAAACTCAATTGCAAAATAAAAACAAAGATCTTGAATATGCAACCAAATCAATTATTATTATTATTATTCTTTTATTATTATTATTAAGATTTCATTATTTCATTAAGATTTCCACTCATGAGCATAAATTAAAATAAATTTTATACTTACACTCTTGAACCATTAATTGTTGGAGACTTTTTTTTTTTGTTGGAAAATTTATGTGATAATTAAGGTGTGCTAAGTATATATAATATGTTGTAAGAAGATTCGATTTTTAATTTCTAAATATCCTATTCCATATGATACACATTAACACTATGTTTGGTTTGATGGAATGGAAAGGAAAGGAAAGGAAATAAAATGATAGTGAGGAAACGAAAGGAAAGGAGAGGATAGTGGTTTTAATGATTGTTGTTTGAAGGGTTATGGGTGGAAAGGAAATGAAAGGATAGTGGTTTTATTTTAAATTTGAAGAGATGTTTGAACCACTTGCATGCAGTTTGTTTTAAAACATATTGATCGAGCATATTACCATAGCAGAGTTAAAAACATTTAGATATAGAAACCGAGTATTTCTTACAATCTATAGGTAAATTTTTTTAATCAAACTAGCTTGAAATTTTGTTACAAACTTACACTGTAAGTTAATCCGTAAGAGTGAAGAGTGCGTGCATAAAACCTAAAATCGACAATATATATTTAAGTGGAATTGGTGAGAAATGTCACCTTTTTAAACTGATTTGGTGACAATGTCACTGCTTTAATAAGTTAAGTTTAAAAGGCACCTATTATGGTGAACGGACAAAAATACCCTTACTTTACACATTCTTTTCTTACTTTGAAGTTTTCTGAGATTAAAAACAGACCTCCAATGGATAATTAGTTTTGTGGCTCTACGCAAACGCATTCGGGGGTCGAGCTCCCCGCTGAGCTCGCGGTGGTCGAGCTGCCCGGTCAGCTCGTGGGGGTGTGGAGATTTTTTTTGGTTTTGAATCTTCCATTGAAAAGGCTCGAAATGAAGTGTTCGAGCCTTTTCATACACCAATCGTGCCTTTTCATTAGTGTATGAAAAGGCTCGAACACTTAATGAAAATGCACGATTACTGTACAATCGTGCCTTTTCATACACCAATCGTGCCTTTTCATGTACAAAAAGGCACGATTACTGTACAAAAAGGCTGGAAACTTTGTTCAAAAAGGCTCGAAATATTTTTTAATTTTTTAATCGAGCCTTTTTGAAAAGTTATCGAGCCTTTTGGAAAAGTTATCGAGCCTTTTAGAAAGGTTATCGAGCCTTTTGGAAAAGTTATCGAGACTTTTCCAAAAAGGCTCGATAACCTTTCTAAAAGGCTCGATAACTTTTTCAAAAGGCTCGATAACCTTTCTAAAAGGCTCGATAACTTTTTTAAAAGGCTCGATAACAACTTCAAAAGGCACGATGAGAAAGGTTATCGAGCCTTTTGAAAAAGTTATCGAGCCTTTTAGAAAGGTTATCGAGCCTTTTGGAAAAGTTATCGAGACTTTTCCAAAAAGGCTCGATAACTTTTTCAAAAGGCTCGATAACCTTTCTAAAAGGCTCGATAACTTTTTTAAAAGGCTCGATAACAACTTCAAAAGGCACGATGAGAAAGGTTATCGAGCCTTCTGGAAAAGTTATCGAGCCTTTTAGAAAGGTTATCGAGCCTTTTAGAAAGGTTATCGAGACTTTTCCAAAAAGGCTCGATAACCTTTCTAAAAGGCTCGATAACTTTTTCAAAAGGCTCGATAACCTTTCTAAAAGGCTCGATAACTTTTTTAAAAGGCTCGATAACAACTTCAAAAGGCACGATGAGAAAGGTTATCGAGCCTTTTGGAAAAGTTATCGAGCCTTTTAGAAAGGTTATCGAGCCTTTTGGAAAAGTTATCGAGACTTTTCCAAAAAGGCTCGATAACCTTTCTAAAAGGCTCGATAACTTTTCCAAAAGGCTCGATAACAACTTCAAAAGGCACGATGACAGTGTAAAAAGGCACGAAAATATTTCAAAAAGGCACGAAATCATTTCGAGCCTTTTCCGAACTTTTTTCGAACCTTTTTCGAGCCTTTTCAAACCTTTTTCGAGCCTTTTTCGAGCCTTTTTCGAACATTTTTAAACATTTTCGAGCCTTTTTAACTATCAATATATTATGGTGAAGAAGGTTACTGTGGGGGGCAATTTTGTCCGTTCACCATAAATGGTGCCTTTTAAACTTAAGTTAGTAAGTTGGTGCCTGTTCCCAAAAAAGAGTCTCAAATAGTGCTATTTAATTTTTTAACCCTTATATTTAATGGTCCTAGGCTGTTACAGTATGATATTGAAGACGGGGGAATTGCACAAACGTCCCTCGAGATTTGATGAAATTACACAGATATGGCAGTTTTGGATATATGCACACAAACTTCCCTCAACATTTGAAAATTGTTGCACAGACATCCCCTGCCGTTAAATAAATCCGTTAGTCAATGGTCAACAGTGTAAAAAGTCTAAAATACAATTTATTTTTATTTTAAATAAACTAAAAAATTAAAAAATTAAAAAATAAGATAAAAAAAATATTTAAAAAAAAAAATCAATAACATAAATGTATCTTAAATCTGAAACCTGGAAAAAAAAAATCATCTTTACAAATAAAAAAAATAGTTTTTAAAACAATTTAATAATAAATAATTTTTAAATTTAAAATTTATTTAAAATCAAGGGAGAATTGCACAAACAATTTTTTTTTTTTAAGATGAATTTTTTTTTCCAACTTTCTGATTTAAGTTACATCCATATTTTCTAAAAGATTTTTTAATATTTTCTTATCTTATTTTTGAATTTTTAATAATGTTTAAAATAAAAATATAGGGTATTTTGGACTTTTTACACTGTTGACCATTGACTAACGGATTTATTTAACAGCAGGGGATGTTTGTGCAACAATTTTTAAATGTTGAGGGAAGTTTGTGTGTATATGGTCAAAACTGCCATATCTGTGCAATTTCATCAAATCTCGAGGGATGTTTGTGCAATTCCCCCTATTGAAGACTTAAGTAAAGATGCAAAAGATTTGCACCAGATTTAGCTGAACAATCTTAACAAGTTGATCAGTAAAATAAGCTAATTGTCGAATCAAAATTATATCGGCATGCTGGTTTTATAAGATATGAAGAATTCTTATTTGGGGTCTAAATTTGATATAACAATAAATCTAGACTCTTTTTGGGCTATTTATTTATCAAAGTTTAAATATGTGAGCACTAAACACAAAAAATAAAAATAAAAATGGGTCCTTTTTAAGCCCTTTATTTTTGGGCCCTGAGCGAGCGCCCCTAGTTGTCATGCCTTAGGGTCGGCACTGCCACTCCTGCCCAAATGCATGCCCTCCTGCCCGAAGCTCGCTTGCCCGCCTGCCCGCAAATAATTTTCTGAAATTATTATATGAAGTAAAGTCCGATCTTTAAATTGTTTTATGATTTATTCCATCAAATAATTTTCGCCTTAGAAACCTACACACTCTTTGAGTTCTCAAATACTTGGCTTTTCATCCATGAAAATGTCACACCCGTCCGTAGAAATGAAGATTATGGTGCAATTCCTATTTATTTTGGAAGACATGAAAACATTATTAAAAAAAAAGTATACATAATTTCACTGTATTAAAAATGGATGTAATCATGTAGTTAGAGATTAGGTAGGAGTCTTTAGAGAAATCTTCGGCCCAGTAAGAAGCCCAATACACTACAAGTTAGGCGGCGGCCTTTTTTTGCATATAAATAAATAAATAAATAATTTAAAACATGAGAAATTGTATCTTGTCATGCACGCCCACCCGCCCGCTTGGCCGCTCGCCCGTCCAAATGTACTGATATGTCCGAGCCATGCAAGCATGGTGACTCGCCCGTCCAAATGTACTGATATGTCCAAGCCATGCAAGCATGGTGACGCGGCGGGGGGGGGGGGGGGGGGGGGGGGGGGGGGGGGGGGGGGGGGGGGGGGGGGGGGGGGGGGGGATTAATTATGATTCTTGAAGATATTTAAAGACATTTTTTAAGTGACAGATTTTTATGGATTTCTACGGACTTTTATAAATCCACATGGACTTTCATTGATTTGTTTAGATATCCATCTCAGACTTTTATGAATTTGTTTAGACATCTATCTCAGACTTTTATGGATTTGTTTAGACATCCAAGGATTTTCATGGATTTGTTATCTCTGACTTATCAATAGTAAGCTAATTATAGCTAATTATCAAAAAAACCTTTGAAGTTGGAATGAGCAAAATTTGATACACCAGTCAATCTATATTTGCGTATATATATAGTCTGAGGTTGTTGCTAATGCAAACAAAGCGATTGAATTGAACCCAAAATTGGCTAAAGCTTATCTACGTAAAGGCATTGCTTGCATGAAGTGCAGATAAATTATTTTTCTTTAAAATAAAATGCTAATAAAGAGTGAGCATTTTGGTGTTTGATTGAAGGCTCTACAAATTATTTTAGTGTCGTTTTGTGTAGTTTTGGCACGTAGTGAGATTTGTACTCGTGCAATATAATTTATATTTTGTTCTTAGCAAATGTAGCGGCTCTATTTGGGAAAAATAAGTTGCAAGCGTTCATTGTATTCACAACATTTTAATTATGATTCTTGAAGATATTTAAAGACATTTTTTAAGTGACAGATTTTTATGGATTTCTACGGACTTTTATAAATCCACATGGACTTTCATTGATTTGTTTAGATATCCATCTCAAACTTTTATGAATTTGTTTAGACATCTATCTCAGACTTTTATGGATTTGTTTAGACATCCAAGGATTTTCATGGATTTGTTATCTCTGACTTATCAATAGTAAGCTAATTATAGCTAATTATCAAAAAAACCTTTGAAGTTGGAATGAGCAAAATTTGATACACCAGTCAATCTATATTTGCGTATATATATAGTCTGAGGTTGTTGCTAATGCAAACAAAGCGATTGAATTGAACCCAAAATTGGCTAAAGCTTATCTACGTAAAGGCATTGCTTGCATGAAGTGCAGATAAATTATTTTTCTTTAAAATAAAATGCTAATAAAGAGTGAGCATTTTGGTGTTTGATTGAAGGCTCTACAAATTATTTTAGTGTCGTTTTGTGTAGTTTTGGCACGTAGTGAGATTTGTACTCGTGCAATATAATTTATATTTTGTTCTTAGCAAATGTAGCGGCTCTATTTGGGAAAAATAAGTTGCAAGCGTTTATTGTATTCACAACATTTTATGGCTTCCGTTGGTCACAAATTGCCTTGCTTCATCATTTTTATGGTCATCAAAATAAATGCAGATACTCTTTTGATAACAATGACGTTGGTGACCGGAGCTAAGGCTAAATTTTTTGAATCAAGTTGACATGGGATTGGTTTTTGCTTGATTTGGAAATGTACGATAGGAAGATTACTTACCATAGTTCCTAGATGTTTTTTAAGGTGGCAATTTTGGTGCATGATATTGTGTACGAAATTTTGATATCTTGGACTACAACATTTAAAAACATTTTTTTTTTTGGTTATAGCAATGACTAAAGATAGTTAATTTGATTTTGTATACTACTATGATTATATTTCTTAAATTGGGCAATAACAAACGTGTTTACACTTGCTTGTTCAAAAAAAATATATATAATTATGTGACTGCAACATATTCTATTATTGTATGTGGCTTGTTTTCTTTTTGAACTCGATTTTTTTTTCCTTTTTAATTCACAGAACATGCTGGGGATGGAAGCTTATTATTCTCACATGCATCGGTTTTTTTAATTTTTACATATTAGTGCTTTTCGTTTCTGTTTTGAGAGAGAGAGGGAGAGCAAAATCCACCAAAATCTTTGGGGAGAAGGCCGGACATGTTATGACATTTGATATTTAGGGTTAAAAAATTAAATAGCACTTTTTTGAGGTGGTCTGGTGCAAATAGCACCACATTAATAAGTCTAGTTTAAATAGCACTAAAGTATGTGCTCGGACAAAAATACCCTCCTATTAGGCATCAGACATCTTTCATCCCCTTTAATTTACTGTCCCCACCACATTGCTTTCAACCCACTGTCCCCACCACACATTGCTTTCATCCCGTTGACTGAAGGAAAGAGGCGAGACAAGCAACAGCGACATCCACCGACGGCGACACTGCGAGGTCTTCGACGGCACCGGCGACAACATCGACGACTTCGACGACGCCGACGACATCCGCGACGACTTCGACGGTAGCTGCACGACTCCGGCGACACCTCCAACAGTTCCCTTCAATCACGCCTCCAACAGTTCCCTTCAATCACGGTTTGAGGTATGTTCATTTGGGTTTTGATTTCAAATTTGAAGTTGTTGATTATCAGAAATTAAACATTTATTGAATGATTTCCATTTAGTTTTTATTCTAAATGGATCCTCTATTTCTAGGGTGTTATTGTGGTTGAAGGTGTTATTTTTTTTTAATCAAATTGTGCTGTAGATTTTGGTGGTAGCACAAATATGAATCACAAAAATTTATGATTTTGGTAGATTTTGGTTGTTGTCCTGTTTTGGCTGTTCGTGGTGTGCCTGGGGTTTGTACTGGTGGTATGATGAACGAACCACTTACTTAGATAAATTGGCAAAATTGGTATGATGAACGAACCACTTACTTAGATAAGTGTAATTGGATTTTATATTTTTAATTAGTATCTTGTTGATGAATGGAAGAATTAAGTTATCTTTTTTGTAGGAACTTAATTCCTAATATATATATAAAACCCACGTGACTTGATGTGATTCTCAATACTCTTTAGTAATTAAATACTAAAATCATAAATCATAAATTATTTTCACTCATTATGATTAAATACTTGCTTTGAGGTGTTTCCTGCCAATTTACAGGGATCTCAATTCTCAATTCTCACATCATGATTTAGCAATATACATTCACCGTTCTAATATTGCATTCCATGTCCACATGTTGTTGTCTAGTTGTAGGCGCACTTGTGTGTCATTATGTAGGAGTCTATGAGATCAACCGACACATATATATTTGGTGAAAGCACTTCAACTACTAAGTTTTGATTGGCACATGGAGTGGTTGCCAAAGTGTGTCTGCTAATAGACAAACTGTGTTATACTGTTATCTGCACTAAATCAACAATTAGTGATCACAATATAGATGGAGATGAGCGGCACCTCATCGGCTTAGAAATTTATATATAGCCAACTGGGTATTCTTGTAAGTTATCAAAACATATTGTCATGGCAGTTTTCCTCAGGTTTTTCCTTCAAGCTTCTCTTCTTGTTTCATACCTTCTATGTTCTTGTTTAGAGAACACATATGCCAAAGAGCCTGGTGAAGACCAGCACCCTCATAGCCACATTGTTTCAGTCTCTTCTCTGTTACAATCCACCGTTTGCAACCGTTCCAGGAAAGTTTATATACTTTAGTGTTAACATTAGTGTTACAATCCAACAGAACAGTGCAGAGGTCCAGGATCCTCCAGTGGGGATACAAAACAGTCCTAATGTCCAGGATCCTCCATTGATGGCCCAGCAGACTTCTAAGGTCCTGTTTATCTCTGTTAACTATTTTTAATTTCTGGTATATTTATATGCTTGTATGTTTTGGGACTTATATCATATTTTTCGAGACTTAGTAAGGAATAGTCGAGACTTATTTAAGTATAATCGAGACTTATTTATATTTATTCGAGACTTATTTATTTATATTCTAGACTTATTTATTTATATATATGCTTGTCTGTTTTGGGGCTTATATCATACTTTTCGAGACTTAGTAAGGAATAGTCGGGACTTATTTAAGTATAATCGAGACTTATTTATTTATATTCGAGACTTATTTTTTTATATATATGCTTGTATGTTTTGGGGCTTATATCATACTTTTCGAGACTTATTAAGGAATAGTCGGGACTTATTTAAGTCTATTCGAGACTTATTTATTTATATTCGAGACTTAATTGTTTCTGTGAATTGTCAGGTCCAAGATCCTCCAGTGAATTGTAGACCAGTACGCTTGCGGAAACGGGGCTGGCAGCAGACTACTCCATATACTGACCCATGTAAGCCTAAGAGAGCTAAGTCGGCATCACATAAATTCAAGCCAGATGAAAAGGTTGATGCGGAAGTGTTAGCGGATTACGTAGCATTTAAGGAGGAACCAAATGGGAGGTAATTATAAGTTACAAGTTTTTTACATATATGTATGAATTATTTATGCATTTTCTAACCGTTTCAATTTTTTTGCCAGACGCGATGTAGACATACAACTCATAGTTGATGTCCCTTGGTTCGTTCAATTTGAGTCCAACAACAGTTTTTTGGAAGACACGGTATGATTATACAAGTTCTTCATGATTGAAATTGTGAAGACCACATTATCTAACAATTATGTGTAGTTTCGTTTAATTGTCGTATATGTCCATATTTTGTACAGCATTTGGACGCCTATTTGAAGATAGTAAGGAAGCGTCAGCGCATGTTTCCTGACGTATATCAGCAGAATGTCAACATCATAGATCCATATTTCTACGTAAGTAATTGGTATTTCTAATACTTTAATTAATTAATTAATTATTTATTTATTATAACTATGTGCATGCTTAAATGACAGACTAACATGGTAAAATGGTGGGAGAAAATGATGCCTGCTGGAACAACGGACAAACCTTCTGAAGAATGGCCAGTGTTGTCTTACAAGTGGACCGCCGAACAAATTGCATGGGCGAGAGGGAAAAACGTTGGCGGCTGTCGTCCGTGGAACGAGGTCGATACGGTATGTTATGATACAAATGGAATTCAATTATTCTTAAATGGAAATTGGAAAAAGGTATTCATTTATTCTTTTTACATTTACCACCTGATATTATTATTCATCCTCTTTCGTTTGTATTTGATCCAGCTATTAATTCCGGTGAATGTTGGAGGCGGTCATTGGTTAATGGCTAAAGTGGGACTAACACTGCGATCCATCCGTCTATATGATCCAATGGGGCAGCCAGATGAGTACCAAGTCCGCAATCAACAACTTGCTTGTTTACGGTGGTTTCTGCCTTCAATGCTTAATCAAATTTGTTTTTACAAAAAGAAACGGAAGGGCACAAATATGAATCCGGACCCATTTCATATGGAGTTAATACCACCACATAACTTTTCCCAACAACAAACTAGGTAAGTAACACAACTATAATGTTTACATAGATTTGAAATCTTTATTCTATTTATAAGCAAATTAACTTCTTGTAAAAATTTTTACAGTGGCAATTGTGGAGCACTCACATTAGCATTGATTGAGCATACTGTGGCAAAGAGAAAGAAGTTGAATTGGACTGATGAGCAAATGCCTCATATGCGACTGAAAATGGCTGTGGAAGTTTTTTCAAACTCCATTGTTTCGGTCTAGTGAATGCGATTACAATGGATGGATATTTTGTTTATTACGGACGGATGTATGAATGTATTTATCATGTTTATTAACAACGGTTGGATTTTTTGGTTACGGACGGATGTTAATCAAGTTTTTAGATTACTTTTGAATGGTTTATGTTGGATAGAATTGTGACATAGACATCTATAGATTGACTGTGTTTATAATGAATATTTTTGAATGAATGGAATTGAACGGTCCATTATCAATGGAAAAGGGGTTTATTTATTTATTTATGGATGGTTTTGTTGTAAGTCAGTCTCGAATTTATTATATTCGGGACTTGATATCCAATATTCGAGACTTATTCAGATTATTCGAGACTTATTACAATTATTCCGAGACTTAATAGGTACTTTCGAGACTTATTACAATATATTCGGGACTTATTTGGTTATTTTGAGACATACTGGGTACAAATGATATTTTGTATTACAAATCTTTACACCTACAATAATGAATTTATAATGCAACATAACATCTACTAACCATCCACATGCAAATTACAAACCAAGAAATGTCATTTAGCTTTTACAAATGATAAAGTGGATGTCCATACATATCATCTAGAAAGTACGCTTAATGACAATGGAAGCATTACAGTCATCCAGAAAGTGAGATAAAGTAAAATAAATTCATTAGAGTCATCCAAGGATTTCATCCTTCTTTGGGCAAGTTTTTTTGTTGTGCCCGACTTCATGGCACAAACTACATTTCCGACGGTATTCATCTGGAATGGTACTGCTGGAACTGGGGCCCGGATTCATACACCGTCGTGAATTGTGACCATGTGTTCCGCATTTTTTACATTTTTGTTTACTAGGCCTCTCGGAGGCGGAGGCAAATCGAGTTCTTCGGGGCCGACCAGATTGTGTATGAATATCAGGCGGTAACACGACCCGATCTCTGATGTCTTCTGGAACTACCCAAGTATTTGGATGACCCACGGCATGATAGGTATAGAATATGCATCGGCAAGGACTTCCTTTTTGTAGTAATCCACACATAAGGAAGTGTAATCCAAGTTTCGCTCCCTGTGAATTTAACAACAAATAACATTCACCGTAATTGCAATCATAGAATAATTGTTATTGAAGAGCAGAACAAAAAAATAAAAAATAAATAAATATATACCTAGCAGCTGCAAGTGCATGAGCACAAGGTAGTTGATCAAGATCGAAAACCTTGCATGTGCATGTCTTTTCCAACAAGTTAACTGTCCATTGGTCTCCTCGTAGCTTCACTAGAAATATGTTCCAATCAACATGAGTCGCAATCATATGATTACATTCAGCTATTCGCTCCGCAATCTCCTCATGTGCAGCGTCGGTGAGTTGAGAACGCATGTTTAACGCGTTTGGTGACGATTATAAAACCATTTTTGGAGCATGTTCCTAATGAACTCCGCCAATGTCATCACTGGTAATTTACGAGCAAATCTTAAGCATGAATTAAGACATTCAGCAACATTGCTTGTCATCATGGAAAATCTCCTCTGTGGACAATAGACACGTGACCATTTCTGAGGTCCGATTTCCATAACATATTCATATGCGTTCTTATGCAGCTTCTTTAACTCTTCCATCTCCCGTTCATAATCCAGTTGCCTGTATGCTCTAGCAGCCTGTTGAAATATGTCTGCAACATCCTTTCTGTGGAACCTTTTCCTTATATTCTCGGAAATGTGCCAAATACAAAATACATGGGTTGCATTTGGGAAGACATTTTGTATCCCAACTTCAATGCTTGCATGACGATCGGATACAAAAACCAAATCATCAATGTGGCCAAGTGCATCCTTCAATATCTGTAGAAACCACTCCCATGAACTATTATTTTCTGAATCCCCATATCCAAATGCTATAGGATATGTTTGTTCATTTCCGTCTTGTGCTGTGGCCACAAACATTGTACCCAGGTATCTCCCCTTTAAATGTGTACCTTCAACAGCAATAACAGGACGCATACATCGGCGGAAACCTCTAATTGAAGCTCCAAACGACATGAAAAAGTACAAAAACTGATTTTCATCCGTGCATTGTATATCCGTGATTGTGCCATTATTTTGTTCTTCAAGAACATGAGCAAACAATGGAAGCAACTGGAATGACTCCTCATGTGTTCCATATGTCAATTCAAATGCATACTGCAAGGATGTGTGTGCCTTACTGTACAATAATTGGATGCCATACATAGACTTTATATCTGCAATTATGTCTCTAGGACACATGATACGTCCATCGTGGTCTTGAAGTCTAGGAGCTACAATTTCACCAATGATGATTGCACTAGCTTGCCGGTGGCGCCGGTGAACTTGTTCCAATGGACAGGTGTGCTTGTTTTCAAAACTTCGTACGTGAAAGTATGTCCCCTCAGACAACCTAACTGCTCTTAATTTCCAGTTACAATTTTCATGTTTGCAAACCAAATATAAAATGGATTTGTTCGACCGTTTCACCTTCCATTCACAATTCTCTCTTAATGCATGCATGCCTACTAACCGTTTTAAATCCTTCTTCCTTGGAAAAAATTGTCCCTTGTAAATCAGACTGTTAGGTGTTCTTGGACCCATGGTGCTCATGTCGCCAAACGAAAATGACTCTGATCCAGGAATAACCCACGTTGTTGTATTGTTCGAACTAGAAATGAACTCTCCTTCCACACATCTTCCTGATGTATGATGTTGTTCAGGACCATCACCAACGTCAAAACGGTCATCTAACGGCTGTTCCAACTCACAATCAACACGAGGTACGGTATGAGGTCCATCACGGTCAACTGCCTCGTACGAATCATGGACAACATTATCAGATTGCCGTGTTTCTATGGGGTTTTGATTCATTTCAATGTCATCACCTATGACATGTTCCTCACATCTTCTTTCAACAAGTGTAACACACACTTTTGGAATTACCTTCTCTTCCCCTAGTAGAAACTGAACGTCATCATCATCCGCTATCATAGTGCGACATGTACTGTCTGGACCAACGGATATTGATTGTATGTCAATTTCATACCTATTCGGATCATGTTTCACAATGGCCTTTACAACCCCCAACAGTTCTTCATTTGTCAAATTCTTCCGGACATATACACCTTTATTAACGGCGCCGACATATCTTTGGCTTCCATCGGGTAGTTCATTCCATCGTCCATTATATGATATCAATATTCTAACACGATCCATCGTCCTGGAAAAAAATAACACTATCAAAAACCATATGAAAACTAGTCAAAA
This sequence comes from Acer yangbiense, assembly GCA_008009225.1. Lineage (NCBI taxonomy): Eukaryota > Viridiplantae > Streptophyta > Magnoliopsida > Sapindales > Sapindaceae > Acer > Acer yangbiense. The sequence continues at coordinate 14,762,404 of CM017761.1, forward strand.
AATTAATGTTAAACTAATTCATCCCAGTAAGTCTCGAATTTTTCCATTTAAATCTCGAAATAGATAAAAATAAGTCTCGAAAAGGTATAAACAAGTCTCGATAATATATAAATAAGTCTTGATAATATATACATAGGTATCCAACATTATAAGTCTCGATTATAGCATAAAAATATGTCCCGAAAATAACAACGTTAAGTCTCGAAAAATAAAATAAGTCTCGAAAAACATACACTATTCCAGCAAATCAGATCGAAATGGAGAATTAGTTTCAGTTCAGCATCAACATCTAACAAATTGAAAGTGCAAGTTTCCAAACCAGAACTAAAAAAAATGTCATTCACGAGTTAATCCCATACTTTATGGAGGAAATGTACCTTATCAACTCTTCCAATAATCCAAATAGCTTGTTAAGATCTGAAATTAAATATGGAGAAATTGCATGAGTTCAACATAAACATCTAACAAATTCAAAGAGCAACCTTGAAGACCAAAACTGAAAAAATTGTCTAACAAATGAACGGGTTTCTTCAAATTTACCTTCCAAAAATCCAATTACGTTGTCTGAATCTGAAATTACTGCACGAAATTACTCTTCAAGAATGGAAGATTGAGCTGAAAACTGAAACCTAGTTGAGCTGAAATTACTCTTCAAGAATGGAGGATTGAGCTGAAACCGAAAATGGAAGATTGAGCTGAAACCTAAGTCGACTTTGGTCAAGAATGGTGCTTGAAAAGTGAAGATGGAAGAATGCTCTGTGTTTTGGAAGAAATGAGTTCACTGTTTGCCAAAGTGAGGGAAAACGAAAATTGAAAACGAAAATGAATAGTGGACAAAAGTAATAAAAGTGGACAACAGTAAAATTAGGGGCATTTTGGTCTGAATTCCTTTTTTAGTGCTATTAAAACTAGACTTATTAATGTGGTGATAGTTGCACAAGTCCAAGTTTTATAAGTGCTATTTTGCCCCATTTCCTCTGATATTTATATCTCTCACCATCAAGTTCACCAAAATCCATCAAAATCCATGACCTAAGAAAATCCATGACCTAAGAAAATCCTTTAAAATATAGTCCTAATTGAATACACCTTGATTCTTGTAGATATTTTTAAAGTCCTAATTCAATACACCTGAATTTAGAAGGATTCTTTAAAAGTCCATAGAAATCCTAATTGAATACCACTGGATTCATATAGACTCTTTTAAAGTCTTTAAATGTCTAAATTGAATACACTAGGATTTATAATGTCTTTAAATGTCCTCAAGAAATCTAATTGAATACACCCCCCTTAGTCAATTGTTAAGTTGAATAAGTTAGGGATGTTAGGTTGAATAAGTTAGGTTGTTAAAGTTGTGTTTTAGTGACACCGTTATTTGATGGTTAGTGGATTCCTTTATTTCTTGAATTGTTATCTGTTTGTTAGCATTGTTAGCAGTATGGCTTGTTGAGTTTTATGGCTTATAAATAGATAGGTTATTGATTAAAATGAGACATCAAGTTATACAAATTATCAGTCTTCCTTTGCCACTTCTCGTTATCTTCCTCTAATCTCTCTCTTTGTAATTTCTTAACTGAAAATACATATCGTTTTGGTATCAGAGCATTAGATCCATGGATACTCGTGGATAGGGGTGGGCACGGTTCGGTTCGGTTCGGTTTTGGCCAAAACCGTATTGAACCAAGTTATATTCGGTTTTTAAAAAATTGAATCGGTTCGAACCGTATTGAAGGCCAAAACCGAATTGAACCGAACACCCTTTTCTCTGTTCGGTTCGGTTCGGTTCGATTCAATTCGGTTTTGGGCCTGTTGGGCCCAGTTTTTTTTATTTTATTTTATATTTTTTCATTTCTTTTTTACCTTTTAACCTCTATTATTGTATTTGGGCCTTTAGGTAATTGATGCAGTCCAAATTTAAACTCATTATTTACAATTTTACATAATCAAATGATTCAAATCTGTCCACAGTCCACATAATCAACATATAAGCTACCAAATTGAATCCAAAAATTGAGTCTAGAAATAGCTATCAAATTCAGTGTGTCACTATTACCAAATTCAGTGAATACATAATCAAAAGTAGCTTCTAAATAGTTACCAGCCTACCAAATTCAGTCTAGAAATTGAATCCAGATAACTTCAATTACATAGAATTAGGGAAGTCCAAAATGCAATCCAAAGTAAAATATGATCACACACAATCCATAATAAAATTAAACTTCAAATACAATCCACAACATAATAAAACATAACCAAAGCATTCAAATGTTATCCATGCGTTTCTTCCACTTCAAATCTTCAGCTGTAAATATATAGGGAAAATATAATTAAGTAATTAACTAATAGAAGAACAAAAAACAATTATAAATAGAGAAAATGTAAAACTAAACAAACAAATACCAAATAAAATTCTTACCTTCACTTCTCCTCAATCTTCATCCATTGTTATACTTGTCAATCCACTTTCATGCTCTAAATTAATACAACAAAAAGTAATTAGTCAACTTAGTAAATAATAATTAATAATTTAATACATATGAATATATGATAAAAAAAAAACAACAAACTTGATAAATTATTATCATTACTTACCAGTTTCAACATTGGTATAATGTTCTAACATTTGAACTCTATTTAATTAATAGATGCAATGAAAGTGAAACAACACCAGGCAAATAGCAGCCAACCACACACCAAGGCACACAAAAAATGCCCAAAAGAGACGAAAAACAACCCTGTGCATTCCCAAAATTTTAAAATCGAACACTCTGTGCATTCCCAAAATATCATAGACCAGTCCAAAGTTGCTCCATACGACATCAAAGATCAAGCATGTAACTCAAATTGAATTTATAATGTTATCAATTTATCATTTTACAATGACACCATCTCTCTCCCTTGATACGATTTATTGACACAAAACAGAGCATGTACGACTTCCCACACTCGCCTGCCCGTATGCCTGCCCGTAGGCCCACATGCCCGCATGCCCACTTGTATGCATACTCACCTACGTGGTGGCCACTGGATCTATGGTGTGGCGCCGTGGCGGGGCTTGGTGGCCTCTTGTTGTGTTGTGTGGTGTGGTGGGAGTATAACTTGACCTGCTTGAAATATTCCATCTCTCCTCACCACTTGAAATTGGTTTTGAACTTTTTCCCCTATCTTAACAGGGGTGTGTCATCCGAATTTCCCTATCATCACCAGTCTCCTTCTCTTGGTGGATCGTTGTCTTTTCCCACAGCTTTTGCTGTTGGTGAGTTGTCTTAAATATTCGGAATTACTTTAGTGATGTTTGTCTTGAATCATTCTTTTGAGTATGCTACAGTTATAGTATATAAACTTGTTTATGATGTTATAATATATAAACAACACACTCCTCCTTTACACTTGTGTTTTTTTTTTTTTTTTTGTGTGGCTTTTATATCGTTTGAGCAAATTTTCTATTCCTCAAGTATTCCACATAATGTTATAGTAGAAGAAAACAGGATTGTGTCACCCGAATTTCCCTATCATCATGGGTCACTTTCTCTTGGTGGATTGTTGTCTTTTCCCATTACTTATGCTGTTATTGAGTTTTCTTAAATAATCGGAATTGATTTAGTGATTTTTGTCTTTAATCATTCTTTTCAGTATGCTACAGTTATTGTATATAAACTAGTTTCAGATGTTATAGTATATAAACGACGCACTGCTCCTTTGGGCTCTAATTGTTTGCGTATGGTTTTTTTGTCACATCTATGGTGTCCGCCAACAACAGAGGAGCAACGACCTCTAGAGGAGTATGGTAATCCCTTATTTAAAAACTAGTACACTTGATTTATTTGCTGTAGAAATTTATTGAGTTATGACTCTTAATTGTTTGTGTTTGGTTTTTGTGTCACATATATGGTGTTTGATTTTGTTTCATATGTATTCTTCTGATTTATTTGCTTTGAAAAGCAACGATGCTACAGTTATAGTATATAAACTCGTTTAAGATGCTATTGTATATAAACAACGTATTGCTATTTTACACCTGTGTTTTTTTATTTTTATTTTTATTTTTTTATCTTGTTTAAGCAAATTTTCTACTCCTTAGGTATTTTACAGAATGTTATAGTAGAAGAAAGACCTTTTCAGACATATAAATGATGCAAATATTGAATAAAGGAGCAACGCCGCCGGAGGAGCAAAGACCACTAGAGGAGCAACGACCGCTAGAAGAATAAGGTAATCCCTTATCTAAAAACTAGTAAACTTAATTTATTTGCTATGAAATTTTGTTGAGTTTGGGCTCTTAATTGTTTTTGTTTGGTTTTTGTGTCACATCCAAAGTGTTTGATTTTGTTTTACATTTGTTCTTTTGATTTATTTGCTGTGGAAGGTAAATATGCTATATTTATAGTATATAAACTTGTTTCAGATGTTGTAGTATATAAACAACGCATTGCTCTTTTACACGTGTTTTTTTTTATTTTTATCTCGTTTGAACAAATTTTCTACTCCTCAGGTATTCCAGCTCCCTGGACATATAAATGATGAAAATATAGAGCAAATGAGTAATGGCCGCCGGAGGAGCAACGACCGCTAAAAGAGCAAGGTAATCCCTTATTTAAAAACTAGTAAACTTGATTTATTTGTTGTGGAAATTTATTGAGTTTTGGCTTTTAATTGTTTTTGTTTGGTTTTTGTGTCACATCTATGGTGTTTGATTTTGTTTTACATGTATTCTTTTGATTTATTTTTTGTAGAAGGTAACGATGCTACAGTTATAGTATATAAACTTGTTTTAGATGTTATAGTATATAAACAACGCATTGTTCTTTTACACCCGTGTAATTTTTTTTTATCTCGTTTGAGCAAATTTTCTACTCCTCAGGTATTTGATCCACGGAATGTTATAGTAGAAGAAAGCGCTCTTCGAACATATAAACGAGGCAAATATCAGGCAAAGGAGCAACGACCGCTAGAAAAGCAGGGTAATCATTTATTTAAAAATTAGTAAACTTGATTTATTTGCTGTAGAAATTTATTGAGTTAGGGCTCTTAATTGTTTGTGTTTGGTTTTTGTGTCACATCTATGGTGTTTGATTTTGGTTCATATATATTCTTTTGATTTATTTGCTGTGGAAGATAACGATACTATAGTTATAGTACATAAACTTGTTTTAGATGTTATAGTATATAAACAACATCTGAAACAAGTTTATGTAATATAACTATATAAACTATGGTGTTTGTAGTCCTCATAACTACATAACTACATTAACTTGTTTCAGATGTTATGGTAGTCCTTAGGTATTCTACATAATGTTATAATAGAAGAAAGACCTATTCGGATATATAAACGATGCAGATATAGGGAAAATGAGCAACGACCGTCGGAGGTACAACGACCCTTTAAAAGAGCATGGTAATCCCTTATTTAAAAACTAGTAAACTTGATTTATTTGCTATGGAAATTTATTGAGTTAGAGCTCTAAATTGTTTGTGTTTGGTTTTTGTGTCACATCTATGGTATTTGATTTTGTTTCATATGTAGTCTTTTGATTTATTTGTTGTGGAAGGTAATGATATTATAGTTATAGTACATAAACTTGTTTCAGATGTTATAGTATATAAACAACATTTGAAACAAGTTTATGTACTATAACTACATAAACTATGGTGTTTGTAGTCCTCATAGACTACATAACTATATAAATTTGTTTAAGATGTTATGGTAGTCCTCAGGTATTCCACATAATGTTATAGTAGAAGAAAGACCTCTTTAGATATATAAACGATGCAAATATAAGGACAAGGAGCAATGACTGCTGGAGGTGCAACGACCTTTTAAAAGAGCAAGGTAATCCTTTATTTAAAAACTAGTAAACTTGATTTATTTGTTGTGGAAATTTATTGGGCTAAGGCTCTTAATTGTTTGTGTTTGGTTTTTGTGTCACATCTAAGGTGTTTGATTTTGTTTCACATATATTCTTTTGATTTATTTGCTGTGGAAGGTAACAATGCTATAATTATAGTATAAAAACTTGCTTCAAATGTTAATGTATATTGAAAATATAAAATATGTAACTAAGCTAACCTGGGGGTGAATATGTTTTAATCAAGTTAATTACCAACTTTTTCTTGATTAATCAATATTCAAAATTAACCATATATAACAAGCAATCAATTGACAATTTAAGAGGCGGAAAACAATAAATGACATGTCAATTGATTTACGTGAGAAACTCTCCAACTAGGTAAAACTCATGGGTTATTGTGCTAGCCACACACGGTACTCAAATCCACTATTTGAATGAAAGTTTACAACTTAGGTTGACCTCAAATCAAACAATTATTGGTCTCTGTTGATATTTAGTCACCAGTTGCTGATCCAAACCAGAGGCCCAAAATACAAGCCCAAATAAAATTCAGAAGCCTGATCTACAGCTTCAACCAGGTCCAAGTAGAGCCCAGTCACTAAAACGGTGTCGTTTGGTTTAATGAACTGATCTTATCAGATCAACATGCTGCGTCACAGATTTCCAGCTGATGTGGCGTCTTATGATTAGTTCAGATGGATCACTATGCTGACTTAGAAGATAAGGCTTTATATATGAAGTCCAAGTGAGAGAAGGGGATTCATTCGTGATTTTTTTTTGCTTCTTTTCTAGGGTTTCAGTTTTGAGAGCTTTTTCTTGTGAGTTGCTGCTGTTGTGTTTGTGTTCATGTGGTGATCTTTTGGTGATCTTGATTCTCTCTTGTAAAGAGTGTGTATTCATGTAATCTTAGAGACCTAAGTGTCTCGGTTCTACTTTGTAGAAGTAGTTTGTGTGATTTCAGAGAGATACTTGTTGATTAAGAGAGGGCTTTGAAGGTCTGGTTGTTGGTGGTAAAAGATCAGTCTTGATCTTGATTTGTTGGGCTTGTATTACATAATTATTGTGTTGATTCTGGTTTGTAAGAATTCTCATATAGTGTAGAGCCTCCTCTGAGTTGCTCAACATGGATGTAGGTCATTTGACCGAACCACGATAAAATCTTGGTGTTCTTCTCTCTTCTCCTTTCTTGTTCTATTTTCGTTTCTATTACTGATTTGCTGTTCAATTTCTGGTATTGTGTGTTGATTTAAATCAGCTAATAGGTTCAGATTTTCATTATCATATTTCTGAGAAATATATTGGTGGATCCGAAATATTGTTGGTACTGTCACAGTTAGCTTTAATATCTGTCTTCTTGTTGTAAGAATTTCTTGCTGAATATATTTAGAAGATCAGTTTACAGCTATTGTTATTCTCGCCTATTTCTTGTAAGTGTATCTTACAGTTGTTTTGAGTGTTAACAGGAGGTGTTAGAGGTTTGTGTAGGTACATTATCCTAACAGTCTCTAACCTTTCCACTCTACCCGACGGGCCTTTAATAGTGATCCTAGACCAAAATACTTGTGCACTAATTCACTTAGTCACAAGGCTTAATAAACAATGAAAAGATAACAACCTATGTGAATATCAAGAGTATTCTAAATGCACAAATGTTAGGTCATCACATTTAATACTTATCTAACTATAGACGAACAAGTCAAACAATCCTATATATCATGTTGCTATATGACATACATATAACTAAGCTATATAAAATAAATGCAAGCCTAGATGCAATAGCTATCACAATACAAAACCCAACAATCAACACAAAAATTTCAACTTGTAGATAAAAACTTAATATGATGCAAACAAGTCATAAAAGAGAATTCGTGTTCAACATGAACACTAAAATGAATGAAGATGGTGTTCTACTTACCAAGTCATGTGTGTTGATGAAGACCCATGTAAGAACACAACCTAAATGATGCTAGATGATGTTGGATTCATGAATAGATGATGGGTATTTGGGTTTTGGTCAATAAAGATTGAATCTTGAAGGCTTTTCTTGCAAGGCACTCTTAAGCTCTAGAAATTTCAAGCTCTTTGACGAAATGGGGAAGAAGAGAAAGTATATATAGCAGGTAAAAAAGAAACGATATCGTTTTGACAAAACAAAGCTTGACCGCTGTGAGCACCGTTGTGAAAGCCACAACGGTTTTCACAGCGGTAGACACATCTGAAAACCCAACAACGGAATGGACAGCGGTCTTCACTGGACTAAAACCGCTGTGACGACCGCTGTGAAACCCATAGCAGTTCTCACAATGGTAACTAGGCAAAAGCTCACAAGCCTAAGAAAACATGCATTCTAAGACCAAATATGGCATGGCAATGAACAAATGAGATACAATAGAATGAACATGCATGAAGAGAGATATAACATGAATATGCACCAACAAGAAACACACGAAAATATACAAGATAAGAAAATGCATGAGATATGTGTGTGTGCAACTAAATCTCTTCAAAGAGTTGAGCACAAGTGATATACATTTGACGTGCTCTTAAAGCTTGATCAACACAAATAAGGCATAGTCTACCCTTACAAAATAAACTCAAAATGTGGCTTGTCAACGAAATAAGCCAATAAAAATTATGAGGAACTTACATATATAAACAACACATTGCACTTTTACACATGTTTTTTTTTTTTTTTTTTTTTGGCTTTTATCTCGTTTGAGCAAATTTTCTACTTTTCGGATATTCCACAGAATGTTATAGTTGAAGAAAGATCTCTTCGGACATATAAACGATGTAAATATCAGGCAAAAGAGCAACGACCGTCGGATGAGCAATGACCATTAGAGGAGCAACAACCGCTAGAAGAGCAAGGTAATCCCTTATTTAAAAACTAGTTAACTTGATTTATATTATGTGGACATTTATTGAGTTGGAGCTCTTAATTGTTTGTGTTTGGTTTTTGTGTCACATCTATGGTGTTTGATTTTGTTTCGCATGTATTTTTTTGATTTATTTGCCGTGGAAGGTAACGATGCTACATTTATAGTATATAAACTTGATCTAGATGTTATAGTATATAAACAACACAATACTCTTTTCAACCTATGTTGTTTTTTGTTTTAATCTCTTTGGAGCAAATTTTCTACACCTAAGGTATTTCATAGAATGTTATAGTAGAAGAAAGAGCACTTTAGACATACAAACGATGCAAATATCAAGCAAAGGGGCAACGACCGTCGGAGGAGTAACGACCACTAGATGAGCAACGACCGTTAGAAGAATAAGGTAATCCCTTATTTAAAAACTAGTAAACTTGATTTATTCGATGTGGAAATTTATTGAGTTAGGGATTTTAATTGTTTGTGTTTGGTTTTTATGTCACATCTATGGTGTTTGATTTTTGTTTCATATGTATTCTTTTGATTTATTTGCTGTGGAAGTTAACGATGCTATAGTTATAGTATATAAACTTGTTTCATATGTTAATGTATATAAACAACGCATTTCTTTTTTACACCTATGTTTTTTTGGCTTTTATCTCGTTTGAGCAAATTTTATACTTCTCGGGTATTCCACAAACTGTTATAGTTGAAGAAAGATCTATTCGGACATATAAACGATGCAAATATCGGGCAAAAGAGCAACGATCATCGGAGCAACGACCGCCGGAGGAGGAACGACCACTGGAGGATCAACGACCTCTAGAAGAACAAGGTAATCCCTTATTTAAAAACTAGTAAACTTGATTTATTTACTGTGGAAATTTATTGAGTTAGGGCTCTTAATTGTTTGTGTTTGGTTTTTGTGTCACATACTCACATCTATGGTGTTTGATTTTGTTTCACATATATTCTTTTGATTTATTTGCCGTGGAAGGTAACGATGCTACAATTATAGTATATAAACTTATTTCAAATGTTATAGTATATAAACAACGCATTGCTCTTTTACACCTGTGTGTGTGTGTTTTTTTTTTTTTTTTTTTAATCTCGTTTGAGCAAATTTTAAACTCCTCAGGTATTCCACGTTATAGTAGAAGAAAGATCTCATAGACATATAAACGATGCAAATATCGGGCAAATGAGTAACAACCGTTGGAGGAGCAACAACCACTAGAGGAGAAACGACCGCTAGAAGAGCAAAGTAATCTCTTATTTAAAAACTAGTGAACTTGATTTATTTGCTTTGTAAATTTATTGAGTTAGAGCTCCTAATTGCTTGTGTTTGGTTTTAGTGTCTTAGTTATGGTGTTTGATTTTGTTTAATATGTATTCTTTTGATTTATTTGCTGTGAAAGGTAACGATGCTATAGTTATAGTATATAAACTTGTTTCAGATGTTAATATATATAAACAACACATTGTTCTTTTACACCTGTCTTTTTTTTTTTTTTAATCTCGTTTGAGCAAATTTTCTACTCCTCAGGTATTCCATAAAATGTTATAGTAGAAGAAAGATCTCTTCAGACATATAAACGATGCAAATATCGGGCAAATGAGCATCAACCGCCGGAGGAGCAATGACCACTAGAGGAGTAACGATTGCTAGAAAAGCAAGGTAATCCTTTATTTAAAAACTAGTAAACTTCATTTATTTGTTGTCGAAAGACGTTGGCCTTAGGGCTTTTAATTGTTTGTGTTGATTTTTGTGTCGCATCTATGGTGTTTTATTTTATTTCACATGCATTCTTTTATTTATTTGCCATGAAAGGTAACGATCTTTCATCTGATGATCCATTTTTAATGATTGTTGATTTGATTTGTAGATGTAGATGGTGAACAAACTGCAGTAACTACAACAAATAAGAGTGGAAGGGACATTGGCCTTATAGGAACTGACCTTCTCCGTAAACCAGATAAATTTACACTGGTGGCATAAAGGCTGGAAAACCAAGCAAGAAAGGACGTCCAAAAAAGGCTGGATAACCAAGTTCTTGATCATACAATTGATGTGGTTGTAGACTTTATTTAACTGATTATATGAACAAAAGAATATTTGATATTTGATTGATTTTATTTAATGCTATCAGTTTGATAAGGGTTATAGTCTTAGTTTTGCCCATTAAATTACAAAGTATATATGGAGAGACTATCCCCTATAATGAGAATTGCATTTTGAGTCGTACTTATATATAATAGTTGATCTAGCCGCAAAGCCCTTACCATTTGGTGTCAGACTTGATATTGCATTTGGTTTTTTTTGTTTGTTTTTTTGTTGTTTTTTTGTTTGTTTTTGTTTTTCCATTATTGCACTACTCACTTGGGAGCTAGAAATACACAGGTAACTAAAGTGGCTGCCTGGACTATAATGTTTGTTGATGTCGTAGAGCCAGTAGAGGCACTTATAGTGAGCATAAGTGCTTTATTTTGCTGTCGCTATGTTGTGGAATATGCATACAGCAATGACAAGCAAGTTGTTGATCATGTTGACACTATGACCCCTCTCATTTGTCTCTCTACCATTATGTACTTTCCTGCTTTGTGTAAACTAATATTTCTGGAAGAATCCAGCAGAAAGGCCTCGGAGAGAAGATGTTGACTAGTTTTATGCATAGTCATCACGAAAAAATGCAAGCAACTATACAAGTTTTATATACGGAGAAAATCTTCTAGACATCGGGTGCATTGTCCAGTGGTTAGCCTTATGTCGAATCTCATGCACATGTACTTGGTGCACCAAAGATTTTCTCCATAAATAGGCTCATGTTCGAGAATTTTCATTTGAGCAAATAACCCTTTTTAGCTATATAATTAACGGGTTTTCTATTTTTCCTAGGATTATTGTTTTGATTGTTTTTATAAATCTTTTTCCTAAACTGACAAAATTACCCCCAACTTTAATTTACTTTTATTTTTAAAACGGACTAATTGCACAAACATCCCCTAACATTGGGTATAATTGCACGTATATGGAACTTTTGTCTTAAATTACACAAACCTCCCTTACCGTTTGTTGACTTCCATCCATTCTGACGGTTGACCAACTTATCATCATAAAATGACTAAAATGCCCATAGTTAATAATTTTATTATTATTTTATTAACACTTTAACATTTTTTTTTGAAAATAATTTGCATCAGATGTTAAATAAAATACCTATATTTTTTTACAAGATTATTAGAGTTGATTCACCATCAGATCTAATGGAGAAATACCTCTATCAGATCATATCGAATGTAGGACAGCTCCATCGGTTCAGAATCTCCTCCGTGGGAGATCTGGTCCAAATCTCATATGGAGGAGATCATACGATCTCTTCTGTCGCTCGCGGAGGGCGTTGAGGAGTTCGTGCACTTCTCCAACCCTATTTACAACCCCATGATTATGGTCGAGTGGAGGTGCGGTCCACCATCACAGCCATTCTGAAACCCGACCCGACCCAGTTGGTGAGTTTTTTCAGTCTCTTCTACTGCGATAATTTTTTCTTATTCTGGTGGTGTTTGGGTTTTTATTTTTATATTTATTTTTTCGAAATCACTTATGTAGGTCTGATTCAATTTTTTTTCTTATTCAGATTATGGTGGTTTTTGTTGGAAATATTTAACTGGGTGAAGATGGGGATGGGGTTTTGATATTGAGAATGGCTGGTGTGTTGTCTGTGGTGATTTTTTTTTTCTTGGAACGGGTGGTTCTGACTTCTGAGACTTGATTTTCTTGAAGGAAATAGTGCTGCCGGTGGGGGGTTTGAGTCTTGAGAGTTTGGAACGAAGAACCAGAATTGGTGTTTTGATGAGAAGAAACAGTATTATACTGTTTGCTTTGGTTGATCAAGTGATGAATTCTGTGTTTAGTTGATTAAGAGATGAATTAGGATGTTATGGAAAAATCTAAATTATTGATTATGGATTCTTGAAGTATTTTTAAGATTTGTTTAGTGATTTTATCTGACTTTATCTGATTGTTTTAAAATTTTATATTTATTTATCCTATTTATTGTCTGTTTATTTTATCAGTTATTTATTGTCTGTTTTTAGTAAAATAATAAATAAATAAATATATATATATATATTTGAAACTATAATTTTTTTTTTGATAATATCTATTAATTTGGGACCAGGTATTTTTTTGAAAGCTTTCGCCGTTGGTAGGATTCGAGCCGTTGACCTGGGAGTCATTTGCCCAAGCCCCAAACTCGTCCATCTATCAGCTGAGCTACGCCCCTGTTGACCGAATATATTGGATTTAAGATTAGTTCCATAGTTTTGAATTCATGTTGATAAAAAAAAAATCACAAATTAAACTTTTAAGGGCTGAGAAAATGTGGAACACAAAATAAAAAATAAAAACAAAATAAAATGATATATTATTGCATTGAGAGTTTAGTACTCAAATGATAACAAAGTACTGGTGTGCAGGTAGCACATATAGGTAATTTTTTTGAAACGGCAAGTTTTATTGATAATAAAGAACCAGAAGGCAAACCAGCACACATATAGGTAATTAGTTAATATTAGGAAATGTAATTAGTTAATTAGTTACTTAGTCAATGACGTGTAATTACATGATTGGTTTGTTCGTTGGTTAGTTACAACTAACTCTGGTATTTATAGGAGCTAGTGAGCTTGTAATGTAAAATAACAGATTATCAATACAGAGAGATTTTTCTTCTCTGGTTCGTGCTTCTTCACCTTAATAGTTAATAAATAAATAAATCAAGAAAACCATTTACTAATTAGTGTCCAGTTGGACTGATCAAAGCTGAAATAAAATCCATTCTCTCTGATAGATGTATAGACATTTAAGTGACCAGCATCTCTCGATGGATCAAAAGCCTGCCAGTTTGAATCTTTATCATTCCACATAGCAGTGCATACCACACGAGATTTTCTCAGGTCTGAATAATGGAACTCTTGGCCTGGCCACATCTTATTCCAAAACCCTGTGCAATTCACCCTTGTCACACATGGAGTACCACTAGCCATGTCGTCTTTTACATGAATTGTAAACAACTTTAAATCATCCCCGGCCACAATATCCACGCTGCTGCAGATCACCATCAACCACGTCGCAACAACGACAATCACCAGCCTAGAAGCAGTCATCATCGACGTCTTCTGAGAATTATTATAATGTAGTGATGATGTGTGTGTGTGTGTTTTTTTTATTGGCAGTTTATGGTTCATATATAGATCTCAGTATCTGACTGCTAATAAAATCTGACACCTAACAGGTCAGATAAGGGCGAATGTCTTCCATATTTGTTGATTATGTAATTATGGTTATTTACATGTTCATATCTTTTATTATCCATGTAATTAATGCAATATTATCTGTCTTAAACTAGACTTTTGTTAGAATATTTTCTTTGCCCTGTTAGGTGAAGTATGGATATTAAATAGAATAATCTGATTATGGAATGTAATAGTAGATGAATTGTATTTTGTATATGATTTGGACTTGACCTGTTTTTGTTGTGATGTGCAAATTTGCCAACTTTCAACATTAATATTTAAAGTTTTATGGCAAATTTCCAGTTATTTTATTGCAATTTTCCATTTTTTTATATAATGAAATAAAAAAAATGACATTTTTAAGAAAAAAAAATGCAACAAATTACAATAAAATACTCAACATTTGGCATAAAGGCACAAAAATAGTCAGTTTTGCTATAATTACACATAAATTCCCTTGATCATAGTTATCTTAACATAAATTTTAACAGCTCAGGTAAAATGATATTTTTCATGTGAAAATAATAAATTAATGGAAAACATACCAATCAAGACATGCCACATCATTGATTGAAAAAAATTATAAAAATATATAACTTAATAATTAAGGAATTAAAAGAAATAAACAAAACATTTCAAAAAAATAATAATAATAACAAAAACAAAAAAACTTTTAATGGAGGATTCCACCATTGGAGATATGGTGAGATCTCCATATCTCCCAAACATGTGGAGATCGCTACACCATCTTATGATTTACATAATGATTGCAATTAATATGTTATATCATTTAGACATGATTTTTTGGTAAATAATTTGGTCAACCTAACATTACTTATACAATTGTATAAAAAAATCTTTGATGGAGCAAGACGTGGTATGTTTGATTCATGTCGGTGCATTCGACCACCTACTGAATTGACACACATGATGTTTGACACATGAAGCTTATTTGACAAAATTGTAAAAACTTTACATTTAAAAATTCCTAAGTAATTTTGCAGTTTCTTTATCTCACCGTGATTCACCGCCACGAGGTGAGACCGTTCAATAAAATTGTAGCATTTCTATTGAACTCTCTTACCACTTGGCGGTGAGACCATCCCACATAACTTTTTCTTCCCTTCTACACTTTCTTTCATCATCTTGTTTTATTTTCTTTTTCTTATTTCTCACACCCATATATTGGGTTTGCGTGGGTTTGGGTCAAAATGTTTTCAACCCATTCCAATTAAATATAATAAATATAAATTACAACCCAGCCCAACCAGTTTCAATTTTGGTTAGGTTGAGATTATCGGGTTGGGCACTGAGATGGCAAAAACCTGTCTGGGTCCAAATATATTCATGCCCGCTCGGGTACTCAGGTTCTTAAATTTGTTTTTGTATCCGGTCCATACTTGGGTTTTTGGAGCCCGGGTATCCATCTAAGAGATATGTGCCTTGGTTTACTGGTATGTAATACCTAGATTTTATCCGTGTTTTACCCGAATGTTTTTAAATTAACTTTGTTATTTCTATTTTTAACTTTTTTTGTTTTGTTATTTTAGGTATTAAATATGCAATTATGCATTCAATGTATTATGATTTGTTCCCAAAAACAAAAAAATTTCGATTTTAATTATTTTTATAAATAGTAATAAATAAATACTTTTCAAAACAAATGTTTTTTAAGAAAATAATGATAATTTTTTTTTTTCTAAGATTGGACTGAGCTTAGGGAAAAAATATCACAAAAATTATATGTTTAAAAAACCCAGACATTATATCCATATATAATGATAAATTTTGAAAACATATCAATTGTAATTAACATAACAATAAATTAAAATAATAGGGTGGCTATATATATATATATATATATATATATATATATACAATTTTTCTATTATCAGTTCGAACTGACAAAAGATATATCAGTTCCTTTCATGTGGGCCATTAGATTTAAAAGATGCTTTGACAAGTGTTTAAATCCAATGGCCCACATATAAGGAATTGATATATTTTATATCAGTTCGAACTGATAATAGAAAGACTATATATATTATTTTTGTTGAGAGAGAGAAGGCCGAAGGGTGGCTCTATTGCCACCTATAAAAATTCTTCCAACACCCATTTTCTCACCACATGCACCCATCATTCAAATTTAATAACTAATTTCTTTTTTCTTTTAATAACCATTGGAATTCCAGAAATAACCCTAATTAAAAATATTTATTAATTTTTCCTCTTTGCACCCATAATTAAATTATCAAACTTAAGAACTTTAGAATCCTGAAGCAAATTATTAGTCAAATTGACTTTAGTAACATTAGAAAGGTTAACCAGAGACAGTGGAACAACACCAGTCAACTGATTATCTATCAAGCTCAACTCCTCCAAAATAACAAGCCCGGCCAGATAAATCCGATATAGGCTTTGCTTTGTAAACAGATTTCCATGAAAGCCATATGCTTTGATCCAGTACTACCAAAGAGTTTGAATGGAAGAATTGGCAAAACTTGATGGATTGGTCTTTGAAGATTGTTCATAGCCGAATCAATCCAGGAAATGTATCACCCCCGAAAAATCATGAATAGTCCCTGAAATATTGGATCTCCCAAGAAGATAACTGATTGTAGTTAGGTCTCCTTTTTTCTTTGAAAAGAGATTGTACAATTTGTAATCAAGTCTTAGAGCATCTCCAATGCAAATATGTATTTGGAGAAAATTGAATGCCACATAGGATAAATATTTAAAAAGTTAGAAAAACTCTGTCCAATGCAATTATCAAACTTCAATATAGAGATAATGTGGCAAAAAAGAGTTAGAGAATATGAAGTTGGGTTTCTAATTCTAGAAACTCTCCTAGAAATGCTGATTAGGATTTCTAACTCTTTCCACCAATAATATTAAAGCTCATTTAATTGTAAAATAAAAAAGGAGAGAGAGTGTACTAATTGTTTTATTATGATTGGTCATAAAATAGATATATATTTGACTTTAATAATTGTATTGTAGATGTGAATATACATTTATTAAATTTTTTTTTTTCAAAAGTGGGCCCATAATGAATAGAAATGCTGATGTGACACTATTTAAAAACTCAAAAATGCATATTTGCATTGGAGATGCTCTTATATAAAGACATTAACATTAACCTAGTATAGAAATCAGGAGGCATGTACAAGAAATTGTTGCGACTAAAATCCACTTGCAAAAGCGAACTCAACCCTGCAAGACTCGGGATTGGTCCTTCAGTTCATCAAGGGTGCATAAAAAAAATTAATAAATATTTTTAATTAGGGCTATTTTTGGAATTACAAGGGTTATTGAAAGAAAAAAAATTGGATACGTCGTTAAAAATAAATGTGTTTTAAACAGAAGTATTGGAGACTAAATTTTGAATTGATTATCTATCAAATTTATCTTTATGTCACATAAGAAGTAAGTCTCTTGACGTTGTTACTATGTCAACGATTTTTGGTATGCATATCACTTTTATAGTTTTACATTGAAGATACTCTAAATACCTGACCCCTCATTCAAGAAAGGGGTCAGCTTTTCTCTCTCTCTCTTAATTCTCACTTCGCTAACTCTTACTAGAGGAGATCCAAGCTCAACACGATAGCCACGTAGACCTTATAGTTCTAGAATCTAGCATTCGACTCGATGTGATAATTATTAAGAGGCTTTTAGCTCTCTTTTCACTTTATGTTCCACATCCAAATCCACTCGACATGATGTTCATATGCTACAGTTTGATTTACTCTCCTTTACTTTTTATTATAATTTACTTCGACTCCTCATTTCACTATCTGACTTGAGCGTTAGAGAGTTGCTCTTTATGTCTCTTTTTCACATGTTGTTGGTGACTACCAGATTACAAATTCAATTGTAGATTCGAGGATCTACAAGAAATAAATTAAAAATTAAGTAAATGGCCTTTGAGTGCAAGAATAAAAGATGTATTTTTTTTTTCCTTCTTTTGAGATTAAAATGGATGATTGTTGTTTAATAATGTGAAAGAGAGAAGATGGGTGGGATCACTGTACTAGGAATTAAAGCATAGAGTTCAACACAGGAGGGCTGGTCTGAAGATTTTTTTAATGATAATAATATAATATAACTGGTTGTTTGATGACTTTAAAGCTGACTGACCATCCGCCTATCATGGCAATCAAGTACCAACTCTACACCAATAATAATTCTAAATTATTAAGGTTATGATATTTCTCAAATTAAAACAAGAATTTGATAATTACCAAATGAATATTACGTTTGGGGTCAAACCCTATATATATATATATGGATACAAGCTGTACATTTAAAAGGAAAGAAACTAAACAATAATATAAATTTCTAATTAATAGCTATAATCTTGGGGATGATTGGTTGAACAATTCTTGGAGAAATATCATATATAACCATAATATAAAATCACAACCCAAACAAAACATAAAGTTAGAAACTTTACTGTGTTTCATTCATTTTATTTCTCTTTTAAACGAACTTTTACATGGTGAAACAAAAACAAAAAAAAACAAAAAATCACTCAGTTTCCCAAGTAGATCTTCTGATCCAAGTAGAATTATCCCAGCTAAGAAAGAATCCATTGTGTTTGACAAGCCAGAAAACACTAGTATGATTAGCATCTCTACTAGGTTGAAAAGCATGCCATGAACCCACCAGACCCCCCCAAATAGCTTCACAAAAATACAATCCTTTTTCTTTTACAATCCAACTATACTCATCGCCCACCACCAGATCGTGAAATATTCCAACACTCTTTCCCTTCAAACTGCACTCTATTTTCATTGCTTTTGACTTCTCTGGCAGCCCATTTATAACGTGAACGCTGGCCACATCATTTCCAGATTCTTCCACTGTTGTTTGACCCATATTGAACAACAATGCAAGAATCACAATTTGAACAAAGTAGCTGATCACGAGTTTGGTCATTTTTTTTTTGTTTTGAAAATGGTGTCGTGGGTTCTCCTTATCTTAGCCTTTTTATAAGCACAGAAAGATGTTAATTTATCGATATTTTTCCTATATTTAAGGAACATATCAGTGAGAATTGGAAATAATCAAATGAATAGTTGAAATTTCAAATATAATTAAATGCATTTTTAATTATCATCTTTATGAATACATATTCCTTTTAAGTTGAGTGCATCTCCCCCTTCCACATCAGTGATACAAGGTCCAAGTTTGACCATGTGTATATGTTGAGAGTTTTATCTTGATGTTGTAGAGTTAAATATTCGAACCGTACAATTAGTATTTGATTTTGACAATTTCCAGCACACTCATGAGTCATGATTCCTTCGGTATTGGATTTTTTTTTTTTTTTGAAAGGATAGTGTCAGATTTCAATGGCAAAAAAATAATATAATCTTTATGAATTACAATATAATTTTCAAAGAAAAGAGTGTCACATTAGACTTTTCAAGTGTTTGCAGTTATTGGGACAATGCAATCATATCATGTTTAATGGAGGTCATCTTCTTTTATTTCTTGAACAAATTGGACAATTCCGTCTGCAAATAAGGAACAGATGTCAAATACCGCACTTCAAAAGAAAAGTGTTATATAGTGATACATTTTCTAATTTTTGAATGCATCACTGTAGATATTATTTTTGACATATTTTATTAATTATCATTTAATTGAATTATTTTTTAAAAATTGTCACAATCAATTAAAAAATTAAATAATTTATAACAAATAATATAATTAGTTACAAAATTACCATAAAAAAAAAAAAGATTTTATTTTGTAACTCATAAAAATGTTACTAAGAAAATAAAAACGATTTTTATTTTATGGAGAGATAATGAAGGATAACAAATGAGATTTTTTTTTTGAAACAACCTTTTAAAACTTAAAAGGGTTCACTTTAAGAAAAAAAAAAGAATCTTTACTTTATTAAGTGATCTTTTTTAAAGAATTAATATAATATTATCTTGAAATAATTAATTTTTTTTTAAAAAAAATTATACATTTTATTTAAACATAAAAATCTTTTAAAATTTGAACAATTTATTTTACAAAAATATGAAGGTTTATAAAAGGCAATATAAACATTTAATTTAATTTTTTAAAGATTTTATTTATTTATTATTATTGTATTTGTTTTCAGGGTCAGAATCTCAAATTTGAGCTTTATATATTGAAATTTTCTTTGAATAAGGTACGGTTTTTTTTTTTTTTTTTTTTTTTTAATGTGGAATTTATATATCATTTAAGGGATATTTCTTAAGGAGTCACCAAAAGTTTTCTAGAGAGAGGTTCTCTGCCTTCTCTCTAGCCCAGTGCCGACTCCAACTCTCCTTAGGTTCGCCGCCTCAGTCCGCCGCCGGTTTCTTGTTGTGGCAGCGGGAGCCGGCGGCGATGTCGCCCCTCCGGGCGATCTCCTCCTCACGCTGGGTCTCCCCGGTCAGATCGGAGCTTTTTGCGGCTGCTACGACGGCCCTGGTGTCGCCTGGCCTGGCCGACCCTCTCATGCCACCGGACGGGTCTTTTCTCCCAGCCGATGCCGGCGGCGGTTAGATCGGCCGATCCGCCCGGATCCGGCCAGATCTAGAGTGGTTTTCCGGTGTGCACTGCGACGGTGTCCATGTGTTTTCGTTAGGCCCGATCCTCTCCGCCGGACACTCGCCGGTAGCCAAGGAAGTTTCCTCCTCTGATCGGTGGCTCAGTCGGTTGTTTTTTCAATTTTTAGTTGCTTTCATTCCTCTTTCTGAGGTTGTTTTTAGTTGTTTTAATCCTTTTTATGAGGTTTGTTTGGTTTTTTAGTTGTGTTCATCCTCTCTGTGAGGTTGTTTTGGTTTCCAGTGGATTTCCCTCCTCTTTGTGAGGGTGTGTTGTTTCCCGCCTGTGTGTGGGTGGTTTTCCCCCGGTTGTGGGGTTGTTTTCTGGTTTCCCCCATTTGTGGGGCTTAATCTCTGGGCTGTGCTTATGTGTTCTTAGCTGCTGAGTCCCGGTTGTAATTGCCCTGGTTTTATCTTCCAGGCGTGTAATCCTTTGGGTTATTCCCCCCGTCAAAAACAAAAAAAAAGGGATATTTCTTAAGTATATTTTGTTTTTAATTTTTATAAGGAATCCATAATTATTATTTCATGATTTATAGGTATTGGTTCTTAGATTTTCACAGTACATATCAATATCTGTAAATGTGCATATAATTGTTTGATAAAATGAATTTTATGGAACAATCAATTGTTTGATGCAGCATTGAAAGAAAATTCTATCTTGATAGGAAAGGTAAGGGCATGTCTTGTAAGCGTTTTTCATTTGTTGTTTTTAGAAAAGAAAAATGAAAATAAAAATAGTGTTTTTGGTTTCAGTTTCAAAATCCAAAGACGCGTATGGTAGTATATGCAGAAAATAATATTATGAAAATAAAAACATTAAAAACGCATCTGGTAGGTTAACCGAAAATTTTCAATAATTCATCCTAAATAATTATCAATAATTATCAACCGAGTCATATTTTTTATTAAATAAAAATTTAAAATATTAAACTTTTTTTTACAAAATTTAATATCTTCCGGTAGAGATGAGATTTGATGCTTCAATTGGATAAACTACATCCCAAAATATATAATCATCTCTGTTCTTACAAGGAATCCCAAGAGGAATAGACAATCTTTAGCTCATTAATTCCAAATTGATAAGCCATACACAATTTTTATCTAATGAAAGCTAAGTTATGAATTTAATAATGTGTATTTCCTATGTACATTATATAATCAAAAAAATAAGGAGTTGTCATATATAATTTTTTAAAATGAAAATAAAAATGATAGAATGTCCGTCTTCAACTTTTCATACAGGAAAGGGTAATTTTGCTTCATACTTATCCAAATATTAAACATTAATAAATTTTTTTAAAAAAAAAATTGAATGAGTAGCCAATCTACTCGGAGGAGCTGAGATCCTCCTCCAGTGACATCGAACTAGCTAGATTAACGTCGTTGGAGGAGGATCTCACCCAGAGACGGACCTTGGGTTTGGCTAGGGTGGGCTCAAGCCTACCCTAGTTTTTTTTTTTTTTTTTTTAAAAAAAAAAAAATTGAAAAGTTAAAAAAAAAAATTAAAAAAAATAATAATGAAATATCAATGGAAAACGTTAACCTGTAGGACTAGGTATCTAGGACTGTATTGTTAGAAGACTTTTTTCTAACCTTATCACGCTTCATGACTTACGAGGTAATTAATATCAATTTCTTTTTTGTTTTTGTTTTTCTTTAATAATTATAATCTCTCTCAACTTTCCCCTTTGATCCAACCTCTTTATTAGTATCAATAATTCTATCTTCCAATTAGGTTTTTTTTTTTTTTTTTTTACAAAACAAACTAACAATTATTCTCTGCGTCAAGGCTCAATCTCTCTAGAAACACAAAGAGAAAAACCATTCATCTAGACGAAATCTCTCCACTTTGTTGGTCCATTTAGGGCCATGATATTCCAATAAGGTATGTTTTTATGAATATTGTGAATTTAAATTTTTTGTTTCGTAATAAAATTTTAGGATTAATCTAATTATTAGTAATTCTAATTTTAATTTGCAAACTAACACTATTGTGAATGAATTTATTTTTGTTTTGGTTGAAATTTAGATACATGTTTGTTAAATTTTTTTTATTCTTTTTTTTCGTTTTTAATTATTCTTTTGTTTTTAGATTTATTAGTAAATAGTAATATAAGTGTAAATTTATTTCCTTATGTGACGTGCATGCTCCATCATAACTAAACCAAACTAATAATTAAATAAATTATAATTTTTTAGAAAGTGATGAATTAGATTTCTTTTAACACTTAACATTGTATTTGTATATTTCGAATAAATCAACTAATATTATAATATAAGAACATTGTATATGTAAATAATTTCTTATTTCTTGACGTATATAGAAGTAATAAAATAAGGATCAATATAAGGACTTATTTTTGTGTCTTTTTGTTATTTATATAGGTTGTAATACAAAAACGAAACATATTCCATTATTTCGATAAAAAAGATGATGGTGAGTCATCAAGTAGGCCAAATGCCCCATATGATGTTCACACTTCAAGTTCAAGATCTCCTCCCAAATCCCAATAATAAAAGATACAAACTCAAAATTGTAATTATTTGATTGTATTTGTATTTTATGTTTATTTTATAAAATACATTTATAGAGTAATTCCCACTACGTCTTCTTAACTAAGTGTATTTTTTATTTTTAACTAATATAATTTTCTCATATTGTTAATGATCGGAAAAAAAAATTATTATAGTCCACCCTAGTGTTTAATCCTGGTTACGTCCCTGATCTCACCTCCTCCGTTGTCGGCGAAGAAGAAGAAGAGAGAAGAAGAAGAAGAAGAAGAAGAAGAAAAGGAGAAGAAGAGAGAAGAGAAGAGGAGGAGGAGAAGAACTGGCCTGACGAAGATGAGAAAAATGAAAGGAAAAAAAAAAAGAAAAGAATTTGAGTTTTTTTTAAATGAAAAACATGTTTAAAGTGTTTTCCGTGTTTTTCAATTTTAACACTGATTTTGTTTTTCATTTTGTTTTGGTTTTTTGAAAAAAAATAAAAAAAATGAAGAACGTTTAACGAACGCAAATTCAAAATTGTTTTCGGAAACCAAAAACAAAAAAAACACTAAGGGTCCATCTTGTAAGCGTTTTTCATCAGTTGCTTTTCGAAAATAAAAATGAAAATGAAAACAACGTTTTTGGTTTCAGTTTTAAAATTTGAAAAAACACCTGGTAGCATATATTGAAAGCTGCATTCTAAAAATGAAAACGTAAAAACCGCGTTTGGTAGGTTAACTGAAAAATATCAAAAATATTTTTTCTTAATGAGTTGAAAATTTTCTAGATTTGAAGAAATCTATGAATTTCCAAATTTGATGAGATCTGAGAATTTCCAAAAACCCAGAAAATCAAAATATTAACCACAATTATCAGCAACCTACAAATCATTAATAAATTTGCCCCGGGAATTTTGTCTCTCAGCTGATACAATACAATACAGCTTTTTCTCAAACTAATTTGCATATTAAATTGAATATTTTTTCTTCTTTTCTTTCTTTTCCATACCAATTTTCTTCAGCTATCAAATCCAGCCACCAATAAAACAGGATTTGAAAATGAAATTCAATCAATTATTGTACCCAACCACAAGATCATTTAATTCCATCAGAAATTATTGATCAAGGCATGTAAACATCCAAATTTTCACTGGCAAGAAGCCAGGGGCGAAATGGCGCAGCCATAGGGGCCATGGCTCCCCCAACCAATGAAAATGCTCCAAGATTTAATTATGGAAAAATTATGATATAATAATATATAGATGATAATATTAGCTTGATTAATCCTATTATTTTAATCCTATTATTTAATTAATAAATATCTTTCCTATTTTATTACCCATGATTTTAGGATACAAAATCAATCTTTTTTCCTTCCATGATTTTAATTTCCAATCAAAAAATAATTTTCTATTATTTCATACATTATTGTCTAGTCTAGTATACATTATTATTTAATATGTTTTCACGGTAAAAAACTAAGTAAATATTGGAGGCTTACTATCTTATTATACTCATTGTATCTTGATACAATTCCTTGAGCTTTACTCTACATTGTTTGTTAATTACAGGAAAAATAATAATTAATATTTGGTTTTAAGATGATTTTTGAGATATAAAAGAGCGATAAATTACATTTTAATTCTCAAAATTATATATATTTTTTGTGACACTACCTTTAAGATTAAAAGGGTATCACATTTTTTTTAACAACTTATTTCTTAAATATTAATATATTTGTCATGCGTGACATCCCTCCCCTCCCCCCCCCCCCCCCCAAAAAAAAAAAAAAAAAAAAAAACCAAATTCTTGGTAGCAATCTAGGTTCTATATATTTAAACATATATAGAACTCTCTCTTGTTGCCTTGGACTACTATCTTCTCTCTGTAATTGAATACTCGCCATCTTCACTCTCTCTCTCTCTCTCTCTTTCTCTTCTCTCCCCTGTTTCTAAGAAGAAGATCATCTTAAGAAGAAGAAGCAGAAGAAGAAGAAGACCACATCGGCGGCGAAAAAGAAGAGTAGATTGACGAAGAAAAAGACCAGATCGGCGGCGAAAAAGAGAGCAAATCGACGGGAATAAGATGAGCAAATTGATGGGCCAATCGACGGCGAAAAAGAAGAGTAGATCAGCGGGAAGAAGATTAGCAAATCGATGGGCCGATCTGCGTTTGAATGAAGAAGAATAAGAAAGAAGAATGGTCGAATGAAGAAGAAGAAGAAAGAAGAATGGTCGAATGTAGAAGAAGTGAGTTTTTTTATTTTATTTATTTTATTTTTAAATGGAAAACGAGTTATTTGTGTTTTTCAAAATTTTCACTTTTAACATTGGTTTTGTTTTTATTTTTTGAAAACAAAATGGAAAACGATAAACAAACGCGAATTTGAAATCGTTTTTGAAAAACAAAAACACCTGTTTTTGATGGACATGCCCTAAAAGTCTACTACTGGACAACCCATAAGCTTATCTTGATTTCACCTTTTAGAGTTTGTTTTCTTGTACTTGGTTTTCACGATCGAAATCTCAAATTCAAGATTCATATATTGAAAGATTTTTTGAATAATATTGTATGTTTTTTTTAATGTAGAATTGTACATATATCGTTAGGGATATCGGTAAACAATACGTTTTTCAATTGTCAAAAACTTATCTATACCTTTTTTTTTTCTTCTAGTGACATAACCCTACTAATAGCATGTGTTGTTGACATTTCGGCTTCTTATATCAAATCTATTCTATATTTATTCACAGAGGATAAGATGAAAGAGATACGAATCCTTAAGGAGATCTACACTTTGGAAGACTAACATGAGAAGGTGATGATTTATTTATTTATTTATTTATATTTTGTTCTTTCACACTTTTCCCTCTTTCTTAATTTATTAACATTGATATTGGGGCTTGGTTTTCTGAGTTGATGATAATGACTGAAAATATCTCTTCTTTATTTTAATTTTTTAGTTGAATGTAATGACCATATTTATTTGTTCTCCTTTTTAATTATTTTATCCCCATAAGCGGTTTGGGCACTTTTGTTGAGGGGAAAAGGATGATTTTTGTTCCCTTGTAGAGTTGTATATTATGAAGTTTCTATAGACTAGGTTCAGCATAATGTGCTTGTTTTATGCTTATATATCAAACTTATAGAATATAATTTATACATGTACTAAGTTTTGCCAATACTGTTGCATTTTTTTCTTCAAAAGTTTCAAGTTTATAGTTATGCACTTGGAAATTTTAGTGTGTGACCTAACACTTATGTTAACTTAGACAGATCAGGTTTACATATGTTATTTAGTGGTAAACTATGAAAGATGTTGGATTACTTTTGTAACAATACGACATTAGGTTAGTTTTTTTTTTGGATATTTTTAAATGGAGTGATTATTTATAGAATACGATATCATTCAATGAGTGACATGTTTTATTTGGTTATATATATATATATATATATATATATATATATTTGATACAATTTAAATTTCAATAATGCTACACTTCCCACCCAGTATCCCACTTTTCCCATCCCACTACAGGTGTCATCTTATGTGGCATTACTTAGTCAACTGACAACTCACATTCACTTAATGCTTATTTAATTTTCATTAAACCCATGTGTAAGGTCTATAGTTTATGTTGGCATAAATTCCATATCAAAATGTGTTTCTCTTGTAATGTTTAGTGGTTCGTATATTGAAGAATTAAGAAGACGAAGGATGTCTCAACCACAATTCATTCAAGAAGCCGGCATTTAAGAGATTTGTGCATCATTGTTCAACAAAGGTAATAAAGGACCTCATATCTCTTACAAGGCTAGGCACACACTCACACATAGCATTCTTGTGTGTTCCTTCATGATTAAACATCACTATTGTATCACTTTCACACACTTGACAAAATATGCTCATGCATTCATACTATATTGGTAATATTTTGTTTATTGCATTTTCTAGGACTATGTATGGAAATTAGCATATGTGTGTGTATTTGTGCTTGTATGTTTTCGTTTTTTTTTGTACGTGGACTTGAACATGTTCTTATTTGATGTCTTATTGAGTTCCGGTGGTTTCGGTTACTCATTCATGTAGTTTCGAGTCCAAACGATGTAGCTATGCTATTTTTCGTTCTCATTCGTTGAGTTGACTTCATCATCGTTTTCTGAGATGATTTCTCAACCATTTTTCAAAGTTGTATTGTCATCGTCGTGCATAAGAGAGTCACGGTTCGTAATCCGAAAACTGATTTGAAATCGGAGTTCGGATGCCCAAGATACGGGCTGAAGAACCGAGGGAGCACGTGAGAGAGGCAGCAGGCCGTGAGGCCACTTGGCCCAGCCGTGAGGGAGGCCGTGGGCCCCACGGCCAAGGGGGCTCTCTGCCCCCGTGAGGCCCACGCGCCCCCCACGGCCTGGGGTGACGTGGCCTCACCTCATTGGCCCGGAATCTCTTCTCTCTCCTCCTTATATCTTCCCTCCATCTCTCTCCATTTGATTTTTAAGAAGAAAAAGTTGCAAATTCCCGTCAGTCCTCTCCTCTGAATTTTCTCATCTTCCAAACATCATATCTCCCTCATCCGGAGTCGGATTTGAGTGATTCGAATTGCAGAACGTTCGTAATTGAGTCCTCTATCATTTCTGAGTGGTTTGGTAGCTGATTGATCGAGTTTTCTGGTGGTTACACACTGAAATCCGAACCAGCTGTTGAATCAAAGGTATTGGACTTATCTTTGGGATTTCTTTCTTTTCAACCTTCAATTTGCTTGGGGTTTCTTCTTCTATATGTATGATTATGTTTGGTAAAAGCTATTGAGAAAGATAGCTTCATAATCATTCCAATTGAAAGTCAATTTATAGACAAATGTGGACTAGTTTCTATGATTCTAGGTTTTTCACATGTTTGTGAGTTGTATTGTGATTAGAATGATATCTTAGGTTGTTTGTGACTTGATTGAATCAATTTTGTGATAAATGACCTTGAGATTTGTTTTGATCCTTTTGATTGATGAAATCAAGGATTATTTTATTTGTATGTGATTTAGAGAAATCTAGGTTTTGATTGATGTATATCTCAAATCCTTGCTCCATATTTTTGGCTAGAATATTGATTGATTAAATATCATGTATCTAGCATTTTATTGTATGTTGATTGCATCTTGAACTTGTACTTCATGAATATACTTTGTTCAAGTGTTGTATGTGTGAATGAAGCTTTGAGCTTATGTGTTTGATGTTTGCACATGCTTATGTTTTATTTTTATATTTTGCATCTAGACTTTTATTAAATATGTTATCACATGTTAAGGTCTATTTGTACCATAGAATGTATTGATCACATGTTCTATGTTGATTTGATTGTTTGCATCATTTGCATTCACATGATCACACTAGGAAGTCCTTGTAAAAGGCATGAAATCTTGGTTAGAGTCGGGATGACTCGGATAGCCAAGCAAGAAGACTTGCCTAGAGTCGGGATGACTCGGATAGGTAAGCAAGAAGTCATGGCTAGAGTCGGGAGGACTCGGATAGTCATGCATGAGAGGCTCCCTAGAGGCATGAGTGCCTTGGATAGGGAGTTGGCTATTGTATTGGTAGGCCTAGACGTATGGTTAGACATAGACTCCGATAGAGCGGGGTACACGGGAGGTGTATGCACTCTTGAGGAATTTCTAATCTACCATCGATATTGGTTTTGTGTGGTGTCCAATATATGGTGGTTTCGCATCATTGAGGGATTTCACACTTTCCAATAGGGTTGGGTAGGCTTAGACTTCACTAGGTTGGGTGAGCTAAAGATTGGTCACTTTGTGAATGTTCTATGTTTACTTTCCAATAATATAGTACCCAATGGTTGTAGTTCAACCCGTGGATGTTTCCTCCTTGGAGGTTTTACCACGTTAAAAAATCTCTTGTGTTAATTCTTCCTATCTCTATCTCTTATATTTTATTTGTATATTTTTATTATCTTGTTTCATAGTATTCACTTATGATGTATTGTGAAGCAAGACTTTGTATAGTGTGATTAGTGAACTCATTTTATTGATCGATTTTATTTCTATGATTCTTTTGTATATTGTATTTGTGTATAGTGATATTTGATCACTCTTGTAACTCATTGAACATATAGTGAAATACAAGTATTCTTTGTTGTTATACTTATTTGTTTGTTTACCTCATACAACTTGATGATGTATGTAGACCATGCTTATATGATTACCTATTCATATTGTCTATGTATGTTGTCTTTTCTTAGTGTATTTATTGTATGTAAGGCAACCTTGAGGGACAAACGAAAGTTTGTTCAAGGGATTGAAAAATGCGTAAAAACCTATTCACCCCCCCTTTTAGGTATGCCTTAAGCAATTTAACTACGTTTGTATACTTTCACCATGTAATTTTTATAATTTTATTTTCATCCCAACACAAATCGTAAAAGACTCTTCATCTCCTATCCTCCACCATTGTGACTCAAGAACCAATACATTGGTTTAGATCGTAAAAAAAAAAAAAAAAAAAAAAAAAAAAAGGTTCTTGAGTCACAATGGTGGAGGATAGGAGATGAAGAGTCTTTTACGATCTAAACCAGTGTATTGTTTGTGTTGGGATGAAAATAAAATTATAAAAATTACATGGGTTTGAAAATTAAATAAGCATTAAGTGAATGTGAGTTGTCAGTTGACTAAGTAATGCCACATAAGATGACACCTGTAGTGGGATGGGAAAAGTGGGATATTGGGTGGGAAGTGTAGCATTATTGTTTAAATTTATATTAAATTTTGACAGTTGATTAAATTGTCACTAAGTATCCATATTGTGACATAATATTCATATTGTTATCTGTCACTAAGTCTAAGTATAGTGACAATTTTTAGATAGTTAATTTAATTGTCACTAAGTTTTTTGTAGTGACATAATTTTTAGATGATCTGTCACTAGATTTGTGAATAGTGACACTTTTTAAATAATAAATTGTCACTAAAAATGTGTATAGTGACAAAATCTTCAAACAATTAATTATCATTGGATACAAATTTAGTGACACAATTTTTATTTTATCATTTATTAAGGTCAAATGATAATGTGTCACTAAAAGGTATAATTTGTGACAAGTATCAAAAAACTGTTATAAATACTTTTAATTAGTGACGAGGGCAAAAGTGACCAATTATTAATGACATTTTTTTTTTGTCACAATATTGAAATTGTGACTATTACTTCACTTGTAAATTGTAATGATAAAGATTTTTTGTCACTATAGGTCAATTTTCTTATAGTGGCCAACCGACTAGCAAGATTAAATAATACTAGTTAAGAGAACAAGCAACGTACATAGGGGGTTGCATGATTTCATGATTTCAGGACCACTGTGTCATTTAAATCTTTAAGAATAATATGATAAATGCACGCTAATCTATTGTTAAATATATCTTGCATTCCAATCTAAGATTCGCAGCAATGTTTTATTAAAGCATCTCTAAGTGTCTCCCTTGGAGAACCCCCCTATTTAAGGGTGAATGTTGTAAGGGTGAAGATAGAATTTTAGCTTTTGGGGGGTTAAGACAAACTAATATTAAAGGTCACACAATAAAAACAACAATATTTTATTAGAGCATCTCTAAGTGTCTCCCTTGGAGACCCCCCTATTTAAGGGTGAATGTTGTAAGGGTAGAGACAGAATTTTAGCTTTGGGGGGTGGGGGTGGTGGGGGTGATAGCAGCAATGCATGCACCACCACACACACACAAGTGACTCATGAATCCTAACCATACTAGGACAGCTTAGTTCCGCTGTACTGTATTACCATTCACAATTAGATTGTAATTAGTTTTAGAATTCCTCTATGCATACGTAATATAATATGTATAAATACCAACTCATGTCATGAATAACATAAGATTTATTCTCTCAAATATTAAATCTATTATGGTATCAGAGCTCAGCTAAGAAATAACTTGAAATTCCTAAAAACCTAAAAACTCCTCCTAACCCTAAAATCATTCTCTTCTTTCTTTCCTCTTCTTTCTTCTCTGACAAAACACCAACCGTCGTCGTCAAACTATGACTTCAACAGGCACACCAGCATCTTCTTCCTCCATCTCGTCTCCTCAGGTGACTTTCATGGGAATGAACAACAACACCTAACTGCAGTCACTCATTGCTATCAACTACACTCAGGTTCCTATCAAACTAACGAAAGGAGGGAACTATGCAGCTTGGAAATCTCAGTTCGAAAACCTCTTCTTCGGATATGGACTCATGGGATTCCTAAACGGCATCAAACCTTGCCCGCCTGCAAGTGTCACCGCCACCACCACCACCACTAATCCACTGTCAACCAGAACATCCGAAACAACTACCAACCCAGATCATCACCTCTGGCTGCGTCAGGACAGGTTATTACTTCATGCAATCCATGTTTCGTGCATAGGGGCTGCACAATCTATCGTTACCCGATCTACCACTTCCGCTCAAGCATGGCAGAAACTTGAAGCTACTTATGCCAATCGATCCAATACTCATAAACTTGGGCTCCTTGACTCACTGACAAACATCACCTTGGCGGACAAATCCATTGCGGACTACATGCAAGGGATTAAAAACATCCTTGACAATCTTAAACTAATTGGGAATCTGATTGATGATGGTGCAATGGTTATTCACACCTTGAACAGCTTGGGTCTAGCCTACCTACCACTAGCTTCCATAATCCGAGCCCGTGACACACCGATTACCTTCGAAGAACTTTATGACAAACTACTTGATCACGAGGCCTTCCTACAACGTGATGAGACAAAAAGAGGTGGTCCGGCAATTACGGCACAGTTTAATCAGAAAATGTTTAACCGGAAAGGGCGTCAACAACAAGGATATTCTTCCAACAATATGGGAAACCACTACACTCACAATTCCAACAATAATCACAACAACCGACCCACCTTTGGCAATTCACCAAACAGTGGCTGCGGGTACTCCTCAACCTACGGGAACCAATTTCGGTCCAATCCACAGCCTTAATTCTCCTCCCAAAATCAGTGGCGCCGGTCCTCGTTCAATAACAATTCATGACCGGTATGCCAACTATGTGACAAGGTTGGACACACAACCTGTGTCTGTCGCTCACACCCACAACCGGGATCCAATGCATGGCCACAAGCGAATCATATGGCCTTTGATCTGTCGAACAATTGCAACAACTGGATCCTTGACTCAGGTGCATCTCACTATATGACTTCAGATCTTCAAAATATGTCGATCCATTTCGAATACGGTGGCCCAGAAGATATCATGGTTGGGGACGGTAAAATAATTCCTATAACTCATACCGGTAGTACCTCTTTAACCACCTCTGATAAATCCTTTCCACTCACACAAGTACTATGTTCTCCTCATATATCTCACAATCTTGTTTCTGTGTCAAAATTTTGCACTCACAATAATACATCTATTGAATTCTTTCATGATTGTTTTCTTGTGAAGGATCTGACAACGGGGGCATCTTTGGTCCGCGGCCGGAATAAGGGAAACCTATGTATCTGGCCAAGGTCTAATCCACCTCGTCACTCCGTGTCTCCAGTCCATCTCCTGTCCGCCACCTCCCAATCGACTGTCAACACCCTGGTATGGCACTGTCGCCTTAGTCATCCATCTCTCCAAATCATCCAGAACCTAGTCTCCTCTCATGGTCTTCCAATATCCAAGTTAGAGTCTCAGTTTTCTCATTGCCCTACATGTCTTTGTAATAAAAGTCACAAACTACCATTTGGAGTTTCGACATTAAAAGGCAATAAACCATTAGAAATTTTATTTGATGATGTTTGGGGCCCTGCTCATTTATCGTCCTTTGAAAATTATCGCTACTATGTTATTTTTGTGGATTATTTTTCAAAATACACATGGTTATATCCGATTAAGCACAAATCCGATGTCCCACATGTTTCAAATGCTTGAAGGCATTTGTCGAAAAAAATTTCAACACTAAGATTAAAACGGTTTACTCAGATGGTAGTGGGGAGGCTCAATCCCTCGGTCTTAACTTAAAAGCCTTAGGCATCCAACACTTAAAATCACCACCCCACACACCTGAACATGTTGGCACAACTAAACGCAAACATCGACATGTGGTGGAAACAGCACTAACCCTACTTCATCATGCTTCCATGCCACTAAAATTCTGGAACCTAGCCTTTCAAACCTCGGTCTACTTAATAAATCGCATGCCAACCAAAGTCCTCTAAAACCGAAATCCCTACTCCATCCTCTTCCACACGGATCCGAATTATCGTAAACTGCTTGTATTCGGTTGTCTGTGTTACCCATGGTTATGTTCTTACACATCTCATAAGTTAGAACCCCGGTCCAAACCATGTGTTTTCGTCGGCTATTCCAATGACCATCATGCATATATATGTCTAGATCGTCACACAATTAGGGTATACATATCTCGACATGTCGTGTTCGTCGAGTCTGTCTTCCCCTTCTCAGGTTCGGTTGGCCAATGCACACATATAGTCCCTTTACAGGTTAGTCAATGGCTTGAGTCATTCACACCCAATCCCGACTACATACCTGAAACCGAGTCTCCTACTACACACTCTTTACCCACCTAACCTTCATTCTCCTTCCTTGACATCATACATATTTCTCAACCTTCCACCAACTCGGAAACACAATACAACTAGTCAACCACCTTGACAGTCCCGCACCATCAGCTGCGCAACCTGCCACTGATTCCGCCCCACTACCACTAATTATATAACCCACCTCTCCACCTAGGGTCATCCAAACCAGGTCTAGAAGTAGCATATTCAAACCTAAAACTATCCTTGACCTACACACTATAACCCATTATTCCCTACAAACCGAACCCACCACTCTAATACAAGCTCGGAAAATTTTGGAATGGCGACAAGTAATGAGTGCCGAGTATGATGCTCTAGTAAAAAATACTACTTAAACGCTCGTACCAGCTCACTCATCACAGAATGTTATGGGATGTAAATGGATTTTTCGGATCAAAAGGAACCCTGATGGTTCGGTAGCCCGATACAAAGCTCGCCTTGTGGCGAAAGACTTTCATCAACGCCCTGGCATTGACTTCACTGAGACTTTCAGTCCTGTAGTGAAACCAGTCACAGTTCACTTAATTCTGACGATTACAATTACTAACGGTTGATCCTTACGCCAACTAGATGTCAATAATGCCTTTTTGCAGGGAACTCTCACTGATGATGTATACATGGAACAACCCCCTAGGTTCGATCATCCCACCATGTCGCATCATGTTTGTAAGCTCCAGAAGGCGATTTATTGCTTCCATTAGGCACCACGAGCCTGGTACAATGAACTCCGTACCTTTCTCATAACTGCAGGATTTGTCAACTCCAAGAGCGATGCCTCACTCTTCATCTATCATAAGACCGACCATACAGTGTACCTGCTGGTATACATTGACGACATTATTGTGACTGGCTCATCAGACTCCATAGTTCACCAATTCATCACCATTCTAGCCTGGCGGTTTTCTCTGAAGGATCTCGGCCAGCTCTCATTCTTTCTTGGGGTTGAAGCACTTCACTCCTCACGTGGCCTATTTCTTTCGCAGCAAAAATACATCTGTGATCTCCTGGCCAAAACTAACATACTTGATGCAAAACCTGTCTCCACGCCACTCTCGGCGACTGATACACTGAAGCTTGCCAATGGTAGTGCTCATGCGAACGCAACTCAATATAGGCAAATCATGGGTTCTCTCCAATACTTGTCTCTAACTCGACTAGACGTCTCATTTGCGGTAAATAAACTCTTTCAATTCATGCACCGCCCAACCACATTGCACTAGAATGCCGTGAAACGAGTCCTTCGGTACCTCAAAGGATCTCTCGGCCATGGCTTACTCATCCGGCACACATCTCCACCTCAACTTCATGCCTTCGTTGACTCAGATTGGGCAGGTGATCTAGATGACAGGCGATCCACCATGACATACATCTTCTTTCTTGGATCCACTCCCATCAGCTGGAGCTCCAAAAAGCAGCACACAGTAGCACGGTCCTCCACAGAGGTAGAATATCGTGCAATCACTTCCGCAGCATCCGAGCTCAATTGGCTTGGTAATCTCCTCTCTGAGCTTCAAATCCAAGTTCCAAAAACTCTTGTCATCTATTATGATAATGTTGGTTCTACATACGTCTGTGCCAATCCTATTTTCCACAATCGCATGAAACATGTAGCCATCGACTTCTTCTTTATTTGGGATCAGGTGGCTCGCCAACAATTGCGCATTGCACATGTCTACACGAATGATCAGCTGGCTGACTCCTTGACCAAACCTCTCAACCACAAGCAATTCACTGACCATCACTCCAAGATAGGCATCCTCACCGGAAGCTCTATCTTGCGAGGGCATGATAGCAGCAATGCATGCACCGCCACACACACACAAGTGACTCATGAATCCTAAACATACTATGACAGTTTAATTCCGCTGTACTGAATAATAAATACATAATAACACAAGCTTGAAAAATAAATTAAAACATTTATTAATTTATAATCTCAAACCTAAAATCTTGGAAGTTGATAAAAATAATCTTAACGTTCAAATCGAAAAATTACAAGTAAACAAACTATGTAGAGTAAACAATAAGAACCACCTCAAAACAAGATGGACATTGCATAATAAAATAATAAAGAAAGTCTTAATTTGTTATAGTGAGTACCTAATAAAAATAAAAACACATACATATATGGTCGGTTTTAGCTACTATACAGTTCATGTATAGTTGCGAGGGTAATTACGAGAGGAAGTTATTTCCTTTTAGTTTTAATTTATTATAAATTGTAAAATCTTTGATTTTTATAGACATTTTGATTGAAATTCAATGATTGAAAATTAACCCTGTAACTATACAATAACTGTGTAGTAGTTGAACCCCGCAACAGATTAGATCAGGAAATAATGTACAAAATAATAAGAAATTAAAATACTAAAAGTGATTGATTTTGTCTTGGAAAAAAAGAAGAAGAATTTTATATTATTAATAAAATGGAGGGCCCACGTTCCTATTATCATTTTCATGTAACAGTATTGTACTATTGCATAATTAAATTTTTGTTGAATTTTCATTGGGGTCATGGCCCTTATGGGCCCCACTTTGCCTTTGCCTTTGGTTATAAGGGGGATTTAATCCCCCCCTCCAAAAAAAAAATAAAAAAAAATAGACTTATTCATCAAAGACCCCCTTCTGCTAGGAAAACCGTCCAAATTGGACATTGACCGTTACTGTTGAGGGGCAAATGCGTAAACTCACCATGGAGACAGGAATTCTGATTTGGACTGAAGGTTATAAAAGTAATTTGATATTTATAATTAATAATATATTTTAAAAAATGGGTGGAAGAGATCATGCCACATCACTCCTCCAATGAAAATAATTAAACAAATTAAATATTAAAATTAAAAATTAAACAAACTCTCTATCCCCAAGTTCTTCTTCTTTTTCTTCTCCACGACTAGTCGACCACCATCATCTTCTACTCTTCCTCACCCACGACCACTACCATAAACCCTAAACCATCATCTTCTACTCTCTCTCTCTCTCTCACACTTCTTCTCTTCCTCACCCACGGCCACTACCTAATCCCAAATTATGTTTCATCGCGACATCGGAGGAGATCGATTCAGGATCATCAACCAGAAATTCAAACCCAGATTCCACTCATCCTCATCTTCAGCATCATCAGCCATCACAGAGAAGGACTCTTCTCTTCTTTTGGACCTTGGTTAAGCATCTTCCAGTTGAGGGATTTTGCGGTTTGGCCTCTCGGCTTTACATCTATAAGACCACAGTGTCCATCGATCGCCTGCCATCATCTCACACTTGCTTTTACCGGTTGTGTTTCTCTGTTTATCCCTCACTGAAGGTCATGCAAGATCAATTTCACATCGTCACTCAAGAACATGTGGGCTGCAACTTTAGTACTTGGTGAGGTACTCGTTTCTCTCGCCGATTTGAGATTTATGATTTGGGGTTTGGGGTTTTTGATTTGGGGGTGTGGTGGTGTGTTTCTATGTTTTGATTTGGTTTAGTTTCTGGTTCTCTTCCAGAAATCATCATCTACAAAGGTTAGGGTTTGATGGTAAAAGAAGATGATGATGATAAATTTAGGCATTTGAATTTTTGTTGTTGTGTAATTGTGCAGTTTTGTTATAAACATGGAAATGGATTGGTTAATTAATGTAATATGGTGTTTGGCTGTGTTGTTTATTTATTTGTCAAATAGTGCTTTAATTAGAAGATATAGATTCTATAGAATAAGAGTTTAAATGACAGTGTTGGTTCTGCACATGTTGGTGGTGAGAAAGTTGGGACATTCGATGGAATTGATTTTGTTTCTGAGATTGATCATAAGATAAAGGAACATATTGATAATGTGCTATATGCATATTTCAGGTTCAGGTGGTGGTGTTTTAGGTTCAGGTGGTGTGGTGGAGATCGGTTTGCGGTTTTAATTAGAGGGTAAAATAGTAATTTTTTATTTAAATGCATAGGAGGGCATTTTGGTCTATTTACCCACTGTAAGTTGTTACTACACGTGTAATTTGTTTTTAAAAGGGACATGAGGGCATTTTGGTCAATTTACACGCAAACAGTTGTCAGAGTTAGGATCTTTGTTAAAAAAGCTAACAAAAGGGGGTGTTTCAACATTATTTTCATTTAAAGGGGAGACCGGCCAATTTCGGGAAACCCTATTCTCACCTTTATAATAGGGTAAAGGTTAGGGGGGAAAACGATCTTTCCCCGGTTATAAGGGGATATTAAAGGGGTTTCTATTCCAACAATACTCTTTTAAAGTGGTGCTATTCGCACACCCACTACTGAATTATTTATACCCCACTTTTTAAATTATTTAGTATTCTTTTTTTTTTTTACCTTTATCAAATCACTTAAAGAGACATGCAATTTTTATTAAAAAAAAATCATGTACAAAGTAAAACTAATAAAACCCCAATTTCCTTATTTCAAAACCCTAATGATGTAGATTATTTCAAATCACTGAAGGTTTACCATTTTTGTTTATATTTTCTTTCAGATTTCGATCTCATGTTTCTCATGTTTAGTATTTATTGATTTTATTGTTTCACATGTCTGTTTTGTTTTTCTTTTCAAATTTCAGATCCATGTTTGCTATTTTTTTTTCTCTCTGGTTTATTTTCTTTCAGATCTTCTAGGCATTCTATGATTTGTATCAATTCTTTTGTAGATTTTTTTATTTTCCAAAGTTAGTTTAATGTTATTTACAAAAAAAAAAAAAAAAAAAAAAAAAAAAACCAATGAAATCACACCGAGAATCGCAATAAAAAAAACGTAATTTCTAACAAAACGAAACCACACCAAAATCCTAACTTAATCGCTCAAAAATATTATCAGACGATCAATATCACACTCACAATCTACCACCAACAATCCAATCGACTACAAAAAAATATTGCATCTTATAAGGATGGTTTCACCATGAAATAAGAAGAAAAAACAAGTCCTACGAATGGATGTGAGAAAACTGTATATAAAGATTAGTGATGAAGTGTATTTTATTTTTACTTTTTTGAAAGAAAAAAAAATGGTGTCTTAAGTTTGAAAAATATGTAAAATGGTAATCCTGGAAATAAATCAAAAAAATTAATAAAACCATTTAATTTTATATAATTAAATCAAATTTTAAAAAGCGGGGCATAAATAGTTCAGTAGTGAGCGTGTCAATAGCACTACTCCTCCCTTAAATGACTATTTTATAATTTATTATTATTATTTAATGTGTGGCCCACTTATTTTTTATTATTATTTTATATACTCATAACCTATATTTCTTATTTATATGTGGAGCTCACATAATTAAGGGAGTAAGCTCCATCAGATTCGAATTAAGGGAGTCGTTAAAAGATCTCTTGGAGTTGTAAAAATGCAACTCCTCCCTTAATTAAGCTAATGGGCTTGAATAAGGGATCCCTTGGAGATGTTCTTAGAGCATCCCCAACAAGGCTCCCTATTTTTTCCTTATATTTAGGGAGCCAGTCGTACTTTTTACGAATAATGAGCCATATAAGGAGTGAAGACTCCAACAAGCCTCCCTAAAAATAGCTCCCTATTATTATTTATTTATTTTTAAATAAAAAAGAAATATTATTATTTATTGAAATAGCAATAGTATTTATACAAATATATATATATATATATATATATATATATATATATATATATATATATATGGGTTAAAAAGAGCTATTGCAATTTGGGTTAAAAAAAGAAAAGAAAAAGAATTTAGCAGTGGCTAGCCGGTGGCTAGCCGTTGGAGAAAGTAAATATAAGGAAAAAAGATGAATTATTTGGGTTTAAATAAAAAGAATTTGGGTTAAATAAAAAATAGGGAGGATGAATTTGGACAATTGGATATGAATGATGTGGACTCATCTTGACCACCTATTTCATTTGAGGAGTGATAAAAAAAATAATAGGGAGGATGTCTTCCCTCCCTTTCATTTGAGGAGCCTTTGGCCAGAATAAATTTTAGGGAGTGGGATAGGGAGCCTATTAGAGCACATTTCGGTTCATCCTCCTTAAATACAGTCAAGGAGGTTGCAAATTCCGGCCTATTGAGGATGCTCTTAATCACTTTAATTAATGTATATTGAAATGCATTTGATAATAATATTTATGTTTTCAAATTTATAAAACTCTAAGAAAATGACTTGTTTATAAGAGCATCTCCAATGCAAACGTGACTTGTAAAAAAAAGAAAAGTCACGTAGGATAAATAGACGTTATGTTAATAATTGTGTCTTCAATGCAGCCTTGCATATTCAACCTCAACCTGACGTGGCAAAAAAAATATTAGACATTGTCAACATGACTGTCCACTTTCAGACGGTCTGTTACATAGCTATTTTTTAGGTTGACTCAGCAAACATTTAAAACTGACATTAATTTTTCATATATTTTTGATAAGGAAATAAAATAAAAAATAAAACTGGAAAAAAAGATGGACACGTCATTAAAAAAATTGTATTTTAGACGGAAGCATTGGAGACCAAATTTTGAGTTGATTGTCTATCAAGTTTATTTTTTTACCACATAGAAAACAAGTCTCTTGACATTGTTGCCATGTCAACAATTATTGGTATGCAAACCACTTTTACATTGGAGATGCTCTAACTTTATCATTCTTTAAACTTGACTTGACTTTAATTAAGTTTTCAGATTTTCCATAAAACTCTTAACCAAAGACCACTTTTCTCTATAAGTTTTGGAGTGGAAATAGTCCTAAATAGCACTAAATTCATAGTGACTTTTAATATTAGCACTAGAATAATAATTTGAGTTTAAATAGCACCAATGGAATCTTCTTCTTTAATTACATTTTTTTTTTTTTTACCATTTTAGATTTGATATTTTTTTTCAAAAACCTTCATTGAAGGAGTTTGACCTCCATTAACCTCCAATGGAGGTCAATTTGACCTCCAATGGTTCAACCTCCATTGGAAGTTTGTAGACCTCTAATGTAGGTCAACAAAGAAGACAAACAAATTTTTTTTTGAAAATTTTCATTTTTTCCCTATAAGTTTTGGAAATTGTAAAAATACCTAATAAGTCTCGGAAACTATAAAATAAGTCTCGGAAATTATAAAATAAGTCTTGAAAACACCAAAATAATTCTCAAAAACACCAAAATAAGTATAAAAAAAAAGCGCGAAACTTATTTTTGTGAGTGTGTGAGTGTGTTTTAATGGTATTTTTATCAGAACAACACTTTAGTTGCTATTAAAACTTAAGTTATTAAATTGGTTATAGTCTTAAAAGAATGAGAGTAAAGAGTGCTAGAAAATTTTTAAACCCTGAGTTAGTTTGAATCATTTTGTCACCTGATATACAATGAATGAAAATTGAAAAGTGCTCACCGCCAATTCCAATCAAGATTCAAATTGTAGGTTTTGTAGCCGAATGGATGGATGAAAAATATATCCATACCCGGTCGAATACCTAGATTTTTTTAAAAAAAATAAAAAATTGTATCTGATCCATATTCAGGGTTTTGAGTGGGAGTTGCATTCCAAACCATGTTTGTAGAGTCCAATCTTGCCATTATCTCCAATGAAACTTTATTTTTGTAATTTTGAACATACAGCCTTATTTAAGAAATTGGCAGAAGAGGGGCGAAGCCAAAAATCTTTGTTTGAATGGGCTATTACACTAAATTAAAAGATTTAGAGGGGACAAAGTCAAAAGGCGATAAAATTATAGTAAAATTATAATTTTGTTTTCAAGTTTTAAGAAAACAATTTTGTGGAACGGGGACATGGCCCTATGGCCTAGACCTGGCACGGTTCCGGTTGGAACAGTCGGAACCGACCGGAACCGAAACCGGAAAAACCGGAACCGAAACCGGAACCTGAACCTGAACCGGCAGAGACCGGTTCCGGTTCCGGTTCAAGAGTTTGGTCGAACCGCCGGTTCGAACCGGATTGGAACCGGCGGTTCCGGTTCCGGTTCGAACCGGCGGTTGGACGAATTAAAAAATATTTTTTTTTTTTTTTTTTGTTGGGCTGCCGTTGGAGCCCAACGGTCGACTGACGTCAGCCGACCGTTAGGCCCAACGGTCTGCTGACGTCAGCAGGCCGTTGGGGTCCAACGGCTACCCCTCCCCCCCCTTTCATTTTTCCTCACACCAATTTCTTCTCAATTCTCTCTAATTTCTTCTCAATTCTCTCTAATTTCTCTCCAACACTCTCTCAACTCTCAACTCTCAACTCTCAAGTGATAAGTCTCTCAATCTCCAAGTTTCCAAGGTTTTTAATATTTATTTCATTTTTTAATTATTTTATTTGAAATTAATTTTATTTCCAATTTCCAATTTATTTTATTTGCAATTTATTTTATTCCCAATATATTTTATTTTCAATTAATTTTATATCCAATTTATTTTATTTGCAATTTATTTTATTTCCAAATTCCAATATATTTTATTTTCAATTAATTTTATATCCAATTTATTTTATTTGTAATTTATTTTATTTTCAATTAATTTTATTTCCAATTTATTTTATTTGCAATTTATCTTATTTCCAATTTATTTAATTTCCAATTAGTCAATTATTCTTCTAAGTTCTAAGTTTCCTATTCTCTCCCAAATTTATTTTTAAATGGCAAGTGGAAGTGGTGGAAATGGAAGGGGTCACGGCTGTGACGGTCCTAGGCGTTCGATTTCAATGAAAGGTAAGGGTACTATGATCAATAATCTCGATCATAACAACCCCACCTATCATGAATATCTGCAACGTCAGACCTATGCTGAAGACCTAGGCCTAAATATTCCTGATCCCCCTTTTACAATTTATGAACCCGATCCCAATGAAACCACCCCCAACAATTTGACAAGCCAGTCAGAAAATATGCCTGATATTGATACACCTCCGGATTTTGGTTTTGATACACCGGAAGTGGATCTAGAAAGGGAGGAAGATCTGATACAGAAGCAGAACAAATCTGATCTCTTCGTCAAACATATGAAGAAAATTAGGAATGAAGATGGAAGCTTTACAGCAGCTTGCAATTACTGCAACAAAGTATATAAATGGAGCAAATCCGGAGGATATGGCACTTATTGGAAGCATATTGAAGTCAAACATCCAGACGCAGTGGTCAGAATGAGGTCACAAACACAAATTCCCAGGTACGCTACTCCTAACCAACAATTATTTCGTTATAGTGATGAACAAAATAGAGAAGAATTAGCTAGGATGGTAGCAGTAGAACATTTATCATTCAGTTTTGGTGAGAGGGTTGGCTTTATTAACTATTGTCGACGAGCATTAAACCCTGTTGCATGCCGTGTCCCTAGATCCACGCTCACACAAACACTTGAAAAGATTTATGTGAGAGACAAAAAAAAGTTAGAAATTTTTTTTGAAAAATATAATGGTCGTGTTACCGTATGTGCCGACATATGGACTGACCATTGGCAAACGCATTCATACTTGGGTGTC
Organism: Acer yangbiense; assembly: GCA_008009225.1. NCBI lineage: Eukaryota > Viridiplantae > Streptophyta > Magnoliopsida > Sapindales > Sapindaceae > Acer > Acer yangbiense. The sequence continues at coordinate 14,805,526 of CM017761.1, forward strand.
ACTTGCCATTTTATGGATAATGCATGGACAATCCAAAAAAGAATTCTTGCTTTTTGAGTTTTTGATGATTCACACAATGCTCAAAATATTTTTAGACAGCTTAGAATTATTTTTTCAGAGTATAGTATTGAAAACAAAATTTTTGCAGTTGGTTTTGATAATGCTTCTGCCAATACCGCTGCTATTCCACTTTTAATTGATTTATGCAAACCCTTTCTTGGTGGTACATTTTTTCATCAAAGATGTGCATGCCATGTTTTAAATATATGTGTTCAAAAAGGATTAGAAACTTTTCAATGTTTTATTGAACCTATTAAAAAAGCCCTAATGTTTTTATGGAGAAATCCTTCTACAATGAAAGCATGGGCAAGATATTGTAAACAAAATGGTAGACGTGCCATTAAATTTGCTCGTGATGTTCCAACACGTTGGAATTCTACTTATAAATTGCTTGCTCAAAGTTATGAGTATAGGGATTTATTAGTTTCTTTTATTCAATTTCATGTTCCTAACATTCAACTTTTTGAATCTCATTGGGATGCTTGTTACAATGTTTTCAATTTGTTAAGAGTTTTTTATAATGCTACACAAAATTTTTCTAAAATTTATTTTCCTACAACACATTTATTTGTTATTGAGAGTATTAATATTGCTGGTGCATTTTTTTATTGTGAATCTGACCAAGCAATAAAGGAAGCCGTTAGTTCTATGAAGCAAAAATGGTTAAATTATTATACGGAATTTCCAAATATTTATTTGATTGGTATGGTTTTTGATCCACGACACAAATTACAATCTTTGTCTTATTATCTAGATGGTTATTATGGCAAAGAAGGTTTAAATATTGAATATGATATTGAAGCATGTTGTGGTAGAGTTAAGAAATTATTGTATGATTTATATGATGAATATGTTACATTTTATGGATCCGGTACTCCGAACGTAGATGTTGCACGAACAAAAACTGCATCTCAGCCTCCATCCTCCTCCTCTGGATTTATGAATTTAGGGTATAGTATGTTCTCAAAAAAAAATAAAAAACCAAGATGTTCTTCATTAAGCTCCGATTCGCATGCCGAGCTTGAATCTTATCTAGCTTCTTCTTGTGATTTTCCTGAAGAATTTGACCTCTTAAAATATTGGAATGATGCTACGAAGTACTATCCAATTTTGGCTATGATAGCCAAAAATATTTTTTCAACACCGGTTTCTACTGTGGCGGTGGAACAAGAGTTCAGCGCCAGGGGCAATATTTTGGATGAAAAACGTTCGTGCTTGACTCCAAAAGCACTACAGATACAGGTTTGTGTTGACGACTGGACGAAAGTGGAATACAGACAACAAGAAATCCAACAAGAACCGACATATGATTTCTTTAACAGCGACGAACCCGAAGCGGGCGAAGGCTCTGGAGTAAGCTGAGCACCGGAACCGTAAATCTGTAAATCTGTAATAAAAGGTATGAGAACTACGTGGCCTTTGATTCCTCTAAACCCCCCTAAGAGGATACGTAGGCAACTTAATTGTGGTAAAAATTAAGTGCAAGGCTAATAACTTTACATTTTTTTTAGTTTTATTTTATTTTAATTTAATTTTGTAATTTGTCATTTATTTATTTTATGTTATTTTTGAAATTCGGGTGACTCAATTTCCAAATACCCAATGAAATGTAAATTGTAATTTTGTTTACTTTTATTTTAATTTAATTTTGTAATTTGTCATTTGTTTATTTTATTTTCGGTTGGATACTCGGATGACGATGATCTAACTTCCAACATCCAATGAACTTATGAACCCAATGAATTTTATTTTGTAATTTGTCATTTATATATTTTATTTTATTCAATTACAATCTACAACTTATAAGTTACAAGTTAGAACTTAGAATTTTTTTTTTTTGTTTGTTAAAAAAAAAAAAAAAAAAAAAAAAAATCCGGTTCAAAACCGGCCGTTCCTGTAGAATCGGAACCGGAACCGGTTCAAACCGGTTCCGGTTTCGGTTCCGGTTCCACTAAACCTTGGAACTGGAACCGCTGGTTCCGAACCGGAACCGGAACCGTGCAGTATGGCCCCCTCCCTCCACCATTCGGCAAACCCTCATTTATTACAATTAATTCAGAGTTTATGGGGTGAGAACTACTCAAACTCACAAGTGAGAGTTATTTTGTCTAGTATCTTTCCATATTGAGCAGAAAACGATAAATATTATGCAAACTTGGGGAATTAGCAAAAGCAACATAAAAATTATGGTTTTAGTTTTGGATCAGGATATAACAACTCAAATTTCTGATTTAATTTATAGGCTTCAACATCTCAACATTAAGTTGATATAATATGATCAGTAAGTTTTACATAACATTTAGTAAAAAAATTTATTACCCATAAGAGTAGTATAAGACAAAAACACCCTTAATTTGGCTGAATCCTAGTCAGACTGTCAGAGCTATGTAATTGTGACCTGTGAGTGAATTTTTTGAAACAAAACAGTAAGGACATTTTTGTCATCATAGGTCAACAAACTTAAAAAGTATCCATTCATAATAAAACATTGGAGAGGGAAAAGGTGATGGTCCAGTTAGGTTCAACTCAATGAGCCATATTGGGTTCAGGTGGCACGAGCCAGTGATCATTTCACTGCCAGGAGTGTGTGAAGCCACTAGAACCAACTGGAGCCGCATGGTTCAACTCCACGGGCAAGCCAGGAGCATGTAGTCCAAGCCATTGATTAATATTGAAACATATATATAGTATTTGTTATTTTTCGTAGCTAGAAATATGCAGCCTGCTATCGTGCCTGCTATGATTTGTCTCAATCTTTGGCTCTTTGTCTCGATACTTTTTTATTTGCTTCTTCTTCAAGTGCAGGTGATCCTATTTGATAGATCATGGTCATGTCAGTCTTTAATTTGGTCACTGTGCATGGGGTCTTCAACTTATATTATCATCACTCAACAACCAAACGTTTCACACATTTTTGGTTGTCTTTTTCTTCCTCCACCACCACCACCATCAATCATATCATCCTAGGATCAGTGATAATATCAGGGGTTTAAACCTAATTTCTTTGTAATTATTGAAAAAGAAAGAATCAACTTTATTGATTCACCTTTAAGATTACATCCAAAAATGGTTTTCAGATATAATCCAATTAAATTAAGTTTCTTCGAGTTGATCCAGTTCGCATCAAAGTGCTTCTTGTTGGGCAACAGTGAGCAGATAAAAAGTTGGATGAATGATCAGAGTCACATTATAACAAAAGAAACCTTCTTTTTTATTCAATCTCAATGTTGACCACCACTATAGAGATGTTTCATGCCTCAAATCTTCATGTCATTTCTATTCTGCTATCATATCAACACAACCATGGTGTCATTTTTTTCAAATAAAGAAATTTATAGAAACAAAAAACAAGAAAAATATTGTCAAAAAAATTATTTATCTTAATTATGAAAGAAACATAATATATAGGGTTAAATTGAAACTAACCATATAATTAATGGAGTTTTTATTTTTTTACCCCGTATTAGTGTTTTGATTGTTTTTACTAAACTTTCCACTGATGAGATAAAAATACCCTTAATGATTTCTCAATTAAACACTTTGGGCTTCTTTAATTAAACACATCAGTTTTCTTCAATTAAACACACGACCTGTTTTCTTAAATTAAACACACCACCAGTTTAAATTATAGTGTGTTTAATCTGGTGCAGGGGTAATTTTGTCTTTTCAGTGGAAAGTTTGATAAAAACAATAAAAACATTAATTTTAGATAAAAATAGAAACCCACTTAATTTTTTGGTTAAAAAGTGCTATTTCTTCTAATATATATATATAATATGAGCAACTTTGTATATATGCTAATTAATATATACAAAGTACTTTAGCTTAAATATTTATAATTTCTGACCAACTGACATCTTTAGATACATCTATCAATTAAAATTAAGAAAACCAAAAAAAAAAAAATGTTCATTCAAATAAAATAGGATTGAAAGATTCCATGAAATCTAAAAAATCTACCAGTAGTACTGTATATGGGATTATTGGGGCACTGGGATGTCCTATGCAAGTACAACTGTTCTTCTACCGAAAAGATGCAAAATTCAGCTTGAATCCTTGGCCATAATTACCTCTGAATACACAGTAGTGCAAATGTGCAATTACATTCATAAAGCAAATAAAGCCAGAAAAAATATATACATATCAGTTGCAGGGTTGTTAATCACCAGCAAACTAACAAATATTGTGACCACTAATCATGATTAATAAGAGGAAATATCCCTTTTTAGTCAAAAAAATTAAGAGGTTTATTGTTTTTACCCAATATTAGTATTTTTATTGTTTCTACTCATTAATTGGCTTTGAAGACCTAAATGCCCCTCATTTTATCATTTTTTAATTCCTCTCCTCTCCCTCCCCCGTCTTCTCTCTTTCTGTCCTCTCTTCTCTCCGTCTTCTATTTCTTTCATCTCTTCTCTTTTTCTCATCTCTTCTCTATTAGCTGTTGATTTTAAGTGTGGTTGTGGTTGTGTTTAAGTTTGGGTTTTGTTTGGTCACCGGTGGTTGTGGTCGGATTTGAGGGTGGTTGTTAATTTTATGAATGGTGGGAGTTGTGTTTGGGTTTGGGTTTTGTTAAACAAAATTTTCAGATTTAAAATAAAAAAATAAAAAAATCAGATTTCGTTATTTTCAAACAAAATTTCCAGATATGATGTTTGGGTTTTGTTAAAAAAAATTTCCATATTTGATTTTGTTTAAAGAAAAATTCCAGGTTTTTTTTAATTTTGAAAATTTTTCAGATTTAAAAAAATTTCCAGATTATGTTTGTTAATTTTTTTTTTCCAGATTTGATTTTGTTTAAAGAAAAATTCCAGGTTTTTAAAAAAAAAAATTTTTTCTAGATTTTGTTCGATTGAAACCAAAATTTCTTCCTAAAAAAAATAACATTTACTAGAGATCCATTATTTCAAAGATTTTTTTAATTTTTTTTGGTATAAGGAAATCTGGAAAATTTCCAAATCTGGATTCCAAATCTATTCAAATCTGGAAATTTTTCCAAATTTCTTTATACACACTAGGCCACCAATTAAACACACCAGGTCAACTCAATTAAACACACCACAGCAATTCAATTAAACACATCAGGGCAGACCAATTAAACACACAAAGGCAGACTAATTAAACACACTAGGTGTAAATCAATTAAACACACCAGAGCAACCCAATTAAACACATCACGAAAACTCAATTAAACACACCAGGGCAGACCAATTAAACACACCAGGGCAAGATCAAATTAAACACATCAAGTCTAACACAATTAAACACATCCAGGAAGAAGAAGAAGAAGAAGAAGATGGAGGTCTAGGAAGAAGAAGAAGAAAAAGAAAAAAAATAGAGAAAAAAAATTGCTTTTTTTCCAGGAAGAAGAAGAAGAAGGAAAAAAAATAGAGAAATTTAAAAAAAAAAAAAAAAAAGAAAAAAAAAGAAAGGGGAATTTTGTTTAGAAAGTGGATTTGTTAGTAGAAACAATAAAAATACAAATCTTGTGTAAAAACAATAAACTCACTAATTTTATGGTTACTTTTAAAGTTCTCTTGATTAATAATATACGATGGTAAATACAATAATGACAAAATCTCCTACATGGCTCCATTATTATTGACGATCATTGTTTGTTGTGATTATCATTATCATCATCAACAATAAGTGTACAAACTACAAAGTAATGAAAACGTTTTAACTACAGTAAGTGAACATGATCAAAACCATGAAAAATCTTTCTTCCAATTGACTTCATCGTTGCTGAAATAAAATCCGTCTTCTTTGACAAGCCAAGAGCATTTCCTGAAAGGATTATAGCACCTGCGGCTGTCTCTAGGAACATTAAACGCGTCGAAACGCTTCCTCTTGGCATCCCATTTCATGGTGCACAAGAAATTACTACTAGTAGAAGACCCCCAGAAGAAGTTAGTGGTTGTGAGTGACCAACTGAAATCATCACCTTCCTGGAGGGCACGGCCGCCAAGATCACTGTCTCCGGAGGAGCACCAGATGACTAGAGGCAATGAGGAGTTGTTGGTGAAGCCATTGATGACACGAACGTCGTATTCTATGCCGTATAAGTCTTCTACTGGCTGTAAAACGGACATGAAAATGATGCCGAAAGAGAGACAGAGTATGAGGAAAATAGTAGTAGTGAGATGCTTCATTGTTATGAGTTATGACTTGTGAGTGATGGTGCAAAAATGATAGTGCTCGCAAAATATATATATACATATAGTAATATAGAGGAATGCTCATTAGTCATTAATGACCAAAATCTGTTCAAATCAGTGCTAATATTTAAGACAATAGAACCCCTCTAAACTAATATTTTTGGGACCCATCATTGAGTATTAATTTAGAGGAGTTATTAATTTGAAGGGTTTTACATTGTAAAGTGTTATTTTGTCTTAAAAAATGCGTGGAAGTCGGTTTTCTTGTTTAGGGAAGATTCCTTTGCGAGATTCCTTATTTAGTCGGTTTTCTTTTTCAGGTAAAGTTCTTTTTATTTTTGTTATTTCTGGATTCATTGTTTATGAAACATTTATTAAGAAAATTTCCAATTCCTTCTGGGAATATGATTACTTAGTGGCCAAGGATACTCACCCTATAAATAAGGAGGCTTATTTTTTGGTTGTATATAACAAGAGAGATCTCATGATATACCTAAAAATTATATTCCTAACGGCTCTTAAAAATTCTCTCTTTTCTATTTTTTTGGTTATAATAAGAGGACAATTCAAAAGATGAATGATGAAATCAAAAATACCAAACATGGTGACATTGTGCAAACTAGCATCTTAAAGTACTTTTCTAGTTCTTGATTATTATGTAATATATTTTGTAATTTTATGGAATTATTAATTTATGCGACAGTCGGGACCGAAATTTTACACTAGGTATTAAAAAGAAATTATTAATTATTACGATAGAGGAGTTTAATAATTTTTTACATTGGTCCGAGTCGGGACCGGGATTTTTTTATTAATTTAGAGAGGATATTAATTTATAGGAGATTAATTTACAGAGGTTCTACTGTATTTGTACATGTTCTTGTTAATGACCATCTCCAATGTATATGTCAATGTCAATGCCAATGCCAAATTTGGCACAAAATATAGTGAAATGTTATATTTGGCACATCATTTTAGCATTGTACTCCAATGCAAAATTCTATTTGATATGCTATTTTTTATTTTTTAATTATTTAAAATTATAAAAGTTAACAAATACAACCAATGAATTCAATAAATGCATTGAATATTTTGTTAGAATTGTTTTAACTCAATTTTTCCTACCAAATTTGTTAACTTTTTATTATTTAAAATTAAAAAGTCAACAAATACGGCCGCATTTATTGCTGTGCCAAATACGGCCGCATTTATTGCTGTGCCAAATTTGGCACATGCTATACACTATGCCAAATTTGGCACAGTGTATAGCATATGTCAAATTTGACACAACTTTTAGCATTGCATTGGAGCATATTTTTTTTTTTACTTTGTGTTAAATTAAAGCATTGGCACAATGATTTAGCATTGCATTGGAGATGCTCTTAGAGCTTACTTTTTTTTTTACTTTGTGCTAAATTATAGCATTGGCACAATGATTTAGCATTGCATTGGAGATGCTCTTAGGACCTATAAATAAAGGGTCATATTGCAAATGTTAATACATTAATTTACAACTTTTTGTGTTTCGAAAATTTTATTCATTTTTATATTCGTTAACATATGTATCATAAGAGCGAATACATGTATGTTACCATTTTCTATAAATAAATATTGTAGAATCCTTTTTACACTATGTTCGGTTTGAAGGAATTGGAGAGAAAGGAAATTAAAGGATTTGGAGGGATTTCTAATTTCTTGTTTGGATGGTTAAATGAGAGGAAAAGGAAAGGAAATTGAGGGAAATGGGGGGAATAATTTCTCCCTATTTTACACACTTTGGTTTCCATCCAAATTTGGGAGGAAAGGGAGGGAAAGGAATCCACCATTAATATTTTTTTCAAAATCCTAAAAATAACCCTATATAATATTGTTGGTATTCATATTGTTAAAAGAAAGGTATTTTCGTAAATAAAATAAAACCACAATCATTTCCTTTCCTTTCTTTTCCATCCATAATCATCCAAACAACAATCATTAAAACCACTGTCATCTCCTTTCCTTTCCTTTCCTTTCCTTTCCTCACTATCATTTCCTTTCCTTTCCTTTCTTTTCCATCAAACCAAACATAGTGTAAGAATTTTTTTTTTAATGATATTGCATTGGTTAATTTAATCGGTGATGTCTCTGGTTTGTACAAAATATAACAGCTCAAAGCTCACAAATATTTTATTTAAAGATATCATAGGCCCTACATTGCTCTGTCTTTACAACTCTTAATAAAGTTTTACTAACACATAGATATGTTATTTAATCTTTCGTTAAAAGATTGTAAACATTTTTAATGCATTAAATATATCACTTTACAATTCCAAAAATTAAAAAACCAAATCCTCAAATTTACTTTATCATATATATATTATTTATATCAATTCCACAACTATCAACCCCCATGAATGTAGCTCAGCCGGTAGATGGATGAGCTTGAGGTTTGGACAAATGACTCTCAAATCAACGGCTCAAAGCCTACCAATAGCAAAAGCTTCAAAAAAACAATTCCACAACTATCAACCATTAGATTCACATACTTCAGCTTAATCAAAGTTTTCTCAAATTTAATCAGTTCGGTCATGAGAAGAGAAAAACTATATATATATATATATATATATATATATATATATATATATATATATATATATATATATATAGTTTGTGTGAGATATTGTTGTGACAGCGAAGGGCAATGATCATGTGGGAACAAAAGGGATTGACAAAGCAAAGATCAAGTAGTACCAAAAATGGATCAAACACTAAAATATATGATGCCCTATGTATCGCTACAAACAAACTACACATGCTTGCAAGTTGCAATATGATAAAGCCCATTCATGTTTTACAAATACAGAAACAATGATGGAAAAAAAAAAGTACACCTTTAACATGGAACGAATTCTATCACACAAGTTGTTTCTAAATATATTGTGTATATATGTTTTTGGAAATGATTTTAACGGATTTATACTGGAGAATATTTGGATCCAAACCACCCATATCTTGACAGCAAGACCAATTATGTTGGCTTATAAAGATGTCCATTCAAATTAGGTCTACTCACTAAACACTAGTGGTTCCCAGAATTGGATATATGCTGGCAATCCTCTTACCACTACTCATCTCCACAATTTGCATCTTTTTTCCTTTAAAAAAAACCAAACAAACAATTGGTATATATAGCTATTATATGTGAGAGAGCTAGAGATCAAGTTGTGATTACAACTTTAATTAACATTATCACCATTGCTTTATTGCAAATAGCAAAAGTATATCATAAAATTATCTTCTTTTTAGTTGTCAAATTGTACATGCAGAACAAACAATCAACATCTAAGCGTGCCCTCCATTCAAGAAAGTATTGTATATGCAATACTTCTTTATTATATATTATTTATATTTCATTAACATTAATTAGCAGTACTGATATTAAATAACCAGGGAAATTGCTTCTCATAAGCATCACGTTCCTTGATGTAGAGATACATTCCATCCTTTTGTACTTTCCATAAGCACCTTTGATCACCGCACCTTGATGCATCTCTTTGTTCATCAAACATCAAAAAATGTCCAGTAACGTTGTCATAACTCATGTCACACTCGTAGTAGATGGCAGTCGAACCTTTGCCAATTCCGAATGACCAATTGAAATGAGCTTCGCGTTCCAGTACACGTGTGCCCAAATCTTCAAAGCTCGATTTGCAATGAACATTTAGGTTTGTGTCGGTCCCCAAGATGTTGAAGATGAACACTTCGAAGCTAAGAGCAACTGGGGAGATTGAAGTTGCCATTGCCAAAATCAGTAGCACTGCATAAGTTTTGAAAGGACTCATGTCTCTGTTATTTTTTTTCCTCCAACAAATATTAAGTATCTGAAGAAAATTGATAATATTCCATATATTTATTCATGATCTCACTTGGGTTCATATAGCCTTTGAATCCAACATCTACAGCAACAAAATAGAACGGTTACTATAACTAACCAACAAAAGAGGAGCTAGAACTAGACTTATCCTATAACTAATAGTAGCAGCCTAGTAGGACACGTAAGACAAATGTGAGGCACAAAAGTGTTCTTATTCGGCTTTAAATAGATGTTTTGTGAGATAAATAAGGTCACTGTTATGAAGAGATGGAAATCGAAGGAGAATGGAGATATGTTTTGCTAAAAATATACTCTTGGCATTTAATTTTCAAATCTCTAATTGCCAACTTTCGATTCCTAAAAACCTGAAAATACAATCTGAATTAACTATCAATAGATTTATTTCCTTATGAGACAAATAAAAATCTGATATGCACGCGCGAGAGGATCTTATTTATTTGGTGGAGTAAATGGGTCAATGGAATGATCATTATTTTTTGTTTTTTGTTTTTACTAGTCAATGAGATGATCATAATAATTTGTTTCTGAATTAATCTCATTTACTTCCCTTGAAATTTGAATTAATTGCAAATTAACCCATATGATTTTAAAGGGTAAATTGTACAAACAATCCCGAGTTTAGGTGTAATTGCAGCTATATTCAACATTTCTCCAAAATTATATAAATATACCCTGTCGTTAGCGGTCAATAGTTATTTTTAATGTTTGACTGTCTTATTGCTTTAAAAAGTCTAAAATGCCCCTAGTTATTATTTTATCATTCATTTTATTATTATTATTATATATAAAAAATCAATTAACTTTTCAAAAAAAAAAAAATCAATTAAATAATATAATACCTTTTCTTTAAAAAAAAAAAAGAAGCAAATATAGAAATATCTAGACTTTTCATACAAATCTAAAAATCTCCATAAAAAATCCAGTGAACTTTTTTGAAACAGCTGGTGAACTTCATTATCACAAAAAAAAAAGGAACCAGTGATCTTTACGGCGGAGGAGGCACCTTTTCAGGTGGGAGATGTTAGACTCCTAAAGTCGGATATTGGTATGAATCTCCTCCGACTGGAGGAGATTGATGTTGCGTGGATCTCCTCCAATCGGAGGACACCGACATCTTCCACTTAAAAATTGGAGAGTCGTCATTTGCAAATGGCGGAGGAGATCAAAGTTGTTGTCCATCGGAGAAGACTTCCCACTCTTGGAGCAAAGCCACTCACTGGCGGTGGAGAGTTAGAGCTTGTGATTTTGTAATATATTTTTTTTAAGTTCTGAGTTTTTCGTTTTATTTCATTAGTTGTGTAGTGTTGTATTGAGCCTACATCACTCGAGAGAAGTAGAAACACAACAGAATGAAGTGAGTATGGTTTTGTGTTTTTTTATTTTATTTTTTTGTGTTTTGGTATAGCTCTTAATCGATATGAAGATGTTTTTGAGGATTTGTTGGAGTTCACTGTTTTGGAATTTGGAGTTCATCCTTATGTGGAATTCAATGCTGTTGGTTTTTATATTTTTATTTTTTAGATCTTGTTTAATTGTTAAATATTTGTAATGTGGATCTTGTGTTGTTCAGTTTGATTGGTGATAAAATACAAAGAGCGAGTGGAAGTAAAAATGGAAGTGATTCAATATCTTTGTTTTTTTTTTTTTTTTTAATTTGAAAAAATTACTTTTCATTAAATCTCTTCTATTTAATGGGGATTAGGACATGGAAGGACGGCCTCATCCATTTTCCTTGTTTTAAATATAATTAATTACATAATAATTTTATCTTATTAAAAAGTCAAAAGACCTTTTTGCCCTTAAGTAGTTAAATTATAACGGAACATCACTAACCGGTAGACGGGGTATATTTGTGTAATTTTAGACAAAATTTGAATATAATTACAATTACACCTAAACTCGGGGTATGTTTTTGCAATTTACCCGATTATAAAATAGGTCCTTTTAATTATATCTTTACAAGCAAATTACACTAACTTGTCCTAAAGTTACAAATTAATTACTGATGGAAATAAAATTCAAGAAATTACATTCCCCTCCCCTCCCCTCCCCTCCCCTACCCTAGTACCCTACCATCAACAACAACCTCGTACAGATTCACGATGAACTATGTCTACAATGAAAAATCACTGAAAATGATGAGCAAGAGTCATGAAAAAGATGATACTGATGCATCACTAGGGCCATGGAAATTGCTTCTCATAAGCCACATCTTCTCTTATATACAGATAAAGCCCATCACGTTGGGCCTCCCAAAGGCACCATCTTGACACCTCATAATTCTTCAAAAATCTCGAATCATGTTTACCATAGTAGAGTTACAGGGTAATATGAAACCCAAATATCATATGGTTTAGAAAAATAAAAAATTTAAACAAAAATTTAAAAAAATAGAGAAAATGGAAATTAAGAAAAGTTTTGTATCCTCTCGTACTTGTCTTGTAATTATAGTGAACCTTTATAGTAGCAAAATCCTTATAGTAATATTGCAAGATCAATGCACTACCAATACCATACCTATGTATTAACGGCAGAAACTAGTCACGATCCTAGAGCCGTAATTGGCCCTTGCCAAAAACAAGAACACAGTGTCAAAATGACACGATACGTAGAAAATTAAAGAAGTTATGCAATATATCAACCATTCATGTAGTGGCATTACATGTTTGAAATTTGAATTCAGAATTTCTTTAAACCAAAATTCTTGTATTTCAAAGACGACGATGATATAGACCTTCTAAAAGCACTTAAATTGGTATTCACATTGAAACTACTCACCAGTCACGACCACTGAGCTGGAAAAGGCTATTGCTGAAACAAGAATTAGGAGCATATAATTTTCAATTGCAGCAATCCATCTAACTAAGTCGAGAAGGCAATGTCCGGCTTCGAAATCCGTTCAGTTATATACATTATTCCTCAAACCGTCATACAACATGAATTCAGTACCTTGGACGTCAAGTGATCGTGGACAAAAGAGCTGAAAACCACAACTTAACCACTATTAGTCATGCCAACTATCTGAGAAATCACATCTTCAAGGCAAGAGAGTTGAGTCAAGAACTTGTCCTGAAGTTCAATGGAGTCGGACTGATTTTGCCACTGGGAAATCCCATCACCGATAACCTTCAATCCATCCTGCAGCAATTCCACTCCTTTGCTTATTCCATCAGGAAGTTTTCTTCTCTTATTACATTGGATTTCACCATCAGTTTCCATGTTTTCACAGCCTGTAGGTTCTAATTTAATATTCGAAACTTTTTGAGTGATTTCCCTCAGCATCAGGCCTTCTTTCACTAGCAACTCAAGCTGTTCAGAACTATGTGCAACTGTGACAAGCGCCAATTCCTTATCCAGAAATACCTTAAATTCAGACATAAATCTCCCCTCATTTGGCTCATTACCTGACACCAAATCATATGAAAGAGCTGCATCTTGGGGCACAAATTTCCATAACTGAGTGCAATTGGTACGAGAAGCGAAGTATCCAAATGTTGCAAGTGCCAGATGAACAAGAGCACAGTGCCGCTCTCTCAAGGCCATGTGGTACAACTCCCACACAGCCACACTCTTTGCACAATCATCACTTTCAGACATCTTTATGTTAGCAATCCCGGTCAGGAAAAGAGATAGTTCTGCTTTACATTGATAAAATTGAACATCTGAGACTGCTGAGCCTGAGATAAACAGGTCCTGAAGCTCAAAGATGACTTCATGAAGCTGAAATAGTCTGTAATGATTTTTTGTTTGGCAAAATTTCTTAAGTAATCTGACAACGAATCCATCGGAAAACCTTCCAAGATCAGAGCTACATACATAATTGAAGATGATTGAGAATTGTCATCGCCAACAACGATGTTGTAAACTTGGTCTACAACAGACTGCCTACAATGTGTAAGAAGTATGCAAATTGATCTTGCCATTTTTCTCACTGCAGAACCAGGAACAAAAACTGATTCTGAAGATACCAATGACTTCATCATTACACAAAGTTTGTCAATAATATCATTCACCGAGTCCATCTCAACATGGCACACCAAAAAGCGCCGAAGTTCCATTACAATCTCCCTGTTGGTGGAATGGCAATTGTTGAGGTCACTTGTGGTGCACCTTTGTAAGAAATTCGAACGCTCAAACGAAGGAGAAGCTTTAAAATTTTATTTCACTCTAGATTTCTTACACCACTCCACTTGCTTACAATCAGAATCAGAATCCCTTTATATAGGGAAATAAGATGAGCTACAATTAAATGCAAAACACAACAAAATCAAACTTCAGTTCGCAGTTGGGAGATGGCAGTTGGGAGATGGTTGGTTGAAGAAACATTGGACGGTGGTAGTTAGGAGGAGTCAACAATGGTGGCTTCTAGAATTCGGTGGGAAGCTGCTGGAGGTTGGCTGACTGGAGGCAAGTTTATCTTTCAACATCCCCCCTTAAACTTGACTCTCCGTGTTTTGTCATACCGAGCATTGTCTTTAGTCTTGAGAACACGTCATGTTTGAGCGGCTTGGTGAAAATATCAGCAGCTTGATCATATGTTCTACAAGAGACTAATTCCACCTCTTTATTCTTCACATGCTCTCTGATGAAATGATACCGCGTATCAATATGTTTGCTTCTTTCATGGAATACTGGATTCTTTGCTAGTGCAATCGCTGACCGATTGTCGATATAGACCTCTGTGGGATTAACTTGTGGAAATCCCAAGTACTGTAACACATTCCTGATCCAGATACCATGACAAACAGCTGAGCAGGCAGCAACGTACTCAGCTTCACATGATGACAATGTCACAATGGCTTGCTTCTTGGATGACCATGTGAACGCTGTATCTCCCAAAAAAAACGTAAAACCTATCGTGCTTTTACGTTCATCCAGATCTCTTCCCCAATCACTATCTGAATAGCCAATCAACCTGCAATTTTCACATTTGGTATATAAAATACCATCATTAATAGTACCTTTTATGTAACGGAGTATCCTCTTTGCTGCATTCAGATGAGATTGGTCAGGAGTCTCCATGTATCTGCTGACTAGTCCAACTCCGTAGAGTATATCTGGCCTGGTACACGTCAAGTATCTCAGGCTTCCAACCAAGCTCTTGAAATAGGTTGGATCAACATCTCCCCTTTCATTCTTTCTTAACTCTAATCCTGTTTCCACTGGAGTTGTGACAGGATTGCATTTTTCCATACCAAATCTTTTCAGAATTTCTTTTGCATAGATACTTTGAGAGATGAAGATACCTTTTTCGCTTTGCACAACTTCAATACCGAGAAAATGAGCCATCAGACCAATGTCAGTCATCTCAAATTCTTTCACCATTCTCTTCTTGAAATCTTCAAACATGGCTGGATTGTTGCCGGTGAAGATCAAGTCATCAACATACAGGCATGCATATAACAGGCTTCCATCAGTCTCCTTCTTCATATACAGTGCATGCTCATACGGACATTTCTCAAATCTGTTCTCTTGGAAGTAATCATCAATCCTCATGTTCCATGCACGAGGTGCTTGCTTCAAACCATATAAGGCTTTCTTCAGTTTGCATACTTTATCTTCTTTTCCTTTCTTCACATATCCAGGTGGCTGTTCCACATAGATTTCTTCTTTAAGAAAGCCATTCAGAAATGCTGACTTTACGTCAAGTTGGTAAATTTTCCAACTTTTCTGAGCTGCCAATGATATTAGCAATCTGATGGTCTCTAGTCTGGTCACTGGGGCAAAGACTTCTCCATAATCAACTCCTTCCTTCTGTTTATAGCCTTTTGCTACAAGTCTTGCCTTGTACCTCTGGACTTCTCCTTTTGCATTTCTCTTGGTCTTGTAGACCCATTTCACTCCGATAGCTTTTCGGCCTTTTGGGAGATTAGTCAACTCCCATGTCTTGTTCTTTTCAATGGATCGAATCTCTTCATCCATTGCACTTCTCCATTTTTCTTCTTGGTTAGCCTCTTCAAAGCTAACTGGATCACTTGTCATCAACAGACAATACAGAGTAATATCTTCTTCCACCTGTTCTGTATTTTCATACAGATCTTCTAAGCTACGTGTCCCTCTAGGCATCATATCTGAGAAATCACGTTCAATTGGTAATGGAGCATCATACCTTTGTGGTGAAGAGGAACCACGTTGAGGAGTCTGCTGATCTCTAGGTATTTGTGGCTCTGTAGCCACTTCTCTTGTCTCTTCTTCAGATATCAACTCGGTACTTCTGGAAGCTTTGGTCTGATCCCAATTTCAGGATTCATTTTCTTCAAAAATGACATCTCTGCTGAAGATCACTTTCTTGGTGATGGGGTTGTATAACCGGTAACCTATAGTTCTGTCATCGTATCCAACCAGGATACACTTTTCTCCTTTATCTTCAAGCTTGGTTCTTCTTGCATCTGGGACCTTGATGTAGGCAATGGAGCCAAAAACTCTAAGGTGGCTCACACTTGGTTTGTGACTGCTCCATGCTTCTTGCGGTGTCTTTGTATCAAGACTCTTCGTAGGACATCTGTTTAGTAGATATACTGCACACAATACTGCTTCAGCCCAAAAACTTTTTGGCATGTTTTTATCCTTTAACATGCTTTTGACCATGTTAAGGATTGTCCGATTCTTCCTTTCAGCTACACCATTTAACTGAGGAGTATAAGCTGGTGTAAACTGATGTCTGATTCCTTGTTGCTTAAGGAATTCCTGGAAAGCACCTGCAGTGTATTCTTCACCTTGATCTGATCTCAATGTTTTGATGTAGTAGCCACTTTGCTTCTCCACAAGCGTCTTGAACTCTTTGAAGTAACCAAATACTTCAGACTTCTTTTTGAAGAAATATACCCAAGTCTTCCTGCTGTAGTCATCAATGAAATTGAGGAAGTATTGATTCTGTCCATTTGATACCGGCGTCAATGGACCACACACATCTGTGTGAACGAGCTCAAGTGGCATGGTTGCTTTCCAATTTGCCTCCTTTCCGAAGCTATTTCTGTGTTGTTTACTGAGAACACAGCTTTCACACATCTCATTTGGGTGATGTATGTTTGGCAATCCTTTCACCATCTTCTTACTTCCCAGTTGCTTTAAACTTTCAAAATTGAGATGCCCATACCTGAGATGCCACAACCAGTCTTTGTCATTGATGATGGCTGTCAAACACCTTGGCATATCATGATGGATTGCGAGAGGAAACATCATGTTCTTCGTCATCTGGACTCGAGTAATCAGCTTTCCTCGTGCATCTGTAATGGTCAGTTGCATGTTTTGAAGGCTAATTTGATAGCCTTTCTCCAGGAGTTGCCCGAGACTTAGGATGTTTGTCTTCATGTCTAGAACATAATAAACATTGGAGATAAAAGCATGATCTCCATTCTTCTGCTTGATCATGACATCTCCTCTTCCTTGGACAGAGATTTTAGAGAGGTCTCCAAATGAAATTTCTCCTTGAACTTTCTCATCAAGTTCAGTGAACAAGTCTTTCCTGCCGGTCATATGATTGCTAGCTCCAGAATCAAGAAACCAAACATCTTGATTTTGATGGGTTGAGTTGTGTGCCATCAACATCAACGATTCTCCTTCAACTTGCTCTTTCTCTACAAAGTTAGAATTTTCATTTACTTCATTTGGCTTACCTCTGCACTCGTTGCTATAGTGGCCATATTTGTGGCAGTTATAGCATTGAACATTTCTCTTGTCAATGTTCGGACGACTGTTGTACCCGCCTATTCTTCCTTGTCCTCTTCCTCATGAGACATAGTTCTGTTGTCCACGTCCTCCTCTATTTGCGTCTCTTCCTCCTCTGCCTCTACCTCTACCTCTGGTTTCTGCATTTCCAGAACCTCTTCTACGGGATCCCCTACCTCGTTCTCTTCCTTGTTGTGAGGTCCCCCCTTGCTCGTATCTTTTTTCATTGAGGGAGAGCTTTGACTGAAGAGCTTGCTCTAACACTCTGTCATCACTTCTTCTACTGACTTTCTGCTCATGGGCTTGCAATGAACCCACTAGTTCTTCAACTGACATCGTCTCCAGATCTTTTGTTTCTTCTAGTGCCACAACTATGAAGTCAAATTTTGGATCTAATGATCGTAAAATTTTCTCTGAAATTCTCATGTCTACTAGAGTTTCTCCATTTCTTCTTAGCTGATTCGCAACAATCATAATTCGTGTATAGAATTCAGCAATGGATTCATTAGATTTCATTCGTAGAGATTCGAACTCACCTCGTAGAGTTTGAAGACGGATCCTTTTTACTTTGTCAGCACCTTTGTAGGTCTTCTGAAGGGTGTCCCAGACTTCTTTCGATGACTTAGACGATGCTATGATCTCGAACGTGGCTTCGTCTAGTCCTTAATAGATTATGGACTTTGCTTTACAATCCCTCTTTCGATCTGCTTTGAGAGTTGTTGTCTGAGCTTCTGTCAAGGTTCCTTCAGCTTCTGTCAAGGTTCCTTCAGCTTCTTTGGATGCGGGTTCTGTGTATCCATCTTCCACAATGTCCATCACATCTTGAGAGCCTAGTAGAGCTCTCATTTGTATGCACCAATTGTCATAGTTGTCTTTGGTGAGCTTCGGGATGATAACTTGAGCGTTTCCATTGGCCATCGAGACTTGAAGTGCTTAGAACACTGATCTGGAGTCTGAATTTGCAAAAACAGAGTTGACGATTGCGTCCGGAATGGTCCAAAACCTTGGAAACCAATCTGAGTTTGTCAAAAACCGAGTTCGGAAGCGTCCGAAACTTGCGGTCAAACTTCTTGGTAAAAGTCAACTAAGATAACGGAATATACCTTTTGCTGACGGAATATTCCAGCCGTTATAACGGCGTTAGTGACGTCAGGCTGACGGAACGGGTTGGAGGATCGGATTCGGGTCGGATCTTGAACAGGGGTAACAGGTCGGATCTTCGGGTAGGACCCTGCAAATCGGGCGAGGAAGATGACTGGCGCGTGGTGGTGACGCGCCAGAGGGAATGGCTGCGCGTGACGGAACTCTCCAACTCTATGCGGCGCGTACGGCCTTTCTGTTGCTCCGATTTGGGTGAAATTTTCACCGGTGCACTCCTTGCGACGAGTAAAACACACTGGTATACTCAAAATTCTATTTTGAGCACTTTGATTTCTGGGCAAATTTGGTTTTGCCCTCTGTTCTTTGAATTTCTGGCTCTCCTGGGCTCTGATACCACTGTTGGTGGAATGGCAATTGTTGAGGTCACTTGTGGTGCACCTCTGTAAGAAATTCGAACGCTCAAACGAAGGAGAAGCTTTAAAATTTTATTTCACTCTAGATTTCTTACACCACTCCACTTGCTTACAATCACAATCAGAATCCCTTTATATAGGGAAATAAGATGAGCTACAATTAAATGCTAAACACAACAAAATCAAACTTCAGTTCGCAGTTGGGAGATGGCAGTTGGGAGATGGTTGGTTGAAGAAACATTGGACGGTGGTAGTTGGGAGGAGTCAACAATGGTGGCTTCTAGAATTCGGTGGGAAGCTGCTGGAGGTTGGCTAACTGGAGGCAAGTTTATCTTTCAACACTCCCAGCAAAGAAAGTGAGGATGGAAAAAATTGTCAAGCAGAAAAGACATCAATTCCTCCCGAGCCTGACATGAGGACACCACAACCATGAAGGTTTTCAAACCATGCAAAAGAGCTGAAAACAGAGGCTCCCATACTAGTTCCAAAGTTTTTCCAGAGCTATATAATACTGGAATTTGTGAAACAAGAATGGAAGAAAATAAATCTTCATCCGTTAATGTGTCCAAGAACCAACCAAGTTTTCTGGTTATTGCAAGTTTCACATCTTCTTCAAGATCAGGAGAATACATCAGAAAGCTAAGAAACAATGCAACTCGACCAGGCAATAACGCCTTTCCCCCAGGCATAGCTTCACAACTCACGGAAAAGATTTCATCAGCTGAAGCTGTCCTATTACTTGGATCACCTTGGATAGAGTTTGAACGACATTCCTCAGCGAATAACCAGTTCAGCATTTCAAACTTGAGCTCTTGTCTGACCAGATCTGAGTTCAGTAAGGAATTAAGTAATTCCAAGGATGATTTCTCCAGAAGTTCAACCAACACTTCATTGGCAGCTTTTAAAGATTTTTCATGGCTCAGTGAGATTCTCAAAGTGGAGATAATAAGTACACAGAGGGTTATCTCTTGTATACCATATCTCTTGTATACCATAACTGCTTGCAGGGACGGAGCCGGAAATTGTTTCTTGTGGGGGCACCATAAAATAATGAGTTATATTAATATGTATTTTAGAGGATATGTTAAAAGAAAAAGAATTAATAAAAAAAAAAATGTTAATGAGTATCAACTGATACATTAGTTGGAATACAAGTTAAGATATAAAGTTGAAATGTCTAAAATTACTCTAAAAATAATATAGAAAAACCTTATGGCTTTTAATTCATGATACAATAATAGTGTTTAAGAGTTAGAAATTAAACTAATTAAAATTTAAATTTTAAAATATGATAAAAGTTTGTTTGATAAATATGTTAATAGTTAAATATAAATTATATATGTTTGGTTGACATGTATCGTGGGTCGTAAATTCACCACCCAAACCCGACCCTACAGGGTCGGGTTCAAGCGGGTGCCCGCGGGTACGGGTCAAATTACCATCCCTACTTATATTGCTCCAAGGTTCCATCAGAATGCGTCTTAATTTTGAAGACCCATTTACAACCAATTGCCCGTTTTCCTTCTGGAAGAGGCACCAACTCCCAAGTTTTTGTCTTATGCAATGCAGCAAGCTCTTCATCCATTGCTTGATGCCATTTTGTATCTAAAGAGGCTTCCTTGTATGATGTAGGCTCAACAAAAGAATGAATAGAGGTTAAGAATGACAAGTAATCTGAAGTGAAAAACTTAGTTGGAAAAGCATACCTAGCAGGTGGACAACGTGCACGGACAGGATTACGACGCAAAGATAGAGACAGAGGATCAACATCCCACTGATTTGGGATTGAATGTTGTCTTTTCTTCTCATTCTTGTATTTTGCAGGATCGCACCATGGGGAGGCAGATTGGGATTGGCCGTAGGGAGGGAGGTCTTTGCATTTTAGAAAAATTATCATTTCCTTCGTAAGTGGCTACATCTGTTGATTTGTCATCATTTCAATTGGCTTCTGCATCGCCTCCTTTTTACCTTTGGCATTCTAGGTTAGGACATGTGTCTAGTTCTAGGTTACAGTTTATGATAAAAATAAAAAAGAGGGTATATTAGGTTCTGATGTTAATTTTCATGATATCTTAAATTGCAATGGTTGTCGTTTAGTTAAACATTTTGTTTTACCTTTTAATAATAGTACTTCGTCTTCTTTGGCACCTTTTGAACTTGTGCATTCTAATGTTTGGGGTCCAACGCCTTTGCCCACGAAGGGGGTGCGCGATACTATGTTATCTTTATTGATGATTATAGTCGATATTGTTGGTTATATCTCATGCATAAGAAAATTGATTTTCTATTTGTCTATACGTCATTTAATGTTGTGATTAAAGCCTAATTCTCTATTAGTATTAAATGTTTTCGATCTGATTCTGGAGGTGAGTATCTCAGTACAGGTTTTCAACAACTATTAGACTCTGAAGGAACTATTCATCAAACCTCATGTCCTCACACACCCGAACAGAATGGAGTTGCTGAACGTAAGCATCGACATCTTATAGAAACTGCTCATTCACTTATCCTTTCTAGTTATGTTCCTAATGTATTCTGGGGTGAGGCTATTTTGACAGCGAATTATCTTATTAATCGTATTCCTTCTTCTGTTACCAATGGATTATCTCCCTATGAACGCATTTATGGATTTGTACCATCATATAGTCAGTTAAGGGTTTTTGGTTGTACATGTTATGTTTTGTTACCCAAATCAAGTTGTACAAAATTAACATCTCGATCTGCAATGTGTGTTTTCTTAGGATATGAGATTACTCAAAAAGGGTATAGATTTTATGATCCAGTGGCTTGTCGTTTTTATGCTTCTCGTCATGTTGTCTTTTTGGAAAAGTTACCTTATTATAAACTCACTCCTCCCATGCATCCCACTTCATCTGATTTAGTTATTATTGATCCATTCCCTTCTGTTTTGCCTGATCATAAGTACACGTCTACTTTAGATGTGCCCATTTTGAGTATTATTTGCAATTGAATTCACATGGTATCATAGCAGACAACATATATTGGCAGCACTTTACAAGTCGGTTGCTTGTAGAGTTTATAAACAAAGAATAACAAAAGGGAGAAAAGGGAATGGACAAAGTTACAAAACTAACACTAACACTAAGTAAAAAATATATATATATTATATACTAACACTACTCACTAAACACTAGTGGTTCCCAGAATTGGATATATGCTGGCAATCCTCTTACCACTACTCATCTCCACAATTTGCATCTTTTTTCCTTTAAAAAATACAAACAAACAATTGGTATATATAGCTATTATGTGTGAGAGAGCTAGAGATCAAGTTGTGATTACTACTTTAATTAACATTATCACCATTGCTTTATTGCAAATAGCAAAAGTATATCATAAAATTATCTTCTTTTTAGTTGTCAAATTGTACATGCAGAACAAACAATCAACATCTAAGTGTGCCCTCCATTCAAGAAAGTAATGTATATGCAATAATTATTTATTATATATTATTTATATATACTAGTTTGTCAACCATGCCATGCACGGCCTTTGTTTGATAAGATTATTTTAAATATTATGTTTAATACTATTTTATTTTGCGATAGATAATTTTTTTTTAATTAACAATTAAACAAATTGAACGTAAAATAAGATTTATTTTCAATCCATCGTCCCTTCTTTATATTGTTGTGTTGAGAACAACAATAATTTATAGATTTAATCACATGATCAAAATTGTATATTTACATTTTAAAAAATCAATAATATTAAGTAATTAATAAAAAATAAAATAAAATAGGGAAACTAATATAATTTAAAAAAAAAAAAAAAAGCAATAATGCATTGCAACACTAATGATTGAAAATACATGCTTAGTGGACGTAATGAAACTCCAGTCACATGAACCTAAAGGGAAGATTAATCGACTCTTGAGGCATAGGCTGATAGTTTAATACAATGGAAAACATGATTGTAACAACCTGTAATTAATAGAAAAAAACTTGTTATCATATATTAATATATAGAAAAAAAAATCAAAATCATATTTAAAAACTAATGAAGATCATAGTTTTAAGGTTTTGAATGATGCCCCAACAAACACAATTCTAGTTGTTGTTACTATCTTGATTGGTTTGAAATGATATACCTATAAAACCAAGAACTAAAACACATAAAAATCAAAGAGCATAAGCATAATTTAATATAAAGAGCAATAGATGATTTTTACCTATTAAAATGGGTCTTGAATCCATCATTTACTTGTGCCTGGAAAAAAAAAGTATCATTGTGTAGAACAACCAAAGAATAAATTTATATAAACTCTTTAATCAACTATTGAAGAGAGAGAGAGAGAGAGAGAGAGAGAGAGAGTTAAAATCATAGTTTTAAGGTTTTGAATAATAACCGAACAAACACACTTCTAGCTGTTGTTACGATCTTGATTAGTATGAAATGATATACCTATAAAATTAAAAACTAAAACACATAAAAATCAAAGAACATATGCATAATTTAATAGAAAGAGCAATAGGTGATTTTTACCTATTAAAATGGGATTTGAATCCATCATTTACCTGTGCGTGAAAAAGAAAAATTATTATTAGAACAACCAAATAATGAATTTATATAAATCTTTAATCAACTATCGAAGAGAGAGAGAGGGATAGGAAGATGAAATGAGAGGAAGAATACAATTATATATAATATATGAACAAATTAAAAAATATCTATAAAAAAAAAAAAAAAAGCAAAACAAATCGTGAACTTTGTACCATTCCCACATTAAATGGATAATTTCAGTTTTCTAATATAATTCCATAATTCGTTTTATATTAATTAATTACTGATATTAATTAAGTCAAAAACCATTTAATTTGGACCATTTGGTACATTCCTACATTAAATGGATAATTTCGATTTTCTCATATTAATTCATTAATTATTCATATTCTTCTTGTATTGATCAATTACTATATTTCCAAGTCAAATCCATTGAACTTGGAAATATAAGTTATATAAATGGAAAATAATTTTAAAAAATTAATAACATTGAATGTATAATTTCGGTTTTCTCTACTAAAATCTAAATAATCATATCAGTTTATTGGTCTAGGAATCTGAAAAGTTGTACCTTCAATTATATTAAAGAATATAATCAACAATCAATATTATTAATATAGAATAATAGCCTATTCATCTTGATTTGTTGTTATATATATTTAATATCAAAGCTCTCTCACGGCGACATGTAGCGCTGTGAAACTCTATTATTATATATATACTAGCCTGTAGCCCACACGATGTGCGGGCATTATAAAATATAAATTGAAATTAACATTGATACATGAATAGTATTATACTAACATTACTACATCAATGTGCACCAAGGAGAAAAATATTCATATATATATATATACACATTTAAATTAATTATTTAAATATTGTATGTTTATCATATGTTTTTAGGGTAAATATATTATAAGAGATCCTTATTAAAATGAGTTGCTAATTTGTGTTGAATTGGTAATATATTATGCTATAAAAATAAAAATGGTTGAGATATAGATCTCCACTGATCCAAATCTCCATCTATAGATCGAGTTTATAAATATCATTGATGATTTGATTGTTTGCTTTGTTTTGGCGATTTTGGAGTCTATTCACTTATTCTCTTCTCAACCAATTGGATCTTCAATCATGTCCACCTTTCTCTTCCACTCCTTATTTTTCTTAATCTTCTTCTTCTAGTTGTGGCCTTGTGGCCATCATTCACACTCCGTTATTTCCATTAGCAACCTCTCATTTGCTATATATTCGCATTAAAATAATCCAAATTGATTCATCTCATATTTCATATCACAACACTCACGATTCTAATGTCTACTTTGAATTCCACTCTTTTCATTAGCCATGAATGATATCAATATGTGTTGTTCTAATCAGAGAAACATATCAATAAACATTAAATAAATAAACCAAAAAAAAATCGAAACTTTACACTGAAAATGAAAAATACTGACACTCATTATTCATATCAATACTTCTAAACATAATCAACTTAAAAAAATAATAATAAATAAATAAATCCAACTTTCGAGATCTAATCTAAATCACTCAACATACCCAGCAAAAAAAATAGAAAACATGAAATGACAAATTATATTGCAAAGCATCAAAAAAATAGTACCCGTGTGTGCTTGAAAGAGTAGAAAACAGTCGTCAATCTATAGAAAATGGATTGGAAATGAATGGTTGAAAAACAAATTCTTATTAATCTATATAAAATTCTTATTAATTAGTTATTAATTTTAATATATAATAATCTAATTTAATTTTTTCCAAAGAGATGGAAAGTCTCAACCTTCCATTAATCTATATAAGTATAAATTGGCTTAAATTATTATTAATTAATTATTAATTGTAATTCTAAAGAACAAATCAAATACACTATATCATAATTTCAATTTTATCATCAATTATATTGGAAAACTTGATTTAATATAATAATATAATGTATTTTTTCCTTAAAGAGATGGAGAGTCTCAACCCTCAATTATTGTAATTTTTGGTTATGAAAAAAATATATTATTATATTACCATTGATATGTTTTTAAAATTTACCATTAATTCCATAAAAAAAAAAAAACAGATTACCATTGATTTGAAATTACAATTAATATTTTAATTTGTTTTAAAAATATTTATTTATTACCATTTATAAGAAAAATTAAAAATATTTATTTTTGGAAATAATCGTAGTGTATTTAATACATATTTAATACACTCTAAACAATAAAAAGGAAAAAAAGAAGGTAAAAATAGAAAAAAAAATTATAAATATTTATAATTATATAGAGATAAATAACTATTGAGATTTACTATTTACAATCAATTTTTTTTTTTTTTTTGTTCTTTTCACATTTATTTTCTTAAGACATTTCATTTTAATAAATTAAAATTTAAAAACCTCTAAATACATCCCAATTCACTCGAAAATACCATTTCTATAATTATATATATAAACGCTTTTTCTAGAAATACTTATAAAGATATTCATTTAAAAAAATAAAAAAAAAAAACTTTATAGAGGTTATTGTTAAGCCTAGTAATAAATTAATTCACTTTTCCACACTTATTTATAAAAGACATTCCAGCTTTTTAATATACTTATTTCTATTAAAAAAAAATAAAAATTCATGCGTAGCTCTCATAGATGATTCAATAAAAAAAAATAAAAAATAAAGGTGAAGATTTTTATCGAGATGCAAATAGTAGTGGATTTTGTTTTTATTATCTAGCAAAAATATTTATTTATTACCATCTATAAAAAAAAATTATTAGTAAATTTCATGTATTTAGAAAAAAAAATCCATTGAATTAAATGCATTAATTGTGTTACCATTAATATTTGATAAAATATTATTATTTTAATTTTTTTTTATGTTATCATTAATATATTACCATTAACTTTTTTAAATTTACCATTAATTCCATAAAAAAATGGATTACAGTTAATTTTTTATTACAATTGATATTTTAATTATTTTTGGAAAATATTTATTTATTACCATTTATAAGAAAAATTAAAATTAAAAATCATTTAATTTTAAAAATAATCATTGTGTATTTAATGCATATTTAATTCATTCTAAAAAAAATAAAAATAAAAGGAAACAAAAAGGTTAAAAATTGAAAAGAAAAAAAAAATTGTAAAAAAAAAAAGGTGTAAATTTCCTTTGAAAACAAAATATGTATGAGAAGAGACTTTAATGGTTTAATTAAAAGTTAAATTATCAATTTTTAATCTCAGGTGCACTTATCAATTGAAATATTGACATCCATTGAGTAATTTTGACCTACTCATCTTCTTAAAATTTTTTAATACTCTATTAAATTTGAATAATTTTTTTTTTTAAGAAAATTGAATTAAATAAAGAAAAAAAAAACTCATATGGTGTATTAAATACCACGTTTATCTCACTCTCTCATCATCTTCTCAATCTCATGCCCATCTATCTTCCTTCCTCATATTTCTTTTGACAGATTCCTTTCTTATTCATTTTAATTTGTTTCTCTCTCAAAAACTCCATCTCTCTTTGTCAAGCCTCCTCTTCCCATATCTCTTCTCTCTTCCTCTGTACAATCTCTCCGTGTTTTTTCAGAGTGGTAGGCTTATTGCCCCATGGTCAACGTGTTAGGATTATGCTCAATAGCAAGAGTGTAATGTTGTAATTAATAATCTTTTTCATATTAATAAAGTGATTTATGGTTTAACAAATCTTATATCATTTATAGTTTAATATTATAATTGTCAAAGTAAATAATCATAAGGTCTAAAGACTATGAGAAAAGAAGAATTGTTCGTACATCTGGATATGTATGTGGTAGACACAATTCTTTAGTTAGTCTTGAATAATGTTCACAACTTAAGTTAAAGGTTGGGCACCTTTATCTTGTTAAAGTTGTAGAATTCTTATGCTAGCATTTGAGTGGGATCAAATGAGATATGATAAGTCTAAAATCATCGGAGTGTCTTCGAGCAAAAGAATCTAGTGCACTGGGTGCATTGAACTGGATCACAATGGAAAGCTTTATCTAGAACGTCAATAGATAATAGTCTTTTCATTATCAGGACAATCGGAGAGTCTATCTTAATCCTGAGATAAATGATGGACTTATGGTTGCAAGTGATATCATTTGAGTTATCAATGAGTGCGATTATATAGCATAGTCTATCATCGATAGTTTGGTGATATTTATTTGTTAATCGATAGAGGACTTCATTTATAGATATGGACATCGTGGCTCCATTTATTAAATAAGAGTATAATATCATCATATGGGTGTTTTGAGGTAATTGGATATTAAATCTCAACGTTGAGTTTTCGATAGTGACTATTGAAAACATGGCTTCTGGACAAGTCAAAATATCCAAGTTCAAAACGTGGTCATATGAGTAAATATAGTAACTTGGAGAGTTATAGGCGGTCTATGAACTCTTGGCGATTACTGATATTAATCACGAGGATACACCATCTCCAATATGATTGTCGAGGGTTATGAAAGAGGAACATCTTCCTTTTCTATCTTTATTTAAGAGTTCAATTTTAGCTCTTTAGTGGAATGAGTTAAAATTAATGGATCGGACCTAAGTGAATCATTTGATGATTGTGATTAGATTGTGTCTATTGAAGCTTAAATTTAGATAGCCCGCCAAGATCCTCAATCCACACGGACTTGCATGGATCACTTGATATATTCTACCGGACCAATTTATGGGTCCATCTAGAATTGCATTTAATATATTAAGAATATAATTTGCACATTATTTATTTAATGGGCTGCTCAATTATATTAATATATTAATGAAAGGCATGTGGGCTTGTTTCTTTTAGTAAGAATGGGTCTGGTTCACATGTGTGCTTTTTATTTAAAGTCCAATGGATTAAATGAAATAAGAAAATAATATATGGCCCATTTTATACATGTGGGGCGGCAAGGTTAAAATATTAGCCAAATATATTATTTTGTTTCATTGTTTAATTAAATAAGAATTAATTAAATTATTAATTAATTGTTTAATTAAGAAACAAATCTTTTTCTGATAAGGAAATATATTTCCTAGAGTTATACTATTGGTGGTAGTATACTAAAAGTAAAAGACTTGTTTGATAAGAAAATAAATAATTAAGTTTATTTATTTAATCAAATAAGAAGTCCTTTTATTTAGTCAATAAAAGAATAAAAATACTTATGAGTTTAATTAGGGTTAGGAGTCTAAAAAGATGATGGGAATTAGGGTTGAATTTCGGTCACCCTATATAGGTGATGTGATGAAATTTGGCCAACCCTAATACCACACCTTATAGAATTCGGTAACCCTAAAGTAAAAAGAGAAAGAAATTCGGCCACCCTATATAATAGACTTTATAGGGTTCGGCCACACTAATGGTTGGTTGATTCAATTTTCTTCTTCTTCTAAACTCATAGACAAGTATTTGATTATTCTACTAAGACATAAAAGAGAGAAGAGATTATTCTTTTGATGGTACACTAATTGCTTGTTCATCAATAAGCTTGTGTGTACATCATCGAATTAGGTTCACGCGAGTTTCGATCATTAGATTGAGAACTCAAAAGTGACCGGAATAATCTTTGTATTCTTTTGATTGTTTTGTGACTAACAAAAGAAAAAGAAAAGTTTGTTTGTCCATTCTCAGGTTTGCAATTCAAAGAAAAGGGAGACCACGCTCCTAGGTGATTCACGTTCGTGCTAGGATTGAAGATCTTGAGGATTACCATCGACGTAAGTCAATCGGATCACGCGACAAAAGGTAATCAACTTTTGTTACTTTATATATGGTTAATTAATTTAAAGGGTTAAGGTTCATAAAAAGAAAATTTTTTAAAACATACTAAATCTATTTTTAGTCTCGCTTCCGCTGCGTGTACTACGGTATTTTTCCCTACACAACGACGTGAATTGGTTCACGGCTTGGTGAGGTAACCACCGGTGTGGTGGCTGGTTGTCGATTCACCTAACAACTTCTAAAAAAAAACTAACAAACAACAATTTGAACATTAATCCTACACATAGTGATTCTATCTAATTGATATAAACATTAGCCATACACACAGTAATTCTATCAAATTGATAAAACAATTTTTGCATACCTCAATGGTGGATGTAGTTGTCATAACCTGAGCCTTGCTTCTTGGTGTCTAAGACTAAGCATATTAATAGGTGGCAATTTGTTTCCCTACACAACCATCTTGCTTGCCTTTATATATAGGAATTGTTTGGGTAAGATCAAAAGCCAAAATTCATTATTAAAAAAATTATTAATGAAAAATTATATCAGTTTATTAGTATTGGATATCCAAAAGTTGGTATTGAAAACCCAAAAGTTATGCCTTTAATCCTATAATTGATGATACTCAAAACAATCATTATTATTACTTCTTTAATATAATTTTTTAATTTATTAAAAAAAAAAATCAATATCACTAATATAGAAAATTATATAGATTAATGCATTTAAATCTAAAGCTCTCTCACGGCGATACATGGCGATATGAGAGTTGGCTTTTATATATTATATAGATAGATATGATTATAATTATAGTAATGCTAGATATCCCAATTTTTTTTTTTTTCAAATGATGTGACACATGGGAACAGAATTTAGGAAAAAAATTGTGACGTCCAACATTACTCATCATTATTATTATTATTATTATTAGTATTATTATTATTAAAGAGATAGAAAGCAATTCAATCTCAATTAATGCAACAAATAAATTTCAATTCACCTATAATATATTAACAACTCTCCATTTCTGTGTCTATATAATATACAAATAAGGAGGTAATCAAGAGGCAATTCGAAAATCACAAAATCAATAGGTAATCAAGAGAAAATCTCGTAATTAATGAGATAATGAGTAAATTATGTTAACCAATCCCATAATTGATTTTTAACCAATTCATATCAATTCATATCATTAATTGCAATCAAAATGTCAATTCACCTGCTTTATTGATATATATACATAAATGAATACATTTAAATCCAAAACTCCATCAAAATTAGATTTTTCAGTAGTTATAGATATTTCAATTTGTTTTAAAATATTTATTTATTACCATTTATAAAAAAAGGTATTTTTTGAGTAAATTGGGGTGTATTTAGAGGTTTAAATTATTTTTTTTTTTTTATTTATAAAAAACGCTTAATCTAGAAATACTTATATAAGTGTTCATTTGTTTTTTAAACTTCATGAAGGTTATTGTCAATCCTAGTGATAAATTAATTTATTTTTCCACAGTTATTTTCTAAAGGCATTCCATAATGTTTTAATAAACTCATTTCAATTTATTTATTTTTTTCATGTGTCCATCTCAAATATGATTCAATAGAAAAAAAGGTGAAAAACTTTTATGGAGATGCAAATAGTAGTGGAGTTATTTTTTTTTTATCGTACAAAAAAATTATTTATTACTATTTATAAAAAAAAAATATTATGAGTGAATTTCATATATTTAGATAAAGAATCAATTGAATTAAATGCAATAATTAATGTTTTTAATGTGTTACCATTAATATTTGATTAAAAATATATATTATTTTATAACATTTTTTTTAAATAATCATGGTGTATTTAATACATATTTAATACTTTCTAAAAAACCAAAAAGAAAGAAAACAACAATGTTAAAAATAGAAAGAAAAAAACTATTAAAAAATCTGTATAAATTTCCTTTAAAAAAAAAATCCGGGTATTTATACTGGAAACTGAGTAGATACAATATTTTTTTTTAGAGAGAGGCAATACATTCTAACTTTAGAACCAAAAACTGTAACCCCAATATTTATCTTTAGTAGTTTGTCTCTCGAATTCATCATCCATAAGTACAGAGTACCGTAGAATGCTAGCATTACCGGAGGGTTGGATAGCGAACAGCAACTATAATTGAAAATCCAAGTCTGTCAAAGTTAAAATTCATTTTTTTCAAGTTTTGTTAACCAAAACAAACATGATAAAAATATCAAAATACGCTACAACAATAATTCATTCCAATTTTTTTTTTTTTTTTAAAAACAATAAACAAAAAGATAAGAAATCAATAGAACATTAAAAAAAAAATTAAAATTATTCTACCAAGTATTAAAAAGAATATGTAAAAATTACTCTTACCTCCCAACACCATCCAATTCCCCATCGTTTGAGTGTTTTAAGTTTATAAATCAACAGAACAAAAAAGAAAAAAAAAAGATTAAAATTATTCTACCAAATATTTTATATATATATATATATAAATTACTCTTACCTTCCAACACCATCCAATTCCTCACTGTTTGAGTATTTTTGAGTTTATCTATGAGGGAGAGGGGCCGAGAGCCACCGGAAGGGGATGGAAAATATATGAGATTTTGGGTGGTTTTTATAGAGAAAATTGAGGAAGAGGAAACAACTTTTGAGTAAAGGTTGTTGTTAATATATTACGATGGCTCAGCTTTTAATAAGGGGAATGTCAAAAGATAAATAAGTAATAATAATATTAGAAAACAATAAATATAATAAATGGAATAGAAAGAATATCAAAAGATAAATAATTATTAATAGCATGAATATGAGTAAATAAATCAATTATTAGATAGATGGTAAATTGTAATTTAAAGTCAAAGCTCTCTCACGGCAACACGTGGCGCTGTGAGGGTTCCATTTTAGCTTTTAATAAAGGGAATGTCAAAAGATAAATAAGTAATAGTAATATTAGAAAGCAATAAATATAATAAATGGAATAGAAAGAATTTCAAAAGATAAATAATTATTAATAACATGAATATGAGTAAATAAATCAATCATTAGATAGATGGTAAATTGTAATTTAAAATCAAAGCTCTCTCACGGTGACACGTGGCGCCATGAGGGTTCCATTTTATTATATTATATTTTATATATATGATTTCTTTAACATTAATTAGCAGTACTAATATCTATGACCATCAAGAAAATTGCTTCTCATAAGCATCATGTTCCATGATGTAGAGATACATTCCATCCTGTTGCACTTTCCATAAGCACTTTTGATCACCGCACCTTGATGCATCTCTTTGTTCATCAAACATCGTAAAATGTCCCGAAACGTTGTCATAACTCATGTCACACTCGTAGATGACAGTCGAACCTTTTCCAATGTCGAATGTCCAATTGAAATGAGCTTCGCGTTCCAATACATGTGTGCCCAAATCTTCGAAGCTCGATTTGCAATGAACATTTAAGTTTGTGTCGGTCCCCAAGATGTTGAAGATGAGCACTTCGAAGCTAAGAGCAACTGGGGAGATTGAAGTTGTCATTGCCAAAATCAGTAGCACTGCATAAGTTTTGAAAGGACTCATGTCTCTGTTGTTTTTTTGGTTTTTAATTTTTAATTTTTTTTCCTCGGTGGATGGTCACAAAAGTGTTCTTATTCGGCTTTAAATAGATAAGTAAGGTCATGAGAAGCTATTATGAAGAGATGGAAATCAAAGGAGAATGGAGATATGTTTTGATAAAAATATATTCTTGGTATTTAATTGTCAAATCTCTAATTGCCAACTTTCGATTCCTAAAAACCTGAAAATACAATATGAATTAACTATCAATAGATGTATTTCCTTATGAGACAAATAAAAATCTGATATGCACGCGCGAGAGGATCTTATTTATTTGGTGGAGTAAATGGATCAATGGAATGATCATTATTATTTTGTTTTTTGTTTTTTGTTTTTTATTTTTTACTGGTCAATGAGATGATCATAATAATTTTTTAGAATCAATCTCATTTACCACCCTTGAAATTTGACTTAATTGCAAATAAACCCAAGTGATTTTAAAGGGTAAATTGCATAAACAACCCCAAGTTTAAGTGTAACTGCAGCTATATTCAATATTTGTCCAAAATTACATAAATATACCTTGCCATTAGTGGTCAACAGTTATTTTTAACGTTTGACTATCTTATTGCTTTAAAAAGTCTAAAATGCCCCTAGTTATTATTTTATCATTCATTTTATTATTATTATATCAAAATAAATTCGATTAACTTTTCAAAAAAAAAAAATCAATTAAATAATATAATACTTTTTCTTTAAAAAAAAAAAAAAAAAAAAAAAAAAGCAAATCTGGAAATATCCAAACTTTTCAAACAAATCTAAAAATCTCCATAAAAAATCTAGTGAACTTTTTTGACACAGCTAGTTAAAAAAAAAAAAAAAAAAAAAGAACCAGAGATCTTTACTGGCGGAGGAGGCACTTTTTCAGGGTGGGAGACGTCGGTCTCCTATAGCTGGGATATTGGTTTGAATCTCCTCTGATTGGAGGAGATCTAGCTTCTCAGAGGAGATCCACACTGATCTCCTCTAGTCAGAGGAGACCGACATCTTCCACCTGAAAATTGGAGGAGAGTCATTCTGTGTCAATGGCGGAGGAGATCAAAGTTGTTGTCCATCGGAGAAGACTTCCCACTCTTAGAGCTAAGCCATTCACCGGCGGTGGAGAGTTAGAGCTTAGGATTTTGTAATTTTTTTTTTTTTTTTTAAGTTTTGAGTTTTTGGCTTTATTTCATCACTTGTGTAGTGTTGTACTGGCCTGCATCACTCGAGAGAAGTAGAAACACAACATAATTAAGTGGGTGTGGTTTTGTGGTTTTTTTTTTTGTTGGGTATAGCTCTTAGTCGATATGAGGATGTTTTTGAGGATTTGTTGGAGTTCATTGTTTTGGAATTTTGAGTTCCTTATGTAGAATTCAATGTTGTTGGGTTTTTTTTTTTTTTTTTTTTTTTTTTTTTTTGGGTTTAGTTTATTTATTTATTTTGAAAGAATTCTGAATTTGGTTTAGATCTTGTTTCATCGTTAAATATTTGTAATGTGGATCTTGTGTTGTTCAATTTGATTGGTGATAAAATACAAAGAACGATTGAAAGTAAAAATGGAAGTGATTCAATATCTTTGTCTCTTTTTTTTTTTTTTTAATTTATTTTAAAAAATTGCTTTTCATTAAATCTCATCTAATTTGATGGAGATCAAGAGATGGAAGGAGGGTCTCATCCATTTTCCTTGTTTTAAATCTAATTAATTACTATTATATAAATAATTAACAATAATTGTATCTTATTAAAAGTCAGAAGACCTTTTTTCCCTTTAGCCGTTAAGTTATAACGGAACATCACTAACGGCAAGGTATATTTATGTAATTTTAGATAAGAATTTAATATAGCTACAATTACACCTAAACTCGGAGTATGTTTATGAAATTTACCCAATTTTAAAATATGTCCTTTTAGATCTTTACAAGCATATTACACTAAGGGGGTGTATTCAATTAGGATTCTTGAGAACATTTAAAGACATTATAAATCTTGGTGTATTCAATTCGGATATTTAAAGACTTTAAAAGAGTCTATATTAATCCAGTGGTATTCAATTCAGATTTCTATAGACTTTTAAAGAATCCTTCCAAATACGGGTGTATTGAATTGGTACTTTAAAAATGTCTACAAGAATCAATGTGTATTCAATTAGGACTAGATTTTAAAGGATTTTCTTAGGTCATGGATTTTGGTGGATTTTGGTGGACTTGATGGTGAGAGATATAAATATCAAATGCCATAACATGTTCGGCCTTCTCCCCAAAGATTTTGGTGGATTTTGCTCTCTCTCTCTCTCTCTCTCTCTCTCTCTCTCTCTCTCAAAACAGAAACGTGTTGCTTCTTCTCTGTTCAAATAATCCTGATCGATGATCTTCCTTTGCTAATTTTTCGACTGCAGTCTAGTAAAAATAATGAGTTTGATACATATATATAATCCTTTACTATGCACCACCCTTCCCTCCTTTTTGTTTTATCATTCTTTCTTCTGCATCTAGTAATACAAAACGAGCAATACCGTGCTAAACTTAAAAAATCAAATGAGAGGTCTCTAGCTAGCTTTGGTTAAAGCAGCCATGGACATTGTGGTAGCATTCGGGCTGCTTCAGTTGGCACCTAAGAAAGTCACTCCTTATGTGACAGAAGGATTCGGATTTTTTTTCCTCTCTCATCTCTTGTTATCAAGTATATTACATTCTATGTCGTGAATCTGTTTGTTGATTACTTGAACACCGTGTTAAACTAGATTTCGTCATGTACACCGTTAAATACTCAAAAAAGTAAATCTTCAACCTAGGGGAAAAAGAACATCCACGACTAATATGTTTGGTAGGGAGGAAAAGGGAGAGGAAAGAGATGGGTGGAGGGAAAAGGGAGAAGAAAATGGAGAAGTGTGTGTTTGGTATGGAGAGAAAAATGGAGGGAGGGAAAAGTGGAAGGAAAATTTTGTATGTGGGACCCACCATTTTTTATCCTCCCAAAAGTGGGAGGAAATGGGAGGGAAAGAGGGGAAAGTTTTGGGTTATTTAAAATTACAATTTTATCATTTTTTTTTAATATATAAAATATAATATAAGGGTAAAATAGTAAAATTGATAAAATGACCTTTTTTTTTCCTTCCTGTTTACCAAACAACTCGAGAGAAAATTATTTTCCTTTCCTTCCCTCGTGTTTTCTATCCTTCCAAATCTTTCCATCCTTCCTATTTTCTTTCCTCCCTACCAAACATACCCTTAGAGAGCATTGGTTTTCACAATTGTGTGATATGAACAAAGATATATGACAAGTATTAAGAAACTTTAGTCGACATAATGAGTCATGAATTTGCATACCCATATATGTATTATGATAAACTTTCTAATACATCAAGTGAAATTGGTTTTGACTTGCTCAGTTGGAAGTTTAATATCCCTAAATTGGGTATATGTAATAAACTCATTATTTGTTCAGTATAATTAGTATATAAAAATAAGAGTAAATTGCAACCAACCTCCCTGAGGTTTGACATTTGACAACCAAAAACAACTTTATCATTAATTGACATTGACCTCCCCTACTGTTAGTCAAAGCTGGTTAAATTTAACCATTGACCGGATTTGGATGCTACAAATACCAAAATATCCCTGAATATTTACTCAATGCTAGTAAAACTTGAGAAGAAAAAAAAAAGAAATAAAAATTGAGAAAACTTGAGATCCGTAAATTATTGATTTGGGTTTGAATCTGAATGAAATCTAATGGTGATTGTGTTTTTGTTTTTAAATTTGTTTAAATTCTGTTTGGATTTCACTGCAAACTATAGGAAATCTGAGTGTGGATTCCACCATTTCCATGCCTGCAACAATCGGAAGGAATCCATTTAACAAATTTGTGTGATTTGTTTGTTATATTTTTTAACCTTTTTTTTTTTTTCCTCGTCTTGGTGTTTATTGGATTGAGTGTATGAAGATGTTGAATTACAAAATTTACTGATGTACGATAACGAAGAAACATAGGAAGTGATGATTTGAATGTAACTGGATTTGCATTTTTATTATTATTATTATTATTATTATTTTTATTCAAAGATATCTTGATTTTGAACTTGGGTTTCTTCAATAATTCCAACTTGTGTTTTAATGCATTCAAAGCAGCTTTTGGTACTATTATGATCAATAGATATCATAACTTTTTGCTGGGAGTTGGATAAAGTAAATATTGAAATAATTGGTTTTTATATTTTAATAAAAAAAATTCCTTTTTAAAATATATATTTATTCCTTTTAATTCATTTTTAAAAATTAATAGTTTTTTAATAACTTTTAATATCTTGATACATTTATAAGATTTAAAAAAAAACATTTGTAATATTTATATGATATTATTTATTTTAATGTATTTTATTAGTTTTCTTTTATTATTTAATTTTTTGAATGACTTGAAAAAATAAAAAAACAAGTTGTATAACTCTTGTCCATTTTTTTATTGGACAATCAAAATAAGTAAAGTTGTTAAATTGTAAAAGGTTGGAGAGTAAAATCGTAATTCTCTCAAGTTATAAAAGTAAATAAACATTATTAAATAATGTCAAGGGTATTCTAGACTTTTTATTGTTATCACACGGTCAAACGTTAAATCTAACGTCCGTTAACTAATGTGAGGGGAGGTCATTGTCAATTAAATATAAAGTTGTTTCTGGTTGTCAAAGGCCAAACCTCAGGGAGGTTGGTTGCAATTTGCTCTAAAAATAATGTGTTATGGCTTCAATATAATGGATTCTT
The DNA here is from genome assembly GCA_008009225.1 of Acer yangbiense. Lineage (NCBI taxonomy): Eukaryota > Viridiplantae > Streptophyta > Magnoliopsida > Sapindales > Sapindaceae > Acer > Acer yangbiense. The sequence continues at coordinate 14,843,437 of CM017761.1, forward strand.
TGAAGTTTAAACGTTGAATGAAGGAATCATGATCAAAGCAATTGAAATTAAAGAGAAAATAATATTCTCGTGATCATCTATCTTATTAACCAATTAGCCTAATTCTAAGTATATATCATTAATTACCCTATAAGAATTTTCATTTGTGATGATTATGGTGATGATATTAGCAGTAGCCATGCTAGATGTTGCTAACGCTCTAATGATTAAAGCTATAACGCATGCATGCTACCACCTGACCTTATTACATATACTAAGGGTGTGTTTGGCGCCTGGGATTGGACTGGGATTGGACTATTTTAATCCCAGTCCAGCGTTTGGTGACATGTTGAGACTTGGGCATATTAGTCCAACCAGCTAAATAATCCCACAATCATAGGATAAAATATACCCACCTCCCACCCCATCTCTATTAGTCCCAGGACTATTTTATATGTGGACCCCACCATTTAATTCATTTTCTTCATATTTTTCCAACGCTTCCTCTCTCTCTCTGAAGCCAAACCCAATTTTCTTCTTCCTCTCACTTTCTTCTACCTTTCGTCTCTCTCTTTCTTCAACCTTTCCTTCTCCTTCTGCCATCACGGCCTTCGTCGTCGTCGTCGTCGTCGTCGTCTCCTTCTTCGTCGTCATCTCCTCCGTGGTGGTGATGATGATTCTGGGGTTGATTTTGGGGTTTGTGAGAGGTGATGATGATGATGATTCTGAAGTTCTCCTTTCACTGCTTTTTAAATTCTTTGATTTTGAATAGTAATTGATTTACAATTAATTTAGGGTTCATGAGCATAATTTGTTAATTAAGTTTCATGAATAGATTTCTGATATAAAGACCCGGCATTTTTTGTCTTTGTAACCAAATTCTTCAAACCCAGATTGTTGTTTATGCTTTAGAGATCCAAAACCCGCCAATTTGATATATCACCACCCATATTCTTCAAAAAAATAATTGTTGCATTTTCTCATTGTTTTAGATCTGGATTTTCGAAGAAAAATTGAAACTATAGGGTTTTGGATCTGGATTTATTGATGATGATTGATGATTATTGATGATTTGGGTTTGTCAAATTTTTAGTTATGGGTTTAAAAATTATTATATTGTTTTAGTCAAAAATTATGATATGGGTTTATTGTCAAGCAAACCAAATTAGCGAAAACAATATAATAAATGACTGGGTTTGTTGATGAAGATTGATGATCTGGGTTTGTTGATGAAGATTGATGAACTGGGTTTGTCAAATTTTTGGATGGGTTTATCGAAATAATTTGTTTATATTATCAAATCCAAAATATTATTATGTTTTCCTTTAAAAAAAAATTATTAATTCAGTCCAATCCGATGTTTCATCAAACAAAACACGGTATTAATTAAATTCAATCCTATGTTTCTCCAAACACAGTATAGTATTAATTTAGTCCAGTCCAGTCCAATCCAATCTAATCTAATCTAATCACATTTAATCCTAGTCCCATATCAATCCAATCCAATCCCATGAAATAGTCCAATCTAATCCCGCGCACCAAACAGTGCCTAATTATATTGAATGAGTATATTGACGACATGATACATGATAAGCTCGTCCTATATATTCAAACATTTTTGACAAAAATGCCTAATAATAAATCAACATTTACATCGTGGTCTTGCATGAGACATATGTTATTAAATTATTATACATATAACGTGATACGTTTGTCTTATTGAAACATAATACATGACAAAAAATGATGGTTTTTAATTAAATTTATAAATGGATGCATAGACGTATGTTATTAAATTATTATATAGATAATGTGATACGTTTGTCTTATTGAAACATAATACATAACGAAAAATGATGGTTTTTAATTAAATTCATAAATGGATACAAAGACGTATGTTATTTGCTTAAAAATGATGATTTTTAATTAAATTCATAAATGGATGCATAGACGTATGTTATTAAATTATTATATAGATAGCGTGATGCGTTTATCTTATTGAAACATAATACATAACAAAACAAAACAAAACAAAACAAAAAACAAAAAAAAAAAAAAAAAAAAAAACTATAAGGAAGCCATAAGCAAAGTCCAAATGGAGAACTGAAAAGAGAAATAATTGATTAAAGAGGTAAAAAGTAATAGAAGAGAAAAGGAAGAAATCAGAGATTGTTGTTATAATTGCAAATTGTGTAAATGGATCATATTGGTTGAGTGTATAGATTGTGTTATTAGGCCATATAGTGATATAATTCTCCATCTATAATAAAAGTCAGAGATAACAGATCCATGAAAGTTCATATATGTCTAAACAAATCCATAAAAGTATGAGATGGATGTTTAAATAAATCTATAAAAATTTGAGATAGATATCTAAATAAATCAATGAAAGTCCATGTAGATTTATAAATCTACATGGACTTTCATTGATTTATAAAATTTCGTAGAAATCCATGAAAATCTGTCACTTAACAAATATCTTTAAATGTCCTCAAGAATCCTAATTGAATGCACCCTCCTAACTTGTACTAAAGTTACAAATTAATTACCGATGGAAATAAAATTCAAGAAATTACATTCACCTCCCTTCCCCTCCCCTAACCTAGTACTACCATCAACAACAACCTCGTAAAGATTCACGATGAACTATGTCTGCAATGAAAAATCACTGAAAATGATGAGCAAGAGTCATGAAAAAGATGATACGGATGCATCACTAGGGCCATGGAAATTGCTTCTCATAAGCCACATCTTCTCTTATATACAGATAAAGCCCATCACGTTGGGCCTCCCAAAGGCACCATCTTGACACCCCATAGTTCTTCAAAAATCTCGAATCATGTTTACCATAGTAGAGTTACAGGGTAATATTATCATGTTCATTGGATTGAAACCCAATATCATATGGTTTAGAAAAATAAAAAAATTTTAAAAAAATTTTAAAAAATAGAGAAAATGGAAATTAAGAAAAGTTTTGTATCCTCTCGTACTTGTCTTGTAATTATAGTGAACCTTTATAGTAGCAAAATCCTTATAGTAATATTGCAAGATCAATGCACTACCAATACCATACCTATGTATTAATGGCAAAAACTAGTCACAATCCTAGAGCCGTAATTGGCCCTTGCCAAAAACAAGAACACAGTGTCAAAATGACACGATACGTAGAAAATTAAAGAAGTTATGCAATATAGCAACCATTCATGTAGTGGCATTACATGTTTGAAATTTGAATTCAGAATTTCTTTAAACCAAAATTCTTGTATTTCAAAGATGACGATGATATAGACCTTCTAAAAGCAGTAAAGCACTTAAATTGATGTTCACATTGAAACTACTCACAAGTCACAACCACTGAGCTGGAAAAGGCTATTGCTGAAACAAGAATTAGGAGCATATAATTTTCAATTGCAGCAATCCATCTAACTAAGCCGAGAAGGCAATGTCCGGCTTAGAAATCCGTTCAGTTATATACATTATTCCTCAAACCATCATACAACATGAATTCAGTACCTTGGACGTCAAGTGATTGTGGACAAAAGAGCTGAAAACCACAACTTAACCACTATTAGTCATGCCAACTATCTGAGAAATCACATCTTCAAGGCAAGAGAGTTGAGTCAAGAACTTGTCCTGAAGTTCAATGGAGTCGGACTGATTTTGCTGCCACTGGGAAATCCCATCACCGATAACCTTCAATCCATCCTGCAGCAATTCCACTCCTTTGCTTATTCCATCAGGAAGTTTTCTTCTCTTATTACATTGGATTTCACCATCAGTTTCCATACAGCCTGTAGGTTCTAATTTAACATTCGAAACTTTTTGAGTGATTTCCCTCAGCATCAGGCCTTCTTTCACTAGCAACTCAAGCTGTTCAGAACTATGTGCAACTGTGACAAGCGCCAATTCCTTATCCAGAAATACCTTAAATTCAGACATAAATCTCCCCTCATTTGGCTCATTACCTGACACCAAATCATATGAAAGAGCTGCATCTTGGGGCACAAATTTCCATAACTGAGTGCAATTGGTACGAGAAGCGAAGTATCCAAATGCTGCAAGTGCCAGATGAACAAGAGCCCAGTGCCGCTCTCTCAAGGCCATATGGTACAACTCCCACACAGCCACACTCTTTGCACAATCATCACTTTCAGACATCTTTATGTTAGCAATCCCAGTCAGGAAAAGAGCCAGTTCTGCTTTACATTGATAAAATTGAACATCTGAGACTGCTGAGCCTGAGATAAACAGGTCTTGAAGCTCAAAGATGACTTCATCCATCTCATCAGATGTATATAGGTGCTTCATATTTGAAATGATCCCTAGTGTTTCACTCAAAAGTTTACGATAATGGTCCTTCATCAGTTTGTCCGCTTGATGTCTGTATCTACGAATAGTAGCTACTAAAAACTTGAGGGTCTTCATGTCAATATCAGATATGTTGATCTGGCTACAAAACATATAACATCATTTAGTACTGTTACACGAATATATAACTGAGGCACATTAGTTAAGAAATCATCTCACCGAGTCTAATTTTGACAACAGAGGTCATCAAGAAAATTATGGTCAAAAAGTACAGAAGCTTGAAGAATAAAATGTGTGGAGATTTTTGGAAATGGAAAAAAGGGAGATCCTGTTATAATTAGAGTAGGAGAGACGCAATGCTAGCCAGGGAATGAGGTATAGATTACGTATTCAGGAAATCAATCAAATAATTTATAATTTCAGTGTGAAGCCAATCAAAAAGCTAATAGTACTCACTTATTGTAATTTACAATCAAATACAAAAGTTAGTTTTGCCAGCAAATAATACAGGACTGTTACTAAAATTCTAGGACTATGAAATAAAAATCAGATGGAACGAAGAGATGGTTTTCAGTTTGGAACATGTCATATGTCGTGCACAACAAAAAAGGATACGATATACTTACAGTGACTGCAACGAAGCAGATAGAGCAAAAACCGGGACCCCAAATGCACCAAATCGGGGGGCGCTTATGGATTTGTCATCTATACTCTCAATGAAGCTGAAATAGTCAGTAATGATTTTTTGTTTGGCAAAATTTCTTAAGTTATCTGACAAAGAATCCATTGGAAAACCTTCCAAGAGCAGAGCTACATACATAATTGAAGATGATTGAGAATTGTCATCACCAACAACGATGTTGTAAACTTGGTCTACAACAGACTGCCTACAATGTGTAAGAAGTATGCAAATTGATCTTGCCATTTTTCTCACTGCAGAACCAGGAACAAAAACTGATTCTGAAGATACCAATGACTTCATCATTACACAAAGTTTGTCAATAATATCATTCACCGAGTCCATCTCAACATGGCACACCAAAAAGCACCAAAGTTCCATTACAATCTCCCAGCAAAGAAAGTGAGGATGGAAAAAATTGTCTAGCAGAAAAGACATCAATTCCTCCCAAGCCTGACATGAGGACAGCACAATCATGAAGGTTTTCAAACCATGCAAAAGAGCTGAAAACAGAGGCTCCCATACTAGTTCCAAAGTTTTTCCAGAACTATATAATACTGGAATTTGTGAAACAAGAATGGAAGAATATAAATCTTCATCCGTTAATGTGTCCAAGAACCAACCAAGTTTTCTGGTTATTGCAAGTTTCACATCTTCTTCAAGATCAGGAGAATACATCAGAAAGCTAAGAAACAATGCAACTCGACCAGGCAATAACACCTTTCCCCCAGGCATAGCTTCACAACTCACGGAAAAGATTTCATCAATTGAAGCTGTCCTATTACTTGGATCACCTTGGATAGAGTTTGAGCAACATTCCTCAGCGAATAACCAGTTCAGCATTTCAAACTTGAGCTCTTGTCTGACCAGATCTGAGTTCAGTAAGGAATTAAGTAATTCCAAGGATGATTTCTCCAGAAGTTCAACCAACACTTCACTGGCAGCTTTTAAAGATTTTTCATGGCTCAGTGAAATTCTCAAAGTGGAGATAATAAGTACACAGAGGGTAATCTCTTTGTATACCATAACTGCTTGGCTAGGAAATTGGGAAGATATCTTTACTACATTAATCAGGTAAAACTTCACCGGAACGAATGTCCTTCTAGCTTCGTTTACAGAAATGGCTTCCTTCTGCGCAGAAGACCAAGCCTCAACACCACATCTGAGAGATTCATTGGCCAGTGAAATTAATGTCACGATAATATCCGCTACATTCACCTTTACAGCTAACTCCCCCTTACCAAGCTGAAGCAAGTTAACCACACCTTTCCATGACACATTAAGAATTGTCACCAGGCTCCCACCACCATTTGCTGCTAGGACACCTAATTCAGACAATTTTTCTATTGCGCATTTTGTTATATTTGCAACATGATTCACAATCACATGCTCTTCACAGTCTATGCCAATTTTATTTTTCTCATATCTTGCATCACAAGACTCCCAGTTAACAACTATGGAATAATCTTTGCAAAGTCTTATAACAACATCAATGACCGCTTGTGCAACCTTTAGTATATCCAAGCCTGCCGAACTGATTGCCTGCTTGAAATTAACAAAAACATGTTATAATCAATGGACACCTAGTAGAATCGTCAGTTATTCTAAGAAATGCAAACAGAATGAAAGTTTCCATCCCCCTCATCAATGAGTGTCTACTTAACGTTGTATTAAGTGAAAGAAAGTAATTCCTTTGTTGAGCTCTAATATAATTAAAAAATATAAAATAATTTTCAGGAAACTAAGAATTTCTTTGTAGAAGAAACAAAAAAGAACAAAGAACAGAAGGAAGAAGCCTTCTATGATGGTTGTTCCATCCACTAGTTTGGAGAGGATAAACATCAAGTACATATAAGAGGATAATTGAAACCGGAAGGGTAACCTTTATAATGACTTCAAGATAATATCTGCTTAATGGATTTTCAAATGAGTAACAGCAATGGACTATACAGAAAAAAAATTCCAATTATGCTCCGGTGCTCCACAATACATGTTAAATTCAATAAAACTGCAAAAGAGCCAGGCTGAACTATATAACCTTGGCCTCTAGATCTGTTCAAGGCTTCAAGCATAACTAAAGGGAAAAAAAAGATGCAAAGTCAGGCTCAAGAAAAGTGCTCATGTTTAACTCACATGTTACTATGTAAATACTATATAAATTACTAGAACAAGCACATCACAAAGCCATGCTATACCTCAATCTTGAACTTGATTTATGGAATTAACTCATGTGAGAATGGTTCAAAACAAATATATGACAACAACAAAAAAGTAGCCAATTCCTCATTATTAAAATGAGAGTATTTAGGCAAGATATCACTATACCTCTCAGTCTTAATCCTAGCTATGTCTCAATTTCATGTGCCAAATTTTACTAAATTTCAGTACATATTTAAGGCTCAGTTGTCCAGAATTAGGACCTTAAATGTCTCAACTTGGATCACCTAATATGTGAATCAAATCATCATTAAGTCAAGTTTGACAGCTTGATTGTACAATTACAATCTAAAATATAATCTTCCTTAGATTTTAATTTAAAGTTTGTGTAATTCAAAATGCACGGTTGAAGTAGAAAAAAACAATGAATTTCATCAAACGTGCTGCATCTATCATTCTATCACTAACTTTAACATTAAGAGATTCATATGAGCAAATGATACATATTTTCCTTTCACTACACCACACCCCAACCCACCCTATGCACAAAAACAAATTGATTGAATCCCCATCCAAGGTTGGTGTCAGGAGGATTAGTTCATAGACCCTCTTACTCCAATGCAAAAGATCTAAACAAACCAATTTATCCCCTTGGAGAACCATTAAAAAAAAGTACAATATGAGATAAGTGCCAGCTTCATCAGCAACTTGTGCCAGAGATGAGAAAAACAGAATTTAGCAAGTAAAATAAAATACTAGTTTCATATATCTAATTGCTGAAGTACAAGCTCCTTGAACAATAAGCATTCAAAACAAGAAATGAAAGCTAATTACCTTACTATCTGATATTGCATCTTTTGTTAAATTTAACTGTTCCAGAGTGAATTTCTCTACAATAGACATTGATTCTTCATTGTTTGAAACAGGATATCTTGTAAGAGCTAAAAAACTAGCAGCAGAAAAGCTCAAGAAGTCCATAAGCAGCTGCAAATGATAAGATTAATCCGTCAAAGAAATGTTGTGATATGTGAGTTATTTAGCACATTGTCAGTTGACAGAAGATCATGCTCAAGACAGGTCTATCTAAAGATTCAGAAATTAAACAAAATGCAAATGTACATGTTCTGTGTTAGCACAAACTCCACATTTTTACAGATAAGAAAAGAAAAAAAAAAGGAAAATAGGAACGAAAAGAAAAATCTTAGCAAGAAAGTAAGATTCTTATTGAGAAAAGAGACTGATTGTAGAAATATTTTACAAGCTGTACAACAATGAGGAAGCTAACCACAAGTGACTATGTTTGCTTGAAGCAAAGAAGTAATATGGAGGCACTGAAGCAAACAGATACACACAATAACAAACTATACTTTGCCCCTCATTGACTTTCTTGCTTATGAGCAATTCCTGCTAAAGCCAATGCTATTGCCTATGTATGTAAAAAGGAATGTGACAAAAGAATGAACCTTCCAATTCACAAATGGATAAAAGGTGTGGACATACATAACAACATCTGGATTCAGATAATGAACAGATCTACATTTATTGGTACTATGAATCCATTCAAAAACCATATGGTAGTAGCAGAAAGTTTAAACAGGATCCACTTCTATTGCTATTACCAAATAACCATGTTTTAATTTATAGATACAATCATCAACAAATATAATTAATCATTCAACTTGGTTGCAACTCATGATAAAGCTGATTAGGTATTTAGGTGCAACTTAAATCAAATATATAACTTAACAAATTTATCCTGCCACACAATTATTTATGAATTACTTACGAAAATAAGAAACACATAGAGTTGAATTAGATAATGGTGAATGCACAGTCAGTGAACATATCTAATTAGCAACAAAATCAAAAGTCTTAAAAGAAAAATCAATCAAAACGGCTTCAAAGACTTAAAGGTTTCATGAGTGCGAGCCCTGTACCTGAAAAAAGAGGTTGCAATGTTCTTCCTCTTGAGACTCCTCGTTCGACATGCGAGTCATCTTCAGATGCTTTCCACACCAGACGCTCGCCTAACACATACACACACACACACAAGCTAAGAAACAATAGTACAGACTCAATGACAATGCAAAAACCGCAAAAAAGAAAACAGCCATGCCTTCACTCCAAGTTGGAGAAACTGTAACAGACAACCAGACAGGTCTGAATCCACATATTTAGCGGCTACGTGTAAAATAGTTTTGTTCAACATACACTGTGATACATCCAAACAGGTAAAATCCTCCCAAAACGTCTAAATTCCTCGTTAAGGTAACAAAAACAAGATCATCACAAATTTGACACATAAATTTAAGAAGTGAAGGGAAGGATACAGTTAGACATTGGATGAGATAATTGAGATCGGAATTCTCCGATAAGTCTAAATCTCTCAATTGAGTGAGCATTTCAACACGATTCTCGACAACCTGCAAAATTTTGAAGGATTTGAGAGTCAAATCGAATTGGATATTGCCATCAGAGAGAGTTCAAAGGAAGCTTACCTCTGAAGATTTGATGGCTTCTATCAGGTTGTGCAGCTCGTTGCTTGAGCGTCGTCTCTCCATTTTCGCGCTCTCTCTCTCTCTCTCTCTCTCTCTCGGTCAATTATTTATGAATTATAAGGCTTATTTTCGACCCAAAATTTTATATTGTATCCCTTTCCCGCCATCATTGAAGCCTTTGAATTTGTTTTAGGGCACCTTGATATTATGCAAATATGTAAAGGATATTCCACGTTTCTAAAATTGGGTAAATTATACAAACTTCCACCGCGTTTAGGCAACATTGCATATTTGCATTCAACGGCAACATTTGTAATAATTGCACAAACATCCCTACAATTCATTTACTAATTGTTAACTATCACCATTGATTAACGGATTTGAGGGTAAAAATGTATTTTACTCAACAATTAATAATTAACACTTTAGAATTTTCTAAATTTGACACAAAATTAAAATAAAAATTTTAAAAGGGACCCAAAACTTTTCAAAATTGAATACAAAACTCCACCAGCGGTGGAAGGGAGACTTCATCACGGGCAAAGGGAGGATATCCTAATCCTTTGATTTGGAGGAGATCGCTCTCCAAAAATCAGAGGATATTTGCTCGATCTCCTCCCATGAAGGAGATCTTCTTCTATTTTTGGAGATTTGGATGTGATTTCCTTTGATTTAGAGGAGATCTACTTCTCCCTGCTCTACCAGCGATGCAATTCTTTAATTTTTATTTTTTTAATTAAATTTTGAGATATTATTTAAAAATAATAATCAAATAACTAGCTAAGGACATTTTGGTCATTTTTCAAGCTAGGGCCAATCAAACATCAACTCTAAATCTATAACGGTGGATAACGGATTTTAGAGGATGTCTGTGCAATTATTTCAAAAGTTGCCATTGGGTGTAAATGTGTAATATTAACTAAACTTGGGGGAAGTTTGTACAATTTTCTCAACACAAAAGTGACCTTAGATCCCCAAAAACCGAACCAGTATCATGGAAAACGAAACCTATATCTTGAAACATTTAACCTATATCGCGGAAAACTTAACAAATATATGGAAAAACGACAATCGAAACTTTCATCAATAATTCATGTTCAGAAATCGTAAAATAATGCAAATGCAATCTAACTCATTAAATGGATCATATTACAAATACTATAAACGCATTTCATATCAGGTTTGAGTGTTTAGGTTATTTTGGAATATTTTTTTTTGTTTGTTACTATTTAGTACAAATGTAAAAAAATAAAAAATAAAAAATAAAAAAATGTTATAGAAAAATATTTTTTTAGTATTTGGTTAAGTGATTTTGTAAAACCACATTTACTATTTTTTACAATTTCCACTCAGATGGGGAATGTTAATAACTTTGTGTAGCAAGATCTTCATATAGGAATAGAACTGGTAATATGGGTCACAACCCGTGAACCCGACACGAATCGGAGACCAATAAACGAATTTGGGTTTGCCTAAACGGGTTCAGGTTAACCCGTTTGACCTATTTAAATAAACGCGTCGTATCGGGTTTCATTAAATAGGTTGACGGGTGAACCGTTTATAAGAGGAGCAATTTGTAATTTTAAATTAATGAGGAATATAATTATAAATTTAGATAGGGAAAATATCATTTTCGTCTCTATGGTTTACCCTGTTATCCGTTTTGGTCCCCGTCGTTTCAGTAATGGCCATGCAGGTCCAAACGTTTATTATTAATTGTTTTTTTAGTCCCTACCGTCAGGTTCTGTTAGGGATCTGTTAAACAAGTGAGGGTATATTGGTAAATTGATAGTTAATCACTTAATCAAATTAATAAATATAATTAAATTAAATAATAAAAATTACAAACAATTTAAAAATAAAATAAAAAAATAATAAAAACAATTTAAAAAAAAAATTTAAATTTAAACCACCAGCAACATCACTAACATTCTCTCAAAAAAAAAAAAAAAAACATCACTAACATCAACACTACCACCACCATCATTATCACACCACCACCACCATTCAGCCAAACCCATCATCATCATCAACACTATTACCACCACCACCAGATAGAAACCCACCACCAGCGCTGCCGTCGAAACCCACCGCCCAAATCGAAACCCAAATCATCAACAACCACATTCATCATCAATCACCAAACCCAACCATCAACTACACCCACCAAACACCCCCACTGTCAAACCACGGCAGCCGAATCAAAGACACAAGATCGAGATCGAGAGAAAGATGATATCGAGAGAGAGAGAGAAAGAGAGATGAGATCGAAATTCTGGATTTTCCTTGTTTATATTCTGCGTTGTTTTGATGTATGTTGTATCCATCGACCAAAAAAAATAAAATTGTTTGTGTTTCTTTTTGTGAAATTCTGTTGTTAAGGATTCGATGAGCAGATGAACAAGGATTAGAATTTTTGGAGTTCTGACAGCAGTTGAAGATCTGACTGAAGAAATATTGGATCAACCCAAATCTGGGTTCTCTTGGGTTGGTGGGTCTCTCCAGACCCGATCCCTTGCACCAGACTCATCGTCAACCTGGGTCAATGTGTTTCGACGGGTTTTGGCTCCAAACCCGCACGTTTTGAGCTGGCGATCCACGCTGGTTGTCGTCGACCAGCATGCCGGTGCAAGTTGGTCGTCTCAGAACGTCGATCGTTGACTAGGAGGAAGGTCGATCATCCAAAACACTGGTTTTGGGCCACGATCGATCGCGATTCTCCACGGTCACGATCTGGTCTAGATCTGTGTGTTGTGGGTCGTCTGGTTGCATCGCCGCCGTGGGCTAGGGTGTGGTGTTTGGGTGATGGTGTCGGCGGTGGCGGTGGCTAGGGTTAGGGTTTGTGTTTGAGTTGGAGTTGTGGTGGACTAGTTGAAGAAGATGATGGAAGATTTTTTTTCGTTTGAAGTTCTGGGTTATGAAGATATTTTGATGATTTGAGAGAGATTGGATTGTGAAGATAAATTTATTTTTTAAAAGTTTTTTTTTTTTTAATTAGGTGGAGATCCAGATTGGATCCCCACCGTCCATCTCATGAGATGGATGGTGGATATCCAATCTGAATCCCCACCAAATCCATTTAAATATTTATTATTTTTAAAGCATTTAAATATTTATTATTTTTAAATCATTTAAATATTTATTAGAAGGGCAAAACCGTCATTTTTCCCTCTTGTCATGTCAGAAGACCTGATTTTAATGGAAACCGTCATAGAAGGATTAAATGAGCCAATATTGAAACGATGGGGACCAAAACGGATAATATGGTAAACCATAGGGACAAAAATGATATTTTCCCATTTAGATATTGTATGACTAGGACTATGTTTTCAAATCTCAAGATAGTCCAACATGATAAGATTTGGGCTCGTAATATCCTCAGACTTCCATTATGGATCTTGGCCGAAACCCATGCACACAACAAGATACCCACCTCACTTGTAGTTTTGGATTCATGAATGATTCGTTAATCGTTATATAATGACTTGACTTCCCTTGCAGACGGAGACGGTCCATTAGCATGAACTTTATGTAGATTATTTATTTTTTTGGTTCATTAATTAAACCTCCCTTAATTGCCTAAACAAACCTAAAGATGTGCAGACGTTGTCCATATTTTTGGTTCATCCAAAATCCCAATCGATGATTTCTTAATTATCTGTTTCGTTAATTTGTTAATTCACTGCTCCATCATATTTTGCTAATTTTTGAAATAAATATTTGTAGGTTTTTCTCTAAATAATTGATCAATATAGACATAAATAATGCAATTACATACAAAGAGTGAGAGTGAGAAAGACGGGCAGGCAATCTAGTACATGCATCATGTAGTATCGGATCAGGATTTTCTCTTATCATTTTTTTACCTTAACTTTTCAACGGATGTTGACACATAAACAAAAATAAATAAAAAATAAAAAAATAATACGTAGTTAAAATTTGTTGATTTCTTTCTCACTCATTTAAGTGGATATTTCATTTACACTTAAAAGGATCCTAACGCATATCATGTATATGGACACCGGTTGCAATTAATATTTCCACTAATAATTTCATCTCACATAAGTTGGAACTTGGAAATCCCTCACGAGTCATGAAAGACAAAAACGTGAGTTGGAAAACCCTGAAAGACAGCAACAATGTCAAACGCATTGGTTGCATGTTCACGAGGTCTGCTTCTCACGGGAGCATCAACAGATACCACCTTTCAGATTCACATGGTCATGCAAAATATATGAATTTTATGTATATACAATATGCTTCGTGTTCGTGGCCATGCTCAATATAAACGTACTTGTTTTTCCAATTTATTCAAACAAAACATTAAAATGAAGCAAATTTGTGTTATGAACTTTGTTCTGATCGTTGTGGTAGTATCCTTGTTCTCTTCTAGTTTTTGCCTCTCCACCTCCATGCCGATAAAAGATAAAGGTTTAAAATACAGAAAAGAATGTGATGACGAGGGAGAAGGTAATGGATGTCAAAATGGTGAAAGTTGTGGCCGTCATGGCGGAGGAGAAGGTGAAGACTGTGGTGGCAGAGGAGGCTGTGAAGTTATTGGATCAGGTGGACAAGGCGGTTGTGATGGCGATTGTGATGATGATGATGGTAATACTAGTAGTTCTAGGCACGGTCATAAAGGCGGTGCAAGGCGAGGGAAAGGTTCTGGTGGCGACAGGAGTGGTGGTGCAGGAGGTGGATATGGTTTTGGGTTTGGGGGTTCATACGGTGGAGGAGGTGGTGGTGGAGGTGGAGGTGGAGGCGGTAGTGGTGGTGGCGGCGGAGGAGGAGGCGGCGGAGGTGGAGATCGTGGGAGAAATGGGGGTTAATAGAATTAAAGTAGCTTGGAAGTTAATTGTAACTCCATCAATTCTGCTCCCGTATCAATCTCTTGTTTTTTTGGTGGTTTGTTTTTCGTCGAAGTGTAAAAGTGCAAGTGAAGCACCTACTTGTATGAAAGATGAAAAATAAAAAATAAAAAAATGAATAAATTTTAACCATGTAGTATTTTCTTTTATGTTTAGATATCCATTTAATCAATATTCAACTATTATTAATGGAGCCAACAAGGGGCGTAGCTCAGTTGGTAGATGGACGAGCTTGAGGATTGGGTAAATGACTTTCAGGTCAGCGGCTCGAATCCTACCAATGACGAAAGTTTTCAAAAAAATACCTGGTCCCGAATTAATAGATATTGTTAAAAAAAAAAAATTATTATTAATGGATCCTAATTAATTAACTAGTTAAATGTTTGTGCTTAGTAAGAATATTAACTTTCTATAAAGTGATCAATAACGTGGGGAAAAAAAAGAGTTTAATTCTATATATACGTTTTTTTTTTTATTGAAATCAACGTATTACAACATTCGAGAGCCCGAAAAAAGTGCTGGGATCCAACCACAAATGCTCCTTCGCAGAGGAGAAGGCTAATGAAGCAAGGTTTTGTGCCAAAGAATTTCCTGAAACCGGGGTGGCTTGACACTTACAATTACCCACTTCACAAGACAAAGCCTTAATATCAGACACTATAAAATTATAATCCCCAAAAGAAGGAGCAGAGCTACTCACTAACGATGCAACTAAGGGGGAAAAGGTCTCAGCAATTGAAATAGGAAGATTGAGGGAAAAGGCAAACGACAGACCTTCACATAAAGCCAGGAAATGGCCTATGTCAGGTGAGAAAGAGCCATCCAATACGGAAGACCAGGCTGCTATAACTTTACCTTTGTAGTCCCAAATTGCTGCACCCATACCAAAACACCTAGCATTTTTGTAAGAGGTCGCTGCAGTATTGAGCTTCAAGAGTCCAGGGGGTGGTGCCACCCAATCAATAGGAGGCAAAGGATCACGCACAGGGGGGGAGCTAGAGCCTACCTGATTGGAACTCTGAAACTCAGCATGGAGATCAGTTGCCCATGACACCACCATCTCAGGATCCTTCAAAGTTCCGTTGTTCAAAGCGGAGTTTCGATTTTCCCAAATTGCCTAAGATATCATACAGAGCAAGCAGAAGTCGTTGCTCAGCATTTGATCGGCCAACCACCCAAGCACATCCAGGGCAATGGAATTTACGGCCATTGTTAAAAGACTATTGAACCCTGCTATCTCCCAAACCTTTCTTGCTGACTTGCAACCAAAAATGGCATGGTTGATGGTCTCTGCTTTTGAGGAACAGTTGCTGCAGATAGAGGAGGCAACCACTCTTCTTTTCCAGAGATTTTCCATGGAGGGGATTGCATTCAAACATATTCTCCAAATGAAAATTCTAACCTTGGGAGGGATATTTAGCTTCCATAACACATTCCACCATTTACTAGATTGGGAGGGATTTGACACTGAAGCCTAGAGACGATTCTGGACAGCAAGCTTGTAACCACTCCTAACAGTATACTCTCCAGACTTATCATAGTGCCATTTGATGAAATCATTGCCTCCTTTCCAGCTTACTAGGATCGAGAGAATAGCTTCCCTATCTATCGGGAATACAAGCTGATTTAATTTTTCCAAATCCCATCTTTTACGAGTTGGCTCCATGAGGTCAGACACTCGAATGTCCACTTCTGGATCAGGAGTGATTATCTGAAAAGAGCTTGAGCGCGGGATCCATTTGTCCTTGAACACTCTAATATTACTGCCATTGCCCATAGACCATCGGAGACCTTTCGACAGAAGTTCTCTTCCCCACAGCAAGCTTCTCCAAGTATACGAACAACCTGTTTTAGCTGGAGCTAAGAGGAAGTCATCATGACCGTAATACTTAGCTTTCAGGACCTAGGCAGCCAATGAGTTAGGGCGAGAGAAAATTCTCCAAGCTTGTTTTGCAAGCATAGCCTGATTGAATAGGGAGATGTCTTTAAATCCTAAACCACCAAGCTATTTCGGGAGACAAAGGTTTTTCCAGCTTTTCCAGCTGATCTTTCTTTTCCCGTCTTTCGAGCCCCACCAAAATTTCGATGTCATTGAGCCAAGATCCTTGCAAAGAGACATAGGGATTTTGAATATACTCATAGAGTAAGACGGAATAGCCTGTGCAACAGCCTTTATTAGGATTTCTTTCCCTCTATAAGAAAATTGACTCCCGTTCTAGCTGTGTAATTTCTTCCAAACCCTTTCTTTAATCTCATTAAACAACCGAATCTTGTTTCGTCCCACCATTGAAGGAAGCCCTAGATATTTTTCCTGAGAGTTACAAACTTAAATTTCCAGGACATCCAGGATCTCTTTTTTCGTTGCAATTGGAACTTTTGGACTGAAAGTGATCGTTGATTTCTTCTGACCGAATCCTTTCTCATATGTTGCCAGAAACTTCCTTGTAGTTTCACTGTTATACTTTGTGGCTTTACTGAAAATGATGTTGTCGTCTGCAAAAAAGAGGTGGCTGATCAAAGGGCCACCTCTACAACATCTTGTCCCTATCCCACGACCATTCCTCTCCGAGATCAAAATCAGACTCGAGAAAGCTTTTGCACAGAGGAGGAAAAGGTAGGGGAGAGGGGGCATCCCTGTCGTAGCCCCTTGAAATGAGAGATAGTGCACACAGTCTGGCCATTCAAGAGAAAAGAAAGAGAGAAGGTCGTTATACACTCTAGCACCATGCTTATCCACTGATTCGGGAAGTTCATCTTTAACATTACAGCCTCCAAAAATTTCCATTCAACCCTATTGTAAGCTTTACTCATGTCAAGCTTAATCGCCATATGCCCTTTTTTGACTGATTTCTTGTTACCCAAGGAGTGAAGAGCTTCAAAGGCCATAAGAACGTTATAGAAGATTTGTCTTCCTGGAACAAATACGGACTGGGCCGGAGAAATGATTTGCGGGAGAATTCCTTTTAACCTGGCTGCCAACACTTTCGTGATGATCTTATAGATCACATTGCATAGAGAAATGGGTCGGAAGTCCTTAATTTCCACTGGGCAATTAATTTTAGAAATGAGGACAACATTTGTGTCGTTAAAATCCCTCATTGACTGTTCTCTATTTAGCAACCAAAGACAAACTCTAGTAACATCATTCCCTATCACACCCTAGGCTTTTTGAAAGAAGATTGCATGGAATCCGTCCAGTCCAGGCACTTTCGATGGGTTTAGACTAAAAACCGCTACTTTTACTTCTTCGGCCATGTACCTAGAACAAAGGTCCCATTTCAACTCTGCACTCAGCTTTGTCTTGATTCCCTTCAAAGCTTTCTGAATTTCACGGGTGGAGGGTTGAGAGGGGGCAAAGAGGGACGAGAAAAAATCCCTGACTATACAAGAAAGGCCTTCTTCATTAGATTGGGGGTAGCCCTCCGAATCTAATAGAATTGTAATGATATTTTCTTCCTTCTTGCTGTGGCTTGGGCATGGAAGTATTTGGAATTTCAATCCCTAGCTTGTAGCCAATCTGCTTTTGACCTCTGTTTCCAATATAATTCTTCACTTTCAATCAAACCTTCCACCTTCTTTTCTAGACTCCTAATGGAATGTATCACCCCCGATTTTCCACACCTGTCATACAATTTTTCAATTTCCTTGTTCTTGGTCTCAATTTGTTTCCGAAAATTGCCAAAACGATTTCAGCTCCAAGTGTGTAATTTTGAAGCACATCGATTAAGCTTTAATTGTAACTCTTTGGACATAGCTGTAGGCCCTTTTCCATCCAGGTTTCTTTCACCAGGTTATTATACTCACCGTCCTTTAGCCAATAGGTTTCGAACCAAAAATTCCTACTTTTGATATTGAGGAAATAAGTTACTGGGGAACAGTTTAGGAGAATGGGACGGTGGTCAGAGGAACTGAAACCCAAATTGGATACCTGAGCATTCCAGAAGTGATCTCGCCAACTGCTACTAGCTAGAAATCTGTCGAGACGTTTTTGGATGTCGTTCTGGCCATCTCTCTTATTGTTCCATGTGAGACGAGGTCCCAAAAAACCCAAGTTGTAGAGATTGCAATCTTCCACAGCTTGCCTGAATTGAATCATTCCAGTAAGCGATTTATCCGATCCACCCACTTTGTCACTCATGCTTAATGATTCATTAAAATCGTCTACTCAAACCCACGATAGGCTATCAGTATCTCTGAGGCGCCGGAGAAAGGACCAGGAAAACTTCCTTTTACTAGGATTTGGGTCACCGTAGAAACCAAAGAAACGCCACACAAAACCGTCGGGCATACTAATTCGGGCATTTATATGACATGTTGAATAGGAAATGACCGAAACTGCTAGACTATCTTTCCAAAGAAGCAACAAACCACCACTGCTGCCGCATCTATGTACACAAAAACAACCGTTGTAACCAAGCGAAACTTTCACTTTATCAGCCTTGAATCCATTACTCTTAGTTTCCAAGAGGAAAACTAACTCTGGGGAGTGTTTTTTCAGTAGCCTCCATAAGGCCACGAACGCACGAGGGTTCCCCAGCCCTCGTACGTTCCAGCAAAGGCCTATCATTGCTCTCGGTAGGCCTGGGATCCAAGCTCCGCCGATATATTGGTTTTCGGATACCCATTCTCACTTCTGCCTTTCTTTATTTCTCTGAATTCCTCATTGAGAGTTTCAAATACCACTTTTCTCTTGCAAGGTTGACCCTCTTCCACTTCCCTGGGAGACTGATCTTCTTTCTGTTTATTAGAAGATTTCAAAGGAGGTGAGTATTTCCTATGAGGGCTCTTTTCTTTTCTAGCCTAGGTGTTCTTCTTGGCTGCTAAAGGAGACACAACTTTCCCATTTGGGGTTTTGACTGGGGACTTACTTATCTCTAATAATCTGTGGAAGGGGCTCGTGATAATTCCTTGTTTTTGTTGATGTTTCCTTTCCCTGGCGTGTCTTTTCCATTTCCTTGTGGCTTTCTTCGAAGGGGATGGAAGGGGATTAAGGATTTCATTTTGCTGGTCTTGGTTGAGGGCCAAATCAGAAGAGTCTTTTTTTGATGTAAATGAATGGGTCTCAATTAATGGGGTTTTCATAGTTGGTTTATTCGAATCTTCCTCTTCAACCCGAGTCTTGTTGTTAAGATCTTTATTGGGGCAGCCCAAACCACTTAGGAAGGTTTCTAGCCTAACACCCGGCCCATCCACACACATTTCTTCTACATTTGAAGGCCCAACATCTACTATTGGAATTAGGGCATCCCTCCATTTCCCGCTTATCGTCGCTGTTGAGGCCACCTGATCTACTTTATAGGAATCTAGGGACCCTAGTTTTCGACTATCTGACCCATCCCCATTTCCTTCACGGGATCCTTCCATGGATCTCACCCTCTCCTATGAACTACCGTATCCCTGTGAATTAGATCTTGTATTCGATTTCTCTAGAATTGATGCTTTCAACCATGCCTCAAATTTAGTATGATTGCCCTCCATCGCTGCTTTCCTAGCTTCTGTATCCACACATTCCGTAATGCCATGACTAATTCTACCGCAGGTATAGCAAAACTATGGGAGTCTCTTGTACTTCAGGCTTACCATTGTAACCTCTTCTGATTTATCAAGTTTCAATCTTAGCCACCTCTTTAGAGGTTTTGAGATGTCTACTCTTACCTTTACTCTCATGAGCTGTCCCCAACATTCTCTAGAATCTGACGGGATCTCCACCACTTCTCCAATCTGCTCAGCCAGCCATTTGGCTGTTCTCCTGTTCATACATAAAATAGGGAAATCATGGATTTGGATCCAGAAATCAGCCTTGTTGAAACCCAATCTTGCAATATTCCCAGATCCCTTCGATTTTTCCAAGACAATTAGACTCTTTCTAAAATGCCAAGGTCCCATCTGCCAGATCCGATTTCTGTCCTCTTGATTAATGAAGTAGAACATGAAGGTGTTATTAACTACTAGTTCAACCTTTACATGGCCAAATGGATTCCAAATCTGCTCTATAAGCCCCTTGAAGGCTTCTCTATTCACTCTTTTACCAGTTAGGGCATTTCCTACTCAACATCAATTTACATCTTTGACACCATCAACTGTAGCTTCCTCTAAAACCTCAAGAGCAGCTCCATCTTCATCTGCAATTGAAAGGTTCTCATACAACTTTGCTACCTCTGCCGCGTCCATACTTTGAAAACAAACTACTTGAATCACTGAGGGAAATCCTTAAAAGCCCGGGTTGAAAACCCTACCTCTAACTGGAGAAGACAGACTACCACTAAAGGACAAACTACTTTCACACCTTTCCTCAGAGAGAAAAAGGGGAGAGACTTTACTCGTTTATATTTACGTTATAATTATGATCTGGTAGAAATTATTCCATATTAAAATATCAAGGTTCCAAAGTCTTCCAATATTACAATGGACTTCATCGATGTCATGCATGAAATAATTGCATATTTCTAGAAAATTAACTTAAATATAGTGGTTCATCCCATGGTAGAATAGCTTTCCGAACCAACAAGAAAATTTAGGTCATAAAAATATAAAATCATTATCTTCTTAAAATTAAAAAGTTAAATTTGGAAATATGGAAATTGTAGGAAATAACCTTTATCAATGTTTAGCTATTGTTTGGAACCATTTTTAAAAATGGTTTTCTATTTTTAAAAATAAAAAATAACTTTAATATTATTTGTTTACACGTTTTACAAAACTGTTTTTGAAAACAAAAAATAAATTTTTGAAATGTATAACTAAAAAGTTAAAAACAACTTTTTATTGTTTTTCACTATTTTCGAAAACATCATTTCAAAATAAATCAACTTTTCCCTCCAAACAACTACTTTACCCATTTTAAAAAGGGTTCAAAAATTAAGTAGCACTTTTTGGGTTAGGCCTTGCACAAATAGTACCACATTAATAACACTAGTTTAAATAGCACCAAAGTGTTAACTGAAAATTGTCACTTGGGGTGATTTTCCAATTAACAACTCTAGAGATTGAAATCGGGGTAGATCTTAGTCGGAGAGATATCAAGTGGGACCTATAGATTCTCAGTAAAGCAAGTTTAAATACAATGATAATGGTGAATAAAAAATAACATAGCAATAGGATCACATATAACTCTTTTTTATTGATAATCAACACGTAATGAGAGTACAATCGAGATTTTATATGGCTATGGTGATAGGGTTAAAACTTAGTTGGCGATGGCGATGGAGCTCTCGTGCATGTCGATAAGTGGAAAAAACGTAATGCAGGGTTAAGGACTCAAGTTGTCATCTCCTTTTCTGTATGATAACATAATGTATATATACGTCCTAATGCTTGCTTAGCACTCCTCTAAATTCGGTCAAGTGACCTAGAGATTTTCGGGACGTTCCATGGCGATTGGCGAGAAGATCGTAGGATTGATTATAGGAATCAAGCGATCCCTTATTTGGCGGAATTTGATAAAGTTGACTTTGCTTTCAAATAGAACTCTTGAGTGACGGGAATAAGTCGATTTCCTTATTATCAAAACATCGACGTCTCACTGTCCTTCTATGTAGCTTGATCTTCGGCGTACATGATCTTACCTTGATACTTGGTAGTCTATTAATCTGATACTTACTGCTTGGTGGGCTAGCTCTAGGCGGGATCGGGGTACATAGGTGTCCTTCCTTTTACTGGATCATGGTATAAGAGTATCGGGGTATCGAGATATCGGGTTAGTGTGGTGGCGGGGTGAAAATACCTACAAGGTTATGCTAAACAATACGCTTCTAGATGCATCCATAATCTACATACTTTCAACCACATATACTCAAAACTAAAACATATAAGAGAAGCATTATTGCACTTTTCAAAAATAAGATTTTCCAAGCTAAAGTGCATGATCTAGAAACAATAAAAGTTATTTGTTTAAGATCATTACTTCTCAAGTGAGTAGCTCTCAAAGACATTGATATTCAAATTAAGTTTTGCTCATCAAGCCACTCAACAATCACACAAGCATTTCAAGCATCATGTATAAGATCATTGTGAACACATCACTAAAAGATCTTTAGAGAGCATATGTCAATGAGAATCATATGAATGATATATTATTTCTCTAATATGACATGCTACATGATGAAAAGCTAGAAAGCAAGCATTAGGATATAGAAATACCTAAGCAAGCTTTTTCATCAAATGCAAAGCCTTCGCTCTTTTTATGAGCTCTCTTGGCTTGTTTGTCCTCATGACAATAAGTTGTTGAATAAAGACTTAACACTAAAACTCAAACATATACAAAAACGACTTTCTCCAAAAGTCTTAACAAAAATCATTACCATATAGATTTCATGATATACAACTTCTCAAAAATTAATCAACGGATTTTGACTATCATAATGACATTTGTGAGATAGTTAAGTTCATGTCAAAGTTATAGATAAACAAAGCTAGCTAGCTAAGTTACTCAAAACTAGACACTAATCTTAAAGTCAACTCACATGTGCAACTTAGACTAATGGTAAGAGCACTCACCCTTGACCCATTTGGTCTAGGGTGCACAAACACATAAACCATCATGATCATATCTCATGGCAATATTATATCTAGAAGATAAACATCAACTATCTTCTCTATAAAGATATTCTCATGTTATACACAACATTATTGCCATCAACAAAGATATTATCAAGACTATACATATGATCATGTGAAACACTCATTTTCACCCAAATCTTCTTGACAATTTTCCTCACATGATTATCATTATCATGCACAAAATTCAAAGAGTTATCATGCAAGAAACATTCATAGAAGATTTTCTCTTCTCACTAACATGCATCTCATTCCCTAGTTTGCATTGTCTAATATACTCATGGCATCTAGATTTAGTATGCATTATAACATTTTAAAAAAATGGCAAACCGGAATGCATAAGGAGATGTTACTAATTGGGTGATAATGTACCGACGGTGAAGGCTCCTTACTTTTCTTAATTTTGCACTTGACCTTGGAAGATTGGCATTTGAAATCCTTTTGTTCCTTAGCGACTTGCCTTTAGTTGTAGGAGACTCAACTTGCTCAACTACAAAGCTTAAGTCACTTGAATCTTCATGAAGATCACCAAGCTTTTTGGCCTTCATGATTGCCAACTCCTCTTCCTTGCCTTTGATCATTTCCTACAAGAAAAAAAAATTATTAACAAAATCATTCATTAAACTATCTAACACAAGAGCATCTTCAAGCATCTTCTGAAAATAAATAATAAACGTGTCCTAAAGTAATCTAGAGGGGGGGTGAATAGATTTTAAACAATTTTACCCAATTTTTCGAGATTAGTCCAAATTACGAAAAAGCCCCAATCTAGTCAATATACAAAAAACATACAAGTGCGGAAATTTGAGGACACACAATATTTACGTGGAAACCCACACGGGGAAAAACCACGGGCTGTTATGTGCGCCACACGAGAACCTCGAATCCACTATTTGCAAATACGATTACAAATTAGGTTGACCACATCACACCTAAATTTACTAATCCGTCTTTGCTACCCGCGGGCCTTTAATAGTGACTATAGTCCCTTGCTTGCAAACTACCTAAGAGATAAATACAAGACTTGTCTCTAAAGTGAAGAGATAGCACAACCTAAGGTGAATATGTGAAATACTCAAGATGCTAAAAATGCAAGGTTAGACATTTTAAGCTTATCTAGGCAAGGATGAACATGTTAGACAATCCTAGATATCATATTACTAGATGACATGCATAAACCAACACTAAATAAGCAACCAAAATCCTATATGCATTATCTATCACAATACAACTCACAAACCACAATAAAACAATCTTGAAACTAAGTCAAGTCATAAAGATGCAATCTTGAATCAATTCAAGTGATAAAGAAGCTATCTTGTAAAGCAAGAACATATAGATATGAGAATGATGTTCTAGATACAAGTCATGTGAGCAAAACTAAAAACCCTAGATGAAATCAACCTAGAATTATGCTAGATGATAAATGAAAGATGCAATATGAAGGGTTTTGTGATTTGGAAGCTTAAAGATGAAGTCTTGATACCTTGGCTTGAAGATACTCAACCATGCTCTCAAAAGTGTAATTTTTGCTCTTGAAACCGAGCCAAGACTATCAAGACATATATAAATGGGATCCAAGTGAAGTGACATCGTTTTTGAAAAAAAACGCTTCAGATTCCCGTCAGCTGCGCTGGTGCAGCGCTGGACGACCAGCGCAACTCACCAGCGCACGCCCTTTAACTGGCAAGGGCGCTCGACGAGTGGCGCGCCTCAAAGGCGCAAGACTAGCGGCAACATTCTGGACGAGATGCGCTGGTGGTGCTTGCGCTGGTGACGACCAGCGCACCAACAGCGACAACCTACTGGAGGAGTTGCGCTGGAGAAGAGCGCCGGTGCAGACCAGCGCACGACCAGCGGTAGTCCACTGGACTAGTTGCGCTGGTGACGACCAGCGCATGACCAGCGCACACACTCCCTTAAGCACACAAACAAAAGTGCAAGGGTCAAAAGAAATGCATCCTAAGCCTAACTAGATATGCCATTATAATCACAAGATGTAAGAAGAGAGATTTAAATACCCAATGATGCACAAAAACTTCAAACACAACATACAAGTAAGAGTTATGCAAGTGTTGTGTGTGTGTGCAACTACATCTCTTCAAAGTAGAGTAAGTCAAGAAATCTACCTTCCTTGAAGCTCTTGATCATGCAATGAGGTTTTCTTCCATCCTAAGCTATCCTTACATATAGAACCCCATTGTGATTTTGCCAACGAAATACGCCAATAAAAAATGAGGCACTTACATCTTCTTTTCTTGACATTTGATCACTTCATTCTTCACTTCAACTTCTACATCTCTTTCCTTCTCAAGAGTTTGAACTCTTGCCATCAAGTTGAAATTGGTGATCTTTGATTTGCAATCCACTTCATTAAGTTGCAAAGTCAAGTGATCATATCAAAAATAATCATCCTCCAGGAAAACTTTACGGATGAGTTAGTGTTATGCTTCTGGAGCTTGTATTTATGTCCAGCAATTTCATTTTGAACCTAAGGTTTTTGTTTTTTATTAACCATATGCTGAAAAATTCAAATGAAAAGCTTTGGCGGTTCCCAGGCCATGAGAAATGGATTCGAGTGAGAGTAAACAATCGAAGTAAAAAGTATATGATTAGAGACTTAACAATGGTCCTACAAAAATTTTGGTTTGTGGAAAAATTCAAGCAGGGCCCTTTCGACCAATATTTGGTTTTGAAACAACCGTTGAAAATTACGGGCATCTAATTTATAATATTTTGAAAAGAGAGATTATTCACCCCAATAGATAAATACCAGATGAGATGTGGTTTGGGTTGGGGAAGTCGAAAGGTCGTTTTGGTCAAGAAAAGTTCTGTCTATGCAGCGGGTTTAAGATGGGACAGCTGCTTGAAGGTTTTTCTAACAACAATGAAGTATAAGAGGATTCAATGCTTAGAAAAATTTTCAAAGGAAAAGGGCTTACTGCTAAGATATTGTATGCCACTTTGAACAAAATGTTGTCTGAAGAGAGTAAAGATGAATTAAAGACGCTGAATATCTATATGGTTAGCCAATTCTTTGGCACGGATGACGGACGGACGGACGACAGCCATCTCGGGGTGGTTGTTTTCATTAGTTGAAAATGAAGATGAATTCAAAAAAATTCCATGGGGTTCTTACATCGATCTTTAGTTTTACACTGTATTTTCTAAAGGATGTACTTTAGAAACGCCTCCCCCAACTGAAATGTGAAGAAAAGGAAGATAAGAAGGAAGATAAGAAAGGGAAGATGAAGAAGGATAAGAAGACAGTAGAAGAAGAAGAAGAAAAAGAACAAGAAGACAGTAGAAGAAAAAGAACAAGAAGTGAAAGTCAAAAGGAAAGGGATAGGAAAGCAGCAGGCCATGGTACGCGAGGAAGATCAGAAGAAATACAAATCCAAGTATTATACCTACAATTTAACCGGGTTCCCTCTAGCACTTCAGGTATGTTTTATAAAAATTTAGCATGTTTTGAACATTAAAAAACTATTTGTGATTGTTATAGGATATATTATTGCGTTTCCAGTTTGATACTTTGTTGGAGTGAAATGCCAATTCGATTCCTTTAGTCCATGAATGTTATGTTAAACACAAAAAATTAAAAAAATTATTGCTAGAAAGCTAGCTGTTTTGGTGAGGGGCTAATGATGTCCAGTATTTTTTAACGGCAAAAAGAATCTTCTCCCTATCCATTTCTAACAATATGTCATCCATTTCACATCTCCATCGTAGAAAAATATTGTTTGATATTAATTTAAATTGTATAGGTATGGGTCATAGAGAGAGTTATTCGTTTAGACAATCTTGTCGGAAAAAAAGTTGCTACGAGGCTTCCAAGGTTCACTAGATGGGAATTCAGTGCAAATGTTACAAATATTGAATCCAGATTCAATACATCGTTGTGTACTTAATTAGCCTTTCTTTTTAGTTATATAGGGATAATTATTTGTAGAAATTCCCTAACAATTGTTTGTTCCCGATATGCAGATAGCTTTATTTCCTTGGGATGTTGAAAGTTTTGAAAAGGGTACATATTACTTTAAATCATTGAACCAGAAATATGTGTGTGGCCCACTAATAGATAAGAAGAGGGAGAAGTTGGTGAAGCCGGCTTTACATCGAAATGAAGAGGAAGAAGATCTTGGTTCTGATGATGAAGGTGATGATAATGAGACAAGCAATGACAGCGATGGGATTGATAGAACTGTTCACAACGAAGAGATAGGAGGTTCTGTCTGGAGATCTAGAAGCACATATTCTAACAAATATTTCCCCCTTCTAAGAAGAAGTTATTCTCCGATAGAAATCCTTAGGTATGATTGCATCTATACTATTTAGATTTAGTATGCTATTCTTATATGCATTGCATTAATTATTGCAAAATTCAGGTCCCTTTCACTATCCCAGAACTATATGATCCTATGCTTGAAAGCGAGCAATGTATCATTGCATTTTGTAGAGATGAATTTTCGAAGATTAGAAAAGAGATAAAGATTGGATATAAAGTTGTTGAAAATTATATTATAATTTATAATAGTTTAGTCCTTAATAATTTTCACTAATTTATTGATGTTGATATTGATAAGGGTGCTAAGCAAGATGATGATGTTGTTAGTGATAAGGGTGTTGGAAATAATGTTGATGTTGATAAGAGTGTTGATGAACAAAATTCAATTGGTGAAGTTGGTAAGGGTATCCAGCAAGATGATAATGTTGTTGGTGAAGTTGGCAAGGCTGCTGAGCAAGATGATGTTGTTGGTGAAGTTGGTAAGGGTGCGCAATAATGTGTTGATGATAAAGATGTTCATGATGGAGTATCAGAAGGTGTTGGCAGTGATGGTGTGGTTGTTGAGGGCGCTGCATTTGAGGCTGATATGGTCGAGGTACATTCGATAATTGTGTTTTTGTCATGTATATCAATGGTTTTTGCTTAAATATTTAATCTAATGTAGAACCCGGGGAAAAAATCTATCCTTGATGAACAAGAGATGATTGAGATCAACAATTCTGTCGACCTATTCATAAGGGATAAACGGTTTGGCCGGTAGTAGAAGTGGATGAATTTACATCCCCAGTCGTGTGCTTTATTGTCCAGAACATGTTCAGTAGTGTGGCAGCGCTTGATAGGGCCAACCCTAATGTTAAATACAAAGATAACGACAAACAAAGGGGCCAAAAGCTGTCTAGGTGGCTCAAAAGCCAGTGGATAGATCCATGCCTAGGAAGAAAAGGAAACCATATGACTCGAATGAACAATCAAACGAGGAAGAAATAAACTTAGTTGAGTTCACGTCTTTCCTGAAAAGCGAAGACCAAGTTAGGTAATATTCCATTCCTATTGTCTGTTATATTGCCAGTATTATAATGTATTCAATTTAGAATATTTTTCCTAATGTAATGTAACGCTGGCCTTAAATAGTTTTTATACCGGTCAAATCCTTCCCATGATGCGTCAACATTTTGTAGACCTGGTGAACATCGAAAAGTGGCAGTTGAGTCGGAATTGTAAAGACAGAATCAAACTCATCCAATAAGTTGGTCAAGTCATCAGGCAGTGGGTCGTTTTGGCTTGTTGTGTTGGACTAGTCTTGTTCAGTAACTGGTGTTATCTACAAAAAATATCCCATACCTGTTAATTGAAGTAGTTCTTTGTTACCTAGGGGCTCAAGACTTGTCCGGCTTAGTCCTTGAAACGTGTAAGGTTGGCATTTGTGATTGAATTGCATAGTTAATTTCTTGTAGTCGGTTTCTACAGGACCCAACGTATCCAACCATTGTACACCCAAGACGACTTGACAAGAGGCAACTGGAAGGACGTAGAAATCCACATTGATCGAATGGTTCTAAACTACCAATGTGAGTGCCAAACATCTTCCTGGGTAGTTAATTCTTTCTCCATTACTGACCATGACCTGAAAAGTGCCGTCGCGGACCATTGGTAAACCGAAATTGGAAACAATGGATTGATCGATGAAATTATGAATGCTCCCTCCATCAATGAGCATAGTGACTTCCTTGTTCTTCAATCGACCGATGACGCGTATTGTCGGTGGATGGTTTGCTCCTGACATTGCCAGAAAAGAGATTTCTGGAATTGGGTCTTCGATGGGAAATATGTCTACATTAACTATATCGTCGATCTCATCCTCTTCGGAACAATTCGCTATCATAAAGAATTGAGGTCGTTGACACCAATGTCCTAGTACAAATCTTTCATCACAATAGAAACAGAGACCCTTTTCTCTACGCTCTTTGGATTCTTGTCCAAAAATCCTGCGAATTGGTGTTGGCGGTTGCGGTGGGGTGGTCTTTTGATTCGGTGGTGGACCTAAGAGTCCAGTGGTACAACTTGGTGCTGATCGTTGGGGTACCGTGGTTCCTTGAAAGCGACCATAATTGATGGGCTTCTTGTGGAGGTGGTTTCACTCTTCAATCAAACGTGCTACACCGATAGTGTTCGCTAATGTCTTGGGTTGTTTGACTTTGACATCAAGTCGTATCTCGTCTTTGAGCCCCGCGATAAAACATCCCACCAAGTAGTTCTCATGTAGGCTGTCTACTCGGTGCGAAAGTTTTTCGAAAGCTTCTTGGTATACTTCCACCGTGGTGACCTACTTGAGTCTTGTTAAAACTTCGGAAGGGTCTTTGTAATCAGTCGAACCAAAGCGAAATAGGATTGCTATAGTAAATTCATCTCAAGTCAGGAACTCTTTGAACTTATTAATCCATCTATGCCACTGTAAGACACTCCCCTCCAAGTGAAAAGAGGCTAGCTGGACCCTTTGATCAAAAGCGACGTTTTTATATTCAAAGAATTGCGTAGCTTTGTAGATCCATCCGGTCGGATCTTCTCCTTTGAATGTGGGGAATGATAGTTTGAGGTATGGATGACTACGGTCATAAGGTAAGTTGGTGGATGTGTGATGGCTTTGTGAAGGTGACGGGTTACGGGATGTTTCCCCAGTAGCAAAAGGGTTTACTTCTTTGGTGGTGTGAATTTTTAGTGAATGCAATCTTAGGGCTTGGAGCTCTATAAGTACCGTTTGTAGTGTGGATTTGACTTGAGTGTAATTGTTGTTGAGATTGTCGAAATTATGGTTTAAACGCTCGAAACCTGACTCATGACTAGTCAAAATTTCTGCTACCATGTTATGAAACTCGGTATTAGTTTTCCCTCTGGTATCCATGGATTGGAAACCTGGCTTTGATACCACTAAATACAACCTTGGTGAATTTGGGAACAAGAAAAGAAGATAGTAAAGAAAGAAATAGGAGAAATTAGGATTACTGTATAACTTGTATCTTTTGTTCATGTCACTCTAATATTTATAGATCTTTGGTTACACAACCATGATGCTCGAAAATAGGGAAATGGTCTGTATTCCTGCCACTAACAACAAGGAAAAGGGAAATGTGGTTGTTACCATAGCCACTAGTAATAAACAATAATGGGAAACGGAAATAGTGCCATGATAGGCCATGATATCCTAATCTGATGGCACTCCTCCTAATTTATTCAAAGCAACAAAGTAATAGTAAATAGCAGCAACTCTTTACTCAATCTTCACACATAGTGGCAGCGGATTGCATGGGGTACATGGGTGCATGGAGGTGATAGTGGTAGATGACATGGATGGTTAGTGCATGATGACATGGCAAGGGCAACGGACACATCATTCCACCCTCCCTAAATTGTCCTTGTCCTCAAAGACAAACGATGGATAGGTGCGCGAAAAACGCCAACGGTTCTCCCAGGTAGCATCCTCAGGAGGGGAACCGGACCATTGAACCAAAATTTCCGTTCGAGGTCGATATTTACCTTTACGAATAATGCGAGTGGCGAGAATTGCCTCAGGTTTATTTAATGCTCTGACATATCCTTGTCCACTAACATTGTTATGTATTTTTCCGATCCTGGAAAATACATAAAGAGAATTTAGGATAATATGTATATTTCCATTCCTGAAAATTTACATAGAAGAATTTAGGAGAAGTATTTCAAATTCGAAATACAATGAGTTTACGATTGGATGGATTTGTTGCAGGAGAACAATGGAGAAGATTAAGTTAGGTTTGAATATTTTGATTTTCTTCAGTCAACTGAAGGAGAAGAGGAGAATGGTAGTTTCGTCCTTACACATTTTAATAGGGTAATTTCGACATTTTGCAAGGTTTAATTGTAGAGGGTATTATTGATATCCAAAGGCTATTTCCTAGAAACAAAACATTAGGAAAGACCATATGTGGAATTGGTGAAAAATGTCACCTTTTTAAACTGATTTGGTGATATTGTCAGTGTATTAATAAGTTAAGTTTAAAAGGCCTCTATTATGGTGAACTACCAAAATTGCCCTTAGATATGAGTTTATGTTATTCTCTTTGTACTTTTCTCTCTCCACACTTCCAACAAAAACGACAGTAGTGTTAACTCAGTAACTCTCTCTCTCTCTCTCTATAAATAAAAGTTTAAAGTTGCCCGTTGCCTTGACTTTCTTCTTCAACTTATAAAGAAGGGACGTGTTTTAGTACAATAAGGTAATATTTATTGCAAATACTTCTTTTAATTTGTTCCTTTTCATATGTTATCTGAGTATTTTGTAGTACAACCTTAAGCCATTATGAGAAATTTTTGGATCTCCGAAACTTTGTAAGCTCTATCCAAGCTTTTTAAACTTCTCTCCGAGCCTTTTCATGTCTTCCCCAAGCCTTTCATGTAATCAATATCCGAGCATTTTCATGTCTTCCCAGAGCCTTTTCATGTAATCACTATATGGGCCTTTTCATGTCTTCCCCGAGCCTTTTCATGAATTCCCTGAACCATTTCTTGTAATCACTATCCGAGCCTTTTGAAGACTTCTTCGAGCCTTTTCATGTAATCACTATTCGAGCCTTTTCATGTAATCACTATCCCTATCCGAGCCTTTTGAAGACTTCTTCGAGCCTTTTCATGTAATCACTATCCGAGCCTTTTCATGTAATCACTATCCGAGCCTTTTCAATATCCTCACCCGAGCTTTTGTAAATGTAATATTTGAAAATATTTTGTAGTCTTAGGTTTTTATTAATGGTTTGTGATGATTAATTTGACAACATCATGAATCGGGTTAGAATAGTAATATCTTACAACGGTCAATGGGAGCAGTTACCCGACGGAAGTCAGAGGTTTGTTAGATCCGATAACCAGGGAATGTATGTGTCAAGGAATATGACTTACGAAGAATTGGTGGCGATCGTGCATACCATTGTGAAGTATGATGTAAACAAATTCAATGTTGATCTATCATCAATATCAATTGTTCCTGGCAGTACATGTCGCACATTTATAAGAAATGATGATAATGTTCAGTTTATGCTAGGGGAAGATCGGGTGATCCCTCAAGTATGTGTCAGTCTAATTGAGAGGACAGTTGGAGATGTGATAGGGAATGATATTCCTCTTCCTGAAAATACCCAACAATTTGGATCCTTTAGTGGTAGCAACCAAGTGTTCACCCAAAGGAGTGCCACCGAAGGTGGGGAAAACATGTGCGGTGTCCCACCAGTAGAGGTCGATAATGCAGATGTAGTTGAACCTCAATTTGGCGATGTGTTTGGTTGTCGAATTGAGTAGTACAATGAGCAGAACCATGAGGTGGATAATGAGGCAAATAATGAACAAGTTGATGATTTAGAAAATGTGGATGAGGAGCCTGCACAAATTCAAAGACGTGGAAGACGTGTACAAGGAGTTAGTTACTCTGCACCAGATATGCCTAGGACTTCCGAGGTCCGGCATAATGTAACTGCATCTGATTCTGATAATGCGACAACATAAGTTATTCCCGGAGCAGATTCATACTCGTTTGGTAGAAGCAGCACCTTGGCAGCGCAAGAATCTAGAAGCATGATTTATAAAGGTCAATTTTTTCCAAGTAAAAAGGATTTGAAGAGGCTAGTTGGCCATTTTTCAATGCGGCAGAACTTTGAATGGAAGGTGAAAAGGTTTAATAAGACAACGTTACACCTGGTTTATATCATTGACGACCGTACGTGGAAATTAAGAGCGGTGAGGAGAGATGAAATGACTTACTTCCAAGTCAAAAGTTTTGTCAACGAACACAGTTGTCCTTTTGAGGAGATTCATCGTCGTCACCGACAAGCTAGTGCAGTCATAATCGGAGAAGTTGTTGCACCTAGATTTCAACAACATAATGGTCGTCTCATGCGTCAAAAGGACGTAATCGTTGATATTAAAACAATGTATGGCATCCAAGTCATGTACAGTAAGGCACATGATGCCCTGCAATATGCATTGTCATTGACCTATGGAACGCATGAAGAAACTTTCCAACTACTGCCATCCTTCACATACGTTTTGGAACAGGAAAATCCTGGCACAATCATTAACTTACAGTGCACAGACGATGGTAGATTTCTCTACTTTTTCATGTCGTTAGGGTCCTAAATTAGAGGTTTTCGGAGGTGTATGTGTCCTGTGATTGAAGTTGATGGTACCCATTTGAAGGGAAGATTCGGGGGTACAATGTTTGTTGCAACTGCACAAGATGGAAACGAACAGGTTTATCCAATTGCTTTTGGGTACAGTGACTCAGAAAATAACCTTTCCTGAGAGTGGTTTTTGAAATGCTTGAGGGGTGCCCTTGGTCATATAAATGATATGGTTTTCATTTCCGATCGTCATACAAGCATTGAAGCAGGGATTTCTAAAGTGTTCCCTTATGCAACCCATACCATACCATGTGTTGCTGGCATTTTGGTGAAAATATGAATAAGCGATTCCACAAAAAGGATGTTGCCAACATAATGGATTCAACAGCTATAACGTACAGTAAATTAAAATATAACCGGCATATGGAGGAGTTATATAAGTTGCACAAGACTACATTCGATTATGCCATTGCTGTCGGTCCACATGAGTGGTCCCGCGTACACTGTTCCTAAAAAAGTACAGGGTGATGACCACGAATATCGCAAAGTGCATAAACTCATGCCTAAAATTTGCACGACAACTCCTAATGATGACACTGGCAGAGTTCATTAGAAATATGCTACAAAAGTGGTTTCACGATTGTCATGCAGCTGCACGGTCCATGCGTCATCAATTGACCGTTGCAGCACATCTTGTGATCCTAAAACATGTCGAGAAATACAATTATATGACAGTAAATCCAGTTGACTGGAACATATTCTCCGTCAAACTGAAGGGAAAGTAGTGGACGGTTAACTTAGCCCTGAAGACTTGCACATGCAACAAATTCCAAATGGACCATTTCCCATATTCTCATGCACTCACAGCAGCAAGGTACATAAGATGTTACAGTTAACACTTTATATTACCCAAACATAAATCTCACTGTTTTCATTGTTGCATGGAGCGAATCTTGGATTTCACATCTCTATGTTCGGACTACTACAAGAGGGAGACATTTATTAATGCATACTCAGTTCCTATTATGCTAGTTGGCCATCCTTCTTCATGGGTAGTGCCATCCAACATCGCAGCGCGGGTGGTTTTAAATCCAAAGTCAAAGAGACAATCAGGTTGCCCAATGGAGGGTCGACATGCCTCGTCTTCGAAGAGGACAACCACACAATCGTGTAGAAGATGTGGACAATCAGGACATAATAGCATAAAGTGTTCCAACCCGCCTATGGTTAATGAAGGTCCCAGCAGAATTGTTCCCGAAGAATACCGTCGCAAGTGCAGCATCTGTCATTCAACTGGACATAACAAACAAACGTGCCCTGAGAAAAACTTTACCATGGAATGAATGGAGCCGTTAAGGAAGGCGATCAAACATAACAAGGTAGTACAAAAGGAAGACAAATTGCCACCAGAAAAACTTGCGATTGCTAATGTCTTCCAACATCGTTCAAACTATGGGAACCATGCTCGATACAGTTGTGTTATGCTTTTATGTTGAACTGTTGTTATTTATTTTTTGTTCCGAAATTGATTTGAATTTAGTTCTTCGTTTAATGCCATATGGATCCTTTATTATAGTGTTCAGAATTCGTTGTATTGTTTATAGATTTGAATGTATGAACTGTGTGTTCAACTTTTAATTTCAAACACTTAAAATGAAAAAAAAAAATATCATTTCATTACTCAAATGTTATGTACATCAACTAAATCACTATCTCGAAGACTAGTCATTTGAGTTGCAAAAAACCTCCACAGCCATCTTCTCCCAGTTGGTGGTCATATCGTTTTCCGCCCAGTCAAACGTATCCCTGTTCGCCACCAAGTACTCTATCAATCTTAAAGAATAGGCACCATAATTACCCCTGCAATTTACCACATGAACAACCGTTAGAATGGAATGTTATCAAAAACCAATTGGGATAGAATAAGATCTTGAAACAGTCATACCTTGTATCCTGTTGGGGCACATGGTCTCTAAACACATTAAAAAAAAAAAAAAAAGTAAATGCCCTATTCTTCAATTCGTACATCATATCGCCCCTTCGTCTGTGAATGTGAAAGTCCACCGCATGCAGCATCGAGGGTAAAAATACCTTAAGCACACAAGCTGCATTTTCCTGTAGCGAAATGGAACCTCCTGTCTGAACGGGTCCATCAGGTAGATATTCCCTGTTGTGAGGTCGACGCTGGCCAGGGCCGAATGCGTACATCCAAGGTTGCAAGGAATCAGAACCTGTAGGTGTTTCAACAAAGTGTTATCAGTGTGAAGTTTATTTATTATACAAATTGAAACCATGTAAAATAAACACTCACGGCGACAACATTGTGTCATGGTCTGTTTCCTGCTGGGAGCAATCCACATACCACCGTAAGGTCCTCTTTGGACCACTTCTGCTTCAGCAAAGACCAACCTCTAAGGGGTTTGTGGGCCCCACTTCCCATCATTCAATCCCAGCGGGCACATAACAATGAATGTACAAAAACGTTAGGTAAAAGATGTATGAAACACATCAATGCACAAGCGAAAACCGTACTGTTAAACGAAAATTTAGGTAATTAATTCAAGGAAGAGCTTTTCCCACTGGAGGACCGAACCGCTTCGTTGCCTATCGCGGTGGCCCTCCTAGTCAGTCCAACCCGCTTGTTTGGAACAAAGGCCTGGCCCCCTTTTGACCACGCCTACTCATAGGCACGCTAGGATCAAGCATTGCTCGACCCAAAGCCGGCCTTCCTCCCACAAGAAGGCTTATGGGGGAAGAGTACCTAACCCAGTGGGGATCCCGCCTGTAAAGCCACCATCTATCCGGGATTCGGCTCCCGCTCTGTCATCCAATAAGAAGGACCGCTCCCTCTAGTAGCGGATCCCCTCCAATAGCCAGCCTCACCACAGAGATCACTACCTTATCCCCCCCCCCCCCCCCCCCCCCCACAGCACCCTCCTGCGATTCGAGCGGTCCTCTCTAGAAGAACCCTCATGAGCTCACTAGCGCCTCCTACTCCATAAAGGCTGACGCCAGCCCTTGCCTCCAGTTCACATGGGATGAAGAAGGTGCTGGGAACGCCTGTAAAACACCAGTGTCGCCTCATTAAAGAGAAGCAGTAAGCACGATTGAGGAAAGAAAACAGCCGATAGTTGTGATCACCTGCTAGCCACACTACGTCAATGGTTGGATTACGCTCCATCTCAGCCCTAATTAAAGGTCAACTATCCCTTACATGCAAGAGGATGCTGGTTTCCTCAGCAAAATACTTGCAGAAACGCAGCAAGCATGAAGAAGGAAATGGTGGAAGAAAGCACCTGACAGGGTGCAGCGGGACATGCGGTGACACTGTCCCCGGCTAGGCCAGAACCTTGACAACGACTTCCCACCACCACAAAGACCCCTTGCGACCAATCAAAACTCGTGGAAACGCCACCTTTTCACCACCTCAGCCCTACAGAAGCGCTGATATGGACCTGAGGCCTAGGTGGAGCGATCGGAACCCTCCAAAGCGTGTGGTAACCCCGACCCTACCTTAAATCGGTGGCTGGGATCAGTCCCACCAATTGCGCCCTGGGAACTAAGGCCCCCACCTACCAAAACTGATTCTCCCACCAAAGCAAAGGGAGGAGGGGGCAATCCTGATCCTTGATTCCTGGTGACCGCCATTGTGGATAGGAAGGGACGGTAGAGATTTAACGGGGGATTCCCACCTAAACGAAGGACCTGCACCTACCCCCCTACCAGAGACACTATAAATGCCCCTATATCCCACAGAGAAAGGGGTTGGCCCTTGAAACAGAAAAAAAGATCCTACTACCCCGCCTGATCAAAGCTCCTATGTGTGTCCTACTTGGCCATTACCTCGCCTAGTCAAAGCTCCTGTGTGTGTCATACTTGGCTACTACCCCGCCTAGTCAAAGCTCATATGTGTGTACGTTCTACTTGGCCACTACCCCGCCTAGTCAAAGCTCATATGTGTGTCCTACTTGGCTACTACCCCGCCTAGTCAAAGCCCCTATGTGTGCCCTACTTGGCTACTACCCCGCCTAGTCGAAACTCCTATGTGTGTGTTCTACTTGGCTACCATCTCGCCTAGACAAGACTCTCATGTGCAACCTTTCGAGTCACTCCCTTGCTTAGATTGAACTCTTACATGTTGCATTCCCATCCCGCTCGTAAGCCCTTTGTAATAGCCGGATATTGTATGTGAATTGACGTATGATGTATTTCATTGTTAAGTAATAAAAGGCCCACATTTTTATCCCTCCAAAGATGTACCAGTCGCACCCCACATACTAGCATGCTATCTCAACCTCTGTTCCATCATGTAGGACCGGTCCTACAGTATAGTATTGGTCCCTGGCAACCGAACCCAGGTGTCCCCTCGACCCCCTTTGCATCGGGAAGAGGGGGATCCATCCTACCCGGTCCGGACCAGCTGCGGTGCACCCCGTACACCGCAGTCCAGGTTATCCCGGGAAAATCCCGATGAATTTTTTAGGATAACACGTACAATTTAAACACTTACATAGAACTGTGAATCCAGTATGTTGATCCTCGCACCGTAGACAGTGGGGTATGCTCGCTGACGCTTTCGCAGAATATGCAAGTACGTGTCATTGTGTTATACCATTTATTAAACAACTTATACAGACAGTTACAGTAAGGAACATACCGTATCCTCCAACTCTATGAAGTTGGTTTGAAACCGGTGGAACCAAGGAGCACCAATTGGCATGTGTAGATCCACATCACGTCTGCATAATTGTTGAAGAAGTTAGATAACCAAGTCATTTTACTCAGGTGTTTCAAAATACTATAAAAAGATTGTAATATCGACGATTATACTTACAATTCCCCCATCGAGTTCCTCTTGTAGGCTTGGTACGCCGCAAAGTGATCAGGATCTATCAATGCGTGGGGAGCCCATACATGTGTCGGCTGTGGTATAATCCTTGGCCTTTTCGGCCGACAGGGGTCAGTGTATGGGCTCCGATGTTGCCAACCTCGCCTGCGAACCCGGTCATGTCGCTGAAGGGGTGGGGGAATCCGGTCCAAAGCACTATGATCCACCGAATGGTTGCGTTGTGAGAAGGAACTCTGTCCCCGTGGATCGCCTGCAGGTGTGTGTTGTATGGAGGAACTCTGTCCTTGTAGATCGCCTGCAGGTGTGAGCTCCGCTGGGATAGACCCGAGGGATGCCCCACGACTGAGTAACTCTGTCCCCCATGGAATGAATGAAGGGGCGCGCTGAACTAGGATCGACCGGAGGGGTGCGCTATAAGGAGGCACTATGTACTAGGTTATGGGGCTGAATGGGTTAATCAGGTAAAACCTGATGGGGTACCTGCTCTATCTCCATAGGTGCTGTCTCTGTACCACCAGTACCACACCCCTGCTGATCAGATACTAGCTACGTAGTAGGTTGTAGCTGACGCCCGGTCTCTAGGTCTGCCTCGTCTTGATGACTCCCTGTCCTGTCTCTAGAACTAAAGTCTCGGTCTCGGTCTCGGTCATCGAACGGTGGGTCATCAAATCGTGGACCTTCACTATGGGACTATGACGTCAAACCCTGAAGCCCCCGAATCAAATCCAGCAACTTCTGATTCTGTTGATCTCGTTTCTCATCAGTCTTTCGTACTTCCTCCCGTAACTCTCGGAATGCATCCATCAGTTCAGTATACTGACGGTCCTGAAATGATTTCGAACTCTGTCAGTACTAAAACCAATCCCACTCGATTGAGATTAAATAATGCGGTACAAATATTTTTACGTACATGTGGATGCCCTCTAACGCCTCCTCGTGAATCACCTCTAGGTCGAGGTTGTCTGGGAAAAGTGAATCGTACCCGTATACACCTCACGAGACTCCCACTGCGACCCTCATGGTCTGAAACCTCCGTTCACTAGGTCTAAAATACTGACCTTCCATATCGCTGGGTCCAGAATGCGGACCCTCCGTATCATTGCGATCGGAATACAGACCCTCCGTATCACTAGGTCCGATAGTCCTATGTCGTTCAGGATCTAGGAGGTGACCAGGCATATCAGCAGCATCGGCATCATACAGACTGCCTCCCAGGTCTATGCCTTCGTAGTACCGTTGAGCCCTCTCAACAGCCATCGGCACCAATTCATACCGCACAAACATCTGAAATCGGAGTTAGATCATTGTAATTGTATACATACTAATAACTATGTGAAAATGCTTACCCTTTCAGTGAACGTTAATAAAAAAGATACTTACCCTTTCGGTGAAAATGGTATCCAGCTTGTCCCCCCCCCCCCCCGGTCGTTGATTCAACTCCCATTTCAGAATACGGGGGGGGGGTAGGTAGCTCGATTAACCTGTGAGTTTCACATTTTTTATTGCCAAGCTCGGGGATAACCTCAAAAGCAAATATCTGCGTAATAAATAAGTACGATAATAAGTAAATACATCAGTCATATAAAAAAAATTACAATTAAAGTACGGCTTCAAATTCTAAATTCTCACCAACAGTGCGTGCGATACACCATATAAGTCGTACGCCTCAGTGGTATGTACGTCAATGCCCTTTTCTTGCTGTCGTTGTTTGAATCGCTCTCGTCGACCATCCAACACATGCTTGAAACCATGTATAGACCGCCTATACACGTGTGCGCCCCACGGGAACGCATCAAAAATGTCCAAGTCCTCGACTAGGCAAAACTGCCATAATGGAACTT
This sequence comes from Acer yangbiense, assembly GCA_008009225.1. NCBI lineage: Eukaryota > Viridiplantae > Streptophyta > Magnoliopsida > Sapindales > Sapindaceae > Acer > Acer yangbiense. The sequence goes on from CM017761.1 coordinate 14,883,600, forward strand.
TATCTCTCTCGTCCAATCCCATCAGTATCTAGTTGAGCATAAATAATAAGCACAGCTTCACCGCATCGTACTGCTCCACAAAAATACCAATTCGCAGCACCGCTCTCAGCTCTTCAAACTCGATGTCTTGACCCTGAAAGTACCGCTTGTGTATGCCATTCTCTACCATATCATAGCTCACTGTGTCGGGAATGACTCCGAACTTCAAACCAGTGATTAGACAGAACTCAACCTTCGAGAACCGGACAAAATGCTTACCTAACAAAAATCTCATATCGTCTCATCTTCTGGGCCATCATGATGCAACTCGCGCAAAAGCAGGCGATGGACAATCCTAGCCGAAAACTAAATCTCACGATGCATCTGAAGGAAATGACCAAAACAAGACTCAGTATAATGACATCGGTCTTTGATCTTCAGATGTTCAAGTACACTGTCAAGTGCGTTGTTGATATCTCTAAAGTCATCAAAATGGTCATGCCAAGTAATTTTTCCCTTGTACCATGCTTCTGCTGGGGTTTTAAGTGAATCCTTTAGCTGATTCCTCATCTGCATATTCACAGAAAAAAAAAAGCATATAAGTTCATGAAAAGGCTTGAACAAAAAGGCTCAGGCAGTGTATGAAAAGGCTTGAACACTTCATTAAAAGGCTTGGGTAAAGTATGAAAAGGCTCGGGCAGTGTGTATGAAAAGGCTCGAACACTTCATTAAAAAGGCTCGGGTAGTGTATGAAAAGGCTCGAATAGTGTATGAAAAGGCTTGAACACTTCATTAAAAGACTCGGGTAGTGTATGAAAAGGCTCAAACAGTTCATTAAAAGGCTCGAACTGTGTAGTAAAAGGCTCGGAGAATCAAAATTCACTAACCTATTCATAAATAATTAAAAAGCTCAGATTACTGTTAAAAAGGCTCGGATCTAGTGTAAAAAAGCTTGGAGATTTTAAAAAGCTTGGGGAATGTTATAAAAGACTTGAGTAACATTTTAAAGGGACTGTTATAAAAGGCTCGGAAAAAGTTCAAAAATGCTCAGAAACCCAGATCTTCATCGTCTTCAAAACAAATTTTTTCATAAACCAAAACCCTAACCTATTCAAACAAACATAATCAAGAATAAATCAAATCAAACCTAATCTACATGATGAAAATGGCATCCAACATCAAACACACATAAATTTATCAAGAACAGAAACGCGTGAGAAAAAAAAACTATTATCCTGAAAAATTCGTCGGGAGTTTCCCGGGACAACCTAGACCATGGCGTATAAGTGCGCCGTGGCTGGTCCGGACCGGGTAGGGGGTGGCTCATCTCCTCCCGAGGTAGATACCGGAGGAGGCCCTTGATCCAGTTACTAGGGACCGATACAAATGCAATAGGATCGGTCCTGCAAGGAGGAGTGAGGTCGAGATAGCGTATTTAGGGAATGTGACAGGAGTGGCTTACTACAGTAAAGGAGGGGTCTTTTTATTATTTAACGATGGGATACATTATGGGCCGCTTCACATGCTAAGGTGAACTATCACAACGAAAGAAAATAGAACAAACTGCCAGGTACATTATCATACATGGGAGTTTCAACTAAAGGGGGACGATAGCTAGGTGGGGTAAACGCGATGGAGCTCGCATTAGGCGGGGTAGTAGCCAAATAGGATAATCACATAAGAGCTTGGACCTGGCGGGGTAGTAGACAAGTAGGATGATCACGTAGGAGCTTGGACCAGGGGTGGTAGTAGCCAAGTAGGATAATCACGTAGGAGCTTGGACCAGGAGAGGTAGTAGCCAAGTAGGTGTCTAGATTTTCAGGTGCCCCCCTTTATCTTTGGAATGCAGGGGTATTTATAGTGTCTTTTCTAGGGAGGGAGATGGAGGCAGCTTATTTAGGTGGGAATCCTTGACTCTATCTCCACCGTTCCCTCCAACCAATGATCGCGATGGTGAAGAATTAAGGGTCAGGATCGTGCCACCGGGGCTCCTCCCCTGTTGGGACCTTGGTTTTGGTAGGTGGGAGCCCTAGTCCCTAGGGCGGAATCGGTGGGTTTGATCCTAACCCCTACCTTTGAGTAGGGCCGTGGCAGCCATATGCCTTGGAGGGCCCTAATCGATTCACCTAGACCTTAGGTCCATATAGGCCTTTCTGTAGGGCTGATATGGCGAATAGGTGGTGTTTCCGGGGTTTTTGATTGTTCGGATGGGGTCATAGCAATGGTGGGAGGTCGCTATCAAAATCTGGCTTGGTGGGGGACAGTGTCAGCGCCTATCCCACTGCACACTGTTAGGCACCTTCCTCCACCATTTCCTTTTTCATGCTTGCTGGGTTCCTGTGAACGTTTTGCTGGGGAAAGACAGTATCTCCTTTCATGTATGAGATAGTTGACCTCCAACTAGGGCTGAGATGGAAAGAGGCTCAACCATTGATGTAGGGTAGCCAATAGATGATCCCAACCGTGAGCTACTTATCTTTCCCTATTTATGTGTGCTGCCTCGTATTAATGAGCTGAAGTCTCCAGTCCACTCTTTCTCCCATGTGAGCTGGGTGAGGGCTGGCGTCAGCCCTTGGAAGGGTTGCGACTTGTTGGCTACTATGGTGAGCTTCAGCCTTTGGAGCGGTGATCACTAGAGTGTTCCTAAGAATTTTCCTCAAATGGGGTCATTTTTTATTGAAGGAGCGGGTTATGCTTGACTGGTGAACCATGTCCTTCCTCTCATTAGGCGCTCTAGGGGAGCCGGATCCTAAACGGATCGCGCTCGGGGAGGTGGGGTCCTTGGTGGACTAAGTTCCCTTTCTCGATAGGCGTTCTAGGGAGACCGTGTCCTCGACGGATTACGATAAGGTCAGGTGTACCAGGGCGGTGCGGTACATGATGGACCGGGTCCTTCTTCTTGTTAGGTGCTTTAGGGGAATCGGGGTTGCTTCCATGGCTAGTACCACGGGGTGGCGAGGCTCTTTAATTGAAAAAGCTCTTCCTTGAGTTAATTGCCCATTTTTCCGGTTAACAAAAACTTACCACTGTCTTTTCAGTTCGCCGGTGAGTTCTCTTCGAGATCAATATTGTAGCGCCGTCGTCGGTGAGTTCGCCGTCAGATTTTGGTCGCCTTTAGGATTGTTGCGCCATCGGGTTTTTTCTCTCAAAGATTTTCTCTCAACGTTTGAAAAAAACACAAACTGACAAAAATGGGTATTTTTGTCTGGTCACCTAAATAGATGCATTTTAAACTTAAATTAATAATGCGGTGCCTATCTTACAAAAAGCGCCCCAAATAGTGACAAAAAAATTTTGAACCCAAGACCATATTTGCAATTTTCTTACCAATAGGCTATTTCCTAGACACTAAACATTGAAAAAGGCTATATTGGCAAACAGCCCTTTGTAAATACTTTTTTTTTTTTTTCTGTGATCCCTAGGATAAGGGTCATCAGTCATGCTACTGTATAAAAACATTACAAGGGCTGTTAAAATAATTAGTAATTGGATTTTAATTCAATGGTCTACGAAAAATCAAAAGTTAATTAATTTATATATATATAATAGTTATGGAGATCAAATAGCACATATGTAACCCAAATAACTACTAATATATTTGTTAAATGTAAATGGTGGGATTCAAAACAATCACTAAATATGTGGAAGAAAATATGCACTATCACCTTTGTTAATAGGAGATCTGCAATATAGAAATTTTTGATGTTGTTTTAATTTTTTTAATTAATTAATTTGATGTGCAAGAAGATGTTCTTACGTACGTACCCCTAAGTACTGTTAATCAAAGGTTAGTGATCAAACTAACGAAAATGAGGGGATTTTTATGTAATAAAAGCAAAAGTTATCGCACAGTGCAGTTTCCTCAAAAGTTGCAATATATTTTCACTAAAATTAAAGGTAGGTGTTTCCTGTACAAACTTGAAAGTCCATTAATATATTGAGGTCAGAGATTGTAAGAAGTAAGAAGGCAGCATTAAAAGCAAGGTCCAGATCACCGTACAGGTGGTGGACATGCAAAATGGTACTTTGAAGTTTGATTTGCACAGAATTAACAGAGAACAGCCTTCATGGCTCATGCAAACAGGGACGGAGACATTATAGAGCCAGAGGGGGCCACTGCCCCCCTGAAGTTTTCAAATTTTACAAATTTGGCTTTAATCAGTTTTTGTAAAATTCTTAATTTTTAGATATTTATGCTTTTACCCCTATTTCATTTTTTATTTTTCTAATGTTAATTTTTTTGAAGCAATTCTCTAATGTTTCTATAAATTAACTAGGCATTTAGAGCTTGTTTTTAATGTATGAAATCATAATATTTTTCACTCAAATCACATAAAAATTATATTTGATTCTATACATGGTATTTCTTTCTATGTATCTTAAATATAAATGAAAATCTAGTTATAACATATATGTTCTATCTTAATTAATATTATTTTCTCATTCAAATAATTTTGTTCTCTCTTCCAATCTTACTTATCTAACCCTAATACCATGTTATACTTCTGATATGATATTTATTTTAATATAATCAATATTCGTTAATTTATACGATTAAAACATGTCAACCAAACATATATAATTTATATTTAACTATTAACATATTTTATCAAACAAAATTTTATCATTTTTTTAAAATTAAACTAGTTTTTGAATGTTATAAAAATATTAGGAATACAATTTAAATTTTAATTATTTTAATTTCTAACTCTTAAACACTATTATTGTATCATGAATTAAAAGTCATAAGGTTTTTCTGTATTATTTTTAGAGTAATTTTAGACATTTCAACTTTATATCTCAACTTGTATTCCAACTACTAATATATCAATTGATACTCATTAACATTATTTTTTTTATTAATTTTTTTCTTTTAACATATCCTCTAAAATACGTATTAATATAACTCATTATTTTATGGTGGCATGGTACCCCTGTTGGAAACAATTTATGGTTCCGTCCTTGCATGCAAATATTAATGAATTTCACTACAAGCTTCAGATCTGCCGCCATTGATCTTGCAATAATACAATTACTGTAATTCATGGAAAATTTTAAATTCTTAATTAGTTTTTTCTCGCAATATCTTATCACGTGTCCTTTTAAATATACACGTCCACTTGAATTAGCATGTACCAAAGGATGTGATTTGTATTTTACATTCTTAGTTTTTTTGCTAAACATTAAAACATAAACATCAAATTAGAGTAAGGAATGTTGAGAATCTTAAAAATGTACGTTAATTATTTGGCTTATAACTAGTTATAAGTTATATGCATGGTGTACGTATTTTATGTTGTAAGCAATATTTTTTTTCATGAATCGAGCTCACATATGCAATATATTTTCATGTTGTAATATCATGCATCATGTATAGATTATAATTTAGGATATCCTTTATTTATTTATATATATATATATATAATATACGGTGTGGCAACTCGAACATAACATCCTACGTATGAACATCTTTTACCACTAAGATTGAGTGGAGTTTGGTTCTTCATTTTTTTTTTTTTTTTTTTTTTTTTTTGTTGTTCTTACAGAATATATACCACTTTCCTTGGTGACTTGCATTATTGCATGGAATGGAAGGTTAAAGAAAGAATTGAAAAATAAAACGGTACTTTCCACTGAACACAATATAGTATGATGCATATATAAATATATAATTCAGAATTCAGACGGTGAACATTGAAACAAGAGTTGGGGAAACACAGAAAAACATACAACCTCATGTCTCCAAAAGAGACAACTTATGACGACCATAACTCAAACTCTAAATCCAACAGCTATAACACTAGTAATTAAATACGAAAATACTCAATAGAGGAACAACTCAAATTTATCAAGGAGTGCATGGGTAAACTCCACCACCAGCTCCGCCACCACCTGCAGCGCCACCCACGCCACCACCAGCACCACCCACGCCGCCAGCAGCTCCACCAGCTCCACCTCCTAGACCGCCAGCACCACCTGCACCGCCTAGACCACCTGCACCACCTAGACCACCGACACCACCTGCACCGCCTAGACCACCGACACCACCTACACCGCCTAGACCACCGACACCGCCAAGACCGCCAATACCATGACCACCACCTATTCCGGCAGCCCCTCCAATTCCTCCATATTTTCCAATCGCACCACCCACCAGTGGCAGTCCAGCACCACCGGCAAACCCTCCTATTCCCGCAAACCCACCGATGCCACCGAATATCAAATTCTTTTTGTCGTCAACACCGGTAGGCGACTCAGCCTTTGGAGCACCAGCATGCAAAACTGTTGGGTCATTTGGAGCATTGTCGTTGAGAGTTTGTTTTGGCGAATTATCAGTAACAAGATTTTGTTCATCGAGAGCTGCAACATTGGTAGGCACATTACGTGCAGTTGCTGCATGAACAAATACTGAAAAAATCACAAAAAGAGCTGACCACGTGGCCATTATATAATATCTTTCCCTCTCTTAGCTCTCTCAAATGAAAAGGCTTGAAGAGTTGATGAGATTCCATGCATGGGAGGTGGTGCTTTATATAGAGAAGTGAAGGGTGGGTGACAGTTGAGAGTAATAAAAAGGGTTCTAGTAAATGACATAAGAGACTTTACTATAACAATCTCGAGAAGGGTAATTCTTTGAATTAGGGTTTCAGATATCAGATAGAGGTAGGTGAATCAAATTAATAAGGACGGGCTGTCGCCAGAAATGTTTGATGTTTGACTCATGTGCATGCATGCCTTCACTAAACAAGTGGGATTAGATGCCGATCATTATTTAGCATTTAGCAATACAAAGCCACAAGCCCACAACTGTCAATTAATTATATGGTGAATGAAAAATTGGTGTTGCTGTTATTAATTACCACATGCATGCCTCATCTCATGCATCTTCTTTCTACACAAATTAAACACAAATAAATTCGAATCCTCATTCAAAGTTAGAGTGAATATGCTTAATTTCGGAAATTCTTGTTTCGTTGAATGGCTTAATGTTTTTTAGCACTTCATATAGATATTATCAATCGGTAGCAAATAGTAGTGTTTTTGGTTTTATCAAAATCATAAACCATTTCATCCAGGCGCATGACAATTAATAGACCACTGTATATATCTATAAATTTTTTTTTTTTTTAAATAGTACAATTAATTTCGGGGCTTGTAGGAGAGGATCGGACACAACTCAAACGAATCAAACCTAGCTACATTCTTAAATCTTAATGGTATAGGTGTGAGAGCCAAATCATTTTCAATCACATTTTTGCGCGGTCTTTATATATAGACTATATTGACGTTTATAATAAAATTTTACTTCTTTTATAGAAGACATTAAAAGTAGATGCACTTCATATTTTAAATATATAATAATAAAGCTAACAATATCATAGATATTTTCAAAACCACCCTATGAGTTCTTGAAATACTATCTATCTATAATCTATATAAATATATTTAAGTATTTACAAAAATAACCAAATACAACTATTAAAATTCGTTTTTAACCTTCATGCCTTGTTTTTCCATGTATTTAATGTTATGAAATGTTCGATGTTCAAACTACCCTCTTGTAAAAACACACCCATCAGCTATTGGAAAACCCCACCCACCTTAACGTGAAACACACAGCTCTAAAGAGAAAGCGTGAGAAAGAAGAGAAAGGAGCTCCTTCGAGGGACGCTGACTATGGGAAAATTAATGGTCAGCGCCTGAGAAGAATAAGTCGTTTAGTCGAAGAATAAAAGGAGAAGAGAGAGAGAGAGAGGGGAAAAGAGAGATAAAGCGGGAAGAAGAGAGAATACTTAGAATTTTCGGTGTAAAAGAAGCATAGGCGCTGAAGAAGAGACATCATTGACGGACAACGACAATTCCGAAGTTGGATTAGAAGCTGAGAAAGAGGGAGAGAGTGTGAGGGAGGGAAGTAGGGAACTCAGAAAAGAGAGGAAAAAAAAAAAGTTGGCCATATTTCATGTTGGGCCCAACGTGAAATATGGGTCCATATACTTCTTTCTCCAAAGTAAGGATATTAATGTAATTGTATAGTTATAAGGTGAAATGGAATTTTCATATGTAGTTAAAAAAAATATAAAAATAAAAATAAATAAAAATAAAAAACAGAAAAAACAATGTATACTGTTAAAACAATAATTAATAATTTTAAATGATTAATTTTGACAATTTTCTATTTAACAAGCATCCCTATAATTTTTAGAGAGCTTCTCCTTATAATCCACAAATTATCTATTCACACTCCAAATTGAATTTTTTTTAGAGTGGTGCTATTAGCACACCCCCTACTAATCTATTTATGCCCCACTTTTTAAATTGTTTAGTATTTTTTTTTCCTTTATCAAAATTACTAAAAGAAACATACAATTTAAGAAAAAAAATATTTTATAAAGTAAATCTAATAAAACCCAACATTCCTTTTCACAAAATAATAATAATAATAATAATAATAATAATAATAACATTCTTTTAAACCTTTGAAATATATATATTTTTCATAACTTTTAAACCCTAAAAATACTTGTACGGATCCTATTTAAACAATAAATCAAACACTTGGGGTGCATTACACAAATGAGTTATTGATTATTATTTAACCCAATTACTCTTTTAGAATCTTAAAGTGAAATGATGATAACCAAAACAAATACTTGCTCCTTGCTTCTTATTTCATTTTGTTTGTGGGCTGTTCGTTTTTTTCTCTCTGTGTGTTTTGTCTTGGGTTGCTCTGTTCTTTGGCTTGTGACTTCCTGGCCTTTTCTATAAAGCTTGAAGTTATAAAATAAAAATAAAAATAAAAATAAGAAGAAAAAACAATCGTTCATGGAAGGTGAGAGAAAGACGAGACCAGAGATAAAGAGATCTGAGATAGATGGAGATATTAGAGATGAGGTTTATTAAGTTTGAAAAATAAGTAAAAGGGTAATTTTGGAAATAAATAAAATAAATTAATAAAAACATTTAACTTTATTTAATTAAATCAAAATTTAAACAAGTGGGGCATAAATAGATCAATAGGGGGTGTGCCAATAGCACCACTTTTTTTTATTAATGACAATTTTAACCTAAACTAAAATTACTAAACAAGACAAAAAAAAAAATTAAAGACACTCCAAACTAATTAAATTATTAAAAAAAAAAAAATTATCTCTCCTAAATCATTAGATTAAATATTACGTATTAAACTTTCTTCCCTAAATCTGTTATTACCATATTAAACACTCTCTCCTGATTAATCTTTCTCCATTTAAAAAATATATATATATATCATATTTCCATACTTTCTCTATCAATCTCTGATTAAGAGTTAAAGAAAAAAAAAACTTATGAATAATTTAGTTTTTTACTAACAGTAATATATATATATCAAAAAGTAAGTTTTCAAAAATAAAAAAAGATATATGAAAGCTTGAATTGTTTCAACTAAATTCGATTAAACTCAGAATTTTTAAGACTAATGAAAGAATTAAAGTTCTCTAGACAATCACATACTTACAAAAGTAACAAAAAACATTTTCATATTTCGATATTTTTTATAATAAAAAAAGGTACTTTTTTTTTTAATTTTTTAATATATACATACATATGGTTCCTAAAAATCAAGCTTATTAGTAAGGTTTTTTTTTTTTGTTTTTTTCTTAATTGTTATTCTTGCTTGAGAAAGAATGGAGATAGAAAATTAAAGATATTTATTTGAGGAGAGAGACTTTAATATGGTAATTAAAAATTTAGAAGAGAGTATTTAATATGTAATAATTAATCTAATGATTTAGGAGAGATAATTTTTTTAAATAATTTAATTCAAAAAAGATAAAAAGAATAATCTTGTAATAAAATGAAGTGTCTTTAGAAATTTTTAAAATTTAAAATTTCATAATGGAGTGTTCTTAAAAAAGAAGTGTAAAAAGAAAAAATTGGATTGTCAAAAGAAGCTCTCTAATTTTTAAAGGAAAATATTAGGACAAGTATTAAGGATTGAAAAAGTGAATACAAAAAAGTATATTTATTTTTTTAATCGATATGTTGAGAAAATAAATATAAATGATTTATTTAAATTCTTTTTCTTTATAATTATATGCATTTTTTATTGTATAGTATTATTCTTTCTAAAATCACCGCCACACAGATTTTTAAACTAAACTTCCATCAAAGGTTATATTAGTCTTTTCAATATAAAAGTAAAAATAAATATAAAACAAAAAAGACATACGAAATAATTAATAATGAATATAACCTACTAAAAGTTTGACATCACCGAGTTCTATGAAACTTTGGGCCTCTATAAACAACCGTTACAAGACAATGAGGTGCCATTATTGTTTCACGTTTGTGCTTGAAGATAGGTACATATAGAAACCGTGCAATCATAGATAGTCTGCTGCATGCAGCACAAATTAACTGTTTTCAAAACGTTAATGGATCCTTTACAAAAATCCGTTAATGGATTTTGCTCTTTCATGATTCAATCAAACGGTATCAACTCGCCTATCAATCAAGGTTGTAGAACCTACCCAATTGGCAATCACATCATGCCTCATGGTGTACGTAGGTAACCAATCGTATCCTGAACCCATGGGCCACGCCGTATGATGTAATGTGAATATGTGATTGTGTTGAATCGTATCCAGAACCTGCTTCATTTAATAATCAATATGATTATTACAAATCAATTTGCCACGTCTATTATATAAACAATTTGGGAAGTTTAACATTATCATTATTTTAAAGGCTTATTTGAAGTTTAAAGACTATATATATATAGATTTTCTATTATCAGTTTGAACTGACAATAAATATATTATGACAAAGAATGTGGACCACTAGATTTACATACTTTGACTCAAAGTGTATGCACATGTCAAAACTTCTCCATAATCTGTGGTCCACATTCTTCGTCATGATATATTTATTGTTAGTTCGAACTAATAATAGAAAGATTATATATATATACGAGCACGATTTGATAATCAAAAATAAAATGTTGGTTTGCTTCAAGGGAAACTAGAACCTCCCAAAATGTTAGAAATACTAACACATATTTGATAGAATTTAACTCATACATTAATTCATTGATAGCAAGTCCTATTATAGAACAAATACATAAAATTCAAATAATAACCAGAGCCGTCTCTAGACATTTTGGGGCCCGAGCGATTTTATGACATTAACAAAAATCTGGGCACTATATCTCTTCTTTCTTTCGTCTTTCTTTTCTGGCTTCTAGAGTCATGTTTTCGTTAACCCGTCATAACTATTCAATAATCAAGATTTTACCTAAAATTATATATTATAAAATCTATTAGATATAACTTAAATCTAAACACACAAATACACAATAACACATACTGACATACATTAACACAATAACACATTCACACACTGACATATATATATATATATATATATAATTAACATATTATATATTGTCTAATGACTCTAATTGTAACTTGTAATTTTTAACTTATATTTTTAATTATATTATTATATAACACATTAACACCAGTCATATTGTATTATATATAATTATATTATATTGCCTAAAAATATATTTTAAATTGTATTTTTTTTTTTAGTTTAAATCCGATTGGCCATTAAGAACCCATGGCCAATTGAAATCTGTTTGTGTATAAGTGTATTTGTGTAGATTGTAGAATGTAGATTTATAGTCAATTTGATTATAATTATATATTTATACAATCTATTATAAAAGAAGTGAAAGAACCAGGATAAAATCATAAAGTTTGGCCATAAAAGATTCAAGAAATGAATCAATGATTCAAGAAAACCTTACCAAATTGACTACACAAATACACAATATACTTACAGATTTGATAACTGAGATCACTAAAGCCTAAAATTAGTGGATACTAATACTATTGTAAATAAAATAAATAATTAAAAGATGAGTCAAAATCAACATGTAGAAATTAATTGAAAACAAAAACCATACATTCGATTCTTCAAACGGCAATGACTTCAATATTGATAAAGAGTCAAAGACAGAGTTTCAAACTTTCAAGAAAAGAGAGAGGCTGAGAGAAGAAAAGTGAGAGCCAGAGAGAAGGTTTTGTCTTTTGATTCATTTAGCAATTAGCACTTTAGTCTTTAGGTTATAATTTTTTTTTATTTTTTTTTAATAGTGCAGTGATGTCTACCGATCTCAAAATCATAATCACAAATATTGGGTCTTAAAAGTTTTTTTTATTAATTGAATTAGTTTATTGGACCAAAAAGGAAACTAAATAAATGAAAGCAGAAAAAGTTGGGAATTTGGCCAGATTTAAACTTAAATGTATTGGATCAGGAGGCCCCAAAGAAGAAGAAGAAAATTGGATTAGTTGGGGGCCCTAGCAAAATGCTGGGCTTGCTGCCCCTATGGGCCGGCCCTAATAATAGCAATAGAGATTAAATAGGATAAGAATAACATAATCGTAACATTCCACCACACTTCCGATCCAACGTCCTTATTGGTCAACATATCGACACTGACCCGTCACCCGACTATCAGTATTCGATGCGATAATATTATGCCCATACATAATACTAACACATCTTACTCTAGCCTATAAATTGATGACCGAATTCATTGCTCCAAACAACGGAATGGTAGTTCGACACGAACCTAGTAGAAGTGCTTCATAATCGATTCTGATACCAAATGATACGAACACAAAAATTCTAAAAATAGAATTTTGGATAAAATGAAAATAATAATGATACCAAATGATACGACCACGATTTGATAACCAAAAATAAAATGAATAGGTTAATTCGATGAAACCTTAAACCTCCCAAATACAACATAAAAGTTGCAAACAATAATTCTCCAGTTCCTTTCATTAATGAATTTACAGATATATATATATATATTGAGTCTCTCATGAGGGATCCTTTATTTTAATTTCGGTAAGAACCATAATGAACACACATCGATTTTAATGAATTTTAATCTGAATTTTTTTTTGTGGATGATGAGCTCATTGAAATCTACCTATGAACAAAATTTGAGAATTTTCCGAGCTCTAGAACTATTTATCCAAATTTTGTTAAATATGAAGTCATCGGAAAATAGACGAAATATAGGAAAATTCAAGAAAAATAGTTCTAGTATTCGAAAAATTCTCAAATTTTGTTCATAGGTTGATTTCAATGAACTCATCATCCACACAAAAATTTAGATTAAAATTCATTAAAATCGATGTGTTTTCATCATGATCTTTACCGAAATTAAAATAAAATATCCCTCATGAGAGACTAAGTACCCACTCTTTCCTAAACTAAAGCAACTAACCAACCCATTTAAGCAACTAACTAACCCACCACCCATAATTAAATTAGCAGTAAACCCATAAACTTAATATCTTACTAATTAAAACTAGATAAAATAACAAAATAAAACATACAAATAAAATTACAATAAATATTTAAATAATATTATTTTTACTATTAAAAATAGAGTAAATGGTTGAGGTAGAGTAATTTTGAAAACCTATTCAGACCTGAGAAGGATCAAAGAAGTCGGAGAGGAAGCAGCTAGCATTAGACCCGGAATATTAAGGTTAAACATGAGGCAGTTATCCATCCAAACACAAAGAAATGTTAAACAAATGACAAGTGGCAATTTCAATTGGATCTTGTTTTCCACACTTATATAACTCATAATAATATGTATATATATATATATATACTTCAACAGTTACAAAATTTTAACTGCTGTTTTTCCTGAGGAAGAAAACCCCCATCAGAAGAAACAAAACAAAAACAAAAATGACAATCTTGAAACTCATGACTTCAAAGGTTTCCACATTTCTAATTCCTACCAGAAATGGTTTGAGCCCAAGGGTGTTTGTCACTGCGTCCCCTACACTCTCAGAAGTAAGTTCCAATTTTTCATACTGTTTTTGTTTGTTTTTATTTATATTTTTTTTGCTATAATAACGAGGAGATCATAATTTCTATCGGGTGTGGGATCTTGGGAATTGAATGACAGTCAAAAAAGGAGAAAGAGGCAGTAGAGGCGTGCCAAAATGTGAAAGAAGCAGCGGATGCAGTTAAAGAAGGAGCCAAAGCAGTGAAGAAAACCAGTGAATATGTCAAAGAAGTGGCTTCTTCTACTGCAGAATCTGTAAGCACATGCAAAATCTATCTTCTCATTAATATATACTACCAGGCCTACTTGCAATCTTAATTCACTTTATCAAAATTCTCTAATTTTTTTATAGTGACCTGATAATTCCTTATAATTATTAAGCTTATATATTGACATGTTTGTGCCGATAACAGGTGAACAAGATGACTAAAGAAATCACAGACAAAGCAAAAGATTTAGTCACAGATGCAGCCAAGGCAACCACTGAGGTTATCAAAAATAGAATTGTCAACAAGTAGAATAATATTACTACATCTTTTGTGTATCCAACAACAACTATTTCTTTTTAGTTTTTACTCTAATCTGTTTATCTTACTTCATATTATATTATGTCTAACTACATTTTCTTTCTTTATTTTTGTAATTAAAATTCGTCCTAAGCTTTCCAATTCGGTTTTTTTTTTTTTTTTTTTTTAAATAATATAATTGTTGTTGTGTATAAATAGTCGAGTTTAATTTGATTAGTATTTGAACTCGTAAAAAAGATTGAAATGATACGTATGTTACACATCCTATAGATCGAGTAAGTTAATAGCCAATTTGATGAAATGATATATATGTTACACATTCAATAGATTAATTAGGTCTGCTAAAAGCCAATTCGATAAGCCAATCTAAGCTAACTATAAGTCAGAAAGTTAAGAAGAAGTGCACATGTTAAGTTTAAAGAACGCTATATGCCGGCCTCTTGGCAAATAAATAAGATGTCAAATATGAAAATGTCTGAACTAAGCTCATAATACATCTGACAAGTTCAAAGAGCACTAAATGCCACTTGAAAAGGAAATAAGAAAAAGTCAAGAAGATGTTAGATATGTAAAAGTCGAAACTTAGAATACCTCCGATGCAAGAGTGGTTTGTGAAAAAAAATAGATGACACGTAAGATAAATAGACGGTCCGTTAAAAAATATATTATATATCTACAATGCAGTTATATATATTCAACATGAATCTGATGTGCAAGAAAAATATATTAGACATTGTTAACATGACCGTCTACTTTCAGATGGTCTGTTGCACAGCTATCTTTTTCGGTTGACTCAGCAAATATTTAAAATTGACATTAATTTTTTATCTATTTTTAATAAGAAAATAAAATAAAAAAGATTCATTAAAAATAAATGTATTTTAAACATAAATATTGTAGACCAAATTTTGACTTGATTATCTATTAAGTCTATCTTTATACTATATAGTAAGCAAAACTCTTGATATTATTACCATATCAATGTTATTGATATACAAACCATTTTTACATCGGTAATAAAATACATGTCAAAGAGCATAAACACAAATTAGATGTCAACGTGGCTTGAAAGTAAAAGCAAACATGTCATATACAAATTTATGGGAACACTACAAAAAAGAGAGGAGAAATCAAATGAGAGACGGTAAAGTGAAAATTCAGTTATATGTAGAGCACATGATGGGTTTTTTTTTTTTCCGAGCCATAAGAGATAAGACTAGGGTTGCACATTTTACCCCAGATCCCCGTTTCCCCGCTTCCCTATCCCCATTTGGGGAATATTTTTTGGGGGAAAATGGGGGGGGGGGGATAAGGATGATTTTCATCCCCAAATTGAAATGGGAATGGTGATGGGGATGGACCCCGGATCCCCGTTTCCCCGCTTCCCTATCCCCATTTGGGGAATTTTTTTGGGGGGAAAATGGGGGGGGGGGGGGATGGGGAGAAACCTACCCCGCTCCCCCCCATTGGGGGGGGATGGGGAGAAACCTACCCCCCCCCCCCCCCCCCCCCCCCCCCCCCCCCCCCATTTCCCCATTTTCCCCATTATTATAGTGAAATGGGGATGGGGATGGGGATGGGGATGAGGATGGGGGGAGGTACCCCCATCCCCATTTCCCCATTTCCCCCAAAATATTAAAATAATTATTATATATTTTTTAATTTTTTTACTACTTGATAACCTAACTATAAATATCTTATTTTCTCTTTGAAAACCTAGATCTAAAATTTTCGAGTCTGCTGTCTGTCCTCTAGTCTTCACTCTCTAGTCTCTTCACTCTTCACTCTCCGACCAAGTCTCAACTCAGTCTTCACTCTCAAGTGCTTCTCCGACCAGCTCCCTCTTCTTCTCCGACCAACTTCGACCAGCTCCAAGCCTCCAAGCAACTCCCACCAGCTCCCACTGCTCCCCGACCAGCTCCCACCAGCTCCCATCAGCTCCCATCAGCTCCGACCAGCTCCCGCTGCTTCAATTTCAGTTCTTCAATCTTCACACAGCTACTTCAGTTCTTTTTCTCTACAAATCAATTTCAATCTTCACCGCTGTTTTATTTTTTTTATCAAGACATTGCTTCATATGTGAAGTTGATTTGGTTTCAAACTTTTAATTATTGAAATACTTTATTTTGTTATGTATTTTCTTTTGCAATTGTAATGGAATGTTTTTTTTTTTTTTTTTTTTTTTTTTGTAGTTTAATTTGTAATTCAGTCAAATGGGGAAATGAGGAAACGGGGAAACGGGGAAAAACGGGGAAAATGGGGAAATGGGGATGGGGATGGGGGGACCTCCCCCCAAAACTCCTCCATCCCCATTTTCCCCAAATTGGGGGGGGGGGGGGGGGGGGGGGGGGGGGGGGGTACCTATATCCATCCTCATTTCCCCAATGTGCAACCCTAGATAAGACCATCTCAAATCAGTAATATTTTTCCACCTATACAAACCTCAAAAATGTATCATTAAAGCCAATTGTGTTTAACCAAACTTGAGCTCGGATCAATAAAAAGTTTATCTCATAATGCATTCATCACATCCAATTTTTTACATCAACAATGGTAAAACGTAAATAATTCTCTAATCATGTTGATCATGAACGAAAAATGAATTCATAACGTTATGAAAAATTTCAGGACCGACAAATAAAAGACCCTTTAAAAAATTACGGAGCAATTTAAAATATATTTATAAAAAAAAATCAGCGTTAAAGGGGGCAGGCCTGTGACCAACTTGGGCGGAACTGAAATGGGCTGTGAAGATGGAGCTGTTGTGCAATTTCAATCTGTTATGTCTGATTCTGATCTGATGAATACGAAACCACAAATGTTTTGTTTCTCCTAGTAAGGCAACATTTTCACTCATTGCTTCATTTTGGGATAGGGCTAGCTGTATATTAGTTTTTGATGCTACAATTTGGAGATTTTCCCTTTAAATTGTGAAACAATTCTTGTACTATTGCTTCATAGCCATTAGAGATATCTGATTTTGGAAGTCACTCAGACCCACAATGTGCTGGATAATTGGGAATCCAGGTTGGTGCTGTGTTGATGTCTCTGCTACCAGGCAGTATATGTATCATTATTAATCATTAATAATGATTAATGATTCGACAGGTTAGAATCAAGTAGCTTGAGCCTAACTAGAATCCAATCCAATCCACATCAATTGTAGATCGATCATCTACGGTAATCACACCTTTTAACGAAGTTGAGGTAACAAGTTTGGATCCCCGGGTCCCCTAATAATAATAATAAAACATAAATACAATAAATACCAAAATGTACCTGATTTAATGAGAAGTGGTACTTTTGTGGAGTTTGTGTGTGCATATATTATAGTGAGGGATAATTACCCGGTGGCTATAAACTTGAGTCACCACTATTAAAATGGTCATTAGACGTGGAATTGGTTTCAAAATACCCATTTTTGACAAACACTGTTACACTAATGGTTATTCCATCAAATTTCATCCAATAAGTGACATTTTGGTAAATAAGAGGATGATATTAATTTATTTTAGATGTTTTTTAAAATCATTTTTTTTTTTTTTTTTTTTTTTTAAACGAATAATTATATTTAGTATATGTATATACTTATAGTAATGAAAAGCACAAAGGTTTGCTGGAAAAGTGTCCTTGTCTAGAAAGTCAGTACTCACTACTCAGTACTACAAAAGAATCGTTAAAGAAGAAAGCTAGAATTATGATTTACTTATTTTGTCCCAATGCCCTCGTGTATTCTATCAAAATTCAGTTTCATTTGATGTGAAACATCATAAAAGATTCCGAGCTGTTAGAATTTATTGCTTTAATTTGTTTTGCCGCGGCCTCTTGAATCTTGAATCTTGAATCTTGGTCTTCATTTGACCAAACTGATGATCATCATATATAAATTGTTGCTTGAGATATACAAATATATATATATAGTACATATATTCAGGTAAGAGCATTTTCTCATCAGAGAAATAATAAAATCTGGGTACAAGTACTGTACATAAAAACAGTCAACACAGCTATCAACTTGAAAGTGCAATCCTTTTGTAAAGAAAGCTATGCACAGCAGTCTATGATGTTTGAAAAGCTGAGCTGAGAGAGCAAATGAGTAATCAATTCTTTCTCACTAGAGAATGATATGCCTCCCATGGGTCCCATCTCACTCTTTTTAGGGTATATATATTATGTCAAAATCAATGTGACTTGATCTTTCACTACGAATTATTCTTTTCATTAACCTTTTTATCAACTTTTTACAAGATTCTCTCTATTCATGCATCCTAGAAATTCTCTGCTTCTCCTACAAGTGATAAAACAAACAAGAACTTGGTTGGTTCAAATCCTGATATGCCCGACCCAAGTTGTGATCACTTCAAATTCCAGTCACTTTACTATGTTTTGATTGCATGCAACTAATGAAATGGAGCTTGGAAATTTTAAGCAAGGAAGCTGAAGAACTAGTGATTATGCATGTATTTAGTAGTACCAAAAGCCAAACCTGTAAATTTTGGCTCTTTTTTGTTGTTCTAGTTCTCCATTAACTTATAAAACAAATAACAACATTTTCTTTACATCAAAAAACCAAAAGAGATTTGTAACTGAAGAAGCTGATTGATAATATTAGATTATCTCACTTGAAACTCATTCTGGTATTAGAGGAAGATGAGTAAAACAATGAGGAAGCAGAGAAGCTTGTGTTATTGCTTTTTGGATTCAAGTTTTGGACTGCCAATTTAGATGAAGACGTCGCCGCCAGAACTTCAGTTGCTGGTGATCCCTTGAGGAGAACATCAACCTTTGCATACTCCTCTCTTTCATGTTTTATCTCTTTAAGCATTGCAGCCACATCTTTCATTGTTGGTCTCTCATCAGGCAGTGAGTTTACACATAACAAGGCTATCCCTAATGCTTGCATCATTTCATCGATTTCCGACTCCGGTCGAGATAGTAGGCTTGGGTCAAGAACTTCAATTCCCCTCTTCCGTCTTACCCAATCTACTACATGACATCCATCTGGTATCGTCGGATCAATTGGTTGCTTCCCTGTCAAGACTTCAAGTACTACAACTCCGTAGCTATACACATCGCTCTTCTCTGTGATCTTCATCATGTAACCATACTCTGAATTGAAGAGTAAATGTTAGTTCAAAGTTTCTAAAATGCTCTTGAATCAATTATTTGAAAAGCCTATTGTAAGCATATAAAATATACCATAACTTGCATGACCAAAATTTTTATGCAGCTTCATATCCAAATTCAGACATAGTAATTTATATGAATACCAAATTGACAAACATGTTTTTAAGCAGAATAAAATAGATCAGGAGATGCTTACCAGGAGCAATATATCCATAAGAACCAGCAACTGTGTTGGAAGACCGAGCAAAATCACCATCATCGACAAGCTTGGCTAGGCCAAAATCAGCTATGTAAGGCTCGAATTCGAGGCCAATTAGAATGTTATTGGCTTTGATGTCTCTGTGAACAATAGGAGGGACACAGTCATGGTGCAAGTAAGCAAGGCCTTGAGCTGCCCCAAGCAAAATCTGGTACCTAAGCTCCCACTCCAAAGAGTTTCCTGTCCTCTCGTGAAGGAGACCGCCCAAGCTCCCGTTTGGCATATAATCATACATGAGCAATCTAGTGTTTCGGTTCCAACAACATCCCAAGAACCTTACAATATTCTTATGACGAATCGAGCCAAGCGTTTTGATCTCTGCTGAGAATGAATCCCTAACTCCACTTTTATCATCATTACATCCACTAGATGTAGCCATTGTTGTTGGCCAGAGCTTCTTAACAGCAATGACTTCACCGTTGTCCATATCAGCACGATAAACAACTCCGGAACACCCTTTTCCTATCACATTGACATCAACTAAGCATCTCAAAACTTGCTCTACCGAGAAATTCAACTTCTGGAACGGAGTGAATTGCCATGGCAATGAGTCTCCCAACTCAGAATCATCATCATCTCTAATAGTCCTTGCTCGAATCAATGCCATCGTCCCCATGATTGCCATTGCTACGGTCAGTGTAATCAACAATGCAATCGCTACTTTAAGTTTCCTTGACCGCCCCACGTTATCTTCATTTCTTGCTAGTCCTGAACTGCTACTCAAGAAACATGAGTCCCGGCTTGAAGAGCAAAGGCCTTCATTTCCCGCGAGGTCTGTTGGCGACAACTGTCGGAAGAGCTTATTGTCAGGAAGATAACCTGTGAAGTTATTGTACGAGATGTTGAGAAATACAAGATTATCAAGAACAGCCAACGGATTCAAGTTCCCTTCAAGCTTGTTATGTGAAAGGTCTAGAATGGAAAGCTTATTTAGAGCAGAGATTTGAGCTGGAATTGGCCCTGTAAGTCCATTGCAACTGAGGTTGAGAGCTATTTCAAGGGCTTCGATTCGACCAAGTTCCATTGGTATGCTACCAATGAGCCCATTGCTGCTAAGGTCAAGCAACTGGAGACTTGAACAGAGGCCAAGCGATGAAGGTATGGCCCCAGTGAAAGAATTTCTTGATAGAATGAGTTTGCTCAACGACACAAGGCGACCCAAGCTTGCTGGTATTTGGCCCTCAAACTGATTAACTGAAACATCAAGGACTTGTAGGCCAGATAGAGAAGATAGTGAGCTAGGCAGGGGACCGTGTAACGAGTTCTTGCTAAGGTCAATCATTTGCAATTCTGTGCAATCACCAATCTCATCAGGTACCGGCCCAGAAAGGCGATTGCTAGACAGATCAAGAAAATTTAAGTTCTTGAGACCCCCGATTTCTCTAGGAACCACACCAGCAATGCGATTATTTCCAAGCCTTAACCGCACAAGAGAGCTGCAATTACCAATCTCTGGCGGTATTGAACCCGAAATATCATTGGCAATCAAGAGAAGTTTCGTGAGGTTTTGAAGTTGAAACAATCCAGCAGGAATACTTCCTGTGAGTGAATTATGAGACAAGTCTAGAGCTTGGAGATTAGTACAACTAGCCAAAGTTGAAGGAATACTCCCTTCAAGCTGGTTTTGCCAAGCAAAGAACACAGTGAGCTTTGACAACAATCCAAGCTCTGGTGGGATCAAGCCTGAAATCTGATTTGTATCAAGTTGCAACTGTAAAAGATTCGTAGCATTTGATAGATTGGCAGGTATTGTACCAGACACGTTGTTATCACTAATCATAAACTCTTCAAGCTCCAAAAGGCTTCCTAAAGACAATGGAATAGTCCCAGATATGGAATTCAAAGAGAGATCAATCATTCTTAAACTAGTACAATTACCAATCTCTTCTGGGATTGCCCCAGAGAGACTATTTTGCCACAGCAACAATTGTTCAAGCTTTTTCAATTTACATATCTCTATTGGAATCAACCCAGATAGACTGTTTTCGTATAGAAACAAGTTAACAAGCTCAGAGCAGTTACCTATATCTGCAGGAATCTCACCAGAGATCATTGTTGTGTATATTGACAATGTTTGAAGCTTGCTTAGCTTACCCAATGAAGCCGGCAAAGAACCCGAAACTTGTGTATCAGCCAAACCCAAAACAGTCAAATTTCTGCAATCTCCAAGCTCTTCAGGAATCTTCCCAACTATGTCTTTGTTCCCTCCAGCTCTAAGCTCTTCAAGATTGGATAATCTTCCTAGCTCAGGTGGAATATACCCACCTAGCCGATTATCAAAAAGCAGTAGATTCTTGAGACTTGTACACTTACTTATCTCAACTGGGATTTTCCCTGTAAGTAGATTAGAGTTCAAAATCAAGACTTGAAGGTTTTGAAGCTTGCCAAGACTTGAAGGGATTGTACCCACAAGACTGTTTGAGCTGAGGTCAAGGACTGTGAGACCTGTACAATCACCGATATCAACAGGGACGGTTCCAGTGAGATTCCCATCAGAAATGACAAGTTTTTGAAGTGAACGAAAAGTGGAGAGATTTGTTGGTACTGGTAGTTGAAGAGGGAGTGATTGTATAGAGATTTCAGTGACGAAACCGTGTGGAGAACATTTTATGGAGGTCCAGTTGCATGGGTTGGAATCAAAACTGTTCCAGTCAGACAAAGAAGGTGGTGGTGTTGAAGTAGTGGAATGTAGCCATTGAAAAAGAAAGGAAGCTTCATGGTTTTGAGATGCAACAGAGAAGGTGGTTGAGAGAAGAAGAGTAGTGAGGAAGACAAAAGAAGAGAAATTGTATAAGGAGAAGGAGGAGAAGAAGGAGGAAGAGGAGTGGTTTTTCGAGGTGGGCATCGACATTTGCCTCAATTTCCAAACCTTTCTTCTCGGGTTAGCATCATTGGGTTGTGCTGTTTTTCTTCTCTTTCTCTGTGCTTCTTTGCTTGCTTTCAACTCTAAAAAAAAATAACTGAAAACCAGTAGCAAGTTTTTTTTTTTTTTTAGTATATACTATATAGTATATAGTAATGCAAAACAGAGCACAAAGAGGAAACACTTGAACAAAATATTTAAGTTTAAACAAATAAAGAAAGCGAAACCCAAGAACGCCTAGAGATCAACAACACCTGCACCACCACCATCACCACCACCACACCACTCTTAGGATGCCTCTCTCTCTCTACTCTCTCGTGTGTATATATATATATATATATATTTATATGAATTGTTTAACTTGGGTGTTGTTGCTAGATGGGTTCCCACGCGCAGGAAGAATTAGTTACCACCTGTAAATCCCACCCATGACTTTCATATACTTGTGTAAATGAAATTTTTTTCTAGAGAAAAAAAAAAATGAAAAACAGAAGAGATTTCTTTGTTTTGTATAATAGACAATAGAAGACAGAGATGGTGATGACTGATGACTGATGACTGATGAGAGGTCTACGTCCAGGTCAGTGCTTGTGAGATTATCAGTCTTACCATTTTTTTAATACCACAAACAGATATTGGTCTCACTGCTATGAGCTATATCCTCCCCAAGAAGCTTTCTGGGTTCCATTCATCTTATGCCACATCCTTGCACTTCAAAATTTATTGTATATTCATCTCCAATTCTGCAAAGTAAAAAAAAAAAATTTAAAAATATGGGTGATATTAATTCCACAATTAGTTCAAAATATAATACTAAGAAAAAAAAAGTTTTATTTTCCATTTTTAGTTTGATTGTTTTATATCAAATCTCCACACTATTTTCCTCAGGGGCGTAAGTCAACTGGTAGACAGATGAGCTTAGAGCTTGGGCAAATGACTCTCAAGTTAGCGGCTCGAATCCTACCAATGGCAAAAACTCCAAAAAAATACCTGATCTAGATAAATGGATAGATAGATACTATACAAATAAATCTACATACTATTTGATTTGATTTTGATACTAATCCGCCGCAAAAGGGTGCCACGGTAAAAAAAAATATATATATGCATCAAAATATAGTAAATTAAATTAAACATTCAACACTATTTTTGTAGTGTGAATGTGTGAGTACCTTGTACAAGAGGTCTTTGAGTTTAATCTCTCTCCCACTGGTTTGGTGAAATAAAGATTTGGATTATATTTATTATAATTAAAAAAAATAACTTAATATATAATTTTTTACTATAAGAGAAGGGTATTTTTCTCGTGTGTTTTTTGAAATAGCTGAATTTGATGAAAGGGAAATTTAATGATGAGTGAATTAGGTTTTGTTATTTTTGGCAATCAAATAATTTTCTGTCTGAAATCTGAATTAAGTGATAAAGAGATAAAAGGAGGTTTTGTTTGTTACCAATTATGTCAACAACACTTTCTATATTTGCTTTTATGTTGACAATTAGACTTCTACATTCACTTGTCCATCAATTTGCAACTTTTAAAGTAAATTCTAAGCCTTTTAATGGTGCCATTAGTAGAAATTTAACAATCTAAATTTGGTTCTTCAATTAATTCTCTGTAAATGGTATTAATTAATTAATTATCATAAAACTCTATAACACCGAATTAGAATCATATAAAATCTTATATGGCTTTTTAAAGTGCAATGGACAGAAAGATTATCACAGGGTGTCTCAATTGATCCTGTCCTCCTAATTTTGTACACTTTGCTTATTTTTGGTAAGACATTTACTTTAGTTTATCATTACTTTGTTTCAAATTGTGTGAGACATTCGGCAGAGGCAGTGAGGATGTGGGGTTCAAATTACTGACCTCTACCAAGCCAACTCAATCCACCCCAAATAAAGCATCATCTAATTTTTTAACCGACGGTTAAAAAATTTATTTACAGTTGGAATATTAGGTGATGCTTTATTTGGGTTGGAATATTGACCAAACCAACTCAATCCATCCCAAATAAAGCATCATCTAATCTTTCAATGCACTATATATATATATATATAATGTACAAGACCTATACGGCTATACCATTAGGTATTGTATGTTTTGGGTCCATTTCAATAAATTGGACCTCAAAGTTTTATCCTAAAAAGGGTTCTCATGGGGTTTAAGATTAGCTTTTTGTTTAGTTATATTACATATTAGTTTTGACTTCACCGATATGGGAGAAAACCCTTCATTTTCTACTTCTAATTAACAATATTTATATGGAAAAAAACGTGTAAACAGTCTACGTTCGAAACAAATTAAAGTGTTGTTTTTTTCTAGTAGTTTTTAATTGGGTATTCTGGTCCACTTTGACCTGAAATTGAGTCAATAATTAGAGCATCTACAAATCTAATAATGCATGTAGTCAGCAACCGATAAAAAAGAGAAAAGAAAACCCTAATGTTTGGTTTAAAAGCTTGTATTCCAAGAAACGCCACCAATGCCCAATATGATTGTTGATTGCTCATTTTGCAAGCTTGCACTGTCAAAATGTCATGCGCCTCTCTAAGCGTGGCTTAATCTTACATTATAATACCAAATATAGGTATATTAATCGTTGTCACTATTTAATTATTTACGTTTGCACACGCGCTAATAAGGACGGTATCAATGTCACTATTTTTGATCTGACAAACAAGTATAGGAGCATCCTTCGAAAGAAGAGATTATTAGATCCAATGGCATTTTATTTATTTATTTATTTTATTTTAAAAAAAGCATGGTCTAAAATATTTATATGGGTTGGGTATTGTTTATAAATATAAGGTCTGAAGAATTAAGACTTTAAGGAGAATCACTAAATTTAATACTTAAAAACATAAAAGAGTAAGGTCTGCCACTGCCATTTTTCAATACAAATAATATATGACTGTGAGTCACCAACAACATTCAATTTAATGTGCTCCACTTTGAGTTTTGATCGGTCTACATTGATCGTATGGTCATAATGATTTTGTCTTTTAAAATTTGAATATAGAAGGAGGTATACCGTTTATGTATTGTGTATTAGGATATTTAACAACTTCTAGGCCTTGTTTTTTTTAATAAATCTAATATTTATAGTCTTTATTTATACAGTCTTTCTATTATCAGTTCGAACTAACAAAAGTTATATCAGTTCCTTGTATGTGGGCCACTGGATTTAAATACTTTGACTTGGCTGTATGCACTTGTCAGTCAAAGTATTTAAATCCAGTGGCCCACATACAAGGAACTGATATAACTTTTGTCAGTTCGAACTGATAATAGAATTTCTGTATATATATATATCATAAAATAACATACAACTAAAAAAAAAAATCACAATTCATCTATGCAAAAACCTTTTAAAATTGTATTTTTTTTAAATAAAAAAAAATTACAAATATAGTAAACCTCTATAAATTAATACTCAATATGTTAATAATCTCTTTAAAATAATAAATTTTGCCGGTCCGACTTGAATCAATGGGATAAATTAATAATTTTGATTAAATTATAAGATGATACACTTAAAACAAAAACTTTATATAAATATGTAGCCCCATTCATTTTATAAATTAATAATTTACTAAAAATTATGTATATAACTGACAATTACACCTTTTTGACAAATGAATCTATTGTTACTTGTTTTTTCTTAGAATATATTTAAGTCTAGTTGGATCTCATCTCTACCATGTTGTAATGCACTTATAAGCTTTGTGATTAGATTTTAATTGATTAATTGAATAAAAAGTATGTATGAAATTAATAATAATAAAATATACATTTAATATCTCCATAAATTAATAAAACATTAATTTATCGTAATTTATCGATAAATTAATATCTCTATTAATAAATAGATTTTATGTGATTACAAAATTATTAATTTATTGAGGTTAAACTATAATGTGGTAATGCCATTTTCAAGTTTAGGGTTCGTTGGTTAGACTTTTAAATTAAATTAAAAATATTAAAAATAAAAAAGTTTTAGAAAATGATAGTAATTTAATGAAAAAATAAAAGGCAACACACTTGTTTCGTAGAAATGTAGATAAGAAGACAATGAACATAAAATGTAAGAATAATTTGGATTTGTTTGAAAGCAATAAATTTATAATTATATTAAAAAAAAAATCTCAAAATGTGCATTGTATCTCTCCCGAACTCATTTTTATTTATATACAATAAAACCTCGATAAATGAATGCTTAATTTAATGCTCAATAAATTAAGAACCTCACTTAAATAATAAAATATCTTGGTTTCAACTCCTAACTTGAGTCGGTGTAATAAAATAATAACCTCGCCAAATATATAAAATAAAAGTTTATCCCTAAAAGTCCAGTGAATATATAAATTATTAATTGATTAATTACATAAAAGAAATAGCACGTACATGAAAATTCCATTTGACCACATCTATTTTATATATATATGTATCTAAGTAAAAAATAAAAAATAAAATAAGGAGCTCTTTCAAATAATAATAATAGGAGCATTTTATTGTACACTAGTGCACTGGTGCACCGATGCACAAGTGACTGTTGCATGTGATTATGCTGAAACAAGTTAAAATTTTATTGTGATCATGTCAAAAAAGATATAATCACAATGGGTGCACGTACTAGTACACTAAAATGGACCCCTAAAAAATAATATATTTACAAATAATAAAAACATAAAATTCGTTTTAAATTAATAATTATTAATTTATTGATAAATTGATAATAAATAAATAATCCCTCTTAAAAAAAATTAGTCCCAACAATATTATCTTATTAGGGTTTTAATGTATATTTAACAATTGAAATTTGACATTTAAATAAGAGATAATTATAGATAACCCAGATGTTTGATGAAATGTCAAATGAAACTCTCCATTTTAAAAAATAGCAAAAACCCCTCTGATGTTAGTTGATCGATTATTAGTTGACTTTGATTAAATATAATAAAATACAATTATTTAAACAATTTTATATACAAATGATCTAAAAATTAAAATATACTAAAAAAGTTTTAGAAACAAATGTTAAACAAAATTAAATATATATTTAAAATATACAATAATTAAACGATAAAATCACAAGAATTAAAATTAAATTATTAAAATAATATATATATATGGAGAAGATGTTCACGTACAAATATCTATATCGGTAACAACTAACATGTACACGTCTTTTTCATATACAATCTTTGTTTCTATATTAAATATTATTTATTTTTTATCCATAAAATATTTTAGAATTTGTAAGAAGTTAATTTTATTTTTTAGCTTTTTTTTTTTAATTCATTTCTATAGCGTATAGAATGCCAAAATTTTACATTGTGTACGCACGAGACCACCACCTAGGAGGTATTGTCCGCTTTAAAGCATTGAACATCACAGTTTTGTTTTTAAAAGGGCACTCGTGGGGTTAAAGTAGAGGTGTAAATCGGATCGGATGATCCGGATCCGATCTGGTCCAGTCTGAATCTGAATCCGGTCTAGATCCATATCCGAGGCCGATCTAAATCCAAAGTCGAGTCTGGTCCGAAGGAAATCCGAATTTGAGTCCGATTTGTCAAATATTATTATTTATAATAAAAATAAATAAATAAATAAAATAAATAAAAAAACCGGTATGATACACAATATAATTACACTGACACACCTCTGATGCCTATTGTAAGTGATATTAAATGCTTTTTAATTTTTTAATTCTATTTCTTTTAACTAATTTGAAAAAATAACAAAAATTAAATATTATTTTATTATTATTATCTTTTTCTCGATTGTGGGTAACAGTTTTTTTTTTTTTTTTTTTTTTTATAAACTATCTCTCTCTCTTTTACTGACATTCAACAATTATCACCGAACTCAATTTCTTAAAGCACCTCTCGCTCACAGTCTCACACTCTAAAATTGGGTTGCTTCCACTCACACTCAAAAATATTGTCTCCAAGAAATTATCTAGAGAGCTTCTCATTATAATTTATAAATTATCTATTCACACTCCAATTTAATTTTTTTTATTAATGACAATTTTAACCTAAATTAAAATTATTAAGTCAGACAAAAAAATTTAAAGACACTCTAAACTAATTAAATTATTAAAAAAAAAATCTCTCTCCTAACTCATTAGATTAAATATTATGTATTAAACTCTCTCTCCTAAATTTGTTATTACCATATCAAACACTCTCTCCTAATTAATCTCTCTCCATTTTTCAAAAAAATAAATAAATCATATTTCCATAATTTCTGATTAATAGTTAAAGAAAAAAAAAACTTATGAATATTTTAGTTTTTTACTAACAATAATATATATATATATATTTCTATTGTCAGTTCGTCCTGATAATAAATATATCAGGACGAAGAATATGGACCACAGATTATGAAGTAATTTTGACAAGTACATACACTTTGAGTCAAAGTATGTAAATTTAGTGGTCCACATTCTTCGTCCTGATATATTTATTGTCAGGACGAACTGATAATAGAAAATTTGATATATATATTAAAAATTCAAATTTGAAAAAAAAAAAAAAAAAAAAAGATAAATGAAAGCTTGAATTGTTTCAACTAGATTCTATTAAACTTAGAATTTCTAAGACTAACGAAAGAATTAAAGTTCTCTAGGTAATACCTACAAAAGTAACAAAAAAACATTTTCATATTTCGATTAAAAAAAAAAAAAAGGTACTTTTTTTTTGAGTTTTTTTTTAGTATAAACATATATATGGTTCCAACAAATCAAGCTTATTAGTAAGTTTTTTTTTTTTTTCCTTCACTGTTAGTCTTGCTTGAGAAATATTGGAGATATGAAATTAGAGATATGTATTGGAGGAGAGACAGAGTTTAATATGGTAATTAAAAATTTAGGAGACTATTTAATATGAGAGCTTCTTTTGACAATCCAATTTTTTCTTTTTGCACTTCTTTTCTAAAGACACTTCATTCTTAAAATTTAAATTTTAAAAACATTCTAAAGACACTCCTCTTTATTCCAAGATTATCTTTTTTATCTTTTGACACTTCTATTCTAAAGACACTCCATTTTAAAAATAAAATGGAAAATAAAATTTCTAAAGACACTCCATTTTATTTTAATAAAAGTTAGGATGAATCCAATGGCTAGGATGAACCCAATGGCTAGGATGAACCATCGTAGCCATTGGATTCATCCGAGAAGTATTCTTTTTTTAATTAAATTATTAAAAAAAAAAATTATCTTTCCTAAACCATTATATTAAATATTACATATTTTCTCTCATAAATTTTTAATTACTATATTAAACTCTCTCCTCCAATACAAATCTCTAATTTTCTATCTCCATTCTTTCTCAAACAAGACTAAACGTTAAGAGAAAAAAAAAAAACTTACGAAAAAGCTTGATTTTTAGGAACCATATATATGTATATATTAAAAAAAAAAAAAAAAAAAAAAAAAGAACTCAAAAAACAAGTACCCTGTTTTAAAAAAAAAAATAAAAAAATTCAAAATATGAAAATGTTTTTTGTTACTTTTGTAGGTATGTGATTGCCTAGAGAACTTTAATTTTTTCATTAGTTTTAGAAATTCTGAGTTTAATCTCTAGTTGCAACAAATTAAGTTTTTAACTTTTTATATATCTATTTTTTTTTTTTTTTTAAACAGGGTATTTGTATTGACTTTTTAATACCAAAATATTCATAAGATTTTTTTTTCTTTAACTATTAATTAGAGATTGATTGAGAAACTATATATGGAGATAGGATTTTTTTTAATGGGGAGAGAGAGAGAGAGAGAGAGAGAGTGTGTGTGTGTGTTTAATATGGTAATAACAGATTCAGTATTTAATCTAATGATTTAGGAGAGAGATTTTTTTTTTATTAATTTAATTAGATTGGAGTGTCTTTAGAATTTTTTTGTCTTGTTTAGTAATTTTAATTCAGGTTAAAATTGTCATTAATAAAAAAATTTAAATCGGAGTGTAAATAGATAATTTATGGATTGTAAGGAGAAACTCTCATTTAATATGTAATAATTAATCTAATGATTTAGGATAGATAATTTCTTTTTTTAATAATTTAATTCAGAAAAGATAAAAAAGATAATCTTATAACAAAATGAAGTGTTTTTAGAATTTTTTTAAATTTAAATTTTGAGAATTGAGTGTTTTTAGAAAAAGAGTGTAAAAAGAAAAAATTAGATTGTTAAAAGAAGCTCTCAATTATTTAGAGCTTTTACCCTTCGTTATCTAAATTTAGAGAACCATATCTTATCCTCTAAATTCACTTTTCAACATTTTTTATTCCATTTATATCTTTTTTCCCTTTTTCATTTAATTCAATTAATATATAATAAATTTTAATTTATATATTTTATTAACATAAAAATTATATCATTAGAAATGTCTCATCTAAATCTTTAAAATGAGTCCAATATTGAATATTAATTAATAATTCTTTATTTACCATACTTTATCATTTGTTCTTCAATTTATTATTTTGTTATAATTTTCTTTTAAAAAAAAAAAATTTATTTTATGTTATAAAAAAAATCTCTTATTACATGTATTTTTTTTTTTTTGACACTATTCAGTTGGGTAACCTCTTATTACATATTGATAATTATAAGTTAGTAATAAAAAAAAATTATAATATTAAAAATTATAATAACATAAAAATATTAAAATAAGGATAGAAAAAAAAAAAAAAAAAACTTAAATAATAACAACATAACATATGATAATGTCGAGATACATTAATATTTTGGAAAGCCATCCAAATGACTTTCATATCCATCCGAAAATGATCCACCTTGTATTTGAGAATTGTGAGTGTTTTTTTTCTAAAATTTCCATCTTTTTCCTTAAAAAACAATTCACGTTCATTGAGATTTTTAGTGGAATCTAAATCTATCATTATAATTTTATTCTCTTCACGTTCACGTTGAATCGCTTCACGTTCACGTAAAACCTCTAATTTTGTTGCCTCATTTTGAGCTTGTAACACTTGGAGTTGACCACACTTTTTCGACTCTTCTTTTTTCTCCCTTTTATGATTTTTCAAACACTCTTTTAGTTCTTTGATATCTCGAACGAGAGACTCGAGATATAAAATCATGCATTAATAAAACATTATATTTTTAAAAAAAGTAAAAAAAAAAAAAATACAAATGTTATTATAAATAATATTTTTTTAAATTTAGTTGAACAATAATTTATTAAAGAAACTAAAAAATAATAATGAAAATATAAGTTATTTGAAGATATAAATAGAAATAGGGATAGGGATAGAGATAGAGATAAGGATAGAGAGTGTGGTGGGAGTGAAAAAATTTTAGAGATAAAATTTGGGAGGAATATTCTCTTTTGGATCTCTATTTTAGAGATAAAGATAGAGAATGGGTGGGAGATGCTCCGAGTATTCTCTCAACTCTCATTTTTCAGACTCTCAATTATTTAACTCTCAACTCTCGGACTTAGTTTTTTTTCCTACTCTCGGGTTTTGTTTGAAAATGGCTCATTTTGATTGACTCTCAACTCTCCATACTGTAGTTTTTTTAGTTTTTCTAATACTCTCAAGTCTCAAATCTCAAGGTTTGTTGAACATAACTTGTTTTGGTCTTAAGTCTTACAAAAATCCAAAAATATTGGATCCAAAAGAAATCCAAAACCAATTTTGAATGTCCTTATCCATATCCGATCCGAATCCCAAACCAAATCCTAAACAAAACTGAAATTGAAATCAGCCGACACCGAATACGAAAAAATCTGTATCCGTATATAACTGTATGTCAAATCAGAAGGTAATGTTTTTAGAAAAATCCAATCTGATTTTTTCTGGATTAAAACCGATCTGAATTAGAAAAAATCGGATTCAGATAATCCGTATCCAATCCGTTTTACACCTCTAGGTTGAAGCTAACATTAATTTATTTATACTACATACTAGTCTTAGACTTCAAATAATGTGAGAGAAAACTCCCTAATATCCACTAGTCAATTGTAGTGTGTGTGAATTCTTGGGGGCCCTCATTTTAGCGCTAAATTGTTAACATCAAAATATAGTATTACGTACGTACGAGGCCATTATCTATGAAATATTGTCCGCTTTTGTCCATTAGACCTCACGGTTTTGTCCTTAAAAAGGCTCTTAATAAAATGCCCGGATTACCCTTTCTATGAACCGTAATTAGAGGTTTTTTTCTAACATTAGTTGAAAACAAGACTAGTCTATTGTATAAATAAGTGAAGGTTAGATTTAATCCTACGGTACCCTTTCAAGGACAAAATGGGTGGCTGCATTGTGTTTACATAGTGCGAAACTTTGGAATCAACATATGTAAATGATATAAACAATCATATTTCTCAAATGTTTATTTTATTTGAAATCTTATAAAATGTCATGATTGGGTTATTTACAATTACCCTATCAAATAATGATCGCATTTTAATGCTACGCATTTAATGTACGTGTAAGTTATGTATCACAATTCAGAAACTAAAAAGGTTAATCAATCATGTGGGGTAGCCACAACTCAAGAGGGTCAATCTTAAATTATATAACCATGAAAAGAAGGAAAAATAATAATAATAATAATAATAAAGATTTGATATGAGTTTTGGAAGGAAGTGGATTTGAGTGGAGAAGTAACTTTATACCAAACAACACATCCCTGATTTTGAGGCCATATCACGTGAGATTGAGAATCCAAATTATATCAAACCAAACCAAACCAAACCTCTTTTAATAAATACATGAAAATGAAACCCTTATAAAATAATATAAATTTGGTGACCATATTGTAATTGAAGATAAAAAATGGGTCCAATGTAGGAGTCAATTGTATTGTTGTTATAAACTATTAAACTTTAGGACCATTAAAAAAAAAAAAAAAAAAAAAAAGTAAACGGCGCAGCTACAGAGCGGCCCTGCTTTAAGGGTAGTGGCCTGGACGGCTGGACCTGCAAATTGCCAATTGCCTTGGGAATTTCACCCATGGAGGAATCTATACACGTTTTTGTTTCTGTCAACTGCCTCTAAACTCACCAGTCACCACCACCACCACCCCCTCTGCCTTTACTTTTTATTTTAATATTTTTTTTCAACTTATTTGCTTCTATATTATACATATGTGATACGTTTATAAGGATCCTTATAGCGCACACTACCTCTTAAATCAAGTAGTGTGCATGTCCGTTTCCGTCTCCGGATCAAGTTTTCTTCTTATTATAAGAGTAAATATTTTGATGGCACATATAATGCTTGATTTTAATAGGTCACAAAAGACCTCTGATTCCCATCTGTTTAGTTTTAAATTTCGACTAAAAAAGGATCCGATTAGAAACAATAATTTTCTATGCAATCAATGAGTACACACAAATATGTAGATATTTTTCGACATAAGTATGATGATGGATTTGGATACAATTTATTTAATTATACAAGTGTTTTTTTTTTTTTTAACTAATACATTATTTCGATAGTGCTATGATTTAGGTGTAAGAGTTTACCATTAAACCAATCTAATCTTGTAATTAATTATACAACTTGTTATATGCACCATTGCACCGCCACCTCTACTTTCAATTTCAGTCTTAAAATTTGAATAAATTAGTGGGTGTTTGATTTGTGGTTCAAAAGTTGTGTCAAAATTTTGAGTTTTTTTAAAAAAAAAATAGTTTGTACAGCCTTGTAAATTAGACAAAAAAAAAAGTTATTTAAATTATGAATCAAACTCTGGTGTAAAAAAGTTTTTCCTTTAAATTAATACTAAATTTTGTTGTCATGTTCAGTATTAGTGATTTGATGTTGGGTTACGGCCAAAAATAAAAAAGTTAATTGATATAACACCATTTATATGTTTGATAATGGAGAAGATATGACTACAAATTTGGCTAATTGCATATGTTTGAACCCAACAAAATCACATAAATATTTGATCAACAATTTCTTTATGAAGAATACAAAAGAAAAGAAAGCTAAAAATCTAAATCATATATATGTTCCAACGATAAAATAGCCGAAGCAATATTTCAAATAACTATATATATATCAACTTTCGATTGTGTGATTGTACACGTTCTCATTCATATTAACATTAAGTTTGAGTCCTATCGATCTGATTGTGCTAATAACAAATAAGGCTGCTCAAATTACTTTTTTATCTGTAAATGGGCCTTTATTGGGCCGGGCTGGGCCGACAATTTCAATGCATGACTGGGCTTCAGTATAGGGTCAGGCTCTATTTTTTTTTTTTTTTTTAAAAGACCCGGCTCTGCCTATGAGTATGAGATCTCTCCAAACCGGGTTTGCCCGCACAGGCTTGGGTGGCCCGACGGGCTTTACATCATTTATATGTAATACTGTTGATTTTTTTTTTTTTTTTTTTTTTTTTTTTTCATTTGCCCCAAAGCCGGTGAAAGCCAGACCCTCAAAGCCCACGGGCCATTATAGTCAAACCCAACCCATCCACTGAATGGGCTTGGACGCATTATTCTTCCCATTTTATGTAGAATTACACAGTGCTTTAAAGTCCGTTTGGAATAGCTTCTCAAGTAGATCTTTTTGTGGTATATCTTTTTGAAGTTGAGCTTTCATAAGTAGAACTTCCGGGGAGTAGATGTTGGTTGTTAATTAAAAAAGCTCTTTTAAATCGTAGATCGTTTGGTGAAAGAAAATTTAAAAGCTATTTTAAATGATAGAATTACCAAAAATGATGTATAAAAGAATTTAACACTTCACCAAACCAATATAAGATTATGAGAACATATCTTTTTTTTTTTTTTTGAAAAAAAATTGTATTATAAAATAAATTTATAAACAATACAAGTTCAATTGAAACTCCAAATAGAAAAAGATACATAAGAGTTAAAGAATATAAACAATACAAATTCAATTTGGACTCATAGGTGGAACAATAATGAGAGTTTGAGTTTTCATAGTTGCAAAATTGTTCAAAAAATTCCAAATGAACACAATTTTTCAATATTTCAATCTGGATGAGTCCAAATCGAATTTTGCAACTAATATATTACTTTGTTTGCTCATTGCTATTTTTCAGTCCAAATTGAATCTTCAATAGTTTGAAGTGAAACAGAAGCCAAAGTGAAACGTTATTGTTGATTATGGTTTTAAAAAGATATTGTGTAATTAATAAAATATAATAGGGTTATATTAGACATTTAATGTTTTTTTTAAAAAGCTTAAAAAATTCTACTTGAAAAAACCTAAAATTTGAATTTCTCCAAGTAAACATAAAACAGTTTTTTTAATCGTCGAAAACTCTACTGGAGTGTCAACCAAATGACACGAAAAAAATTGATAATATATTTTTTTAAAAATTTAAAAGAGCTTTTTTAATAAATAAAAAAAAGCTAAAGTATGGCCTTGGCACTCTCTGCTCTTTATAATTACAAGGTCTCCCGAGGTCTGTTGTTCAGTCTTAGAGAGCAAAAAATAAAAATGGCGGCGACAAGAGCAGTGGTGGCACGGCCGGTGACGTTCGTGACGGGGAACGCTAAGAAGCTTGAAGAAGTGAAGGCCATCTTGGGCCAATCTGTTCCTTTCCAGTCTCTCAAGCTTGACTGTTCGTCTAAACTATTACACACACACACACTCTCTCTCTCTCTCCCTCTGTTTCGGTTTCTGATCATCAATTTTTGTTGTTTTGTAATGTGTACAGTGCCTGAATTGCAAGGCGAACCAGAAGATATATCCAAAGAAAAAGCTCGTCTCGCTGCCCTCCAGGTATATATATATAATCTCTGTTAATCCCCATCAGCAAGACCAAATTCTGTGCTAATATTGTTATTATTTTCGAATGAGAAGGTGAATGGGCCAGTGCTGGTGGAAGATACATGCCTCTGCTTCAATGCTTTGAAGGGTCTTCCTGGTATTTTTTTTTTTCCTTTTGTTGTTGTTTTAATTCGCTCTATATGCAATGAGTGGATGCTGATCATAGTTTTTTTTTTGTTTTTTGTTTTTGTTGCAGGGCCTTACATGTAAGCTTCTGTTCCATTCTTGTTCTATGTTTGAGGATTGAGGTGACCTGCTGTTATTCTGTTTATAATTGTTTCTTTTTCATATTGTTGTGGGCTCGAACTTCAATTGAGGATTTTGGCATTAGTAGGAAAAAAAAAAATGAAACAATCGGTACAACTGACATTTTATAAGCCATTCCCTAGCTTTGGTATAATTGAGAAGACTAGGATTTCCCAATACTTAGTTTGAATGGCTTACCTGTATAAACAGGCAATTGATCTATAGAATGTATACCTGTTCGATTCTGTGACTCTGTTGTATTTGTATCTCACCTTATAAAAGGCAATGTTTCTTTAGTTAGAGTCTTAGAGACACTCTCTTCCAGCCTCATGAATGCGGTAATAAATTGGATGAATCATTAATTGATATGAGGCATGCGGTAATATTTGTTTGTGGTGGTATGAGTTAACCTGAGTATTCACTTTCTACAATTATTTAGGACCACGGTTTTCAGCTTCAATTCTCACTTACAGTTAATGTTGCTAGCTAGGAGAATTTGTTTCATCTTTTTGTAAGTGTTTGGGGAGGAGTAGAACTCTCTTTTATAATCAGGGTTTTAGTATCGTAATCACAAACTTGGTGGTGGCTGGATTTGTTGAAATACTTTCTTAATATCTATTGGATTAATTCCTTAGGAAATATTCCATAGAAGTTAGAACATTCCTTTTATAATCTCCATGTCACTAAGCTATAATACTACACTCTCTAATTGGTGGGACTTGGGAGTCTTTACTTACTAATTACTAACAGAGAAACTTGAACATCAATTTCTCTTTAGAGTTTTGGGAGGTGAATTTTCTGTATCTGTATTTCATTTTTGGTTAATATGTGCTCCCAGATTCAATAAAGCATTTATAACTATGTTTAATTCCTGTATCTCATGGAATTAGTTGTAAACTTACCATAGAATGATTCAACCAAAGTGTCAATTATCCAGTTGCTTCTCTTATCTTCTAATAATTGGATCACGTAACATCTCTAGTGGAAAATAGTAATTCACTCTAGCTTTTGCTTTTGGTGGCTCAATTTTAAATCTAAGATTATCAACGATCATTGTTATGCCTATTTTGTAATTCTTTTTTAGATGTTCATTGTTTGATTAGTCTATATTTTGTAGTAACACTTCAACTTGGTTTTGTTTGAGAAAGAGGAACAACTAATTAGAACATGGCTAATTTGAATCCTATTTGAGAGTTACATGATCTCAATTGGTTGGTGAAAAAGGTTTTTTCCCGTCTTTTTAAATGAATTTGATTTTATTTTGTAAGTTTTCAAGTTATGTTGACAAGTTTTAAAGCATTAAGGGTTGTCATGTTTTCAAATTGGAAAAGCCAAGTATTAAGTTTCCTGTGCAATGCTTGCGCTTTAAGGAAGTTTGTGACAGGAAACTTTGTTAAATGAACTTGGAATTGGTTTAAGTCATGACTGGACCAAGCATAGTGGTTGCCCAGAATCAGTGTAATTTGGAAATTTTGCTTCTTAAAGATTGTCTGTCTTGCACCTTTTCTGTTGTCTGTCTTGTGTGGTTGGCTGATGATTGCAAGTGTTCCTATATTTTGTTCTTATATTTTGCCAGTTTCTAATACTGTATCTTCTGTTTAATTTCAAATATATGATGGGAAAAATATATTACTACTAAATCTTGATTCAGTCTGATACTACAGAGGTTTAGTTAGAAGGAACATTTCATTATGCTATTTTGAGATGGCATAAATTGGCTTCGACTAAGGTGCTAACTTCCTATAAAACCAGTTTGTGAAGTTCACGTGGAAAATCTATGGAAAATGTTATACCTTTTTGCCCTCTTTTATTCTTCAACATTAAATACCTCTATCTAGCTCAATCTTTTCTTCCTTTCCTTTGAGTTACTAGTGCTGCAGTGTAAAGGTCTCTGATGCTTATTGTTAATGTGATTGTTAAATCATGCAGCAAATGGTTCCTGCAGAAGATTGGTCATGAAGGTTGAAACTTATTTTATTTTGTTTCTTTTCCTTCTGGTAATTTTGTCAACTTGTATATCTGATTTTGATTAAATCTCTGTTTTTGTCCTTTTTACCAGGTCTGAACAACTTATTGATGGCATATGAGGATAAATCAGCTTATGCGTTGTGTGCATTCGCTTTTTCTCTTGGACCCGATTCTGAGCCTATTACATTCCTGGGAAAAACTCCGGTATGCTTTATGAGTTTATTGAGCTATTTCCACACACATACAATTTATGGGTTCACTAATTACAATTCAAATATTTGACCAATATCTGTCTGAAGAGCTTCAAGAAGAAGACTTTGGGGGTTGTAGAGAATAAAATTAGGGTTTCATTTCACAGATAATTAGGAAACAGTAATCATGGGAAAAGCTTGTTTTGTGAAAATTCATCCCTGGTTAGTCTATAGAGACCATGCTAAGAAATTATTAGTCTAGAGGGAAGTTTATGTAGTATAATTGAAAACAATCAGTACAAAGAAACTGTGTGACCTCCTGAACATAAGAATCAGTTAAGGTTTTGTACTTTCAAAAGCAAAGAACATCTCATCTTGATTTTTCAGTCTTCAGTAAGTTTCAACAACGCGCAATTGGAAAAGCTGCTCAGAAGAAGTTGCTTGATGCATGATATATCTCGACTATGACACTAATTTGGGATTAGGATTAGGGTCTTCAAATAGATCGATTTAAGGATTATTAGAGATTGATAAGAAAGAGTAGGAATTTGGTTTTACCCAACAACAATACAAAATATTAATCTTTTTGCACTCCTTCCTGAGTTTTGGGTTGACATAGTTTGAAGTACTCAGAAAAATGATATTTACATTAGTAGTACTAACAAACATATGATCTATGGCCTATATTTTAGGGGAAGATAGTTCCTCCACGGGGACCCAATGATTTTGGATGGGATCCAATCTTTCAACCTGATGGCTATGAGCAAACGTAAGTCCATCTTTCTTCCACTTTGATTTCTTCTGTCTTGTCTCAATGGTCCTTTAACTATTGGTGATTCATTATTTGGGTGCTAGTGGTGTGTTATCATTAAGCTAATTTGTGGATGAATTGATGTTGGCCTTTATATGTAGTTATGCTGAGATGCCAAAGGAAGAAAAGAATAAAATCTCTCATCGCTCGAAGGCTCTTGCAATGGTGAAATCCCACTTTGCTGAAGCTGGATATACTTTTCAGACAGACACCTCCTCGTAAGAGTGAACTAACTCAAGACAGTCAACGGCTCTACTTCCTCTTGTTATAATTCTCTATCCTGATAATCTTGTGTTTGATTAGGGGGTGGGGGATAAATGAAGGTATTATGATAATTTACTATTGCTTTGTTGTATTGAGAAAATCAGCTAGTAACTCTCTTTTACATATGCTGTTGCCCAATGAAAAAAAATTAATAGCAAGGTGATCATTTTTTTTTAACAATCTACGACTTTGTTTTCCTTTTTGTTTTTCCTTGATTTAGTTTATTTGCAAATGCATCAGTAAGTATATATTTAGTTCCTTTTTATATCCCGTGAATCCATGATGTCATTTTATTGATTGGTTCATTCAAAATAGATGGATGGATGACTTCAGCCTTCAAGTTAAATATGCCTATAATGATTTTGAGTCATGTTATTCATCCTCGTCTTGCGCACTTGGATTTGACATAGAAATTAGAAAGGTGTTTATACAATATTCGTGGGTTCTAATGATTATAAGAGACAAAGGGTGTGTGACAAAATATCCAAAAGCATGTTTTTACACTCGGCCATTCTCTCTTTTCTTAAATTCAAAGTGGTGGTTATTCTGTTCATCCACATGAAGTAACCAATGACTCAATGAGTGCAAATAGATTTATTAACCACAAGGTGGTTGCCTTGGTGGTCCAAGGCTTGGGATTAAAAACCCAAGTCCTTGGTTATACTCCTGGCAATAACATTATGGCTAGCCCTCTGGGCATTTAGCTGTGCTGGTGGAAGGACAGACATGGAGCTAACGTTAGCGGTTCGAATCCTACCTAGGTGGGGGCGAGTTCTGATTTACCCACTTATATCCTTGTTGGGCAAGGGGTGTGGGTTGAGGTTTCTTATCTGTCATACTTCGCGAAGCCAACAAACAGGCCACAGCAGGTCACGCAGTTGGGGGCCTGCTTCCAATATACATGACACGGCAAGTCACGCAGTTGGGGGAGGACAGACGGATAGATGTCTAGATGAAGTCCGGGATCCTCGATACCAAAAAAAAATAAAATAGATTTATTAATTTTATTGTCTGCTTGAAATCTAGACAGTTAAATCCTTGATATATATATACATGGGGGCTGATATGATTGTAATATTTGCCAAATGTGAACTTGAACTTATCATCTGTTCAACAGTTACATAATAGCATGTGACAATGTGAGTTGGGGTGAAAGGATGAATTTAGAGGGATTGAGGAAAGGGACAAAGGTATTATGGTCAAGCATGCCACCAGTTATCTCATTGTTGGTGATCAACAAATACATTGCAGTTGGGCCTGCCCAAAATTGGCAGTTAGTCATCACTTTATAAAACCTCTTCAAGCAAAAACAGGTTATCATTTTGGATCTTTGTTCAAGAGATGTATATACAAGGACCAAATAAGGTAAACTAGAGTTTTGAAGATTTTGGCAAGCAGTCACCCAAGTACAATCTTATACAAACAGGGTCTTATAGAAAAGCATCAATTGCCTAAAAAAGACCACTGAATGTGTTATTTCCAGATACTTGGTTCTTACAAGCTGGACCAGATTAGTCAAAGCCAGATCTGGGTAAAAATCTTCAAATACAACATGCTGGGTAAATATCTCAATAGTTAAAGATAATTGCAGATGGAACAGTAGGGAATTACTTGAAACTTGAAAGGCTTAACTTTAGTGTGAAAATAATAGAGAAATTGAGTGCCAAATGTGAATAACACTAAATGCAGGAGGTGACAGCTCCATTCAAGACTCAAAACACACTTTAATAGATATATGGGTCCCACTCCCATGTCTTAGTTGGAGATGGAGAGCGAAGAAACTTCTCACATGCCCATATGGGCCCTTTTACACATGCTAACCCATGTGAATTCCATCATACAATTAACAACCTTCCAATGACATGTTACTATACGATGGTATAAGCTTTAATCTTCCTGTGGGATGTAAAATTGGTAAAAATTATGAAACATGTTGGGCCACTGTTAGAAATCAGGAAAAGAGTAAAAGTGGGTTTCCCTAAAGTTGATTAATATTACTTTTATGTCATGTGGCTGAGCTGGGTGCTTCACATGATCAATATTATTAACAAAATAAACATACTGTATTTTATAAAAGAATAATCACAATTCCACAACCAAAAAGTAAAAGCAGGTAAAGAAAAAGAAGAAACATCACTGCTATTGCTTTGCATCATTTGTAACAAAGTTTGACATTCAAATACTATTGCTTCTTGTATGACAGACTAGACACAACAGAAGACTGGAAAACCCAAAAAATGACTGGAATAGAGTATGTAGAGACGAACAAAGGGGGAAAGTTAGAAGGAGATTTGATATGTGGCTAAACAAATCAGGGATAAGGAGGAAATGATCAGCAACGCTTCCGCACCTGCTTCTAACAATTGCCACTCTTCGTTTTCTCGGTTGAAGCAGGCCGAGGTTGAGCCAAATAACTGAATACACAAACTGGAATGGAATCAACCAAATAACTGTCACAATATAATGACATGTGCAAAAAATGTACACTTGCCAATATATGGTAATTGAAACAATGGTGACAAGGCAGCGGAAATTGGACCGGTGACAACTATATATATATATATATATATATATAGTAGTAAAAAAAAAAAGGGAATATCAAACAGAAATCTTTGCTAGGCCTTTTTCTTTGGCCAATGTAATTCACTGTAGAACTATGAGCACCGGCGGCCTCTGCGGCAGGGGAGAGAACCAGCAGCCGAAGTAATGGATCCAACCATGGAGGAAGACTTGGCACCCAAGCTTGAAGCACGAGCATAGCTGGCTGAGGCTCCTGCTCCAGATGGAGTGAAATAGGCACCATTCAGCAACAGGTCTCCCTCTGATCTCCAATTCCAGCTCTTCCACTGACTTGCGGCTGTTTCCACCCTTTTTGTCACCTGTCCATGAAAATCATCCACTGTTAACAATCACAAATTTACATACAGTATTTATGGTCATCACAGTAAGGAAGGGGCAGTACCTCCTTTGCGAAGGGGTTTGTTGGAGCAGCATATCTGTTACCCTGGCTGTTGATGGTGGGGTCCGCACTTCCACCAATAGCATACATTTCCCAGTGAGTGTAGTCATTGTTCACCACATGGAAATATCCGTGTCTACATCTGCATTATGCATAAAATTCAATGTCAGCTCATTTTAAACTTTAAAAGCCACACGGTTCAAAATAAAACTTTGATTGCTTACCTTGGCATTCTCTGAATCAGTCCCTCTCCAAAATGGTTATAGGCAATCGTCACTTGCATTTGCTTGTCTCTAGTGTAAGAATCACTGTGGCCCAACAACATCACCTGCGTTAACAATATCAATTAGCCTTTTGTATTAACATATGATACAATCCAATTGCAGAC
This sequence comes from Acer yangbiense, assembly GCA_008009225.1. Taxonomy (NCBI): domain Eukaryota; kingdom Viridiplantae; phylum Streptophyta; class Magnoliopsida; order Sapindales; family Sapindaceae; genus Acer; species Acer yangbiense. The sequence goes on from CM017761.1 coordinate 14,926,835, forward strand.
AGATATCAGAAGCAAAGACTGACCTCGTTGTGGTGGGTCATGTGATTGTTAGAAATGGTAATGGCAGTGGAACCCATTACAGCATCAACAAGGCCATCAGCACAGTGGGAGAGTGAATTGTGATCAACCCAAACATGGCTTGAACCAAAAATGGATATAGCATCACCATCAGCCATTGTCCTCCACCCAAAGTGACCAGGGGAGCTCCTCACCATTGCATTGCCAGTGGGTTTGCAGTCATGAATATGGAGACCATGAATGATGACATTGGTAACAAATTGAATAGTAATACACCCTCCATTAGCAATGTGTACATTGGCCCCACGACCATCAATGGTCTTAAAGCTGTTCATGATCAATTCCTGTTTCAACTGTATGACCATGTCCCTCTTGAACACAATCCAGAGAGGCTGGTCCTGGATGACAGCATGACGCAAAGTGCCAGGTCTGGGATTAACAGGGTCGTCATCCCTGTTGTCAGTAACAACATAGAAGCGACCATCACGTCCACCAATGGCATTTCTGCCAAAACCAATGCCACAGTCAGCAAGGCGCTTGCGGTTTTTGTGCCAGTTGGGGTCACAACGCCAGCAGTCATCAATTGGATTACCAGTTCCACAGGAGAAGAACGCCAGTTTCCTCCTTTCAGTGCTGTTGCGGATGCTCCTGCATAATCATCAATCACACTGTTATTACCTAAAGTCCAAACAAATTGGTGAATGATTGTAATTCCCGATGTTCAAATTGCTTCAAGTAATTAACTAAAGGTACAGTGTTTTTGTATTTACTAGATATACAATAATTAAATATCTTGCACACAGAAAAGATTGGAATGCGAAAGAACAGTAGTTTAGTTCTGTGTGTCGGTGGAGTTACTATACTCGTAGTACCGTCCAGACAGCCAAAACCAGATCCGGGATGTGGTTGAATGTAATGACAAAATAAGTGTGTGCTGGGTCAATTTGTGAAGATGACGTGGCCAATAACGGATACAATTCTGTTGGGTTACTTAGCAAAGGGCATATTTATACGTTTATTTTGTCTTTTATCCCTCGGTCTGTCACATAACAATGACATTGGAATTTTCATACCACAACAACCTAGGGACATGTATTTAATTTCCTACCGTCTTATAATAAATTTAGTTCTAACTCATTAGAGCATCGAATTTAAAAGCCACCATTGTAAGCTGAATCAAAACTGACATGACAAATAATCCAGGCAAGGGCGACAATTTTCGTTATTTATTAATGAAAAAACATCTAAAGAACACTACTAGCCCAAATCAGTTGTACCTTCTAAGTACTGGGTTATAGTTCTAAAATGGGAATTAATGTCCGTCAAACACGGATCTACACATAGTGTAAAGCGTGGATCGCAGGATTCAAAAGGGAAAGTAACAGAAAGTCAAGGGCAAAACTGGAAAAAAAACGAAAGGCATCAATTATAACTTTTATACAGAGATAGTAACTAGGTTTTAAATAGAAATAGGTCGTTTTGGTAACTGGGGTCAACCCTACAACCACCAATTACCATCCTTGTCCTCCTGAACTACCCAACCTAACATTTTCTCTTTTGTGTCGTTACTAGTATCAATCAATTAAACCTTTCCAATTTTATTTAATAAATTCATATGCAAAAACAAGTAAAAAGAAAGAAAGACCCACTTCTCAACCATGGACACAACCTCCTCTGGGTCATCCACTGCATGTTCATTCATGGCCACAACCTCCTCACTCCTGAAAAATGCAACAACCATAGATCAGGATTCAGGAATATTATTATTATTATTATTATTTATCCAACCATTAAAAAAAATCTGACACCGGACACGTGTCGGTAAAAGAAACACCGATTGCAATAAAAGAGTATGTAGACAGACAGTCGACACCAAGTACAATGTACACTGTGCTCAAGAACGAGGCAGTCACCATCCGGTGAAAAACCGTTACAAAGAGTGTTCTTTTTTAGCTAGAGATTAGAGATTAATTCCGAGGCGTCGGCGGGAATGACTAAATTACTTAAATGACCTCGAAGATTACTCGTAAAAAGCTCGAATGATGCCAATTTTGAATAGGGGTAATTTTGGAAAATATTGATTCTACCGTTAAAACCAATGAACCGACTCTACTAACCAAAAACGGAATAAACGCTCCAGATCTAAGGATCCAGATCTAAACGGCTGAGATCGTTAGTTTACTGTTAAAAGGATACAACAGAACCTGGCATATCTATCCAACGGCATAAAACGCTCTAGAAAACGGAACCAACGGCTCAGATCGAAATCACAAAATTTACCAACTACAAGTAGCTACTCTAGTTAAATAGTTACCTGGCCTCCATTGTTGAGTTGTTTGAGCTCTGCAACTGCTCTGCCTTCACTTTCCTGTTAATATAAATTAATATTAATTATAGCACAAAAATTAATAAATAAATAAATTTAAGCTCCAAAAGTAAAAACGTGAAGCGCTTGGGAGTATAAAAAATGTCTTTCATGGAGTTAAATGCGGAAAGTGAAATAATAAAAATCTCGTGGAAAACATTAACAAATGGAGTCGCAAACAGCAGTAAATGTGAAGCAGAGAGAGCCTCTCTGTGTTTTTATGACCATGAAAACAACCTGTATTGTGATTTTTGCAAAACGTTTATGATTTGTGAAAATAAATTAATACTCTAAAAAGCTACATAATGTGGATTTGTAAATAGATTTGGGAGTAAACAAGAAAACAAGAGGAAATGAAAAGGAAGCCAAAAAAAAAATGAAATCTATGAGAAAAAGGAACTAGAAAATAGCAGGATTTTTTTGACTAAAATTAAATCAAATACCCAAAATTTTAAAGAAGAAAAGTTAAGCGAATAAGAATCAAAAGCTGGATAATGTAGCTTGATTTTCGTACAAAAACAAGATTAAACTAAGCAAAGAACAGAGAAGTAAGCCTACGCATCTCAGAAACGGAACCAGCTTAAGAGAAACAAACAACTACACAAAACAGAGAGAGAGAGAGAGAGAGAGAGAGAGAGAGAGTGAGAATTTCCAAGAGAAAGAGAGACCTGGAAACAGAGAGCTCTTGGTTGCTTCCCGTCGCCATAACTCCAACGAACAACATCAAAACAACTGCCAAACACACACAGACACCTCGCTTAGTGACCGCCATTGCAAAACAGAGACCTCTTCTTCTACTTCTCTCTCTCTCTGCTTTCTCTCTCTCTTTCTCTCTGCTTTCTCGCTCTCCAAACACACTCTAGAAAAAGAAAAAGCAGAGGAGTGATGCAGTCAGGGTACGAGCTCCAACAAAACGGCCTTTTATAGACTCTATCGTTTAACAAACGAGAAACAATCAAAATAATCATCAATCACAACTAACGTCCGTTAACTAACTGTAGCAGTTTCCGTTAGTTGTTTTTGACTTGACCAGGGTTAGGTTTTTAGTTTTTTAACCTTAAAACTAACTAACCCAACCTGGTTTTTTAACCACCCCTCTACTACTCTAACCGCCACATCCCACGTGCCGAGCCCGTGCCGATATAAGTACACTTTTTTATCCACTGTAACTAACTGTGTAAAGCTCTTTTACCTGAGGAGAGGTGCCACGTCAGCTAGGACGTTACGGTTACCGGTCCGTACGAGGGCAAATGTCACTGTTTTCTGCTGATTTCGCGGTATTGGATAAGAGTATAATTTATAATACATTGCGTGTTTATAAAAATAAACAAAACGGAGGGATTATTAGATTAATTAAAGGTTAATTGTGTTTAAGGAATGGATTTGGGTTTTCCAGGCGCCAATCGCGGCCAATCATAAATTCATTTTGACTCCCAGTCCAAAGTCCAAACAGGCTTCAAGCCTTCAACTCAAGCAAGTAAGCAACCATTTTCATTTCCAAGCGCTTGCTTTAAATGGTTTTTTTTTGCTGTTCACAACCAACTTATGCGACTTTTTATTTCTTCGTTATTTTTATTTTATTTTTAAAATACACCAACCGGGTCATGGGTCTATCAGGACCAATCGGAATCAATTCCTATAAACTCAGCTCGCAATGTTATCCCATGTTGAACAAGCCTGGCCTGGACAACCATGATTTAATGAAGTAACTAGTTAAAGAAAATTTCTTCTGATTTCTAAATGTAATTAACAAAAATAAGATACTATTTTGAATGCTACATGTATAGGATGGGGATTCGTTATATCTATTAATCCGGGATCATGTATTTTTTTTATTTAAACTTTCGTCATTGGTAGGATTCGAGCCGCTGACCTTAAAGTCATTTACCCAAGCCTCAAACTCGTCCATCTACCAGCTGAGCTACGCTTTTTTTTTGGTATATAGGATGGGGATTCGTGAAATTGAATCTATCCTATTGCAAAGGCTAGAAATTAGATTTATTTCCTTTAAAAATATATATATATATATAAATTTATTTGGACTGACAAGTGAACAATGTAGCTTCAGGGAGGATGCCATTCTTTTTGGGGCAGCATATGGTATGGAATTGTTAGTGTCTCGCTCCTCTGCTTAGGGTACCACGTGATTGGCAGGAAACTTCTTTTTTTTTTTTTTTCTTGGGTTACATTTCGTCAAATGTGGACTGAATTAGAAATAAAACGAATCCCACATTAAATCTTGGACTACACATACGTGACATGATTTTGGTAAGGAAATCTGAATCTTGTTCACTTTTGGTATGCAAAAGAGTAAAGACCCATGCCAACAGTTTTTCAACTGTTTCATTGATTCAAATTAGAGGCCTTGATTCATCAAGTTAAGTTTTTATGACATTTTTATATGTTAAAACTTTAAATTCACATTATAGTTTAAATTTGGAAAATTGAATAAAATTTGTTTTTTAAAAAAATGGAGATGTGCTGAAAAATGAAAAAAAAATAATAATCCGAAAACCAAATAAAAAAGAGTTGGTTTGAATTTTTATTTAAAAAAAAAAAAAGAATCTCCACTATTTATCTCAAAATGGACTGTGGAGAATAACAAAATTAAAATAATAATAATAATAATAATAATTAAAAAATGGTGGAGATCCATATAAATTTGTTTTATTTTTTATTTTTATTTTTTTATCTATGCCATCCATCTTTGAGATGAATGGTGGATATCCATCTATTTGTTTTGTTTTGTTTTTGTTTTTGTTTTTTTCATATTTGTTTAATTCAAAATTTCAGAGGCATTTGGTAATTTTGACGGTCAACGATTAAGTTTGACAAATTTTGACTAACGGCATGGAAGGTCATTGTTAGTTAACGATAATGTTGTTTCCAATTGTGAAAAGGCAAACCTCAATGAGGTTGGTCGGAATTTGCTCTTTAATTTATTTGCAGTTTTGCACAATGTTACCATATTTGATAGATATGATATGTTTGTTATGATATGATATATTTTCATGTATAAGTGAATGGTGACTCATTAGACAATATGAGGTTGGCTCAATGATATGCCCATCACACCTACATCAAGAGGTTGTAGGTTCGAGTCTGTCCACCACCTCCAAACCCCAAATTATTGTAATATTTAAAAAAAAAATGGTGATTGATTTGATTTTCTATATTATTATTATTATTATTATTATTATTATTATACGGATCTAGATCATCTCTTCAGCTTAATTGTCCTCACATTGTATTACCTCAATAATTTATTGTCTCGTATCTAATATAACAAATAAATGGTTTGAATTATTTCCACCAAAAGATAAAATTAATCAAGACCATTGATTTATATGATGTGATGAGGGAGTCCAAATCTACCATATGCGAGATTAGATTTGACTATTTTTATGGAATTGAATTGAATAATTATACTAAAATAGTGATGTCTTGTGTTTGACGTAGGTTGGGATAGGATAAAATCATATTTCATGGAAAAAAAATATATTTTAAATGTTTATAATTTAAAAAATTAAAATAAAAGTAATTTTAAAAATAAAATAAAATAAATTAAAAAATAAAAATAAAAATAAAAATAAAAAATTAATTTAAATATTTAAAAAAAATAAATAAATTTATTCTATTTTATTTTTAATAAAATAAAAATAATTTAATATATTTATTCTATTTTATTTTTAATAAAATAAAAATAATTTAATATATTTATATCATTTTTTAAATTATTTATAAATAAAAATATTATATTTATTAAAAAATAGAACTAAATAGTCTCGTAGTAGGAATGAGGATGTTGGGATAACATGGAATTGGATACATATTCAACACATCTTCATTTTTCTTAGTAGTTTTACTTTTAGTTTCAGGCATGTTTGGTGTATGGGATAATATAGGATACGACTAATTTTAGTCTCATCTTTCATGTTTGTTACTTGTATAAGATGAAATTATTTAATCTCATACAAGTAACTTATCCTAGAAATGTAGGACTAATTAGTCCCACCATTTTATCCTTTTTTTTTTCTTTTCAATTTTTTTTTATGTGATTAAAATATAAATATATTTTAATAATTAATAACATATTTTATTTTAAACATTTTAAAAATAATAATTTTCAATTTTAACAAATAAAAAAAATATTATTTTGTTAAAATTGGTTTTAAATATTTAAATTATTTTTAAATATTTTAATTTTTTTCGAAATTTAATTTAAATAATTATTTTAACCAATCCAATTCTATACAACCATTTTATCGTGAGGTGCACAGGGCACTTTTGCTCCTCATGAAGGGAACATAGCGCTTTTGCCCCACTAACTTGTGCTCGAAGGCTTAGTGCTAAGGCGGGGGTAAATGTCAAGCCTCACCCCAAAACAACCCTGGCTTGAACACGGGGCTAGAGCCCTCGAAAACCCCTAAACTGCTACGGGGCTAGAGTCTTTCAAGAGACTCTCTTTTTATAATATTTTTAAAATATTAATTAACAAATGTTATTTTCTTTAATATTAATTTTAAATATTTTATTTATTCAAAAAATTAAAAAAAATATTTAAAAATAATTTTATTTTATATTAATCAATTTCACATTGTATTAAATATACAGTATGATAAAATTATATTTTTATCTAATCTCATACAACAACAAACAAGAGATAGGACTATTTTTATCCAATTCATACAACACCAAACACATCACAACACTAATTTTAGTTCTATCAAATCCCATAAAAATAATTATCATATCCCACACACCAAACAAGTTCTTATGGTATTAAAGTTAGAAGGTCTCAGGTTTGAATCTCCTTTCCTCCGTTTATTTGATTTATTATTCATTACCCATGCTACACGGTAGGTGGTGTCTAGCATGTGTTCGGCGTTGTCATCTGTCTCCACATTACACATGAGAGGGGTGTGTTAAAGTAACATAAATATCATAAACCTATATTTTAAATAGGTATAATTACCTTAGTGGCCATCAATTTGGGTCATCACTATCAAAATAGTCATTAGATGGAGAATTGGTTTCAAACTGGCAATTTTTGGTGAACATCCATTCCGTTATAACACCGTTAACTTTTTCTAAAAACTACTCTAATGGCCATCAATTTGTTCACTTAGTATCAAAATGACCATTATAATTTTTTATTTTTTTTTCAGAGTTACTCTAGTGGCCACTTATCCACATATTTGTATATATTTGTAAATCTCAAATCTAAAAGCTTGCATTTTAAGTATATATTTGTAAGCAAAAGTATTTGCATTTCGATTCCCCTTTTTAGAGGTGGAGGAGGAGCACACTTTTAAAAAAATAAAAAAAAATAAAAAAAAACTGTACTGTAGAAGGCTTTTACAAAATTTTGACGGTTTATATGAAATTATGAATTATTGCATTGAAAGAAAAAAAAAAAAAATCTCCATACAACAGTCAACACCTACTTATCATTTTTGAATATAGTAGAACATTTGTTTTTTTAGATATAGAATATAGTAGAACATTAAAAAAAAAAAAATAGAACAAAAACACATTTGATATTTTGGACATAAGCTTTTGACAATATTTAGAGTATTCCCAAAATCCCATATATTAAAAATATAAATTATTGGGCTATAATTTTTGTAATTTTAGAGAAAGTTACCAAAATGCCTACATATTTAACAGTAAAGTTAACGGAGTTTGACGGGAACGGCTATCAGTGTAACAGTGTTTGCCAAAAATGGCTATTTAGAAACCAATTCCCCATCTAATGATCATTTTGATAACGGTGACCTAGATTGATAGCCACTGGGGTAATTGTCCCTTTTAAATACTATAGTTGGACATTTACCTATGGACTTAAGTTTTCTGATCTAGAAAAACATAAGCGATATTTATAAAGGGTAGTGTTAACATGTGGCATGTGCTGATACAATCACAAAAATTCAAAAAATAGAATTTCGGATAAATTGAAAAAGAAAGATGGTTAATTCGAGAGAACCACTCTCCAATGACTTTCCAAAGAAAATCAATTACTCAATGAGCAAAAATATTCTGGTCTCCTTTATTGAAGGTTCAATAAACAATAAATAGGAAAAGATATAGAAAACTTCCAACTACAATTTAGGCACTAACTAACCACTAACTAAAAAAAATAGGGATCCACCACTCACATAACAAACCACATCTAGTAACTGTTAATGGTGGTTAATACAAATCTAAATTAAAATAAATAAATTATAATCTAATTAAAAATTAAATATGCAAAATAATAAAAATACAACCGTAACATTCCTCCCCCTTAAATCAATCATTGTCCTCAAGGATTTTTAAAATGGGATGAATTTGAAGTTGAATTTTTGGTGCGTTTTGTATGAAGAGGATTGTTGCAACCATGAAGCAACAAGAAGTCAGCTTAACATTTGATGCAGTAAAGAACTTGTTGGTACCATCACTGAGATCGAAGTCTGCATCATTTTCACCAGCCTGAATCAAGAAACACTTTTTACTTCAATGCTTTGGTCCAATTTTTTTTTGTCATCCTTTTTACAGGCATAAAAAATGAACCCACAGAAGTTGCAATTTTGTTCTGCTAAGAAGTTTCTGCACCAATGTGTTCTCTATCAACTTGAGAAAATTGAATAGACTTTGTAGTAACTTGAGAATGTTGAATATACTTTGCAGTATCTTCAATTACAGTAACTTGAGAAGGTTGAATAGATGGACTAAATGACTGATCAATTAGAGCAATGAGTTTGTTAAACAACTTAATCATGTGATTGATGATCTTCTTTTGCTGAGTTGAATGAAATTCTATTTTTTTCTCCAACCTCTCTACTCGTTGCTCCAGGTTCATTGCCATTGCCAGGCTCTGATACCAATTGATACAATCACAAAAATTCTAAAAATAGAATTTCGGATAAATTGAAAAAGAAAGATGGTTAATTTGAAAGAACCACTCTCCAATGATTTTCTAAAGAAAATCAATTACTCAATGAGCAAAAATATTATGGTCTCCTTTATTGAAGGTTCAATCAACAATAAATAGGAAAAGATACATAAAACTTCCAACTACAATTTAGGCACTAACTAACCACTAACTAAAAAAAATTGGGTTCCACCACTCGCATAACAAACTACCAGTAACTGCTAATGGTGGTTAATACAAATCTAAATTAAAATAAATAAATTATAATCTAATTAAAAATTAAATATGCAAAATAATAAAAATACAACCATAACATGTGCCCTTATATTAACAACTATAAAAATATAAAAATATAAAAATACTATAAAAAGAAAATAATAAATGTTTCTAACTTCCATTGATTGAGACAATATATATTTATTTTATATTATTTTTGCGGTCATTAACATGTGCCCGACCCAATTGCTTACAAAATCTCATTTGCCGAATTAAAATTAATTACTCTAATGTTATTGTTTCGAAAACAGACGATTTGGTTGTGATGGGAATAGGGTTGTTGAATATTGACCTGAGCTTCTGGCATAAATGCATGTCCAATAGGGGTGTTGATGTTGATGGAGTTAGACGTTAGTGATCTTTTTTGTTATTTGGCAAATTCTAATGTAGAAACTACATAGTAATTAGTGATTAGTGATTACTGATTAGTGAAGAAACGATTTGTCTCCTTTAAGTAAACTACTTCTGTCGAATTTCAACACTCCCTCCAATCTCTCTCACATTTTGTCAAGTCAATACGGCTAGTAAGACAAAAAAATATTAATAATTAAAAAATAAAAATAAAAACAATTCATCATAAAAACATGCTCCATCTTAGTCAAGATTTGAATTAAATTGTGGGCAAAGCAATTCCAAATTGATATAAAACTTAATTATATCTGTATAAAAAATGTTTTTGGGTACTCACATGTATGATTGCATCCCACAGTATAATTTTTTTTTATACGTTTTCTGTATAAGTACATAACGTTTTCCTCGTTTGAATTTTACATTAACTACAATAATCTATGTCTGAATATTCATGATGTACATTTTGTCAAGTCAATACGGCTAGTAAGACAAAAAATATTAATAATTAAAAAAAAAAAATTCATCGTAAAAACATGCTCCATCTTAGTCAAGAATTGAATTAAATTGTGGGTAAAGCAATTGCAAATTGATATAAAACTTAATTATATATGTATAAAAAATGTTTTTGGGTACTCACATGTATGATTGCATCCCACAGTATAATTTTTTTTTATACGTTTTCTATATAAATACCTAACGTTTTCCTCATTTGAATTTTACATTAACAACAATAATCTATGTCTGAATATTCATAACGTACATCTACAGTTTAATTTCAACAGATTTCTGACTAGACCATTTGGTATTAAAATTTGTTTTAATATTTTTTTATAATACTTTTTAAAAAAAAAAAAAAATTTAAGGCGGGAATTCAAACTTTTAAGCTGTTAATCCCAAGGAGATAATATATATATAAATGGCAATGTATTTTAATTTAATTAAAAATTTATAGCGCTTAATAGAGTATTGGGTTATTTGCCTTTTGGGGGGCACGATTATGTTCCCATGCAACAACCAAGTGGTTCCAATCATAGCAAGTTCTCACGCTTTGTAAACAAAACTTGTTAATTACAGTTTTACCCCATTATTACCATGTACATGAAAGAAGAAAAAAAAGGGTACACACCAACATCATCATCTACTTGGTTGTAGTAGAACAAGGACCATTGATTGTGTGGACCAATCTCGCGTGGGTTAGTTATTGGGTTTTGACTTTTTGAGATTACAAGTTAAAAATAAATGATGGAACTTGTAACCAAACCATGATAATTGCATCAAATTACTACCATACCAATTCAACGGCCCAGATTCGTTGGGTGGGTAACAGGATTTGGAAATTATGTTGGTTAATCATGATTTGGTTCTTGTTTGGGCAAAAAAAAAAAAAAACCACTCATCCATATTTGTATGTCGTAAAAAAGTCTTTCAAGAGAAACACATATTAACCGTGCCCCAAGGAGACTGCCGATTGGAGACTAGAAAACAACTATCATTATCGTTCGGGTTTTGGTATTATAAATATCGTCTCATATTAAAGTTTGGTCCTGTGGGGAGACCTCTCCTCATTAGTGAGAGTTATATTTCGAATCATACTTTAGAGATTGATCTTGTCAGGTCTCAACATGCCCTTGATTCAATTGGTGTCAGATTCCAAACAAAAAGAACGCGATATCTCATTATGAATCATGGATTTCGGTTAAACCTTTAAGGGATTTTTTTGAAATTCTTGGGTGTGTTTAATAAGTGATTCAATTGTGTTATGTTTGGTTTGGTTAAATGTGTTTGATTGATGGGTGAGATTGATAGATGAAGGCCCACAAAACCATCAAGGATAAACCGGTTTCATACCTTGACATACACGCAAGAGAGAGAGAGAGAGAGTTATGGAAATGATATTGTTGGAGTCACTTTTTTGCACTTTTTACTCAATTACATAATTACATGTTTACAAAATGAAAAGTAAAAGCTAGATTTTGTAGGGCGAGGTCTGTTAACCGAACAATCTCAACCCATTAACTTTTCTTCTCCTTCTTTCTTTTTATTTTAAATTTGTTTGGCAAAGTGAGTTGCAGCCAAGACCCAGCCAGAATTGACTATGCCTCAAAGTGTGCTATCGAATGTTCTCTGCTCTATTTTTCACCATTTTGATTCTTGATTGACCAAAACTCCCGGCATAACTGATTGACGTCCTGACCCTCTCTTTATTCCAAATTTCAAAAAGGAAAACTATAAATTTTGTTTTAGTCATTACAATTTTATTTTATACGATGAGTAATGCTACACTACAGTATTCAAAAATTTGTCCAGATGATATGATAAACTGATTTGTAACTACCGTATCATCAACACATTATTTTATAATTTAAGTTTACTTAATTGGGTTTGGGTTCATAATTGGGTAAATTTGTTTAACCCGTTTAATAAATGGGTAATTTAAGATTCAACTTAATGGGTTGCAAGTTGACACGATTATTAGTACTAGGGTTAAACTTGTAATTTTTTAATTAATAAGAATATAGTTGTAATTTATACATCAGTATATAAGAGGGCAAATTCAAGTTAGTATCCGAAACTACTTGACACGACCCGTATAAATAAATGGGTAATGTTCATGTTGAGGGGATTGACCCGTTTTATCGTGTCAGTTGGGCCAAACCCGACTCGTGGAATCGAATTGTTAGAGCATCTCCAAGAGTCTCCTTTGGAGACACTCTTATTTAAGAGTGAATATTGTTGTAACGGGTCATTAAGGGAGTATGTGTTCCAAGAATATTCTCTTAAATGACTCATTTATAATTTATTGTTATTATTTTATGTGGAGCCCACTTAATCTTTATTATTATTTTATATATACTCATTAACTTTATTTCTTCTTTATACGTGGAGCCCACTTAATTAAGGGAGGCTGAAGCCACCCCTTAATTATGAGAGTGAGCTTCACAGTAAAAATTGTAGCTCCTCCCTTAATTAAGTTAAGGGGTTTGATTAAGGGATTTGTTGGAGATGCTCTTAGCCCTAGAATAAACAATAAAGAAGATTCTCTCTTTCTTTCTTTCTTTTTCTTTCATTTATTCACCTTTTTTTTAGGAGATTCTCTTCAGATATATATGGGACCAATATGAAGATAAAGCTTAAATAAGAAGACTGAAAACAATTAATCTGTATATATATATGAAGCAAAGTCATTATCTAAATGTATGTAGAATAACATGTTAGTGTTTAATTGAATTAGGTTTGTGCCAGATAGAATAAAGACATGTATGTTATCAGCTGACCCCTAATGTCTGCAACCAAATACATTGTGCACATGAGATTCAATTTCAACCATTCAATATGTTATATGTGGTGTACACAACAACTCTATGAATGTTACAACTTCTGGCATTTGCAAATACTTCTCTGTGTTCCTCATTGATTTTGACAGTAATCTGATCCTAAAATTAAAAGAAAATTTTGATTGGTTGGTATATATGATGAGTATCGAGTATCGACCAAGCATGTGTCCTCCATGTGCTTGGTGGAACCATCACCAGCCATCACCAGCCATCACCAAAATGTTTTGATAATTTAATCACTTCACGTCCCCTGACACTCAAAATACCACATCCTCTCTTTTTTTTTTGGTTGCAGTACAGCACGCCTTCAATTTTTATACTTTCAATCGATTAGATCAATTAATCTAGGTGATGTATATATATATATAGACATGCATATAGTACGGTCATTATATTTAATGAATTATTTGAATAAAATAATTCAACTTTTAATTCCAAAACACTTCATGAACGAAATAATATTTAATTTAAATTCTAGCTATGTTTTAAAGATTTTGTGATACATCAAAGGTCATTAGTAATTGAGACAAGATGATGTTGACTCAGTTGTTTTCCACTCTCACCTAGACAATGAGGTTGTGGATTCTAGTCTCTCCCGCTCCCTCAAATCCCGAATTATTGTAATAATTTTTTTTCAAAAAAAGATCATTAGTAATTGACGGTTAGATTTTATTTTATTTTTTTCTAACAATTGAATTCACATAAAAACCATATTTGTAAAGGATAAGTAATTTTATGAATATTTGATATACATTTTGTAAATTTGAATAACCAATGAAACATGTTCTTACTTGCAAATATTGTTAAACCCCTAATACAAATATACTTGTAAAATACACATGATGGATGTCATCCCACATTACTCGGGAAAGGAGAAGTGAGCATGTGCGTGAAAATGAAATCCTTACCACTAACATGAAAAGGGAGATGTAATACCACCAATGTGAAAGATGATCATGCGTGTCTCCCTATTGTAGTAATAAACTGATGAACCCATCTATTTATAAGCCGATCGAAAACCAATCTTACAAGAAACATATTTGATAAATTTGACGGAGCATTATGGATGGCTTTAAATTTTAGAAGAAAATAAAAATAGCCCTCTCGAAATATTAGATTTTTGTTTTTAACTGTATATGAAAGTTTAACTATTAATCACCGTATTTTTAAGTAATTACTGATATACCTTTACATAAAAACACTCTTCAAACTTTCTCTTGACTCTTGTATCTCTTCCACCCTCATCAGCGTCGCATTCACGACCCAATGACATCATCACCTGGGGGTGCTTTGCCCGGTGATGGGGTGATACTTGGGTAGGGCACACCCAAGAAACAACACCGGGATAGGCCCTTCCTGATGGTGCTGTTCAATTTGCAGAAGAAAAGAAAAAGTAAAACGAGAAACAGGAAATTATCGAAACTCCTTTATGGAGGGATGTTTTGTAATTTTCTTGTACAAAAAGTTAAAAACATAGTTTTAGATGGATGGTTTAATAATTTTCAGTTTTAATAAGTGCTATTGTTTCACTTTTTTCTTCTTCTAAGAAGTCACTTTTTTTGTAAAAAAAAAACAAAAAAAAAAAAAGAATTATAGGGGATATTTTTGTAATTTGTGCTAATGAATTGATTTTTTTTTTATACACAGTTATTAACATTTAAAACTTCAAATGTGGTTAAAAACAAATTTTATATAATTTATATAGTAATTTTGACAATAATTCACTTAAAATTTGAAGATGGAAATTGTTGAAAATTGTATGAATGAAGAATAAATAATTTTGATAAATTAGAAAAGTATATGAAGTTGTCTTGATTTTAACCAAATACTGGACGAAGCTAAGGAAATTTCCCCATCGAGGAAATGAGTGGATTACGTGTGAAGTTGTAGAAGAAATACAAGTGTTATTGGTGTATTACATTTTGCATGTGCAGTGGAGTTTTCTATCTCTTTCTCTTTCTCTTTCTCTTTCTCTTTCTCACTAATTGACCGAAATTAGCGCTTCTACAAGTCTTTAGTCAATCTCAATCACCTTCTCATTTTTTTCATTCAATAAAGCACTTTTTGGATGTTTCTTCAATTACATCATCCTCAACATATAAAATATGTATTTCTAATTTAGTAATTTGTATAACTCTTCTTTTTTTTCTTTCTTTTTTTTCAAATAAAAAAGTGATGGAAGGGTCCTCTTGGTTAATTATTTAATTAAAACATATCTAATTTGAGTTATTTAGAAAATAAAATTTACCACCTTTTGTCCATAACATTATAGAGCGGGAGGAGTTCCCTTCTCGTGGTGGGCCGGTGGGAGTTGCTTTCTCGACTATATTTATGAGAGTTGTAGCAAAAAATTGTCTTTGTTATTTTCAGTAAGATGGCGTTAAATCATATTCCTAATTTAGAATATGATTTTTAGAGGACTAATATCAAAAAATAAATAAAAAGAACCTTATAATTATGAAATTAGATAGAATAATGTTTGGGTACTAATCGGTCAGTATCCAAAATACTGACTCCACCAATAAGAGTGTAGCACGTGATTTTTATTTTTTTTATTTTTACATTTATCTCATAAATTGAATACTGACCGGTCAATACCCAAATATTATTTAATTAATTAGATATTAAACAGATTTTATCTAACAAAACATTTGAGTCGTCGCACTATTGTGGTCATTAATTCGAAGCCACGTTAAGACTTAAGAGTGGCACACAATTCAATCAATTTGTTCTCACTTTTGCTATAGACCGACAACCAAAAGGCAGCTGTAGTACACCACATCCACAACCCAAATTCTCCGGATCGGATCCGAACCAAAGCCCATAGGGAAGAATGGTGGGAGCCACAAAAATGAACCAATCATAAACGAGAAAGCAGAAACAACAAACACCACACCATGCACGCGAAAGTCACATGCCAGCACTCACCGCTCATTAAGCCAAGTGCCAACTACACTCAACACCCCTCCTTTTTTCAATTTTGATTGGCTAACAACTTTCTACTTTTCTCTTCTCTTCTTTTTTTTATTTTTTTAAAAAAAAAATAATAATAATTCTGATAAAATCCTTGCTTGCGGAGTGATTGGCGGGGATTTTGATTTATTATCAAATCAATTAATCAGAACCCTTGGATTTGTTTAGTATAGAATTAATAATAATTTATTGAAAAAAGCAAAATAGAATCTGTATGTGAGAGTGCCACGTGTCCTATACGGTTAGGTACAACAATTCTAACGGAAGAATCTTTAGCTAGAATAAAGGATGTTTTAATCTAGATAGATGGGTTTTGGACCTTTGGTGGTTGACAGAGAGAAAAAAAAAAAAAAAGAGTAATATTTATTAATTTATTTTTGTGTTTGGTGAGGTGAGACTTTCAGAGGTTGAGAATCTAATTAATCAAAAGACCAATTAGAGAAGGGTCAACTCGATTCGGTTTGTTTGTGTAATTAATAACAATTGTATTCGGTAAACTTTATAGCTTCACAATTCACATTTAGGCCATCTCCATCTCCGACCTATTGCATTAAATTGGAGCAACTTTGCAGCGATTTGCTGTAAATTGCAGCAACTTCCACACCCCCTTCTTTTTTTTTTTTTTTTTTTTTTCATCTCTAAGATCATCTTCAATGCATATGTCAATACCAAATTTGATACAAAATATAGTGAAATGTTATATTTGGCACATCATTTTAGCATTGTACTCCAATGCAAAATTCTATTTGATATACTATTTTTTATTTTTTAATTATTTTAAATTATAAAAGTCAACAAATACAACTAATGCATTCAATGAATATTTTGTTAGAATTGTTTCGATCTCAACTTTCCCTACCAAATTTGTTAATTTTTTATTATTTAAAATTAAAAAGTTAACAAATACGGCTACATCAGTGTATAGCATATGCCAAATTTGGCACAGCTTTTAGCATTGCATTGGAGCATGTTTTTTTTTTACTTTGTGCTAAATTATAGCATTACCACAATGATTTAGCATTGTATTGGAGATGCTCTAACCTATTGCACTAAATGTTACTCTAAAAATAATATTCCTTAAATATTTTTTTTTAATTTCTCAACAATTAATATTTCACCTCGAAATTAACATAACATTACAATAAGTTAAGAAATTAACAAATTAGTAAACTAAGAAATTAAATTAAATTAAATTAAATACTGCATTTGATATTAATTGAACTTTGACATTACATTTCACAAATGATCAATTAATGCATTTCGGAGTGCAATGTGAACTTCTTTATCCTTGATTTATCTATGTCGAGCTAAGAATTCTTGAAATCAAGTATTTTCATCTACCGCCCTCTCAACTTCTAGTGTTGGCGCTTCCATATGATCATTAATAACTACATTGACATCACGATTATCCTCGATTATCATGTAGTGAATACTAATGCATGCAGTCATTATATCATGTAATATATGTTTATTCTAAAAACATGCTGGTCTTACCACAATTGCAAACTGTGACTGGAAACTCCAAATGCACGTTCTACATCTTTTCTACATCCTTCTTGTTTCATTGCAATTTTTTTTTCGGGCCACGTGAATCATGAATTGTTTGTACAAACGTAGACCATTTTGGGTATATACCATCGGCTAAATAATAACCCGTGTTATATTCTTTTCCTTGAATGACATAATGAGTTGGAGGAGCAATATATATTTGTCTCATTTTGCAGATAAATCGGCCAAAGCATTATTAACACAAGATAAGAAGTACAATAAAGGATTCAAATTTGATCACTTGTGGGCCATCCTTAAAGATATTCCAAAATTTGCAAATTACACTAGTCCAACACAAGTCTTTCAAAGGCATAGGGGTGACTTTTGTTCATCACAATCAGACTCTCCAACTACAGAGTCTCCTACATCGGCAACTCCTAGACTATCTGCATTTTCTCTTAATATAGCTGATGAGGATATTTGTGGTTGTTCACCTTAAAGGCTTGTTGGGGGTGAAGAAAGCGAAATTAAAAAGGATAGTCAATGAACAAAATTCAACGTTTCTTGGCTCTATCAAACAGGATAATCAAGAACATACTCATTGAAATTTTTAAAAAAGGCACTGAGGATAAGCAAAAAAATTACGAAATCCAAATGATACGAGCTCAAAATGAGTCAAAAAAATGGGCCATGGCTGAATTACGAGAGGAAAATAAGATTTTACTAAAATATTTGAATTCCAAACCTGATCCAAGCCTACGCGAGTTTTTTCAAAATGAACGAGCTAAAATTATGGCAAAAAGAGCTCAACAAGGCCAAGGATCTCAAAATACCTCTGGTTCTTTTGGCCAACATTTCAATGATCTTGGAGGATCCGCAAATGATCTCCTGGACTACTAAATTGTTGTTGTAATTTATGTTGTATTTTT
Source organism: Acer yangbiense (assembly GCA_008009225.1). NCBI lineage: Eukaryota > Viridiplantae > Streptophyta > Magnoliopsida > Sapindales > Sapindaceae > Acer > Acer yangbiense. The sequence continues at coordinate 14,945,483 of CM017761.1, forward strand.
CCTTTTAATTTTTTAATGTTTTTATTTATGTTGTGTGTTGCTTTAATTGTTTAGTTTTCAATTTAGTGTTTTTTTTTTTTTTTTTTTAACATTTAGTAATTTTTGTATTATATACTTAGTTTTAGTTTATTATTTTATTGAATAATGCTCAATCTATGAATAAATACAAATTTAGGGACTAAAAAAAAAATAAAGAAGCGCATCATTGCGCTATTTCTTCAACTTGTGCTTGATCAAGCGCAGAGCACAGGTGCTTAATTGCCCTGCTTCAAAATAGCGCAACTCTTTGCCGCCTAGTTGGAGAGGAAACTTTGCAACAAATTGGAGATTGATGCTTGTGTTGGAGATGCTCTTAGGCGTTTATTAATTAGAAATTTTGGTAAAGGAAAGATAATTTAATTAATTAAGTTCCTACTAGAAAATGAACTGATTCCCCCTCTCATTTATGGATACTGTCTAGGGTTTTTCGTTATATGATTTTTTAGCAATTTTAGATTAAAAAAAAAAAAATCTCCCTCCCATCTAAGCAATCAAGTTTCCTTTCTTGATTCATTTTCCCATAAAACTTGATTCTTTTTCATTTCATTCGAAATTAGTATTAGTAAACATGCCCTAACTTTTTAAGTTATTGTATTACTCAATTTCTATAAGTTATGTTTATTTTGTGAATAATGCTATGATGCCCAAAATTTTATCCAAATTCATCGTCTAAATGATGTGCAAATAGAGGCAGAGGCAAGTCTCTTTAAAATTTTATATATTTACCCTTAAATTTTGTAAAATTTTACTTTGTTCACTCATAGATATTGTATTTTACTACATTAATCTCTTAGATAATTTTTTTTGGCTTTCCTCTGTGTGCCAAGAGTATAGCAATCATATTTGATTATGATATAATGTACTTGTGATGTGTTAGTTACAAATCAGTTTGTCATATCATTTTGACAATAAATTTGGACAAATTTTGTTTAAGAATAATATATGAGAATCAGTATACTTCGTAAAGACTAGTTAATTTGAAATAACATTTTATTTTATTTTATTTTATTATGTTCTTGTTTTCATCTTTCACACACACACACATATATATATATATATATATATATATATATATATATATATATATATATATATATATACTCGTTCACATCAGTGCGCACTGATGTAAATTTATAAAGACAATGAATGTGAGTCACTCATTATGGAGAAGTTTTGACAAGTGCATACACACTAAGTATTTACATCAGTGCACACCGACTTGAACATTTCTCTCTCTATATATATATATATATATTGAAGTTTTGGTTATTTCATTGATGACTATAGATGAAGTGTTATTGTTAGAATACAATTTAATGGTATATTTACTACATGTACATGTTTTCGGTTTATATTCCTACCAAACTATCCGGAACATGGGTTTGGCTAAGTTGCTAATTAAAATAAAAAGTAACCGACTCTTTCTTATATAACTAACTAGTAATTTTGCTGTTAACAAAACCCTCTCTCATATAGTTAGTCTAAAATCTTGCTGCAGTAAGATAGCAAAACCCATCCGAACATACCAAAATAGTGAGTCTAAAATATTGCTTAAAGTTAGTTGAATTGTTTAATGTATGTTTATAACTTCAAATTCAAGCATATATTTCTTTGTCTAACCCCAGCTGTAATTGCTAAAATTATTACGAATCTTAAATGATAAGCCATCAAAATATTCTCATTAGACTTGACATTTATTCTATATATATATTAAAAAATTAATAATATCAAAAGCAATGGCCGTAAAATTTGCTAAATTTGCTAGCCAACTGGTTTTTATTCTCCAGCTAATACAAATATCAATCGGCACAACCCCAGAGTACTCACATGGGTTAAAATCTTTTTTTTTTTTTTTTCTCCATTACATTTGCACCATAGATTCTTGTATTATTATTGTAGATCTTCACTACTCCTCCAAACCAAAAGACACAAGAAGAGGAAAGTGGGACTCCAAAATCTTGAACAAATCGGTAAAAATGTGGCCCTTTGATCATCACCCTAAACGCGTTTTCAATTTGACATCTAAGTTTGATCATTGCATCCCCACCAACCCATAATTCCAAATATAATCAGTAATAATAATAATAATGATGATCATTACACTTTTTAATTATTTTGATTTTTGATTATCTTATAAGTTCACAAAAAGCAGAATTTTGGTCTAGTTTAGTTGGAAATGTGAAGTCAAAAGTGAGAGAAAGGGAAGGGAGGAGAGAGAGGTAATTAATGGTTTATTTTTATTTATTTATTTACTTTGAACCTATATATGAATATATGATTAAGTAGTTAAAAAGCTTAATAAAAGCCTAACCTATCCTTTCAAACTTTAAATGCAATAAGTCCATTTGGCTGTCTATTTTTCACTTGATGTATGATATAAGCTTTTGCTTTGCAAGCCTACTTGTTGATTGCAGGACTAATAGAGGATCATTCTATTTAGGGATAATTACCCTAGTGACCATCAATTTGGGTCACCACTATCAATCTATCATAATGACCCTTAGACGGAGAATTGGTTTCAAAATGACCATTTTTGACGAACACTGTTACACTAATGACAATTTCGTCCAATAAGTGACATTTTGGTAAATAAGGGGATGACATTATTTTAGATGTTTTTTAGAAATCAATTTTTTTCTTTTGTTTTTTGAAATGAATAATTATATTTAGTATGTGTATATACGTTTAGCATATCTCAAACACACACATTTTTCACTTTATGTATGATATAAGCTTTTGCTTTGCAAGCCTGCTTGTTGATTGCAGGACTAATATAGGATCTAGGTGGTGTTGTTCTAACTCATGGCATTGGTGTAGATGCTGAGGGTTCAGCATGAGGTCTCTTAACTATGTGGAATGAGGGGTTAGTGACTGTTAAGGACTGCATTTCTAGTAGATGGTGTAGAATTTTGGTGGGTTCTTTGATTAAGTTAAATCAAGATGTTGTGTTGTGCAATGTGTATGCACCGAACTCAGAAAGGGAGAGGAAAGAATTATGGGGGTACATCCTTAATGTCCAACAGTTGCTTCCAATTTTGTGGTGCCTAGACGGAGACTTTAACATGGTTCTCAATGAGGCGGAAAGAAAATGGGGCGTTTTTGATAAGTGATCGACAAGAGCTTTCAACAACTTCATCCTTCAGGCCAAGGTTGTTGACATCCCCTTGCACAGGGGTGCATTCATTTGGTCCAATAACAGAGTAGGTGGGTGTTGGGCGAGGCTTGATAGATTTTTGGTGTCGCCAATTTTGTTGTCATGGTTCCCAGATTTAGAACAATATAGAGTGCATGGGACCATTTTCGATCATTCCGCCATAACCTTAGGTGTTTCAAAGATGAGTTGGGGTCCTAGCCTTTTCAGGTTCAATAACAGCTGGTTGGAGGAGAAGGATCTCATGGAAGAGATTAATATGTAGTGGGTTGGTAGGAAATCAATAGGGACCAGCAGTGGTATTCTTCAAGCGAAGTTAAGAAGAGCTAAAGGAAACATAAAGAGATGGGCTGTGGCAAGAGTGAAGGACCAAGACACCATTAAGGATTTAGAGGATAGGTTGATCAAAATTGATGAAAGGGTTGTCATTTTTGGTTGGTTAGATGAGTTGCGTCAGGAAAGAATGAGGACTATTTCGGATCTCTGGAAGACTCTGAGACGCGAGGAACAACACTGGCGACAAACATCGCGAGTGAAATGGCTCTGAGAAGGAGACCGAAACACTCGCTTCTTCCACTGTGTGGCAAGTGGGCATCGCAAAAATAACTTCATTGAGAACATATCTTTTAACGGGGTGATTAAATTAAAACCGGATGAGGTGAGAAGTGGGGTGGCAAATTTTTTCCAGAAGCATTACAAGAATGTATCGTGGTGTAGACCTAAAGTTAATGGGTTACCTCTAAAGAAATTATCGATAATAGACAGTGAGTCATTAGAAGAGAAATTCAGTTTAGAAGAGGTGTGGAAGGCTCTAAAGAGTTACGAAGGTAATAAAGCGCCCGGTCCGGACAAGTTCAACCTTAGCTTTATTAAGGAAAATTGGTCGGTCATAAGTGGTAATTTTATGAAATTTATGGACGAGTTCCATAGTAATAGGTCAGTAGTGAATAACTTAAATAGGTATTTTATCGCTCTCATTCCTAGAACTGTTAAACATGTGACGATGAAAGACTTCAGACCCATTAGCAGATTAGCTTGGTGGGTTCTCTTTATAAAATTCTGGAAAAGGTCTTAGCTAACCTGATGAGAAGGATTATAGAGACAGTGGTGGGAGAGTTGCAAATGGCCTTCGTGAGGAATCGTCACATCTTGGATGGTTTCGTTATCGCGGATGAAATTATCCATCATTGGAAAAAGAGTAAAGGGCCAGGGGGGTGGTCTTATGATTAAGTTGGACTTTGAAAAGGCATATGACAGTTTGGACCACTCCTTTTTGGATAACAATATGTGTGATATGAGTTTTGATTGGAAATGGAGACAGTGGATTAGGAATTGTATTTCCTCCCCAATGATATTCGTTTTGGTGAATGGAAGCCAACAAGTGAATTTGGTATGGAAAGGGGACTTCGCCATGGGGACCCCCTATCCCCGTTTTTATTTAATGTGGAGGTGGAGGGGTTGAGTGCTCTGTTCAAGAAAGCAAAGGCAATGGGGTTGATGAAAGGTGTTTCCTTCAGATCGCATGTAATCCAAGTTTCGCACTTACAATTTGCGGATGACACCATGTTATTTCTCCAACCGAAAGAGGAATACTTGGTTAACGTAAGAAGAATTTTGAGGTGCTACGAGGTGGCTTTTGGGTTAAGAATCAATTTTAGCAAATCTTGTGTGGTGCATAGGCAACAAGGAGGTGAAGTGGGCTGCTCTGTTTAAGTGTGCTAAAGGTACTCTTCCAATCACGTATTTAGGTCTTCCTCTTGGGGGACGCCTTTGTTCAAAGTTGTTTTGGAATGACTTAGTGCGACGTATAGAAAATCGGATGGCTCCGTGGAAGAAATTGTTTCTAAACAAAGGAGGAAGATTGGTGCTTATTAAAGCTATTATGTCTAGTATTCCAATCTACTTTATGTCGATTTTCAAGGTGCCGGTTGGTGTAACACAAAGAATTGAAAGGCTTCAGCGGAGCTTTTTTTGGGGTGATGGTCGTGAAAGGAGGAAAATGCATACAAAAAAATGGGAGTCTTTGTGCAAAAGTAAGAAAAAAGGAGGTCTAGGTATCGGTTCCATATTGGATAAAAATAAAGGTCTCATGGCTAAATGGATATGGAGATTTGGGAAGAAAGAGACGTCTATATGGAAACGAGTAATTTGTGCTAAGTATAGAGTTCCCTTGAATTCCCTGAGTTGGGATTGGAATGGAGGAGCTTCCAGTTCTTACTTCATTAAAGCCGTTGGAAGGCTCCTAGAGCAAGGGACGATGATTGCCAATGTTCTGGAAGATGGGTTTCAAGTGGTTGTAGGTAGGGGAGATAGAGATAAAGCTAGACTATGGGAAGACATTAGGATTGAAGGAGTGAAAATGAAGGAGGCTTTCCCTAGGATCTATTCTTTAGCTTCCAATAAATACGACTGCGTGGAGGAGTTTGAAAGATGGGATGATAGTAAGTGGAGTTGGAATATTAATCTTAGGAGATCTTGTTTCAACTAGGAGGTTGAGCGATGAGAGTCTTTTCTGAATTGCTTAGAAAATTATAAAATTCGGGAGTTTATACCAGATTCTATCGGCTGGTCCTTGTGTGCGGACGGTCAATTTTCAGTTAAATCAGTTTAGAAAAATATTGAGGTGAGAATTATAGGGGATTCAGTGGCTTTCAATAGCATATGGAGAAGTATATGTCCCCCAAAGATAGAAATTTTTGTCTGGCAGCTATTACATGGAAGAGTGTTGGTGAGAGAGGTTTTGAAGCGTTTTGGGTTACTTGTTGACAGTAACTCGGAATGTCCTATGTGCGGGGAGTATGAAGAGTCTATTGACCATCTTTTCCTCCATTGTAACTGGGCTTAGAACCTTTGGTCTAGCTGTATGGATTGATGGAAAGTGAGCTGCTATTTTTTGGATTCTTTGTTGGTTTGGTGGAGTGGTTGGCTTGGCCTCTATCCTAAAAGAAATTCGGAAAGAGCATGGTGTTCTTTATTCTTTGCAATGGCTTGGACGATACGGGAATCGAGGAATGAGAATGTGTTTAAGGATGTCTTGGTTTCTAAGGTGCAAGCCATGGATATGGTGAGATTTCGTGTTGCCTGGTGGTTTAAGAATATCGGTAAGGGCTCCAATAATCCTATCACTTTATTGCTTTTGAACATTGTAGAGAGATGTACTGATATCAAAAAAGTGAAGATCCCAATTCTTAAGGAGTGGATTCCTCCGACTCCGGAATCTCTGAAATTCAATGTTGACGGTTCGGTTAGGGGATCTTTGGGTCAAGCCGGTGTAGGGGGGTGTTGCATGATAGCACGGGAAAAATGTTATGTATTTTTTTAGAAAATGTTGGTGCCCAAGAGATCATCTCTGCTGAGATTCTTGCCATTGCTAGAGCCTGTCAACTATGCGTTTTTAGGCCTGAGTTGGAAGACAAAAAAATAGTGGTTGTTAGCGACTCCAAGGTGGGGGTTTCGTGGATTAATAGCAGACCAATGCCTTTGCTGATTTACTGGCTAAAAAAGGAGCAACGGGTGAAGGGGACGTGTTAGAATGGACCTTGAACTGATGTTGGGTCCTAGTGGTCTGGGGCTGCTCTGTTTTTTTTTTTTTTTTTTTTTCTGCTTTTTTGGTTGGGTTGTTCCCTGTCTTGTGTGGTGCTAGTGTTAGGTTTGTGTTGCTGTTTAGGGTGGTGTGTTTTGTCTTTGTTTGTTTGGTTGCTTGGTCATTTTGGCCGCTTGGAATAAAGTTGCTTTTCAAAAATAAATAAATGATCATTCTATTTAGGGATAATTACCCCGGTAACCATCAACTTGGGTCACCACTATCAATCTATCATAGTGACCATTAGACGGGGAATTGGTTTCAAAATGACTATTTTTTACGAACACTGTTACACTAATGACAATTTCATCCAATGAGTGACATTTTGGTAAATAAGGGGATGACATTATTTTAGATGTTTTTTAGAAATCAATTTTTTTCTTTATTTTTTGAAATGAATAATTATATTTAGTATGTGTATATACGTTTAGCATATCTCACACACTACATATATATGTTTAGCATATCTCTCTCTCTCTCTCTCTCTCTCTCACACACACACACACACATGTTTCTTTTCAACTTATCTCAAATTTATCTTTTAGAATTTTTAGATTTTGTAGACGAATTTTTAGATTTTGTAGACACGCACACGCACACATATTTATTTTTTAGAATTTTTAGCTTTTGTAGACACACACACATATTCCTTTTCAACTTATCTCAAATTTATTTTTTAGAATTTTTAGATTTTGTAGCCTTAATCACACACACATATATAATTTCTTTTCAAATTATCTCAAATTTATTTTTTACAATTTTTAGATTTTGTAGCCTTAATTTTCTCAAAAAAGAAATATATATATATATATATATATATGCTATACGTACATACACACTAAATATAATTATTCGTTCCAAAAAATAAAAGAAAAAATTGATTTCCAAAAAACATCTAAAATAAATTATTGTCATCCCCTTATTTACTAAAATGTCACTCATTGGATGGAATTGGATGGAATGACCATTAGTGTAACAGTGTTCGTAAAAAATGACCATATTGAAACAAATTCCCCATCTAATGGTCATTTCGATAGTGGTGACCCAAGTTGATGGCCACCGGGGTAATTATCCATTCTATTTAATTAGGACTTTGACAATTGCAATATTTTGAAGCAATTGTCTTAAATTCATTATTTTTGTTATATAATGAAACCTACAGTAAAGGTAACTCCAATTGAGGCATTGTCAAGTTGAATAAGTCTTAAATCAATTAAGTAACTAAAATGACAGTTTGTAACTAAGGAGGGTGTATTCAATTAGGATTTTTGAGAACATTTAAAGACATTTTTTAAGTGACATATTTTCATGGATTTCTACGGACTTTTATAAATTCACATAGACTTTCATTGATTTGTTTACACATCTATCTCAGACTTTTATGGATTGTTTAGACATTTATCTCAGACTTTTATAGATTTGTTTAAACATCTATAGACTTTTATGGATTTGTTATCTCTTTGACTACTATTATAGATGGAGAATTATACCACTATATGACCTAATAACACAATCTATACACTCAACCAATATGATCCATTAATACAATTTCCAGTACTATCAAGAATCTCTGCTTTCTTCACTTTCCCTTCTATTACTTTTCACCTCCTTAATCAGTTATTTCCTTTTTCCAGTTCTCCATTTGGACTTTGCTTATGGCTTCCTTATATATATATATATATATATATATATATATATATATATATATATATATATATATATATATTGTCATGTATTATGTTTCAATAAAAGAAATGTATCACGTTATCTATATAATAATTTATAACATACGTCTATGCATTCAATAAAAGAAACGTATCACGTTAGCTATATAATAATTTATAACATACGTCTATGCATCCATATATGAATTTAATTAAAAACCATGTATGAATTTTTGCCTGAATGTTTCATTGAAGGTTATGATTTTATCTAATAATTTTGCTCATGATTTTCATTTTATATATTGACCAGAAAACTTATTATTTTATTTTCGGTACATGTTTTCAAATTTCGCTGTAAATTCGCATGAAAGAGAGCTAATACGAGACATCGATTAGAGATTTTGATGAAGAATAAAACTAGTTCAACACAATATAGAAACAAATATTATTATTATTATTATTTTCTTAATTGAATTTCACATATTCTCTTCTGTAGAATCTATACAATTGAATCATCAGGAGTAGTTCATCCAAAACAAAATAATTTCCTTGTAAAACGTTGATGACTTGATATCAATACAGAAGCATATTGCAAATTAAATGGCGCAGTTGCATCATTGACTTAAGCACTAAGCAAAGTATATCAGATGAAAATCAAAGGAGGTGGCAAGTGGTGTTTAATCCAATATTTTATAACAATAAATACAATATTTTTACTATATATATGTATCAAACTCATTATACATTAGATTGCAGTCGAAAAATCAAAGGGAAGATCATCGATCATGATTATTTGAGTAGAGAAGAAGTGAGAAGAAGCAACACGTTTCTGTTGAGAGAGAGAGAGAGAGAGAGAGAGAGAGAGAGAGAGAGCAAAGTCCACCAAAATCTTTGGGGAGAAGGCTAGACATGTTATAGCATTTGATATTTATATCTCTCACCATCAAGTCCACCAAAATCCATGACCTAAGAAAATCCTTTAAAATTTAGTCCTAATTGAATACACCTTGATTCTTATAGACATTTTTAAAGTCTCAATTCAATACACCCGGATTTGGAAGGATTCTTTAAAAGTCCATAAAAATCTAAATTGAATACATATAGACTCTTTTAATGTCTTTAAATGTCCGAATTGAATATACCAGAATTTATAATGTCTTTAAAATATCCTCAAGAATCCTAATTGAATATACCTCATAAATTGCAAACGACGGGCATATATGAAGAGGCAAAGAAAGAGCACGACAACAACGACTATAATAATCACCAACTGTTAGTAACTTTTATCAACTTCCTATTATTTTTTAGTTTGAGTTCAAACTTTTTTTTTGAATGCTTACAAACTCTTAGAAATTTAAATTGGAGTCAATTCTCACCAAAATTTGTTTAATTTTGACTATTATTAGCACATGACTTCCGTATAATCTACAATAATCATAATGTTAGTCAAACCCATATCGATAATGAGTTACGAGTATACACAACGAAATAACCTTGTTACATTCTTTCCCAATTAATATATATTTAGAGATGATTGATCAGGTGTAGGATTCAACACTTTTTTTTTTTTTTTTTAGGATACTCAGCCTTGTAACGTTACTGAGTTCTCTATTACGTTACTGAGTTAATATACGTACGGAATCCTATAACCGATAATAATAATAATTATTATATATATGTCCTTCATCTTCTGGATTCATTGCATATGAAATATTATAGTGCTCTTATTGTTATTGTTGATTCCCAGCAGGATACGTAAAATGTTACACTAGAGTACTAGACCTGGCAATAGGTCGCGTTATTGCGAATTCATGTCGTGCTATGTTAAAATCGTCTCACTCGAACATGACCCGTTAGTTTAATAGATTTAAATATACAAACCCGAAACCATTTATTAAATTAATGGGTAACCTGACCCGACCCGTTGTTGTGGTTTAAATTAAGGGGGATGTGGAATTTAATGAGAATTGGTTGTAACTAATTTCAAAAAAGTAGAAGACCAATACTTTGTGTTAGGGTTAGAATATAGTGGTATGTAGTTAAACCTAAGGATGGCAACGAGTCGGGTTCGGGTGGGTTTTGTAAAATCCAAACCCGCACCTGTGAAATTTTTCATCACCCACGCCCGCCCGCGAACCCACAAAAATAAACGGGTTCGGGTTCGGGTTCGGGTTTCACCCGCGGGTTTTATACGGGTTCGTGGGTTCACGGGTCACACCCACCAACCCGCAAAATATATTAATTTATAAATATTTAATATTTAATTATATTTATTTATACAATACAAAACTCCCCTTTATTTATAATATATCATGGAGAATTACAAACACAAATGTGTTTCTTAGTTGAGACAAGAGGCAAAACACATTATATATATATAGCTAATGGTAGAACCTTGTGTTGGATATGGCTTGAATTCTCCAATGGTTATCAAACACGATTTACCAATGCGGAGACTTCTTGGAGACGTGAGAACGTTTGAGAGTATGAGGTTATGTTTGAGGGAGGCTTGAGGACATTGAAGAACAGAAGAAACGAAGAACAACTCAAACCGCTGCCACTATGGCTTTGGCAGCGGTAATGGAAGTGGTAGGACACCGCAGCTATTTTTTCGGCAGCATAAGAGATAGCGGTTCCAATTCCAATGGATACCACTGCGGTGACCGCTGTGACTGTCACAGCAGTACCAAGAGCGGTCGTGATGAATCGTTTGATAACGTGGCGTATGGATCACGGTTTTTTGAGTGATCAAGTTCTACACGGTTTAGAAAGCGGGTGGCCAACTGCAACTTGAATCGTAGTCAATCACATACACGCATTGAATCAAGAAATATTCATGGAAGAGAAAATAGGTTGCTTCTGAAGTTCTAATGGGAAAAGGATTTCTCCTTTACAAGAAGACTTATCATAAGAGGAAATAGAGTTTATGTGGAACAAGTAAATCTTGTATGACTAGGAGATAGATTTCCTTGTTATTTTAAACTCCCTGTAATACATATAAATAGACCATAATAACTAGGTTATTGTGTGTGAAAAACACCTGAGAGTGGTGGAGCAAAATAGCAAATACTAGAGAGATCTCAAAGTGAGCATTGGGTGTAATTGGGTTTGGGGTATTATTTAGAGAGAGAACCTGAGTGTGTGGTTGTAACAATTTATTACGTATTGGAACTTTCTCTTGTCGTCCTGACAGTCGTGGTTTTTTCCCTGATTTGGGTTTCCACGTAAATTCTTGTGTTATGTGTGTTTGGATTTAATTACTTCTCTTCATCTTATCTTTTCTTTGTTATTGTGTTTGTTTATGTTCTATCCGGCAACGCTTCCGCGCGTATAGTGACGTTTGTTAGCTAACAATTGGTATCAGATCCCCGGTTGCTTGATAGTGGTCTTAACAACTTTATGGCAATGATGATGAGATTCAATATTGAGAAGTTCGACGGAAAGATGAACTTTGACTTGTGGCAAGTTCAAGTCGAAGATATATTAATCCAATACGGTTTACACAAGGCGTTTAAGGGCAAGTCAACCCTTGCAAACCCTTAAGGCTCTGGAGATTCTAACAAAGAAACGACTAGTACTACTTCTGGAAAATCTAAGATGAGCGATGATGATTGGGAGGATTTGGATGAGAGAGCTGTGAGTGCGATACTATTGTGCCTAGCCAAGAATGTTATTGCAAATATTCATGGAACATATTCAGCGAAAGAACTTTGGGAGAGGCTTGAAGAATTGTATCAAGCGAATAGCGTCTGCCGGTTCTACCTGAAGGAGCAGTTTTACATGCTGCAGATGTCTGAAGGTATGAAAATTTCTGATCATCTGGGAGTGCTCAATGGAATAGTTTCAGAATTAGAGTCGATTGGAGTAAAGATTGATGAAGAAGACAAAGGTCTTAGACTCATCTGGTCCCTTCCATCGTCCTATGCGCACATGAAGCCAATCTTGATGCATGGGAGTTCAACCATATGCTTTGGAGATGTAGCGAACAAACTTATCTCTGAGGAACGAAGGCTAAAGAGTGAAGGTAAATCTTCTGATAACTCTGTTCTTTTGGTTGATAGGAAAAAGGGGAACTTCAAAGGGAAAGTCACTTGTTGGGGATGTGAACAATCTGGACACATAAGGAAGGATTGTCAAAATAAGAAGACAAGTGCGGCTAAAGGCTCCAAAGAGGGTGATCCGGCAATCGCCTCTCTTGAGTTTGATGACTACAGCGATGTCCTCTAAAGGGGCATAAACATCCTCATGGCGTGACCGCTAGTTGCCATGAAAATAATGTAGTTGATAGCGGGTCCACAATTGCGCACGGGCATTAGTTAGGAAGTGATGCAAGGTGTGTGGTGGACAAGGATGTCAATGGCTGAGCAAACTCCCTAGGAACCTAACGTGAGGAGTTGCACCATAATTTTCAGCAAGGTAAATTTTGACATGTGCCGGAGAAATCTTGGGATGGTTGTTTCCTAAGTGGTTGTACCTAGTGGTTGGTGTGTTGAGGATCGTAGCTGTAAACAAGCTTTTAGGAATTCTCGCCATAAGGGAGGATTGTTGGATATGGCTTGAATTCTCCAATGGTTACCAAACACGATTTACCAATGCGGAGACTTCCTGGAGACGTGAGAACGTTTGAGAGTATGAGGTTATGTTTGAGGGTGGCTTGAGGACATTGAAGAACAGAGGAAACGAAGAACAGCTCAAACCCCTGCCGCTTTGGCAACGGTAATGGAAGCAGTAGGACACCGCTACTATTTTTTCGGCAGTGCAAGAGACAGCGGTTCCAATTCCAGTGGATACCGCTGCGGTGACCGCTGTGGCTGTCACAGCGGTACCGAGAGCGGTCGTGATGAATCGTTTGATGACGTGGCGTATGGATCACGGTTTTTTGAGTAATCAAGTTCTACACGGTTTAGGAAGCGGGTGGCCAACTGCAACTTGAATCGTAGCCAATCACATACACGTGTTGAATCAGGAAATATTCATAGAAGAGGAAATAGGTTGCTTCTGAAGTTCTAATGGGAAAAGGATTTCTCCTTTACAAGAAGACTTATCATAAGAGGAAATAGAGTTTATGTGGAACAAGTAAATCTTGTATGACTAGGAGATAGATTTCCTTGTTAGTTTAAACTCCCTGTAATACATATAAATAGACCATAATAACTAGGTTATTGTGTGTGTGAAAAACACCTGAGAGTGGTGAAGCAAAATAGCAAATACTAGAGAGATCTCAAAGTGAGTATTGGGTGTAATTGGGTTTGAGGTATTATTTAGAGAGAGAACCTGAGTGTGTGGTTGTAACAATTTACTACATATTGAAACTTTCTATTGTCGTCCTGACGGCCGTGGTTTTTTCCCTGATTTGGGTTTCCACGTAAATTCTTGTGTTGTGTGTTTGGATTTAATTACTTCTCTTCATCTTATCTTTTCTTTGTTATTGTGTTTGTTTATATTCTATCCGGCAACGCTTCCGCGCGTATAGTGACGTTTGTTCGCTAACACCTTGCACTCTTGTTTTTTCAATATAGGACTTTCAAAAGTCCCATATTGAAAAAACAAGAGTGCAAGGTTCTACCATTAGCTATATATAAATGAGAGTTGAGAATTATAATTCTCAAACTTAGAATGAGTGGAGTTTTTATATTTTATTCTTTATATGGTTAAAAAGTTTCCATTGGAGTTTAAATTTATAATATTTTAAATACTAAATATTATATAATTTTTATTTATGTGGGTTCGCGGGTTCACCCGCGGGTTCGTTTTCCAAACCCAAACCCACACCCACACCCACACCCACACCCGAACCCACTGGGTTTTTCTTTATACGGGTTCGTGGGTTCACGGGTCGTAAATTCACCACCCAAACCCGACCCTACAGGGTTGAGTTCGGGCGGGTGCCCACGGGTGCGGGTCAAATTGTCATCCCTAGTTAAACCTTTATAAATTAATACCCTTGGGATCATAAAAATTTATTAATTAATCAAGATATTATTTAATCGATAAATTAATAATTTATATATTATTAATAAAAAATTAATTTATCAAGGTATTCTTTTTTTTTTTTTTCCAAAACATTGAACTTAATGTATTGTGTATTGTGATTATACGAATATTTCCTACTTACCGAATTACTAATTATCATTATTCTATGTATTTGTTTAACCAAAGTAAGTTCATGAATGTAATTAGTCTTATTAAATAGAAGTCATGGATTTCTTTCAAAAAAGAAAAAAAAAAAAAAAAAATCGAAGTCATGGATCTTTCCATTTTTGAAACAAACTAAAATTACACTTGATGTATACTTAATTAATATACTTCATGAACATTAAGTCAAGCAAACACATCTATATTTAAGTAGTAAAAAGAACATGTAGTATCACAAACGGTAAAATTAAACACAATGGCTTCTCATCTCAAAGGTGTAAAGAAATCAACAATGACGGATGAAATGCGTAAAGCATTGTGTGAGTACAACATAGAAAATCAAACTTGCACCCAAAAGCAATTGCAATAGTGGGTGTTTGAAAAGTTTAACTTGCAAGTGAGCCAAGCAACAATATCAAATACGATCAAGAGGTCATCAGAGTATCTATCAACCAATTTTGAAAAAGGTGTTGCCAAACGATACAAAACCGCAAAATTCACGGAGCTAGAGAAGGTTCTCTATGAGTGGTTTGTTCAATACCAAGAACGTGTGAATATGATTGAAGAACTAATCACAGAGAAGGTAAAAGGAGTTTCTAAAGAAGATGTACCCTGTAGATACGCCATAATTCCATTTTTCTCAAGGTTGGCTCGAGCGCTTCAAATCAAGACATGGCATCAAGACATATCATCGTTTCGGAGAAAGCGGATCAGTTGATATGGAGCATCTGGAGAGCAATTTGCAGTCCATTAGAGAAAAACTAGACCAATTTCCTATGAAAGATGTTTTCAATATGGATGAAAAGGATTGTTTTATAGGCTATAACCAGATCATTATGTTGGGGATAATCCTCTAGAACGATGGACGCGGAAACGCCGTGCCTAATATACGCCCATAACTCATAGCACTTAATAACATCAATAAACAACAAAATAGATGAGAGAGAATAAAATAATCACAACACAAGATATACGTGGAAAACCCAAAACGGGTAAAAAATCACGGGCCGTCAAGACGACAGAGAAAATTCCACTATATGATAAACTGTTACAACCATATTGATGCAGCAGCCTTGGCATTGGATTACATGGAGGGGTTGGATCGGAAGAAGACCAAGGAAAAAGGGCAAATCATTCCTACTAGTCCGGGCGACGGAGTCGGAATGATGTGAAACTTGCACAGTTGATGCGTTTCGGCGAGAGCTTCAAAAGTCACCACCTTTTGTTGTGAGGCATAGCCTTTTTTAGCCAAATTCCACCGTTTAGGCCCCGAAAAGGCCGTTTTTGTTGTTTTAGGAAAGTTTCGTTTTTGCAATAACTTTTGTTTTCCAAGTCCGAATCGACTTCCGTCAATTTTGGTTCGCTTAGGATCTTTTGCTTTATTTGTTTCCGCATTTATTGTAAATTTGCCATTTTTGGTAATTTTTGTTATTTAGGGTTTTTAGGCCGTTTCCTTGTTCAACAAGGTTCCGGATTAGGGTTAGGGTTTATTTGCTTTAAATAGACCTATAAGCCGTTTTATTTCTCAGTTTTTTTGGTTTAATAAAATTTCAGAGAATTGATTCTCAAATATCCAATTACACATCCTTTGTGCACGAAGACTGTCGTATTTGAAGCCTGACAACCATCCTTCGTGCGCGAAGTTAATCGTTGCCAGTAGGTTGTTTCTAATTGTTTCTTGCAGGTTTTTCTCGTAGAGCTTCCGCTACACCACATATGCTCCAGGATTCTCTTTCACACCTAACCCCAAACCACACTCATAAGATCCTCACCTAGAACCCCCCAATATCCCTTAGGTCTCCCCTAAATATCACTCATGGATCTCATACTTGATCCACCGATATTCTCTTGGATCCCTCCTCGGATATTCCTATTGATTCTCCCCGGATCTCACTCACACTCTTTGATATTATATGGTGTTTAACTCACACATTCAACCTAATTATAAGGTTCTATTTATACTAGTTACATGGAGTTTAAGATAAAAGGAAATCCTACTCCTAAACGTACAAGACTTACTTGTTCCACATAAATACTATTTTCTATTATGACAAGTCTTCTTGTAAGGAGTAAATCATTTTTCTTCAAGCACAAGAACTTCCAGAAGAATACATTTTCCTATTTTGCGCAACATTCCCGACCTCAGCAATACATCGTCTCCGTCGTATTAGTCACGGTGTGCACCCCGCTTCCAACACCACGTAACAATTCTGCTCCTGATCGCTCTTGCCACCGTTGTGGCTTTCACAGCGCCACTCGCAGCGCTCTCCACTGATCTTCGACTGCTCTTATTACCGCTGTCGAAATCCACAGCGTACATCATAACACTATACCGCTGTGGGAACTGATGTCAAAGCCACCGCGCAACCGATAGCGGTTTGCTTCATTCTTCCATTCTTCTAGTCTTTAACATCCCTTAAACACCACCATTCAACTTCCAAACGTATCCCACGTCTCTAGGAAGCTCCACATCAGTTGAGTCTTGTTTGGTTCACATTTGGTTCGCTTAGGAATACAAGTCAAAACCTAACACATTCTTTTGCAACGAAGCAACTTGAAGGTAGGAAACAAGACAAGGAAAGACTTACAATTGTTATTTGTTGTAATGAGGATGGTTCTGAGAAAATTCCTTTATGTTTCATTGGCAAGTATGCTAAACCATGGTGTTTCAAGAATGTGAACTTGAGCAGTATGAATTGCAAGTATCATGCCAACAAACGAGCATGGATGACTGGGATTTTATTCCAAGTATATGTTTGACAACTTGATAGAAAAATATATGGTAGAAAAGGTCTCTTGCTTGTTGATAATTGTCCCGTTCATCAAAAAATTATTGAAGGTTTAAAAAATATTGAATTGTTTTCTTGCCACCTAACACAACATCAAAGATTCAGCCTTGTCATGCAGGGATCATACGAGCTTTCAAGATGCATTATCGTCGTCAATTTTATCGAAATCTTTTGGAGGGTTATGAAATTGGGATCCCAAATCTAGAGATGATAAATGTTTTAGATGCAATGAATCTTGCAATATTGGCTTGGGCAATAGATGTTCAAGCAAGTACAATTGTAAATTGTTTTCGACATTGTAAAATTAGGTCAATTGATAACGTGGCTTCAGAGAATTTGGATCAACACTCAGCTGATGGAGGCATTCAACAATTGCATGTTCTAATCAAAGAGTTGAAGTATCGTGATACAATAGATGTTGAGTACCTTTTGTACTACCCAAGAGAAAACGAGGCAACTTCAAAGTTGTTGAGTGACAGGCAAATTATTGAGAACTTCATGGGAAATGACAAAGAAGATGAAGTTGAAGATGATATATAGTTCTGTACTAGAGCCTGTCTCACGCAAAGATGCACTTAAAGCAACAATCACATTGCATATTGCAATACAAGAACATTACACTAGAGCTTTTTAATGCACTAAGAAATATTAGAGATTAGGTCCAAGGAGACATCAATTTCCCGAAGGAAACAAGTAACATTGGAGTCATATTTTACAAAGGCCTCCTAATTGAGTCATATATATAATTTTGATGTATAAGGAGATTATTAATTTATATATCAAGTGGGACCTATGTGTTTTTTTTTATTTTAATGTATTATCTTATAAATTTATCGAATTATTAATTTACCACATTGGTCCCAAGTTGGAACCGGCCAAAAATATTATTTAATTGAGGTTATTAATTTATCGAGGTTATACTGTAATTAATTTATAGTTTTATAGTTTTTAGTTTAGAAATTGGAAAAAATTAGGAATTGTTTTCTCTTTCAATAAAACAGAAATATAGGAATTTTTTCCTGTTTCGAAAAAGGAAAAAATTAGAAGTTAAAAAAAAAGAATTATTAAAATATATCTAACCATAATTACAGAGATTTTTTTTATTTTTTATAAATTCCATAACTTGATTATTAAAATTTATTTACTGTGGACTTGTGGAGTCATTAAATACAAAGATTTTTTTTTTAATAAATATCATAAATAATTTTTTTTAAATCTTTATATTAACGGGTTGTTAACGAATTAACGGTTTTACAAAGGTGAACCCAAAACTGATTTATTATATTTCGTGTTTTAATGGGTGGACCCATTAACAACCTGATCCGATAAACTAGACCCATCGACTGCTATTTTCGATTGAGCTTGGATCATGTGAAATTTTACCAGGTGAATGTTACACTGTCAAAAACAATTGATACTTCATTTAAATTTAATTTAAGAAAGAGAAACAAACAAATATGCTCTGCCTTCTAAGTTCCAACTAATAATCACATACCACATCCACATATATCAAAAAAAAAAAAAAAAAAAACTAATAATCATATATATATATATATATAAATGTTCAAGTCAGTACACAGTGATATAACTCCATCAGTGCGTTGGATGTGGACCATTAGATTTACATACTTTGACTCAAAGTGTATGCGCATTTGTCAAAACTTCTCCATAATCAGTGGTCCACATACATTGGTAGTTTGGTACTGATGTAGTTACATCAGTGCATACTGATATGAACGGGACCGTATATATATATACCCAATCATGCATGCATCTAAAATATTTTTTGGAATGCTGGGTTCCATAAATAAATTGCTCGACTTAATTGTCAAAAAATTAAAATATTGATCTTTTATTCATATGTCAAAATTGGGAATATTTTGTTTCGATGTCATAATATAATTAAATCCATAGCATGGTCACAAAAATTTCATGCATGCGTCTAATTAATCATAAATTATGGCCAGCTTTTTATTAATTTATAAATCACGTTGTAATACAGAACTTAAATAATTACATAACAGATAACATTCATTAAATTTTAATTTGAAGTTTCGAAAAAATAAAATATAATAAAAAAATTGAAAAAAAGTTGTTATATCTTTGATTTCTACCAATTAATTATAGACATCATGCATATCATGCATACTACCAAAATCATTAATTTATTATTTAATTTTACATTAAAATAATTATATGTGCACATGAAAAACATTGGTACAATTTTATTTTTTTTTCATCTTCTTGCGTCAATATTGTGAAAGATGAAGTTTCCATGAAATTACAAGGATTCCGTACGTGTAACATTTTCAGCCATAGAAAAAATAATAATAATAAATTAGGGAGGAAATTCTGTTATTTAATTCCCACAAAATACTATTAGCGTAAGCATTCTTGTTTGATACGTTGATGAGTCAAGCTTGTTTGGTTGGGTTTTTGAAAAACATCAGATCTACTTATAGTAAATCTATTAAAAATAGAGTTTTTGAAAAAAAAAAAAAAAAAAAAAAAAAAAGGTATACTTGGAGAAGCACCTCCTCATGAGCTTTTGTCCAGTAGAGGTTTAAACTCTACTAGCATCTATTCAATTTAAAATAGACAATTTCAAAAGACAGATAGACATTGGTAGACATTTTGAACTAGTAGAAAGAGCAACCAAACAAGTACGAAGATTGGTTTGTCTAATCATAACTTTACAATTTCACTTTAATTAATTAGACCTTAATATCTCCTAATCTTTTACAGCGCGATTCTTTCAAATATCCTAAAGAAAACTATTCAGTTTAAATATTGTCCTCCATATATCGAAGATCTTGATCTCTCAGTCTCTCACCCACCACCAGATTAATTTCACTAAAATAAAAAACTCTATACACACTTTATGTGTATATATATTATTATAAAAATATACCGTCGCTTTTCGTGTACGAACCTACGTACTCATAGAAGCATAAATATATATAACATGAATGAAATGTGTGTGCACGTGCTATATGTATGTATACGGAATACATACATGTACTGATTTTTGCAGGGTCCACAACCGACACCCTGCAAAAATCATTGATGCAATTTCGTTCGTTTTTTTTATTGTCAATAATTTTTTGGAATTGTTTTATTAATTGTTTATTAAGTTAAATACGTATATTAAATCAAATAATTGTATTTAAATACGTGAGCCAATAAATAAAATGAAATTTAGAGGTGGAGTGTATGATATATTAATATTGATATCCATATATATATATATCCTCCAGTGATGAGGGATATATCCACATGCATGCATGTGCAGAGAAGATTTTGAAAAGAAAAAAGCAGCAGAATTTCCAGTTGCCTAACATGCATTGTTCTTGCTCTGTAGCCACTGACATGATTCCACGTGTAATTATACTCTATTTCATGGTTTAATTTCAACAGAGAGTATCATGCATGCATGCATTGCATTGCATTGCATGTAGTAGCTGCCACACAATCAAACATTTGCTGGAATTGTCCCCAACCCACTCATTAATAGCCAATTCCACTTGTCAACTATAAACTATTTTACATTCATATTTGATATTTTGGTGCTTTTTAGAACTTTTAATTAAATTTATTCATATATTTGTAGAAATTTTATCAAAAAGCTTTTTAAATTTTGCAACATTTTGAGAGGTTTTGGATGATTTTAAAACCACTTAGTTCTTCAAATGTGACATTTTTTTTTTTTTTTTTTATAAAATGATTACCACTTTATTCTTGTAGGCCAGAGAATGTATTCTCCATCGTAAATAATAATAATAATAATAATAAAAGAGAATTAAAATGATTATGAGGAGACTTGCATTGGTTGATTGATCACATCTTAAGATGGTATTTTGATCTTCAAAATCCAATGGCGGATAATGTTGAAATCTCTTTATGGGACACCAAATCAGGCATACAATCTGCCATAAATCATGAGAAAGAAACAAGCTGTACCTATTAATATTAAACACCCGGCCACTTGTACATATAATATACCCTACATGTGATTTTCTCTCATCCCATCAATTTTCTCCTCTCATGCCACAGAAAAACCACTAAGCTAATCATTTGGTTTTTCGTATGGGATTTCAAATAGAAACCGGTATCTATTGGGGATTCCACACGAAAAAACGTGTGAGTCTGTGAGACTTTGTACTTGTCAAAACTTCTCTATAACCAGTGGTCCACATGTATTGGCACTGATGTAGTTACATCAGTACGCACTGATGTGAACGGGACCATATATATATATATATATATATTGTCATATAATATATATATTATGGATAAAATGAAAAGAAATAAAGAATAAAATTTGAAACTAAAATTGTAACATGGAAACAAGCTGGGTAAATAGAAGAAAATGAGAAATGGGCCTATGAGGTATGAGTGTGGTACCAAATGTTATCTAATGTGGGCTGACTATCGGTATACTTACAATTACATTGTTGCATTTAGAAAATATGACGGTTTCTCTCAGAAGGAAATATGCTGGCTTCACAAAAAAGCCAAGCCAATTTGAAAAATCAAAATCAAAATCAAAACCTATATGCTGGTCCTGATATTTGAATCCAGATATGCACCCGCTAAATATGACTTAGTGGTAAAATGATGCTCATTCAGTCTGATAATACCTTAAGTTCGAGTCATTGCATCGGCCAGGTGGTATATCAAATATATATATATGCTATTTCTCACATACAAACCCCTTTATATAAATTTTATATCCAAATCATCCATAACATGCTAAAATTTAATGAGATCTTTTAAATGGATGATAAGAAAAATAAAACATACTTAAGGAAAAAAATTCAAAAATTTTCAAATTTGGAAACTATTTTTTCTAAAAATTTTAAGCAAAACAAATTTAAAAAGTGAGAAAATATAGGAAAATTTTAGAAAAAATAGTTCTCGAATCTAGAAAACTTTAAAAAATTTCCTATAAGTATATTTCATTTTTCTTATCATCCATGCAAAAGATCTCATCAAAATTCGTTAAATTTCATCATGATTTGGATGGTTTGGACATAAGATTTATCTAAGGGGATTTGCATGTGAGAAGTCTCATATATATAGTAAACCTCCGTAAATTAATAATCTCTATAGTATAATAATTTTTCCTGGTCTCGACTTGGGCGATGAGATTAATTAATAATTTCGATAAATTGATATGATAATAATTTTCTAAAAACCCCTATATAAATCTGTGGTCCCATTCATATCATAAATTAATAATTTGTTGAAATTACAAATATAATTTATTATCATATTTTCTTGAAATATGACTTATTGTTGCTTCGTTTTTCTTGAAATTCAAATCTAGTTGAATCTCATCTCTAATTTTTCTTAATGCACCTTGAAGTTATGGAGTTGAATTCTCAAACTACAACAAAAAATTATTAATTGTTGTTGATGCTTTGAGTGCATAATGGAATTAATTTTTTTATTCACGTACTTAATGTATTTTTAGTTGATTAACGACTTAGATTGATTGAATCTTTAGTTGAATATTTATATATACATTGAATCATAAAGATCGAGGCCGTGGTGGTCCAGTCCTTAAAGTGAACCCAACTTTTCATAGAAATTATGACATAACCCACCCACCTCCAAAATGAGGAGCTGGATCTCATGATTCTCATCCATGGTCCATGGAGATCCAATTTCCTCGTACGTCTTTTTTTCTTCAATATTTCTTTTATTCTGTTTTTGTTTTTGCGTTTGATCTCCATTTCATTTTTATTTTTTTTGAGTTCGGTTTTCTTTTTTATAAAAATATTTAAATATAAGATTTTTTTTTTTAGATTGAAGGCAAAGGATAAATGTGACTTTTCAAGGGTCAAGGCTGGTCAACAGTTAGTCCTAACTGTGGTCAACGTTTGGTCTAAGAAAGGTTTTTATAATAAAATAATCTTTTGTCTATTGATCCAATTATACCTAAAATTAGGAGTATTAGTGCAATTTTCCCTATTTTTTTTTTTTTCAAAACGAAATGACTATGTTGGGTGAAAAAAAGAAAAAAAAATGTGGGTTGATTAACAGTATTATTAGTGAGGTCAGATAATGTGTCACATAACAAATATAATGTGTCACCCTATACGCAATAACTTAACAATTGGTCTTATGTTGGAATATGGTTCTATTAGACTTTTATATAGTATTACATATGGGGATATTATTAAAAACTACTTTGTGTTATTGGCCAAACACCATGTCCACTGCTATTAACTTTTATTAAAATTTTAATAAAATTACTGTTTTATTCTTCGATATAAAAATAAAAATTTATTTGAATGAGATTTTTTTAATAAAAAAAATCTGGCCATTCCATTTCTCTTTTTATCTATTTAATTAACATCAAAAAAAAAAAAGAAAAAAAAAAGAGATAGGGTGGAGGATCTCCATCCGTGGTGTAATGTAAGTGGCAGGGACATGCAATTTAGTAAGAGTGGTGCTATTGGCACCTTTTTACTGAACTATTTTTGTTTAATTTTCTAAATTATTGACACATGGTCCCTTGTCATAGTGGTGGGCCTTCCTTTGGGAACCCCCACCACCGTGTTGTCCCACTTTGTGTGGGTGGTTGTCCCTCCTTCGTGTGGGTTCTCTCTCCCCGTCCGTGGGAGTTTCTGTCTGGGCTGCGTTTGGAAGTCGATTCTCGATGGGTCCCAGTTATTGTTGTAATCATGCAATCATGTCTTGGATCTGTATTCCAATTATTGTATTCCAATAAAAAATAAAAAAAATTTATAAATTATTTAATTATTTTTCCTTTATTAAAATTACTTAAAGATATACATAATTTTATATATATATATATATATATATATATATATATATATACAGTCTTTCTATTATCAGTTCGAACTGACAATAAATATATCAAGACGAAGAATGTGGACCACAGATTATGGAGAAGTTTTGACAAGTGCATACACTTTGAGTCAAAGTATGTAAATTTAGTGGTTCACATTCTTCGTCCTGATATATTTATTGTCAGTTCGAACTGATAATAGAAAATCTGTATATATATATATATATATATATAAAATTCTTCTACAAAGTAAATCTAATAAAATCCCACTATCCTTTTCAAAAAAATAAAAATAAAAAAACCCACTTTCATTATTTACTGCTAAATTGTATTCTTGACATTTTTTTTTTTAATTTTATATTTTAACTATTAAACCCTAAAATTTACTTGTTACATACATACAAAATAATAACAAACATCTGGAAGAATTGTCTTAGAATGATTATGAGAATGACAACCAAGAAAACCAAAATAGCGAAATCGCACTAAGAATCATAACCAAGAAAGCCTAATATCTAACAAAATGGAACCACACCAAAACTCAAACTCAATTGCTAAAAAAAAAAAACCATCAATACCACACTTCCAATCTGCCACAAACAATCCAATCAACTATTAAAAAAAAAAAAAAAAAAAAATCGCATCCAAAAGGATGGTTTCATCATGAAATAAGAAGAAAAAACAAGTCTTCAAATGGATGTGAGAAATGTATAGACAGATCAAAGATGGAGTGTATTTTTATTTTTTAAACAGAGATGAGTGTATTAAGTTTGAAAAATAAGTAAAAATTGTAGTTCTTGAAATAAATAAATAAAAATTAATAAAACCATTTAATTTTATATAATTAAATCAAAATTTTAAAATGTGAAACATAAATAGATCAGTAAAATACCAATAACACCATTCATTTAGTTAACTTTATCTCGTCCCGTAACTTAATAGGTATTTGATAAATATGAAACTCGATTACCAAATAATTTAATCACCACCAAACCACATTGTGTAGTGGTAGGGTATTTTTATTTTAAAAGAAACAAAAATGACCTAAATGCCTTATTTTACGAGCTATGGTAGTAAAGTGATAATTTATTGTGTTCATGGACAGCATGACAGTAAATAATCTCTCAACAAATGTTGGGATGCAAGTTCAAATCCCTCCCCAAATAAAAAAAAGGATAATTTATTAAAAAAATATATATGGACTTTTCTAAATTTAATCATTATATTAAGATTTTTAATTTCAAATTATTGAATCCAATGACGAAAGTTGGCGGCGACACAACAAAAGCAATTCGTCAAAGAGACTACTTGCTGGGTCATTTCCTCTTCCTCAAAGACTCAGTCGACAGTGTATATGTATATATATTCTCTTAGATTTGCAGGTTTTCTCCACAACAACACATCTGCAAGCACCACCCACCACCATGAATATGTCTTCTGTTATCCAATCTACAGGCTAGTTTTTGTGGTTATATTAATTAGTTGCTATGTTAATTTTTGCACAGATTTGCTTGCATGCTTGTTCTTTCTCTTGCAAATTCAGTGTTTTTACGGTCTTATCTTTGCTCTTGCTCCTTGTTGGTTTTGTAAAATTACATCAAGAAAGCAAACATACAAGATAATTTCATAGAAAAACATACCGTTGTTTCAATATAATTAATTATTGACCAGCATATATATATTACTGGTTCATTGTGAACAGAGAATACAAAAATGAGCCAGGATTGCTTTGGATGGGCAGCACAGGATACAACAGGAGTTCTATCACCTTACCATTTTAAGAGAAGGCAAGTTTGTTTTTCTTTCAATCCATGCATTTCAATCATAATCTCATTAATCACAATATATGACTGTTTTTAACTTAATTAGAGTATTTCTGCATGCAGGGTTGTTGGAAGCGAAGATGTTTCACTGAAAATTACACATTGTGGTGTTTGCTATGGTGATGTAATTTATACCAAGAATAAACATGGAGATTCGATGTATCCTGTTGTTCCCGGGTACGTAATTTCATGTATATATATGTATTTGATTTGATTATATATATAGTTGGGGTGTTTAATTTGGATATATGCCTGCAGACATGAGATTGTAGGAATTGTAAAAGAGGTTGGTGGCAATGTTGAGAGATTCAAAGCTGGAGACCATGTTGCAGTTGGTTCATATGTGAACTCATGTAGGGATTGTGAGGAATGCAATGAAGGCTTAGAAGTGTACTGCTCAAAGAAACTTGTTCCTACATTTAATAGCATTGATGAGGATGGTACTGTCACCAAAGGAGGTTACTCCAATTTCATTCTAGTTCATCAAAGGTATTTTGCTCAATTACATTATCTCAATATATATGTAATTCAAATTTATGGATTGTTAATTAATTGAACCTGCTACACTATGTACAGATACTGCTTCAAGATCCCGGATAATTATCCACTAGCCTCAGCAGCACCGTTGCTATGCGCTGGGATTTCAGTGTACACACCCATGATGCACCATAAGATGAACCAGCCTGGTAAACGTCTAGGGGTGGTCGGGTTAGGTGGCCTTGGTCACATGGCCGTGTTGTTTGGAAAGGCGTTTGGACTGCACGTTACAGTTTTCAGCACAAGTGCTTCCAAGAAAGAGGAAGCCTTGAACCTGCTTGGAGCTGATAACTTTGTACTCTCAAATGATGAGCATCAAATGAAGGTAGAAAATTATAAACATAAAAGCCCACAGAAAGCTTTTGATTGATAGACCGATGTATACCAATGACCATGTTTCATGTATATATGCAGGGCTTGACAAGATCATTGGACTTCATTGTGGACTCAGCATCAGGGAATCACTCATTTGACCTATACTTATCACTCCTCAAGACTAAGGGCGTCCTGGCCTTGGTCGGCTACCCAAATGAAATCAAAATCACTCCTCATCCCCTTTCATCTGGTACGTACTTCATTTCACACCAAGACTTACATAAGTCTAACTCAATTCAGTTAGAATATAATACGACAGTTAAATGTTTCAATGAGACAGACGTATCATGTCATCTGTACGCTCGTTTCATTAAAGTCTTTTCTAGTCGCACAATAAAGGCATATGCTTGTATTATAATTAGCTTCAAATTATAACTGAACTAAACGCTTTGCAACTATGCAAATTCTGACATATGCAGGTATGAGATCCATCAGCGGAAGTTGGACAGGGGGCACAAGACAAACACAAGAAATGTTAGATTTCTGTGGTGTCCACAAAATATACCCACAGATCGAAATAATTCCAATTCAGTATGCTTACGAAGCTTTCGAGAGGATGATGAAGAATGATGTCAAGTATCGCTTCGTTATCGATATTGAGAACTCCCTCAAGTGAAAAGTTCTAGCTTCGATATTATTATACAAAGTACTGAAGTCCTCATAGATCGATGAATAAGTCTGCAATCATCATCATGTTATTGATGATTGATCAATGTTGTATTGTGTTGTTTGGAAATCTAGCTCTTGTTAGCTAGAAGGGTGCTTTGTTTGTATTATGTTAAAAACTCTTTTAGGAGTTTTCAAATGCTTAATAATATGGAGTGTGTTAATTGAAATTTGGAAATTATAATGCTTGTGCTATTTCTTGTGGCTTAAAATTTACTCACATACATGACACAACTTCCTATCATTATACTACTTGGTTTCAACTTTCAAATCTTGATTGCCCAAAAGATTGGTGAGATCATTTTCATTGTTGTTGCATTGACATCAATGAAATCACTGGGCCTAGGAATAAAAAACGAAGAAGAAGAAGATGAGCCCAGATCTGATTTCTAATGGAGGAAAGCTAGAGCAGCCCATTTCAACTTTCAAGCCACCTTAGAGGATTTTAAATAATATTTTAATACTGTGTATTCAAAGTCTCTGTAACACAGTGGTAGTGTAATCGCCTTTTAAGCGAATAGTCGTGAGTTCGAACCTCACCAGAGACATTGGATTTTTGGATGTAAGCAATTATTTCCTTGGCTCAGATAGCCACTCATTTGTCCCTGTAATACTTAAAAGGGCAAAAAAAAAAAAAAAAAATGGCAAAATGCATATTCTAGCTTGCCCTTCACACAGATGCCAAAGCTTGAACTTGAATTTGAATCCAACATAAGTTATAGTGACCGAAAACCAAATAACATGTTCGTTTAACTTACAAACATTTGAAAATAAATACTTTTACATCTATAACATTTTAACTATTATTTATTATATATTTATATTTTAATAAATTAAAGATAAATTTAATAATTCTAAAAAAACTATTTAGTTATTAATAATATTTCAAATTTATATAAATTATTGCATCCAATGAAATTAAATACAAGCAAAATCATTCAAACTTGTTATAATTGCATTGCCAATAAATTCGTAAAACAAATAATGTAATTTATAAATAAATATATTAGAGATTCAAATTTGAAGTTAACTGGTTTTCTTGAAAAAAATAATAATGCAATTTATAAACAGATAATGTAGTTTATAAACAGATATATTAGAGAATCGAATTTGAGTTAACCGGACATACATTTATGTATATTGTATTCATAAAACAAATAATGTAATATATATATATGTATATTCTTTCTATTGTCAGTTCGTCATGACAATCAATATATTAGGATAAAGATTGTGGACCACAGATTATGAAGAAGTTTTAACAAGTGCATACACTTTAAGTCAAAGTATGTAAATCGAGTGGTTCACATTCTTCGTCCTGATATATTTATTGTCAGGACGAACTGATAATAAATATATCAGGACGACCCCTAAAATTTACTTCACCTGACATGTAACTTGGTTATATGCCATTTGATTCCAAGTTACATGCAAGTTGATTTTTCAAGTTATATATCAGTTAAGTTTTAAATTACACGCTAATTGACTTTTAACTTACATGTCAATGATTTTCAAATTACATGCTAATTGATTTCCAAATTTTTGGGTGGGTGAAGTAAAGACAAAATGGAAGGTAATCTTGTCTGTTCAAGGCTAAAGGTGATAAGTATAATAAAATATAAATTGATGGTTAAAAACAATAAACCAATAAATGTTTTGATTACTTCTTGCAATTTCCTCATATATATATATATATATATATATATATATATTGGAGATTTGAATGTGAAATTAATATTAATATGGTTAGGTTGTAGTGTCAAATATATATATATATATATATGGTTAGACCATCTCCAATGCATATGTCAATACCAATGCCAAATTTAGCACAAAAAAGAGCAAAATACTATATTTGACACATCAATTTAGCATTGTGTTTCAATGCACAATTCTATTTAAAATGTTATTTTTATTATTTTATTAATTAAAATTATAAAAGTAAACACTTACCATTAATATATTAATTATTTCGTTTAATGTTCTAATACAAAGTTTCATTAATGTATTTATTATTTCATGTAAAAAATATATATAATGGTATTTTTGTCATTAAAAAAGAACATTTATTGCTGTACCAAATTTGACATATGCTATATTGTGTGCCAAATTGGTACAGCATTGGAGGATGGCTTTTGCACCATGTGCTAAATTTTAGCATTGGCACAGCATTGGAGATGCTTTTAGGTTTATTTTGGAGATTTGAATGTGAAATTAATATTAATATGGTTAGGTTGTAGACATGTAGTGTCCAAAAAATATTAATATTAGTGTGAAAGCCACCCTAGAGGATTTTATATAATATTTTAACACTGTATAGTCAAAGTCTCTGTAACACAGTGGTAGTGTAATCGCCTTTTAAGCGAATAGTCGTGAGTTCGAACCTCACCAGAGACATTGGTTTTTGGATGTAAGCAATTATTAGCTCGGTTCAGATAGCCACTCAGTTGTCCATAGATCTAGGGGTTCGAGAGGTGAGAGGTGAGAGGTGAGGGTTCCAGACCCACAAAATAATAAATAAATAAAATGGCATATTCTATTTGGCCCTTCACACAGATGCCAAAGCTTGAACTAGAATTTGAATCCAGCACAAAGATGACAACAACATCAAAGCCGACAGTTAGGTTGATTTGATTTTTTTTTTTCTTAAAACTGAACGGGTCTGAATTTCACTGAGTAATGACTTAAAACTGAATAATATATTTATTTTTATTTTTTTCATTTGAAAATAAATATTTTTATATTTATACCAATTTAACTATTATTTATTATATATATATATTTTAATATATTAAAGACAAATTTAATAATTTAAAAAAAAATATATTTAGTTATTAATAATATTTCAAATTTATATAAATTATTGCATCCAATGAAATTAAATACAAACAAAATCATTCAAATCTGTTATAATTGCATTGCCAATAAATTCGCAAAACAAATAATGTAATGTATAAATAGATAATGTAGTTTATAAATAGATATATCATAGAATTGAATTTGAGTTAACCGGACATACATTTATGTATATTATATTTATAAAACATGCAAATAATGTAATATATATACATATATATATATATAGATTTTCTATTATCAGTTTGAACTGACAATAAATATATCAGGACGAAGAATGTGGACTACTAGATTTACATACTTTGACTCAAAGTGTATGCACTTGTTAAAACTTCTCCATAATCTGTGGTTCACATTCTTCGTCCTGATATATTTATTGTCAGTTCGAACTGATAATAGAAAGACTGTATATATATACATAAATTCTATTATCAGTTTGAACTGATAAAAGTTATATCAGTTCCTTGTATGTGAGTCACTGGATTTAAATACTTTGATTTGGCTGTATGAACTTGTCAGTCAAAGTATTTAAATCCAGTGGCTCACATGCAAGGAACTGATATAACTTTTGTCAGTTCGAACTGATAATAGAAAGACTATATATATATATATATATTGGAGATTTGAATTTGAAGTTAAATTAATATGGTTAGGTTGTAGTGTAAAAAATATATATATATATATGGTTAGGTTTGTGAGAGAAGATAAAATATGGAATAAATTAGATATATGATGATAATTTTAGAAGTAATTAATTGATGTAAAGTTTATTGGTTTTTTATTAATTGAAAAGTGAAATCATTACTAAAAAAAAAATCAAAATAACTTAATGGAACACGTAACGCGGACACCACCTTGCACTCCACCATCAACTTTACTTATTTTTAAAGAAATTTCAAGCCATTACAATTAACAACAACAAAGTGACAAACAAGGATAGAAACTTTAGAGTTCAGTGGACTCTGAACTGAAAATTCTTTTAACCATTATTCTGGTTACAATGGAGATGGTGGTAACCGAACAACGAATACCAACCACCGTAGAAGGTCCATTTGAGCCTGTCACCCGTCGTTTTGACCCTTCTTTGCGTCGAGGCAGCAATGACTTGCCAATTGATCATCCAAGACTTAAGAAGAATGTCACTTCTATTTTCCCAGAACAGATAGCTCTTGCAATCTCTTCACCAACTTCAATGTGGGTTTCTTGGGTTACTGGTACTTTCTTATTACTAATTTTTTTTTTTTGTTTAAAAAAATAGTATTTTTCTTGTGTTGGTTTTGTTGTTTGATGAGATTATTGAATTGGGTTGGCTGGTTTTGGTTCAGGTGATGCAAAGATTGGGTCTAATGTGACTCCTCTTGATCCTTCATCAGTGGATAGTGAGGTTTGGTATGGGAAACAAAGTGGAAAATATTCAAGTAAACGAAGAGGAAATTCAACTGTTTACAGCCAATTGTATCCATTTGAGGGCCTCTTCAATTACACTTCTGGCATTATTCACCATGTCAGGATTGATGGTATTATTAATCAACATTTCCAATTTGATATATTTTTTTTGAAAGCAAAAAAAAAAAAAAAAAAATCCTTTGATTCTTAGTATTGTTATTTGTGAATGAACTACATTGGTAATGTTTTCTGCTTTTATCATTTCTCACATTTATATAGCTTTATTGGCTGCTAAAGAAATTGCAAGATTGTTACTGTTGTGAATGCGATTGGTGAATACATGTTGATCTGGGTTTAAAAGCTACAAGTTGGAAAGAAAAATCTTTAATTGCTGATTTATGAATGCACAACATCTTGACACTTGCTTGATAATTCTAATGTGTCTGGTTTCATTCAGTTATTTCTATCAGTTTGTAATGAAAAGCTTTCTCAAACATGGGAGAGTAATTGAGAAACTATTGCTTTCTTCTATTTCTCCATGGATGCTTGTTTGGTTTCTTTGACATCAACATAGTAACGTGTAGGAATTACAGCTTTGATTTACTAATTTATAGGTCTTGAACCTGGCACAAAATATTATTTTAAGTGTGGGGATAGCAGTTTTCTGGCTATGAGCGAAGAGCATGCCTTTGAAACTTTACCACTGCCGAGCCCAACTTCGTATCCTCGCCGAATAGCAG
Source organism: Acer yangbiense (assembly GCA_008009225.1). Taxonomy (NCBI): domain Eukaryota; kingdom Viridiplantae; phylum Streptophyta; class Magnoliopsida; order Sapindales; family Sapindaceae; genus Acer; species Acer yangbiense. Next base: position 14,978,047 of record CM017761.1, read on the forward strand.
TTTTAGGAGATCTGGGTCTCACTAGCAATACATCAACAACTGTCGATCATCTGATCAAGAATGATCCATCATTGTTATTAATGGTTGGAGACTTAAGTTATGCAAATCAGTACCTTACAACTGGTGGGAAAGGAGCTTCTTGCTACTCGTGTGCATTCCCAAATGCACCTATTAGAGAGACATATCAACCCCGCTGGGACGGGTGGGGAAGGTAATCTTTCACATGTTTTGGTAAACTCTCGTATCTTTAACTTTTATGTGTATATAATTCTGTAGCTTGCAATTCAACTTTCTTACTCCAGTGTAGAGCTATGCATTTCTGTTGATGAATGTGTCTTCATAAGAGTACTATCGACCATAAAAAAAAACTGCATAAAGAAAATGTTACCTAAACATTTATTTTGAGGTATTTAATCAACTTAACAATATCTGAATTTCTTGCATAAAGATATATCTTAGCAGAAGAGGCTCAACCATTTATTACATAATGTTTTTTAGGTGCTTAAGTTGATACCACTATGCATATGTGTTTAAAATGAACCAAATCATTCTCAGAAAACGAATTTACTAAGTTGGTATTTAGCCTCCCAGCGAAGACAACGGGAAGAGCTTAATAATTTCTATAGAGTTGAGTTTGGCGAGTCTTTAGTGAACTAGTGATTAGTGCTCTTCATGTCTACTGATTTTAATGAATTCCAAATGATGATTGTTTTCCAATGTTATCATTGGTATTCTTGTCAGTTGTCACTAGTTTGACAGATATGTCAAGATAGTTTACTGCCAGTTGCCTGAGTCCAAACTAGTGAGTATGTTTTCCCAAGCTTTGAAAAAAAAACCTGAAATTTTGAGGCATCTTTTTTCTGTGAAGATTTACATACTTCTAAGCTTCAATGCTACCTCTCCCCCCACCATTTCATCCAACAATTTCTGGTTTAGAGCACTATCAACTCGGGTTTGGTGCTTGCACGTACAGCATCAAGGTAATTGGAGGCAGTGCTTCAAATCTAAGTATAAAGCACTTTTCTGCAGCTGCTTGATCTTTAAAAATTATTATAAATATAGTTGCATATACTCACTCAACTAAACTTAACTAGTATAATTTATTATTTACTCGGTTCATTGGAAGTATAGGTTCATGGAGCCATTGACCTCAAGAGTGCCTATGATGGTCATTGAAGGCAATCATGAGATCGAGCCTCAAGTTGCTGGGATCACCTTCAAGTCATATTTGACCAGATTTGCAGTTCCATCAGAGGAGTCTGGCTCTAACAATAACTTTTACTACTCTTTCGATGCTGGAGGCATACATTTTATCATGTTGGGAGCATATGTTGACTACAGTAGCACTAGTAAATGGAACTTCCATTGATCAGTATATAGTTCTAGTCCCAAAATGTAAACTTTTTTAGATTACAACGCAATGCCAGGATGCATGTTCCAATTCTAACATTATAATCTTCGTTCCAACTGTTAATTTTGATTGTTCTCAATTCTAGGAGCTCAATATGCTTGGCTAAAGGAAGACCTACATCGAGCGGACCGCACTGTGACCCCTTGGTTGATAGCAGCATGGCACCTTGGTATAATAGCTATTCATCTCACTATCAAGAATTTGAATGCATGAGGCAAGAAATGGAAGCACTTCTATACCAATATGGTGTTGATATTGTCTTTTCTGGTCACGTAAGTTAACAATGTTCTATATCTTACCGATGTCAAAGCTGAGTAGCAAAGTCCATAGAAGATAAACAAATAAGCTACTAAAATTCATATGTTACAACAAATTTTCTTCCATGTTAAATATATTTAGCCTTCTTTGCAGGTTCATGCGTACAAGCGGATGAATAGAGTTTATGATTATTCATTGGATCCATGTGGACCTGTTTACATAACGGTCGGAGATGGTGGTAATATCGAGGAAGTTGACGTCGATCATGCAGATGACCCTGGAAAATGTCCCACAGCTGAGGACAACATACCAGAATTTGGAGGGGTATGTCATTTAAACTTTTCTTCTGGTCCTGCCAAAGGCAACTTTTGCTGGAGCAAGCAACCAGAGTGGAGTGCTTTCAGAGAGAGCAGCTTCGGGCATGGAATACTTGAGGTATATTATAAATTCTTTATACTCTCGCCACCAATGTTAAAAAGCAGTCTCTTTATCAGGTTACACTTTTGTTTTGTTGGTGCAGGTTGTGAATTCAACATCTGCACTATGGACTTGGCATAGAAATCAGGACATTTACAAGGAAGAAAGTAGTGGTGATCAAATATACATTGTCCGACAGCCGGAATTGTGCTCTGCCTCTCCAGGTTTAAAGGTGATTTTGTTTTATAACATCTAGTTCCCAAAAATGCACAACAGTTAGCCATTCACATTCCTTGGCGGAAGCATTAAAATGTTTATTCAGAAAAGAAATTCATCAGTATATCATGAGCTCCCTACTGTTAACATTGGTGCACTTGCAAGCATCATTGATCTATTTTTGATATATGATGATAGGGAAACAATCAGACACAAATAGGAAGGCAAAAGAGTGAAACAGCATCCATATCTCCAAGAAGATGGAAGTGGGTTTTGTCTTCATTCTTCATGGCTTTCACTGCTGTCAATCCTATTAGTGCTATTTCTAACTGCATATGGATGTGGTAGTGTGGTGTGATGTGGTGTGTTGTTAATAAACTTCTTTGATTAATTGATTGATTAAGATTCAAATACCCAACAAATTTGGACACGAGACCGCCAGCCACAAGGTATTGTCTGTTTTGGACCATTTGGGTTCACGGTTTTGTCCTCAAAATGGCTCTCGTGAGGTTAATGTTAGTCTTTGTTTATTTATACCACAAACTAGTGATTTCTATGAAGGTTCTTGATATCTTCGATTGCATTTTTATTTATTTTAATTGCAAGATTTGGCTTTTCTGAAAAGTGAAATCAAACCAGACTGGCTAAGCTGGAAGAGCATCTCTGTCACCCACATGTTGTTAAGAATAAAGAGAGTCCTAATTCGAAATGATCCAAAGCAAACATTTGAATCACATGAGTATGACAGTAGCTCAGACAATAATGCGTGGATCTCCAAGCCACCAACCTAGTTACCATCATCGCCTCTCTCTCTCTCTCTCTCTCTCTGCAATTCCTCCATCATTTTATTTCTCATTCACACTTCCAACTTCATTCCAATCCAGACCATTCATTTTTGCACACTTTGTTTTTTCATATCTTCCATGATTCAACTGAAACACTCAACAGCCAAGTGTACAAAACTCTTAACTGTTTGGTGGTAGAGAGCGTTTATCCAGGCGAATGATAATGTCTCGATTTGAGTGATCGTGTCGGTAGTTTATATATCAATAATAATAGCAAAACTCTAGTATAAGGTTGCATTTATAACATAAGAGTAACAATTCTATGTTATAACAAACGTAGGGTCATATTACCTTACTGTTACAATAACGTTATTGGAGTTAATAACAACCATTAGATTGGATAAAAACAAATCCAATGGATGTTATTAAAATTTGAAATTAATGTATTTTATTACAGTAAAAACTTGAAACCCTTTAAACAGGTTTTTTTTTTTTTTTTTTTTTTCTTTTCAAAATAATAATAATTGCAAAAGATAAGAAAGTATACAGCTAATAAAAGATTATTTAAAAAAAAAAAAAAAAAAAGGAAATAAGACGGTTATTGGATTAACATCGTGATAGAGAATTTTTTTAAAAAAAAATACTGTGAAATTAATCAAACTCTGAACCACCAATTCTTTCATCTTCAGCATTTTTTATTTTTTCTTTTTAAATTCTAAAAGAATCCTAAACCAAATTTGCTTTCATTCATCTTCACCCCCTCCAAAATCCTAAAGAGAGTCTTGAAGGTAGTGGTTGCTAAGAGATTTAGGGGGGGTGTATTCAATTAGGATTTCGAAAGACTTTTAATGACTTTTTTTAAGTGGATGACTTTTACAGATTTTATGGACTTTTATAGACTTTACAAGATTATGAAAAACTTTCATAGACTTTTATTTAAAAGACTTTCATAGACTTTTATTTTAAAAGACTTTCGTAGACTTTCATTTTAAAATACTTTTACAGACATTTATAGACTTTCATTGACTTCTAAATATAATGTATAATTTGTTTTAGCAAAATTATATATATTTATCATGTCAATAAAAATAATTTTTCAAATGAATAAAAAAAACTATCGTTAATTAAACTTGACAAAAGCATTCATGTCTATATATGTGATTTAATTTTTTATTTATTTTTAATTATATTTTACATTATAAAGACAGTATGCTCCTTTTTTTTTTTTTTTTTTTTGATAATTAGTTAAAATTTTATTTGTTTTTTTTATAATTAGTCAAAATATTATAATTTTTTTTTAGAATAAATGTAGCAAACCGACAATAATATTTCATGTTTACATGTCTCTACGAAAGTATGACAATGAGTATAAAAAATCAACCAAAAGTTCATTCAAGTTACTAAAGATAAAACATAAAAACCGCACATAGTTGTTGAATAAGGTCCATGCCTAAAAGTGGGTAGTTTGATATTGATCATAATTACATGGAGTCACGCTCATACGCGACATTGATTATGGCATATTGGTATGGTTAAGTAGTGGTTTTTATCGTTTATTATTTTTATTTTATATAAATGAAGTTTATTTGATTTGTTTCGATGTTGTTTAGTTGCTTTAAAAATATAGGTAAAAAAAATATGAAATCTCTCATCCTTAATTGCATAGCCGATGAATAGTTGTTTTATATTTTTTTTAAGTTTTTTTTTTTTTTTTTTGTTATAGATCGTTAATGTTTGTATGTTTTTTTTTTTTTTTTTTTTTTTTTAATGTTTATTCATTTTAAAATTATTCATTTTATTTTATTTATGAAATTTGTTAAGAATGAGTGTGCTTTTATTTGAAAATAGAATATATATTTGGTGGTTGATGTTTTTTAAAGAGTTTTATATTTTTCTTTTAAAGTGAAATTCTTTCTATTTTTTTTTTTTTTTTTAAAAAGTCATTCAAAGTCTTTGATAAGAATGGAAGACAAATTGTGAGATTTGTTATAACTAAAAATCATTAAAAGTCATTGATATTTTAAAGTCATTAAAAGATTAAGATTTTGAATACCCCTTAACTTTCATAGACTATTAAAAAGTCTTGATTGAATACCACATGACTTTCAAAGACTTTTTAAAAGTCTATAAAAGTCTGTATTGAATACCTTATGACTTTTATAGAGTCGTTAAAAGTCTATATTGAATACACCTAAACTTTTTAATTCAACAAAAGTCATTAAAAGTCTTTTAAAATCATAATTGAATACACCCTCCTTATTGGAGAATATTTATTGTTTTTCTCTCTCGCTACCTGTGGCTTCAAAAAGAGGTACTTTGTCTGTCTCTTAATAAAAATCATGTGATAGTTTTTGAAACTTAAAGTTTTGCATTGTTTAATTTATTTATTTTGTTGTTTTATTGTATTCCATGTATTTTTTTTGAAGCAGTATTCAATGTGATTTGATGTGAAGTTTAGGGTTTTTTCTTCTGCTGATCTTGGTAGTTTCAAAACTAAGAAAAAATAGACATTAATAAGGAAAAAACTGAAGTATTGTACTTAAAAAAAAACTGATGTATATCAAAACCGTAAATAGTCCGAATTTGCATTGTTTAATTTATTTATTTTGTTGTTTTACTGTATTCCATGTGATTTTTTTTAGCAGTAATCGATGTGATTTGATGTGAGGTTTAGGTTTTTTTTCTTCTTATGGTCTTGGTAGTTTCAAAACTAAGAAAAAATATACAATAATTGAAAAAAAGAAACTAATGTATTGTACTTAAAAAGAAAAAGAAACTGATGTATATCAAACCCTTAAATAGTTTGAATTAATAAAAACCCTAGACATAATTGCCTTCTTTCAGTGCCAATTATGAAGGTGATAAGAGTGCGCTAGTGCCAGGCGGCATTCGCATAGGATCACCTGCTGCTGACAACAAGAGGATTTACAGAGAAAGAATTCATAGCAGTAGCAGACTTCATTCACGAGGGTGTGCAAATAACTCTTGAAGCTAAACAATCGGTTAAAGGATCAAAGCTTCAAGATTTCATGAAATTTGTCACATCACCCAATTTCTCCTTGTTGGATAAGGTGTCGGATCTTCGTGGAAGAGTTAAAGCTCTTACAACCCAGTTTCCAATTCCTGGAGTATGAGTAGTGTAGTAAAACAATACAAATCACAGTGCTCTCGTCACTGAAAATTTTATCTAATAATAAGTAACGGTATGATGGCAGATTTTGAAGACCGTGAGGTTGAAAGTTGATCCAATGATCTTTTTTTATATGTATAATTGTATATTAAAAATAAATTAATGCTTTATTTCAAACCTTTGTTTTTTTTATTATTTTTATAATTAAAATGAACAATCAATTAGGAAATTAAGGACAATGCCACAAAATATCATAGGAAAAGAAATAACGACCCAATTAAAGCTAATAACAAATTTATCCATTTTAATTTTGTGTATAAATGCTATGAAAATGAGAAAGTTAAACTATTATGTAAAGATTTATGAAAATTAAACTTATTTTTCTTAAGCTAAAACTTCTTTGATAACAAAAGAAAGTAGAGATGTGTTAACTTGGAGTGATATATGATGCTCCCTCGGTGTCCCGGTTTTTTCTAGGTGTTTTTCTGGGCTCAGTTTGTTTCTCCTGGTTTGTTTTGTCATGTTTTCAGTTGATCCTGTTTCCAGCTCTTTGTTGTTGCTCTGTGTCATGTTTTTGTTTTGTTCAGCTCTGTCGGGTTTGTTCAGTTTGTTTGTCTTTGTGTTTTGTTCTCCTCTGTTTCTGTTGGTGTTTTGGTCATTGGTTTGTGCATTTGAATAAATTTGCCTTAAAAAAATGTTTGATTAACCCATTGTTTTACCAAAAAAAAATATTGATCTATGATTAATAAATATAATTATATCAATATGATGTTAGATTTTGCTTAATTATATAATTGTATTAGAATGAGATTGATATATTCTTCGTACCTAAATTATTGTGTCTGTGTATGTATAATTGATTTTGTATATTATAATTATTATTTGAAAGTGAATTGCAATTTTTTTTTTGATAACTGATTGCGGTACAGGACTTAAACCTTAATTGTTGACAGACTGAATAAGCACCCCGGAGGTAAGTAAACTGAAATTATAAAAGCATGAAAAAGAACATTTTTTTTGTAAAAAAAACTTATAGATTCATGAAGCAAAACATTTAGTTAATCTAAAATTAGGAAAATATGTTCATAATAAAAATTAAGAAGGAGTAAATTGACCAATAGCCCTAGGAATTTCCACTCTTTGGAGAATTATATACTTTTATTAGTGTGTGTTAAGGATTTAAGGATTTAGGTTCTAATTATTGATTGTTATTCTTAAAAAGAAAAAGAATATTTACTAAGATATCTGCTACAGTAAATAGAAAATCTGAAGACAATATGAGGTTGGTCCACTGGTTTGCCTCTCAAACCTACACGGGTTCGAATCTGTCCACTTCCCTAAATCCCAACTTAATGAAAAAATTTATAAAAAAAATAGAAAGTCTAAATTTAGTAAAATAAGAAAAAGATAAAAGCAGTAACAATTAAGTGCCTTTATTATTATTATTATTATGAGTACATTTTATGAGGAAAGTAAAATATAGAGACTAAACAAGTGAAGTGGAAGTTTAATTTGTTTTGTTATTTTTGACCTTTACAACAATAAAAATAGTATTATATTTATGAAAATGAAATGTTATTTTGATTCAGTTAATTATTAGTGTTTGTTATTGTATATTTTGATAAATGTGTCTATTAATTGATCATATATTACATTTTTTGCATTTTATGAGGAATTATACATGGTGTTTAATGAGGGTTATTAGGTATAGTATGAATGTAAATTTGATTTTGAAACAAATACTCGGTGTGTTCTATATATAAAGCTAGGGGGGGGGGGGGGGGGGGGGGTGAATAGATTTTATCTAATTATTACCCAATTTTCGCGTGCATGTCAATTTTACGAAAATACCCCTAGCAAGTCAACAATACATACAAGTGTAATAAGATGCGGAAATAATAAATGACACTTGATGTTTACGTGGAAAACCCAACCACTGGGAAAAACCACGGGCTGTTAAGTGCGCCACACTCGGACCTCGAAATCCACTAATTGAAATGGAGTTTACAACCTATGTAGACCTCGTCTAACACTCCGGTCAATAACCCCTCACTTCTACCACGCGGGCCTTTAAAAGTGGCTCTAGTCCAATTTGCTTGATCCTCGTAGTCACTACTTGTAATGATGTTTACAGTCTAATCCCGGTCTGTAACCCACCACTACTACCCGCAGGCCTGTAATAGCAACCCTAGACCAAGACTTCAATCTCTCAAAAGAGATGCACAACCCTATGTGAATATGTATGAATATTCAATTAATGCAATAAGAGCTAGGGTACTCTAAATACTTACCAAGGATTATAAGATGATAATATAATCAATCCTAGATATCACATATAGCTATATGACATGGCATATAACTTTAGCTAAGTAAAGGATAACCAATCCTAGATACAAAACTATCATATAAAACCCACAAACATTCAAAGGATTAACTAGTTGATTAAAAAATAATCTATCAACCTAGTTATCAATACATCACACAAGAATGTTCATGGCATAGCTTTTAGGCAATAATGACCTAATCAAATAAGCTATGAAAAATAATCTCAATCAACAAATGAGATCAATTAGCTAGATGGCATATGAACATTAAAGCCTAGCTATCAAATAATAACCCAATCAACACATAATCTCAATCTTATATGTAGAAATTAATCTAAACACATATAAGTAAAATATGAGATAAAATTGATAAGTAGAAACACTAATTATGTAAGATAAAAGTGTTCAACAAATCATACCATGTGTGTTGAAGAAGACCCATGCATTAGCATATACTAGATGAACCTAGATGATGCCTAGATGATGATTTGTGCATGTGGGAATGGGTTTAGAGAATTAAAGATGTGATCTTTAAGCTTTTTCTCTCAAGTCTCTCTAAATATCTCTCTAGGGTTCTTGGGATGCAAGACTTGTATTCTGAACCAGAGATAAGGATGTATTTATAGAGACCAAAAACAGGGCAGGTGAAAATACAATTTTGCCCTTAAAATCGCACGATCGGCGGTTTTATTCGGCGGCCAGGCCGCCAAATTGAACCGCCGAATGGCTCCCGAGCGGAACAGGGGAACTTCGGCGACTTCGTTCGGCGGTTTATAAACCGCCGATCCCAACCGCCATTTTGGACCCAAGAAATATATTTCAATCAGGTCTCATTCGGCGGTTTCGAACGGCGGCCAGGCCACCGAACGTAACCGCTGTTTCACCAAAAATGGTGAAACCAAGGAGAAGCCAAAGGCATCTCCACCGGCGATCATCGCGCAAAACAAAGCACATCAACGTGCACGCGCGGACGTTTCCGAACATCCTTCGGGAAACGAATTACACCACACTAAAAGCTAACATACATGAAGTGCAAGTGTGGGTATTGAATGCATCCTAATGCCTATCATGTCATGGCATTTCATAAAACAAGATGCAATCAATTTAATGCAAGAAGAGACATTGAATAAACAATAAAGCACAATGCACACAAAATATAAACACAACATTCAAGAATAAGAGTTATGCATGTTGTGTGTGTGTGTGCAACTATATCTCTTCAAGCAAAAGTAAGCACAAGATATACCTTTGGTGCTTGTCCTCTTAAGGTCTTGGAAAGGGTCTTTGATCTTCAACCTTAATCACCTGGACTACCCTTACAACCAAACCCCAACATGTGGTTTGACCACGAAATAAGCCAATCAATTTAATGGGAATCCTTACAGATTTGATTTGATTTGATTCTAATCAATATATCTATAATTTTTTCCAAATTAAAATCAAAATTTTAATTTAGTAGGTTTAAATGGAAGAGACAAGTCATCCAATGAAACAAAAGGATGATGGTGACAACACTCGTAAAAGAAAGAAGGAAGATTGTAGCGAATATGTACCATTGAAATTAGGTGGTTCGGCATGGGTAAACTTTTTGTGAGTATAATTATTTAATTTATTTATCATTGTTTTATAAATATAATTTTATGTTTGAAAAATGCAGTTAATAATTTGTATGCGATTCCTCAATTACAGTAGGTCTGAGTGTGAGAAGTTGCATTCAAAGGGTGTCACCAAAATCACAATGGAGGTTAGCCATCATATTTTTTAGTGTAATACTAGGCTTCCTAAAAAAAAAATTCGCCAATGATGTAGCACGTGAGTTGCCAACATCTTTTAAATCATGAGATTATGTTGTGAATGATGTGATGTTGACAACTCACGTGCCACATCATTTAAGAAAAGAAATGATGCAATTTTAATGGGGTTCGAGGATGCAATTTTAGTGGTGTTAATGAAGTGCTAGACTCAAGTTTGGGTTCCTTGGCCTTGGCGATGTAGGGGTCTGGAGGTTGTGGGGTGTCTAATGAAGAGTTGGCAGTCTTCTGTTTTGCGGTCTTTTTGGTCAGGTGTTTTGTTTTTGTTTGAAGTCTATGCTCTATTTCTATAGGCTTCAGCTTGTACTGCAGCCTTTTGCCTCTGTGTTTGAATTGTTGTTGCCTTGCTTGGCTCTTGAATAAAAATTCGCTGTTTAAAAAAAAAAAAAAAAGATGGAAATCAACAGGACACCTAGCATTACTCTATTTGTTATGCTTGTGAAATAGTAGTCATCTTTTAAATTGGTGTTGCTAAGCATATACGGTTCTTTTTCAGGTTCTACTGTTTCAGAGTTTTTATTTATTTATTTATTTATTTATTATAACTGTTTCAGAGTTTTATCCAGAGTTAAATAGCTTTTTTAAATTTAAATCAAGAGTTAAATTGTTTTGACAACTACAAAAGTAAATTTTCACAATCTAATTTTTAATTTTAATTTTTAAAAAATTACACTATTACATAAATTTGGGATTTTTTGGGGAGAGGGAGGACTCAAACCCGTAATCTCGTGGTGCATGTGTGGCGGGTTTACCACCGGACCAATCTCATCGTCAATTATCACAATCTAATTGATGTTCATTTTTGTGGGCTAAACTCAAAATATTTACAATAAGGATCAACAATTAAAAGCAACAAATGTTCATTTAAATTTACAAAATTTAAAAAATAAACAAAGTATATTATCAATATTCGATTAAATAATTATAATTTATATTAACAATGATATTAATAATAACGATTTCAATTTTAATCATCGCCTTAATACAAGAAATAAGATGCCATACCATAAATGGAAATGATGGGTATAGACAATTTCATACATGTAATACAGTAATATATATAGTTAGTCTCTCATGAAGGATCCTTTATTTTAATTTCGGTAAGGGCTACCATAAAATCACATCAATTTGAATGAATTTTGTGAATTTGTTTGTGAATGATAAGTTCATTGAAATCTACCTATAAATAAAATTTTTAAAAGTTTCAAGTACTTAAACTATTTTTACCAATTTTTTTTAAATATGAAGGCATCTGAAAAAAAGGTGAAATATAGGAAATTCAAGAAAAACAAAAAATTAGTTCTTGAAAAATTATCAAATTTTATTCATAGGTAGATTTCAATGTCATCCATAAAAAACTCATATCAAAATTCATTCAAATCGATTTGATTTTATAGTGGTCCTTACCGAAATTAATGTAAAAATATTATATTAAAGTTTAGGAGGTTCTACACTAACAATAGTAATGATAATAACAATTTCAAATGCAGTTAACTAATCATTCACCTAACACAAAATAAGATATATCATCGGTGGAAATGACTTATAACTAGAATTTCATCCATATGACATAGTAAAAATATTACAATAATGTATATAATAGAATAATATATGAATTTAATAAAAATTTATTGATAATTTCTTAAAACAATAATGTGATATACAAATTCACAATATACATACTAAAAGTACAATATTGAACAAATAATAAAAAATTAATGACTAGAATGAAAGAAATTATATTAATTATTTATAATTTATCTTTATTTCATAATTAGGCACTACTAACAGTAGTATTGATAATAATAATTTCAATAAGACACTATTAACCTCATATATTTTTAGCAATGTGAAACTATTTAATTGAAATGAGGTCTATATATATATATATAAAATAAAGTAATTATATTGGATATATTTCTCTTTATATTTATATTAGATATAATTTGACAAAGTAAATAAATGATTTTATTATAAATGTTTTATTAAAGAAACTTACATAAATATATAATATTAATCAGAACCTATTTTTTTGAAAACGGCGAACTTATAAATATTATCGTTTTACTTTTCTTTAAATAAAAACATACTAGCAGTGTTTTATACACAAAACATGTTACTTATTATGAATATATATTTTTTTGAAATAAAATGACTTGTTAATATTCTACCACAAAGTTGTTACATGTATATTTTAATTATTACATTTTACGGCATATTTATTACAACGCTAAATCGTTTCCACGTATACATCATAATTACAATTTTTTTTTTTTTTTAATGTAAAACTTGTTACATGGTACAGATATTTTGTTACCCATATAAAATGAGTTGTTACATGATACGACAACATTGTTATAACTTATAACTTTATCGTTACACATCAAACCAACGTGAAATTGTTACCACAAACATTTTAACTACAACTTTCTATGTGAAACTTGTTACAAAACACATATATTTTGTTACCCATATAAATCGAGTTGTTACTTCTACGTCAAAGTTGTTACGAGCTATGACTTTATTGTTACACATCATGTCAAATTTGTTACAACATTAAATTGTTACCACATACATCCTAATTAAATTTTTTTATGTAAAACTTGTTACATGGTATGAATAATTTGTTACCCATATAAAATAAGTTGTTACATGATACGACAACGTTGTTACAACTTACAACTTTATTGTTACACATCAAACCAACATGAAATTATTACCATAAACATTTTAACTACTATTTTCTACATGAAACTTGTTACAAAACACATATATTTTGTTACCCATATAAATCGAGTTATTATATGCTACATTAAAATTGTTACGAGCTATGACTTTATTGTTACACATTATGTCAGATTTGTTACAACTTTAAATCGTTACAACATACATCTTAATTAATTTTTTTATGTAAAACTTGTTACATAGTATGAATATTTTGTTACCCATATAAAATGAGTTGTTACATGATATGACAACGTTGTTACAACTTACAACTTACAACTTACAACTTACAACTTACAACTTTATCGTTACACATTAAACCAACGTAAAATTGTTACCACAAACACTTTAACTACAACTTTTTACATGAAACTTGTTACAAAACACATATATTTTGTTACCCATATAAATCAAGTTGTTACATGTTACGTTAAAACTGTTACGAACTATGACTTTATTGTTACACATCATGTCGGATTTGTTACAACATTAAATCGTTACGACATACATCTTAATTAAAAAAAATTATGTAAAACTTGTTACATAGTACAAATATTTTGTTACCCATATAAAATGAGTTGTTACATGATATGACAATGTTGTTACGACTGATAACTTTATCGTTACAACTTACAACTTTATCGTTACATATTAAACCAACGTGCAATTGTTACCACAAACGTTTTAACTATAACTTTCTACGTGAAACTTGTTACAAAATACATATATTTTGTTACCCATATAAACCGAGTTGTTACTTGCTACGGTAAAGTTGTTACAAGCTACGACTTTATTGTTACATATCAATTAAAATTTGTTATAAAATTGAAATTGTTATCACACACATCTAAATTATAAATTTGTTACATTGTACACAAATTATGTTACACGTAATTTATCCTATAAAAAATAATAAAAATAATTATAAATATTTAAAATGAAATTTTAATTCAAAAATTATTATGTTACAAATATTTTATAAACTTAAATCAAATAAATATTAATTTCCAAATATAATACATCAAAAAAAAATTAAAAATTAATATATTTATTTATTTATTTATTTTCAAAAAATAATAATAGTTTAAAATATAATTTTTTTTTACTATTTTAAATATGTTATATTATAAATGTTTTATTAAATTAAATACAAATTCAAATAATAATTTTTTTGTGAGGATATGCATCATCCTTATCTAATTATCATTTAAAATTATTTAACACAATTATTTAAATTAAATTAAATTAAATTATTATATTTTTATAATAAAATAATTTGAAAGTAACTGGTTAACTGGTTATAACCAGTTACTTCATTTTTTTTAAGTGTTTGGTTGTCATATGTCAACCAAGTATTGGAGGAATGTTGTAATAACATTCCAATAACGTTTTTGGGATTTAATCTCCCAACATAACATGATTTCAATAACAAAACAGTAAAAAAAAAAAAAAAAAAAAAAAAAAAAAAAAAAACAAACAACATAGTAGTATGACTTATTTTTGTATATCTGAATTAAAAAAAAAATTATAATAATATGAGTTAATAGGGGTAAATAGCACTTTTAAGGAGCTTTTTGTGGAACTAGTACTGAGTTAATAATTTTTGAAAAAATAACATCAAAGTATAGTAACCGATAAAAATGCCCTTGACTTCACTTTTTCTTCTTCTTTCTCTTTCTCTCAAGAAACACAACTTTTTCCTTCAATTTTTCTCAAGAAAAAAAGAAAAAGAAAAAAGAATCTCTCGAGAAAGTTGTAGAGGAAATGTGATTTTATCTCTTTTGTAAGTGATTGAGACGAAAAAATGGAATCGACAAGAAGAGGCAACAAAAAAAATCACAAAAGAACATAAATCAAAAGAAAAAACGGATCTAAAATTGTTTCTAGAAAATAAGTCTCGATTTCAAGAATATAAAGGTCTGCTTGGTAATGTTTTTTGTTTTTAAAATTTTATTTGAAAATTAGAAATTGATTTTTATGTTTTTAGAAGCTGAAAAATATTGAAAAGGCATCCGGTAGAAATAAGTAAAACGGAATTTTGGAAAAAAAAAAAAAAGTCTAATATTATAATATGTATTTAGTAAAATTGTTTTTTTTTTTTTTATATTACAGGGTAAAATTAATATTATTTATAATTAAATTATATATATTATTAATTAAAATTTAACTGTCTTTTTTAAAACTTTTTTTTCTAAAAAAATAATATATTTTCATTATTATATAATTATAAATATAATAATATTATACAATCCAAAAAATTAATTTAAATGATATGGCAAATTAATTATCCCTACCTACAAATCTTAGGATGTTGTGATGAATGACAATCACTCTCTACAAATATCATTTGGTTTGGTGTTTGGATTAATTTTTTGGATTGTGTAGTATTAATGTTATAAATAATTAACTATTATACAAGATATATTATTATTTATTTGTTATTTTATTTTTTAAAAATTACTTTATTATTATTATTATTATTATGGTTAAATGTTAATGAGTAATTGAAAAAACTTTTATAATATTTCAATTATTAATAAATAAATTTATTTTAAAAAGTTTATTAATTTCCTAAAAAAAATATTAACCATTAAATAAATTTATTTCTTGAAAAGCAAAATTATATATTAAAAAATCAAAAAGTAAAATGTTAAAGCATTTATTAGGTGGACCCCACCAAAATTGAAAAGCAAAATTGCAAAAACTTTGAAAACATCGTACTGTTGTTTTCAATCCAGTGGCACTATCATCTACAACTTTAAATTGTGCGCATAGTTCTAGTGTTTTTGAATTTTATTTGGGATAATTACCTCGGTGGCCATCAACTTATGCCACCACTATCAAAATAGCCATCAGATGGGGAAATGGATGGAAAATTGCCATTTTTGGCAAACATTGTTACACTAATGGTCATTCCATCCATTTCCATCCAATTTCATTCAATAAGTGGCATTTTGATAAATATAAAGATAACATTAATTTATTTTAGATATTTTTTGGAAATCAATTTTTTCTTTTGCTTTTTGAAACAAATAATTATATTTAGTGTGTACATATACATATACATATAGCATATCTCATATATATATATATATATATATATATATATATATATATATATATATATATATATATATATATATCAGTTCCTTGCATGTGGATCATTGGATTTAAAGGATGCTTTGACAAGTGCATGTAGCCAAGTCAAAGTATTTAAATTCAATGACCCACATGCAAGGAACTGATATATCTTTTGTCAGTTCGAACTGATAATAGAAAATTTGTATATATATATAGAAATTCTATTATCAGTTCGAACTGACAAAGAACTGACAAAAGTTATATCAGTTCCTTGCATGTGGGTCACTGGATTTAAATACTTTGACTTGGCTGTATGCACTTATCAGTCAAAGTATTTAAATCCAGTGGCCTACATACAATGAACTGATATAACTTTTGTCAGTTCAAATTGATGATAGAAAGACTATATATATATATATATATATATATATATATATATATATATATATATATATATATATATATACATATATTCCTTTTCAACTTATCTCAAATATATTTTTTAGAATTTTTAGATTTTGTAACCATAATCTTTTCAAAAAAGAATATATATATATATATCTTTTCAACTTATCTCAAATATGTTTTTTATAATTTTTTGATTTTATAGCCTTAATCTTCTCAAAAAAGAAAAAAAAAAAATATATATATATATATATATATTTTCAACTTATCTCAAATATATTTTTTAGAATTTTTAGATTTTGTAGCCTTAATCTTCTAAAAAAAGAAATACATATATATATGTTTGAGATATGCTATACGTATATACACACTAAATATAATTATTTGTTTTCAAAAAACAAAAGAAAAAAATTGATTTCCAAAAAACATTTAAAATAAATTAATGTCATCCCCTTATTTACCAAAATGCGATTCATTGGATGGAATTGAATGGAAATGGATGGAATGGCCATTAGTGTAACAATGTTTGTCAAAAATGACCATTTTCCATCCTTTTCTTCATTTGGTGGCTATTTTGATAGTGGTGGTAAAAGTTGATGGCCACCAGGGTAATTACCCCATTTTATTTTTCGGAATTTGATGCAGAACTTATTCCCATCGTTTTTCGTCACTCAAAAAATGAAAAATGGTACTTTAAAAACAGTACTGAACACCTATTAAAAGATTTATTTTAGTATTTTCAAGACTTATTTTTAAAATTCGAGACTTTATTTTCTTGTCTGAGATTTAATTTTAAAATTCAAAGCTTATTTTGATATTTCCAAGATTTATTGTACATGCTTGAAAATTTAAGGTGGTGTTTGGTTCCATTTTTAAAAACAGTTTTTTGTTTTTAAAAACAAAAAACAAAAAACAACTTTAAAGTTGTTTGGTTAAGCCCCCGTCCTGCAGGCTGTTTTCAGCTGTTTTTGTTTTTGTTTTCCAAAAATGATTTCGAATTCGTGTCATGTAAACCGTTTTTCATTTTATTTTCAGAAATCAAAAACAAAAACAAAAACAAAAACAAAGTCAAGTGTTAATAGTGAAAATTTTGAAAAACAAAAAAAACTTGTTTTTGTTGAATTTGTTTTTGTTTTTCATTTGAAATGGGTCCCACATCATTAATAATTTTTTTTTTCTTTTTTCTCATCCCACCAGATCCCATCTTCTTCTTCCTCCTCAACTCCATCTCTTTCTTCCTCCTTCATCTCTGATCTCGATCATCCCCTTCTCCGCCGCTCACCGCTCGCCGCCGTCTTCTTCTTCTTCTTCCTCCTCTTCCTCCTCTTCCTCCTTCTCCTCCGCCGATCGCGCCGTCTTCTTCTTCTTCTTCTTCCTCTTCCTCCTTCGCTCACGATCGACCTGGTCTGGTCTAGCCGTCGCCGATCTGGTCTGGTCTGGTCTGGTCTAGTCTTGCCGTCGCCGATCGACCTGGTCTGGTCTTGCCGTCGCCGATCTTCTTCTTCCTCTTGCCGTCGCCGATCTCCTCCTCTTCTTCTTCTTCTTCTTCTTCTTCTTCCTCTTCCTCCTTCGCCTCTCGCCAATCGCCGATTGCCGCCGATCCCTCTTGCCGTCACCGATCTGGTCTTCCTCCTCCTCCTCTTCTTCTTCTTCTTCTTCTTCTTCCTCCTCTTCCACTGATAAGGGTTTTGTGTTAATTTATTAATTATATTTGTTAATTATTTTAATTAATTTGTTTATATTAATTTCAATTTTCGAAAGTTTTCGATTTATCCTACCAGACGCGTTTTTTCCGTTTTTATTTTCAAAATATGGATTCCAGTAAATGCTACCAGACGCGTATTCGGAATTCAAAAATGAAACAAAAAACACTGTTTTCATTTTCATTTTTCTTTTCGAAAAACAAAAACAAAAACAAAAAACGGCTTGCAGGACGGGCCCTAATTGTTTTGTAAAACTGTTTTTGAAAATAAAAAACAACTTTTTAAAAGTTATAACTAAAAAGTTAAAAATAACTTTTTATTATTTTTCACCGTTTTGCAAAACAGTTTTTAAAAACAAACCACTACTTTTTATAATTTTTCCCTCCAAATAACTACTTTACCCATTTTAAAAACAACAACCAAACACTTTTACATCGTTTTTCATTTCAAAAAACTACTTATAAAAAACACTACCAAACACATTATATTTTTTAAAATATCATTTTTAAAACATGATTTTCATTTTTAAAAAAAGTTTTCAAAAACACCATTTTAAAAACGATATCAAAAGCACCCTAAGACTTTTTTACTATTTCCGAGATTTATTGGACATGTTTACAAACCCAAGACGTATTGGGGTTTTTGTAAATTCAAGACTTTCTGGAGGTCTTTTACAAATCTTACAATTTTTTTTTTTTATCTTCATCATCAACCTCCAAAGAAGGCTGATCGACCTTCATCAGAGGTTTTTGAGAAAAAATAAAAGATTAAAAATAAAGCACATGCAAAAGAATAACATTAAAGATGAGGATATTTTTGTTTTTTTGTGTTATTTCCACAAAAATTATTAAGTTGGTGTAAGTTCTAAACATGAGAGAGTAAAGAGTGCTAATATCATCCATTAACTAATACTATAATTATCATCTAAAAAAATTATACCATTTATCTTGATTTAATTTCAACATCCAAAAGGATTTAAAAAAAAAATTACATAATAATTTTAGGATTTTTTTTTTCTTAGAAGCACAAATTTAGAAACTATGTACTAAACTAGTATATTCAGATCATAGTCTTCTATTTTTTGTTTGATAGATATTATATTTTGATGATAAAATCCAAAAGGATTAGACACATTTACATAATAATTATAAGATTTTTTTTTTTTCTCATAATCACAAATTTAGAAACTATGTACTAAACTAAGTATATTCAGATAGTCTTCTATTTTTTCTTTCAAAAAAATAAATAATATATATCAATTTTTCTATTATCAGTTCGTCCTGATATATTTTTATATCAGGACGAAGAATGTGGACCATTATATTTACATACTTTGACTCAAAGTGTATGTATTTATCAAAACTTCTCCATAATCTATGGTTCACATTATTTGTCATGATATAAAATCAAGACGAACCGATAGTAGAAAGACTATATATATATTAATTATTCTATTTTAACATTAAAATATCTGGTCCATCCACCTGTACGTTGTTGAAGACCAGCACATTTCCGACTAAGTTAAACAACACATAACATAAGTACATAACAACACAACACGTAACATCACCTTCGCTTTCTTGTACTGTCTGTCTGTCTATTGAAGTCCCTAAAAATGCAAAAACCAGAAAAAATGCAGTACAAGAACTTGGGTCGATCGGGCTTGAAAGTGAGCCAGCTCTCGTACGGATCATGGGTGAGCTTCGGGAACCAGCTTGATGTGAAGGAGGCCAAGTCGATCTTGCAGTGCTGCAGAGACAATGGTGTCAACTTCTTCGACAATGCCGAGGTCTACGCTAATGGACGCGCCGAGGAGATCATGGGTCAGGCCATTCGTGAGCTCGGTTGGAAGCGCTCCGATATCGTTGTCTCCACCAAGATCTTCTGGGGAGGTCCTGGTCCCAACGACAAGGGTTTGTCTAGGAAGCATATTGTTGAGGGCACTAAGGCCTGCTTGAAAAGGCTCGATATGGATTATGTTGATCTTATTTATTGTCACAGGTCAGTCAGT
Organism: Acer yangbiense; assembly: GCA_008009225.1. Taxonomy (NCBI): domain Eukaryota; kingdom Viridiplantae; phylum Streptophyta; class Magnoliopsida; order Sapindales; family Sapindaceae; genus Acer; species Acer yangbiense. The sequence goes on from CM017761.1 coordinate 14,998,323, forward strand.
TAATAGCCTTTTCTTTTCTTCATTTCTCTTTATTTGGGTTCCTATGTGTTTTTGTGAATTTGGGTTTCTTTGATTTCGATTGTTTGTTACTGATTTTGTGTTTATAACAAAAATGGGTTTTTGAAATTAATAGAACTGAAGGAGTTTTCATTGTTGTTTTGGTCTCTTAGATTTCTGCTACAGTGTGATTCTGTTTTACAGTAAACAGTACCACTTTTTGACTTGTATAAAGAAAGTGGATTCTATTGAATTTGTTTTATCCACCATGGTATCAAGTATGTGAATTGGCTAAGGGTTTCTATCTATACTCTTGACTTGTTGTAGGTTTGCCTTTGTGGTGTTTACTGGTGATTTAAATTAAATCAATGTGAACCGTCATCATTTGGTGATTGGAGTGTGATCTGTTTTCTAAGAGGCTTGATGTGGAGTAATGTGGTTGTGATAAGTTGTTAAGGATGATAGTAATCTTTGTCGTTTCTTTTCTTTTTTGGTGTTGTGTTTTTGATTTGATTTCATGTATGTGAGATGGTTTTTTTTTTTTTTTTTTTTTTTTTTTTTTTTTTTTTTTTTTTGTGCTGTGCTTTAGAGTCATTTAGTAAAAAAAAAATTAAGACAAAAATGTGATGGGTTGTTCAACTGGCTCAATGTGGAGTAGTTGATTGTATTTGTTTCCTTTGGTTTTATTTTTCTATCTTATTTGTTGTTATGATGGAGGGGAGTTTCCAATTGTCATTTAAATTTTTTGCTGTGGTTTGGTGGCTTGAGATAATTTGTTGCCTATGACGGTTATCTGAGTAGATTGATGAGGAATTTTTTGGTGTGGTTTGCTGTTATAGGCCAGATTCATCAACTCCAATAGAAGAAACTGTCCGGGCAATGAATTACGTGATCGATAAGGGTTGGGCCTTTTATTGGGGGACAAGTGAGTGGTCTGCACAACAGATCACTGAGGCTTGGGGAATAGCAGACCGGTTGGACTTGGTGGGGCCAATTGTTGAACAGCCAGAGTATAATCTGTTGTCTAGGCACAAGGTAAGAACTAAGAAGTTCCTACGCTTATTTGAAGTGTGAATGCTGTTCTTTTTATTAGCAAAATTGTGGTTGTAATTATTTATAAGCTTCTACATGTCACAAATTTATTTTATCTTGGATGTCTTTTTGTAATTTGCAATATGGTTTTGTAGCTATGTTTGCACTATTAGAAATTTCATATTGACAAAGACCGAAACCTTCCAATGAACTGCACAAAATTAATACATACCAGAAGACTAATGGTAAATATAAACAAGAAGGGTAAAAATAATAATAATAAAATTTACAAAATGAGATGAAATATTACATTTGCTTTAGGTGATATTAGCAAAAAGGTTTATCTTGTTAAGGTTCTGTCTTTTATGTTGCGAGTAAAACCCCAATTGGTGCGTTTAGATAGATACAAGTGATCATTTAAGTTAATAGTAATGTGCATATGTAACTAGTAAGATATTGTCTTAAAGTTGTGTGTTTGACTCATCTTGTGAAGAAATAGTTGTTGCTGAGTCAATTATGTGACTTGTGGTCTTGTGCAAATCAGGTTAGGAGTTGTGTATGTTGGACTTGAGATTCATCCTTAATAATTTGTGGGTTAGGAAGCCATAAGGGGTATTCCTAAAATGAGCTTTTATCTAGACAGTAGACACTGACAAACGCCTTACCCATCTGTTGTTGGACCTAATAACCCTGTAGCTTCCAAATAATTTCAAAAGTCAAACCATTTAACATAAGGTAATGCTTGCTTAATTTTTTTAACTGAAGTAAATGAAGTTCTATGCATACAAATTATTGTAAATGTAATTAAATATCTGGTCCACTTTTCAATTCCTCTCTATTTTTTTATTGTTCCCCTTTTCGTAGGGGGCGAGAGGTTTTTAGCATGAGTACCCATATTGGTGGGATGAAATCTATAGTTTTCTTGTAATGCTGATGTATGAAGTTTTAGTTTTCCCTCACCAGTCACAAATTCAATTCAGTTTCCTCTTTCATTTGTGGTTTATATTTTGAAAAAAGCATTGCAAGTATATAAATTATCCATATACAGTTGTTCCTTATTTTTGAGAAGAAGTTCACAACCAGGAGAGACCTAGGACAAAACAGAACCTATACAAGTTTAACTGAGACAAAATTTATAACAAGTATAACTATTTATTTGTTCCTTGATATGCCGTATATGTGCAGTTTTGATCCTTCAACTTCTATTGGCTACATAACTCATGCTTTTTTAAGTTGTAAACAGCGTAGCAGTTATAGCTTAGAAGAGATGGATTCAATTATGTTCTGTGTCTACAACTCTGCATTGTGTGTGTATACAAACCAAGCTTTTGAGTTTCTCATTATGATCTGATCATGTCTTGTATGGATGCAGGTTGAGTCTGAGTATCTCCCTCTATACAGCAACTATGGCATAGGTCTTACCACATGGAGTCCACTTGCATCTGGAGTGCTCACTGGAAAATACAACAAGGGAAATGTACCTCCTGACAGTAGGTTTGCTTTGGATAATTACAAAGTAAGTTAAGCTTTCTGATTTCTGTAGTCCACTGTTATTCAGTGCTCTTATCATCACCGATTAATATACTAGTTTTAACTAAAAATTATTTCTTTTCTATTTTTTGTTACTGGCATTTTACATTTACATTGTATTGATTGTTGTCAACATGAGCTTACTTGTTGCTTAGTTATTAACTTAATTCACTTATTTGGATTCCTTTTCTTTTGTCTTTTCAGAACTTATAGCAGAAATATGTAGGTTAATCTTTTCTTAACAAAGAACTATGCCTAATATAATGCTTCCATTCAGAGAGACGATTCCCCATTATCGAGTGATTTTCCATCATTGATTTTGCATCTATTCAGCATGTTTCTGCTACTGTTCTTTTTAAGATCTTTTAATTTATTACGATCTTCAATACGTGGTTGTAGGTTCATAGTTAAGTATCGAATGATAGTATGTTTCAGTTTCAGACCCTAATGTAAGGAAATTCATTTGTAAAAGTAAGGAAATTCATTTAAGTTAAATTCTATGCCGGTGTTTAACTAAGAAATTGTTTATGGGATTATGTCATGTGTCTTTTTATTTTACTTGGAATTATTTAATTGAATAACTTTCACCGGTCATAAAATTGTCGTGCAAACAGTTTGTTTCTTGTTTCTTCAAAATAATGATAATAATATTATTATTGCTTAGTTATATAGTTGAATCGTAAAATCCTTTTGGCATCTAGCTGGCATATATATTTTATGACTTCTTCCTTCTCTCTTTCTTTTTGGTTAAATGCTGAACTTTTTTTTTTTTTTTTCAATGCTCTGTAGAATCTTGCTAACCGCTCACTGGTCGATGATGTGCTGAAGAAAGTTAACGGACTAAAGCCAATTGCAGATGAACTAGGCGTGACTTTAGCTCAACTTTCAATTGCATGGTGTGCTGCTAATCCTAACGTGTCTTCAGTTATCACTGGTGCCACAAAGGAATCCCAGGTTAGTATTAAACATATTCACTCCTTTGAAAAATATTTCTGTGAATAGGTGTCCATCTCATATTCGACTGACCTGTTAAAAAGGCCTTACAATTTTGAAGAAAGATGATGATCTCATTTTCTAATAGACCGATTTATAGACCATTACTTTTTTCTCTCTTTTGGGATTCAGAACGTGTTGAAGGGTTTTTGATTATATATCAAAATAAATAAAAAATGCCCTGTGTACCATGCTCGATTGCTCGGTGTTTGATACTTTTGTGCCCACCATTCAGGTTCAAGAGAACATGAAAGCTGTTGATGTGATTCCATTGTTGACTCCTGCACTGATGGAGAAGATTGAGTCTATTGTTCAAAGCAAGCCAAAACGTCCAGATTCATATAGGTAGATACAGAAGATTCAGATTCTCCTTGTTATTGTGTGCAGTGCAGGATATGCTTAGTTGTTACGGTGATCATTGATGGAAAGTTCATATTTTGTTGTTATTACTGTCTTAAAATGTCTTCATTGGACTTTGGATATTCTTGGATACAAAAGGTTTTCATTTTTGGAATATCGTTCGCCATACTGAACGAATATTGCATATGGCATTTATGCTTACTGTTGTCACTTATTTGCTTTTGAATGAATTGAATTTACAGTGGTTTAAGTGATTATTGTTATGTTCCCCTCCTATTCTTTTAGTCAGTTTTTGATGAGGAGTGTGAGAATAAATAAAATTAGGGATTTTGAGTATTATACCAGGCGATGCAATGCAGCAACATATCGTGATTTCCAGTACAATTGGCAGTAATGTCAATATGAGAACACAAAAAAAAAAACGCTGTAAACATGAATTGGAAACAATATTCAGGTTTCAACTGATCAGTTTTTGGCATGATTAAAAATAAGAAAGAACTGTAAACTGAGTTTGCAGGAAGGTCAATATGAGCAAAACAACAGCAGCGAGAATGGAAATGACTGCCCATGGAGTGTTGAAATAATCGCGCCTCAGCTTAGCCTTCCATTTGTTACAACGCCTGCTGCAATGCAAGTTCACTTCATTGAATACCTCAGAGTAATAGAAGTTCTCACCCATAACAACACCATCACAAAGACTGTTGATTAATTTTGCAATCACTTCATCATCACCCAACCAATTGTCAATAATTCCATGTCGACGAAGTAGTTCTGCATCTTCTGGAGTGTTTATCAGACAATCCATGAATACTAAATAATCAATGACATACTGTGGGCTTCCGGCGTCTGTGTGGGTAAATTGCTCGTATGCAATTAGATTACGGAAAACTGATTCTGTAGAATCTCCGATTGACAAGACTGGAATTCTCATCACACCGTAATCAAACTTTATATCAAACAAAGATCCACCTTCAACCTTTAGGAACTTGATTCCAGCTTCTTGGATCTCTCTGGCACAACAAATGAACTTCCAATTTCTTCTATTCATATTGGTCCTGTAAGCCTCCATTCTTGCAGGTGAAGAAAGCCAAATATTGTGTACGAATTCAACCAGATGTTTTATTTGATCAATGGGAAATTCAACTTCTGTAGAAATTGTCCCATTAAAAATATCATCGAAGAAGTATAGAATCATGTTAAAGGGGGTGTTCGTTGGATCAGGAATCTCAGTAGCCATGTTAAACAACTCCCAAATAACAAAGAAAGGAAGTTGATTCTCGAGTAAGAACATGTCACGAGCTATGTAACGTAACATCCAATCCAACTTGAAAATTGGGTCATCATCTTCTCTTAACTCTGGCATTATAGATTTGTGAATGAGCTCAACAGTGAAGCAACCGTCAAGGAGCATCATTTCCACAAACTCATCTGATTCAAGACTTACAGATTCTTTATAACATCCACGAGCTCGTTTTTCTAGTGTTCTCATGGTCGTTACATAGCTTGACAATTTACTCTCCCCTGTTCGTTGTAGAAGCTTTCGAAGATAGCGAATTTTGTCCTGTTCCATAGCCTTCAAGTGATCTTTACCACAGTGGTAAGGACCAATTGCAAGAATTTCTGGTTCATAGGCCTTTCCATTTATCTTGCGTAGGTGATCAGGCACTATGAAAATGCTGCACTCACATGATGCAGGAGATAGGCTGCGAAGCTTTTCCTCCACAAGAACAAGTACTGGGTCCGCTATTTCATTAGCCATCACTTGCTTGCTTCTGTCAATGCCACAACAAGTCACAAGTAAGATGATGCAGCCTAACCTATACTTGTTTTCTAAATTTTCACGTTAAAACTAACAAGAAGAAACCATCACAACCCTCTTCTTCTAAATCACTTAGCAATTCAACAAATCTCTCAGTATCATAGGTTGTATTCGATGTTGTGCAAAAGCTCTGATTCCTAGCAGAAATGACAATCGTTTGAACAATTATGCATGGAAGTGAAACACAAGCTAGAATTTTGAACCTCTCCTCATTGACAATTAAAAGTCCGTAGGAATTGGCTCACAGAGTAAGATAGGATCCTCACTCTCACATGAATTTGTATATAATCAACTATTAACAAAGAAAACAAACCAAAAAAACCCAGTTGACTTAAAAGAAAAAGAAGTAACCTGAAACTCGTCGTTCCTTTAATGTGTGTCCAAACCCAGATAGATGTCAGAGCTGCCCTGAAGTTTGGACATCATATCAAGATGTAACAACTGAATTTGAAGTGCACTTACATGTTTAGTAGCGTTTGTTCACACACTGGATCTAATCTTCCTTGCTCATCAATTACTCCCCTTTAACTTTAACAAGATGCCAATGAGACTTCATTGTCCAGCTCCTGTAAAAGATAAAGACAAAGTTATAGCTGTCTGGGGCCCCAAAACATATAACTTTTATTCAGACTTACACTTTCCAACTTGTCATGGCTGCTCCTGCATCTGTGGCTTTACTAGCTGACTTAAAAATGAAAATTCTTTGTTAGTTTCCTGTTCAGCAATTTTCTTCCAACATTTCATCTGCCCCTGGATTGTGTAATGCTTAGAAGTGACAAGCTTTATTTCAACAATTTATATAATTCTTGTTCTTGTTACAATGAATAATTCAGAAATTTAAGTAAAAAAAAAAACACATCCCTTAGTATCAACTGCTTTTCCATCTCAAAGATCATATCTCAAACTTCCACTCTCTAGTCTCTAAGCAGATTTAAACATTTATATGAGAAATTGGCATTTATTTAAAATAAGAAAGAACTGTAAACAGAGTTTGCAGGAAGGTCAATATGAGCAATACAAGAGCAGCCACAAAGGAAATGATTGCCCATGGAGTGCGGAAATAATCGTGCCTCAGCTTAGCCTTCCACTTGTTAAAACGCTTACTGCAATGCAAGTTCACTTTGTTGAATACCTCAGAGTAATAAAAGTTCTCACCCAGAACAACAGCATCACCAAGACTGTTGATTAAGTTTGCAATCACTTTATCATCAGCCAACCAATTGTCAATAATTCCATGTCGACGAAGTAGTTCTGCATCTTCTGGAGAGTTTATCAGACAATCCATGAATTTGATGTAATCAATGACATGCTTCGGGTTTCTGTCGTGGGAAAATTGCTCGTATGCAATTAGATTCCGGAAAACTGATTCTGTAAAATCTCCGATTGACAAGACTGGAATCCTCATCACCCCGTAATCAAACTTTATATCAAACAAAGATCCACCTTCAACCTTTAGGAACTTGATTCCAGCTTCTTGGATCTCTCTGGCACAACAAATGAACTTCCAATTATTTTTATTGATATTGATCCTGTATGCTTCCATTTCTGCAAGTGAAGGAAGCCATATATCGTGTACAAATCCGACCAGATGTTTTATCTGTTCAACGGGATATTCAACAAATTTTGTAGATACTGCCCCAGGTAACATAGCATTGAAGAAGTAGAGAATCATGTTAAAGAGATTCTTCGTATGATAACCAGGAATCTCAGTACTTTTGATAAACAACTCCCAAAGAAGAAAGAAAGGAAGTTGATTCTCAAGTAAGAACAAATCACGAGCTATAAAAGGTAACATCCAATCCGACTTGAAAATTGGGTCATCATTTTCTCTTAAATCTATCATTTTATTCTTGCGAATGAGCTCAACGATGAAGCAACTGTCGAGCAGCATCATTTCCACAAACTCATCTGATTCAAGACTTATACATCCTTTATAACATCCGCGAGCTCGTTCTTCCATTGCACTCATGGCTGTTACATAGCTCGACAATTTACTCTCCCCAGTTCGTTGAAGAAGCTTTTGAAGATATCGTAATTTGTGATCTTCCATAGCCTTCAAGTGATCTTTGCCGTGGTGGTAAGGACCAATTGCAATAATTTCAGGTTCATAGGCCTTTTCATTTATCTTGCGTAGTTGATCAGGCACTATGAAAATGCTACATTCAAATGGTGTTGGCGATAGACGACCAAGCTTTTCCTTCACTCGATCAAGTACTCGGTCTGCTATTTCACTAGCCATCACTTGCCTCAAGATAGTAAACGATTACTCTGTCAATGCCAACAAGTCATACAAGTAAGTTGATGCAGCCTATAATTGTTTAGAAACTGTTGTAACTGAGTGTGAATATTTCTTCACATAATCCTTTTTTTTTTTTTTTTTTTCAATTTCCATGTTAAAAACTAACAAGTAGAAAGTATCATCAAGGAATGAACCCTCTGATTCTAAATCACTTGGCAATTCATCAAATCTCTCAGCCTTGTTACTGCTCAGAGTCAGGTTCATCGGTTGTGTTCAATTTCTATGCTAGGAAAAAGAACAATCATTTTAACAATTACGCATGGAAGTGAAACACAAGCTAGAATTTTGAGACAATTAAATTCCCTAGGAATCGACTCACAGAGTCACAGAGTAAGATGGGATCTTCACTCTCACACGAATTGGTATTGACTCAACTATTAACAAAGAAAACAAAAAAAAAAAACCCAGTTGACTTAAAGAACTGAATTTGAAGATGTATGCATATTTGTAAGTGTAAATTTATAACAACTGAATTTGAAGTGCACTTACATGTTTTGTTCGCAAACTGGATATAGAACTAGATCTTCCTTGCTTATCAATTAATTCTCTTTAGCTTTAAAAAGATGCCAAAAAGACTTCATCATCGTCAAGTCCAGCCATTGCATCTGGTTGTGGAAGATTAAGTCATAGCTGTCTGGGTCCCTAAAACAGGGCTGGCCTTGGGCATAGGCCCACGAGGCGACTGCCTAGGCCCCCGTTTTCCAAGGGGAAAACGGCCCCAAATTTCAGGTTGAAACAAAATTTTGTGTATACAGTTTTTAAATAAGTTAGGAGACCCACAATTTTTGTTTTCTTAATAAAAACAGTACATGGGCCTCCAAACTTATATATGGTTAAGTGATATATGAGCAAACCTTATATTTGGTTAAGTGATATATGTGCTAATATTTAATAAAATAAATAAATAAAAAAAAAAAAACAGCTAGTATATACATAACAACATAAAAGTCTGGAGGCCTACAGATATATGGAGCGAAACTTATATTTGGTTAAGTGATATATAGGCTAATATTTAAAAAAAAAAAAAAAAAAAATAGCTAGTGTATACATACAACATAAAAGTCTGGAGGCCTACCTTTTATATATATATATATATATATATATATCTATATATATATATATATATATAGAAATCCTATATCGATCGACTGACAAACGTTATATCAGTTCCTGCATGTGGGCCACTGGATCTAAATACTTGTGACTTGGCTTATCACTTGTCAGTCAAAGTATTTAAATCCAGTGGCCCACATGCAAGGAACTGATATAACTTTTATCAGTTCGAACTGATAATATGAAAGACTATATATATATATATATTTATTTTTTTTTAAAGGCCTAATAAGAAGAAGGGTACGGCTATTGACACCCATAATATGATAAGCCACACCCATATTTATATAGTACACCCATGTCTAAAATTTTAAATTAAACATTACTATAAACACCCATTTTAAATACCAATAGTACCCCTTTATTTAAATGAATTGTTTTTATTTTATTACAATTTATTTTTATACCAACCCTCATAAGTTATTAATACACCCAATTTACAAATGTTAATTAGAGTTGTTTGCAAAATAGAAGCAGCATAATATTTTTTTTGGTGTAAATTGCAATCATACCCTTAAGTTTGAGGCAAGACACTTAGATGGAAAAGTTTAGTTATTCTACACTAACACCCCTGTATTGTCGAAAATGCCCTTATATAATAATAAATATAAAAGTATTTTTACACTAACACCCAAGGGCATTTTGGACCTTACCATGGTCAAATAGGGGTGGGAGTGTAGAATAATTAAACTTTTCCATCTAAGTGTCTTTGCCTCAACCTTAAGGGTGTGAGTGTAATTTACCCTTTTTTTTTTTACTTTTAATATTTTAAATTTAAATTAGTTTTAGAGTACAGTTTTATTTTAATTATAATCATTTAAAAATAATGAATGTTATAAATTACTAATTAAATTAAATTACTTAATTCAAAAGAAAATATATAAATTACTATTATATTGTAAAATGTAAATTACTACCTTTTTTGTAATATGTATAATAAGTTCGCTCCATATTTGAAATCAAATTATTATTTCAACACATTCTCTATATATTAAAACCTGTATATTACCAACTTTATCATATTTTTCTATAAGAAGAAATAACAAGTTATTAATCAGAAATAATGAATCTTTGAGAATTTGACTTTAATTTTTAATTGGTGGAGAATCCCACCATATGAAATTCTAATACTCCAAATCCAAACAAGGGTAAAAAAAAAGAGGTAGATACAAGCATTGCGCTGAATTTTATTTTATTTTATTTTAATTTTTTTTTTTAAAGCAAGCATGTTTTCACTTTATCTTCCGTAATATATTGGCGACCGTTTCAAAAAAAAAAGTTTTTGCGGTTAAAAAAAGAAAGAAATAGAATTAGGGTTTTACTAGGGTTTGGTTTTTTTTTTATTTTTTTATTTTTATAAATAATAAATTAGTGATATAGTTGAAGATATGGTGTAAATTAATGGGTGTACATAGTATTTTGTTTATTTTTAATTAAACTAATTTGTCCTTATTAGTAAAATCTTATTGGGATATTTTTGTAATTAAAATTTTTATTAAAATATGGGTGTGCTTATCATATTTATGGGTGTCAATATCGGCTCCCAACAAAGAAAAACAATATAATACTTAACCACATCCACAACAAATCAAATAGTGTATTAATCTATCAGACATTTGAAAAAAAATAATAATTTGAAATCAAATCTAGGGTTCTTGAATTAAACACAATTATAATACTTAATAAGTAGTTTTACTTCTAAAAATGTGAGACGGATAATGTTTAAGTGATACATTATTTGATGTAATTATAAAAGTTTTATTTCGATGACTTTTTATTTGTTATTTTGTTGTGTTGCAATATTGATTTTTAGTTATTATATTAATTTTTATAAGTATTTACTATTTACTAGAGAAAAAACAAATTAAGTAAATATACATAGAGTATCAAAGGTCTCATTTTTATAATCCGCCTCAAACCCCCAAAATCTCAGGACCGGCCCTGCTCTAAAACATTTGACTTTTCAACTTGTCATGGCTGCTGGGTTGACTAGCTGACTTGTAACTCTCCACTTAGATAAAATTTAAAAAATAAGAATGAAAATTCTTTGTTAGTGTCCTGTTCAGCTATTTTCTTTCAACATTTCATCTAGCCCTGGATTGTTTAATGCTTACTAGTGACATATGTGCTTATAATACTTGATCTTGTTACAGTGAATAAATCACATCCCCTTTGTATCAACTGCTTTTCCCTTTCAAAGATCATATCTAATGTAGACTGGAACGGAACTCACATGCGTTCAACACACAAGGGTTTCTATTTTTCTGTAATCACGCGATATTCAAGAAAAAGAGAGATAATTTGAATTAAAAACTCAAGAAGTTTTAATTTTTATTCAACACTGAAAAACCTCAAAGCGATTACACCTAATAAATAGAGGAACAAATCTCATTGACTCCTATAACACCTCAACTAAATTGGGAAATAATCCCGGATTAAAAGTTAAAAATAAATGCGAAGCGGAAAAGGAAAGAAAAACCCTAATTGTCGCGCAAGAAACTTAAAGTGCTCGCACAACAAACCAAACGACCTTTTTTGGGCCTCTTCCAGGCCTGATCACAGGAAACAAAGTGTTAGTGATAAATTGTAGAGCTCGTCCTGTGCTTTCCGAAAACATATTATAATAGTCATTTGAGAACCGTATGTGAAAATTATGAGCCCGCGAAATCAGCCCCACTTTGGGTGCGCATCAATATCTCAAATCTCTACTCTCTAGTCTCTAAGCAGATTTATATAAGAAACAGAATATTACATGGATTAAGATAGAAGATCAAACTGAATCAACATGTAATATTCTGTAACATAAATTTTTATCAAACAGATTACTATGTTTCCCGAACAAGGGATTTTCATTACCCCATTTTCAAACTTGATATCAAACAGATTACTTCCATCCGCTTTCTTGAACGTGACTCCAGCTTCTTTGAGATCCATGGCAGAATGCATGAACCCGAAGTTTTCTTCCTTGCCTACAGCATCTCTAGTGACTCCTGTTTCTGCTGCAAATGGAGCAGGTATAAAATTGTGTATCAAACCAAGTAGCTTGAATTTCCCTCTTTTACGCTTACTGGAGACATGGTAATGCACAACCGAAAAAAGGCAAAGCAACATCTACAAGGTCGTAATGCATATCCGGAATCATTGTCATGTTGAACAACCGATGGAGAACAGAGAATGGAAGTTGATTTTCAAATAGCATCATATCACGCGCAACAGAATTGAGAATCCAATCCATACTAAAAGTAGGATCGTTTATATCTCTTAGTTCAAAGATTGCAACTTGCGGAGCAGCTCAATGATGAAACATCCATCAAGCAGTAACATTTCCACAAACTCATCCACGCTGAGGCTTATCGATTCTGCATAGCACTTACGAGCTCTTAATTTCTTCGAATCCTCTTAATGCCATGACATATTTGTTCACACTGCTCTCGTTTCTCCGCCTGAGAAGTTGCTGTAGATACCGCAGTTTGTGCTCTTCCATGACTTGCAGCCTGTTTTTGTCACGGTGGTAAGGACCAATAGGAAGCATCTCCGGTTCATAATTTCATCTAAGGCACTGTACCACGAGAAAACGATGGAGATTTCTGCAAAGCTCAACTTCATAATTTCAATTTGTGGACATGATCGCTTCTTGGATTTGGAATGTTGAAGCATTTCATGGGCCTAAAGTGTTGCTTCAAATGCACCATGCTTCTGGGCTTTTCAAGGTCCATTTTCATATTTGCTCATCCAAAGCTTTTAGTCACTCAAATTAACTAGCCTCCCAAAAAAAAAAAAAAAAAAAAAAAAAAAATTACAGTACGAAATATGTAAGGGTATATTGACTCCCATTAAACTTATTAGTACATCCATTTTTATAAATACACCCATTTCTAAAATTTAAAAAATAAATATTACTATAAGCATCCATCTTAATGCCAATAGTACCCTCATTGAAATAAATATATTCATATTAATACATATTATTTATAAACACTCTTAAATTATTATCACACTCCATTTATAAAAAAAAAAATAAAAAAAAATTCATATTATTATTGGAATCAAATCCTTTTTTTAATGATGGTCCAATTTACTTTTGGAAATATCTCGAATGTAGAAGCCTTATAAAAGGGAATATGTGGAACCGTATATGGGGTCAAGAGATTTTCAATATGAAATTCTCTTATTTATACAGTTATCTTAAAAAAAAATATATATCTTATTGATATCTACGGCTATCTTAAAAAAAAAAAAAAATTATTGATATTTACGGCTATCATTAAATTTTATTTTTTATTTTTTTTTATTGATAGAGTTCATAACTATATATAAAAGAAAGATAAAAAAAATATGATAATCATGTGATGATGATAATGTTTGATACTTGAAATAAAATTAGAGTTGAATTAGGGTTTATCATAATTTTTTTTTTGAAAGATAAGTTCTTTTTTAATAAAGGAATATAGTAGAATATATGAGTGTAATTAACGAATGTATATAGTATTTGATTTATTTTTAATTAAAATAACTTGTTCTTATTGGTAAATTTCTATTGGGATATTTTTACAATTAAATTTTTAAATAAAATATGGGTGTGCTAATAAGTTTTATGGGTGTCAATATCGGCATCCAATATGTAAACTATCTATACAATTTTGGTTTAGATTTTATCAAATTGATTTCCATTTGTTTCTAGTATAAACACAAATACTATAATGCTTGATGAGGCCAGTGTTCTAAAAGAACCCACGGCGGCCGCCGCCCGCACCGATTAAGGGTTAATCGACAAAGGAGGAGATGAGGCGTCTAGCCCTAGAAGGATTTTTCTTTTTTTTTAAATACAATATCAAAACGACATCATTTAAGGATTCATTTTTAAAAAAATAACCCATAAAATCATAAGTCTTTTTATTTTTCTTCTTTGTTCTCAAAACTCTCGCCTCCACAATCCACTTCACCAGCCAGGCACCAGCTCGTTGTTGTCGTCGCCGAGGAATTACCTAGGCGTCGATCTATCGCCTGCCTAGTGTCTATCACTTTTTTAAACATCGGTTGACGCCAAAATTTCACCCGTGCGTACACAGTCGATACCCACAAGATATTGTTAGCTTTGGTCTATTGAGCCCCATGGTTTTATCCTTGAAATGACAGTTGACACTTGTTGGGTTAATACTAGACTTATTACACACTCAAATCTAAATGGTGGTGGGGTGCCCGTTTCCCCAAACATTAATTATTTTATATATAAAATTTTTTTTTTATTTTTTTTTATTTTAAATCCCGACTAATATCTAGCCCTAACACTAACCCTAGTTATACTTACATGACACCACTCGGTCAATTCTAATGTAGTCAAATGAAGAAAGTGAGATAAAAGAGGAGATTGCAGATTGTCAGATTTTGAATTTTGAATTGAAAATTGGTGTTTTTTTTTTTTTTTTTTTTTTGGGAAAGGATTGAGAATTGGAGATCGGGGAGATGGGAAATGGGTGGGGGAGGGGGAACCTCCCCCAAAACACCCCATCCCCCATTTCCCCCAAATGGGGTGTTTTTTTTTTTTTTTCAAAATTTCAGGACCTTTATTTTTATAACGATAGTAGGGCTCGTTTGGCACACCATATTTGATTGTATTGTGTTGTATTGGACTGTATTATTGTTAATACAAATTTGTGTTTGATGATGCACTGTATCGTATTAAGTTATTCCTATATGATTTTATTGTATTTTATTATATTATAAAAATATAATATTCTTTTAAAAAAATAATTAATAATTAATTATAAATATCCTTACCATGAATAAATCAATAAAATTTTTATATAAAAAATCAATAAATATCTATTTTAATTGAAACAAAAAATTTAGATAAATAATCTTTTTATAAATAAAATAAATATTTCCTATATAATTTTAAAATTTTAAAAAATATTAACAACATAACACATATTTCATATTTGTTGAAAAAGAGAGGAAAGAAAAGAGTTTTTTATAATACAATACAATCAAATACAACCACATATTACGTATTAGTTAATATAGTGTTTGTTGTATTAAACAATTAAAATTTACTAAAATTATACCGTGTATTATTTTAGTACATTTTAATTGCCTAATATAATACAATACATGGTAACAAACATGGCTCTAACGTTACGTGGCTATGTAATGTTACAAACCAAAATATTTAGTTTTGTTTGGCTTACAAAATTATGGTCCCTGATATTTTTTTTCAGGTAATTCCTGATTATAAAATTATTATTTAAAATATATTTTGGTTGAGAGTTGAAAATGGGCGAAATTCATAAGTTAGTTTGCAGTTAGGCCCCCGCGTTATTTTAAGGTTGGATTGTTCCCTCTCTCTCTCTCTCTCTCTCTCTTCCGATTCGCCCTATTTCTCTCTCTTCACAAACCTGACAAACAAAAACAAATTTTCAGCTTCATTTTCCTTTTTTGGGTTCCTCTGTTTTGATCCCAAAAAAAAAAACTTGAATCCTCAATGCACTATCATTCAAACCTCGAATCCACGCGTTATTAAACGCCAATTTTCAACATACAAACAGGTACCCATTTCACCATCCCTTCTCTTCCCACTTTCTTTTTCAATTTTATCCATCTGGGTCATTTTCAATTTCATGCAAAAATCACAGATAATAATACCCTTTTTATATCTCAATTGCTTGTATTTGTAAAGTTTTCATGTATTGTTATGTATATAATAAACAATGGTGGTCGTTCATTTGGTTTTAATTTTTTTCCCCTTTTTGGGTTCATTAATGGACTGATTTTATGCAATTTCGTTAACAGTTGATGAATTTTTATGATTTGACGGGGAATCTACTACAAATGCATGTCACGGTTGACTATGAGGAATATATAACAGCTCTGTATTGTTGTTATTTCTGATTTTTATTTCATTTGTATATAACGATGGATTGTACTTGGGAAAGGAGGAAGAATTTTGTGTAGAAATTGTTTGATTTGTGAGTTCATTTCCTGTTGTTGGGCATAGTAATTGAAGACCCTTTTATGATTCAAGGGTTTGTAACAAATAAATCACCAACTTTGGATCAGTGAGGATTGGAAAATTTTGTAAATATATATATAGCATATTTTCCATTCTTGGTGCAATTGAAGTTATGCATTGGATGGCATCAATGAGTTGATCGTACAAGATTTGGCTTTGAACCTGTTCATAGGAAAAAGTTGTGTTGAGTAATGTCTATTCAAATTTAGAAATCCCCTCAACAAAATAGTCTGATTTCGATGGAATTATGGAGACAGTAAGGGTCGACATATCAGAGATTGTTCATATGCAGCTATCATAAAGCGACATTCGTTTTTGATACCATGACAAGCGAGTCTCCTGCTGCTCCAGGAAAACAATTCTACAGAGATAAAGCAAATGCTGTGTCAAGCAACAGGGCTGCTGTGGAAAAAAGTAAAAATAGTGTATGTGCACAGACCGGTGAGGAATTTTCCTCAGAGTTTTTAAGGGATCGTGTTGCTATAAGAAGAGTACAAGTCAGAAATGATGGAGATCATCGGCCCCAGACAAGTCGAGTGGGCTATAATTTTAACCAGAACCATCAGATGGTTTACGAGGACCTTAACGGAATTCTTGGGCTAAGGAGAAAGGATTCTGAATGCAGTGCAGAAGGCTCGGATTTTGTTTCTGCAACAGGAGGATATGCAGCAGCTGAAGTAGAAAATAAGGTTTATCCTGATCATTGGAGCAGATTTCAGAGGCAATATGGTGCTATCGGACAAACTTCAAGTAAACTTCCTGACGAAATTTTTTGTGATCAAGTTATCACGGAACCAATGGCCTCCCCGCATGAACCAATGGCTTCCCCACTTTATGTTATGGATTCTCCTCAATCATACCATCCCTTTGGACCTGGTTTTTCGGAAGTTTCTTATTCTGGAAAGATGAAATTTCTCTGTAGCTTTGGAGGGAGAATATTACCAAGGCCAAATGATGGGAAACTTAGATATGTGGGTGGAGAGACGCGAATTATATCCATTAGAAAAAACCTCACTTGGGAGGAACTTGTGAGGAAAACTTCAGCAATTTGTAATCAGTCTCATACAATAAAGTATCAGCTTCCAGGTGAGGATCTTGATGCGCTTATATCTGTTTGTTCGGATGAGGATCTTCATCATATGATAGAAGAATATGAAGAACTAGAAAGAATTGGGGGTACTCAAAGACTGCGAATATTTCTCGTACCTTCAGGTGAATCTGAAAGTCCAAGTTCTGTGGAAGGAAGGTCTACACAGCAAAGTGATCCTGATTATCAGTATGTTTCTGCTGTCAACGGCATGCTAGATGCGAGTCCTCAAAAGAGCTCTAGCGGACATAGTGTGACAAGTCAAACAAACCAGATGGGAAATGCCTCAGATTATAGTCTAGGTTTTCATAGAGACTCTCCTACTTCAGCACATAATTGTGAGAATAAAGATTATAGTCCTAATTCCTCGAATTTGGGCAGCATGTTTTTCAATCGCGCTGCTCATTTGTTACCTGCACTCCAGATCCCCGGCAGGGGATTCAATTTATCTCCTCCTATATCACCAATACCTGCTCAACATAGAGATGCTACGAATTCAAATGTTCAATTTTATGTTGACCGAGGATGTACTGATGGCAATGGAAGTTCCAGTCCTTATGCTATGGACAAATTTCCTCGTGACCATTCCTATTATTTAAATTCACCTAGCCACTATGATAATCATCCTCATGGACCTCTGCCGTTGATAAATTACCATCAACATAAGCAATATTTGGAGACTGACCAAACTAGCAAATCCCGCGAAATGCATTTTCACACTCGTGGGCCTAGTGGAGACTTGGCGCATTATGCACATTATAATCAAAGTGATATGAACTCTGACAAACCTTTGCTTAAGGAAAGGGCACTTTCTGATTCACGGTTGCAGGATCGTAATGAGAGTTTCATTTTCAGCTTAGGAGATGGAACTATTATTCCTCAGAGCCCGTGTGATATTCAAAGTGAGAAATCGCCTATTCTAGCAATGTCAAGTTCTTTAAGAGAGTGGCCAGTGCAATGGAAAGAGATGATTGATGAGAAACACCAAGCTGCCAAATATGAGAATCATCCCTCTTTGATTACACTGGAACCAGCTTTCGAACCAAGTCAAGAATTGAAGTGGAGGGATGCAAACCCTGCTTCTTCTGATCATGAAAGGAAATGCAATACAGGAAGTGTTGAAATCACATTATATGAAAATCACATGGAAGATGATATAAACTACCAACCCATCATTATTCTTCCTAGTCAAGATTCACAAGAATCCGGAGGCTCACTTTTCTCTTTACAAATTGGTGCTGGGGAAGATTCTGCTTATACTATAAGGGAACAACAACTCCTTGATAACCAGGTAGACACAACTCCACTTGAGTTCCGTGTCAGGAATGCTACCGAGGATCAGATGCTTGTTGTGACTGCAACAAGTCAATCACTTCTCCATGTATCTGCTGGAATACCATCTTTACCATCTCTACCATCTCCAGGAGTTGCTAATCAAGGATGCATAATCCCAAGATGTGTAAGTATATTTCACAATTGCTTTTATTTTTTCCTTTGTTTCTTTTTCGGAATTGTATATCCTTAACATATTTTGAGGCATTCCAAGAATTGAGCTCAGGAGTTCTTGCATTATGCCACTAGAATCATACTGTTATATCAAATACCTGTGTACAAGTATGCGAAATTAATATTTTTATCCTTTCTTTAGCAATTGACCACAAGTTCGTTTTCAAGTAGAGAAGATTGTCTTGAACATAGGACAGAAAAAGTAGGCATCGGGAAGAAAATATCAGACAAGGGGCTAATATCTAAAGATGCAATCTATGTCCAGTCTCAATCCTCACAACACCATCATGAAAACAAGGCGATCACGACAGTGATTGTTGAAGATGTGACTGATAGTATCCCTTTAGACATCCCTTCCTCCCCAACAATTGTTCCTCTTGTAGAAGATGACGTGAGTGATGATTATCCGTCTCCTAGAGAAACTGAGGCAGATAGTGTCCAACAAGCATCTGACTGTGAGGTAACGTTTTGACATTTTCCCAATTGACTTAGATTTTCTCTTAAATTGTGATAATATCTTTGCTTGTTTATTTGAGCTTGTATCCTGTTGCCATTCATAGGATGTCAAAAGTGATTGCCGAGATGTGGATGAATCTATCAGTGATGCTGCGATGGCTGAAATAGAAGCCGGCATCTATGGCTTGCAGGTTCACAACAACCATTTAAATTAAATTATGTTTAATTTATCAGCATTGTGTATAATTAATTCAATGCACTGCCGGTTTTCAGATCATTAAGAATATCGACCTTGAAGAGTTGAAAGAATTAGGTTCCGGTACATTTGGAACCGTTTATCATGGAAAGTGGAGGGGAACAGATGTTGCTATTAAGAGAATAAAAAAGAGTTGTTTCTCAGGCAGATCATCAGAGCAAGAGCGGTTGGTAGGTCCTAAATCATTGGTCTTCAAAGCTGTTACATTTTTTCCTTCTATTCAAATTATATATTCTGATCTTAGAATGCTCTACAGATTCAAATCTCTTTAAAAAGAGAAAGAAAGTGTTTTGATATTGAATTGGTGATACAAATTAATATAATCACTTAAAGCTTACTTGTAGCGATGAAATTTCAAGACATACATATATCCTACCTTTTGTATTGTCTAAACCCAAAGGCATTAGTAATGTATCCTATCATTTCAAGAACTCAATTAGAAACATTTTGAATGGAAATATATTCCATGTTGATTATCCAGACTAAAGACTTCTGGAGAGAAGCACAGATCTTGTCAAAACTTCACCATCCGAATGTGGTAGCATTTTACGGTGTGGTCCCTGATGGACCTGGGGGAACAATGGCAACTGTAACGGAATATATGGTGAATGGATCCTTGAGGCATGTCCTAGTAAGAAAGGATAGGTGAGTTCATTCATGAATATATCTCATCTTCTCTCATACTATATAAGAAGTGATAGATTTATTCAAATCTTTTAAAAAATGTTCCTGCAGGTCACTTGATCGTCGCAGAAAGCTTATGATAGCAATGGATGCAGCTTTTGGCATGGAATATTTACATTTGAAAAACATCGTTCATTTTGATTTGAAGTGCGATAATTTGCTTGTCAATTTGAGGGATACTCAACGACCCATTTGCAAGGTAGCCGAAACAGAACTGTGTTTTCTTCTAATCTGTTGAACAAAGTCTAAACACGCTAGCTTTTTGATTATTAATTCTTAGATGTCTTTACCAATTAGTAAATCTGAAATAATGTTTGAAGACTTTTTTTGTTAATTTGTATATACTATTTGGAAGACTAGTAGAATTCTTGACCTGAAAACTTTGCTGCTTCACAGGTAGGAGATTTCGGGTTGTCAAGAATTAAACGAAATACACTTGTATCCGGTGGTGTGCGTGGAACCCTTCCGTGGATGGCACCAGAATTATTGAATGGAAGTAGTAGCAGAGTCTCTGAAAAGGTTAGGACCTCATGATAAAGCTTCAATGTAATGTTTTAGATTTTGAGACTTTGATTGTATTGAAAACATGGAAGCAATGGCCATCTTGAAGAGTATAATTAATAGCAAAATTATTCGTTTTTCTTCACTCAGGTTGACGTTTTCTCCTTCGGAATTGCAATGTGGGAAATCCTCACCGGGGAAGAGCCATATGCAAACATGCATTGTGGTGCTATTATTGGTAAGATCCTCTATTTGATTGTTGAAACTAGTATAATTATATATGTACAATGAACATTTTTGTTTCTTGTAATTATTTGCCATGGCATGTGACGTTTCACATGCTTGTAGGGGGAATTGTAAGTAACACATTGAGGCCTCCAATACCGGAACGTTGTGATCCAGAATGGAGAAAGTTAATGGAAGATTGTTGGTCATTCGACCCTGCTTCCAGGCCATCTTTTACTGAGATTACAGACAGGCTGCGAGTTATGTCTATGGCGTTGCAGACTAAACGACGTACTCCTGCTCCTAGGTGATGAGAGGCAACATTCATCACCTCGCACACTTAAAACACACACATACACAACAACAATGTATTATAAAATTTAAAGCTAAAAGGATTAATTAGTTTTGTGGTCTGAAGAATTTGTTAAGTTATAAATTCTATGCAAGCCATTCTTGTAAAGATTTCATTTTTGTAGACTGAAATTGTGAATTAAAATATAAAATGACATTTGTATGAGCAAAACATGCTCAGATTAATTAATCCAATCTTGCTTAATTAATAGATATTGCTGCATACTTGAAATATATCTTATATAGTATTCATAAAATCTGTATCTATTTTTTCTGGGGATGGACCAACAAAAACTATGAAAAGAAATGAACATTTCATGGTTTTAAAGGCACGGGTTAACAACTAATTTATTTCTATAAATAGAAATAAATACACATATCAATGATCGTATTTATTATCTTATTACAATAAATACAGTAAATATTTTCCATTTGTAATATTAAAGTGGTTGTAAAAAGGCACAGGTTAGTACTACCCTATTCTAAATTAGTAATGGAGCCTATAATTTAAGGCTGCACTTGCACAAACATTTTCAACCTTGAAAAGGCCTTGGAATTTCATATCAAACTGTGTATGTGTGTGTCATGATACTAAATGCTTTGCGGTTGTACTTATCTAATATCAATATACTAAATAATCATTAATCACTTGGATCTGTTAGACTTGCACTAATTAGCATAAAATTTAATGTGATTCAATTGTTGAGTTACACATTAATTATAATTAACTATTAAGTAATAATTGAGTAATAAAAAAACCGTATTACTACAGGTAAATATGGCTTGATGAAAATAGCGTTCATTCAAACTGTTAATGTCTCGTATTTGAATCATCGCTGCCACAAACGTAAATTAAAAAATGAAAATGGTGTACCCTATTTAGCAAACAAATAATCCTGCCGCCCTTCCTAACCTATAACCTGCTAACCATCAATTTGTTCCTCTAAAATCAGGTGGAAGGAGAAAAAGAACAATGTAATATAATAAAAAGTTTGATGGCGATGTTGCTTGCAAATTGCCAATTGGAAAATGGAAATGGAAATCTGGCTCATCTTATCCATCGTGTCCTCTCATTATGTCAACCCATTACAATTTAAAACCATATTATATATGTAAGAATTTGACTTAATTATATACTTTTTATTTGTTAATGATATATCGACATGGTCTGCCATTCCATAACTGTAGGCATGACTTAAATATGCAATAAAAAATTGAAGTAGCAAGGGTTGACATCAATTGTCATAACCTACTTAAATCAAATATTACCTTTATAGAAAGATTCGGATATCCACTACTCTTAAGAAAACTAATCTAATATTTCTTTTTTACTTCAACTCAAAAATTAAAAAGGAATGTTTCTAAACATTGATCGAACCAAATCTTAATATATAAAAGTTATTTTTAATTTTATACAAATTTGATCTAAAGTGGTTTTTGGATAAATAAATAAATATATATTAAAAAAAAACTATTCAAAATGTTATATTATTTGTTTTAGGATAGCATGAAATTTCATTTGAATAGTATAAAATATCTTGAGATTCTTAAATAGCAAGGCGGCAGGGGCATTAATTAAAAATTAGATAGTAATTAAGAAGCCTATGACTATGAGTGACTTTTGTTGTATGATCATCTAATCAACCTCTCGATTGCTATAAATGTCCAATCATGCATCGAAGCACCAAGCTATGCCTGCCACTTTTTGTGGCTCATTTGTTGTTCTTCCCACTTATTGGAAATTTTGTTCCTTATGCTGTCATTTTTAATGCATTGTGGTTGACATCAATTATTAGTTTATTACACATTCAACACCTTGGACAAGAATTTTGTAGAAAAGTGGCTTAATTAATTAGTAATAATGATAATATAATAATATTGATTATTCATTAATTGGTTTAAGAATGGTCAAATAAGGAGTTATTATCTAACCATTCACATTGATTGCAAATTCACCGCATATCAACTGGCTTTGTGTAGACCGCTCATTCAATCTAGTAATGTTACAGGTTTGAGTCGTTATATATGTATGTGGTAATTGGTATGTAAAAAAAAAAAAAAGCCTAATTAAGTGCGATCATCGTCCAATGTGACTTGGTGGCAAATGACGTTCATTTAACCCGACAACGTCCTAGGTTCGAATCACCACACCATATGTATTATATATATATATATATATACAGTTCCGATCTGGTTAGTGCATCATGATATAACTTTATCAGGATATTGAATGTGAGCCACTAGTTTTGCCAATTGCATACACACTTGAGTCAAAGTATGTAAAACAAGTGGTTCACGTTCAATATCCTTACGAAGTTATATCAGGATGCACTGACTTGAAAATTTCTGTATATATATATATATAAATAAATAAATAAATAAATAAATAAAAGACTTGATGAAGTGGGAATTGATACGGTACTTAAACTAATTAATTATTGTCGATACGAAACATGTAATTATAGTGTTTATAGTTTCAATTCTTACCAATCTATAATTATAAGTCTTTTTTTAAAATATTATAATAATTCAAGATTTGGGAAGGGGATAGACTCAAACTCACAACCTCATGGTATAGGTGTGAGGGGCAAACCACTGAATCAACCTTATCTTATCTATACTTATAAGTTATAAAATCTCACCATCACTCGTAATATTAAAATTCACAACCGCAACTATAATTTAATTATACAAATAAGGTTAGTCAACTTATTTCTTAGTCATATGATAGAAAATAGAGAATGACAAATTGTTATAAGATCGTGTCAAATAAATAATGTTGCATTATAATTCACCTTTATAAAATGAAATCATGACCGAAAAACAAGAGGGTATATATTAATATTATCTCTTCAAATTCTTACATCCATCGCAACCATTTTATATTCATTTCAGTTTACTTGTCTTACTCTTAATTTACTCTATCATGTCATGTCGCCCCGAAATTCATTATCATATTAATCAGTGTAATACAACCATATGTTCCATATCAAAAAAGAAAAAAAAAAAAAATTGGAGAGACAGAGTAGATAATTATAGTAGGTCAATCTCGTCGCGTAGAAATTATTTGTTTGAGTTTCACCTAATTATAATGAAAAAAAAATATTGAGATGCAACTGGAATGAAAAACCGAATTGATATTAAGATTATTAATTTATTTTTAATTGATATAAAGTCTTTTTTATTTATTTAAATAACACAAAATCTTACCAAACATATTTGATATGTGTTTGAAATAATTTCAAATATAGTTTTAATAACAAGTTTGAATTAACAAAATTAACAAAACAACCCGTCTATTGCTATTATATTATAAGAAAACAACTAATGATGACTATATCTTAATTTTAGAGCATATTTCTAGGATTGGTAACCAAATCAAATGTTACCTCGTTTTTATGATCCTAAATACAAAATTATTGAGGGTAAATATTGAATCTGCAGTTAAGTGAGATAAATTGTAGCACATCATCTCTTTGTAAAGATGGTTGTGTACCTCTCTTCCACATCTAGTGGTCAGGGGTTCGAGTATCACCATGCGCATTTTACAAGAATGTACGGGGAGTTTTCTCCCGGTTTGTGAGAGCAACCCTCTCTTATGTTGTGAGAGTTTGTAGTCCATATGTAACCTCTCCCTGATAGTGGGAGTAGTATTCCGTAGTATTCCGGACCGTGCTTGTCGAGTCTAATTAATCTCACCGGTAGTTGTATTTTAAATATAAAAAAAAAGTGAGATAAATTTTACATAATATATATATATATATATATATATTTTGTTCTTTTTCAATGTTGATTGTTTAAAGGAAACTAGTAAGGGTGCGCTTATAATAACCATAAATATTGTTTGTATACAAAACCTTATCCCCTTTTAGCTATAAAGCACACAATATAATATTTCATGCATTGTTGAGTCAAGAAAGCATTTTCTTATTGTGGAATTCTTTCTTGTAAGTGTGATGGATAGTTGATTTGATAAAAAGCAGTAATAGTAAAATGTGAAAATGTTTTAAAACTTTTTTTTTTTCAACAAAAAAATAAATTCACATTCAAAAGGTTTGTCTAAAGGTATAAAATTAGGTTAGGGCCTGCACAACATGACTTGACACGATTTTGTACAGTAAAACAAGACGTGATATAGGGGTTGGATAGGGCTAAGATGTTAGGCATGAAATGTCACGATTGAATTTTTATTAATATTTTATTAATATATTTTAAATTTATACTAAGTAAAATCATTTTTACACTTTAAAATTAAATAAATTAAAATTTTAAGAGTAAAATAATACTTTCATATTTTAAATTTTGTATAAAAAAAGTTTATTATGAAAATTGTTTACTCCCACACATGCATATAAAACTTGTGGTCCAGACATTTACTCCAACGACATTGGAAAAAAAAAAAAAAATCATCACACATACTTATAAAATGCTTATGATGTAATTCGAAAAGTGGAACTCCTAACCTCAAATATGGAAGGAGATGTGTATAATGCTTATAACTCATTTGTTCTTATTTAATCGACACATTCAAAAATTTTCTTCACATTACTAGATCTATAGACAGGGGCGGATCTAGGAAATATTTATTGTCCGGGCTAAATTTTATATACAAATAGTTTTTTTTTTTTTTTCAATGCGTACTAACATTGTAAAGTCAATTATCTACCTTTTTTTTAGTAAATATATTATAAATTTATAATATTCAATTAATGGATCACAAACACTCATACTAAATTTATTAAATTCAGTGTGGATTGTGGAGAAATTAACTCTTGTGATTTTTCTCATTGGTGCACATTGATATAATAAAACTTTTTATATGAATATTCTTGATGAAAGTATTTGTTTAATTCTTTAATAATAAGATGACACCAATTCAATAATGGACTACCCAAGAATATGAAATACATTGTAAAATTTATGTATGAACAATTATTTAAGAGTAATGCTAGACATCCCAAATGATGTGGCACGTGAGGTGTCAACATCACATCAGTTCTCACATAATCTCATGATTTATAAGATGCTTACACCTCAAGTGCCACATCATTTGGGACAGAATTTGGAAAAAAACTTAATTCATTATTTAAACTTGCAAATAACTTAATTCTATAATGTTAGAAACAATAATATTATGTGTATTTTTACAATTTACTTTGAATTAAATTTTTTTTTTACATTTTACTAAATTTTGACAAAAAATAGTTAGAATGCTAGAAGATATATATCATGCTATAAATGGATTTTACAAGTTATTCAAATTTACTATTAATGACTAGGTCAAAATGTTTAATCTAACAATTTGAACAAAATGAAGTGAATCTAAATTGTGTTATCAAACAATTGGAATAAAATCAATGGAATATTATATGTAAAACAAGCATAAAATTACATATTTTAAATAGGGTAATTCCTAATATCTTTAGATTTTAAGTTAAAATAGGTAAATGAAACAAGTTACATTATCGGAAACCATTTTTAGATTTTTATTATGTAATTATCTATAATTTTCTATGTAAAATAAAAAAGATCAACTAATTTCATATAAAGTTTTATAATTGTTTTCGAATATATACTTTTTTTGCCCATTACCCTATTACCCTATCCAATCTTACAGCCTTCTAGCCTTCAATTACATTATAAATTATAATATACTTTTTTTTTTCTAAAGGGCTGCTAGGCTATCCGTCCAAGCCTATAGATTAAGACAAAAACCAAATTGGCAAATGGTGTGACAATAAGGTGTCACCGCCACATTTATATCTCTCACTTTTTACATTTTACTCTATCACAAAAAAATCAATACCCACAAACAAAAATATCAAGATATATATATATAATAAACCTTTACCCATTTATGACAGAGCTTTACAGATCTTACGATCTGAAGGTCTCCTACCTCCACAATCTGGTGCCTGCCACCCGAATGGTATCAGAGCCTTGTCTCGAGTCCCTGGAGTCCAGGAAAAGAGTTAGACTGTTATGAGTATGTTAGACTGGTATAGAAGGAAGAAATTTCTCAAAAATGGCAAACACTAGCACAAATCCCTCTACTGCTTCCCTAGTTCCTAATAGATTGTCTTCTTCTATGTCCTTACCTTCTCCTACTATCCAAAGAACCCAGTCCAACAGAATCCAAGATCTAGTAGAATACACCCATATCCCTGCTTCTGCCCAGATAAATGAAACTACTTTCCCTCTGCTTAATCCATACAACATCTTCAAGAGAAACAAATCTCTCGCCACCCGGTTAACTCGTCTTGTCCATACCAGACCACTTCCCATCAAAGAATATGTCCAGTCCACAGGCTTAGATAAATGTTTGATTCCATCCTCTCCCAGTGAACAATATGTCACTCTCACCATTGATCAAAACATGATAGATCAATGGATCAAGGAAGGATACTCCCATCTCCACATAGGTGCTGTCAGAATCATCCTCTCCCTACATAGTCGAAAAGGCTTACCTGTCACTGCCAGACTGGCTTTACTCAACACCATCTACACTCAGTATGAACATGATGTGATTGGCACCTGCCTATCTACTCTTCATGCTGGTAGCATATCCCTCACATACTATCCCAACTTCAACATTCCTTTACGAGACCAGAACCTCCACAAATGTCTCAAGATCCAAGTTCAGATTCTTGGTGCTCCCATGCAAGCCAATTCCTACATGGCTACCGTCCATCATCAGCTTGCTTATAGACTTCAAGATCATGCTCTTGATCTCCCACTTCCTGGCCATAATGGTGACACCATCTTCATCAAAGCAGAAAGAGAAGATGAAGTTCCCACCATCCTCCAAATTCCAAAACAACTGCCCAGAGAAAAGCTCACAGAGATCATGCCTCTTGAATGGCTCACAAATTATGAAAAGGTTTTCCAGGACGAAGCTCCTGTCGTTGCTGCTGATACGTCATATGTTCCTCAGCCAGATGACTCCATCAAAACTATCTATGCTCCCCTCACCGGTTCTAAAGCTTCTTCCAGTTCGGAGACTCCTCCGATATTCCAAGCCCTTATGATTCAACCGGTTACCACTGAAGCTGACATTCCTATCCACAGTTTTGAAGCTGACGGATCTCCGATCTACACTGATAAGATCCGTGGTCACTTCATCTGGGATGATGATGATCCCAATATGTGTGATGCAGACTGTATACATATTGTAGAAAGATCATATGTAATTAATATAAACTTTGGAACAATTTCATAATATAAACTTATAGAAAGATCATAATATAAACTTTGTAATTATTTTATTTATCATTTTTTTTCTTAAATTACTAATTTTAAGTCTATACTCAAGAATGTACAAAGTCATATTTACATCATATATATATATTGAAAATGGAGTTCATTAACGAAAAGAAGCGATTACAAAGAAATGGGGCAATCGCCCATCACCAAACTTTCCATAGATAACGGATAGTCTTCTAACCACACCGACTCACCCACATAACCAAGGCTAAGCTTGGCAAGACTATGGGCAACCTTATTAGCGACCCTAGAAACAAAATTAATAGAAATAAAAAAGGAGTTCCTTATGGATACAATAATATCGTGAATAATCACACCAATCTCTGAACAAGGAACATGCTTTGAACTAATTATATCCACCGCAACCAAAGCGTTTGACTCCACATAAGCTGGAACAAGCCTAGTTTCCAACGCCAACTAAAAGCCTCTAAGGATAGCAAGAGCCTCAGCAACCTCGGGCTGGTAAGCAACACTAGCATTCTAATAGAGGTAGGCCATAACATGACCAGAGGAGTCGAGAATGACCACCCCAAGACCCGAAATCCTGTTTTTACTACACAACGCAACATTTGTATTAATTTTATAGAGACCAACAGAAGGCACCTTCCAAAGAGTAATCAACTGTTGCCTAGAGAAGCCAAGACTATCCAGCTTATTCAATTGACGAAAATCAACAATAAAGAAAATAGCCCACTCGTAAGTGCCAAACTCTGGGATCAAAACTGACGAGTGAACCAACTGATTCCTATGGTGCCAAATCCTCCACCAAATCACACAAATCAGCTCAAAGTCATTCAAACCAGCTATATCCTTACAAGACAAAACGAAGTCAAAAAAAGAAAATGAGTCCAAACTCTTCTCGGAACTAGAAATACATAAGGCGTGCCGAATTGGCTTTAGGGCAGAGCATTGCGAAAGGGCATGCAGCATAAATTCATTCTTTTGGGAGCAAAACGGGTACAAAACATCTAACTTCATACCCCGGGCAGCCAAGCTAACTTTCGTAGGGAGCCACTCATTACACGCCATCCACATAAAGATTTTAACCTTAAAGGGTAAGGAAAGGTTCCAGAAAAATTTCCACCACGAAACCAAAGGATTGAGACCCGAGTTGCTAGGATTATTAACGGAAGTCTTAGCGACCCAATAGTCACTCTTCACCGAATAATTACCAAGCTTATCGTAGTGCTAGAAAATGCTGTCATTCAACTCAAAACAACTAAGAGGGAGACTCAAAACTGCCTCAGCATCATCTGAAAGAAAGGACTGCCTCACGAGAGGTTTGGTCCAAGAACCATGATCCAACTTGAGCATATCGACAGTGGACCAGTCACCAAGAATCGGAGGAGAGCTGACCTTGAATGTTGATAACCGCGGAATCCTCAGTCTTTGTAGATGAAGGTAGTTCTTCCATCACCAATTCTCCACCTAGAGCCTTTTTCTTGCAGCTCCCTACCCTAGAGCAGGCTTTTCCAGAGGAAAGAGCCACTTTTGGAGACCTTAGCATCCAGAAAGTTAGACTCCGGGAAGTAACAACCTTTCAGAACCTTAGCCACCAACGAATTCTGGTTATGAAGGAGTCGCCACACTTGTTTCGCAAGCAAGGCTTTGTTGAAAGCGCCAAGGTCGTGAAAGCCAAGGCCACCCTCGCAACGGGGCTTGCACATAGTTTCCCAAGAAAACCAGTGAAGTTTTCGTTTGGCCTCTCCCCCTCCACACCAAAATATAGCACACATGCGATGAAGGTCCGAAATAAAGAATGAGGGAAGTCTGAACAAATTCATAGTGTACACCGGGATGGATTGGACAACAGCCTTAAGGAGAACCTCTCTCCCCCTACTTGAGAAGAATCGGCTGCTCCAACTTTGCAATTTCTTCCAAACACACTATGTTTTCTTATATATATCATAAAAATAAATAAATAAATAAAATAAAGATTAAAGTTGGTGTGGCTTGATGGTAAGCCCTTCACATCAAAGAGTTGAAATCTTAGCCACAAATACAAATAAAAATAAAAATTATAGATTAAACTCGTATTGCCTCTTCAAATTTCAATTTTTTTAATAAAAAAAAAAAAAAATTGTAATATGTTTCACTCAAATTTATCTATTATTAGTGTCGGGAATTCCTCTTATTGCTATCACGTGGACAATGGATTGGTGTAATTTTGGCTAATGATGGGACAACGATAAAACAAATGTGACACCAACATCCATCAATTAGGGTTGGGACCTAGTAAAAGCTTTGACCAAAAGCATGAACCATCGCACCAATTTAAAAAATAAAAATAAAAAATAAAAAAAATTCATACTTTTACACTCAGATTTTTAAAGAAAAATAAATTATAAATGTATATATTATAAATTATTCCCACTGTGAAAAGGTAAAAAAATTGCTTGAAATTAACCATTAATTTTTAGTTAATATATATATATTAACTAAATATTATATTATATTATATTTAGTTAATATATTTGAGTATTCACAAATCAAACCACAAATAAGATATATATATATATTTTTTGTAATTATACTTCATATTTCACTAACAATCTATAAAAAATAAATAAATAAATTGAAATTTTGGGTTTATGTTAATTCTTAATTTTTATTTTCCTTAAACTTTAATAAAGACTATATATGATGAATTTTATTTTCATTCAAATTTGATATTTCTTCTGTTTCAAATTTTTTTTTTTTTTTTTTGAGATATTTCTTCGTGATTAGACAGTATTCATAATTCCTATGGAATTGTAACTATCATTTGATAGATACCCACCATTTGGGTTACATGACTTAAGTTGCATTTCTAATTATTAGTATTTATTATTATTATTATTTTGGACAGTCTCCTTTCCTCGGACCACAAACATTAATCCAAATATGTAGAAAATTGTCAACCATACACAGACTGTGCCTTTCATAAAACAAAAATTAATCCAAATAAGTAGAAGACTGTCGATCGTGCCTTTCAGACAAAAAACATTAATCAAAACATGTTTTCTTGTCTGATAGTTTCCTATTTAGTCAGGATACCATATGCCTTTTCATAATCTATTTTTTTAAAAGTATCTAAGTTTGAATCAAACACTAATTTGTATTAGTGATAGAAAATTTTATGACAATGTAATTTTTTTTTTTATATGTGGATGTCATTAAATTAGAAAAATATTATAAAAAAACAAAATTAAAAGAGAATCTTAACTAGCCTAAGGGGTCATTTGTTTTTTTCCACTTAAAGCTTAATGGGTCTGAATTTAATATATTAAGTTGTTTTGTTTGTTTTTTAAGTTGTCAAAAAAAAAAAAAAAAAAACAAAAAAAACAAAAAAAACTTAAAATATAAAGTAACAAATCATGACTTTTAACTTAATTCCAAACTATTGTAAAAGCTTTCACCATTGGTAAAATTCGTTCCGCTGACCTGGGAGTCATTTGACCAAGTGCCAAGCTCGTTCATCTATCAATTGAGCTATGCCCCTGTTGACATATAAATTTATTTCTTTTAACATATTAATTATGATAAGCTAAAAAAAAACATTAATCATATTGTCACTTTCAACACTATTGTTGAACCTTAAATTCTATTTTTTTTAAATAAAAAAAAAAATCAAAACCATTTCTAAATCATTATTTATCATATTTATTTTATAAGAAAATAATTATTTATCATATTTTAATCATGAATAATTTATTGTAATTATTACATAATATGGTTTAGGATTTGTTAAATCATTTTTATTTAGTTGTTTGTATCATATAAAATGAAAAAATTGAAAATACATAACAATTAATAGTGACAAGAGCATACATGTCAAATTACCTATTTTTAAAATCATTTAATCTTTAAAACACAAATAAGATGACATTCTATTCAGAAGTAATAAAATAATAATAAAAAAATAAAAAATAAAAACAAGCATGTCATTCAGATTCAGGTTTCAGTCACTATTCGGTTTTCAATAAAATTCAGGACTGTTCAGTTTTTAGACAAAAAAATAAACGACCCCTAAGTTTATTAGTAGTGCCTACATAAAATTTTCTACAAGTGTCCAATGTTTTGATTTTAATTCCAAAATGATCAATTCAATTTAATCATTATTTTTCTAATAATTCTAATTTATTTATTTTTTTGAAATATCATCCAAATGGATTCAGAAGTAGTTGATTTACTCGTTTTAAATCAACAATTGTATCAAGGATTATTCTTTATAATAAACTATAATTTTTATTAAGTACAATAAGATTTCAACCATGTATCACAAATTAATTCTTTAAAATCAAAACAAGCTTATATATCACATTATGATCCAAATTTATACTTAGCACATAATACATACACGGCAAAGATAAATATCTAAAAACCGTAAAAATCAAGTATGCAAACACACTAAAAGGGTTGTCCTGTAAGTGCTTTGGGTGGTGTTTTTGTTTTCTTTTTAGGAAAACAATTTCAAAAATGTGTCTGTTAACCCTTTTTAATTTTGTTTTCAAAAAACAAAACGAAAATGAAAACAAAACCAATGTTCGAATTGAAAAGTACAGAAAATATGACATGTTTTCCTTAAAAAAAAAAAATAATAAATAAATAAATAAAAATGACCTAATTTTTTTCTTCTTCTTCATTTGACGACCTCTTCCTCTCCTCCTTCTTCAATGATATAAAATTTGGAGCTTGGAGCAGCTGACGTCAAAGGAGCCGATGGCTCCTTTATTATTTTTTTAAAAAAATTATTATTATTATTATTTTCTTCTTTTGCTTTGGAGGAGCAAATTCATTGATCTATTGTATCCTTGTTTCTTTTTAAGTTTTTTTAATTTGTTTTTTATTTTTTTAAGATTTTACATTTAATAAAAAATTAATATTTATTTAATAAAAATTAATATAATTATGAGTTTAGTTGATAATTATTTATAATGAATTTACAAATTATAATTGTAAAATTACTAATTATTTACCAAATTGTTCTACCATTTTAGGTTTTTTATTTTTTATTTTTCCTTCTTTCTTTTTAAAAGATTTAATTTATTTTTTATTTTTTATTTTTGTTTAGGAAGTTTATGAGTTATTATGAGTTTTTTTTTTTTTTTTTAATCATGAGGTATTGATAATTATCTGTGATGAATTATTGACCATTTTTTTTATTCAAATTAAAAAAATAACAATATAAAAAATAATAGGAAAATTACAACTTTTATATTTTTCTGTTAACCTGCCAGACACATTTTTTCTGTTTTTATTTCCAGAATACAGTTTTCAGTATGTACTATCAGACGTGTTTTTATATTTTAAAACTGAAACAAAAAAATACTGTTTTCATTTTCATTTTTATTTTCAAAAAACAGCAAATGAAAAACGCTTACATGATGCGCATCTACATTTTTTCTGTATTGAACATATAAATATGTAGTAGCTATATAATTACTATTGTGATCTATATGTCTCCTACTTTGTATATAAAATTTTTAATTTTTTTCAAAATATTAATATGCAAATACTATTTTTTTTTTTTTTGAAGGAAACAAAAACAGAAAACAACTAAACAGAGGAATAAAAAAGGACCAACCTCTCCACGCAGGGAGGGCAAGAGTCCACCCAACAACTATCAGAAGCAATAGAAAGAGCAATCCTAGCTAGAGAATGAGAAACTGCATTCCCTTTTCTAGGAGTATAAGCAATTGAACAGGACTCCAAAGACTGGAGAATTCTAACAATATCTGCAATAATATGACCAACATCAGCAGACGATGAGTCCCCTTTATTAACCAGATTAACCACAAGAAGAGAATCTGAATCAATTTGGAAAGGAACAAGCCCAGCATCCACAGCCAAATGAATACCATCCAAGACCGCCAAAGCTTCCGCCACCAGAGGGGAAAACATAGCCTTTAATTTACGGGCACAAGCAAGCTTAACTGTGCCAAACACATCACGAACAACAATGCCCAATCCAATTAGCCGATTCCTATAACACGAAGCCGCATCAATGTTAATCTTCCAATAACCAGCCAATGGAAGCTTCCATTTGGGTAATTGCTCCACAACATTCACCGTATTAGAAGGGACCACCACCTGGTTCGATTTCCACTCCTCAAGAAAATTAGAAGCCCAATTAACCACCTCCCCAAAATCCTGACCATCCAGCTTATGGATCAATTGATTCCTACAGAACCAAACTCTCCAAAAGATGACGCAAAGGAGCTCAACCTCACTAACATTAATCAAATTTAAAATAAGAAGCATAAGGTCATGAAAGTGCATACCATCAGTAATGACCAGACCATGTAAGAACACACATTTCTCTCCGACTGTGCCTAACTCACGGTAACTCCATAGAGCATGGGTGATCGATTCCAACCGTTTGTGACAGCAAGGACACAAGCCATCAGAAGGCACCCCACGCTTAGTAAGATACAACATAGTTGGCAGCCAGTGGTGGCAGGCTCGCAATAAAAAAAATCTTGATCTTTGGAGGAATCCTGAAACGCCACAGAGCTTTCCACCAGGAGGTCGACTCATCGAGACCAAAAGACCCAGGGGAAGTCGACATCACACACCCCACCCTATAACCACTCCAAACAAAAAAATTCCCATCCTGCTCAAAATGCCATAGAAGGGCATCGTCCACAGAGGGAGCCGCCGAGGCAAAGAGAGGATCATATCAACATCATCTGGCAGAAAGTTATCTTTCAATAAATCCACATTCCATTTACCAGAAGCCAGCTTCTGACAGTCAACAGTTAATCTCTCATTAAGCTTAATAGGGGAGATAACTTTGAAAGTGGTAGGTCTAGGAATCCACCTATCACTATACACCTGTACAGAGTTGCCTCTCCCAATCCTCCAACGAGAACCCATCTCAATGATGCCCCTACCCCACACCAGACCTTGCCAGATCAGAGAGCCCCTCATTTTCGGATTAGCGTCAAGAAAACTAGAATCTGGAAAATAGCAACTCTTAAGCACCTTTCCAGGCAACGTATTAGGAAATCTCACCAGTCTCCAACATTGTTTAGCCAGCAAAGCACGGTTAAAAATACCCAGATCGTGAAAACCCAAACCTCCCTCAAGCTTAGCCTTGCACATCTTCTTCCACTCACACCAATGCAACTTTGATTTTTCCTCAGAACTACCCCACCAAAATCTATTGCACATCCTATGAAGATCATCAATAAGCATCTTAGGCAACTTAAATAAGCTCATCGTATAGGTCGGAATCGCCTGGATAACAGCCTTTAATAGAACCTATTTGCCACCAACAGAGAGAACCTTCCCCTTCCATCCCTTAACCTTCACCAAAACACGATCTTTAATTCCATTAAAAAGCTGTCTTTTATTTTTACAATTCAAATTAGGAAGGCCCAAATACCGTTCGTGGCACTGCACATGTTTAACCCCCACAATCCTAGCCAACTGCTCCCCCATACTCCACCCAATATTTTTGCTGAAACACATCGCTGACTTATTAAAGTTAATAACCTGACTTGAAGCCACAGAATAATCATCAAGAATCCGACGAACCGTTCTACACTCCTCAACAGTGGCAGAAGAGAAAAGAAGACTGTCGTCCGTGAAAAATAAGTGGGAAATAATCGGACCCGGCTTCCTACAGACGAAACCCGAAAGAGACCTTTGCACCACCGCAGAGTTAATAGCACACGAAAGCCCCTCAGCATATAGCAAAAACAGGTACGGCGACAGAGGATCCCCCTGACGGAGACCTCTGGTCGGCTTGACAGCCCCACAAACAGACCCGTTAATTAAGAAAGAGAAGGAAACAAATGAAATACAATTCATCATTCTATCCACTCACTTGTTAGAAAAAACCCAACCGACTCATCATCTTGGCAAGAAAGGCCCATTCGACTCGATCATACGCTTTTGACATGTCGAGCTTCAGAGCAAAGGAACCCTTTTTACGCTTCCTGTTACGGATTGCATTGAGAGCCTCAAAACCAATGATTGCATTATCGGAAATCAATCTACCCGGAATAAATGCACTCTGGGAATCTGAGATAACTTCATCCAGAACCAGTCGAAACCGATTAGCAAGAGCTTTCGCTACTATTTTGTAAATAACATTACATAAACTAATTGGGCGAAATTCAGTCATCCTCTCTGGAGTCCTAACTTTTGGAATAAGAACAACCAAGGTCTTATTAACCATTTCTAACGAGCGACCATTGACACGCCCGAACCGGTTCTACAAATGTCACTATAAATTAACCTATTCTACCTCGGTTATGTTAAAGGGACGCGCAAGTCTGGTGACCCTATTGCAAGTGCACAAGTCGTTGAACTAGTGTAGTGAGCAAGTAAGGGTATCGTTCCCACGAGGAAATCAATATAAGAACGCTTAAATACACTTAATTCTACAATTCTTTAATCAGGCTAGAACAAGTTTTACTTAAATTAACTAGTGATTAACAAATTAACTAT
This sequence comes from Acer yangbiense, assembly GCA_008009225.1. Lineage (NCBI taxonomy): Eukaryota > Viridiplantae > Streptophyta > Magnoliopsida > Sapindales > Sapindaceae > Acer > Acer yangbiense. Next base: position 15,035,243 of record CM017761.1, read on the forward strand.
GCTAAGATTGAAATTGGCTAAGTAACAATTACAACTACTTGATTCAAATTCTAGATTAAAAGTTGTTAAGGGAATAGATCCATTCAAGTATAATCCTAGTTTCTAATCAATCATTCATTAAGCCTAACCCTCTATTACTAACATGCATATTTTTATATGAATGTTTAAGCACCAAAATTCTCAACTTAATCACAATGAAATCTAAGATTAGAGAGTGATTAAAGGAAAATTAGTCAAATGATAGTAGAGAATTACAAGTTAGTAATCTCTACACATGGATGCTATACTAGTAATATGCAATAAATGGTCACATGCATACTATTTCGTCAAGTTATTGCACCATAAAGAAGATAGGTGGTTGCAACCACCACTCATGCAAGCATTAAAGTACATATGCATAACTTGAGAGGATTATAACAGTATGGTTGATTAAATAACAAAGGAAATACAAGAATTACATCTAATCCCCTAACAAGAGGAATTAGCTACACAATGTATCACAATTACAAAGATATACAAACAAAGGAAACATCACCAATAGACAAGCTTGTGAAGTGGAAATGATCCTCCTTGCAATCCAAGCAACTAATCCTTCTATGGCAACTTGAAGTGATCATTATAAGTAACCAACTTATGGTGTTTGGCTACCTAGAAAGTGGCTAAGAAAATAACTATCTCTCTTGATTCCTAAGAACAAAATATCTAATTAATATCTACTTCTCTCTATCTTCTCTCTAACTTTCTACCTCTAAAAAAATATAAAATCTACGTATATCTTTCTCTAAGTTGAGAGCATTCCTTGAGTAGCTTGTTGAATGCAAGTGTGTGCATGAGAAAGAAGGCCTTCCAAGGACAATAGGTGGAAAAAGGGGCAGCTTTCCTTGACTTTTTTGGGGCGAGCTTCGACCAACTTGCAGCTTATTAGAGTTGCCGGCGGGTATGTGCGGTGGCTTTATGCCCGCTGCATGAACCCGCCGGGCTTGCATTTCCTTCACCGCGGACTTGTTCCGCGAGACTTGTCTTGCCGTGGCTCATGCATGAACCCGCCAGAGATGACGGCGACTTCGTGCGGCGGCTTTGTGCCCACTGGCCAGAGTGTCTGAACTCGCCGGATGATAAAATGCTCCTTCCGGCGTTTTCGTGAGGCGAGACATGTCCAGCTGAAAGGTGTGTCTGAACTCGCCAGGCAGACGGTGGCTTTGTGTGGCGGGTTATAACCCACTAGGCAGAGTGCATGAACTTGCCGGCCTTGTTTTTCTTCTATTTTCGGCCTAAATTGCCCTCTTTTCTTCACCTTGAACAAAGATGCCCTTGAATTGCCTATTTTACCTGAAAAGACTAATTTACAACAGTAAACACATAGAATGCTTAGAAAATGATGACAAAAACAAGGTAAAAGGGGCACTAAATGTAAACATTCTGAGCGCGATCAGACCCCCAAACCTATCTTTTGCTCGTCCTCGAGCAAACCATAAATGCTAGAACTAACTAAAAGTAACTTTCAATATGTACAAAATATATACACGACACACACTAAAACATTTCCGAGAGCCAATTTCACAAATATGCTAAAAAGATGTGATGAGTTAGGAAATAAACATGCGAAAAACCTCTGGTTAGATGCTAGCACAATTACATCCCTCAAAAACACGCTACACGGTGCATCCCACACTCTAAATACTCAGTTTCAAAAACAAAGCACTCAAAAGCAAGAACTCAATTCGCCTTGACTCTATCCTTACCGGATTTCAGTCTGATTTTCTCTTTGAACCTAAGTTGCTCTCAGATAACATATGCGAGTAAGATTTTATATAAGAATCAAATGTAGCTCATATGCAATTAAAATTAACGTACAACTTGTGGAAACTGTTTCATGAATGAATTGATATGCCACAAACGTGGAAAGAGCATGCTTAACTCGCATTCCCCAACCAGACTTCCTAAAAGATCAACTAGGTCTTTCCATGGTTGTAATGGGGCCAAAGGGTGATATGGACGAATCACTAGAATTCTGAAGTATTTGATCAACCTTATATTTCGTCTCCTTAGCTCAATATCATAAAGTCTCCATGCGTCTAGGCTAAGATTTCATTTTCTTGTGTTCTAATTAGTACATAGATTAAAACACTTATAAATAAATGATGTGCTAAAAGTATTTTTTTTTTATTTTTTTTATTTTTTTTATTTAGAAGATTAGCACAACTATCTATTATCGCCTGAGTACACGCTATCTACTGAATTTCGAGCTATACTAATGCATCTATATCATGCATATCTTTGATCAACATACAACATCATTCCAAGTGTCATAAAAGGAATTTTTGGTGTGTGATGGAAAGAAAGGTATGTGTTTGGCCTCAAAGTTGGTAGTTGGAGCACACATCACAACATGGACAGTGTTTGGGCATTTGGTAGCTAAGCACACATGCCTAGAATCATTTCCAGAAGTCCATCTAACTAGGGAATACAAGTCTAACAAGCAGTCCACATTCTTATTGTTCATGGCATCCAATTATGCAATATGAGATCATGTATGATTTGGAAAAGTATTTACCTTCATAAGGTGAAATTTTAGGCTCTGTTCCTTACGGGTAGTCTCCACTATTGGTTAATGCAATCTTGCGCTCGGTTCTATTCACTAGGCACAAGAGAAAGGGACTATTACACCATGTGCAATGTCATCTCGAAATGCCATTGTGATAGCTACAATTTAGTGATCAATGCATGCACATTTCCTTAATCAACACATACTTCTTAGCATCTTTATTAAACACATATGTTCCCTTGGCTCAATCAAGATTCTTTTGAAAATTTAAAAAAATTTTTTTACACAATTCAAACTAAGGAAAACAATATATACAAGACACTATATACATATGTACAATTATGTGAAGGATTGGCAAAGTGTTAATGTGCCCACACCCCCAAACCTTTACACAATTCAAACTAAGGAAAACAATACATACAAGACATTATATACATATGTACAATCATGTGAAGGATTGGCAAAGCGTTAATGGGGTGGTGGATATTAGGATTGTAAATATGTGTTTACATGTTAGTTGTAGATATTAGGATTGTATATATATGTTATTTTTGTATTTTTGTTTTTGATTTTTGTGTTTTTCTTCAAACCTTGTGAAGATGCCCTGTTTTGAATTTTTGAGGCAAAATGTTTCTTGAAAACTGTACCAATCGGTAAGGAAATAAATTTTTCTGCCTACGTTGGGTTCATCGTTTTTTCAATATGATTCCAACGAAATAAAGAATGTAAAGTTATGGGTGGTGGTTTAAAAGTTATGACTATTTCTTTGACCGAAGGTCATAGGTGTGCCCTGTTTTCAATTTTCTGCACGTGGCCTGTTTTCAACGTCTGTTTTCACACTTTTCTAAAATGAATTTTGAAATTTTTTCTTCATGAAAAGTGTTCCTGTACATGTCTATATTCTTGTGTCAAAATTTGAGCAAGTTTTATTGAGCAGTTTTGAAAATATGCATTGAAAAGCAGACATTGTTCGAATTCGAAAAGTGACAGTTTTCTTGAAACATTGTCCTCTATGTTTAGATGCCTTCTTCACATGGTATTTTTTGTTAATTTGATTTTAATTTTGTGTTGTGTTATATATTTATTATGTGTGTGATTATTTGTATATATGTGTTAGTATGTTTGTGCCCGAATTTTCAAACCTATGAACTCTTTGTCCATGCACTTCAATTTTTCAACATTGAGGACAATGTCGAGTTTAGGTTTGGGGGTGCGGACACATATGTGTCATTTAGTTTTTGTGTTTTTGAAAAATTTATTCAAAAACACAAAAACTAAATGACACATATGTGTCTTGAAAAATTTATTCAAAAACACAAAATTAAACTAAATGACACATATGTGTCCGCACCACCAAACCTAAACTCGACATTGTCCTCAATGTTGAAAAATTGAAGTGCATGGACAAAGAGTTCATAGGTTTGAAAATCCGAGCACAAACATACTAACACATATATACAAATAATCACACACATAATAAATATATAACACAACACAAAATTAAAATCAAATTAACAAAAAAATACCATGTGAAGAAGGCATCTAAACATAGAGGACAATGTTTCAAGAAAACTGTCACTTTTCGATTCAAACTAAGGAAAACAATATATACAAGACACTATATACATATGTACAATCATGTGAAGGATTGGCAAAGTGTTAATGTGCCCACACCCCCAAACCTAAACTCGACATTGTCCCCAATGTCTGCACACGGAAGACAATAAAAGAGTTCGTTGGTTTGGTTGTTTGGCCAACAAACAACTTATCAATCTCATGCAAAAAGGAACCAATATGTACAACACATGATATCCTATCCATCATGCACACTACTTTCAAAAATCCTAGGCACTAACAATCAATCATACAAAAATTTCCCACACTTAGGTCTAAACATGTTACTAACTATGAAAATATATGTAAGTAAGCAATATAGATATATAATAATAAAACTAAAAAGACTATAACTATAATCCCCAAAAGTAAAGTACTGGGTATACAAAAATGCGGAATAATGCTCCGCCCACAAAAAATCCATGTGGCGTACCAATCCGCCTACATGAAAAAGTCATCGTCACTGAGGTCTATAGGTGTGAACTGAACTCCTCTGACGGAGTAGTGGAAAATGGGCTAAGGAGGAGGTGGTGGTCCAACATAAGGAATGATGTGCGTCGGGGACTTGGGCTCCTCTACAATGTACTCCATCGGATGAGTAGTCGTCTCCTCGTATCCATCCGGAAGAAGCTCAATGTTCACTACACGGGACTCCACATACGCCACATGCTCCACCTACTCATGTATCTGCTCTTGGAATGGTTTTCGATCCTCCATCCCCTCCGGAAACAGTCCTCGCATCTCTTCCGTGTAAATCCCTCTCAACTGGTCCGGTAGACTCCTCTCTATCTCCGGTTTCCCTATCACCTGTTCTAATATCTGCTGTTGCTCACATAGTAAGTCCATGAAGTTGAAATTCTGCTATTGTAGGTCTGGCGGAGCCATTGGACTGAAAAATAAATCCTCAATATCAATAAAAGTAAAGGGGTTAGGTATACCTGTCTCTGGCAAGGGTGGAATAGCTGATGTCTCTGGTGCGGCGGGTGTCTCGTCGTGCCCGCACTTCTGACGGTGCTCCTCATCCCGATCACTCGGCTCACCCATCTGGTAGCCCATCAATTGTGCCACTACTCTAGTCAATCCTCTTACCTGCCTTGCAAGGCGGCGAACAGTCCATGATAGGGCGGTATTAGACTCTATCAATTCCTTGTGGGATTGCATCATATCCTTCGCCCATTCTGGTGCATCATCCTCTCGCTCAGACTCTGTCTCCTCAAATTCATCACCTTCATTTCCTACATCAGACTCCTCACGAGCCTGTGCTTCTATTCTCTCATGTTCTCTCCTCGTGATTGACCTTCGCTGGGCCAATCTCTGCTCCCTCTGCTCACGCATACTGAGAAGCCTCTCTATACCTGGCTTTCCTTTAGCCGCTTCATTGTAGGCTCTTCTGCCTACATTTCCCACAGGTGTCAGAATCCTATTTGATGGTAAGTCCACTCGAAGGCCTGCCTTCCGTGCAAAATGGGTGATCAAACACGGAAAGAAGAGGCTCAAATTGCTTCGTCTCCCAGACTCTGCTATTCTCTTCACTATAGTACGCCCGACATCGAATTCCAACTGTTTCTTCATATGGTAGAGCATAATAGCTATCTTCTTCTTCAAGTCTGTCTGGTGTCCACTAGGCACGAGGGAGTAACTAAAGTAGATACTCCAAAAATGCTCCTCGAATCCTAGATCTCTCTGATAGACCTTGCCGTCCCAAAGGATGTCTTCGTTCCCGGTGAGTGCAATACCAAGCTGCTGATCATAATGCTCAAAGAGGGCATTTGGTTCGTAACCTTCCTCCCACTGAGGGTAACTCTGAGTGTGGAGGTACTCATTGATCTGCTCAGCGGTCATAGAGATGGACTTCCTTCGAACCACAACCGGAGCTCCCCTCTCGAACTCGTCCGGGTCCATAGCAGTATAAAATTCCTGAACAATTCTGCGGTTGGCTCTCTTTGGGAATGATACATAGGCCTCCCACTTTCTCCGGCGGATCTCGTCAAAAATCACCGTCTCCCCCAATTCATCGAAGCTCACATCTCTTTCGATGAGGATGGGTCGCCTAGTGGTGCTCTCAAGCCGTTCTCTAAAGATTTCCTCAGCTGTCCTCTCTGAGCGTGATGATTTTTCCTTTTCCTTTTCCTTTTCCTTTCCCTTTCGGGATGCATCACCCTTCTCAATTGTGGACGCCTTTCTCTTTGGTGCCATCTGTGGTTAGAGCAACAAAAACACAACAAGTAACTCCAAATAGATTAGCACTTGGGTTAGTGACAACATTTAAAAACTACATTTTATCTAAAACAAATCCTATAACTAATTAAACTACTAATACTATGTGTGTGTATGTATGTCCAATTCAATCTACTCATCAAGTTAGGAACATCAATGCAATCATGTTCAAATGGAAATTGGTGCCAATTGTATGCATAATATATGCCACATATATGTATTATCATCCAACATTTTATCCCTTGCAATTGGTTATACAATTTGCATCAACTCAATCACACATGTGTGTACATTGTAACCCAAGTTGTGCAAACACATTTTGACTTACTTGACAAACATCACTCACACATTTGCACAAACAATTTGCACATACAATTTCAATCACAACCTTCTCACACAATTTGTACACCACATATTGTCAATATACATGCACATAACTTGTAAGTACCATAATTCTATCATCAACATTTCACAACTCCCTTCATCAACCAATTTCAACATTTCAATCACCAATACATCCGAAATCTACCTAATATTTGTCCAAATCTCCATCAATCAACCACAAAGCAAACATTCAACCTATCATTCCTTTAACATGCATGATCCTATGTCAATTTCGAGCAATAACCACATCACACGAATCAAACAACATAGACATTTTAATTTCAAAACCCCAAATTCGGCCAAAATCTAACCCTAACATGAAATTTTCGCAAAATTGAGTCAAACTTGGGGAAAATGGGTCGAAATTAGTCCTAACATGTATAACTAACATCAATTGCATCAATTAATCTCAAATAATTCACTCAAACTCAAGAATTTTGCAAGAACCCTAACTGTCGCAACCTAGGGCAATTCAAGCCAAATTTTTCATGAATTCATGCTTAAATGAGATAAAATGAAGATTACTTACCTTTGTGTTGAGTTTTCGACTTGATTGGAGTAAGATTGGGGAAGAAGTTTCGTGGTTTCTCGCGGGAAAATGGAAGAAATTTGAAAAGGGGAAAGTTTGTCGTGGAAAACGACAGGTCCTATTTATAGGTAATGGATTCGGGCGGCTTTTTGCCCGCCGCACAAACCCGTCGAGCCCTATTTTTGGCTCAAAACGCAGCGTTTTGGTCATTGGGGACTGCGGTGACTTCCTTTACGGCGGGTTTATTCCCGCCGCATGAACGCGCAGTGGTTACCTTTTTTTCTGGCGAGCTTGCCTCTCTTGACCGGCAGCTTTATTCCAACGGCACGAAACAGCTGGAACCTCTTCTCTCATTTCTGGCGAGCTTCGCCCTTCTGGATGGCGGGCTTATTCCCGTCGAGATGGAACTCGTCGAATTTCTTCATGTGTAGCCGCGGGTTCGTCTCTTCTGGACTGCTGGACATGTCCCGACGTGATGGAACTCTCCAAAGTTTTGACGTCAAGTCCCACGAGTTCAAGCATTCTGGAAGGCTGGACATAACCCGCCGTCTGAGCTCGCCAACTTCCCTGATCCTTTAGAGACAATTCCGCAGGCTTGTTCATTCTGGACGACTGGACATGTCCCGCCGTGATGAACTCACCGGAGTTGAAGTACTTCCTCTTCACTTCCTTGAATCTCTTTTCTTGAATTTCCTACACTTACACAATATGGCATAACAAACACACCAAATACAACACATATTTCCTACATTAATTAGTCTACATGAATGTGCTTAACCTACAACGAGGATTTTAAAACCCCCAAACCTTTCTTTTGTGCACCCTATCTCATAATGATTTAATTTCAAAGCTCGACGGGTACACAAGAGCTCGAGTTGGGTTATCAATTTCCTTATCACACATCAACACAATTCAATTTATTCAAAACTCAAATATGTACAATGCAAAAGACTTCTATGTTGCTAAGTGTGTCTTTGATATACAATCCATGCACACTTAAACAAACATCACTTCATTCATCTCCTCCATGCCTCATTTGAAATGGGTGGTTCAATCACAACATACCCATTTTCTTTTTTTTTGACCCATAGGGGTCCTTTCCCACTAAGCCCCTCCAACTTGGATTTTACGATCCAAATGAACTTGACATTGGCTTTAGGAACAGGGGTGGCATATTTTCTAACCTGCCATCTTTTGTTTGGAAAATTAGGCCTGATGTGGCCTATTCTATGGCAGTAATGACATATAGGAATGAAAGTAGAAAATGTACCTCCTGATGTAGATTGTGGAGGTTGAATGCAGTTCTTTTTTCTCGGCCTCCGCTTTGGTTTTGGTTTTGGTTTTGGTTTTAGAGCAAAAGTGGTGGACTCCTCGTGTGATACATGCATAGTCTTCCTTGAAGGTGGTTTTACCAACCTTTCGGACTTGACCGGAGTGTCTATCTTTGGCATAGCAATCTCAACTTGAGTCTCCTCATTTTTCACTCTCAAGATTTCTAGGGCCTTGTCCCTAGAATGTATCTCCTCCTCCATGACCTTCATCTTGCCTTCGAATTCCTTGCTCAAAGACTCATTCCTTTCTCCGAATTCATCCCTCACTAGGGAGAAATCATCTTCAATTTTGTCTTGGAGGGCATAAGTTTCCTCTAAAGCTTCATCAAGCTTAGTAGTGAGTTCAAAGTTCTTCTCCACCAACTCCCGATTTTCTTCCTTGAGCTGAGCGATGGTGTCTTCGTAACTTGATGAATCATGCTTCAAAAGCGGGGTCTTGTTAGTCACCTCGCTGTGAGCGAGTGCTACGTACTCCCCGAACGTAGAGTGAGGTTCATCATCTTGTTCGGCACTTGCGATGTTAAAACAAACACTACCCTTCAGCGGGTTCTTCATGCTTTCAAACACTTCAAATTCTGTTGTTTGACCTAAAACCGTCATTGAGAGCCGTCCCTTGTGGACATCGATGATTGCCTTGGCAGTTGACATGAATGGTCGCCCTAGTAATATCGGTATCTCCCTTGCCTTAGATGAATCAATCTCCATCTCTAGAATAACAAAGTCAGCTGGGATGATCAATTCGCCCACCCTAACTAACACATCTTCGACCACTCCTGTTGGATGTCGTATTGAGCGGTCAGCTAATATCAATTCCATGGTAGTTGGCTTCAATCTCTCTAATCCTAAGTCCTTGGACAATGCATAAGGCATCAAATTGATCGAAGCTCGTAGGTCTAACATTGCCTTCTCCCTCCGAGTTTCACCAACTGAAATGGTGATGATGAAACTTCCCGGATCCTTCATCTTAGGTGGCAATGCCGTTTCCATGGCTGTACTTGCTTCTTTGGAGATCACTATTCTCTCCAGAAATTATTTCTTCCGCGCCTTTGAGTTGAGTTCTTTGAAGAACTTGGCATATGCGGGCATTTTCTCAATCACCTCAAGTAAAGGAAGGCTCGCATTCACCTTTGATAGGATGTCATAGATCTCTCTGAAAGCTTGGTCCAATTTCGACTGCTGAAGCCTTCCTGGGAATGGAATTGGAGGCACATACGGATTAGGAGATTTATGTATCCTTGAAGTATCCTTGTGTCCTCTCTCCAGACCTCTGCTCGTTCCTATCCCTACTTGAGTATCAAGATCATTCTTGCTAGGCACTTCCCTGTCTGCTGAAATATTATCAGGAATATCAAAAATTTCAGGTGGATATGGGTTAGAAAGTACCTTACCACTTTTTAGTACCGTGGCTGACTTGGCTTGTTCAGACTGACTTGGGAGCTTCCCTGGCTCCTTCTTTTGACTAACTTCAGCATACTCCCATATTTGTCTTTCCAATGTCTTGATTACTCATTCCATAGAAGCAATCCTGATATGATTAGGATCGCTGGTGTAATACTGATTAGTGGGCCTGTACTCATTGTCTCTCTGGCCTTGTTGGCGCCAAGGTAAGTTTTCCTTTACCTTCCATGGTTACGTACTCTGCTGTGGTCTTGATTGTTGTCTCTGAGGTGGATACCAGTTGTTGTTGTTGTTGTTGTTTTGTGGAGGTAACAGGGGATTCAAACAGTGGTTGTTCCCGTAATTCAGACTAGGATGCCTTGCCCATCCCCGATTGTACGTGTTGGAGAAAGGATCATCCAACTGTCTTGACTGGCATGGCTGATACACCACTTGTAATTCTTCTTTCCTGGGTGGCACTGGCTCAACCATGGAAATCATGTCCATTCCAGGTTTTTCTTAACAAGAACCTGATCTGCTACTATAGGTTGGTTCCTAAACCTACTCATGAGTGTCTCTATGTTCTTACTCATATCACTCATTTGACTTGCCATTTCTCTACTCACTCATCCTCGACTACCTCGAGTGTTCTTCTGCTGGGAATTTTGTTCAAGTATCTCGTACTTATCAAACACAAACTGTGCCGTTTTCTCTCGCATCGCTCCTCCACATGCGTTATCAACAATCGCTTGTGAAAGTCCCGTCAATCCATCACAGAAAGATTGAACTTGTGATACTAAAGTATACTCATGGTGAGGGCACTGTGCTAAAAGTAGCTTGAATCTACCCCATGATTCATGAAACGCATCCCCTTCCCTTTCCTGGAAATCAGCTATCATACTTCGTATTTCTTTCGTCTTCCATGAGGGAAAATACTTGGCAAAAAACTTCTGCTCAACACCGCATGCGTAAGTGATCCTCCGTCAAGTTCTTGAGTGGAAAAGTGGTCACCACATTGTAATATTCCTTCATGAATTGAAGGCAGTCTTCGCTTAGGTTACCACCAAAGTGCGGGAGTGTGTTGTAGTGCAATTTTTTTAGCTCCTAATTCCTCTGGGCATCATCTAACAGTATAGCTGAAGGATGTGATCCAACGGTAGGCAATGAGAATTCCTTCATCATCCGTTGATCCTGTCCGTGTTCTGAACCAGTGGAGGTACTGCTAGAAGAGGTTGACCCTTCCTCAAGGTCGGATAGTCCTCTAGGATTGTTCGTCATTGTCGGTGGCCTCGCTATGCGATCGATATTTTCAACAAAAGGTTCAAGTGGATTTCCCAAAGATCGTCTTCCGTGCATCAATTCATGACAAGAAACCTGAAAGTAAACTACAATAACTACCAAAAGGTTAAATGTTCAAAACAGAAATTTACTACGATTATGCAAGGATTAAATTGACTAATGTTCTAAAAAGAAACGTCCTGCCGAGTCCCAGGCAGCGGCGCCATAGATTTTGACACGCCCAAACCGGTTCTACAAATGTCACTATAAATTAAACTATTCTACCTCGGTTATGTTAAAGGGACGCGCGAGTCTGGTGACTCTATTGCAAGTGCACAAGTCGTTGAACTAGTGTAGTGAGCAAGTAAGGGTATCGTTCCCCACGAGGAAATCAATATAAGGACACTTAAATACACTTAATTCTATAATTCTTTAATCAGGCTAGAACAAGTTTTACTTAAATTAACTAGTGATTAACAAATTAACTATGCTAAGATTGAAATTGACTAAGTAACAATTACAACTACTTGATTCAAATTCTAGATTAAAAGTTGTTAAGGGAATAGATCCATTCAAGTATAATCCTAGTTTCTAATCAATCATTCACTAAGCCTAACCCTCTATTACTAACATGCATATTTTTATATGAATGTTTAAGCACCAAATTCTCAACTTAATCACAATGAAATCTAAGATTAGAGAGTGATTAAAGGAAAATTAGTCAAATGATAGTAGAGAATTAAAAGTTAGTAATCTCTACACATAGATGCTATACTAGTAATATGCAATAAATGGTCACATGCATACTATTTCATCAAGTTATTGCACCATAAAGAAGATAGGTGGTTGCAACCACCACTCATGCAAGCATTAAAGTACATATGCATAACTTGAGAGGATTATAACAATATGATTGATTAAATAACAAAGGAAATACAAGAATTACATCTAATCCCCTAACAAGAGGAATTAGCTACACATAGTATCACAATTACAAAGATATACAAACAAACGAAACATCACCAATAGACAAGCTTGTGAAGTGGAAATGATCCTCCTTGCAATCCAAGCAACTAATCCTTCTATGGCAACTTGAAGTGATCACTCTAAGTAACCAACTTATGGTATTTGGCTACCTAGAAAGTGGCTAAGAAAATAACTATCTCTCTTGATTCCTAAGAACAAAATATCTAATTAATATCTACTTCTCTCTATCTTCTCTTTAACTTTCTACCTCTAAAAAATGTAAAATCTACGTATATCTTTCTCTAAGTTGAGAGCATTTCTTGAGTAGCTTGTTGAATGCAAGTGTGTGCATGAGAGAGAAGGCCTTCCAAGGACAATAGGTGGAAAAAGGGGCAGTTTTCCTTGACTTTTTTGGGGCGAGCTTCGACCAACTTGCAGCTTATCAGAGTTGTCGGCGGGTATGTGCAGCGGCTTTGTGCCCGCTACATGAACCCGCCGGGCTTGCATTTCCTTCACCGCAGACTTGTTCCGCGAGACTTGTCTTGCCGTGGCTCATGCATGAACCCGTCAGAGATGACGGCGACTTCGTGCGGCGGCTTTGTGCCCGCTGGCCAGAGTGTCTGAACTCGCTGGATGATAAGATGCTCCTTCCGGCGGCTTCGTGCGGCGAGACATGTCCAGCTGAAAGGTGTGTCTGAACTAGCCAGGCTGACGGCGGCTTTGTGTGGCGGGTTATATCCCGTTAGGCAGAGTGCATGAACTCGTCGGCCTTGTTTTTCTTCTATTTTCTGCCTAAATTGCCCTCTTTTCTTCACCTTGAACAAAGATGCCCTTGAATTGCCTATTTTACCTAAAAAGACTTATTTACAACAGTAAACACATATAATGCTTAGAAAACGATAACAAAAACAAGGTAAAAGGGGCGCTAAATGTAAACATTCTGAGCCCGATCAACCATCATTCAGACAGCTTAAACAATCCGTCGTAACACTTGGTCCCACCATATCCCAGAATTTTTGATAAAACAGCCCTGACAAACCGTCAGGATCTGGAGCCTTAGTAGGTGCAATATCAAATGTGGCCACACGCACTTCCTCAGCAAAAAAAGGCCGATCAAGGAGGCTAGAACTGCGAGAAGAAAGACGAGGTTGAACCAAATCAAGGACCTTGTTCATATCACTGTCAGCCGTCTGATTGGAACGGAACAGAACCTCAAAATACTGAACCACAATACCCGTCAACCTGCTAGGATCATTTTGCCAACAACCATTACTATTATATAGGCCATCAATCCTATTCCTCGACTTTCTCTCTGAAGCTTTTAAATGGAAAATTTTTGAATTGCGGTCCCCCTCCTTCAACCACTCAATTTGAGCACGCTGCTTCCAGTAAGCCTTATCATAGTCCAATAATTTATCCAATTGCTCCTCTAGCTTTCTAATATGAATCTAGGAGCCAAAAGTAATCTCCGAAGTAGCCAATCTTAACTCATTCCTTTTATTCTGAATATCCTTACTCAGCTCCCTCTTGTTAGCCTGGTTCCACGACTTTAGAACACTAGAGCACTGCTGAATATTGGCCACTGTCCCCTGCATCCCAAATCTTCTAGCTGAAAAAACCCAATTCCGATCAACTATTCTTCGACAGTCTTCCTTCTCCGCCCAGTAGGCTTCGAAATGAAAACGTCTACTTCTTCCAAAACGACCCAGCCAGCCCTTGTTTGTCTGACCCATTAACTAAATCAACAAAGCCCGGTGATTGGAATGCCAATACTCCAAGTGATTGATGATCGCATGAGGAAAGAGTTGATTCCACTCCAAATTACAAACCCCTCTGTCTAACCTTTCATGCACAGCCTCAAAGCTTTTCCGTTTATTACTCCATGTAAACGGCGGACCCCGATACCCTATATCGTCAAGCTCACAGTAGTCAAGAGCTTCTCTGAAATCATCAATCAAACCTCTATTGCGAATTAAATCCCCCAGCTTCTCATCCTCAGACAAAATTTCGTTGAAATCTCCTGTGCATAACCAGGGATAATGGTACATATCATGAAGCCGCTTCAACATAGTCCAGGCATGTCGTCGCTGCTCCGATTCTGGGTGACCGTAGAAGCCAGTAAAACGCCACACCTTACCACCACTTGAAGAAACCTTCACATCGATGTGGAAACGAGAGAAAGATAAAAGAGAAATAGACACCCTATCTGTCCAGAAGAGACACAAATCGCCACTTTTCCCTTCACAATTAACCACTAACTTACCCACACATCCTAACTGAATCCTCAATTTTTCCATACGAACATGATTAAATTTAGTTTCTACTAAAAAAATAACATCCGGAGAGTAATCTTGCTTAAATTTCTGAAGAACCCGGACCGCTTGGTTACTCCCCAAACCCCGAGCGTTCCAAACTAACGAATTCATTGGACCCGGCTAGCCGGTGAAAACCGACCCGTCGATCCTTCAGAAGTAACTGCATCAGCAGAATTCTCATTAGAGGAAACAAACCTTTGCTTTTTCAATGTCTTCGAACCCTTCCCAGTGCCACTGCCTTTCTGCTTCTTCCCTACCAGCGGGCTTGCATGAGATTGGTTACCCACTCGATGCTGATTCCTTACTCTCCTTTTCCAGCTACCTGTAAGATTCGACTTTGTCTCGTCAATTTGGGAATTTTGAGCACAGAAGACAATCTGATAATCCTCTTTATCCACAGACTCAACCGGTCCAGCATCAATAGTAATGGGAAGCTATTGGGCCTTTTTATTGTTATCATCAATCTCCTTTACTGAATCCCTAGGCCCATTCGTTCCACTTGTCAGCTCTGGGCCTTTTTCCAGATCAGTATTTCCCACTAGGCCCATATTGCCAGATGGACCATTACTCAAAAAGCCTCCCAACATACCACAATTAGGGAAATCTTAGGCGTTTGACTTCACATTTACTTCACCCATTTCCCGCTCATTATTGACAACCTAATATTTAGTGACATGTAATCCCTGTAATCCTGCAATAGTCGAAGAATTAAGGATTCTCTCAAAATTCGTTCTCCTTCCAAATTCGGTTGATTCTCCGGCATTCATGCATGTTGTCTTACTTACCAAAATAGGATTCTACCGAGGCTGACCACCGTCTTCTAATCTTAGTTCGCCATTCCGATCACCGCTTTCCCTAGTTCCGACATAAGCATCGGCTCTCCAGTCACGGTTCTCATGGCCTCGCCCTTGATATCCAGAAAAACCTCTTCTTTCCTCATTTAACCATCTCCGCCCACCGTTTTCATATCTTCTAGCCGGGGCAGCTGCCCGCATCCAAGAATCGAACAGTAACTCCTCCTCTTTAGCGTCACCCGAGAGTAAGGGTTTATCCGGACAATCTTTAGGCATATGTCCCAGTAGTCCACACCAGAAACAAAATTCTGGGAGTCTCTCGTGCTTACCAAGCATCACCGATTCCACCCCATCTCCCAAAACGTTCACCCGCAAACACCGTCGGAGCGGTTTATCAATCTCAAGGATTACTTGAACTCTAAGATATTTGGTCATGTATGACCCAGAATCACTTGTATCAAAATCCACAACCTCACCCACAATGCTCCCAAGAAAACGGCCAATTTCCTCCGTCATGCAAATTAGAAGAGCATTGCGGATTTGAATCCAGAACTCAGTTTTGTTAAATTTCATATGCTGGATATCCCCCTTCCCTTCTGGCTCCACCATGACAATCAATGCATCATTAAAACTCCATGGACCTCCCGCCATAATCTTCTTCTTATCATCGAGATTATTAAAATGAAAAGCAAAGACATTCCCGATAATCGGTTCTATCTCCACCTCCTCCCTCGTTTGCCATATTTTCGCAAAACTACACGGAACCCATCCCTGTGCACTGTTTTTGTTGTTAGCACTTTCCCAACCAGACTATTCGCCAATCTTCTCAAACCTGCATCCTTCAAGGCAGTCTTCAGAGATCTAACCGGCCCTTCCCGTTCCTTAAGAGACATCGAAGCACACAGTCGTGCAACCTCATCAGCATTCTTGATTCCACAAATCTCACAGCACCCTCGAAACCCACTAGAATAATAGGTAGCACACTCGAAACCCTACTAAACTTTTGAACGGCACCCTCGAAACCCTACTTGACTCTTAGGAAAACCTACAGAGAAAAGAGGTACTTTTTCATGCTATATGCAAATACTATTTTAACATCAAAATTTTAAATTATCGAATTTAAAATAAGGGTAAAAATGATTTTTCTCATCTACATTTAAAAAATATATATATTTGAGTTTCTACATTTAAAATATATTTTTAAAAAAATTAATAAAAAAAAAGAATCATATCGTATTGTACCCAACATCTTGGTCCAGCCCAACCCATGTATCATGTTGTGTCGTGTTGTATAGATTTTGTACCGGATTATGTCATGCTCGTGTCGGTCGAACCCAATTTACATCTTTAAGTATCGGTGTCGGGCAACCTTCTTGTTGTTGCCATGTAAATAATGGATTGGTGGAATTTTAGCTTTTGACAGTACAATGACAAAATAAATGTGTTAGAACTATTAATTCTCGATCTTTATTCTCCTTAAACTTTAATTATTATGTATAATAAAAAAATAAAGAAATGGGCGAATTTTATTATCATTTATATTTGATGTTTCTTCCTAATCAGACTTGATCTAATGATTTCTAAAAAAACATTAATGGATTTTTAGATGACCTTTCATTTGGTGGAGCCCGCCCACCCGCTACGTTATAGGACCCAAGAACAAGATGTCTTTCTAATTATTATTAGTATTTATTTTATTTTATTTTTTTATCTAGGCAATCTCTACGTACAGTTAGGGAAACTCTCCAGTCAACTGTACTTTGACGGTACCTTAAAAAAACAAATATTGAAATATGTTTTTTTTTTTGTTTTTGCTATTTGCTTTTTCATATTCTATTGTAATAATTGAGTTTGAATTAAACACTAATATATATAAGAGAAAGAAAAAGATCTTTACCATAAAATATCTTTTATGTTTAGATGTCATTAAATCAGAAAAATATTATAAAAAAATAAAATTAAACAAACAAGATTAAAAAAGAATCTTTAATTGGCCTAGTTTATTGGAGCACCTACGAATTCTTTTTTGCTTGTGTCCTTTGTAGTCATAATTTTTCAAATAATTCATAATCTAAATGGATTATTCATTCTACTAAACTATGATTTTTATTAAATTATAATAAGATTCCAATCATATATCACTAATTATTCTTTAAAATCAAAGTAAGCTTATATATATCACAATATAATCCAAATTTATACTTTATCAAACGTGTATTGCATAAAAAGTAGTAAAAATCAAATGTGCATAAAACACTAATTTATAATTTTTTCTGTATTGAACATATAAATATTAATTCTGGACCATGTAAATATAAATATAAATATAAATATATAGTAGCTGTAATGTGGCCTATTTCTTCTACTTTTATATATATACAAAGGACAAAAATAAATAAAGTCGTCCTAAAACGGCCACAAAACAAGCAAATGTAAATTAAACTTGACCAATTAAATCTTGTGCACTAACAAAAGTGCCATGGAATCCATATGGAACCCTACTAGGCAGCCTCACCGAACCCACTTGCTCCATGGTTTTTGCTTTCACCATCACCAGCTCCGACTCTTCTCTCCTCTCATCCCTCACAAACCCAACTATAAACCCTTCTTCTTCGCTTTCGCTGCCTACGTCGATTTTATCTTCATTTTCCGGCACGAAGAATGGTTCTCCACCGAAACAGCTTGCTCCGTACATGAACTTGGTTACTTTACCACTCTCTAAATCAACCTTGGCTATGCCACTGCACTTGGGCCACGGATCCGCTACTGCCAAGTAAACATATCGGGTCTTTTTACCCAACAGCTTACGGTTCACATGACCCGCCTCCAAATTCATACCCGAAACAATCACTCTACGTGTTGACTCCCCAGTTGTTAAGTTCAACCGGATTTCTGAGAGTTCACTCTGGACCGGGGATTCGCATTCAATGAATACGGAGTCAGGCGGGTTCATGCATGACCCGATAACAACCACTATTTTATCACCATTGCTTGAGTTTTCTTCCCATGCATTCCACAAATGGAAACAGAAACAATCTGGTACGTCAATCCATCGGATACCCGACTCATCGGTATCATTTTTGGACAAAACACCGAACCGGGATCTCTTGCTTTTGTCGTAAATTACCGGTGAACCGCCCCGAATCATCCCGGATAATTTGAACACCACTTGATGATCCGGGATAACGACACAGTTTTCAGTTATAGCAAAATCGTGTACTATTGTGGGCTGGTCCAGAGTAATGTCCACGTCACGTGACTTCTTTCCACAAGCATCAAACCTGAAATACTTCAAGTAGGGCTTTTTAGCAACGTTGTAACTAAGTGTATGTAAATCACCTGTAACCGGATCCAACTTAGGGTGAGCAATCATAGGACAATCAAGCTGATCATCAAAATCGAACCGTTGGATCGTCTGAAGTCCTCCATCACCGTTGATTTTAACATGGTAAGGAAAATCATCTTCGGACATGGCCAATAATCTACCGTTGAAGTAAATAAGGCCAGCATTTGCAACGCCCATGCCACGTGATAAATCAACCAAGCCGATTCCGGCTCTAGCCATAAACAAAGCCAGCCGAGCTAGACCCAAGTATCCATTAAGCTCACCCATAGGCTTGGGAAATATGGGCCTACCCAGTTGAGTTTCTTGAACGAGCCGGCTTGTGCGAGTGTAACTGCAGCTATAGCTGGCTTGATTTCCATGTCCCAAAGTCACCGCATGAATCATACCATCACCGTCGAATAAATGGTATCCACCTGAAGGAACAAACATAGGATTAGAACCGTTTCTGAGATAAACGCCACGTAAGCAAGCCGGAATCTGGCCCACAACATGCAGGCCGTGGCGAACCGGGCACTCCTGAACCGGGGCGAAGTTGCCCGACATATGAACCGTTGGATCGACTGTTTTGGGCAAACTTTTTTCTGTTTCTAAGAAGCAGAGTAGTGAGTCCTCGATTTTGTCTAGAGCAAAGGATGCATACTTCTGAAGTGGAGTTAAACGAAGTGGGTGCTTTGTTTTTGTTGGATCCAACAAATTAGGCTCATCATCATGATCAGCTGGCTCCGGCAGCGATGGCGGTGGTGCTAGTAATAATTGTGGTAGTTTCCGATCGAGGGGTTTCTTGGAAGGGTTGATGAGGATCTTGCAAGTAATTAAGGATGGATAACGAGGAGGGTTTTGTTTTGTGAGGGTGATGGTTTCATATTTGGAGAGTGGTGGGGAGGAGAAGAGGTGCAGAGAGGCTTGCATGGTTGATCAGTTTGAGAGAGAGAGAGAGAGAGAGAGAGAGAGAGATTTTACTGGGAATTTTGGTGGTTTGGAGAGGGGCTATATATATATATAAGACGATGAGAAAGTGAAGTGGATGAGCTGTGGAGGAGGATAGCAAACAAATCCGGCTTACAAGACAATGCATAGACGCGTGGAAATTAACCAAAAAGGCATAGATATTTTCAAAAAGCTACTTCTTATAGTATTTTATTTATTTATTTATTTTACAGAAATATTTCATTCATTCTCATAAATGTTTCCAGTTTAATCATGAGAATAATAAAGTCCCAAAAAAAAAAAAAAAAAAAAAACTGTATTTAGTTAAAAGTAAGTGCAACTTTACTGTAATATATTATGTATGCTAGTAAATAAATAGTATGTGACTTTAGGATAAGATGGAATTTAGGGGTTTACAGGATTCAATCCATTGAATCGGATCGGATATTGGATTTTAATATTAAGATTTGTCAAATCCGACAAAATATAAGGTTTAATTTATATTAATTTATTTTGTGGCTATATTTTTATTTCAAAATTTTGAACGATTTTATTTTTGCTTGCCTTTAAAACATATGTTTAAAGTTAAACTTATGACAAATGGATAATTACCGTAGTGGCCATCAATTTAGGTTACCACTATCAAAATAACCATTAGATTGAGAATTGGTATCAAAATGATCATTTTTAGCGAACACTGTTACACTAATAGTCATTCTGTCAAACTCTGTTAACTTTACCTTTAAATACGTAGGCATTTTGATAACTTTCCCTAAAATTACAAAAATGATAACTTAATAATATATATTTTTAAGAGTAATGCTAGACGTCCCAATTTTTTTTCCCAAATTATGTCCCAAATGATGTGACATGTGAGGTGTCAATATCACATCAGTCACCACATAATCTCAAGATTTATAAGATGTTTACACCTTATGTGTCACATCATTTGGAACAGAATTTGGGAAAAAAAATTGGGACGTCTAGCATTACTCTATTTTTAATATATGGGATTTCGGGAATACTCTAAATATTCTCATAAGCTTATGTCAAAAATATCAAATTTTATTTTATTTTATTTTATTTTATTTTATTTATTTATTATTTATTTTTTTACTGTTCTACAATATTCTATATCTTAAAAAACAAATGTTCTACTATATTCAAAAATGATAAGTAGGTGTTGACCGTTGTATAGAGATTTTTTTTTCTTTCAATGCAATAATTCATAATTTCATATAACCCAAAAGCCCTTTAAAGTGGGATTATTGTCAAAAAAAATTAAATGCCTTCTACAGTTTTTTTTTTTTTTCCCTTCTAAAATGGGAATGGAAATGTAATTACTTTTGTTTACAAATATATACTTAAAATGCGAGCTTTTAGGTTTGAGATTTACAAATATATACAAATATGTGGATAAGTGGTACTTGAAGGAGACTTATAAGAAGTGCATGGCATCAGGACAAAAAAGTTTTAGTTCAAGACTAATATGCCTCCACTATTACCACTGATAGATGTGAAACAAACTAGAAGACTAAGAAAATTGAGGATAAAGGAGATGGGTGAAATTCCACCAAATACAAGGAAAATAGCATGTATGCATAAAATTATAATGGTCATTTTGATACCAATAGACCAAATGGATTGCTACTAGAGTAATTCTGAAAAAAAGAAAAGAAAAAAAAAAGATTATAATGATCATTTTGATACTAAGTGAACAAATTGATGGTCATTAGAGTAGTTCTTAAAAAAAGTTATAGTGTTATAATATAATGGTCATCATTAGTGTAACAGTATTCACCAAAAATGGTTATTTTGAAACCAATTCCTCATCATCTAATAGCTATTTTGATAACGGTGACCTAAATTGATGATCACTGAGGTAATTATATCTATGATAAATCGTACACCCTGATAAAATAAAGGTATGTATTTCTTTATTTTATTTTATTTTTTTGTTTTTCTTTTATGTTTTGTTATGAACTCTATCGATAAATCAAAAGTGAGTATTTTTTTTTTAAATGATAGGCGTAGCTAGATTGATGTATTTGTGAGAGGTTTTTTTTTATTTTAAGAAAAATTATGTATGTTTGCTTTGACTAGTCACTACTGTTCCTCCTTTTGTTTTAATGATATTCCATTTTTTTTTTTTAAACTTGACAATAATTGATTCACTAATTTGACCTTTTAAATATTTCATATTTAATTAGATCCAAAAATATTATGTTTTTTTTTTTTTAAATTGGATGTATTAATAATTTAAGAGGGTTTAAAAATAAAATCTATTAAAATAAATATATTAATTTTAATAAGGGTATTATTGATATTAGAATGGGTGTTTAATGGTGTAATTTTTTAATTTTAAATGTGAGTGTACTTATAAAATGAGTATGTAAATTATATTTATGGATGACAATATCAGTTCCCAAAAACATATATAATATTATTCGGTCCAAGTTTTTATATGTGAAATTATTTAACCGATCTTGCAATTTTTTTTTTTTTAAGTATTACACTATTTCATTAATTCGTGGTTTTTTGGAGAGAGGTGGGAGGATTCCCCGTAATCTCATGGTGCAGATGTGAGGGGTTTACCACCAGACCAACCCGATCTCGTCTGTATCCAATCTTGTAGATGTCAACTTATTTACTTTTTTTTTTTTTTTTTTTTTGAAATGTTGTTTATTTACTTTATCATCTTATGGTAACTGTTATAAATTACATACATATCATATTATTATTTTTTAAATATTATACTATTACATAAATTTGGGGTTTTTTGGGAAGGGGAAGGATTCAAACCCGTGTACAGATGTAAAAGGTTTATCATCGAACCAATATATCACGCATGACTAACATTTCAACTTAAGTTGCAAGTTGCAACCATACATATATTGTTCTTTAAGACTCTAAAAGAAGACCTAAAGGGCAGCATTATCTCCAAGCCACTAAAATTCATGTTCCCTTCATTTACCTTACGGAAGTTGTCTCTTGACCTAGTTGGCCTATGTATTTTTGTCTTAATTCAAATACAAGTTAGAAAATATCCACCTCTCAAGAAAAAAAGTAAGAAAATATCCAAACTAGATCCTACTATAGTACTATGACAAAAGAGTTAAATAAATTAATAACAGTAATATTAAATAATCTTCTGAAAAAGTTTTATATAATAAGATATCTTAATTATTTGTTACTGTCATATCATCTCAAAATGTTATAGTTTGCCAATTTATAAGGAAGATATTAGCACATCATTTAAATCTAAATTTGAATTATTATTTTTCATATAATAACAGTTTTTCTTGGCATGGTAAAAAGGTTGTTTTTTCGAGTGACTCTTTGGTGGCGGTGAATTGGATCAACATCGGGGATGTTGGGTGTCTAACTTTTGTTGATCAAATCTTCGACATTCGCAATTGGCTGAGGCTCCTTCCCAGCTCGGTTGTGGCTTTTAATTCGAGGTCGTTGAATTTTCTTGCGGATTCTTTGGCTAGCTCTGTCAACAATGGGGATTATATTCGTTTTTTAGATAGCTGATCCTTTTGTTTCTCGGCTGTTTTTCTGCTGTTTTGTTTTGGCTTTCTTTTGGGTTTTGGGGGGTTTTGCGGGGCTGCTGTTGTGTTTTTCTTTGCCTTGCTGCTCTTGTTTTTTCTGCTGTTGTCCCCTGTTTTGGGTTTAATAATGTGATCGGTTACTGTTAAAAAAAAAAAAAAAAAAAAAACAGTTTTTCGATGAATAATATTAGGATAATTCCGATGAAAATTATTTAAATTTTTTTTCAGTGAATAATAATAAGATAATTATACCGATGAAAATTATTTGAATTTGATTTAGATAAATAACAGTTTTTAGTGAATGACAATAGGATAATACCAATGAAAATTATTGTATAAACACACATATATCGATAGCCATTAGAGTAGTTCTTAGAAAGAAAAAGCTAACGGTGTTATAACGGAATGACCATTAGTGTAATACTGTTCCTCCTTTTGTTTTAATGATATTCCATTAAAAAAATAAATAAAAAAAACTTGACAATAATTGATTCACTAATTTGACCTTTTAAATATTTCATATTTACATCCAAAAATATTATGTTTTGAAATTTTTTTTTTTTAATGTATTAATAATTTAAGAGGGTTTAAAAATAAAATGTATTAAAATAAATATATTAATTTTAATAAGAGTACTATTGATATTAGAATGGGTGTTTAATGGTGTAATTTTTTAATTTTAAATATGAGTGTACCTATAAAATGAGTATGTAAATCATATTTATGGGTGACAATATCGGTTCCCAAAAACATATATAATATTATTTGGTCCAAGTTTTTATATGTGAAATTATTTAACCGATCTTGTAAATTTTTTTTTTTTTTTTTGAAGTATTACACTATTTCATAAATTCATGGTTTTTGGGGGAGAGGGGGGAGGATTCCCCGCAACCTCATGGTGCAAGTGTGAGGGGTTTACCATCAGACCAACCCCATCTTGTCTGTACCCAATCTTGTAGATGTCAACTTATTTATTTATTTATTTATTTATTTTTGAAATGTTAACGTATTTACTTTATCATCTTATGGTAACTGTTATAAATTACACACGTACCATTTTTTTTTTGTTCAAGTATTACACTATTACATAAATTCGGGGTTTTTTGGGTGGACAAGGACTTGAACCCTCGTACAAATATAAGATGTTTATCATCGGACCAACCTCATCTCGTCTATATAGTATCATTGAGAATACATTTAGATTGAATTTAGTTCAGTGTTGTCTAGTACAATATTATATTATAGTTCCATACAAAGTATTAATAGGGGATGCCAAACGCGAATATGCATCCAATTATTTTTCAATATCTATGTATTGTTGTATTATGAATACAATGAGACGGCTTCAAATTTGACTGAGATATTTTGAACATGTAGGAAGCGATTTATTTATGAGATTATTATAACAATAAAATTAGTTTTTTTGTTTGTTTTTTTTTGTTTTTGGTATTAATTACAGTGACGTGGGAGAGACACATACACACAGTATATCATGCATGACTAACAATTCAACTTGAAGTTGCAAGTTGCAACCATACATATATTGTTCTCTAAGAATCTAAAAGAAGACCTAATGGGCAGCATTATCTCCAAGCCACTAAAATTCATGTTCCCTTCATTTACCTTACAGAAGTTGTCTCTTGACCTACTTGGCCTATGTATTTTTGTCTTAATTCAAATACAAGTTAGAAAATATCCAAACTAGATCCTACTATAGTACTATGACAAAATAGTTAAATAAATTAATAACAGTAATATTAAATAATCTTCTGAAAAAGTTTTATATAATAAGATATCAATATCTTACTTAATTATTTGTTACTGTCATATCATCTCAAAATGGTATAGTTTACCAATTTATAAGGAAGATATTAGCACATCATTTAAATTAAATTTGAATTATTATTTTTCATATAATAACAGTTTTTCGATGAGTAATAATAGGATAATTCCAATGAAAATTATTTGAATTTTTTTCAGTACGTGAATAATAATAAGATAATTATACCGATGAAAATTATTTGAATTTGTTTTAGATAAATAACAGTTTTTAGTGAATGATAATAGGATAATACCAATGAAAATTATTGTATAAACACACATATATTAATATATTATTGAATCTATTAATTTTATTATGTTGATAAAGATTAAAAGGGTAATTAAATCAATTCTTTAATTGTAAGCAAATCTTGAGGGGTCTGTGTTGGTTTTATAGCTTAAAATTTGTGTGTGGAAAGGATATATTAGTGTTATGTGGTCAGTTTGTGACGTGGAAGAACTCCATTTTGGAGTGATTTTTTTTTTATAAATTTTAAATATTACAATAATTCAAGGTTTAGGGAGGGGGAGAGACTCGAACCCACAACCTTCTCTTGGTGAGGGACGTACCACTAAGCCAACCTCACATTTATCTCATTTTGGAGTGAAATCGATAATGTTGTTTACGATATGGGTAATACTATCCAACCGAAATAATTAACCTAAAATTCATCTCAAGGCAAGTGAGTTGTCATTACTATACAAATCATGGGATGAGAAGCTAGCTTATTGTTTTTTCAATTGTTCCAAATTAGATACAGTTAAAAGGGCAACATATGATGATGATGAGTTTCGATTGTTCAACAGTGTGAGCTAGCTTTGTTTTCTTTCCTGAATGAAAAAATATTTGTTTAATGAATGGATATGTTAACTTTGTGATACAACATGTAGGAGAAATGTTTGACTGAAGGTAACATCATGAGTAGCTGTTGGTGGATATTTGAAGGTGGTACGTGGTGATATATATATGGCAAATTAAATGATCCAAACACATGCACATACATGATCTGCAAATAATAATGTGAGTAGAGTAGCATGCAGTAGTCTGTTACAAGTAACATATTGTATGTAGGAGAAATCTTAAATGTGAAGGTATATAATTAAGCAGTAGTTAATTATATAGAGATCGAGCAAAAGATCCAAAAATGTATATATAACGTCAAGAAGAAATTAAAGAACATTTAAAAGAAAGTACAACATGTCAACACTCACGCGCGCACCTGAACTACATGTGAAGACAGGGGGGCCTGCGGCATCATCTGATCTCTTTCTTTCATTTCCAACACTTCTTTCTTTACTCATTTCTCTTGGGTTTTTAGTCTTCAATATTTTGCCACGTTAAACACGTGTTTCAATCATGGACATCGCAACCCCCACGTGGATCGATCCCTATTAACAGCTAGTGCATGCGCGCGCTTGATTTCATCGCACTCACGAGTCACTACTCTCTCTCTCTCTCTCTCCATTCATGTGCTCTGTTGTTTTCTGCGGTACTTTTTGTCCCTTCTTTTGTCCTTTTTTGAGACCTGTCTTTTTATTTAGGTTTTTCCTCCCAAATCCCAACCTCGGGATTAATTATTACAAATTCAATTCCACTGATATAATATCTAGAAGCACGGATACTCCATTTATATAATATTTAGGAAGTACGGATACTCCATTTAGTAGAGATAACTCGTATTAAACTTGTATCCAGTTTAGATACTTCTCGGATACGTATTCGATACGCTAAATGACGTATTCGTTGACTTTTTCACAAGTTTGACTAGAGAATACTTGGGGAATACTTAGGGGATACTTGGAGGATAAGTTTGGGGCAATATTATAATTATTTTAGTATAAAACGGGGTCAAATTATAATTTTAAAATTTTATAAGTCAAAATGAAATTGTAAGGAAATTTTGGTTTTGATTCCATTGACATGGAGAATACCGGGATACTTGAGATTGCAAACATTTCTCTTAATGAACCAGAGTTTGAGGCGAATTAATTATATCCTTTAACAATATGAATGATGAATTGATGATAATGAAGTTAATTAGGAATTTAAAATATGTTTTATGAATTTTTTTTATGTATTATTTGGATTTTGTAATATGTTATAACTTATGTGACGTATGTTTTACTTGGATTTTGTAATATGTTCGACTTATGTGACATGTTTTATTTGGATCCTGTAATGTGTTACATTATTATAACTTATGTAGTTATGTGACATGTTTTATTTGGATTCTGAATATGTTTTTATTTTGAATGAATTATCAAATATGTTTTCATATATTATTATTATTATTTAAATATAAATATATATTATTTTAATTGACGTATCTTGTCGTATCCGTATTCTAGTTTTTGAAGATTTACCGTATCCCTGTATCGTACCGTATCCGTATCCCGTATCCGTGCTACATAGTATAATATGTTTTATCCACCCACATATAAGATCATATGACCTATATATATATATGTTCTTAAACCATCTACAACCATTTGCATCAATTTGTTGTAACTTTACAACAAATTGTAGCAGTTTATTTCTTTCCATCTCCAACCCCTTACACTAAATTTTACACTAAAAAGAATATTTCATTAAATATTCCCTTTCATCCAATAAAAAAATGAAACAATTAAAAAGAAAATAAAAATGAAGCAACAAAGTGGCACAAAAAAGAGAAAGTACGCTGATTCTGGCTCAAAGAAACGGGAGAGGCAAACTGGCGCAAAGAATAGCGCTGTGATTAGAGTGCAAATATGGTTGCAAAATGGAGATAGATGCCGCGGTTGGAAATGCTCTTAAACAATCATTAAAATTGACTTAGTTATTCAGACGCAATAAGCATCTCATGCGTACTTCAAAACAAAAATTAATAATAATAATAATAATAAGCATCTCATGATGATGTGACACCAAAATACTTGTAGTAGCTAGGTTTCTAATTGTATATTTAATTTGATTTTTTGAACTCATAAATATTTTTGGCCTCAACTTAAGCGGTAAATTAAGGTTAAACCTAAATATGGAGCTATAGGGTAGTCAAAGTGGTTGGTTTAATTTCCTTCTGGGTATTTATTGATAGTGTAGACGAATGAAGCCATGCATTGGTTGAAGTGGACTGGTCTGGTCTGGTCTGACATTACACATTACTCTTATCGATCCTGATGAGCAACTTCTACGTAAATCCATACACCACCAGGCAACCAACACCAGTCATAAATCATAATCAATAATTGATCAATTACGATTGGGATGCTCTGTAAAACTATTTACACAGTAGAACCCAACCCACCCAAGCTAGCCTCTAGTTTCTTATTTACTGCTACCAGTAGCTGATTATGTGGTACCAACATCATCACCTCTTTTGCCTACTCACTAACATGCACGTGTCTAATGTCTAATGTCTTCCTTCTCCAGCTCCATGCTATATATATGGTAGGTGTTTTAGTATCCATTCTAGTATTCGTACCTCATGACGTATAATTGTACTATACGTACTGTCAGAAATTTCACTGATCAGTCTGATACTGAAAAAGTAGCATAAATTAATTTCACAACATTATTCATCTATTTGGTGATAATTATTTATGCTTGAGACATTGAATAGAACATGTATTGACGAGACAACTATATATATATAATACGTTTGTGGTGGTTTAGTGAAGGTGAATGAGTGCACAAGTTGAAGACACCGAATGGAAGTTGGAAGTGAAGGGGTTGCGCATGTGCTGCTGCCTGCTGCATACTGGTAAGCGGTGAGCGGTGAGAGCACATGTTGGATTATCATCTCTCTACGTACAAGCATGGGGTTTATTAGGGTTTACATGCACTTGGAACCATTACAGCCTTTTGATCATATTCTAAATCAACCCACACCACCAGCCTGCCATGAACCTATATGAATATATCAACCCAGATAACAACTGTTTCTGATCACAGTAGAATTTAGAATATATATATATGTATGTATGTATAGTAGTATCAAGGGGTGGGTGGGTCCGAAATTTGAATCTGAATTTGGGGTCTGATCATTTTCTTTTTCGAATAATAATTTTATATCTCTATGTACCAAATTTTTACTACCAATTAACTAATCGAATCGAACAAGAAATGTTTTTTTTAATTAAATTGTTTGCATGTTGGATTATGATAAAGTGGATTCATTCATGTTTTTGTGCTCGAATATATGGGATGATGCAGCTGCTGTGGTTAATGTTGGTGCTTTCCAATGAATAATCGTTTTCAGAAATCGGTCTCATTGTCAAAGAAATTGTCGATGATATGTCTGGTGCTGATCGTCAAGCCTCTGTTTCTTTCTACTTGTTTCGGAGTCAAATCATTTATAAAAAAAATGGTGTCCCAATTTGTGTATAATCAACCAAGTTGGCAAAAAGCTTGGGGTTTGGGCAAATGACTTCCAAGGTAATGGTTTGAATCCTACCAATGGAAAAAATCTTTAAAAAAATATCTGGTCTAGATAGATGGATAAATAGTGTCACAAAAAAAAAAAAAAAAAAAAAAACCAACCAAATTGGATTATGTGTACATACTTTTTTTTTAAATATAAATGATAGTGGTTGATATGGCAGTTTGGTTGGTTGATTAAATATAAATTGGTACACCATTTCTTGATAGGTGATTTATCCACCTGTTTCTCCTTGGAATGAATATCTTGTCTCAAAATAATAATATAAAACACAGATTTTTGAAGGAGAAATCGAATATATGTATTATTAATTCTTTTTATACATAGTATTTTGTATTGGAGACATTTAATATAATTTTGTATTATTATAGGCACCGAAAAGAATAATATTATAATAATGAAATACTAATTAATTTAATAAACCGAATCACAAATCAGTTCAAAAGAAAAAAAAAAAAAAAAACCTAATCACAAATAATAAGATTATATAACAAAATAATGATAAATACAAAACAAATAAGATGACGATAAATATGATAATAATGGAGTACTAATTTAATTAGCCTAATCACATGTAATTGATTATATATATAAAAAAAACAAAATCACATATAATCGATGGTTTGGTGATCGATATATATCGTACATTTGTAGTCTGTGATGAGTATTTTAAGTTACAAGAATATATTATCAGATAATTTTTCATTAATTTAATTTTGCAGGACGCATTAGAGTTTATAACTCTTTCGTTGCATACTCAATTGGGCCTATTGGGCCTCCTGAACTAGTGAAAATGTTCAGATTAGTGTTGTATACTCACATATAAGTCAAGTTTCTCTTCATTAATTTAAAATCTGAAACTGTTTCTTATAAGATGAAATTTATAATTTTTGTTATCATATAATTATCTATTTAATTATTTAATAAAGACATGGGATCATATGTTATACAAGTGTGATCAACATACTCATTCAGGTGGACATGATTTTGTTAACAAAGTTAAGGGTCTTAATGAAATTTCCAATGTTTTTGGGTTTTTTTGTTGTCGTTAAGAGTTAAAGAAACAAAATAATAATTTAAGATTTTGTTAGTCTTGTGATGTGAATCAAATACACATAGTAGAATTTAGAAGAGAGAAATATAAAGATTTGAAGGAAAGAATTATTTCATATAATTCAACTTAACCTCAAGCTGATTACATTCAGCTATTTATAAGCTGTTTGTTCGAATGAGTAATTAAATTACAATTATTAAGCAGTAAATTAACTAAACAAAGAAATAGGAAAATGATCCATCATGTGTTAGTGGATGACTCCACTCAACAACAATGAAACCATGAAGTTATCATGGGTTCCTTGGTATTTGCAATACTAACAATTAACTAACAAAACACTATCAATCAATTAACAATTCTTTGATCAAGTCTCCTTCCTTTACTTGACTTGGATCTTGCACATATCATCTTGTTAGTTCAAAACTAGACAATTTTTTTTTTAATTTAATTTTAAAACGTTAGTCAGTTAAAAAAAAAAGAATCAAAGAAAAATCATTGCATTTGAAGATGTTAAAAAATACATCTCACTTGTGGCACATCAATGCCTTTTTTTTTTTTTTTTTGTATTTATCATTATTTTGTTATATAATCTTAGTATTTGTGATTAGGTTTTTTTATATTATTTTTGAACTGATTTGTGATTCGGTTTATTAAATTAATTAGTATTTCATTATTATAATATTATTCTTTTCAGCGCCTATAATAATACAAAATTATATTAAATGTCTCCAATCCAAAATATTATGTATAAAAAGAACTAATAATACATATATTCGACTTCTCCTTCAAAAATCTGTGTTTTATATTATTATTTTGAGATAAAGAGATTCATTCCAAGGAGAAACTTAATTATGTTGACTTAATGATTGACTGAGAAAATTAATTATGTTGATTTAACGATTGACTAAAACATTTAATTTTGTAATTTTAAAACTTAAGCGGATCTGGCAGTTCAAAAGTTATAATTTTAAAATGAAAGAATTTTTTTTTTTTTTTTTTTTTAAGAGAAAGTATTTGATTTTTATCTAGGATAATTACCCCGGTGGCCATCGAATTGATGACACACTATCAAAATGGCCACTGGATTGGAAAGTTGTTCCAAAATGGCCATTTTTGGCGAACTTTGTGACACCAATGGCCATTCCATCCAATTCCATCTAATTCCATCCAATTCCATCTAATGAGTGGTATTTTGGTAAATAAGAGGATACCATTAATTTAGAGATTTTCTCCTTACAATCCAAGTTTTTTCTTTTCACAGTTTTTTTCTAAATAAACTTCATTATAAAAACTTAAATTTAAAAAAATAAATCTAAATACACTTCATTTTTTTTCCAAAATTATCCTTTTTATCTTTTGACACTCTTTAAAAAAAAAAAATCATCATAAAAACCTAAATTTTTATTAAAATCAATTTGTTTCAAAATTATTATTATTATTGTTTAATTGAATATTTCAATGATCATGATTTGAGGGAGAAAGTCATTCATTCATTGTCTTGTAAAAAAAAAAAAAAAAAAAGGCAAATAAAAGGCTCTTAAGTTTTTGAATTTTTTTTTCTTCATTTTACTTTTTTTTTTTCAAAATTTTTAAGAGTCAACAACACTTGAAAAAAAAATCTGCAAAAAAAAAATCTGCAATTTTTTTTGTTCTTGTTGTCTGTGTATGTAAACAAAAAATCAACAAAAGTCACACTTTAAAAAAGATTTATTTGTTTCTTGTTTTAAATCATTCTCATCACTTCAAAATCAAATAAAACTTTAATGGTATTGAAAAAAAAAATGTTTTAGGGTTTGAGAAACACAATAAGATTAAAAAAAAATAAAATCGAACTCTAGCAAAATTGTTCCGTAGTGTATTTAGAATTTCTTTGTAGTTGTTAGTAATTTTAATTAGGATAAATTTGTCATATAATAAAAATAATTTAAAATGGAGTGTAATAAGAAATTTAATGGATTGTCAATATCATCACTCTTAATTTATTTTAGATGTTTTTTGGAAATCAATTTTTTCAATGAGTGACATTTTGGTAAATAAGTGGATGACATTAATTTATTTTAGATGTTTTTTGGAAATCAATTTTTTCAATGAGTGACATTTTGGTAAATAAGTGGATGACATTAATTTATTTTAGATGTCCTTTGAAAATCAATTTTTTCTTTTTTGAAAAGAATAATTATATTTATTCCCTAAATATAATTATTCTTTTCAAAAAAACAAAAGAAATGGTTTAGATCAATACACGTGTCTTTTCTTTGTTTTTTTTAGATTTTTTAGATTAAATATATATATATATATTTACACACACTAAATATAATTATTCTTTTCAAAAAAAAAAGAAAAAATTGATTTCCCAAAAACATCTAAAATAAATTAATGTCACTCATTGAAAAAATTGATTTCCAAAAAACATCTAAAATAAATTAATGGCATCCCCTTATTTACCAAAACGCCACTCATTGGATGGAATTGGATGGAGTTGGATGGAATGGCCATTAGTATCACAAAGTTCGCCAAAAATGGCCATTTTGGAACAACTTTCCAATCCAGTGGCCATTTTGATAGTGTGTCATTAATTCGATGGCCACCGGGGTAATTATCCCCTTTTATCTTAACTAGTTTGCTGGCAATATACGGACTTTATTTATAAAAAAAAAAAAAAATTATTTAAAATTTGTTGTGCAAAATTTTTTGCCAAAAAAAAAAAACAGACTCTTTTTCTGTTATGGTAAAATATTAAATCAAATTAACTTATGTAATATAATCCATCTCTTTCCTCTAAAGCTGACAAATAAAATATTTTCTATATTCGAACTTCTTTCTCAATTTCTTTTATTCCTCTAATCATGTGACTAAAAATATATTTGATATTAAGATATTGTTATATATCCAAAAATTATAAAAGTATTATTATATATAGAATTAGTCATAAATTAGTTTTCTCCTCGTCATGTTGTTTTTCATCCATACACTGTACGTGTAATCAAAGCATATATATTCAAAAAATTTACTACTTGGATTGTTATATTATATATTGGTTTTTTTTTTTTTTTTTTTTTTTTTTTTTTTTTTTTTTTGAAGTATTACATTAATTTGGGTTTTTTTGGGATAGGGAGGACTCAAACCCACAATTTAGTGATGCAGGTGTGAGGGGTTTACCACCGAATCAATCTCATCTCATATGTATATCAGGTTTCATTACTTCAAAATCAAATATTAATAATACTACATTTGGGTTCACAAGACGAGCCCGTTAGAGATCCAAGGCCCGTATCAAAGCTTCTTGTAAAAGGAAATGATAAATTTTCATGTCTTGGCAAGTGAGATATATATATATTTTTAATTTTTTCTTTTCTTTTTATTTTTTATTTTATAAATATTACAATATTTCAGGATTGGGAATGGAAAACTAAAATCAATATGATTCAATTAAATTTGGGGTTTAACCAATTTATGGTATAGCCAAGAAAAGATGAACCACATAATTTTTTTTTTTCTTTTTTTCATAATATTTTTGATTACATGCAAATCCTAAGATAAAAAATATTTACAAAATAGATCCACACTAGAGTGAATCTTCAATACATTAATATTTTAATAAGTAAATATTAATATGATGGGAAACTATAATCAATATGATACACGTTATTATTGATATCTAACTATCTAAATTCTAGATAAAAAGATTTATAACATTATATACCTTTTTAAAAGGCATACATTATCATACATGCGTTATCAGAATGCCTTGAAAATCTAATCTGTAAGTAAGAAAAGATATCAGTCATTTTTTTTTCCATGACATTCAGATACACTAATAATTGAAGAAACATAACCTTTTTGAACAATGTGATTTCAAACCTAAACATATATACAATTATGATCATTACAAAAAATAAGAATAATTTAAAAATAAAAAGAAACAAAGAAGAGTCATTTATTTATGTACTATAAGATAACTCTTCCTCACTCATCTTTCTCTCTGATCTCTAAAGCCTAGCTGTGGAACAACTAAAGCACGTTCTTCAATTGTGAATTTTAATTTATAGAAAATGGATTGGAAAATGAAGGATTGGAAAATGAAGGGTCATTTAATTTAAATACGTTGATATTATATTGATTAATGGAAGAAGAAACTCTCTATTTGTTTAGAAAAAAAAAAAAAAAAGTATATATTACTAGTGTGCAGCCCATGTGATGTATGGGCTTTGTTAAAAAAAGTTATTTGAGATATTTTATGGATTAAAATTTTGCCAAAAAAAATTAAATAAAATAAAATTGATTTTTTTAATAAGATATTAAATCAAATCCACTTATGTTAGAATATATGATATCCATCTATTCCCTTAAAGACTAACAAATAAAACAGCCTCTATCCAATAAAACCTAAATTTGTTGTAATATGTGTGGCTTTCCACAATTTTCTTCCCACACGTGTGACTTTCACACATATCATAAATTTACTTGCTCACTAAGTATTGTACAGTGATCCAAATTTTGTTAAATGGCATCAACCGCCTCTTATCTCCATTAATTGTAAGACAAGTGGGGTTTGCCAAAGGCACTATATATATGTGTTATCTCTCTTGTAAATGTTGGATCTCAGTATCAATGAAACAAAAGCATATATTTTCTCAGTTCTCTCATCTATCTCATGTCTCTCTCTTCATCTTTTCTCTTATCTTTCATCTATCATTTATTTAGTTCATCTATTGTTCTTCACTGATTTACGACACGTTATCAGCACGATGCTGTTATTTCCAGAGCCTGAAGTCTCTGAATTTATTACTACTAGAACTTGAAGTTCCTAGATCTATTACAAGAACCTGAAGTTCTGAATTTATTATTACTAGAACCTGAAGCTTCTAGACTTTTATTTATTAATACCATGACCTGCAGTTCTAAATTTACTTTCCCGTATTTTATTTTTACGCAATTTACTTTCTTGTATTTTATTTACTTTTACGCGATTTATTTTCTCGCATTTATTTATTTATACGCTGTTATGAGATTGGCTAGACCAACCTACCAGAACTTGCAGTTCTAGATTTATTTATTATGCACTTTATTTATCTGTCTTTATTTATTTATTCGTAATTTATGAAATTGTCTAGATTTACCTTCTTTTTTTTGCATTTATTATTACGCATTTTTTTTAACAGTTTGGTAACCCATCCAGAACCTGAAGTTTATGGATTTATTTATCATTACCGGAACCTGAAGCTTCTGGATTTATTTACTTACAAATATTCCTTTATATATCTGAAGGTTTAAATTCCTTGGATTTTTGTCAGACCAGAAGTTCTGACTCCAATTGTGATTTTTGGATAACCATAAGTTGTAATAATGTCAAAGCTTGCAAATTTGAAATTTGCTGCACTAGAAGTGTCTGGAGACAATTACATGTCCTGGGTTATTGATGTCAGATTACTCCTAAAATCAGAAGACCTATATTACACCATTGAAAATAGGGCCAAAGGCATATGAACAAGACAAATCTACTGCCACGGTTATTATCTATCACCATTTGCATGAGGATCTGAAAGCCCAATACCTAACTGTCATAGAACCAGAAGTTCTATGGCAAGAACTAAAAGATCGATTTGATAACCAACCTGATGTTGCATTATCAAATGCCAAGTGTCAGTGGCAACATTTACGCTTTCAAGACTATAGATCAATCTCTGAGTACAATTCTGCTTTATTTAAAATCACTACACAGCTGAAATTGTATGGTCAGGATGTAATCCAAAATCATCAATAAAAGCAAATAGTAAATTTTCTTCATTTTTCACTTTATCTCATACTGTTATTCTCTCATTCTTCTTCATCTTATTTCTGTTATATTATCTGTTATTTTAATTTTACGCATCTATTTAATTTTATGCAATTTATGTATCTGAGTATGCCAACTAACCAGAACCTGAAGTTTCTGGATTTGTATAAATTATGTGTTGAGCCTAACTAGGTCAATTATTAAGTTTCTGGAATTTAAACCAAGCTCGGCTTGACCAACTAACCAGAATCTGAAGTTTCTAGATTTATCATTATAATATTTAAGTTGACATGGTTTTACAAATCGATCAGAATCTGAAGTTCTAAATTTTAAATTTCAATAAAAATATGGAGTTCTTGATTCATCACTATGTACATGAATATCATACTTGGGACCTGAAAATTCCAAAATTCGAATTCTATATAGAACCTGAAGTTCTAATTTTGAATGCGAAATATTGAATCTGAACTTGAAGTTCTAATCAGACTTAAAGCTCTGAATTCAATTTAAATTGTGATATTAAAATTTATTAGAACCAAAAATTATGGTCAAGTTACGATTCTTTCATCTAGAAAGTCAATTTGTAATTTCTATTTAGAACCTGAAGTTTTTTGAATTTTATGAACCTGCAGTTCATGGTCGAACCGGAAGTTCGAAAAATCAATATGATTCATGATTTTGTTTTATGAAGTGATATATTTTCATATCTTTATGTTTACACTTTTGATCACTTTGTCTAATATGCACTTTATTTTTCATTATGAATAGATATGTCTTTAAACGGTAAATTGAGTGATATTGAAAAGCAAGATACTGGAGATATATGTCTAGCCAATAGTGCAACAACACATACGATTCTGCGGAATCAGAAATACTTTCTGATTTTAACCCTACTTAAGGCAAATGTTAATACAATATCAAGTCCAGCAGATTTGACAGAAGGCTTCTGTAGAGCCATGATATTGTTGCCAAACAATACTAAAATATGGCTATCACATAGAAACCATAAATGATGAGAATATTGAGTATCTGTGCATTACTTCTCATAATTCAGGCCAGAAACTCATTATGGAAAAGCTGTGTGCTTTATCATCTAGATTATATTACACTATTATAAGAGGTGTAGAACTTCATGCAATTATAAACCAGAAGTTCTCAGACCCAAAAATATTTATGCTTTGGTATAACCGTCTTGGTCATCCGGGATCTACAATGATGCGTAGAATCATTAAAAATTTTCATGGACATCAATTAAAGAACCAGAAGATTCTTTTATCCCATAAATATTTATGTACTGCATGTTCACAAGGGAAATTAATAATAAAACCATTTTACTCTAAGGTTGGCTTTAAATCCCCATCATTCTTATAAAGAATTCAAGGGGACATATATGGACCTATTCTTCCACCAAGTGGGCCGTTTCACTATTTTATGGTCCTATTTGATGAATATTGCAGATCAGTTGGGATTGATGTTGAACATCCCGTTCCACATGTTCATGCTCAGAATAGATTAGCAGAGTCACTTATCAAGCATCTCCAGGTAATTGCGAGAGCTTTATTATTTCGATACAATTACCAATTTCTATATGGAGACATTCTATTCATCTCTGACCCACTGTTTATCATTATTATTTACCATTACAATTTGTAATTGGTTATAGACATGCTCCTTTTTAAGATGCTTGATTATATTGTGTATACCGTTATTGCATATCTGACATGATCTAAGATAAGATTTCTCTACCATTCTAAGATTTATGATAATTTTGATTAATCTATTATCAAATCATCTATGCTTCTGATAGTTTATCTTTTTGCGCATGACCTGTGTATTATTATATTGATTAATTTTCATATCATTATAAGAAAGGGAATTTTCCCTAGAAGAGAGGAGTAAATAAAAAGTCACTCTTATACAAAATGGAGATACCGGTTCGATTCTCTATATATATAAATGTGTCTCATTTCAGTCTTCGTATCACTCAAATACGAAAGATAATTGATCATCAGATAATTATTAAATCAGTTACTTGATATGTTGAAGGTGACAAAATTTTATAAGTTGCTATCTCATAAACCCCGGCCGGGTGATTGTTCCTGAAGAATGATCAGAGTAAAATGCAACAAATAAATCATCTGATGCATATCATAAGCTTATGAACCTTTGAAAGGTATTGTTATCAGGATCCTAATGTAAACAAAGCTCGAGTCATAAATAAATCAACTCAATAAGAGTCTGATATATCTAAAGAGACACGAGTCTATGAAATGACTAAGTCCATTGAAATGGAAGAAATCTCTACAGAGATACAAGAATATAAGAATTAATAAATTTCTATAAATCATACATGAGAAATGTGGAATAGTGAAGAAACAATCATCAGTAATACATTTTCAAATACAGTAGCTACTGAAATGATGATTATGAAATTCATAGTTTCGATGATTGTAGACAAATGCATGATTGACCTAAATGAAAAGAAGCAATTCAAGAAGAATTGACTTCATAAGCCAAACATAAAGTATTTAGACTAATAGTTCTCCAGACACCTGAAGATGTCAAACTAGTTGGATACTAAAAGGTCTTTATACGGAAATGTAATGAGAAAAACGAGATCGTAAGATACGAGGTACGACTCGTAGTATAAGGTTTCTCACATAGACTTAGTATTCAATAGTGATGAATACGATTTTCGAATCATTTATCAATGTGGTTCACTCAGTGCAGATATTTATAATCCCATAAGGATTTAAAATGCTAGAAGCATGTAAACCGAGATCTCGTAATCTGTATTTGATAAACCTATAAAAATCCTTGTATGGATTAAAAACAATCTGGACGGATGTGGTGTAACCGTCTCAGTAATTATCTGATAAAATAAGGGTATAATAATTATATTATACACCCATGTGTTCTTCATAAAGAAATCAGAATCTGGATTTGCTATTATAGCAGTTTATGTTGATGATATGAATTTAATTGGAACTCCTGAAGAGCTCCTGAAAACTGCTGAATATTTGAAAAAGGAATTTGAAATGAAAAACCTAGGGAAGACAAAATATTGTCTCGGCCTGGAGATTGAGTATAAATCAGACGGAATACTTATCCATCAATCAACATATATTGAAAAGATCCTGAAAAGATTTAATATGGACAATGCTCATCCATTAAGTACCTCCATGATTGTTAGAAATCTTGATCCTAAGAAAGATCCATTCCGGCCACTTGAAGATGGTGAAAAGATACTTGGTCCTGAAGTACCATATCTTAATGCAATTGGTGCTTTATTATATCTGGCTCAATGTACTAGACTAGATATCGCATTTTCAGTGAATTTGCTTGCTAGATTCAGTTCAGCACTAACTCAGAGACATTGGAATGGGATTAAACATCTTTTTCGTTATCTTCATGGAACGAAAGATTTAGGATTATATTATTCAAAATCTAACAACTTTTCAGGTTTAATTGGTTATGTTGATGCCGGGTATTTATCTGATCCCCATAAAGCCCGTTCACAAATGGGATATGTTTTTACATATAATGGCACAGCAATCTCCTGGCGCTCCACAAAGCAAACTCTGTAGGGAAAAATACGGTCAACGCAGCGGAAGCGAGACTAAAAAAGGGTTTTAGTATAGTTTAAAATTTTTCCATAATTTGAACCTTAACCCTTTAATTAATTAACATATAACACTAAAGATATCATACCTTTGTCGCGTGATCCGATTGACATTGCGTCGATGGTAATCCGCAAGATCTTCCAATCCAATCATGAAAGTGAACCACCTAGGAGCGTGGTCTCCCTTCTCTTTGAATTGTGTACCTGAGGATGGATTAACAAAATTTTTTCTTTTTCGTTAGTCACAACAAATTCCAAGAGGCTACAAAGAATGTTCCGGTCACTTTTGAATTCACAATCGTTAGATCAAAACTCGCGTAAACCTTATTCGAAATTGTGCACAAAACCTTTTGATATAAAAGTTACTAGTGCACAATCGAAATAAGAACAAATTTTTCTCTCTTTTCCTCTTGGCCGAATTCTCACACTAATCTAAGAGTTAGATTCTATTTTTCTCTAGCAAAAGAAAAAACTCTCTCAAGTAAGAACTCTAGGGTTCTTTGAATTCTTTCAATATATTCCAATATATATAACAACCAATCTTTGCTCAATATATTATAGGGCAAATTGCACTGCACCCCTTGAGGTTTGGACAAGTTGCACCTAGATGGAAATGTTTTGTTATTATACACTAACACCCCCAAGACTTAAATTTGACTTTAAAAATATCTAAAATGCCCCTAGTTGTATTATTTTATACTTTATTTTTTAACTTTTTAACCAAAATTTTTATAAAATTTAATTAAAAAAATTAAATAAAAGATATGATTCATTAATAAATAAATAGTTTTAAATAAATAAATAAATAGTTTTAAAAAATTAAATAAATAAATACTTTAAGTTCATTTTTTTTTTACCTTTTAACCAAAAACTTTATAAACTTTAATAAAATAAAAAAAATTAAATAAAAGATATGATTCATTGAATAAATAAATAGTTTAAAAAAATCAAATAAATAAATAGTTTAAAAAAATCAAATCAAATAAATAGTTTTAAAAAATTAAATAAATAAATAGTTTAAAAAATAAATAAATATTTTTTATTTAATTTTTAAATTACCAAATTTATTTATTTGATTTTTTAAAACTATTTATAAAATAATACAACTAGGGGCATTTTAGGTATTTTAAAAGTTAAATTTAAGTCTTGGGGGTGTTAATGTATAATAACAAAATTTTTCCATCTAAGTGCAACTTGCCCAAACCTCAAAGGGTGCAATGCAATTTGCCCTATATTATATCTATATATGACCAATTCACGCAGCCATATAAATAATATATATATATATATTTCAAAATTAATACTGCATGCCTTATAATATATATCTATATTGCGCACCCAAATATTCTGCATGCATTCTATATTGATTTTTACGGCCATGTGCCATATATAATGTATATCATATATATTTATATATTGTGGCTGAAATCCTCTACCATGTAAGATTTGTGTCTTTTGACTTAAATCCTAACCCTATGTAGATTTCCTTAGAATTTCAAACCCTAATCCAACTCTTTAGTGTATTTGTGACTATATAAAAGACTTCCATATTTGACTAGATAAATAAATCCCTTATTTATCTACTTACCAAATAAAGTCTTTTATTTTATTTATACTACCATAATAGTATACTACTAAGAAACATATTTCCTAGTCAGAAAAAGATTTTGATTTTTTAATTAAATAATTAATTAATCAATTAATTAATTTCCATTTAATCAAATAATAAAAATAAAACAATATAATATCATATATATATCTCGGCCATGTGCCATATATATTAATATATTAATATATTGTTTTTCTATTTTATTAAATCCATTGGACCTTAATAAAAGGCCCACATGTGAACCAGACCCATTCTTACTAAAAGAAACAAACCCACATGTCTTTCATTAATATATTAATATAATTGATCAGCCCATTAAATAAATAATGTGCAAATTATATTCTTAATATATTAAATACAATTCTAGACGGACCCATAAATTGGTCCGGTAGAATATATCAAGTGATCCATACAAGTCCGCGTGGATTGGGGATCTTGGCTGGCCTATCTAAATTTAAGCTCCAATAGACATAACCCAATCACAATCAACAAATGATTTACTTAGGTTCAATCTATTAATTTTAGTTCATTCCACTAAAGAACTAAAATTGCACTCTTAAATGAAAATGGAATAAGTAAATGATTCTCATTCATACCCTAGACAATCTTATAGGAGATGGTGTATCCTCATGAAGAATATCAGTAATCACCAAGAGCTCATAGACCGCCTATAGCTCTCCAAGTTACCATATTTACTCATATGACCACATTTTGAACTTGGATATTTTGACTTGTCCAGAAGCCATGTTTCAATAGA
Organism: Acer yangbiense; assembly: GCA_008009225.1. Lineage (NCBI taxonomy): Eukaryota > Viridiplantae > Streptophyta > Magnoliopsida > Sapindales > Sapindaceae > Acer > Acer yangbiense. The sequence continues at coordinate 15,077,480 of CM017761.1, forward strand.
CTCTATCGAAAACTTAACGTTAAGATTCAATATCCAATACCTCAAAACATCCATATGATGATATTCTACTCTCATTTAATAAATGGAGCCACGATGTCCATATCTATAAATGAAGTCCTCTATCGATTAACAAATGAATACCACCAAACTATCGAGGATAGACTATGCTATATAATCGTACTCATTGATAACTCAAATGATACCACTTGCAACCATAAGTCCATCATTTGTCTCAGGATTAAGATAGACTCTCCGATTGTCCTGATAATGAAAAGACTATTATCTATTGACGGTTCTAGATAAAGTATTTCATTGTGATCCAGTTCAATGCACCCAGTGCACTAGATTCTTTTACTCGAAGACCCTCCGATGATTTCAGACTCATCATAACTCATTTGATCCCACTAAAATGCTAGCAAAAGAATTCTACAACTTTAACAAAATAAAGGTGCACAACCTTTAACTTAAGTTGTGAACATTGTTCAAGACTAACTAAAGAATTGTGTCTACCTCATACATATCCAGATGTACGAACAATTCTTCTTTTCTCATAGTCTTTAGACCTTATGATTATTTACTTTTGACAATTATAATAATTAAACTATAAATGCTATAAAATTTGTTAAACCAGAAATCACATTATTAATATGAATAGATTGTCAAAAACACTATTACACTCTTGCTATTGAGCATAATCCTAACAAACTCTTGTTGCTACATCCTCTAATCATTTTGAGATATTTGCACTTCATGAAACAAGCCGAGAATATATGTGGCTAAGGTAAGTTATTTATCATATTCAAAATACATGTGGATTTTCATTATCTACAGATATGCCAACACTAATATTTGAAGATAAAGCGGCTTGTATTACTCAAATTAGAGGAGGCTTTATTAAAGGAGATAGAACCAAACATATTTCTTCTAAATTCTTCTATACTCATGAACTTCAAAACCGATAAATTGATGTTAAACAAATACGGTCTACAGATAATTTGGCAGATCTGTTTACCAAAGCATTGCCTACATCAACTTTTGAGAAATTGGTATATGGAATTGGCATGCATCGGCTTTGTAAATTACATTATTGATATTGAAGTTTCATTCAGGGGGAGCGTTCAATCAAGGGGAGCAAAATTTTGAATGGACATATGTGTACAGTACTCTTTTTCCTTCTACCGGATTTTATCCCACTGGGTTTTACCGGAAAGGTTTTAATGAGGCAGTTCTGAACACGTCTACACCACTTGATCCAGAAGATCATTGTATATATTTTTGCTAAGGTTTTTGTCCCACTAGGTTTTTCCTAGCAAATTAAAATACAAATTGTGGAAATCCAAGGGGGAGTGTTGTAATATGTGTGGCTTTCCACAATTTTCTTCCCACACGTGTGACTTTCACACATATCATAAATTTACTTGCTCACTAAGTATTGTACAGTGATCCAAATTTTGTCAAATGGCATCAACCGCCTCTTATCTCCATTAATTGTAAGACAAGTGGGGTTTGCCAAAGGCACTATATATATGCGTTATCTCTCTTGTAAATGTTGGATCTCAGTATCAATGAAACAAAAACATATATTTTCTCAGTTCTCTCATCTATCTCGTGTCTCTCTCTTCATCTTTTCTCTTATCTTTCATCTATAATTTATTTAGTTCATCTATTGTTCTTCACTGATTTACGACAAAATTATCTATGTTGAGGCTCTATTATTATTATATATACTAAAACAACTCTAAAATTGAACTGTTCACATGAACAGTAAAATTTAGTAGATTTCTATTTATCTACTAAAATGCCATTGATGAGTTGTCTAAAAGATGAGAAAAAAAATAATAAAAATAAAATAAAATGGCAAGCATACACGTGCTAGACAATCTTCAACCACTACCACCACCTGGCTCTCTCTCTCTCTCTACCCACCGTCCTTCTCTTTCCCCTGCCATCAAAACTCTCTCTTTCTCTCAATCTCTCTCTCCATCTTTTTCTTTCAAACCCTAAAAACTCTTTCTCTTTCTTTCACTCACATAGTCAAGATACTCACACCAAATGTATTATTTAAATATTTGACTTAAAAAATACGTGTCTTTAAAGAGAAAAAGAATAGAGATAAAAAAGTTGATTTAGAGGAGAGATGAGTTGATTGTTGAGAGAGAAAAAATTGTTTGGTAGAAATAGTGGATGGTCAAGGGTTGAAGAAGAGACAGAGGAAGATGGACATGCATTTGAAAATATATGTGGTATGTAGATTCTCCTTCTTAATTTCTTATTTTGTTGCTTTTTACTTTATTTTTGTACTGAAAATATGGATGATGTTCTCAAACTATGGGTGATGTGATAACACTTATTTTGTGAGAGAGGAGTCATGATTTTAAAACAGTAAAAGATGTATGGTTTTTTTTGTACTGGCAGTATGAGTTTTTATTTATTTGAGGTATGGGTTTTTTGTACCAATAGCATGATTTCATTTTTTTTTTTTTAATAATTAATTTACATATGTAACTTTTTTCTATATATTGACATTTCTAATCATGTATATATATGTTTGGTGTTCTTTCTCTTTTGGGGTTTGGTTGTTTCTGGAGCTCAACATTTTCACAGATTTTATAATTTTTCTTCCTTTTATTTCATTTCATTTCATTGTGTTTATTTAGTTTACTGATCTGTTTGTTTTCAAATACATTTTTCCTGGTTATTTACATTTTGTAATCATATTTACATATAATGTTGTTCTCTTTTTTGGGTTTTGATTGTTCTCTAAGACTCACATGTTTAATAGTTTTTTTTTAGTGATTATCTTTGTTTTACTGCAATTATTACGATTTCTAAAAATTTAATGAGTATTTATTTATATATTGTATTTATAGTTGTGGTAGCCAAAAATGGCTAACTGGCCCAGCCCAACAAAGTGAACATATTTCCCTAATGGGTCCTATTTAAGCCCACTGTGCTGGGTCGACCCAACACAGATACCAGCAAAAACCATCATTAAGACTTATTCAAATATTCAGTTACAAACAAACGCTTCAGTTACATCAGTTATTGCCCATTCAAGAGGAGATTTCTCCAAGAATCACGCCCACTATCAAAGACTGATAGTGAACGTTGGAGCTACTGCCTCTAGTATAAATAAGGAGGACCTCTCATTCAAAAGCTCTCGGATTTTCTCTGAATTAAAGCTGATATCAAGCGTACCGAAACTCTGCCTCTAAAGGAACATTCCGGTCATCGGAAATCGACGTCGCTCAGCCCAAGCGCATATAAGGCTACGATCTCCAGCCACCACCATCCTGTTACCATCTATACTTCTATTTAAAGTTCTTTTGCAGGTACCACGAAGTTCGCACGACCATCTGCAAGCAACAGTCGACGTCAACCACACTAACCCCAGCTTAGTTGCTCTGGGCCTGATTCAACCCGACCCGTTCGACGTACCAAGTCGTTCAACCACCTACAGTTTGGCGCCCACCGTGGGGCCCATTGCAACTACTTCCAAATTCAGTCAATCTGTTCCAACTAAAACTCAACATGACTGGAAGCGGCTCAATCCCCACCGTCGAAGATCAAATTGCTGCATTGACCGCTCAAATGGCCGCAAACGCCGAGAGGATGCAGGCACTGGAAGTAGAGAATGCAGCAATTCGAGCGGCTAATGGAGAGCTGAGAGCACTAGTCGACGGAGTAGTACCTGACTCAGCGACATCGGAGCACCCAACGTCGACACCTAACGCAGAAACGTTTGTCGATCGACCTGCTCCAAGGACACCAGCAAATCCCGTCGGACCCGAGATGATTCCGGCCGACCGTCAGAATCGACCAGAACTTCAGACCGCAAGGATTGATATCAACCTCAACGATATGCCTGCTCGGAACGATGGGATGGACGAACGAGATCCAGCAATGGACCAACGACCAGACAATGTCGACAAAGCGACAATATCACTCCAGTCGACACCCGGATTGGTAAAACCCGAGCCTGGTATGCACTTCAACAATGACTTAGAATTTTCTCGCAGGTTCGCAGAAATGGAAGCTCTCATCCAACGAATTCCAGGAGTCCCAGCTCCGATAAAGAAGAGCACTGCCAACAGCTTCGCCGACTCACCGTTCGTCGACGCAATCACTCTTATCGAGATGCCTAGAAAGTTTAGCTTCCCAAACATGAAGCAATATGAAGGGACAACAGATCCGGACGACCACATTGCACAATACAAGCAGAGAATGTTCACCGCCGCAATTCCGCGCGATCTAAGAGAGGCGTGCATGTGCAAGGCTTTCGGATCTAGCCTTAGTGGCCCTGCTTTACAATGGTATACCAATTTGCCTAATAACTCAATTAATTCTTTTGCGCAGCTAACGGATACCTTCGTGGAGCAATTCACGAGCAGTCGCAAGCTGGAGAAGCAGTCGGACGACCTTTATACAGTAGTCCAACGACCTGGCGAAAACTTGAGAGCTTACGTCGGACGCTTCAATCGAGAAAAAGTGCAAATCCCAAGTTGCAATCAAGCAACCGCCATCTACGCCTTCAGGAAAGGCCTAAGGTTTGATTCTGATTTATATAAAGAGCTCACTAAGTATCCGTGCAGGACTATGGAAGATGTACTAGCCAAAGCATGGGCACAAATCAAGTGGGAAGAAGATGAAGCAAATTACGTCGGCAAAGCCAACAGTACATACTATGGTAATCGACGCAACGATCGAGTAGAGAGAAGATCCAACGACCAGAGATCACAGCCTTACCCTACAAACAACCGACGGAATCCCCAATCTCGACACGAGGGCTCAATTGACAAACATTCTGTCGATCGCAGTAATTTGAGGTCTAGTCGACCACAAGTAGAAGCACCAGAATATAACCTCAGCATCGAACCTGTCGACCTTGTAGCAGTGATGAAGGAAATGGGCAAAACAGTCAAGTGGCCACGGAAGATGAATGCCCTACCAGAACACAGGGACCCGAAGCTTCGATGTGAATTCCATGGGGATCATGGCCATCGTACAGAAGATTGCATCGCCCTGAAATTTGAAGTCGCTGAACTCCTAAAACGGGGACACCTTCGAGAGTTCTTAACGGAGAAGGGAAAACAGACTTACGCGAGACGTAACGACCAAAAACAATCAGATGTCGCCGACAGTCCTCCGGAGCCACCCAGGCAAGATAGAGTGATCAACTACATCGTAGGTGGATCCGAAGTCAGTGGCGTAAGTTATTCAGCAGCCAAGAGACACACGCGACAAGTATCAAACACAGAAGTCCAGCCGAATCGAGAACACACATCCAAAGTCGACGAAACAGTCACCTTTCGGTCGACAGACAAATCAGATTTGTTCTCCCCCCACCATGATGCTTTAGTCATTTCTCTGCATATTGCAAATTGTTTAACTAAACGCATTTTGATTGATAATGGTAGTTCGTGCAATATTTTATTTAACAGCGCTTTGAGAGAAATGCAGGTCAACGAGTCAAAGTTAAGTCGTCGAACGACTATGTTGACCGGGTTTAGTGGAGAGCAAAAAAGCACGTTAGGCGAGATTGTGCTGCCAGTCTACGCTGAAGGGGTCAACTTGTACATCAATTTCCTCGTGCTCGACTGTCAATCTCCTTACAACGCCATACTTGGCAGACCTTGGATACACGAGTTAAAGGCCATCCCGTCGACTTATCATCAGATGATCAAATTTCCTACCAGGTGGGGGGTGAAAGAGATCAAAGGGGAACAACGAGCAGCCAGGGAATGCTACCAGAATGCCATTAAAAGGAAGAAACAAGATTTATAGCAATTACAGGAAACCAATGTCGAGTCGACTCAAAACAAGCCTCAAATGGAGGAACTCGACGAAGTGTTGATCGACCCAGATCACCCAGAAAATAAAGTATACGTCGGGTCCAGACTGTCGAACGACATACGAGAGCAGTTGATTACATTCCTCAAAGAGCGTCGCAACAGTTTCGCTTGGTCACACGAAGATATGGTCGGCATCGACCCCGAGGTAATAGTACACCAATTGCAGGTCGACCCAGATCATCAACCGGTAAGACAAAAACGAAGAAAGTTCGCTCCAGAAAGAAACAAAGTTATCAACGACGAAATCCAAAAACTGATCGACATCGGGTCAGTGAGGGAAGTAAAGTACCCCGACTGGCTAGCAAACGTCGTAGTAGTCAAGAAGAAAAACGGGAAGTGGAGAGTCTGCATCGACTTCACAGACCTCAACAAAGCCTGCCCCAAAGATTCTTTCCCGCTACCTCACATCGACATGTTAGTAGATGCTACCGCAGGACACGACTTACTAAGCTTTATGGACGCATACTCCGGCTACAACCAGATACTAATGCACCCTGACGACCAGGAGAAGACGGCCTTCGTCACGGAGCGAGGTACATTTTGCTATAAGGTAATGCCTTTTGGTTTAAAAAATGCAGGTGCAACCTACCAAAGGCTAGTCAACAAAATGTTCGCAAAAATGCTCGGATCGACAATGGAAGTCTACATTGACGATATGCTGGTCAAATCCCTAGTCGCACAACAACACATCGATCATTTGCGACAGTCGTTCGACGTTCTCGACGAATATGGTATGAAACTAAACCCCACTAAATGTTCTTTTGGTGTATCTTCAGGAAAGTTTCTGGGCTATTTGGTCACCCATAGGGGAATCGAAGCAAATCCAGACCAAATACGGTCGATCGAAAACATCGAGTCACCTAAATGCATCAAAGACGTGCAGAAACTTACCGGTCGGGTAGCAGCGCTGAACCGCTTCATCTCCAAGTCGTCTGAGCGATGTCTACCATTTTTCAATACACTCAAAAGAAATAAATCGTTCGAATGGAACGACGACTGTGAAAGGGCACTACAGGATTTGAAGACATACTTGAAGTCGCCACCACTATTGTCAAAGCCAAAAGACAACGAAACATTATTCGTATATCTGGCAGTATCCGACACCGCTGTAAGCGCAGTCCTCGTGAGAGAAGAAGAGAACAACCAACATCCAGTCTACTACATAAGTAAAACCCTACTCGACGCAGAAACCAGGTATAGTCGACTGGAGAAGCTCGCACTGACCCTTGTCGTGGCAGCACGCAAATTGAGGCCATACTTCCAATGCCACTCCGTTAAGGTACTAACCACTTACCCTCTTAAAAATATTTTGCATAAACCTGAGCTTTCAGGTCGATTGACGAAATGGGCAGTAGAACTCAGCGAGTACGACATCAGCTTCCATCCAAGATCAGCAATGAAATCACAGGTATTGGCCGACTTTGTGGCAGACTTCACTCCACCTGAAAACATGCAGGCAGAACCAGAACTGGTGGCGCTCGCCACAGAAACCCTCAGCGAAAAATGGACCTTGTCGGTCGACGGTTCGAGTAATATCAAGGGAAGCGGACTAGGACTGGTACTCAAATCCCCCCAGGGAGATATACTGGAGCAGTCGATCCATTGTGGTTTTCGTGCAACAAATAATGAAGCTGAATACGAAGCTCTGATAGCAGGGCTCGAATTAGCAAAAAGCCTGGCAATAAAGAGAATCAAAGTGTTAAGCGACTCCCAACTAGTCGTTCGACAGATAAACGGATCATACGAAGCAAGGGACCCAAGAATGTCGGCCTACCTAATCAAAGCTAAACGGCTTCAATCGACTTTCGATGAATTTTCGATAGATCAAATACCCAGATCCGACAACGCGCGAGCAGACGCATTAGCAAGCCTTGGATCGACAGCAACAAATGGCTCAAAGTCGGTTCCTATAGTTCATCTCATGTCTCCATCAATTCAAGAAGCAGAGATATTGGCACCAATCGACGATGGTAGAAGCTGGATAGAACCGATCTTCAATTACCTCCAAGCTGATATTCTGCCAGACGACAGGACTGAAGCAAGGAGAATCAAGGCAAAAGCAACTAAATTCTGTATCATATATGGCAAGCTTTACAAAAAGTCATTCACCGGACCCTACTTGAGATGTGTCACCAAACGAGAGGCGTACGACGTTTTAAAAAGTCTACACCATGAGGAATGCGGGAATCATTCTGGCGCCCGTAGTTTGTCGAACAGAGCTGTCACGGCGGGATATTATTGGCCAACCATGCGGACTGATTCTCAAAATCACGTCAAGTCGTTCGACAAATGCCAACGCTTCGCACCAATATCACATCTTCCCCCAGGTACGCTGAATTCAATCTCGTCCCCTTGGCCTTTTATGAAGTGGGGGATGGACATTGTAGGTAAGCTGCCGGCTGCACCTGGTGGCGTCGTCTACATGTTGGTCCTGATAGACTACTTCTCCAAATGGGTCGAAATCGGGGTGTATCAGCAAGTACGCGATATTGAGGTACGCAACTTCGTTTGGAAAAATATTATTTGCAGGTTTGGAGTACCCAAGGAAATAGTGACCGACAACGGGTCCCAATTCATTTCATACGACTTCAAGAACTTCTGCGACAAGTACGGAATCAAGCTAAGTTTCTCAACTCCACGATATCCCCAAGCAAATGGACAAGCTGAGTCGACTAACAAAACCATTGTCAATACATTGAAGAAACGACTCGAGGCGGAAAAAAGCGAGTGGGTGGAAAAACTTCCAGAAATCCTATGGTCATACAGAACTACCCCACGACGGTCGACAGGAGAAACTCCCTTTTCACTTGTCTATGGCTCAGAAGCTGTCATCCCAATAGAAACAAGGGTGTCGACCGCTCGTAGCGAAAATCCGAATGAGGAACAAAACAACTTGGAACTCAATTTCGAACTTGACCACCTCGACGAACGAAGGGATCGTGCCGCTTTGAGAATCCAGTCGTACCAACAACAAGTCGCTCGACACTACAATAAAAAAGTTAGCGTCAGAATCTTCAAACTCCACGACTGGGTATTGCGACGAGTCTTCCAAAATACAAGGGAAGAAGGCGCCGAAAATTGGGACCAACGTGGGAAGGACCGTATCAAATTACAGATGTCGTCGGGCGTGGAGCTTACAAGCTTAGAGGACTCGATGGACGAGAAATACACAACAGCTGGAACGCTCTACATCTAAAAAAGTACCATTTCTAAACTATCTTTTGATTTCATTATTTTTGTTTTTTCCTCTCATTTCTAACAAACTCAACCCGGAGAAGAGCAATGATGACACCTTCGTGCAACTAAGTGCAAAACTGAGCTCAAAAAATTACCATCTATCTTACGACGCTGTCAACGTCGACAAGCAAACTTTCTATTTTTTGAATATACAGTTTCAACGACCGCATTCACCGACTTCGACCTCAAACTCCCAATATCCTCATTCAGGACAATCACATATTAAGAGTGGGGGAACGACACTGGGAGAAGGCGACCAAATATAACGCATGTACGCGAATTTATGTAAAATGGTCTTGTCGACCATATATATTACGCATGTACGCGAATCTGTATAAAAAGGTCTTGTCGACCATAACGCATGTACGTGAACTTCTATCGACCAAATATAACGCATGTACGCGAATTTATGTAAAATGGTCTTGTCGACCATATATATTACGCATGTACGCGAATCTGTATAAAAGGTCTTGTCGACCATAACGCATGTACGCGAATCCAAATTTCTCCGAGTAAATGAAAAGTATCTTTTTATCTCTTTCAACTATCTCCTTACGCATCCTAAGCAACTTTTTACGAATATTAAACGCGTGATTGACCCCCATATGACAGTTGACGTCGTTCGACTTACGAATGTGCATAAGTTTACAGGCTTATTACATTCAAAATTAAAATCTTCCTACGACTGAGCATAAGTTTACAGGCTTATCTTATTCGTTTCACGTCGTACGACTTACGATAGATCATGAGTCATTTCAGATCTCAATCAAAACTTGTTTACCATTGTGTAACTACCATCATTTGATGGTCGATCCAATAAGCAAATAAACATTCAGAAATAATAGAAGGTCGATCCATTCAAAATAAGTAAACAATCTTTTACATATCAAGGTCGATCAAGATCGTCCAGCATTACAAAATAAAATTTCAGGGAGCATCGCTAGGAGGAGGAGCGACAGCAACAGCGGCACTCTCTTCATTATTGTCGGGACGTTCATTAGCCCCAGGGCTTCTGTCGACATCCACAGCGTCTTCTCCATCAAGGGATTCTTCAAGTTTCAGACGCTCCATCTCCTCGTAGAGGTCAATTTCCTCTCTCATATGTTGAGGATCCCATTGGACGCCCGACAAGAACTCTTTAAAAAGCTCCGCCCTAGCCTTGCAAACAGCTTCCACTGCTATCGACAACGCTCGCTCCTTTAGAGCCTCGACCGTCTTTTCATGTTGGTCGGCCGCTTCTTTGAACTTTGTCTCCTCGACTTGGTGTCGATCCCTTAAACTTTTTAACTCCTCCTCCAGGGCCACCTTTTGGCGCTCCATTACACCCTTCTCCTTGGAGAGCTTCGCATTTTCCGCTTTAAGAGCGTCGGCCGCCTTGCGATGCATCACATTTTTGTCATTTACGGCCTTGTATCGACCATGTAGATGCAGCGTCGCTTGGTAAGCCTACAAAAACAAGATATTAAATCGTCAAAAAAAATATACGTAATAAAATACTGCCAGTGAAAACAAGAATCTTTCTACCTGAAAATTTGATAGCAGCAACGTATCAAAAACTTCCTCCGTCTTGACGTTTTTCAAATGCATGTCGTCATCAACAAGAGTGAAGTCGTCCGACCTCTTTAAGAACCCTGCAGGATCCTTAAATGACGAGAGTCCAGAAGCAAGTAGCTTCATTGGAGAATCCGGCTCAAAATCAGCCCCAGCCGACTTATCTTTTGAGCCGGACGCCGCTTTCTTCTGTCGATCGACAGCAGAAGTCCTCTTTTGCCTCTTTGCCAGCGGACTCCTCTCTGGCGACGAATCTAGGATTTGGTCCACTACGGCTGCAGCGCCTTCCTTCGACTCGCCTACGAGTCGTTTTTGTTTGGCTTGAGATGCCGCCCGTTTCCTGGCGATTTCATCTCTAAAACGCCTCATGGTCTCAGCATTTTCGGGAACATTAATCTCCGCGCTCGCCATCGTCGTCACTGCGAAATGACGTTCAACATCAGTTAGAGGCTTTAAAAAACTCAAATTATACTGGAGAACCTCAAGACTCCTCCTGATCCATATGTACGATAAGAAATCCTTCACATGAGGATAGGGTCTGCGCGATCTATTTAGTGTCGACCACCTCCACAGTCGACTTGGCCTAAAATTACCTTCCGTAAGCAAGCTACTGACACTCCTTTGGTTAGCAGGGATTTCTAATAAAACCCTGGTACGTTCAGGTGCGACGTCGCTTGACGGAGGTTTTATTGTCCCTTTGATTTCTGCAAAGACAATGAAATGGTCAAAACAAGCAACTCACAAAGAATGCATACGAACATATCAATCGACAGTTTTCGAAACTTACCATATCGATTCCAGATCCGTCGATATTGATACTCCTCCTCCCCTCTCCTCCATGGGCCATCGACCGGAGGCCCCTTCGCGAAAAAGAACGTATCTTTCCAAAGTCTGTCGTTCGACTTAGTATCGATAATGATTTCCCTCTTTTTATTTCGAGGCACTAACGAGTAACGACCAGTGTCGACTAAATGTTCTTTCAAATAATAGTTATGAAGGAGACACCCCAATCCAAATTGTACATTATACCTCTCATTTAATATTCCTAGACTCAACAGTATTCTCCAGGTGTTAGGCATCAACTGACCAGGAGCTAGATCGTAGTATAACAACATTCGTCGAACGAGCTGAGGGACAGGGAATCTAAAACCTAAACGGAGAGTATACTCATAAAAACACGTCCACCCCGGGATATCCCAATCAGCACGTTCATGTTCCCTTGGCGCACGTAATTCAACGTCGTTAGGAATACCATACATCGTCCTTATGCCAGGCAACATATCCTCCGTGATCAAGCTCGCCGGACTATCTTTCAATATACCTAAATGTCGACCAGATGTCGACGCCTCAGGAACCTCAACATATTCCGGATGCTCTACAGCCGACGCGATAGCATATACAGCGCCTTGCTCGATCATACCCCTAGCATTTATAGGGACAGCCGTCGACGGATCTTCAACCGTGACTCGTCGATCGACGTCCTGAATCCTACTATCGACTCCATCATCACTGGAAGTCCAGTTAATTGCCAATTCCGAGATTGTCTCGTCGTTCGACATTGTATCTCCAAAATCTGACATGCAGAAAATGCACAAGTCAGACAGAAGCTAAAAGCTACAATCACAACCTAAAGACTTTTTCTTCGACCAAAAATCTAAGGTTGGGTTTCTTAAACTACTTAAAAGCCGACCTAGATACTAGGATAAGGAATCTACCTACTGTCGAAGGCTTCCAGATTCTAACTGACTACTCTCGTCGCAACAACACAACAACAACAAAAAACAATTCTTTGCAGATAAAACCAACTCGATATGGATCAAAACCTCAGAATCTAACAAATATAGTAAAGAACATACATTCACAGATAAATGAAAAACTTCAGAGCAAGCAAAGATAAATGAAAAACTTCAGAACAAGCATAAAGGAAGTATATGTATAAATGGTGAAGTATATATAAATAGGAATAGATTTCACCAACCTGAAAGAGGAGAAAGAAGAATATCGCGAAGAAATCCCACGAAGAAATCCCACGAAAAGGGTATGGGGCGCTTCAGTTTCAAGGCCAACGAAGAAGTTGAAGAGATAAGTTCTTCAATTTTTCTCCAAAACTCTCAGTTGTTTTTGTGCAAAGTATCGAATGGAACAAGGGTGGGATTTATAAAAAAAAAAAAAAAAAAAAAAAAAAAAACCCTAGTTGACACGTGTCGACGCCCCTTCAACTACCGGTTAACCCAAGTAAAAATCACCGGTTAACCTAGGTAACCGTTAACCTATCCAGTTCAAAATTCGAAACAGCTATAGCTTCTTGAAAGGTGCGCATGAAATTAATGCAGCTGACGCCATCATGGAAAAACACTCCCATCACATCGATTTAGCATCTATCACATCAGGTTGCCATCAATGATGACAAGAAACTACCGTCTAACGACGAATATTGAAATCAACATCAAAAACGTCGTTCATTCAATGGAGGCGTCAGGGAAAACAAATATTCCAATAAATACTGATTCCATTCGACGCAGAGTCGGCCGACTATGGTCTATTCCAATAAATACTGATTCCATTCGACGCAGAGTCGGCCGACTATGGTCAATTCAAAGAAAATCTTCGATTCAACTTAATGCAGCTTGTTCAAGCAATGACGGATCCAATAAAGGTCAACCCAACGGAAATCACTCTCTAAATCATAGATTCTTCTTTAGAGAGTGGGGGACAAACTGTGGTAGCCAAAAATGGCTAACTGGCCCAGCCCAACAAAGTGAACATATTTCCCTAATGGGTCCTATTTAAGCCCACTGTGCTGGGTCGACCCAACACAGATACCAGCAAAAACCATCATTAAGACTTATTCAAATATTCAGTTACAAACAAACGCTTCAGTTACATCAGTTATTGCCCATTCAAGAGGAGATTTCTCCAAGAATCACGCCCACTATCAAAGACTGATAGTGAACGTTGGAGCTACTGCCTCTAGTATAAATAAGGAGGACCTCTCATTCAAAAGCTCTCGGATTTTCTCTGAATTAAAGCTGATATCAAGCGTACCGAAACTCTACCTCTAAAGGAACATTCCGGTCATCGGAAATCGACGTCGCTCAGCCCAAGCGCATATAAGGCTACGATCTCCAGCCACCACCATCCTGTTACCATCTATACTTCTATTTAAAGTTCTTTTACAGGTACCACGAAGTTCGCACGACCATCTGCAAGCAACAGTCGACGTCAACCACACTAACCCCAGCTTAGTTGCTCTGGGCCTGATTCAACCCGACCCGTTCGACGTACCAAGTCGTTCAACCACCTACAATAGTTATGTAATATTAATGTTCTTTGATTTTGTTGTTGAATTATTTATTTTAAAATAAAATTTTCTTTTGCTTTTCATTTGTTTTCATTATTTACGGTGTTGTTTGATCAATTTATGCATTTATGATGTTTTTAAAAATTTGTTTAGAGGATTCATTTAGTAATTTTTAATTTTTTTAACTAACAAAATAAGTTTATTTAAGATGTTATAAACTTTGAATTTCAATATCATCAAGTTCAATATTGCGTTTATGGTTGGTTCGTTTGCTTATTATTTTATATTGTAAATTATTGTTACAAGAAAATGTGTTTATAAAATCTATAAAACAAAATATACTTGATTTTTTTTTTTTTGATTTTTTTTTCTAAAAACATTATGGGTTTTAAATATTCTTCTGTCTTTTATATTTGTTATACAGATTTTTAATGCATATTTAATGGTTTTTTTTTAATGGTATTTAGGTTTTTATATTGCTTGTGCAAACTTTTAGCAGTTACCGTACAATTGCTCTCTTGGTAAGTTAGTTATTGTTTTTATTATTTTTCTAAATGATTAATTTTACTTTGTTGAGTGTAGTATAATATTTTTTAGAAAATATAATGATTATTATTTTTTTATATATGTATTCATTGTTCTTGGATTTTTTATTTATTTATTCTTTTATGATTTTATTCAATTATGCTTATTTAGGTATTTTGTGATTTATAAATTTTTTGTTGCTTAAATATTATATTTTTCATGGTATTTATAACTTTATATCATAAAAACTGCTTACATTTTTTTGTGGTGTTTAGATTTTGCGCATAATTTTCGTGGTTTTCATATTTCCAGTGAAAACTCTTTGCAGTTATTGTGCAATTGCTTTCTTGGTAAGTTATTTACTATTTTTTTATTTCATTATAAATCTCAATATTAATTTATTTATACTTTTTATCTGTTTTTGATGTGGCTATTTTTTTTTTTTCGTGATGACCGATTATAATATGATTATAACAATTGCATTAATTGTTTATCTACATAGTACAATGCCTATAAATTTGATAACTCGATCTAGAAAAAAATATTATTATACAAGATAGTCAATCTAATATTGGTGACAATATGAATCTCGATGATATCATTTGGTATGATGTGCCGATAATTGTAGATGAAAATAGTTGTAAAAAAAGAAGCATTACTAGTATTTATAATGTTGTTGAGAAAGAATGAGTATCACACAAATCTTAAAGCAGAACACACACAACACAGATAATAAGAAAGCAATAAAGAAGAAAGAATGACACCAAATATTATACGTGGTTCAGTAATTTGCCTACGTCCACGGAGCGCACCACACTCAATCCACTACTTTCAGAGTTGATTACAATCTTTCTGTCTCTCTCTCAAGTCTCTATACAATTTGCACTCAAACTCTCTACCACTCTTTTTCAACACACCCCTTAGGGTTTACATAATGTAGTATTTATATGGGAACACTAGGGTAGGCCAAAAAACCAAATAAGGTTACTTTCCGTTTCTGCGCAAGTTTTCCTGATTTGCGCAATTCCTATCATTACCACGGTCCAGACCACTCCTTGTGCATGTGTATAGGCCACGGTCTACGAGGCGTGACTCCTCTGGAGTTTACCTTATGGGTGCCGCCCCCTGTGCACCGTGCCTGGCCAGCGATCCTGCGCTGCGTGACACCTCTGGAGTTTACCACTGCGTGTGCCGCCTCCTGTGCACCATGCCTGGCCGGCGGTATGCGCAGCGCAAAATGCAGGGAAAAGATTCTCAAGGCTGGTTTCAGGCTTCACAAACCCAACAATCTCCCATTTGAAGAATTGAAACTTGAATAGACGTTCTCCGTCCTTCCTCGATGACTTAGTGGATAAATAACGGTGCGCTCATCCCCTATTTCTTCACTCTTGAAGACCCATTGAAGCTATGCATAGCTCCGGTTTCTCTGTAATGACTGGCTTAGTTAACATGTCAGCCGGATTCTTGCTACCTGCCATCTTCACAAGTTTTAACACACCTTCTTCAATTAACGATCGAATGAAGTGGTATCGAATATCTATATGCTTGGTCCTAGAATGGAATGCTGAATTCTTAGCCAAGTGTATTGCACTCTGACTGTCACTGTGCAACACATTCATCACTTGATCGAATCCTAACTCAGTTAACAAACTTTGTAACCATATCAGCTCCTTGCTTGATTCTATCACAACCACATACTCTGCTTCAGTTGTAGAGATTGTCACTATTTTCTACAACTGAGACATCCAACTAATCGCGGTACTAGCCATTGTGAACACATATCTGGTAGTACTTCTTCTGTGATCTACCTCTCCAGCAAAATATGAATCCACATAACCTTCCAACTTGAGTTCATCTCTTCTGAAAGTTAGACATCTCTCCGTCGTACCCCGCAGGTATCTTAAGATCCACTTCACGGCCTCCCAATGAGGCTTACCTGGATTGGACATGTAACGGCTCACAACTCCCACTACATGGGAAATATCTGGTCTTGTGCAAGTCATGGCATACATTAGACTTCCAATGGCTGAAGCATAAGGAACTCTAGCCATGAAGTCCTTCTCTTCTTCCGTCTTAGGACTCTGATCCTTGGACAACCTGAAATGACTAGCCAAAGGTGTTCTCACTGATTTCGCATCATCCATGCTGAATCTCTGCAACATCTTCCGAACGTACTCTGCTTGAGAAAGCTTTAATGTACCTTCCTGCTCGTCTCTGCTAATTCTCATTATAAGAATCTGTTTTGCTACACCTAAATCCTTCATCTCGAATTCACTCAAGAGTTGCTTCTTCAAATTGTTAATCTCTTTTAAATCTACACCATCTACTAACATGTCATCAACATAAAGTAGCAGAATAATAAAACTTGACTTAACCTTTTTGAAGTAACAGCAGTGGTCAGCATTGCATCTCAGATATCCATTGCCTTGCATAAACCCATCAAACTTCTTGTACCATTGTCACGGAACTTGTTTTAAACCATACAAGCTCTTCGTCAACCTACACACCAACTCTTCCTTGCCATCTTTCGCAAACCCCTCTGGTTGCTTCATGCATATTTCTTCCTCCAAATCTCCATGATGAAAGGCAGTCTTCACATCTAACTGCTCTAAATATAACCCTTTTGCTGCTACAATACTCAACACTAATTGGATCGTAGTTAGTTTAACAACAGGAGAAAAAATTTCAGAGTAGTTAATACCTTCTATTTGTTGGAAACCTTTGACCACTAGTCGTGCTTTGTATCTCTTGGAACCATCATGTTTCTCTTTGATCTGAAACACCCACTTATTTTGTAGAGCTTTCTTTCCTTCAAGCAACTTGGCTAACTCCCAAGTTTGATTAGAAATCAACGAATTCATCTCATCCTTCATTGCAAGCTCCCGCTTGCTCGCATCTTCTCCTTGATATGCTTCATCATAGCACTCAGGTTCCACTGCATCTGTCAACAACATGTATTACAAGTACTTCCTATTTGGTATAGGAGTTTAAGTTGATCTTCTCACTGTACTCTGAGCCTATATGGCTGGAATGTCTCTATATGGAATATGATCTATAACCTGGAGCGGCACACCTTGTTCTTAATCATTCTGATTATCTGGTTCCATGACCTTGTTCTTTGACACATCATTCGGCGCAAAATACTCTGGCTCTTCTAGCTCAGACACCTATGTGTTTATGTCTTTGTACATAACCCTTTCGTTGAAGACAACATCTCTACTTCTGATCATCTTGCGGTTTTGGTCATCCCAAAGCTTGTAACCAAATTCATCTTCTCCATAGCCCACCAAAGTACATTTCACTGACTTGGCGTCTAGCTTATTCCTCGCATGATCACCTATATATACATAAGAAACACACCCAAACACTCTAAGATGAGAAAGTTTTACCTCTTTCACAGTCCAGATCTCTTTTGGTATAGCGAGGTCCAAAGGCTTTGATGGTCCTCTGTTGATCAAATATGATGCTGAATTGACTGCTTCCACCCAGAATTGTTTTGGCAACCCTAAATGTAACGCTTATGGCTCTCTCACTCAATGACCTGATCATCCGTTCTGCTATCCCATTTTGCTGTGGGGTTCCAGGAACCGTTCTACTGAGCTTTACCCCGCTTAGATAGCAAAACTTATTGAACTCACTGTCTTCATATTCTCCACCATTGTCTGATTGCAACTTTTTGATCTTTAACCTTGTCTCGTTCTCAACCCTAGCTTTCCATCTCTTGAAAGCATCAAACACCTCAGACATGTGTTTCAAAAAATAAACCCATACCTTTCTAGAGTGGTCATCAATAAATGTGACAAAATACTGTTTACCTCTAGTTGACGAGACTAAAGCTAGACCCTAAACATCAGTGTGCACTAGTTCTAGCTTCTCCTTTACCGGTACCCTTCCGGTCTTCTTGAAGCTCACTTGCTTCTGTTTTCCCAACACGTAGCTCTCACAAAAATCAACCTTAACACTTTTCAAATCTGACAATTTACCTTTCGAATGTAGACACTTCAGTCCCTGACTACTCATGTGCCTAAACCTCTAGTGCCACAAGTTCAGATCATCTTTACCTTCCGCCATAGCAATTAAACCACAACCATCTGTGGTTATGTAAAGTGACCCATTCTTATTTCCTCGGGCGATTCAAAATCTTCCACTTATCATCTATGAAAGTCGTCACGTAACCCTTTAACGCTAGTTGCCCAATGGAGATCAAATTCTTCCTCAAATCCGGTATGTGCCTCACATTGTTAAGTTTCCAAATTGACCCTTTCAGCTGAATCTTCACATCTCCCTTCCCGATAATGTTGCATGCTTGATCGTCACCAAGATACACCTTACTCAAATTTTCGGATACGTAGTTCTCAAATAACTCCATGTGAGGTGTGGCATGGAAAGACGCTCCTAAATCCAGAACCCAAGACTTCGTCTTACTTTCCAATGAGCAGATAAGGCAGACATCTGACTCCTCCGACACATAGTTCGTACTGCCCTTGCCCTTATCTTTCTTTTCAGATCTACACTCATACAAGAAGTGGACTTTCTTACCCTAGTTCCAGTACTCTACATCTTTCTTGTTTCGTTGCTGATTTGTCGAATAATTGACTTGATACCTGGATTTAGACTTACCTCTTGACTTTGATCTTTCTCGTTGATTTGTGTTTCGATTTCTGCTTCTGTTTTCTCTACCTTCCATATTCAGTGCTGAAGACGTAGACGCTCCAAATCTCTCTTCACACAACCTAATCTCTTCGGTCATGATCATGTTCACAACTAGGGTTGCACATTTGGGGAATGGGGATGGATACCATCCCCACATCCTAGATCCTTCCCTATCCACGCCCCCCCCCCCCCCCCCCCCCCCCCCCCCCCCATTTAGGGAAAATGGGGATGGGGAATTTTGTGGGGAGGTACCTCCATCCCCAACCCCAGTTCCCCATTTTCCCCATTTCCCTGTTTCCCCATTTTCCCGTTTGACTAAAAATTACAAATTAAAAAAAAAAAAAAAAAACCATTCCATTACAAATACAAAATAAAATTCATTAGTGATTTAGTGTATTACAAATATGAAAGAAAATCAATTACATAATAAAGTATATCAATAATCCATTTGTGTAAATGAGGTTTATATAGTTAGGTTTTCAAATAATAAAAAAATCAATATATATATATATTATTATATTTATAATGTTTTGGGGGAAATGGGGAAATGGGGATGGGGGGACCTCCCCCCATCCCCATCCCCATCCCCATCCCCATCCCCATCCCCATTTCAGTATTGAAATGGGGATGGGGGAGGGTCTCCCTATCCCCATCCCCATCCCCATCCCCATTTCCCCATTTCCCCCCAAAAAAAATTTCCCAAATGCGGATGGGGATAGGGATGGGGACGTGAGGAAATGGGGATCCAGGGGAAAATGTGCAACCCTATTCACAACCTGTGAGAAATCCAATTTCTCTTTCCGAACGAGTTGGCAATTGACTGACATGTCATCTTCTAATTTTCTGGCAATTGGGTGAGCATAAACACCACCAAGAATTCCTCATCGAAACCCATAGACACAGAAGTTAACCCATCATTCACTTCATTGAACTGGCTTAGATACTCTCTAAAACCCTAACCTTCCGTCATCTTTAAATTTGATAACTTCTTGACAAAATGGACCTTTCTTACTGCAAAAGGTTGTTCATATAGATTTGATAAAGTCTTCATCAGATCTCTGGCAGTTAGCTGATCTTTTACATTAAAAGCGACCTGTTTCGTCAAACTGAGACGAATTGCCCCCAATGCTTTCCTATCCAATAGTTTGAGATCCTCTTCATTTATGTTCTTCGGCTTCCGCTTCTTTGACCAATCTACATCGGTCATACCCTTAGGCTTCTCCTTTAACGACCAATGCAAGTCCTTCTGGTACAAATAATCCTCCATCTGCATCTTCCAGAAACTGAAATTCGTCTCAATCTTGTGCGAATCCTTTTCCCATCCCATCTCTCCGACAAAATTGTTGACCTTGAGAAAAACCTAGATTTGTGTGAAAAATAATCTGCCTAACCTAGGGCTTTGATACCAATTGTTGTTGAGAAAGAATGGGTGTCACACAAATCTTAAAGCAGAACACACACAACACAAATAATAAGAAAGCAATAAAGAAGAAAGAACGACACCAAAGATTTTACGTGGTTCAGTAATTTGCCTACGTCCACAGAGTGAACCGCACTCAATCCACTACTTTCAGAGTTGATTACAATCTCTCTGTCTCTCTCTCAAGTCTCTCTACAATTTGCTCTCAAACTCTCTACCACTCTTTTTCAACACACCCCTTAGGGTTTACATAATTTAGTATTTATATGGGAACACTAGGGTAAGCCAAAAAACCAAATAAGGTTACTTTCCTTTTCTGCATAAGTTTTCCTGATTCGCGCAATTCCTACCATTACCGCTGTCCAGACCCCTCCCTGTGCATGTGTCTAGGCCGCGGTCTACAAGGCGTGACTCCTTTGGAGGTTTACCACTATGGGTGCCGCCCCCTGTGCACCGTGCCTAGTCAACGGTCCTGTGCTGCGTGACACCTCTAGAGTTTACCGCTGCGTGTGCCGCCTCCTATGCACCATGCCTGGCCAGTGGTATGCGTAGCGCAAAATGCCGAGAAAAGGTTCTCAAGGCTGGTTTCAGGCTTCACAAACCCAACATATAATTATGAAAATTATTGTGGTGAAAGCTTTGCTTCGCTTTAAAGAAGCATGCATCTACTGAGAATGGTTTGAACCGCTTTTTATCTGTTTTTGATGTGGGATATAAAGCTCATTTGTTTGTTGATGTTATTGATTGCAGTGTTCTTTGTGATATGACTGATGTTCTCGAATCATCGAATCATATCAGCGGTAAATGTTCTCAATTAGATAGTGATATCTTTAATCGAATCAAGGAATCCATTTTGAATCGAAAATTTCACCGTTATAGTATGAATGGTCAAGCAAGCTATCATAAAAGAAGGAATAGTAAGCATTTTTAAAACTAATTTCTTTTTTCTTCAGTTATATATTTATTTGAATTCTAAATATTGACTCAACCAATTTAAATATGTTTATATAAACATTGTTTTTTTTTTTTTTTTTTTTTCCTTAGGATCAGTTGATGAATATGTTTCTTTTAGGGATAGGAATTGTGAGTGCCAATATTGTAATGCTTTGTTTTGGCATGCAAAGCATTTGAAAAAAAATTCTGCTAAGTCAAGTAGACCTCAAATTGAGTTTTGTTCTTTAAGTGGAAAAATTAAATTACCTTCGGTAAGAAATACAGCTGTTTATCTAAATGATTTACTGTATTCAATTAGAGGTCAAAAAAGTGTTGCGTTTAAACAAGCTATTAGGGCTTATAACTCGATATTTGCATTTACTTCCATTATATCTATACTAAAACAGCTCTTAAAATTGAACTGTTCACATGAATAGTGAAATTGAATGAATTTCTATTTATCTACAAAAATGCCACTGATGAGGTGTAAAAGATGAGAAAAATAAAATAAAATGATAGAGTGCTAGACAATCTTCAACCACTATCACCACCTCTCTCTCTCTCTCTCTCTTTCTCTCTACCCACCGTCCTTCTCTCAATCTCTCTCTCCATATTTTTCTTTCAAACCCTAAAAACTCTCCCTCTTTCTCTAATTCTCTTACTCAATCGGTCAAGACACATACCAAATATCTGTTTGAAAGAGAAAAAAAAAAACAGAGATAAAAAAGATGATTTAGATGAGAGATAAGTTGATTGTTGAGAGAGAAAAAATTGTTTAGTAGAGATAGTGGATGGTCAAGAGTTGAAGAAGAGATAGAGGGCAATGAATTTGCATTTGAAAATATATGTGGTAGGTAGATTCTCCTTCTTATTTTGTTGCTTTTTACTCTATTTTTGTATTGAAAGTATGGATAGTGTTCTCAAAGTATGGATGATGTGATAACTCTGTATTTTGTAAGAGATGAGTCATGATTTTAAAACTGTAGATGATGTATGGTTTTTTTTGTACTGGCAGTATGGGTTTATTTTATTTATAATTGATTTACTAGATTTTTTGTTTGAGGTATGGGTTTTTTGTACTAATAGCATGATTTCAATTTTTTTATAATTAATTTACATATGTTACTTTTTTCTATCTATTGACATTTCTAACCATGTATATATATGTTTGGTGTTTTTTCTCTCTTGGGGTTTGATTGTCTCTGGAGCTCAACATTTTCACAGGTTTTATAATTTTTCTTCTTCTTATTTCATTTCAATGTGTTTATTTAATTTACTGATCTATTTGTTTTCTAATACATTTTGTATATACTTTTGTATGACTTCCATGGTTTCAATGCTTATTGAATATATTTTTTGTTTTTTACATTTTGTTTGCACTTATGTGAGTTTTCATCTGAATATTTCATTTTTTTTTTCTGGTTATTTACATTTTGTAATCATGTTTATATATAGTGTTGTTCTTTTTTTTGGGTTTTGACTTTTGATTGTTCTCTAGGGCTCACATGTTTAATAGTTTTTTTTAGTGATTATCTTTATTTTACTGCAACTATTACGATTTCTAAAAATTTAATAATTAGTATTTATTTATATATGTATTTATGGTTATGTATTCTTAATGTTCTATGATTTTGTTGTTGAATTATTCATATTAAAATAAAAATTTCTTTTGCTTTTCATTTGTTTTCATTATTTACAGTGTTGTTTGGGCAATTTATGCATTTATAATGTTTTTTTTTTTAAATTAGGGGATTCATTTAGTAATTTTTAATTTTTTTAACTAACAAAATGAGTTTATTTAAGGTGTTATAAACTTAGAATTTCAATATCATCAAATTCAATATTGAGTTTATGGTTGGTTGGTTTGTTTGCTTATTATTTTGTATTGTAAATTGTTGTTATAAGAAAATGTGTGTATAAAATCTAAACAACAAAATATACTTTTTTTTTTCTTTTTGATTATTTTTTCTAAAAATTTTGTGAGTTTTAAATATTCTTATGTCTTTTATATTTGTTATATAGATTTTTAATGCATCTTTGATGGTTTTTCATGGTATTTAGGTTTTTATATTGCTGGTACAAACTCTTAGCAGTTGCTGTGCAATTGCTCTCTTGGTAAGTTAGTTACTGTTTTTATTGTTTTTCTAAGTGATTAGTTTTACTTTGTTGGGTGTAGTATAATTTTTTTTAGAAAATATAATGATTATTTGTTTATATGTATTCATTGTTCTTGGATTTTGTTTTATATTATTTTCTGATTTTATTCAATTATGCTTATTTAGGTATTTTGTGATCTATACAATTTTTTTTGTTGCTTAAATAATATATTTTTCATGGTATTTATAAATTTATATCATAAAAACTACTTACAATTTTTTGTGGTGTTTAGATTGTGTATACTTTTCGTGGTTTTCATATTTCTGGTACAAACTATTTGCGGTTATTGTGCAATTTCTTATTTAGTAAGTTATTTAGTATTTTTTATTTCATTGTAAATCTCAGTATTAATTTATTTATGCTTTTTAATTAAAGGACTAATGTCTTTAAATTTTGGCTACACAAGTTCATCAAATGTTCCACAAGAGGAGGTAAAAACAATCTACTCAACCAACCTTTTGAAGAGATTTCAAGAAAATGTGTGCATAGTTTTTATATGTTTTTTATTTTTTTATTTTTTGTGTGATTACCAATTATAATATGGTTATAACAATTTCATTAATTGTTTATCTACATAGTACAATGTCTAGAAATTTGATAACTCGATCTAGAAAAAATATTATCATACAAGATAGTCAATTTAATAAAACATAGACTTTAAAAGGGGCTTTATTACTATAGAAAGCATAGTTAATGCTATGTACACAGACTTTGAGAAATTTTTTGATGATTCTTCTTATCTTAAAGAGCGAGCAATTGTCACTCCACGAAATGAAACTGTTTCAGAAATAAATGATTATGTGTTAGACATTGTACCTGGCCAAAGTCGAACATATTTGAGTTCAGATTCTTTGTGTTCTTCTGTAGAAAATGTTGAAAACCTTGAAATTCTTTATCCAGTGGAATTTTTGAATCAACTTGAGTTCAACGGTTTGCCATCACATAAATTGATATTAAAAATTGGCATGCCAATTATGCTGCTAAGAAATTTAAATCAAAGTGTTGAATTATGTAATGGAACATGTTTGATTATTACTCAAATGGCTGATAGAATTATAGAAGCTAAGATGATAACATGTAGTAACATTGGTGACAAAGTTTTTATTTTTAAGATCACTTTGACAACAATAGATAGCAAATGACCATTTATTCTTAGAAGACATCAATTTCCTATAAGACTTCGCTATTAATAAAAGTAGAGATAATCTCTCAAAAGTATTGGATTGTATTTGCCCCAACCAGCTTTTACACATGGACAATTGTATGTTGCTATGTCTAGAGTTATATCAAATAAAGGTTTAAAATTTTTAATAGCTCATGATGCTGATGCAACTTCTAATTATACAAAAAATATTGTTTATAAAGACGTTCTTGATAATTTATCAAGGGATACTCATGTATTTTATTTCAGTAAATTTAATCTTCTTAACATATTGTATATTCATTGTTGTTTGCATTCCAAATAATTGCACTTTATTTTCTATTTTCACTGATATTCTTTCTTATTACTGATTTTTTTTAAATTTCTTTACAGCTTAATGGATATCACAACGGTTTATGCACTGAAGCCATATGAATATGGTAATAGAATAAGGGTTAGAATATGCAGAATGTGGACAATAAAAAGTATTGGAAGCAATTTTTAAGCTTTGAGCCTGAAATGTGTTTTTGTTGACAAAAATGTAAGTATTTCAAAACATTTATTGAAATGGTTAGAAAACTCATTTCTTGACTTTAACATTTTTATTTTATTATTAAGGGAGATACAATACATGCTACAATTCAACAATGGGAAATGAAACACTTTTAAACAATTATGAAAGCTGGAGACATGTGAAATCAGTAAATTTCATATTATTCGTAACAAAACTTCAAATAGAATAGTTCCACGTGATAGGATGCTTGAATTGAACAAAAGAGTTTAAATATTTCATCTTAAAGACACTCATCCACCAATACCAAGACATAGATTAAATTTTCTTCAATTTAATGAACTTCTATTAAGAGTAGATAATGATGTTATCCTTACAGGTAATTGAATAAATTACAAAGTATTTCATATTGTAAATCTTATATTTATATTTTTATGGACACTAACATAAAAAAATAATAATAATAAAAAATTGGAAAGACATATTTGGATGTCTCATTGCTCTGCAGGCAACTGAAGTGGTGTATGGAAAAAAAAAAAAAAAAAAAAAAGAGATCTTCATGTTCAAAATATAAAGTAAATATCAACTTTTAACTTTTATATTTATATACACTGATATGTTTACTTATTCATTCAATTCAAGGTATAAAAGCATAATATTAATCTGTTTCGTATCTTTCTTCTTATGTTATGATAGAAATGAGGAAATTAGAATTACTTTATGGGCTGATGTTGCGATGAACTTTGATGAACAAATATTGGCAACACTTTATCCTCCTGTATTCATTGCTATAACAGGCCTAAAAGTCAAAGAATATCAAGGTTGATCTTAATCTTATTTATTTTACATTGTAACAACTTACAATATTGTTAACTTTATTAACAATTTTTTATATACTATAGGAAAACTAGTTCTTAGCAGCTCATATTCTACCATGTGCTTCTTCAACCCTGATGTCCCACAACTTTCTGAATACAAGAAAAGGTAATTTATTTGTTTGTATAATTTTTACCTTCTTTGTTTTCTTTCTTCTTATTTTAATTTCATGACTAATTGTATAATTATTTTTTTAAGGTTTCAAAACATGGAATCACCCATCATTACTCTTCCTCCATCAGCAAGGAGTGAACTAAACAATGAAACCATCAAAAACATTGAAATTAAAAAAAAAAATTCAAGAATTATATTTGCTTGATCCTGCTACAAATAAGGTAACATCACATCAACTAAAATTATAGTTTCCAAAATCAATTATATATTTTTTTTTCTTGAAATTTTTTCTATTAGCAAAATTTTGTATATTATCATTCACTGTTGTTTAATTGTTATATAGAATAAAGCTTTTGCATGTCAAGCAACTATAATGTAGTATAATCTCAGTAAAGGATGGTGGTATAAATCATGTTCTAATTGTCACAAAAATGTCAAACCAAGTTCGACAGGGTTTTCGTGCTTCACCCACGGACCACTCAATAAAGCTCCAGAACCATGGTAATTGCTATTAAATTATATTATGAATTTAACCGTTAATAATTATATATTGTTTTAATCTTTTATATTACCAATTTATGTTATTGTTTTCATCATATGTATTAGCAATTTATGTATGTCAATTTTCATATCTATTAGGTATATGTATTTGTGTTTCCAAAAGTTTCTCCCCATTATGAATCAAGAAAATTAAAAAGAGATAAAAATAGAAAAAGTTAAATGAGTGCAACCAAGGGTAAAGGAATTTTTCATTAGAATTCAAAAATGATTAGAATTTCTTATTGATTATCTATTGTTTTCTTACAATCATATTAAGTTATTAGAATAAAAAAATATTATAATTTTTCATTAATTGTCTATTATTTTTATACAATCATATTAAGCTATATCCTTTAATCAATGTCACCAACTACCTTCAATTACTACAAGGTAGAAAAAAATACCATCATTGTCTCTTAAAGAATACACATAATAAAACTATTAATAATAGAATGATATGATATAATTTAATAAGTTTTTCATATTGAACATACGATATTATCCTATATGACTACCTGTTTAATATATATATTTATAATTAATGAGAGTAACATATGGATAAGATGTTATATATCTAATTCTAAATTTTTCTAAGAGTTACAGTAATGTTGTATCTTATTTAGTGCTAGATAAATTGATATATTTTTTCTTATATTTTGTTTTATATGACTTAATAATATTATCAATTTTATTTTAAGGTACAAAATTAATTGCATTATTGAGAACAACACTGATCAAACAAGCTTTCTCATCATGGGGAGAGCTGCTGAAAAGCTTCTTGGCATATCTTGCCAAACATTGGTCATGGAGCAAGGATATGATGATCCATATAGATTACCTCTGCACCTTGAAAAATTGATAGGCACTGCAAAAAAATTTCTGATCCGATTTGGAAAGCAAGAGAACGAAATACTATAAGTCAGATTTTTTAGTTTCAGCTATCATTGATGAGACTTTGCCTCAATCATTAGTGGATCAAATGCAAGTTGATATCCCTCTCACACCATCACCAACACCTCAAATTGTTGCAGCAACTCCTATCACCTCAACCTCATCTCACAAAGACAACCCTGAAAACGAGCAAATGTGTGAAGCGAAAACTTTTTTCCGAATCAAAGAATACAACACCACACAGGTAAAATATATTTTTATTTTTATTTCATTAACTATTTGTGTATTTAGAGCTACTAATTAATATAACATTTGTTGCCTTATGTATTTAAAATGCTTTTACCGGTCCAAAACAAACACATGCTGCAAAAACACATGATGAAGAAAATGCTTCTGAAAGTGATCCAAACTTTATCCATCTACCAATCAGTGCTTTCAAAGATAAGTCATTCTCCAAAATTTTTTAAAAAAAAGGTTAGAAAATTTAATTAGTCAATAATTGTTTACAATTTTTATGTTCAAATAAAATCTTACTTTTCATCTTTTTATTTTTTAATTTAGCATTGAGTGTCCCAAAACAATACATATCAAAAGGAAAAAATGAAGCTATATGTGGTTGCAGGATAACAAATCAAGCATGCAATATTTTGTATACTTTAATTATAATATTTTGTGTTTTGTGTTTTGTATTTTTGGATTATACTGATTTTCATGAAATGTGTTGTGACACTATACTTTTAAAATAGTTATGAAAAGTTGTTTAGGTTGCCTGATAACAAAGCAATGTTGTAATATTTTGTGTATTTTGATTATACTATTTTATGTTTTGGATTATAATGATTTTCATAAAATATATTATAACACTTGATTAACTTTTAAAATAGTTGTGAAAAATTGTTGTACTTTTATTTTGTTATATGGAAGCAATAGACAAAATATGTGTATTGCATGCTACTTTTATTTCACATATTAATATTCAATACTACGCATATATTGTTATTTGCATATATATATAGAAAAATTTTCAAGTCAGTGCATCATGATATAACTTTATCATGATATTGAATGTGAGCCACTAGTTTTGACAAGTGCATACACACTTGAGTCAAAGTATGTAAAACGAGTAGCTCACATTCAATATCCTCACGAAGTTATATCAGGATACACTGACAAAATCGAGACTGTATATATATATATATAACTGATATTTTTATTTGGTATAGAATTATTGTTTTACTTGATTATCTTAATTTGTTGGATTAAACTTAGGACATCTGTTAAAATCTAATCGGATTGAATAAATGAAAATAATTAGTTAAATCTAATTTATAAGTTTTTGAATGCACACATTTGTAGTCAAATTGGATCTTAAAATTTGGGTTTGATCCCTAAATTGCAGTAAAATTTATAATCAAAATTCCTTCAATATTTCTAATTTGAAATTCAATTGCAATTTAAGGAACTAAGTTTGTTCATCAAACAAATCTTGCCTACCTTTCTTCAATTGCAATGCTAGCTGGAAAACTACTAGCATAGTATGACAAAATCATTTCAAAATAACAATTCAAACTTCAATAAAGGAGTCAAAAAATGCTAGACTTGCTCCTTAAATTTGGTAAATAAACAAAGCTTTTTTTATAGTGCAACCGAATTTCAATTCACAAATATTGAAAAAAAAAATTACTATAAAATAAATCTCAAGTTTCGAGATCCAATTTGACTTGACTACAAATTTATGCATCTAAAAATCAAAAATAAGATTCAACTTATTTCCTTTCAATCATTTAGTTTGCTTAGCTTTTAAGAGATATCATAAATTTAATATTAAATACATTTAATGTTCACTACACTTACCTATTTAATTAAATAAATTCATTTTAATAGACAAAATATGTGTAATGCATGATACTTTTGTTTCACATTAATTTTTAATGTATAGACTTTTGTTTCTCATGTTAATATTCAATGCACTATGAATATATTGTTTTCGTATTTACACGTATACATATCAATATAACTGATATTTTTATTTGGTATAGAATTATTATTTTACTTGGTTATCATTTTATTTTTGATTAATATATATTTTATATTTTAATTTTGTTTGTTTCATAATTTAGATAAATAAATTTATTAAAATTGAAAATAATATATAAAACGGTATAATGCTCCCACAGCAAAGCGCGGGCCATTTTACTAGTGGGAGCTAAAGTTGATAAATCGATTAATAAAAGATCTGATCCTTATGTGTTTAAAATCAATGGCCAAGTTCACCACTTGATGGGTTCATTATTACCACCAGAAAGAGAATGTCATAAGTTTGCATAACTTTATATTTATGACACCAATAATGAAGTTAAAAACCTGTCGATGTTTTGAACCGATCAAACAAAAATGATAAACTTGATGGTGAAATAGTTGGTGGTTTTATTCAAATGCTTGATCAGACAAATCAATTGGTAAAACTTTTTAGAATTGCTAGAGACAAAGTAAAAAGTGATTCTATAGATTGTTTTAGATTGAGGTTATTTGGAAAAAGAAATATGTAGGATAGACAATATGATTTTCTGACAAGTAGTCACACATGTAAATATATTTTTATTTTTATTTCATTATCTATTTTGTATTTATAGCTACTAATTAATATAACATTAATTGCCTTATGTATTTAAAATGCTTATACCAATACAAAACAAACACATGCCGAAGAAAATGCTTCTGAAAGTGATCCAGACTCTATCCATCTACCAATTAGTGCTTTCAAAGATAAGTCATTCGCCAAAAAAATTAAAAAAACAGTTAGAAAATTTAATTAGTCAATAATTGTTTATAGTTTTTATATTCAAATAAAATCTTATTTTTCCTCTTTTTATTCTTTAATTCAGCACTGACTGTCCCAAAAAACCATACATATCGAAAGGAATAAATGAAGCTATTTGTGGTGGTTGCAGGATAACAAATCAAGCATGCAATAATTTGTGTACTTTAATTACAATATTTTGTGTTTTGTGTTTTTGGATTGTAATGATTTTCATGAAATGTGTTGTGACACTATACTTTTAAAATATCTGTGAAAAGCTGCCTAGGTTGCATGATAACAAAGCAAGGTTGTAATATTTTATGTACTTTGATTATAATATTTTATGTTTTGGATTATAATGATTTTCATAAAATATTTTTTAGAAAAAAATTAAAGTCAATGATTTTCATAAAATATATTATAACACTTAATTAACTTTTAAAATAGTTGTGAAAATCTGTTGTACTTTTGTTTTGTCTTATAGAAGCAATAAATAAAATATGTGTATTGCATGCTACTTTTATTTCACATATGAATATTCAATACTATATATGCATATATTGTTATTTACACACACACACACACACATATATATATATATATATATATATGATATTTTTATTTGGTATAGAATTATTGTTTTACTTGATTATCTTAGTTCGTTGGATTAAACTTAGGACATCTGTTAAAATCTAATCAGATTGAATAAATGAAAGTAATTAGTTGAATCTAATTGATAAGTTTTTGAATGTACACATTTGTAGTCAAACTGGATCTTGAAATTTGGGTTTGATCCCCAAGTTGCAGAAAAATTTATAGTCAAAATTCCTTTAATATTTCTAATTTGAAATTTTTAATTAAAATTTAAGGAACTAACTCTGTTCATCAAACAAATCTTACCTATCTTTCTTCAATTGCAATGCTAGCTGAAAAATTACTAGCATGTTATGATAGATTCGTTTCAAAATAACAATTCAAACTTCAATAAAGCAGAGTCAAAAAATGCTAGACTTGCTTCTTAAATTTGGTTGATGAACAAAACTTTCTTTATAGTGCAACTGAATTTCAAATCACAACTATTGAAAAAAAAAAATTACTATAAAATAAATCTCAAGTTTCGAGATCCAATTTAACTTGACTACAAATTTATGCATCCAAAAATCAAAAATAAGATTCAACTTATTTCCTTTCAGTTATTGAGTCAGCTTAACTTTTAAGAGATGTTATAAGTTTAATATTAAATACATTTAATGTTCGCTACACTGACCCATTTAATTAAATAAATTCATTTTAATAGACAAAATATATGTAAATGCATGATACTGTTGTTTTACATTAATATTTAATGCATAGACTTTTGTTTTTCATATTACAGTAATGCTACACATCCCACATAAAATCCCACTTTTTTCATCCCACTACATGTGGCACGTGAGGTGTCAAATTGTGAGTGAATACATGGGGTAGGTGTCATTAATGTGTATCCACTCACAATTTGACACCTCACATGCCACATGTAGTGGGATGAAAAAGGTGGGATTTTAGGTGAGATGTTTAGCATTATTGCTCATATTAATATTCAATGCACTATGAATATATTGTTTTCGTGTGTGTATATATGTGTATATATATATATATATATATATATATATATATATATATATATATATATATAACTGATATTTTTATTTGGTATAGAATTATTATTTTACTTGGTATTTATGTTTGATTAATATATATGTAATATTTTTTGTTTGTTTTATAATTTAGATAAATAAAATTTTAAATTATGAATAAAATTTATTAAAATTGAAAATAATATATAAAACGGTATAATACTCTCACAGCAAAGCGCGGGCCATTATTGATCATGAGTTGTTAGATCTATTTTTCGATTTCTTACCGGAATCATACCGTACTTTTACATTATTGATCATGAGTTGTTAGAAGTTTGGTTAATTCTAAACTATTTTTTTTTTAATTACTTTATTAATTTTGATATTGTGATTTGCATGACTTATTGATCATTATAAGTTATTTTATATGTAATATGTGATATGATTTTTATATATGCTAATTATAAGCTATTATATATAATACGTGATATGATTTTTATAGGGGACACATAACAGAATCTAATTGAAAGAAAATTATTTTTATATTAGGATGATAATATATAAATATATAAAATGTGATATGATTTTGTAAGTATGATGAGGAGACACATGATAGTTAGTATATGATTTTTCTTTATTTATGCCAAGATGCACCAACCAAACAAAGTCATAGAAAGTCAAATACAATTTTCATCGTTTATAGCTTATCTCCCTAAACAACATTGATAAAGGACTGATAAACACTGATAAATTTTTATTTCCATGTTGATAGCTATGTTTGGTTCTTGATTACCTGTCAAGAGAAGAGGGACTTCAATAGCAAATAAAAGACTTGTAGGATTCAACAGCGTGTTCTTGTTTTGGTTTCATTGAATATAAGTTTCGTTGAGATTCTCAATGCTTTCATAAACCTAGGGCACCCACCAAACTTTCATCTTTTAAGGGATTAACAATGGTGCCAACAGGCAATGAATTTGTTAGCTTTTGCAAAAACCATTTTGTTTCCATTCTTGTCCATTGGAAGCTTTAACTTCACTATATATATATATATACACACACACACACACAACCACAAAACTTCACATGAAAATTAATATACCAGAAGCAACAAAAATTTAGGAAAAACTTAATAAGGCAATGCCTTGTTGGGTTTTTTTAGCACATAGTTGCGTTCTTCAATAAGGCAGGCAACGTTGATTACTTCGGATGGGGACCGCGGCTGCTTGACACCTTCGTCCAGGCGAATATCATCTTTGAGCCCTGCAATAAAACATCTAACTAAGAAAGTTTCATGTAAGTTATCGATACTTTGAGAGAGTTACTCAAACGCTTCTTGATAGGCTTTTACAGTGGTGATTTGTTTCAGCTGAATCAAGGCCTCTGAAGGATCATCATAATTTGTTGGACCAAATTGTTGAAGCACATTGGTGGTGAACTCGTCCCAAATGAGGGGCCCCTAGAATTTGTTGATCCAACGGTACCATTGTAGGGCAATACCCTCCAAATGAAAAGAAGCAAGTTGAACTTTTGGGTGATAGGCGATATTCTTGAAGTCGGAGTATTGCTTGTAAATCCATCCATTGGGATCATCGCTTTACAGTCATTGTAACTACATTTACGGTCATTGTAAATACATTTATGGGTTTGGTAACTACATTTACGAGCTTGGTAACCATTTTATGATTTATTTATTTATTTCAAAATTTCACTTGTAACTACCTTTACAGTCTTGGTAACCACTTTTACAGTTTTAGTAACCACATTTATGGCCTTGGTAACCATTTCATGGTTTCATCAAAATTTTACATGTAGCTACGTTTACGGCTATGGTAACTATCTTTACGGGCTTGGTAACCACCTTTACAGCTTCGTTAACCATATCATGATTTTTTTTATAAAAAAATAAAAAAATAATTGACTTGTAACTACTTTACTACTTTTACGATATTGACAACAACTTTTACGGCTTTGGTAACCACATTTATGGGTTTGATAACCATTTCACGATTTTAAATAATTTTTATCTTTCTTATATTTTTAATTAATAAAATCAATTTATATTAAGTTCAAATTAATTTATGTCTTTTTAGATTTTTTTTAAATTATGATAAATAAAAAATATATTTATTATAAATAAAAAATAAAAAATACAATCCTTTTTTTTAAGTGTTATAATTTACAGCTATTACAATAGGGTTATTGGGATCGGTTAGGATCAAACAATACATGTGCGGTCTGAATATATACTCTTACAAACTGGGAGAAAATTAAAGACTCAAACCCCTTGACCACCAAGGTGGAAGGGAAGTACTCAATCACAAAGAATAAATACAATTCATTTAAAAGTAATACTATACAAGCAAAAAAAAAAAAAACTCAAAATTCAACCCAAATAATGTGGCAAATGAGTTGTCATCACCACATAAATCATGTGGTGATGTGGTGAATGATATGGTAATGATAAATCACTTGCCACATCATTTGGGTTGGTTTTTGGACTAAATTTTTGGATTGACTAGCATTAGTGTTCATTTAATTGGTTTCATATGCCATTTACCCAATTGGAAAAAATTGAAAATGAAAGTGCAAATATATATATATATATATATATATATATATATATATGCATCTGTAAAACGTTAATAAACAGACCCATAATGTTTATTGTTTATATAATTTAATTTATTTACTTATTTTAAAATTTATATTTGAATAGTGTAGGTGGTCGTCTGATTTGGTACGTCAAATGGGTCGGGTTGTGTCAGGCCCAAAGCAACTAGGCTGGAATTTGTCTGGTCGACGTCGACTGTTGTATGTAAATGGTCGTCCGAACGAACTTAGATATACCTGCAGAAGAACTTAAAATAGAAATATAAAAGAAATAACAGGATGGTGGTGGCTGGATATTATAGCCTTATGTGCGCTTGGGCTGAGCAATATTGATTTCTGGTGACTGGAATATCCTTCTGGAGGCAGAGTTTCAATACGCCTTTTATGAGCTTTTGTTGAGAGAGAATTCAGGGAGCTTTCTGTGAAAGAACCTTCTCTATTTATATCAGGTGCTGTGGTTCCAACGTCCACTATCAGCATTTGATAGTGGGCGTGATTTTCGGAGAGATTTCCTCCCTTAAGTAGACAGTTACTAGATATTTTCGTAACTGAAATCTTTGAAGATAATAACTGAAATCTTTGAATAATGTCTTCAACGGTAGCTTCTGCTGGCATCTGTGTTGGGTCGACCCAACACAATGGGCTTGGGTCGACCCAATACAGTGGGCTTGAATAGGACCTATTTATGAAAATATGTTCACTTTGTTGGGCTGGGCCAGTGGACCTTTTTTGGCTACCACAGTTTGTCTCTCACTCTCTAAAGAAGTTTACTGATTTGGAGAGTGATTTTCTGTGAGTCGACCATCAACGAATTCCATTGAGTCGACTGTCTACCTCGCTGATACCATGCTGTCGAATCGGATCGATAACCCGTGTATTTTAGCAGTCGATCGACTGAACACGGGGACCAAAAGAACTTAGCTACTTACTAGGACGTCTAATCACAAGATCTGGAAGTCCAATCGATAAGATTGTAGCGATACGGATTCCCAAGCTGACGTCAGATGCAATTAATTTTAGCATAGTAATCGAAAAAAATTTGAATTTCAAACCAGGTGATTTACTTGGGTTTAACCGGTGTGGTTGAGTTTAACTGGAAATCGAAGGGGCGTCGACATGTGGCAGTTAGGGTTAAAAGTGTTGGTTTATAAATACTTATATTCACTTTGAACTATCTCTTACGCGTTCTAACTTCTTCAACTTTCCTCACTCTCAAAGAAAAGAAAGTGCTGGTGCTACTTATCTTCGCAGTATCCCTTCGTAATTTTCATTCGAGTTTCTTAAGGTTAGTAGAAAGTTGGTTTTTTTTTTTTTTTCATACATTTATTCGTATAAATTTGTAGCACAAAATGCTTCGTTTTTCGTTTCCTCTGGTATTTTTCAACATGTTCTTGACTGTTCTTGGCTTTTTTTTCGATGCTTTTGATTATTTTTTGATTGCTTCGCCATTGTTGATTTTGCTTGGTGAGATTTTGCTTGTATAAACTGTTTCTTGTATATTATCATGAAAAGTTGTTGCTAGGAGTCGAGTGGATGCTTTGACCTTAGGTAGAAAATACTTCTTAGGAACAAGTTTGAACTTTAGGAGAGGCTTTTCGTGTGGCAAAAAATCTTAGATTTTGATCGAAAATCCCTAGGTTGTGATTGTAGAGTTTTAGTTTCTGACTTGTGCATTTTTTGCATTTGTCAGCCTTTGGAGATACGATGTCGAACGACAAAACGATCTCAGATCTGAGTATTGACTGGTGTGATAGTGGTGATGACAAAGGAGCCGACAGTAGGTCGTATGAAGTCGATAGACGTGTCATAGTGGAGGCTCCCTCGTCAGTCGTTGCTATAGATGTTAGGGGTATCTTAGAACAGGGAGCCGTTCGTGTGGAGACGACTGTCGAGCACCCTGAGTATGTTGAAGTTGCTGAGGCGTCAACATCAGGTCGTCCACTGGGTATTCTCAGGGACAGTCCGGCCAGCTTAATCTCAGAGGATATGTTGGTTGGCATACGGACAATTTATGGTATTTCGGACGACGTTGAATTACTCGCGCCGGGGGAAAGTGAGCGTGCCGACTGGGATATTCCGGGTTGGACGTGCTACTATGAATACACCCTCCGTTTAGGGTTTAGATTTCCTATCCCCTAGCTCGTTTGACGTATGTTGGTATACTATGACCTTGCCCCGGGTCAATTGATGCCAAATACATGGAGAATATTGCTGAGCTTGGGAATATTAAGTGAGAGGCATAATGTGTAATTTGGGTTGGGGTGCCTTCTTCACAATTATTATTTGAAGGAACATCTGAGCGAGCCAGGTCGCTACTCGTTGGTCCATAGGATTAAAAAGAATAAGCTCATAGTCAACACTACGTCGAACGACCGTCTGTGGAAAGATACCTATTTTTTTGCGAAGGGTCCCCCAGTCGATGGCCCGTGGAGGGTGGGGGAGCAACTGTATGGAGTTCATCGGATCTGGAATCGATACGGTGAGTTTTTGTCGATTGTCGATTGTCGATTGGAAGTTCCACATATGTGCAGTTTATATGAATTTCAAATATATTTATTTATTTGTTTATTATTATTTTCTTTTTGCAGAAATAAAGGGAGCTGTTAAGGCTCTAAAAAGCGACATCGCTCGTGACACTACCAAACATTTGTTAGAGATTCCTCCTAAACAAAGGAGTATAAGAGCCTTGCTTACGGAAGGTAATCTTAGGCCCAGCCGACTATGGAGTAGGTCGACATTGAACAAAACGCATGCTCCTTATCCCCTCGTGAAGGACTTCCTGTCGTATATATGGATTAGGAGAAGTTTTGAAATTCTCCAGTATAATTTGCGTTTTTTACCACCTCTAACTGATGTTGAACGTCGTTTCGCAGTGACATCGATGGCGAGCGCAGAAATCAACGTTCCTGAGAATATCGACTCTGTGAGGCGTTATAGGGAAGAAGTCACAAAGAAGCGGGCGGCAGCGCAGGCCAAAAAGAGGCAGGCAGCTGGAAAGTCGACAGACGATGCTGCAGAGCAGAATTTAGAGTCGTCTCCAGAGGAGAGTCCGTTCAGGAAAAGACAGAAGAAGGCCTCTACTGTGAGTCGACAGAAAAAAGTTGCATCTGGTTCGAAGGAGAAGTCGGCCGAGGTCGCTTTTGAACCGGATTCGTCAATAAAGCTCCTTGCTTCTGGGCTTTCGTCGTTCAGGGATCCGGAGGGGTTCTAGAAAAAGTCGGATGACTTCACTCTCCTAGCTGACGACCTCCATCTAAAGAACGTCAAGACGGAGGAAGTCTTCAATACGTTACTTCTATCGAATTTTCAGGTAGAAATATTTTTTGATTTTGATTTTGATTTTTTTATTTTTTTGGTAGGATTCTTTAATGTATTGATATCCCCTTTGTGCAGGACTACCAGGCGACACTACACCTGCATGGTCGGTACAAGGCCGTTAACGATAAGGGTTTAGCGCTTCGCCAGACGGGCGACGCTCTAAAGGCAGAAAATGCTAAGCTCGCCATGGAGAAAAATTCGATGGAGCAACAAAAAAAGGCTTTGGAGGAAGAGTTGAAGAAAGAGAGGGATCGACACCGGGCGGAGATTAAGGAAGCAGCTGATCAGCATGAAAAGATTGTCGATGCTTTGAAGGAAATAGCGCTGTCGATTGCTGTGGAGGCCATGTGTAAGGCCAGGGCAGAACTTTTCAAAGAGTACTTGTCGGGCACCAACTCGAACTGGAATCCTCAAGAAATGAAGGACGAAATTGATACTTATGACGAGATGGAGAGTCTTAAACTTGAGGAATCCCGAGGGGTGGGTGTCGGAGGAAATGTTGAAGATGTTGATAAGAGCCCAGAAGATAATGAAAAGGTCGATGGTGTTGAAGAAGATGCTGCTGCTACTAATGTCGATCTGACTGATCCTCCGCATGATGCTCCTTGATATTTTTCTATCTTTTATTTCATATTTTGTAATGTTGGATAATTTGGTCGACTCGACCTATTTATAAATACTTGCTGTTTAATGAATGTTTGTCTGTTTGAATCGACCTTCTTTCATTTATATTGATTTGATTTTGTGAAAATGAACGACCATCATATGATGGAATTTACACGACGATAATTTATAGTTTGAACGAGATAAAGCCTGTAAACTTATGCTCGTTCGTAGAAAATTTTGATTTGAACGAAATAAGCCTGTAAACTCATGTTCATTCATCAGTCGAATGACGTCTAATTTTGTATGGAAATCGCTTACATGCGTTTATTGAGGGTCGTCGACTTTGCTTTGATTGTAAGCTGTAGTATTCGCGAAAAGGTCGCTAAGACCTAAAAATTTTGTGTATGTGAGAAATGGTTGACAAGATACTTTTCTCATTAAATATCGCGTACATGCATTATATATGGTCGATAAGAGACAAGAATTTTTAATTTAAGAAATTCACGTACAAGCGTTTATATAATGTCGAAAAAATGTCGCGTACATACGTTTGATGGTCGACAAGACCTTTTTTATATTGAATCGCGTATATGCGTTTGATGGTCGACAAGACCTTTTTTACATTGAATCGCGTACATGCATTTGATGGTCGATAAGACCTTTTTTATATTGAATCGCGTATATGCGTTTGATGGTCAACAAGACTTTTGAACCGCGTACATGCATTGTCTGTTACTCTTGTCAATTGGGTTGACGTTTGTCCCCAGTATTATTCCCCCACTCATAATATGCAATTGTCGAAGGAGGGTATTATTAGTTGGATGTCGACGTTGATAAGCTTGCGGTCGTCAGAATATATATCTGTAATAGGAAACTTTTTTTTTATTGAAGTCGACAGCGTTTGTGAGATGATAAATTTTGCGAGCTCAGTTTTGCACTTAATTGCACTAAGTTATCATCATTGCTCTTCTAGGGTCGACGTTAGTAGTGACAAGTCGATGGAACAAAAAATAATAATGAAATCAAGAATTAAAATAAAGTTCAGAAATGGTACTGTTTTAGATGTAGGGCGTTCCAACTATTATGTATTTCTCGACCGTCGAGTCCTCTAAAATTGTATGCCCCCCGTCCGACGACATCCGTTATTTGATATGGGCCTTCCCATGTTGGTCCCAATTTTCCGGCGCATTCTTCCTTTGTGTTTTGAAAGACTCATTGCAGTACCCAGTCGTGGAGTTTGAACACTCTGGTCCTTACTTTTTTATTGTAGTGTCAAGCGACCTGTTGCTGGTACGACTGGATTCTTAGAGCATCACGATCTCGTCGTTCGTCGAGATGGTCAAGCTCGAAATTGAGCTCCAAGTTGTTTTGTTCTTCATCCGGATTTTCACTACGGGCAGTCGACAGCCTGGTCTCTATAGGGATAACTGCCTCTGATCCATACACGAGTGAAAAGGGAGTTTCTTCTGTCGACCGTCGTGGGGTAGTTCTGTACGACCACAAGATTTCTGGAAGTTTTTCTACCTACTCGCTTTTTTTAGCTTCAAGTCGTTTCTTCAATGTATTGATAATGGTTTTGTTAGTTGACTCTGCTTGTCCATTTGCTTGAGGATATCGTGGAGTCGAGAAACTCAGTTTGATCCCATATTTGTCACAGAAATTCTTGAAGTTGTATGAAATGAACTGGGATCCGTTGTCGGTCACTATTTCCCTGGGTACTCCAAACCTGCATATAATATTTTTCCATACGAAATCGCGTACCTCAATGTCGCGTATTTGTTGATATGTTCCGACTTCGACCCATTTGGTGAAGTAGTCTGTCATGACCAACATGTAGACAGTGCCACCGGGTGCAGTCGGAAGCTTATCTACAATGTCCATCCCCCATTTCATAAAAGGCCAAGGGGTCGAAATTGAATTTAACATACCTGGGGGAAGATACGAAACTGGTGCGAAGCGTTGGCATTTGTCGCACGACTTGACATGATTTTGAGAGTCAGTCCGCATGGTCGGCCAGTAATATTCTGATGTGATGGCTCTGTTTGACAAACTACGGGCGCCAGAATGGTTCCCGCATTCCTCATAGTGTAGACTTTTTAGGACGTCGTACGCCTCTCGCTTGGTGACGCACCTCAAGTAGGGTCCGGTGAACGACTTTTTGTAGAGTTTGTCGTATATGATGTAGAATTTAGCTGCTTTTGCCTTGATTCTCCTTGCTTCTGTCCTGTCGTCCCGCAGAATGTCAGCTTGGAGGTAATTGAATATTGGTTTTATCCAGCTTTTTCCATCGTCGACGGGTGCCAGTATTTCTGTTTCTTGAATTGATGGAGACATAAGATGAACTATAGGAATCGACTTTTGACCATTTGTTGTTGTCGACCCAAGGCTTGCTAATGCGTCTGCTCGTACATTTTCGGATCTGGGTATTTGTTCGATCGAAAACTCGTCAAAGGTCGATTGAAGCTCTTTGGCTTTGACTAGGTAGGCCGACATTCTCTGATCCCTTGCCTCATATGTGCCATTCATCTGTCAAACGACGAGTTGGGAGTCGCTTAGCACTTTAATGCTTTTCACACCTAGGCTTTTTGCGAGGTCGAGCCCGGCGATCAAGGCTTCGTATTCAGCCTCGTTGTTTGTCTCACGAAAACCACAGTGGATCGAGTGCTCCAGTGTGTCTCCCTGTGGGGATTTGAGTACCAACCCTAACCCGCTCCATTTGATGTTACTGGATCCGTCGACCGACAAGATCCATTTTCCGGGTGTAGGTGTTTCTGTGAGTGCTATCAGTTCCTGTTCGGCCTGCACACTTTCACCAGGGGTAAAGTCCGTAATAAAATCGGCTAGTACCTGTGATTTCATCGCCGATCGTGGATGGAAACTGATGTCGTACTCGCTAAGTTCTACTGCC
The DNA here is from genome assembly GCA_008009225.1 of Acer yangbiense. Taxonomy (NCBI): domain Eukaryota; kingdom Viridiplantae; phylum Streptophyta; class Magnoliopsida; order Sapindales; family Sapindaceae; genus Acer; species Acer yangbiense. The sequence continues at coordinate 15,119,040 of CM017761.1, forward strand.
CACTTCGTCAATCGACCTGAAAGCTTAGGTTTATGCAAAATGTTTTTAAGAGGGTAAGTGGTTAGTACCTTGATGGAATGGCATTGGAAGTATGGCCTCAATTTACGCGCTGCGACGACAAGGGTTAGCGCAAGTTTTTCCAGTCGACTATACCTGGTTTCTGCGTCGAGTAAGGTTTTACTTACGTAGTAGACTGGATGTTGGTTGTTTTCTTCTTCTCTGACGAGGACTGCGCTTACAGCAGTGTCGGATACTGCCAGATATATGAACAGTGTTTCGTTATCCTTTGGCTTCGACAGTAGTGGTGGCGACTTCAAGTATGTCTTCAAGTCCTGCAGCGCCCTCTCACAGTCGTCGTTCCATTCGAATGACTTGTTTTTTGAGTGTATTGAAAATCGGTAGACATCGCTCAAACTACTTGGAGATGAAGCGGTTCAGTGCTGCTACACGACCGGTAAGTTTCTGCACGTCTTTGATGCATCTAGGTGACTTGATATTTTTGATCGACCGTATTTGGTCTGGATTTGCTTCGACTCCCCTATGGATGACCATATAGCCTAGAAACTTTCCTGAAGATACACCAAAAGAGCATTTAGTGGGGTTTAGTTTCATACCATAATCGTCGAGAACGTCGAACGACTGTCTCAGATGGTCGATGTGTTATTGTGCGACTAAGGATTTGACCAGCATATCCTCAATGTAGACTTCCATTGTCGATCCAAGCATCTTTGCGAACATTTTGTTGACCAGCCTTTGGTAGGTTGCACCTGCATTTTTTAAACCAAAAGGCATTACCTTATAGCAAAATGCACCTCGCTCTGTGACGAAGGCCGTTTTCTCCTGGTCGTCGGGGTGCATCAGTATCTGGTTGTAGCCGGAGTATGCGTCCAAAAGCTTAGTAAGTCGTGTCCCGTAGTCGCGTCGACTAACATGTCGATGTGAGGTAGTGGGAAAGAGTCTTTGGGGCAATCTTTGTTGAGGTCTGTGAAGTCGATGCAGACTCTCCACTTCCCATTTTTCTTTTTGACTACTACGACGTTTGCTAGCCAGTCGAGGTATTTTACTTCTCTCACCGATCCGATGTCGATCAGTTTTTAGATTTCATCGTTGATCACCTTGTTCCTTTCTGGAGTGAACTTTCTTCGTTTTTGTTTTACTGGTTGATGATCTGGGTCGACCTGCAATTGGTGTACTATTACCTCAGGGTCGATGCCGACCATGTCTTCGTGTGCCAAGCGAAACTGCTGCGACGTTCCTTGAGAAATGTGATCAACTGCTTTTGCATGTCGTCCGGTAGTCTGGACCCGATGTAGACTTTATTATTGGGGTGATCTGGGTCGATCGACACTTCGTCGAGTTCCTCCATTTGTGGCTTGTTTTGAGTCGACTCGACCTTGGTTTCCTGTAATTGCTATAAATCTTATTTCTTCTTTTTCATGGCATTCTGGTAACATTCTCTGGCTGCTCGTTGTTCCCCTTTGATCTCTTTCACCCCCCACTTGGTAGGAAATTTGATCATCTGATGATAAGTCGACGGTATCGCTTTTAGCTCGTGTATCCACGGCCTGCCTAGAATGGCGTTGTAAGGAGATTGGCAGTCGAGCACAAGGAAATTGATGTACAAGTTGACCCCTTCAACGTAGACCGATAGCACAATCTTGCCTAGTGTGTTTTTTTGCTCTCCACTGAACCCGGTTAACATAGTCGTTCGACGACTAAGCTTCGACTCGTCGACCTACATTTCTCTCAAAGCAGTGTTATATAAAATATTGCAAGAACTACCATTATCGATTAAGATACGTTTAGTTAAACAATTAACGATATGTAAAGATATAACTAAAGCATCATGGTGAGGAGAAAACAAATCTGATTTGTCGGTCAGCTTGAAGATGACAGTTTCGTCGACTTTTGATGGATGTTCCCTCTGTGGTTGAATTTCCGTGTTCGACACTTGTCGCGTATGTCTCTTGGCTACGGAATAACTCACGCCACTGACTTCGGATCCACCTACGATGTAGTTGATCACTCTGTCTTGTCTGGGTGGCTCCGGGGGACTACCGACGACATCGGATTGTCTTTGGTCGTCGCGTCTCGCGTAAGTCTGCTTTCCCTTATCCGTTAGGAATTCTCGAAGGTGTCCTCGCTTTAGAAGTTCAGCGACTTCAAATTTCAGGGCGATACAATCTTCTGTGCGATGGCTGTGATCTCCATGGAATTCGCATCGAAGTTTTGGGTCTCTGTGTTCCGGTAGTGCATTCATCTTTCGTGGCCACTTAACCATTTTGCCTATTTCCTTCATTACTGCTACAAGGTCGACAAGTTCGATGCTGAGGTTATATTCTGGTGCTTCTACCTGTGGTCGACTGGACCTCGTATTACTACGATCGATAAAATGTTTGTCACTTGATCCCTCGTGTCGAGATTGGGGATTCCTTCGGTTGTTTGTAGGGTAAGGTTGTGATCTCTGATCGTTAGACCTTCTCTCTACTCGATCGTTACGTTGATTCCCGTAGTATGTATTGTTGGTTTTGCCGATGTAGTTTGCTTCATCCTCTTCCCACTTGATTTGTGCCCATGCCTTGGCTAGTACATCCTCAATGGTCCTGCATGGATACTTTGTGAGCTCTTTGTATAAATTAGAGTCAAACCTGAGGCCTTTCCTGAAAGCGTAAATGGCAGTCGTCTGATTGCAATGCGGGATTTGCACTTTCTCTCGGTTGAAGCATCCGACATAAGCCCTCAAGTTTTCGCCTGGTCGTTGAATTATTGTATAGAGGTTGTCCGACTGCTTCTCTAGCTTGCGACTGCTTGCGAATTGCTCCACGAAAGTGTCTGTCAACTGTACAAAAGAATCAATTGAGTTATTAGGCAAATTGGTATACCATTGTAAAGCGGGACCGCTTAGGCTAGATCCGAAAGCTTTGCACATGCACGCCACTCTCAGGTCGCGCGGGATTGCAGCGGTAAACATCCTCTGCTTGTACTATGCAATATGGTCGTCTGGATCTGTTGTTCCCTCATACTGCTTCATGTTTGGGAAGCTGAACTTCCTAGGCATCTCAGTGAGAGCAATTGCGTCGACGAACGACGAGTCGGCAAAGTTGTTGGCAGTGCTCTTCTTTATCGGAGCTGGGACTCCTGGAATTCATTGGATGAGAGCTTCCATTTCTGCAAACCTGCGAGAAAAATCCAAGTTATTATTTAAATGTATACCAGGTCCCGGTTTTATCAATCCGGGTGTTGACTGGAGTGACATGGTCGTTTTGTTGACGTTGTCCGGCTGTTGGTCCATTGCTGGATCTTGTTCGTTCATCACATCGTTCCGGGCAGGCATATCGTTGAGGTCGATATCAACCCTTGCGGTCTGAAGTGTTGGTCGATTCTGATGGTCGACCGGGTTCATCTTGGGTCCGACGGGGTTGCCTTGTGCTCTTGGAGCAGGTCGATCAACAAATGGTTCCCCGTTTGGTGTCGATGTTGGGTGCTCCGATGTTGCTGAATCAGGCACTACTCCGTTGACCAACGCTCTCAATTCTCCATTCGCCACTCGGATTGCTGTATTTTCTGCTTCGAGCGCCTGCATCTTCTTGGCGCTTGCGGTCATTTGAGCGGTCAATGCAGCAATTTGTTCTTCGACGGTGGGAACTGATCCGCTTCCAGTCATGTTGAGTTGTAGTTGGAATAGATTGACTGAATTCGAAGGTAGTTGCAATGGGCCCCACGGTGGGCGCCAAACTGTAGGTGGTCGTCTAATTTGGTACGTTAAATGGGTCGGGTTGTGTCAGGCCCAAAGTAACTAGGCTGGAATTTGTCTGGTCGACGTCGACTGTTGTATGTAAATGGTCTTCCGAACGAACTTCGATATACCTGCAGAAGAACTTAAAATAGAAATATAAAAGAAATAACAGGATGGTGGTGGCTGGATATTATAGCCTTATGTGCGCTTGGGCTGAGCGATATTGATTTCTGGTGATTGGAATATACTTCTGGAGGCAAAGTTTTAATACGCCTTTTATAAGCTTTTGTTGAGAGAGAATTCAGAGAGCTTTCTGTGAAAGAACTTTCTCTATTTATATCAGGTGCTGTGGTTCCAACGTCCACTATCAGCATTTGATAGTGGGCGTGATTTTCGGTGAGATTTCCTCCCTTGAGTAGACAGTTACTAGATATTTTCGTAACTGAAATCTTTGAAGATAATAACTGAAATCTTTGAATAATGTCTTCAACGGTAGCTTCTGTTGGCATCTGTGTTGGGTCGACCCAACACAATGGGCTTGGGTAGGACCTATTTATGAAAATATGTTCACTTTGTTGGGCTGGGCCAGTGGACCTTTTTTGTCTACCACAAATAGTATTATCTTGTTAATATTTAACCTATTTTATATGATTATAAAATTAAACAATTTTAATTAATTAGTAATCCGTAAAAGGTTTCAGGTTGGTTTATTATATTAAATATAAATATAAAATTCTACCAAGCCACACACCATGGCACACTCTAAAGTCTAAACCACACACCAGCCATGCACTCACTCCATGGCACACTCCAAACCACACACCAAACAAAACACCAGACAGTCACACCGATTTTAAGTTTATAGAATATTATGGGTTTGGCTATGTTGCTGTATAATGCAATGTTACTGGATATTTTATTGACCATTTGATTTCTTACAAGTAATCTAAGGGTTAATATTGAAGAATCTTTATTAAAACTAATTAAAAACTGTTAACTTGAAACCTGTTATACTGGTAGAAATAAAAAGTCTATTCGGTAGCCAACAAATTTTTTTTTTTTTTTTTATATATATATATTTTGAAAAACTAACAACTCAAAAAATAATAATATTAATAATAACAACATTTTGTAGTTTAGTACTGTATTTAAATGAAGTACATAGCTATCGAAACAGTAGACTTTAAATATGTTCATATCTTAAATTAAAATTATTAATTAGACAATATTTATCATAATATAATTATAAAATTGAACAAATTTATTTTTAAAAAATATACAAATATATATTAATTGGGTTAATATTATAAACCTCCCTCCACCTTTGAATTATTATTGGATGTATAGTTATAAATGTTTTTATTTTAGAAACCTCCCCTATGGACTAACACCGTTAGCATTCCATTTGTATTAACTGAGTTTGACCGTTAAAAAATCTAAAAATATCTCTATTTAAGCTTCAATTGTATGAATTGACCATTATACCCTCATGCTTTTATCAAATAAATTAATAAACTGAAACAAAATGTAAGAATGTTAACTTGTAAATGAGAAATTATTTTGTGGATAATTTTATCCCTAAAAATAACAAAATAACGGAATGAGGGTATTATTAATTTAAGCTTCAATTGTATTATTTTATTAATTTATTTAGTAAAAGTATAAGGGTATGATGGTCAATTCATATAATTGAAGCTTAAATATAGACATTTTAGACTTTTTAATAGTCAAACTCAGTCAACACAAATGGAATGCTAACGGTGTTAGTTTATAGGGGAGGTTTCTAAAATAAAAGCATTTATAACTATACATCCAATAATAGTTCAAAGGTGAGGGGAGGTTTTTAATATTAACCCATATTAATAATAAATTTATAAAATTAATTTAATTAAATAAAAATATACGTATATAATCTTATTTTAATAGTGCTAAGAATAAATTAAGCAAATTCAAATTCAAATAAAATATTAAATAATTCTTAAAATTGGTTACAATATGGACAAGTATTTATTAAATAAAATATCATTGCCAATTTTAACATTTATTAATTTTATTATTTAAATTCTATGTCTATGTATTACTTGGGGTCAATGATTTCTAAAGGAGATTTTCTCCTTACAATCTAATTTTATCTTTTCACACTCCTTTTCTAAAGACACTCCATCGTAAAAACTTAAATTTTAAAAAATTTCTAAAGACACTTCATTTGGTTCAAAATTATTTCATTTGGTTCAAAATTATCCTTTTTTATCTTTTGACACTTTTTTTTAGGCAGAATTTCACATAAGTCCTATCTTTTTGGCAATTTGTCACCTTTATAAATGTCTTTCCATATTTATCACTTTAGTCCTTATTTTTTCCAAAACCCATCACTTTAGTCCATTTGACTAAATATTTGAAAGTCAACCATTTTAAAACTTGTGAAAATACACTCTTGCCCTTATTACTATTTAATTTAGCTAAAATGATTATATTAGCTTTAAATTAAAATGAAAAACAATAAAATTCTCAACAATAAAATCTTAAAGAAATAGATTACAAAAAAAAAAAAAAAATCTTAAATAAATAATAAAAAAAAGGGAAAAAATGTTTTTAGTCCCTCTAGTTTACCCTATTATGCGTTTTAGTCCCCCTAGTATCAGGATTGGCCCGTTTGGTCTTTCTGTTACAGATTCTGTTTACAAATTGTCAGTCTGACATGTACAACCTACAAAATGACCTTATTGCCCTTAAAAGTGTTTGAACAACTGAAAAGGACAATTTTGCCCCTGAGAGTAACCGTTGCACACTTCCAACGGCTACATTATGGCTTATATAAAGCCTTGCACATTCTCATTTTCATATATACACATACTATATTCTCATACTCACACAAACACATTCACGCAAACACACTTCTCCAACAAACACATCTCCAGCAGCTGTTATACTCATACAAACACATTCACACAAACACACTTCTCCAACAAACACATCTCCAGCAACTATTATACTCATACAAACACATTTACACAAACACACTTCTCCAAAAAAACATATCTCCAGCAGATGTTATACTCATACAAACACATTCACACTAACACACTTCTCCAACACATCTCCAGCAATTTCCAACAAAACATATCCAAAATCATTTGTTCAACAATAAAGCTTACATTATACCACATCAATATCAAGCTCAACAATTATGGAGGCTACATCAAGCTCAGCATTCAGCATCAACGGAAGGATAATAAAATTCAAAAACAGAAAATGCAATTGTGGGATTAAAGCTGCAGTGAAGATTTCTGAATCTCCAAACAACCCAAATAAATTGTATTTCTTTTGTGATAGGGGAAAATGCAAATTCTATAGATTTTGGGAACCTGATAACGAAGAATTCAACCAAGCTGAATACATAGAAAGCATTTCAGAAAGGTTTGAAAGTAGAGATAATTTTCAGCGGCTTGAACAAGAAATGACAATTCTAAATGCAAGATTGATGAAGCTAGAAATGGTATGGGAAAGAGTGCAGCACCTAGAAAGCTTACATGCAAGGATGCATAATCTGGAAACAAATATTCATGGGAGAATGCATCACCTAGAGTCTAAAGAAGGAAGCTCAAGGCTGACATGGGCAGTTAACATAGCTTTATTTTGTGTAACCATGGCAATCATTGTACTTAGTATGACAAGCAAAGACTAAATGTAATAACAAGTAAAGTTTAAGCAGAAATAAAAAGTAGTTATAGTTAAGTATTTAAGTACACTACATAAACTAGAATCACAGCCAATAATTATATTCATGCCTGGTCTGTGTGCTAGTACTTTCAAAAAGAGTATTAAGCACATCTAATGGTTTGACAACCATATCTATAAATTTCTAGCAACAGTAACCATGCAATTACGCAAAAAAAAAAAAAGCTGTGACAAAAAAAGTAGTTTAATAAAGGTTTCCAAAATAAAACCAGGTGCTGCTGTCTTAGTTAATAACTTGAGAGTGAGGTTGACTCTGTGTTGTTGAAGGCTGTGAAGATGAAGGCTGTGTTGTTGCAGGCTGTGAAGATGGAGGCTGTGTTGTTTCAGTCTGTGAAGATGAAGGCTGTGTTGTTTCAGTACTCTGTTAACAGAAAATGATTTTGAAATGTGAACAATCAAAGAATAATTTAAGAAAGAAATGGTAGTTTTGTGAAATCAGGTTGTCAAAGAATTGGTTGTGTTTGAGTAGGGAGACAGAATTGAATTGGATGGAAAAAGAAAGGATGAAAAATTAAAAAAAGTCAAGGTTGTCATACCTTTTTTTTCTTGCAGGTCCTTTTGTTGTGGCCAGGTTGTAAACAAAGCTTGCATACAACGGTTCCAGACCTTCCTCCTTTAGGTGGCTCATCTGGTTCCCTCTTTCTCTGTGTCTTAGGCCTGCCTGGTTGGATAGTACGAGGTGGCGGAATCAAATGCTCCATTTGACCTTCAGTCATTACACAAGCAGGCACTTCTGGCCACCTTTTCTGATCAGGTAAGGGATGAATCATACCCCTATATGTCTGCAAATAAGCACTCTTGCTCAAACTTTGGTGGACAAAATCAGTAATCTTCTGCATAACAGACTTACCACAGTAATGGCTTATGGCAGCCATTGCATGACTACAGGGAATCCCACTTATCTGCCAGTAACCACACTGACAACTATACTCCCTGAGTTTCACACCATATCCCCCAGTTGGACCCAACAATTCATATTCCCCATTCCCGGCTGCTATGATTGTAAATAACCTACTTTCTTTACTGTTTTTCATGATTTTTGCATTGACCCTTGGTGGCAAAATAGAATTCCACCGTTCACACTCATCCTTTCTTTCCTGAAATTTTCTCATAACCATTCTTCTAATAAACTCTAGCAACTCTAAATAAGATTTAGCCCTATGGGAACCTAACATGCTGTTAAATGCTTCAGTCATGTTGTTAGTGACATGGTCACATCTAACAATCGGGTCATAGTCAAACCTAGACCAATGTTCTGTCTTAATATTTTGTAACCAAGACTTGGCAGCAGGGTCAATGGCTCCAATCTCATTCATTGCCTCATTGAAGTCAAACTCATTGCAGCTTCTTGTGGCCCTCCAAAATAACTTTTTATAGTGCTCTCCCTTGTAAAGAAGTCTAAAATTGGCAAAGATGTGTCTCGCACAATACCTGCCACATGACAATTAAAGTTTTTAATGGATATTGAAAATGAAAAAGCATAAGAAAAAAAAAAAGGTTTCAGAAATAACCTTCGTTTGGCAAAGGGAAAATGCAATTCCAAAGCTTGAATGACACCTTTTTGTCTATCTGACATGAATGTCAAGTTCCTACTTGATGGGTACTTCAAATGGATCTTCAAGTTGTTTAAAAACCATTCCCAACTTACTTGATTCTCCTTCTCACAGATGCAAACAGCTAGTGGGAATAACCCACTGTTTGCATCCAAGGCCACTGCAGACAGTAGCACTCCTCCAAAAGGGCCTTTCAAGTGGCACCCATCCACTCCAATGAAGGGCCTACAGCCCTCCAAGAACCCAAGTTTCTGAGCTTCGAAACTTAAAAACATCCTTTGAAATGTTGGTTGTGGATCCTGGGTGCATATATGTACTGCTGATCTGGGATTGGTTTGGTTCACCATATAAGCATATCTCCTTAATAAACCAAAACATTTAGCATGGTCTTTCGCTAACCCCGCTAAGGCCTTTTTCTTTGCATTATAAAACCTTTGAACATCAACCGAGACCCTATAGTTCTCCCTTAAAAGATCACCTAACACCTTAATATCGATACTTGGATTTGCCTTCACAAGGTTCTCAAACTTAGATGCAATCCACTTCACTTTGGCCTCCTTGTTATTGTAAACCCTATGACATTCGTGTTCGTCCACCAATGTTTTAATCATGAATGTCATTCTATCAATCATGCGTGAACCATGTGCCCTCCAACGGCAGCCATCTCCTAAGCACTTGTAAGTTTGTCTCACATTGTCATTTTTCACTCTATGTAAAACTACTCCCTGTTGAATTGCATACTCCCTAAATATCTCTCTCATTTGGACTGCATTATCAAATGTTTGACCCACATGAAACTTAATTTCACCACCCACCATTTTCTTGAAAGGATTACCTTTCATCAACTTAGCTATCTTGACCTTATCTGGTTCCAGCTCTGAGTCTGAAAAGTATTCATCATCAGACTTTGATTGATAACCCTCAAATAAAGACATACACTCCTTAATGATGTCATCATTCCCATCATTCTCTTCATTCCTATCATTCCCATCATTCCTATCACTCCCATCATTCCCATCATTCCTATCACTCCCATCATTCCCATCATTCCCATCCTCAGCATCTTCATCAACTATTGGGACTTGTCCATAATTATCCTCTCCCTCACCAGCCTCACTACCCTCACTACCCTCACCCTCATCATCATCCTTATCATCATCTTTCTCACTATCACCATCATAATTCAACATTTCAGCCTCTAAGTCATGCCAACCAAGTGGTTGATAACCACCGTCTTGTGCCAACACTTCAGGTTCCTCATCTCCTAGAGGATTTGGAACATAAACATTCTCTAACTCAAACATTATTGTATCTAACCCATGGTCCTCAAACACCCTAAAATGATCAAGTAGCTCAATATCACTGTTGACCTGAACTCTCTCACCACTCCAAGGTAATTGTACCCAAACAATGCAATCATCATTGGGTACTTCATTCTGTCCATTAAGCTCATCAGTTGTTGCCCGAATCAAGGTGATGAGGCTAATGTGTTCAGAATCACATTCACCCACGTCATACACCTCATTTCCAAACCACACCTTTATATTGAAAATATCCATTGCACCTGTGCATAGATAAAAGAAACAAATTCAATCAGCAGACTACACTATAATAAGAACTTTAATTACATGATCTAATTATATATATATATACACACATGATCTAATTATATCCCACAAACAAACAAACACAATATATATATATATATGCATGCATATATAAAAGTACAATTAGCAGATTAATTACCATATAGTCATTAAAAACACAAAAAGCAACTAAACCTATCCAGTTTATTTCCCATCAAACACACACGGATCCAGTTTATTTCCATACAAAACCTATACAAAACATACTTTTTTTCTATACAAAACCTATACAAAACCTAAATCCACCCATGCCACATGTGCACAGATAAAAGAAACAAATTCAATCAGTAGACTACACTATAACAAGAACTGTAATTACATGATCTAATTATATATATATATATATATATATATATGCATACATATATAAAAGTACATAACAATTAGCAGATTAATTAATTACCATATAGTCATTAAAAAAGCAACGGTCCATCTTTGTTTTTGTTTGGAAACCTCAATTGTGAGGTTAGGAACAAGTCACGCGGGACTCCTATTGACTTAAATCACTATACGAAGAAGTAATTTTTCTCTTATCTAATTTAGCTTTTGCCTTGTTCCTAAAAGCAATAAAGCATAACCACCATATTAGTTGTCTAATTGTAAGTGTGAACCACACAGTTACAATTAAATGGTTTGAGCAAGCAACGTAAACCCAAGGGGTATGCACCGTAACATATGTCCCTCATTAAGTAATAGCAGGGCTTGTCTTATAAGGTTCACGGCATATAACTATTTAAGCAAAGGAATAATCTTAAGCTTTAGCATTTATGCCTCACATATCACTCTTGTTGTAAACATCTATGTAGGTGGGTGGAACTGTTAAAGTGATGAAAAGGATTTTCCGAACAACTTGAACAAGATTATGGCTCTGCAAAGGGCCAAATTGAAGAAGATGTTTTATTTCTCCCAAAATTGTACAAATAGAACACCAACCACATTGCATTGACAGTTTCTAAATTTCTATTACAACTTAAAAGCTATTAACCCACGTTTGTTTTTTAGAATGAACAAGAATTACTGAACCTAATTATCAGATTTCATACGTTAACATTTGGGGAAATTACAAAAGCTTGAAATAGAGGTGATTATAGAATTAGAACTTACGTGTGGAGTTGCTGTAACCAAAATGAGCACAGCAGTGAGCACTAGCTTCCACTACCTGATAACAAAACAACAACTTACACATTACTCAACTATGCTGATCAAACAAACAAAAATCAACAAATCAATAAGATTAATTTTTATTTAAATTAAAAAAAGCAAAAAAAAACCTCAGCGTTTGGATGAAGCAGCAAATAAACACACTAATAGAAGAAAGTCCTAGTAGTTTATTTCCATTTAATTTCCCATCAAACACATATAAACAAAATACATATCAACTGATTCCCATCTTCAACACATAAACACACAAATAAACCCTAAAAATCTAGAACCCGATTGTTTAAGAAATAAAAAACCTATCTTTTTCAAAAATTCCTCTCATTTTAGTACCATCACACGTAAAACAACTTGTAGAACACTCAATTACACTAAATTGACCTTTAATCGAAAAACCCCCAATTTGTTCAACACAGAAACCCTAGAAAGATGGATTTTGTGAATAATAATGGCCTAAAACACATGCATGCAAAATAAATCACTGAAAACACACCTACAAACCATGATTGATTAAGAAACTCACATGTCAATGAACAAGCTTCAAAAAACTCCCTCACAATAATCTTTCGTCTGCAACTGGAACCAAACTCAAACCTCTACAAGTCTAACAGTTGAATATAATGAAAAAAGGAGACAAGAACAAGTTAAAAAGAAGAAGATGAAGTGAAAATCAAAGGTTTTGGCGCGAAGGACTGAAGGAGTATAGGTCGTGTATTCTGGAAGAACAGAGACAAAAAGGATTTGTAATCTTGGGACCACCCTTGATTTAGGTTTTGTTGAGTGATTTCTGAGGTGTCATGATCTCAAGTGTGTAATACACATCTCAACCGTTCAAATCATTTTTGGTTTTTAAATTATTCAATTCTTAATTTGTTGACTTACCATTTTGCCCTTCTTAAACAATCTTCTAGAAATCTGAATGTGAAGTTTACCATTTTACCCTCGTGTTATTAACAGATTTCATAAAAACCTAACGGAAGTGGACGGCAGGGACCAAACGGGCCAATCCTGATACTAGGGGGACTAAAACGCATAATAGAGTAAACTAGAGGGACTAAAAACATTTTTACCCTAAAAAAAATCCATTAATTTTTTTCTTATTTTGTGTTTTTTTTTTTTCATAATGGATTTTTATTTAGCTAAAATAATTATCTTAGCTTTAAATTAAAATGAAAAACAATAAAATTTTCAATAATAAAATCTTAAATAAATATATTACAAAAAAGAAATTATAAAAAATAATCATTTAAAGTTAAGATAATCATTTTAGCTAAATAAATATCCATTATGAAAAAAATATATATACAAAATAAGAAAAAAAATTAATGGATTTTATTATTATTATTATTATTTATTTAAGTTTTTTTTTTTTTTTTTTTTTGTAATCTATTTATTTAAGATTTTATTATTGAGAATTTTATTGTTTTTCATTTTAATTTAAAGCTAAGATAACCATTTTAGCTAAATTAAATAGTAATAAGGGTAAAAGTGTACTTTCATAAGTTTTAAAATAGTTGACTTTCAAATATTTAGTCAAATGAACTAAAGTGATGAATATGGAAAGACATTTATAAAGGTGATAAATCGCTAAAAAGATAGGACTTATGTGAAATTCTGCCCTTTTTTTTAATATTGTACTTCATTATAAAAACCTAATTTTTTTATAAAAAAAATCTAGAAATATTTCATTTCGATTCAATTTTTTTTTTCATTGAATAATGAAATTGAAAAGTTTTTATTTTTATTTTTTACTTCATTTGACTTTTTAATTATTTTCAAAATTTATAATGGTCAACACTTCAAAAAAAAAAAATCTGCAATATAGAATTTGTAACAGTCAACACTTGAAAAAATATATAGAATTTTCTTTGTAGAATTTAAATCAAGTCACTGAGACTTTGCTTCCTTCTATAGAATAGGCACTCGTCCATGTTCACAGAAAAAGTTTTGGTTGGAGCTTGCCATGAACATCTTCCGGTGTGTGCTCATTTCTTATAATCAGGAGATAATAAATCAAATGTAAAGAGATCAAAATGGGTGATCCAAAAAACTTTCTATCAACAGATTATCCAAAACTTTTTGAATGGGTGAGTGGTAATAATGTAATATTCACATAAAGTTGGTGTGTAGTCTTTTTAGAAATTTTTTGACCTCTTTAATAACTTTAATTAGGATAAAATTGTCATATGATAAAAAATCTTAAAACGGAGTGTATAAAGAAATTTAGTGGATTGTCAATAGCATCTCTCTTTCTAAAGCTACTGATTTGGTGAGACAATCCTTAAATGACTATTAATTTTTCAAAATAGCTGAAATTAGCCATTTTATAGAGAGAAAGTATCAATTATTGCCACTTTGGCCATTAATCCGTTAGAAGTTCGTTTGCTTATATCATAACTTGCTTATATGATTTTTAATTCAAAAATACTTCTTTTATTTTCCTTATGTTTCTTCAACAAAGCCACACAATCCCTTATTTCATTTATTATTATTGTATTTCTCTTTCCTGTATCTTAAAGTCTCTTCCTTTTCTGTTCTCTTTAACTCCATTTTTTTTTTCTATTTCACAGCTGCAATTGTTTTATGACTAGCACCTAGATGTGTTGATTATTATAATAAACCTACTATACTTCGATAGCTTTTTAGTGAATTATAAGAAATAGTTTGTTGTAATCCATGATTTATATGAGTGCTTTGTGTGAGCCTTGCCAAGTAAGTGTAAACGATATCTCCATTCAAATGTTTTATAGAGCATCATGATCTTGTATGTGCATCAAGCTTGTATGCACACTTTGGAACATCATCTACCAGAAATATAAAATTTTATTTGATTGCTTAAAAAAATGATTAAATAATAAATTAATCAGGAAATAAGTTTGATGTCATCCTAAATTAATCAGGAAATAATAATAAGTTTGATGTCACCCATAAATAGGAAATATTGCCCATAAAAATAATAAATTAATTAAATCATTAATTTTATATAATTAAATAATCAAAATACATAAAATATTGCTCATAAAATTCTTTATAGGTGCTATGTCACATATAACGGTAGCTTTCTGTTAAATTTTGATAGAATGACTGCTAATAAACAATGTTTTGTCAAAATGATGATTTTGGAACAATTTAAATAGTCAATGGCCTTTTTGAGACTTCACCCACCAATTAATGGTGTCTAATGCTATTTTCTCTATTACTTGCTACATATTAGATGGATTTGTTACATGCTACTTAACGGTTGGATCTACGATTGAGCGGAATGGGCACCAATAACCTGCAAAACCAAAGAAAATAAACGTAGAGCATTTGGGACATCAAGGTGGTGCTAGCCAAAGAGACCTTGACGCTCAATTCAGTAAGCTGACAAGTAGACAGATAAAAGAATGTAAGCAAACCATAGGTCATAGAACGGGGGATGATAGAACCTTGATAGGTTCAGCGGTAGAAAAATCAAATCTAGTTGGCAAGAGGATTGTTGTCAATGTGAAGTTCAATCGGTGAGAGTGGTTGACGAGGGTATTTCGTTCGACAAGCGTGGTAATTAATCAATTGAATATTGCCTAAGTAGTTCTTCCGTAATTAGAAGATGGAATCCCTCAATTAGAGATGTCAATCAGATTCAGATTCGAATTATCCTAATTTGATTTTTTCAGTTTTTCTAGATTTTCGGATCCGGATCTGTCTTGGTCCAAAAAATTTCATATAGGATATTTCAAAAAAAAAAAAAAACCTCCCAATCGGATAATTCGTATTGGGCAAGGATATGAACTTTTTTACACTTTTAAATATAATTGTTATATATTACGTTGGAGTGGTTACGTATAACCTGAGTATGGATACATGTAACGTCAAAGTTGCAACATCATGTTAACTTGTAACATTTATGTATAAAAGGTTACTAACTACATTATATTGTTTTACGTCATACATTAAATTTGTAACATCATATTAACTAGCAACATTTACGTTGGAATGGTTACGAGTTATGTCAATTTGGTACAATTTAAGTTCTAGTTTATATATATATATTTGTTATATGTTACATTGGAGTGGTTACATATAACATGAGTATGGGTACATATAACGTCAAAGTTGCAACATTATGTTAACTTGTAACATTTATGTATAAATGGTTACTAACTACATTATATTGTTTTACATCATACATTAAATTTGCAACATCATATATGTTAACTAACAACATTTACATTTGAATGGTTACGAGCTATGTCAATTGGGTATATTTTAAGTTTTAGTTTTTACACTTTAAAATATAATTGTTATATGCTACGTTGGAGTGGTTACGTGTAACATGAGTATGGGTGCATGTAACGTCAAAGTTGCAACATCATGTTAACTTACAACACTTATGTATAAATGGTTAATAACTACATTATATTGTTAACATTATACGTTAAATTTGCAACATCATTTTAACTAACAACATTTACATTTGACTGGTTACAAGCTATGTACTTGTTACATATTACGTTGAAGTGGCTATGTATAACAAAAGTATGGTTGCATGTAACGTTAAAGTTGAAACATCTCATTAACTTGCAATATTTATGTTGAAATGATTACTAAGATACGTCATAT
Organism: Acer yangbiense; assembly: GCA_008009225.1. Classification (NCBI taxonomy): domain Eukaryota; kingdom Viridiplantae; phylum Streptophyta; class Magnoliopsida; order Sapindales; family Sapindaceae; genus Acer; species Acer yangbiense. Next base: position 15,135,473 of record CM017761.1, read on the forward strand.
CAGTTAAATTTTACCTTTACTTGTTATGATTTTTTTTATATATACTAATTTTAACAATTTTTATTTATCTTTTTGTTTTGATCAATTTTATTAAAAAAAAAAATTAAACATTAAAATATTTTTAATTAATTTTTTTACTTTATAAATAATTTAAATATTTTTTTTAAGTATCTTTTTGTTTTATTGACTTTTATTTTAAAAAAAATCCTTAATTTTAAACATTTATAAAAATTAATAATTGTTTTACTTTATAAATGATTAATACATTTTTTTTATTAAATTTGTTAGATAGTAACATGATACAACAGGTTACTACCTATCAAGATTTTAAGTTAAACAGAACTGGGTCCTAATATTGAGAGCCAAGTAATGTTACTGAGAATAGAATCACAGTAACATAGCCCAACCCAGAATATTATATATTTTAAATAAAATACTGTTTGCAACATAACTTTTAAACCGTTGGATGAATTTTTTTTGTCATCCAACGGTAGCTTTTAAAAAGCTTCAGCATCACACAGGGAAATTCCCTGTATAATAGCCATTCCCGAATTTTTGTTATTTTACAAAACGTTATCTGAATTATCTCTGCATATGGATTTTTTTTCGTTAGTTTCTATATGAGCACGCATCTCAAGAATATCCAATATTTTGTCTTAAACAATATCGTTCCACGCGCATCAAATCGCGTCTGAACCACTTACTAGCCTTGATATTGAATGTTGATGGGAAATTAGGATCACCAATTCACTGTATATATATATTTTTTGAAATACATTTTTCTTTTTTCTATTTTTTATTTTTTATATACACGCTACAAAATTCGAACAAAATATTTTTACACAGAATGATTTTCTTTCGCAATCAAACCACAATGGAGAATGGAAAGAGTAGTGCACTTTATTTTAATGATAGATTTTTTGAATGCTATATTTTAATGATAGATTGATAGATCAAATAAAAAATAGAGCTTCTTTTGACAATCCAATTTTTTCTTTTTACATTTCTTTTCTAATGATACTTCGTTCTCAAAATTTAAATTTAAAAAAAATTCTAAAGACACTTTATTTTATTCCATGATTATCTTTTTTTATCTTTTAACAATTTTATTCTAAAAAAAGAAACTATTTCTCATAAATCATTAAATTAAATATTACATATTAAACAATCTCTCCTAAATTTTTACTTCCCATATTAAACTCCATCTTCTCCAATACAAATCTCTAATTTTCTATCTCCATTATTTCTCAAGCAAAACTAACAGTTAAGAAAAAAAAAAAAAACTTACGAATAAGCTTGATTTTTAGAAACCATATATATGTATATATTTAAAAAAAAAAAAAAAACTCAAAAAATAAGTAATTTTTTTTTTAATTGAAATATGAAAATGTTTTTTTGTTACTTTTATAGGTATGTGATTGCATAGAGAACTTCAATTCTTTCATTAGTCTTAGAAATTCTGAATTTAATCGAATTTAGTTACAACAAATCAAGTTTATATATATTACTGTTAGTAAAAAACCAAAATATTCGTAAGTTTTTTTTTTTTCTTTAACTATTAATCAATCGAGAAAGTATGGGAAAAATGGAGAGAGAAAGTAATTAAAAGAGACTATTTAATATGGTAATAACAAATTTAGGAAAGAGAGTTTAATATGTAATATTTAATCAATACTCAATATTTAATCTAATGATTTAGAAGAGAGAATTTCTTTTTCTTTTTTTAATAATTTAATTAGTTTGGAATGTCTTAAGAATTTTTTTGTCTTGTTTAGTAATTTTAATTCAGGTTAAAATTGTCATTAATAAAAAAAAAATTAGAGTGTAAATAGATAATTTGTAGATTGTAAGAAGAAGCTCTCTAAAAAAATTCATGGTGATTTAAAATATTTTGAAGGGCACCCATTCAACTCCCATGGTTTTAATAGGTTTAGGTATTGATTGAAATAATTGTCACATATTATTCATCATGTGCAGTAGTATTTATACACAATACAAGAGATTGACTTAATATACAAGTCTTAGAATACACGTGTTGTACACTCCTAGTAAGCTTAGGAAATACATATAGCTACGTAATGTATGTACTGTTATCATGCCTCCTCAAGATAGAGCTTCCGTCGAGGATGCCTATCTTGAACCGATGATCAGTGAACTGTTTACGGGAGAGTGTCTTCGTGAGGGAATCAGCCAGCTGATCTCTAGTGTGAACATGAGTGATCCGTAGTTGCTTCCGAGTCACTTGATCACGAACAAAGAAGAAATCAATGGCGACATGCTTCATGCGGCTGTGAAATATAGGATTGGCACACACATATGTGGCACCGACGTTGTCGCAATAGATGACCGGAGCTGCTGGAACTTTTACCCGAAGTTCAGAGAGAAGATGTCCCAGCCAGTTCAACTCTGCTGCCGTTGAGGCAATGGCACGGTACTCAGCTTCTGTGGAGGAGCGCACCACGGTGTGCTGTTTCTTAAATCTCCAGCTGATGGGTGTGGACCCAAGGAAAATAATGTAGGCTGTAGTAGATCGTCGGTCATCCGGGTCACTCGCCCAATCTGAGTCGGCAAAGGCATGAAGGTGAGGGGAAGGTTTCTGATTGATGAGAAGGCCATGACTGATGGAGCCCTTGAGATAACAAAGGACTCGCTTCACAGCATTCCAATGATTTGTGGTTGGGCGATGCATAAACTAAGATAGCTTGTTCACCGCAAATTAGTGGTGGCACGGTTCCGGTCCGGTTCCGGTTCCGGTTCGGAACCGGCGGTTCCGGTTCCAAGGTTTAGTGGAACCGGAACCGGAACCGGCGGTTTTGAACCGGATTTTTTTTTTTTTTTTTTTTTTTAACAAACAAAAAAAAAAAATTCTAAGTTCTAACTTGTAACTTATAAGTTCTAGATTGTAATTGAATAAAATAAAATATATAAATGACAAATTACAAAATAAAATTCATTGGGTTCATAAGTTCATTGGATGTTGGAAGTTAGATCATCGTCATCCGAGTGTCCAACCGAAAATAAAATAAACAAATGACAAATTACAAAATTAAATTAAAATAAAAGTAAACAAAATTACAATTTACATTTCATTGGGTATTTGGAAATTGAGTCACCCGAATTTCAAAAATAACATAAAATAAATAAATGACAAATTACAAAATTAAATTAAAATAAAATGAAACTAAAAAAAATGTAAAGTTATTAGCCTTGCACTTAATTTTTACCACAATTAAGTTGCCTACGTATCCTCTTAGGGGGGTTTAGAGGAATCAAAGGCCACGTAGTTCTCATACCTTTTATTACAGATTTACAGATTTACGGTTCCGGTGCTCAGCTTACTCCAGAGCCTTCGCCCGCTTCGGGTTCGTCGCTGTTAAAGAAATCATATGTCGGTTCTTGTTGGATTTCTTGTTGTCTGTATTCCGCTTTCGTCCAGTCGTCAACACAAACCTGTATCTGTAGTGCTTTTGGAGTCAAGCACGAACGTTTTTCATCCAAAATATTGCCCCCGGCGCTGAACTCTTGTTCCACCGCCACAGTAGAAACCGGTGTTGAAAAAATATTTTTGGCTATCATAGCCAAAATTGGATAGTACTTCGTAGCATCATTCCAATATTTTAAGAGGTCAAATTCTTCAGGAAAATCACAAGAAGAAGCTAGATAAGATTCAAGCTCGGCATGCGAATCGGAGCTTGATGAAGAACATCTTGGTTTTTTATTTTTTTTTTAGAACATACTATACCCTAAATTCATAAATCCAGAGGAGGAGGATGGAGGCTGAGATGCAGTTTTTGTTCGTGCAACATCTACGTTCGGAGTACCGGATCCATAAAATGTAACATATTCATCATATAAATCATACAATAATTTCTTAACTCTACCACAACATAATTCAATATCATATTCAATATTTAAACCTTCTTTGCCATAATAACCATCTAGATAATAAGACAAAGATTGTAATTTGTGTCGTGGATCAAAAACCATACCAATCAAATAAATATTTGGAAATTCCGTATAATAATTTAACCATTTTTGCTTCATAGAACTAACGGCTTCCTTTATTGCTTGGTCAGATTCACAATAAAAAAATGCACCAGCAATATTAATACTCTCAATAACAAATAAATGTGTTGTAAGAAAATAAATTTTAGAAAAATTTTGTGTAGCATTATAAAAAACTCTTAACAAATTGAAAACATTGTAACAAGCATCCCAATGAGATTCAAAAAGTTGAATGTTAGGAACATGAAATTGAATAAAAGAAACTAATAAATCCCTATACTCATAACTTTGAGCAAGCAATTTATAAGTAGAATTCCAACGTGTTGGAACATCACGAGCAAATTTAATGGCACGTCTACCATTTTGTTTACAATATCTTGCTCATGCTTTCATTGTAGAAGGATTTCTCCATAAAAACATTAGGGCTTTTTTAATAGGTTCAATAAAACATTGAAGAGTTTCTAATCCTTTTTGAACACATATATTTAAAACATGGCATGCACATCTTTGATGAAAAAATGTACCACCAAGAAAGGGTTTGCATAAATCAATTAAAAGTGGAATAGCAGCGGTATTGGCAGAAGCATTATCAAAACCAATTGCAAAAATTTTGTTTTCAATACTATACTCTGAAAAAATAATTCTAAGCTGTCTAAAAATATTTTGAGCATTGTGTGAATCATCAAAAACTCTAAAAGCAAGAATTCTTTTTTGGATTGTCCATGCAGTATCCATAAAATGGCAAGTGACACCCAAGTATGAATGCGTTTGCCAATGGTCAGTCCATATGTCGGCACATACGGTAACACGACCATTATATTTTTAAAAAAAAAATTCTAACTTTTTTTTGTCTCTCACATAAATCTTTTCAAGTGTTTGTGTGAGCGTGGATCTAGGGACACGGCATGCAGCAGGGTTTAATGCTCGTCGACAATAGTTAATAAAGCCAACCCTCTCACCAAAACTGAATGATAAATGTTCTACTGCTACCATCCTAGCTAATTCTTCTCTATTTTGTTCATCACTATAACGAAATAATTGTTGGTTAGGAGTAGCGTACCTGGGAATTTGTGTTTGTGACCTCATTCTGACCACTGCGTCTGGATGTTTGACTTCAATATGCTTCCAATAAGTGCCATATCCTCCGGATTTGCTCCATTTATATACTTTGTTGCAGTAATTGCAAGCTGCTGTAAAGCTTCCATCTTCATTCCTAATTTTCTTCATATGTTTGACGAAGAGATCAGATTTGTTCTGCTTCTGTATCAGATCTTCCTCCCTTTCTAGATCCACTTCCGGTGTATCAAAACCAAAATCCGGAGGTGTATCAATATCAGGCATATTTTCTGACTGGCTTGTCAAATTGTTGAGGGTGGTTTCATTGGGATCGAGTTCATAAATTGTAAAAGGGGGATCAGGAATATTTAGGCCTAGGTCTTCAGCATAGGTCCGACGTTGCAGATATTCATGATAGGTGGGGTTGTTATGATCGAGATTATTGATCATAGTACCCTTACCTTTCATTGAAATCGAACGCCTAGGACCGTCACAGCTGTGACCCCTTCCATTTCCACCACTTCCACTTGCCATTTAAAAATAAATTTGGGAGAGAATAGGAAACTTAGAACTTAGAAGAATAATTGACTAATTGGAAATTAAATAAATTGGAAATAAGATAAATTGCAAATAAAATAAATTGGAAATAAAATTAATTGAAAATAAAATAAATTACAAATAAAATAAATTGGATATAAAATTAATTGAAAATAAAATATATTGGAATTTGGAAATAAAATAAATTGCAAATAAAATAAATTGGATATAAAATTAATTGAAAATAAAATATATTGGGAATAAAATAAATTGCAAATAAAATAAATTGGAAATTGGAAATAAAATTAATTTCAAATAAAATAATTAAAAAATGAAATAAATATTAAAAACCTTGGAAACTTGGAGATTGAGAGACTTATCACTTGAGAGTTGAGAGTTGAGAGAGTGTTGGAGAGAAATTAGAGAGAATTGAGAAGAAATTGGTGTGAGGAAAAATGAAAGGGGGGGGGGGGGGGGCATATTTATAGAAAAGAAAAAAAAGAAAAAAATAAAAATAATAAAAAAAAAAGGGGTAGCCGTTGGACCCCAACGGCCTGCTGACGTCAGCAGACCGTTGGGCTCCAACGGCAGCCCAACAAAAAAAAAAAAAAAAAAAAATTTTTTAATTCGTCGAACCGCCGGTTCGAACCGGCGGTTCGACCAAACTCTTGAACCGGAATCGGTCTCCGCCGGTTCAGGTTCAGGTTCAGGTTCAGGTTCCGGTTCAAGAACTGGAACCGAAAAACCGGTTCCGGTTTTGGTTTTTCCGGTTTCGGCCGGTTCCGGTGGTTCCAACCGGAACCGTGCCAGGTCTACCGCAAATGATACATCCGATCTGGTTAGAGAAAGATATTGCAGGGACCCTACAACCTGCCTGAACTGAGTAGCATCTGTTGGAGCACTACCATCATTAAGTTTCAAAGTTTCTGTGGTCGAGAGAGGAGTGGAGACAGAATTAGCGTCCAACATCTTGGTCTTGGTAAGAAGATCTCGAATATATTTCTGCTGTAAAAGAAATAGCCCACGTGAGGAGTGATGGGCCTCTACACCGAGAAAGAACGACAACTGATCGAGATCCTTAAGGGAAAATCGCTGAGCCAAAGTGGTAATAAACTGACGAACTCTCGAATTCGACGAACCAGTAACAATGATGTCGTTAACATAGACTAATAAGAACAGTGTGTAGTCAGACTGATGGCGGATGAAAAGAGAGGCATCGCTCTTTGAGTTAATGAAACCTGTCGACAGAAGAAAAGACCGGAGTTCATTGTACCAGGCCCGAGGTGCTTGACGGAGGCCATAGATTGCCTTTTTGAGCTTATAGACATGATTTGGCAATGTTGGATGTGCAAACCCAGGTGGCTGTTCCATGAATACATCATCATTGAGAGTGCCCAGCAAAAAAGCATTATTGACATCTAGTTGGTGCAAGGACCAACCGTTAGTAACAGCAATGGTCAGAATTAAACGAACAGTTGTAGACTTCACTACAGGACTAAAGGTTTCAGTGAAATCTACACCAGGACGCTGATGAAATCCCTTCGCCACAAGGCGAGCTTTGTACCGAGCAACCGAACCATCAGGGTGTCTTTTGATCCGAAAGATCCACTTGCAGCCAACCACATTCTGCGAGTGGTGAGCTGGAACCAATGCCCAAGTTGAATTTTTAACGAGAGCATCATACTTAGTGCTCATTGCCTGACACCATTCCACATGTTTACGAGCCTGAGAAATAGAAGTTGGTTCGGTTGAAGGAGAGGAGTGAGTTATGGCATGGAGGTCAAAAATGGGCTTCGGTTTGAATATATTATTTTTGGACCTGGTTTGGATGACTCGGGTTGGTGAAGATGTGTCCGGAGCAGGATCATTGTTGATTGAGCTGTCGGGACTGGGCAGTGGTGTAGGCTAGACGGGAATAGTGCCAGATGTAGTCAGTTCAGAGGTGGATGATGTTGTTGTGGGTGGTGATGGATGTGAGTGCAGCGAAACTGTTGTGGGATTTATAGTGGTGGGTGGGAGATATTGAAGATATCAGGTAAGGTTGCATCTAGGGGATGAGGTGAGCGGGATGACTCATTTTCATGTTAGGGATCAACCGTGGAGGAGAGGGACTGCAACCAGGTGCTGACTTAGATAGGTAGATTTTGAGACATATGACTGACCATATTAGTGAATGGAAAGACCGACTCAACAAAAACCACATGACGGGAGATATAAATTATGTTGGTGAGATGATCTAGACACAAGTAAGCATTATGTTCATTGGAGTAGCCAACGAATACACACAGTTTAAAGCAGGGCTCTAATTTGTGAGATGTGTATGGCCGGAGCCAAGGATAACAAAGATAACCGAAAACACGTAGTTTACGATAGTTTGGGTCGTTGTTAAAGATTATGGAGTAGGGACTACGATTATGAAGAACTTTGGTAGGCATACGATTTATTAGATAAACCGCAGTTTGGAAAGCCAGGGACCAAAATTTTAATGGCATGGACGCATGGTGGAGTAGAGATAGAGCAGTTTCTACCACATGTCGGTGCTTGCATTCAACAGTACCAACGTGTTCAGGTGTGTGTGGTAGGGATTTTAAGTGTTGGATACCAAGATGTTGGAGGACAAGACTAAGAGATTGTGCCTCACCACTACCGTCGGAGTAGACGGTTTTGATTTTAGCATTGAAAAAATTTTCTACAAGTGCCTTAAAACGAGTGAAAACATGTGGGACATCAGACTTGTGTTTGAGTGAATATAACCAGGTATATTTCAAGAAATAATCTACAAAAATAACATAGTAACGATAGTTGTCAAAAGACGAAACATGAGCAGGGCCCCAGACATCGGTAAATAAAATTTCTAAAGGTTTATTACATATCAATGTTGAAACACCAAACGGAAGTTTGTGACTTTTATTACATAGACATGCTGGACAATGAGAAAACATAGAATCTAATTTGGAGACAGAAAGACCATGAGATGTGACAAGTTTCTGGAGAACTTGGAGAGACGGATGACCGAGGCGGTAGTGCCACGCCAGGGAAGAGGGACTCAGTTGAGAAGATGCGAAAAATAGGGTGGTTGGAGACAAAGTTTGTTGATTGCGGACTGACTTCGGCCAGACATAAAGGTTTCCCTCATTCCGGTTGCGGACCAAGGATGCCCCCGTGATCAGATCCTTCACAAGAAAACAGTCAGGAAAGAACTCAATGGATGTTTTATTGTTAGTGCAGAATTGTGACACAGAGATAAGGTTATGCGATATATGAGGTGAGCATAAAACATGTGATAGAGGAAAAGATTTATCAGAGGTATGTAAAATAGTGCAACCAGTATGAGTGATGGGAATTTTGTTACCGTCCCCAACCATAATGTCCTCTGAGCCACCATATTCAGAATGTACGGACAGATTCTGGAGGTCCGAAGTCATGTGGTGAGAGGCACCCAAATCAAGAATCCAGTTTTTGCTAGCAGGAGGTTGGTCAGTGACCATGTGATTTGCTTGGGGCCATGTTTAGGAACCAGGATGTGGGCGTGAGCGACAAACCTTAGCCGTGTGACCAATTTTATCACACAATTGACAAACTGGCCGAGAGTTGTTGGAGTGTGTAGGCGGGCGCCACTAATGTTGGGAGGAGAATGAGTGATGATGTGGCGACCGATATTGGTTGCCTTGTGTGGGAGAGAGCCCATGGCTACCACCTGAAGAAATGCCAAAGTTGTTGGATTGGTGACCGTGATAAGGAGTGGAGCCATGCGAATTCTAATACCCCATGTTATTGGACGAGTTACCTTGTTGGTTGCGACCTTTCCTGTTGAAAGTCCTCTGATTGAACTGTGCCGTGATTACCGGACCACCTTTCTTTGCTTCATCACACTGTAGAAAAGCCTCATGGTCAAGCAATTTATCATAGAGTTCTTTGAAGGTTATTAGCGAGTCTCGGGCTCGGATTACAGAGGCAAGAGGTAGGTAGGCTGAGCCTAAGCCATTCAAGGTGTGGATTACTGTAGCGCTATCGTCGACCGGGTGACCAATCAGCTCGAGATTGTCAAGAATATTTTTGATGCCTTGCATGTAATCGGCCATAGACTTGTCAGCTAAGGTAACGTTGGTGAGGGAGTCAAGAAGACCAAGTTTACGAGTGTTTGATCTATTTGCGTATGTGACTTCAAGTTTGTTCCAGGCTTGTGCGGAAGTTGTGGATCGGGTAATTATTGACTGTGCTGCGCCCATACAAGAAACCTGAATGGCATGTAGAATGAGGCGGTCATGACGAAGCCATACCTGATAATCTGGGTTAGCAACAGTTTGGATTGAAGACTGATCGGTGGAGGTTGAGGTGGTGTTGGTGGCAGGGATAGATTCAGGTGGGCATGGTTTGGTGCCGTCTAGGTATCCCATAAGACCATAACCAAAGAAGAGGTTTTCAAATTGTGATCTCCAGGCTGCATAGTTCCCCACTTTGGTGAGTTTGATAGGAACTTGAGTGGAGTTAATGGCAATGAGAGATTGATTGGCGTGTTGATTGTTGTTGTTGACGCCCAAAAGAATAACTTGAGGAGATGAGATAGTAGTGGAGGAGCATTCGGGGTGTGCTTGGATTGGTCATGGTGGCTGCTGACAGTGTTTAGAAAATAAGAAAAGAGAAGAAGTGTTTTAGGGTTTCAGGATCTTTAGCTTTTTCCTAGCTATTGCTCTGATACCATAATAGGTTTAGGTATTGATTGAAATAATTGTCACATATTGTTCATCATGTGCAGTAGTATTTATACACAATACAAGAGATTGACTTAATATACAAGTCTTAGAATACACGTGCTGTACACTCCTAGTAAGCTTAGGAAATACATATAGCTACGTAATGTCTGTACTGTTATCAGGTTTTAATTCTCTACATCCATATAAAATCTCAAATTTTGTTTTATTTTAAGTTTTAACCCAATCTCATTCTTTTATTTCATCTCATTCTTCATTACAATAAATTTTACTAATTATATGCTAAAAACCCAAAAATAATTACTAATAGAAATTGAATTGTGTTACTATCTTTCAATGTGACTTGAGTAGCTTGACGGTAAAGAGCATTTATTTAACCTAGCAATGTCTTGTATTCGAGTCGTTGTATCAACATGAAGAAATTGAATTACGTTAACACATACTCTATATGTTAAGGTTTGAAGATATAAATTATGTTAACACATATTCTAATATATTAAGTGGAGACTTTGAAGTTGAATAAACTAAAAAAAAAAAATCAACTAAAAAACACACATACTCAAATCTCTTCAGAAAATTGATTGATATTGAGAATTCTTAATCCGTGTCAGATTATTTTTTATAAAAAAAAGTTTTGAGAAAATAAAAACTTTAATTTTATTAATTTTATTGATGTTTAAAATTCGCTCTTAATTACACACTTTACGGAGAATAAAAAAAATTGAATTTATGAATATCACAATTATTTAGTCTATACAACCTTAATTATTTATCAAATAATCTCAATTGTCACATTTTAAATTACACTAAGAGCATATTTGATGCAAGAGTGGTCTGTAAAAAAAAGAGATGCAACATAATAAATAAACAGTTTATTAAAAAATGTATCTTCAATGCAACTAAGCATATTCAACCTCAAGTTGATGTGGCAAAAAAAATTAGACAACATGACCATCTACTTTCAGACGGCCTGTTGCGTAACTATTTTTTCGGTTGATTCAATAACTATTTAAAATTGACATAAATTTTCATCTATTTTTGGTAAGAAAATAAAATAAAATAAAAAATTAGAAAAAAAATTGGACACGTAATTTTTTTTTGTTTTTTTGAATCACAATTACAATTGTAGACGGGACCCCGCGAGAATAGACTTTACAAGCACGGCCCGGAATACTACTTCCACTATCGGAGAGAGGGTACAAATAGACTACAACTCTCACATCTGGGGAGAGGGCTGCTCCCACTAAATCGGGAGAGGGCTCCTCACACTTTGGGATTTAAAGACCAAAGGTGGTACAAATATGTACATACCAAGGCAAGAGGCCATTGGTAATTGGACACGTAATTACCAATAAGCATTAGAGACTAAATTTTGAATTGATTATCTATCAAGTCTATTTTTATGTCACATAGAAAGTAAGTCTCTTGACATTGTTGTCATGTCAACAATTTTTTATATGTAAATCACTTTTACATTGGAGATGCTTTAACTATCACAAAAAGAAAATAAAATTTAACTAGTTGCTAGTAATTTACTTTAGCAAAATTATTTTTACATGTTCAGAAAGTGTTCGAGCAATTTTTTTTTATTTTTTTTTTTCTGTTGAAAATTTGGGATGAGAGCTCTCTTTAACACAATTTTCAATTTAATTTATGAATCCTAGAATTTAAAAAAGACTAAAAGAAATGAACAAATTAATGTCGAGATCATCACATCAATTTGATATTAAATAATGATTCCTACAACTTTAAAAATGAGAAGAATTTTTTTTTTTTTTTTTTTCCTTCTTATATAAGGAACTACTGGCAGACGCTCTTTATTTTTTTTATTTTTTAAAATATTACAAAAATTTTGGTTTTTTTTAAAGCGGAGAAGGACTCGAACCCATGACTAACGTATATGTGAGGGGTTTACCACCAGACCAATCTCATCTCATCAGATGCTCTTTATCGTCAAGGCACATTGGGGCTATGAAATATTGATAATTCGTAAATATCATAATTACTATTTTCATGATAGTGCCAATTTATAAAAATCTAGGATACAAAGTTAGAGATCCTCAATATTATTTTAAATTTATTTTCTTTTTACATAAATGATCCATCCTCCTTTTGTATACTGATGATAAAAAGCGTTTATTCAGTCGGACAATTTGTCACGACCGAACCTCCATACCAGTTTATGGTATATCAAAAACAAAATGATAATTGTTTAAAGTAAAATAAAATAATAATAATAGAGTCTCACTATATCAACTTTGATCTTTGATTTTTGATTTAATTTTTTGACTTTAAAATCTTAAGGATAGATTTTTTTTTTTTTAGATTCGAATCGCTAACCTAAGAGTCATTTGTCCAAAACCCAAGTTTATCCATCTACCAACTGAGCTACCCCAATTGACCTCAGCATTGGATTAAATAACACATAAACACATGAATGTTTGAGATTTTGAAATAAAAAAATAAAATCAGAATTTTAAGTTAAAATAGCTCGACCCTAACATAATAATAATGTCTTAAAAGATATATAAATAACACGCGTCAGAAAGGAGCGTGGCGGTGGAGTATTGGTGAGTCTTGCGTGTTCGCCATCCTCACCGTTGAAATAAATCAAATAAAAACAAGATCATCGTCTCACACGTCACAGTCTCATCATGATCTGTTCCTTATCTAAATATCTATTCGTTATTTATAAATAATTAGTTACACGTATAAAATCCTTCAATTCATTTCCAGTTACAGAGTTATTGGTTTCTGTTACAGCCATAGTTTTTCTTCACAGAAGCAATCGTTCGTTCGTCGATCCACAGTTTTCGCGTTTTTTCGGAAGAGAGAAATAATAATGGAGAAAGCTACCAACAGACAGAGAGTTTTGCTCGAGCACCTCCGCCCTCTCAATTCGTCTGCTCACAACTACGAGTCCTCTCTCTCTGTAAGTCTCTCATCGAATCATTGGATTGATTTGGAATACTTGGATCAGAATTTGATTCTAACCAA